>OX243958.1:3340000-6300000 GCA_945859745.1 Synanthedon formicaeformis | reverse complement strand
ATATTTAAGACTGAATCAGAATCTATGAAAATAAACCTAATATTTTGGTTGAAGCAGCAAGAATTAGGACAACAAAGTCCTTAAATATATTTATACATTTTATTTAGAAGCCTTTCTATTATTAGCTATTACAACAATAATATAAAACGTCAGAACTCAAAAACTTCACTCTCAGTTAGGTTTAATAAGTACATTTTTCCCCATTAGAATTTAAAATAAGTTATAAAAATTGTATTGTATGTTTTTGAAATAAATACCGTCCTAATTTCAAAAGTTAAAATAAGCACCCACGCGGTAGCTATCTAACAAAAATGATAATGTTTTTAAAATGTGGTATATGTAATTACAATGTCTCAATTATTGCAAAGTATTTCCCTCTATAACTTTTCATTTAATGAAAAAACAAATGAAAAGTTCTCCTCAAATAAAATCAGAGGAGAATGGAGCTCGCGAGTACTTGATCATTTTTAATTCTAGTGTTGATAAGTGACTTTTAGACTTTTATTTTAAAAGAATTTGAGTTTTCTTCTGCATTCCATTTGTATTAAAAATTTTGTTTGTATGTCTACTTACTTATCCGTCACAAAAATGCAAAATCATTTCATCGATTATTCATTTATATGACGCGTTCACTATCTATATAGAGCTCAACGTACATTGGATAATATTACGATGACAATTAGGTATTACCTGCTAGCAAACAAGATGTTTTTGTTTTTCACTTTCATACCTGAAAAAATTGTGTTAACGGTTCATGTGGTGGAAAGTGACTAAATTAGATCTTGTATAGTGACAAAGAAACGTGTTTGGGCATCCCTTTCCCACACACTAAAACATAAAAGCACAAGTGCTGTTATTTTGCATGGAGCAAAAATGGCAAGAATACACCAATCTACTTGAAATTACCCCTTAGTGTTCTATGTATTATGAAGAGTTGTTTTAATTTAATACTTACTAGCTGATGACCGGCGAAAAATAAAAAATAAGAAGCCTTTCAAATAAAACCCATAGACAATAATTTATTCTATCTTTGTTGCTGCTGTTGTTTTGCTAAGTCCGCATGTAAGCTTAAAGTAATCTAAAAAACTACTTGTTTGATTTCTGTACAGCACACTTCAGCCATTGCTTTTCACACAACTGCTCTCTTACTGGACTATCGATACGACCATCGGTCGACTGGAAGCTGGATATTTCGCACTCGGTATGGTTGGTCTTAAATTTATCAACATGATGAGTACACATCACAACAACCTCTTCGTTATGACCTTCAGTTTAAAGATGAAAGTGGCTTGTTCAGCACTTTTATACAGAAAGGTAAGATTTTATAACATTTTCATTATTAATCATTATGAATTTATTATTAAGAATCAGAATAACCTTTTTAAATTTTCAACAATGTTTCAGCGATATTCAGAGAATTAAAATTAAATTAAAAAAAGACACACAAAAAACTTAAATCTCAAGCAAATAAAATGCGTATTAATCTATTAACTGCACATCACTGAATTTCAATCAGACCCCGAGAACCATGTGCGGACACAAATGAATGTCCACCTAATCAATAAAAATGTTGTTAAATTATTGTTATTGGCACAAAAATTTTATTTGGGACAACAAATGATTGTAAAACGAAAACTTACTTAAATATGTATAAAAACTGTATAACATGGTTCGTAGAAATTTTTACTATTGCTTTAAAACTTGAATCTGCATGAACGTGCCTGATAGTGACTGCTAACTCAAAGCGAATGAAATTCAAATAAACACAACATACAATAATTTCAAAAGCCAATAAGGGAACAACTGTAGTTACATGACTATTAACAGTGTTATTCTATTGTAGGTTTTACGTGTGAGTCAAGTAGCTGCCGGAGAAATCGCAGCGGGTAAACTCGTCAACTTACTCTCAAACGACGTGACCAGATTTGACTACGGTTTCATGTTCATACATCAACTGTGGATTATTCCTTTACAAGCATCAGTTGTATTGTACCTTCTGTACAATGCAGCTGGATACGCACCGTTTGTTGGACTATTTGGTGTCGTTATTGTTATGCTTCCAGTACAAGGTAAATCGCATTCGATAGACGTACGCATTCAACTTTTGTATCATTTATCTGTGGATTCGGATCTCTGATTTCTAGAAGATTTGGTTTTCAAAAATCATCTAACACACTTAAAAACGTTAGTGGACTGTTTAGAATGATAGCATATTGGTTCGGAAATCATGATGCCATTTTAAACTAAAATATTTTTTCTGAAAGGAAAGGTTTCAAACTTACTTAGTTCGTTTATCTTAAACAAAAATCAGGGAAAACACCTAAACAATACCGGTTATTCAATAATTATTATTAAAACCGTCACTTAAATTGAAAAAATACTAAATACTTATATGTAACTCGCGTAATTGCAGCCGTTCTTACGAAACTCAGTGCCGTAATTAGACGAGAGACTGCAAAGAGAACAGACAGCAGAATAAAGTTGATGAGCGAAATCATTAATGGAATTCAGGTAATGTATCTTTTACTTTATTATACTTAGTGTGTTTTCATACATGACGAAAATGACGAGACTTGGGCTTAGAACCCACATAGCGATAAATCAGAAGCAGAATTTTCATTAGGCTAATACGGATTTTTTTTCCTGTCCGTAAATCTGCACACACTGGGACTAAGTAGTTCTCTCTAGACTGCTTTCTTTTTTCAGTTCTTTATTTAGATTCTATATTCTTAAACTTTTTCAAAATAATTATGTTGATGTATTTTCCTGTTATTGAGAACAAGTACATATTCCTTTTTAATCGAGGAAATAAATTTTGTGATACTCATATAAGATAAGATATTATGCTCTAATCTATGTGTATAGTGTTGTAATAGGTATTCACTCGCTGACCGATTATTCTCAAAATGTAAACTACTATAGCTAGAATTATAAATTTTGATAATTTGTGTAATATAGGCTCTAAGTAAAAATTTTAAAGGGAGAAAATTTAACCTACATTATTAAGTTATGGATTAATTTAGTTAATGAAATAATAAAATGAGTTGCGAATTACGGGTAATATTTTTAATAAAAGGAAAAACATTCCTTTTATTTATTTATCACTAGCTGGCGCCCGCGACTTCTTCCGCGTTGAAAAAGAAAAATACTAGCCTATCCTGTGTCCTGTACGTCTAAATGTTTATCTACCAAGTTTCATGAAAATCAGTTAATTCGTTAAAGAGTTATGGAGGAACATACATACAGAAAAAAATTCTAAAAATCGTCAATGTCATGTATAGAGCCTATAAACACGATATCTCTGAAAACAAAGTAACTTAATCCATGACCAACCCTACAGATTTATTATTAGTATTGATTATCATCTTTTAAATCTACTTGAAATACTCTTATAACTGGATATTTCTAGTAGATTAAAGAAATGTGATATGAATTCTTAAATAATTTAGTTCTTGCCCTTTAAAATTTACTCAAGTCACAATTGGACTAACTACACCGAAAACATTATAGACAGACATATATTATAGACGTTGAAACGTAATATACAACAGGAATTGTTTTTTAAAATAATTAAGGATCAAAATTTAAACAAATTAAAATAAATAATTACAGGTGATAAAAATGTACGCATGGGAAAAACCATTTAGAATTGTAGTAAAGGCAGCGAGAGTTTATGAAATGAAATCATTGAAGAGGTCTATCTTCGTGAGAAGTACTTTTCTTGGATTCATGACGTTCACAGAGAGGTCTATTCTGTTTTTAACCTGTTTAACGCTTATACTCACTGGAACAATGGTCACAGCGACTACGGTATGATCTTTTATGCAATACTAATCTTATTAATACAGTGCTTCTGAATGTCATGTATTTTAAAATATTATATTGTTATTTTACCCTATGACCTTTCTGGTGTCCCAGACAACGTGTATGCAAAATTTCATGGTGATCGGTTCAGTAGTTTTTGCTTGAAAGCGTAACAAACAAACTCACATTCACATAAGGTAGTAAGGATGTAATAATATTTATATATTAAAATTCACATAGATGTATATATTTGTTATTATTTTGTTAATACCTATATTAATAATTATGGATGTTTTATATCTGAAATAAATGATTATTATTATTTTACAATTTCTTACAGATCTATCCGATTCAACAATATTTCGCAATTATCCAATTCAGTTTGACAATGATGTTACCGTTTGCTATAGCGGGTTTATCGGAAATGTTGGTTTCATTTGAACGAATTGAAGGATTTCTTCTATTAGGTGGGTTATGACGAATTTTTGCAGTTCCACAACGACTAGGTACTGACAGTTGAGAAAAATGTTTTAGTAAATAAAAATATCAATTATTTTTTATTTTTTATTTTTATTCAACTTGTAATGTAACATTTTTCACAATTTTAATCTGTTGTTAACCTACTATAGTTAAAATTTTTATTCATATTTCTCAAAATATTATGTTACAGAAGAGAAACAAGATAATGCCATTACTGACGGTTTTATTGATTCTAATGTATTGTTAACATTTAATGGGAAAAATAATTCAATGGAAAGAAAGAAAGTATTAGCTAAAAAATATTCTCCAAATGAAGGTGAAATCAATTTGTCACGTGGTAAGTTCATTTTTTACCTCACGGTGAGTTTATAAATTATTATTGAGTTATAATGAGTGAGTGCATTTCTTGTTAGAATTTATAATATTCCGTTTCAGATTTATTAGTGCCAAAACACTCCGCGTCTGAGTACGCCATAGAAATTTCCGGTGTCGATGCATCTTGGACAAAGGACTTGTTCAATTTAACTCTTAAAAATATATCAATGAGAGTTCGGAAGGGAAAGCTATGTGCTGTTATAGGACCGGTTGGTTCTGGAAAGGTAATCGAACATAATTTTGAAGGTCGACAGACAGTCGGTCCACTTGATGGTAGGTGGCTATCGTCGCCTATAACACAAGCAACGCCATAAGTGCTACAAGTGCGCTGCCGACTTTAGAAGGATTAAGGATCCTTATCCTTATAAGGAAGGGATGGGGTAATTGGCTCTGGCATCCCTTACTCACTCACCGAAACACAACAGCACATAATGCTGTTATTTCACGGTGGTATTATGTAAGGTGATAGTTACTGCCGCCAGATGGGCTGCCTAAATGACTGCGAAACGCAGTGTACCCTGCCACTACTTCAAATCCAGACCAGAGACAATTTTTAAAATTACATTAAAAATTTCCAAAGTTGACTCCGCGGGAATCGAATCCAGAGCCCCTGAAACGTTAGGCAAGCACCCTTGCCACTCGTCCAACGAGCTCGTTAAACTAATTTCTCAACTTTCTTTCGACAAATCGTCTTGTTTAGTCATAAGAAACATGATAATTTCATGAACAATGAAATGTAACGAAGTAGGGATAATATAAAACATTTCTAAATTTCTATTGCTTAAATTATGTATTGTCATAATTTGTTTATTGTTGTAACCTGTAATAATTTATTTTTATTTTACAGTCTTCTCTGTTGCAAGTACTTTTGAAAGAACTGCCAATAATTAAAGGAAAATTTAGTATGAACGGAACTGTTTCGTATGCTTGTCAAGAATCGTGGTTGTTCCCAGCAACTGTACGTGAAAACATACTATTTGGAACGCCGTATAACTCACAAAAATATAAAGAGGTAAAAACGGAATATTAATTCTTAAATGAGTAATTCTGTTAAATGGTGTCTACAATGCAGTACCTCGGGAATGCAATTCCCGGGGAAAGTATATGGGTCTTTTTCAACTCTCTCGGGCGAAACTGCGGAAAACAGCTCGCTTGTACGAGTACGAGTATCTACATATTTCTGAATGTTAAATATCTTGTGCGACTTTCGCTCTATAAGAGCTTATAATGCGTTATAGTCACCCACAGATTTATTACTGCAGGTCTTCCTTCCATTTACTCACTACTAATGTTACTCGCTATTTACAGCACCTTGTAACTTATTTAAGAAAAACAGGTAGGTACTGTGTGGTCTCTAGTACTTATACTTATTCGTTCTATTCTAAGAGCCTAAAAAAGTAAATCAACGATTGTTAATTATTTTCAGGTGTGCAGAGTTTGCTCGTTATTACCAGACTTCAAACAATTTCCATACGGCGATTTGTCTTTAGTGGGAGAACGAGGAGTCTCATTGTCCGGGGGACAAAGAGCAAGAATCAATTTGGCAAGATGTGTTTACAGAGATGTGAGAACATTACTAACCTTTGAAGAATTATATTATTATGTCTATAATTTTGCAATATAATATTGGGGAATTCTATATTACAGGCTGATATTTATCTATTGGATGACCCCCTGTCTGCGGTTGATGCTAATGTTGGCAGACAATTATTTGAAGGATGTATCAACGGTTACTTAAAAGGCAATACATGTATTCTAATTACTCATCAGATCCACTTCCTCAAAGCAGCTGATTTAATTGTTGTCTTAAACGATGTAAGTAATAAGTACATAGTTATTATAGACATGCATAGTTAAAAGTAACCTTGTCCCAGACAGTTTACTTTTACCAACAAAATTAATTGTTTTTAATTGTGACTTGCTTCCGACTTCGTTTGGGATGCAATTTTCATCCTTCTTTCCATTTATCCTTCTTTCCATAAGTGAAAACCGAATTAAAATCGATTTAGCGGTTTTGAAATCATACATTATCCTCTACATTGATTTTTTATTTAGATATACAGAAGGTTTCGGAAATTTTCAGAAAGTCCTTATACATATATTCAGTTTAGATAGTTAGATAGTTGCTACAGTGGACATTTTGAACCAGCCAAACGTTCGATCCCCTTGAGTATCACTGCTTTATTTTTGATCTTTATATCTTTAGAATCTTTAGAATACTTTATAAAAATATTACTGCATTATTCTATATCTTCAATGAGATTGATTAACCCAATAAAAAATTACCTTATGGCAATTTTTCTTAATGTTTGCAGGGAGCTATTGAAAACATGGGTACATACAGTGAACTTACGAAATCTGATTCAGAGTTCACTGCCATGTTAACAAGCCTTCACGAAAATGCTGAAGGCGACGATACTGGGGGTAATAAGGTAAATAAATATTATATATGAAATTAAAAAGAACGTTGATATTAAAGTTAAACCTACTCTTTAAATTTTATATTTCTCCTTGCAGACCACAAAAAGACCTTCGCTTAATCGTGGAGTTTCAAGGACATCTATTAAAAGTGAAGAAAATCCAGATGAACAAGTAGCACAAGTACAAGAAGCTGAAGAAAGGCAAAAAGGCAGTTTAAAATGGAGTGTCGTTTATAAATACTTAAGTACAGTACAATCATGGTTAATGATAACGGTGACTTTGATAGGTTTGTTGCTAACACAAGGTGCCGGAACCACAACGGATTATTGGCTTAGTTTTTGGTAAATATTTAAAAATAATAAAGTTTAGATATCTTAATAGCAACAGATAGTCATACTATAGGCGAAGCAGCGAACTTGAATGCAAAAGATATATTATTTCGATTAGGCGAAGGCACTGTAAATGCAATGCTCGAGTTAGTTTGTCTATATTAGATTTGCAGCAGCATTGGTTAGATTAGAGGTTGAGCTTTATAACCTCTATATGTAAGGTTAAGCTTAATATTAACTTTTAATTAAAAAACACTTGTTACTCTCATCGAAATATTATCTTTGCAAGCAATTTCCTTAATATAATGTTTATTTTCTAGTTATAGAAAATGCGTAAGACTCGACCACAATAGTAAGATTTTTCTTTCAATAAAATCCTCATTGGTGATCTTTAAATATTTTCCGAGTCTATTTAAAGTCGAAATAAAGGCCAATATTTATGAAAAATTCTATAAATAAAGCTCTCCTACGACATTGGGAGAAAATTTGGGTCCTACAATAAATTTGTACTCGACATACGAGATAAATTTTGATTTTGATTTTTTGTTTTCGAAATATCCTTTATAGAAAGTAAGTGATGCAAGAGATTATAATTATTTATTTTCTCTTTTGGACAGCCTTGCTATGCGTCTTATTGAATTTGGAACGTTGAACAAGTTTTTATTTTACCTGATAGAATTAAACTTTCAGGACTAATCAGGTGGCTGCTCATGAGCATACATTAGAAGAAGGAGAAGTACTCGGTTAGTAAATTTAATCATTCTTTTTGTTCCTTATACATAGTCTTTACTTATATTAGTAAGTTTTATCGGGTTTACTTGCACTAGAAGATAATTATCGACGTTATCATCACTGGAGGTGTGTCAATACTGTCACACTGATAAGCCTGATTGTGAAATAAATGTATTTGATGACAAAATATACAAAATAACATAAGTTCTTATTCAACAGAACGTCTGATAAATAAGACAATAACTGTTTAGGGGATAAACTTTAGTTCAAAAGCAACCAACGTGATTGAAAATCGTCACATGTGAATTTACATTTTGCCCCATAGATAAATCGCTGCTGCTTTGTAAGAAGAATTTTTTTTATGCTTTTTTCTTAAGGTATACTTAATGAATGCTTGCAGACACAAACCTGGACACACAAGTCGGAATTTTAACTACTGGTCAATACCTCATAGTTTACGGAAGTTTGATAGTGACTATCATTGTTATTCTGCATCTGAGGATAGCCGCCTTCGTGGAAACTACAATGCGAGCTTCAAAGAACTTTCACGACCTCATATTTAAGAATTTAATAGTAGCAGTTATGAGATTTTTCGACACCAGTCCATCAGGTAATACAAAGTTACTTAACATAAGTTAAGTCACGAGTATACTTAACATTACTCGAAAACATATATAGGAATATTCTTTTATAATTTGCCTCAAATCTTATTTTTTTATTTTCTCAATCCATAGCCTAAAATATTATATATTTAAAGATCTGTTTTTTATTTTTTTATTTTTGTGAAACTAAAGATAGATAACTTTGAGACTGTATTTTTCGTGAAAAAATTAGACTTAAAAATTAAGATTTCGCGATTTTTTTTTGTTTATTTTTTAGGTCGTGTTTTGAACAGATTTTCAAAGGACATGGGTGCTTTGGACGAACTTCTACCACGTAGTATGTTAGAAACGATACAAATGTATCTCTCTATGACTAGTATTCTTGTACTCAATGCATTGGCACTGCCGTGGACGTTAATACCCACTTTTCTGTTGGTCGTTATCTTCATTTTCCTCCTTAGATGGTACTTGAACGCGGCTCAGGCTGTTAAAAGATTGGAAGGCACTAGTAAGTAAGATTATCATTAGTTATGGTCAATAGCGTTTATTAACTTTTTATGGTAAATTTTAATAAAATTTAATGTCTTCTTTACAGCTAAAAGCCCAGTTTTTAGTATGATCAATTCTACCATATCTGGATTATCAACCGTTAGGAGTTCAAACGCAGAGAATCGGCTCAGTACCATATTTGATCAGGCTCAGGTATAAAATGAAAATCAGTATTGTCATCACACCCTTCATCGTCATTTTCATCATTATTGTAGTTTTAACGTTTGTAGACACCTTTCGGAATAAGTTTTATAATAAAAGTATTTTTTTAGAATCTCCACTCGAGTGCATTTTACACGTTCACTGGTGGATCCTCAGCTTTTGGCCTGTACTTGGACTGCCTTTGTCTCGTCTACTTCGGAACTGTATTAGCTATTTTCATTTTAATTGATTTCGGTGAGTGTTAAATATATTTTAAAGGGTTCGGTTACCAGCATGTAGTTGTAGCGGTTTTTTTTCTTTTTTAAATATCACAGGTGCTTCAAGTGCGTTGTCGACTATACTCGTAGTCATCGAAATAGTATATCTCTGCGAGCAAGTTCGCTGACTATAGTACGATTAGGGATCTCCACTCTTACTGTTTTTTTACTGTTGTGCTCTGTAAGGAACTCGTTAAACTTATCAAGCAGCTTTGACATCTTTAGTTTTTATGTTTTTATTCTCTCGATTCCCACATGGGCACGTACCAGTAGGACGGTCCACTTAATGGTAGGTGGGTACCGTCGCCTAGCAACAAGTGCTTGGGTAACACAAGCAACCCCATAGGTGCTGCGTCACCGACTTTAGTAGAATTAAGAGATAAGGGATAAGTAAGGGATAAGGTAAGGCTCAGGTGACGATTACGAAACTCCGGGTAACTTTTTAACTCATCGAGGCTATACATTAATTTCGACGCTGGAAGGCGGTATACGAAGATCTATAGTGCAGAAGCCTGTTGAATATATGAAAGCGTTATTATAATTGTTTTTGAAAATTTCAATTGAATGTTATTATAGTATATAATTAATTTCAAATAAGTTTTCATCGTCATCAAATAACATAATTGTTATATTATTTTGGTGAAAATATATTTTAACTAAGACATATATTTTAGCTGACGCCGCAATTCCTGTCGGAAGCGTGGGCTTAGCAGTGAGCCAGTCGATGGTATTAACTATGATGCTGCAAATGGCGGCGCGTTTCACTGCCGACTTTCTGGCACAGATGACTGCTGTCGAAAGGGTTCTCGAGTACACAAGGCTACCATCCGAAGAATTTATGGAAGAAGGCCGTATGATTATTTTTATTTCATACTCTACAGGCTGCCAAGCACACACTAAACTAGAATGATTTTTCCCATGCTATATTGTGATTTGTGATTTTTATTATGCAGCAACGAAACCATCGGAACAGTGGCCTTCAGCTGGACATGTAACATTTAGCAACGTCTTCTTACAGTATGGACCAGAAGATCCTCCCGTATTGAAAGATTTGAATTTCGATATATTGTCCGGTTGGAAGGTTTGTGATTTTTCTATTACATAGTAGTCATATCTACATAGTAAAGTCATATCAAGTCATCATTCTGAATCCAATAAGCTATCGTTCATATTTTTAGCAGCATTATAAAGAATTAACACGGATTTGAACTTGTTAACTAGATTATAGAACGTGATGTTATTTGACGACAGTAACTATAGAAAGAAACAGTTTTTTATTAAAAAGTATTGAAAGGTAGAACTTTAATCTAAGTTTAGTATAAAGTCTTATTTAGTACCTATATGTTATAATTTCTCATCTTTATTTCACTTTTGAATTAAAAAAAAGCAATAATTGTGATATTAAATTTAGACCATGCAAACTTTTAAGGCTCTTGCATTTGTGAATTATCTAATAAATTTTCAGGTAGGAATTGTTGGAAGAACAGGGGCTGGAAAATCGTCCTTAATATCTGCCCTATTTCGTCTTTCACATATTGAGGGAAGTATTAAGATCGACGGAATAGACACGCACGGGATAGCTAAACAGGTATGTACTTAGAATAATAAATAACAATTTACTGCTAAAACATAAAAAAATTAAATGAATTTTGTATAAGTTCTTGAGGAAATTTTTACGTCTGAAAGCAATTACTATTACATATCCGCCATACTTCATTAAGTGTGTTTTTTTATAAATTATTTAAATAAATAATAAATTATATTTTGAAAATTGAACCTATATTCAAATTCTAATTAATTTATTTTCAGGCAATAATGTTACATTCATTATTATACATTAATTATTATGTCTAGCCATTTACGTATTAAAACGTAAAAGTAAAATAAAAGCAATGTATATAACAGTAGGTAATAACATACAATTTATAAAATGTGTTGACATGGATTGTTTTAAGGACAAAACTGTTACAATGCAAGTTACGAAGTATGTACTATTTTCAGAAACTGAGAAGCAAGATATCAATAATTCCCCAAGAGCCGGTGCTGTTCTCCGCTTCACTGCGTTACAATCTAGATCCGTTTGAAGAATATGGAGACGATATGATTTGGAGAGCTCTAGAACAGGTATCAAATATAATATAAAGTAAAGATAATTTTGAGAACCATTAAAGTACGAGTAACACAGCTCTGCTCATGGAAATGATATATCTTTGGCTCTGCTATATTAATTTAATATAAGAGTGAATAATGTTTTGCAGGTTGAAATGAAAGAAGCTGTGCCGGCGCTTGACTTCAAAGTGTCAGAAGGAGGCAGCAATTTCTCTGTGGGACAACGCCAGCTAGTATGTTTGGCGAGGGCTATCCTCCGATCTAACAAGATACTCGTCATGGACGAAGCAACGGCTAACGTTGACCCTCAGTGAGTTCAAGTTACTATACTTATGTTAATATGCGGCAGCTAGTATAATCACTATGCGGGGTTACACTGCGAGATTGAATCAGGAGAATGAGGATATACGTAGACGAACAAAAGTTACCTATATAAGCCGGCGTTTCAGTAAGTTGAAATGGCAGTGGGCAGGACATATAAATAAATGGCTAGGGCCGGAAGGTTCTCGAGAGGAGGCCACAGACCGGCATGCTCAGCATACGACGTCCACCCCCACAAGGTAAACAGACCATATGATAAGGGCTTCGGTTCGACAGTGGATCTAGGATGCTTCTGAGCTGTCCTGTTGGAAAATTATGGGGGAAGCCTATGCTCAGCGGTGGACGTCTTACAGCTGAGTTCATGATGATTCTTTAATTAATCTCTTTTCCATTTATAAACGAATTTCAAATCCAACCTTCTATTACAATTATTTAAATTAAATGACTTTATAAACATGGTATCTTGCTCCTTACAATTGTTATTTTCATAGAGTGCCAATATAATATTTCATTTAGAATCTTCCTCAATTATAAATTTAGTAGCATTTAATTGCCTCTCATCGACAAATTGATCGTAAATTAACTTTTATGGTTGTATCGTTCCTGTAATAGCAGTTCTAATAAATAATGGCTCTTTTTTATGTCAATGTCGTCTGACAGGCTGACGGTCCACTTGATGATAGGTGGCTACCGTCGCCTATACACACAAGCAAAGCCACAGGTGTTGCAAGGGGACAAGGGATTAGGCAGAGAGAAGGAAATGAGCTCTGGCATCCCTTACTTACTCACCGAAACACAACAGCACACATGCTGTTATTCAGTGTGCGCTGCCACTGCTTTCCAAATTTGAAAGGTTCATTTCCAAAGATGACCCTGCCGGTAATCGAAATCAGGTTTCTCTGAGAGCGTTAAAGCAAGCACCCTAACCACTCATACAAGAATAAATTGAAAGAAAAAAAAATAACGTTTTCAGGACGGATGCGCTTATCCAGAAAACTATACGTCGCGAGTTTGCTTCGTGCACTGTTTTGACGATCGCGCATCGACTCAACACCGTTATGGACTCGGATCGAGTCCTGGTGATGGATAAGGGCCAAGTAGCCGAGTTCGACCATCCCTACAATCTGCTCTCAAACCCAAACAGCATGCTCAACTTTATGGTCAAAGAAACCGGAGAGAGTATGAGTAAACAATTGTTCGAAATGGCGAAAACTAAATATTTTACTGACAATCCCAATAAAACAGAATAGCTAGTCTATAAGTAATTAGGCAATATTTTAGTTAGACAACATTATTGTTTTATAAGCATAAAACTGTATTAATAAATTTACTTGTTGATGTTTAGTTGTAAGTATTAAAATACGTTTCAATTATGCGGTTGTTTTATCTAAGTCTTTAGTAGATCTTGAGACTCATTAGTAAACACAAAACAATCTCAATCTGCATATTAATCAGGATACTTTCGATATGCCCAAGGGAAATGAAAAAGTATTTTTCGATATGAGTTTAATGCTAGAGAGAGGTTCGATGTTCAGGATAAAATGGAATAAATTAGAGTTTTAAAATTACACTGAAACGCGAAATTCGTTAAATATAATCTATTACTAGCGGAGCCAATAAACTCCCGGCGAAATTAATCTACGAATTCTGTTATATGGTTATAATACGACAATTAAATAGGTACTCTCATGATCGTTATGTCGACGGCCGAGCGTATAATCCGGCAATTCGTGATGTGCCTAGGCAGATCGTGATATGGCGGTGTTTTATGAAGTTGCAATGTGATCAAAAAAGTGCTTAACGATCTGACTAATATTAGTTGGGAACTCCATGAAACACCATATATCACGATATGCCTTAGGAACATCACGAATTGCCGAACTAAGTATACGATCGGGTGCCTACAGATACACGAAACTCAGCGTAGAGGACGTCCCGAGAACGTTAAGACTGAGAAATACATAATTAGAATAAGTTATCTCTATTAGAATAAGTAGTCATTATTGATAAATAGTTGTAACTGCATTGAATTAATCTATTGAATTAACTTACGAGTATGTTTGGCATTAAGTAGATAGTGGAGCTTGAACAGAGGTCAACATCACTTGACACGCTCTCCGACTTTGTGGTTTAAACAAGTGCTCGTTTAAAACAACGATGACCAGAGCATGCATGGGGTTTGTATTACTATCATTAGCGATCGGAGTAAGTATCTTCCTACTTGTTTCATTTAACCCTTATATTAGGTATGTAAAATCGAGTGATACATTGTCGGAGCTTTACACTCTTTCTGTCAATCGGATGAGTTTTGCGACCGTAAGCACTTCTTGAAGAAAATGCGCACTGCCAAGTTTTGGAACTCTCTGCCGGCGTCTGTATTTCCGAGCTCATATAACCCAAATCTTTTCAAAGTTCGAGTGTATAGGCATCTTCTGGGTGAGCTCGCTCCATCTTAGGCCTCATCCATGCTACACAGTTGGTTGTTGGCAAAGAGCAAACCCATCTCTAATAAAAAAATTAAAAAATATATCAACTTAAAACAACAGTTAAATGCCAGAGCATCCGTTAGATAGTGTAGTGTATGCGGTTACACAGGCAAGCACTGTCTCGTAGCGTGACGTTAGTATTACTCCAGCCGTGGGCAAGGAAGAAGGCGTTTCTGGATTCTGTCTGTTAAGTTAAAATGAAATTAGTAATAATAATCATAATAGTGGCAGCGCACATTGCGTTTTCGCAGTCATTTTGGCAGACCGCCTCGCAGCAGTAACCACCCCCCTCATCACCGTGAAATAACAGTATGTGTGCTGTTGTGTTTCGGTGAGTGAGTGAGATGCCACAGCTCATTACCCCACCCCTTCCTTATCCCTTATCCTTCCATGGTTGGCAGCGCATTTGCAGCACCTATGACGTTGCTTGTGTTATAGACGACGGTAGCCACCTACTATCAAGTGGACCGTCAGCCTATTTGTCGACCTTAACTTAACATAAAAAAAATAAACTTATAGCTTATAGCATTATTTTTTATGCTCTCATCTTACTACTTATCCATACGCTTAAATTAAGGAAGACGTGTACAAACTATTTACGTTTTTATTTCCAAACGACCATAAATAAGCGCTATGTCACATTTGAAAGGTGAAAGGAAACTTCAAAGTTCAAACCAAGGCCAATTTTCGGAGATGTCGTTCCTTCTGCTGAATTTTCTTTCATAACATGAGTTTTAGATATTGCAAAAAATCGTTAGTAAATAATCAAAACATAAAATTAGGCTTATCGTATAAAGTTACGAACAAAATGTGTACAAATAAAAAGTAAACATTGATGCCATAAAAGCTGTCCTGACACCTATACCACAATGCCTTGCTGTGAAGGATTCATTGACAGTATTGACACCTCCTGGAAATTCTACATTAGCCAACATGCATCTGAATTGGTTGTCGGCTTAAGTATCATAATAATGGGCTTAGCTTACAGCCTCCTTAAATGCTATTATCCTCGACAAAGCTTACGTTGCATATTGTCATCGTTTTAAATGGGATAAATTAACATGGCAAGTACATACTTTTTTATATCTTAGTTCATTAGCATTAGCTTATTAGTGACACGCTTCCGGCTTCGCACGCGGTGCGACCTTTTGTACATTTGAATGTGATTTTTATATATATTAATGAAGATTTGACACAACGTTCAACTGCCTACGCTTTGTACAGTTATATATACCTAGACCATATATAATAAGTTCTATTCTATCTTTTAGTATCTCTAGTACTAATCTAGTATATTTTAGTACTAAATGATAAAATAGGTATTCAGGAAGGTACGATCGAGTTCATTAAGACTATAAAATGTCATATTAGGTATCTTTACATAACATTTCATGTGATGCTTAACTAATTTGAATCAATGAAGGTCTTCTAGAGCTTTCGGAATATTATATTACATACTAGCTGGTGCTAGCGACTTCATCCGCGTTAAAAAAACAAAATATATGAGTATGTAATACCGCTTGACATCGTTATCGCTGCGACGACGGTGGCGCCTAATTCTAATATTTTTAGACGATCACTCGGGAACAGTACTTTTTTTCTGGATGAAAGGTACCCTATGTCCTTTCTTATATCCCTGACAACGTGTATGCAAAATTTCATGATGATCTGTTGAGTAGGACAGAGTTACTTTCGCATTTATAATATTAGTAATAAAAGTATGGATATACTTGTAAAAAAACTAATTTATAAATAACTAATACTTTTTATTTTGTATCCATTTAAGCTTATTATTACATCACAATCATTTTGGTAGCCATTGTTTGGTTTTTGGAAAAACTACTGTATCAATAGCATAACAACAAAGTTTTTTTTAGTTTTTTTTTATATGAACTAAAGGCAAAATGACTCTTATTGCGTCGGATTAACAATCACATCCCTTTGGAGCAAGGTTGTTGCGGATGCAGAATTTTCAAAATCTGCGGATGCGGATACGGATGCAGAATTAGAGGATCACATCCGCGATGTGGATTTCAACTTTATTTTATTACATTTTTAATGCAAAAATAAATGATTGAAATAATTATATTAAATAATTATGTGATCGAGATTTTGGTAGAAATTCTTCCTGGGTAAATCTGCCATGATTTAGGACTAGCCCTATATCCGCATACGCAAAAGATTTGCATTGATTATTGTGGATGCGGAATGCGGATACGGTTGCAGATTACTTAAATCTATGCGAAATTGGAAAGTCCGCAACAACCCTGCTTCGGAGGTAAGTAGGTAACTTAGTAGTCAGTTGTATTGAAGTACCTAGTTACTTATGGTGAAGTAACATTATGTATATTGGACAGTCCATTAACTAATGTACCTTTAACCGTATCAATTAAGTGTAATTTACGTCGCGTTTTCTTTCAAATTGCTCTGGAAGTAAGCGTCTTTGGCCACCTGTAATAATTTAGCGCTATTCTTGTCTCCAGTTTCGCGCACCATCGATGAGAGATTACTGCCTGGGTCGGAGAGCAATGTGAAAGGATGGTCGAACTCAGTTATCTGCCCGGCGTCCATTACTAGCACTCGGTCCGAGTCCATAATTGTGTTCAGACGGTGAGCTATTGTGAGCACTGTACACGAGGCGAACTCTCGGCGAATTGTTTTTTGAATGAAGCTGTCGGTTCTGTAATTGACAAGTGCGTTAGTGATGTTATGCAAAAAAGCAGCAATAAGTCTTATGACAGCAAGCGCCCAGCGAGGGCATACTGCATTTGACAGATTTTTTTTTACTATAGACCACCATAAAATAACGCATTCGCATCACTCAGTGTTGTTTGTGGTTATAAGCTACGGTTATAAGACATTTAAGTTGAAAACAAAAGTTAAATACTAAAAATATGCATTGTTTACTGAAGGATTTACAAGAAATAGATAGCGTTATAGCGACTAGTTCATAAGAATTGAATCAAAATTATGATCAAATTGATAATTGATTACAAATTGATGTGTAATCAATTGAAGACATATTAGTAGAGATATGTATGCTGATCATATATTTTTTTTATGATAGGCAATGTTGTGATAGTCCCAAGTGGACCCCTTGAGACTATCACAACATTGTATTTGGTGTTGACGTAAAGTTCAATTAGAGCTCTCTAAGAATTTACAGGATAAATGAAGAAAATCTCATTTCAGCACGAAACGATAGTGGAAAGCAAATTATAAAGGAACAAGTTTAAGACCGTCTGCAATTGTTTACTCACTGTGGATCTACATTTGCGGTCGCTTCGTCCATAATTAATATCTTGTTGGAACGTAGAACAGCTCGCGCCAAACACATCAATTGCCTCTGACCGACTGAGAAGTTTGAACCGCCTTCAGTTACTTTGAAATCCAACGAGTGAACCGACGATTTCATGTCTACCTGTAAAACCAAACAACATTCAATAAATGTACAAGCTAAAGCAACTGTCACTGAATCTTCAACTGTCACTAACTTGTTCAAGAGCTCTCCATAAGTCGTCATCACTGTAAATGTTGAACGGATCTAAGTTGTATCTAATCGACGCTGAAAATAAAACGGGCTCTTGAGGTATAATTGATATTTTTGACCGCAGCTCCTAAAAAAATTACACAAACTTAATTAGAAATTATCAATTTAAATTTTGTCATTTCTTATTTTAATTTTATAAATTTTTAGAAGTCAAACCAGTATTTAATCTGTTTTTTTTTTTTACTAAACGAAAACTTTTGAAAAACTGCATAGTGGTAAAAAGGAAAAAAATGTCTGCAAGAAGTTTTTGCAACTTCGTTCTATAAAGAAATCATTTCATGGCTCTGTAGCAACTAGACAGAACATAGTTCGTCAAGTATATAGTTCATACTCTATACTATGGAACTCATACCTCTCAATAGAATATAAACTAAATAGCATTATTAGAAGTATGTTGTCGTCGAGATTACACAACAAAATTTATGATACAGATAATATCACATTTTCCTGACATTTTCAATTGTTATTGGTTACTAGAATATATATAATTAGAATATTTTATAAATATAAATTTTTATATAAATAGAAACTGAACGAGTACCTGTCTGGCAACAAGGGAAGTATCGATGCCATCAATTAACAACACTCCATCGATATAAGCAAATCTGAACATAGCAGATATCAACGACGATTTGCCTGCTCCAGTCCTTCCGACTATTCCTACCTGGAAACACAATCACACAATCTGTAATCTACCATCATGTGTGCAAAGTTTACCGTAATGACCGACAGCAATTACATAACAAATAACAGTCCTCTTAACAACTAATAAACATTGAAATGCTTTCGGGGTACGATTGCTTTCCGCCTCTTTGAAGTTCTTTGATTCAGCTTTGTAGGCCGTAATACAATTTGTAGCTTTAACAATAAAATTTTTAGTCTGCATATCACCACGAGCATATGTTATAGCTTCAGTCTATTTTGCAACGATTCTCTGATCTTATGAGTAATTGTAGTTCCAAAACGTTATTGCTACGTAATTTTATTTACTTTCTGTAGTAGTAGAATCAGGCAACTTACCTTCCATCCACTTTTTATAGTTATGTTCAGATTCTTTAGCACTGGAGCTTCATCAGGCGCATATCGTAAGTATATGTTTTGGAAAACAATGTTCCCTTCTGCAGGCCAAGAAGGTGGTGTTGCAATTTCTGGAAATATATACAAATTTCAGTTGAAGGAAGTTAATGTATGAACTTATTTAATAAAAATTATATAATGAATTGACATGCCGTCGCATGTCTTCGGATAATTCTAGTCTTTTTAGACACACCGGTTTCTACAAGTGAAATGAAAAATACGCAAAAATCGGCAGTCGTGTTCATCCTTATAATATTACAGTAAATGCTTGCTACATTATAATAAGCCCAAAGCTTTTATTAGTAGTTACTGAGAAGGTACTGCATGTATTCCACTCGAGAATCTTCCGGCCTTAGCAGCAGTCGGCTTTTCGTATTATGTGTCTTGCCCATCGCCACTTCAACTACTTCAACGCCGGCTTATGTCGGTAACTCATTCGTCTAAGGATCTCCTCATTCCTGATTCGATCTCTCAGTGTAATCCCGAGCTTAGCCCTCTCCATAGCTCGTTGAGCGACGACGTTGAGTTTTCTTACGAGCCCCATAGATTACGTTTTAGCGTCATATTATGTCATCACTAAAAATTGGTCGAAAACTTTTGTTTTAAGACACCTAGAAAATTTTGACGAGAAGATGTCTCGGAGGTGCTTGAACATTATGACTAGTTATTGTGTATCTTGTTGTTTTTAAGGTGTTGTTATCTTGTTTAATGCGTCCAAACAACTTACTTCCTTGAAACAGATTAGGTTCAGTTTCTATGCGAGTGTATTCCATTACCCGCTCGACGCTTGTGAGCTGCGCGATGAATTCCACCAACATTCGTGCACCGTGCTGCAACATTGCGGTCAATGTGTTGCTCTGGGTCACCGCCAAACCGACACTGCCCACCGCAACCACGTTACCTTAATAAATACAATAATATGACACCCCCGGTAAAATAAACGAACAAAGAATTAGTATTAATTTAATAAATAAAAAATTAAAATAGTAAGGACTAATATTTTCCGAATTCCTTTCAATACGTTAGATGTGAGGATATAACGAGTCATGCGGGGTAAATAAAAAAAAACATGCAGCCGTTTCCTGTCAGGAAAAGCTTAAACTCGGTGTGTTTTGAAAATGGATTTAATTTTCTACCAAACAACTGGCTGAAATCTAATGGTGTGGAATCAGCTCATGGAGCCCTTTAATTTGGTTTCCTACTCGACAGGTTTCGGAAGAAAAAAAAAATCATACAAAAAATTGATGATGTCAACTGGAAACTGTACCAGGTGGCAGATATCTACTCAATTTAAAATACTTACTAAATCAAAAGCTTATTAATACTAAGAAGAAATCTAGAAACCTAATAAGAAAAATATGAAGGTAATCATTTGAAGAATCGCATCCCATACTTACTCAAATCGAGATAGATGAACACGAACATCACTGTAGCGAGATAAATTAAACAAAGTGTGTCCAAATAAAAGCCAAACGTACTGCCCCCGCATAGATAGCCGTTCCAAGCCGACGTATGTAGATCCTGAAACATTAAAAATACTCGCATGAGGTTGACTTGTTACATAATCTATACTGATATTATAAAAAGAAAAGTTTTACATTTTTGTTCGTAATGAATAAACTCAAAAACTATTAGATCGATTATAAAAATTCTTTCACCTATAGAAAGCTACATTATAACAGCGATACACAGGCTATAATTATATTTAAAGTTACGAGGATGAAGTTATGAGGACGAACTTAAAATTGAAACCAAATAGTAGAATGTGCAGTTCGTTTCTCTTTGTTTTATAAATTATTATTTTATATGAATCCAAAATAAATAAATGTTGAAAAATTTAATAAAAGCAATATATATGTTGTATGTTTCCACTGCTAACATATTGATGTAAAGCTAACCTGATGCTTATCGAACTCTTGTATGAGTCTGTTCTGTGCTCCTGAAGATCTAATCGTTGCTATACCATTGAGAGACGATGTAACCATGCCAAACACAGGACTTTTTGCTGAAAAATATATATAAATACACTTAATGATTTTCATATAAGTACGAGTAGGTATATCTACAATACATATATGATTCGATTCACAACTAAGAATTTTAAATATATTAAAATTATTCAAGATCACGATAAAATACAATAAAAGAGATAAAAAAAACTATAAAACTTATAGCACCCCCTTTTGCGTCGGGCGTCGGGAGTTAAGTATAGAACACAAAATAATAATTAATAATAAAAATATTCTTACTCGTTCCCTCCAATCGCTTTACACCTTGAGCAGTTTTCATGTAAATATTCACGAAGTAAAAGAAAAGCAACATCAATAAAACGGAGGGTATCACCGTCCAATACAATGCAATCGCGTTCAATATCAATATAGCTGCCAAAGTGCCATATATTTGGAAAACATCGAGCAAAGTTCTTGGTAATATCTCGTCTAAAGCGCCCATGTCCTTTGTGAAACGGTTCAAAATACGACCTGAAAGAACACACCTTTTAATCCCAGTTTTGTTTTGGCAAAACAAGCAGCATTGGTATTTTAAAATGTGACTCAACCATTTATTCAATTAAAAAGACAAATAAAAAGAGTCACGTGGTAATCCAAATACCATGCGTACAAAGTCGCGGCCACAGCTAGTAGTTAAAACATATAATATGTTTGAAAGACACTAAGCGCGCGTGTCATACTTAGGAAAGCAAGTGTTCTCCAAACATTTTGACTAGCCAACGTACTCGTACTTCAGCGCTTTATTTAGAGGACCATAAACAATTTAGTGGTGAAATAAGCACGTTGTTAGTTGGTTTGTGAAACGCTTTCAGAATAGGTACTAAATAGGAGCTCAAAGTATGAGTTTATAACCATATGGAATCGGATTTTAGTTTTGGAAAGTCCCTCTCTAGAGATCTAATCCTACTTCTATTATAAATGCGAAAGTTGATGATGGAAAGTTGTTACTCTCACGCGAAAACGGCTGAACAGATTTGGATGAAATTAGGCACACAGATAGTTTATTACATGTTTTAACATATATTATACTCCTATATGTTAATTAATATTTAGTATTAAAATGTTAGGTTTTCGAGGGATCGTCTAAAATTATATAAAAAAATGGGCACACTTGCCTAGGCGGCGCCAACGTCATCACAGGGATAAAGAGATCGGAGAGAAGGGGATAAGAGGCGCCTAACTATATTTTCTTAAAACATTAATATTAAGAGTATTTGCATGTTCCCCTATCTATATTTTACCTCATATAAACTCTTTACCCATTTCATAATACACAGAGCCACAGAGAATCCTCCTGGTGTTGTACATATTTACTGAAAAAACATTCACATAAACAGACAGTGCAAAAACAGAAGATACAACTTAAAATAAATACTTACCTGAAGAACTAGTGTCGAAGAAACGCATGATCCCTCTGAGCATCGTTGAGAACATCTTGTTGTGAAGATTACGTGAAGCGTTGGCGCAGAGTATTGAAAACGGAAACACACGCATATTGGTTAGCAGAATGCATACCAACACTATACATCCGTGAATTAGTAGGAATTGACCAGTTGTGAACGCACCGACTTGAACATCCAATCCAGCCTCTGTTTATATAAAAGAAAATTTCTTTTTAATTTTGACTTTAAAAAAAGATTTACCTATAAATCTGTAAGGGTTGGTCATGGAGTAAGTTACTTTGTTTACAGAGATATCGTGTTTATAGGCTCTATACATGATACTGAAACTGAATTGACGATTTTTAGATTTTTTTTCTGTATGTATGTATGTATGTTCCTCCATAACTCTTAAACGAATAAACTGATTTTCATGAAATTTGGTAGATAAATATTTAGACGTACAGCACACACGATAGGCTCCTTTCTTTTTCAACGCGGACGAAGTCGCGGGCGCCAGCTAGTTTAACTATATAGTTAAGGAAACAACATGAACTGAATAGTAAAGCTCTTGTAGCCTAATAATGCCCCATTTAAATGGACGAGTAAGTGCCGAGCTTGATGTTCTAGAAGTTCTCTGATTGAAATATGCAGGGCAATGAAAAACTTATTGCAGCCACAAAAAATATTCATAACGGTATAACTTTAGTCCAGTACTTGCAGGCGCAGGGACTACAAGAGAAAATAATTAGTATGTCTAATTGTCAGTTCTCATTCTCTCATTAATTTTATTGATGGCAACCAGTCACCTGTTCAGCTAAGTCTTATGGAAAACTGTATAAATACTTAATTTAACATACCCATTTCAGCTCCGTCTAATTGTTCTTCATACTCTGCCATTTGATTCGACCTGTAATAAAATATCTAATAATAATCCCTTTTTATATTTTATTTATTTCCCTTATTAATTGTAAAAGTTACTTTTAAGGCATTCACACACTTACGGAAGACCATATTCTATTTTTATATGCGATTTTATTGAATTGCAAAAAAATACATAGTTTTAAAAATACTTTAAAACAAAAATCCAAAAATCTGGCAAAGATGTAACAGCAACGGTAGCACAATAAATTATTGGCCTTTTATTATCTCAGGCGTTATATGTTTTTATTTTTTTAACGCCAACAAAGTCGCGGGAACCAGCTGGTGATACATAAAATGAATATTTACCAGAAGCTAATCCAATAATCGGCTGCGGCGGCGGCTGCGGCCGCTGACAATATCATTAATATCACAAATATAATGAAACAAATGTTGCCTCCGGACAGAAAGTAGCCCGTAATTACTTCCCACTTCAAGTTTCCGGACTGGCGTTCCTCTGCCGCC
This sequence comes from Synanthedon formicaeformis, assembly GCA_945859745.1. Lineage (NCBI taxonomy): Eukaryota > Metazoa > Arthropoda > Insecta > Lepidoptera > Sesiidae > Synanthedon > Synanthedon formicaeformis. The sequence continues at coordinate 6,275,972 of OX243958.1, read as the reverse complement.
ATTTTCTGTTCCTCAAATTGGGGCAGATCTTCACCGTCGCTCGTTGTCGACATAGTTCGCATTATTTTCGGTTTCTCTTTTAATTCCACGCTCTAGAACCAGATTAAATGATAAAAAATTCATGCGCTTGCTCGGCGAGGCCTAACTACTACGGACTTGTTCTTTCACTGTAATAGCCCAGCATGTGTTTGCAAAATGAGATTTAGCCACGTTCACTGAGATTCAGATTGATATATTTGTACATTGTTGCGAAATAGCAGTTCTAGAAATGTGAATAGGTACTTCACCTTCAGGATAATTTCAGGATAGGATTAAGAGATAGGTTTTAATTTGTAAAACCTTGTTGTAGGACTGGAGAGAGAAACGTGAGTATTAATAATTGATGGGTGAGAGATGTGGTTATATATATTCCATATCCCTTATCCTCATTCCTTCTATGGTTGGCAGCGCACTTGTAGCACCTATGGCGTTGCTTGTGTTATAGGCGACGGCCACATACCATAAAGTGGACCGTCAGCCTGTCTGTCGACCTTAACATATAAAAAAAAAACACACTATAAGTCCCTTAGTAATTAATTTACGTACGAGTAATTTATATATTACGCATAGGCCGTAAAGCGTCACGTCGTGACGTGACTAGCAACTTTTATTTGTCTTATGTAAATAAGTGAGAAGTACTTTTAAACTTTAAAAAACTTTTTAGTAAAACATATATATGAAAATTGACATGTACTAAAGTCATGCAAGATGTTAAAATTATGCGTATACTTACACTTCCCGAATGTAAACTGTCAGTATCTTTGTCTTTGCTTTCTTGTAACGTGGAGAGCATTAATGCAAACTCCTTGCCTGAACTTGCAAGTTCGTCAAATGTACCCATATTTTCTATATTTCCCTGTAACATTCAAAGTTCCAGTAGTTTCTGGAAGACATTGTCATAATATGAACTAGCGATTTGCTTGTTCGGCTTCGCACGGATCTTCTCTTCAAATTATAAATTTGTAAATTATTCCTCGAGTATCACTCTTTCCGTTAGGGAAACCGTATCAAAATCCGTTGGGAGGTTACACTCTTATACCTTTATATAGTATAAAACAAAGTTGCTTCGCGCTGTCCCTCTGTATGTACTCTTGGATCATTTGAAACTACGCAATAATTTGCAGAAAAAAATACACTCGTGAGAAACCGGAAGCAGTTCGCTATATATATACTGTGGAATAAGTAAAAACCTCATTCAATACGACGATATAATCGGCAGCCTTAAGGAAGTGGATTTGATGTGTGACGAGAATGCGAGTGTGTCCGCGCAAATAACCGTTGATGCATCCTTCGAACAACTGCCGGCCGACATTGGCATCCACCGCTGACAATGGGTCGTCTAATAAGTAAATATCAGCCTGTATAGTAAAGATATTGTTCATTAGAAAAATTAACAACAGAAGTAGTGTTACTGCGTCTTCCATCAGCTTAGCAGCAACCCGTCTGCCGATAGTGATTACAGCAGACCATCATTACATCAACACATGTTGAGTTGTGTTTGGAAGATTAATGAAAGATATACAAATTTCATATGATTTCATTAATTAAACATTTCATCCTTGGGAAAACAAAACATATAACCCACTCAATTTAGTCAAAACTAGATAAGAATCTCGGAATTCGAGATACCCAACTATAAACTCGTATAAACTTGTATCTTGACATCCTAAAAGTTCTCTCAAAACCTAAATATCGCTGCTTAAAAACTAAAGGGCCACAAATCAAAATAACACTTTTTACAGGAGAGCTAATCGAAAAAATTATATTGTTTTGTCAATTTTTTTTTTCTTATTAGATATATATCAAATATATGCATATTATACATAGTTAAAAGCGTATTTTTAAGTAGCATTAAATGTTTTAAGTACTTTTATAATAAACTGAATACTAGAAGAGATATAAGCATATAAGTTTCTTTTGAATATGTGGGGTGATGGTATGAATAACTCCACATTATTTACTGTACACGATATTTATATACAAGAACTTAATCTAAAATATACAATAGGTACATTGCAATTTAAATACATACGACTCGTACGAGCTTTTTGCAGCAGATGATAGATGTCAAGTTTGCGCTCTATATTTACATTTCTTTTTAAGAATTATAATTTCAAATGGTCAAATACCTTCCTGAAAGAAGGTCGCCACATCAGCCCCCCCGGAGACCGTTAGGTCGTAACGAAAGACCTCAAATTAGAAGGGAATTTAACCTTTCTGCCACTCCGTGTAGAAATATTTGGCAGAATGGAAGGCGCAGGCTGAATGGAAGGCGCAGACGGAATGGAAGGCGCAGTCTTTGAAGCGACTCGCTCGCTATCATTGTTGTTCAGTATATATGCTGGCTTAAGTCTGTCTATGGACACTGAAACTATCTTGCCTCCTATATCAATTTTGAAAACTTTTTCCGAACGTTCGATAACTCTGTACGGACCAGAATAAGGGGGTTGGAATGGCTTTCTCACACAGTCTCGTCGAAGGAAAACAGCGGTAGCTGTGTATATGTCGTTGTGAACAAATGTGTTCGCGTTACCATGTCGACGGACGGGAGTTGGCTTGAGCCGATTCATGTGGCTTCGAAAGCGTTGTAAGAAGTCGCTGTAATCAACGACCTCGGTTGGGGCCGGCAAGAACAAATCTCCAGGTAACCGTAGACTCTCTCCGTACACCAGCTCTGCAGAGGTTGAGGATATATCTTCTTTCCAGGCACTACGAACACCAAGTAGCACTATTGGAAGTACCTCGTACCAGTCACTGTTATCGTGACACATAATCGCAGCTTTTAACTGGCGATGGAATCGTTCAACTAAACCATTTGCGGCAGGGTGGTAAGCAGTTGTGCTTAAATGATTTGACCCTGTAATTTTTGCCAATTCGCGAAACAGGTGTGATTCGAATTGTTTGCCTCTGTCAGTCGTTATCTTCTCTGGGCAACCAAAACGCGAAATCCAACTATGTACAAATGCTTGCGCGACAGTATCTGCTTTGATGTCCTGTAGAGGGGTTACCTCAGGCCAACGGGTAAAACGATCTATTGCCGTTAGACAATAACGAAAACCATGAGAAATTGTGAGTGGTCCTATGATGTCAATATGTACATGTGCGAAACGTGATGAAGGAGTTTGAAAAGCGTGTACCGGAGCTCGAATATGTTTAATGACTTTTGAACGTTGACAAGCCATACATGTCTTAGTCCATTCTCTGACGTCTTTTCGTATGTGAGGCCAGACGTACCTTTCGGTCATAAGCCGTATGGTAGGCTTCGCGCCTGGATGGCTGAGACCATGTACCCCATCAAAAGCCTGTCTGCGAAATTCCGGCGTCAGGTATAAACGAGGTGATGTCCCGGACACATCGCAAAACACCGGACTCCTGGAGCCAGAAACCTTAATCTTCTGAAGATCCAGCGAAGTTTTAGTGCTTAGTAAATGTTTTAATTCGGTGTCCGTCTCCTGTGAATGAGCTAGTTTATCAATGCACACGTTACTCGAACTCGATATAGCATTAACCCGCGACAGTGCATCAGCTACGACATTGTCTTTACCAGAAATATGGCGAATGTCGGTGGTAAATTGCGAAACATAATCTAAATGTCGGTACTGTCGTGGGGAACATTTCTCCGAAGCTTTTCGAAAAGAGGCGATTAAAGGTTTATGATCAGTCCAAATCGTGAAAGGCTTTAATTCGACCATAAAACGAAAATATTTAACAGCTTCGTAAACAGCGAGTAATTCTCGGTCAAAAGGGCTATAATTGCGCTGAGCTGGAGATAACTTTTTCGAAAAGAAAGCTAAAGGTTGACAGCTATTATTAACCTTCTGCTGCAGAACGGCTCCAATTGCCGTATCCGATGCATCCGTAACGACCGTGAGGTCGGCTGCTGGGTTGGGATGCGACAGAAGAGTAGCAGCAATGAGGCTGTTTTTGCACTCATCAAATGCCTTTTTTGTCTCAGATGTCCAGATAATAGGCGTGCTTGGTTTAGTATTGACACCAGACAAGAGTTCATGCAGTGGTGCTTGTACTTTAGCAGCGTTTGGTAAGAACCTTCTATAAAAGTTAATCATACCAAGAAATCTCCTTAGCTCCCTTACGTTCTTTGGTTGCGTGAAATTGTGTATAGGCAATACACAATTTCACTTTCACTTTCTCGGGTGTTGGTTTCGTTCCTTCGGCGTTAACTAGGAAACCAAGAAACTCAACCTCTGAAACACCAAATACACTCTTAGAAGCATTGACCACAGCGCTATTATCTCGTAAGAGTTTTAGTACCTGTCTGAGATGCAATTCGTGCTCGTCGTGATTATGAGATGCAATTAATATATCATCAATATATGGAAAGGCGAAATCCAGATCGCGAAGGATTTCGTCCATGAATCTTTGAAAGGTTTGTGCAGCGTTCCTTAAACCAAAACCCATGAATGGAAATTCAAATAATCCAAACGGTGTCGTAATCGCGGTTTTCGCTATGTCGTCTGGATTGACGGGTATTAAATTGTAAGCACGTACAAGGTCAATTTTGCTGAAGACAGTGCAACCATGAAGATTATGAGCAAAATCAGCAATATGGCGTACTGGGTATCGATCAGGTATGGTCCTAGCGTTTAAACCTCTATAATCACCGCATGGTCGATCGGTGCCGTCTTTTTTAGGAACTAGGTGAAGTGGTGCTGCCCAAGAGCTTTCGGATCTACGAGCAATGCCAGCTCTTACCATATCTTCAAACTCACGCTTAGCTCGGCGTAGTCGATCTGGTGCAAGTCTGCGTGGTCGACTGTACACGGGTGGACCAGGTGTAGTCCGGATGAAATGTAGTGTCTTGTGCTTGACCTCACGAACAAATGGTTCACCGGAAGGTCTCGTGACTTCGGGAAACTGTGTGAGAAGCCTATGGTAGCGTGAAGTTCCTGCAACGGTTTTTATATGAAATACGGAAGAGGAGATACAAGGTTTGACGTTTACTTGTAAAGAAGTGATGTTGTCGACAAGACGATGACGTTTGATGTCTACAAGTAAGTCGTAAAATGCTAAAAAGTCTGTGCCTATAATGGGTTTTGTGACGTCCGCTATTACAAAACGCCAGCGGAATTCACGGCGAAGACCAAAATTTAAATTTAAATTTAGAAAACCGTAAGTATTTATAATAGAACCGTTAGCTGCAGAAAGCTGGTACTTACTTTTTACCAGACACGTATTCTTAAAATATTTACAAGGATATACACACAAATCAGAACCAGTATCAATTAAAAACTGTATCTTAGTACTAAGGTCACTAACAAATAAGCGGCGCGACGAGTTTCGACAGCCGTCATCAGCCGCCATTAACGACTGTCGGTCGCGTTTTCCTCTAAACGTGCACGGAGAACTGCATTTGGTAGCGCGTTGCTGGAATCGTCGATGGTACCAGCAGTGTCCCTTGTCTGCATGGTTGGACTGGCTGCTGGAACGTGCTGTTGAGCGCCAGCGAGGATCAGGAGTGCGCGGTCGCGCTGACGTCCTCAGACCAGCTACTTCCTGTTTGAGAACCTCCACACATCGTTGGAGAGCTTCTATCTCATTTGACATCGACATTTGTCACTTTGTCAACAAACGTAACTATGCAAAATTTCGTTAAAAGGTTTTAACGTGTTCTTCCTTTGGGTCACCATTTAATGTGGGGTGATGGTATGAATAACTCCACATTATTTACTGTACACGATATTTATATACAAGAACTTAATCTAAAATATACAATAGGTACATTGCAATTTAAATACATACGACTCGTACGAGCTTTTTGCAGCAGATGATAGATGTCAAGTTTGCGCTCTATATTTACATTTCTTTTTAAGAATTATAATTTCAAATGGTCAAATACCTTCCTGAAAGAAGGTCGCCACAAATATATAAAAAATGATCAAAATATACTAAATATAGAATAAAACAACCATAAGTCTTTTTTCAACATACAATATGAAGGACTGTGATTGTATTTTTGCAATTTTTGTATTTTTTGTTTTATGGCCCTTTAGTTTTTAAGCAGCGATATGGTAGGCGTCCGCGGCTATTAAAATCTAAGGTCAAAGGTCACAAAAATCGATTTTTTGCAAATATCTCGTTTCCTATGGGGTTTTCGCAATTTGTATTTATTATCAATATTGTAGAGTATTAAATTCCCTACAACTTTTGTTTCAAAAAAATTTTTATACGTTAATCGTTTTCGAGATAGAGGGCGGAGAGTGCGCGGTTACTGACTAATAGTACTGTCACTTGACTGCCGAGTATATAATTCTAAACAAATCGAAATAATGTAAATTATTATAGGTACCTAACTCAAATTTTATCTTCCATGAAATTCTTACGAAAAAACATTGTATGAAAAATAAAGTAATATCTGCGCCATTTTGCGAGGTAAAGCAATTTTACCAGTAACAAACAAGAATTCAATCACCTCTCTGTATACGGCTCGAGCAAGATTGATTCTGGCACGCTGTCCTCCAGACAAAGATACGCCTCGCTCGCCCACAAGCGTTTGGTCGCCATAGGGAAACTGCTTGAAATCTTTCTCCAGTGCACAAACACGGCACACCTGATACATATAAATTATAACTTTGTATTAACTTGTAACTTTGTATAATTATGATTAAAAAGTAAAAACAAAAAATACTTATTTTAAAAAAATAAAAAAATGGCAAAAATTATTTTCTTTTTAATTTTCATATCGACACGATATAATTTATCTTTACCTAGCTGGTGCCCGTGACTTCGTCCGCGTTCTCTATAGCCTATAGCCTTCCTCGATAAATGGACTATCCAACACAAAAAGACATAATATATAAGATTTATAATATTCTTATTTTTTTTACTCCCTTTTTTGTTATTTCTTCTTATTTCGTGTAATATTTTTAAAGTTATTCAATCAGTCTTGCAACTCTAGCGAATATCTTGTATCACCATTTATTACCCCTGCACTGATACTTTCAGTTGAAGATTACAGTAAGAATTTAAAGCAATCTTACAGTTCTTTTAGCCCTTACAAATATATCTATGTTTGTAGTCAGTAAATAGGTTGGTTTGTACGACATAGAGTTGATTGCAAAGCTGTGATGTTTACCCTCTTATATTTTTCCGGTTCAAAAGGAAGCCCGAAGAGTATATTTTCTCGCACAGTACTGGGGAAGAGCCACGCCTCTTGGCACGCGTACGAAATCTTGCCGTCAATTGAAACCGTGCCAGTCGCCGCCGGTAACTCCTTCAACAGCAGTTGCAAAAACGACGACTGTCCAACAAAAATAATACACATTATATTATTTTTATTAATAACTATAGATCTCACGACATTGGTTATATTCTTATTTTGACAGATTCGTTTTTGGTCAGTACCTCTACCCTGAGTTTATAATGACCGGACTCGCTAGCGAGTCTAGTGCTAAAAAATTCTAAAAAAATAATGCTTAATAAAGTTAATAGTATAAGATCTCAAATTTCAGTATAGTATAAGATCTAAAACAGCGCACTTGCAACACCTGTGGCGTTGCTTCTGTTACAAGCGTGACGTAGTCACCTACCATCAAGTGAAACGTCAGCCTGTCCGGCGACCTTAATATAAATAAGTACGTCAAGATTATATAACGCACAACTTTATAGTCTATGTCCATTTGGAATAATTGCCAACCGTAAAAGAAGTTTAAATATAAAATGAGAATCGCTAATCACTTTGTAAGTGTCTAATATTTGGTGACGTGCTGACTGTACAATTGCTAAACCACATAGCGGTTTGTTGGCGGAGTATCCCTATTTACATGAACTACCACAATACACAATTTAAATCAACAAGAGTTTGCTTTCGAATAGTGATTCCGGTTTATAAATTACTAGATAAATAGGTCTGTAGCTCTATAGGAACGATGCCTTCGGTATTCTCTGCTAATTCTCCAAGTTTTTTTTAAATGTTAGTATCGACATATAGGCTGACGGTCCACTTGATGGTAGGTGTCTACCGTCGCATGTCGCAATAAGACAGCACGCCAAAGATGCTGCTATTACGCTGCCGATACTACAGTAAGATTAGGAATAAAGGATTATGGGATTTGCCATCCCTTACTCAATCACAGAAACATAACAGCACATATGCTGTTATTTCACGGTGGTCTTTTGTTTTGTAAGGGGGTGGCCACTGCCGTTAGACGGGCTGCCCAAATGACCAGACACAACTTTAAAAAGTTCCTTTCCAAAGTTGACCTAGCCGGGAATCGAACCCCTGAGACAGAGCGTTAAGGCAAGCACTCTAACCGCTAATCCAACGGGCTCGTCGATAATGTATATCTATTAGATTGTTTGATAGTATTTGTGGCATGAATGCATGGTTACTATTATTGGAGATGGAATCATAAGGTGAACCTTAACATACCTTTCCTGAACCAACGGATCCAATTATGGCGCACAGCTTCCCTTTCCGTATACGTAATGATATGTTCTTGAGTGCAAGTAAGTTGGGATCGCCTGTCCAGCTGGCATTAACGTCTCGAACCTCAACCGCCATTTCATTTGAAGGCACGGATACACTACGTAGGAACTTATGATCCGAGATCGGATTTTGTGCAGCAATTCCCGTGTAACCTGTGTAAGCCACAAAAAAATTGAAGCATTTGAAGGAAATTGCTAACAATTCTGTCTTTATATAAATTAGAAAATTATAGGTTCATGTTCTTATTAATTTGATTTCATTTAAATATTTTGATAATTCACGTCTAATCATCTAATGCTTATAAAAAATATTGAATGCTTACTGCATATTCATCGGACAAGATATTAAATTGACAGTGAAAACTTTATCAAAATCTTTTGTACTTGTACAGTTTTATATCAAAACTGGAACCAAGTAAACAAACAAAACGACGAGGGATAGCGATTTCGTTTGTTTCATAGAATTAATTTTGTTACATAATAATGTTATGCTTATTTTTGTACGATAAAACTGTTAGAATCTAGCGACCCGCTACCGGCTTCGCTTGGGGTACAATTTTTATATTTAAAAATTTTCTTCGTTTCCCAGTTTAAATATGTCAAAACCGAATTAAAATTGATCTACCCATTTAAAGCGTAACCAAATTAACATTTTAATATATACATATTATTATATATACCCAGTGCCGTAAATAGGGCGGTGCCACCGGTGCCCAGGCACAGGGCGTAGACTCTGGGGGGCGCAAGAATGGCCAGACCAGGCAAGACTATTATTTTTTGGTTTGCTCCTGATAAGTTCCCGCTGCGCCCCTATAGTGCTCGATTCCGTCGATTGAACGCGACATAGGACGGTGCCTGTCGCATGAAAAGGTTATCAACGATTTCGCAATGAAGAAAGCGCAAAAAGTAAATATTTAAAAAGTTTATGGCTTGCTTTAATAAATCTTTACTATCTGAACTCATTCATTTGTGTATTGATTGTGTAATTGTGAATAATCTTGCAAATATTTTCGAATAAACGTTTTTTAATTTATATTATGCTACTCTAATAAACTCTACCATACCAAGTACTTAAAATTGAATTAATTTACACAAGTATGAAGACCATAGTGGCCCAAAAATTAAATCTTAAGCATCAGGGTGGGCAACGCATTTGCACTAGTGAACTTGCGTTTGAGTTTTAGTTAGTGAGACATAGTGGGTGGTATAATAGGCGAAGGGTCCACTTAACCTCAGATGGCTCGTCTGCTTGTTTGCCTACACCCACATCAGTTCTTTAAAAAAAAAGATTTTTCTTCCAAAATATTAGATAATTGCCCTGGTCCACCAACATCAAATTCCTTTGTGCTTTATTTTATCACTCTGAATGAAATAAAGTAGGTCTATACAGCATTGCTCTAGGGTACCTTATAATATCTAAACAAAAAAAGGGCGCAGTTATAGAAGCTCGCACAGGGCGCAGAAAAGGCTATTTACGGCACTGTATATACCTAAAAACAAAGATAAAGTATAAAAAATAGGATAAAGCTAAAAGTGAAAATAATAAATTAATAAGTGAAACTCTGGAGAAAAGAATATCAAAATCCTTCACAGCCTCTGATCAAGCAATGGCCAATTAGACGGCTAGGTACGAGTATACCATTAAAACTTTAATTCTTTCAACAAACAGCTCGCAAACAACACGATTGAAACTGTTATTTTCCTGCAACTGAAGACTTCTTAACGTCCACATATTTTTGTCGTTAAGTTCGCGTAAGAACATACCAACATCTCATTCGCTTCTTTAAACCTCTGGGGCGCGAGTTTTCTTTGAAATGCGCCGACCGCGTCATTATATACTTCAAATATTTGGGTTAATTGCAACTGCGGCTCGGTGATAAACCGAGAAAATGTCAAATAGATTTCGAAATTGGAAAATGTTTTCGACCCCTGTCGTTAGGCTTTGGAACATGTGTCAAGATTGCTGATAGACTTTTATTTATATATACTATCTGTGCCCGCGACTTAGTACGTTTACTTCTTTTTTTAAAAATCCCACCGAAAACTAACAATTTCCAGGATAAAAAGTATTTTATCCAGGTAATAAACTATTTGTGTGCCTTTCAGCCAAATCCGTTGAGCCGTTTTTGCGTGATTCAGTAACAAACATACAAACTTACGCATATATTATTGAAATTAGGATTTACCAAAAGGCCTATTTATAGAGTTTAATACTTATTTATAAATATTTGAATTAACTCTTATAGTATTATTTATATGTATAAATTGTGTTTAATAATACCATAAAATTTATACTATAGGACATTGACCTTATACGAACTTTATACGAAAAATATCGGTAAAAAGTGGTGTCAACCAAATTTAACAGAGTAAACGTCATAGATCTACTAATAAATACTACACATTATGCGCAGACATGCATACGTTTGACTAAAATGTGTTCCTTACATAAAAGGAAAATAATAATATTATTTCACGGTTTGAAGTTTACAGGTGTACTTAATAAATAAATACTTATAAAGACATAACCCTTTTTTTAAATAATTTTAACAAACTTTGTATACAGTATAAAGTAACCTCAAATAGCGTCATGTAGGTCAGTATGTTTCTCGAGATATAAGGGCGAAACGAACTTATAGGACAGACTTTTTTAAATATTAATGGCATTTCCCTACGGTTTAGCACTCATAAAAAATTCAATGAGGCCTTTTCTTAAGACTCAGCAATTCCCTAAAAAATTCCATCAAAATCGAAAAGGTTTCTGTTGTAAAACATAATGGATAGATAGATACACTGAGTTTCTTTAACTTTAATTACATTATTTTCAAATTGATGTCAGTGTCATATTAAATATTTTTGTTAGGTTATATAATATGCATACACCTACAACATATTTTAGAAAATGGCTTTAGCGATGAAATAGTAGAGCATTTATGGAGTCGTATGAACTATTATTTACATATATTTTGTCTAAACAAAGTCTCCCGAGATTTTTATCTGTTATTTTACCTCAAAAACTCACTGTTTATGTCAAAAGCCAAAGAACTAAAAGTAAAAATGAATAAAGAATAATAGTGTTAGTAGAAACTTATTACGGTTAGTAATTATCTAAGCGCCAAGATTACTTTATTGTAACATTAGTTGCCTTTCAGATTGTACAAATGATAATATTTTATCTGTTTTACAGGTAAATAAAGTTAATTAAAGTGTTAAGACAATAATTAAAATTATATTCATATCTTTTAAGAGTAAGGTCGAGCTCCGTTTTAATCAAATAAACATATTCCTCTACGGTCTCAAGATTATGGTAATTGTTTAATTAAACACACAATTAATATAAATTCGTCAGTGCACTTGAATTCTCCTTTTTTTTGCGTGGTTTAAATTTTCGATCCAGATCCCCAGCAACCATGGGGAGATCGGTGGAGTATGTGGGACACCCACTGATATAAAAACCCTCGCGTCGTCTATGGGCGACGTTAAGACACGCTATCTTCTCCCCCGACATGAATTCTTCCTAGCATTTCTTGTTAAGACGACGCTGATGTAAAGCTCTTTAGATAAGCGATTAAGTAAGATGTAAAGCGCTTAATAAAAAAAATACTTTGCCGTGCCGTCCTCCAATTTGAGCTGGCCCGTAGAAGTCCGCCTTGTTCGTATGCTGTTATGTTTCGGTGTGTGATTGAGTAAATTCCATTCTCCCATTCCTTCCTTTCGACAAGGTCGACAGCGCATTTTTAATCCTCACAGCGCTGTTTGTTTTATTAGGCTACGGTAGCCGCCTACTTACTATCAAGTGTACTGTCAGCCTGTCCGTCAACAGTTACACAAATAATATTAAATTATTTAAAAACATGAGTTAGATGTTAACGGGATTTTTCTGCATCCTATTTCTTTTTAATTAATAAATTTTGAATGCAACTAATAAATAATTATAAAAGGTAAATACGTATTTAATAAAATGAATACGAACAGATTTAAAAAAAAGTTTGTTACCATTGCTAGTAAAGTCTGCAGAGTAGCGATGATAAGAAATTGGTTTGATGGCGGTTTCTGTTTCGGCTACAGTAGACACGTTACGGAAGAGATTAGCTCCCGGCGGCTGTGGCGCCACTGTCCCGCTCCCCGTGAAATCGGGTCGGTCCTCTACAAATAAAAGGCTAGTTTTGGCAACTACCATACTCTCATTTGTCTACGAAAGTGTACTGGAACATTAATACTAAAATATCTGGGTCGTGACTACAGAGCTAAGAATCGCCGCGCCGTCCGCTACTAGAGACGGCAACGCTTTCCATACAAATCCCGCGAGTCATGGGGCGTTTACCGTTACCGTTTACCGTTTACGTTACCGTTTACTCAATACCAGCAGTACAAGCTCGTCGTTCTTTAGGTTTTGTGTTCCAAAATAATCTCGACTTGCATTTTTAAAAGCTGAAATTGCATTTAATTATTTATGTAAGATATGATACACCAGAATTTAACTTATTCGCGTTTTTACATTGATTATACACCAAATCACAGCACAATGATGCAATTCTATCGCTTTTTTGAATCGGAATCGGCGGCTTAATCCTCCGTGAGTGGTGCTCAGTGCAATCGCAAGGCACGAATATTATTATTATTTCCGTCTCTAGTAGCGCGCGGCGTTGCGATTCTTTGCTCTGTGGTCGTGACATAACGAATGTTATATTATTATTTTTTCAAATATTTTTTTATATTTTCTTCACTTTGGCCTTATAGAAACTTAGTACGAGTAGCGTGACAGACCGATAAATTTTCATTTATTTAAAATATTCCTTTTTAAAAAGTATCAAATAAGAATCCATAACAAAATAATCTTGTTAATCTTATAATATTAGAGTTACAAAAGTTATCAATGAATAGCAGTTTAATCTGTAAGATAACCGTTATATTAACGTTAAAAAATCATGCTTGCGATTTCGTTGCAGAAGCGTACATTATTAAATGATTTATTTATTAAATCATTTAATAATGTAAACTTTAGGAACTTTAACTTTACATAAAAAAAAATCTAAACTTTAAGAAACATTTTACAAACCTACGCCAAAGTATAAAACAATTACTCTTTAAAGTTAGCCGTAAAGTTAAATTAATTTTTTTAAACATTTTAATTACAAAACTCGTCCTTAATTGGATTGTTATAAATAACAAAAAAAAATCATACCCAGCAAAAGGAACTCTTGAACTCTTTTCAAACAAACGAATAATTCCGCTACGAAAGAGAGCAAAAGTGGCAGAATCAATGTGATGTTTATTTGAGCTGCATTCATGAACTGCTGCAAGGGATATATCTGAAAAAAAAAATCTCAGTCATTCCTAATAATATTATAAATGCGAAAGCTTATATGTGTGTACGTTTGTTAGTCAATCACTCAAAAACCGCTGAACGGACTTGGATGGAATTTGGCACACATATATTAGCCGAATTCTTTTTTCTATTCTGAAAAAATTTTAGACTCAAATGAAATTAATTTATTATTTTCATAATATACATTAATTTATATTATTGTAATTTTGGCGGGACTTTCTCTGGCAGGGTTAAGCTAGTTCCAAATATTAATACGTTCGGTTTAATATACAACTCATATCATGTAGTACCTCTATCTATTCGCACGTAATATGACAAAACCACTTACCACATTAGCACTCATTACGTTGCCAAATAATATGAAGGTTAATATGGTTATAAAAAGAGCTGTTCTTTCAGTAAATATCATGAAGCCGAGGAAGACTGTCCTCAACATTGTAGCAGTCCTTACTTCCTTCAATTCCTCTCCGCGTTTCTCGCTTACAACTTTTTCGAAGGGTAACTCCCATGCGTACATTTTGATTACCTGAAAATTTCAACACGTTATTTGAATTCTGTATTATAAGATTTACTAGCTGCTGACCGCGACTTCGCCCGCGTAACTTTGTAAATTATATACTAAAATCTTCCTCGAGAACCACTCTATCCATTGGTGAAAACAGCATGAAAATCGGTGCAGTAGTTTTTGAGTTTATAGCGAAAAGATAGACAGACGCGGCGGAAGACTTTTTTTAATATGTAAGGATTACGAGTATACGCCATTTTATGTGGATTTAGAGGATGGGTATTGGTAAGATAACAGTAGATATTACTACGGTACTTATTAGGTATAATAGTCTGTATGAGTTTAATTAATTAAGGCGCCCCCTTGTTTTTATGTTAAAATCGATAGTCAGCCAGATGATCCATTTGATGGTAGATGACTATCTTTTTATAGACTAATCGACTGTTTCGTCCGACTAATCGGACGACGAATGTCGGGGTTAGATTATAATGTTGAATTATAACTCGTACCCTATTTATTGAGTTTATAACAATTGTTAATAACAAAGAGGGTAGCAGACGCTGAGAAATTTATCTAACTACCCCACGGATTTGGTCTTAAGTCGTTATGCTATTTGAAACACAATGAACATTCACTGTGTTCATGATGACAATTTGTGACTATTTGTCATGTCTATCATGACGTCAAAGTTAGCGCCATATTTTATTGACGTTTTGCGTATTTTTTCCGTAGATAAACATAATTCTTTTATAAATGAAATTATTGGTATCTTGAACAAATAATATGATAATAATAATGCCTCGTCACGTTCATTATTATCAGTAAATAATGTGTCCATGATAGCAACTACCTGCATTGATACTTGCAAAGTACATTCACGAGGTTAGGAAAATTTGTTTATCATTTTCAAATGATACCACTGATAACCCAATTTCCTTATAAAATAACAATTTGATACATCTGAACACATTAGACTAATGGATAATTTATCAAATACGTTTAGTATGTACAACAACGTTTAGTACCCATGTCCAATTGGTTAGTAAAAGAATCTTCTTTATATTTACAGAAATAGTATAAATCAAAGTCGCTATGTTTCTGTTAAAATAGATAAATAAAAATAAATAAATACAGAAGAAATAAAAAGTCAAACAAAAAGGGCTTTTTTAATAACACGAGCGATTGCTTCAATCAAAATGCAGTGCTAACGATATAGATCTTGCTCTAAATATAGGTATAATTGAGTTTGAGAGATTCGAAAAACACATTGTTTTTGACGTTAATTATCCATGGATCCATTCATTTTAGTCAAAATTAGGTAAGAAACTCGCAATTTGAGATACCCAGCTATAAACTCGTATAAACTTGTATTTTGACATCCTAAAAGTTGTTTCAAAACCTACATATGGTAAGGTGTATTGTACGCGTTTATTAAAATCTAAGGTAAAAAAAAATATATTTTTTTTGCACATTTTTTGCAAATATCTCGTTTCCTATGGGGTTTTCGCTATTTGTATTTATAATCAATATTGTAGAGGATTTAATTCCCTACCATATGTAGGTTTTGAGACAACTTTTAGGGTGTAAAAATACAAGTTTATACGAGTTTATAGCTGGGTATCTCAAATTCAGAGGTGAACTTATGGTTAGGGAGCCCACGATGCTAAATGTGTAGTCACTCGAGCGTCGTGGGGACCTATTGGACTTTGAAGATTGGATGGTAAGAAGAAAAAAAGGTTATATGAAGTTTTTCATTTCAGCGGTGGGGTGAGCGTCTACAGGCGTTTAAAATTTTGTAGGCGCTGTATTATAAAAAATCCCACATATAATCGTCAGATTAAGAATTAGCACGATCAGGACTTCAGGCTGAACCGTCTGTATGAAAATCTGACGCGCTCGAGTATTACAAAATGAGAATCGTCAAAAATATTTTTTTAATTTTCAAAAATCTGCCACGAGCTTGCGTTACATCCGAATCGTCTGAATTTTAAATAAGAGCTTAGTTTAGGTTCACTTAACATCCCATCTGAAAATCTGACGCGCTCGAGTTGTATTTAAAATTTTACCCCCACCCCCGTCAACCCCACCAACCAAATCGTCAGATTATTAAAATGCACACTTTTCAGCATGTAATTAATCTACCATAGCAGAAATCCCCTCTTGGGCTCCCCAACCATTACTAAGATGACTGGACTACCAGCGCTCTTTAGATGTAACAAACAATCTCTTACCTGTATTCCGTTAATGACTTCGCTCATCGTCTCTATGCGTTTATCAGTCTTGTCCGCTGTACGATAGCGCACTTTGCCTATCAATTGACTCAGACCACCTGTGCACATACAATTATCAATTATTAGCTGTTGTACGCGACTTCGCCCGCATTATAAAGTATAGCCTATATTATTCGCTGATAATAATTATAGCTTCCCAACAGTAAAAGAATTTTTCAAATCGGTCCAGTAGTTTCAGAGCCTATTCAATTCAAACAAACAAACAAACAAACAATCAAATCCTTCCTCTTTATAATATTAGTATAGAAGAATAAAAAGTGCATTTATGAATAAGTATAATTAAGACGTAAATAAGTCTTTTTATTTGCTTCAATAGTGGCAGGCAATTCGAAAACTGATGATAAGGAAATTGAGCAATCACAGTTTGTTGATGGCATATCTATCATCTTCATCCAAAATATAATTACACAACTCGTTAGCTAAATGATCAAAGAATGTTTTGTAGTGTATTCGAATTGGTTAGATATAGACATATTAAATAGCTATTAATACTCCCAAATAAAATAACGTAGCATGTACACATCCCATTTTTTTCGATTCAAACATTTAATTCTCACAGAAAAGTACCGTCGGTAATATATTCGACTATATTTAACATAATACTAACAATATACTACTGTGAAATAACAGCATGTGTTCTGTTATGTTTCAGTGAGTGAATAAGGGATGTCAAATCCATTTAAAAAAATCCATTAAAAAAAATTAATCAAACGGACTTTTTCCTACTATACGGTTGGTTTGTAGAATTAAAATAATAATCGGCTTACGAAACATACACTTTGATGCCAATTAGAAGGATTCACTCGTGACTTTTCTCCGCTCAACTTAGTTATCGAGACGGAATCCTGTGCAAATCGTAACTGTACACTAATTGGAATATGCGCGATTTACTTTAATATATCATAAAACAGAAGGTATAAAGTTATACTAAGTAAAATAATAATTGTTTTTGCACAAATTTAACAACAAAATTACCTTGAATTGGCAATGCTATTAGCATTAGTGCGACTAAACCAATCAGAGCTGCGTACCCGGCTTGAGCGTAGCCCAGGTAGCAAACAGCAGCGAGTTGTATCGGTATTATCCACGCGTAGTGAAGAAACAGGAACGCCAAGTCGAACCTTTGAAGGTCGTTCGACAGTATATTGACCACTTTGCCCGCAGCAGTTTCTCCCAGAGACGCATTGTTCATTCGCATTATCTGATAAAAGATAATACTTGTACTGACTTGTATGCTTAAATGATATTAAATGATAAAATAAAATGTCAAATTTTAATTAAAATTTAAAATTTAAAATTAAAGTCACAGGGCCTCTATCACCATCTCTGAGTAGTGTCAAGTAGACTAACCGCAATTTAAAGTCACCTGTAAGAATTCGTACGAGTTTTACCATCTTCGAGTAGCATTACTCAAGGGCAATTTCAATGAATTTGACACAAAATAATACTCTGCACGAAATACTCGTAATTTTTACTCGGCAATTAGCATTACTTGAAAAGTAACTAATCAACACTTTACTTGTAGTTGGTGAAAGAGGTTCTTAGGATTAGTTACATTATAAAAAAAATTAAAAAAATATTTACATACAAGTCTACACTGTAGTGTACTCGTAGAGGAATCAATGTTAAATTGATGTGTTTGATGGAATAAGAATGATAATAAAGGATGTATAGAATACTCTAAAACTGATTGAATATATTTCTTCCACTATGCCAATGCGATTTCTTACCTTTCTGTACATTAGTGAACTCGTAGCTATCCTGAGCTTCATGCCGAACTGCTGGCAGAAGA
Source organism: Synanthedon formicaeformis (assembly GCA_945859745.1). NCBI lineage: Eukaryota > Metazoa > Arthropoda > Insecta > Lepidoptera > Sesiidae > Synanthedon > Synanthedon formicaeformis. The sequence continues at coordinate 6,257,571 of OX243958.1, read as the reverse complement.
GATTTCCGTGATGGTTGCAAAACGCTGCTACCCAATTACAAGCGATCATGCTTACAGCATAATACGAAGCAGTCTCTCTGCTCATAGTTGAGTCGTTGGACCAGAAGGAGAGCAGTTCCGCGAACAGCAAAGGTGTCAATGTTCTGTTGTATAAACAATAATAAATATTTTAAACTTTAAAATTATTGAAATCGTATTTTCAAATATATTTTTAATGCAGGTATGCAGGTAAAATTGATAAGCGGAGATGTTTCTTGGCAGAATCATGAGCATACTTAAATATTCAAATAAATAGATTACTTACAAGACATTTAAGTAAATTTACATATAAGTAATCAGACATATCGTAAAAAAATTGCATTTTTACAAGCTTTTTATTAACTTGCAATGTATTTACTGAATAAATAGAATTTCAATTTTGACTTTCATCCAGAATGTCGTTTGTATATACCAGTTTGTAAACTCAAGCGTACTGAAGACTCTTGACACATTTAAAGGGTTGAAATACCTCTCTTTGTAGTCTTTTGGTAACAATTTTAATAATGTAAGATTAGATATACTTAGGTATAATCTATGCTCTTAATATTATCATTTATATTCCTACGTTTTATCTACTTATACAAGGATAGGTAATAACTAGATTTGAAAAAATAAATAAATTGTGTGTTAGTAAATATAAATCATTTAATTATAATACTAGCTGGCGCCCGCGACTTCGTCCGCGTTAAAAAAGAAAAAAGTAGCCTATCCTACGTACAGGAGTACGTCTAAATGTTTATTTATCTACCAAGTTTCATTCGTTTAAGAGTTATGGAGGAATATACAATACCTACAGATTTATGATTAGTATTGATAAATAAAATAGTTAAATAATATTGTGTATCTTTTTTTTTAATGTTAAGGTCGACACAGGCTGACCGTCCACCTGGTGGTAGGTGGCATCCGTTGCCTATAACACAAGAAACGCCACAGGTGCTGTACCGACCACAGTAGTGTTGAGGATAAGGGATTGGGAAGGGATAGGGATGCCAGTCACTCACTCACCGAAACACAACAAAACATATGCTGCTATTTCACGATGTTCAAGAGGGTGGTGAAAAGAAGTGTGCCCGGTTACCACTACTAAATTTTTAATGTTGACTTTACTTCAAACTAAGTTATAATATTGTACCCGATTCGGTGTGTTGATTCCATGAAGAAGGAATGTCTATTATAGATTCCCTTAACTTTGAAACCAAAGATTTAAATCACAGATGCGCCCTGTGCTTCTGAAAACTGTCCACGTAATATACAACGTGAATCGCTCACTGCTCTCTACAAGCGACTAAGGCGGGAAGAGTGAGCTCACTCTTCCCAACGATGACACATTTTCGGCCGACTCAAGTATGACAAGGGCGCATCTTTGATTTAAATCTTTGTTTGAAACTATTCATTTATACATCCTCTTTAATGCATCTCAGTTGTGTAGGTAATATTTCTCTTTGTATGTGTGCGAGCATTTGTAATATTAATCTTGATATGGATATTATATACTCGTATAGTAATGTATAACACCATTCCTACAATATCATTATTGGAAAATAATCAAGAAGTATAACGTAACTGGAACGGATAATAATAGAATTTCAATTTACCTCAAAGTTACGTATAGTAGTTGCATAAGGCCTCCGGGCAAGAAAGACCATCCGAAAGCCCTGATTAGAACTTTAGTGAAAGAGGGTTCTCGGCCTGCAGCTTTCGCGGCGGCCTCTTCTTCTAACCATTTTCTGCAAAAAGGGAAAGTTTATTACATATACTTAAAAGATAAAAATGTAATGAGTTTATGTCTATTCCAACTTAAAAGGAGAAATAAAGTGTTATTTTTCTTTATAAGAAAATGCTAGACGGTGTTCTCGAAATCTTAATTTGAAAATAACATAATTTAATTTTTAATTTAATCCGAATTCATCTGGATGAAATTTGGTACACAAATATTTTTTACCTGGATTGTCATATAGGATATATTTTATCCTGAAAAAATGTTTAGGTCACCGAGGGATCGTATAAAAATATAAATAACTATCTGGTGGCCGCGACTTCGTCCGCGTTCAAAATGTTATATACCATAAAGCCTTCCTCGATAAATGGACTATCCAACACAAAAATATTTTTTCAATTCCAACCAGTAGTTCCTGAGATTAGCGCGTACAACCAAACAAACTCTTCAGCTTTATATATTGGTATAGATTGGGCACCACTGTCGTCAACCGTGGCGGCGCCACCATCATCACAGCGATAAGGATGCCAGGTGTTACTAACCACTAGTCACTAGACCAAACGTGCCATCAAATACCAATATAAATAAAATAAAATAAAAGTTAAACTTGACAGACAGACAGACACCACTTGATGGTAAGTGGCTGCCGTCGCCTATAACACAAACATAGTCACTGGTGCTGCAAGTGCGCTGCCTACCATAGGGAACAAGGTTCATGTATTCCTTACTCACTCGCCGTAACACAACTAACTATTATTTCATGATGATATTCTTTAAGGAGATGGTTACTGCAACCATATCAAATGACTGCGAAATGCAACGTGCCTTGCCACTGCTTAATATATGTTCAAACTAGCTGGTGCCCGCGACTTCATCGTTCATCGTTAAACGATGAAAGGTACCCTATGTCCTTTCGGTGTCCCAGACAACGTGTATGCAAAATTTCATTGTTCAGTAGTTTCTGCGTGAAAGAGTAACAAACATCGCATTTATAATATTAGTACAGATATGATTAAAAAGTTTATAATCGAATATTTTCAAAACAAAATACAGTTTTCTTCAAGAAAAAGGTACAATGACCCGTTTTCTAATGTGATGTAACAATCCTACACAATGTTGCGCTAAACTAAGCCTTGGTTATTTTTATCTTGTTTCTTCTAGTTTCGTTTGAGAGCTACACGACCAATTCAACAAAAACCTCGTTCAATATACAAATACCGTGTGATTGTATATCAGCATATATTTGTCGTAGAAATTTTATTTTTTGGACAATGCAGATGTAAATATGTGTACAATAAATAACGCTTTCGAACGTTATGAAAAAGTGAACCTATATATAAGGTACATAGGTTAGGCCACATTACCAATTGTTTTTTGCGAATATTAATATTTATACAATAGCCGTATGACAGATAAAGTTATTAATGATAAATGATGATATCTTATTAATGATTAAGTGGATAACCTTTGATTTTTACTATGTCGTCTTTTATTAAAAACTAGCGACCCGCCCCCGGATTCTTTGCATAAATTAATTTTTTCTCTAAAATTTTTGAAATTAAAACTTCTTTAGGTGCTTTGGGCACTTTTCGTCTGAAGTCGCGTCGTCACGCTTTGTGAACGGCATCCTCAGTGACGTTAAATTGTACGGAATAAGCGCCATTTACCCGAATTAGTACCTACATACTTCTTGGTGCATAATAAGCTTAACTTGGTCAACAGTTTGTTTTGTTTAAATATTTTTAGGGATTATTCTCATACTATATACATAATTTTAATGACACCTAGATAATATAAATTGTAATACAGACAAAGAGGGAAAGTAAACAAAGTCTTTAGACTAAGTTCTCTTTTATTTTTATTTTATTTTATTTTATTTTATTTTATTATACAAGGCCTCCAACGAGGCTTTTAAAGTTTAATAAGCATAATAAGTTCTATAGGTATATTACTGATATGATATAAGTAATAGATTTATGAGAATCATTATGACAACATTTTTACTCAAGTGAAAAAAAAGCACAATGCAAATTACATAAAAATCGGACTAAAAGCATATTCGTAAAACAGTGATATTTTTAAGAAGTTGGAAATTGTTTGATAAGTTCTCAATGTATTTCAATAACATCGTACCTTTCCAATTTATCACCAACTAATTTCGAATCGTACATTTTCTTTGTTGGTACCAAGTCGAATTCTTCGAGATCCCGACGATAGCCATTGTAGAATACTGGGCACATCCAACAATAGAATAGACGAGAAAAAAGTCCTGGCACATCTTTTTCGAGTGGATTTTGGTTCGTTTTTGGCACTTTTTCATCAGTCTTTTGATTTTTAACACCCATTATGTTATTATGAGAAAATTTATGTCACTTGTTATCTTACAATTAAGCCGATAAGGGCAATGATCAATGGAAAAAAGAGCAGACAACTGCGCGCGCGATATACGTCATTTTCAGACAGCGATCGCGTACCTTCTGTCTGATTAAAATATTAAAGGCAACGCTCTACAATCACATTAAATATATATCTAATTAACTATAAACGATACGAAATTTTCAATCTACAGTGGTATAAACTACATCGCTTGATTTGCCGTGCCAGCGATATCGCCGTGGAAATCGGATTAATGAAATCATGTACTATGGCATTCTATCCAGTTATTGGACTCCGGTTGTGGTTAAATTTCCATTAACTTTTTTATTTCTATTCCTAATTTTGAAAACTATTTTCAAATTTCAATTTCTTCTTTCTCAGACACTGTGGACACACCGTTTTACAAGTATGGACAAGTATGGACAAATATGGACAATACTTGATCCCTATTTATCTTCTCTCCCGTGTTTCCGCTATTTAAGTTTTATAAAAAAAAAACGATTAAATATTATGCCCTAAAACTTGACTGATTGAGTTTATTTCGCATTTATAACATTATTTCATTATAGATGTTAACAAGTTAAGATGTTAACAACAAGATTATTATTTTTGTGTAAGATTTTCTTAGCTTTCTCGTACAAAGTAAGCACTGAAAGTTCCTCGAACTAGCCATTTATAAGTACACACTTATAAAATCATTTGTCCTAACTGACTATCAAAGCACAGTCAAAACTACTAAGTAGACTTCAAAAACTACTTTGACTGTACAATGGCAATATATTTTTTATTTATTAACAACTGTTACCCACAAAACTAGAACTCCTATTATTTAGGTATAATATATCTATCATATCCTTTGAATTATCACTCGATTAGTCTCTAGTTGGATATTCGTATAGTATGGATTTTCAACGGAAAATAAGTATACTTAATTTTAGTGATTGTGTTAGAAGAAGATTACTGTAGTCGATTAAATCACCAACAAGTAATTAGTACAAGAAAAACAATTAAATTTAAGTTAAAATTCAAAAATTAATTAGTCAATCTTTTATCACAAAATATGATTTTGGTAATTACTTGTCGATAATGAAGATTGTCATTGAGCGAAGTTATCTGACGTAACTTCAATATTTTCAATCAAAATAAAATAAATAAATAATAATCCTTAGTTGTTTATGCAAACTGTACTTCTCTTTTTTTATGATAAATGGTTGCATACAAATTGGGGTCAGATACTAACATATCTAGCGTCGCCAAGAGATAGGCAATTGTGATAACATAAGAATAAAGGATCAAAGTGAAGAGAAAGATTTTCAGATAATATGCATTTAGGATTTAGATTATAAATCAATAACTAATTCTTCTTTTCGCGAAATTCTTAAAACACGCTAACGCTTGGTGCACGGAAGAAACCCAGCGTTCGTGATTGTAAATTTTTATTGCTCTCAAAACCGATCGGTTCCATTTTTGAATACATAAAACAAGTAGCTACGAGTATCACTAGACTGGTGTTTTCATTTGTCGTTGTACGGCCAATTTTTGTTTTAAGTAAATAATATGAACAGCGCCTAGTAATTTCTTTCTATTATCCGATGATGCCTGGAAGTTGAACAATAATTACTATACACATTTTAATGATAAGATATAGATATAGAGATATATAATAGATAAATGTTATAACCTTGCCCATTGAGGCGACATGGTATAAATAAAGATTAAAAAAGGCCTTTTATTCTACAAAATGTGAAGGTCATGTAACGGTAGTCAGACAGGCTGACGGTACACTTAATAGTAGGTGGCTACTGTCGCGTATTAGTACAGATGCTGAAACTGTGTTGCCGGCCTTGGTGCGAGTAAGGAAGGGACATGGGCTCACCGAAACACAACAGCACAAATAATGTTACCTATATCACAGTGGTCTTCTGTAATGTCGCTACATGGGCTGCTCAAATGACTGCGAAACGCATTGTGCCTTTTTTTTAAGTTGGGAAATCCTCAAGGATACTCTGCACGCTACAGGGGCCGCAGAGGTGTTATACAGGTAACAACTACTTCTACGCCTAACAACTAGCGCGGTTTTGCGGGAACGTTGTTGGACTCCGGTTGTGGTTAAATTTCCATTAACTTTTTATTTCTATTCCTAATTTTGAAACCTATTTTCAAATTTCAATTTCTTTTTTCTCAGACACTGTGGACACACCGTTTTACAAATATGGACAAGTATGGACAAATATGGACAATACTTGATCCCTATTTATCTTCTCTCCCGTGTTTCCGCTATTTAAGTTTTATAAAAAAAAACCGATTAAATATTATGCCGCAACCAAACCTAATGTGCGCTGTCACTACTAAAACCCACACTAAAGTATGAGTAAAATAATTTCTTACGTCTGCCTTCTTCAAACCAACATCACTGATAGAGTATGCTCAAACCAGCAGGCATGAATTGGTTACGTTTTCGGACTGAAAATTTCCCTAAGGCTGTTATGCTTGACAGCGTTGTGGCCGCAATCGTAAACCCTATTCGTTATGTAAGAATATAATATATTATTCAATGATCAACCACGTATCTGTTGTGTGGTTGCCGCGTGGCGATCAAAGGGCACTCTCTACCCTTCACAATTTATGCAATTTCGTTACAAAGGCGGTAAACCGAATTAGGTTAAAATTAAACAATGTATTACAATGTATAAATTATTTGTAATTTTTGATTAAACAAATTATGCATGTAACTATGATTAGGCATGTAACTGTGAAAACTCCAAAATAATTTATGATAAGTAAAGAACAATTCATGTTTCCTGAAACATTATTGTCAACAATTTAATTTGATAAGCCATTTATAGATAACAGTTTTATATTAAATTTATCATGATGACTAATTATATTTTGTGATTTTTATAACAACACTTATGATGGCCATTATACAATAATTAATACATTTAACAAGGACACGTGATATTCGTTAAACACCATTGGCATTAGATAATGTACTTTGGTTATATAAAATTGAGAAAGATAAGTGTTGATAAAAAATTTCACGCGATTCGCTTAACTCATGTCTAATTAACTGCGGTAATTTATCAAATAAATTTGTGATAAAATATAGACAGATGCCGGCAGTTTTTCCGGCTTGGCAACAAGTCACGAGTGATAAAGCCGGTATACGAAGCCTGAAAAATTAGAAAAAGCCATTTGTAATGAGAAAAAGCTAGATTTTCAAGGGCGCCGGTGTAACGAATTTTTTTTGAAATACAAACCCCCTCTCCCACAACCCTACTACTATGGATTGTAATTGGAATGAAGCGAAATGACGAGTTCACTTGACATCTTACGTAGTGACGTAATATCGCATTAAGGGCGTTAAGTATCGCCAAAATGTACTCACTCGCGATGGACGATTTTATTGAAGAGCAGTTGGCAACCGTCGTCGCTTAAAACACAAGGAACACCAAAGGCGCTGCAAGTGCTCTGCCGACCATAGTAGGATTAAGGATAAAGAATTGGGAAGGAAAAGGAAAAAAAAAAGAATAAGCTTAGTGGCATCCCTTACTCATCGCAAGACACACGTTCTGTTCTTTCACTGTGATCTGTACTGCCGCAAGACGGGCTGCCCAATTGACTGCGAAACGCAGTGTGCCCTATCACTACTTAAATAATAATTACTTAATTTAATTTATTTAATTATTAATAATAAAGAGGTGGCAGACAGGCAGGCGGCTCACTTGATGGTAGATGGTTACCGCCGCCTAAGGACACGAGCAACACCAAGGGGTAGTGCGCTGCCTACCCTGCCTGCAAGAGTTTATTTACAGCTCGCTTGAAGAAGCCCATATTGTAGCTAGGTGGAAACACCTCAGGAGGGAGATTGTTCCAAAGTTCGCGCGTCCGCGGGATAAAGTTTCTACTCAACCGGATCGTGCGTAGTGCACCTTGTCCAAGTAATGCGGATGAACTGTGGTAAAAACTTGGGGTAGGGTAACAACTCATCAGAGCACTCACCATTGTACAGCCAGTAGAACACACAAAGAAAGGCTACATCCCTTCTTATACTAAGGGGTTCTAACCGTTTTTGAGTGAGCATTGGATCGTTAACAATTCGAATAATTCGACGTTGCAAAGCGTCAAATGGATCTAGCTGGTATTTTGGCGCGCCAGCCCAGAATACTTATTATTATTATTAATTACTATTATTAGGAATACTTTGTACACAAAACCTGAGCAGTACCTACTATCCTGTTCATTTGCGGTTACATATAACTACGGTGTTGCGCATGTATGTTTATTGATATATAGGTAATTAAATATGAATCAGGTAAATTAAACTGTTCGCAGCGCGTGGTTTTACTAGTAATGGTCAAGCGTTTGATTTGTCCTATCAATTATACCTACAACTGTAAAATTAGGCGCGCTATGTTATGATGATCGATTTTGTTGTTATATTCAATTGCCATGTTACATTTCAAATGTGAATCAGACTAGGTTTCCATACATCGAGCACATTTAGATGTGTGTGAAAATAATCAATTAGACCTAGCTGCTGCCCGCGACTTCACCCGCGTAACTTAGTAAATTATATAATAAAACCTTCCTCGAGAACCACTCTATCTACTGGTGAAAACAGCATGAAAATCGGTGCACTAGTTTTTGAGTTTATCGCGAACAGACAGCACGCGACTTCGCCCGCGTAACTTGATAAATAGCCTATGTTAATAGCCTTTGTTACTCGCTGATAATGTAGCTTTCTATGAGTGAAATAATTTTCAATATTCAATTTTCAGTAGTTTATTCATTACAGAAAAAACCAAAACATAAAATAAAAATCTTCTTTCTTTATAATATTAGTGTGGTTGAGGGTTAGAAGGCGCTGGTGATAACGACAGAGGTACGAGCATGCGTTGGCCTTGAGAACTTTGGCGTGACTGTCGCAACGCAAGCGTCGCCGATCGATTCCTGCGCGCGCCGCTTACGCTTGTGTGCGTATATGGTATGTAGGCACAGATGTGTGCGTGCGCATCCTATTGACGCGCGCTTGTTAGTCTGTCTGGCAGTTACAGTTTAAAACATACTGTACGCCACAATTAGTACAGATATAGATATAGAAGGGTACTACTGAATTTGATCGTTTAAAGCGCAAATAAATAAGAAAACTAAATAACGAAACTTAAGTAGTAAAAAAACTGTAGTTATGAAAAAAGTTTAAACCATTTAATTGACGTAAGAAACACAACGGTGCTTTGTAACCGGCCAGTAACATATTCAAATGATTAAAACCTTTTCCGTGTTGTACTTTTTTTTCAGGCGGAAAAAAAACATAACTCCGTGTTTTGCAAATGAGTTTTGCAATTTATGACCTAGATAGGTGAATCGTGGTGACTTTAGACATTTAAATCGTGGTGATCGCCAGGATTCTTTGACTTGCAAAGGGGTCGAGTATTAAGACACTTAAGAAACAGTGATTAATTAAAAATTAAAAACTAAAAATAAAAAATTAAGAATTGAAAGTTGAAAATTATTTATATTCAGGCAACTGAGCCCACATGTTACATTATTATAAATATACTAGCTGGCGCCCGCGACTTCGTCCGCGTTGAAAAAGAAAAAGTAGCCTATCTTGTGTCCCGTACGTCTAAATATTTATCTACCAAGTTTCATGAAAATCAGTTGATTCGTTTAAGAGTTATGGAGGAACATACATACGAACATACAGAAAAAAATTCTAAAAACGGTCAAATTAGTTTTAGTATCATGTATAGAGCCTATAAACACGATATCTCTGCAAACAAAGTAACTTACTCCATGAACGACTAACAGATTTATTATTAGTATTGATTAAAAATTATAGACAGTTTCATATTAAAACCTTTTTTTTTTTTTTTTTTTTTATTAGAGATGGGTTTGCTCTTGGCCAACAACCAGCTGAGCAGCATGGATGAGGCCTAAGATGGAGCGAGCTCACCCAGAAGATGCCTATTCACTCGAACTTTGAATAGATTAGGGTTATATAGGCTCGGAAATACAGACGCCGGCAGGGAGTTCCAAACCTTGGCAGTGCGCATTATAAAGGATGTTTCAAAGCGTTTGGTCCGAAAATGAGGGATTTCGACAAGATGAGGATGGTAATCAGCCGTACGTCTGTGTGTCCGATGGAAGAAAGGGGAAGGCGGTATGAGCTCATGTAACTCCTGAGCACACTCTCCGAAGTACATCTTATAAAAAACACATAGACTGGCAATTTTGCGTCTATGTGCCAGGCTGTGCATCTTAGATTTTAAAAGAGTACTTTTGCCTATGAGTCTCCTAGCTCTGCGTTCCACTGAGTCGAGTGCGGCAAGTTGGTATTTGGCTGAGCCATCCCAGAGGTGGGAGCAATACTCCATGCAAGATCGGACTTGCGCCTTATACAAAGATAAGAGCTGTCCAGGCGTAAAGTATCGCTTCACCTTGTTTAGGATGCTCATCTTTTTGGCTGCTGTTTGGGCTTTGGACTCAATAGATGTGCCGAAGTTGAGATTAGAGCTCAACCTCATGCCAAGAAGTTCGAGATTATTGGCAACAGGTACAGATGCACCTCGGAAGGTTGGAGCCAAGTCGAAAGGGCTCCTTTTAGCTGAAAACAAACACGCTTGCGTTTTGGTGGCGTTAAAACTAACCAGGTTCCTGTCACCCCACTGGGATATAAGACCCAAGGTAGAATCAATTCGCTCAACCATTACCTCCCTCTCGGAATAAATTTCATCGCGACTAGCCCCTGCAGTGGACAGATATCTGCAGTCTCCATGACTGTGCTATCATCTGCGTACGCAACTACTCCTGGAAGAAGCAGATCATTTATGTGTAGCAGGAAAAGAGTCGCAGAGAGAACAGATCCCTGAGGAACACCGGCATTAATAGCCATGAGATCCGAGGAGCAGCCATCAATGACTACTCGAATCGACCTTTCACTCAGGAAATCAGAAATCCAGCTACAGAGGCCAGAGGGGATGCCGTATGTTGGAAGCTTGCTTAGCAAATTTGCATGCCAAACCCTGTCAAAAGCCTTTGATATATCAAGAGACACAGCGAGAGCCTCGCCATGTCTCTCGATGGCTTCACCCCAGTAGTGCGTGATAATAAAATTCACCTATAAATAAAAGCATTTTTAAATATTCTGGGCCTCTTTCACCATCTGTCAAGTAGGCCATCATTCGATAGCCGATTTTTTATTATTATTTTCTATTTAATGTTTGGGACTTTACCGTACAAACAAAGATATAGCTCCATTATCCCCGGTTACCGGTGACTTTAAATGGCAGTTTGGCCTACTTGACGTTTGTGAAAGAGGCGCACAAGTTAATTAGGGTAAGGTTTCTTAAGTCGTACCCCTTAAAGAAATAGTACTGTAATATTCAGTGCAATTGAAATAAAACAAAATCTTCTGCACCCACTAAATCTTTATTTAGTTGCTTTTTAATTAAAAATCACAGAAACATAAAAATCTTTTATTAAAGTAATTTTTTTAACGATTTTCAAAAATATACTTTCGGTACGATTAAAGCGCCTAGTCGCCTAATTCGTACCACCTATAGCCTTAGTCGTACTTAGAGAATATATATAAGTGAATTAGTTTTAGATTTTTTTAGAACACTTTTTTATAGTCTTGTGCACTTAATAAAATGTTGGAGCCATTGAACAAAAAGCTCTGACATTATCCAACCATTTTTAGAGCAACTAAATGCTGTGTTTGGTGGAGCTCCTTTTTTTAAGGCATCATTCAGTCTGCTACGCTTGAATATTAACATAGGTGGTATAAATTCGCCTGCTGTATTCATCGCTTCTATGCCTGTTGTAGTCAGACCTCTTTCTCCACTTGTGATTGGCTTGTAGGCTTTGGTATGTTAAATCTTCTACAAGCTTTATTAAATCCAATTTCTCCATTCCTATGTTTCTGTAAAGCTTCGTCCATATCCTCCTGCTTCCAAGTATTGTACTTTCTCTTCGCCATATTTACTACCTGGTAAAAAATAATATAAATTATTGAACATTTTTCTTACTTAATACCTAAGTCGTACCGGTACGAGTAAGGAATTTTACACAGGTACGACTTAAGCAGCAGGGTCTTCTAAGATTAAAACTAAAACTTCTGACATAACCTCAAAGTATTTTACCGTTTGAGTATGCCTAAATTATTGCCAAATAAGTATTCTTAATAGACGTTAACAAAGAAATAAGGTGAGGATGACATTCCTGCTATAAAAAGCTTACAAATGAGTCAAAAATTTCAATGAAAAGTGTATAAAAAACTTACTTTTTGATTATTTCTGCTTCACAAAACCGGTCGGCCATCCACTTGTTTACGTTTGCTCACTCGACTAAATACCTCACCTCAACGCCACTAGATGGCAAAATTTATAAGTATCAGGGTGTGATATTGCCGGGGTACGACTTAGGCCGTGGTACAACTTAAGCAACCTTACCCTAATTAATTAATAAGATGTATTGTGTTAGCAAGATTTCCTTGGTCGTAATTAGTAGCTATGATTTGACTGTCCTGGAGATCCACTATATAATTGGAGATAGATTTATAAATGTATATACTCGTACACATAGGTGAGATTAATTGTGTATATAAATATACATAGATAGACACTACATACTTGCATTTTATCTCTTGTATGTTTACGAGATATAGACGCGATATATAGACACTTAAGTATTTGCACAGAAAATACACAATCAGAGTAAAATCGATTATACTTAAATAGAGAGTTATTGACTCTACGGATATTGATAAATAAAAATTGTATGTACATTTCTATAAAACAACTCTTGCAGATGCTTGAACGTTATCTTATTTACATTTGTAAGCCAATTTAGATCACCTATTTTAAGTAATACAATAAGTACATACATTTAAACAAATTAATATACTGACATCCCTTCCTAATCCTTACATCATATATTTTGAAGTTTCTTTCCGCGTCCTACTGTCTATATAGCCTCTAACTCCTCCTAAAGGGAAGGGAAGGGAAGGAAAGGGAAGGGGGAGAGGAGAGAACAGGAGAGAATATTAAATAAATAAATATCTTCACACATTCCACACATCACCATCTAGTTACCAGAAAGTTGATATACTACAAAGATAACTTTTTTTTTTGTAAATACATACATATTACGAGTATACCTAAATTCAAACATCCATGACTCAGAGAAATAACCTATATTCTAAATTTCAGCTTTTTAGACGTTGTTTTGTTTTCTCAGTCAGAATAAACAATTTTATATTGGCTTTTTCGCACAAATTAATACACATAATTAATAATGTGTGTTAATTATTAATTAATAATTATTAATTATAATTATTAATTTATTTTAGATATTGAAGTAGGTACATATATCATTTGTTAACATTTAACGCCTACAGAATATAAATATAGGATATTTATATAATGAGTAAACTATAATAAGTAAATATAATAAGTAAACTTTCCTCTAAGTTACAAATATCTTAAATTTTAAGTGTAAATTTAAGTAAATTTTAATTTAACATAAAGTGCAAATAAACGAATAACGATTTTTGAATTGTTCCTTCCTTTCTCTATTACAACTAAAAACTTAACAAATCATCTGGAATTATTCTTCACTACATATGTAATACAACGTTTTTACCGACTTTTAAGTTTCTTGATTAATTTCCTTCATGTGGACACAAAAGTTATTAACTTAAAAATTACTAAAAATAACCATCGCGAAGTAGCCGTTGACCTACTTAAGCCTCAACCATGCTATGGAGAAAAGAAATTAGTGTCGGTTATATAGTTCAAGGCTTGATATCAATAAAAGTGATGGTGCGTACCGCTACTATGGTGTTCTGAAGTGTAGTGTGATGCAGAGTGCGGGTATGCGACGCGGCTACGAACAAGCTGCCATGCCTCCGCAGTATGACGCGGCGCGCGGTACGCCACGACCGACTGACTGTCGCCACGCGGGACACCCCTCGCGACCCCGTATCCACTTATGTTCAAAACAATTTCAATTTATTCTCTAAAATAACACCTGTAAAATGTCTTCAAACCAAATGACGGTGCCTTTGGGTAAACGATAATTTAATCTCTCATTAACACTGCATTAAAAAAATATCGGAGCGGTCTTTATTAATGTTTCAATATAAAATGTTTGTTTTATAAATGTATATAGAATTAAAATGTGAAATATGTATAGTGTATCGAATTAATATATTAGTAGCAGAGTATGTATATTAAAATATTTTTAAATTCGTATTCTAAAAGAACAAAGAATTATGTTTACAAAGAAAGTAACATGGCAACCAATAGGAGATGCAAAATTTAATGTAAAATTAGTGTTTAAACTAACATTCCTAATGGCAGGTAATAATTGTGTAATTATTAATTATTTAATAATAAATCATAAATATTAATAATCTATATTTCGTAATTTAAAGTTTAAATTTTTAATTCAAATAGTAACGAAACGTAACGCCCTCATCAATAATATTAAATCAATACTCACGATAATTTCATGTAGCATTCAAACTCAATAATTCAACTTACAAGTGAAAAAAACAGCGCTTGACATCGATTTATTTCATGCAAAGTGCAAGGCGGTAACTGTTTTAATTTTAGTAATATTAACATTTTTTTAACCTCTAGGTGCCTGTGTAGAAAATTTTGATAATTATATACGTTATTATATGGAATAACATATTTAAATTGCAAATAGATAAATAAATAAATAAAATGTATGTAAGTGAACTAATAAAGAAATAACACGAACAATAATCTACAGTACATGTGTCTCAAATGAGATTTATCTGTTGAACTGTGTGGTAGTTTTGGTGTTGCTTCAATATGTGTGATAAAATAAAATAAAAATTACATGACGATAAGAAAATATAAGCCATATATTATAGTTGCATAGCTCGACGATGGAAAACGGTGCCTTAAAACATGGGAGCAACAACAACAATAATGAAATCGTCGAAGAAAAAGTGGTGAGTAATTTAAATACATAAGTTATACATATTATAATAAGTTCACATTAAGTTAGAGATAATTTTATGATTTTTCAATTTCTAATGTGTCCAGAATATGAAGGATTTGCACATTTTTAAAAAAATTACAAGTTTATTTTGAAAAGGAACAACAGATAAATTAAATAAATTAGTTTATAATAAGTACATAATGTAAATTATAATTTAATTTATAAAGGAACTACTACGTGGAGTACCCATTGGGTACTCCGGTTCAACATATATATGTCGGTTCTACAAGATATAAATAAGTAAAAAATATTAAAAAAAATATATTGGACAAGAAAAATTTCAATATCTTACAATAAACAAATTTTTTCCCATTTATCACCAGTTCGGAATGCATATTCATATATGCAATGAAGAATTGGCAAGGAACCTCATAGTTGCTCTTTTCAATGTAAATTTTCTACGTAGGTACAAAGTAAACTAAAAATTTAGATTCGTATATAATGGTAACTCATCAGTTTTCTATTCAAATCTACTATTTGGTGTTTCTTGTATTATGTCAAGCAGATTTCAATTCTTCCAAATTTGCTCTGAATATAATTGTCTGTGTATATCGTTATGCACATATATAAAAGTTATTCACATAAAATAAGTATATCGAATACGCGATACAGAAAGTCGTGTGGCATAACAATATTTTCTTATTAATAATTGAAGACGTGAGTGGATGAAGGTGATATGTCGCATAATTCCAATTTTGAATAAATCGAGGTTAAAAGTTTTACTTTTAATTTTTGAGATAAGTCGCCACGGAACTGATTTTAGTACTAAATTATGATGCAAAGTTGTTAAACAACCTAAAATATTAATGGTATGATAGCAAGTAAACACTTCTATTATTTAATTGAAAATAAAAAGTGAACATAGCTCCCTCTTCCATTAACAAAAGTAAACCTTTCTGCACTTTTTGCTTTTTAAAATTTACTGTACATAACACCTTTTACATATTTTTATTTTCCAAAAAGGTCTTAAATCGCTGATCTTAAAGGCTGCAATCATTTATATGGACATATTACCTTCATCAACGCAAAAAGAAAACGAAAAAACCCAAAAATGCGACATATCACCTTCATCCACTCACGTCTTCAATTCTTTTAATTGAAAATTGAAATTAAATTGAATGAATTGAAAATGCTAGTAAGTATAATTATGTCGACTGCAGTTTTCAAAATCATCTAACCAACATTGGAACAAATATTCAGACAAGCGTCACGTAGATTAAGAAAGAGATCCTGTATACAGGGTGACATGGAAATCGCCCTTATTCCTCGCGGCAGACGAAACTATGACTGTTAAATTACACTAACTATTTCGGTCGGGTCGAAAATTAACCATTTTAGTATATTGTGTATTTGACTTAACCCTTTGACTACTAAACCAAAAAAGGGAGAGCAACGCTAGCTCAGCTATTTCACTAAATAAATTGGTGCGGCGAATATGAAGATAATTAGTGGACTGTATTGTTTCGTGGTGCGTGCAATCAAAGGGGCAGGAAAAGAATTGGATAGGACATGCAACACCTACCTCGTCGCTGCCGGTTATGATGCAAATCCTCCAGGACGATGGAGACGGAAGCTGGCCCGCCGCACATTCGTTCTGGCTTCCAAAACTGTCCCCTTTCACCTCAATTGCACTCGCGGAGCCACACCATTTGTAGGTTACAAAAGCACAATGCTTCAGCGGTGCGATATGGGAATAATCGGATTTATTAATTATAAATCCTCGCGGCGCGGTTTACGTATATCGAACGTTGCGTTCATTTCTTCATCTTGTATTTATGTGTGCGCCAGAGGGCGCTACTGCGTTGCGGTGTATGCATGTTTGTTGGTGTGGGTTCGGAATAGGAAACGCACCACAGATAACTAATTATTTGGCGCCACCATATCCACCCGCCCTTAATGGGTCACCATTAAAAAACAAACATAAGAAAAGCGAGAAGAAAAAAATATATATATTCTATGACTCTGGGGATCAAGCGCTTAGTGCGCGCGGGGTTAGTAATGAGTCCACAAAGTCACGGCGAAGCGGAAGCAAATTAACTATAGATAGGTATGCGAAGCGGTAAAAAATAATATAAAATTTGATATAGCGGTATTGATATAACTTACAACTAAACTTAAACTAAAAAACGCGGTGCGAAACTTCTCTAAAATAATAACTAAATTATTGTTTAATTACAGTGCGAAGGTAAGTTCCCCTGGCGGTCCTTTAAATTTCTCGCGTTGTCCGAGTGCAAGTACTGCACTGGTCCTTGACAGGAGAGAAAACGTTTGAACGCGGCGAGAAAACTCGCAGTGCTGACGTCTGTTGCGACCTTAATATGCACAGCACGAGTCATAAGGCATGTGAATAGTAAATCAATGATCACATTCGCTACATGATCACTGCGCGGTAAAATAGCTGGATGCATGTGTGCATAGTCCAGCGCGGAGTTGACGAGGCGACCGCCTAAGCAGATCAGACCGTTGTCAACGAAAGGCCTCAAACGGTTTAAGGCCGGCGAGCACGATTTATTATTTTTAATTCTATGATATTTCTCTGCAAAGTGCTGGCTTTGCAGGGCGCGTATTAGCATCTTATTTTCAGCGATCTGAATATCATCGGCGGTCACTGCAATAGTGCTGCGGCGAGGCAATAACTTTGCGAACTCATATACATATGTAATAGTTCGCAGAAGCCTACTCCAGGAGGAGGTGCGGAGAGCGAGCTCATATAAAGCGCAATGCTTTACAGGCGTGCACACGGGGTGCACGTAAACCTTCTGACGGACGGTGGACAAAATGGAGCGCTTAGTGCACTTCACTTCGGCGGGAGCGGAAATTTTAAAATAAAAAGGGTCATTATCTGTGGACCAATGCAAGCCTAATATTTTATGTTGCACGGCTTTATCAAACTCCACCTCAGAGGGAAGTCTGTGCGAAGCGGGGAGATTATCTAGGACAGATCGACTGTTGGATGTCTTGTCCTCGCGCACGACTCCATGATGCGGTATGACGTATATAGGAGTGGGGTCATGGAGATCGTACAGCGGCGCGGGAGCAATATAATCCTTTGCGAGGTAATCTTGAATGACGTTATCATATGCCGACCTAAGTTTAGGTGAAGCTAATAGCTTTCTTTCGAGGCATAAGAAACGCTTGCGAGCGGGTTCGAAAGAATCTCCGAGGGAAAAAACATCGTCGTAAAATGGTAGGCCAACAGTGTATCTACCGGTAACGCGATCGCGGGTCGTAGTTGATTTATAAAATTCTTCGCATTCAACATCGGCGGGATGAAGAACGGGCGGTGCGGAGGGAAGCTCCTCGAGCTCCCAAAATCGCCTGACTAGTGAGTCAATAGCGGCAGGCTCTTGAGCGAGGCAACATGTCAAGGCCTGGTTGTTAATGAGTGTGGGTATCGTGGGTACGGAACCCATAATAACATACCCCAATACTGTGCGTAAAGCAGAGGGCGCCGACGAGTTGCGCGGGGCGTGAACTTCGTCGGGGAGAAATATATGCGAGAAGAGTTCAGCTCCGATCAGCGCGTCTATTTTATTTGGCATGCTGAAACTCTCATCCGCTAGCGGCACCCCTGATAGGTGTGATAATACAGTAGTGTCTACCACAGCCGTAGGTAATAAATCGGTAATTTGATCAACAACGAGCGGCGAGATATTAAAATTAATGTTGTTGTCAAAGCGCGAATAAATTTTTAAATCGATTGAGTTAGTCTTAATAAATTTCTCAGCTACACCGAACCCCTTTATAATAGTACGTTCAGTGTCATGAAGCTGTGTTCCTAACCGATCGCAGCACTCTTTCGTAATAAAGTGGCTTTGCGATGCAGAATCTAATAGTACGCGAATAACATGTCGATCGCCTTTAATATCATACGCGACGACTTGAGCGGTTGATAATAAAATAGTAGTTTGTTTACTACGCGCGGGCGCATCATGCAATCGGTTATTATATGAATAGGTACATAACGCAACATCTGAGCGCGCGGGGGAAGGTTGCGGCGACCGCGCGGGGGGCGCGCACCTAGCGGTATGACTTTGGGCAGCGGTCGAAGGCGGAGGCTTCGACGCGGGCTCGGGGACTTCGCTGCCGGACTCCACTCGCTTGAAGTGTAACATTGTGTGGTGCCTTTGTTTACAAACGCGGCAATTAGACTTAGATGAGCAATTTAAAACTCGGTGTTTCAAACTTAGGCAATTAACACACGCATTGTTACCCTTCACGCATTGGAAACGTTCATGAGCAGTCATCCTATTAAATTCCGAACATTTAAATAAATGCTGATGCGTTATATTAGTGCAAAGACACTTGCACTGTGAGTCGACCTTTGTACTCAAGTAGGTTTGGTACTTAGGCGGCGGGGCGTTATTATTATTATTACTAGAGCGACGATTATTATTATTATTTTGACAAGTATTCATTGCACCCGATGAGCTAGGCTGAGTGCGTTCCAAAACCTTAGCGCGGGAGGTAATAAAATCGACTAAGTTGTCGAACGTAGGTATTTTAGAGTCACAACTCAACTCGAAAGCGCGAACAGTATCTAAATCTAATTTCTTAAGCGCGATATGAAGTATGATTAAGTCAGTCAGATTATCTAACTTTAGATTCTTTAAAGCACGCATTGCACTTGTAAAGTTATCTGTAAATAAATCAAAGTTTGTCGCGGTGGCAGATTGTAAAGGCTTGAACTCAAACATTTGATTTAAATACGCGGAAGCGAGCATACGCTGATCTTCATACTTATCAATCAGCGTCTGTAAAAGAAGTTCGTAATTTTCAGCGCAAGGAGATATACCTGCGCATGCGGATTGCGCCTTGCCCTTCAGCCTGCCTAGCAGATAGTACAACTTTTCGGAGTTTGTGAGCGATGGGTTATCATGAACGGTAGACTTAAAGCTGGCATAAAACAATGACCATGAGCGAACGTCACCCGAAAAGTCCATCAGTTGTATAGGCGGCAGTGTGGGACAAGCCTTATGTGCGTGTGAATCTTGCTTATCAGCTGGCGACAAATAATTTAATTGAACTCCCTTTATTCTACTATACAAATGCTCGAAAGCGACGAGCCCTTTATAGTTAGGTTTCGCGTTAGGATTCAATGCTAATAAGCGAGAATTATAATTATCTAAATTCGTTTCGAACTTAGTGCGAAGCGATTCGATCTGTGAAGAAGCGCCAAGGAAACTTTCCTTATCTGAGGACATATCATAGATATTTTGTAATATTTCGAAGATAGCTTCATATTTAGCTTTTGCAATAGCTAGTTGCGGATCTGGTACATCCTCTTCGTTATCGGAAGAAACCTTTTTTGGCGGCATTATAAAATGTAAGCGAATAATTTAGTTAAATTAATAAATTCAAATATTACGCGGGAGAATATAGTACGACGCGAATGACAATATTACGCGGGAAAATACAATACGACGCGAATGTTAATATTATGCGGGAAAATACAATACGACGCGAATGATAATCGCGTGACTTCGTGACTCGGTCGTATAATATCGAACAATTTACGATAACACGATTTTGCTAGTGCGGTAGATTATAGTAGGTAGATAATAATTTATAAATTAATTAAAATATCACCTTTATGATTAATTAGCTTAATATTTTTTATGAAATATATTAAGTATTACATAGATATATATTATATCTAGGCGGGAAATCACGTAACTTAATTTGTTACGGGCGGTTTATGAAGAAAATAGTATGTGAATATTTTAATAAATAAGTAGGTATATATGCGGGTTGATAAAATTAATATTCACAATGATTAATATTAAATCTCTTACTAGGGCCTATAAAGTAACCTAATAAGGGCGACTGGATGGGACCAAACTGGACCATTTATGCTCGTAAGGAACGCTAAATGGTTTGATCCGGCTCGAAGGACCACTAATGGTTTGATCCGGCTCGAAGTGACCACTAATGGTGCGGCGAATATGAAGATAATTAGTGGACTGTATTGTTTCGTGGTGCGTGCAATCAAAGGGGCAGGAAAAGAATTGGATAGGACATGCAACACCTACCTCGTCGCTGCCGGTTATGATGCAAATCCTCCAGGACGATGGAGACGGAAGCTGGCCCGCCGCACATTCGTTCTGGCTTCCAAAACTGTCCCCTTTCACCTCAATTGCACTCGCGGAGCCACACCATTTGTAGGTTACAAAAGCACAATGCTTCAGCGGTGCGATATGGGAATAATCGGATTTATTAATTATAAATCCTCGCGGCGCGGTTTACGTATATCGAACGTTGCGTTCATTTCTTCATCTTGTATTTATGTGTGCGCCAGAGGGCGCTACTGCGTTGCGGTGTATGCATGTTTGTTGGTGTGGGTTCGGAATAGGAAACGCACCACAGATAACTAATTATTTGGCGCCACCATAAATAGTCAGACTACTTTACGTGACTTGTATCGATGCGATAAATGAATTATTAGTTAGATGACGGCCTAATTACCTATCTAACTAGGTGATCCAGAAATAGTTTTTTACCCACAGAAACGAGTATGAAGAGCTAATATTTTATGTATTATTGCACTTCGCAGAAAGATAACGTTGCAGCTCTAGCGTTGAATTTCTTTGATTGTTTAAAATGTGTTTTGGAATATGCTAAATATGCTATTAAAATATGCTAATGGATATTCTTAATTAAAAATAAAATAAAAACATTTATGAAATACTAGCTTTTGCCCGAGGCTTCTGCGCCCCTTTTTCTTGCTCTATATTGCTCATATATTTTGTCGGGCTTTAATCCTTCGGGAATTTTTTTCTGGGTAAAGGTACTCTACATCATTTTCTATCCTTCTGTATCCTTGACTACATGAATTTTTGCGTAAGCGTGAAAATTTATTGGGATTGTTTTTACAAGTCTAATAATTATGCGTTATGATGAGTTAGAGCCTATTCTCAAACGTAGGCATACATACGAGCACGTTTGACTACATTTATTTGATTAAGTTGCGGTTTGGATGCGAAAGACTCAACTTCACATGCAGTTTACATTGTGCCGGCTAGAACTCAGCACTTGTGATTACTTAAATCAAATTTGTACTGAATAATACAGTTCCTCATGTCATTAGAGACATGATATAACTTGAGTCGGTTGAGTTCTATGAACAGGGGTTTATTTTTCTTACAATACATTATAAAAGATCAATTAGTAACACGATAACTCAGTCAAAGTTTTATTATTAACTGATTATTAATAACTGATTAATTTGATTAACTGTTGCCCGTGACTTCATCTGCATTGAGAAAATTATAAAACATTCCATAACATCTTAATCCATGATTTAATATTTATTATGTTATACCAAGTTTTAATTTACATGAATATTATAAAATGCGAAAGTTTGTATGTTTGGATGTTTGTTACTCAATCATGCAAAAAAGGATTTGGATGAAACGCATACATATAGTTTCAAAAACCCGAGAGAATTTCAAAAAACGAACTAAAGCGCGTACGAAGTCGCGAGCACAGCTAGTAGTGTAATAATGTACCTATAGTTACCTCCACAAACAGAATTCTGCAGTTAATTATTGCA
Organism: Synanthedon formicaeformis; assembly: GCA_945859745.1. Classification (NCBI taxonomy): domain Eukaryota; kingdom Metazoa; phylum Arthropoda; class Insecta; order Lepidoptera; family Sesiidae; genus Synanthedon; species Synanthedon formicaeformis. The sequence goes on along the minus strand of OX243958.1, from coordinate 6,234,847 downwards.
AAACGCAGTGAGCTATGCCACTGCTGTTTAATGAGCTGTAACTGTAACCAATTATATTATTTTACTGGTTGTCACCACATTAAGTACAAAATAAACACCATGTGAACAATATTACAATATAAATTGCCAATTATCAATACCAAATGAATAAATTTGCATTCGAGTCACATATTATTATTAACAAAGGCAAATGAGTTATAATAGTAGGAGGATCGAGTGTGTGAGGGAGTTCAATTCAAAAGGTCTATGTTTAACAGTGAACGCTTATGGGCTGATAATTTTAATTATATTAATTATTATTTGTACAAATAAAATAATGATGTTTCATATATTTTATACTAGCTGCTGCCCGCGACTTCGCACGCGTAACTTTGTAAATGATATACAAAAATCTTCCTCGAGAACCATTCTATCCATCGGTGAAAACAGAAAATCGGTATAGTAGTTTTCGAGTTTATCGTGAACAGACAGACAGACAGACAGACAGACGTGGCGGAGGATTTTGTTTTATAATATGTAGGTAAGGATGTATATAAACGTTCTTCTAATCTTCCAATCGAAAACGAATAATGTTTTAAGGTCGATAGGCCATGAGCCACTCAATTTCAAATAATATAATGTCAAGGATGCTCTACGTCATTCACTTTTTAATAAATATATAATAATCTAGCAACTCGCCACAGGCTTCGTACTGATGCATTTTTTTTCTGAAAATTATACAAATATTTGTAACCGTATCAAAACCCTTTGGGTGGTTTAGAAGCAGTTAGTGGAGAAACAGACAGGCGCGGACAGTTTCAGCGACTTGTTTGCAAAACATTGTTTTGTTTTTTTACTTAAATAAAAACTTAATCAGGTTTTATTTAAGTTATATTTATGCAAGTGCACTGCCGACAAAAGTAGTTTTAAGGATAAGGGGATTGGAAAGCAATAGGAAAATGGGTTCTGGCATCCCTTACTCCGACATCGAAACACAACAGCACATATGCTGTTTTTTCACGGTGGTCTTCTGTAAGGGGGTGGTCCCAAATGAATTACATAAATACTATAAATGAATTTATGTGACAAATATGTTATTTTATGGAACCAAGAGCAACCAACCAAATAATGTCCTTATTCACGCTAGTACCTACCTCGTTTGCCAAGCGTTCCTTCGTCATTCCTATTCAGTCTAACAATTGTTTTATTCTGTGCGAGTGAGTGAGACAAAAATACTCCTGCGGTAACCATAACTGAATCGATGCTCAAAACTCCCTTTATTTTGAATCCTATATTGCGTTTTCTATTTACTAAGAAGTTTTATAAACTGCCGTAGATGCAAATCTTTTCATTGATTTTTGTTAATGTCTGAGTTAGGTCATTTTTATTATTCAAACAGCGTAAGACAATTTCTTTTTTTTTTTTAACTATAATAAAGCCGATGACAAACTTATAGTCATCGGCATCAGACTAGCTAAGAATGCCAACGTACTATTTTATTTATAATATATTATAAAATGAGCTGGTCGTTAAATCGTATGGGGAAGGTCAGGATAGACCGATTTACTCAGACCGTTCACCTTTTTGGAATCCTTCATTCTCCATCTTGAACATCAGCTGATATACGGGAGTCAAATTTTTAGTTTCCACTATCAGAGATCTTTACTTGCGCATCGCGGACAGAATTTTTGTCGTGTGCGTTGAGTTCGCCATCTAAAATCTATGCAGGCAGCAACGAATAGAGACTTTTTTATGTTAAGGTCGACAAACGAGCAGACTGTCCACTCGATGGTAGGTGGCTACCGTCGCCTATAACACAAGCAACGCAACAGGTATGCAAGTATGCAAGACCATAGTATGATTAAAGTATTAGGGAAAGGGAGAAGGAAATGGGCTCTGACATCCCCTATTCACTCACAGAAACACAACAGCACACATGCTGTCACTTCACGGTAATCTTCTGTAAAGGGGTGCTTAGATTACTGCCGTCAGACGCGATACCAAATGACTGCAAAAAGCAGTGTGCCCGGCCACTACTTAAACTTCTCTTCTTTGAGCAAATTTTTAGTTTTCGCTATGAAAGATCTTCACAAGCGCATTGCGGACATAATGTCTGCCATGACCGTTGAATTCGCCGTCCAAAATCTCTGCGTCCAAAAAGAGAGGCGAATATTTCTGTTCATTAGACAGAAAGTCCGTATACTCTGAACCTTAGTAAGGGCTCTTGACAAGATGAAAACCCACATGTTGTTCTCAAGTGTAAAGTGAGAAGTGAAAGTTGTTCGCTAAGAAACGCATCGTCACGTATCGTAGTAGGTAACGGTTGAGTATCAGATCGCACTGGTGAACCGTTAACACGCGATAGTTCAAGGACTTGAAACGCGTCGGCTGATGAACAGTGTAGATAAATGGCGTTGCATAACCAGCTGAGGCCTTGATTTCTTATGCTTAGACTGCTTACTTATGTTGTAGGTATTCTTATAAGCGCCGACAGGCTTCAACTTCTTTCGATAGATTTTTTTACATAAGATTTACGCTTATCTTATTAAATACTAACATATAAAGCTATTTGCTCTTTGATTGATCATCTGTCGTTTCTTAAAATGATACAATGAACCTTTTTCAACTAAAAAATGTAAAGGAATAGATAAACTAGCGACCCGCTCCCGGCTTCGCTCGGGGTATAATTTTTATATAAATACAAAAATTCCCCGTTTGGGTAGACCTTCTCAAGTTTTGAAGCATACAGAAACCAACTTGAAATTTTTATATAATAACTTCGCCCGCGTCCGATCGCTACCAAACTTACAAGATTACCCGCTGGACTAATCACAAGATTGTCTGAAAGTTTCATCAAAATCGGTTCAGCGGTTTTGCAGTCTATAGGGAATATACACACACATCGCTTTTATATATTAAAAAAAGATATGTAAAAAAATCAAAACGAAACCAATGGAGGAATACTCACGAGTATATGTTTAGTCAAATTTGGACTAGGCGTGGTATGTACGGAAGTGACGTAATGGAAACTGTTAGACATGAATATTTAAGTGTAAACGTCTGAAAATGTGATATACTAAAATAAAAAGTAATACTAATTACTTTCAAGAATAAATTTTAAGCTCTTTAGCCGTTAAGGTCTCTATTTCAGTTAGTTTCGAAAATAATACTCGTAATAATAAGTAACACATTTTGTATTTATATATTACGCTGTAAATATATAAGTTTAGTTAATTTAGGTGTTAGGAAATAAAAGAATACAGATTATTTCCAACTAACTGGTGCCCGCGACTTCGCGGCGTTGAGATAAATATATATTATATGAGTACTATAACCGCCTGACATCTTTATTGCCGCGACGACGGTGGCCCACATTTTTTTATAATTTTAATTAATACTTCGGGAACAGTACTTTTTCCTAATAAAAGATACCATATGCCCTTTCCTGTGTAGCTGGCGTGTATGAAAGATGACAGTTTAAGTAGTTAAATCATAAATAGATACCAGACAGGCAGATAGGGTTGTTTTCACATTTATAATATTAGTATGGATTTTTGACAATATACCTCTATCACGAATCTTTGGTTTTGATACAACTAATCAAGTAGTACCATGTATAAAAAATCACTAAATATTTTTTAAAGATAAAACTTTACTGACGGTTTTAAAAAAAATATGTTAGTAGATTGTATAGTCATTCGAGATATGAACATAAAATCTGGTCAAAAATGGTAATTCTTGGGTAAAAACATAAATAAAAAATAGTATTCAGACAAGATTGTATTAATGAAAACAATACTCTGGTTATTGTACTTCCGATATGCAATTAACGTAGCAACTTCGTAGCGGCTCTACGCTATTGTACTCGTAGCGCTACGGAAGTGCTACGACATTCTCGTAATGATCACTGTTTTTGAGCGCATTCATGGGCTGAAATTAAATTAATATGTTATTTTTAGCTTTCAATTATTCCCGTTTTGTAGTTCTATACGGATAAATAATGTCCTGTCAGAGACACAGATAGTGAACAGATAGTAACAATTTAAGACGTGAGTGGATGAAGGTGATATGTCACATTTTTGGGTTTTTTCGTTTTTTTGCGTTGATGAAGGTAATATGTCCGTATGAATGATTACAGATCTTAAGATCGTCGATTTTTGGGACATTTTGGGGAAATAAAAAGTTGAAAAAGGTGTTATGTACAGTTAATTTTACAAAGCAAAAAGTGCAAAAAAGTTTACTTTTGTTAATGGAAGAGGGAGCTATGTTCACTTTTTTTAAAATTAAATAATGTAAGTGTTTACTTGCTATCATACCATTAATATTTTAGGTTGTTTACACAACTTTGCATCATAGTTTAGTACAAAAATCAGTCCTTGGCGACTTATCTCAAAAATTAAAAGTAAAACTTTAACCTCGATTTATTCAAAATTGGAATTGTGCGACATATCACCTTCATCCACTCACGTCTTTAATTGTTTAAGCCGTTCTCACTAACGGTAACAAGACGGTAACGAGACTTCTTAAAAACCCCAGTTCCGGAACGATTTTTATTGATGGTATAATTCAAACATTTTAATACAATATCAACAAGAAAAGATAATTTTTATATGGGTAAAATTTTATAGTCTAAAATTTCGAGCATAGTTACTTATTATTTTTTCTATTGTAATTTAAAAAAATTAAAACAAAAGAAAACATCTAACAAAAAATAACTGCAAAACAATAATAACTAAATAAACAACAGGCTTTCACCTATCCTATCCCCTTTACCCTATCAATATCGACAATGCACTAACTTTATTAAGTAGAATGCGGCGACTGGCACCTTCTATTATGTATAATGCCAGCATGTCCTACATTCGTTATCGTGTTTGTGAACATAAAAATTTATTTAAAAAAAATAAAACCTCTCAATGTCATAAAAATGTCATAAATGTCGGCCTGATATTACATTACAACTATACAAGTAAGTCAATCGTATTGAAAAAATATATTTTTGTCTTAAATGATCATACAACCCGCTATTTTCATCTTTTTGCACCCGTTTTCCACCCTACTTTTCTATGATCGATGGCGCCACTGCGTCTGCTTGCGGTTGCAGTGGTCTATCTAATAAAATCTATCGTTTAACTCAATGGAACAATGAAAATGAAAATCCATCTATTACACAAGTACATTTGAAACATCTGCATTGGAATTTTTACCACAGACACGAAATGTGTATGCAAATTAAAACGAAATGAAACTAATTTCAGTGGGCACTTGAACGGCGCGCACCCAGTCACGTGACGATGGTATATTTGAAAGCACAGCGGCATGGCAACACTGTGCGTTTCAGCTGAAAAGTGCGATCAGGGGAAGGGGAGGTTGTACGAGGTCACGCCTGTGCTCGGGCGGGTCCGCCTAGGCTCGGAGGCCCGTACAGCCACGCGCAACAAATCGTGACGCGCGCACAGCGACCTCTTGCGTACCCCACACAAGCACAGTCACCCTATAGAGTGTACCTCCGGCTAGCACGCTGCAGGCTCTGCTGCCTATAACACTGCCATCGAATTGTTATCTATAAATTTCTCGGGCCTTAAAACATACCCTAGTAAAACACGTCGCGACATAACACAAGAACTGTTCAAATAAATAAACGCAAACCTATTTGCGTGCCGAATAAAATGTACAGCGTACAATAAATTTGTCGAGCGCTTAATCGATCGGCCGCATTATAAACTTGGAAACTATTATTAACGTTTTGCAGTGAGCTTTGCGGATTTAGTTGCGTTGCTGTAAGGCTTTAAGCTTCGTTTTAACGTGTAATTCTTTAAGTGATCGTTAAAGCGGGTGTGTGGTCCTCAAACACAATCTGTATACTTTTGCATTTGTGTGGTGCTTAGTTCGTTCAGTGAACCGCTCACGCTAATATTTCGCATAAATTTGTGCGTCAAATTTCGAAAGGTGTTTTTCTTGTCGTTACTTCTGTTGCAAGCTTAGCGTTTTTTTATAATTTCCCTTTATTATTGTTTCCAACCGCTATAATTGTGATAAAACGCGATCCATGCTTGGAGTTATGACTACCATGGTATGGTTTTCTTTGTCTACATTGAACACAATTTTTTTTTAAATATTTTTAGTAAATTTATTAGCTGTCATTGCATTTATGTAGAGATGCATCCTAGATAAGGTTTGTGATGATCTACACGAGCCTTAGACGAATTATATTGAGCTGATATTTATTTACATTTAATATAATTTTTATATATATTCATATAAATAATATAACAATAGAGAACACCAGTTATCAAGTGATTCAAAAGTACTTTTATTACATTTAGATTTTAACGAGTAGTATCATCAAATATAGTTAGTATTTCTTATCATTCACGTTATGTTTTGGTGAAGACTCTCTCAAAAATATTTATAAACTTTAGATATAGTAGCTTTTTCTTTTTCTACATAAACATGTAATTATTTCGAGATCACTTATCGATTTATTTAGTTATTATTATTATATTTATATAATGCATGAACATTTTATACATTTGACTCGAAGAACATTTCCTGTTTCTCCAATTTAGAATTACGCAATGCTGCGTCTTGTATCATTGCCAAGAGTTAGAAAGACGAAATGTTACCAATATAAACTATAAGTATATATTTAATTCCGAAGCAAAATCACACGAAAAAGCTAATCTTATTCAATTAGGTTTATTTATTTAAAAAAAATCTTATTTATTGGAATTCTAGAATATAAATTCTAGATTTGTCTAGAACAAATAATTTTTCTGTTGCTTTTAAGGGACATCATTCATAACCAGGCCATTGTTTTTTTGAGAATTTGGTAATAAAGGTAAAATTTTAATTTTAACAATTTCCTGTGAATATTTCAGATTTATAAAATTGAGATTATAATTTTTACATATTTCATAAATAAATAATAAAGTTGTATTTGGGAAATGCAAGATATTTTAATACTTTCAAACTTAAATATAATGTATGAAACCGAAATATTTTCCCAGTTGCGCAATATTTTCCCAGTTAAATCTATAATTTCTTCTCACCTCAAAACTGATTACCTGATCACCATACAAAACAGATTTATCTCATTTAATAAGAAATGAAATATTTCACAAAAAAATAGAATACCTACTGAAAAACATACGCCAACTTACGTCACGCACTGTGCGTGTTCAAGTCCACTTGTAAAAATTTTAATAATATATTGCGATAACAGAAAGCCTGTACGCAACTTCGTAATTATGTTTTATAAAAAGCCCGTCGTGGATCGATATAGGCACATTCATTTTTGTGCATAGTTTTACTAATATTATATATGAACCAGTTGTTTACCCTAACCCTAACATCTCTAGCCGCAGGGTTGATTGATCGAATCTAACAATGTTATTCATGAATTTCATTTAATATGTTATCTACGAATTCCTTAAACGGTTTTCGCAGAACAAACACACATACTTAGATCAATAAAATATAGGTTCATATTAGGATTTTACAAAAAAAATTTAAAATCGTTTTGTATAAAGGATAATTTTGTATAAAGTTTTTTAGAGGTGTTTAGACATACGTATTTGAATTCCCATTTTATATTTATTTTAACTATTTTCATTTATGTTATAAATGTTTTTAAATATGAAATTTAGTTTCAAAAACACTAACTAACTTTTGTTTTTCATTTATAATAAGAATATTTTTTATTTTATTTTACAGTATATTTTTTATTAGTTAATCCAGTATTAGCCAAAGTTTGGCATCGCCACGCCAGCAAAACTCGCCGCAAAAAATGTATCACATCAAAAAATAGCAATTTTCATTTATTTCATTTCATTAACTATTCATAACATTCATTTAAATCAGAAGCAATAGTTTTAATATTACTTGCGAATAACAAATGCACTGCAAGAATATAATATTTTATACATATTATAGAGGTTCATATGGATAATAACTCTTCACTCTTGAACTCTTCACCTACCTACTTTTTTACACACATCTTGCCCTAAATAAGGTACGGCCTCTTTCCGTCCTTTGACTCGCCCGTTCGCGTTTTACTCACAAGCATTAAACTTCTACAGAAATTTAAATTAACACACATTCAATAGAAGGTTAGCTTCTATATTATACACTTATAATACCTATAATATAAAAACCATACCATAGTAAAATATCAGAAAGTATATAGGTATTTTAATGCTACCTTTACCCCATTTTTACACGTATTTATTGTATATTAAAACATTTTTATTTAATCTATAATATACCTAGGGTTTGATGGAATTTGTTTTTTTTTTTTTTTAACTTACAATAATAACACATGAAAACGTGAAACAGTGTGTTTTTGGTAACATTTTATATAATACATTTTACTCTAAATGTTCGTCATACTCGTATTTCGCCGGCGTTGGGTATTTCGACTCACACTAAATGAGTGAAATATGAAGTCAAATTGACTGCATTCAGCTCTATTATCCGAACATCAAATAATTTGGTTATAACTTTGTATTTAACGCCGCACATGGTCGGCTGTATTTGCCAGTTGTATTGCTATAAATATATATGTTAAATGTTAAAACATTTGCAAAAAAAAAGCTATAAAAGTCAACAATGTAAAAGCTTACATATTTATTATAACTATAAATAAAATGTTATCAAATTGTTATTATTGTAAACTTTTAAAATACATTTTTGAACGAAAGGGGATACGTTAGCACCGATTACAAATACAATCATTGTTGGGCATAACCTTGTTAAATAATGTTTTATTATAATACTCGTACTTCATATAAATAAACTATTTGAAGGCTTTTGCAACTTGACGAAATTTTATTTGTAAACTTTTAGAAATTCAAACAAACAACAGATACAACTTATATAAGTGAAAAGAACTTGTATACACTTATATCACTATATAGTCAAACTTAATATGGCTTCGCACTGAATATAGCATTGCCTAAAAGTATTTTTGTAAATTTTGAAATGCTACAGAAACTTTTGTCCTATATTGTATGGGGTTAACTTTACGATTTTTTTTTTCCATCGAGCTAAAATCATCTTCGATTATTTTAACTCCAAACATAGAATATAAGTTTTCCGAATAAAAAATGAAATCGAATAGCGCATTTTCTGCTACTTGCGAAAAACTGTAGTACAAGTTCATGAATATTAATGTTGAGTTGTAATAGCCAACGCATTGTTTTGTTATACTTGTTCATTAATCATCTTACTAACCGAAGGCTGAAATTTCTCGAGAACCCAACAAAGTTTGTAAGGAGTGGCGCATCCCCGAGGTAAGAAAAACACACCGGAATCGACGACTATAAAGTTTTTGATAGTGCGAACGGAACAGACGCATCTATGCAAAACACGGCAATCGCTCTATTGGAGTCGGCGTCAGCTTTCGAGCGAGCTGTGCTCGAATGTGAGCATCTAGAGGTGTCGGAACACGGTGGGTTCCGGTGAGAGCGTTGGCGAGGCATCGGCATGGAGGAGCGTGGTCCACCCGACGTCCCGCTGATCGTTAGCGGCCCGGGAGGCGCCGCATTGACCACCTCGCGACGGGCCGCTTCCGCTAGAGGGTCCCGCGACGAACCCCCATCGACATGGCGATCCTCGGTGCGTGTGCGCGACACTGGTTTCCGCGGCTCCCGCAAGAGTGTCGTACGCCTCGAACCGCCCTGTAACGGCCTCAACGGGCTGCCTGCCATCGGCAAGGAGGTAATTCATGTGGCTCTCTCTCTCTCTCTCTAATGCTGATTTACCCGTACGATTTACATATATTAAGTAATTACGGAAAATTCCAATTGGATTTAACCCAAAAAATTAAGTCCCCGAAAAGTTTCAAAAATTATTGGTGTGTTTCTTAAAAAAGTATTAGTTTCCATGAATTACCCCCTTCGCAGAAAGTTAGATAATTATATCTCACCAAAAATAGCACAGTATTTCTACTTTTAATGAGTTTTTCAACATGATTGATGTCACCATATAAGTTTCACTAGTATGTGTAGTTGTTATTTCAATCGATTCAAGTAGTTTACTAATTGTATTTATTAAAATAGTTGAATTGTACAGTAATAAAACTAAATTATATTAATTACAGAAAATGCTAATGACCACGTTTGCACCATGTACACCGCTCGAATGCAAGAATCAAAAAAGTACAGTAAAAGTAGTGTAAATATCAAAGATAATTATGGTTAAAGGAACCTTTATTGCAAACCATTCATTACAAATCAAATATAAACTAATTTATAAATTTAGGACAAATTTTTGGTATAAAGAAAAAGCGAAAAAATGTGTTTATAGTGACACATTCTTTGGTTTGAGATAAATCTATATAGAGAATATCATTAACAATAGTTTTATTATATGTAGTTACACCTAAACTAACTGAACTTACAAGTTATACTTAAGAGTTTAACGTAGCTCGCAACTTACAGAACAATTTTCCACAATATTAAGATGTATGAAGTAGCCCTGAACATTGTTAAGTTTTCTGAAATTCCAGAGAATGTCTTTATATAATCTTACCAAAGATAAAGGTGGAATAGAGTTTTACAAAAACTATCGTTAACATTATCAGCTATTATTAAAAAGTAAATGTGATTCGATCACTTCGAATATGATGTAAATTCTTATCCAGTATAGTTTTAGTAGAGACAAGAGACACTGCACAGTGCTGTCGCAATCTGGGCAGATTTTCTAGAGGCAGGAACTCTTACCGAATTATCTCTTTTATTTCGGTCAATGAGTAAGGAGGAATACCAGAGCCAGTACTAACTCTCCTTATTCTTTATCTTCAATCTCATCACACTTAGCAGCATAAACCAAAAACTGTAGCCGCCTACCATTCAGTTAACCGTCAGTCTATTTTTTTATGTTTAAGATCGGCAGACAGTATGACGGTCCACTTGGTGGTAGGTGGCTACCGTCGCCTCTAACACAAGAAATACCACAAGTGCTGCAAGTGCGATTCTGATTACAGTAGGATTAAGCATAAGGGATTGGAATAAATAGGGAAATCGGCATTATTTCACGGTGATCTTCTGTAAGGCCGTATACAGAAACAAAGCGCCGATCTACCAGCGCTGGTCCATTCTGATAACAGTTACATAAAACAAGCAGATTGAAGCAGAGCGAGCATTAACTTTAAATGCGGGCGGCGCCAGCGCTGACCGGCGCGTGTCGGAACTTGTCGGCGACTTTCGGCGCTTATCGGCGCTTGTTCATATAAATGCCTGCGCCGGTTACCTGCGTGGATCGGTTCCTATAACGCTGGTAGGCTGCCAGCTTCCTTTCTGTATACGACCTAAGGGGGACTGCCAGGCGGGCTACCCAAATGACTGCAAAACGCAATGTGTCCTGCCACACTGAAAATCTGTTATTTCTTTCATATTACAGTCGCTTCAACTGTTGGATCACAGAAGTAAATCGATGTAAAAATAAAAATAAAATGTTTTGAAGTATATGTGTTCAAATCTTTCATATTTGTGCTACTTTCTCACCAGGGGGAATAAGTTTGGTCAAGCCATACACACTCAGTCATAGATGTACTTGTACATACATACAGAAATACACACCACAGAGACCTCTTTCAATCGCACCTAGAATCCAAAATGAGCTCGGTGTTCTTATAGATTAATATTTAATCATCCACCGGCTCACCGAAAGACAATTTTGCATAAACATATTATATATTACAAATATTTATTAAATACTTTTTTTTGGTTTTATTAAAAATATAAACATATTTATTAAACAATGCGCTGTGGCAATGGCACAAATGAAAATCAGCGCTGTAACAATGTTGCAATCTAAGCTGAGTTGTGTCATTTTGGTGTATTACTTTTATATGTTTATATAATTTTTATATTTTCTTTCTTTCTTTGTTTGTTTCATATGACGTCATTCACTTGTATAGTGAATTCATCTATAGAAGAAAACAAACTTGTGTCTAGTGTAATAATGTCTAAGCGAAGCCTACTCAGCATTGTCGAGACTCTACACAGTTCGTACTCAAGAGCTATTCACAGTTTTAAACTGTTAGGTATAATTATACCTACCTAACATCATATAATACGTGTGAAAAATAAATTATAATATATTTTATTGATTTTTTTATTTTAATTATCTATTTTATGCATGTATACTATGTACTCTGCTTGCTATATCTGAGAAAGCAATGATGAAAACAAAAAATACCAAAAAAATTAAAAATATAAAAACATGCGATATTAATTCGGTTCGTTTTAGGAAAATGTATAAAAAACTTTATAAACTAACTTATGTGTAAAAAGTATATACACAGCAAAATGATTATAAAACCTTAATTTAATAAGTCTTAATTTATTGTGTACTATAATACACCTACAGTCATTTATTAATACTATAATCTATAGCATTAAACAATACTTGTTTTTATTTGCTTTTATCATGCATTCTCGTTTTAACTACATTTAGATGCATGATTAAAGGAATATTATAATTGCCTTGTAACATATATAAAATAAATATACATAAAATTATAAAGTTAAACAAAAAACCGTAAGTAAAAAAAACTCTCGTATGAACTGCACGTCAGAAGTGAAAATTTCACAAATATAACATATATATACACACACGTAAGATCGGTACCAAAAGTGCCCAATGTGCCCAAATGTTTTCACTTCAATAATTTTTCAAGAAAACTAAATATCAACCAAAACTTTTGTTTCAATTCAATGCTATATAAAATAATATAAACTAAATAAAATTTGAAAAAGATATTAAATATATCTTATTTAGGTTACAGTTTTGAAGTAAGACCCTTTATCTGTACAAGTAGGTATATCGCACGTTTGCACTACGACGTATGGTTTATTAGTAGATACGCATCCTTGACATAAGGTGTTAGATATTAAAAATGTTATATTTATTAGAAAGAGAGATATGATTGTTCGCAGGTACTGTCACTCGGTGCGACAGCCGGCCACAAAGGAACCACGCAACCTTCACACCCATGCACTATCCTCCACCACTCTCCTTACAAGGTAATTAAAAGCAGTACATACATATAATAATTCTTCTATATCTATCTACTCTATTCATTTGAGTAAAGGATTTTGTGTAAATCCCTTGCTCAAATTTTTAAAATTTAAGAGTAGGCACTAAGATTTAAGATAGAAAATAAATACTCGTAGTATAAGTTTAAGGTTCATTTTTGTTAATTTTTCACTTGTCTTTGTTTACATAAAATCTCTTGCTCAAATTAATAGAGTATCTTAATATAATATATTTCGCGTATCTCAGAAACAGCTGTAACGATTTGGATGAAATTTTGTACTTTGATAAGGTTTCTATTTTTAAGTCTATCTATGTAAGTAATTTTTCACAAAAAAAAATGTTTTATACAATTTATATAACAATTTATTAACGCGTCACCTTTTGCCGGATGGCCTTTGTTTAAAAAATTGTGGGTTCTTATATTTAGATATTAGGTATGTCGTGACAGCGATCGCGAGTCAACGTTAGCTTTAAAAAATGAAATATCCAAGCCCCGTATAATACAGCAACTATATGTAAAATTCAACCCTGACGATTAATCAATAACGTAATTTCTATTGATTAAATTATTGAAAAAAAAAACACATTGTAAAGAGTTTAGTTACCTCAAAATACCAACGCTCGGGGCATACTCCGTCTGGTCTGAATAGTACCATTGAAATGAAGTCACACAATGTAAAACGCTGAATGCCACAATACTTTCACAGTCTTTATTGGGTTTATTATGGTAAGCTAGCGAACCGCCTCCAGCTACGTATGGGTGTCCAATTTTCATTTTTCTCTTCATAATAACTTTACTTGGATTTCAACTAATATTTTGAAGAAAAAAAGTTTTGCGCTTAGCAACATACTTAGCGATAGATAGATAGATGATGCACTTTTTTGTTTTAGTTTTAATGCTTCAAATACACAATCCATTTACGTGTTATTGCTACTTGTCAAAGATAAAAAAGTTATTTTGAAATATTGAGTTAGTCTGGTTGTTTTGAACTAACAAACGTGACATAAATCAGCACATATTTCTTTATAATAACTTCAAGACACAAAGCAATTAGTCAAAATTAAGTTACTTTATTACACAACTGAATCACGATAAAATCTTAACATATTGCAAGGAAATTTAGATCCATGCGAGTGTAGATTTTAATAAAACTAATTCAAGTGTTTTTAGAACAAGGATATTATAATACAATATTACTACACAATTTTGCGCTATTGTTTATGTGAGACAGGCTTTTAATTACATTGTCAGTTCCAGTTTCATGTTTCAGATTTCGTCTAATAAATGTTCCGACATTTATAAGACGAAATCTGGAAGAATCTTTATAGCAGTGTTTTAAAGATAACAATATCTTGACACAGTCCATGGTTACGATAAATAATAAGCATCTCATCTACATGTAGAATCAAATCTGTCATTGTGTTGTGGTACAGCTTGTCCCAGTTTAAGTCAGACTCAATTATAGCATAAGTTAAGATAGTGAAATCCCCTAACTAAACTACAGCAATGCCTGTCGCATTGCTTGTTTCGTGTTCGATCCTTAAAACGGAAAACGTTGCGGTCACACGCTATCGGCCTAGCGTAAAACTAGCCAACCTTGTTTTCTTTGTTAATTGGTGTGTGTTTCACAACACTTTTTAAAATTTCAGGCCGCTTGGGATTGGTTGATCCTTATCCTGGTCATCTATACAGCTATATTTACACCATACGTGGCCGCTTTTCAACTAAACGAGCCAGACTTCGACAAACGTTCACGTAGCTTCGGTGAAGATCCTATCGTTGTTATCGACATGATTGGTAAATCAAATTAATTTATTTCTTACATATATAAAGGTCCACCAAAATTTTCGCAAGAATCTAATGTATCATGTTGTACGCAATGACATAGACGAAAGACATTATATCTGCCAACGGACTTCAGCGGACATCAACATCTAAAGCTATGAATGAAAGAAGCTAGTTTATATTGTCTCATACAGATGACTGATTGAAGCAGACTGAACTGAAACTCCCTATGTAATTCGGAAATTCCGTAGTTCTCTAATTGTCTACATAAAGAGTCCCTAGTCATTATAGAGCTTCCATATGGTAGAGAGCCTATGGGAATTTCTATTTTAATTGTCCTACGAACTCTTCATTACCGCGCAAGTTTTATTTTACTTGAAGTATTCTTCAAACAACATCAAATAAACAAAAACATAGGACTGTCGGCAGACACCCAATTGATGGTATTTGCCTAGAGAATGGTGCTGTACAAGTGGTGCCGTCAATCACACACAAGTTAAAAAAGAAAGGAATAATATGACATTTGAGAGACAAAGTTAGGATTAAGACTTCTGATTCTGACGATGATTTTCTTATAAGAATATTTATGTAATACGAATTGTTGTCCAGTTTGTGACTGCGGAAATTTGTCCCGTGTTGATTTAAATTTACTAATGATTTGTTTTCTATTTTTCAGTGGACGTAACATTCATAATAGACATTCTAATAAACTTTCGGACTACTTACGTGAACGTGGCTGACGAAGTTGAATCGGACCCGGCCAAAATCGCCCTACACTACCTCCGCGGTTGGTTCCTGATTGACTTGGTCGCCGCGATACCTTTCGATTTGTTGCTGTTCGGAACCGACACCGATGAAGTGAGCTGCATTTTCATCTCATCCATAATGTCCACGACATCGTGTTTCATCCACACACAACACACAACCCTTTAGCGTTAGACTACAAGAATTGAATGCCTTAAGTTTAGAGAACAATTAATTTTTACTATAGATTTCTACCAGACGATCAATTGTCCGAAAACGGTTGTAAAGCGATCGCCTTTTAAAAGTTTATATTAAAAAATAAATCCGTAATATAATTTTATAAGTGGAGGCCATATAGTTGAAATGAGATTAGGATGACGAGGCACGAATTTCGCATAGAGCGTCATAAGTTTGAATGCCAACTAGGTCAAGCCTAGGGTGACGAAAAATATGTTTAACTCTTACATCACGAGGAGGTTACATTTATTACTTGGCTATGGAAAAACACACAGTCGTACTGGAGAGAAAACCTCATCGGAATAATTTCGGACAAATGAAGCGCTGGAGATTATTACCTCTAGAGGCTCACAGTAGTGGAATGCAATGTTTTTGCAAATGTCACCCTTACAGGCTAAACACTCTGAATTTATTCGCCCAACACGTTTCAAGGCCTCGCTGTTAAATATTTCAATAACTATTTTATCCTCTACTTAAAAATATAAATAATGAACAAATATTCTTTTTCACTGGTAAAACTCCAATATCATTCCACTGTGTATATTATTTTCGTACATAACTATATGTAATGTTGATTTCTTTTCGTCCATCACATTTTAAAACTATTTGATTTGTGAATAGTGATTTATTTGGATTAATGTTAAAGTTTCGGTTTGTTTTACGCGGTGTTGAATTTCAAAGAAAGCCCAAGGTGGGTGCGTATTGAATTTGTAATACTATTTCTTGTTACAGCAGGGGCTGGAAAGTGACGAGGTATACCGTCTTTGTGAATTATTTTATGTTGCTGCCACTTCAATTTTATTACATTTTTAGTTACATTTAAAATTCATTTTTACTCACTGGCCATATTAAAAAATAGAGAATGAATCAATGGAAGATATGGACGCTTCCCATGAGCAGATAATAAAATTTTCTCAAATTTCACACTGCGAACCAATTTTTAAGCTCGCACTCCACGACAGACGCCTCTAAAATTGTCATTCTGAATTAAGTCTATCAATTTTACACTTAAAATATTACAAATGTTAAAACTATTGGATTCTCTTGTGCTGTGTACAAAAAGACGACTCAACACATTAATTTATTATTGCGTGGTATCCAGACTGAGTTTTTACTTAGTTCTGAGCAGAATTATACAAGAATATTTTCAATTCCAGTAGTGATTCGTCGCTAAAGTCGCGGCGACCTTTATTTTACCTTCACGTGTATAACTTGACGCGCAATATTTTAAGTTGAATTTGAATAACGGAGAACTTTCTCGTGAAATTTATCGTTGATCGATATTGTTTTATTGCAAAAAAAAAAAAATGGAAGTAATCGTATTAATTGCAAAACACTCTTCATGAGCTTTTCATTATTAAAGTGCAAAAAGCCACAGCGCACAGAGCTTGGTAGCAATACGCTCACACTTCCCAGACAAACCTTTGTTTGTATAAATCAATGAACCGCCTTTAGTCACAACATGAATGCACGAGTTCTGTCAACCAATGAACCAACATTTAACATACATGTCTACTCGTATATAGCACCCACCTTACATCAACTAATAAGATATATTGGTTCTTTTTTACTCTCTGTACAAAATACGTTTTTTATAATTTCAAATCATGATTATTCATGGTACCCATCGTCTTATTTAATTCAGTTTGAATTTTTCATCGGATTGTTTTAATTATTCATTCGTTGAAAATATATAGTCATAACAGAGTGCAATTACTTTTAAAAAACTATAGTTAATGTTCATGCACGTTAACAGAAAAACTATTAACTGTTGACATCAGTTAACAGTTCTGGAAACATCGCCCCCATATTATCTATATATTTCCCTTTTTTTATTTTAGTAAAATTTAAATGTTTTCTTTTAACTCATTGTGCCTTTTTGTTTGACCATTCTTTCGACCAGTCAACGCTTCCTCACTTAGGTATTTAAAGAGTAATAAAATATGGTTTATTGAACAAATTACTTAACCCAAGTATTCAATACATACCTTCAGCTGAACTGTACTTCTTAAAGAAACGTATGACAGAAAGTCACAGACTGCATTCTATAGATTATTTATTACAATTTCATTGACGAAACGCTTTGAAAAAATTGCTTTCATATAATATTATTGTGCATGTTTACTTTCACGAATGGTGCACAAGATTGTGGCGAAATGTAGGTTGAACATTTAGCACGATATAGAGAAAAGTATGTAGGAGTAGATACCGAAGAATTTTTTAAAAAATCATCATAGAATCGAGCTATAATTTAAAAAATATAATGGGGTGACAATATAAATGACAGTACCTAAGTATAGGTAAACTTGTCGATTGGCATTATTCTTATAAATATTATCATATTTAATAGGTAGGCATGTTTAATATGTCGAAATGATTTTAATAAGTTATATAAGTTACCTATTCAAATAATACTTAAATGCAATATAGAAAACTCTTTCAAAATTACTAGGTACTACAAAAATTCAAGTTAAAACAATTGGGCGTATACTTTAAGCAATTACTGCACCGCATTCAGTTATGGAGTTAGCTAATTTTATATAGTTTTGAAATATTTGCTTGTAATACTGCAGAACATGATTTTCAATTTTTTTAGTTCGGAGGATGCTCGCGTAGCATTATTATTATTATTATATAGGCAGACTTACAATGATTCACACTTTGCTTGGTTGGCGTGATTGCGCAGCCTTGTTCATTATGCTATTTAGTAATTAAAGCGAACGTTTATACTAATGCTTTTCGGTTTGCGGCTAAATAACGTTGCTGAGAAAGACGGTGCGGTGCGGAGGCGAGTTAACTGAAATGTTGTGATGATTGCAGACAACGACACTCATTGGACTACTGAAGACAGCGCGCCTACTTCGGCTCGTACGAGTAGCACGTAAAATTGACAGATACTCGGAATATGGCACAGCCGTCCTACTCCTACTCATGGCTACATTTGTTCTAATTGCACACTGGTTGGCTTGTTTATGGTGAGACATGTTTACAGACACTCCATACTGAGCGATAGGTGTACAAATGATCTGTCATAATTCGCAATTCTTCCATATTGAAGCCAGTCTCTGTAAATTGCGGGATAGTTAAAGAAATGTCTTTTTTTATGATTCCTTAGTAAATTGCAATTTTATATTTAAAAAAAAATAGAAAATTTAGTAAATAGAGTGTCGATAAATAAATAAAATATTTTAATTTCAGTCATATTTTTTCGACAATTTGTATGTTAAATATTAACGAATTAAAAGCAAACACACTTTTGTTTGAATCAATTAGTTGTGGAGAAATAATTAACACAAAATGAAATTCGTGGTCTCCTATAGAGCCAAAAAATCCTTTAACTATTCGTGGACAATTAATTTGGAATTGACAATTAATTCGGACTTTAGCAGCCAACTGAAAATTCGAGTATTTTCTTAAAATATTTCCCTTGAAATCATAAACAACATTTTCTATGCAGTCTTTCAAATAAATGGAGCAAAGGCAGTTTTCTCACAGATAACGTAATTATAGATTAGTCAATATATATTACATAAAACTTTAAATTTCGAGTTCTAGTTCGCTTTTTTTCCGCTACTAGTTAATATTTTATAACATCTTAACGAAGCATGTGTTTGTTAATGGCTGCAGTTATTAGCTAGGGTACCTAACATTCGATTTTATTAAATTTTTTATAAAATACTAAACTAGATTAAATTTGTGTTGCTATTTAGACATGATGACTAATTAATCATATTTCTCTGATAGGTTGAATTAAAAATTTACATGACCAATGCTAGCACGCTTGTCCATGTTCGCACGACCCGTACATCTGTGGATGCATTGTAGCCAATATGTGTAGACGCACGTAGATATAATTCCATTATTTTCAGGTATGCTATCGGTAGTTGGGAGAGACCGCAATTACACGCTCCTATTGGCTGGTTGGACGCCCTTGCTAATGATGTGCAAGCCACTTACGACAATTCCACTGGCCCTTCTATGAGGTAAACGATAAAATTGTTTCGACTAGACATAATATAAATCGCGTGTTGCCCGTGGTCTACTACTTTGTACACCTGGGTGGACCACGGGCACAAAAAATTGCCCGTGGTCCACCTATCAGTATATGACCTCTTTGCTCCACTGTAACTGGAACTGTTCCATGATTATCAATACCTAGTAATAATAAATCTGTAAGGGTTGGTCATGGAGTAATCTTAATATTTTGGCATTAAAACTACATATATGCTTTAACACCTTGGTAATTCATTGTTACTAGAGAATGCGAATGTTGCAGATTGAAATTATACTGCTTCTGCTATTAGATATGGATACTTGAAATCCAAATCCCTACTAATACATACTATCCATACTCCATACTTTAATATTATAAGGGCCTCTTTAACCAACTACAAGTAAAATGTTGAGTAGTTACTTTTCAAGTAACGCTAATTGGCGAGTAAATGTTACGAGTTTCTTGTGTCAATTTCATTGAAATTACCCCTGAGTAATAGCATCCCTGATGACTAGGATGCGAGGCAGCACAGACACGCTGTTGAAGGTGATTTCTGGGAAGGTGGACTGCCCAATATTTAAACATTGGGTGACATCGCATATAACCCTTAATAAAAATTATTTTTTGTATAATATGTAAATATGTCTATTTTAACATAATACGAGTATTTTAGTTTGTAAATTTTTAAAGCTATGGACATTTGTCTGAAATAAAGTTATTATTATTATTATAATGCTACTCGAAGATGGTGACACTCGTACGCTTTCTTACCGGTGACTTTAAATGGCGGTTAGTCTACTTGACACTTTAACAGAGAAGGGGAAAGAGGCCCTAAATGTGAAAGAACTCTGTGTCTTTTTGTTTATCTGTCACATCACCTTAACATTAATTTCATTTTCATGAAATTTTGCATAAACATTGTCAGGGATACAAGAAAGGACATAGGGTACCTTTCATTCAGAAAGAAGTACCTACTGTACCTAATAAAATAAAAAACTAACGCTTAGCCAAAGTTTTATAGCAACGAGAGGTCAAGCGTTATATTGTTAGTTATAATGTACTATATATTTCATAAATAGACGTTTGTCACAAGAGTAGCAATTTTATTGGCTATCTTAGAACGTTTTCTTCTTACACACCTATCACTTTGTCTTCCTTACTTATAATTATTCTTTCCTGAAACCTTATAACGATTACAGGTCTCGATATATCACCGCTCTCTACTTCACGTGTACATCATTAACGAGTGTCGGCTTTGGTAACGTTGCTCCAAACACTGATATGGAAAAAGGGTTCACGATATTCGTCATGCTCGTAGGATGTGAGTATTAAAGTATATTACATATACTAATTCTCGTCAAGAGAAGATATAATTTTCATAAACGAACTTGTAACTCGACCAAATATCAAGCTTATGTTCCTAAGAATCCTTAGAATTCCTAAGAATGTTATCCACTAAGAATGGATTCAAAAAAATTTCAAATTTTTGAAATTTGAGGGTTTGCTAGTACATAATATGGCGATCTCACTACCAGTTATATTATCACTCGCCTTATAAGCCAGAGCTGTGTAACAATATAATAATTAAAAATTATGAAGTTAAATTAATTTGTTGTTTTTTAATATTTTTTAAAATATCACGATTTATTTAAATATATTGACACGTAGTATGTATAGGTATCTTTATTTAACAAAAATGCTATGCTAAAGTAAAAAAAACATACTATTTGAATAAAATTAAATGTTAAATGTAACGGGTACTTTGATAATTTTTACCAACAATATTCAATTTTTTACAGCTCTCATGTATGCAAGTATCTTTGGTAATGTTTCGGCGATAATACAGCGATTATACTCCGGCACCGCTCGTTATCACACGCAAATATTGAGGGTTCGAGAGTTTATACGATTCCATCAGGTGAGACGAATTTCAAATAATTCTTTAAATTTTTTATTAAACTACTCTTTAATAAAATACTGTATTATTTCTCGTCGGAAATTTCCGACATAATTATGTCGGAAATTTCTTGACACCTAGAAGAATGCAAATAAACACAAATATTTCTTCTGCCTTGAATTAATAAACAACGAAATTTTTACTCTTAAGTAAAAATTGTTAATTTTATTAATATTTTTAATTTATTTTATAATTTTACCTTAACTTTATATTTTTACAATGTTGTGATTTTTTTTCAGATATCAAATCCTCTTCGTCAAAGACTAGAAGAATATTTCCAGCACGCATGGAGTTATACTAACGGCATCGACACTTCCAGCCTACTGAAAGGGTTCCCAGAGTGCCTACAAGCCGACATATGCCTTCATCTTAATCGCAATCTCCTGGCAAACTGCGCTGCATTTGATGGCGCCAGCCCAGGCTGCTTAAGGTACAGTGCTTGACTGCTATTTCACTACTTGCCTTATTACTTTTCTTTCCTATTTAGTTTGTTCGACCACAATGGAACTCCATAGAAATGAAAAATAATAAAAATAAATAACTAAAAATATAGATTGCATTGCATAAACACTCATCGCTGGGCTTGCACCGTCAGTCAGTTTCACACTTCGAATGTGACATCCTAATTTACCTAAACAGTACATGAGTGCTCAAATCAGTTCAAATAAAATGTCATAAACTTTAGATTTTTTTATGTTAGGTCGGCAGACAGGTTGACGGTGCGTTGAAGGCTCGGGTTGTATTTAACGATGTCGTGCAATATACATACATATTTCTAAGTTAAAATGTCTTTATGTTTCAGAGCATTATCTTTAAGATTCAGAACCACACATGCACCTCCCGGTGAAACATTAGTTCATCGGGGCGATGTTCTCACATCATTATATTTTATATCAAGAGGATCTATTGAAATTCTCAAAGACGACATCGTCATGGCTATATTAGGTAATGTTACTTTTATGTTGTTCATCACATTAATACATTTTACATTTTATGATGTAAATATAAAAACCGTGTCAAGAAGTATTTGCCCCTTGACCCAGCCATCTTAGTGAGAGCCTCTCGAGGTGTTGTTCGAGGCTCTACGCTATAAGATTCTTATAGATCTTATAATATCTTCTTACTAATTATAATTCTTCTTTACTATATAAAGATTTTTATATATTATTGGCACATATCCATTATGTGCCATATGTTTGTAATAAACACTAAGAAATAATTTTGTAGGCAAAGATGACGTGTTCGGTGAGAATCCGTGCATATACCCGACGGTTGGTCGAAGCAATTGCCGGGTGAGAGCTCTCACCTACTGCGACCTGCATCGCGTCCATCGCGACGACCTGCTAGATGTGCTCGACTTCTACCCAGAGTTCCGTAGCTCGTTTGTCAACAATCTCGAAATAACTTATGTCATGAGAGATGTAAGTACATTATTTTAATGAATATAATTTTAAAAAATCGTCACTTTTTAACCGAAAGCCACTGTGAAATAAACACAACATTATATAACATGTAGTTCTATGTAAAATTCAGTAAAATGCATAATATTATTGGCTATACAACAGCGGCAGCGATTGTCGTCACAGCAATAAATATGCCATTTAACTCATACTCTCAGGTATCATAGGTATATATTTCTTTTTCACCAGCTAGTATATAGTAATATTATGAAGAGAGAAGATTTGTATTTTTGTAATTAATAAACTCAAAAACTACTTAATTTAAAAAAAATATTTCACATAGGTGATAGGAAGTTATATTATCAGGGAGTAACATAGACTATATTTTATAAAGTTACGCGGGTGAAGTCGCGTGCAACAGCTAGTTTTTAATAATTATGCTGTGCAATGTTACCAATCAGGAAGAACTAGGGGGGATAGAGCCTCACCGTCGCATGCGATACGAGAACCCGAACGAAGCACGGCTGCTGCGTGAGGCCTACGCAAGAACTCCACGACGTCCCCACACAGAAACATTTGCCGAGAAGGTGGTGCGTGCTTTGCGACGCAAAATAGTTTTGAACGTACACTTCAAGTTTCTGCTCGTGATAAACTCTTACTTTAAAATTACCACTTCGAGCGCTTCGAGTTAATGAATTTAACTCTCACAGCTACAAAGAAGTGTTTTTCAATTAAAAACTTGAAGTCTACAACTTGTATATGTGCACCATAAATGTCGTATTGCACTCTCTATGACACACTAGATTTATTACAATAACGAAAATTTTACGCTATATAATATAATCCATGACGTAATAAGCAGGCAAAACCATCACTAGGTTTTCTGGGGCAGCCCGAGTTTTAAACACGAATGAGATCCCAAGGACCCCATGCAAGGTACCAATTTCGAATATGATACCGAGGTATCAATTTGAATGTGGTCTGAGGTGCCAATTTCGAATGTGGACCCAAGGTTCCAAATTTGAATGTGGTCCCGAGGTGCAAAATTCGAATGTGGTACCGAAGTGTCAATTTCGAATGTAGTCCCAAGATTCAAAACTTGAATGCAGTTTCGAGGTATCAAATTCGAATGCGGTTCGCCACTTGCCTCGGTTATTAATGTCGATTTATTTCTGTTATTTATTATTGAAATGGTTTGTGAACATTAAACACTAAATGTGTCCTTAGACACTTTGTTAACAACGCACTATTTAAGTACATGATTTAAATTATTTATTTATTTATTTAATAAAGTACACAGACAGATTACAATTATTTACATGAATTCAAAAGATATGTGTATATGGTAATTTACTAAATTCTTAATACCTACTAAAAAAAAACCTATTTTATTGAATGAAAATTAACATATTCCATTCATATTCTGAGAGAAATTAAATCACATTCACTAAACATTTTAAAAACATTTATGTTGCACTTTAACTTTTCAACATTTTGTGATAGTGAAAAAAATATATGCATTTTATTTTCGTTTTCTACGTTTAATATTTTTTCCATAAGTATCAACTCAAATGGCACAATGTCTAATTTAAAAAAAACTACTTTCAAAGCAGTTTTTTTTACTATCTCAAATGTGTTCAAAGTTAATTCGGAATGCTTGCATGCTTTAGCATTTAACTGTGTTTAATTACAGTAGCTTATTACACGCATATGTATTATAACAATACATCAAAAGTGTTATGTTGCAGGATTCACAATGTAGCGATGACGACACGGAGACTCCTCCGAGCCGCGGTATACTAGAGTTTACTACAGACAAAGCCGGTCAGGATGTTACCCCTCTTAACTTTAATTTCAACAAACAACGGTCGACCACACTCAATTCCATTACGGGTGAGAATATTATTGTACACATTATAGGAATGTGATTCCAAATTCATCACATTATTCATAGATTTTTTCTATAAATTTTTGGTGACGAGGTGGGATCTACCTTCTAAGGGAGAGGCCGTCTTATTTGGACACTTTTAAGGGGGAGGGAAGAGGGGGGCACGAATTAAAAACATTTCTCAGGGGGCCTTTATGGATGTAGTTTGTTTACCTAAATACCTTAATGCGCACACCTATGTAAATTATACAATGATTTTGTGAAATTAAATTTCAACAGTTGAAGCAAGCGAATGTAATATTCGGCCATCGCAGTTATGATAAACTGCAACGATAGATGGCGCTCTTTGTACTAATTTAAAAGTTACATAGGTGTTGTGTAAAATAACCTTTATTTATAGAGTAGTTAAGTACACATAGTATTTGAATGGAACGAAATGCAATGTCCCCTTTGATCCCTTATAAATATACCTTCAAGTATACGCTAGATAACTCTTTCATATTACTTTTTGCAGTCATAATTACATAAAAATACATAAAAATTCCGTTGTCACAAGAGAAGTCCGTGGTAAAAATATATTAAAAAAATATCATGCCCAAAATTCGATTTGCATAACAATACTGCGTGCATATTGGAATTTATACACAACCTTTTTTAAATTATTTAATTATAAGTTCAATTAATTTAGTACGATAAAAAAGGTTTCCACAAAATTAGTAATTCCGGAACTGTGTTGAAACATTTTGTATCTAAGTTATAGACGCCTAAAACGCATTAATACGCCAAACTGTTTAGATTTTACCTTGAACAAAATGAACGAGTGAAAATTTTACTAATTGGAAATTTTGTTTGATTTAAAGCAGCATGTGTTACGCTTCATGTTTTCAATTTATTTTTTCTATTCATTCCTTTGTACCTATTGGTGAGGGGGACGTGGGGACCGGGTAATGGCGCAACGCGGTTTAACATTGACGCCTTTATGACATACATGCGTGTTGACTCCTTTACCCCCACATCCTCGCCGCCTCGCTCTGAGCGCGGCCCTTGTGTGCAGGCATGCTAGCGCAACTTAAACGGAGCTTCCCAGACCTCTACCACCATAAAACACACCAGCCGCTGCACAACAAATACTGTAAGTATGCCGATACGACTATAAAGCATGTTTTCAATAATGATTCTTGTAATTTTACACTCAACATACGCCATTTTAAAGGTCTAATGCCCACAGTTTTCACCAACAGTCATCTAGAGTTAGAGAACACATTAAGCCGGCTATTCACGACAGTCACGTTCACAATCCTGCATGAAACGCCAAATTACAAGGCGGACAACCTTGAATGGGCGGTTTAAATAGTATAGTGAGTGTGTACCCTAACTATAGGTGTCTGTTGGTGAAAACGGACATTACTCCATTTCAATTGTTTAGCTGTAGGCACCGACGGTTAAAAAAAGCACTGGATAATTCTCGTTTCTGATTTTAAGCATATAATAATATTCTAAACTGAAATTAAATGTTATGTAATTTGCACACAATAAGTAAATTCTATTTCATTCATTATTTATTACTAGCTGGTGCCCGCGACTTCGTCCGCGTTGAATGATGAAAGGTACCCTATGTTCTTTCTGGTGCAAAATTTCATGGTGATAGGTTCAGTATTTTTTGCGCGAAAGCGTAACAAACAAACAAATAAACTCACATTCACATTTATAATATTAGTAAGGATTATATTATATTTAAAAAATATTTTTTTTATTATTATACTTATTATTTTTTTGTAAATGTATGTTCCAAAAAACTACTTTCTTTGATTAGTTTCTTAAGCATTAAGCATTTCTTTGTTAATATTATTTAGTACATCATCATTATTATCACAGCCGAAGGACATCCATTACTGGACATAGGCCTCCCCCATAATTTTCCAATAGGACCGGTCAGATACAGCCTGGACTCAATGTCGACCCGCGGCCTCTGTTAATGCAGTAGGCAAAATTCTTTCATCTTCAACGTTCTCGTTAAAAACCAACAGATTAACCTAAATAGCATACTTATACTATATTTGCAACATTAAAAAAATGTAAAAAAGACGCTAAGCACGTGATTGTAGTTTTTTCGAAGATGGAACATCGGCTTTAGATCGACGAGGACCAAAAGTGTCGAAATATTACCAAAAGCCCAACGAAAACCAAGTACATATTTCATACTGAAAGATTGCAAACAATCATTGCTTAATGTAGCTTGAATGCCAGTGCTCTTTTCATCTGTCGGTAACTTACAAGCAGTTGCAAAATTATAAGAAACGGAATCACTTTTTTTAATTAATTGTTTAAATGAAGCGAAATGTTTCAGCACAATCGACGCCGCAAACGTATAGAAGTAGAACAGCCGGTGTGAGACGACAGTCATCTGTGGGTCCCCTGAACGACACATCACCGCTGACCGGCGGTGCCGGAGGTGGGACTGGCGAACCAGCGGTCAGTACGCCAGCACACAGCGCAACGCTTCCCGTCTCCAGTCTCAGCACTAACCCGAGCTCGTACTATACGAACGCTTCACCGAGTCCACCCGTTCCCGTCCACGTGTCCTGCGACGACATCCTAACCCCAGCCGCTCAGCCTGCCGCAGCCAGGACACCGTCTTCGCGGTCCGCGCCCCACTCCGCTGTCAATCTTCACCAAACGGGCCGTCCAACGGCACTACCGTTTAGTGCAGAAAGAATGCAAAATGCAGCTGCTACCGCCGCACAGGTTAGTTGCATTAATATGACTGACTATCTGTTGCCCGCGACTTCGTCCGCGTTCAAAATGTTATATAGCTTAGGTAAAGCCTTTCTCAATAAATGGACTATCCAACACAAAAAGATTTTTTCAATTCAAACCAGTAGTTCCTGAGATTAACGCGTTCAACCAAACAAACAAACTCTTTATAATATTAGTATAGATGACACTAGTATTTGGGAAATTTTTTTTTTCAGATAGCTTTAACATGTTGTAAACCAGCTACGTACCACTACTTTTTTATTGTATATAACTTATTATATACCTACTAATAATATTCAAACGTACGTATGTAATATGTGATCAATGACGTCTTAAAATAATCAAACGCTCAAGTCTCTTGTTCATGCTAAATTTTGCTTTCTACTTATATTTCAGGACAGCATATCTCCGCAATATCAAAATATCGGCGCTGCAACATCTGCGTCTGTAGCAACGGTGTTATCTAGAATAGAAGAGCTTACGCGACGGGTCGCTGCTCTAGAAACCGGTCTCACAGCGGATGTCCGTCGTATCTTGCAACTGCTGCAAGCCCGCGATCAAGTGCCTGCTCATCATAATGCGCAACCAGCGCACACGCCTTCGCAACCTTTACCAAAAGCCTCTCTTTCTGTACCTCATTCGAACGATGTAAGTATAAGGTTTACGCAGTAATCTTTTCTCATCTCATAGTCCTCATGTAATTTCTAGGCCCACACATGCGAAAATATTTTTGGAATAATAAAATTAATTCGGCTTTGTTGATGCCCTGATTAAAAGTTAAATGTTGACCAACTTGCCACAAAACAGATCGGCATACCGACGATTGGTTTGATCCATACTTGTAACGCATAATGACACCCACACCCGTATCGTGCCGATTGGACGATAAGGCTTGATCATGTATAGCTGGCATAATAGTTCTGAATAGTTAATTAGTTTATCTGTTTTTTTTTTGTTTGAAATCTGACGTAGATGGGATACTTCTTACTCGTACCTATAATTTATGAAGATCTGTTCAAATGTTTAAAGATCATCAGCCCATTTCCTAATTGACGAAAAGATTTCACTAACTTCCACAGGTTCGATTGATGTAAAATTTGGTATACTGTTACTTCGGCGGTATTTCCATGACATAGTAATCTTGACGTGATGCTGCGGCATCTAGTATCTGCGGCAACTTACAGCTGATATAGCGTGTTTGGGCTCAATAGAAAGTCGAGGGTTAGTTTATAATTTTAATTATAGCTTGTCACACAGAATCAATGGGAGTGGAGTTGGAACGGTGACCGAGAACGGAACGGCGGGCGGTCCGGTAGGGCGGGCGGCGAACGCACGCCGGGAGTGCAGCGGTCGGCGTCCGAGCCGCACGCGCCGCTACCGCCAGCGCTGCCGCCGCCGCCGCACTCGCACTCCTTCTACAGGTAGTGTGAGGCGGGCGAGACGAGCGCTCCCCGCTCCCGGCCCTCACAGCGCTCGCTCGCTGAGTCCGCTTCGTGCGGCTCGCTGGCGGGTGGCTCGCTAGCGGGTGGCTCGCTGGCTAGCGGCTCGCAGCCCGCGCCCGAGCTGCCCCGCATCCACTTCTGCCGCCGCATCACGGCGCCGACGTATGGACCAATTTTGTACTTCCGCTAACGTCCTCGTCAAGTCGTCGGCGGGCGGATCTCGCCCGTAACCAAGTCCATTTACAAACGGATGCCAGTGCATCGCAATTTCAAACGTTATTATTAAGGACTTGGAGTTGTTCAAATAGGTTAGTAACGCTAATTTACCGGTCGAGTCGTTTCAATCATCTAATACGTTAATCGGTGGATAAATTGGGTGCTTAGTTTTTTGTAATTTACAGGCTTTAGGCGAGCTGTTTGTATTGCTATTACGTATACAAATATCACTATCCGGCGGTGTTATTCTTCTATAGTCTCTGTGTAAAATTTTTATATTCACAGGCCCAACTTTCATCTTATTTAATTACTTGTTTGTTTAATCTCAGCTAATAAATAAAGATTGAGGTTCAAAAGACTGAGATTACGTATTTTCAGAGGGGAGTAAACGAGAAACGCTTTCTACCCGTCCTCGCCCTTGCCTTTACATTGTAGCTAGGTCGTATCTGCCATAACTGCTGGTCAAAAAACATTCTTAACTCTATTCGGTGAAGGTGAATTTTCACTATAAATAAAATAGATTATATAAATTTCGTCGTTAACGCATACCCGCTTGTGATGAAATGCGATTTAACTACATACTAAAATTAGATTTAAAAAATGTGATTAACGATTACACGCAAAAATAAGATTTATTTTTTACTGTGATAAGTAATCCCTGTTTTAATTTTACCGTGGTAATTGTGTTTTTCTCTGTGAGACGTTAAATACTGCTGCTTCTGAATTTTATAAATATATTTATTTTAATTATGCGTGATAGAACATTAAAATGAAATACACTCAAATTATTCTTTCTTTTATACATATATTTATCCGCTTAGCTCAACTTTCTTTCAGCAAATTGTTACATTATGTGATAAGTATCATCAATTAGGTAATTCACAAATGTTTGGCATTATTTGTTGATAAATACACGTTTAGCTCAAGATATTAAGTAACTTAATGTGTATCCTAAGAAACGTAAAATTTAAGGAATTTCGCCAATAGGTATCTAATATCATTATAAGCAATAAAAACCACATGGTATAAGGACAATCGTTGTTATTATTATTAGGTACTTGATTACATTCGACAATTATTACAGCTATATACTCGTTTTATTATTTTTATTTTACATTGAAATAAGACTTAAAAAAACTTGAAAAATTGTTACTTTTCATTTCAATTTCAAAGTTTTCAGAGATTCTTAAACAGGCCAGTATATCAACTGAAAACATCTAATAAAGTTACAAGCGAAATGGAATTAGTACTGTCTCGTTTGACAATATTTTAATGAATTATTTGATTTGCCAGCTCAATAACTATATAACTGCAAAAGAATATACCTATATCTTTACAATTTGCTTGTAATAGTAACAGCAGATTTCTTTGATTAAAAAAAAAACTATAACAAAACCTTCATAATTAGCTTAGTAACTTAAAATCATGAGAAAAATAATTTTGAGAATGAAAGTAAAAATAAAAAATAA
Organism: Synanthedon formicaeformis; assembly: GCA_945859745.1. Lineage (NCBI taxonomy): Eukaryota > Metazoa > Arthropoda > Insecta > Lepidoptera > Sesiidae > Synanthedon > Synanthedon formicaeformis. The sequence goes on along the minus strand of OX243958.1, from coordinate 6,203,934 downwards.
TTCTTTCTTTATTTTTTAATGTTGGAGCCCACATTCATACACTTATTTATTTATAAAGCTTAACCATGCGGCTTCCATCGCGTGAAAAAGTACCCTATATTCTTTTCTGTGGTTCAAGCTATCCCCATACCAATATCAAAATCGGTCGAGTGATACTATCTTGCATTTATATTATTATTAAGTTAGTATGAAGTATGAATTTATGTATCATATCTTATGAATTATGTCAAGTATGTAATTGCGGGCTCAGACTTTTTATGTCTTAAAAATGACTCGTTTTTGTTTTGTTATGTTTATTGTCGTGATGTTTTAGAATAGCTGATTGTTTCAATTCCTCTTCAGATGGAGTAAACGCGTAAACGTCAATTTGTATGGAAATGGACAAACGAAGCACCGACACCTAGTGGCTAAAGCCGCGTCCTCACTAGGGCCTCATGGCCACATCAGGCCGGCCGCTCGGCCCGGCCTTGTACACACTACACGCGTACACACTATACAAGGCCTGGCCGAGCGATTGGCCTGATGTGGCTGTGCGGCCCTAGTGAGGGCGCGGCTTAACGTGTAGCGCTGCTTCATTCCCATACAAATTGACGTTTACGCCATGGAGTATAGAGATACTCGTATACTCCATGGCTTATTAGACGCGTTTGATCGAGTAAAAATACCCTCTGTACTTATTTTAACATTAACATGAAGAAATAAAAGTTCACTCTATTTATATAACTTTTCGATAGCTCGTACAATTAAGTCTTATGCTTTACTAGGACCGTGCCTTTGTTGTTAAATAAATAAATTGCTTAAGATAAATTTATTCCATTGAGATCGTCACACGAAACGCGACCCCATGCATCGGGCTTTTTGTTGTATGTTATATGAAGCCTGTCGTGAAATGACATTGACTTTATCGGTGTGGCAATATGAAAAGTATAAAATATAAATTAAAATAAACTTAATCATAAACGTCAATCATAAGCGATTAACATTTATGTTATGGAGGGTCAGTACAGGAATGGCGAATTTCGTATAGAAATGGCGAACTAATGGCAACAATGCGACATTACTTTTCAGATCCAGACCAAAGCCAAAAAAAGTATTTAAACGCATTTGAAAATTCGTCTAATTTGGAGTCCAGCAAAGGAATATGTGACATGTAATAATGTTGGATTTTTTGCGAATTCGAGAGGATCCAATTTCTTGCGAAAAACAGAGGATAGATTAAATGTTTTCGTAGTGGCAATGGGACAAAACATTTATTTCTGTTTATAAATAGATAGTTAAGTTAAAAAGTGGCTTAAAGATTAAATTACCGAAACATTGCAATGGTTCGCCATCCCTGTTACAGTATATCCTCATCCTCAATATTATAATGTGTTGTTATCCCCCCTGTGTTTGTATGAGGAAACAGCGCTGAAACCGACACGGCGCAGGCGTAATAAATGTCGGATAGGTTAGTGAATGACATGGTCTTTCTGCGCGTTTATGATTTTTTAATATTTTTTAAGTTTATGAACGTCAACAAAAATAAATTTTGTAACTACCGAAACTCAGTCAATGAATAAATAATAATAAGTAGGTATATAACTTATGCTAAATTATAATTAGTTATTATATTAAGTTATAATTCGCTATATATTATTATAGGTTTTATTTTACAATCTAAATTAAATTACACAACGCGTAAATAAGTAATTTGTAAATAAATAAGTATTAATTAATTAATATAGTTTTGTAAATTCGTCAATTCTCAGATGTAGGGTACCTAAAAGCTTTTAGTAGTTAATGTCTCAGACCAAATAAGAACTGTAGGCAAAATTTTGCGGACAACATAGTGAAGCCGGTTTTATGAACACGAGTGCGTAAGCCCTTCACTGTATTGAGATAGAGCTATAACCTCAATATATTTGTTTATTTTTATTGAAAATATTGATTTTAAAAGGATGTAAAAATTCAGAATTTTCACTAGTAAATCTTAAGGCGTGTCTCCTGCTCCCAAAAATAACAAAACAAACTAACAAAACATGTTAACCAAACTTGTTAGCAAAACATTTCAGTCTCCTACGACTTTTAAACACGAACATCAAACATCAACATCAGGAAATACGAAATGCATAACCTCAATGTTCGCAAGCAAAGATGAAATGAAATTTCCCCTCCCCGCAGGCGAACACGGGGATGTTTTCCGTCCGCTTCGGATAACATGTTTGGTTGTTTGAGCTAACAAAACAGTTAGGCCACGCCCATATTTTGTTAGATGTTTGATGTTAGGTGTTAGAAAACACAAAACAGTGTCGCAGGAGACCCGGCTTTATATATACGAAGCGTAGTTTGATTGCATTCTTGTGCGTGTTGTGTACAACAAAGGCGTAGTTTTAGCGGCTTCGCTCTACCGTCAACAAGGCTTTATCTCTAGTTCTTATTTTATCTGAGGTTAATGTACGTAAGATAATACCTGTTATGTTACTTTGCGATGCATTCTAGAGCACATAATCGTAGTCATCCTGCCTACTGTTTTGCTTTGTAGATTTATAGATACCTTAAATCTCATGTCAGTAAATTAAACTAACATTTCCATTTATCATCAGTCAGAATTGTATAAAGCGATGGATAAATTATATAGCTCGTAAAGAAAATTTGAGTTTTTGTACAGTCAACATCAAAAAATCCAACACGTCATGAGAAAAGTTTTTTTTTTTATATATTTTAAAGGCAATAAACTTTTACTGCTTATTATTACTTTAAAATTTTATCAAAGGTTCATTAATGCGAAATTCATTTAAATCTCAGGTCATGTGGACATTGACACTTGACATTGTCGTTTACAAATTCACATAAGTATTCACATTTTGCCTAGTGAACTTTCGATGCTGACTGTACTCAAAGCTATGCTATAAGGCTCATAACTCATTTTTAGATAGATAGGTAGTAACCGTACTATAAATCATGTACTTAAAACCGTAAATTGAAATTATAAGCTTTTAAATAGCGATTATGCTTGAACCACTAATGTACCTATAGTTACTTTAAACAACCTGATATATTTTTAGAGGTATTTCGTTCCTGGTAATAAAAGATAATTTCATGTAGGTACTTTATTTTTTTTTACCTTAAACTGTTCTGGCACGCTCGCGTAAACACTGTTTTATATGAACATTTGATTTTATATAAGGTTTGAAAACTGCAATCAATTTTTTATTATTATTTTCCAATATTAATTTAATATGGATGTGGCCTTTCAATTAAAATTAATGGGTACCTAACACCTATATATATATATATATATATATATATATATATATATATATACATATGCCGCAATAACGTAAATTTGTATATCAATAACATATACGTACTCATCCACAATTATCTATTGCTCCGACCAAATAAGAACTAAAGACAGAATTTTGCGGACAACATGGTGAAGTCGGTTTTATAAACATACTTATACATGTGCGTAGTACTGTATTGAGATTTTATGATTAACAATACGTAACCTCAATTTTTTATTATTTTTATTGAAAATATTGGTTTCCAAGTTTATTCACGGGTTAAGTGTGATTTCATCCCACTTTTTATTTTTTAAAAATCTGATTTTCACTAGTAAATATTTTAATAGAGCGAGGTATTGCTTGTATTTGTGTGCGGTACGTGTAGCCGTATATGTAAACGACGAAGGCGTAGTATTACCGGCTTCACTCTGCCGTTCGCAGGGCTCTATCTTTAATTCTTATTTTATTTGAGAATTATTGTTATTTAACACAAAGACATGACACTGTTTGCTATTTAACAACGTCAAGTTATCAAGCCCTCGTCGTCAATAATTATTGTTTACTCAAAATATGTACTTCAATATCCATGTACTTTAGTTTCTAACTTGTTAAATATAGTAGTTAATTTTTACTAATCTGTGATACTCTTTTCATTTGTTGTATTTCGCACCTTAGCTCGTGCAACCTTTGACATTATGCTAATAAAATTAGTAATAAAGATAGCGCCGACGACGAAATCAGCACAAAGACAGCTTATTATTGAATTACTATATAAAACTCAGTATTAAAAATTTTGCATTTACTGGTTATTCAAAAGTTATGAGTATATCTTTGACATACTGAAATTGTTATATACTTATGTATTATTGACATGTTAAAACCATACTAAACTGATCCAAACAATACCACTGATGGGATTCGCTCAAATTAACTTATTAATGTATCAACTATTTGATTTAACTTAATGTCGGTGAGTCGGTGAGATTTTATAAGAGTAGTTATGAAAGGCAACCAAAGACTTTTTTATGTATAACAATAATTATTTCAAATAATTTAATTACATTGGCTATGTAATGTAATTGTAATATTTTATATATGCTATTGATGCTATATATGAATTGCTAATATATTTATATTATAGTCTATTATATCTATTATTACGCTGATATATCAAAATCAGTAACTAAAACATTTTTAATGTCACAGTCATACTGATTTCGTTAATGTTTGCAGTCAAGTTTCATTTTGAGATTATATTAATTTGTTTTATTTACTGTTGAGGCTAAGTGTAGACGGCATTACGTCAAATAACTTCTTGTATTTTTTAAATAATTTGATGCCATACTAGTTTATAGCAGATTTATTGCGATACACTCCCCCTATTGCTCGTTTTTTTTTTAGTATTTACTATCCATGGGTAATTGAGGTAAACTGTCTCCTTTTTTTATTTTCGTTTTTAAAAATTTTATTTTATTACATTTATTACGTGTTCAAATACAACTTTATCGCTTCTTATATTTTTATCAAATCTGCAAAGAATTATGCTTACACAGACATCTAATTAATGTTTAAAGGTTATTTGCAACAGCGTTAAATTATAACTGCAAAATCTTATGACACCAACAAATAAATATACAGCTAAATTATTTTTATTTGATTCTCGTAGTCTTTCTACTGATACGGTCGCATATGTTATTGTAACCATACATTTAATAAAATAATACCTAATCTTAAAGTGTTTTCGAATGCGATGGCTTAGAATAGTTTGACTATTTGATTAATTCTTAATATAGAATTATTATCTACAAGCGCTACAACACAGGGTGTACTTTGATTTAAAATGTTTACCTATAAGATAATTAGCTAATTAATACAAGTGTTATATCATGGGTTGATTAGTTATTGCGCAACTATTCGTATAATTAAAAAGAAACATCAAAATACTTGCATTGGCTTTGTAATGTAATTGTAAATTATTTATTATTTAATTTTATTTATTAACCTATTTATATCCAACACAAATAATACTTAAAAAAATTATGTTGTTGAAAATCCTTAGGAGTTAGTGTTACCTATGTCATTTGATAAGCACAAGCATTTGAGAACTGAAATTATGAAAAAGAAAAGATTTATAAATTTGTTGTCTTAATTTGTCAAATCAGCTAGGTACAGTCGGCCGCATAAGTCGATTAACACATTCAAAAGTGCAAAACAACGTAACACTTAAAGCGCCATAAGTCGTTGTCACGACTAGAGAACAAAATAAGCTTCACGTAAAAAGCTTCAGTAAGTAAGTAATTAAGTAAGTAAGTTGAGTATTCAGTTGTTAGCACTTTTGAATCTGTTAATCGACTTATGCGGCCGACTGTACCTAACTCCATTTCAATAAAATTTCAGGACACACTAAAAACGTTACAATATTTTATTATGGACAGGTACTTAATACTATCAAAATGGCAGCAATGTATAGGCACCTATTATTTTAACGAGAATTTCTTCATGAGTAATCTGTAAAAAAATATTATAACATATTGTTTATTGAAAATTTTATAGAAATGGAGTTAACTGTCTTGCTAATTAAGTAGGGCTTTGTGTTTGATTGTACCGAGAAACTAGATTGATGATAACAATTTTTAAGAATTGTCTAGTAAGTGATTGTTTTAATTATTAAAAAACATATATACCTAATATATGCAAACTTAGATGCAAAAAAACATACATAAGTAGCATTCCACTGATTATTTCGTGAATTAAATAATAAAAATAATAAATTATTTTTGTTTTATTTTCTAGCCTCTCAATGATTTCAATAAAAATTTTTTTATTATTATTATAAATATTTGATGATTCTTTAAATTTTAATTACTGGCGCCACACATTGTACGTATTAAAACATGGATAAGCACACCTATGTATAAACATAATCTTCAACAGAAAAATTGTTCTTAATCTTAATTTTAATTTACTCAAGCGCCTCTTTCACCAACTGCCAAGTAGGCTAACTGTCATTTAAAGTCACCGGTAAACGGGGATAATGGAGCTGATATACCTTTGTTTGTACGGTAAAAGTCCCAAACATTGAAAAGAAAATAATTAAAAAAATCGGCTAAGTATCGAAGGATGCACTAAACCGAGTTAATAAAACATAAAATTATTTCTAAAAGTAACTAATCAACACTTGTAGTTGTAGTTGGTGAAGAGGCGCTAAGACTTATACGGTCTTATTAATAAAAATATGTTAGTCCAAAGTTAAATCAAATTTAGTCCTTGTCAAATTAAAATTAATTGTCCCCTATCGTTTATCGTGTATTTTTTTTTTAATTAATTGATTCTTACCTTCTATAGAATTAGTTGACACCAATTTAACTTGTGTTGACACAAATTCAAGTAAGTAGCTCTAGTATTTTATATCACACACTTCGTTTAAAAGCATTTATTGTGTGCATTTTATTATTTATTATATACTATGTTACCTTCTTAATGAATAGGATTTTACAGTGTACGAATAAAAAATATTATGTCAACTAAATAATGTAGTGCGATTAGATCTTAATTTGTTTTCTAACTTTAACGTCACTATTACCTATGTAATTGTATACTTAATAATACAAGGTTATTATTTATTATTATTAAATGTAAGTAATTATTAAGTGTTTAATAAGTGAATCGAATGTTTCGTTACCTATATCATAAGAAACTATAATGTTAAAAGCGTGTTGCGTGCATTTTTGTTTAATTCAATACAGTTACAGAGAGTCTACTTTGAAAATAAGGATTTCTGGGTACAGTCGAGGTCATAAGTGCATAGGTAAAATATCACGGAAGAAGTTTATTTAACTCGATACTAACTTATGTTATGTAGTAACTATATATAGTTTTATTATGTAGCTACTAATTAAAATAAGTATAAATGAATTCGACTTTACCTAGGATAATGATACATATTTTAGGTTTAAACATTTGTTAAACAGCTCGAGTTTAACGCAGGGGATTATTCTAAATATTTCATCCGAATTCTAAAATTTTTAACATTAAAATAAAACCTAACTACAATTATGAAGATGTTATCGCGTACTGAAATAGGGGAATAGTAATTTTTCTATCTGTGCCATTAGTGTACTGTGGATAGTACCTGGGTACATGAATTATCAAAAATTACCAGTGGTGTAAAAGTAACGAAAAAAAGCGTACCCGTATGTATTCGGTACTATAACAATTAGTACTCGTTACTATCGTATCGTTACGTTACTCGTTACTTCTAATACCTCATCATAACATGCTATGTTAGAGCAACGAATCGAGTCGTATTGGGTACGCGTATGCCGTACACTGTATGAAGTGTATGACATCGCGGCATCGCAACATTCGTAATTTGTAGAATATGTCTATAACGGTTGCATTATTCATAAAGTAAATGATTGAAAATACACGATACTTAATGTTACTTAAACAAAAACATATTTCTAATTTGTAAAAAAATACTTTCTTACCTTGTTTCAGTTCCAATCTCAAACTTTGTCTTGTCTACACACACACAATACCTTAAATAAACCGTAAAAAACTTGGACGACGAATTTCCAAAATATACTTTACTTAATAAACAAACATCGTTCTTAGTAACGTACGTTTTTAAATTCACCGAATAAGCGCGAGCATGCGTAAAACATACATACGATCAGCAAGAAAACGTTTCAATTCACGCATCAACGGTACTTGAGCTTGCCTGAATGAAACAGTATAGGTAATACGAAAAATGCGAGTAACGAAATGCATTCGTGGGTAACGTTTCGTTACTCGGTATTAGATGGCGCACCCGTTACTCAGTACCGAATACATACGGTTTGCTACAGCTTTAAAAATTACACTGTGGCCTCTCTGACCTGTTACGTAACAATAGGTACATTAAAATGCTCTTTTAAAATCAATCGAATACTTAGATATAACAGCCGTCGCTATTTCATCGCCAGTAGGTATATTAATTTCTAAAATAACATAATGTACCTAATTATAATTTCCTTATAGTTTTAATTAAAAAATATTTACGACGACTATGGTTTTACGGAGTCGTTTAATTGTAGCACTGACTGGGAACGATATTATGACAATTTATTTGTAAAAAGCCACGTATTATTAACGCTTAAATATACTTTTTATACAACATTATTATTATTGACCGATATGGTTCGTTAGATATTGTTATAACAAATACATAATGCATAAACTGTACTTAGGTCATTTAAAAACAAAGCACATTAGTCACATAGTCGTTTGTTTGCATTCATTGAACAGCGCCAAATAAATTGTGGAGTAAGTTCAGTGAAAAATAATAATACATTTTATCACGCACATGCGACTTGTTGTTTTATTTCCCAAAATTCATACTTGTTGTGGGTAGATTACAAAAAGAAGATAGTTTTTATGGTTTAGAAAACCTACCTGCAATTCTACATAATATGATCAAATGATAAAAAAAAATGTTGCCTGTCTACTCTAAATGTTATCTGAATCATAGACAAAAATAAAATATTTCATGTGTATAAAGTGTCACGCCCATAATGACACGCCTAAACAATAAAAATAAATATTTTTACCGTAAAATGTCATAACTATTTAAGTAAAACCGATATTATAGTACAACACTAAGGTAACAACGCTGGTAACTAACTGGTAACATTATTTAAAATTTGACATTAGGTTCTGTCAAACTCGTTCGAATTATGAAACGCACAGGAGAGCTGCAAAGCTTTTTAGCAGAGCAGAGGTCCCAGACCTGTTCAAACATAATTATTACAACGTATTTATGAAGGTATGACCAAGATCAACCCCTACTGAACTCGACGGTAGGTATGCATTGCTAATCTCCTGCAGTATCTAATGAGCCTCACGAAGTGAGTTATTGCAAACGCAAGTTGATTACATTTGGCTGTAAAAGTAGCAAAAAAAAACTAGTGTGAGCTAGTGCATGAATTAGTCATATCATTTAGGTATGTACCCTAAGAAAAGCCAACAGCTATCGAAATGAGTAGATGAACTCCTACATCATTACCATCATCATATCACTAGACATATGCCTACCCCATAATTTTCCAATAGCACCGGTCAGGTGCTTTCCAGACATTTTAGTCTTATCTAAGAATAAGCCAATAAAATAAAAAAATAAAAAAAATGTACCGTGCTTGGGGTTCAAAATTAATTTATATAATAGTGTTCTGTTTTTAGGATAAATTTGTCCTACCTGTCATGTTGAATTTTTATGACTATCACTGTCATTGTCATATTAGTTAAAAGAACGTGGTTGGTATTGGTAAGAAGAAGTAAACAAAATAAAATTAAATACATTTCATTTTCATAACATCCTTTCTGTGCATACAGATTACATTTTCCGTTTAAAAAAAAATGGAAGGAAAAGACATTACAAATTGCATAAAATGTCACAAGTGCCGACATATATTAATAGAAAACTTGGACGACAAAATATGTAGCATGAATTGCAATCCTAAAATTTGCTATAGTTACAACATAGAAAAAAATATTTATATTCAAGAAGATAAATTACCAGACTGGATAAAATTGAAGGTTGAAGCTGAACAATGGACAAAAGGAAAATTGCATTGTGATAATTGCGGTATCAAAGTCGGCTCATTTGATTTCATTTCTGGTCGAAAGTGTGAATGTAAAAAAAATGTTTTGCCGCCTGTTCACTTCATAACGAGCCAAGTTGATAGACCGATAAAAGTGGATACGCAACAATTACTATAAAGAAAATGCATGAAAAGTAGCCTGTGTTATAGGCAATGGTAACTACCTATCTTCAAGTTGACCGTCAGCCTGTCTGCCGAGTTAAATATAAAAGAAATACTAATTTTATTCCTTGGACCTCTACTTTACTATTACAAGAACTTATATTTTGGAAGAAACTTCTTAGATACTGTGATTGCCTTCCAGCATATCACCTCATTTGGTTATGCAGACTTCATAGGACTTAAAGGGTACTTGTAACTATCGATGTTCTATGTTAAATTGAAGAGAGAAGCAAGTGTCTCAAGTGTAATATTTTTTATTTTAGTAGGGTAGGGAACTTAATGAGGATGCACAACCAAAATGCATTTACGACAATCCACTTTATTGTCTTAGTAATTAAGTAACAATATTTTTAAGACGTGATAATAGTGATCTAGTAATAATAGTGTCATTATAAAAATTATGAACACCATTGTTGGTATTTGTAATATAATTATATCAAGTTATTTCTAAGATAAAATTTAAAGAGAAATCTGTTTTAAGTATTTTATTTTTTCCTCAAAAATATCCCATTCCACAAGTTGTGAAACACAATATTGCAAATAATAGAAACAAATGCAAACATATGTAAATTATACTTTATTTACAACAATATTCACATTTCTGATGTGTGTACATATATAAATTACTCTACTACCATGTCAGTGGCAGCATGTTCATTAACTTCAATATCCCTGCACCGAGCTGCTTGAAGTTCTCTTCGAATCTGAAATTTCAAACATTTATTTAGATGTGCTAGCACCAGATTGCCGTCAATACATAATCGATTTTCTTTACTTCTCCAAGATATAATCATAAATTATCTTTATAATCTCTTTTTTCTGGTTGTCTGAATAACACTAGCACATCGTCATTATCAAACCAAATTTATGTATTTATTTTTTATGCAAAAAGTATTCTTTCATGATATCAACAAAAAAAGTTTTCCTAGTGAAAATTTACATGGTTTATTTAAAAAAAAAAAAGGGTTTTATTTGAAACATAGGGCTATTATTATGTTTATTTATTATTTTTATAAGAGTAAATTTTGCACATAACAGATTCTATCTGCATATAGCATTATAGCAAGTTTTATTAAGAGGTCATAGTTTGACAAATAGTGTTCGTTAGTATAGTTGACATAGTTGACTTAGCAGTTCTTTAAACGATAGAAAGGTGGTGTACTATTCATTAAGGTCAAAATGTTTGAATGTCAAAAAAAATTATATGTACTATAGTGGTTTGACACAACGATATACTATATTTGTCATTCAATTATTAAGCCACGAAAATCCTGTAAAAAAGAAATACACTACCTCAGGCGTAATTGTAGGGTGCGACTGTTTCCTCAGGAGTTCTAAAAGCGCATCTCTTTGTTCAGTTGATATATCAGCTTTGTATCTTTGTACGAAAGTTAAAAACGCTTGGTGCCATAGCACAGGCAGATTGCGGGCATCTGACTGAAATCTAAACAATATTAACATTATTATTTAAAAAAAAAATGAGTAAATACTAGTGTAAATTTTGAAGTACAAATTTTTCAATTACTTTACATTGTATACAAACAAAGTCTCTTTCCGCCATCTGTCCCTTTGTATGTATGCTTAGATCTTTTAAACTACACAATTTTAAATTGCTTGTGTTATAGCCTATAGGCGACGTTAGCCACCTACCATGAAGTGGACCGTCAGCCTGTCTGTAGAAAGTATTAACAAGTAACACAAGAAAAAAGTATTAACAAAGATGATTAATTACCTTATGAAATGGAACACAACAGAGTCCACCACTCTATATGGCAAGGCGTATTTTTTATCAAATAGGATTCTCAGGAATATAGAATTGGCACCCGTGTAGTCCATTTCAGCGATCTTTAGCAGAGCAGCACTCGAATGCAGTACGGGCACCGAGTTTCTGGCGAGAACCGAACCAACGATAATAGCCTCACGGAGAGTGCAATCGCCTGACTGAAAATTGAAAAATTGTTTGATGGAATTTCCACTAGATCACGTGATACCATCAATGCTCAACGAAATTAAAAAAGAAAACTTTGGTACCCTAAGGGTAATGTAATGTGTGAAAATATCAGTTGAGGCTGAAAAAAACATTTTTTTATACGAAAGTTACGAAAGTTTTATACGAAACTTCAAAAAATTTTAATCGACAACATTTAAATAAGTAAGACAAAATATTTAAGTATTTTGTTTGCGAGATAATATGAAATCACAATAGGATAGGTAAATTCTGGAACTCTATCACATTTTTCTTAAGTTTTATATAATTAAATTATACAATGTCAATTTTCATTTATCATAATTATGTTTTGTAAACAACAGAAATGTGAATAGGAAACAATCTGAAACAGTAAATTTTATATTCATCATTGATGCTACAATACTTACTTCAAGAAGTGGTAGTAAGATTCCCTTCATAAAAGCTCCAGGTTTGAATAGAGCTTTCCTTAAGGCTTGATACAAATGAAAATTTAACCGTTTATACTCAGCAATGTCATCTCGAACACGCGGCAAAAGTATGAGATTATAAAATCTTTGCGCCATCTTTTCTTTTAGGTTTGATGCAAAAATTCTGGTTGCCTGCAACATATTATATAGTTTTCACATTCCATGCATATTTTATATGTATATGCTGCTTATAACAGTGGGCGTCGGGGTTATACTTAGTTATCTATATCCATTACCAAGAATTTTTTTTAAATTGCTTACTTTTTACTCCTTCATGATAAGAATGAAAAAACCTTGGGCAGTATAGATAAGACCTAATTACTTTTAGGAATCATTATAGTACGAAACAAATCAAAGAATATTTGAAGGTCTTGAGGTTTGTGGTTTGTGGATGAACAACAACAAGGCTGTTGTTTCTTGAATATTTTATTAGAGTTGAATAGAGACCAGTATGCAGATATATCACCTGATACATAGCTGCTGCTGACCAAGTGGTAGGCTCAGTAATGTACAATATTTGTTCCCAGTTCTGCAAGTGAGGCACCATTTTAAATGCTTTAGGAAGTTTTCCAGATCTATATTTTTTCAATACATCTCGAACCCCTTCATACATCGTCTTTATTCTAAAACAAAGTATTTAGGAACAAATAATTAATAATATTTTTTTGGGAGCTTTAGTTGCATCATTGCTATTAGTACATTTCATTAATATGTATATTGTATATATATATTTTTTATTTTCTATGACTAAATAAATGGAAACTAAAAGTTTACCTTGGGTCAATATTCTCTAGTCTCAAAGTATCAACATCTGAGCAGTGTGTTTGAGCTTCAGTTAATTTATCTTGAATGATGTCAGCGAGAGTGAGAGTTTTCTGCGGTTTTGAGGACATAAAATATTTAAGTCCCTCCTCTTCTTCCTCATTTATTTCAATATTGTCATAATAAACATCTGGTTCCAATTCATCTTTCTCCGAATCTGATCCATCGTCGGAATCTTCACCTGGACATAATATTTGAAAAAGAAATGAATTATTATTTTTTATGTTAAAGTCGGCAGACAGGCTCACAGTACACTTGATGGTACGTGACTACCATCAAGTTGACCATAGGTTCTACTTGTGTGCTGCTAATTACAGTAGAATTAAGGTTAAGGAATTGGGAAGAGATGGGGAAATGGGCATCCCTTACTCATTCACTGAAACACAACAGCACACATGCTGTTATTTAACGTCTCAGGGTCTTGGGTTTGACTCCCGGCTGGGTCCAATTTGGAAATGAACCTTTCAGTTGGCTCTTGTCTGGATTTGGAAAGTAGTGGCATGGCACTCTGCATTTCACAGTCATTTGGGGCAGCCCATTATAAGACAACCATGAAATAACAGTGTGTGTACTAATCGTGTTTCTCTGAGTTAGTAAGGGATGCTAGAACCCTTCCCTTCTTAATCTGTATCCTTAATCCTACTATGGTCTGCAGCGCACATGTGGTATTGCCTGTGGCATAGGTGACCTACCATCAAGTATACTGTCACTTTCAGTCGAGTTTAACAAAAAATAAGTAAAAATAGAAATTGGACCTATTCAACAGAGATGTGCAAATAACTTGTTGAAGATGCCTATCTTCTCAATTTTTGAGAAATTGACATTTGTTATTTCAATGACTGTAAGATCGATTTTTTGAATATTTTGGTGAAACCACAGATTTAATATTTTTATCTGCAACTTCCATGTTTTTCATTTTAAAGATGTAATGGAACTAATATTTTATGAAATTATAATATTTTGTTCTTAGTAAAGTTATTGATCAATTCGAGATTTGTAAAAAGATAATAAATGCAAAAAATTTAATAACAATTCTGTTTTACCCTTGAAGGAAGTAGGTAACTGTACGTGTCTTGCCAGAGAGGGTCCAACTGTGCCATCTTTCAATTGAGCCTGTTGTCTTCTTGCAGTATTCAATATTTTCTTGGTAAGATCTGCATTTATAAACTGTAACACGGACAATTAATTTACCAATAATGTTAATAAAAAAGGGTTGTCGCTGTGTCGTGGACAGGCGCGTGTGTTTTACGTGAATACGTGTACGAATTTGAATATACCACATTACCAAAATATTATTACGAGTGGTGTAATTAAATTTTGGATGTAGATAAGAGATTATGCAGTTACAGCCATCAGCATCAAACTGTATCCCCCGATTTTGTTATCACTTTTCTAAATTGCCTCCCAATGTGTAAAAAAAATATTTATTTGCATACCTCTTCATCGTCGTCATGTCTGTTTCGTTCTTTAACTCGGTTTTTGTTTTTTATTGAATTTCCAGCTTCAATTTGATCGGCGAGTGAGGGATTTTTACCGACTTCTGAAGGTTTCAACTTCTTAGCTTTACCCATATTTTTGAATTAGTGTAGATACTTTACTTATATGTTTTACAAAACATTAAGTACGCAATTTAAGAAACTTAAAATTGTAATCACTACTATATTTTTATTTACTTATAATAAAAACATTTATATATTTCTGTGAACGAACACGACACGAGGTAATCCGTATTATTCGGTATTTAATTTCAATTTTCAAGATGACATGACTGATTGATTGACAGATGACATTATTTCTCTATGGATTGCACAGAACAGGCACACAGAACACAACTACACAGATCGGGTTTTGGCAATAGTAAAAATAATATCCCTTCTTCGGGGCCCTAGACAAAGAGCATTCGATTCGATTCGCTAAATATTCTAAATAAAAATGTATGGGATTGACATATGCCTTGTCTAGGGCCCCCTGGTCGGGCAAAAATGGCGTCACCTCGTTTCCATTCTTCTCATATCTATCCACCCCCTTGTGGTTACCCTATTCTGCGTTTCTATTCACCTCGGATTCAGTAAAAGCGACGAGGCATACTTAGGTAGGACTAGGAACTATTTGTATGATTTATCAGATACATACCATATTTGAATAAGTTGTCTTTGAAATTTATGCATAGATAACCAAGTTATGGTACTAAAAGAATTTCTTAAAAAAATAAGCAATATTTTTTTTAAACATATTTTATCTTCATATTTTCCAATGTCTAGGTTCTGAAAATTCCTAAGAATTTTTCAATTCACCCCATGGCCTTTACGCTCCAGGCACATAAAATTCACAGAGCCAAAATGTCATCCAAGCACTGTGCTAAGTGGATCCACTTTCAGTTCAGTTCAGTGGTTAGAGAAATGCAATTTCAGATCTTACAGAAAATTAAGGGATATAAATATTTTTATAAATAAAAAATCAAAATGTTTTTCTCTTATATTAAAGTAATATTAAGCTGTGGCCTCTGGCAAGGTGGTGATAATATCCGAATCTCCAGGGTCAGTGATGGCCAATGTGCAGCAACGGTAGTATTTTCCGCAGGCTGTACCCAGCTCTATATTGTTCCCACTGTAGTGGTGGACTCCAGTCTTAGCTAACAGAGCATAGTACTCAATCTCTGATTTCCTGGTAACAAAACAAAACATGTTTTACAATGCCAACACCACAGCAACATCACTACTTTTATACAAATTTTGTTAGACCTTATCCTAAGGATGAATTGTATATAAACAAGTGAAAGTGAAGCCACATAAAACAGCGAAGTCTAACAGATAATTGGCAACACCATACCATGGTGGTACACATATTAATGTTAATTATTGATCCATATTATTAAAAAGTTAAAATTTGGATAAAGGAGACAATTTCAAAAACTATCTACTCATCAATCTTTTCCATAGAGTAGGACCTTTGTAAGTTGAACTTAAAAATTTTCAACTTCTGAAGGACTAGCTGGTTTAAAAAAAAACTTCGTCAGAATTTAAAAATAAAAGATATTTAATTAAACACCTGACAGTATACTTTGCTAAGTGTTGGATTTTTTTTTGATAGCTGGTGTACAGGGCTTCACCTGCATGGAATGTTTAGCCTGTCCATTATGCAATGATATTCAAATATTGGTGAAAGAATTTATTTAAATCGGATGAGTAGTATCAAAGATTACCTTCTACATACACACTATACCTCTTTATTAGTAAGTATAGATTTCGACTTTTAAATCCTATATATCTTGGGCTGGTACAACTATTGGCTTGAAGTGTAAGTCAAAACTAATCTCAATATAGGTTATTTTACGATATCCTACTATCGATATGGTAGCGACTTATACAGTGGATTTCAGTTATAACAGGGGACCACTATAACCATATCTATTGCTGGACAATACAGCCGCGCATTGTGCATGTATCACCTAATTTATACATATAAATAGCTAAACTTAATTTATGATTCCATGATTGAACTGTGGAGTCTTTGATAACCAAAAAGTTACATCCGAGGTCTTTATAAAAGAAATCCACTGTAGTTTAAAACCTAAGTCAGCAATAGGTAACTAATTATTCTCACCTGTCAAAGCAGAGCACATGGGTCGGACTACTCCATAGGTTTCCCTTATTCAGTGAAAAATTCTTTAAATGCAAATATGTTACATTGACCAAAAAATTACTGAAAATTCATTATCATATGAAATAATTTCATATATACAACAAGATATATAAAACCCTTTTTACTTATGTTAATGATATGTTGCATAAAAGAACGTTTTACTTTTAGAGGGAATTCATACTTCTTTGTCCTATTGACTCCATATGCTTCCCTTTGAACAGTTAATGGGAAACTCTACTTCTCAGTAGTCTCACCTTAGAGGAGGAGCATTCTTTGCAATGATGACCAGCTTGGCTTTGCCTTGTCGCAGGGTTTTAAGGGTTTGCTTGTAACCGAGGCAGTACTTGCCAGACTTCATCACCAACGCTAAACGCGAGTTTATAGACTCGATGGTCTTTTTCTGAAAATATAAAGGTAGTATAAGTATCACAATAATCCAAAGCAGAGGTTATGTAAACTACATTTATTAAGTTGGTAAATGTGTGATACATCCTCAACCCCGCAAATTCCAGAATTAGCGAGCCTATCGAGTATTAAATTAATTTCGGACATCGAAGGAGGTTATTAAACGATATAGATCTAATAACCATGCCGACGTCCTAACAATAAAACACGTGTTAGATTCGTACCTGTTTCTTTGCAGCCACCATTGTGGTTATCTCAAGAGAGCGTTTACTGCAATAAAATAAAAAGTAAAGAGAAATTAAAATTATTTATTACGATTTCTTTTATATAAAATAGATAGAGAAATGAATCAACCAACCTTACAAAGTAAATGACGCGCACGAAAAGAAAGAAG
This sequence comes from Synanthedon formicaeformis, assembly GCA_945859745.1. NCBI lineage: Eukaryota > Metazoa > Arthropoda > Insecta > Lepidoptera > Sesiidae > Synanthedon > Synanthedon formicaeformis. The sequence goes on along the minus strand of OX243958.1, from coordinate 6,186,166 downwards.
AAAAAAAGTGAAGTTAGTGAAGTGAGCCGAGCCGACTGCCGAACGAGTGAGCGAGCGAACAGAGTAAGTAAAATAATGAAAGAAACTCTATGTTAACTTCTTTCTTACCTCCCTAACCATGGCCGCATGAAGTTACAAATATGTAATGCAAAAGCAAAACCATAAATCGATGTAAAATTAATTGCTCCATCTAGTTATAAATTGGCAATAATTGCTCCCGCTTATAAGTATTGATATTCGCAAAAACAAACTGGACCATTGCAACGCACTATCTTAAGAAATACGTATTATTTCCTTGTCTAGGTTGCGTGAGGAAACTGCTCCATAGCTGGAAAAAATTGCTCCACCAAGTCCACCATTATCATTTAAAACAATCAATGATTTGCATTAGCATCTGTCAGTGCTGCCAACCTTATACGAAGTAATATCCGTCCGTACCCGAGTCAAATAATTTCATTTAATTGATGAATCATTAATTGTTTTTAAATAGTAATGGTGGAGCAATTTTTTCCAGCTCTGGAAAAGTTTTTTCGCGCAACCTAGACAAGTAAATAATACGTTTTTCTTAAGATACAGTCTGTCAGAAAAGAGTTGAAATTAAAAAGTGGCAATACTGTAGTGTTGTCACGTTCTAACCATCAAAAACAATTACATAGTTGCCTCTGAGCTATAAAGCGTGACAGGTCAGAACAAGGAGGATAGAGATAAGGAGGGCAATCTCTGAGTATTAAAAGTGCCCGTCAAAAGACGATAAATTGATGGCGCTAGTGAGGCTAGTGAAAGTAAACAATTCAACCAAATTTCAACTCGACGCACTTCAGTCCGTCAACTACTGCTACATTCATTACATACTCTCAAACTCTCTCTGTACTTAGTTGTCACTTTTTCCGTTTAAGACCCATGTAAGATTGCGCTCCTTGTCTCTACCCTCCTTAGTCACCACAAACTAAATAGTAAATACCGGAGATACTAACGTATTGTCTAAGGAGCGCCATCTTACATGGGTGTTAAACTGAAAAAGTGGCAACAAAAAGCGATAAATTGAGATGGCGCTGGTGTGCACAGAGAGAGTTTGAGAGTATGGAGAGTATGGAATGAATGTAGCAGTAGTTGACGGAGTGAAGTGCGCCGAGTTGAATTTTGGTTGAATTGTTTGCTGTCACTAGCCTCACTAGCGCCATCAATTTATCGTATTTCACGGACACTTTTAATACTCAGATTGTCCTCCATGTCTCTACCCTCCTTAGTATTGTCACTAATAAAGTCACCACAGATTATAAAGTATATGTCTTTCTGCGCTCTGAGGTCTGAAGTCACCTGCGATAAAATAATTGGTGACGTCGTGATGACGGCAATATCAAAGTTCATTAAAATAAATTAAGATTTATTTAAGTTAAGCTAAAGTACAGCTAAGACTGTATTCGTATATAGTTACATATACATGAAGAACGTTATGATATTTAATTAATTATAATTTATTGATTTAGTTTTATTAATATTTATAACCTGAAATACTTATCCGAGTCCGAGGCCTACTTTTTGTTTACAATTTGAAGTGTCCTCTACATAAATGAACTTTGCTTTAAAGCACCTCAAGTTTTAAGTTAATTACCTTTAAGAATTCTGCAATAAGATTGCGAAGATCTTGTCGTTTGAAATATGTCACAAAAAATTGTTAAGAAAAGTAAAGAGCCCTCAGCAATTGGAAAGCTGTATTTATTAGCATACAACGGCATACAGACTTTAGGGTGAGTATTTAATTAATATTATGGTAATTACTTAACTAGTCCCGCAGGGTTCATTACTTGGACCCTTACTATTTAATATCTTTATTAACGACATAGGCTCATGTTTCCATCACTCTAATTACTTGCTTTACGCTGATGATATGAAAATATTTAGATATATTGGCAGCGTTGAAGATTCACATCTATTACAAAGTGATATAAATTCGTTTGGTGAATATTGTATTAAAAATAAATTAGATTTAAATGTAGAAAAATGCTATCATAACGTTTATCGTAAAGCATAAAGTCTCACAAACAAATACTTTATAAGAGGGAAAGAGCTTAAACGCGTAGAAGAGATTCGTGATCTTGGTATTATTCACGATTCTAAGATGACATATGATAAACACGTGGATAATATTGTAGACAGATCTTATAGAGTTATGGGATTCCTAAAGAGGGTGAGCAGTCAATTTAGCAGTGTTAAGGTTGTAAAAATTTTATATTGCTCTTTGGTGCGCAGCATCCTCGAGTATTGTTCACAGGTGTGGAATCCCCAATATGATATATATGTCAACAGAATTGAAACTATACAGAAAAAGTTCTTGCGATTCTTAGAATTTAAGTGTGGGTGTCGTGACGAGGATTACGAGGCTAGATGCCGGAGGCAGCACATGCTCCCGCTTAAAGAAAGACATTTCATTGCGGACAGTCTCTTTCTTATGAAAATTGTCCAAAACATTGTTGATTCTCCTTATTTGCTATCAAAAGTAAATTTAAAAGTTCCTTGTAGGTCTGTTAGGATAGCATCATTACTAAGCTCCAGACATTGCGCAACAAATTTTAGGAAAAACTCTTTCATTCCTAGGTCGGCCAAATTTGTTAATAGCCTAAGTGAATTACCAGAGCTCGATTTATTTAATTCTAAGATTAACAAAACAAGAGAGCTACTCTCAAAATCATGGTTCGATGGTTCTCGTTCTTCACCTTAGTTTTTCTTATTCTTCTTTGCTTCATTTGTTTACTTTTATTTTATTTTTTTCTAAATTATTTTATTTAATTAAGTTCATAAAAGCTGTACTCTTTTTTTAGTAGTAGTTTGTTTCCAATTACTGATATTGGTTTGTAACGGTTTATTTTAATTTTAATTTTTTAGATTCAATATGCGGAAACTTATAAATGGTGTAATGTTATTCTGTCATTTAGTTATTAAGTAAAAATTGTAAGTAGCACTGTAAGTTTTCCTTAAAAATAAATAAATAAATAAATTATTTTAGCTTAAAATTATTTTAAAATTATTTTGTTGATTATTATTTATTTGATGGACGTGACATGTAATGTAACACTATGCAATATATATTTCAATTGTTTATTCCCATTTAAGATTACATTAGATTAGATTTAGGTAGTACATAGGATGTTGCTTGGAGCTTGTATTGGTGCACGCTGAGCTTCCTATAATTGCGGCGGCATCCCCCTCGTGATAATTATTTTGAACAGTGTGTTAAAGTTAGATGTCTGCCTCGTTGGGGGCCTTGTATAATAAATAAATAAATAAATAAATACACTATCATTTATATTTATATTAGCTGGTGCCCGCGACTTCGTCCGCGTTGAACGATGAAAGGCACCCTATGTCCTTTCTGGTGTCCCAGACAACGTGTATGCAAAATTTTATGGTGATCGGTTCAGTAGTTTTTGCGTGAAAGCGTGAAAGAAACTCACATTCACATATTTTATAATATTAGTAAGGATTAAATTACAATTCTTCCTGAGCCATTTAAGTAACATTAGTATATTTAGCAGGCTTTTTATACTGTACTAACAACTCCATATTCTTTCACACACAGAAGAGACTATGCTTTGCTTAGTATAAGAATTAGAATTTGTGTTTTAGCATCCCATTTGGCGGCAGTAAGCCTTTACAGAATTCTAAGTTACCATGAAATAATACCATTTGTGCTGTTGTGTTTCAGTAAGTGAGTAAGGGATGCCAGAGTCCATTTCCCTATGCCTCCCTATCTTCAATCCCACTATAGTCGGCAGCACACTTGCAGCATCTGTACCATTACTTGTATTTGATGGTAGCCACCTACCATCATTACCGTTAGTCTGTGTGTTGTGCTGATTTTTTTCTTATTTCTCTTTTAAGAGAACATAAAAGAGAAATCAGAAAAAAAATGTAGTGGATAACTTTTCAATCATAAATTATTATATTTTCAGATGGTCATATTTATTGTGGCAGACTGTAACACATTTTCTCAAATGGGGCTCATTGGACACATTTTGGAATGAAATCAAATGGACAGTCATCATATTTCAAAATGCCGCCATCCTTGAGGTACCTAATAAAACTTTTGTTTTATGTTAAAAGTTAACTTATTATAAATGTAAATAGAAACATTTGTAGACTTCTTATTGTATTTAAATTTTATAGTAACCATTTGAATATTCTATTAGCGTCAATTTACAAGTAGGTATTTACCTACACTTTCAAGTCACAACTGTATAATTATTTATTTAAAGAATGTGGAAATATTTTATAATCTTTGTATCTAGTATTTTATTAGGTTGTAACTAATAACAAACATCAAAAGCCACACTTAGATGTATTTCCGATTACTCCTTTTAATAATATGGTATATATTATAATACAGGTTCACTCTGCTAATAATGAATATGATGTTTAGTCATCATAACAAAGTAACATAAAAAAATTACAACCGGGGTGAAGACTTGTTTTTTTATAGTTATTATTGTACACCTAATCTATGTAGGTACCTAACCTATGTAACCTACCTTACATACCTATGTAGATAGGCATAAGAAGAGTTTATTTTTTTAACAAACAAGTACATACCGAAAATATTCACTGCACAATTAACATAAAATGAATTATCGTAAAATTTAGTTGTAAAATTTGATTATAAGAAACCGAAATTTTATTTACATATTTACAATTTAAACAAGAACAAAGGTGTAGGCCCCGCCCCTATTCTGTATTTGATTGTTTAAAAAAAAACAAAACTATAGTAATCCAAAAGGAGTTCATTGACATATATGAATATGACAGGTGGTTCACGCTGCTATCGGGTTGGTGCCTTCGGGAGTATTCGTGACTATCGCGCAAGTGTATTCGCGGGTTTTCCTCGTGCTGGGCGCCTTACTGGCGACTGAGTCCGCCACACTGAGCCCTGGCCTTCCTCTCGCCATACTCGCCTGGTCGATCACTGAAATTGTGCGATACGGATACTATGCACTTAATTTGTACAAACTGGTTCCACAGCCGCTACTTGTGCTAAGGTAAGTCCTCATTGTGCAGTTATTGTTGTTATAATATGGCTGCAGGGTACCTGTTGATGCCGTTTTTACTATAAATCGCATTGTGTAACTACCTACATATTTATCTATTTTTTATTCCCTAACCTACCCTTTGAATCAAGACAGACCATTATAAGTTGTCGCAATGCTCGCATCTAAATTAAGATAATGTGACAATATAAATTTGTTCTTTCCCCAGGTATTCGACTTTCTTGGTGCTGTATCCGATCGGAGTGACCGGAGAGCTACTCTGCATGTATCACTCGCTAGATGAAATCTACGAGAAGAAATTATTCACGGCGTCAATGCCGAACACTTGGAACTTTGCATTTAGTTATTATCACTTCTTAATATTCTACATGTTCTTGTACATTCCGTTATTCCCCGTACTGTTTGGTCACATGCTCAGTCAAAGGAAAAAGATGCTCGGACCGAAGGATCCCAAGAAAACAAAGTGAACATTTGGGAAAGTCAAAAATTGTTAATATAATATGTTAAAATTTTTAACGTAATATGATTAAGTATATTGGTTTCTTTATTTTTTGTAATCATGGAATTTTGTAGGAAATCAAGGCTTTGGGTTTTTTTTTATAAAATAATAAATTAACTCTTAACTGCTACTTTGGACCAAAATTGGTAGATTTATTCTTGCTATTTTACATAGAAGTGTGAAATCCTGAAATTAGGAAACAAAACAACTGTGAAGTTACACAGAATGGAAGAGAAAATTAACGTTTTTTTTTTTGGTAATTTTAAGACATATGTATGATACACTGTACAAGTATGTAATTTTTTTTTCACTTGTATCAATTTCATACACTTGCGCTTTGAAATACTCAACAATTTACTACAATACTTAAAACTATTTGGTGTATAGATTTTATTAAGTCTTATTAAAAAGGGTAATTGCTAGTCACCATATAACTGCTATATTATCTATTTATTTACAATGCAATCTCACTGTTGTTATTGAAGTAAAATGTTTGTTAACACTTTATCTTATCTTTATATGTTTTTACATTGAAATGCTCAACATACTTACAAAGTATGCATTTAATTTATTTTATATTAAGATTACGTATACGCTCATTTTTTCTTGTAATATTAATATAACAATAGAATATCAATACATACCTTGTCACATACAAGCGGTCAATAAAAGCAGGGTTGTTGCGGATGAATAATTTTCAACATCTGATGTGGATTGGATTTTTAGCATAATGATTGAAATTGATCATTTTAATAAATTTTATAAGGGTATCAAGCTTTTAGTAGAAAACTAGCGAACCGCTCCCGTCTTTTTTTTTCTCAAAAATATATATAAAACGCTCTTTCCTTTAGTGAAAACCGCATTAAAATCCGTTGGGTAGTTAAAAGAACAGACGGCGGGAAGGAACTTTGTTTTATACTATGTAAAGAAAATGTGAAACATTTTAATAAGAATCAATTTCATAATTCTTCTTGGGGACGCGAATGTCCGAAACAACCCTGAAAGTTTGTAATGCTTACCTTACAATTATTTTCAACGGTTGATACGACATCATCAACTGATGTTTTCATGTTTACCATAAACAGCCCACCTATAGTTTGTATTTTCAAAAAGTCTACACTTTGGTTTGCATAAAATTACAAAGTAAATCTTTGATTGCGATCCGTGATGTCATTTTAAAGTACACACCTCATGCTGATATTCAGCAGTGCTTTTTTTTTAAGTAGACTTCAAGCGCTTATTTCAAGCATTTATTTAGTTTTCGCATCTAAAGTCGTATTCTAATACTAGTAATACTCAAAAAGTCCATGGAACTCGAATGTATTTATTTTTCTGTTCTCGAAAACTGTTAAGCCATCCTTCAAGACTGACTTATAATGTGCCTAGTGATTTGTATATTGGGTTATGGTTATGGCAATGCATTATTTAGGATTATGGGAAATACAATAAAAATATTTTTTCAACTAATTTGAGTTTTTATATATACCTATAGTAAAGCCAAGGAGACAACGCAAACAATTTAATCAAACCCGGTCCTCGCACGAAGCGGCCAGAGCTCTGTTCATGTTATAGGAAGCTATCTTGATAACCCTTCCAAGTTGCTTACATACTTTGCGTTATCTCTTTGGCCTTGCTTTATATTTTATCCATACGTTGTCATATTTAAAAGTAGGTAATAAAGTAAAAGATGTTTCACATAAAAAAAAGAAATTAAGTACAGAAACATGAGAAAATATTTCCTACTGAACTGTTGTTTGTGTTGTATCTAGGTATCCTATTTATATTTGTGCACATGATATAGTAATTCAATGAGGTATTGCAAGCATAATAAATAACAGTGAACTTCAATCAAACATGCGAATTTATATATAATAATAATTATACCTACTTATCTACAAGATTTACATCAAAGAGCCTTAAGTAATTTCAATTTACTTTTCCCTGGATAGTCGCGCACAAAATGCCTATATGACTCAAGTTGGTCCGTTCGTAGCTTCAATATTCCACAATAAACTAATATTGACTTATTATATATGTCATATTGAAAACAATCCTGCGGTGTTGGTTCTAGTGAGATCGAACCTGCGTCGTTGTTTCGATGTGTTTGAATATCAGTTTTGCTAAGTATAAAATTGTTCATTTTCTACTCGATTATACCTTACCACCTGGTAAAATCATTTATGAGTAATTGGTAAATAAGATAAAACCGATATTGATTTATCGATATCGATAAAAAGTATTGAACAATTATCAATTCTCAAAGTATAGTAAGACTTATTTTTTCAGTAGTCCGGTCATAGTTTTGCCAAGTTTAACTCCTTGCGGTTCCTCTACAACTAGTGAAAGTTGGCGAATTGGCGATCAGCCTGGAACAGCCCTCCTTGTCTTCTGCTCGTCCGAACAGCTCTACTGCGTTAGAGATCCCTGTCTACTGCCTGATGTTCTTCAATCACGATTTCTTCCTTTGCCCAATTTTCCTCTTTCCCGCGATTTTTCCCATCATCCAGCTGAAGTAGGTTGCATCGCTCATGTCTAAGAATATGTCCCAAGTAGGAAACTTTTTGCCTTTTCACCGTGAGCATGAGGTTGCGTTTAAGGCCAATCATTTGCAGGATTTTTGCGTTGGTCAACTTTTGAGTCCAGCTAGTGGACAGCATTCGCCATGCATGTCATGTCAAGTTTAACAGTAGACATAAATAACAATAAAACAATAATTTTACTCTAAACATAATATGTATTTCTTAAAAATGGTATAGATATAGTTGATCAGGTCACCATATCAAAGTAAATATGCATATTAATCATACTTAGGTTCCTACTTTTAATTTACTCTTTAAGAATAAACTGTTGTTTATTTTCTACCATTAAAATTCAATATCAGAACACTTTTCAACATATCTATCATCTATCAATGTAATTTTTTAATTATTAATTTATAGTACCGCGACATTTTTATGTAGATCAATTTATTCTCAAAAACCTAATTTATCTTATGACAAAAAGTCTTATCAATCTATACTAATATTATAAAGAGAGAAGATTTGTAATGAATAAACACAAAAATTATTGTACCGATTTTGAAAATTCTTTCACCTATAGAAAGATGTCGCGTGCAGCACCTAGTTACCTATATTTGTGGTTTTCAGTCACCACTTTACGACGCCTAACAAGGAAAAAAGTTTATAAATGCTTTTTTTTTTGCTTACTGTATTTGGATACCTACTATTTGACTTGCTCAATTTGTTGTTTACGATTACAGAAAATATCTAGCTATCTGAATAAATGATAGCGATTTACGCAAAATCAACTAATTAATTACCTGATCAATCAAAAACGTTTCTCTAATCGGTTTTGATTTGTAATAGTGATAACGAATATTTAGATATTAATCTTTCTATAACCTTACGAAACGAATAATAAAAAAATATTAGAGCGCGTTTAGACCTGAAGAAGAAGCAGGCATAGTCGGCAAAATGAATTGCAAACACGTAGCTGTGGTTTTGGCAGTATTGTTGTTATCGGCTGAAGCCAACAACATCCCTAAAATATCTAATGAAAAACTTATTCAGCAGTAAGTATTAAAACTAATTTACTTAGTATATTTTGAAATGAAGTACATAGTTACTTTTTTAATTAATTGTGCAGTTATTTATTTTTTGGTGTAATCCAAAATAACTGCTCTTGATTTAAGACATAAATTCAATGATTGATTCTGCAAGGTTTTGTATTTATTAAAAAAAGTTTAATTGAATCTTAGTTGTTAAAAATCGTTTTTTCGGTTAAATTTGACACTTCGTCTAATAAAAAAAATACTATACATTCCTTGGCAAGTTATTTTAAAAATGGCCCATTTAATAAAGATTTCAAAATGGTACCATATTACCACGTTAAGTATCCCACAGAGCGCGTTACGTGGCCGGTGGGTCTCAAACGGTCTAGAACGCAATTTGACTTGTTGTAGTTTTGCCTACATCGCAATATGGCTACTATGTAAAATACCTAATTCTTATATTGACAAAAACGCAAAACGACTAGTTAGTATATTTCCTAAATAGTATAACGACTTAAACGCAAAATGCCCGGACAGGAACTGCAAAAGTTTAGTATTGCAAAAATGCAGAGTATCCTATTGTTTCCCATTATCAATCATCATCAATACTCAATACTAATAATAAATCTGTAAGTGCAGGTATTGTATGTATCTATGTATGTTCCTCCATAACTCTGATTTTCATGAAAGTTGGTAGATAAACATTTAGTCGTACAGGACACAGGATAGGCTACTTTTTTCAACGCGGACGAAGTCGCGGGCGCCAGCTAGTAATTAAATAATATCAGTTGTGTGCACTTCATTGAAATCCGTTATGGCTGAGTTGGAATCAACGACAGCAGTCCAATCTTCAACATCCAAATGGTGAAGGCACACCCTGGCGTCAGGTGGGAGATAAAAGTTGTACTTGGTCAGTACCATTGTTCTGTGCTATTGAGGTATTGGAATGAGAGGTGCCATGGAGCACATAAAAACACATTTATTAAGATCCCCTTCAGTTCTTTTTAACGGCCTGTTTGAAGAACACGAAAAAGAAGAAGAAAAAGAACGTTTTTTTCACATTTACGGCACAGTTGTTGGCGTTGTACGCCACTGGATCTGCCACCGATGGCACGAAACGGATGAAACTTCCGACTTGTGCCACTATCAATTTTAATGGGCTTTGGTTTACTGTAGACATTCAGTATAATTATTTATCAAAAATTAATAATACATAAAATAAATTATATATGTATGCTTGTATTCCATCCCCCATTTCACTCTGATTGGCAGAATAATAAAGTACCTATTCGGTTATAAGTAAACTATCTTTGTGTCAATATATGTGAAAACGAGTCGAGTATAGATTCTGTTTGCAATTGTACATGCAAAAACAAAACACAGAACTAGGCAAAATGCGTCTTTGTCATTTTGTGTTTAGGGTGTTATGCGTTTTAGTATCTTTAAGTTTTAGACGTTTTACGCGGTAGGCATATTGCGTTGTAGGCAATATTATTAACTAGTCAAATTGCGTTCTAGACCGCCTGAGACCCACCCATTTAAATTAGATCTCTCCATGATTATTTGTCGGCCCATTTCTAATTTAATCGGAGAACGTGAAAAGAGCTAGAGAATTGTAGTTCTAAAATCCTAAAGAAAATTCAGCGACGGCTGTGACACAGTATCACGGATTTTAATTAGGTTTTCACTTATGGAGAAACGGATAAACGAGGAAGGTTTGTGTATATCATAAATTCTCGTCGAGTGAACCATTAACGTAAATAAACTATAATGTAAATTTTATGTTTTTATGCTTTCTCCAGACATCAGGAAAAATGGAATGGAATCGGTATTACAGCCGACGTAAACGAATATGTAGATAATACTATTGGCATGGTCATTCCTTTCCTCGAAGAGGTCGGCCTCGATCCTATGCCATTGCCCGATATTGAAGAAGGATTTGATGTTGTAAGTTTTTCTTCATAATACCTAATTATTAACCACACTATCCAATGGATTCCAAAAGGTCAACACGATCAAAATATAAACGATTATAATTCGACATGTACCGCACAAACTTTTTGTCCAGTAGATACAATCCACTAAACTAAACCATCGCCTTTACGTAGCCAAAATATTAATCCTTGATTTACTTTTCTTCAATCATTTCAGAGACCAATATTGATCACATATAGCGCCTGGTTAAGAATCACGAACGGATACATGACTGGAATACAAAACATTGAGCGCTCTGGTGACCAAATGGTCAGTTATTTCGCTAAAATGGTGCGCATCAGGATCGAGTTACAGTTTTCTGATCTTGAAGTAAGTTTTGCAGAAAGTTTCACAGATCCCATTTCCCTGTCCTTAAACCTAGGTTGGCAGCGCACTTGCTAACATAATAGGAGACGGTACCCAACTGCCCCAACCCAACAAATAAGATAAAGTTTAAGTATATGAGTATCAACATATTGGAAAAATCGAACTGAACAAGAATGAATAAAGCGGCTATAGAAAGACAAAATTTATATTTATATAAAATAAAAAAATGGGTGTGACCCCACGGTAGAAGTGATAACTTCTAATTTTAAAATTATAAACGTACGAATCGATGCGTCACCAACACGAGCGTGACGGTTCACTTACGTTCACTCCTCAAAATTAACGCGTCTAAAGAAGTTTTCACTTCAAAAATATATTTTTTATCACATAGTCGTAAAGTCGGTGTAAAACTTTCGTCAGTTTTCATTCCTATATAAAAATCGTACTCTTAGTACCGTTTGAAACTAAAGCAGACAAGAGACAGACGTTTGAAAAGAAAATTTTTACATGACTGACAAATGATGCAAACAAATGTACTTAAAGGTGACGAACCTATTCTTACCCCGACTGTACATATAATCGAAATCTTCACCATCTCCGATTAACCAGTTCATAACGCACTTTTTATGTTTCAGTTTAACTACAGATACTTGGTGAAAGTAATGAACATTGGACCCACTGGCGGACTAATTGGTTCACTGAATCATTTCAAAATCGTGTTTGATATGATCATAGATTTCAACAACGACGAAATTCAATTGCAGGAGTTTGCCATGAACGAGATTGGGTTAGTAGTTGGTCACGCTTTAAAAGCAATTTCTATTATAAAAGGACGATTTATGTATATCTTTTTAAATAATGAAGCCACTTACAAGCAACAGAGAAAAAGTGTATTTACTTTTTATATTCACTTATTGGTTTACAACTGGTTCTAATCATTCTGAATCATTTTAAGGATGACAAAAAGAATGGTTTCCTTTTTCTTCTCAGGGTCGTCGTCATCTTGGTTTTTCCCCCGAAACCCCAGTAAATTTAAATTGACTATCATAAGAGTTTCTTGCAGAAAACTATTTGGTGATGAATAAATATTTTGTTGTTTTCTTTATTTTGAAAGATAACGAAAATATCATCAAGTTACATAAATAACCTTTTTATTGCAAACAATAGATGGCGCCAAAAATTTATTTCGTATCAACTTTTGAGTTTATAAGCACGTATATGAAAATGTTTTCGACAACAGGGAAGTGAGCTTCTAGGTTCTCTTATCACGGAATGAAACAACATTTTATTTGTTATTTTAATGTAGTCTTTTGTAAGAAAGTAGTTAGGCAATCACTGAAAAAAAAAATGGTCCAACAATAAAATGAAGGTTCTTAACGTGGCCAGAATGGCGCTAGTGTAGCATTATCTTCTACTATCTAAACTACGTTCCATAATTCGATGGAGTATTTGACATTTCCTGGGTTGCAGGTTTTTGACCATACAAAAATAGTGATGGACCTAGTCGAACTTATTAAAAAATGTACGGTTTTAAAAACTGTAATCAATGCTTTATAGAATATTAATTATTTTAGAATTAATAATAATTATTATTTAAATTATATTTTTTGCAGTCCGTTTTGTAAGTCGCAATTCTTTTTGGTTATTATAGTTTTATGATGAGAATATTTTTATAGCTGACATAAAATTATCACCAAATAATAGCTATGTAATGCGTTATACTATTTTTTATTTATTTGACTTCACATATTATAAATTGTGAATTGTTTTTTATTCATTCCAAATCGACTTGGTCATTAGTTGGTCATAGTTGATTTAAACGAAATTCAAATCTTAAAATAATAATAATACGAATGTTAAATCAATAAAACATGATAAAATATTTTTACCATAAAATGTAACTATTTAAGTAAAACCGGTCTTAGCACAGCACTACGGAGAAAATGTTGGTCACATTATTTTAAAATTTGACATTAGGACCTGTCAAGTTACTCCATCGAATTATGGAACGTACTTTAACTTGTCAATGCTACACTAGCGCCATCTTAATTTACTGGTATGTATTCTGGGACCATTTTTTAATAGTCTGTCCTCCTTACCTCTACCCTCCATAGTAGTGGATAAGTTGGCTGTCCAGACTAGTCATAAACACTTCAAAGTTAACGTGAACAAGGCCTTACCTTTTAATACAAATGTGTGATTATTTTTAGCCGGCTTCGCGTCCGTTTCACTGGCAACATTTTGGTAGATTGGCTCATAAATCCAGTAGTGGGCATTTTCACGAGAATATTCGATGACATCATCATCAAGATTGTCGAGATCAACATTCGCAACGTGATACGAGACGTCATTAGAATGATCAACGGAAACGTGAAAGACCTCATAGATGTACTTGAATCTTACAATCACTAAGTTATAGTATTTTCTAATACTGTATCTACGTTTTACTATTTATACAAATGTTATTACTGTGGATTCGCAATAAAGCTAAATGAGAATTTTAAGGCAGTGTTTTATTTTAATTTTAACATAATAATGTCGTAGTGATTGGTTCAGCCAGCCTAGAAATGAGCATAACCTAGGTCTGAGTATTAGTCCTCACCCTGTATTATGGTGCCCTATGGCACATCGATTTCACCATAAAAAGTTCAGTTTCAGTACTGTGTGTATTGGCTTACTACATACATTTTATGTCTCAGATGTGCTCTATAATTAGTATTTTTGACTGAATGTCGCAAAAATCATATAACGAACACTCAGTGGAGCAGTTATTAAAACTACACAAAAGTAAAATGCAATTATACGTAAATAATCTTTATTTAATTTCTTATGTCACAAAATTAATCAATTGAAAATTTTAAAATAAAAACAATTGAAGAATGATAAAAAAATGTTATAAAATAAACTTTCAACATTTCAAAATTATTCAAAATGACTTGTTAGGATGTATTCTTCAGGATCTCCAAGATGCCTAATTCATTATCTCTCAATCTGTAAATACAAAAATGAATGTGCTTTATTATCTCTTTAGCTTTAAAACACCAAATGATCCTTTTGTATTTAATCAGTAATTAAATAATAGCGTCATGAGTGTATCAGACGGCACATTCCTATCAAAGATTATGGATCATCATAAAATAAATATGTGTTTCTAAAAAAAATAACACAAAGAAAGAGCGCTAAAAAAGAAACATGTTGGCATCACTGACAAACTAAATTATGGACGGCCATCATAAAAATGTATTTTTTAATTATTACTTTTATGTGACGTAGGATAATTAATTCTCAAAAACCTAATTTATCTTACAACAAGAGGTGTCTTATCTATCTATACTAATATAATAAAGAGAGAATATTTGTATTTCTGTATGTTTGTGATGAATAAACTCAAAAATTACTCGAAAATTCTTTCACCTATAGAAAGCTACATTACCGCGTGCATAAGCTAGTTTTCTATACATATAACAAAATCGTAAACGAGCCGTGTCTGTACATAAAATATTTTATCAAAATAACAATTTGTACACGTACTTATGTTATAGAGTACAAAAAATTGTTGTCTGTTTGTGTGTTTGCCCATGCTAATGTCAGAAATGGCTTAACCAATTTGAATGCTGTTTTCAAATCTGCTGTGTTCATTGTAGCAAGCTTCCCATAACATTTAGTGTTCGTTTCATTCAATTTAATTTACAAATACCAAGCGTAGGCCCGTTCGCCTAGATAGTAATTTATATATTAATTAGTAGTTATTACCTTCTATATCATTGTATACACAAATCTCGGGAACTTCGTCTATGAAGGTGATGGTTATCCCCCTAATCCTGAAATATAAATACATTCATTTAATGGATATTTATGATAATTTACACGCAATACTGATTCAGTTGTATTATATCAGTAATTTAATAATAGCGTCACGAGTGTATCAGACGGCACATTCCTATCAAAGATTATGGATCATCATGAAATATTTCTTTAAAAAAAAAAATGCAAAGAAAAAGCAACATGTCTTTAAATATGGCATCACTGACAAACTATATTTTGAAGATACTAATACTATACATTGAATAAAACTATAATAGAAGTTATTAACTAACCCCCCCGAGTCTATTGAGCCCAAACACGCTATGTCTGCTGTAAGTTGCTGAGGAGTTGGGTGTCCTACAGACTACAGCAGATCGAGGTTACCACAGATCTTCGGAAATGCGCGCGGCCAGGCGCCCCGCTAGAGATATGGCATATTAGAACAAACAACCGTGTCACTAAAATTACGCACACTCATGTACAAATAGCACACAATGACAACCGACCCGGCGTACCCACTCACACGCACACAACTGCCGGACCAATAGCATTTGTTCGCTGGCTTGTTGTTTGCGACGAAACACGGTCGTGATTGAATTGTCGAGCTAGACAATTCCGTGGCACGCTTTATTCTGTAGCGGTGCCGCGCGCATTTGCGAAGATCTGTGGAGGTTACCATGTCATGGAAATACCACCAAAGTAACTGTATACATAGAACATGTGAAAGTTAGTGAAATCTCTTTGTTAACTAGGAAATGGGGTGATGGTCTTTAAACACCTAAAGAGATCTTCATAAATTATAACTAAGAACAATCCTGATCACATCCAGCTGCAAAAATGCAGTAGGCCAATTTATATATAAATTATTCTCAAAAACTTAAGTTATTCAATTATGTAATGTTAAAGGGTCTCTTATTTTTATATATTTAGTTATTATTACCTCCCATCTCGTCGTATACAAAACTCTCGGAAGCTTCGTCGACTAAAGTTCTGCACGGTTGTCCCCATTGTGCTGAAAGACAAATATATTTATTTAATGCACATATTCATAATTTACAAGCAATACTAAAATAAATTGTACTTTATATCAGTAATTTAATAATAGCGTCACGAGTGTATCAGACGGCACATTCCTATCAAAGATTATGGATCATCATGAAAAATATTGCAAAAAGTTTCAAAGATATTTTTTTTACAAACACATAGACATTTAGTTTTCTTTTACTTTTATTAAATTTAAATAAATTTACATGTTAATACTATTTACATACCCATTAATATGCGAAATCTTCGACTTCATGTTATGCAACGAAGCATGCCATTACGCTCAAAGAACAAGATCAAAACATTTAGATCTTGTGTTCTATCCTGTAAAATGGACACAGTATTAGTAACTAAATAATGATAAACATAAAATTATAAAACAAGTATGACGATAAGTCCTAGCATTGAACATGAATATTAGACTCTGAGTATGTTGTGAATTTTACACAACGAGTTTGATACGAAAAGGGTTCAAGTGACAAAATAATTGTCCGCTAATGTGTTCAACCATGTGTTTTTGTTTAATTACAAATGGTATTACAATATTTTAGAACTAGTGTTCCTTTTAGTTTTTTTATTGATAAACCTAGACTATCGCTCAGAGCCAAATATCCATGTCCATGGTTATAAAACAGCACGACACTAGTTAAATTGTTATTTAAAGACAGTTAAATTCTTATATAATCGTAAATAATATATTGCATTAACAATGTAATTTTATTTTTATTAGTATCTATGTATTTTGACCACAAAATTATCTTGTCATTGCATGTATTCATTCGTTTGCAGCCTGAGGCTATATAATTATGTATAGCATTTTTGTCACACACATTAATTTATGCTATATGCCCTTTTCGTCAAGAACTACTGTTTAATCGTATTGGTACACCCTTTAGCAACTTCTAAATTAGCATAACTTCTTGACAAAATTTTAGCATAATGTCTAATAGCGTAAATATAATTTATTGCAGTGATTCTCAGAAATTTCCATTAATTTTTCTTTATAACTGCTTATATTTTATTTATACTACAATATGACCCTCTTTATTCGGCACCTTATTTCTCCCTTGTCAGTCAGAAATGTACATTGCTAGAGACAATCACATATTGTATATCTGCTAGCTTGGCCTAAGTAGCATGTTAATATAATTAAATGAATTTTGTTATTTTGCGACAAGTTTGGTCCGGACGTCGTATATTTTATAGAAACAATTCAAATATTATAATAATCACGTAACGCCCGACACTGTTTTAATTCTCAATATCCTAAACGTGTTCAAATCGCTTCAGCGATTGTCATAGTAAGTCGCTATTCTACCTGGGTCATTTCTAGGCTGAGGCCAGGCGAATGTAATTTGGCTATATTCAAATCTCACGCGGTTCTAAAAACTATTATGTAACTTTATATTATATCTAAGTCTAGAAGATAAAACTCTCACTTTCTTTCAAAATAGCAATCGAGAGGGCGATTTTTTGTGGCTTTGTATAACAAAAAACCACAAAACACTTATTTAAGGCAAAGCCATTCAGACAACACAAAGAACGTAAACATAAACCATGTAACAAACTTTCAGGGGCCGATAACATTTTTTAATAAAAACAAATAGTTAAAATGTATTTTTTTCTTACATGTAGCATAACCATCCGTAAAAAAGAATCATAAAAAATAAAAACAAGGTTGTCAAGATCGCTTGCCTATACCGTGAAACAGATTTTTACGTGTGAGGGACAAGGCTAGAAATACATAGTCGATTTTGTATAACTCAGTATGGGTCTGGTTTGCTTACATTGTCTCCTTGGCTCATGAACCATTACGATCGTCTGACCTCACCCTAAATTCGTATTAGTGAAAGTTCTAAAACTTAAATTTAAAAAACTACCTATTTATTTGTGTTGTAGGTTACCCGCAGTTTAGTCTGTAAATACCTCAAAATATAAGTAGGGTTTACCATAAGCCAAATAATTGTATATATGCTGACTTATGTTTTAAAACCTACTTCAATCTTGTTTCAACTAGTACCATTTAGTTACTGTCTTCTAGTATCCAAAATAACAGTTGTTAAATTTTTAGAAGTTGCATTTGTAAAATGTTTGTTTAATAGCACGCATTTTTTGTTTTCCACTTTTGTGTTACCTAAAATGTGCCTTGCTTATAGTTAAATCTGTAAATAGTTCTTCTAATTTTTGTAATCTGTGCTCTAAAATAAAGGACATTGTTCAAAACCAGGCCATTGTTTTTTTAAACTTACATTTAAGTGATATAATTTTGGTTTGGTAATATAAGTCTTTCTCAATTTGAGTAATTTCCTGTGAATATTTCAGATTTTGTAAATGGGGACAACATTTGAAGAAAAAAAAACTTATAAACACAAATACCTATCTATGAAAAACCCCATTACCAAATTACATGATATTTTCCTCAGTGAAATCTATAATTTCTTTTTACCTAATGGTACAAGCTTCAACGGTTAAAACGAAAATAATAAAAAACTGATGGCCTGATCAAAACTGATTTGATCTTTAATTTCATCGTCTTATTATTAAGAAATACATAAACTTGTTACCTGTGGTTTATAATTATATAAACTCTCCAAATCATGTGATCCAAGTATGTTGGATTTGTAGTATTTGTCTCGCAAGCTGTACATGCCAAGTTGTGGATAGAAAATTTTAATAATAATATTTTAGACTGTAGCCATTTATCTGATTATTAAGAATAAATAACTTCAATTATATCAACTCATAGAAAAAATCATTTATCATTAATAATTATAATTTATCATAACTGTTTGATAAGAATCTTCCACATATTATTGTGTATTACCATTATTAATATTTTACTTTATATAATAAAATATGAACTTCTTATCATAGTGTAGAAATTATTTCATATGCAGTTTTCCCTCTGCCTTTATTTACAGTACATTTAAAAAATAATAATAAAAACATAATATTTTAATCTCATCCGATATTTATAAAATTGTAATTTGCCATTAATTTAAGTACTCCATTTGAAACCTGTAAGAAGACTGTTAATATTAAATTTTATCTTTCATCATCACACTATAAAAAAAATTTTTGTGTAGCCAAATAATATTATCTACTTACTATCATTTTTCGATGTGTAATAATCGATATTGGTAGTCATTCAAAATATGTGATACTATAAAAAAATAGCTTAAAGTAATTGAATGATGTCAATTTATATACTAATTATGTATATCTAAATAACAGGCTACATTATGTTCTTTCTTATCTGTTTTCATTATATTGAGATTACAGCTTTTCATTATACCCATCTAGACTATTGTGTTAAAATTTATATTTTTCATATAAACAGCTGTTCTCTTTATTGGCAATATATTCTATAACTCAATATAAACTTGCCATATATCACGTATCATTCATGCGTGATAATTATATTAGAAAATAATTTAAGTCAGTACATAATTATAGTAATATAACCTACATGTAATCATAATATACTTACCCAATAAAAAATAAAAATATTTTACGCTTCCATGAAAAGTAAAAGTTCATTTATATTTGCACAAGTTATGAGTATATTAAAGATTTTTCAAAAAAAAAAAAAATTTCTATGACTGTAAAAAACAAATGTAAAATGGTAACTTTTACTTAATGAATTTGAATGATTGTACCATAATATGCATAGTACGTTTTATCAATACCTATGAATAGTTTGATATTTTATATTCATAAAAACATGACTATCCAAACCAAATAACATCATATTAATCATTGCTTTTAATATTTTTAAATGAAAATTGGGCACCATCAAGTAGTAAAAAATAATGGGGTTTGCTTCTTATCATAATATAAATGGTTCCATATTTTTGTATCCATAAAAACATAATTTTTCTTTATTTTTATTATATTTAGTATATGAGTATATATATTTTTATCCCTTCTAATATGACTTTTAATCAACCATCTTTCATTTGTAGAATTCACTCTACTCGATAGTTCGAATAATTTCTATTATCTATTATCCTATCTAAGGAATGACTTCAATTATAACGTTATTTATATATAAATAAACATTCCTTATCTTTAACTTACCAACACTAAATTCAATTATCGTCCTTTTGTTACTTTTTGGAGTTGTGAAAATAAATCATACAAAAATTGTATTCCCTTACATTTTTTATTACATTTAAAAGTCCTTACAAACTAAATTATGTGTAAGCCTGGCTACAAATAAACGTACTGTCAAATAGTACACGGAAGAATGAACATTGCTTGTTGCTTGAGACAAATTCTGAAGTCTATAAAGTGCTCAATATATTTTTTTAAATAACTTTACTTATTATTAAATTATCAATGTGTTAAATTAATTTATTATGAATTATTAATGTAATCAATCACAGGCTGTAAAATCCCCATTCAGTCACTATTCAAACATATCGCCTTTATTTTAATTTCATTGAAAATCTTATTTAAAAGTGGTCTCCATAATATGTATGCTTCAAAAATGTTCCAGTTATTTCCTATGATTTAAAGATCATATTTTCTGTTATAGGTACTCAAACCTTCACCAGCCTGCAATACAAAGCAAATGTGCTTAAACTTTAAGTGTGCTCTCATATTGGCTAATTTATATTTACTTAGAAACATTATATCAATTTTAGAATACTTGAATCATCCGTTTGTAATTATGGTGACAAATAAAATTACCATAATTATTGTACCTAACGTCATTACTACATAAATAACATAATATTTAGAAACTTTTAAAACTTTCTGCTCCAAATAAATACTTATTATAATAATTTTTTCACATTTTCATTCTATGTCATGAAATATATTCGAGTAAAAATAGACCATTTCAAATTAACTAAACATATTTTTCAATCGCCCTTATAAATAAAATATTCTAGGGTCTGCTAGTATTTTGATCTACTACAGTATTTTCTTAGTTTCATATTAATATAATTTCACGATTGGATAAAATTTCCTAAAAAATCATATCATGAAACAAACTCCATAGTTAAAAATTGTCTGTCTCTATTAAGTGAACTATAAAAATTATACATAAATTATATTGTTAAAATATAATTTTTGCTCATAATAAAAATGACTAGAACTAATAATTTTATTTTTAAAATAATACTAGGGAAACAAACATAGCACGGCCTCTGATTGTAACTGAATAAATATGATTATCAAAGATAAAAAAAAAAAAGATTTCTTTAGGTGTGGTATTTTGTTTTGTTATGAAAACATTAATTTGGACAATTTAATCGCGAGCTACAATATCAATGAGTTTGGCTATATATTAAGTTACGCAGACCAAGTCGCGTGCAACAGCCTAGTATTCATCAGAGGCCGCCCTACGAGGTCTAGGGTGGGCCTGCGCCCATCTTGGAGGTGACGGAGCCGTGCGGTGGTCGCGGTTCAGTACTCACCGTAGTTGGAGTAGGCGGGCTGCTGCTGGTACGAATTGTAGGAGGGCTGGCCGTACGAGTCGTAGGTGGGCGCGGCGCCGCCGTACGCTGGCTCCGCGGCGTACGTCGCGTCGCCTGCGCCGGCCGCCGCACCAGCGCTAACGCCCGCCGCCCCCGCACCGCCACTGCAGTTCAAACCATTTAACGATAACGAAATCGGAGGATGCAGTTTGATGGTGTAGTACATACTCGTATACTATTATTTACATTCAAAATTTAATTACACCACTAGAATAGCTAAAGGATCAAAGAATATTTTGTGTATATATAGTATACTAGCTGGCGGCCGCGACTTCGTCCGCGTTGAAAAAGAAAAAAAGTAGCGAGTTTCATAAAAATCAGTTAATTCGTTTAAGAGTTATGGAGGAGCATACTTACATACAATACAGATTTATTATTAGTATTGAATTGATATTGATGATTCGATTTCGTTGGATATAATTGACCTATGCACAATCCGTAAAATTCAATTTTTGTATGCTAAAATGTGAGTGATATCCATACTGACCCGTATCCGTCGTTCTCGTATCCAGTGGGTCCGCCGGTGGAGTAGCCGTATGCGGAACCGTATCCGCCTGAATTGTAGCCACCAGCGCCGCCGGCGGGCTGCGCGGCCGCCGGAGTCGAGTAGCTGTTGCCTTGGTAAGAGCTGACACCCCAACAAACAAACGCGTAAGCAAGCAATATTCATTCAACAGGTGGTTTATTAATAAATTTATAGTTATTGAGCAGTTTATATTAAGAAAATAAACTGATTAAATTTTTTTAGTTTACACAAAGAATTTTTGCAGTTTATATAGTATTAGAAAGAAAAACACAAAGTTTCATACCTTGGTGTGCTGTATGAGGGCTGTGCATAAGGATCCACTGCCGGTTGTTCATATGGCTGGTAACCAGTGTGCCTAGAAAAACACGAAATCCTACTTAACCTACAAATTGTTTAAAAATAACTTTCTTATGTAAGGTGTAAATTATCAGATGTTAAACTTAGCGTCATGATTGTATCAGACGGCACATTCCTATCAAAGATTAATGGATCATCATAGAAATAAATATTTTTATTTTTAACTTCTCATCCCTCAATTACAAATTAATGTAATGTTGGACAGACGAGTATGAGAGCATGAAAAATAAAGGCAAACAGTAGTAAAACAAACTATAGAGCCAAGAGTACTCACGAAGGTGGTCCATAACCGTTTGCAGGCGCCGGGTTGTGTTGTGGAGCCGCTTGTTGGTAGCTGGTCTGTGGCGGAGGACGACCGCCACCACGAGGGCCCTCAAATCTAATTATAAACATTAAATCATTCAATCAGTAACTTGTTTCACTACATTTTTAATAGTGGTAAGTGGCTATAGTCATCATCCAAAGACACAACCAACACTAGAAGCGGTTTCGTTGAGCTGCTAACTTTGACAAGATAGAAGATAAAGGGGTTTTTTTAATAGAACCAAAATTTTCAATAAAAACAAAAAAAAAAATTGAGAAATAAACCTTAGAAGACAAAATCTCAATATAATAATTCAGCTTCACTGTTGTATGTTGTACGCAAAATTCTGTCTAATAGTTGTTTTTTGGTACAGAGAAAACAAAATATAAGAGGTAACAAACCTTCCTCTCTTGGGTGGACCTCCAGGTCCACCGTGGGGTAATCCGCCACCTCTCTTGAAGGGCGCTCCGGGTGTTTGTCCGGGAGGCCCGGCTTGATGCGGTGGTGGCGCAGGCCGCTGCGGCACTCCCTGCTGCATGGGCGGGCCAGGGTGAGGCCCGGGAGGTCCGCCGGGCGGTCCTCCCATAGGCGATCCGTGTCCACCCCGACCTCCACGCACTGAACAAACGAACGTACAAGCAACATTAGAAATACTTCAAGCAGTGCATTCAGCAGCAAGTTTGATTTGATCAGGATTCAATACACATTTTATTATAGCACAATATTGGACTTAATTCTGACAATCCAATCCTACCTTACTACCAAGTTGTGCATATTATGTAACAACCCGGTAATAAGGTTCTTTAGTTCAAAAAACAATCAAGTCTAATTAAATGTCAAAATAAATATTTCTTTAAATGGTCTCAAAGAAACTTACTATTTCTCATAGGTCCGCCTCCACCTCGGTTACCACCTCTGCCTCCAAAGTCTCCACGGCCCCTGCCTCCACCGCGTCCGCGCATACCACCAGGTCCTCCACGGTTATTAAAACCTCCTCCTAAAATTAAAACAATTATTATAAACATGGTGACTTATGTTTTTAACCCTGTACCAAATTGATTTTTTTTAAATTTAAGGAAAACTAACATTTGACCAAGAAATTATAATAAAAGCTTCATACAAAAAGATAAATAGGTTCAAATTTATCCATACAATATGTGAACCAGCTGATACAAACAGATACAGAACCAATGTGCAACTAACCTTACCTTTAAAGTCAATATTAAACAAATTAATTTTAAAAAATCTTACGTTGTGGTGGTGCACCTCTGGATTCAATAGTTGGTACAGGATGTGGGCCCGGTCCCTGTGGGCCTGGTGGAAAACTTCTTCCACCTCTGTCACCCATTCCACCCCTCATGGGTCCTCCTCGAAAACCACGTGGTCCACCACGCATAGGGCCACCTCTCATGCCCATGGGGCCACCACGGCCTCTCATGCCAGGTCCGCCACCGCTGTTCAACAAAATAAATTAGAGAATCATTTTAATGAGTTTAACACGTTCGAAGTCCAATATACACAATGCTGTACGAGTCCGTGCACACTATATTGTATTACTAGCTATTTCATGCAACTTCCTCCGCGAACTTTATAAAATATAGATACTTGCTGATAATATAGCTTTCTATAGGTGAAAGAAATTTTAAAATCAGTCCCGTAGTTGTCGAGTTTATTCATTATAACAAGAAAAGTATCTATCAATCTGATACCTATGCACAAAAGTATCCGATAAAATAAAATAGAAGGGTGTACATATAAGCATAACCTCAAATTTTTATGATCTAACAGACTAATTTTCACATAAAAACAATGAAAATTTGCGTGAAAACGGTTCTTCTATTCCTTTCTAATTAATATAAACGCTATGCTACATCATTTTGTGGAAGAATTGGCAAAAATTGGATAAGCCGCCAATTCCACACCACATCCCTTTTTTGTTCTGCGACAGTGACGCCGTAGAATTTGAACAAAATGCTGATGTTAATAATCAAATTATAATCGTCTTCATCTCCAAATAAAGAGTAAGATTTCAAAAATACAATTAAAAAACTCACCGTCCACGCATATCAAAACCACCTCTGCCTCTTGGTGGGCCACCACGTCCACCACCACGAAAACCTCGGTTTGGGCCGGGGCCGTCCATTTTTTAAATATTTCTTTTATGTAAGATTATATCGACGAAAATATAATTTCACTAGTCAATAATTGTTTTAGACAATACTGAAAAACTATTAACTAATAGATCGTTTAATTCTTTTCTCTTGAGTGTGCCTTGCCTATGAAACCAAATATTTTAAAAAGAAAAGAACCACGCGTAACTAGCCAGCCAAAGCCAGGAAGCCGGAATGAATGAATGGAAATAATGGAATGAATGAATGCAAGCACAGGCCTATACAGTGCAATGTCTCATGTGTCGTTACGCGTTTTCTGAATAACACAACGAAACGTTACCGGCGTTTTCACAACGTTGTGCAAACCGTCTATTTTACAACGATATATTTCGCAACCACCGATCAAACGTCAAAATAAATATATTGTTTTAAAACAGTCTTTCGTTTTTGCATCCGTTTTTCGTTGTGATTAATTTCGCGTTGTTAGGCATTGTTAAGTATATAAATTGATTTATTGCGCATAATATGGAGATTGATAATATACTTATATATATACACTAATTTACAAGAACTATACAATTTTCACATCAATTAGGTTTGTACACACACAAGTATTCGTAACGAACCTAAACAATAACGGCTGTGACTTATCGAGACCAAGGCAAATATGTCACTAATTAGGTACTTGCAATTTGCATTCACAGTCATCAAAACAAAATGAAAGAAATTCGGTAAAAAAACAAGTATCGAAAATGGTTGTTTCATGCGTTCCGTTCGTTATGTTGTGAATTTTCCGAACCGAAAACGAAGTCCGTTTGCTACAACGGACGACGAATTGTTGCACGGGAGAAATTTGAGTTTGACGTTTTGAGAAATAGATCGTTGTCAGTCTCCCATAACGTTTTCGTTGCCGTTCAGCCACAACGTTGTGAAAACGATTGGTGCTACATAACGCTTTATGAAAATCGAGAATTACCGTGTAGCAAGGGTAAAAATACGGTGTTTCTGGACAAAATTACGGTGAATCTGCTAAAAGTGTACCGTGTAAATTACCGTGTAATTTTTCAAAGGAAAAAACAACACTTTGAACAATTTCTTTGTTAAAATCGTGTACACATTTAAATCAGTTAATTTAAAAATCAAATATCAGTCTCTCTCTCTCGTTGGCGTTGGAACAATGATAAATTAGCAACAGATGTGCAAATTTCACTCCTGCATATATTTAAATAAATACGAGAATAGATTGCGTGGAGATAAACTTTTAGATATTGAGGATTCTCCTGGAATTCTCGGCAACGAGGGAGTCCAGGAGCAGTGTTGCCATTAAAAAATTTGTTAAGTTGACTGACTGAGATTCGTTGCACTGCACAGAACCTACGCACAGAACACTGATTGAATGAATGGTTGCATGAAATGAAATGAACCAGAGACACCACAGCCACAGTCCACAAAGTGTTGCTAGTAGGTATTTATTATAGTAATTGTCTGATACTTGAAATTTATTTTCGTTGTATTCTTTGCTTGGGTTGGGTATAGGTAACCTCTTGATTTTTCGTGTTTTTTTTTTGTTGATTTTGTGTAATCTTTATATAACTTGAAATTTTTATATGAATGATTAGATACATATAAATACCACAATTAGCAAGGAACACTATATACTCGCAGCCTTTGCTGCGCATAATACACATTACCGACAATTTACACATAAATATATTTTATTCTGAAGTCAGTTTCAAGTTGCTACAATTTATTTGAATTTAAAAGTACCCTGAATATATATTTCAATCCAATTAATATGTGTTATTTTACATAAATCCATCCATACATAAATCCATTCAGCCATACATAAATGGCAATTGCCAAAAATCTTTTTTGCATTTTCAAAAAGCTGCCACGAGCTTGCGTTACATCCGAATCGTCTGTATTTTAAATGGGAGCTTAGTTTGGGTTCACTTAACATCCCCTCTGAAAATCTGACGCGCTCGAGTTGTATTTAAATTTTTACCCTAACCCCCATCAACCCCATCAACCCCACCAACCAAACCGGCAGATATACATATCCGTTATCGGAGACCCGTGGGGAATATACATTGCTAATATCTGACGCGCTCGATTAAATCCCAAAATCCCCTCTTGGGCTCCCCTACTACTAAGCAGGGCATCAAAATCCGTAATGTTTGAAGGTTAATCATTAAGTATCTATCTATTAGCATTTTGAGTAAAGAAGGTATCTGATTTATAGATCCATAAAAATTCAACAATACATGAAAATTTTGTATTTACGAAATATACACAACAACTCACCACACGATTTTTCCTCTGCTAAGTTTCACAACTTTAACCAATCCTTCCCCTACTCTAAATTACTCTGATTACTAAATTACACTAAATTACTCTAAATTACTATAATTAATCTACTCCCAAATTAAATATTGCTTTCTTGTACAAGGTGGGTCAGAAGTTGGCAATTTAACCATCCATAATAAAAAAAAGAGATGATAAAGGATATGGAGACGGAGCCAAGAAGAACGTTTGGCTGCTGAAACGGTAACATAGGTTTGAACAGCTATATTTGGTCTAAAAATTTGCTAATTTGACATCATGTGTGGATTGGATATGCCTAATAATAATTGATAAATTAGATATAATTACTCCCGTTAAGGTCCTTCTAAGAGCCGATGACCTTGCGCGAGTAGGCTTGGAGTAGGCGGAGCTAAGATGTAGCCCCTGCAACTCCCGCACGTAGAGATCGCCTCAAACGAGTCAAATACTAAATAAAGTAGAGTGGTAACATTTGATATTGAACATATTATGCCTAACGTCACAAAGCATTTTTGAGGTGAGTCAGCAAAAAAACTGATTAACTTTTATTTATTTATATATTTTCACAATATATTTTATTTACAATTCTAGTTTTCTATCATATGTGGTGTAAATATAAAGCTAATATATACTGAAACCAACTACATATTTAGCAGATAATAATGAACGGTTTTATCAAAAAACATAATTATGGATTCCATGTTAATTTGGTATTAGATATTGATTAGATATTAAAAATTAGAAGGAAAATTGAAAAATTCTCAGGCATGTTCTTTTTAAGGGAGTTGTCGAGATTAATGATTAAAATTGGTTCTCAATCAGCGGAGATATCGCGTAACATATAAAAAAACAGATAGGTATGTAAAAGAAGGAAATTAAAATTCTCCGCTTCCTATAGAAAGGAAATTAAAACCTAATCTACTAATTCATACTGCAATAATTATAGACGTAGAGGTAAAGTAAGCTCAGGCAACAATAACTATTCCTATGATGAGTTAATAGAAAAAGTCAGAGAAGTCGATGTTATGACTATATTATAGTCTTCACCCAAATAATAATTAAATTATAAATAAAACTGTGTTGTAATTTTTATATATATTTGGGTGAAGACTATAATATAGTCATAACATTGGTTATGGGCTATTAAACCCAATAATTATTGTGTGTGTGTGTAAAATAATAGTGACATTTTTGAATAAAATATTATTTTATCAAAATGGATAATGATACTAGTACTTCGAATATTTCGACCAATAACATTGTTGTAAGTACTGGGTCAAGTATGATTATTGAGAAACTGGAAGGAGTTTCCAATTATGGCACATGGAAATTTCAGATGAAATTATTGCTGATTGATAATGGATTGTGGGATTATGCGACCGGGTTAGTAACACCATCTAAGGAACCTATAAAAGATCAAAAAGCATATGCAAAAATTTGTTTAAATATTAAACCAATTTGCTATCCTCATGTTAAAAATGCAAAAACTGCTGAAGATGCCTGGAAAAATTTAAAGGCCGCTTATGAGAATGCAGGCATAAGTCGTAGACTTTCATTGAAAAGAAAATTGGCTCAAATTAAGTACATAGATTACAATTACATGGATCATTATTTGGGAAATATTATTTCCGTTACGCAAGAACTAGCTGATATAGGCTGCGACGTCGATGACGAAGAATTAGCTGAATTGATGCTGATTGGTTTGCCAGCTGAATTTGATCCATTGATTATGGCGATGGAAGCCACGAGGGCCAAACTGACGTCCGAATTTGTCAAATGCCAGTTGATTCAAAATGAATTTAAAAGGGAGATAGGCAAATCAAATTTGGAACCATCTGACAAGATTCTTATTGCGAAAAATAAATTTGTTCCAATATGTCACAATTGTCATGAAAAAGGACACATTAGACCAAATTGTCCTAAGTTGAAGAAGAATCCGAAGAAGATTTCCAATAATGGTTCGACTCTTAATGCATCATCTTCAAAGAAGGGAAATACAAATTTATTTACTACAGAAACTGTCTTAATTAGTGGTGCTTGTAATAAAGATAACTGGATCTTAGATTCAGGATGCTCTAGTCATATGACTAATAGGAAAGACTGGATAGTTAATTATACTCCTAGTATTCAATCCGAAATAACTACTGCCAATAATGATGTTATTTATAGTGAAGGTATAGGTGATGTAAATATGACAAAAAATAATGTAGAAAAAGTTATTATTAGTAATGCTTTGTATGTACCAAAAGTAGCAGCTAATCTTTTGTCTGTCAGTAAAATCGCAGCCAAAGGTTATATTTTAATATTTGATGTTAACAAATGTAATGTTTACAGGAAGGACAATGTATGTGTGACTGGTTCCTGTGATCTGACAGCTACTAATGTGGACGGTATTTACAAAATTGATCAAATATGTCATTCTGCATTTAACCAAGAGCCTAGTATTAGCACTAAAAGTAAAGCTTTCTTGTCCAAAACTGATTCGTTAGAGATATGGCATCGCCGACTTGGACATTTAAGTTTGAAAGGTATGTTAATCCTTCGTGATTCATTGGCACGTGGTATTATTTTTGCAAATGGAGATTTGACTCCTTGTCCTCCTTGCATTGAAGGAAAACAAAAATGTAAATTGTTTCCCCGTGGTCAGGCACATAGAAGCGTGACTAAATTAGATTTAATCCACACGGATATCTGTGGACCTATGTCGATTGATAGTTGGGGTGGTTGTCGATACTTCATTACTTTCACTGATGATTTTACGCGAAAATCTTTCATTTATTTTCTTCATCGCAAAGATCAAACAACAGTTTTGAATACGTTTATTGAATTTAAAACATTAGTTGAAAATCAAACTGATTTGAAGATTAAGCGTGTTAGGAGTGATAACGGTACGGAGTATTGTAATAAAAGTTTTCAGAATTATTTTAAGCAATGCGGTATAATTCATGAAACTACTGTTCCATACACACCACAGCAAAATGGCGTTGCTGAACGTCTTAACAGAACTTTAATGGAAAAAGCTAGAGCCATGTTACAAGATGCTGATTTGGAGAGAAAATATTGGGCAGAAGCGGTTAACACTGCTTGTTATTTGAAAAACCGTAGTCCAACTGCTGCTTTGACTAAAGCTACTCCTGAAGAGTTATGGACTGGATCCAAAGTGAACCTCAGTCATCTTCGAGTTTTTGGTAGTACAGCATATGCTCTCACTCCTCAATCTCAGCGTAATAAGCTGGACCCTAAATCTAAACCCTACATTATGTTAGGATACTGTACTCATACCAAAGGATACAGACTTGGTGATCCAGATGATGGCACAAAAATGATTAAAGCACGTTCTGTTGAATTTATTGAAAATGTAAATGGAATTAATTTTAAAAATGGAAAATCTTATGATTGTTTCAAAGATTTAATGAGTAATATTGAAGTTTCAGTATATAATTCGAATACTTCTGATGAAAATGTCAATGTACTTGACAGCGATGAGTATGCTACACCTGATACTTTATCTAACAATTCTGATATTGTTGAAGATGTTGCAGATAAAGAAATTATTGAGAATTCCAGACCAGTTCGTGATCGGAAACTTCCTATACGGTTCAAAGATTACGAAATGAATTATTTCACTGAACTGGGTAATGGACAAGATGAACCTATAACGTATAGCCAAGCTCTAAAAAGTGCAAATGCTAACGATTGGTTGAAAGCTATGCAAGAAGAATATAATTCACTCATGTTACATCGTATCTGGGAACTTGTAGATAGACCAAAAGATAGAAATGTCATTAAATGTAAATGGGTTTTCAAAAGAAAGGTAGATCCAAGTGGTAACTTTGAAAAATTTAAAGCCCGTTTAGTTGCTAAAGGTTTCACTCAGCAATATGGAACTGACTATGAAGAAACTTTTGCACCTGTTGTAAGACATAGCACTTTACGTTTACTTTTTGCAATTGGAATTGAAAATGACATGGATATCGAACATGTTGACGTAAGTACGGCATTCCTGAATGGAAACCTAAATGAACGTATTTATATGGAACAACCTACTGGATTTGCAGTTGAAGAACAGAACAAAGTATGTTTATTGAAGAAGAGTTTATATGGTCTCAAACAAGCCAGTAGAGCTTGGAATGAAAAAGTTCACAAAGTTCTCATTAACGATGGATATACGCAATTAAAAACTGAAAAATGTGTCTACTTCAAAGACAAGGTAATAATAGCGTTATATGTTGATGATTTTTTCGTATTTAGTTCCAATGAATGTCAAAAGAAAATGTTATATAAATTGCTCAGTTCCAACTTTATAATAAAACTGCTTGGACCGGTGAAACATGCGTTGGGCATGAAAGTTGAAAGGGACAGAGAGCAAGGAACTTTAAAATTGACACAGACAGAATATGTGAAAAACCTTTTAATCAAGTTTGGCATGGAAGATTGTCACAAGGTAGCGACTCCTATGGAGGTCAATTTCAATCTGCCGAAAGCAGAAACAATCGACCAAAGGTTTCCATACCAGAAGCTTATTGGAAGCTTAATGTATCTCGCTGTATGCACACGTCCGGATATAGCTTTTGCGTGCAGTAAGCTTAGTCAATATAACACTTGTTACAATGAATCGCATTGGCTCGCTGCTAAACGTGTACTGCGATATTTATCAGGGACAATTAGCTACGGACTCAATTTTAAGAGGGGTAGTGATAAGGTTAAAATTTCATCCGACGCAGATTGGGCGGGGGATATAACCGATAGAAAATCTTATTCTGGTTTTGTGAGTAGGTTTGGTAACTGTGTTATAAATTGGCACAGTCATAAGCAACAAAATGTTGCATGCTCTAGTACAGAAGCTGAATACTACGCTCTTGGTAATGCTACTAAAGAGGCAAAATTTTTAAGAAACTTCTTATTAGAGTTGAATTGCAAGAATGAGTCACATGATTTGATTACTATTTATAATGATAATCATAGTACACTCAAAATGGTAGAGAATGAATGTTTTCGTAGAACAAAGCATATAGATGTTTTACATGATTTTATACAGGAATGTGTCGAACGCAAAGTAATTTGTTTAGCTTACAAGCCCTCAGGTGAATTAGAGGCAGATCTTTTTACAAAAGCCTTATCTAAAGTTAAACATGATTTCTTTGTGAAGTGCTTAGATTTAGTTTAAACTTTATACTCGTATCTTTTATATTTTGTAATCTCGCACATAGTTTATACTTTCTGTTAAATTTGTAAAACATATGATTGCTCGATTAAGGGGCAGTGTTATGCGTAACCTTTTTTGTTATTGACTACGTATGTTTTGTCTATTGATTTTTTAAATAAAAAAGAAATGTATACGTAATGTCTGTTCAATGAACAAAAAATATATATAAAAATTTACAACACAGTTTTATTTATAATTTAATTATTATTTGGGTGAAGACTATAATATAGTCATAACAGTCGATTATGTGTCTGCATTCGAAGCAACAAGGTTTCGCGCAGATGCTCCTCGTAATACAATTGTTATGAAAATTCTTCATACATGGACGAAGAAAGGTTATTTTTAATCCGATACAGTTGATGCGATACCGGTATCGAGTTGATATTAGCGTCGTCCCGCGCCCACCGCCCGTTGCGCCACCGCTTCTTCGCGGCCTAATAAGGCTTTTGTTACGACATGACGTGAGTCTTAATAATGAAGTTTACAGGCAAATGGCAATTACGGTAAAGCCTTTCATGTCAACCCTCATTTCGTTGAGCAAAATGAAGGCAATTTCCTAATAAGAGTAAAGAGCTGTTGAGAAAATATATTCAAAGCGTAATATTTTATTACTTTCTCCATTTGTAGGGGCCATTATAGAGAACCAAATATCAACAATTCAATACTTGTATGATTTCTCGGTGACTTTATGAAGATTTAAATGTTTATTATCATAAATAAATAATATATGTTTTATGTTTTATTTATTAGTATTTTATATACTTACTAATATGGTAGTGTTATGGTAACCATGAAAAGGACACTGTACTTTTGGACTAGTGAGTCCAAAAGTAAAACCTCACACATAAAACCATAATTTATACACTTACTATACTACTCTCTCTGTAGAGTGCTGTTGGCTGTCTCGATGGAGTCCACATTTTTTTATTATTTGCTACTAGCAACCCACTTCCGGCTTCGCCCAGGGTGCATTTTTTTTTTTACGTAAAAACCTTCCCTGATTATCCCTCTATCCTCTACCCATGAGTGAAGACAGAATTAAAATCGGTCCAGCCGTTCTCGAGTTTTGCGCTTAGCAACACATTTAGGGGTTCACTTTTATTTATAACTAGCTGCTGCCCGCGACTTCGCCCGCGTAACTTTGTAAATTATATACTAAAACCTTCCTCGAGAACCACTCTATCCATTGGTGAGAACAGCATGAATATTGGTGCAGTAGTTTTTGAGTTTATCGTGAACAGATAGACAGACAGACGCGGCCGAGGACATTGTTTTATAAAATTATGTAGTGAAGATTAGTGGCACAACTCGACTGAGAATATGTACATAGAAATGGTACAGTAGGAGGCATTTTATTGTATACTACCTATCTGTTGCACGCGACTTCGCCTTTATAAAAATTAGCTTATGTTATAAAATATAACTTATGTTACTCGCTGATAATGTAGCTTTCTATAGTTGAAAGAATTTTTAAAATCGGTCCAGTAGGTTTTGAGTTTATTCATAACAAACATACAAATCTTCTCTCCTAGTATAGAAAATTTGTATTTTAAAGTTTATAAAACATCAAGATGACCCGCAACTTCGTCTGCGTTTAAAGTATTTGATGTCCCAAATTTCGCATTGGTCACCCAATTAACAAAAGTATAACCTGCTATTTTACCATTGTGCCCGCTCTAGGGTACAAAGGTAAAATAGCAGGTTAACGCCACTGAAGTTAGTACTAAAACGACTATTATGGAGTCGCGTCCTGGAAAATAATGTGAGCAAGTTAAAATGGTCACACACAGTTGTGTGAAGAGTTAGTTAGACCGTTTCCAAAAAGGTGAACCCAAAAGTTTTAGTACGTAATAGCCCAATAAAGTGGCCGTTAACCGGCCTATAAACTAGTCTAATATCAGGAGGTAAACGTCGGAGAGTCTACCGCCCGCTACAAACATTTTATAAAAGAAGCTATTTTTATAGCGAGGATTATAGTAAAAGCTTCGGAAACTGTAAATTTTGTCGGATATTTGCCTAATGGAAGCCATTTGCATTGAGGTTTAAGGGTAACAAACCTTTTAATGCCCAAAGAAAAGAAAGGATTGGATATTTAGAAATTGCAGTAGTGTGACCACTCACCGTAGGTCTTATTGAGTAATTAAGTGATGCCAGAGACCATTTGCCTTCCCTCATCTAATCCTTTAGAATTAGATAACCAATGAGTATCATATAATATAATAATATAAAAACAAAGTCGCTCCGTATGTCCCTTACGCTTAGATCTTTTAAACTACACAACGGATTGTCACAAATGGAAAGAGCGTTAAATTATATAATTTTGCAAAAATATCCATGCAAAGCCGAGGGCGCCCCGCTAGTTATAATTAGACAACTAATATATGTACACTTAATCGGTTTTATAGAATTTTGAATTGGTGATGCCAGGGAAATTTAAGTAAACAGTAGATAGCTTACTTTTACGACTTTTTTTGTCAGACAATGATCAGAAAATGATTGATTTAAATTTCTAAATATAAATACTTAGTATAGCTATTTTCTCACCACGCAGCTTTATTTAATTATTATAACTAAAACTGAATAAATACATTGTTTATTTACATTTTCGATTGTGTAAATTATATATATTAATTAAAAATAGTTTCGATCGGTATGCAAGAGTTGCCTTCTTGTTTTTGCAGATTGAATTATTGATCGTTGACAGATATCTCGACAAACCTTGTGCAAAATTTTTCAATTTTTTGTAATTTTCCGCAGTTGCTTTACTTTTGCATACTTATATTGTGTTGGAAGTTAGAAGATATAAGGTCGTTTCAAAGAGATTTTGAGAGATGGCGAGTAATTGATATCAATTAGGGGTACGCTAGCGGCGGCGGTTTGCCGCGGGCTTCTACACAATAGACTATCTCGACTAAGAAATAGCCTCAGAAAACTCCCTCTTTCATCCATCGAGATTGTCTGCCTGATAAATTGTTTCCTGTGAACTTCGTTAATTCTACAGAGGAGTTATTATTTTATGTAAATGGGGTATTAAAGACAGCTTTAACAAACATGTAATTACATTATTGTTACGCTGTCGTATATCAGCGCGCTAATATTTCAGATCATTAAGTTTCGTTACACGATGTACGTTCGCTAATTAGTGTTACAAATTCGTGAGAGAGTTTCATTATAATATTACCTTGTCTAGTTATATCTATTACGGATTACCACCTGCCCAGTATAGACAACGAGGTATATGTATTTATGTATCTCTAATTATTTAGGTTCCTATAAGTACAAACTAACCTCTTTATGTACGAATTCATTAAGAGTACTGTTTTCGTTACTTGTACGTTCACAACACGAATGCGACTGCATTCCGTGAGTCCAGCAAGACCATTTTCCATCCTCACTCATGGTTTGGCTGAGATTATCAAATTCGGGCTTAACTCAGGTATATTTTTGTGAGAAAGGCGTAAGAACGAATGCAGTTGTGTATCAAAATACAGTCCTTACCCCGACTACGTATATAATTTATTATTTTTTCTTTTTGGCTTTGGCAGTTAAGGGCGCGTATAAAGAGAAATAGCCAATCCTAGATTTGAATTTTATCTAAGTAAACCAAGTCCAAATTAAAAACTTTTTTAAAATAGATAAATACATTATAAATGAAAGTGAAGACTCGGACAAAACATAATATAATGAAATTTTCTCGATAGAAAAAAAAATTAGCAAGTGCGAACTCTCATTTCCATCGATTTTAGTTTTATTTTCAAAATGACACACATTACAAAGCTAAAAGTGTATCAGTAATCTCTCTTGACAGATTATCTAATGCTCTGTCGAATTAATTTTGCATTTGACATTGTAGTTTACGAATAATTAATAATATTTAATACTTTTGGCACTTATAACATTTTTCAGCGAGATGCGCTATCTTCCGTCGCATGTTGTGCGTAGTTCTACGTATTTTGTGTCACTATCATGTCCAAGGGGGCACGCGGGTGAAATTACAAATTTTGTTTGCTTTATACGCACTCTTAAGTGGTAACTTAACTATATTATTCTTACACCCACGCATTGTTTATCCATTAATAACCATAATAATTTTATTTGTAAATAATTGACCGCGTGGTGATATCGAGACTAACTTTTTTGAACACTGAAGTACTTAATTAAAGATTATGAATAAACCAGCATTTACCCGAAACTTCGCCCACGTTGAATAAGGTTTTCAATATTATTCTTACAACCGCCGCACTTTTAAGTTATGCACAAGACGAAGCGCTGATGATATTTCACTGATGAGGTTTTAAGCTGAGCGAAGGGAAGCCTTATTCTTGAATATGGAGAGGTAGTTTAGGAGTTTTAACGACTCGGGACTTAGTGAGTCCGAAGAGCAGTCCCATATAATGTTAAAGAACTTTGTTAAACGTCCCTTCAAAACTCGTGCAGTTAATAGTACTTTTCTGTTATACTTGTTTTGAACAAGTTCTGTATATGTACCTACTTAGATTCATTATACTTAGCTGTTGACTTCAAGCACCTGTGGCAGTTCGTGTGTTAATAGATGTTATAGGCGACGGTTGCCAAACATAAAAAAAATACGATTGACAAAAAAAAAAAATCACGCGAACGATTTGCAACTAAATTCCAACGTCATTAGACGGATAATCTTGACAACATTATTATCTTCTTAGTTACAAAGCCCGAGAAACATACTCGTAAGTAGCAGTGGACCGATACAAATGGATCGTAAATGCGACAACGCGCGACGGTGGTCACATATCTCGGCGCCTAAGGGCCGAACGGCCGGGTAAGAGCGCCCTGAGCGACCACCGCGTCATGACAAAGCCGCCGTTTTTCATTTACAGACCATTAAATGAACAGTTCCCGGGGCTTATGCGACAGCTATTACTTTACTCATAAACGTACACCATAGTCCATAAAATTGACCTACATGGTCAACTAACAACATTAATTGTACAAACTGTTGTACAACTGTTTGGAATCCACTACTAATTTATTTATTTTTTGTCTGAACGTTGAATCATGTCCCTTTGTGTTCTAAGTTGTGGACCAGTTGCTCTATGAATGTTCACCTCTCCCAATAACTTCCACTCGACCGAACAAATGATGAGCGACCATAACGCGTCACGTTTACATCTCGGTACACTCGAAAGGTTCTTTGTTTAGTTTTTACATTGAGCTTTTTCCTTACGCATCAATACAAGGTTCAAAACATGGTAGTAATTAAATACTGCTCTAATGATATTTTTGTTAATATACTAAGTATGTAAAATGAAGATATACTAGCTAGTATCCGCGACTATTTGAAAATGAAAAATTTAACGTCTGAGAAAATATATGAGTATTTAACGCCTGACATATTTATCGCTGTGACGACCCTCGGGAACTAACCAGGATAAAAAATTAATCCAGATAATAAACTATCTGTATGCCAAATTTCATCTAGTTCAGCCGTTTTTGCGTTATTAGGAAAAAAACATACATCAAAACTTACAAACTTTCGTATGCAGCAAAGACGAGACCGACGATGGAGCGAGCTCATCCAGAAAATGCCTATTTGTTCGTACTTGAACTTTAAAAAGATTTCGGTTATTTGAGCTCGGAGACACAGACGTCGGAAAGGAGTTCCAATCCTTGCTTTGCATAATTTTATAGCCCAATTCTTGAGTAAGGTTATAAGCTATTCATTATGCTAATAGATACGCGAACGAAGTTGAGGACAAAAGCAAGTTTTGTTATAAATTATGACTTCCAACCACCTAAAATGAAAAAAAATAGTAATAAAAGTATTTTTAAGGAACTGCAAAAGCTTTTGGCTGTCGCATGTTTTGTATATACTAACTACGGTAGAGAAGGTTTTTCCTTTGGCTTAATGGAACTGTGGAACACCAATGGTTACGGTTACGAAGAAATATTGAATTTTTCAAAGGATTAATCGTGGGGTGGCACAACATAGCATTTCACTCAACAGATCGACAGTCGGTGAACCCTTTGCGATCATTGCTTATTCATTTCATGCAAATTGTGGCGATATACGAATACCGTTTCCAATGAATTATACACTACTGTACTGTGTCTACTTTCAAACCAGGCAACTGCACAGTTTACTTAAATCTGATACTTGAGTATAGTATCTTCATGGACGACAGTGGCAGTGGGACCATGAGTAACAGTATGGTTATGATTACGTGATCACCACGAGCCAATGTTTTAACAAACTAGGACGCTCTGTGTTTACAATTTTCAGAAAAAATTGAATCCATGCGAAGCCAGAGGCGGTTAGCTAGTAATTGAGAGCTTCATGATGATTAAAATTTTTCATAGAATAACACATCGAAAATACAGAATACTTCTGCGAATGATGGTAATACGACTTTTACTATAATGAAAATAAAGAGAAAAACTTGCTCATGTTTCGTATTTCTAAATACCAAATTGCTTTTTTAATAGCTTCTTTGAACACGTAAATGTGACGCTTTCAATGTTTATTTTTAATAAATCTTTTAATTATATATAAGAAAAATCGATGATTTTCAAGCGAGCTGTAAAGAAATTCTTAGGTATAGACAGCGCACCAGCACCCCTCCTGGTGTAGCTTATAAAAATAAATATATAATCCTTACTAATATTATAAATGTGGATGTGAGTGTTTGTTTGTTACGTTTTCACGCAAAAACTACTGATCACCATGAAATTTTGCACACGTTGTTTAGGACACCAGAAAGGACATAGGGTACCCTTAATCGTTCAACGCGGACGAAGTCGCTGGCACCAGCTAGTAAGTATATAATATAGAATAGGTAATAAGTTTACTGCTATGTCTTTGTTTCTTCTTTTACAAACAATTAATCAAATGTTAGGAATAAATTACATATCACAGTATTTTTAACAAAAATACAGATAGAGGCTTTAGAGTGCACACGTATAAAGCTTTGTGTTCACCGAATTTACATAGGATAGCGAGATGTTTCAGTTTGAGCAGGAAATTGAAATATGCAGCGGCATTGCGGATGGCGTCAGCCGTAACGGACCGGTTCAAAGGGAACCTGTCATGTACATAGATACATTGTGTCGTACCCACACACATATTCCCACACATTCCCACTCAACACACCGTTGCTCTAACAATTTTCTGGCGTAGAAATATTCAAGTGCACTCAATTTCTTGTACGAAGGTATGTAGCGAAGATGCGTGGTCTAAAGCTAAAATCTTAATCTAAAATCTTAATCTTAATCTTAAATCATATAATAAAGATGAAAAGCTTGTTGGTTATGTTAGTAACCAAAAATGTACTTGTACTAAGTATTCGTGGTTTTGTGTGCGTAGGCCCTTTACTGTATTGAAATTTTGTGTTCCAAATGACATTTTATGTTTATATTGATTCTAATATTGGTTTCCAAGTTTATAGATCGTTCTTTAATTTATGGAGATTTGTCCAGGCGTTTGACAACCAGCCCATTTCCTAGTTAACGAAGGGATTTTTCATTAACTTCCACATGTTCGATTGATGTGAAATTTAGTATAGGTATGTCACTTTGGTGGTAAGTATTTACATAACATGGTAACCTTGACCTTGATCGTATCAACTCTTAATACGATTTAATTTAGGACCTAAACTGTGGATTGCATTTGCTATTTCGTACCATCAACTTCGTTTTAGTATGAAAGCGATTTTGTTTAGGAACGCAAATTAAACTGCTCTGAATTTTAATCGTCTTTTAAAAGTTGACAATAGGGCCCCTGATGCTGCAGCATCGAGTAGTCTGCGGGCTACCCAACTCTACCAACTAACATCCAGATGTAGCATGTTTGGGCTCATTAGAAGTCGGGGATTAGCTTGTAATTTTTAATTATAGCTTGCTAAGTTAGCAATACAATATAATAACTTATTTAGTATCTATATAAAGAGGCATCTACATAGTTAAGTGATTGCGAGAAAGTAGTGTCGGCGACTTCACGCAGCATCTCTATACTCAGCACGGACGCTACTTAGCTTCATAGCGTACGAAAATTCATACCTACCTATAGCGTGAAACAACTGGCCTGTGGCTCTAGGGTGAGTTCGTAATGCCCGCACTCGTTAGCGAGAGCGTAAAATTGTAAAAATTTCCATACAAACATTTTACGCCCTCTAGAGCCACTGTCCAATCATCGTCACGCCGCATCGCGTTTCGGTGTGAACTGTCCCTAAAAGAAAAATGCATAGGTACGTAAAATTGATTTAAGTACAAGTCACGTTTTATTATTACACGTTCACCTACATTAAACTCATCTAATTACAAAAGATGAGTCCTCTTTCATCGACACCGTAAAAAAGCGTGCGACCAACGACCGTATGACAACATTAATGTGATACGCACCGTGATGCGTGATTTTCCTACCTGCCGTTGATGACGGCGGCGTTAATGTTCGCAGAATTTAGCATTGTCATGATCAATATTGGTGGCGCCCAATTTTGAATGAAAGGGTGATTCATTTTAAAAGCAATTCTAAATTGTCGGCGTGCTAGCACAATGATTGATTCAGTCCCTCGCAGTGTTATTAATAAACGTGGACTAGGATTAACTTTAGTCGGAGGTCTAAAGGAGTACTAGTAAAAATCGGTATTAATAACATTTCTGTATAGGTACTTTTTTTTACTATATACATATCTTTAATCAGTGGGTATGGTATGCCTTGCGATCCTAGTCTTAAAATTACTTATTTCTTTCATCAGAGGGTATGGTAAGCCTATGTGACTTTAAATTATTGATGAAAATTTACAACCAAATCAAAATTTGAGTCCTTAGAGGGAATTTTTTAAATATATTTTAAATGTATGGGTGAAAGAAATTTTCGTATCCAAATTGTAAAAGAGGTGGAAAAAAATATATTAAAAAATTAATAAAACATACATAAATGGTAAGTTAGAAAGACAAAATATTTTAGAAAATTTAGTTTTACATAAAAATTTTTATATAACTTTTTTCCATCAAATTATAATAATTATTAACAGAGTTAGAGAAGTTAGAAGATAAAGGTTGGTTATCACTCATTGTGATTATTTAAAAATTTATGTATTAACTTTATATTTTGTAATAACTCTGTTAATTTCTGTAAGACTTGCTTCCCAAATGACTGCGAAACGAAGGATTCTCTGCCACAATTTAATTTAATAAATATATTATGCATTCATAATAATAGTAATTATTATAAATATTAGTAAGACCTCTTCCTTCAAGAAAGTGCAAAAGAGTAAAGTTACTAGTTATAACATTCAGCTGAGCTCCTCGTACTTGAATTCAGTTGTCAAATTTAATATGACCCTTTTCTTTCCTTTCTAACATTGATGACGAGAAAGGGTTATCGGAGCTAGTTGAAGAACTCGTTTGTTTATTTTTTATCGCGAGAAATACCTATTTCAGTTTTTTGATAAGACGAACTATGTGGCCTTTTTTCCTGCTTATGTTTGGCTGGTAAGACGAATTGTTTTTGGTATATTTTTTACTGTTTCCGTTAAAATTCTTTAATAGCTGGTGCCTTTTTTTTAATTCTTTAATTTGTAATTACGTAGTAAGTTTTCGTTGATATCGTTACTTATGTATATCATAGTCGTATGCGGTCGCATCTTAAAACCTCCGTCCTCACAGTAACCACGTTGCTATGGGGACACTTCCGCAAAGGAAATTGCTACTCCCCTCAGCTCCATAAATCAACTCTCAGGTAAAGTTTAATATCATTGTACCTTGCTGCTTTTATTAATTTACTAACTGGTGCTCATGACTTTGTCCGCGTTGGAAAATGATATTTTTTTAATTTTTAATTTTCTAAGAAAATGATTGAGTTGTACTTCTGAAATCTTTGTCGGTGTGACGACGGTGGCCCCGCCACTGTTGACGACAGTTTTAGCCCGCGACTGTGGCGACGCCACAATCATTTATGCTTTTAGACGATACCTCAGGAACCTAACATTTTTTTAGGATAAAAAGTATCCTAAGTATATGTTTATACAGGTAATAAACTGTCGGTGTGCCAAATTTTATCCCAATCCGTTCAGCCATTTTTGCATTATTGCGTAACATACACCCAAACATGCAAACTTTCGCATTTACAATATTACTAGCTGGTGCCCGCGACTTCGTCCGCGTTGAACTATGAAAGGTACCCTATGTCCTTTCTAGTAATCCAGACAACGTGTATGCAAAATTTCATGGTGATCGGTTCAAGTAGTTTTTGCGTGAAAGCGTAACAAACAATAAAACAAACTTACAATTCACATTTATATTATTAGTAAGGATTAGGATTAAGATGTACTGCAAATAATGTTAATACTGCAAATAATGTTAATATTAGGTATAGTTTTTTCATGTCTTGGGTAAAACAAAGGAAATCAAGAAATTACATATGGAACGGGGCAAATCGGGAGTAGTGAGTAGACAATCTGGGACGTAGGTAGTGGTATTTTTTTTTGTGGGACACAACTCAGTAGGACGAACCGGTCATTAAGCGAAGTAGTAGCCAAATTCAGTGCAGATTGTTCGTAACACGTTTTGTGTATGTAGATTGCAGATAGGCAATCAATAATAATGTTAACCAGATCTTAAAATGGATTGGCCAATAAAACAACGGTAAATAACTTCGAGGTTCTGTTCGATGGCTTCATTTTGTCGAATCCGTAAATGACATTGATAAATGATCCTTCAATCAATCAAACAAATTGCAGGTAAACTCGATCAAAATTATAATAAAATATGTAACTTCGATATTTATTCGTTTTGTTTCATTTCAACAAGAAGTTTCTAATTCTAAAGGATTTATTACATAGTATTTTTATAGTTTCATTTTATTTGAACTTCCTCTTAACATTTTGTTCAGAGTACAGTCATAATGTTTGCAATCACAATAGGTATACATATTTTCAATGGACAAAATATATTTGCTGCTCTTAATTCTTGGTAGTTAAAGTCGACTGTCAGTTGGTCGACTTGATGGTAGGTGGCTACCGTCGCCTATAATACAAGCAACGCCATAGGTGCTACAGTTGCACTGCCGGCCATAGAAAGATTAAGGATAAGGGATAAGGTGATGGTCTCCGGCATCCCTTACTCACTCACCCAAACACAACAGCACATAAGCTGTTATTTCATCTTCTGCAAGGGGGTGGTTAATGTTGTTGCCAGACGGGCTGCGATCATAATTTTATTTACTGTATCAATAAATGTTCTAAGACAAAAGTCTGGTTTCCCTTGTTCCCTACATAACCAATGGGAGAGGACAAAATAAATAATTCCTAGTCCAAATATATTTGATTGGTGTAATTACGTTATATAATAATATAAGTATGTGTAAATGTTAGAATTTATAGAGATTTTAATCGTTTTACAATCCAATGGCACGGTTTTTAATCGTTGAACTGATTTTCATGAAACTCTCCACACAGATTAGACCATGTTTCTATTCTAGATTAACAAAGGATAATGGTATGACTTTTGTGGCATAACATTAAAATTTAGCCCTGAAAATATGCCTTAATTTATAGCGCGACTGAGTCCCGGGTAAAACTATATAGTGACCGCGAAAGTCTTTTTTTCTTGGTAACGATTAAAATGTGTTTTAATAAACATTAAAACACATTTTAACCTTAGTAAGGAAACCCTTACTAAGCGGATATTTCTATATATATATAATAGTAGGTATTTATGTCAGCCTTCTTAGTGTTAAAGTTCAATTTGTAATTCACTACAAATTTTAATAATTCTCAAATTTGTATAGCTCCAATTTCAACAGAAGGAATGGGAATAAGAGAGACTTTTAATGATAAGTAGGAATTTTAATAAACGTAAAAGACAACAGAAAGCAAGTCGTGCTTGGAATGGCTGTTGTTAATTTCTTCAGTTTCTAACTCCGACTCTTTAACTCCGTAATATTGTTTGAGTGAAATAGTCAACTTTAATAAAGTGGCGGAAGGAATGTTTAATTAGTCAACGATTTTATATCAAGTTTACTGTCTGCAATGTTTAATATTGCCGAAAAGTGAGAATTTTAGCGGTAAAATTGAAATAATATTTAATATTGAAGTATAATTTTCTTAATAATATATTCTTAGTAATAATTTACCATCCCGCCTAGTGTTGCTTACTTTTATTAGTAGTTTAGATTAATTTAGATATGGTAGGGGAGCCCACAGTGCTAAATGTGGAGTCACTCGAGCGTCGTGGGGACCTATTGGACTTTGAAGATTGGATGGTAAGAAGAAAAAAAGTTTATATGCAGTTTTTCATTTCAGCGGTGGGGTGAGCGTCTACAGGCGTTCAAAATTTTGTAGGCGCTGTAT
Source organism: Synanthedon formicaeformis (assembly GCA_945859745.1). Classification (NCBI taxonomy): domain Eukaryota; kingdom Metazoa; phylum Arthropoda; class Insecta; order Lepidoptera; family Sesiidae; genus Synanthedon; species Synanthedon formicaeformis. The sequence goes on along the minus strand of OX243958.1, from coordinate 6,141,291 downwards.
TTTAAAAAATCCTCCATATAATCGTCAGATTAAGAATCAGCACGATCAGGAATTCAGGCTGAACCATCAGCTGAATCCATATGTACAATGTACAACTTTACACCCATATACAATTAACGGTAGCTTTGACAAAACATTCTTTAGAGATCTCAAAGAAGGTTCCATTGTTAACCTCCTTTAGAGGTGATCATACATCGAAATAATATATCTCTGCGAGCAGATCATAGCACTAGTTCTAATGGAATCTGAGTATGACTAAGTATTTGTGACTATGTAAATGTCGTTACAGGTGGCAAATGCACTTCCGATTATAAAATTGGCTTTGGCATCCCTTATTTACTTAGGTGCCGAAATACAAGGGCACAAGTAGCTGTTGGTGATCTTTTGGAAGGGGGTTTTCACTGCCGCCAACTGGGCTGCCTTAATGACTGTGAAATGCAGTATGCCCTGCTACTACTTAATATTTACTTGCGTTTTTGAAATAATTCCCTAATATTAAAGAGGTGGCAAAATAATGAGTTTCCCTAATAACCTTCCATTTTTAGACCAGTTCAATTATGTTTTAAAGCCACACCGAACTTGTTTCGTTTGAAACCATTTTAAATCACAAAACCGCTTTATTTCCAAACTAATTTAATTTTACGGAGTAAACTTTTCGTGACAACTCTGACGTAACACAATTTATGTCGATCGAGGTCGAAACTTCTTAATTAGCGCTGTTCCATAGTGAAAGGGTTGCGCACGTGACGCCGCTATTAATCTACCCAAAATACATTTCGGCCATTCGATTGACTGGCCGTAAATTTGCCCGTTCGACATTGGAGAACAGAAAAGTCAGATTTCCAAGTTGGCTCAGATAAAATAAGAACTGAAGATAGAGAAGCCTGTGGACCGAAGAGTGGAGCCGGTAAAACTGCGCCTTCTCAGTGTACATTCACGTTTACACACAAATGCAAATAGAATCACATTTAACGCGTAAGTAAATTTGAAAATCAATTTTTTCAATAGATATTTTAAAAAATTGAGGTTATAGCTTATTGGAACACAAAATTCCAATACAGTAAACGGGCCTACGCACATATGTTTATGAAATCGGCTTCACTATGTAGTCCGCAAAATTCTGCCTATAGTTCTTATTTGGTCTGAGCAAGTTGGATATAAAATCAAAACGAATCACTTTTGATAAATGTTCACACAGCCTTTCATTTCAAGCGATTTTCTTTTATAGTGGAAAAATCAGAGTATTCTGTTAACAATTTCGTCTATTTCTCTCGGGGTAGAATTGTAGCCGTATCCGGTCGGTCGCCATTCGTTGCGGGTACCCGCGAGCCTAATCCAATAAACGCTACGTTCAGTCCTCGCTCGGGCAAATTACAGCAGCCGTAGCTACAGTTAACTCAAGTACTTTGCAGATTTCGTATCCAAAAAATGTTTGCCGTCTAGTTGTTACAGCAGCAGGGATTTCTTCAGTTCAAAAATTAAATAAAGACTGAGATTAAGTGTTCGTTAAAACACGATAATATTTATTTAAACGAAAATTTGGAGTCGACAATGCGAGGGTTAGCCCGCTACGCCGCTACACCAGCGCTGCATACCCGAATTTTATCTCAACGTTGTGAATGAAAATCTTTATTGATTTACATATGCTATGTTGTGTTTTAAGTATAACAGATTTAATTATTTATTTTTCAGCATGTAAATATTTCCAATCGCTGAGCCAAAAAACACTGTTAGGTTAATTTTTTTAAATATAGAAGTTTGATGATACGAAAAAAATATAACTTTGATAAATTAATATTTTTTTTCAAGCTTTTTGGTCAAGCTATTGAGGCTTAAGAAAGTACCCATTTGACGCCAATAAGCGTCTTTAACGCGCTGCGCCAAAAACTTCTGTAGTATTTTGCTATAAATTTAATGCGCAACTGCAATATCACGTGGAAACATTCCTCTACGAGCCACTATGTAGGTACAACTGGCCAGTAGAATATAGAATTAAAAATAAAACCCCATTTTTTACTCTCCCAGTTGGAATTTTGTGGCGTGTAAATGATTTATTGCTTGCAATTCCGCTGGTAGCGTTTGAAAAACCAGCCCGGTTTCTTGAATTTTGTTTTAAACTTTAATATTAAAAAACTTTATCGTTTTCTTTTACTTTTAACTAAATATACATATAGGCACAGTCTTAGAGGCAATCTTAGATCTTATATACTTAACTTGACCTTTTCTTTTAATAATGTAGTCTGGATGTGGACTGTAAGATTATGGGGCTAAAAAGATTTTCTTTGCATTGACAATGGTGCACTAATATCCCAATTTTGTCCTGATTTTTTATGCATAACATTCATTTTGTTTACGAATAGATACACCCAACAGCGGGATAAATTTACTCAAATACATATTTAAATATGACTTATTATACTTAGGGCCTCTTTCACAAACTACAATTAAAGTGTTGAATAGTTACTTTTAGAAATCATTTTCTGTTATATTGAATTATGCACTCGGTTTACTGCATCATTCGATAGACGATTTTTTTTTATTATTTTTGATTTAATGTTTGGAACGTTTACCGTACAAACAAAGGTATATCAGCTCCATTATCCCCGGTTACCGGTGACTTTAAATGACAGTTTGGCCTACTTGACGTTTGAGAAACAGGCGCTTAGTATGTTTTCCGGAAGGTTTGTGTAAAAAATTCTAAATTTTATTAATTTATTAAGAGACAACAAGAGTCGATGTTTTGTAGTTGGGTATATTGTCGATAGTCTCGCGCTGGTGTATAATAATTTTCCCCCAAAGCAACGGTCGCGTCGGATATTATATTAGGAACAAGTATACGTTATTGAATATTTTCTTTTATTACGAGACTCTCGTATAATAATCGCAGGACATGTTTGCTCCGGACACCGCCACATTATTAATGTTACACGCGTGACTCGATACACAACACACTCGGCAATTTTCGCACCACACAAGAAACAATCCTTATTAAAAATATATACGAATTATACAGCTGTTGTGTAGCAATATATAAAAAAAAAAGTAGGGTTGGAGGATTTAGCAATAACGGTAGGGCAATTTACTTAAGAGATTATGTGTGAATTTTGATATGAAAAATTGGCAAAATTAATAGTTTATCCAAAGAAAGTAAATCTACAACAGAGAAAGAGGTGTCAAAATAAAATAATATAAAATTTAAAATAAATTTATTTTGTGCTACTAATAAAGAGAAAATATGTGTATTTTGTATTTTTGTTTGTAATGAATAAACTTAAAAACTATTGGACCGATTTTAAAAATTCGTTATCAGTGATTACACTATCAGCGAGTAACATAAGCTAAATTTTATAAGGTTACACGGGCAAAGTCGCATGCAACAGCTAGAGTAGGTATTAATAAAATAAGTTAATTTGTGTAATAAAATAAGTTAATTACTAAATTCTCGCCTAATCAACGTTTCCTTTTGGATATTAAAGCTTCTGTTTTATCATACGTCAAAGTAAGTTAATTAAAAAATTCTCTGAAAAGGTTTTTTTGTAATGATTGGATGTTATACTCCTATGGGAAAAATACTGTCACCCTGACAAAAATACGCATAACCTGTAGAAACGGTAAATAAAATAGAAATTAATCGGTGTGTCTAAAAACTTCGTTTAGTTTCGAAACTGAGGTTCGTAATACACAAAAGTGTCAGCCACTAAGAAATCTTCTACGGATGAAGTAGCTAGAAAATCTCGACATTAAATTATCAGGTCGAATATTCAGTTCGAAAAGTTTCGATTGAACCCTCCTCCGCTTGGGGCGAAGTATCGGGAAAACTTGTCAAAAGAAAGTTACCGACAAGGCCTCTACATAAACTTTCTATGAAATTTCATAAACTCCGCCACCATAAACATTTTCGTATTTTAGGTTAACATTGTACTTTGCTTCATATATTCGTATGTATCAATTACTTTCCGCAGTACATAGCAATTTTAACCATAAAATATTAGTATTCCATAACTCGTAGTAGAAATGACTGTGATCTTTGGCTATATACTGAGAGTAAGGACCATTAGAATAACAATTGCTAGCCGTATCTTTTCAAAAGCGAGGCTAATTGTAAAATACGGCAGGACGCTTTTAAAAACTCAGATGCAGAGTCTGGCACATAGACGCAAAATCGCCTGTCTATGTGGGTTTTATAAGATGTGCACTTTGAAGAGAGTGATCAGCTCAGGAGCTGCATGAGCTCATACCGCTTTCCCCTTTCTTCCATCGGACATTCAGACGAACAACGGCTGGTTACCATCCTCGTCTTGTCGATATCCCTCTTTTTTTTAGACCAAGCGCTTTAAAACATCCTTTATAATGCGCAATGCCAAGGTTTGGAACTCACTGCGGCGTCTGTGTTTCATATAACCCAAATCTTTTCAAAGTTCGAGCGAATAGGCATCTTCTAGTGAGCTCGCTCCATCATAGGCCTCATCGTCGCTACACGACTGGAGCAAACCTTCTTCTTAGTCGGTTTCACTCTTGACAGAGTGGTTGTGGTCATCATTTTAGGTGTTGGTGGCAAGCTTCACAAAACGCCGCCAATTGAACACTCATGATGACTCTCATGGGAAAAAAAGATATGCAGTGGTTTCCCCTTGCCTTCTGCATTTAAGCTTTTTAGGGGTAATTTAAGCCCCAAGGCCGTATCAGCCTCTTCCAACTGGTTGCCCAGCCCAACCAGGTGAATGGTTATCCCGCCATTTACTCGGTCGCCAGAGCCTCGTCTGTTGTCTAGCAGGGAGCACCACGGAGAAGTAACACGCTACTCCGCCGCCATCCGGCGCGTGCAGGTGAGGTTGACAGTAGGGTAGGTTAAGATGTTAGTTCCTTTCTCCCCTTTCTCCCCAACATATTAAGAATAAAAAAAATTAAAATAAAATAAAATGAAAATCTGTTTCATTTTATTTTATTCTTAATCTGGATAGGTTGCGTTTTTGCGTTGGTTGAATTGCGCGTCATGGGATCACGGGACGCGAAGAACAATAAAGGTAATTTATAAGTTTTCCTGTTGCCAATTCGTTCTTGTTTACTTTACGTAAACATGTTTACAATGTTCCTTTAAAACAAACTTTCTTTTGGACATTTTAAGCCTGTTGTTGATTAAATTATAATCCAAGATAATGTGACGTGCAAGTAATATTTAGGCTAAGGCCACACTATACGTGCCAAGTTAAGAGCTAAGCTAGGAGCTATGCTTGTGTATAAGATAGGTACATACAAGGCGCTTAGTTTGGTGACATGGAATTCACTTTCGCTCTGTCTTTTGGCGTGAACGGAATATACAAAATATGTCATTTTCTAAAAAAAATACTATTGATTGAGAACTCAATGCTTAAAAATACAATTTAATAGTATAGATTCTTTTCAAAACAGTCTTGTTCCATTTAAAATTTTAGTCACTTTGTGACTACTTTCTTTTGCCAAGAAATAGCCAACGCTAGTACGCAATATGTCTGTTCACTCAGCATCACTAAACGAGTCACTTGGCCTTAGCACTAAGCGAGGCTCTTTTTAATTTGGCCACTGTATACTTACAATTAGATATGAATAGTAACTAAAACTGTCTTTGAGATACTGAAACATAATGTAGGTTTAGTTTACTATAAATAAATTGTCGAGATTGTCCGTAAGTAGGCGGTGAGGCCGGTAGTAGCCTAAGGCCATATAACGCGTCGTTCCGCGTGATTCCACCGCTCATATATCTAACCGACAACTTGAAAGGGCAAGCACATGCCTCGGGCTAAACCACCCCAAAAAGCCCTCTAATGAGTACAACTTGGGAAGCGTGTCAAGAATTTTCTGATTGAAATCAAATGGAGAGACTGTGGATAATTGAAAATGTTTAAATATTTAAATTTTTTATGACTACAAATAGCACTGTGGCTAAACCCTACAACCAATCTAGATCTCCGGAAGAAACAATAGCGAAAAACTTTTTTCAATTAAATTTCGTTGTTCCTATTTATGTCGAAATAAGAATGACGCCTACACGTTTTCGTGATGTTTTATTCAGATTCAACATCAATTAAACATTTGTGAGTTTCCCTCGCAAGTATAAGTACAAATCTCTTTCTCTTCCTTAAGGGCGTTGTGAAGTATTAACATAACAATTTCAGCCGGCGAATGTACGACACTTAATTAGTAGAATTGCTAATTAACCGGCATAAAGAGGTTCCTCTTAATTAATGACATGGAAGGCGATTAGCTCAAATGACTGTATATGGTTTTGTTAGACGAGATTACATACTTCGTAAAATGATTTAATGATGATCGGATGATGATGGAATCCCTCGTGGAACTATATAGGTTTTTAAATCTTAGTGAAGTTGCGAACAGGTACCTAATTATTCGAGTTGATTAAAAATTCAAAACTACTAGTATTATGCTGTTATTTCACGGTTGTCACTGCCCAAATGTCTGTCCAGCGTGCCCTGTCACTACTTCCAAATCCAGACCAGAGCCAACTTTCCTTCAAAAGTCAAAAGACTTCAAAAGTCCATTTCCAAAGTTGACTCTGCTCGAACGAATTGAACCCATGACCTTTGAAATAGAGCGTTAAGGCAAGCACACAACTAACGGGCTCGTCAAAATTATCTCAATTATAAATATTTTAAATATAAAAAGGTAAATTTTGCGCCATCTTTGCACGTCGTCGTTTATGACATGAGACGGAGTGAATTTTGTAATTAGGTGTTCATTTTCCTTATTTTCACTGACATATTTTGTTTGAAACGAAATACTTGACACAAATTATAAAGCGGACTGAATTCTCCAGTCAATATTAAATCAAATAAAAAATTTATTTTTATATTTTGATGAAAAAATTTGAATTAAAAAATACGGTTTTCAATAATTTTAAGTAATTTAGAAAATTTGTTTTTACATTTTTTTTCTGATGTTAAGGTCGGCAGACAGACTTTCACTTGATATACGGTTTTCACTTGATGGTTGATGGCTACCGTCACCTAACACAAGCAACGCCACAGGTGCTGCAAGTGCGCTGCCGACTACAGTAGGATAAGGGATTGGGAAATGGGTTCTGGCTCTCTAACTCACTGACCGAAATACAACAGCAAACGTGCTGTTATTTTACGGTGGACTTCTGTTAGGGGGTGGCTACTGGTCCAAAACGCAGTGTGTCCTGTCACTACATTTGTTTACCATATTTTTAACACAAATTTTTACTAATTGTTCACAACAATGTCTACTAGAATACCTAGTTGTATACGCCCATAACAGAAAATGTAAGCTACTGAAAACATGGCTCCCATTTAAATTGAATCCGGAAATAATTAAATTATCGGTTGGCGATCGCCAAACAATTTTCGGCCAATATTGACTTACTCGGTCAGTGTTCAGGACTAAACTAAATCGAGTTCTTGCGCTTAATAGAATTGTTCAACGACGATGAAACAATGAGTCTTGATTCAAAGCTGTTTTTAATTAAAACGGAAGTATTTTGATTCGCCGTGATGTAATTTGTTCTTTGGAACGTAACAAAAATTCGTGAGGTTCTTGTTGAGGAGGAGACAAATTTGCAATTTTAAGCATAATAGGAACGCTGAGAAAATATATACAAAAAATAAAAGTAGTCATATAGGTCATCTATGTAATCTATGTAAAATGTCAAAAGGTATTTTTAGTGACCTCTAGGAAAGTCATAAAATACCTCTTCTTTAATAACTTGGTACTTTATGAACAAGAATGAAAGAAATAATTACCTGTGTATTATAAGTAAAATTAAGTTCTGTATGAAATAAGTCTTCTATATACATATTCTGGAATTTGGAATGGCGTAAATCCTTATCCTTACTAATATTATAAATGTGAATGTGAGTTTGTATGTTTGTTTGTAACGCTTTCACGCAAAAACTACTGAAACGATCACCATGAAATTTTGCATACACGTTGTCCGGGACACCAGAAAGGACATAGGGTACTTTTTATCGTTCAACGCGGACGAAGTCGCGGGAACCAGCTAGTATATTAATATATTTTTTATTTATATTATATTTTATATTAAATTATATTTTTTTAAACTAATATAATATGTTAAAATATCTTATTAATCTAGAATATTCATATAGTTTGAAAAAAATAAAAATATTTGCTAAAAGCCATTTGTGCATTTTATTATTTTTGTCGGGAGCTCCATACTAGAACTGGTAAAAGATTACAAATTTTGAATGGCGTACAGTAACTTTATTGAATGGAGAGTTTTAATGTAGTCTAACTTTTAGAAAATATGTATCATCCTTCCTTCAATTCCTTCTTAGTGCAAAGAGCAAATAGCCGTCTGTGAGAAGAAATTGCTCTTTGCAATTTCAACGAACGCACTCGCTTGCGGTAATGGAGCACACAAAGCACAACTTCTCACTGAGTGAACCTACAGGCGTACTACCATTGTACAAATTTTACTTCTAGTACTACACATATCTAGCACTAGCTAGTTCTCACGACTTAGTTTGCGTTGAAAAATAAAAGAAAACGCCTGACAAAATATAACTCCTGATATACAATATAACTTAATACATTGACGCCTGACATTATACTTTTTCCAAGCGTTAGAGCTACACATTGAGCGCTTGGCGTTGCGTTAGGCGCGCGTTGGTACCACAGTACAATACAGTATTTTTTTTTTCCAGATTCACAAAAAAATTCAATCATCTCATTTTATTTTTATAATTTGGACTTTCCACATCTCAAATAAATGTTCGCTTTTGGATAAAGAAATCGGTATCAAAATGGTCAATTTCTATTTTTGTACGCGTCGTGTGTCCACTCTATACGAAAGCGCGCGTTCAAATGTACAACCAAATGGCGACCCATGTATGTCGAAGCGCCCGCCTGACGCGCGCTTGAAGGGAAAACTGAGAACGCGCGCTTGACGCGTGCAAAAGCGCGCGTTGTAATGTGTACGCCGTTATAGAACTTCATAGCTTTCAAAGCGCGCGTTAGCAAAGCGCCTAGTGTGTACCTGCTCTGATTACATCTTTATTTTTAGATAACTGGTGCCTTATTAGCATTATTATTTGCCTTATTAATAATTAGAAAAACGTCTATACTTTTTTATGCAGATATAATTTAATAGGTTTTAGGAAGGGATAACAAAATAGGCTCTGGCATCATTTACTCACTAACAGAACACAAAAGCACACATGTTGTTATTTACGGTGGTCTATAAGGTCTATACGGTGGTATTATAAGGGGATAGATACCGCTGCAAAATAGGCTGCTCAACTTGGCTTACATAATACACAACCCTTAAATTCCTTTGGCATTAAACTATACTAAAATGTAGAACTTGGGTACCAATGATAGTTATTTTTTTACGAAATTTATAATGAATTTTGTAGCTTCTTCACACCCGTAGTTAAATGTACTGTAGTTACTGCTTATAGTTACTGGTAAAGACGTTCTGAAAACATTTAGATTGTCGCTTCGATGGTTTGCGAGTACACTTTCCTTTTAAGTTATTAGTGCTGGCTCAACGCACCTGGTATACACTCAATTAGCGTTTGTAATGAATCACGAGCGAGGATACTAGTTACTACAAATTGTATTATCTATTATTCGATTAGAGACGTCGGCACAAACTAATCAGATCTTACTCTAGTTGGGAGGCGGGTGGCCTTTGTCTCGCTTTGTATACCCACTTAAACAAATCTAAAGCTAGTTTCGGTTCGGTACGGTTATTGACTCTGTATACGATTGTTAATTCCTACTAAATTTCGTTTACCAGTGAAACATACGAGCGTCCTTGCGTAATAGTTGCTAATAGATAGGCGACGCTTCGATATATTCCAATTTCCAATACAATCACACAGAAGGTCGAGACACTTCCCAATACTAAGAGATACATTTAGCTTGGTATATTAAAGACGTATGTAGTACTAGCGTTCAGCCTCCGTATGCTTACGTTATAAAATGAACTTATGTTCCAAATTTCAGCTTTCTAGACCTAAGTAGTAGTTTTGGATGTGCATTGATAGTCAGGACAAACGATATTATAAGTATAGATTACCAACACTGCCTCGGCTTCTTGTGGATTCAATTATTTTCTGCAAATTATATTGCAATTACTAGTATTATGAAATATCAAACTTTGACAAAGATAATTTACTCCATTATGTGTCATCTCCGGAATTCTGCACAGAGATAGACAATGGTAAGAATTAACACTTTATATTTGTTCAGGTAATGCATTTCTTGGAAAACTAGACTTTAGCCGAACCACGCAATACAAACAGCTCATACATAAATCAATAGGTCTCAACTTATTTAAAACCAACAAGTGCAAACATGCGCCAAACAGAAATGATGGCGGCTAGATGGTGAAGCACTTTGTTACATTAAAGATTTTATGAGTTGTGTGCACTTTGCCCGTTAAACTTTAGACACAGTATACAGAGTTAACAATAGAGGACAATGTGTGAATTCATTTAAATAAACAAATTTAAAAAAATTAACTAAATTAACATTAACATTAACATCTGAATTGACTGAATTGACCTCGTTGAAAAATGACGACGGTGGCGGCACCAAATAACATTTTTAATAACATAACATCCCTCGGGAACATAACATTTTTCCAGGATAAAACTTATCTATATGTTATTCCAGGTAATAAACTATCTCTGTGCCAAATTTCATCCAAATTCATTGAGCCATTTTTGTGTGAAAGAGTAACAAACATCCATCCATCCATCCTCACAAACTTACGCATTTATAATGAGTAATTAGTAGGCACTAGGATGTCTTTCTTAAAAGCTTCTTCTAGTTAACAGTTTGCTATTAATCTTTGTTAACAGATTGAACAATTACTATACGAAATTAAATCTACAATAGGCTTATTACATACTGCATTCATGAATTATACTAACTTTTCGGCAAGCGAGCGATACCTAACCTACTCGAGGAAACTTTGCCATGAAAAATTTTCTTCAAAGTAATTGCATATTTATAATCTACACTCATATTATAAAGAGGAAAAAATTTGATTTTTTGTAATGGATAAATTCAAAAACTGCTTAACTGATTTGTACTCTACGAAAATTTCAATAATGAAATTTGTGGCCCCAAAGTATTATTGGCGCTGCAAAAACTATATATGATACATTACATTACATGCAATAGTGGGTAATGAAATGACCCACAAAAAAGTTTAGTAGGCTTACTACGATCATTTTAAATTTCACAGTTTTTAACACTAGTTAGATTGTACTGTAGCTTTTATAAAATCGGGTTAAACTAACCAAAGGAATCCCCCAGTGAATCCTGGGGGATCCTGGTGGACTCGCTCAATAAGGAGTTTCAAAATAGCGCAACAAACTTTCCAACACTAGCAAGTGACAGGTTTTCATCTGTCGTAGATTCATTGCACCATAAATTGAACATAATTATCATCAAAGTAAAGTATGTGCTATTTGGATGTGTGTATATAAAAGCAATATACTAAGAGGATAATTATGGAAATTACTCCATTATATTATAGATATACATACTCGTATATTGAATTGATTACTCAATTCATTAGCGGCAGGAATTCATCAATCAAGCCGTGATCACCATTGATTGATTTGCCTCATTATACTAACCGCGGTTTGTTAACTAAGCTAATATAGTAAATGCAACAAGGGAAGTTTCGAGAATTTTCTCGAATAAAATGTGTTTTAAGATCTGCATACGTGGTCCCTTTTGTATTTTATTGTATTAAAACTCTTTATTTTTATAAAGTATATAGTAACACTTTCGATTCGTTAGGTCAAAGTGTGCAATTTTTTTCTGAAAATTAGATATAATTTTTTTTCCCGTTTAACGCTCTTTCCAGTAGTGAAATCCGCATACAAACCAGATGTATAGTTTAAAAGATCTAACCGTACATACTTACCGAGGGACATACGGCAGATAACTACTTTGTGTGTATACTATGTAAAGATTACTTTCACAATATTGCAGTGATATTAATCAAGTATAAAAAAATAATAAGAAAAGCGTCAAGCACGCTCTCATGTTAAAGTTAATAATAAAAGTAGCCATCTTAATTTTAAAACAATTTAAAATTTTAATAACAGTCTAACGTCGTCGCGTCGTCGTTTCCTCTACAAGAACATGTCGACCTGTTTCCACTTGAAGTCATCTATTAGTTAAAGCAACGATAAAATTGTTATTTGAATTTTCTCGTGGATTAGACATGGCAAGGCTAATTGATCATTACGCTATCAAGTCAATAAGGTGGACCTTCAATTAATTACTTACGTCAATTTGCAATCGTGTTGTAGGCAGGTGTATGACAAAATAATATTTACTTACTACCGATCGGGCTTAGCATAAGTACAATTTTTCTCTGTACACATTACACAAACATTTATAGTTATCGCTCATTCTATTATTTAAAAATAACCCCATCATAATCCATTGGGCGGTTTAGTTCATTGGGCACTTATCATTATTTTATATTTTATTTCCGTGACCTCAGAAATAAAACTGGGATGACTAAATATATTGAAATTGTAGTGAAAATGTCTATGAAAGTCGTAATCAGTACCGAATAATAATAATTATTTACCCAGACGTTTCATTGCAACGCAGTAACAAATACGGAAATTCTTTCCCACTCTTTTTCATGTTTGTTTTTATTTATTAAATCTATTTAATAAATTATAAAAAAACATGAATCACTTTTTATTTGTCTCGTAAAATGTTTTCAATTAAATTGAGGATTAGAACATTTTATTAAAGCTATGTTATGATTAAATTACAAACAGAATTATGCACGTGTCGCAGTGAAACGAGGATACCAAGGATTTCGCGAAAACTCTAGGGTTACCACGAAGTCACAGTCGTATATAAAGGTGCGTCCACATTAAACAACATCCTTTACGTAGTATAAATTGAAGTCGCTGCCCGCGTCTGCCTGTCTGCATATAAGCTTACTCCTAAACTAAGCCACGAATCTTTATGCAGTTTTCATCATCAGTTACCTAAATAATTTTTCAAGGAATATTTGTATACATAATATAATTTAATCTCTCAAGTAAGAAGATAAAAAAAATAACAATTTGTAAACAAGTCGCCGCAACTTCTTCTAAACTACCCAACGGATTTTGATAAGGGTCTTACTAATGGGAAGAGCGATGGAGGTTTATGTATATAATTCACAGAAAAAAATAACATCCGTGCGAAGAGGCGGGCGGACCCGGGGCCGCTTGTAAATAGTAATAGAAAAGAATATTCAATATAATTTTTCGTGGTATCCCTAGCGATTCCGAGATATCCTTGGTACTCTCATTTCACTGCAACATGTATTTAGTCATTAAATTAAGACAGAAATAAACACAAACTCGCTAAGTCTCAGACTAACCTAATTACTCTATAACGGGCTGCTGGTAGAACATTGTTGCACTTGCAACGGAATGTACGCGTGCTTTAATATCCTGTGTAAGCTTTACTCTGTTATTTTTTAATATTATGCAGAGCGCGCTTAGAACGCCATATTTTACGACATAATATGTATGTACGTATACCTTGTATTTATATCGGAGTATTTTGATATTTGCTAATCATAGTTTTAGGTTAATAATTAAATCGTGTCATAATCTTTAGCTTGCTTATCTTTAGGTAAATAATATAAAACAAAGTCCCCGCCGCGTTTGTCTGTCTAGATGTTTGTGTATTTATAACTAGAAAGTGTCCGCGACTTCGTTCGCGTTGAATATTTAGCCTATTTCCACCCTGAAATTCTAATCTATACAATATATAATAATACAAGTGAGAGATTTCCCTATCCAAATATTTTATCGATTAATCGAGATATTATAAATTTAAGTAAAATAATTACAGTACGAAAACCGTTACAATTTTTTCAGAAAAATGAAATATTGGTTTCAGGTTTAATATATAATTGATATTAAGCCTGAGTCACGTCTGACCATACCCTATTACAAAATTTACTAAGCCTGGATTGCACCATAATATGTTATAACTGGCCTGTTTATACATATACAGTACTGGTTGCTCTCGGTTGCTAGGTTATATATAATAATAATATGTATAAACTATTATTAACGTTACAATGTAAGTAATTTAACGGATAAGTCAGTTTGGCGCCAGCACATCTTGTTGCCAACGAGGGGGTTTTGGGGTATTGGGGGCGCTATACCCGATCCATTTGTTTAGTTGTCCTCCGTATAAATTCAAATTGAATAACAAACCGAGACACGCGCCCATTAGTTTAGATGCCGTTCGTATCGAGAGAACACAATAACATAAAGTAAATGTATGTATTTTTTTTATTATTTGTGAAGATGCTCTTATTGTAATGAGCAAGAAATCTCTCATTCAAAAAGAAATAAGAACAGAATAAAGAGGAGTGTTTCTGTTCCTCTTTACATAGTATAAATTGAAGTTGCTTTCCAAATGGCCGCTAGCTCCTCCTAAACCACGCAACGGATTTTGATGCGGTTTTCACCATCAGTCTGATAATTTTTCATGAAGTTTTATATGTCTATAATTTTCTATACGCGAATCGAAAACTTTGGAAAATTTGCGAAACTTTCTTTTAAAGAAAATTTAAGGAGTGTGAAATTGTGAAATTGAAATAATATATTAGAAAAATTAATATTATATTTGACACACTCGCACACGTTTGACACTATGTATGTATTATCTAAAAGCTACGCGGTCGTCACGCGGCAACGCGTCGAAAATTAATTACGATTGAATTTCGACCACTGGGCAACCACTAGTTTCTTATTTAATTGATTAAATAATTCTTTGTTGCCGCCCAAATGTTTTTGTTTAATCAACAGAAATAAAGATTTCCTTCTCGTATATTATTTATTGTATTGGCGCCATCTAAAGTTCTCAATCTCGAATGTGTAGGTGAATCAATAGTATTGAAAACAAAGTTAATGCCAAATTCGCACCCACAAACGGGAAGTTTAAGTTTAAAGTACAAAACCAAATAGCAGTCTATATGTTGGAACAAGACAACGCTGTGGATGTGTATACGATCCCTCTACGAAACAATCAAGCGGGCTGAAAGTTTAGCCGCAATGAAAACATACGTGACACTATATTGTAGGTACACTGTCAAGTTGTAAAGTATTAGCATACCTGTTCGATAAACTTTGCTTAAGTTAAGCTTGTAAAGTACTAGATTTAGCTCGCGTTTTCGTCCGCTACTTGACACTTACAGATTATGAAACAATGATGAAGATCCAGAAGAATTATTTCCGCGACTTAATCCACATTTATTAAGTCTTTATTAATCATATACTTTTGTCAGAGGTTAAATTATGAATTTTTATTTTTAAATAGAAAAGATCTCATCTTGTATTAATTTGTAAGGCAAAATGACACAATATTACAAAAAACAACCATCTGTTTATCCGATCGGGTAACAGATTTTTATATATTTTTACTAAATTTCACAGGATTCACTGGGTTAATCTGTTGATTGCCTGAAGACTGAATAAATGTTTTAACATCTAAAAAAAGGGCGCGGACGAAATTGCGGGCAAAAGCTAGTGAGACATAAAAAGCCAAGAAGATCAGTGCTTTAATAGGATTACTAAGAACTTTCGCACCCTTTGCAGTTATACTCAAAACGAATGCTTAATTTTAAGGACGCGTATAAAGAGAAATAGCCAATCCTAGATTTGAATTTTATCTAAGTAAACAGTCTAATTTTTTTTTTAAAATAGATAAATACATTATAAATGATAGTGAAGACAGTGACAGAAAACATAATATAATAAATTTTCTCGATAGAAAAAAAAATCCCCAAGTGAACTCTCATTTCCATCGATTTTGGTTTTATTTTCAAAACGACACACATTATAAAGCTAAAAGTGTATCAGCAATCTCACTTCACAAATTATCTAATGCTTTATGTATCAATTTTTCTTTTGACATTGTAGTTTACGAATAATTAATAATATTTAATACTTTGGCTCTTATAACATTTTTATTCAGCGAGTTGCGCTATCTTCCGTCGCATGTTGTGCGTAGTTCTACGTGTTTTGTGTCACTATCATGTCCAAGGGGCCACGCGGGCGAAATTACAAATTTTGTTTGCTTTATACGCACTCTGATAAGCTTTAAGATGGAAAACGCGACGTTCATAGTGATTGGTCGAGAGCCGTGTGTGCTCTATCCCAATAGGCCGCGTGAGGCGTCGAGGATAATGCGAGAAAGTTCCTTATTGCTTCCTGAGGTATTCATCTCACCTGCTGATATTGTTGCGGCGTAACCTTCACGTCTTTCATCGAATTTGTTCTTTCAATCTTTTGTAATATCTTAAAAAGTACAGTGTAAGAGAAATCCATCCGTACTATTAATATTATAAATGCGAAAGTTTGTATGGATGTGTGGATGTTTGTTACTCTTTCACGCAAAAATTACTGAATGGATTTCAATAAAACTTTACAATAATAATAGCTTATACATCAGATCAGAATAAGACATAGGCTATATAAATAAGACTTAAATATTGTATTTAAGTCTTAAATTAGTACGGATTGGGCGCCACCGTCGCGCGGCGACGCAACCGTCGTCACAGCGATAACGATGTCCGGCTTTGATTAAAAGATGTCCGGCGTTACCACTCACATATTTTTCCTTTCAACGCGGACGAAGTCGCGGGCACCTGCTAGTACTTAATATTGTATTAGAAATGTGAAAGCATTTCTGTCTGTATAAAAAGTTTCAGATGAAATATCATGAAATTTTGCATACACATTGTCAAGGATGCAGTTAAGGACATACTGTTTCTTCCACACAGAAAAAAAAATACTTTTAGAGGGATCACATTAACTTCCACATGTTCTAGTAATGTGAAACAGACTGTTACTTTGGTGGTATTTCCATGACATGGTAACCTTGACCTGATGCTGCATCATCAAGTAGTCTGCGGGACACCCAACTCCTCGCCAACTTACAGCAGATATAATGTGTTTGGGCTCGATAGAAAGTTGGGGTTAAGATTTTAATTATAACTTGTATTTTATTATTAAAAAGAGTTTAAATTATCAAAGGGTAAACTAATCCTATTCATCCTTTCAATATTGGCTCTGGCAAGAATTTCGTCCCGAACAATAGATCAATTCAATCTGTAGACTACTTGAAATTTTAAATGAGAGAGGATTGGGATTTCATCAATAGTCAATGTATTTGACTTTTATTCTGAACAAACTCGAATCAACAGCAACGAGGCAGTCAATTATTCGGTAATACCACTGGGGAAATGAACATAGGGCAACGTCTTTGTTCAGGCGCCTGTTGATGGATCGATATCAAAGCGCGTGGCGCATCAAAGGATTTGTGACATTTAAACCACAATCTAACAATGCAAATTAAATTGTAAAGTGTTAAATTACTTAAACAATATATTCAATTAACAAAGATTATTCGAAGATTTATTATTCATTATTCGATTATTTCAATAATAATCATAATAACATCTCAAGAGGCTCTCACTAGATGGCTGGATCAAGGGTCAGATACAGAAGGCGGTACTTCTGGACACGGCACGAATTGTCAGGAGGTTCCTCACTCTGCAGCCCTAACCACCGGTAGCTTGGGCCTAGCCCCGCTACTAGCGGATGTCTAGTTTTAAGTTTTTTATAATATATATTGTTTTTTTTTTTTTTTTTTTTTTTTATATAAATGTATATTGTAAAAAATTTAAAATTAAGAAAAATAAATAAATAAGTGAGATAATCATAATAATAATACCATGGTGCATGGTGCAAAACCTCACTATCGGAAGACCAGTGCATTATGCTGATTTGGAGCCGGTTTGTGAAGTGGGACGTTTGTGATGTCTTTCTATAATGTTTCCTATTTATTCTAATCAAATATGGCTGATTGATCCCACTACATAACGAATTTGGAACTTAATTTAAACTCACGATATATTGTTGTCATAATCAATACTAATAATAAATCTGTAAGTGTAGGTATTGTATGTATATATGTATGTATGTTCCTCCATAACTCTTAAACGAATTAACTGATATTCATGAAACTCGGTAGATAAACATTTAGACGTACAGGACATAGGATAGGCTACTTTTTTCTTTTTCAACGCGGAAGAAGTCGCGGGCGCCAGCTAGTACAAAATAAAGTATTTGATATGAGTTTGACTTTTATTAAATTCATAGCACATTTATTCAAATATTCGTTGAAAAGATAAACTAAAGTTCAGCCGCACCGAAATTTTCCAATAAAAAGTTCTTTTGGTTTATCTTTTTGCTATTATATTACTGACCTTTGTACCTACGGAGATCGCATAAATTTCAAACAAGGTTTGTATTCGTCGATGCCTTAATATTATGCGCAATATAATAAAATCAATACAAAGTCTTTTGACATCTCATGAATTCATATAGAATTTTCTCTTTTTTTAAAAATTAAACAATGAGGACAGTCGCACCATTATTTATATTTTAGACGATTTTTTATATTTTTCTAGGATAAAAAGTATCCTATATGTTAATCCAGTTAATAAACTATCTGTGTACCAAATTCCATACAAATCCGTTCAGTAGTTTTTACGTGAAATAGTAACAAACATCCATACATACACATACATATAGTATATTAGTAACATCCTATATTAGTAGGATGTTCTCACTTAGTTGAGATTAAGTATTTCAATTTACGCCTCCATTAATCATTAAAGGTCAATTTTCAAATGGCTTTGAAATTTTCAAAGAGCTAATTAACATTCTTTTTACAATGCTTCCATTAGCTCGAAGGTTTCTCTCAATAGATGTTGTTGGTGGATTTTATTTAAAAATCTACCTTTCAACCGTTACAACGAAGGACAAAGGATTCTGAGGTCCTAAATATTTTAATGAAGAAATGTTAATTAGTTCTCCTTTTGATAATATTGATGATCCTTTTGATAAAGAATCTATAAACCCACAGTGTGTAACTATTGACTGGACATAATGACTATTGGCTATTGACTTGTTGACTTATTGTACGTACTTACTAGTTGTGCCGGCTACTTCGTAGGCTCTGTAGTTCGTTTTTTAAAATCCCACAGGAATCCTTTTTCCAGGATAAAAAGTACCTATATGTTAATCCAAGTAATAAAATTTTTTTAATTATTGAGTAACTTTGGCATATCTAATATTATTAAGATTAGGATTGATGAAATAATGGACACCTTTAATAATATTAATAGGAACAAGTTGAGCTAAATATTTTTGAAAATATCTCTTTATAGGAATTGAGTAGAGATGAATTTCGGAAAAATTTGTTTAGGTGAAAACCTAAACAAAGCCAAAGCCTTGTTTCAAGAAATTTCCCCTAGAAAATTGCATAAAAATCCAATAAAGCTGTTTTCGAGGCGCTTGCGTACCTCACGCGATCCTACTTTAAAAACTGGCCACTTGCTGCAAAATTTCTTACTTATGTAAATTTTTGTTAAAAAATTGGACATCAGAAGATTTATGTTTATCAAAAATGAAAAGTAATTTTAGCAATCATATATTTTTAAATATTAAAACGTAGCAAGTAAGTAGCTAAGTACCTACATAGAAAGCTTATCACATGAAAGCCTCTCACGACACCTCAAATACTATGTACATTTACGAAGTGAGTAAATCTATCCTTTACTGTTATCCTTTTTCTTTGTGAAGAATAATGTTGGTGATCTTTTTCGTATTTCCTTTGTTGTCCCGGACAGGTTCGTCCTCGAGATGTCAATTCACAATGATGCATGCGAATAAACTCATATTGATCCACGCTTCGGGTGTTTACCACACTACTGCACAGTACATGGGAGATAAACAGTTTCAAATATCTATACTTTATAAAATTTATATCACTAATATTGAAACGATGAAACATTTCTTTCTTAATCAGTTTCTTAAAAATTAAAAAGCTTCGTGGTTGCCACGTTACTACTTGAAATATGTTCCATTTTTAAATGTTAAACTCGACAGACAGGCTGACGGTTCACTTGAAGGTATAGGTGTGGCTACCGTCGCTGATACTCGGGGTACACGGGCAGCAGAGTGGCAGCAGAGTGGAGCAAGCAGCAAAGCATCCCAAGAACAGTTCTTTTATATATCACATATTCAGTAACCAGTGTAACTATCGGAATAATTACATAAAATATTAATGTGACTGCCAACGCCATCTCTCCACTATATAGAAACACTAATATGTTACACAGTACATCTCTATCGATCAACCGAGTTAATTAAATAAAAGCCTTTAATAAATTATAATTTTCAAGAAATTGACGAGTCATAAACTGGGTCCGCCTGGCACGAGGAACCATGCCATTATGATGCCAGAACCCACTTCCATTTCACAGGGAATCCTTATCTCACCAAACAGGGTGAAATCTCCTCATCTCATCAAGGTCAGCGTTCTTGTAATCTCCATGAAACATGTTAGCCACTTACCTTTAAATCAACCGTCTATTTACCTGCCTCCTTGAAATACTTACACATAAAAAGTAGCTGTAAAATCTAAGAAACTGTCACAAACATCTTTAAAACATTTAAGACATTTCAAAAGAATCAAATTGAATTATTTGTGAAACGTCGCGTGAATTTTCCAGTGAAGGTTGGAGGTAAGTAAGAATATTAACTCGCAAATAACATTTATTCAAACCTACATATTTCGAAGGTAAATTTTAAACATTATTCGTATTGTATGTGCTAATTATTTTACAAATAGATTAATATACTCGTAGGTATTATAATATGAGGTAGAATTTTGTTTATTATTGTGTTGTATGTTGTGTACTTAGTCGTTTTTGTGTTTGTGGAAAATAAGCTAAATAAATATACATTTTAATCTAAAGAAAATGAATGCTACTAATATATTTTGTAATAAAGTGTGTACAGTCAGTTAAAGGTAATTAAAGTTTTATTGGTACAGTACATTGAAATAACATGTGCCAGTATAATCCACAAACTAATTTCATAAAGGCGCATGTATTGGATAAGTATTAAACGTACAGATGCTGATTGGAAAACCGAATTGTGGAGAGGCTGCGACCCGGAAACAATAAAAACTTTACGGTCCGCTTTGCGGAAGCACTTGCCTTCACTTCCGGAAGGTGGCGCTGCAAGCGCCATTTCGTAGCCAATGGATATTATTTAATTTTTGTTTTAATTTTAAATTTAATTTAATATTTAATTTTTTTTATAGATGCAGGAGCACACTGCATTTACAGTCGTAAATTGAGCAGCCTGTCTGTCGTCTGTAAGTGCCCCTTTACAGAAGATTAATTTTATGTGGTCACCGTCGCCTATGACACAAGAAACGCCACAGATGCTGTAAGTACTCTGCCATAGTAGTATTAGTAAAATTGAGGATAATTGATTGGAAAGGGATAGAGTAATGAACTCTGGCATCTTTAACTCACTCACACCGAAAAACAACAGCACAGTAATATTATTTCACGGCGGTCTTCTGTTGGGCGTTAGTTATTGCCGCTAGACGGGCTTCCCAAATGGCTGCGATTATACTCTGCTACTACCTACTTACTTAAAACTCTTGCACTCTGTGTAAAACTCGTAAGAAATCGCCTACTCATATCTATAATTATAACAACGGGAAATACCTAGACGATATTCAAAATTTACGATAAACGAAGTCAACAAAAATACAACAGTAGGTTATTTGTTGGATTTGAAATAGCGCTCTGCAGCGAAGTAGTTACTATGCCTGTCGCAATGATATTTGAATTTGTGTACGCCAATGCGAACTTTCTGATCGTACCTTATACAGATTTTCATTTTATAAAAGTATGTTGTATAAGAAATAAACAACAAGCAGTTGAAGCAGTTGAATAAATCGCTCTTCTTGTGTGTCAATACGTTTGCTTATGTATTCTAGTAATACAAATATCAATTAATAAATTTTAAGAAATATTTGAGAAAACTTGAGTCAGACAATGTATAGTATGTTGCTTGTATGGTCCCGTCACTCTAAAGCTAAACTATGTAACCTCGTAAGTAACTATTGAGATTATAAATGCGAAAGTTTGTGAGGATGTATGTTTGTTAATTTTTTACGCAAGAACGACTGAGCAGATTTGGATGAAATTGGGCACATTGAAATTTGGATGAAATGTTAGGTTCCCGAGAGATGGTTTAAAAATATTGAAAATGGCGAGCTTTAAACACATTAATACTTATATATATATTATATTTTTCAACGCGGACGAAGTCGCGGGCACCATCTAGTCTTAATAAAAAACTTAAAACTACATAATAAATAATAAGAGTAATTAAAATATACACAATACAACTTGCATGCGATTTCGTCCTAGTAACTTCATAAAATATGTGGCCTTCTATAGGTGTAAGAATTTTCAAAATCGGTCCAGTAGTTTTTGAGTTTATTCATTACAAACATACAAATCACCTTTCTTCATAATATTAGTATTGATATAGATAAAATTAAAGCTAAAAAATAATTAAAATTGGTCCAGGTGACAAGATAATCAACGTCATGCTGGTTGCATTACCTGTCTGGATTGCTATAGGTATTTATATCGCTGAGAGATGCCCAGCCCTGTCATCGCCAGTTCTGTCGATAAGTGTCGTCCATCAAAAAAACTCGAGTCTGACATTGTACGCTGCTTGTATGGTACTCGTACATTCAATCTATAAAATAACCTAGTAAATGTAATAAAAGGGGCGCTAAATGCATAAAACATCTAATATAACATTATAGTCTTTCATTTGTTTTTCTCATTATCAACGTAACAGGACCGTATTTTAATAGAATCATATTTTATTTTAATACTAGCTGCTGCCCGCGACTTAGCCCGCGTATATTATATAATAAAAACCTTCCTCGAGAACCACTCTATCCTTTGGTGAAAACAGCATGAAAATCGGTGCAGTAGTTTTTGAGTTTATCGCGAACAGACAAACTGACACACGCGGCGGAGGACTTATTTGTTTTATAATAATTATGTAGTGATTTTAATTTATTTTAATATTAAGGAATTTAAATACTAGTAAAACATTTTTTTTCGTACCTAATGAAACTTTTTATTCGAAATTATTACTAAATTGTTATAGAAGATAACCATAGTGAAATAACAGCATATGTGCTGTTGTGTTTCAGTGAGTGAGTAAGGGATGCCAAAGCCCATTTCCCTATCACTTCCTAATCCCTATACTTATTCCTAGATACTATAGTAGGCAGTAGCGCACTCTTAGCACCTGTGGCGTTGCTTGTGTTATAGGCCACAGTAGCCACAGACCTTCTGTCAAGTGGACTGTCAGCCTGTCTGCCGTCTTTAACATAAAAAAAGTTGATCGACGACTTAATAAGTGATTAATACCATCAAGTAATTGGAAAGCACAAATTAGAACGTCTCTATTTTAGGCAAGTATTAAAAGCTAGTTATAGATGTTCGCAAAAAGTGTAGAGTTGCCTTGATTTGCCCTCGATTCGCTTTCACTCGTCCGGATTCGGAGCCAATGTATGTGAGGAGTAGCTAATTACGTGTTCATTCATAGAACTTACCATCTTGACATTGTTTTTGATGTATTCACAATCTCCTTTAGAAATCTTTTTTTGTTATTCAATGTATCTATGAAGGCTGATTTAAAATTACAATATAATATTGAATTACTTATATGTATACGATTCACTCACAGTATCCTCTAGAAATGCCTACATAGATCTATGAAGTCAGATTTTTTAATTAAAATATACAATGAATTTATCTATACCTATATTATGTACGATTCCAATAAATCTCGTTAAAACTATTGTTTTGGTTATTCAGTATTGTTCTTGCCATCATATCATTAAATAATGAATCGAACCCGGGACCCATGAGAGGGGTAAGGCAAGCTTCCTAACCACTCATGAAACAGGCTCGTCAAAATAGTTTTTAAACGAAAGAATTATGTAACCCTAATCTTTTCAAAGTTCGAGTGTATAGGCATCTTCTGGGTGAGCTCGCTCCATCTTATATAGGCCTCATCCTGCTACTCAGCTGGTTGTTGGCCAAGAGCAAACATATCTCTAATAAAAAAAAGCTAACATTATTTCGTTTAAAACATAAATACGAATATATCTATAAATAGACTTAATTTCGACTTACCCACTACACAACTGAAGATATATATTTTTTATTCGCTCAACATTTTTATGCTTGACTATTTTTTAACTTACATCCAGTAACGAATTAGGAATGAAAATATATCGTTATATAATTTTATTGGCTTATCATTTCTGAGTATTCGAAATCCAGACAAATTATTAAAATATACATACTTAGTTTTTTTCTCTGTTACACCTATATAAATGCCCACGCATGCTAACTATAATCCTATTAATATTATAAATGCGAAAGTTTTTATGTTTTTATACTTACCTGGATGTTTATTCTTTTATATAGCAAAAACAGCAGAACGGATAAGGATGAAATTTGGCACACAGATAGTAGTTTATTACCTGGATTAACATATAGGATACTTTTAATCCTGGAATTTGGATAGTTTACCAAGGAATCGACTAAAAACATAAAAAGTTAGGCGCCACGTCCGCGTCGTCACAAAAATCGGTGCCACAGTCGTTAAATTTTCAAGCGTACGAAGTCATGGGCCCAGCTAAAACGTGGATAATATTATAAATGGATGGATTTTTATTGTTACGCTTTTGCACCTTAACCAGGAAATTCATGTAGGAAAAGTATTGGGTACTTTTCATACAGGAAAAAGTGCTTAGTATATTCCTGAAGGACGCGGACGAAGTCGCGAGCAAACGTTAGTATTTTATATTATGCGCAGTTAGAGGACCGTAAAACCGAGTTGTAGTTGCATTAGTAGAGTTGACGTAGTCGCTTGTAGCAATTGTTTGTATTGCACCTTGATTTAACATTCAACGCTGGTTCCGCATCCACAATTTCGACATTGTCGGCGCAACTAAGTACGTGGCCACTGGCCTCCACATACCAGCGCACTGCATTACTAACAAACACGTTTCATTGGAAGAAATGGTCATCGCTTGATTTCAACTGGACCCTAAGAAAAGGAAAATCCAAAGACACGTCTAAGGGAACGATAAAAATGCTAGTAAATAAAACAATAGTTCTTCAAACTTTACATAATAGAAGTCGGTTTCCGCGTCTGTTGTCTGTATATACTCGTACATGTTTCTTTGAGATAAGCTCTAAAGAAATGTATAATGTGAACAGAGCTGTGACAGAGTAATAGTGTTAAATGAACTATTAGAAAACTCATCTAATTATTAAATTAGCCTTTTGAATAGATACATAAAGGCTATGATGGAAATACTTAAAGATCGATAAGACGTAACCGATAAGTCACCGATGAGTCTTGACGGTTATTGAAATCCTTTTTGTGGCTTTACTTAATCCTTCAAATTTAGTGTAAGTAAATGTGTGAGTATATAAATTGAAGGCAATTTACCAAGATGTCTCTTTGTAACACAATATCACAGTCAATGTGTTGTTGCCGAGGTAACGAACGATCAAGTTTCGGTGTAAACCTGTACAACCTTTATATTACTTACATCGATGTTTTCCTTTGTTTCACTACACGAGGTGTTTCATGAAGGCTTTCTTCGTGGTCGATTTATGATCGCAAAGATTACGAGTACTTGAGGACAAATATTACCGTTGCTTATCTTATATCCTTTTACTGATATAAACGGAAAAGTAAAGTTGCATACCCGTTGTCAGGGCTACAGTAAAGAGTATAGGATATTTTTTATTTAGAAAAAAGTAATGTTCCCAAATGTCATCTAAAACAAAATTCAACACTTTATTAAAAGGGACTCGGACGAAGTCGTGTACAAAAGCCAGTAACCACCCTCTTACATTATACCACCGCAAAAGAACAGCAAGTGTGTTGTTGTGTTTCGGTCAGTGAGCAAGTGATGCCATAGTTCATTTCCCTTTCAATCCTTCTTATTAAACTTACTATGGTCAGCAAAGCGCCCGTGGCGTTGCATTAGTTTTAGGCGACGGTAGCCAACCTACCAGTAAATAGACCATAAGAATACATTCTAAATATTAAAGATTATATAATTTCAAAAAGGTATTAACTACACCCGGATAGAAGTAATTGCGAGCAGGTAGGACTAGGCACTAATCGGGAACTGTAAGCTTGTAGTTAAGGGATTATAGCATTTTGGGTCGACGTTACAGATTATTATTAACGTTCCCAATTTGCGCTTACTTAAATTTCCGATTGGGGATTTGAATATGTGACCAAAGTTTAGCATAAAATTACATTTGATTAGTGAAATATCTTGCTTCGCATGGTTGGTGCCCTAAATGGCCAAGGTGTTAAGGGTTGACACCAGATGATATAGGGCGGCTGGCAGACTGCCAATTGCACAGCTAACGTTAAAAGCGTAAGGGAGTAAATTTTAGTAGTTTAGATATAGGCGTAGGCGTAGGCGTGGGCGTAGACGGATGAGGAAGATGTAGACGTAGGCGTGCCTTGAAATTCGGCCGGCGTCTATTAACGCAGGAAGTCCGCGATAGACATCCCAGGCACAGGATGTGTGGGGGATACATACCTCTGTAAAAAAAAGGATCGCGAGATAGAGGGTATTTTAGTTGAAGAAGCTACCCAAGTTTGATGATGGTATGCCGTGGAGCCGAAACCCTGACCTTCGACTTTTTAGCGCCCTCAATCTATCGAGATTTGAAGCTCGAACATATCTGTAGTAAATTATAAAATGTAATTTGTCATTGCAGTTATCAATATTACTACTAATAATAATAACTAGTGAGTCAAATAATTATGAGTAAAAAAATATACTAGTAGAGAACACTGCGTTCCGCACCAAAATAGAAGAACACTATAAAATAACTCCGCTGTTATGTTTCAGTGAAGATGATAGAGCTCATCCCAATATCTATTTATCCCATATTCTTTACTTACCGCCTTTAGGTGTTACTTGTGGCAAATCTAGCCACGGTGATAGGTGCATAAGTCAGGCTGCTTGCCGACATTTACAAAAAAAGAAAAACAAAAAAGAACTTCCTACCATTTCGTTTCGCTTCCTATATTAGCGTGGTTCTAAAATCCGAAGGTGACCAGTGACCACACGAAATGGCTAAGGATTCAAAAAGTACTGTTCTCGAGGGATAATCTAAAAACAAAAATCCAACGCCTGGCAAAAGTGTAACAGCAATAAAGATGTCACGCATAACGCCTGATTGCTCATATATTTTGTCATGCATCATATATTTATATTACAACGCAGTCCAAGTCTCTTGTAACAGCCAGTTATTAATAAGTGCTAAGTTGCTAGATTAAGTGGACATGTACTTACCTACTTAGTTGAGAACTAGGTAAACTAAGTTAAAAACTAAGTTATGTGTGAAACCGAATTCGACTTTATTACGGCTACATTCTTTTATTCACATAACAATAAGCGTTTTTATGATTTCCGTTTACACATAGGGTTGTGCAATGAAATATATACCTTTCAAATAATTCACAAAGGCACATACACTTAGAAATATCGAGAGTTGAATTCGGGTTTTCCTGTGAGGCTGTACTGTTGCGGTCTCTTTTGCGCGAACTGGTACTGGCGTTTCGCTATCTCACTCAAACCTTAGAAGGCTTGCGCGGAAAGAGAATGTGGCGAACGAACGACCTTTTGCCGTTATGGGCAAGCAGTGCGGACCGTGCGTTCACTGGGAGCGGTTAACTCGGTTTTGGTCTTACTATACATCGCGCTGAACATCTGACTAGCTGAAAAAAAATTACGTAAATATTACAACATTCACGCATCGATTATAAAATACACGTTAACGTTTTCCAGGCGTACTGCTTGCGCCTCTATCGCGGACATTTCGACACTTCAAAACTACTCTGTGCATCGTATTTCGTTTGAGTTTCGTTTCGAATTGTGTAATTCTGTTTGGTCCTGGTGATTTTGTTTTATTATATTTTATGTTGTTTCGCTATCCTCTACAATATCCGTTGGTGTCTAAAATATCGGTTACCTTTGTGTTATCACGTGATTGCTTTTTCTTCTGAGTGGATTGTCACGGAGCCGTAGGTGAGCATTTAATATTTAATAGTATTTTTAAAAATATTCTTTAAGTTATTTAGTGATACAGATGAGTTAGATATATAGAAATATACTAACACTTAATATAAGTACAATATATGGAGCGCTAAGGCAAAACAATGTCTTTGAAATATAATTCATAATTTATTAATCTTATAGAATAAAGATTTAGTAAGAAATACATTAAAAATTCCCAATAATTACATAGTAATCGTAATTACTAGCGATCATTAGTTACTAGCGGCCCGCTCCCGGTTTCGCACGGGATGCTACTTTTTATATACACAAACTCCTCGTTTATAAATGGTTCTGAATTAAAATCCGTTGGATGGTTTAGAAGTAGTTAGTAGAAAAACAGACGTGACGGATTTATAATATGTAGAGATTAAAGTTTTAATGAAAGAAATGGTTACTCTGAATCAACCGTAGAGATATGCCATCGCGGAGTTTTCTTCAAGATTTTAGAAGAACTACAACTCTCTAGCTAGTACATCGTTTTTATGTATCTCTTAAGGTTTAGCCTACATACTAAGCGCCTCTTTCACAAACGTCAAGTAGGCCAAACTGTCATTTAAAGTCACCGGTAACCGGGGTAAATGGAGCTGATATACCTTTGTTTGTACGGTAAACGTACTAAACATTAAATAGAAAATAATTTAAAAAAAATCGGCTATCGAATGATACAGTAAACCGAGTGCATGATTCAATATAACAAAAAATTATTTCTAAAAGTAACTTATCAACACTTTACATGTAGTTTGTGAAAGAGGTCCTAAGTCTTGTAAATTTATTTGGCGACTTGGTTGCAAAATATTAATATTATTATAAACTTCCCGTAAAAAATATCTAACTGATGGTGAAAACCGCATCAAAATCTGTTGCGTGGTTAAGGAGGTGTTAACGGTTAAATAGATAGATATACGCGGAAAGCAAAGGATTATACTAGGTATGTAAGATTTGCGAGTAACGCAAATCGCGAGTTTTTTTGAATAGGGGAAATGACATTTACGCACTTTCCCTCGTCGACGGGGACAGTCGACGAGGAGTGTGGGACTCGCCCGGTGAAGTGACTTATTATAGGGAATACCCACTAAAACCCCCCCGATCAGCGGTGATGTGTGGGTCCGAGACAAGAGACGAGGCCTTATTCTCGGATAAAGCAAAGGGCCAGGTTCGGTAGTGGATATTCCCGGTACAACCACAGAATAAGTTAATAGTACTACAAGTAGTAGTAAAACCAGACTAAAACAGAGTATAAAAGATCATTTCGATAGATAGTCTTGAAAGGAATCGAACCTGGTACCGATGTGTTCGAGAGCTAAGCAATAACCTCTCGATCAAATTCTACTCTCTTAGTTAAGTTACAAAGTTCTGTACTTATATATTTGTCCCTCATCAATACAATAGTTAGTCTTCTAAGTACTAATGAGTTTCGAACTTGTTGACAATGCGATAGATATCCGAATAAAACTGAAGAGCTTGTATAACTATGTCTATATATTCATTTTCCTTTTCAATGGTTTCAATTGTCTAACATTCTGACTCCTTTCTTTACTGTAGGCAGACGCCTATATATCTGCATTTTATCAACATACACTGGACCGCAAAGAAAAAAGGTCGGTTAGAAAATCTTCAATATCTTCAAAAGTACCTGACCTAGCTTTTATGAAACTAAATAAATTTTATTTTTATTTAAGCATATTAAAATATTCTTTAATTTAGTCTTTATTTCATAAAGCTAGGCAGGTATTTTTGGAGATATTGAAGATTTTCTAACCGACCCTTTTTCTTTGCGGTCCAGTGTATAATATCTGGATTTAGATATGGTTTTCACAAATGGAAAGAGCAATCAACGAGAAAGGTTTATGTATATAATTTGCAGAAAAATGCATTCGTGTGAAGCCGAAGGCGGTCCGCTTGGATGTTTATAAGAAAAAGTAAAAGGCTCGGTCGGCGTACCTTACAGCTGTTTCTCGTTTGGCGTCTTCTTTTTTCAAACAAGCATTATCGCAACGTCAATGCTCGTAACATTCCGGTTGTATGGGCTAATGCACTTATTGGATGGCATAACTTGAAACATGTTTAAGTTACCATACTTACACGTCAAAGTTACGGAGACATGATGTAAATATTTAGTTAGTTCTAGTCTCTTATTTTTTGGTTCACTAATTTTTGTATTGTTTAGTTTATCGTTAACTTAACGTAACTTAACTAAGTAAATGTATTAATAAATAATATAAAAGTGCGAAAGTAACCGTAGTTTTGTATGTTTGTTACGCTTTCACGTCTTAACTACTCAACCGACCATCATTAAATTTTGCATTCACATTGTCAGAGGTACCGAAAAGTACATAGGGTACTTTTCATCCAGAAAGAAGTTCTGCTCCCGACGGACGCAATCGAAGTCCAGGGCAAAATCTAGTAATATAATGTAGTAAAAGTTTTTGAAGATACTTGTTATTCTTTCACGGAATTTTTTTAAACGATAACTTATTATAGTTAACATTATTTACCTAATATATTGTATTCATCAGACAGAATAACACAAAGGCTAAAACTTATAAAGATTCGCGGACAAAGTCGCCGACAAAAATTAGTGTAAGATAATGTGAGTTCTTTCAGTATCTACATGTGCATTGTCTGTTTTGGTCTCTTGACATTTCAACTCGTGAAAACATCGTGCGACATAAAACTTTATGCTTTCGCATCTACTGTGCCTACTATGAGTAGTTATATATTTAACATTCATTTATCTGACTGATTAGTATATTTATGTATCTGAAATATATAACATATATTTATGGCATTTTGAGGCAATTCGGAAAACAGATTACAATCGGAGGATACAGTTTGATGTTGTAGCTACCATATCTATCGCAACATACACGTACATATTTACATAAAACGCACGACAGTGTCCACGACACAGCTACAACCCATTTTTTTCTGATTCAGGACTATGTGGGCTTTTAGGAGTCAAATCAGTATTCACAAGTGAAATAAGTATTATATTTCACACAAATCAAAATAAGTTTAGTGTACACGACTGACAATAGATGACTGTATCAATTTACTAACACATGGACGATTAGGAAAGCGCAGTGTGGGATACCCTGCGGCCTGGACAGACGGCTTGAAAGGTTTCGCAAGAAGCGGCTGGATTGCGAAAAACAGAAGAGACGGTGATTGGTCGCGAGTTTTAGGAGAGGCCTACAAAAATGGGAGCAGCAGTGAAGAGACACGGGCTGATGATGATAGACCATCAATGTGTTTAACTTAAAACAAGTGAAGGCAATAACGGAAAATAGATTTATTATATTAAATTAAAGATAAGCTGGTACCCGATACCCGATTGATAACTGCCCTAGTGAGCTATTAAGTTGGATACTTATATCAAATAAATGTGTCACTTCTTACAACTAAAAATTAAGTTGTTATTGTCAGTGATTTTTTTCCAATATTATTTTTTCTCTCTCTATATTGATCAACTATTGGCCTTACTCGAGAATTGGTTACAACAAAAATAGACAAAAAACAAGTTTACAACACAAAACGTGATCAGAAATCATGCTTTTTATTTGGTATTTTTAAATGAGACTAAACCAACACAATTCGGATAAGGTTTTATGATGCTTACTTACGTCTTTTTGTATGTTACAAGTAGCCATGCTACGTAAAATACGTAAAACATATGCTACGTAAAGTACAAGCCTACTCAACTGCTACAGATTTTTTTGTAGTTAGATTATTTTAAGTACCTAATTAGTTTATATTTACTTTTGATAATTTTTTTATAAAATATAATTTATATTTAAATTTCTAATAATCTAATAATAGCTTTACATAATATTAGCTAATAATTATAATAACATTTGTATTTATTATGAACTATCTGGAGCCCGCGCCTTCATCCTTATGGAATATTTAGCATATATCCATGTCCATCCTAAAATTCTATTCTACCTATTAATGATTTTTTTGAAACGGATGAGTAGTTTCGAAGATTATCTAAAACAAACAAACATACAAACTTTATGTCTTTATAATATTAGTATAGTCTAACGACCCGCTACCACGGGTGCAATTTTTTTATAAACCTTCCTCGTCTAACTCTCTTTTTATTACTGAAAATCAGCTCAGAAGTTATTGAGATTATCGCGAACATAATGAACATATAAGACGCGACGGGGGACTTTGTTTCATAATATTAAAGGATATAAGGATATCGTATAAGATTATATACGATTAAGCATTACGTGTTCAAGAGGAGAGGTGTGTTCTGTATGACATTGGAAAGATGTCATTAGAATCGTAGGCAGTAAGCGATTTGGTAAATTCATAATTCGGATGAGTCACTATTTGGATTCGAGGTCACTTGACTATATCCGCCTTCGCCTTCGATAGCTAAGCACCGATCGTTTAGGCATTTTGGATGCTTACGCAACCAGAATTCCGTCACAACATCACAGCAATCAAGTAAAAGAAACATGATTCAGTTGGATCTGTAGAGGAGAGAAATGCGACGCAAAAGCTTGGTGTAAATTTTTAATGTACTCGCTCTGTCTACGTGTGGACGTGCCAAGATTTATAAATCCAGTTTGCTGTTACTAGATTCTTTTTTATTGCTTGCTGTCGAGCCGCAATTTCGACTATCAGTTTTTTTAATGTAAAGGTCATAAGTCAGGCTGAGGGTCCACTTGATGAAAGATCACCTTTGTCACCGTCACCTATTATCACTGTATGCGAAGGGATAAGAAAAGGGGCTCTCGCATCCCTTACTCACTGAAACAACAGAAAAAAATCTGTTATTTCACGATGGTCTTCTATAAGGGGGTGGTTACTGCTGCCAAACAAGCTGCCCAATTAACTGCGAACCGCAGTGTGCACTGCCACTACTTGCAAGATAACCAACATTGAAGTGTTCATTTACAATGTTAGTGCAGTCGGTATTTGAATTAGAGACAAAGTCTAAAACAAGAAAAACAACAACTCGACTAATGGACTGATTAACAATTCTGTTTCATAATAATGGGTGACTTATTGTACCATGATTCCTATTTTTGGTCATTTTTCACGAGGAAGAAATCACAGCCAATCTTTTGAACTAAGTAGGAAATTGTTTTGGATGAAGATATTTTCATAATCACTTTAGTATATCTTAGTTTGACTATACATTGGATCGCAGGGATTATGAATCGCTTTAGAAAATAGTGGTTTCAGTATTTCCACCAACGAAAATACAGAATGGTAATCCAGAATTTGTTGAGTTTTATTATGATAACGGTTGTGCTGTTTGCGAGGGTGCACGTTGCACACAGACAAACTAATTCATTGCTAAATTTATGCAGTCTGTTGTTTAATTAAATTCCATGGCAATACGTTTGTAGGCATGTATTACTATGTCTCACATGTACCTACGTAGGTGTACTAACAGATGTCTTAATGTCTGTAGTCAAGTATCTAAAGTAAAACACTCATTCAATACTTAATTATTTCTTGTTGTAATTGTAATTTTTACTCATTTTTAATTCCACTGTACAAAAGCTTCTTCTAAGCTTTCTAAAATAAACTTTTCTATAGCAACATTTGAAACAATAACAAAAATAAACAATAAAAATTTCGTTATTTTATTAATACTAAGTACCGAAATAGAAAGTTAATATACTACAAAGTTTGTCTCAAAATATAGATGTTCATATTTCATTAGCGCCACCGGTTGTGTGGATTTAATCCGCACGTCTCAAGTTATGTTTTCAATTCATTTCAATCTAGCTGTTGCACGCGACTTCGCCCGCCTAACTTTATAAAATATAGCCTATGTTATTCGCTGATAATGTATCTTTCCATAGGTGAAAGAATTTTCAAAACTGGTCCAATAGTTTTTGAGTTTATTCATTACATACAAAAATATTCTCTCTTTATAATATTTAGTATAGATGAAAATGGGACTTTCATTTTTTCTTTATGTGGTTTTGTAAGTTATATTTAAAATTTTGATAGGGCACACATCGTTACACTTTTAGAAGCAGGTACATCGAAGCTGATACTCGACTTAAACTCAGTGAAATTGTTTTGTAATTTGTAGTGCAATTGATGCAAGAAATTCCAACACTAACATTGCAACATCAAGCTTCAATCTGTTCTTAGAGTGGCGGGTGAAAGAGATAGATTACTTTGCTTCCTAAAATCTTATTTTCCTCTTATTAGCTGCCCTCGGCTACTGGTGCGAGAGAGCTACGAATTGCTGAAATTTCAACCTCTGGGGGTAGACGTTGTCTAGACTTACGTAGCTGTCTGCCACAGTAGTTAACGCTGCTTGCTACAAAGTTTTACGCAATGAATTGCACTTTCTGAGAGCTTTTCATATCACTTTTTATAAATCTTGTATTGTATTTATTCTTTAGAAAAATCTCGAAAGATTAGAATGATAAATAAATTTTTCAAAATTTGTTTATCAATTTCCTTAACGAATTGTTTACACGATAAACTGTAGAGATTATTTGTCTCAACCCGAGTTTACCCAATTATACCCAAGCTGAACTACTACGACTAACTTCTTCCGATGGTGAATTTTGATTGCGGTTTACGTTTTAAACTAACATTATGCTCTTCACTATTTAGAAGGATTAAACTAGTTAGACGTGCAAGCTAATTTCCAAGTTGTTGCTAAACTTGTTCCCCAGTTCGAATAAGTTTCTTACGATTAAACTACACTGGTGGAATTTCTAGCGAATTCTTAAAGTTTTATGTCACTTTTGCACTTAATACGGGTTATCTAAAGAAATATGGCTGAATTCATTATCGAAGTGAATTATAACATCTTATTTAAATGTATCTCCATAAGATTTATATATTATTTGGATGATCACAATTTATTTTTATAATTTATTTTCTGTAACTTACAACTTTTCTCGTTTATCGCTCATTCCATCAGTGAAAACCGTATCAAAATCCGTTAGGTGGTTTTAGAAGGATTTTTGTAAATTCGCCACAATCATAAAAAAATTGTTACCTATAAATTTTCCATTATAAAGTTAGCGGAGACACATACAGAAGCGGACAGTGAATTATAATATGTTTTATAATATGTATAGATTCCAGGTAGCACAGAAACATTCCTACTAATGCACAATGAAGTAATTAATCATTCTAATATTGCATTCTCAGGTGCAATAGAAGGGGAAGCGCGGTTTCACTTTGCACACAAGGCGTCGCAAAACTAGAATGCGTCGTCGGAAACAATTAAGCAGTGGGCAAAGGTCCACTACGAAATAATATGACTTGTCTAATACATCATATTTTCTGGTCACGTATCGGGTTACCGTTCCTTTGTTACGTGAGCCACTTTCAGTGAACGAATAGAGCCGAAGAACTCCGCTGTGCGTTGAATATTATTAATTATTTCTTACACATTTATTTCGCTTACCACACGGCTGTGCTGACAAACATAGGTATAGTACAGTATATACAGTAGGTATAGATATAAAATGGCTTACGAGTATATCCCTAAACTACTGAGACTCAGTTAAGAACTCCTTTATAAAGAAACTAGCTTTTGCTGACAACTTCATTCGCCTCCCTTATTCTTAGGTGTTAAAATTTCTATCTTTATGCTCATATATTGTTTACGACCGCATTGCCTAGATGGCGTTGTGGGTTTTAGTTCAATTCAAGTTAGCATCAATTTATTACTAATTCATAAGGTACCTGTAAAAATGTTTAGAGGTAGATAAAAAAGTACAATAAACGGGAGCATTATAGATCAGCATCAAACGGAAGTGTGTTGTTTTATTTACAAATTAGCAAAAATCAAGTAAAAGTTCAAATCTGGCCATCCGAGGGTAACGACAGCATCAGGTCAAATATTGAAGCAGGATCCTCGACAATTTGGGCCAATCGAGCTGGATCAGTTATAAGTACATTCTGGTTCCATCAAGTGGGAGCCAGAACATTTGGTCCTACCGAGCCGGATCCAGCATTTTGGTCTATCGAGTCAGATCCAGCCCAGCATTTTGGCAGCAAGCCGGTCCAGTATATTTTAAGTTTCGGATCCTTTGAAACGGACCCTCACGTCACTCACGTACTGGTAGTAGATCGTGGCTTGAAGGTTACATGGAATCAGCGGCAACCGGCGACGGTTGAGGTCACTTTGGAGGTGCGTCAGTTACCAGCGGCGGAAGGAGCCAAGCGGCAGGACAATAGCCAAGCGGCAGGACATTAGCGAAGCGGAAAGATCATGTTACCATCAGCGTAACGGCATAAGGGCAGATGGGAACAACGGTATTCGGTGTAACAAGTGTATCAGTGTAATTGGTGTTAAAATCAGTGAAATAAGTTTTGTGTGATCGGCAAACGTAAGCGGAACATTCATTATTTTCAAGCAAAATTGAACTTTATTTCTTTGTGTAGTAGAACTTGTAAATTTGTTATTATTTAAAATTTATGTGTAATTGTATATCAACTTTTTACTTTGAAAAAAAAAAGGCATTATATTTATTTAGTTAGATCATAATATAGAATAACTAATAAAGAATAATTTTACGATTTTCACTAGAAATTAAAAATACAAAATTTCAAGAATTATTTAGATACTTATAATATTAGTTAGTAGGTATTTGAAACTTTTCATTTTAACTTATATTTTTTTATGAAATTGCAGTATTTATAAATAAGAGGTTAATATTGTTTTTACGCTTTAAATTATTATTTAAAAAATATACCCACTTAAGTAATTAGTTTTGTTAATAGCTCAAGTTTGGTTTTAAATATTTAATATTTAATTAGTAAATAATTATAAGAATAAAATATGGATGGTCTAATAAAAGTTCAATTAAATTTACATAGTTCAATTAAAAAGGGTTTGTTAAATTTTAAGAAAAGTCCAAAAGAGCGAATATCTAAAGAGTATATAGAAGCTAGATTAGATAATTTAGAAAAGTCTTGGACGTCGTTTAGATGCAATAACATAAAATTGTATGAAATATCAGACAGTGATAGTTTGGAAAATACTGTCTATGTTAACCAAGAAATATTTGAAAATACTGAAGAAGATTATTTAATGTACAAATCATTTTTGAAACTTTCATTAAAACAATTTGTATCAAACGAAAGCGACTCTTTGCAGGTTAGTGTTAATGAAAGTGATAACAATTTAGGTATTTCTCGTGCATTAGTCAGACTCCCAAAAATTGAGATTCCTAATTTTTCGGGAAATTATTCTGAATGGGTAACGTTTCGGGATTTATTTTTATCTCTTGTGCACAATAATGATAGTTTAGACAATGTTCAGAAATTGCATTATTTGAAAAGTCATTTAATTGGTGAAGCGGCACAATTAATACAACATACACCTATTTGTGATGCGAATTATAGTCAATGTTGGTCACTATTGGAAAAGCGTTATAATAATAAAAAATACTTATCTAATTGCATTTTAAAACGCTTATTAGGACAAAGGCGATTAAATAATGAATCTGCGAGTGGGTTAAAGGAAATTTTAGACACTACCATGGATTGTATGAGTGCATTGAAAAATATAAAAGTGGATGTGAGTACATGGGACATTATCGTTATTCATATTGTTACATTTAAGTTAGATAACGAGACGCGCAAACAATGGGAATTACACTTGTCTAGTTCAACCGATACAGATCAATTACCGACGTTAGCTCAACTTCAGAGTTTTATTGAAAATCGATTCCGCGCATTGGAATTTCTTGATTCCAATAGATCGTTAGTACAGCAGGACAGTCGTTATAACACAAGACCAAAAACATTATTGTCTACTAATAATGATAACATTTCTATTATGCGGTGTGAGTTCTGTTCAGAGAATCACAAATTATGTTTTTGTAAGGAATTTGCTAAAAAAGGATGTGCTGAGAGAAGGGACTTTGTATCTAAAAATTATATTTGTTTTAATTGTTTAGGCGGCAATCACACAGCAGCTCAGTGCAAAAATTCTACCACTTGTAGGATTTGTAAAAGACGTCATCATTCTCTTTTGCATCTGGATAGCTATAGTTCAGCTCCACAAGAGTCCGGTCAGACCGATGAGAGTCCTAGACCATCGGCTAGCGAATCCCCAATAGTATCATGTCTGTCAACTCGGAAGGTCTCCGAAGGGGGACAGGTTTTATTAGCTACTGCGTTGGTAGATGCCAAGTCCAAATCTGAAACCAATCACGTGATAAGAGCACTATTGGATCAAGGATCTCAGGCCTGCTTTGTAACGGAAAAAACAGCGCAACTTTTACGGTTGAAGAAGATTCCTGTCAGAGGGAGAACTACCGGTTTAAATGGAGTCAAGGTGGGGATATCAAAGGCAATGGTATACATCAATCTTACTTCGCGTAGTAACAAGAATTTTAAAATTCAAATCAAAGCTTATGTAGTCAAGAGTATAACATCATTTTTGCCAGAGAAAAGAATAGAAGCTGTCAATTGGATTGATTTACAGGAGTTATGCCTTGCAGACCCGCAGTACAACATTCCTGACAGAATCGACTTGTTGTTGGGTGCAAATATATACAGCGAAATTTTGAAGGACGGTGTTAAAAGCATAAGAAGCTCGAATGGAACCATTATAGCTCAAGATACCTCTTTCGGGTGGATTTTGTCTGGGGTAGTGCCGTGTTTTAATGACAGCCAGAAGGATTGCAATATTGCTGTGATGCATACATACATAAATGAAAACGACATGTTAAAAGGATTTTGGGAAATAGAAGAACAATCAAATAATAGAAACAATCTGTATACAAAAGAAGAACAAAGGTGCGAAGACATTTTCTCTAGGACAACAAAAGGAACACTAGAAGGACACTTTGTGAAGTTACCTTTTCGTGAAGATCAACCTGGTGGCTTAGGTGGCAACTCGCGTCAACCAGCCATAAGAAAGTTTAAATCATTAGATTAGATCAAAAGGAGGACAATATAGGATTTAGAGGACAAAAAAAGAGAGGTCAACATAGATAAAAAAGAGGACAGCATAGATAAAAAAAGAGGACAACATGGAAAAAAAAGAGGACAACATAGATAAAAAAGAGGACAACATAGATCAAAATGAGGACAACATAGATCAAAGGGAGGAAAATATAGATCAAAAGGAGTACAACATAGAACACACACAGGACACTAAGGAGATCAAAACAGAGAACAAAGTACAAGTATTAGGACTTACCTGGAATCGAAGTGGAGAT
This sequence comes from Synanthedon formicaeformis, assembly GCA_945859745.1. Lineage (NCBI taxonomy): Eukaryota > Metazoa > Arthropoda > Insecta > Lepidoptera > Sesiidae > Synanthedon > Synanthedon formicaeformis. The sequence continues at coordinate 6,101,995 of OX243958.1, read as the reverse complement.
TTCTGTAATTACTCGGTGCGACTTACGAAGGAATCAACTCCACCTGAAACTAAAAGATCAATTTTATTAATGATAGCAAGGTTATACGATCCATTGGGTTGGATCGCACCTATTGTAGTAGTTGGTTGGTTGAGCACTTCGGCGACAGATGCTGGGAAAGAGTGTACGGATTTTGCGATGCGTCTAAAATGGCCGTCTCAGCAGTTGTTTGTATAGGGACACAATTTTTCAACGGTTTTCTTACCTGCAGAAGCTAGTGAGAGCCTATTGTCGACGGTTTTATAGAAGAAACAGCGAACTGAAGACTTATTTGAGCAGCACTGAAATAGATCAAGCGTTAACCATATGCATTAATAAAGCACAACTGGAAGTATTTACTGAGGAATACTTACTTTTACACAATACTGGTGAGATACAGTCTAATGTCCATAATTTAAAGTCATTGTGTTCATATCTCGATGAGAACAGATTAATGCGAGTAAGTGTCAGATTGCAAAGTTCTCAACTGGACGAATAGACCAAACATCCCGTCATACTTCCTCATTCGTTTCAACTCAACAAGCTTATTAATTCGGATGTACAGCAGAAGACATCGCATGAAAAGACCCAATGATCATAAGTTATTTAAGAACAAACCATTGAATACTTGGTCTAAAAAGCTTAGTAAAAGAGCACATCCGAAAAGGAGCAATTTGTGTTAGTAATTCTGCATAGTGGAGTGGACTATGCAGGCCCAATTCAAATAAGGTCAACTAAGGTCATTTCTTAATAGGAGGACCACTGGTCACCATACCAGATGGAAGTAATTATTTGGAATCCAAAGTCAATTTAGTATCTAGATGGCAATACATTCAAAGGATGGTACAGACCTTTTGGAAGCGGTGGTCTCAAGAATACCTTTCCACACTTATGAATCGATATAAATGGAACTCTCGAGTACCTGAACCTAGCGTCGGAGATATCGTTTTAGTTAAAGAGGACGATCTTCCACCAAGTCGTTGGGTTATGGGTAAAATAGTGGAAAAACATGTAGGTAGCGATAATGTTACCCGTGTGGTCACAATCCAAGTTAAAAATTCTATGATTAAAAGACCCACTTCCAAAGTATGTATTTTGCCAATAAATTCGTAACTTGTTTTAATTTGTTTAAGATTTTAGCTTTATTTGTATTATTTTTTCTTATGGTTTTAATTGCATGTGTTTGTTTTGAAATCTTATCAGTTTGGATTTGTTTAAATATTTATGGGTTTATAGGTGTTAGGTTAGTTAGTTGTTTAGGTCACATATTATGTTAGTTTTAAAGGTCAAATAGTTCAAATCCATTTGTTAATTTTAGGTCACCCAACCCATCTAGGCAATCTGCCATGGTGGGCGGAAGGGTTTTGTAAAGGACATTTCGCCACTAAATGTCCTTGGTGGGCGGTATGTTTACGACCGCATTGCCTAGATGGCGTTGTGGGTTTTAGTTCAATTCAAGTTAGCATCAATTTATTACTAATTCATAAGGTACCTGTAAAAATGTTTAGAGGTAGATAAAAAAGTACAATAAACGGGAGCATTATAGATCAGCATCAAACGGAAGTGTGTTGTTTTATTTACAAATTAGCAAAAATCAAGTAAAAGTTCAAATCTGGCCATCCGAGGGTAACGACAGCATCAGGTCAAATATTGAAGCAGGATCCTCGACAATTTGGGCCAATCGAGCTGGATCAGTTATAAGTACATTCTGGTTCCATCAAGTGGGAGCCAGAACATATATTATTGTCAGGTTTTTCGTGAATTAATATTTATGATTATCCTGAACTTATTTCTGGATGAAAGCTATCTTATGCCCTTCTTTTATCCCTGACAACGTTTATGCAAAATTTTATGACTAATGGGTCCCAATCAAATCCACAGAATTTAAAACAATTTCTAAACAAGAACCTTGTGAGCTTGTGAGAATCCCCCTGGATCAGTAATACTGTAATACTGTGAAGGCATTGTCCATGCATGTCTTCATTAAGCAATGCTTGTTTGCAATGTATGTCCTATGCTCTATAGATATCCAGTTACCTATGTGCTTAGGTAAGCGAGTGCTTAATCGATTGCCCTGTAAACTTGCCTCCTAAAATACAATGCAGCAGCCGTGTACAGTTTCAATTGAACCGGTCCGCCTTTGTGCCGTATACTTTAAAACAAAGAGTTTAACTAGAGAGAAAATACTAATGACCTGCTCGGACTTTTCTACGCAAACAACACATAAAAACTAAAACTATACTGTTGTATACTGCTAATGTTTTTGTAGCTGTTGCACGCGATTTTGTTCACGCGTTTTATTGATTTTGTTAGTCTATGTCACTTTCTGATAATGTAGCTTTTTTACTGGTGAAAGAATTTTTAAAATCGGTCCATTAGTTTTTGAGCTTAAACATTACAAACACAAATATAAAAATACAAATATTTTCTCCTTATATAATAATAATATGGGTGATTTTTTTCTCAGTTTAACATTTTTTTCTGGAGGGCAATTGGATTGTAATTCATGTTATAGAAAGTGAAGAAAGGAGTGAAAAATGCCAACACAAATCTGACACAAAAGAGCATGAACGATCACAAAGAGAGCAACTAACCCCGGGTGAAACGAAATAAGAAATATAGTGATATGGGTATAGGATCAAGACTTGGCTGGGGGGAAAACCTCTCGTATATCCCACACACAAATGTAGACATGGCTACTTATTGACTACAGGAAGTCTCATGTGCCATGTTCACAAGTAACTCATACAAAAATCAAAAATATATATACTTACGTTAACTATTAAGCTTGAGCAATAAAAAAGGTAGAAATTGCTCTGAAAGGATGTGCGTATCTCAATATAAATTACTTTCATGCGAGAAAATCATAAATAAAAACCAGTACAAGTATTATAATCAACGAAACAGCACAGTTTATATGTTTTGTTGTCCCTTGAAATTGAATTATTTTAAGACGTTAAAATAAAAGGAATTCCCGAAATTTTTATGTGTCTGCCTTTACGATGCTTCACGCAATGACATTGGCTCAAATCCAAGATATCTTGCCAAGGTTCAAAGGCACGGTGCAATTTTTTGTCGGAGTGTAATGCTATCATTTCTTAGAGATAAGACAATAAATGGCACTTGAGAACATAGCCGGTTTATTTAGGGAAATCTCATTTTTAGATTACATTAAAACATTATTACTCAGATTTTAAACAAGATCTTAATTTGTTGGGAATATACTTATTGAAATCAATTAACTTTTTTGATTAGAAAATATTTATTTTGGACTTGACTAACATCATTTTGAGGTCTTAACGAAAGATCAAGAATTTAATATTCATCATTTAAAACGGCTTTGGTATACTTGGTCTTTGTTTCAAATAAAATGTGTTTTATTTCCTCTTGCTTTTACGACCACTGTCTGGATATGTAAACCGTCTCTTAATGGAACAAAAAAAACATTGGTAAGTATACAATAAAAACATGTAAGATTGAAGACTAATTTATAAGTAAAATCTAAATTCCTTAATTGTCTAAAATTACTTAAAATTATAACTACCCTAACAAAAGCCCTACGTAAAGCTAAGCATTGCAATCTCAGTTTAGACACTACAAACTTATTAGAGTTGGAAAACAGGGTAGTTGTAAATGAAATTTCAAAAGCTGTTTGCTTGTGAGTAAGCACATTTCCGTTCCCCTCAACAGAGGCCGTTGACACGAGTCTCATGATTATTTTTGTTTGTTCTCCGTTTTAACTTAGTAACACTGCTGATTTCATTTCAAATTAGTTAAGATCTTCTTGCTATTGACAAAATACTGAGGAAAATCTCGTGAACTTTATAAATTATGAAGAAAATCTTGCTATTGACAAAATTGGGGACCTATAATTAATTTACAAGGAAAACTTCAAGGCAATCCAGGCTTGTAAAGTTTTTGTAAATTTTGTAAATTATAAATCCAATACACGAGCCTGGATTGCCTTGAAGGGTCAGTGACTAACAGTGATAACTGAAGCTGCTTAATGAAGGCACAAATAAGTACTGTGAACTATGTGAATTCCTGTACAAAGGTATCAATTAAACAGAGAGACACTAAAGGCGTGAATAAACAAACATCGCTGAATGTTAGCAAGAACGAAAAAACAGACATTTTTCTGGCTAGCGATGCGGTAAATCTGCGTGTGGGAAAGCGGCGTCTGTTTCACAGTTTTCTAATGCAAATATCAATACTTAAACAAATACTTTCTAACTTGTTTGCTTTCACTTACCTAAAGCCCGAAAAAGAGAATTTGCTTTTCTTAAATTAAACTTTGATGAAATTATTTTTGACCCTAGATTTTCACCCCAAAAATGTTTCAATTAAGGATTTAAAGGGAGACGGCACATTTGCTATAAGTGAACATTAAGGATAAGTAATTTGGTGAAGTGGTTATTTTTGAAAATGGCGTAGCGGTCAGAGCGCGGGTTGCGTGTGGAATGTGACCGCACGGGAATGCTGCGGTGTCCCGGAGCGCGCTGCTTTGCGATGCGACTGTGACGCAACCCACGCATCATTGCTGACTCGATCTCGATACACACTGCCTCGGCTACTGACGGAACTGAATAAAATACTTTCAAGAGCTCACTTGCCAACGGGAGGTTTTGTTAGTTTTGAATGGAATATTATAATTACATTTAGAACTAGCTGGTGACCGCGAAAAGAAAAAAGTAGCCTATCCTGTGTCCCGTACGTCTAAATGTTTATCTACCAAATTTCATGAAAATCAGTTAATTCGAGTTAAAATAAAAAGAGTTATGGAGGAACATACATACATATAGAAAAAGAACCTAAAAATGGTCAATTTAGTTTCAGTATATTGTATAGAGCCTATAAACACGATATCTCTGAAAACAAAGTAACTTACTCCATAACCAACCCTTACTGATTTATTATTAGTATTGATGATTTTCGAATTTGAATGTCACAGCAAAAGTTGTTTTACTGAAGTTGGTATTTACTTATACTCCTACATTAGTATTCAGATCTAAAAATATTCATTGTAGATGTAACACACTAGAAAATAATGTAGAAAGCAAATATTCATTTTGGGCGTAATTTTTTCCGTAAATGAGAAGATAGTGGTGGCAGGAAGTTCCTCGTCATTGTTAACAAGCCTGCTCATTAAGCCAGAATGTAAGCCTGTAACGAATCGAGACAATCACAGAACTGTGACGTTGAAATCAGCTCTGAGTCTAATGAATCAATATAACGAGCAGGCAATTTACTCGACGAAATAAAATAATAGTAATTTCACGCTCACATGACCTAAGCTAAATGTACATGAAATACAGCAAACATATTATGAAGTTCATGGAGTATTTTTCTGTGCATAACCTGGAATATGTGAGTTTTCATGAAACGTGTACATATTTTAACTATTTTAAGAGATTTCTAGAAATTAAATTAAAATTCTAATACACTCTATAAATGACAATTGTGTGCAGAGGTAACCCACTGACCTAGTGAAACCAATGGCGCTTGAGGACTGTATTGAAAACTTCATGGTGGAAGTTTTAGTGTGGAATCCATATTTTGTTAAAAGAAGTCATTTTGTTTTATTACTAGAAAAAATACGCTTTTATTACAGTTGTCACAACGCCTAATCACCTGATATTATATGTATGAGAAGTAGCTGGCACCCGCGACTTCGACCACATTGAAAAAGAAAAAAGTAGCCTATCCTGTGTCCTGTACGTCTAAAAGTTTATCTATTAAATTTCATGAAAATCAGTTAAATCGTTTAAGAGTTATGGAGGAACACACATACATACAATACCTACACTTACCGATTTATTATTGACTAGCTAGTGCCCGCGACTTCGTCCGCGTTGAAAAAGAAAAAAATATATACATACATACATAAAAAAAATTCTAAAAATCGTCAATTTAGTTTCAGTATCATGTATAGCGCCTATAAACACGATATCTCTAAAAACAAAGTAAGTAACTTACTCCATGACCAACTCTTACAGATTTATTATTAGTATTGATGATTGATGATACCAATCGGTATCATGTGTGTAGCCACCTAGAGAAAAATCGGATTTAAAATTCATGTGGAACGAAAAGAAGGGAATGTACAATTTGTACAATGTTTTTTAAGACATCCTTATCGTTTATTTTGGGATGGACGTTAAGTAACTTGCTTAAAAATATTCGTGTCGGCTTTTTTGTTCGGCTACAATACTTGCTCTTACCATGTAAACCATATTGCCTCTGGGGGTGTCAGCTCAGCCCGCGAGCTCATTTTACCACTTTTTAATTCATACTATGTTGATTGTCATTTTTAAACGATACTAAATGACAAATTTAAAAATAGTTTTTATGTTTAGCGTTTTGTGAGTTTATGTTTCCGATTAAGCGATTTAAGTCCCAATACAATACGGAAGACCAGTGTTGGACCAGAAAAATACAGAATAGGGTAACTTTTTTGTGGTTTTGTATCTTAATATGTGTTGTCATTTTGTGTTTTAAATTACATAGATATATTTGTTGATTAATTCTCAGTGAAAGAGATAAAACAAATACAAGGTATGCAATGCAAAGGTAGCAAAAAGCTGGAGTTTCGTGTGGTGATTTCGTTTTGCATTCTGATATTCTAAAAGTAGACCCCTAAATTTATAATCACAAACTGTAATTCACTCTAATATGTAAACATTTACAAATGGCTGCTTTTGCTTGTGATGTTCAATAGGATGGAAACGTGGCATTAATACTTTTATTGAACAAATAATGTGAACAATAAAAAGAAAGTTGCAGGCTCGCTGGAAATTTCCACCCATAAAGTAAGTGGGCCGCGAGACGGTGCGATATTCGACCCTTACTGATATCTATTTGCGGGATGTCTATTTCTCGGAAACACAACGTTCATTGTTTTCGTTTCAGTTAACGATATAGCTTTGTGTTCAAGTTTGTTGACACTGAATTCTCTGATCTCGAACGAATTCGCCCTTCTTGACGAAAAAGTCACAATATAACAGTCCTGTTTTACTTGGGATTTTGTTTTTGGTTGTTTCGGAATCCTAGCAAGCAAAATACTTGTTTATTTAAAATAAATATAATATTTTGAGAATCACACGCACAGTCACTGATTGTTTTATAATGTTTTTAATTTTTATGAGGTCTTTATAAATGTTTACTTTGTCTAAAAATTTAACATTAAATTGTACAAACTTAAAAATTTTAGGTTACTGTTTTATATTACATTTTTTATTATCAAAAGCATAGCCTTTAGTCATTATCTCTATAATTTTTTTTAGATTTTACTCAAAACAAATTTCAACTTTAAAGCGCTTTACTCGCTTATATATTGTGCTATTGTGAACTAATGAGACTTCTAATTAAAAATTACAAAGTTTTGTCAAAAGCAGAGCACAACAAGTAACTGAGACTTTTAACAAGACAAGGTTTTGTTGCAATAAGTAAAATTTAAAATGCAAATGGTAATTACAAGTTTAGATGACGACCGGGTATGGTATGTGAGTGGCGAGCTGGCAAGGCGTGGTGGTACCGACTTGTCGAGGTCGCCTGGTCGCGCAAAATCGAAAGTGTAGTCCATTAGTGGTCACTGCGCCGATGTAGAGAGGTTAACAAGTTTACATAGCGCACATGATTATTATTACTTGTTACACATATTATAATGTAATTATGATATTTTCATACATAATTATCTTTGTTCATTAAATCAACAATAAAGGGCTCAGGCTGTACTATTTCCTTATTAAATGAAGACCGCATTAACCTTCTATATTTTGTATAAAATCGACATGTATTGAATCTAAAACTGCACAGCCGGTTTTGATGAAATTTTCAAGTAACTTTAGATTAGCCCTGCGGTGATCCTGTGAATTTTTATAACTATCGGATAAACAGATTTTTTTTATCTAACTAGATCTAGAAATTAGATTATCTCTATAAAATTAAAAATTAAATATTCAATGCCTGACAAAAATATATTGAACAAAGACTGATACTCGGTCGTCATGTGACAACGCGTCATTAGGTGATCGTGATGACCGCGATGCTTTTTGAACCGAATATTTTTTTTAAATCTAAGAAAATGGGACGCGGCTGAAGTAGTGCAAAAGCTTGTAAAAAGCAAAAATTATTTTAGGGCTGACAAAAATTGGGGCAATCAGGTATCATCCGAATAGTCATATTTTTCATAAAGTATTTCACATATCACTTTTCATATTTGGTCTATATAATATTGCATTACTCTAAAATGGCAAAGTTACACTACATTAATACTCGTAATTTGCTCTGTGGTTTCCTGCTCTCATAGAAATTAAATTCGGTTAATAAAATGGGCCACTGTGGGGAAAGCCCATCTACCGCCACCACAGAAAGGTCGATGAAGGTCCCGTAAAAGCTATTATCTTTACTCATTTCTCTGAGAATAAGTGCGCTGACCCGTCTCTAGATTAACCAGTGTTGAGACGGCTCAGATTCTTAAGACTTTTGGAGACACTTTGTGGCAAAATTTCTTAAAAGCCACATCCATCAAACTACTACAACATGGAACCCGCGTGCCATACAAAACACTACGAATTTTATGGAACATTTAAAAGTGACATATGCGTAGAGCATAAACTGTCATTTAAAACAAAACAAACATAATAATAAGTACGTAATTTAAAGAAAATGTGACTTTACGTCAACCCATTAGAGTTTAAAATTAAATAGTAGAAGTTGATCGTTACTACCTTTTACCATTGACGCGTGAAGGCAAGAGTCCGCCATGATTCTGTCAAAGGCGTTCTTTTTATGTGCCGCTTTGGCATTTGTGACGCAAATTCCATTGTAGTATTTCGATGGCCACATCAGAAATGATTGTTAAGAAGCCACTTTTATAATTTTTATAACTATTGAGTTGTTCTGTTGCTTTTCGAGGCTATTTCAGTGTAAAACGATTTAAATTGACAATGATTTTTCAAAATGAATTATAAGGTTCTGATGATCTTATATTAATTGCTTCTTGCTTGAAATCCGTTGCGTGGTTTAGGAGGAGTTAGCCGATATACAGACAGACACAGACGCTTAAATCGAATTGAATTCATACTTATTTTACCATGCATGACCTACGGATGTCAGACATGGAGTTGTACAGAGAAGAATATTAAATCACTAGAAGCTTGTCAACACAGAATGGAAAGGAGCATACTTAATATCAAATTGAGAGACAAAGTCAAGTTAGAAACAATAAGAAAACAAACCAAGGTTATTGATATAAAATATAGAATAATACAACTAAAATGGAAATGGTCTGGACATCTAATAAGAAGTAAAAAAGAAAAGTGGTCCAAAGAAGTGACGGAATGGTGCCCCAGATACAATAAGAGAAATAAAGGTGTACAGTATCGTCTTCCCAATATTAAAAAGGTGGCAGGAAAGATATGGATAAGAAAAGCAAAAGATAGACTGTTATGGAGAATACTTGGGGAGGCCTATGCTGGAAAGCAAAACAATCAAGAAACCTGTGTCTAATATGAAGATTTTTTAATATCTAAATTTTAAATTAAAAAAAAAAAAAAAATTTACAATACTTGTAGAATAAGATGAAATGTAAATTAGAAGGATTGTAAATAAAAGGCTATTATTTTATTATTATTATTATTATTATGTAAGAATTAGATGTGTTTCTTGATTAGGAAAGATTTGAAATACTTGCATTTTTTCAACAATTCGAATAACACAAAAAAATGTGTACTAGAGGTGTAACATATTATTAAGGACAATTTGAATCGTGCGAGTAGAAAAATTTATAACGATTTCCGTCGCGAAGTTTCAAGAAGAATACAAGTTATTCGTGTGTTGGAAAATTCAGCGAATTTGGATTATGTTAAGTCGTACGGATAATGTTGTCATAATGGGGCATATTTGCGGACGTATTATACGCAAATTCTATTTAATGAACGATCCTAAATTGATTCTTTTTAAAACACGTCACCAATATTTAGCTTACACACTGTATAGACTTGGAATTAATAAAGCGTCTGTACTCTCCAAATATATACGTCTTTCAGACAGGCTAAATTGTTATTTCTTTTATATTTTGCTTTTCATTATGGAAGTAATGAGATTTACTTTTACTTTGATGTTTTATGAGAGTTTACTCGTATATAAATAATCTGTAACAATATAAAAAAATTAAATAAAAAATTTAAAGGCCTTAATTGTGCTAATAGGTGACGGTAGTCATCTACTGTAAGTGGACTGTCAACCTGTCTGACGACCTTTACATCAAAATAAAAAAAAAAAACTAGATACATGTTCACATATCAAGTCCGCCTTGGGAAGGTGATCAAGTGGCCTTTAACAATACTGACTCTTCTGTGGATACATTTCTATATTCGGGCGACGTCATTTTTTACACTTCATATCTATTCCGGTCCTTGTTTTGGGGTAATTTATTTGTGTACTAACTGGTGCCCGCGACTTCATCCGTGTTGAAAAATGAAAAATATAACACCTGAAAAACTATATGAGTATTACTAGCTGGTGCCCGCGACTTCGTCCTCGTTAAAAAAGAAAAAAGTGGCCTATCCTGTGTCCTGTACGTCTAAATGTTTATCTACAAAGTTTCATGAAAATCAGATAATTTGTTTAAGAGTTATGGAGGAACATACATACTTACATACATACATAAATACAGAAAAAAATTCTAAAAATCATCAATTTAGTTTCAGTATCATGTATAGAGCCTATAAACACGATATCTCTGAAAACAAAGTAACTTACTCCATGACCAACCCTTACAGATTTATTATTAGTATTGATAACGCCTGACATCTGTATCGCGCCTCCACTACGGTTTACGACATCGGCACCGAATTTCTTATATATTTAGACGATCCCTCGGGAACCTTACATTTTTCCAGGATAAAAGGCTCGCCACCACGCACTGTCCTCTGTCTATCGCAATCACCCGCTTCCTACAAAGCCTTTCAAGTCGTCTGTCCACATGGCCATAGAGAGTCCTACGTTGCCCTTTCCAATTTGTGGCTTCCATTAGAGAACTCTTCTATTCAGTTTATCCGCTCTGCGACAGATGTGATCGGCCTATTGCCATTTCAACTTTGCTTATTCTTTTGCCTATGTCGACAACCTTGGTTCTTTGGCGAATTTAAGAGTTTAATTAGGATCATAATATTCACCAAAGAAACTCCGAGCATAGCTCACTGAGCGGCTTTAAACTTGTGTATCATCTTCCCGATATGCCGATGTCGCTTAAAATGAATATGAAAATAACAATTACAGCTATTGAATGAATGAAATAAACAAATTACATCATTATTATTAATAATGATTTATAAAACGCAGATGGCATTCGATATAATACTCGCACACTATGAGACGAATGTCTGATCACTTCTATTTTTATGTTTTTACAAGTTATCAATAAACCAGTCCAAGCCCAATTAAAAGTTCATAGTTAAAAACATCACAACATTAAGTTGACGGAGCAGGTTGTTTCATTAATTCAGTTAAAACGAACTCCACGTGATAAAGTAGATACAAGAAAACACAGTCGAAGGTAACCGAAAAGAGACGAAGTAAGGCCGAGTGAGGTGAAAGTGATTGGTACTCGAGAGGGGAGACAAGGTTGCGAACCGGCTGCACGCTACACGGCACTGGCTCAGACGTGCCAAACAAACATGTTAAGTAATACGAGCATTGCGTTACTTAGCTTAATAGACAGTCGGTGATGTATGGCATTGTTCTAATGTCGACACTCGACACACCACTCATGCCTTCGTGCCTCTAGGCCTTTTTGAACACCATAACTTTTATTGGCTACAAGTTGGTACCCACGAATTCATCCGCGTTGAAAAATACAAGATACTAGTTAGCTGTTGTACGCGACTTCGTCAGCGTCACTTTATGAAATATTGCCTATGTTACTCGCTGATAATGTAGCTTTGTATAAGTGAAGGAATTTTTATAATCGGTCCAGTAGATTTTGAGTTTATTCATTACAAACAAAATACCCGGCAGGTTCATCTTTTGAAATGGACTTTCAACTTTTCATATTTCACTCTATGAAAATAGTGGCAGGACACACTGCTTCACAGTCATTTAGGCAGCCTGACTGGCAGCAGTTATCACCTCCGTAAGGAGGTGGTAACTGAATAACGTTTCACGAAAGTGAAATAACAAAATCAACAAATTGTGAATAAGGAATTCCAGAAGGCGTTATACGCGACGGTAGCCACCTGCCATCAAGTGGACCTTGTAAATGTCTGACGACCTAAACATAAAAAAATAAAGTACAATTCTATTTAATTTAATAAAATAAACAGTAAAGATTCATATATTTATCATAGAAATTTATACTAATTTTTAATACTCAAAAAAAAAACATTTTGAGAAATTTTAGCTATTATGTAGGTACTATAAATAGTTATTTTAACACAATTTAAAAGGTAAAATGACTTGCTAACAAGTCAGCGAGAAAGTCGTGATTTCGCAAACATTATTGTCACTTTCTACAAATGAATTTTTACTAGTATCATACCAGATTATCTACAACTAAACTCCACTGCAAACTAAATTTTGTAACTGTTGGTCTAAAGGTGCTTGCGCCAGTTTGTTGCGCTATGAAATAATACGATTAGTGTTACCTAAAGAATTTATTACGCTCTAGTTGTGTGTGTCTGTGCGCATTGGAATGAATAGATATCGCATTTTTGTACAATCGATTCATATCGCTTGAGAAGCTAACTATCCATGAGCGTCACGATAATAAGTGTTTCATTACTTATTCATACTTATAAAAAATCTATACTTATAAAATAGTTTGTCCTGACTGACTATCAACGCACGGCCAAAACTACTGAGTCTAGAAAGCTGGAATTTAAAACATGGGTTTATTTTATAACGTAAGCCTCCGCCAAGAAAGGATTTATAACGGAAAGCGACTTCAAATTATACTGTGTAATTTTCTTATTTTTTATCGACCTATGTTTCAACTTTTGTGACCTTATTTCGCACATTTCGTACGAAACAAAATCGTGCGAAATGACATAAACCTTACCCACAAGTTTTCACCAACGTGGCACATAACTGTTTCATACAGATTAATTATTCAAACCGCATTGATTTTATTGTCACAGTACAAAGGAAAAAGACAAAGAGATCAGTAAGTAAGAGTTGCTGCTTATACTCGTAAAGGTAAATTGAACGTATATTGTGTTATTGACAAGATACATATTAGGTACCTATGTCGAATTTCGATAATTTTATAGTCACTTAAAAACTTAACTTTTCAAAATTAGCTCTGGTCTGGTTTTAATCAATTGGGCAACCCGTCTGGCAGCTGCAACCACCTACTTACAGAAGACCACAGTAAAACAACAGTATTGTGTTCTATTGTGTTTCCTCATTACTAATTCTTTATTATACTAATGTAGGCAAAGCACTATGCAGCACCTATGGCGTTGCTTGTGTTAAGCAAAGATAAATACAATAAAGAGGATTATTAACCTGTCTGATGACATTTAAATAAAAAAGAATATTATGGGATACGGTGTATCATAAAATGTAATAACAATAATAATAATTTATTTCAGACAAATTAGTCCATACAAAGTAAAACGTAAAAAAATTACATAAATTAAACTATTTACATTTTCAAGTATTAGATAATAATTAATTAATTACATAATTAAATTACATAATTTACTTTAATTTAGCGACTAAAATGTAGATGAGTGTATCGGTTAAAGACCGCCCCATCCATTCTGTTCAGGATTTTGTTGGAACTACCTCGCAACCTGCACACAATGGATGCACTTCTTTTTCGCATAATGGCATAGAAATCATCTATACCGGCATTCGCAAATTGCAGATGCGCTACAGAAACGTAGGAGTTTCATTAAAACCCTGAAGGTGTTATGATATTGGACCCTTAAGTCATTGTAGGCGCTCTGTATAAAACTAGTCCGTAGTGCACATGTGTAAAAACCCTGGCAGTATGCTCTAAAAAGCATAAGTTTAACATTTATGGTACATCGTGCAAATCTATGTGCCAGCATATTGCCTCTAACTGACAATGCTCTGCGTTCTCTTTCGATATCTCGCTCATCTTTTAATGACTTGGAGAATCTCCTATCACGTGAGACGCAACAGACAGATCACAGCTTGACAAAGGTCGACCCTTGTCCCGAACTAAGTAGGTATACCTATAGCAGTAGACGAAACTTCGACAGGTGTCTTGTAGCTATTTTCGAATTAGAGTGACTCTTGGATTAGAGCCTTTAAAAATAAATCACTTGGAAGTTCTCGTAGTTAAACGCTATGCAGTAATACTTTGACTACTGTAACTTTTGTAGCGAAGAAATCCATACTATCCATTCATCCATACTAATATGTATATTGTGATGCTTGTGTGCTTATGCGACAGTAAACACCTACCATCAGCCATCAAGTTGATCGTCAGCCTTCCTGCCACACTTCATAATATAAAAAAAATATATATATTTAGATTCAATAAATGTCTTTACCTGTTGTCGAAGTGCCGGAACGATATAATGTCATTTTCATTTTAACAAAGCTCTGAAGACAAAATTTAATCAAGAAAACGTCAATTATGATTAATATTTAATTACGTATTCATAATAATATTAATTTTGAACACAAATTCTTTATCAGATTTGATGGAATTTAAGGTATTTTTAAAGCAAATTACATTTAGAGATTTACTGAGTGCTGTTGTGTTTCGGTGCGTGAATTTAGGGATGCCAAAGGCTATTCCCTCCTCACCTTGTCCCTTACCCTTTTATTTATATATCTTACTAATATTATAAAATACGCGAAAGTTTTTGAGGATGTATGGATGGATGTTTGTTACTCTTGTTGTTACGCAAAAACGGCTTAAAGAGTTTGTATGAAATTTGGCACTCAGGTAGTATATTATCTGGATTAACATACAGGATACTTTTTACCTTGGAAAATGTTAGGTTTGTAAAGGATCGTCTAAAAATATATTTAAAAAAAGTAAAATCTCTGGCAAGAAGCAAATACTTGAAAAAAGCTATATATGATAGTTTTACTATAATAAATCGTAACATTTGTTTTTGTTAATATTTTTAAATTGAGTTTACTTTTTCATATGCATTTTCAATTTTTTTTTTGTATTGTAAATTTGACAATTTTATTTCTTAGAAACTCTTTTACACTGGTATTTTGTAATAGATATTGCAATAGGTTTTAACTAAATTGTACCTAACAAAATTATCTCACCGCGTACTATCAATTACCGAAGACACGACGTCAGCATATTCTGTAGTTTTCATTTGCTCATCACTCTCTCTAGTATCACTGCTTTTCCGTCTGCACTCTTGTTAATGTCGGCTCTATACTTACACACGACGTTATGAAAATGTAATGCGGGTCGCTGCTTTAGCTTAACGACCCCGGTGGCGTTTATTCAACGTTTGTCTAAAAAATTTCACCGTCCTCGGACATAGATAGTTAAACATTGCCATTAAAAGCAACAAAGGAGGCGGCCTCCTTCTTTGAAGATCTCGTTAACGCGTCTTTATAGGATGTTTTTTTTAAATCACGTCTCCGAGAAGGTTGAGTTGTTCACAAATTGATGTAGACCTTCATGTGGTTAACAGGTTTTGTCTAATAAGCATGAACACCTTGAATTCAATTACGTTCAAATTGTCAAATATAAGACGTCCTCTGTCTTCATTTGAGCACTAACAATTTCCTATACCTAACCATTAATTAATGTTATAACGAAAAGCAATTTAAGAGCTAAGTTTGTTTATCGTTTTTTTAGGTTGTTTTTTTAGTATTTAGTAAAACAAACATTTAAGGTTACATTAGCATTGCCTAAATATTAGATATTTATAAAAGAATTCAATGGATAATCGATAATATTAAAAAGTTACTAACCTGAAAAAGAGTTCCTATTATTTATAACATGGCCTATTATTTATTTATTTATATTAGTGAATTATAAAAATTCATGTAAAGTACTCAGTTTTAATAAACCAATATTATTATAGATCAACTAGAATTAACATTAGTGTACAAGAAAAACCTCCACATGAATATAAGAGTTACTAATGAAAAAGGTTTCCAGTAGCCAGCAATAATTATTTATTTAATGGCTTGACCCAAATAGTGGCACCACACACGACAATGCTCCGGCCGTGAGAATGTTTCATAATCTCCACAATAGGGCCAATTTAGCCAGTTTCAGACACGCTTGGACTAAAGTTATTTGCATGCAAAAAACGTCTTGCATTGTATAATATGCAGGGAAAGTAATTATCTTTTAGAAACAATAATAAAGGTTATGTCTTGAGCGTGAGACCCAGTCTTCATTCACACTAATCCTCACAACGTTGATGGATCTTCTTTCTATTTGTTTTAGACGAATTGTTTGTAGGCTATATAACATTTTGAACGCGGATAAAGTCGCGGGAAACAGCTAGTTAAATCATAAATTATAAGCCAATCGAAGTTATACATTTTGCATTTTCTTAACTAAAAAAATATTTTAATACTAATACGCGCTCTGTTGCGGATACAGTAAACGTGAAAGTGCTTCTCTTTTTTAATTGAAACAATTTACGCAGATATAATGTTTTAATTTGTTGTGCAATCAGCTTGAATTTACAGTTCACTGAGTCAATTTGTTTGACAGTTAAGTTTCTTCAAATATAAATCTTCCAATTTATTTATCTTTAATTATAAGTCACCCAGAACACTTTTGTAGTGGAAGGGCACACTGCGTTTCTTCTTTGGTGGTCTTCTTTAAAGTTTGGTTCTTGCCGCAAGACGGTCTGCCCAAATGACTGCGAAACGCGGTGTGCCAGTATTCCCCGAAACTTATTTCCCTAAATTATTTATTATTATCATTTAGTACTAACTTCCCGAAAGATTGTATAGATATATATTAAAAAAATTGCGCGCCACTGTCGCTGAGTCGATGGGAGTTGTGTGGGCTACCGTCGTCACAGCGAAAAAGATGTCGAGCATTATACTGGGAAAAAAAGTCTCACTAGTTCGGTCAACTGGACTGTTAACCGAACTACTGGGAATGGAGGTATATTTTTTATATACTATATATATATAAAAAATATATACCTAACTATTATATTTTTCCCATATATTTTACTTTTTTCAGAAGTTATATTTTTTATATTCCAACGCGGTCGAAGTCATAACCGGGCCAGCTAGAAGTGAATAAAAAGCATTTTTTTTCTCACTTAGGTATTTTTTCCTGCCTTGTTAAATCAGCGAGATATTGCGTTTTATTACCTCTCATATTATTCTCTTTGCCCTGTTTGTTTCGACAACGGCGCGAAATATTAATTATTCATACAGCTGTTAACATTAATATTATGTAAGTGCATATACATAATAGAGGTTGCAATCTACTTGGATCTTTATCAATATTGTATCGCGCTTCATTTACATGCTGTCTGTCTCCATTTCAGCTTTGTGAATTATAGAGTACTCAAACTACGTATTCAATAAGTCTACCTTATAACCAAAGATCAACCAAAGATACATTATTTCGATGCTTATATCATATAGATTGTATAAACCCGATAAGTATAATAGTTTCGGAGATTACATCCAAACACA
The DNA here is from genome assembly GCA_945859745.1 of Synanthedon formicaeformis. Classification (NCBI taxonomy): domain Eukaryota; kingdom Metazoa; phylum Arthropoda; class Insecta; order Lepidoptera; family Sesiidae; genus Synanthedon; species Synanthedon formicaeformis. The sequence goes on along the minus strand of OX243958.1, from coordinate 6,084,343 downwards.
AACAAACTTTACCTTTTTATAATATTATTAATATTCTGTTGAAGTATCAATACTAATAATAAATCTGTATGTGTAGGTATATGTATGTATGTTAGGAGTTCCTCCACAACTCTTAAACGAATTAACTGATTTTCATGAAACTTTGTATTAGTTTCATGATACATTTAGATTATTAGCTACATTTAGACGTACGGAACACAGGATAGGCTACTTTTTTCTTTTTCAACGCAGACGAAGTCGCAGGCACCAGCTAGTTATATATAATATTTATAAACACATAATATTTATTGTATTAAGTTAATAGAAAATCTGTTTAATCTCGTGAAAGGGGAATTTAAATGTCGTTCATGTTATCATAGTTTCAGAACTTCGGTTCAAAGTTTGCGAGACAGGTTTCAAAACTTTAACCTGTCTAGGGAGGAATACGATTACGAAGAAGGAAGATGTCAGTTGTTGTTAACGACCTTCACAAGTGGACCATACCATCTTGAAACTTTAGACCTCTCTGCATTATGACTACCTCTGTTTACTGATAGGATTAGAAATAAGGCTCACTATAGCTGCCAGCTGCTCTGTTAGGAATACCTACCCATTTTAATAGCCCTTCCTAATCCCTATTCTTAATCCTACTATGGTCAGCAGCAGCAGTGCACTTACAGCACTTGTGGCATCACTTGTGGTTTAGGCGACAGTAGTCACCTACCATAAAGTGGACCATCAGTCTGTTTGTAGAGCTTAACTTAAGCATAAGCTTTTTTTTATTTCTTTGTAATATTTTCTTTGGCCATATTATAATATGTATATGTCAAACGAATTCAAATGTACCATATACCAAAAAGTCTTTGATCCTTTTAGCTATCGAGTGGTGTAATTAAATTTTGAATGCAGATGATGATCAAACTGTATCCTAGGATTTTGTCATCATCACTTTCAAAAATTCAAAAATTGCTAACAAATTCAAAAATTTATTCACGTTAAAAGATGACCTATTACACCATCTCTTGAGTGAACCATCATCATCATCAATACTAATAATAAATCTGTAAGTGTAGGTATTGTATGTATGTGCCTCCATAACTCTTAAACGAATTAACTGATTTGCATGAAAGTTGGTAGATAAACATTTAGACGTACGGGACACAGGATAGGCTACTTTTTTCTTTTTCAACCCGGACGAAGTCGCGGACGACAGCTAGTTGATAATAAGATTTATAGCTGTGCCTATAGTACACCTCTGAGGTGTACCAAGTTAAATCAAGTGCCCGTAATACATCCAGCTGAACTTGTAATTTAGTCTAAGGGTTAGTAGTAGACCTGACGCCTAATGGAGCTTGATTATAACGCAATGCGTTTAGAATAATGTTGGTACGGAATGCGTGCATACTGTATCGGAGGCAGTGAAATGTGTCGACGTCACATGGCTCGAGAAAGCGATAACCGTAGCGCAGCGCGTTCCACCTCGCCGAACAGTTTCTAGCGTACACAGCTCGACTGCAATAGTGCCGAGGTGACTGTGTTATGCATCAACGCAGTTAAAGGACTCCAACAATGCACTTCCAAAACTAATTACTGACCGTTCATAGTTCGTATACTCTGTTATACACAAAGGTGACCCGAGGGACTGCAAGTAACTTTAAAATTACTTGAAATTGTCAGCTGAGGGTTTCAGAAAGTGTAATACCAACTTGAATACAGTGGAGGCTGTATCAGTAATTTTTTTTTAACACACTAACACAGCACCTATAATCAATGCTTTAAGGGCCTTACAAATTAATTGCTCTAAATTTTAATTTGCCATACAAAAAAGTGTACTTTCTATAACTATATATAATTACGATTTCTCTAAATAGAAGTTTATATTAGATAGATGAATTTTAAATAAAAATATAACAAAAAAGAACCTAATCGTATCGTATCTGTATCGTTCTGGTTAGACAATTTTTATTTTCATTTCATTTTCAACTTTTCACTATAATTTTTAGTTATTCCCTGTTTTCTTTTTTTTCACTGTTTATTTGTAATATTTCATGCAATTTTCAAATTTTCAATTTGGTTGTCTTTTCATATGATGATACTCATACAGACTTTAATCGATAAGAAATTAGAGAACTATTTTTTTTTAAAAAGAACTTAAAAATTTGGCGGTACTTTATCTTCTAATCTTTCTAATAAAATTGTAAGTAGGTCTACACTAAAATGTTATGTAACATAATGGTGAAAGAGAAATCTGCACATAAACTGTTATTATTATAAAATCATACACGTAGATAAATTGTCTACTTACTTAAAATATAACAGTTAACGACACAAACTGCTACTTCTATGTTATAATGTATTCGGTTTATTTCCGCAAGCAAATTATGCACAACGCTCACTAATTAACTGTAACATAAGTATGTATTCAATTTGTCAATAATTAAAATAATAGGAGGAATACATTTTGTAACATTCAGGAATAACCAACAATATTCTCTAGAATGTCTAGAAACCAGCAAGCTTCCCTTCCTCATGTTCTGTCTCTTTGAGAATCCGTCGTTATGAGAATCTGTCTTTTTGAGAATCCTTATTGAGAATCTTTCCTTATGCGAATAACCCCTTAATCCTGTGGTCGACAGCACTCTTCCAGCAACCTGAGGCTTTGCTTGTGTTATAGACTACGGTAGCCCCTATCATCAAGTAGACCGTCAGACTGTGTGTCAAGCTTCATTAAAAAAATGTATGCTGTTGTGTTTCTGTGATTGATGCTAGAGCTGATTTCCCTATTATTATTCCTAGTTATTATTCTTTGTCCTGCTATGATCGACAGCGTACTTGCAGCACCTGTGGCGTTGCTTGTGTTATATGCGACGGTAGCGACCTACCATCAAGTGGACCGTGTGTCGAGCTTAATATAAAAAAAGCTACTGTGTCCAAGCAATATCAATAACCGAGTCGAAACTAGTGAGTAAAGATGACTTTATTCTTGTTCCAGGTGTGACAACGAGTGACGGTATGTTGTCGATTTAAATCGATGACTGTGCCGATTTCTCCACTGGTCAACATGGCATCTTTGAACACTCGCGGGACTCGCGACGAACATGTATAGATTTCTCCACTTGATGTCGTAAGGCGACTTTATCAATGACACGGTGAAAATTAATCAAATAAAATGGGGCGGCGACGTTGGAGATTCGTGACAATCGCTGCTTTCCTCCTCTTCGTTATAAAGGATACACAGTGTCAAGGTAATTTATATTTTATCTGATTTAAAAGAAATTTAAAGTGTTGGTTTTTAATAGAGTCAAAGTGTATAAATATGTGTCCCATGAATTGTTTTACAGCAAAAATATTCACAGCAATATCAAAATGCAGGCAATGTTTATGCGATATTAATGTCACAGACATTTCATTGTTAACTACTCAAATAACAAGTAAATATAACAAATAAGTAGCGACCAAAGCGTCAGTCAGTATTAAATAACCTCGTAACTGTATGATTTCCTTTGAGATCCATATTCTCAAATAATAAAATGTGTATTCCCGAAAACGAAAAACCTTTTCCTCGGTCCAATTTATCCGAAACGTACACGACGTATATTTTTCTATATAGCCACTTGTGCAGAGAGAATATTAAAAGGAAATTCCTATCTATACCTAGACACCCTGTTAAGCAAATATATTGTCTGTTTTATAAACACAAAGCAGCAATATACATATAATAAAATCGTAAACGAGCCGTGTATATTGAATATATTTTTCAAAAAACAATTTGCGCAATTTGTACTTTATTATGGTTATACCGAGGGAAAAAGTGATTTTAGAATTTTCGTCTGCTTCTCTTTGCATTTGTGAAACTAATCTCAGAAACGGTTTAACCGGTTTGAATTCGGTTTTCAGTGATGTATAGTCGGGGTACGAAAAACCTTCGTTAGTTTTCAAATTCATTCTTTTATCAAGTCGTAGACTCTTAGCACCTTTTGAAACTAAAGCGCTAAGCAAACCACTGACAGACGTTTGAAATGAAATTTTGGCATGACTGATAAATTGCCTTGGTGGAAGCAAATAGCGACTTTAAGATGACGAACCTTCTCACCCTGACTGTACCCTATTGTAGCAAGTTACCCGTAAAATTTAGGGCCTTTTTCACAAACTACATGTAAAGTGTTGATTAGTTACTTTTAGAAATCATTTTCTGTTATATTGAATTATGCACTCGGTTTACTGCATCATTCGATAGCCGATTTTTTTAAATTATTTTCTATTTAATGTTTGGGACGTTTACCGTACAAACAAAGGTATATCAGCTCCATTATCCCCAGTGACAGTTTGGCCTACTTGACGTTTGTGAAAGAGGCGCTTAGTGTTTGTTAATTTTAATAATGGTTTGATATCTTAATACAAAGTTGGGAATAAAACTGTCACCCATGACGAGGGACCTTATTATACTTATTACAGCTTAATAGTTGAATTATGCAAAATACTGTTTATATTTCTCTAAGTTTCTGTTCATTCCAATCGACAGCAACACCGAAGTCACTTTGTGACAGAATGCAAGGATTTTCGAAAGATTATGATCTTATTTGTAGAAAAGTTTTATGGAAATTTATAAGGCAATATAATGGGGGTTACCTCACTACATATTATATAACAAAACTCCTCCGTCCTCTGCTGCGCCTATTTGTCTGTCTGTATGTCTGTTCGGGATAAACTTAAAAATTACTGCACCGATTTTCATGCTGTTTTCACCAATGGATAGAGTGGTTCTCGAGGAAGATTTTAGTATATAATTTAAAAAGTGACGCCTGCGAAGTCGCGGGCAGCAGCCAGTATAATATATTGTGTGAGACCTCGGGACATACTATCAATACGGGGCTTAGTTTTAAGCGGCACTATGACTTCATATCCAGTTGTTTTTTTCTAACATCCTTTGGATTCTTAAGTTGTAACATGTTGCAAGATCATGTCGTGTCTTGTACATGTGAGACAATGCAATGCGGCTCGCCCACGCGTCTTATGTTGGCTAACTAGAGCGACATTTATTATTCAGAGTCGACTAGCGAACGCCATGCCATGATTGCTCGACACAGGATTTAACATAGGTATAGCAAGTGTAACAATAATATACTCGTATTTAGGAAAAGCCAACCCGGTCTTAGAGAAGTCCTATCAATTATACAAAAACATTATATTTTTATTATATGTATAATATTTTACAATGTCACAAACTCAATATTTAGACTCTAACTAGACTGAAATGTCTGTCTAACTATTCCGTCTAAATTTTGTCTGAACTGATTTTAATCTTTGGTCTGAACAATATTTTGTTCAAAATCTGCTATGTCTTAGTGCAAAATTTACTGCCTCATCTATCGTATAAAAAACCACTAAGGGCTTTTGAGCACTATTTGTTGAACTAAACCTCAATGTGCAGCAGTTAGAATCTGTTATGTGCAAGATTTACTCTATTATCAAAATAATAAATAAACTATTAAATATCGTAAGTATATCATGTTTAAAAGACAAATAAGTTTATGTTAACAACCATTTTCTAATAAAATACTTTTTTTTTTAAATAAACCTTCATGTAAACATTTTCAGGGAAACATTTTTGTCAATATCTCGTCAAAGGTATACTTTTTGCACTTTTGACGGGATTTTGGTTTCACAAGGACGATGTTTTATTTTACAAGTTTAATATTGATTTTATTATTTATAAGTGTATTTCATATTTAAATTTAAAGTTTCAAGTAAAGAATTCTTATATGTTACCTAAATCAAGAAAGAGAAATTTATTTATAGGACAAGTTTGTAAAATAGAAAAGGAAAACGTATTTGTGTATAATGAACTATTTTCATAGAAAACCACTCCAACTAAAATTGCTGTGTTTGTGGTAAAGGTAATATGTATGTAGGTAGTATGTTCAAGTTTCTTTAGAGAGATCTAATTCTCCACCTACACTACCATCATGTGCAATAAAATAAACCAGTTTGTCAAGGACAATAAACGCATTCGCTTCCCGAACGAGTTTAGTTTTTGTTTGTTACAAAAATAGAATTTTCAATTATTTTTTTTTAAGTCGGTCCAGTAGTTTTTTGAGTTTTATCATCATAAACGAAAATATAAAAATAGAAAAATACAAATTTTCTCTCTTTATAAGTATAAACATCTTTTTTATTTTATTTTTCTAAAACATAAGTAGCTAACATCAGCTATCTGCCAGTAAAAGCCTCATCAAAATCGATTTAGCCGTTTCAACTAACAAGTCAACTAACAGACAGTCGGAAAGCCAAACATAAATTACTAAATATACTATGATATACAATTAGCTTAAATCAGTTTATTTATTAGTAGGTAAATATTTATTAGTAGGTAAGTATGAATAACGAAAAAATTTCAAGTTACAAGAATCTTTGCAAGCAATTCTAAATTCTTTCAACTCCCTTTGTGAGAGCTACAGATAGATAAAATTCAATTTAAATCTAACTAACGTCTTCGAGACCGATAACGTTTTACTAGCCGGGAGAGATTGAACGTTGAAGCTGTTTCTGCATATTTCTTATTTCTTAGTATTCGTGTTTCTTTGTAATTCATTTTCGCTGGAATTTCTTCTCTTTTATGAGAAAGGCTGATTTATTTCGTGTAGAACGTATTTTACTCCTTGACCTCTGTAAGTACTCAAAGTCTTATTGTCAATATCAAAATGTTTTTACAACTATAGTTATAACAGAGAATATATATTGTAGATAACATAAATTTGTAAATCAATCACATTTTAACTCAAACACACGTTGTATTTTTAACGAATTATGATGAAACTTGACACATAGATAGACCTATGTCCTGGAATAAAAAATACTGATAATTTCTATCTAATGTTGCGTTTAAGTTTAAAGCCACCTTAAGAGTTGGGGATGGAGGAATAAGCTGCAAAGTTTATTCCTCTATAACTAGTTCATGCATACAGATGACTACAAATAACAAAACACAGAATAACAGAACAATAAACAGACTTATACTTACACAGAGGAAACTTATACAAAAGATAAGTTTACATTTATAATACTTATACGAAACGAAATCACACACCAACAAAACAACAACATAAAAAGAAAAAGAGCTTAAACTAAAACGTTAACTAAACTAAACTGACTAACTAGGTTGCTAAACTAACTAAACTAAACTAAAACGTTAGAAAATAAAGAAAATTTTGCAACTAAGTCGCCAAAACTATCCGCGTCTGTCTGTTTCTTCGCTTACTACTTCTATACCACCCAACGGATATTGGTACAGTTTTAACTAATGGAAAAGGTGATAAGCGAGGAAGGTTGTACGGGCGAAGCCGGGAGCTAGCTAGTGTTATATAAAAACGATTTTTTTTTAAGTTCTAATAACGTACGTCCATTACCACATAGTAATAAATCCACTGAGACATATCAACTGTATGGTATGTATTAATAAAAGCATGATCGTGTGGGCCGCCGTAGGTATCTCTTATTCAAACGTTTGAACAGCCCTGTACGTGAGGGTCCACTTTAATTAGGGATGTAGGAGGTTCACGGGACAGCCCACGAGACTATCACTATATAGGGCCATCAATTTATATTAAAATAATTAATTTTCATACTATAATAACAAACAGAGTAAATGTTAATAAGTGATCAACTACAGTATTGATTACTAAATAGGTATGTACCTAACTATACTAATATTATAAAGAGAAAAGGTTTGTATTTTTGTATTTTGTAACGAACAATAATAATAATAAATAATAATATCATTTATTTGCTTAAAACATGGTAGTAAAGGTGTTACAGAGAGTTAAAAGGAACATCATGTTTCGCCTTTTTATCATAGGCATGCAAAAATATTAACAACACGATTATAGTTAAGTAAGAGCAATAATTATTCAAAGATTACATGTCACATAAAAACAAGAAACAAAACTGCTTAGATGTCACGAACTGCAGAAATTCATCAACACTATAAAAATTTCTTTCTTTAAGCCACAATGTAAGACGTCTTTTAAATTGTTTTAAAGGCAAAAGTTTGATTACGGTCCAATAACTACAGTCCAATTCTTTCACCTATAAAAAGCTTCATTATTAACAAGTAATTTTTTTCACTTATGGAAAATAAACGGCTTTGGCACCCCTTACCGATACACCATAGCACGCGTGCTTTTATTTACTCATTTTTTAAGTGCGGAACACAGTATGCCTACTCTGACGCGACAGTCTTGGAGAACACTCGCCACGAGTTGTCCTGAGCGGACGTGGCAGTTACTACAGGCAACAGAGAATATTTTTTTTGCACTAAATTACAGCTTAGTATTTCTGCATTAACGGTAAATTAACAAAAAATAAATTTATTTATCTACAATAAAGGTCATTACCATTTTTGGCCACAAGTGCACGGTTACGGAGACGATTTTCGTCAAAATGGCGGCACTTCCGCCCGCCTAATTTGTAAGGATTTTGTGCATTAAGGGTCAGTACGTGATGCTGAATCTATTTAAAAAAGAAAAAAAAAGAGTTCTAATTTAATGCATTATGAACAAGAGTAAACTGGAGATCCGAAGAGGCCTCGGTGTGATCTCGGACCCGCACATCACTGTTGATAGTGGAATCCGTTTTTTATAGGTATTCCTGGTGAGTCACTTCACCGGGCGAGTCCCACACTCCCCCTCGTCGACGACGAATATTGCGTAGGTAAATGTTATCTCCCCTCCTAAAAAAGGGCATACTGCGTTCCGCAGTTATAAAACAAGTTAATAGAAGTACGCGTGCCATGCTACTATTGACTTAATTTTTTATATTAGATAGTTATAGAAAAAAACAAGAAAGTTTCTCCAAACAATCCGATAAAGTGGGAAGTTGTGTGACAGCGTTTCTCTGCAGGGATTTCATTTGTTCAGAACTATAATAATCCATGTCACAACAGCCATTTACCTACCTATTATTGAATTGTAGTTTCGTAACAAATCTCTACGGAATAATTCAAAAACAAACAACATACGGACCGACCGTATTCATTCAACTTTTAATTAAATACAGTAAGCACCTTCACACAAAAATTAACGCAAACAAGAATGAGCATCACATACGAAACATATCCTTCCTACACAAGGTTTAATGAAACAATTAAACATGTTTTTGTTCCAAAAAAATTGTTGCGTCCTTATTTTTTAAAACGTTTATATCGTTGAAGTGGGTTTCGAAATACCCCTGTACGTTATTACAAAGAGCTTTTAAGCCTTTTCCACACACATCACGCGCAGAACCCGCGTGTCTGGCTAATTACCTCCGATTTACGACATGTGCTACAACCCTAATATTAATTACGAGCCATTGTTATTATGTACAATGTTTTTTTAGGTCCAACGTAAAACAGAATAGTTTCAACAGAAAATTACTTTAAAAGATAATATTATGAACACTTGCCAGCGGGAGCTGCTTACAAATTACATATAACGTTACTTCGTCATCACTAGTTATTGCTCGTAACAATACAAAAAAAAACATGAAACAATATGAAGGCTTGGATGGAACAAAAAACTGAAATGACTTGCGGTAAAAAATGTACTTTGAAATATATCCTTTTTATACAGTGAAAAAATTATTTCAAATTAATTATTCATTTTTATAGTATCAAATATCAAAAGGACTTTTCAAGCATAAAAGTAATATTTTCATGCTCACATTATATCTCATATTGCGAGTTATTATTTTGATGATATAGCAAAAATATTGTAGACCCATTTCAGCGTAACATAATCCTCTTCAAACATTAATTTAAAATTTGACTTTGAGACGAGGATAACTCGCAAAACTTCCCTTGGTCCTAATAAAATTATAATGTCATCTCCGTGATCAAAACTTGAGACAGTTACCATTCACTCGGGGCTTCTTATTTATAATGCAGGATAGGACTAAAATTACTTGACCAGATTTGTTTTATTGATTCGGTCATCAATATCATCATAATGACGATAAATTAAAATTGAAAATCAAAATGTCTTTTTGTATGTAATCTAAACTCACGCATCTCAACAAGAATTTGTTCACGAGCATCTACATCAAATCTCAAATGGACAACAATATCTGATCGGCAATTCGGCACAGTACCTTATATGTAAAAAAAACCACTTAGACAATAATTTCGTTTTTCGTCATCTAAATAATATATTATCTGCATTTAAGTTCGCTGGTTATAAGCCCGACATAAATAAGTCCGATAAAAAATTCTTAATCCGATATTATTCACTGCAAAAAATGCGATATATAACATTTCCCAAGGAATATTTGAGTAATATCTGTGTATTATTTTTGATACACTAACTATTTATTATAAATTGTAATCGAAAACTTATTTTGCTATGTTATCATCACGATATTTAGGAAAATCCAGTTTTATTGATTTCCTATTATGTTCAGCGACGCTTCCACTCGAGTCGTGATGAGAACCGCCCTTCTTAATTAGGGATATGATCCGCAAGAAAGTAATTTCCTTCAGATTATCTCCCCGAACGATAGGCTCCTAAAGTCAAGTAAATGCTTATAAGCTAGAAGTGTCAAACGCTTATGATAAGCAACTTTTTTTCTAGATTAACGCTAACACAACATCTTTCAGTAACTAACTACTAATCACTACATTTATAAAAAAAGTTCTCCGCCGCGCCTGTCTCTCTGTTCGCGATAAACTCAAAAACTACTCAAGATAGAGTAGCTCTCGAGGAATGTTTTAGTATATAATTTACAAAGTTACACGGGCGAAGTCGCGGGCAGCAGCTAGTTAGTAATATTGTAGACGCATTATAAGTATATTGTTTAACAAGTATTGATATTGATATTGTTATTATTGCTTTGATCTAAAATTCCATGGCATTAATCTAAAACTAGATTGATCTTGGTATGCATTCATTGAATATCTGAATACGAAACATTGCCGAGTTCAGCCTTTTTGAGATAACATTGCAGAGTTTTCTCGAATAATGTATTCGCTTCTTTAAACTTCACGGAAGCTTCTTGCCTCTGATTGGTATAGGTTATGCGTATAGATAGGTTAAAAAATGTAGGTATAAATTAACAGGAATTTTCCTTGTAGAGGATAAAATAAAATAGTGGTCTTTCCAATAGGACCAATCAGAAGCAGCATTTATTTGAACAATAATACATTTAATTAGTATTATTTATTAGACGGTTATGTGTACGAATATTCCAGTTATTATAGGTCTGTGTGCAAACAACGAAAACACAAACCCATTTCTCATTATGTGTGGTTATGAGACGCAAACCGCGTTATTCGCATCTGGCGTGTCTCAACACATATTGTGCCTAATTGACACGTTTCTAAAGACAATTTTCCTATTCGTCGCATCGTCACTGATTGTAATCGGAGCCCCTTTCTATATTAATAATCGATTGTTTTTTGGTAATTAGTACATATGTGTGGTTTAACACTATACATAACAATATGTAATTAAATTGGGACACACCTAAGTCAATATTGATTAATATTATTTTTAAGTAGTGACAGGGCCCAGACAAGCATTTTCGTATAGTAAAATTAACACAAAGTGAATTTGTTGTCATAAAAAACCCGGCCACTCATCATCGCTGACGAGAAGTGTGTTAAGCAAACGTTGGTAGTTTTAGGCAATTTTTTTCTCATAAATAAATTAAGTAAACCTAAATTAAATTAGTTTAATAGTAAACTAAATTAATTTAATTAATTTAATTAATTAACCTACTGTTTTATTTTATTGTTGTAATATTTAATTTTACTAATATTTGCGTAATAAAATTTTCACAAAAGGTGTAACCAATTGGTGTTGTGCAGTAACTCGAGTGTAAAATTGTGCACCAATTACGTCAATCGCAAACTGTAGGTACTAGCGGTGCAATTTATCATACTCGTATAAAGTCCCCATAAAACCACTGCTGAATCGTATCAGTTTAACAATTAATAAGCTTTATTATTCATCATTCGAGAAAAACCGAATTTAAACATAAATTGCCACTATAACCACTATGAAAACAACATAATTCATACCTGATACCAGTATTACGGGTATTGGTTATTTTATGCGTGGCTGAGTGCACGAATACAATAATAATTAAATATATGGCTGGGCACACATCTAAAATAACTGGACACCCGTTCCCAACTTCGTATGGATGCATTTTTTTTGCAAATCTTATAATATACAAATCTTCTTCGTTTATTGGTCTTTCTATAATTGGAAACCGAATCAAAATTGGTTGAGCGGTTTCGGAGTCCATAGGGAATATACACATACATCTGTTTTATTTAAGAGTAAAATACATACCTATCCGCAATTCTCTACCTGGGCTGAGCTGGGCTGGGCTAGCTGGGCAACCCTCTACAAAAATTTAGTTAGTGTTGGTTTTTTATAACATATTCAAATTAAATTATCAAACGTTTTCTTTATTTTCAGATGAAAATGACTTTTACTACACACCAGTGGAAAGAAGTTTTGCTCAAGTACAACCTCCATTGTTTCCGAACAATCGACCTGCAACATTCTTCGAGCATGGTGACAGCTACCGAATACAGCCGACAGTGCAACAGCCACTTTACAATGACGGACATGTTCGATTTCCTAGTCCAAACTACAACCAAAATCCATCACCCTTCCAATTACCAACAGGAAGAAGTCAGTCGAGCAATCAATTTTATGTGAATCAACCAGATTTTGGCACGCCTCAAAAACAGAGGTTTAGGCCATCCCTTCCACACAATTACCAAATAGTTCACCCAGCCTCAACTAAAAGGCCTGATGCATCACAAATTCATTCGGTAGCGTATCAAAATGATCCGTCTAAACCTGAGACCTTTTTAGGTCAAATAACCTTAAATAATCCTGATATTGATTATTTACAAAACAGTAGATTTAAGAATATACCCTTTGATGGTAATAGTCTAAAAAGTAACGGCCAGAGTGGTCACATACCACATGACGAAGACATTGATAATGATAATCAAGATCTTTACGACCATCACCGAGTGACTACTTACAATCCCAATAAATTTCTAAGTAAGCAAAGACTGAATGTTAAACCAAATGGGGGACGATTTTCTCAATACGACCCTCCATTATTAGACGAAAATACGAATTACCAAAATACTCCAAATAAAATATATTCTGGTAGTAATAATGTAAATACCCAGAAGCCCTTAAATTTAAATCAGGGATCTTCCACGGAATTCAAAGCTCTTTTGGAATTAGAACCGCTTCTAGAGGATGATATAAGTGATATAAGTTCATTCAGGGAATTAATGAAAAATACGCAAGGTTCTTTCGATGTACAAGTAATTAAATCTAATAATAGCAATAATTCGGAACCTGATGACGATAGTAAACCAGATGCAAGTTCTATGAATACAGATAACATGTTAAAAGATACTGCTGAAAAAGTAATACATGTTGAGAGTACCAACAAGGAGACCATTTCATCAACGGTCAAAACAACAACACAAGAAAGTTCTAATGAACCTCACAGTTCCTATGATGATACTCTAGATGAATCAGAAACAGAAGATGAAGACGAATACGATGTTTACGAAGATGTTGAAAGTGAAGAAGTACAACATACAACACCAAAACCTCACACAACAGAACAAGCAATAGATACGTACGATGATTACGATGTTACTGAAGAACCAGAAAATCTTCCAATTGAAAAATTACCTAAAAATTCGTCAAATTACGAAGTTTTAGTGATGAAAACGAATAGCACTTTAGTTAAAGATGATAACTTTAAACATTTCGTGGATACAACTACTATAGATCATATCACCTTAAATAACGAGACAACGAATCTAAACGTAGAAAATCCTAATTTGAGTGAAGATACCACGTCTATTGAAGTTCCGTCAATTTTAGGACAAGAAGTAGTTTCAGTTGTGACAACAAAGAGTGTTGTAAATGGCACTATATCTATACCAGAAGTAACTTTTGCACCCACCACTGCAAAGGTAAGCTCGTCCTCAGAAATTTCACTTATACCAGAGGATGATCAAAGTAATGATACCTCTACGCCTGTAACGACAGAAAATTGGATTGTTATTGCTTCGGTACAAACAAGCCGTAGTGTATCCGGCGCACGTTTTTTGCCTTTCCCAACAGTAGAACAAGAAGAAAAGAAACAGGTTCTTGCAGATGAAGAAGAAGATGAATCTGTAACAAAGGATCCAATGCTTTCAGTAGGGATTATAAATAGCTCCTCTTCTACTGAAAATATAAATGATAAATTAGACACCATTCAGTCGGAGTTATCGAGCGCTGTATTATCAGGGTCCTTAGATAACGAGAACAAAAACATTGAATTAATAACTGAATCCAGTACAGAAGCAAGTACAACCACGTCAACTACTACTACAACCACAACAACAACAACCCCAAGTCCAGTGAATGTATTTACATTAAAAAGTACACAAATTACACCTGTAACAGAAAAATCCTCTCCAAATCCTTTGCCTGTCATGATAAAGAAATTTACTCCTCGAGTGACTACATCGACGACGCCAAAGCCTCGGAAAAAACTGGTTACAGTCGTGGACGACTTGACAGGATTCTTACCGCCAGGGTATAAGTCGAGACAATCATATAAAGATAAACGCACAAGTACTACAACTACAACTACACCAGCCCCATCGTCAACTACAGAGGAAGTGCCCATTATTAATAGCACTCAAGGTCGTTCTTCTGGTATTAGTTCAAAGAACAAAGTTATTCTCCTTGACGATAAATCATTACTTCCAAAAGAATACAAACCCAAAGAAGTTAAACTTCAAGAAAAGCTACCCGAAAAAGACGACCTTAGTAAATTATTGCCTCCTGGTTATTCTGCATCGGCTGCTAATCAAACAACTAATAGACCTGACTTATTAGATAAAGTTGAAAAAATTGATATTTCCTCATTTTTACCCAAAGGATTCAAACTTAATTCAACTACTACGGAGAAACCTAAAGCTAGTCCGACTTTGCCCGTGAAGGCTATTCCAGTCGATATATCAGCATTTCTGCCACCTGGTTTCAATCTTAATACTACGAATGACGAAAATAAAGATAGCCCGGTAGATAAATTTAAAGTTGCTGATATATCAAGCTTAATACCTCCAGGATTTAAATTGAACAACACTGAAGAAAAAAATATTACTGTTAGTACTACAACTAAAGCACCGGGCGGAATCAAATTAAAGTTCCCAACGCGTCCTGGTGAAAAGACACCTAGAAAAACTACACCGAAAACCTATATTGCGCATGGTCCAAGTCCCATCACTCCAAAGATACTTAAAGAATGGCCAACAAGGTAATATTACTTTTTAAATTTTAAATGAAATTCTTACATGATATAAATATATAATATGAAGATATAAAGTTAAACACAATTTTAATGTTCTAGACCATCAACTGAATTTACCGGTTGGCCATCACCATCTACAACTCCATTTTCAATAGAGAAACTGTTGGAAGCCCAAAGAAATGCCACAGCTACCAGTCCCATGCCTGACCAAGCCACTGAAGCCACAACCCGCCGCACTACGACTACAAGTACAACGACCCCAGTTCCTCCACCGCCGACCACTCCCGGATTATGTAGACGCGAGTGTGATATCGCTGCTACTATTAAAATAGTTGCAGGTAGGTTCTGTTTTTTAAGTGCCAAACTATGTACAATTTTATAATAGTTCAATTATTTTCTTTAATTCAATGTACACTATGAAATAATATTATAAGCAACTTTAGCAAACTTAAATTTAAAAATAATTACAGGTGTAAAATGGCTACCAGAATTACTTGACCATCATACAGAAGAATGGCAAAAATTAGCAAACGAAGTAAAAGAAGAGGTAAGAAAATGTTTTCATTTTTCTAATATTTATTTTTAGAAATGCCTTTCTTTAAAAAAATATTATTTGTAAAACTTATGTGAATTATTAATATGTATGTTTAACGTAATGGATTGAAATGAAAACTTTAACTTAAATTGGAATCATTTAAATCTGTATATAATTAGTGTAAAATTTAAGTTATCATAATCATACACTTGTACAATCTGTACATAACATGTGAACACCTTTAACTATAAAGTATTATAGTAAAATAAATAATTTTATTTTAAATTTTAGCTCAACTCTGTCTATTCGAAATCTGACTATCTCAGCAAATGGTACAAAGGAATTCGTATAGATGGATTCACTAAGGGGTCAGTGTTGGTGGACTATTTCATAGAACTGAACAACGTAGAAGAAAGGGTCGACACAGTCGATCTGAAGAAGATGTTCCACAAGTCCCTCCATGAGGCTAAGCCTGGATCCGTGGTTGAAGTCGTTACTGAAAAACCAGACAAAACATTAGACCCAGATGTGATGCTAGGAGATCAGCCAGATGAGGACAGAATGAAAAAGAGCAATGAACAAATGTCAAAGACTATCGACAAATCTGTAGGGAAACTAGAAATTGGAAAGTTTGTTATGGATCCCGCCTATACCGAATTTATTGGTTAGTACAACAAACGACACCTATAAAATTCAATCAAATAGAGGAACAAATAAAATTTCTAACTTTTTTTTTCAGTACTCCCGAAACGAGAAGAGCCTACAGTTGTGGCACCTGACGAGGAATCCGTATTGCCGCAATGGGGTATTGCCGTCATAGTAATTGCGCTAGCTTCACTTCTTTTCGTTATTATATTCGGAGTTACTGTGGTAAGTTAGTAATTACAGTTAGAATTTGCATCAAATCTCAAGAAATATTTCTAAAATTTTCTTTTAATTCTTGTAGATAGTGAATCGTCAGAAGAGTGCCAAAGCTAAACAACCAATTCCACTGAGTGAAGATATGCTTCGTGAATTAGACAAAAATCACATGGGAGGATTCGATGATATGCATCAACTCA
Organism: Synanthedon formicaeformis; assembly: GCA_945859745.1. Taxonomy (NCBI): domain Eukaryota; kingdom Metazoa; phylum Arthropoda; class Insecta; order Lepidoptera; family Sesiidae; genus Synanthedon; species Synanthedon formicaeformis. The sequence continues at coordinate 6,067,438 of OX243958.1, read as the reverse complement.
AAGAACGGGATTTACCATATTTACCTTCTGGAAAGGTGGGAATTAATTTATAAAACAATCTTCTTCTATTTTATTATTTGTCACCACATTCATATATAACAATCTTTAACCAGTTTACTTATATCCTAATTTTTAATTAGAAAAACTGCTTTAGATACTATTACGTATCATTTCACCCTTCTCATTCTTAGTACTCTTTTCTTGCAGAAAGGTTTTCTATTTTCTGTTCCATTCTTGCAGCGTATGTCGACGGCGTTCATTGAGCAGTTAGCTTATCCCAATCCAGGGGATTCTTGGAGATCAGAATGGACTCCACAGTTGCAGAAGTACATGCAACACTACACACCGGATTCTGGTCGGGGTTCGCAAATTTATGGCGCCACTGGCAACGGTTATGGGTGAGTTTTCAATATCGGCTTCAATCTAGATTCACCAGCAATTGTAAAATTTAAAAAAAAAACACGTACGTTTATTCATGTAAGACACACGGCCATGTCCACGACACAACCACAACCCATTTTTTCCTTTAAAATCTTTTAAGCTTGTCTGGCTGCAGTTCTAACACCCCCTTACAAAAGCACCATGAAATAAGTGTGTGCTGTTGTGTATCGGTGAGTGAGTAAGGGACCATTTCTCTTTCCCATCCTAATCCCTATCCTCGTATGGTCGACAGCTCACTTGCAGCACCAGTGTCGTCGCTTGTGTTATATGTGACGGTAAGCACCTACCAGCAAGTGGACTCCTATCTGTCCAGTTTAACATATTAAAAAAGACATTATATACTTGACCTTTTTAATAAGAATAAATGTTGGACGGGAGCGTACCGAAAGATCTTTAATAATGAGGCATAATTAATTTTAATTTCGCAACTCACTGTATCCTAATTATAAAGTGTTATTTTGTCTGCAGATACAGTGGATCGCAAATATATGGGCAAACGGGAGGCGGGTCGCAGGTGTACGGTTATGCGGGCGATTATCCAAGATCGCACTACTCTAGACGCCGCTCCGACTACGACAGCAATTTCTAGAACTTCCCAGAAGACTCAGACAGTGACTTTTGTTACTTTTGACAATATACCTTTTTTTAATCGAATATATTATATAATACCTCTTAAATACTCTATTAATACGTGCGGATTAGAATACATTCACCTTATAACTCTAGTATCAAACATTTAACTGGTTGTGAATCATCATAAATCGCATTATATTCTATAATATGAGTAAATTCGTATGTTGAAAATAATTATTGTAGAGTCAAGTGTCATAAATATGTTTCTAAAAATTATAACACTTTTAAACTGTAATGCCCCTGATTTTTTTAATAACTGATAAATTTTGTTATAATCTACGTAATGATACATTATGAAAAAATAATATGAAGTATATATTTTACACTCATTCGAATGAAAGGAAAAAACTTCATTTATTCAAAACCTGCGATTCAAAACTTATTTTTTCTAGTGTGGTAATTAATAAAAAAATTCAAAAATATTATATATTTCATTATTTCTTTAGTATAAACAATGATATTATATTATTGTACTGGTTTAGTAGATACATACTCGTATTTCTACACTTGACTGTACGTTATCTACAATTCGATATTTCAATGCATGATATATTTTTAGTAGCATTTTAGTCCGGCCTATTTAGGACTGTAAACGGTGCCAACGGAGAATTTCATTTATTTGCTCCATTAATAACTTTTCTAAATAATCAAAAAAATACTTTATACTGTAATACCGTAAGATTAGTTGCCAATATTACGCTAACTATATGACTGACCGTGGACTTGTAAATAAGTAGACTATTAAGTAATAAGCCGAGATAAGTAGGCGAGGCTACAATATCCTCGCATTTCTGTAGATATCTCTTGCATACCTATATTTGCTCAGAAACCCGTAGTAAAATTCGGTGGACAGTGCGTGAAGCGTGAAACGCCTCGTTGTGCCAAATGTTCGTTCGTCGATGTGTTTGTAAATATAATCAAATTATACGAGCTTCTGTTCATCATAAAAATGTAGTTTAATTGCGCAGTGTTCAAGTGACATTGTTAAGCTTCCATTTGACACTAGGGCTGTCAAAAACCTCCTCACACTCTAAATTCCCTTCATGTTAGGTGTAACCCTACAAACTAAAAACGAGTTGCGTAACTATAAGTGTTCATTATCTTTATAAAATAGAAACTCATTCAGTGGCGATTCATCTAAATTGGCGCTGAGCACATGCTTGTATGAAATAAAATTAAAATCGCCATTTATTAGGTAGGCGAGATTTTTTGGAAAGCTTAAGTTCATTCGCTATGGAATATTTTATTTTTGGTAAATGTATATTTTCCTTGATACTGCTCTTAAGTGATAAATAAAATTTGAAAATACCGACTATTGGTAGCCGAGTGTACTTCTTTGTAAATCTACTATGTAATATAATATCGTCATTCATCTACCGCTCATAGTTTTCGTACGCAGATATTTATGACGCCACTGAACTCAAATTTTCTTTAGAATACAATTCAATATGTCATATCAAAAGTTGCATAGTGTACCTACGTAGGCGCTTTCATCAAAATGTCTCTGAACAGACCGTGTGACCCTTATGTGAATAATTAATGTATTGGTCAATTTAACAACTACCTACATGTTGACGTACATGTATTAAAAATATTTAAATTTTATTAGTTACTTAGTATATAATAGTTACTGCCTATAATATAGGGAATTATTAAAAATTAAAAATATTAAAAATTAATGAATAATACCTATGTAAAATTTTTAATAATTTAAGTGTATCGAAAGTTGAATTTCGTTGTAAAAGTTGTTGTAAATTCCTAATGTTACAATTACAATCTACCAATTAGTATAATGTGAAATCGTAATTGCATGAAAATTTGTGTATATATAAAGAAAATTTTTGTACATGTAGATTTTTAATTTAAATACGATAATTTGGTGACAAATTAAATTGTTAAGTCCCTGAATATAGTATATTAAAATAAATTATAAAATTATTTGTATTTTTTTTTTACAAATTCCTCTCAGATCGCAGGTTACACCACTGTGAAATGACACCATACATATATGTGCTGGCTGTTGTATTTTGGCGAGTGAGTAAGGGATGCCATTACCCCATCCCTTCCTTATCCCATATTCATAATCCTATTCTACGATCGGAGCGCACTTGAAGTTGGTGTTGCTCGTGCTATAGACGACGGTAACCACCTACCATCAAGTGCTGGCAATTTTTACATAGAAAAAGGTTTTTTTTTTATCCAAAAATAGCCTCTTTATGTACCACCATGTGGAACAAATGCTATGTGGATATTTTAAGATGTGGACTAGTGGACCATTTGCGATGTGGACCATATTCGAGTAAATCTAAGTAGGTATTGGTTCCATGTATTAATTTTATAAAACCTGCACAAAATTTCTTATTCACCTGTATTCTCTAATATTTCATTGCTGTGTCTAGATAGACACAGCAGTGAAATATAGTCCTATGTGTGGCACTGTATAAACGGCAATTGATTAATACGGAAATCGTTAATCGATAAGCGATTTATCAACGCCCCGACATACTTGATTAAAGGTTTCACTTAGTCAGTAAGCCGGTCGTTGATCTAACTAATCCATGTGTTTGTTGTTCCTGTATTTGTATGAACAACATAGGCTACGACGTTGATGACATGATATTCTATGCGATGGTCCTATGAGATCCTTTATAATTTTATTTATTTATTTTTTATTTTTTTCGGACACAAAAAGAAATATAGAAAAAAAAACAATAAAAATTAACACATATTCCATAAGCGTATCCACAGATACTAATTGATAAATAAATATTTTGATTTTGATTTTGATACTTATAAGAGAGTCAGATCAGAAACTAAACACCAAGACAGAAATGAGCAAAATTATTAAAAAGTTAAAATTAAAAAAAAATATATACAAAAAAAATAATAATATAAAAAGTTAAGGAAAAACAAAATCAATATACCTAATAAAGAACTTTATTATTATTATTATTAATGGGAAACAACAAATAAATAAATCAACAAGGCAAGTTTGCCTCCTCAAGTTCAGATATAAGACCCCTCAACTGCATTCTAAGCTGCGCAATTGTGTACATAGCTGAAAGGATCCAAACCTAAAAAGTGTCTATTGTGTAGCACTGTATACACTTAAGTATTAAAAAATATCTTAGCGTAGGCAAATCTGCGTCATACATGATGTCATGAAAGATTGATTGTATTGAATCCATTTTTAAGCTGCAAAAGGGACGTACCGGTTTCGCCGAAATAGCTTTTTTGGTTGCCTCTGTGTATATTCACTAACAAAACAACAGTGGAATTAAGTAATGTTTTGATCAGCCGACAGCTCAGCAATACCGAATCCCATGTATTTGTTTAGGTACACCGGGGGCGGTTTGTTCAAACATACCAAATACAATAAATGAAATACGCATTGTGTGCCTATGATTTCTCTGAAATACGACTCCCATTGAATATATTGGCGAAAAAAGGCAAAGCATAATGTACAATAATGATATCAAAGGGAAACCATATAATGAGGTTGTACAAAATCTTTTTGTTGAGTTAATGTCTATAATTTTTACTCTACAATGAATACCTACTTGTAGAGTAAATTAATCTAAAATTTTCAAGACAACCTAATAAATGATAAACATAATAATAACCTAATCAATACTAATAATAAATCTGTAAGTGTAGGTATTGTATGTATGTATGTTTCCCCATAACTCTTAAACGAATTAACTGATTTTCATGAAACTTGCTAGATAAACATTTAGACGTACAGGACACAGGATAGGCTACTTTTTTCTTTTTCAACGCGGACGAAGTCGCGGGCGCCAGCTAGTATATAATAAATAAATAAAATGCGATAAAATGAAAATTGCCATTTATAAATTTTATTTGTATTTATAAATGCTATTAATAAATATTGTATTTAGCTATGATGAAAATGTTCCTGCGTATGCAGGATAAAGTTTCTACTCATCCGGACCTTATAATGGTACCTTGTCCATTATAATGTGTTGTGTTGGCATTAATTGGAACAATTCATCACAGCACTCACCATTGTACAACCATTATGTACCATTGACTTAAAGTAAATAGCTTAAAAATATTGAATCATTCATAATGTGAAAACTTCAAAGGTGTAGGTAACACAAAAACCAATCTGGTCGAAGTTTTCTTGAAAGAAATATTGTTACACAAAAAATATTTTAAAGACCGTTCGAACGCAGCAATGGGCATTTATAAAAGTTTATACCGTACCCAACCCGCATTAATATAAATTCTCTCTTTTCGATTCGAGTTACATCCCAGCCGACCGACTTATAGCCGAGGTCGGGAATTATACTCAGAGCGCATTACCGTTGAAGTACAAACCTAGCTGGAATGTTTTACAGCAAGATACAGACATTTTTCATTAAGGCCTACCTGTAACACTTATTATATGTATACGTATTAATATATACGTGGAGCGAAAACTTTGGATCGCTTTTTAAGAAAATTATGCGGACGGAGGAGTGTAAAAACATAAAGTTTATATGAAGAAAGTAGGCACTAGAAAAAGCTAATATTATTATAAAATACTAGCTGGCGCCCGCGACTTCGTCCGCGTTGAAAAAGAAAAAAGTAGCCTATCCTGTGTCCCGTACGTCTAAATGTTTATCTACAAAGTTTCATGAAAATCAGTTAATTCATTTAAGAGTTATGGAGGAATATACATACATACATACAGAAAAAAATTCTAAAAATCGCCAATTTAGTTTCAGTATTATGTATAGAGCCTATAAACACGATATCTCTGAAAACAAAGTAACTTACTCCATGACCCACCCTTACAGATTTATTATTAGTATTGACTAGCGACCACCTCCCAGCTTCGTCCGGGGTGCAATATAAAAATCTTTACTGTTTGTTTATCCCTCTTTCAATATGTGAAAACCGATTTAAAATCGGTTTACCCGTCTTCGAGTTTTTGAAACGTATACACAAATCAAAAGATACAGACACGGCGGGGGACTTTGTTTTATATTGTAATAATGTAAGACTAGAAACAAATAATAATTTTGTATCAATTTGTGACAAAAGCATGACAAAAAATTACCAAAAACCCAAAAACAACAGTTCTGGTTTTCCGATCGCTACTAAACTTCACAGGGTCACCCACTGGGCCAATCTGAAGATTACCTAAGGCGGTTTGGGAACATAATTATAATTACACACATCGATTCTTATAATTATATATATATAATTACATTACAGAAATTAGAAAAATATTTTGTTTTTAATTGTCTTTATTAAGAATTTTGTGTAAAGAGTCAAAGGCATATGATGTGGTAAGACTTTCTAGCGGTTTTAGTTCCGTGCCGCTACCCTTTCTGCAGCCGATGTCATTACGATAAAGTACAGAGATACGAGGAGGGTTGCTGGTCTCACCGACATACCACTCTTATGTAACGAATGTTAATATAAAATATTGCGATATTAGTTGCAGTACGTATGCGGAACACAGTTTTATTTTTATACGAAAGCCATATCCGAAATGTTAGGTACATGTAACGATAGTTTTTAACTTTTACTGCTTTCAAGAACTTTTAATTTTCTACTAATACTCACTGCTAAGCGGCAGTAGAAGTGCTGAGATGGACAGATACTCGTATTTAAAGCAAGATTCAAGGTAGTCATAGATTTTATTAATAAAAGTTTATTAGCTTTTATACCTCTTATAATTTTTCGACAGTAATTACAACTTATTATATACTCATATTCATCATCGTCATCATCAGCAGCAGAAACCTGTGTCTCTCTACTGCTGGATATAGGCCTCTTCCAAGGCTCGCCACCACGTACGCTCTAAGGTATTTCGCATCCAGCCGCTTCCTGCTCAGCCTTTCAGGTCATCTGTCCGCCTAGCCGCAGGGCATCCTACACTGCATTTTCCAATTCGTATCCTCCATTCAAAAACTTTTCTACCCCGTCGGTTATCCGCTCTAAACGAGAACGAAACGCGGACGAAGTCGCGGGCAAAAGCATGTTTCTTATAACATTTCTAATATAATAATAAAAAATCATAAAAAGGTAAATCTGACCATCACACTGTTAAGGCGTTACAAATTCAATGTTTCACAGAATGTGAACGCTCTACATTTACTTCCGACTGATTTGCCACCAACGCTAGCGGTAATAATAAAATCATGAATTATTCATTATAAGGAACAAAAATAAATGTTATTTTGTTCCTTGTGATGGGGCGTGTTATGTAACTTTCTATTAGAATCGAAGTCGACCTTCGTGGCGGTAATAAATACTGGCACGTCGCGCATCGGAAGCCGCCTTGCCGCCCGCCCCACGATAGCTGGGGTCCGTAGGCAGTGGTCGGTCAAACGCTGATGACAGGCGACACACATTAGCATTGCAAATGACCTCGTTCACCACAAAGGCTCAACCAATTGATAACCAGTAAATTACGTCTGGAGGGTATAAATCAACGACCCATTTCGTGTTAAACTGTGGCAAACAATCGATATAGTGGATCTCTTGTTGAGACGTAGGTAGTTCATTTTATGGGAGAAACTTCGAGAGAGCCATTATTACTTCGCCAAGCGCAGTAAAAGTAAGTAACGCACTTATTAGTCACGGTAGGAGAACAAGGGGATTTTCTTTAATATAACATCGTAACCACATGGTAAACTCGAAATGTACGTAATTTCAACCAATATTGTTAATGATCCCACTTTCTGCATTCGTTGCCATATAACTCTTTTTTCGTAAATTTCTTACTAATTTTATAATATTTCTTAAAATAGGTACATTAAAATTAAAAAAAAATCTTTGTGCATTATTTTTTGGAAAACCGATATAAATTTACAGTCACCCATATTTAAAGGATCTGCAATTCCATTCTACTTGGCGGTTGGTATAATCAAAGCCTAGAACATAGGCGTGTTAGTGCTGACCTTCAAAAGGGATGACAAAACCGAATGCGATGTACGGAAAGCCGAAGACCGCTAGGTGTCGCAAAGTTCTCGGATGAAACGCAGGACGTCGACGCTGGTCCCACACTACCCCAACCTGATATAAGTAGAATATTCTTAGGTACCCTAACCTAAATGTTTTCAATCAGCTTTATCCTTTTAAAATACGTGCATCCAAAAGAATCTGATACGGTAGCACTGTATCTCAACCCAATTTCAGCTACTCTACTCTATTTTCATCTGGATTCGATGACGGTTTGATAAAATTCTTGTTTGTTTGGAACATTTTCTTGTTTGTTTGGTTCAACACTTGACACTGTACCACCTTTTGAAAACAAAAAGAGAAATAAATTGTAAACCGTGATACTCATGATAGTCTCTAATTAAAACTGTACAAATTCGCTACGCAAACCAAAAGTGCTTTTCATTTCGATGCTTTTGCATAATTGTAACTGTCCTCATCTTCCATTTTTTTTCAACGGCGAGTCTGCATTTTAAATTCGTTTTGAGTGCTCGATGGCAAATTTTCGCCTTTATGCCTAAAGGAATAGAGTACAACTATCATTAACTAAACTAATGAAATAGTTATAAATTGAACTTGCCACGAGTCCTTGGTGAAAAAGAAATAAATTTTAATACTACTTAAATAATTTGAGTCTATGGGGCTTTTAGTGATAGAAAAACAATTTTATTTTATGGAAAAATTACCCACTTAGTTCAACGTAACTAAATTTATTGCTTATTTGAATGAAAGTAGAGAAATTTTGTTTTTATGTATATGAAAAAAGCTCAGCCAGACTTTTGGAAGTAAAAGTTTTCCAATTAAATAGTTAAACTCGGCAAACTAAGAAGCAATATATTTTTAAAAATTATATTGAAGATTTATAACATTGGACATTAACGATATTAACTATGTTACAATCATCTTACAAAATACGTTTATCGCAAAAAATATCACTCGACCATGACATATATTTAGCGAATAAAAGGAAAAGGACCTATTGATTATATTCGTCCGCCAAGAAAGTTGACCGATTGCGTAGCAGGTAGAAATTGTGCTACAGATTGCTGTGAATTGTCAAAGTTTATCTATAACGCGCTGCAATATCGTAATATGTCATTTCTACATTTTAACACACAATAATTATTAACATCAAAATATGTTGGTAGGAACCGTATACAGTATAGAATGGCTTCGTTGTGGTGCATTTATTTGAATTATTATAATTTAATTTTTATTTACTACTAGTGACTCGCTCCCGGCTTCACCCGGGAAGCAATTTTTATACATACAAATATTCCCTGTTTATATCTTTTCCCATAAGTGAAAACCTAATTAAAATCGGTAAAGCCATTCTTGAGTTTTTGCCAGACTAAGACCCTGCAGAAGTCGTTCGGTCAAAATATGTTTGAATTGTCAGGTATCAGATTTTTGTTTTGTTGAAAATGAAAATCTAGACAAACATTCCAAGCTAAAAATATAACATACTTTTATAAACTTAACTTAAACCTAACTTATACTGAACTTACTATTTAATCTTTTGGTGTTATTCCGTATCGATAACATACTTAAAAAGAAAAATGAAACATTGTCTTCGATAAATCTACGATACGATGTAATTTCCGGAATATATCCATCATTTGAGAGACAATATGTCCCTACTGTTTCTGCAGATGACACGAAAAATCCAATGTCGTTTTTGATTCAATATTTCCGTCAGTGTCTAAGTCGATATTGATTGATAAAATGAATGAATACATCGTCAGTTCACGACAAATTCTGACGCTGATTCTCGTTTGGTACAGTCACTAGCAAATTCTTGCTCAACCTGTTAAAATATACCTAAATTACTATCGTGTTATGTAATGTTGTTTCACAAAAAGAACACTATAGTCGTTTTCAAATAGGAAGACACTTGGGACTTCACCGACACACTTGTTTCAGTGTTTTTTTTTGACAGTTTTAATGGTGTACTGCCCCAATATTCGAATTCGAATAGACATTAAACTATAACCACAAGAAAATAAAATGAAGTCTCAAGTGACTTCTATTTAAAAACGACAATAAAAAACATTCATTGTAGGTACACTTAATAAATATACCTACTCCCAGTTCGTGTAACAAAATTTTTCATTTTATTACGTCGTGTTGAAGACGCGTTCACAAATTTACAATCGCTGTTTTATTAGTATTTTTATAAGAAAAAAAAGTTTTAAATTTAGTTTTTACTCTAAAAAATAAAAAAAATGGTGTGTGGCTGTGTTGTGGACGTAAAAACGTAAATACGTAAAAATACGAGTAATATTTCCTTTGAGAATATTAAAGGTTACCAACGAATTCGAACATACCGTATCTATCAAAAAAAATTGTATTAAAAAAAATGCAGTTAATAGATAGGTAGCTACGGCATCCCCCCTAGGTGGGCTATGACCTTGTCGTGGTGGGGGGCTTACCCTCGACAATCCGATGGGGTTCCTCGTCTCATGGGATTGTTGTTGGGGACCAAGAAGGCCCACACCCGTGTGCTCCGAGCGGGTTCCGTTCAACGGAGCTCGTAACGGAGCTCGTAACGGAGCGCACATTGTTGATGGTAATCCCGGCGGCTGGGGCGGGACTTGTAGCCCTCCATGCTCGTCCTCGCCAGCTGTCGTCGGGGGTTTGAAGTTTGTTGAGGTTGAGTTCAGGGGAACAGGGAGGCCTGGGGGAAGGCCCCTGGTCCCCTGCTCACAGCTGGCCAGCTGTGTGTGCCTGCACGGGTCCCCCCCCCTGGGGATTGCTCGGGTGTCTCCGGGCAATTCCCCTCGTTGGCGTCAGCCTAGCCAGCAATGGCTAGGCCGCCCGAGGAGGGTGGGTCGGAGCAGTTGCCTCGGCAGAGCCCGTCCACCCCCCACTCAAAGGGCAAGGAGACACCGGGGAGTTTTAGTGGATAGAGGCCAGTTCCGCCTGCACGTGCGCACGCGGAATATGCTGGTCGAGTCCCACATACCCCTACCGCCTAGCCAGCGGTAGGGGATTAATAAGACGATTTCTCCTCGACAAAAAAAAAAGGTAGCTACGGCATCAAATTATTTTATTATCACTAGTTTTTTTAATTGCCTCCCACTGTGGAGGCAAATTCAAAGACTTATTCATATTGAAAAAAAAAAAAACCATAGCAATTATCATAATAGTCGCGAATATTCAGCAAAAAAAAAGTAAAATAAAGTGATAATCTTAAAATATTACCTTTACTAATATAATTTTTCTTCTTACGTTTGGTCGATTGTAAACAGTTTAATAATACTATTTTTTTTTTCAATATTTTCTGTTTTAAAATAAATATAGACCAAAGAAAATATATAATTCATAATGTGCTTTACGTGTTTGACTGTACGGCAAACATTTGGTAACGCCATTTCCCCTTTTATATTGAATGCGATCTCATAAATTTTATTGGAGCCACTGGGTTCTCATACAGATATGTAATATAGCGTAAAAAAATGACGCATCAAGCGGTTGTATTTTAATCTTCTTTTATTTATGACCGGCGTCTATATTTTTGTGAAATGTTTCAACGTATTTTTTTAACGTGAATATCCAATTTTGTTTTTGCATAATATTTGATGGCACTGACAAAGGGTTGAAAATGTAAAGTAATATTTAAAAAATACTTTTACGAAGCACTTTGCTAGATTCTGTATAAATAAAACTATATTAATCAAGAAATTTGTAATTAAAAATCTTGTTTAAGAACCTCCAGTGACTCTTTAATGATTTCAGAAATTTCTCTAATTTATTGGAATGGCTGATTCTAAAATGTATGAAGAGAGAAACGCATATTTATATAAGAAACGGCAATTGTCATGGGGTCTTACCTAGTAATATCCTTTTAATATATTCTAAAGGCTGTTGCACGCGACTTCGTCTGCATAACTTTATAAAATAAAAATTGCCTATAAAAGAATTTTTTAAATCGGTCCAGTAGTTTTGATTGTATTAATTATTACAAATAAAAATACAAATCTTTTCTCTTTATTTTATTATAATATTATTTTATATTATTTTATTATAATAACTAGCTGGTGCCTGCGACTTCGTCCGCGTTGAAAAAGAAAAAAGTAGCCTATCCTGTGTCCCGTACGTCTAAATGTTTATCTACCAAGTTTCATGAAAATCAGTTAATTCGTTCAAGAATTATGGAGCAACATACATACATACTAAAAATCGTCAATTTAGTTCTAAATTCTAAAAATCTAAAAAAATTCTAAAAATCGTCAATTTAGTTTCAGTATCATGTATAGAGCCTATAAACACGATATCTCTGAAAACAAAGTAAATTACTCCATGACCAAATTACAGATTTATTATTAGTATTGATTATAAAATAATTCTTACATTAGCTGCATTATTTAAACGAGTTTTTCAATAAAATCACTTACCTATTATTTGTTGATAATTTCTATTTCCAATTCCTAAAGTTGCATGACGTGTCTCATGCAGCACGTGCGTCTCGGTAATTACCGCTAAGCCATCTACACCATAGCAAGGGATGGTAATGGAATGATAATACGCGGACGGGGGCGTGATCCGATTTCTAATTCGCACTCACTCCAGCAGGGGCCTAAGTTTGTTCCACTAATTTCTACGTAGGCACTTTATACTCGTACGATGTCACTTCGGCAAAGTTTCCACAACATAAGTGCGCACGTGTGCTCGCTTATGTAATTGAAAATTATAAGGTCTTTGTTTCTGAGTTACATGTTCATGAACAATTACCTATCTACTGTTGAGTTGCTATACCTATCTATCAAGGGCCACTCCTTGATAAATTACTCCTTCATTAGAACCAGCTGGTGCCCGCAACTACATACCTACGCTCTTTAGTTCGTTTTTTGAAGATCCCAAATATTAAGAGGTTAAAAAAGGTTTATTTTTTATTTTTCGTACTCTCAAGTTCATGTCACAATGTTTATAATTTCAATTTGGTGATATCATGAAAATTCAGGAGAAAGGGACATATAAACATTATTCATTATATTAATTGAATTGAATGAATACGTGTCTAGAAAAATAAAAAGAAAAAAAATAACGGCAACAGAATTAAATTTAGTGTTCTCAAACCACCTAATGCGATATGTTTACAATACAAATTGCGCGGCAAATGGAACAATTGTAAAGTTATCCGGAGACATTTTATTCACTAAGTTTTTCTAACCTTTCCTATTTTCCTTGGCGAGTGGCAAGCTATGAATAATTCAACGGTGGGAGATTTAGCTCAAATTAATTGTAGAATAACGGGCGTCCGGCCGCAACATACATTTTCCATCAAAGGGATTTACCCGAGGAATACCGAATACATCCTGGGGACCCATTCGGTATGGATACGTGTAATTCTAAACAATTTGTGCTCAGATTATTTTTTACTATTGCCGTAACCGCCTTTGGCGGCTCCATTTACACATACTTTGATGGTACAATGCGAATAGTATGTGAATGTAACTGATAACTTATAACTGAACTGATATTATAATTATAGTAATAGATCTACACTATTCTCATGTCAGATCTCAGACCAAATAATAAATAAAGATAAAATGTTACAAACAACATAGTGAAGCCGGTTTAAAAAAAATGTGTGCGTAGGCCGGTTTTGCCAATAAAGGCAGACATTTGCGTTCCAAGCTATAACGATAATTTCATTTATTTTTATGAAAATATTTCTTATTTGATCTGAGCCCTCGACAGATTAAAAGATTAAAAGAAATGTAAGCCACTGCTTTTTGTTTGGGAAATAGGTATTAATTTTGACTTTCGAAGTGATCTGAGCTGAACTTTAATTTTTAAACTTTAAATTATACTCATAATATTACGAAAAAATATAACGTCTATCATCAAAGACATAAAGCATATACGTAACAACATAGCTGGTGCAGGCGACTTCGTCCGCTTTGAAAAATAAAAAAAATAGGTATATAAGCAATATAACGCCTGAACACTGCATTATACTTTTGTCAGGCGTTAGTTTTTTTTTAAAATAATCCCGCGGGTACAGCACCTTTTTTTGTATAAGATACCCTATGTTTTTTCCTGTATCCACGAGAACGTGATGCAAAATTTCATGATTAGTTGAGCACTTAAGGCGTGAAAAGGTAACAGTCAGACAGAGTTACTTTCACATTTATAATATTAGTAAGGACTAGTAAGGATTCAAATATGGTGACCCGTTAAAAATGTAAGTTTATATTTAAAAGTACCCCACATTTGATATATACGCACCTAAGTGAATAAAACAAAAACATAAATATGTAAGTGAACAACATAACCACCGGGGTTTTCTGTGGAGGGCCAAACGGCTGCGCGCGACAACCGAGCGGAAAATTGTTCACGAAAGCGATTAAAGCCTGAAAATTATTTCAGAACAATAGAGGTTCGTCCGCAACACATTTGTTAAGGACGCCATTAAATCTTTTATCTTGTCTGACAGCACAAACTGTCGGCGAATCCGCGGTTTCGTTCTACAAACTTGTGACGACTTCAATACATTTATAAAACAAACTAGCTGGTGCCCGCGACATCGTCGGTTGAAAAAAAAATGAATAATATAACGCCTGACATCTTTATCGCTGTGGCAACAGTTGCGCCATTTTAGATGATCTCTCGGGAACTTAAAATTTTTCCAGGATAAAAAGTATCCAAGTGTGTTGGGGGTCCAAGGAAGGCCTCGCTGTGATCTCGGACCCACACATCACCGCTGATGGTGGAATCCGGGGGGTTTTAGTGGGTATTCCCGGTGATACATCACCGGGCGGGTCCCACACCCCCTCGTCGACTGTCCCCGTTGACGAGGGAAAGTGCGTCAATGTCATCTCCCCTTCTAAAAAAGGGTACTAAACCATCTAAGTATGTGCCAAATTTCATCCAAATCTGTTCAGTAGTTTTTACGTAAAATAGTAGGTAACAAATATACATTCATCTTCATAAACCTTCTCATTTATAATATTATAGTAGGCTCAGATATATTTTTATTCTAATTTTCCCAATTCTATAGCATGACGTCAACGCGACGCTACTTTAGGGTTTCATGTGTTTTTCTGTCTTCCTCACAGAAACTCAATTTGAATATTCGCGGAATATGAAAGGGATCAATAGCAATTGAGCGAACAGAAAAGTTTTTTTTCCTCTAGGATACCGAGATCGGTATTGTAAGTAAACTGTCTGAAGGACTTATGTAACATACAAATAATAAGTACATATTTTCTATAATAGAATTGTGTAGATTTCTACACTTATTATAAATTCAAACAGCATCACATTTTAATGAGGTATTTAATTGAAATAGAAATGTACATTTAAAAAAGAAAGTTATACTTTTCTTTTGTTTGTTATCATAGGAGATCGATTTAAAATTAAAATGTTAGTGTTTTTTGAAGAATGTTGTCGAAGAGACAAAGATCAATGAAATGAAAGCCGTTTTTTATGGACAATTCGACAAAGTCTTTTATAAGATCTACTTCGGAGAGTGTGTTCAAGAGATGCATGAGCTCTACCGCCTACCCCTTTCTTCCATCGGACATTCAGACGTACGGCTTACCTTGCTCATCTTGTCAAAATCCTTCTTTTTCGGATCAAGCGCTTTAAAACATAGTTTATAATGCGCACTGCCAAAGTTTGGAGCTCCCTGCCGGGGAATCTTTTCAAAGTTCGAGTTAATAAGGCATCTTCTCGGTGAGCTCGCTCCATCATAGGCCTCATCTTCGCTACACGGGTAGATGTTGGCCAAGAGCAAACCTATCTTTAATAATAATAACCTATCTTTAATGGATGTGACATGTAGTGTAACGCTATAAAATATATATTTCTATTATTTATTATTTATTCCCTAGATGTTGCTTGTAGCTTTTATTGGTGCATGCTGAGCTCCCTATAATTGCGGCGGCATCCGCCTTGTGTTAATTACTTTGAACAATGTGTTACAGTTGGATGTCTGCCTCGTTGGGGGCCTTGTACAATAAATAAATAAATAAATAAATAAATAATAAAAAAGTCTTTGGAATATTTATTGTCTTTAGAAAAGTCATATCTCTATTTGTAGAAGAAGATACAATAATTAAGATAGGTTAAATTATTACGTGCACACAACACAATTTTCTACTTCAACCAGATGTTTGTGTATTAAAGCATAATTAATTTTTGTTTCATGAAATAACAAATAGCGCCTTAATAAATTTCCGTCAGTGGTTAAAAGCTTTATTAACTTTTCTTAATTTCTCTGGTTCACAAAGTCCCGTGATTTCCACGAAAATTTATTTATGAACCTCTTTGTTGTGTAACAATCTGTAAGTTCGCTTCGGTCTTCATGAATTTGAATTAAAGGTGTATAATTTTATAAGTTATATTGTAGAACAAAAATAGAGTAACTGAGGCTTGGTTAGAAAAAGTCAATATTATGAAATGATCAAACTACAAAGAAACAAAAGATGAATTTTAGTTTAGTTAAGTAGCTTTAACCCAGCGTATACTTTTGAAAATATTTTTGTTTTATACCATACTAGCTCGCCTCCGGCTTCGCACGTATTTTTTTCAGCAAATTATAAATCAAAATCTTCTTGGTTCGACGCTCTTTCTATCACTAAAAACCGCATAGAATCCCGTTGCATATTTTAAAAGATCTAATTGTACATGGTTCGGACAGAAATGGAAAACAAATTCAATTTATACTGTATAAACGTGATTTGATAAAAGTCGACTTTACTTATTTCAATTTTTACGAAATTTATATATAAATCTTATAATAATTTTGTGAATTGTAAATAAAGGAAGACGCCCTCTAAATGGTATTGAAAACCGTATCGAAATCCCCTGTCTAGTTCAAAAGATATCGGAATAAATCGTGACACCCGGATAGCGATGCGCATTTGCGAATGCTAATTCAGTGCCAATTAAAAAGCCAAGCTTTACACAGCAGTGAAAAGAATTGCAGAGAGAAGTGTTGCAAATAAAAAGGGCCGTGATGTGAGTGTATCGACAACGGCCCACTGTTGCCCCGGTTCTTCCGGGTCGACAATTTTCGTAAATCTCTCAGTAAGTGTGCTCATGTTTCGCTACTTGAACAGGATTAGACTAAGCTCTGAGAACTGTTTTTCCCTCCGCGATTCATTCCGGAGGAGTGTGCCGGAAATAAATAACTTGAAACGACCATTCGGGACAGTATGAAGTCGGTGTAGAAATTAATGGCCTGCAGTTTCGGTAATAAAATAAAACTTTCCATAAAATACGTGATTTTAAAGAGACCTCGGTTCTTAAAATTGTTCCACAAATAGAACACTGTTTCGTTATACAACGGGAGATTTAATTTGCAAGAAAAAAATCCTAGCAGAAAATAAGGAAATTCTCTCTCTTTCATCCTCTTCTTAAGTATATTCCCCCTTAGCTGAGATAAGTCATCAAATTATACGAACGCTATGTTGTTTACAAATTGTTTCTGAAACGAGTCACGTTTCCATGCAGAGGTAGGCGCAAAAATTGGGCCAATTTAAATAATGTACAATGCTCTGAATGCGGCCTATTATTTTGTGTTTCGTCTTAGCAGAGGTAATTGAAACAAATAAATAGAGAGTCAAATTGTCTAATTTCTAACTTCTTGTATCATAATTCGGTTCATTACGTGTCGTCATTTAGAGACGCAAAACATTACAAGGTAATATTCGTGTTTTGTTTAACTAGAAGGTCTGAAATGGCATGATTTCATTTAGTAGAACATCAAAGGGAAAATCTGCTTTAATATAATTTTATTCAAGTTTTAAAAGACGTACTAATTGGAATGAGTATAAAGTTTCTCCAAATTAATAGGCAGAAAACCTAATAACTATTTTTTTTGTGTTAAGGTCGACAGATAGACTGGATGGTCCACAGTTCATTTGTTGGTAGGTGGCTACCGTCGCCTATAACACAAGCAACGCCACAGGTGGTACAGAAGGGTGCTGCCGACTAAAGTAGGATTAAGGATTGGAAAGGGATGGGGAAATAGACTCTTGTATTCCTTACTCACTTACCGACACAACAATACACAACACATACGATAAAGGATAACGCCCCGGTCTGATTCTGAAATCTGTTCACAAGACCTTCAACATAATTTCCCAGCAAAAAATTTTTGAAAGCAAATATCCATTGAATTCTATTAAGGTCCACATTTCAGCAGCATATAACTGATATGGAAAAAGAGCAGTTACAAAAAGATTCAGTAGGAAAAAAATATGGTTATTCCATTATTAAATCCCATTTTGTTCTGTAGATTTAAACAAATAGTAATCAATGGTCAACGTATTCGCTTTGTTGGAACGGAAATTAAATTTAAAACGCCAACTAGTCGAGCCACATCGCCACCGAGTCGAGGCGGGCGGACGCCTAGTGGAACCACTCGCGCTAAAATGTAGACTTCATTTTATGTTCCTAACTACACTACACTACGAAATTGACACAATTCATGACAAAAATTCTTTTGTTTTCTTTCTATTATGGTTTGTGGTGGACCAGATATGAATGCTAAAAACAAAATAGGACGCTTATTATTTTTTTAGGTTACAATGCCTCGTGCTTTTGTATGATGAAACTTGATTTTGACCGAATTAATGAAATTTTTCGAAAACTTCTTCTATTTTACGGGAATTCCCCGCAATCCGCTTGATTTTCCGCGAAAGGTTTTTAGGCGCTCAACACCTAAAAAAAACTTACGCGGAAATTGACTATACATAAAAAAGGTTTTATTTTTTATGTATAGGTATACATAAAAAAGAAAATTAGCTGGTTGCAGGCTCTAACTTAACCGAACATTGTTATTTCTTTTTACATATTAGGCAATGATTACGTGAAAAAAAGATTTTTAAATGCCGATAAAGCCTAATTTTTAACTCCAACACTTTAAGCCTGACAAACTGGGCTGTTTTGTTATTTAAAACGCTGCAGACACTAACCGAATGTTACTGTATCGCGCACTAACGGTTGAAAGAACACGTACCATTACAGCGAAAATGCTCAGCGACACGTAGATATCAATTTTGAGCTTTTTGGGAATATATATCT
Source organism: Synanthedon formicaeformis (assembly GCA_945859745.1). Lineage (NCBI taxonomy): Eukaryota > Metazoa > Arthropoda > Insecta > Lepidoptera > Sesiidae > Synanthedon > Synanthedon formicaeformis. The sequence goes on along the minus strand of OX243958.1, from coordinate 6,048,367 downwards.
AAATTGTATTATTTACTTTAACCCTTTAACAGCCAGAGTCGGATTTATCCGACAATTATTTTTGTGTACGACAAATTCCTTGTATAATATTTAATATACTTGTATAATATTTATTTTTAAATTATTAACTTATTTCACATTTAAAAAAATCGAGTCAACTCCTACAAAACCAAGCTGTTAAAGGGTTAATAACTATAGTAAGGTTGTTAAATCATTTGTATGACAAAGTTGGCTCTGGTCTGGATTTGGAAAGCGCTTCGGAGTCATTGGGGCAGCCCGCCTGTCGGCTAACCGTAATAATAACCACAAAAACCAGTTACTATTGTCAAATAACAGCATGCCTTACCCAAGGAAACACAACAGCACACATGCTGTTATTTCACGGTGGTCTTCTAAAGGGGTGTTTTCGCTGCGAAAATCTACCTACATAATGTAATAGGTTAAGTATAATACCCTATTCGTTGCCTCAGTGTCTTCCCACTTCATTTCAATCCAATACCAATTAGACTCGGTTATTCGAAGCTCTAGTCCCTTTGGGACTTAGCAAGTTTCACTCGGCGTGCCTAATAAAATACTTATTTTTCTTGAAGTAACATTTCGAAATATTTGATAAATAACATTATTATTAGAAGTACTAGTTGTGCCCGCGACTTTGTACGCGTGGTAACGCGTGCCACTAAATGTAGTTCTTTATCTACATTGACCCTTGTTGGTGCTTAACTTAGAATAATGAAAAAAATACAAGACCTTCATTCAAAAATCACGAAAAGCATTAAAAACATAATCATTTGTTCGTGTATACATTTTATTGCAGTAATATGGTAATATGATCATCACTAATCCCAAACTGTTTTTGTAAGGTAGTAAGTAATCAGGAACTAACCCCATTAGAATGTCTAAGCTATGTAAATACTATTAACTATTATTAATATTATAACTTATACACTACAAATATATGGCTCCACTAATGACGTCATCTCATAAACGAGTGAAAATGTGGAGGTGCAAACACAGGGCACCCCACGTAATGAAACGCAAATCAAGCTGGGGCCTTACAAGAATTCACACTCAGAACGAGATGCTATGGTAAACTGAATTTGAACTCGTGACGGTGCTCGGCCTTGTCTAACGAACTGTGTTTAATGCCTCGTTAGCGTCGCTTGTTTGACATTGATGATGTGGCATGTGAACCAGGAATAGCCCGAATTCAAGCTCATAAGATGGATCTAAACGTGTCTGGTCGTTCGAGACGACATTAAGGACAATGTTAATGTCAGTCAGTATTGTAAGTCTTGACTATAAATCTGAATGTGTCTGTCGTAAGTCTTGAGTTGTATCTAGGCCGTAGTTCCGTAATAATAAAGTCGGCAATTCCTCGGCGGTAGAAATGTCCATCATAAAAGCACTTCTGCTTTTCCCACCCGCTGTATCCGTTATCCTGTCAATGTCAAGTTGCACTTGCATTTGTTCTAATATTGCAAATGTTTATTATATTAGTATCAATATAAAAAGTATAAACTGTGTTTACAGAATTAGTCAATTTTGTTCGTATGAAATGGGCCATTTTTTATATGATCTATAAAATTGGTTATTGCTCATATTCAGATGGGCTTGCTCTTGGTCAGCGTTTAACCGTATAGCGAAGATGGCCAGAAGAACGTTTGACTCACTCACTCGAACGTTGAAAAGATTTGTTTTTTTTTTAAACATTATAATTTAAGCAAGTTCAGAAAATCGTAGTTCAGAAGAGAAGCACAACTTTTAGCATATGCAAAAGCAAGCTTCGTATCCATTTGAGCAGCTTCAGGCCGAGCAGCCTCAACTTGAGGCAAACAGCCTCAATTCGAGGCTGCTCGGCCTGAGGCATAGGCCCGAGGCACGTTGCGAATCAAGCTGAGGCGACAGTAGTTTGAGTGTTTTTTTGATACAACACAATAATCGCTGTAGATGTTGACTTAAAATTGAAAAATTAATAGACTTAAATAACAGCGGCATAGAGTTAATAACGGTGACCTAATAACGGTGACACTCGTATAATTTTATTAATTTAATTGTTGATTCGTTTTCCATTGCGACCCGAGGCAACACGCCCGTCTCCATCAAATGCACGACTCAGACTGAGGCCCCTATGAGCACGGCAAAAAAAACCGACAAATATGGCTCGGCTCGAGGCGCCGAATTTGCCTCGTGTCGCAGCGCGTCTCAAGTTGAGGCAGCGTCTCCACTTGCGCGGCCTCGGAGCGAGGCAGCCGCTCGGCCCAAGGCTGCCTTTAGTGGATACGCTGCTATAGACGTATATTTATTTAAAAAAATATATAACAAATCAAAAAGACCCAACAGTGTGAATTAAGAAAATTGTTTTCCAATTAGGTAAGAAAATTGCGGAAACGTTCGAGAGAATTTATTTCGTCCCAGTTGCAGCAAACTAGTGCAGAAAAGGAATAAATTGTTTTAATTACAACCTTCACAACTTTTGCCTGTGGCTTCGGATAATTTTACCGCGGGTTATAATTGCTTATCATTTGTCCAGATATTAGTTGTTGTATCTACACTCGTTTCGTTTTAAGAATCTCTCTTTTAAAACTTCAATGTAAAGACAGTATATTTATGGTTAAATTATTTATAAAATATTTTTTACTGTCAGAATAATACAAAGAACTTATATACTTAAGAATAAATATTTTAATCACCTTCTTCTCGAAACACTACCTATTTGACGAATTGACCCTGAAAATTACCTATTGACCCGTTTAAAAGATCTAAGCGTACAGAAGTACAGACATACAGACAGACAGTCGGCGCGGAGGGAATTTGTTCTATACTATGTAAAGAAGAACTACTTCCTGTAGGAGGAATAGTTGTAATTTTCAACGCGGATACTATTAAAAATAATATTAACTATTAACAAAATAACATTTTAATATTATTAAGTTAAAATTTTATTGTTAAATCCTCTCGGGAGAAACACTTTAAAATCAATTTCCTTTCGCGCTTCGCGAAGGACGCAGGTGGCAAAGGTTACAGATGTAGATAATGAGAAAGTTTTCCGATAATGGTATTTCAGCTGTCCTCTCCGTCAAGAACGAAAACATTGTGGCTCTTTCGCGTCCAACACGATTACCGAACTATTGAGATTAACTAACTCCGAACGAAAACAATATAATTAAGTTTCGTGTTGGGGACTCGGTGATGTTTATTGGATTGGCACGTTACTCATTGATCTTCCAGACGGTGACTATATTTTGTTGTTCTACGGACGGAGAGTTAGTTATTGTTAAATTTGCGAGTTTGTTTACGTGACGATTTCAGAACGCGCCGTAATTATAAATAAAATTATAACTTTGACAATTACTTAATTAACAAAATAGCAGCCCGCGTTGTTATTAAATGTGCTTAGGTTTAAATAAACCCGTTTACTCTGTTTATATATATATACATATATTATATCGGTACACAACAATATATTCGAGATGAGATGATTAATTAGTTTATATTGCGTGTAGGTTTCTCCTTGAGTAAACTGATGTTTGTAAATTATTAACAAGATATTATATAAATAACATTTACAGTTGAGTATAAGATATTGTATAAACAATTAGCATGAATTGGTTTTAAAAAGTATTTTAAAAACATAATGAAGTTTGATAAAACGGTTGGAAAGCCTCTGCAAGCCTCCTTTTTTTCTGGATGAAAGATACCCTATGTCCTTTCCGGTATCCCTGACAACGTGTATGCAAAATTTCATGTTGATCGGTTTAGTTAGAGCGTGAAAAAAATGACAGACAGACAGATAGTTACTTTCACATGTATAATATTAAAGTATGAATGAGAGTAGGTAGCTCTTTATTTTGTAAATGTAAAGATAGTAAGGAAATTTATCTTTTTAAGTTTATTTCTACCGTCGCTGAACATTGTAGTTAAAATATGGTTGAAATATGCACAACTACAACAGAAACTGTAATAACTATGAAAGCAAGTACCCGAACGTACCCGGCAGCTGCTACTTCTAAACTTTTCATCTATTATTTCATAGTTTCGCTAAAGTTCATGCTTCTTTCGAGTTTAAAGTGAGAAACTTATATTTTTGCATTATTAAAATGCGTAAAATTAATTTATTAATTTAGAAAACCACTAGATATTAATAATGACTAAAAATCAATGTATTACTATGTACTAGCTGGTGCCCGCGACTTCGTCCGCGTTGCAAAAGAAAAAAGTAGCCTATCCTGTGTCCTGTACGTCTAAATGTTTTATCTACCAAGTTTCATGAAAATCAGTTTATCCGTTTAAGTTATGGAGGAACATACATACATACAATACCTTAAAGATTTATTATTAGTATTGATATTATTAAATACTAGCTGTTGTACGCGACTTTGCCCGCGTAACTTTATAAAATATAGCCTATGTTACTCCCTTATATAGTAGCTTTCTATAGGTGAAAGAATTTTCAAAATCGGTCCAGTAGTTTTTGAGTTTATTCACTACAAACATACAAATATTAGTATAGAAGATAGATATAAATTGAAAGGAATATAATACGTTTGAGCGTTAATTCTGACTAAATTGAATTTCCGCGACATACATGTCAGATAAAGGCAGGCAGGTGGGTATTAATAGTATCGAATGAAAAGCTTTCCAGTAAAACAAGAATATTGCACAGTTGAAATTCATAGTAGGATGCAATATGTGAAAAGAGGATAGACAAAAAAGGGACGTGGCCGTAACGTTACAGTGATTATTTTCGGATGACGCTGCATCTGATTTTTGTAAGCATTATTCTGCCTACATTTGCTATCCATTTTCACTGTCCGAAAGCTTTAAAATTAACGAGTTGAATGACTTGCAATGTTACCCAATGAATGTTCATATTAATATTGTATTGTAGGGATAATAATTTGCATTTGAGACATTTATTAATATTAAAAAACTTGTTCATAAATAACACCATTTTATTTTTAAAACATACATATTTTTAACTAAGTAGACAACGATTCGTTTACGATGACATTCGCATTTTCAAGTATTTTTAATTAAAAAGAATTATCAGTGCATAATCTGTGCTTATGTTTTATTAAAATTTAATTAAACCTAAGTGCAAATGTTATCTACCAAAAATTCTGAATCGTAAAATTAATTTTCGTTTTATATATAAAAGGCGATGTGTATGTTCTCTATGGACCCCAAAACCGCTGAACCGATTTGATGAAACTTTCACATAATCTCTAGATTAGTCCAGCGGGTAAACCTGTGAAGTTTGGTAGCGATCGGACGTGGGTGAAGCCGGGAGCAGGTCACTTGTCAATCAATACTAATAATAAATCTGTAAGGGTTGGTAATGGAGTAAGTTACTTTGTTTTCAGATCGTGTTTATAGGCTCTATACATGATACTGAAACTAAATTGACGATTTTTATAATTTTTTTCTGTATGTATGTATGTATGTATGTATGTTCTTCCATAACTCTTAAACGAATTAACTGATTTTCATGAAACTTGGTAGATAAACTATTAGACGTACAAGACACAGGATAGGCTACTTTTTTCTTTTTCAACGTGGACGAAGTCGCCGGCGCCAGCTAGTACTAATAATAAATCTGTAAGTGTAGGTATTGTACGTACGTATGTTCCTCGATAACTCTTACCTGATTTTCATCAAACTTGGTAGATAAGCATTTAGACGTACGGGACATAGGATAGGCTACTTTTTTCTTTTTCAACGCGGACGAAGTCGCGGGCACCAGCTAGTATAAGTATAAGTATATAATAAGTATATAAGTATATGTATAAGTATTTTTACGTTAAAGTGTCACTATATGAGTAAGTATACAGTGTTCTGTGGAATATACATAGACTAGTATATATCATTATTTGAATACATAACTGCATATAAGATATTAATTTTATCTTTATCTGTCGCTTTCCGCGTCTGTTTGTCTGTATATCCGCTAATTCCTACTAAAATCGCAATAGATTTTGATGTAGTTTTTATGTGAGTAGAAAAAAAACAAGTAAGCAAAACTGACCAAGTATGTCTGTTTCTCCGCTAATTACTTCTAAACCACCTAAAAGGTTTTAATACGGTTTTCATTTTTGGAAAGAGAGATAAACTAGAAAGGTTTGTATGTGTAAAAAAATTGTATCCCGGGCGAAGCCGGGAACAGGTCGCTAGTCATATTGGTGTGGTTGAATTTTAGAATACTAAATATCGCCGTAAGTTGCAGCAGTGTAGACTCCACTGCGTCACACTCTTTGTATGTTTGAGAGTCGACGATACGCCGTGTACAGAAGAGTGAAATACGAATACGATCTCAAGAGAATCTGTAACAAATATGCCTGATTAAATTCCTCTTTCGAGTGGAAACTTCAATCGCAATCTATTTGTTCATACAATATCCACAAATACGCTGGTTTACATAAGGAGATGGAGTAAATCTAAAGTTAATGTTCAAGCCATGTTGAATGTAAAACCTTATAAATAATACTGTAGTTAAAATTTGCGACAATATCTCACTATCAACTGAGTACTACTTGGTATAACAACATCCTCTTCTGAACGATTTCTACTCATAAAACATATTCACATCTTAACTCAACCTGTTTCGGCCTTGAGTGTAATTCAATGTTTTACTATGAACTAATTAAGAATAACTGAGAAAAATCTTTCACTAATTGCTTCAAACACAGACTGGAGCTCAGACTGTTGCCTCTAAATCCTTTATGTCAATATATGTTATTAATTTAATATATATTAACATTATCCCTGAAAATAGTCTGGATCCAGAGTATTGTACGTTTTTTGGTTCCATATAGATGTATCATCATTGACTAATTACTATATGAGTGTGAGCACTCGGTTGCATTTACTTTTCAATACCACGGACCTGATTGTAACAAATGAATGCAGTCTCTAGGAGTGTTCCCAAGGCAACGTGGTGCCATTGCAAGAGACTGCCTCTCATTGATTACAGAATAGCTATTTCGCTTTAAGAGGTGAAACGGTGAAAAGTACCAAACCTGCCGACTCTCAAGTCCCCATGCCCCAAATTCAAACAACTACACCCTTAACACTGTTTTTAAGCTAGTAGTGAAAAAGTTATCTAGTGATTCTGAAATTACGTCGCGAAGCAGCTCGTGCCGACGGCGAGCCACGCAGTTTATTAAAATTTGATTTATATCTTAATCTTCTAAGAGATTGTAGTCAATAAAGTGGATGTGTCGTTAGCAAAATATATGAAATACATAAGGACATTTTAACAAACTCCAGACCAAGTAATGTCGTAAAGTAAAAATCATGAATATAAATAAATATCACAAATATGATTATTTTCTGTTATTTTATGTATCCCTGACAATGTGTATAAAAGAGTAACAAACTCACCGAGTTATAAGTCATCAACGTGATACGACCGAATTTTAGCGCAGTGAAAAACAAAGGCCTGTGCGATCTGAAAAAAAAAATCAAAAATACGCCTAATCTTTTATTAAGTAATCTTAACCTATACCCAATTTAAGGTCGGCAGCGCACTTGCATCTTCCTTGTCTTCGCTTGTGTTACTTGGACGTAAAACCACATTTTTATAATAAAAGGGCGAAATCGCTAGGATTAGCTATTATATACTGTTGCACCAGTAGAACGTAATATACTTTTTTTTCAGGTACTTTTTTCTTTCAGGTTACTTTTTCACGTAATATAACATGGTTTCTTCTTATTCAGGTGAAGGTAACATTAAGTTATTTTGCAATGAGCTCAAATTGTACCTTTGTATTAGTAGAAGCAGCGCTCGTCGGCTACGAACGTCGCTTTTATACCATCCACTCTCGTACACAGCATCCGCCACATTTTCGCTCTTCGGAAAAATGGGAAAAGCGCTCAGTAAATTTTATAATTTTACACGTGAAAAATATAGTAGCGAAACAACATTTTTTGGCCGAGTAAAAGATGAAATGGTTCCGTTATTTTACTATGAAATGTTTCACAGTATATTTATGTAATTACTTTACCTTTTGAGTTACTTTTGAGGTTCAAACTTTTTTAAATTGTTCTGTTTCGCTACTAATTAAAGAAGTTCTGTATTCGCAATATATTAACTATTATGAATACAGAACTTCTTTCCACTGTCATCCCACTGCCGAGCACAGGATTCTTATTTGTGTGTGGTCGTATAGCGCTTAGTTCAACATCTAGTACTACTGTGAATTAGCAACATTTCACGTGTATCATATAGCTAATGCAGTTTTTCACCAACATTTTTTCCTTTGTTAGCGCTAGTAAGTATAATAAATAATAATTGCTAATCTACTTAAAAATGAGAGACTTTTTAGACATTGAGCTATCAATGTCATTAATCATTAAATTAAGAAAAGGGTAATATAAATTAATAAACTAACCGTTCTATACATATCGTCTGCATACCAACAAATTATACCCATTTGAGTCAATGCTGCTAGGAAGTAAAATTTGCTGCTCATTACTGACAGTGGTTCAATTATCTGCAAAAAAAAATATCCTTAATTTAACTAGAACAAATTTCAGGCTTATATTTTTACTATAGGTTTACAAACAAAAGAGTTACACGCTATTCTAGAAAAGCGTAGATAGTCGCGGGCACAGTTAATAAGATTGTGCACTTAATGTATGCAAATACGGACGCATTTCGCTCGATTTAAAGCTTACTCTATTAAAGAAAGAAGGCTTTCGCCAATGTGTTGTGATCGTATTTGTGCAATGTGTATGCACTACAGTCGAATATTAACTGAAACTGAGACATTAAGCCTATTTACGCCTTTTTTTAAGAAGGGAGATAGATGACATTGACGTACAATCCCTCGTCGACTGACCCCGTCGACGAGGGGGAGTGTGGGACTCGCCCGGTGAAGTGACTCATCACTAGGAATACTCACTAAAACCTCCCCACCGAATTCCACCATCAGCGGTGATGTGTGGGTCCGAGATCACAGCGAGGCCTTATCGCCAGATACCCACACATCACATTCACTCAGTCGGTAGAGCATGAGACTCTTAATCTCAGGGTCGTGGGTTCGAGTCCAACGTTGGGCGCACTGCAGTACATTAAGCCTAACTCTAATATTTCTATTATAATATAATTCATGAACAATAACGTATGTAATTAATTAAAGTGGCACCGCGCGGCCTGTGCTAATTCCTATACAAACATACGGAAAATATCTTTGCGACAAGCCAGCGGTGATTCTCTAATTCTACGGTCTTTCCATAATATTACATGAATGAATGAAATTATAAATAAAGCAATATAGAAGCCCGGTTTACGCTTAAACGTGAGGGGTGGTCGATATTTCAAATTTCAAACACAGAGCTCGTTCAAGAAAATAAGAAAATGAAGAATAGATAAGGTAGAGGAAAATAGTGTATAAAGCCTTTGCCGGCAGAGCGTAACCTCGTAGGAGGCAAATGGGTATTTTAATTACTTTGACCTCGATTTGAACCTACAAAACATCGTGAAAGCCCGGAGAAAACCACGGGAAAACAATGCCGGCGCTGTCATGAAAATGTCAACTTTCCTCACTTAACTGTTATAAATTACACAATAACATTTAATATTAGTTGTTAGAAATACATTATGTATGTACACATCGTTAACACGGATTAATTATAATAGTATTTCACATCGCCGCGTATTTGTAATTATGATCGTACAACATATATTAGGTAGATACAAATTTGAAATATAAGTAGGTATATAATAACACTAGTGGCTGGCTCCTGGCTCCGCAAGGAATGCAATTTTTTACACACACACAAATCTTCCTACCTTTTCCCTCTTTCCATAAGTGAAAACCGTATCAAAATCTGTTGAGTAGTTTAGAAGTATATATAGTTAGCGGAGAAACAGACGGAGTTTCAGCGTTTTTTTTCTATTGAAATAAAAACTTAATTAGGTTTTATTATACATATATCCGTAACAAATTATCTAACTGATGGTAAAAACCGCATCAAAGTCTGTTGCGTGAAGACAAATTATAGCCGAGATAGAATGTCTCGCGACATTCTGTCTCGACTAGTACTTTATTGATATTTACTTCTTGGAATATGTCAAAATAAATATGTCTCATTTATACATTAAAATAGATCTTTGTTTTAAACTACATAGCTTATCATTACCTTTATTTTTTGAGACTTGTATTGTCTGAGTGCGCCTTTTAGTAGATAATGAGCGCGTTCTGTTTATCCACTACTAAACTAAATCTCTATAACTCATCCCATAATCCAATAATACTTCCCCTTATTAAGGCTAATTTTAGTAGTGGCAGGGCACTTTGCGTTGTTCAACCATGAATAGGCAGCCTGTCTCGCGGCAGTAACAACCTTAAATAACAGCTGTCACGCTGAATTGGTAAAGCATGAAACACTTCTCTACCTCCCATTCTCATCCAATGTCGGCTGCACACTTACATCCCTTAAACGTTGCTTATGTTAATAGGCTAATTATATAACATCAAGTTGGACTGACTGCCTATTTTTAAATTAAACAAAAAAAAGAAAATGAAAAGTAGGTATAATGTGTATCAAAAAGGTCATTAAACAAAGGGCCTCTAATACGAGTGATATCTCTAGATTCAAAATTTGCTGCGAGATTTTGTTTCCTTTAATGAATACATAAATGGATTTTAATAATGGATTAGAGTAGAATAGAGCGTTAAATTTTTTATTGTATATATTTTGTAATTTTAATTAATCTTGGCCATATCATAGCCTTCATCTTGGCCGATCACTTCATAAAATGGCTAGCTAAAACTGGCCTTAATTATCATTGAATAACCAGCGTTTAAATATATTTTTTCTATAGCTTCGTTCTTTATTTGGAGTTTTTATTTATCATGGATACTCTACATCTATACTTTACTAATATTATAAAGCTGAAGAGTTTGTTTGGTTGAACGCGATAATCTCAGGAACTACTGGTTCGAATTGAGAAATTCTTTTTGTGTTGTGTGTGCCATAATGATAATTATGGCCAGTCTTAGCTGGTCATTTCATGAAGTGATCAATTCTATGATATGGCCACCACATATACAAGCCTATAACAGATGTAATTTTTTATTGAGTTAGGCCACGTTTGGTTGACGGTCATTACTTGGCATTGTATTATTTAGACAAAAAAAGAATCTAGAAGTGCATCTAAAATAAAAAAGATAAAACACGGTACACTAGAAATTATGAAACCGGTTTTCCGTTTTTCTTTTAGCTCACGAAATTACTTGATGGCGCTCGGGCAAGAAAATAGAATAGCGCCTGCTTTTAAAAAATAACTACAACCCAGGCCCAGGCTCCCGACACAAAAACAGCGGGGTTTTTTTTTACTTGTTTATTTCTTTAGTATTAGTGCTGTATTTATACAGATTAACAATCACATAATTATTAACACATAAACAAACAAATATATAATTATACTAAATGGGTAGCCCGTCTAGCGACAGTAGTCACCTCCTTACAGAATATTACCGTGAATTAACAGCATATGTGCTGTTGTGTATCGGTGAGTGAGTAAGGGACGCCAGAGCCGGTTACCACATCCCTTCCTTATCCTTTATACTTCTATGATCGGCAGCCCACTTGCAGCACTTATGGCGTTGCAGGTGTTATAGCCACCTACCATCAAGTGGAGCGTCAGCCTGTCTGTCGAGCTTAACATAAAACAAAATACTGTTGCAAATACATACCGATACAACGAACAGAGAGCCGCAAATATTGATAGAGCTTATCAATACATTGAAGAGGTTTATTACAGTGAATGCTTCTTCTGTTTCGTTGCTGAAACTACATAATTAATTTTATATTGTTACGTGCGGGGTGAGTTAAAATGCCGTTTAGGGTTGTAAGAACACGATTTATTACGCAGACCAAGATGACTTCCAAAATATCAGAGCTTTTCCAATTAAACCGTAAAACTTGCCAAAAGTCGTAAATAATTCACTCTATGTGTCAACAATGCACTGTCGCAAATATCTTCGCAAAAGCTCCCAAGAGTTGTTTTCGTATCGCTTGTAGTCGCAGAACTGTCCCACTCGAGCGATGGCACCCGTATTTATACACGCGCAGTCAGCCGCGATGCTTTTAGAAAACACTAGAAACTTTAAGGTAAACAAGCTCGTACACAAGTAAACAAGTCATAAAAAACAAACATCGTAAACAACTTTCTGGCTTAAGGGAATGTGAACCTTATGTCGCGAACATAAGGAACAGTTTTCTCTGAGACAGAAGGGCTTCCTCCTACGTATGGAAATTTCCATACGCCCAGGTCTCATGATAAACAACAACACGCTGTTTGTTATAATAAACAAACGCTTCGAGAATGTTCAGTCGTAACATTACCCCCCTCTTAGTTATGATCGTCCCGATCATCATTCGTGCCGTGATACTTTGTCAAACGGTCAATGTGTACGACCTTCGGTTTTCCTCTTTGCCCCTTTTTGATTCGATAGGTGACGTCGTTGATTTTTGTAACCACATTGTAAGGTCCTTCCCATCGTGCTTGCAACTTTGGGCTTTTGCCCTTTTTCCTGAAGGGATTATGAAGCCATACGAGAGTTCCCTCTTCAAAACCGTTGATGTTTGATCTCCTATCATAACGGGTTTTCATTTTTTCACCGGTCTTGAGACTGCACTCGCGAACTAGCTTGTGCACTTCATCCAGCTGTTCTCGAAGATCACTGACATAATCCGTCACAAGTCTTGGGCTATTCGGCGGAGACCCTGTTATTGCATCGACTGGTAGTCTTATTTCTCGTCCAAAATTCACTCTGGCAGGGGTGAAACCAGTACTATCGTGTACAGCGGAGCGATAAGACAGCAAGAAAAGAGGAATGTATTGGTCCCAGTCTCTCTGATGTGAGTCGACTACTTTAGCCAAATTATTTTCCAATGTTTGGTTAAACCTTTCGACCATTCCGTCAGACTGAGGATGAGCTGGTGTCGTACGGGTCTTATGTATACCGAGAAGGTTGCACATTTCTTGAAATAGGGCTGATTCGAAATTTCTCCCCTGATCGGAGTGTATTTCCAGAGGTACGCCATACCGACAGATTACATCCTGAACTAGCTTCTTGGCAACAGTTTTAGCTTCTTGGTTAGGGGTCGCAAATACTTCCGGCCATTTGCTGAAATAGTCTTGCACTACAACGATGTATTTGTTGCCATCCTCAGTTTCAGGAAATGGTCCGGCCACGTCTATAGCGATACGTTCCCATGGTGCTCCTACATTGTAGAGCTTCAGTTTTCCCCTACTTCTTGTCTGTGGTCCCATGACTGAAGCGCATGCGTTGCATTTACGACACCAATCTTCTACGTCTTCCCGGCAATGGACCCAGTAGAACCGCTGTCGCACTTTCAAAAGGGTTTTCTTCACTCCAAGATGACCACCAGACACCCCATCATGGATATGACGTAGTAGAGGAGACACCTTGCTTCGAGGGACTACAACCTGTACCGTAACCTGATGTCCGGTATTAGACTCCCATTTCCTGCACAAGATTCCGCCTTCCAGGGTCAAACTATCCCATTGAGCCCAATAGCTTTTTGTAACAGGACTGGAAGCTGATACATCCGCCCACTCAGGTTTCACTCCCTTTTTTATCCAATCTAAGATCAATCGCAGGTCGTCATCTTCCTCTTGCGCCTTCCTCATATTTTCTCCAGACCAGTCGTCGTCTAATCCTTGGGTACGGATATTTTTTACTGATTCCTGAGACTCTTGTTTCCTGCAGTGTTTACAGTTTTCAGGACATAGTCTTCTCGATAGAGCGTCAGTATTACCATGACCTTTTCCGTTAGAACCTTGTCTGACAGTAATAGCAGGGGCTATCTTTCTCCCAGCCGGTGCCTGCCCCTCGGCCCTGGCGACGCTTAGTTTTAACTGCTCTTCGTCAACTTGGGTCCCCATCTCAGAGAAACTCTTTCTTTCCTTCTTTGGGCAGTCTATCCTTATGTGGCCTTTTTCACTGCAGTCATAGCAGGTCGGACCATAGCGAGGCTTCCGCCCCTCGACTACCAGCTCCCTGACCTTGGATGGCCTTGTGGCACGCCACTGTCGTTCGTCAACTTGGGTCTCCATCTCTGAGACCCCCTTTCTTTTCTTCCTTAGGCAGTCCAGCCTTATGTGGCCTTTTTCACCGCAGCCATAGCAGGTCGGGCCATAGCGAGGCTTTCGCTCCTCGGCTACCAGCTCCCTGACCTTGAATGGCCTCGTGTCACGCCGCACAGCTTCCACTTCCAGAGCATGTGCCAGTGCACTCTTCAGGGTCTGGTGATGACCCAAACGTACCGCTGCGCGAACTTCGCCGTCCCTTATCCCGTCCACAAAAGCTTGGAGTAGAGTTATTTCTACTGCATTCGGTGTTGATGTATAGGCGCGACGAACTAATCTCTCGATTTCGTCAGCCCACTGCTGGAGTGTTTCCGTGGGCTTCTGCGTGCGATCGCGTAGTTGAGCCCTATACGTGTGCTCCATGTGCTTGTCACCATATCGTGTCTCTAGAGCTTCCAGTAGGGCTTGCAGAGATCTTCCTTCTGTAGGGAGTCGCTCCAGAATCAGTTGGGCGTCTCCTCTTAAGGCTAGAGTCAACGCCATGAATGCTTGATCCTCAGTCCAGCCGCTGCAGTTAGAGAGGGTTTCGAACTGGTACTTATAGGCTGTCCAGGAAGATGTGCCATCAAACCGTGGCAAGTCCAGCCTACCTTGTGTAGGTACCGGCGCAGTGAAGACTGCCTCCCTCGTCACCAACTTCTGCACTTTCTCGGCGAGCGCCTGGTGGCGAGTGTCGGTTTGGTCGAGTCTCTCTTCCAGGCCTTCGACTTTCACTGAGACCCCTTTAACTTCGGACTCTACCTTTTTAACTTTATCGCAGATGACTTCAAGGCTTGTGTCCAATTTCGAAAGCAGCATTTGGCTAGCAGATTCCTGTTCACGGCGAGCGGCTTCCTGTTCACGGCGAGCGGCTTCCTGTTCACGGCGAGCTGCTTCCTGACTGGCTTGTATGCTCTGCACAGCAGCTTCCTGACTGGCCTGTATGCTCTGTACAGCAGCTTCCTGTTCACGGCGAGCGGCTTCCTGACTGGCTTGTATGCTCTGCACAGCAGCTTCCTGTTCACGGCGAGCGGCTTCCTGTTCCCGGCGAGCGGCTTCTTGACTAGCCTGTATGCTCTGTACAGCAGCTAGCAGCGCAGCGAGGTCCATCGACGGGCTCGATGTAGGTACTGCCGTAGGAAGCAAATCAGCATCGGTGCCTTCCTCCGGCTCCTCATGTGCTCGTTGTCTCGCAGCATCCATCTCCACTTGCCTCCTGGTCCGTGGAGTACGAGTTCCTTCGTCCCGTGGCATTAACGGCATTCCGCTTCTGACACCAGTTGTTACGTGCGGGGTGAGTTAAAATGCCGTTTAGGGTTGTAAGAACACGATTTATTACGCAGACCAAGATGACTTCCAAAATATCAGAGCTTTTCCAATTAAACCGTAAAACTTGCCAAAAGTCGTAAATAATTCACTCTATGTGTCAACAATGCACTGTCGCAAATATCTTCGCAAAAGCTCCCAAGAGTTGTTTTCGTATCGCTTGTAGTCGCAGAACTGTCCCACTCGAGCGATGGCACCCGTATTTATACACGCGCAGTCAGCCGCGATGCTTTTAGAAAACACTAGAAACTTTAAGGTAAACAAGCTCGTACACAAGTAAACAAGTCATAAAAAACAAACATCGTAAACAACTTTCTGGCTTAAGGGAATGTGAACCTTATGTCGCGAACATAAGGAACAGTTTTCTCTGAGACAGAAGGGCTTCCTCCTACGTATGGAAATTTCCATACGCCCAGGTCTCATGATAAACAACAACACGCTGTTTGTTATAATAAACAAACGCTTCGAGAATGTTCAGTCGTAACAATATGTTACAAGAGAGATACATTTCTTGTTCAAACGTTTTTTAGAATACTCATCTAGTCCGAGTATTAAAGCAGAGGATATCGTATAGGATTTTTTAAAGACGGAGGAAAATCTTCAAAACATATCTCATGCAAGTACGAGTATAAAACAGCAATTAGCTGCTTGTATGCACAAGGTTTCGTGGCATTTTACATACTAAAAACCATCCTTCTGTTTTTTTTTATCCTTAGACCTCTATCTAAAGCGTTACCGTATAATAAATAATGATTATGCAACTATAATATGGAATCATAATGGAATCATAACTATAAAGGACTATGCTCACTGCTTAAGTCGAGGCGGCGTCGAAGCACAGGCGCTTTGACGCCGCCGCGCCTCGATACTCCTTATGATTACATGGAACATATAGGCAAGTTGCCCTGGCGACGAGAAGGAAGAGCGTCGCGGGCCCCTTATTTGACTCCGACTCGACTCCTCTGCGCGTCCGCCTAGTCTCTTGCAGTGAACGGACGCCCATACGATTACATAGAAAAAATAGAATATGCGCGCCTCTTGGTCGCCTTCTACGCGACGTCCGCGCCGTCTCGACTTTATAAAAACAAATATATTGAATCTTCCACTGCAAATGGCAGTGATTAATAATACAAAAAGCCCTCTTCTATTTTAATTTTTTATTTATCTTGTATTTAGACGTTTCGGTGTCAAAATAGTAAATAATGAATATGCATTGAATATGGGTAAAATCACAAGTAAAGTAATTGGTTTACTAAAGTCTTACCTTATAAGTTGCTGGTGCACTTTAATGACTTCAACAATCTCAGCATAACAGTCGATTGGTTTAGTACTTTCTTGAGATCCCAGCTTTCGTATTTTGATCATCAGAACTTTTAGAAGCAAAGTGATATTACTCGACATTGCCATAAACAGTATATCACAGCTGACCATTGCGAAAACAGAGCAGAGAGCTAAAATATATGGTATCAATAAAAAATACTATTAAAAACAGGTAATTATTTTTTTAAAAGAGGTTTGTTATGAATTTACACTCTATTTTGCTATCAAAATTTGTTCATACAAGTACAGGTCAAAGTTCATACATCGTTTTTATACTTTGATCGGGTTGGGTTTTGAATTAAGTGTGGTAGTTTTTTAAGGTGTTTTTAGGCTAAATTAGTTAGGAATTGTCATAGTTTTATAAAAATATAGTTTTTATGTCTAGGAAATCAATTTACAATTAATTTTATAATTATTTTAAAACATAACCTAATATTTCTTTACAATACAAATAAGTATTTATATACCACGTTTGTTTGAACTATCAGCATCAGTGTCACTTAAAAACATCACTACAACACACGTTTTCATTACAACACTTTAAATTTTTACTGCTTAGAAGTTAATTTTATAAAATTAGTATTTTTTCACTTAATATTAGTATTCTGTGCGTTTATTACAAAATGTGTTACAAGACTTATTTGTACAGAAAACAAATAGGTTAGGTTAGGTTCTGGAATGTTATGAAAATAAATGCGAGCGGAGCGCAGCGGAGCGAGCTCACCCGTTTACAAAATGTGTTACAAGACTTTGCAATGCAGAAAATAGGTTAGATTGGGTACTGGAATACTGGTTGTAGCAGAACAATTGTGCGCTTATTACAAAATGTGTTACTCTGTGGTTAGTATGTCGTAATGTTTATGACTCTAGGTTATATTTTAAAATAATTATAAAATTAATTGTAAATTTATTTCCTAGATATAAAAACTATATTTTTATAAAACTATGACAATTCCTAAGTCATTTAGCCTAAAAACACCTTAAAAATCTACCACACTTAATTCAAAACCTTTCCCCTTTAATCATCTTATTATTTTAAGACATAAAAATATTATTTTAAAATCACTTGTCTGCCTTTTAGATGCGAAGTAGACATATAGTTAGTTATCTACATCTACTACAGAAGACAAGGGGATTCCATAGACATTTCATTCCATAACTGTCATGTAACAGACTCAATTTTTAATTTAGTTATTTTAAATTTGAAAAAAAAAAATCTTGCTTATTTAAAAACGCGCCATAGCATAAATGTATTTTATTTGCGCAATCACCCGTGTTTGATTTTCGTGTCCATGTGTTCGTAAAACGAGTCGATTCGAGCATGGATGAGTGCTCCAACGCTCGTGCCACGACTATTTGCTCCATTACATTTAGATTATACCTGTATACGATTCAAAAAGGAAAGCTGCTTCAATGTGTCGAGGACTGGAACACTCGAACGGGTACACGGTTCGCCACGAATGACCAAGATTGTACTGTTGGCCTTGTAAGCGTTTGAATATGTAAATAATGAGTGGTAGTATGTTGTAAAATACAGCAGAGACTCCATTGCAAAGTATGTACCCTGAAAGAAAAATGACATGGCTAACCTTAAAACGCTTTGAGTCGTCAATGGCGATGGCTGTACTAATAATTTTATAAATGTGAAAGTAACTCTGTCTGTCTGTCTGTCTGTCTGTCTGTCTGTTACCTTTTTACGCTTAATGTAAAAATGTGCATACACTGTCAAGAATAGCATACTTTTTATCCAGAAAGATCATTTAAAAATATAAAATACTATCCTTCATCCGCGTAACTTTATAAAATATATTTTTTTATACTATACTACTCGCTGATAATGTTTCTATAGGTTTCTATTGATGAATGAATTTATTAAATCGGTAGAGTAGATTAGATTTAGATGTACTGATATCACTTTTTTTACTTTTCTTTTACAGAAAATAGCTATGAATGAACCAGTGTGTTTACGTCCATAAGTACTGAAATTCCTAAAAGTATTACCATGTGTGAAATAAACAATAGATAATATATTTTGTCAGCTTTTGGTGCTCATGGTTTTCAGAAAGTCTCATGTTTCCATATTATCAGTTGTTTATTACCATTTTTAAGTTTCTGCTCTTATTTTTTAAATCTTGAATGGATTAACTTTTCCCATTTAAAATTTTCCTATAGAATTCCCTTACAAAATATCTGGCGTGTTGAAAAACCAGCGTTCTGCATGCTGTGTAAATTTCCTATTCCCAAAAATTCTAAAACGGTAAAACTATACTACTTTATATGTAACTGCTAAAACTTACAGACTTGATTAAATCTTAATGTAGTCCAAGTTTTTCGCTTAATTTCAGTGACTTCTTCATTCTCCTCCGATACTGGCCATATCTCTACCATGTCTCTTAAGAGTTGTTTAAAAACGTCTTTCTTGTACCACATCATTATCATTTTTGTTAAACCTACAATTAAAAATAAAATAGAATGGTTTGTGTGGGCCATAATTAACTGTGTTTACAGTTTTGTTTCTTTTTTTTTAATTGAATCATTGTACAGTCCTTGCAAGACGGTGGTAGCCAGATACGATTAAGTGAACCGATTTACCACCACTGGTAACAAACATGATGGTGGTGAAAGGAAATATACCTTTCAGAGGTAAAATGATTGCCGACGTTTTCAAAAAGAAAATCTTATTTAATTTTTGAAGTACCTAATTTCCAAAAAGAAAACTGCAACTGAAATGAAAAGTTTTATCGGAAACGTATAAGCAAGTATCAAGAAACAATCTATTGATTACTTTATTACTTACTAGCTGGCGCCCGCGACTTCGTCCGCGATGAAAAAGAAAAAAGTAGCCTATCCTGTGTCCTGTACGTCTAAATGTTTAACTACCAAGTTTCATGAAAATCAGTTAATTCGTTTAAGAGTTATGGAGGAACATACATACATATTATGATACATACATAAAAAAAATCTAAAAATCGACAATTTAGTTTCAATATCAAGTATAGAGCCTATAAACACGATATCTCTGAAAATAAGTTAACTTACTCCATGACCAACCCTTAGAGATTTATTATTAGTATTGATCTGATAAATTAGCTGGTGCCTGCGTCTTCGTCCACGTTAAAATAATTCAACGTGGACGAAGTTATTTAAATGCATTAGTGAAAACCGCATCGTTAAAAAATCTAAGCGTATAGATGGACAAGCAAACATTAATTTATACTATATAAAGATTTTTAAAAAATTATAAATTAAAGAGATGACATCCAGACATCCAACACTTATATTATTTGTGTAACAAATGATTTTTAAAAACACTTACCCATGAAAATATACCCAATAACATGTATACAGGGTACAATTTCGTGCACCAAATTGTTACTAGGACTCTTAAGGAGAGTCACAGGATAGGCAATAACGGTACCAATACTAGCGGTCACACATAAAACGTGCGTAGTAAATATCAGAATGAAAAGTTTATTCAGGACACCATTATTTACATCTGACTTGAAATTAAGGCACAAGGGACGTGCGCAGATATCTGGTAATTTGATTGATCGCTGTATCTCTTTTGATGCGATCTCTTTCTCTGCCTCAAGCATTTTTTGGGAAATATTCTTACCACAACTTACCGAAGAGACTTGCGAGTACGTATTGAATTCATACAGGATGAATATACTTTTTTAAACAGATACTTAAGGGTTGTAACTTTGTAAATGAACAGAATTAATGTTGTTAATAACTGGATATTACGACGTTCTTAATGATACAAATTATGAAACGTTTAAAACTTTTTTTATGTTATAACTCCGCCCATTTAATAAAGCGTTATGGGCAAACTTTTTAAGTTCTCGATTGAATATTAAAATGTAATTAAGTCATTAGGTACTGTAGTTATTTCAAAAAGTAGAAGTATACAGAAGTATATTTGAAATATATGCCTACTTTTATACTAATATTATAAATAGATAATAGGTCAGTTTGTACGTTTGATTGTATGTAGAAGGTAATATTTAAAACTATTTAAATCTTTCACCAATAGTTAAAATAGAATTTCAGGTGAACATAGGCCATATATTCAAGTCAACGCAGGCGAAGCCGCGGGCGCCAGCTATCCAAAAATAAAGATCATTGTAATAATACAATATTGTAATACCAATGCATATGAAGTTGCAAATGCGATACTGACCTTGTTAACATAAAGAAAAGGGGGGGGATACGATAAGATAGGAGGTTGTAGTTAAAACAAAAAGGCAGATCGTGGCGTAGTATAAGAATAAGTTAGGAACTTTTGGCAATTTTAAAGAATTCAACATACACTATTACTTAGAAAAAAAAAAAACATTTGCAGTTATAATTTTAAAAAGTTAAAATATTCAGCTTTCAAAAATATTATTAAAGTGTTATTCAAACTGTTATGATTATTCCAAAAAAAAAACTTTTATATAGGTAGTCGGGTTAAAGGACAAATAAACATATATATTTACGTGGAGCTATCTGCATTAAATTCCCCTTCGCCCTCATTTGTGTTGCTAATGTGATCGTATTGCAGCAGTTGATGTCCGCCATTAGGTTATGTAGAAAGACCCTCATTACTGCCCTCATACAACTCCAATGAACGCTTTATAACTCACATAAGAAATTCCGTAAATATTCGTGCCTTCTAGCCTCCTAATGGTGGGAATGTATGAGGCAACCAGATTATTATAATTTTATGTTCACAAAACTTTTATTACTTTCAGTAAGCATAACTATAAACTAAATAAGTCTTTAAGTTAGTATACTTATTTAACTAAAGCTTAAAAAGGTTTTCTTTAAAAATTGTTTATAGGTTTTATTTTAAAATAGATGTAAAAAATTATTATGCCTGGAATAATTTTTTTTTTTAAAATATCTTTCACAGAAAAAAATTATAAACCTAATGTATAAAACATAAAATTAATTTATCCTAAGAAATTTTTAATTGAGGTTTCTTCAATATGTTAACAGTAACATTTTTGATAAATTTATTCTAGTAAATTTTTCCCGAATATCTGTAAACGGTTAAAAAAATTTTTTTTTCAGTTACTCAAAAGGATTTTTCTTAATTTACTTAATGAAAAAAGTTCATTTTTTTATAAAATTTTGAATAAAAATTATTTTTTTTCTTTAAGATGTACTCATATTATAATAACCCCCGAAGGAAAATTTTACCTAAACAATATAAATTATTCAGAGCGTATCTTTTTAGCACCTCTTGACCGGAATTAATATGCATACCGTTCTGAATTTAAATTTCTTCTCAAGCCTTTTTACGTTGGGCACTCATTTTTTTTGATTTGGCAAAAAATTTATTCCTATACCATTTCATTTTACTATCTGCCTTTTCTATATTAGGTATTCATGAATAATAAATAAAATTCATGTCACAGCCTGACGACGCATTTTCATAGATATTTTCAAATTAATTTAAAAACAACCGCAATTTAAATAGAAATTTATATTTTAACTAACTTTTTTACGAAGCGACTGTTATTAGTTTTGACCATTGGTTTAAATCTATTTTAAAGCTATAAAAAATAGCTTAAGCGCCTCTTTCACAAACGTCAAGTAGGCCAAACTGTCATTTAAAGTCACCGGTAACCGGGAATAATGGAGCTGATATACCTTTTTTTGTACAGTAAAAGTCCCAAACAATAAAAAGAAAATAATAAAAAAAAATCGGCTATCGAATGATGCAATACACCGAGTGCATAATTCAATATAACAGAAAATGATTTCTTAAAGTAACTAATCAACACTTTACTTTTAGTTCGTGAAAGAGGCCCTTAGTCTAACGGGCACGTCACTGTGAATGCGTAATGTTCTCTATGACATCTAATATTATCGTGCAATATTTTAATAGGTGGGAAAATTCGAGTCTCGACGCTACCATCTAAGGCAACGATTCCTCAACGCCACACTATTCGTTGGCAACCTTTTACTTTAAACGTGTCATCGCCAGCGGTTACCTCACGAGTATCGCCGACGACTTCAAACATCCAGATTCTCGTCTAAATTATTCCCCCAGATTTATGGAATAACTTCGGAATATTTCCCGGAGTGTTTTCAGCTTATTCTCAGTTTCAACTTATTTCGCGGAATCGTTGGAAGTTTTCGGATAGGCATAATTTATACATAGTAAACAAACAATATAGTTTTCCGCTGACGCTCCACTCTGCTCAGTGTACAAGAGTGATTAATGGGTTTCTAGGAGTAAATATTTCAATTTTAAATCAAAGAGCATATATGTATCGAAGGCTCATGTATTTTCTCGATTATTCTCCATATAGTCACTAGAAAATAATTTTAAATTGATAAAAAAATATATATTTCATAGTTTATTCCTGCCTTCTATGTTTATTTGCACTTAACTATTACGGCAAATAGTGAGTAAGCCCTTGCGGTAAACAGATTGAAATTCTTACATTCCCAGCCACCTTCGGTGGCTTCGATCTCATAAATAGGAATGAGGACCGAAGAACAAAGAACAACGAAGCGGCGCACGAAGATTTTAAAACCTTATCTAAGTTGGAGGCGTGATTGACAAACTCGGGCAGAATTTAAAGGCCACAGGGAAACGGTAAAACTGCGGTACCATTCTTGTTTTGTAGCAATTCAATTTCATTTAATTTTTTTAGTGTACAGAAACTGTATTAATCTTTATTTGCATGACATATGGGTGGGTCGCAGACGGTCTAGAACGCAATTTGACTAGTTGTAGTTTTGCCTACATCGCAATATGGCTACTATGTAAAATACCTAATTCTTATATTGAAAAAAAACACAAAACGACTAGTTAGTAATTTCCTAAATAGTATAAATTATGTCGAATCTTTTTACATGTCGTATGGCAGGGTTCCTCAAAGTGAGATACGCGTACCACTTGGGGTTATTACTCGTTTGTTTCCACTTTCTCTATGATGACCGTCAGCTGTGTCAAGATCATAGGGTGTGAATTTCTAGGGTTCGTTACAAAACAGTTGGATGAATATTTAAATTACCTGTCGTCACAAAATATGTATTTATTACGTAATATTTTCTGTTTTCATGCATAGGTAACTATTTGTAATAAATAATATGGAATTATCAAAAGTTGATTCAGTTTTGCCAGTTTATGCCGGTAATTTCAATTAATTTCAATTGTTACAGTTTAAATCCATTTCATTGGTATTATCTTCTATCTATACAATATAAAAATCAATGTAAGTATGTTTGTCTTTTATGGACCCGCTCCACTGATTAGAAGTTACATTAGGGTTTAATAATATCGAGTGAAATATTATAAATCTTGTATCGAAAGCTGTATTTTTACAGATGATATCCTCAATATTGACATATATTTTTTTCACATCTAAGTATACAAATATTAACGTTTCTTAGAAAAACATGATCTTTTATGACGAATTTTGGAGTGAGACGCCTTATCAATACTAATAATAAATCTGTGAGGGTCGGTCATAGAGTAATTTACTTTGTTTTCAGAAATATCGTGTTTATAGGCTCTATACTTGATACTGAAACTAAATTGACGATTTTTAGAATATGTTCCTCTATAACTCTTAAACGAATCAACTTGGTAGATAAACATTTAGACGTACGGGACACAGGATAGGCTACTTTTTTTTTCAACGCGGACGAAGTCGCGGGCGCCAGCTAGTAACATAATATAATACTACAGAAAAGCGCGGTGTTACGTTGGTACGAGTACCACATAAATGCGTGAGTCAAAACAATTTCCCGCTAATTCATCACAAAGCAATATCTGTTAGGTAGATTTTGTGCTTTCTTCGCGGAAGTGCACAAAGGGATGTGGCTTTCGTCCGCTCGTAAAATCCACCGTTATTCCCATGTAATGGCAGCCGGGCTTTTTCCGGCTGAGCTTCAACTGAAGGTTACGTAAACATAATTTGTTTGCTTCGCTTTACATTCCGCGCCACGCTGTGCCTCTCTACCCTCTAACGCATACCTATATACCTACTTTGTTATTCAGTATAACATAGAAATCCAACATAGAAATTCATGTCAAACTATGTAAAAGATATTAAGATAAAAGATATATTATAGCGCGACCCTCTCCTTAAAGGGATACGCGAATACAATTTTTTACATACCTACACAAACTTTTCTCGTTTAGTAAGTTCTATTTCTATAAGTGAAAAACGAATTAAAATCCGGATGAAGAAACGGACAGATGCGGACAGTTTCGGCGACTTCGTTGCAAAATATTGTTTTTTTTTTCTACTTAAGTACATAAAAACTTAATTAGGTATATCATTAATAAATAAATAACACAATAAATACTTACATAAAAATTTTATTATGTATATTTTTATTATGTAAATAAACATTGATTAAACTATCTTAGTTTACCTAATTTTTTATATAAATAAATAAATATTGTTTTTCAACAGCCAAAATTAAAATATAATTGTATGAAAATTTTCTTTCATTCTCACAGTCGGAAGTGAACAGAAAAATTTGATTGTTAAATCTATTTGCTCGTAGGTGAAGTTATCGAAAAAATGGAGAGAGCTAAGTCATCTATCAACGAGCGCTCGGAAGTGGTCACCCGAGATGAGAGTACACATTTGTTTGCTTTCCACTCTTGCCTCGAGACGTGCCCCAACTTTACCATTATTCCATTATAAAATATCTCTTTCCATTATTTTGCTTGTTTTCTTAGGCCTTAGGTACGTACATTTCGGATAAATTTAAGATATATCCACCCTTTGTTTTTTTTTATACACTCTGTCAACATCCTACATTGTTCTTAAAACGTATTTATATACGAGTAATAAATAGTAATAGTAATAAGTATAATAATAATAATAATAGTAATAAATAATATTAATAATAATAGTAGTCTAGCTGTTGCACGCGACTAATATTCTCAATAAACTCAAACTCAATAGATCTAATGATAAAAGAAAGTTCCACCTATGCCTACTAAGGTATCCCAATGGTAGGGATAGGTATTCAGCTTCAGTAGCATTTTACTCTTTAATGTATGTTTGAAGTTATTTTAACTACAAATAATGTAGGTATTTGTGGTTAAATAAACAATGTAAAGTTCTAGTCAATAAAAAATATAAGCTCAAAGAGTTATACACAACGGATCGAGAAAATATTTCACGTCGTTAAAACGCCAAAGTCGTCAATTTACTACATTGTGGTTCGAAATCCAATAGTTCCATCAGTTTTTATTCGCTCAACTTTTTGTTACTTTTTCCTTTTACTGAAACGTTTATTTTTTACTCTATGTTCCAATATAATATGTTTGTGTCGAGATGAATTGGAGGAGTACAACAGAGTTAATGTAGAGCTTCACTTCAAAAGATTTTCGCCCTATATTTAGATCAGTACTTGCTGCCCAGAGTCCTTCGTCCAGTTCGTCGCTTTTCAAATATTAAATAGATATATCTAACCATTATGGACTACAAAAATTACATTATTATATTTATATCATATGTTTCTCTGTGTCATCTCCGCAAGCCCAAGGCGTATATTAGCTTGAATTCAAAGATTGGTTGTCTTCTCATACCAACAAAAGATTTTTTATCTTTACCATTACAATATGGTACCGATATTTCTGATTCAGGCATGAAATTCAGAGAGCCCCAGAGACTTAGTACTTAACATTCCTCACTTATTCTTTTTTTTTTTTTCAAAATAATATGTTAGTAACACGAATTACTAAGAATGCCAACGAAGTGTTGAAAGGATCAATACAAGAGATTCATTATTCCTCTAAAGAACCAATTTCTCAGAAGAATTGACAGATGTCATGTAAGCATGCGGCTTTGTTTCTTTCTGCGAGAGACGCAAAGTAATAGCTCCATTCCAAATAGTTATTGGAAAGAGATAAATGTGAATACTTCGAGTGCGAAATAAGAAATGTGTTCTGAGTCTAACGTCTCTCGGTTCTGACAATGATATATTAAAGTGTGGAACTATAGTCGTACAACATTTTACAACTTTGAAATTGTAAAGCTGTAACGAATTTCAAAGTATATTTGGTTTTTCGTGAAGTTTTCAAGCCGCTTTTCTAATCCACGAATGCAGTGGGGAAATCTTTTCGGGCGTTGGATAAAAATTACGAATTCTATCCGTGGAAAAGCATTTCCTTGGAGAGCACTCGAGTGTATTACCGGACATAGTTATTCGTGCAACGGCTAAGCAACTCCAAATTCCGATTAGAGTGGATTATTTACTCTGAATTACGGTTTCACAAAACATAATATAATTTACATCAAAAATTTTATTTTTATTTCGACTTTCGACTCGTTGCTACGGTGCCTAATTAAGATACACCTCTTATTGCGTTGTATTCGCTATATTACGCCATTTGTAAACCATAAGTCAGTCATTAGTAGTTTAGTACTTTTTTATTAGTAGTGGCAGGGCACACTGCGTTTCGCAGTCATTGGCGGCAGTAAGCACTCCCTTACAGAAGACCACCGTGAAATAACAGCATGTGTGCTGCTGTGTTTCGGCGAGTGAGAGCCTATTTCCCTATCCTTTCCCCAATCCTTTCCCTTATCCTTAATCATACTGTAGATGGCACCGCATCCTTAATCATCCTTTCCCTTATCCTTAATCATACTGTAGATGGCACCGCACTTGCAGCACCTGTGGTGTTGCTTGTTTTATAGGTGAAGGTACCATCAAGTGAACCTTTAGCCTGTCTACCGACCTTAACATTAGAAAAAAAAACATCTGGA
This sequence comes from Synanthedon formicaeformis, assembly GCA_945859745.1. Taxonomy (NCBI): domain Eukaryota; kingdom Metazoa; phylum Arthropoda; class Insecta; order Lepidoptera; family Sesiidae; genus Synanthedon; species Synanthedon formicaeformis. The sequence goes on along the minus strand of OX243958.1, from coordinate 6,020,881 downwards.
CCTCCAAGAACGATCTTGTGTTTAGCATAGTACGATCTTTTTGTTTTAGCTAAGACATTTTAAGCTTGATATTGTAGAAAAATAAGTGTCAAATGCACTGGTAATTTAAACCGCAGAGTAATTCAACGAGTGTAGGGTAGCTCTACGAATTCTATGAGTGTAGAGTTTATAGTGTAATTTTAATTAAATTCATTAATTATTCCGTAACGCTGAGTTACACGTAGAAACAATAGGGACGCGTGGCCACATAAATGTGTACTGACATCAAACTCTACATTAAAATTCACAGTTACCACTTTTTTTAAATGTTATATACAAGGACCCAAATGCATCAGTGAGACCAAACCTGAAACTGTAACACAAAAATTTTTCTTCTTAGGAACGAAGAATTCGACTTTTGAATTAAGAAAAATGCATTCAAACTTTTTTTTAACTACGCTCATACGCAACCAGGATTGATACTGATCTCTGTGAGAAAATTCGCAACTATTTTCACAACCGTAATTGATATTGCGGATTATGAGGAATTAATTTTGCTATAGAATCTTGTATAAAAATAATATTTGTATTGTAATGAACAAAAATGTCTAAAATTTAAATAATCGTCAAATTATTAATATAATATCATACCAGTTAAAACTTAAGTAACTTAACTGTAAACAATGGTTTGTTGTCCGTGGTCATCTTTAAATTTTAAACATACAGTCGGGGTAAGAAAGGGTTCGTCATCTTAAAGTCGACTTTTGCTTGCACAGCAATAATTATTACTCATGCCAAAAGGTACTAAAATTCTATGACTTGATAAGGGAATGAATTTGAAAACTGACGAAGGTTTTCGTACCCCGACTGTACTTTATTCCTTGTTTTTGACTGGTTTATTCATAATGAATAAGCATAGTTAATTACCAATACTCAACTTCTAAACTTATTATTACAATAAAACAAACAAACGTCATGATTTGTAAGGATAGAATATCATTTCAACTGCAGGACGTCCACTGCTGGTGATAGACCTCCGCCATAATTTTCCAATAGCACCGGTCAGACGCAGCCTGGATCCACCGTCAACCTGCGGCCCTTATCAAGCCGTCTGTCCATGTCTTTCGCTGCGCTTGCTAGTCAGTTGGCCTCCACTCGAGAACCTTCCGGCCTCAGCGATCGTAGTCTCCCCACCAAAGATTTAAATCGATAGATGCGGCATTACTAGCGAGTGTGTTACAAAATACAACCTACATTATACTAAAGACAAAAGTAAATAAAATACATATACTTTTGTCTAAACACACTTTTAAACACAGACAACACATTCCTTACTTCAAACGTGAATGTGACGATAGCGACGCTCTCAACAAGCGACCGTCACTCACTGTAGCTGACGTGCAACTGTAGTTGGGTGTAGCGCTTGCGCTAAACCCATTGTTAAGAATTTTCGATGTGTTTTTAGTATGGCGCGAGGAGATTACGCCGCATCTTCGATTTAAATCTTTGCTCTCCACTATAAATAAGAATTGAATATAATATTTCATCTTTTTTTGTAGGCCATGGACGTAACTTCATGGAGAGTGCGCGAAGCATCTGCCTCTAGTGGACGTCGATAATCATACATCATTAAACAGCGTCAAAAGTTTCCACACGGACGGGAGCAGAAAGTGTACGGACAGTGAGGCGACATTATCTTTCCAAAGAAGCATAAATTATGAACGACCTCATTTCGCAAGCAATAGAGGTCTTATAATTTTACAACAGAAAGGAGCCTTTTACAGTTTCAAAGCGATTTTACTTTAATGTAATCTAATTATAATAATTAAGAATTTTCCATTACTTAACCTACTTGATTTATAAGAGAGCGGCTTGATACATAAAATATTTTAAACTTAGGTAATTCAAGTAATTCAATAGATATCACTTTTTAATAATTAGTTTTTAAACTTTTTTTAAATGACGACTCCACAGTAAGAGTTCTATACCCATTTTCCTTTAAATGTAATTTGTGGCAGTAGGTATTACATTAAATATTGAAAAGAATATCACGTGTCTTTTGTGCTGTATAGTCAAAAATTAAACCGCCGAAAAAACTGAAAAGCAAAAAATAATTTAATTTAACCTTAATAACTAATAATAACCTTAAAAATAACTTCTTAAACTTATGTAAGTATACCTAAGTAATTTTGAGTCGCCGCCGCGCATCACTCCTTATGTAATTAATTAATTTGCTTGTTTGGCGCCGACTCAAAATTATTTAGGTATACTTACATTAGTGTAAGAACATAGTTATTAAGGTTAAACAAAATTATTTTTTGCTTTTCAGTTTTTTCTGCGGTTTAAACCGCCGTTAAAATTGAATAATTTTTTCTTAAAAAGTTTTTATTTTATAATTTTTTGTGGTTATAATCTACTATTTACTACATGCTTAATTTTTGATTACTTTTTTAAAATTGTAATAGCATTAAAATCTATGAGTAAACAATAAATCACCCCTAATTTCCCACCCTTAGGGTAGGTTTAATTTCCCAATTTACATGGGACCACCTTCTTTTTTCAAATAAAAAAAGAATTACCAAAATCGGACTACTCTGTAAAAAGTCATGCGTTATCATACAGGCCTTGTTCAGATGAGGCGAATTACGCGCGAGGATATACACGCGAGACTATTCTTGATTGCGTTCAGCCGTTCAGAAAACGCGAAACACGCTCGGGCCGGCTTCTAGAGCTTGTTCAGATGAGGCGAATTACGCGCGAGAACATACGCGCGTATTAACTCGCGCGCGAGATACACGGAGAACAATTATCGCGTTCACATGATACGCGCGAGGGAAATTCTTCGCGCGTGATACGCATGTTATTCGCCGGAATCGCTACTCGCGCGTTGCTCGCGCGTGGTGCGCGCTAGTCGAGATTTCTGAGCTCCTTGTTGCGTTCAGTAATCGCGTCAACAAGGGCGAGTACACGTCCAGATTACATTATTTTAAAAAATAAATATATGCGTCGGATTGAGAACCTCCGTTTTGGTTTTTTCGTTTTCGTCGGTTGAAAATAAGATAAGGTGTTTTACATTATTTTGGTTCTTTAAATAAATTCGATTCTATTGGAAGACAATTCGTACACAATAAGAAAAAACGCTTACGTAAATCGGCGCCGACCGTCTAGCATAATCAGCAACTGTAAACATAATACTAGCAAGTCGCCCAACCACAAATCACTGCTTAAGTTCGGGCACATATAAGATCGGCAAAACGGCTACGCGTTCTCGACTATTCGTAGGTGGTTCTAGTGTTGATTGAAAAGTTTATGACACGAAAACATGGGCCACTAAGCTTTCTCGCTTCGGATATGTGTCGTAGTCTTAAAAACTATGTACTTTATATATCGAAGTTTTACTAGTTGCCGGCATGGTGTCTATGGTTATGTTAAAAAAAATATTAATTCAGATAGATCTGTACCGTGGCTCAGTGAATGAAATGAGCCAGGTGAATTTTTTTAATTCAAATTATGAGTTAAAAATAATGATAATTCTCTCTAAATGATAAAGTAAAACTGTGTACTTATCCTAGAAGCATGTTTCTATACTTGTGAAGTTCTGTCAAGCTTTATTCTCGGTAGGCTGTTTGTTTTACAGAGAGAAAATGTGGATGCCACAATTACAATGGTGTTCACAATTTGTTGTCTTAAATAGTCCCTGGCAACTTTGTTTCTAATTAGCAACCATACGGAAATCGGCACTGTACCTTTTGTGGTTGGATTATGCAACCAATCTTGGACGAGACAAATATATACATTTATACATTTATTCCACTAACTAACTGGCGCCCGCGACTTCGTCCGCGTTGAAAAAGAAAAAAGTAGCCTATCCTGTGTCCTGTACGTCTAAATATTTATCTACCAAGTTTCATGAAAATTAGTTAAGGAGGAACATACATACATACAATACCTACACTTACAAATTTATTATTAGTATTGATGATGATAGGGATTTTTACACTTTTTAGATACTTCATAAAAAATATTTATTTGAGAGAGCGATATCACCATATTGAAAAGCTGGCAAACGGTAATGTAAATTAAATGCAGTTAAGTTCTTTGAAGTTAAGTTGGATTTTTTAGTTGTCGGATGACTTTAAGGCTTAAGTTAAGTTCTCTTTATTTTGGAATACATGATTTTCTGTAAAGTTTCCGGTATAATTTTGTTATTGTATGGTAAATCATTTACGACTACGTATCATCTACGAATTTTCTTTACAACGTAATATAATTTTCTGTACATGTGTATGTCACTGAACTTCTCCTAATCCGCTCTGTACTGATTTTGATGAAATTTTTTGTGTGTTTGAGTGAGTACCTGGATAGCTTAGATTCGCAAATGGACCCGATAGGTAGCTTTGCAATCGGGATACATATTAATTTCTTTTCTTGGGTTCTGGTAAACATCTGCTAAGTCCACTACGGAAGGACAGAGGGCCGGGTTTGTTTACATTGTTTGTGTTGTCTCCTTGGCTTTACTATAACTTCACCGGATTGGCCCAAATTTAATTACTTCATTGCGTTATTAGATGGTGTGCGTAAAGGTATAGCGTGTGTGAGTGCGTAGTTTTTGATTGTGAAAAAACTTACTAAATCCATTGCATAGTTTAGAAAAAAAAAAACATAAATGGCGAATTCATTTTATATCATTAATTCAGCATTATTATATTATAATTATTATTTTTTTTATTATTTTTTATTATTACTCGTATTTGTCGTTTAAATTATTGTAATTTCCATAAATTTTGCGAACCGACGACCTGATTGAAAAATGTTCATTCTGTAAAAAAAAAACAATTTAGTTTTGAAACGCTACAAAACCAATGCTGCAAACCAAAATACCTTATAGCACAACAAACATAGTCCACTGTTAGACAAATGTAAAAGTGCTCTTCCATTCATACGCGTCACAGCAAATCAGCTCGTCCACCCGTCTGACAAACAAGCAGAGAGGCCTCGCGAGAGTCAGCGGCGCAACGCTTACGAACCGTGGCCAAACTCAATTCCTACTAACAATACTTATATGTATTCCAAAGTAACTGTGTATGTCCTAGGAAGCCACACAATGGCTTGTGAAGATGTGAAGAATGCCTCTATCAAAAAAGTACTACAGTTTCTCAACGTGGTAGGTATAGGTAGAGAGCTTTAGTTTACGTGGCGATCACAATATTTCAGCAATGTACGAAGTGATACTGGTTCTCTAGCAGACAGAAATAGCCACTAGCAGATAATAATAATAATAATAATAATAACTGTGTATGTCTATTTGCAACGTACTCTTATTTTCCTCTCTACATAAGTAGGGTTGCTGACACAGCACAGTTATTCCTTGAAATCTAATGTTTCCACTCAACCCAAGTACTACACCTTAGCGACAGTTCAATCCTAACTTCCATACGCGCCCCAAACAATCCCTATAATTCAGAAAATGTAATTAAAATATATTTTTAATTATTATATATAAGTGTGTTTCCAGTTTAAATAAATAATTTCTTTTTTTTTTAATTATAACAGTACGTACACTGCAGTCAGGTGATACTGTGTTCGGAAGCGGCGTGCGGTAGCTGGCAGCGTGGCAATCACTCGCCACTAATGTCCCTGCCTCCAATGTTAACGTCCCATCATAAATCAGCCTCGTCCTTGCCCAATGCGACCCAGCCCATACGACAGAATAATTTCCTACTCCGCCAAAATAAATACAATCTACGTAACGACGCCGAATCCATTCTCACAAAATGCCGTAACTTCGCGATATGAAATGAACGCATGCGAGCGAAAGGTTAATTGAAAATTCTCTCGTAAATTTCATATATGTTAGAAGGCAACGTTAAAAATTTATTACGCAACACACACACACTTATTGAAAAAGTTACGCTCGTAAAAATGGGACATAACTGTTTATTGATTTCCTGAAGGTAATATGCTCTCCGCAATCCTACTTCTAATTGGAGGTGAGGCTTTTTGCATCAATTTCCTATATAATTCAAACGTTTTCAACCAATTGTTTCTTATTTCTTGATATTATTAATTATGGTCAATCAGTGAAAGCTTAATGGGACGAATGCTCGGCTGTCGACTCGGTAGACAGAGGTTCGAATCCAATTGAGTTTGAATACAGATTGCTTTTTTTTTCATGTGTATTTCATGAAAACATCGTAAGTGAGCTTCGAAAACATATCGAGGTTTTAGAACCAATACCATTTTTTCATCAATATCGAACATTTTTATGTTTTTATGCAGATAGTTTTAAAGCTCGTATTAAATTTGCATCATATCGTAAAAACAGTTATCTCGAAATAATAATAGAAATAATGCCTAGATCGTTACTTGGATAGTTTATTAGGATATTGCTTTATGAATAATAATTAAATTCTAGCATCAACTGTAAAAGAAAATAAAGACGATTGTAAGAACATATTGTGCTCTAACATAATAGACCCTGCATGCGGTGAGTGGATGACTTCAGATGGATCTCGTACGATTAAAATGTACCAAAATATTTGCTATTTAAGAAAAGACTCATGCAAAAGGAGAAATGGTAACGTAATTTCAGATTTCACTAACACAAATAACTTAATATTACTGGTATAATAGTATAAATCACAGAGCAAGGAATCGCCGCGCCGCTTGCTACTAGAGATGGCCTTTATAATAATATTCGTGCCGCGCAATTGCGCTGAACGCAACTTAGGGCGCATTCAGCACGTTCTGAAGAAAACATTATTTTAAAAAAGCTATAAAAATGCTTCGTTGTGTGCTGATTATGTGTAATAATCAAAGTAAATAATAAGCAAAGTTCTGGGGTATCAAGAAAGTATATAAATGCAATTTTTAGGTTTAAAAAAATGGAAGTCAACATTGTCTTGAAACACAAAACCTAAGCAATTTCGTAAGATTTTTATAGAAAGCGCCGTCTCTAGTAGCGGCGCGGCAATTCTTTGTTCTGTGGTGTACGTCTACCGGTCGACTTTGTGTTTCCTCTACGGCTCTACGACGGCGTAGCACGTGTCGGGCATAGACGTAGCCAAGTTTCCTAGTGAAAATAACTGAGTTTTGAACTTAGGTTGAACTATTAACAATAATTTGTCGGTTTCGGCTTCATACAAAGTTATGGCAACTCTCTCCTGACCATCACCTCGGAGTAGGCTTCAACCTCTTTTTAAAAGGTGATAAACTCTTTTCGGACTGTGGTCTTTTCGGTCTTTTCGGATTGGTGCATGTCACTTTTGTGTAAAAATTATGCGATTTCGTACGCATTGAATAATGAAAACCTGTTATCTATTTTCGGCGTAGACCAAACTAGATTGTGCTGGGCTAGGCATACACTCTAATTATGAGCCGGTGTGGCTGGTAACATTAAAATACTTTACTTAGACGTACCTACATAATAAAAACATTTCACAGAAAATTAATATAAAAAATTTTTTTCTTCGAATAGAAATTTATCAGGTTCCTGACGCGGAGTGTGATATTCAAAGAAAGCTGGATTTGGACAGACAGACAGGTCGTAGAGTGTACGATTTCGGCATTGTTGGTGCACATCAGACTTGTAACCACTCGTGTCCGACCTATTGCGTAGACACCTACCAACCTGCCTGCGCAAAGATATATAAGCCAGGGGGAGAGTCTTACAATTTACGCCCCATGATCAATCATTGTCATATTGATTTATTTTCTTGTGCAGTCGGAGTTAGTAAGTAAAATATTTTTACATAACTATTGGTAACTTCTAATCCCGTAAATATATTCTAATTTTTTATTTATTTGCGGATAAGGAAGATGCAATACCAAAGTCTATTCTTGTACTTCCACCCTAAACCTTTTTTACTTTCGACGGATCCACTGCAATCTCCAAGCAAGCAAGCAAGCAACTCCTCCGCGACTTAACAGCAGATATAGCGTGTTTGGGCTCAATAAAAAGTCAGGAGTTAGTTTTTAATTTTAATCATAGCTTGTTAAAAAATGAACTGACCTCTGTTTGCAGATGTAACTATACATCCGTTAAGTCACTGTTACAAGAACCCGGCCGGTTACCTGTTTATGTCACAAGTAGCGGCACTCAATTCACTTAAATTACTTGATGTGGAAGAGAACCCCCCCGTAGTCAAATTGAAAAAATTCAATTTCAATAATGAATAGAAGATTCAATAATGAATATCTATACAATGTAATTAAAAAATGTCAATAATACAACTAAAGTTTATTTTTTATATGTTATGACAGACAGGCTGATAGTCCATTTTATGGTAGGTGTCTTGCCTCGCCTTCGCCTATGACACAAGCAATGCTTCAGTTACTACAAGTGCGTTGTCGCCTATAGTAGTCTATCACGGACTTCCGTGACCCTGGCGGGAAGTGAACTAGGCACATCAGGAACAGATCGTTAAGGCAAGCACCCCTATATACTCATCCAAGGGGCTCGTCAAATTTGTAGTATAATAATTTACATATAGTAATAAATAAATAATTTCGAGTTTCACGAATTAGTGAAGGAATTAGTAATTAATATTGTTAGTTAGTTATTGATTGTACACTTATATCCAAACTTTTATAACAATAAACGAGTTTTATTCCTAAGCTGACCTGTTTTATGCTCCGAACCGTTTCGATTTACAACTTGCGGTTTTCGGGTCAAATTAGCCGTCAATTGCGAAGTCATAAATTTACAAAAGGTAACTCGTAAGCGGCTAAATTTACAAAGGCTCGTTTTTACCGCTATAAATTCGTCACAAACAGAAGCCAGGCGTAATTAGCTGCAGCAAACAGTATTTTCATTACTAACAAAATATATATTTGCAATGCAACCGAGAGACGGTAAATAAAGGGGTGAAGCCCCTTGTAGGGGAAGGCAGTAAAAAGGCTCCTCGTTTACCCTAAGTTGCAAGTCGGTCGTTTATTTTACGGTCATTAAGAAAACATTAACAACAAAAGACTAAAAAGTCTTTAACTGAAATATCGATATACCTTTCAGTGGATGAGTACTCCAGTTAATAATAACAAGAATTTTCTAAGTACCTAGTAAATTTGAAATATCATTAAGACATAATTATATCTAATCAGTTATTGTAATAACATTACTAAAAATTACCTATGTCTTAGAAATGGTACATACGAGCACAAAACCGCCTGTCTGTCTTCTATAAGAAGTACTTCGGACAGTGTGCTCAGGAACTGCACGAGTTCATATCGCCTTCCCCCTTTCTTCTAGCGGACATTGGATGTACGACTGATAACCATTTGTCAAAATCCCTTTTTTTTTCAGACCAAATCCTTTAGAAATTATTTTATAATACGCATTGCCAAGGATTGGAACTTCCGAGCTCATATAACCCAAATCTTTTTAAAGTTAGTGAATCTTCTGGGCATCTTCTGGGTGAATTCGTTCCATCGTCGGCTTCGTATTTGCTGCTATTGCGTTAGATGCTGGCCAAGAGCAAAGCTGTAAAAATATACCATTCTTACACACACCTGCTGTTTGATAAGTGTTCTTCTATAAGGAAGTTCTATAGGAAGTTTATGAACGCGAACGCATCGTGCCCCGCCACTTTTGAAAATGATATCCAATTACACAGCCTGCTTTTGAAAATCACAACAATGTTTGGTATTTCGTTTAAATCACAATATATAAATTACAAACAGAGACCGTTTAAGAAATATAATGAGTTTAATTCATTTGCCCTGAAATAATTGTCACCAGGGAAACTGTCTGATGATAATTTTGTAATCTGAGCGGGGCCGGGCCAGTTGATGGTGCCTTCTATTATCTAAACGGCCAATCTGGAGTTTTAATTAAATTTTCTGCTTCATACTAGTGGAATTTAAAAAAATGAACATCTTTTATAATCCCACTAGACTCATTAAAAAGATTAAAAGTGGAGTATTCCGCGTTACATTCAACGGTTGTAATAAGCCTCCTTTCCGAGCTTTTCGCTTTCATCTTTCACGAGATTATTAAAGTTCAAAATAAAATTCACATTGAATATTTTGGCTGAGCAAATGTAGTGAAATTTATTACGATACAGTACATGTTTTATTCTTTATTACAACGCAGTACTACAACATATTTATCACTTAACAATGCGTTATCTTAATTGGCAATACCTACAGCTAACTCCATTCCGTGAGGTAATTTTTAAATTTTACGTACTTCCTACATAATTATAAAATTGTAAGATTTACTCTTAGGGACCAAACCTTAAATTGTAACAAAATTGTGATGACACTTCTGAAGTAGATATATTTTAAATTTATCTCTCTCTTTTGTTTGAAAGATCGAACGGTAAAAGGTTGCGTCTCAGTGCCCCTGACCCTTGTCAAATGGGTCCACGATCTATCACCTCATTTATTACTCATACATAACTTGAAAAATTGACGATACCTTTACATCAATGTAATACGAATTACGTGCGAAGTTTTAAGGAACCAACCACTTAAACAGAAAATCGTGTTCGTACATAATTTTCACCGCTTAGGCACTGGTATAATGTATGATCACAGATCATGAGGGTAAACTCGTAGAGAGGAAACTATGTCAATATTTTCTGGTGAAATATGACTACTATTGGACATCTCTGTGTATATACTGCAGTACTTCACTAAAATCTTTTGTACTTTAGAATGTCATAGGCCACAGTAATAAATTTTGCGATCACTTAAACACAAACACAATAAGTTTGGTGACTTACTTTCAAAGCATCGAATCCTAAAAAGTTAAACTGGACTACAGGTGAACTATTGGCAGAAACATTTTTCTCAGTGATTCCGAGTTAGTTTACGAGTCGAGGCCAGTTCAGGAGAGATAACCCGCATGCGAGAAGGAACGCAGAAGACGCAACTCCAAGCGAAACTATTCGTAAAGCTATCCGACACTTACCACAACAGTGTTAGTAAGTTGTTCGCCCGAGGAATTACTTGTCAATTAGAAATAAGATAAAAGGGAAGCAGGAAAACAAAACAAAAACAACGAAATAATCAGATCAAGGAAAAAATGTCAGCTTATGAGAGCAGATATATATCATTACACGTAAATAGAGTACAATACGTTCTCTCGTGTAATTTGCGGAGCCTCAATACTGAACGGTCTCATTTATTTCCAGATCCCCGACAATGTACTGTTAGCGTACATCAATTGAAAGAACCATTGTGATGTGAATGTGGAAGTTTAGTCCTCATGAAATGCGGGACCTACACAGAAAGTTTAGTGGGACAATAATTTGCCGGCATTTATTCGGGTCACCGAGGATTCGACTCCCGTTCGCTAGTTTTCGTGCGTTATAAACATCCGTTACTATTATTTGAGCGTAGAATTTACATTTTAGAATGAATATGTTTAAAAATATTTCTGGGATTGAACTGTGTATTTCTTTTATATGTGGCTAATTTATCTGTATTCTCAATTTATTTTTATAATTTTTGTATTATTTTTTGTTCTCTCTTTGTACTCGTATATGTGTCAAGTTTATGCAAATAAATGTTTCTTCTTTGTGTCTTTTTTGTGGCTAATTTATCTGTATTCTCAATTTATTTTTATAATTTTTGTATTATTTTTTGTTCTCTCTTTGTACTCGTATATGTGTCAAGTTTATGCAAATAAATGTTTCTTCTTTGTGTCTTTTTTTCAACAGTCTATCTAATTGATAGTCATACAATTTTCTTACAATTACAATTGAAAGTTTACTGAGTGCTGAATGTGCACTCTAGTTTTAATGAAGACATTTGGACGGACTCCGCACGCAATCTGACTTCAAAAACATACAATGTTTGCTAAGCAAATATATACATTTGCTCGTGTGTTAGCTCGTATCTTAATTAAGACTGTAACATAAACACGAAATCGGCTTTCCAACGTGTCTGCAGTTAATATAACTTTGTTTATAATCGTAAGCAGCACGCGCTACCTTTTTGTCTGGGAGAAATTTAATTTGAGTAAAACACCTGCCGGCGATCACACGCGTTCCAACTTCCTTTATAATCTGCAATCTTCTTTGAGCGAAAAACAAATTTTCCTCCAACGTTTATTGTTAGCTATACTTTAGTATCGTTATGTCAAGACTTAACTATTAGACATACATATATTATCTACGACAAACATCATAATGATACTATTAGATAATACATAATTAGGTATTTAACAGAGCTGAAATGTCTACACAGCAAAATTATGACATGACTATTGATAAAACAAGTCAATAACTACATAATATCTTACCTATATCTTTATCTTCTTATCCATATTTTCTTTACATATCATCTTTCATTCTTTATCTTCTTTTCATATATCATCTTCTTACATAGTTATAACAATAGCAATATGTTGACACGGATCATCTATAACACATTATTCAGATGAATCATCTGTATGTAGGATATGACACAGACAACGAATACGTATATCTAAACATGGATCGATAGCCAAAGCTTTTTTGTTTATTCTACAAGCTCAGATCTAATGGTGCAGCATTAAATAGTCTGCGGGATAGCCAACTCCTCAGCAACTTACAGCAGACAAAGCGTGTTGTGGACTCAATAGAAAGTCGGGGGTTTGTTTATAATTAAAATTAGATTTCAGATAACTAAACCACACCAATAGACTACTAATGATATGCCAGTGATGTCTAACCACGTGTTAGACAATAATATTGTGATCACAAAGCAATAAGCTGTGGTCGCCGCACACATTAACTTCAAATGACGGTAGAAACTGACCGATAGAGTTATCTGCAGAATACAATGCCGACAATATTGGCAGACTGTATGTACCTATTACGTTACATAATTAAGTCGTTGAATTAATCCAAGTATTTACACTTGTTTTTACACTATGAAATCGTCTCAAATATAGCTTTCGGGTGGTGATATCGTAAAATAAAAGCATAAGCATTTTTCACTCAAGACAGATTTTTAGTTTTTAAGACAAAGCTTTGTCATTCAATATCGAAAAGTTGCCGTACTTTGAAACTGTTAACTGTGTAAAGTTTAGGAACTAGAGTTTTATTAAAACTTAAAATAAAAAATAAATACACTAGAAGGAAAAATATAGTAATATAAAAACTCTTTTTAAGTTTCCCTGGGTTTTAATTCAACATTTCATTTTCAAAGGGGACGCGAACAGGAAAATGTTTTTTAACAAAAAAATCTACTACAAATTGCCACGTTCAAGAGTAGTTATTACCCCATTACAGTGAGTGACTGCGCCGCTTCGGGTAAAGTAGTGGAGATTGAAGAAATAAATCTCACAAAGTGGATTATACAGTGCAACGCGCACAAAACCGCACTAGCCGACTCACAGCTTTGCCTACGTCAGGATATTATGCCATTCACAGAAGCCATTCGCGTATTGAAAATGGTAAAATTCATTTAGGTACTTACAATAAGCGGATTGGATGTCAATCGAAATTAAACATAAATGGGTCGTGGCTCGTTTTTATTAATTTACTCACATATTTTCATTGCGGATTTTAATAAATTAAAATTAAAATTTATTCACTTTTGATTCGATTTGTATAAGTAAATTACAATATTTGAATGTTGTCCTAAATCCTGACTAATAAAGACGCTTTCCGCGTTTGTCTGTCTGCATATCGGGTAGCCTAGTTCCTCTTAAACATGCAACGGATTCTGATGCGGTTTACACCATCAGATACTTAATTTTTCATGGAAGCTTTATGGAATGAAAAAAACCTAATTAAGTCTTTATTTAAGTAAAAAAAAAAAAACAATCTTTACATAGTATTAATTGATGTCGCTTTTGTCTGAACCACGCAACGGATTTTGATGGGGTTTTCACTACTGGAAAGAGGGTTAAACGAGTAAGGCTAATGTATAAAAAAATCATCCCGGGGTCGCCAGTTAAATATATTTATCACCATATTATTAACATAAAATTTCTCGGGTTCTTAAAATGATATTTACTTGAATTTGAATTCTTAAAATAATATTCTAAAAATGTTAGCTTATTTTTTGTTATTCGGTCTATTAAGGTTGTTTATAGTTGAAAATATTACCGTATAGCCGTATACCCATTCTTGTTACCTCCGCTATTGTTGGCGGATCGCCAACTTCTATATATCTGATAGTTTACAAAGAGTAGTAAGGACAATTGCTATTGTTCCATTTCCGGCTAATACAAACACTTTCACGTCTATTCTAAGTAAACAAATAATTTTGTATAAAATACTGGTGCAAAAATAAATTTAGTTTCTTCTTCTATTCTATTCATTATCTCAGCCTTTGTCCAGTAGGACTTTCCCTACTGGACATAAGCCTCCTCCATAATTTCCCCATGGGAGCGGTCAAAAGCAGCCTGGATCCACCGTTGACCCATGGCCCTTATCAGGTCGTCTGTCCTTAAGAGAGCCGTCTTGAAGAGTTCTGGGTTCAAATACTGTCATTTTAACTATTGGAAAAAGGTATCTTGCGATACAAATAGAAGTGTTCTGGTAGGAATATGACTATGATGATACCAAAAGTACATTAATTAAAAAAAAAGTACTGTTCCCGAGGAACGTGGACGAAAGTAGTGGACAAAAGCTAGTAGTGAATAGATTCGATATTACAAAAACGTTTAGAAGTTTAAAAATAAAACTACTAGCGAGCTCGTATTCAAAATTTCTCCATCGGCCTTTGTCAGTAAATGGTATTCGTGCGAGTACGAATTGCACGAAAGAACACATTGCCTGCAGTCACAGGAATCACGTCGTGTAGCAAAAGTTCGCTAGCTGTGTTGTTAGTTCGACAGATTGCATGCAGCCTGTCCCAACTAAAAATTCGAAGTTCTCTAAATACCCGTATGCGCCACTTTCATGCATGCATGTCCTTTGTCTTTCCGACAACGTTTACAAAATAATAATGACAAAAGTTTGTGATTGTAGTCGCTGTTTTTAATCACACTGAGTTTTTTGCGTGATTTACTTTAATAAAGACGTCACAAAGATGAAGGAGTTTTATATGTATATCGTCAATATAATTTTGAATTTTAAATTGGTGAATCTTAAATTTTCCAGACCAGAGCCAACTCCAAAAAGGGCGGGATATGAACCTGGCACTCCGGGAATCATCCAACGGGCTCGATATTATTCGACGATCGAATATTGTTAATATTTACACCTATACGAGATCACAGTTCAAGCGTTGGTTTGAAGAAAGCCGCACAGATAATAGAATTATCTAAAATCAAAGAAAACACCAATTTATCATTTATTTACTGAACACAGCTTTCTAAGGAACAGGAGAATCTGTTAAATCCATGTATAATTTGTTGTTAACGATTCATGAAGATGAATCTTCCCACTGGGGGCTTTAAATTCACTACCTGTGTGCCTCCAAGCCGGTTTCAGATCTCGAAAATATCTTACACCTTCTGAACTAAGGTTGTTGGTTAATTAATTACTTTACTATAAAGAGGTACAAGACTTTAAATAATATGTAATTTATTCAGTACCTTTCATTAGCATTTTGGAAGCTACGTGTGGTTTAAGATTAAAACATAATATACACATAAAAAGCATATTATCAACATATGATAAAAAGCAGTTCAAGTTTTGTGTAAAGACTGAATATGATACACTGGGAAACAAAAGTTTTTAATTTATATATTTTTTTCAAAACTAAGGCTACAGCCACACTAAAGAGAGCTTAGCTTAGTGCAAAGACTCAAGCTACTCGGCAAATTAATGATCCTAGTGAAAAGACGTATTGTATACTATCAAGTTTGCGAAACTACAAGCAAACTCTGTCTTTCTGTCTGTCTGTTATTTTCACGCCTTAACTACTTAACCGATCATAATGAAATTTTACATAAACGTTGTCAGCGATACAGAAAAGGACATAGGCTACCATTCATTCAGAAAAAAGTACATTTCCTGAGGAATCATTTAAAATTAAGATAACTATCGCCTGGCAAAAGTTTAATAGCAATAAAGATGTCAGGCGTTATATTGCTAACTTATTTTTAAATTTTAAACGCGGATGAAGTCTTGGGCACAAGCTAGTTTAATATAATTTAAAATTTCACTTTAGCCAATGCTTAACTTAATCTCTATTATGTTACACTACGTGTGTAGGTTATTATACAGTGTTTTGTTACAATACATCAAAAACGTACTCTGCAAATATTTATTTAACGTCCCCATTAAGACAAATAAAATTAATATCCTTTTCCTGTGGGAGAACTAATAGTTTCCTTATTTGTAGTTAACTGACAGTTAGTCAGTCCCTCGGCGAACGTTTCACAAACGTCCTCCCCTCGACCGCGACATTTTCTTTTGTCTGACACCTGACTTTACCCTTCCACGTTTAACACGCCGACCGTCTCTCACCCCCGACGATATCAGTCCATTAATCCTCATTGGTTCAAACATGCTTCACCGTATACACACATTATAATAATGAAATGTGACTGAAAAGAGGTCCTTGGAGGCTAGATAAGGATAAAAATTTATGGAAAAAGAAAACATTTTATTTATATTATATGTTTCAAATTATATAGTTTTGTTTACATTAAATCTACAGGCAAACAGGTTTGACCATCTCCTATAGGTAACACAAGCAATGTCACAGATGATGTATAAATGTGCTTCCAAAATATATCACCTCTTCATTTCTTTGCGAGGGGCAAAAGACTGAATTGAAGACTATGTTGAAAAGACAATGCACAAAATAATTATGTTAAAAGCTCAGTAAACAGATAACGTTAAAGGAAACAACAAAGTAAAATGTTTTCCTCGAGTAGAGTTCTTCAGCTTGCTTGTGTTCCTTTCATGCTTGACTCTGTGAAGTGCACACACGCCACAGTTTTATCTATACGTGGATTATAACTCTCTGCAATCCTTTGAAGACTTTTGACTCCATTAGAATCTAAAAGCATTTTCTTCACTCAGAATACTACATAACTTTCGTGACAGTTCAAGTCACTTGAGGCACTAATTGCAATTAGTCTGGATGAGATTTTAAGCCATTGTTGTCAATGTCAACGTCAACTACTATACATGTCAACATCAGCAATGAGAATCCGTATAAATTTGTCCGTATTTTGGTCATTGCGTTGGGTTTTTTGGCATTCTGCTGTTTATAGTCATTTATAGCACGTTAGAGGGTATTGTAGGTGTTGTAAACAAAGGAAATCATTCGAACCCAGGCCATTGTATTTTTTAACAAAGTTTATAAAATTCAGATTATATTTTTATACATTACATACATAATAATATATTGTATTTGGGAAATGCACAGTATTTTAATACATTCAAATTTGAATTATGTCTATGAAACCCCATTACCAAATTACATGATATTCTCCCAGTAAAATCATTTTTATATTAGATAGTAATTTATACTTATAATTAGATTCATATTTAGTTACAGAATCAAAACTCTAGTATATATTACTATCTATAATCTACATACGAGTAAATAAAAATGAATCACTAAAATGTGTTGCTAATCGCAAAACTCGAGAACTGCTGGAATTTTTTTTACTCAAATATTCGTTGAAGTCCGAGGAAGGTTCTTATGAAAAGAAAATATGGAAAATTTTCCCGAGAAACGTATAAACCCCATTTTCCTTTTTCCCCATGCAAAATTGCTAGCTGACAATTCAAACATTTCAATCAAATATTGATGTCACAGATTTAAATCTTATATCAGCTGCCGGAAATTCCAATAGATTTTGACTGAACGACGCCTGTCGGGTCAGCAAGTTTGAAATAAAAATGTGATTATTGTGTACAAAGTGCATAACAACATTTTTCTTTTTTTTATTTAGACATTTTATATTTTAGACGTTTATGCTATTTAGAAGAATCGCTTATTGAAGTAGGCATAATGAATAAATCTAAATTACGGGTTTATTGACGAGCCCCTTGGCCATTTAGTTATTTACTTACTTTTATTTTAGACTTAATAATACCAACAGTTGCTACAGGTTTAACGATTTACATTAACAAAACAAACTCTAAAAAAACATGGAAATCTATAGTCTCAGCTTTTTGCTTTAACATTGTTAGAAAATCTTTTTTAGGTCACGAAATAAGAAATATATGTAGAGTAATACTTACGGTTCGTCCGAATTTCCATCTAACGTTTTCCCGCGAGTTCCTATCTTGATTCGTTCCCAATTCATCGAAGCATTAACTGGAAACGGGCATTATTGTTCGGCTCACCTACGCTCTTGACGGTATCAGCTCGTCTTTGATACGATCGTCAAATATTTAATAGGAATATTACGTGCCTTTCAAAACGTAGCTTATTACGTATTGCGAAATGAACGATTTAAATAACTTGTGTATTATATAATACCAATTTCAAAACAAATTCGCATATAAAATAAGTGGAATCCATAAACATAAATGTAACATTAGTTTATTTTATATAAACATATTCAATAAGCGCTGGTTCGAAATACAGATACTAGAAGGAAGATCGAAACCTCATAGTTATGTTATGTTATAACCTCATAAATAGTTATGTTACATTTTTAATAAAATATTTTAATGCTCACAAGATTTTATTACGAAAAAATAATTTGTAATTAGCGATTATTACTCTGTTTTGTGAATTTATTGTTTTATCCACGTTTGTTAACTCACAGAGTAAACATTTTTATTTTTGTTTCATATTGATAATATTAGTAAGTACTCGTAGAAGTATAAGAGGCCACATTTTCACTTAGCTCACTTAAGAAGAGGCTATAAAATTTCTAAATAATGTACACGGTTGAAATACGGTAATTTTGGTGCGTGGGCGGTAAAATCACTCATGCTAAAATTCCCGATAACGACAAGGTTCGATCCTGACGTAAAAATCTATTGCCCAAAGGAGCTTAAACGGGAATTTATGTTTCAACGTGGCAATGCAAATCTTTATTTTTATAGCTACCATTCGTAAACCACTCGGCGGCGCTGATTTATTTTTAATTGGACTTTGAAAACGTTTGGGGGGCATTAAAACCGCGGCTGTTTGATTTATTTATGCATAAAGTATGGTTTTTAATGATTAGACACAAAATTGCAGTAACCATCATCCCTTTAGACATCGAAAAATTCTAGGTTTCGTATTGTTTTGTGAGTAAGAGGTGCCAGAGACTATTCTCCTATATTATCATCCTCACATCGAATTAATCGCTAACCATAAGTTGACAGCATACTTGCATCGCCTCTGCTATTGTTTGAGTTCCTAGAACTCTTGCAGCTCTGGGAAATGGGCTATGGCAGCTCTTGCTCATTCACCGAAACAAAACAGCACATATGCTGTTAGATTACTGTGGCTTTCTGTAACGAAGTGGTTACTGCCGCTTGACGGTCTGTCCAAATAACTGCGAAGTGTGCCTTGCCACTACTTGTCTCACCTAGACCAGAGCTAACTTTGAAAAGTTCTTTTCCAAAGTTCCGGGAATAGAACCCGTGACCTCTGAGACAGAGTGTTAAGGCAAGCACCTTAACCACTCGACTAATGGGGTTGTCGTGAGAGCAGAACGGACTTTTTGTGCACTTACTACATACACCTAACTAACATTAAATAGTTTATTTTCAAAAAAATAAAATAATTAACAAAATTTTGCATTTGTTAGTTTCATTGTAAATACTTTCATTGTATTATTGAATGCGATGTGAATTTTAATAACGTAATTGATATGAAAAATTTAAGAGCAAAACAGAGTAGCGAGCGGAACATTGCAGGCTGCTCGTAAACTGGGAACTCAGTGATGTTTAGGTACCTACTCCCGTCCCGAATCTCATTGGGAGCGATTGATGCTCGCTACAGCTACAGCCGAGTCGAGGCCCGTTCGTTCTGCGTCGCAATTAGACTATTCCACTCAAATTCCACTTAATTATACGAAATGCCTATTATTATGTGGACGGTATACCTTCTACAGTACCTACACATACACTTCTTTACATGTGTAGTATATTTTGAAGTCGTTTTCCGCGCCTGTTTGTCAATTAAGTTTTCAAGTAAATAAAAAGTCGCTTACATGAGCTTTAAAAATGATTCATAGTGAATTGTAAGTAGTTCTACTAAAATCCTAAAGAAAACTCAGGAATGCCATATCTCTATTTTTTATGGTTGACTCGAAGTAAGTAACCATTTCTTTCATTTAAACTTTACTTAATCTCTACAATATTAGAAATAAATTTGCAGCTTTACCAAAATACTCGAAAATCGATATTACGGTCATTGAAATTTGGCGTATTTGGCACTTCATCAGCGATGTATGTATGTGCGTTTTCGGCAGAAAATAGAAGCTTAAAGCGAAGTGTTGAAGCGTGTCCGGAGATTGCAATGAATACCTTTCACTGTCTCCAGCAGAGCGGGAAAACTCCACCGATAGCGCTGCGGAACCCTCCCGTGACACGTGAACGCCACTCACCTATAAAATATACTATGAACAAACATATTTCCAACGTTGCTTACTCTTTGTTTCCCATTTATATGTACTGCGCGTCGTCTGATCATAATATATTTCACTAGCTGTGCCCGCGGCTTTACCCGAGTAGAATTCGGATTGTTCCTCTGTGGTTTCACGGTGCGGTCGCACTTTACATACATCGTAGAGGTTTAACCATACGTCCAAAGCATAATGCAGTAAGAAGCAAAAATCACATGTAATAAATGCTTGCGACGATAAGCTTGCTGATTTTGAGGAGGATTCATAATTTTTGATGTGTGACCAACCAACATAACTATTTTAATTATTTTTTCATTAATTAAAAAAAAAATTGTTTTGGAATTGGACAATATAAAATTTAGACATAGCTGTCGCTGACATTTTTTTAAGCATTATCAAGCTCCACAACTTTTCTATAAAAATCAACCGTTTTTTCGTCTACAACTTTAAAAATTCGATTACTTACCACAAAAAATTCTTTTCATTTTTCGGAATAATATGTATAATACCATCCTGAAATTCTATTATATCTAACTTTTTTTATTTAATCAGATTAATTTTTTTAATCACATTTAGAGGATTCCTGCATACAAACAAACAAATATACTAAAACTTTACCTTTTTATAATATTAGTAAAGATTGGGCGCACTTTTACACCCGCGCATTGATAACACGAAAACTCAATCCCGTTTTCGGTATTTTATTACAAAATAAAGGGCACCCATTTTATTACTTCTGCCTTTTATAACCTTTGTGGGTATAACTATTATACCTATACGAAAATATGTTTATAAGCCAATTTCGTTATGACTTCAGAAAGGAGGTCAACCGGCGAATTCAAGTTAGATGGACGTTTGGGGAAATTCCGAAATATCTTTTCCTCAGAAATAATTCACAATTTAAACGCTTTGGGATAGAAATGTAAATGACGACCGAGTAAACTTTAGTCTAAAATATTTAATTGTTAATTTTTAAATATTTGCTAATTATATTATAATAAATCTAAGCGCCTGTTTCATAAACGTCAAGTAGGCCAAACTGTCATTTAAAGTCACCGGTAACAGGGGATAATGCTGGAGCTGATATACCTTTGTAAACGTCTCAAACATTAAATAGAAAATAATAATAAAAAATCGGCTATTGAATGATGCAGTAAACCGAGTGCATAATTCAATATAACAGAAAATGATTTCTAAAAGTTACTAATCAACACTTTACATGTAATTTGTGAAAGAGGTCCTAAGACTGTTTTAATATGGTTAAATGCTTAAGAACACGCTGTGCGAGCGAGTGAATTCAGTAATTGGTGAATTATTAATTAATTTCTAATTCTGCACATATTAGAAATTAATTATAAGTACTATAGATATGAAATTAATTTCAGTTTTTTATTTCATTCGAACCTTCATATTATATTTCAGAAATGTCATATTTTTTTAGGTACCTATTGTTATCAATAACTAATGAGTAATCATGGAACTACGTAGTATGGAAAAAAAGTACTCTTTATTAGGCCGGTTTCAGTGCTCTCCTGACGGTCTCAGTGCGTACGTGTACGTCGGCCGCGCTTGTCATTTGTATGAAAACTCACAGTCATTACAGAGCTTGCTTAACCGTACGCACGCGTATTGCTACCACATTGCTACCGCGGTCGGTCGTGCGTATCGTCAGGCCTGACCGTCAGGAGAGCACTGAAACCGGCCTTAGGGTAATGCGTTGCTGATGCAAAAAGTTATTATGCTGCGTACCCACTATGTTCGCGCATCAATCGTGCGTCACGCACCTGCAACAAATCAAGTGTAGACGTTACGCGCATCACAACTTGTGTTCGCTAAAAAACCGCCACCGCTTGGAGCACAGCTTTGGTGCGTGCAACGTTGCACGCTCCAGGTGCGCGATTGGTGCGCGATCATAGTGGGTACGCACCTTATACTTCTGATCTTTTCAAGTGATAGCACATCTGTCGACGTCCAATTATACCAAAGGCCAAGATAAGATTTTTCGCAAACTCATTTTTATATGAGCGTAACGGCAATTTTGAGATGTTATATTTTAATTAAAACCTTCAAAAAACACAATAATGTTATTTATTAGTAAAGCAACAAAGTTCTCTATCGTGTAACTTTTTTTTAATAAAGTTCGGTTACTGCAAAAATATTAGAAATACTATTTCTAAGAAACATTTAGTCTCATGTTTCTGGATTATATCAATATATATTTCGATTAGACGGTACGTTCGTTAAAATTATACCCTATTGTTTTTATTTACTCGCTATTTTTAATACATATAAACGAAAATCCCATTTAAAAAGGCAAAGTGCTCCATTGGCAATCTTATTTGAAGCGAAGAAAATGCTGTACGATTTCGAAATTTAAAAATTAAATTGATATACCTAAGTAATTGATTTTGGCAAATAGTAGTCATAAAATACACGTATATAATCGCAAAGCTCACAAGACGCCGGTTCCTGAGCTCAGGTGTTCCATGCCTATTAAGTTGCTCTCTTACCTTCCCAACATTTCATACTTTACTACTTAGAAACACAGTATTAAGAAGAGCCTAAGGTACATAAAATTAGTTAAAATTTAATAGTGTCCTAAATGAGTGTCGTTTCATGTCTATCTTGTTATCTTGTTTCTGTTCTGTTCTCTTCCCTTCGTTTCATCTCATCTTATATGATCTCATCTCATCTCATCTCATATCTCATCTCGTCTCGACTTCCCTTCCCTTCCCTCCCCATCCCTTCCCTTCATTTCCCTTCTCGTCTCGTCTCTTCTGTTCTCTTCTCTCTCTCTCTCTCTCTCTCTCTCTCTTTTCTTCTCTTCTATTCTGTTATGTTATGTTCTACTCTAAAAAACATATATTATGTAAAAAAATCCAAGCCAAAATACTGTTTATACACTATAACGTTAGTAAGCTTCGAAATATATTTTAAGGCAGAACGTGAGATACACGGATCTACAAATTGGTTGCCGAGTAGCGTCATTAATTTCAAGTTAATTTTACGCAAACTTAGACCGATAAAACTGTTTTGCAGACGTGGCGTATGCTATTTATAGACGCTCACTACATATTTGCTCTTTAGTTAAAACGTATTTACAGAGTGCAGCGATAGGTAAGCTTTCTACTACGTGTATCTACTATAACTTACTCTTTATTTTACATAAAGTTATTCCATAGTAAGCTAGTAAAACAAACAGTGACTAATATATTTCCTAAAAGCAAACCTCCGGCTACGCAAGGATGTACAAATTTTCCAATTTTTCTATTTATAAGAAACTTCCTCGGTCTTTAACGAATATTTAAAAAATAAAAAATAGCCGAATCGGTCCAGCCGTTCCATTTAGCGATTCATTTTATTGTATTAGATTCGACTGTCTCGCTCTTGCTTGACCATGAATGCGTGGCGAAGCGTGGCAATTAATTTGGGCCCCGAATAACCTAGTCCCTAGTTTCTCAAACTGAGGTCGCAACCCCTATGGGGGTCACCTGCAAAGCGACGTCATTTGCGATACATTTCTTTAGTTGGCCTACTTATACAATTATAAGTACAATTATAATTATTATAAGAAATATAAGATATAAAATACTAACTATACTCCTAAAAAGCCTTAAACAAAACTCAAAACTACGAAAATTTTAACATAGATGTACAAAAGGTAACATTATAGGTGTACAATTTATCCTATATTAGATGTTTGAACAAAGAATTGGTAACAATTATTGTTTACCTGCGTTACTTTAATGATCACGCTGTCACTATATTCGATGACTAGGCAAGAGGGCTAAGGTTTGTTCAGTTGAGGGCGGTGATTAATATATCTGGAGCTGGTTATAATCGAGTAACTGTCAATTTGGTTGCGATTCCTTGACGAGGATTTATTGCGCGAGAGGCCGGTATCAGCAGTAAATTATTTACCTCCCGTCGATTTAGGCCGACTGGTGATTAATGCGCCCCAATCATGTAAAAGAATTTCCGCTGATACGACGTTAGTGCTGCGATGAAAACGCTGATACGAATACTTAAGGCTTACGTTTGTAAATTTTCAAATTGAATCAATTAATGTGATTTATATGCTGATTTTTACAAAATATGCTCCTTTCTTCAATTTTTTCTTTTAATTTATTTAAGCCTTTATTGGTAACACTAACTAAAACAATTTCAATTTTTTTTATATAAGTATATACACATGTTCAAACATCGGGTCGGATTAGTTATTCAGCGTATCTTGTCACAAGACACCTAATTCACCTATGGCTGCTTCCACTCAATTCCTTTTTTTCGCTTTCCATGACCAGGTTGCCTCACCAATCTTCTTTATGTCGTCGATCCAGCTTTTTGTTTGTCTACCTCTTCTCTTGCCATCTCGTGGTTGCCATTTAGTTATTATTTTAGTCCACTCTGTCCTGCTGTCTTTTTTTTTCTTACTAGCACTACATTTCTTACAAGTATATGGGAGGTTATTTTCGAAACTACTCATCCAATTTAAAAAATTCTTCCATCAATAGTTAGAATAGAATTTCAGGATGGATATAGGCTAAATATGCCATGCAGGTGAAGCCGCGGGCACCAGCTATCTTAAAATAACTCTTGACAAAAGTATAATATCAGGCGTCAATGTATGTCATTAATAATTAATCCAACTAGTATTAATAAAAATCAAATCAAATCGTTATTTCTAAAAATAGGATAACAAAACAAAATACAATCGTAAACCATTGTAGATACATAATTATAATGGAAACCTAAAACTACTACTACTTGTTTAAAAGTATTAATAAAA
This sequence comes from Synanthedon formicaeformis, assembly GCA_945859745.1. NCBI lineage: Eukaryota > Metazoa > Arthropoda > Insecta > Lepidoptera > Sesiidae > Synanthedon > Synanthedon formicaeformis. The sequence continues at coordinate 5,995,697 of OX243958.1, read as the reverse complement.
GTACATAATCTGTTGAGCTGATAAACATTGTAATACTACAAGTTTGCTTGGCTAACAATTGCATTTGTTTTAGAAATTCGTATGCGAATTTCACTAAAGGGTTATTATTAGGCGGAAGTTGCATACGGGGGTGACAGGCGGCGGCTAGCCACGAGGCCTGATCTGGTGCGACACTTTAATTATCCCTAATGAACACACCGCCAACTGCAATTGTCAGCTGCATTCTGAACTGAACGGACTAACTTATCATTCATAACTTATCATTTCCTGCCTTCGTTATCGCATTGACATCAGAGATTATTTTTGAAATTTAAGATCCTTACCATCTCGGTATTGTATATACCATTGCCTGGACTTGCTGTTGTATAACTATACTGAACTGCTGTATGGAATAAATACATTAATTCATGTCTGCAAATTAGCTGAAAACAGTAGATATATTATATAGTTGTCGACCAATTTTTGTTTCCAGTGAACTGAAACATGGTCTCGCGAGAAAGCTCAACGTCACGCAACCAATGAGTTGAAAAGACTATGGAAAGGGTTACAGTGCAGGGGTACATAATCAGGAACGAGGAGATCCGTAGACGAACGAAAGTTACCGAAATAACCCGGCGAGTTAGTAAGTTGAAGTGGCAGTGGGCAGGATATGTACGAAGAGCCGATGGCCGCTGGGGCCGAAAAATTTTTCGAGTGAAAGCCACGAACCGCTAAGCTCAGCGCAAGACGTCCACTTACAAGGTGGACTATGGGTAAAACTATGGGTGAGGCCTATGTCCAGCAGTGGACGTCGTACGGCTGAGATGATGATGACAACAGATGTTTTTTAAATCATGACTTTGTGTTTGTTCTTAAAATACTCGTATACTGCTTCCCTTTAGTTTCGGCTTTAATGTTGGCTGAAAAATTAATTGAAACCATCTAAACAAGCGAGCTTGCATATAGATACAACCTTATACATGTTATGCTATCTACATAGGGGTGGCGGTAAACATGAGGTGTACCCATTAATAATAAGCATTGTGTGAATTCCGCAAAGTCAAATGTGCGGATAAATTAATCATTGTCTAAATCCCGGCCGGTGACGTAATACTAACAAGCCGCCACTTGTATACAATTTACCTATTTAATAACACATAGTAAATATTTAGAATATTCCACAAATTTAGTCATGTTTAGATTTTCAATTACTTACTCAAAGCACTAAATTAAATAATCGTTTTCTCTAGCTAAAACAATCTGTAATATTTTAGGCTAAAGTTTACAAGAGCAATATAGCTTTTCTCATTATTATATATTAGTAACTGAAGAGACGTATAAAATATAAAAAAATATTAATGAATAAATTATGTTTGAAGTGGAGGATTTACCAGCAGGCTAAGTAGGCTGGAGGCTAGGCTAGGATTTAAAGGGACGGCAAAGTTGGGGCCAAAATTGTTTTATGTTTTACATAAATTTATACCAGCCTAAATAACTTACATACAGCAATTGGATTTTTCCATCCTTTTGTTCACAAGTGTTCTTAATAAGTAGTTACCTCTTTTGAGAAAAGTTTCCAGTAATAAGTAGAAAAGTTGAAAAGCTGTCTTTTTACAAGTATGCACTTAATGCACTCAGAACATTCGTGACTTTCGCTGCAAATCCACAATCGCAAATTTTTTTATTTTATTTTATTATGTACCTAAATGCTAGATCCGTTTTTTAATTAGCATTTATTTATATATTTTCATAATAAAAACGTTTTGTAGTCAATAACAAAATAAATTTTCTTGAAATTCGTAAAAGTTCAGTAAAACTAGAGAAATGTTGATACAACTGTTAACAATATTCAAATCGGTGTAGATGAAGCAGGCACGGCACAAATTAGTCGGCTGAATCCGTCACTCGGATTGGCAGACAATTATAAGAGCTATCAGATGACAATGACGACGATTCCGACGGCCTGAGTGCATTCGCTTAATTAAAACTTTCATCCAATTCCCATTTATCTCACTGAGTACTCATTTCTTGGTTAAGGAGATTTTATTCACTTAAAAATAGCGATGCCACGGTGTTATAATAAATAAGTTTTGTTATTTATTAATTTTCCTAAACACTTATTCACCCATGTTAGTGTAACTCTAAAAAAAAATTTCAATATATTTTGTGTAATAACCAATTCGGTGAAGAGAAAAATTGGAAAGATTGACCGTAAAATCGCATCTATTCGTATCAGTGATCGGGTCGCCAGTTTTTAATAATTTTTACTCTCATCGTGAAACAAAATATGAAAACAAAACTCATTTGATTCTTATTACTTTAAAAACTATTATTTAAAAATGTTCATAAGGCAGTTTAAATGCATGTCGAGCACTAAAGCAACGTTATATCTCATGTCAGGGCCCCGCGCTAGCTCCGTAGCTCCGCTCCAATGCACAGTTACTGCCAGTTAAAATGTAAATTTATATTACCCACTTGCAATCCTCCGGCACATTCTAACGGCGAACTTTAGTGGAATCCCTCAGTACGGTTAATTAAAACAAGGCACGAACCGACTTACAAACAACTTGTTTTGTCCGGCTACGAATCTTCCAAAGAATAATCTATTTCTTGGCTCATGCTCCGAAAAAGGAAGGCCAAGTTCAGGAGATTATAAACCGCGAAGAACATACTCGCCTTTTTATGGTCGAGTTTTAACGTCAATATTACAGTACAGCAAAAACAGTAATTAGTATAAAATTAAAAATAAAATAAGTTCATAAATTATTGATTAAAATGTGACAAATTGGCAGGGCACACTCCGTGCATAGGAACCTGGAAAGTCTTAGGGGGATTTTTTCTCTTAAAAAACAGTTTGATCTTGTAAAATGGAACAAGACAAAAAAAAGTGGTCGCCATTCCCCTCGAATGTAAATAACCCCTTAAAGTACTTCGTAAATATGCATATTAAATAGACCTCGACCTAATCATCCCGTAAAGACAGTCGCAAATTTAGTTAGCAACGCCAACAACTCTGACGAAAATCCGGCGTTCATTCCCAACTCCCTGGATGGAAACTGTAACGCTATTAGTCAGGAATATTAACAACACTGGGAGCCTGGTTCATCGCTCAGGTATTCAGCCATATTACACTTGAAAACCAAACAAACGTGGACGAAATTCATTATCATTCTGAAAATTTTAACCTAATCCGTTTTAATACGAAGTCCACTGAATGGAACAAATGATACATCCTAATTTTCCTAATCCATAGAATGATACATCCTAATTTTTTTGTGCTAAGATCGTCAGACAGGCTAATTTAACTGTCTACTTGATGGTAGGTGGCTACCGTCACCTATAACACAGGCAACGCCTCAGATGCTGCAAGTGCAATGCCGACTAGAGTTGGATAAAGGGTAAGGGGATTAGGAAGGGATAGGGAAATGGGCTCTGACATCACTTACTCAGTCACCGAAAAAAAACATCATAGTTGTTATTTCGTAGAAGCCAGATGGGCTGCCCAAATGACTGCTAAACGCAATGTGTCCTGCCCAATACTTTCAGCCTCAGACCAGGGTTACAAAAGAAACCCCCTGCTCGAGGAGAGGCCCATTAGTTTTCTTGATAGTCTTGCGACCTAAGATCAATAACTAATAGTTATTTTAATATATTATATTTTTAAGCACAGAAAAAAATATAATAACAAGCAATTATTGTAAACAGGAATGTTTGATATCTATTCGAAATTTACGCAGCAATGCCAACTTATCAGTGTATAATAAATCAGTTGGTATATCGGAAACTGAATCGGCATTGCATTTGTACGAGCACATGACCTGCGGCAGGGAACTAATAACACGTCCGAAACCATAATTGAAACGTTTTACGCAACGCAGTGTGACACTGGACCAATTAGCAACAACGACATCAACATCAATACGAATGCATTGGATAGTTAAATTAAGTAATCCCGCATGTTCTACATACATTCATTGTAAATTTAATTCTACATTTAAATTACAATATCAAAATCACGTGTTCTTCCCTTTAATTTCGCGTTATTAGCGTTATACTTGGTAATGGCAGAACACACGGCGGCGTTTCGCACTCATTGTTAGAAACATTAAATTTTATTTAAATATAAAAACTTATTATGAACTATTGTGTTGTCAACTATGTTGTCTATGAAATACAATATGAAAATAAAATATGTCAATACAAGAAAAAATGGCTTTTTATTCATTACAAAATTAAAATAAATATATTGAAATATATAATCTCAGTAAGAGATTAACATGGTCCTTAAATGCCGACTAATAATTAAATAAATTTAAGCCATTAACACTCATTTGGCTGCAGTAACACCCCTCTACAGAAGGCTTGACCACGATACTGTACAGTTGATGACGATGACCAAAATATATAGTAACTAACTATCATAAATACGTCTTCCTTCTACTTACCTCAAATCTGAAATCTCACAACAAGCAACATAAATTCATACCTTAAGCATACAAATACAAATACTTGCCTAGCGTCTTTTATCTATTCCCAATATAAGAAAAAAAATCGTATTTTACTTGGACTTGGTCTCAAGCTAAGTATGCCAAATAAACGTAAAATGAATTAAGTAAAAATGAAATACAAATACTAAACCGAAAACTCGTTTATCTTGAAACTTTTCAAAGATTTGACTGGATGTAATTAATTTTTCATTATCCATAGGTAGGTATAATACAAAAGTTTCTATATCAATCAATACTAATAATAAATCTGTAAGTGTAGGTATTGAACTCGTATGTATGTATGTTCCTCCATAACTCTTAAAAAAATAATATTAAGTTTACAAAAGAAACGCGAAATAACATTTTCTTTAATAATAAATAGGATTATTTGTAGTATCTACTCTGCGTCGAATAAAAGGACTAAACTCAGAGTAACATATAATAATACTTACATATATCGATAAAATGTAGTTTAACACCACTGGCGCGGTACAGGCAGTCTCTGGGGTATTTCTCTATCGTATCTTCTATATACGGAGCCTATTACATAAGGCATTTAGCCTTTTAAGCAACGAGCTTTTCTTGTCGAAACGTTTTGAAAATTTCCGATCTTTGCTTTAAAAACACTATTACATACCTAGATGAGAATATTTCTAAGATTCTTAGAAATTAGCAATATTCATGTTATGAACATTTTATTTATGTAAGGTTTTGTTAACATTTTTTAATCTTCTAGAGAATGTGTGGCATATCCTAAATGAACGAATGAATGAATACATTTCTTAATATTTCATTCAATAATGTTAAGAACTTGTATTCTCGTATATTTCAACTGAAATCTTCCACAATGTATTCATTGTTCATTTTTCACGCCATGTTACACCGATCATACATATTGCTGCTACAAAGAAAAGAAATCACTACAGTATTTCTTTCAGCTTTTTATAAACTTATCTTTAAAGATTACCATCTAAAGAAACGTTACAAAATTTTCTGTCAGTCATATTTTTAACTAGCTAATAGCTAATTAGCTACATACATACATACATACATACATACATACATACATACATACATACATACATACATACATACATACATACATACATACATACATACATACATACATACATACATACATACATACATACATACATACATACATACATACATACAGAAAAAAATTCTAAAAATCGTCAATTTAGTTTCAGTATCATGTATAGAGCCTATAAACACGATATCTTACGATACAGATTTATTATTAGTATTGATTGATGATGATATTGTCCCACATCTATACTAATATTATAGAGAGAAATTTGTATGTTTGTATTGAATAAACTCAAACTACTGGACAGATTTTAAAAATCCTTTCACTTATAAAAATTACGCGGGCGAAGTCTCAACCGTATAAATAGTAGTCAACCGATTATCATGAAGCTTTACACATACACTTTCTCAGGAGCTTAGGGTACTTTTTATCCAGAATAAAAAGTACTGTTCCCGAAGGACGTGGATGAAGATGGGGGCATTGGTAATATATGTGAAATGTAACGACATAATAGCACTTACGCGGCACTTTTACTCGTAGCTTATTGCCACTCTAGGACCGTCAGTCGCTTTCATACAGCTCGCTTGCACTAAGTTTAATTATAATTTGACTTTGGTAAAGTTCTGTTAAGTTAGACAAGTTAATCTTTAGTCTTGTTCACTTCTTTTATTTGATGATACGCCGTCAAAGGACAACCAACTTACCGTAGTAACTAATTATTAAACTAACTTATGCTCGAGACTTCGTCCGCGTCCCTTTTTCTAAAGTAAAATATTTATATTCAATAATTATTGCTCCCACATTCATGTAAGGGGTTGAATTTTTAATCTTAATTTTCAGACGATTCCTCAGTATTACCTTAGAAAATAGTTTTTTTTCTACATTATCAATAATAATCAATACTAATAATAAATCTGTAAGGGTCGGTCATGGAGTAATTTACTTTGTTTTCGGAGATATCGTGTTTATAGGCTCTATACATGATACTGAAATTAAATTGACGATTTTTAGAATTTTTTTCTGTATTTATGTATGTATGTATGTATGTTCCTCTATAACTCTTAAACAAATCAACTGATTTTCATGAAACTTGGTAGATAAACATTTAGACGTACGGGACACAGGATAGGCTACTTTTTTTTTGAACGCGGACGAAGTCGCGGGCGCCAATTAGTAATAATAATAAATCTGTGAGTGTAGGTATTGTATGTATGTATGTTCCTCTATAACTCTTAAACGAATTAACTGATTTTCATGAAACTTGGTAGATAAACATTTTGACGTACAGGACACAGGATAGGCTACTTTTTTCTTTTTCAACGCGGACGAAGTCGCGGGCGCCAACTAGTAGGTCTATAATATCTTGTTCTTCTGTCCCCCTGACAAAGTGTATGCAAAAGTTCATGATGAACAGTTAAGTAATTAAAGCGTCAAAGAATACCTCACAGATTCCAAAATAGATTCCGAATCATGTAACCATATAAAAAAATCTGATAAGTAAATTTGTCTTAATTCTACACATCTCTAGTTTTTAATGTATTTTACCAATAATAGTATGTTCAATACGGAAAACTCCGCTAAAGTCAAATGCAGTAAATAAAGCAGAGCCTCATTTCCAGAAATATTAATTTAGTCTTTTTTCATCACATCCAAAGGCTTAGTTAGTGACGTACACTTAATCCTATACGCGGTGAGCAACTATCTAGCCTTTAATCGTAAGCAGAAGGTCGACGCCGACCTCACCTGTCTCCGGGATTATGCTGCTCCCGTATTTAGCCGGCTTTCCGGGATTAGGTCACGCGATCTCGCGAAAGTAGGCAGCCGCTCGTTTATCCACTGACAGATCTTTACTTTCCAAGTCACGTGTTCCGCCGCTCGGCGCTACTCAAGGTTACGGCGTCACCTGTAAGCCGTGCGACTCGTCTTTTATTGCCTGAAGCTTAAGAATAAAGTGGAAAATAATTTATTGCGAAGCTTCAAGAACAAATTTGTTTAAGTTATCTATGAATTGATGGATTAGGTCCATTATGTTTTATGATGGTTTTATGTCAATTGCAAAAAAGATGACATACTCGTACTTGACAAATCGTTGCTTTTTCATATTTATGAAGTCAATTTGGACTACATACTCGTATTATAAAAAAATAGGACCTGTATATACTCGTAAACATTTTTTTTTTAATTATGTTGAAATCTACAAAATTGTTATTTCATTATATGTTATTTTCATGATAACAAAAGGAATAATATCCTAAGTTTCTTTCGGGGTTTCCTCTCATCGGCGTTGTAATATTTGCTGTTTTTTTTTCCAATCCCTGATAAAATAAAGACGTTTAAAAGTATTTCTTTAAAAACTTTTTAATGAATTTTACTGTTTCAAAAGTCTTACTTCAATTGCTCGAAATGTAATTGAAATAAATCCTATCTCGCGTGTGAATGGCTTTCGAAAGGTGTGTCGTGCTCATGGGCTTTCTCAGGAGCTAAGGAAATGAAGGCGAGCTCAGTACGGCTTATCTCTTTACTCGGCGAAACGTAAAGAAGCCTCCTTGACGTCTCGCATTGCGAAAAGTATTTTCTTTCAAATAACCGCTAAAATATTTCAGGAGCTACTTATGTTCGCTAAAATACCTTCACAGTTTTAGTGCGTACCTTAAAAATAATAGATACATAAGATAGTTTTTTTTTTTATTCTAAATAAATTAAAAGAAAGCCTTAATTTTTTTAGAATACAAATACTCTATAAACAGGAATCAAACACAAAACCTCGACTGTTGTGTTGTTTTCAACAGATATATTGTTAAAAAACATTTACTTTAAAAGTTAAAGAAAAATTAAATGCTAGTTTGGATTTTCAAAAATCTTTTCTTAGAAAATGTTTACATTAAAAAATGTGACTTAGTTTTGGTTGCGCGTTGATAGTCAATCAGGACAAACGAATTTATAAGTATAAGTGCATAAAGGTGCATAAAGGTTCATAAATTAGTAAAAATAGCAACCTATCAAGATATCCTTATATTTTTATTAATTTTTCATAAGCACTGCAAGTTAAATTTTTGAAGCAACTAAGTACAAAATCTGTACACAAATCTATTAGCGCATAACTGAATGATAACTTTACTAGTATTTACGACTCCTATTTGGGCTTGGATATTTTATAGGAATGTACAAAATTAACTTGTTAAAAATCAGAATTAAGACAAGTCTAGCAGAGTTCGATGCTGTTAATAATGATGCAATCCTCTTGCATTGGCGAGGGGTGGCTCGCTGGACGTCTCGACTTCAATTTGTGCTTTAGCCGCAATCCGCTCTGAATTCAATTACGGTTACATGAATAAACATTCCTTTTCGCTGTACAAGCGCTTTATGGGATTCCACTTGAACTAAATTCGCTTAATACCGAGACAATGACACTAGGCTAATGAAGAAATCGCGTCCATATACATCTCGCTTTTGACCTGAATTTAAACAAGAATGGCAATTTTGGACTCCCCTCCAATATTTTTATTTTTATTTGTAATGAATAAACTCAAAAATTACTGAGATTTTAAAAATTCTTTCACTTATTAAAAAGCTAGATTATCAACGAGTAACATAGGCTATTTATGTAAAGTTACGTGGACGAAGTCGCGTGCAACAACTAGTTTTAATAAGTAATAAATGATAAGGAGTGCGAAACTGTAGGTTACAACTAGCTATGAATAATAAGCAGACATATTATGAACGAAAATAAATTTATAAAAAAAGTGTTTTCTTTTACGCTTATATAGTTCCAAATGTATAATATTCCAAATGGTCTTATAAGAAATTTCACTTATAAATGTAACGCGTATTGGTATCACAGGAAAACGAAATGATTTAGAATAGAACATTCCGGTTACTCGTAGATACTCGTCTATATAACATAGCATATACTAAAACAATAGGTCGATTGTACACACCGCTGCGGATGTAGGGAGGGGAATGAGCCAACAAAAAATATGTGAACTCGAGCGTCGAAATGCCGAAGCAATCCATTACGTAAAGTAAAAGCAAATCCCATCGAATGATAAGCAATAAATCCAAGTACGGCGACAGATCGCATAGACCAAGCCAACGACAACCTAACACTTTGTAGGCAATTTGAAACAACAATATGATTTAGTACCAAGTTACACTGTAGTTTGACGAGCCCGTTGGATGAGTGGTTAGTTTTCTTGCCTTAACGCTCCGTCTCAGGTATCCCGGGTTCGATTCCGGGCAGGGTCGATTTTGGAAATGAATTTTTCAAAGTTGGATCTGGTCTGGATCTGAAAAGTAGTGGCAGTTCACAATGCGTTTCGCAGTCTGAGGGCAGTAACCACCCCCTTAGAGAAGACTTCCATATTAGAATAACAGCACGTGTGCTGTTGTGTTTCCGGAAGTAAGTAAGAGATGCCTGAGCCCATTCTACTATGGTCAGCAGCGCATCTGTAAAAATATGTGATGACGGTAGCCGCCTACCATCAAGTAGACCGCCAGCCTCTGTCTGTCGAGCTCAACACAAAAAAAGAAGAATTTAAAGCAACAATATGATTTAGACTGAGCTTGCAGTTCTATAGTGAGTGACGTCACATCCTCACTTTGAACTAATAAAAGCCGGAAAATGGATTTCAATAGGTTTGCAATATGTAATTTATGATAGTAGGACCGAGTCTGATCTAAATTGAAAAGCGTCCAGGCGATCCATTTTAGCCCATAAGTACTAAATGGATTTTGATCCGTTGCACTAGCACGGTGCTAGCACTAGGATGCAATAGACTTTCAATAAATATTCTTGTTTGTTGATGTTACTGCTGCATGGTCATAAATCTATACATAAATCGTAAACGAAACGTGTCTGTACATTAATTTTTTTTTTTTTTCAAAACAAAATTTGTACACGTTGTATGTACTTACCGTAATTAAAAAGTTTTTAAGAGTTTTTATCTGTTGTCTGTGAAAGCTAATCTCAGAAACAGTTGAATGCAGTCTTCACTGATGTAGCAAGCTTCCAGTATTATTTATTTCTTTCATCCCAATCAGTTTACAAGCAAAAAAGCTATACCGAATACCGAAATACAAATTTCCCAATGGTTGTCGGTATTACGAACTATGGGGCCTGTCCACAAGGTCAACATTTACAGGCCTTGTCTAATATAAAGTGTTATAACGGCGCCTATCTTTGTGTAAAATTGTAGACTCATAAAATTTCAAATTGTGATTTAAAAGATTACCTAAATTGCCGTAGATTTGCCAAAGCACTTTTAAAACAGACTCAAACTAACTCACGTCTTGTTCTTTAATATATACATAATCTCCTTAAGGAAAGGAAAAGATGTAGGCAAAATTTCTATGCCGTTCGAGAATTCTCAAACAATATTTCAATAATATGTCAGAATCACGCAAAGTGTTGAACTGGAAGCACTTGAAAGCTTTGTAAGCACAAATTTTCCTGCGCCTGTGAACTTTTAAACTGCTTAGAAACTATGGAACGTTGCTGTCGCTCTGACAATAAACTTTAAGATAACATGTTACCTATATATTATACTAGCTATTGCACGCGACTTCACCCGCGTAACTTTATAAAATATATATGGACTATCCAACATAAAAATATTTTTTCAATTCGAACCAGTTGTTCCTGAGATTAGAGCGTTTAACCAAACGAACAAACAAACTCTTCAGCTTTATATAATAGTATATGGATAATAAAAAAAGGATTCTCTACAAAATTCTTTCGTTTCTTGATATTTCCACTACATCCTGCTAATATTTTTCTCTGTAAACACAACACCCCTTTGCTAGGGGGTGTAAAACTACTGAGTCGGAAACCGTATGCATACAAAATTTCTGGAATAAAAGTCCTATTGTATGTATTGCTGTTATTACGTACACACGCTTTGCATTATATTTTTGATATTAAAATCGTAAGTTCGCCATTCCTGAATAAGTACCTCTAAAAAAACAACTCCTTCACACTCTAACAAGCTTTTGTAATGTAAATGAAAATTATTCATTGCTGATTTTCCCATTATCTACGGCGACAATATTAGAATACTATTATAAAAACAAAATAGTACAAATATAAAATGCATCTTTTTTAATTTATTATTAATTTCTATTTAATAATATAAATAATGCAATGGTTGTATGGATGTTTTTTTACTTTTCAAACATTTATAGATTGGATGTTGCTGAAAATTTACAGTAATGTGTATTGTTGTATTGTGCATTTGTTTTGGTTTGTATTGTGCATCAGAATACCACATAGGTAAACTTTAACAAAATTTAAGAAGATACACGAACGCAATCGCGAGCAAAAGTGCAGACATTGAAAACTGTATGTGTCTGAAACTGTGAACCAATGGAAATAGAAAATGCATCACATTCGCTATAATACAAGCTGTAAATTTAACACCATATGAACTAGAAATTAAATTGGGTTGTCTAGAAACGATTTAGTTATTGGAATATATGCGTCCGACCGCCGACACTGAGCTGAGTCTGTCGTTCTCACTTCTTGAGTGCTCTAATAAAGCTTGAGCGAGCACTTCACTCCGAACTTAACTAACGCCAACAACATTATTCGCCTGATTAAAATGTAATTATTACCACTATTACTACTTTAATACTTTAAAGTTATTATTAATAGTATAAATGCAAAAGTTTCTAATTCTTGTGTTTGTATGTTTGGATGTTTTTTCACCATTAACGCAAAAATCACTGAAAAGGATTTGGACGAAATTTGACAAACAAGAAGGAAACATATAAACGCGCAGGTTTTCAAGTGCCTGTAGGAATTTATCTAAAGCAATGCCAACAAGACCAAGACAATGCAAAGAATGTAAGCAAACTTTTACGAGTTGTCAAGATAGCTTTCTAAGCCATGAAATAGATAGCGCCGGCCGCTTCGTGTGAGGGAAAAGGACAAAGAACCAGGCTTGATTATATTGTTTGCGTTGTCTACTTGCCTTTACTATATATACTATCGATGTCGATGGGAACTTTTTGATGTGAAACATCTTTTGCGGCGGATTAGACCGGCTGTTGGCGTGGCAACTCAAACATTTGGCAATCTTTGGCCATACACTTTGGCGGAACTAAAATGTTCCATCAAAGCTTCAGGCGTCCTGCGATGGCTGAATTTTTTCTTTTACTCGCTTCCTCGAGTTGCGGGCAGGCAAACGCAGTAGGAAAGAGAGAGATAAATGAGGGTTGTTAGGAAGATATGAAGTGCGTAACCATCAATTACCTAATTCTACAATTTATTTATTTTCAAGTTTGACACATTTACTTAAGTATTACTCCAACGAAAAGGTATGAAATATCAATAATGGAAATGGAACAGACTATTGAAAAGCACATGACTCCAACTCTCGGGGGAAATTTAACGGGGTTATTGCTTATGCAACTTAAGTGATAGGAACGCGTTTTATTTAATTAATAATTCAACGTACGGATATTATAACCTACCTACACTAACGACCGCCCCGAGGTTACATGGATTTAATTAAATGCCAGGCAATTAAATGTCGGTGGTAATCAACGTTTACCAACATATTGTAGGCGCTCAAAAATTTTTGATAGCGCTGTTCTCAATTTTTATGCTCAAAATAGATTTTCACCAAGTTCTTCGCTTAATTTCGCCGAGTCTAAACTTAATTTACTATTTTTAATTTTATAAACCGGCAACGTCGAATTTGTCATTTGCCAAGTATTTAATTGGTGGCTAGGTTAAAACATGGACAAATCATAATTTTCAATAGTACAGGTAAATCAACAAAGAATTGTAAATATTAGTGACAATATCTTCAAAGTATGTTACGTAGTTTAAAAAAAATTAAGCGGACAAACAGATAGACGCAGATATTCATTTTATTTTATAACTATTTTAATGTAACTACTCTGCGGTTTAATCTCACTAGAGGGTGAACTTGAAATAAATGCGGTGTGGTTTCTATACTAATCTGTCGCTCAACCTCGCGTGTCTATCTATACTCGGTACTAACTGGCAGCGTCCTAAATAGGTACATTTACTGTCACAGTTAAGGCACAGGTTAAGGCTATCTTTGGGTCACCATAGCGTCTGGCTGTTTCCTTACTTAAACACCACCCAACAGATTATGATGCGGTTTTCACTAGTGGAAAGAACGATAAACGAGGAAGGTTTGGATAGGTAACCATACAATTTGCAGAAAAATGCAAACGAGGGCCGCTGGTTTATAACAATAATTATGTAACAAGCGCACATTTTTGTTTGCTGTTACTGCCAAATTCGCCCTCCTACTAGAAATTACAGGGAAATAAGATCAATGTGCTATTATAAGTCAGCGGATTGAGATAATTAGATACCCTGGTTTACCCTGATTCCCTTTACCATTTACTATTCCCTCGCTATACATCACGGCATGCGCATAATTTTGTGTCTGCATATGCTATTGTTTTTATATGATCAACATCACCTGTGCTACTCCATAGCTTAGTCTGTAGATGTCCCTTGCCATATAATATGTGCCTGTTCATTACACATTATCATAAAAAGTTAATGCTGAAGTTTGCTGTACACAAGCCTATACACAATTCGTTAGCAATCAGCATAAAATTTGTATTGAATTTTGAACAGCCCTTCGTTTCCCCCGCTCTTCGCAATGCATATTTCCTCACGGCTTCACACCACTCAATTAGTATACTGCTTCAGACTTAAACACTGTACAAGCTCCTTGAAAACAGTTTTAAGCTCTTCAAAGCAATTGTTCAAAAAAATGTGGAAAATACTTACTTAGAATTATGAAGAAATAAAGCCTGAATAAATAATGAGTAATATAACGCCTGACCCCTTAATTGCTGTGACGACTGTGGCGCCACCACATTTTTTATAATTTTAGTAATGTTTGAGCAATCACAGAGAAATTTAATTTGAAGACAGCTAACAGTTTATAATATGCACTAGGTTAAATATATACATACAATATACAATAGTTACAATAAAGATACGGTATAAGCTCGTATAATACTGGCTGTATAAAATTACAGTCTAAGTATATCAATCCACTTCTTTCTTTACATTTTTACCTAACTGGTTTGTTAGTTTAATTAGATTGTATAACTTTAAGAAGAGTAAATAATATACTTCTGTTCGTTTTAACAATGCTGTCCGCTCAAGTTATTGTAATCTGTGGAGGCATTCAGTGAAAGCTGCGCCCCGGGGACCCGACGGGATGCGGATAAAGCTGCAAAACCTCGTATGCTCCCTGGGGTGAGAGAAAAAATCACAGCCCTCTCGTTATGCGTCCGATTTTCGCTACAATATCTCATATTATGTACGAGTATTTTTATCCATTAGCAACTGAAAGGACTTTCCATTTTCTTTTCAAGAGAGTAAAACGTTGAAAGGGTTGGAAGAATAACTTTATTTTCCCTATGGAAAACACAAATCCTATTTATTTCGCGTGACGCCATTATTATTCCATTTTAATATTATACTTAGCGCCTCTTTCACGAACTACAAGTAAAGTGTTGATTAGTTACTTTTAGAATTCATTTTCTGTTATATTGAATTATGCACTCGGTTTACTGCATCATTCGGTAGCCTATTTTTTTTTTATTATTTTTGATTTAATGTTTGGGATGTTTACCGTACAAACAAAGGTATATCAGCTCCATTATCCCCGATTACCGGTGACTTTAAATGACAGTTTGGCCTACTTGATGTTTGTGAAACAGGCGCTTAATCTTATAATACTAAAAGAGGAATTTTTATATGCCATGACGATCTCGCAAACGGCTCTAACGATTTTGACGAAAATCTAGGGTTAGGGGTTTCTAGGTCTAGAAATCGATCTTCGAGAAAATTCGTTTTAGATAGTTTTTTTAATGAAACGTTTTTAATGATAGTTCATTATTCAAAATATTATAAGCCGCTTGCTCGTTTTATAATATTTTGAATTATCAATTTTATTAATTCAAGTATCCTTAATTTTTTTTTCTATAATGTTTCAGACTTTCTTTCTTACATGTAAAAAAAACTGTAAACCTTTCATTGGCCCGAGCGAGGCTCGGTCACCCAGATCTGCATACAAAATGCAATTAGCATCACAAAAAAACAGGCCGAGCGACCACAAATATAATAAGTGCAATGTCAATACAAAAAACTCGGTCTGTGTACGTGCGTCATTGAGTTCGTAGCAGATATATGGTGGCTTTGGGCACACGTGTAACAGTAATCGTTCAGGTTCACAACCCGACATAAGATCCGACAAAGGGATCGCGACAGGAATCTTTACAAAATAGCAGGCTGTCAAATAAACGACGCACGGGACGTGAGCGGGTGAGCGACCTATCAAACTTCCGGCACAATATCGAGAGCTTATTTGTGGAATCACATTCGATTCACAATTGAGAAGTAGGTATGTTTAATATTAATAAAACCTTGTACGATTTATGTTTTTCAATTTTATTTCAATCATGTAAATTGAACGAATCAATTTTTCTCATGTTCATACTCATACAAGTTTGGCGAATATAAAATAAAAGTTTTTTTATACATGCATTCATTCATGCAAGCCGAGATCATTTCGCATTTATAATTATAGCAAGGGAAAAAAGTATTGTATATATAGTAAAAGTATGAATACTATACTAAAATATATGACATTCCGTATTAAAATCAATTAAAAAATAACTATTATTAAAAACAAAACGCTCTATTATATACTATACTAGCTGGCGCCCGCGACTTCGTCCGCGTTGAAAAAGAAAAAAGTAGCCTATCCTGTGTCCCGTACGTCTAAATGTTTATCTACCAAGTTTCATAAAAATCAATTAATTCGTTTAAGAGTTATGGAGGAACATACATACATACAATATCTACACTTACAGAATTATTATTAGTATTGATGATACTCTATATACTCTAGTACACTACTGAGGTATGTGCACTTAGGGTTACCAGGGCATTTTCTTTTCATCACCCGTACTTCGATTCTGAATAACTTTTTCAATAGCAAATCCTTATTCAATTCATTCAAATAGAATTTCTTTTGTGACTTTCAACTTCAAAAATCAATGGAATCTAATATTTTTCCTCCATTTTCCTCATTATAAGTGAAATTTCCATTTCATTGAAGACATTCCTAAAGGAAAATGCAATTTAAAGAAATCTTTTGTTATAATCTAATTTAGCGTATCGTAGCGTAGCGTTTTTTATCTTGAGCAAAAATCTTTAGTTTTTAATCAAAACGAAGTGAAGTTAACATTGCTTTATGTCTGTAGAATGCTATTTGTTCAGTATATCTGACTATTATTTATTCTGTGATCAGGCCAATAGTCGAGTGGATCCCTCACCTCGGCAAGACGCTCTAACTTTACCATTTCTCTTGAAGAGCCATCGAGAATGAAAATTCGCGCACATTCGCACTTTCCACCAAACATTGCCAATTCAACGAGCTACCTTCTTAAGCCAAGTATCTAGTATTTTGGAATAAGTTCAAAATCAATGTTCATACATAAACATGATACGTACAAGGTGAAAGAAGCGATTTAGATCTTTTCAACTTATTGTAAAACAAGCTGGTGCCCGCGATTTAGTCTGCGTTAAAAAAAATATATAACGCCTCATAAAATATATAAGCAATATAAAGCTTATTGACATCTTTATTGCTGTTAATGCTTGACAAATGACAAATGTCAAATGGATTTTTATTTTAAGAAAACAAACAGGAACAGTTTTTTTTTTTCTTTTCTGTATGTAGGTATGCTAAATTTCAAGATGATCGTTTAAGTAGTTTAAGCGTGAAAAGGTAACAGACAGACAGACAAATTTAATTTCACCGTAACCGTAATAGTAACCGATAATATGCCATCATTGTCAATATCGATAAATCTGTAAGTGTAGGTATTGTACTCGTATGTATGTATATTCCTCCATAACTCTTAAACGAATTAACTGATTTTCATGAAACTTGGTAGATAAACATTTAGACGTACGGGACACAGGATAGGCTACTTTTTTTCTTTTTCAACGCGGACGAATTCGCAGGCACCAGCTAGTCCGATAATAAATCTTCCAGTCGACATAACTTTTATTTCTATTCTTTTATTTATATTTATTCAATGTCGTTAAAATGATTGTAGATATACTTATCACCAAAATATCTAAAATTTCTAGTATAGAATAGTTTCAAAATATATATATTTAATTTAACTACATATTATTCACAACGTATACACATTTAACCATAGGTAATATACTTAAGTGCTTAACATATTTATTATTTATAAAACAATTTTGTCTTATTCTTCCTTATATATTTCAGGCGTGATAAGATTTTCATGTCAAATACATTACAATCAAGACTACTTCTTCCAATTTTCCGTGACAGTGAAAAGTTTACTTATCATTATGACGTGCACATGACAGAGTCAAATCATGTTGAGTATTTTAGCGCAATAAGATAAAATTTTATAAATAAAGAAGGCTATGCTTCCATATTACATCCGTTCATTTTTTCAGAAAGCATTCATAGTTGTACTCGTACTTCTTGTACGCGTTACATCTGCAGAGATCCAATGGCAAGACATAGAGGAGCTCGCAGAAGACTATCCTTACGTGGTCGCCTTATTAAAAGAATCCAACGTGTACATATGCTCAGGCACAATCATAAACCAGTGGACTGTGCTGACATCTGGAAAATGCATCATGAATGAACCTCGCTACATAGTAGTCGGCCTGGGAGTGCTTAAGAAAAACATGGAAGCGAACACTTTCAAAGTGGCCTCTACGAACCTTCATTCGGAATTTCAATTTGATTTTTGGAAAAACGATCCAAATCTCATGCAAATTTATAACAACATTGGTATGGTACACCCAAATCGACCTATATCAGATGTGATCATAAAATTCGCTAAACTATTTAGTGCATACACCGATGAGTTAGACGACGTGGATCTGATCTCAGTGGGATTCGGAAAACTATATAACAGTGATGCCGTCGCGCTACAAAAGCAAAGTTACAAAGAGACACCATGTATGAACGCTAGATGGTATTACTGCATCTGTGCTTTAGAGAAATCGTCGCAACATCCCACTAAACTCAGCGAGGGATCGCCTCTTTTATACGGAGACAAATTAGTAGGTGTATCGGCGATTTTTGGATCTCTATCTACGAACTTAGGTGGCATAAGATATAACATTTTCACAATAACAGGACCCTACATGAATTGGATCAACATGACAACTTACGCATTATTGAAACGCTATGAATTAGTTAGTTGTGGCGTACAGCACGGGGTTTTATTTAAATATTCACCCATTTTATTTGCAATTGTTTCTACATGGTATTAAAATGTATTGAAAGTTTATTGAGTTCCATCAGTGTTTCACTTTGTATTTAGTGTTTGCAATTTTTTTGTTTAAAATTATCATTTGAGCCAAACAGACTACATCTGCTGTAAGTTGCTAAGGAGTTGGGTATCCCACAGAATACTTGATGCTGCAGCATCCGGTCATGGTTATTATTTCACAGAAGTACCACCGACCGAAGTAACAGTAGGTTTATCAAATGTCACATCAAGCGAACCTATGCTGTGAAGGTTAGTGAAATCATATCGTGAACTAGAAAATGGGCTGATGATCCTTAAACGCCTAAACAGATCTTCATAAACTATTGCTAAAACCTATCTGGATCACGTCAGCTTTCGAACAAAAAAAATAATATTAAAATCGGTCCATCACACATACACAATTTTTTTATAACACCCCGGTTTTGCGTCATGCGATATAAACAGCACATATTGGTAGTAATACTGGTAGTAAGAACCGCTTGGCTTACTGGAGGAAACACGTCTGATGTCGTTGATATGTGAAGTCTGCTAATCCATATTACGAGTAGTTTGACATAAATCCAGTTGCTCCAACGGGAAAACCCAATTAAATCCATTGCCCTTCTCTTAACGGGGCTAAGCTTAGCACAGTAGCTACTATAATTAATTACTATAGGAACACATAAATAGCATATTCTACATTTCAAAGCACTACAGGTAACTGCTGCAATTGGGTTGCTTGCAAGGTTCTGAACTCAAGAAAGGCTTTACCGATTTTTATGATCCTTGATACGTTGAATATTCACGATCAAAATTATAACGAAACTTCATTTTTTCATAGATTTTGGGGGATTTTTTCTGAGGCGGCACGAAGTTCGCCGGGTTACCAAGTATATCTATAGGTATATATAAATTCTGTTGAAGTTAAAACTTGATGTGCGTTCATGTCGATAGAGCCGTGTGATATCACAGTCATAATAGATACCCACGCTAGAACGATAATAAACAAGTAACTAACTTAACGCTGTGAAAATATGAGAAGTTTAATAACCTTCGCGAAAGTGGTGTGACGAGCTAATACAGCTGCTACTTACATTTGCCTTTAAGTAGTCATCAAGTTGCACTTGAGCACATAACTCCTGCTTCTGGACATAACTGTAAGTGTGTATCTAATTAGTGAGAACTAAATTTCCTTATAACTTATGGTACTTCATTTAACCACTTGTTTTTTTATCTCATAGTAAAGAGCTACCAGGCTTCGCACGGATGCAATTCTTTTTGCAATTTATATACACAAATCTACTTTTGATTAGTGTAAAACCTTTCCATTAGTGAAAAACGTATAATAATCAGTTGGTTTGTTTAAAAAAAGTTAGCGGAAAAACAAACGGACGTGGCCTAGAGCCTCCGACCCGCTCGCAAATCTGTCTGTTACTCCGACCCGCTTGCAGCTTCGCTTGGGACACATTTTTGTATGTAACACAAGCCTCCCTCGTTTATCCCTCTTTCCATGAATGAAAACTGAATTAAAATCCGTTAGGTGGTTTAGAAGTAGTTAAAGGAGGAACCGTTTCCGTTTCGGCGACTTGCTTGCAAAATATTGTTTTTTTTTTTTTCTTTTACTTACTTAAAAACTTGATTAGGTAGGTAGGCTGGATTGATAGGTTAAATAAGAGAAAAAATCAATTATATTTTTCTTTTGTGATAAATTAAATAACAGTTGAAACCACACAAAATCCGTTTCGTGGTTTAGGAGGAGTTTGCGGATATAGACAGTCAGACGCGGGTAGCGACTTCAATTAATAACTATATGTAATAAAGGATAATATAATATGCAAAGATTTTAATATTACATTATATTATAACGCAGACTGACGATAAAAGAAATAAAATATTGTTTTAAAAATCACCAAACATCAAACATAATTTATAGATGATGTAATTTAAAAATAGTACACTTTGACCTCCACTACGAGTATAATAACAGATAACAGCAAACGCATGTCATTGTACTGGCCGGCTTGTTGAGCTAATATTTAAAAATCGAATGTATCATTTATCTAAAAAATGAATATCATTAAAGTGTTTACACGAACGATGAGCTCCGCTAAAAAATGGGAACCAGTAAGAAGAGTAGGCATCATCGGAGTACCGTTCGAGAAAGGACAGAAGAAATATGGGGTCAGCGTCGCTCCCTCGGCGTTGAGGACAGTTGGATTGATAGAGAAACTTAAGGAAATCGGTAAAACATTATTTTTTATTGCCACTTTATTCTGTATAGCGGTTAATACAGAAGTGATATTGTAATTGTAACACATACTCGTAGGTATTTTCCCAATCCAGCGTAACGTGAAATAGAAATTTGCTGTGTTTTGTTCGCAACTTCGTACGCGCTGTTTTCAATATTCGATATAACTTTTTTTGGTGGTAAACCGACTGTAATGAAACGAACACTAAATGTTACGGGAAGCTGGCTAGAATACATCCAGTGAAAACCGAATTCAAATTGGTTATGCCATTGCAGAGATTAGCGCGCACAGACAAATCAAAAATTCCAATAACTACTTTTTGACCAGTAACATAAGAACTACGTGTACCTACAATTTTTTTTAATATTGTTTAGTGTACAGATACAGCTCGTCTACGATTTATGTATAAAAAAGACGTTACTTTATCTTAATAGTAATAAGCACCTTTAGTTTATATCGTGAATTTTAATTGATTAAAAAATAATATTTTCTTTTCTAAAAAGCCTCTCAGAAACCGACGATAAAAAGCTCTAACGGTCTGAAATTGACTATAGAAATTTTTAAAACAACAGACTAAATGTTGTTCAGTACAAAAAAAGTGTGCTAATCTCTAAATACTTAAACTATTCGTTTTAGATGGCCTAGACGTCAAGGATTATGGCGATATAGAGACGCCGATATGTAAAGAAACCGCTCAAGTAGCCAACATGATGCATCTTCCCCAAGTGTCGGCTTGCAACAAAAAATTATCAGAACGAGTCACCGAAGTATTGAAAGACGACAGGGTAGTAGTGACAATCGGTGGAGATCACTCTATTGGCATCGGTAAGTGTTTTTCACATTGACTGCATGCAAAAAATGCAATTTAGTTTATTTTTTGGTGCAGTTAAATAAATGGCATCAAAACTGCCGACTTAGTTCGCCGCTGACTGTCAGCATGGCACATCACAGCAAAAGATTTTTTCCTTAACATTCAACTTATTATTTTGAACCTTATTGCAATAACTTTAGCACTCACACTCCTTTGCATGCTGCATAAAGAACTCAATTTGTTAGAAATTATTCTTTTGTTGTTAAATCGTTGTGATAACCTATTATCTGACTTTGTTTGTTTTGTGTACTTAATTTTTAGATGACTAAACTAATTAAAGAGATATGAAAAGATTGTAAAAAAAAATAAGAAAGTACAAATTAAAGTAGGTAGGTACCTACTGTAGACACATTTAAGTAACGGCCGTGTTTTCTTTATTTAAGTAACGACAAAGTATAATAAATTGGTTATTACTGGGTCGTTTATTATACGTTTATTATTATTATAATGACTTTCATCAGAAAAAAATCTAATGTAACCTATTTTGTTTGCAAGAAATTTCCTCCAACTTTTAAACCCTTGAACCGAATTTAATGGTTTTTTTTTTTCACGTTATCATCAATATCAATCAATCAATACTAATAATAAATTGTATGTATGAATGTCCTTCCATAACTCTTAAACGAATTAACTGATTTTCATGAAACTTGGTAGATAAACATTTAGATGTACAGGACACAGAATAGGCTACTTTTTTCTTTTTCAACGCGGACGAAGTCGCGGGCGCCAGCTAGTTATAGATAAATTAATTTCTAAAAGAAATGTTTAAAATTTCAAAAATACGGAACAGCAAGACGAAAATAGTGTCGCGCGTACGTTCTTGCACCGGAGTGCAACCGCTATATCAAAAAAAATTGTGGTCTCGAATAAACCACCTCAATTACAAAATGCCAACAAATTGTGTAGCCGACTGTATGTTCGTAACAAGCTAAATATTTTGTTGTTAAGTCTAAGTCTTTTCTTAGGTACAGTCGATGGTCATTATAAAGTGAATGAGGACATGATCCTCATATGGGTGGACGCTCATTCTGACATCAACACGAATAAAACATCAGGATCGGGCTCCGTGCACGGCATGCCTGTGGCGCTTCTCGTCAAGGAACTTTCGGATTACTGGCCTTATTTGCCCACTATGGACTGGCAGGTTCCCAAGTAAGAACTGTGGTAACGTGAATTTTAAATTAGCTATTACCTAACCGAGAAGAAAAAAATTATGAAAATAACAATTTTCCTAACAGAACACTCTCATTGCAAGCTCATATAAGCTGAGCTTAATGCAAACAATCATGGCTGTCCCAGAACGCTCGCAGAGTTTCAGAGTGTTTGAACATTAATCAAGTGTTTTCCGAGATTCAACTGGGCATCGTAACCTTATTAGGCAATTTTTATATTCATTTTATCGGCCATTTTATCGTACATACCATAGGGTGGTAGCTTTTCGCACCATCACCTTAATATGGATCAATATGAAGAAGTTTGTAATGGTCGTCAAAATATTAACATTTAGCTTTTTTCTACGAATTCGTCCAGGTATTGTTTTATGTTAATGTCGGCAGACAAGCTGACGGTCAACTTGATGGTAACTGGCTACCGTCGCCACAGGTGCTGCAAGTGCGCTGCCGACTACAGTAGAGTTAAGGATATTCCCCTACAGAAGACCACTTTGAAATAACAGCACGTATGCTGTTGTGTTTCGGTGAACGAGTAAGGGACGTACCTAAATGTTTATTGTAAATAGTTATTTACCAAAAAGATTTACCTACTTTATCCTTGGGTTTCAAGGTTCCAACCCTTATCTTTTTAACCTCGGTGGATCGATCCTGTATACCTACCCTACCGTTGTAACTTTCCTTGATCTAGTAATTTCAACTAATTATCTCTATTTGTATTTTTGTCGATCAGATTTTCGATAAAGAATCTTGGATATATTGGGTTGCGATCAGTTGACAAATACGAGCGGCTGGCAATAGAAAAATTCAATGTTCCCACTTTCGCAATGGAGGATATTGAAGAGTAAGTATTTATTAGTAATTATAAGCTAATAAAAAAAAATGGGGTTTGGCTTTGTCGTGGACACGGCCGTGTGTTACGTGAATACATGTACGTTATGAGTAATATTTTCTTTGAACGTATTACGTGCAAGTATACAGGTCGTCCCAAGACTATGCGACATGGAAGGGAAAGTACCTTAAATATCGTAGATAGGATATTTTGCTGAAAGAAGACTTTATGTTATTTTTAAAAGTTAGTAATACAGCATTCAAAGATTTTCTAAAAATTACTTGCTTCGTCTGGGAATCGAACCGACTTAAATGTTAAAAAAATAATCACCCGTATTTTTATTTGCATCGTCATCGAAAGAATGGACAAAAAATAATAATTCTTCTTAAGTAACATAGTATCTTAAAAGAAAGGAATAACGTAAAATGTTTGACTCAAATTTCAAGAATATAATTATTGCCGACGACGACGTAATTTTTAGAAAATCTTTTAATGCAGTATTAGGTACTAACTTTTAAAAATAACATAGTTATTTTAAAATAAATAATATAAATAATTATTTTAAAATAAATATAAAATAAATAATATCCTCCGATAAAATCTACGATATTTAAGGTAGTTTCCCTTCATGTCGCATAGTCTTGGGACGCCCTGTATATCCAATGAATTCAAATAATACTACTACAAAATACTAAAATACTACACACAACACCTACCTAGAACTACGAATAAATAAAACACCTAAAAAGATATAGTTCTTATTAACGTAAACAATAATAAATGAATGTATTAGACAAAGAGAATTGACCAGATGAATTATTTGGTGATTGATTGACGTGTTAGATAGAGTAATAAATGATCCAATAATAAGCGTAAATTATATTGAGTTTGTAACCTAATGTCTAGTAATTTACCTCAATATTTCTGTTCTGTGTAGGCATGGCATACATAATTCTATTAACTACTTACTCCACGCACTGGATCCAGAGAAAAAGAAGCCGATTCATGTGAGTTTCGATATTGACGCTCTGGACAGCTTAGAAGCGCCAAGCACTGGCACGCCAGGTACGTTTTCCCTCTTATTTTTAACTCTTGGCACAAAACAAGGCATCATAGTCTCTTTGTGCCATTATAGCTCCTAAATGGATGGAACGATCAGGCGTTTGAAGATCATTTACCTACAAGTTGATGAAAGGATCTCATTAACTGCCACAGGTTCGATTGATTTGAAATTTGGTATAGGTTCTGCTACTTCGGTGGTATTTCCATGAAATTGTAACCTTAATCTGATGCTGCAGCATCAATTATAGTCTGCGGGATACCCAACTCTTCAGAAACTTACAGCAGATTTAATTATAGCGTGTTTAGGCTCATTAGTCTCGAGGGTTAATTTATCATTTTTTTATTTTAGCTTGTAATTATTTAATAACAGTTCATCCGCCAGAAGCTAACAATATCTACATCAAACTCAAAAATTTGAGTTTGTTACCTACTTTTTTATTGTCCAACTGTCTAGATCTATAACTAATAATCATTACGGAATACACCGTGATAGTTTATCTTCCAATTCAAAGTAAACTTTTTCATATTTATGTCTCGTTTTTATTGTGTATTTGCTTTATATTATAGTGCGAGGCGGACTTACACTTCGCGAGGCCATTAAGATGTTGCAAATTATACACACCACGGGCCGCCTTCGAGCCATAGACTTGGTCGAAATAAACCCGGCAATAGGCGACGAGCACGACAGAGTACGCACCCTAGAAGCCGGCCTGTGTGTGCTGCAAGCTGCTCTCGGATTCTCTAGACGTGGATCTGCACCGAGGGGTGTTCGCGACCTACCAGTACAAACTCACCATAACAAAAGTTCACAACATTAAAGAGTTGTGGGATCCACATTTACCTTAGAATTGGTAATTGTTTACGATTGTGTAAGGTTTTTCACTTTTCTGTCGCCTCTGTCGCTCTGATTTACCTACGTTGTAAGTATTTTTATTTAACTGCCTTCACCTCATTACAAATACTATTAATCGGTAGTACTAGTAACGGTTTCGTACTATAGCATTAGCCACCCCTTATATACAGGGGGGTCATCCCATAAAGCGTAATGGCTGTTAGTAATCCGTCACACTTTCACGTAAAAAAAATTTTTAGCTTAAATATGTCAAGCGTACTTAGATTGTATCAATGATAATATATTTTCTAAAATAAATTTTAATTCTGATATATCAAATTAGTGTACGTACATATATATAGGTATATAATTGTTGAAACTTTGATCACAATAACTATTTTATTAAACACGTGACCTTACATAAAAACAAGTAAACATATTTTAACAATTAAGTTCGGTGAAAGGTTTTAATCAATATTCAGATTGTTAAATGTTCCACCTATTGTATTCACCGTAGTTAATTGAAATCACATTGTGCGTTTGTAAATTGGCGTAACGAAATCCAATTTAAGATTTCACTTCTTCAATTTGATTTGATCAATTCAATTTGATCTATAATTATGTTGTCAACATGATTAGGATTCTGGTAAGCATGTTTTACTCTCCTGACTTTTCTGTAAATTAATTACTGTATAGAAAAAGTTTTCAATTAAGATTAGTTAGTAGGATTGTTAGTAGTTATATAGTTAGTTGTAATTAGTTAGTAAGATGTCTACTGCTGGACTCCCCTGTGGGCCTCCCTCTTTATTAATTTTACATGATTCAAAAATAAAATAAATATAAATAAAATAAAAAATGAATCGCAAAATTTTTTGCTAATAGCAAAACTTGCGAACGGCTAGATCAATAAAATTCGCTTATTAGTTCCAAAGTTCCTAGAAAGGAGGACCGACTATGTATTAAAAAGTAAATTATGGACCATTTTTCAATTTAATTGTCATATGAATCGGTACTCCAGTACTCCTTACCTCAACCCCCCATACTTCCTAGCTAACAATTCGAATATTTCTATCAAATATTAACGTCAAACATATCAATCAAAAATGACAGAACGACGTCTGGCGTAGTAATTGTAATAAGAATGGTTAAAAATATTTTTTTTTTTTAAGATAGTGCACGTCTTATTCGCTATTGCCATAAACGCCCTAGAAGAGATCCAACACAACAAAAATTCCGATGAAATCAGAAAGGTAATTAACAAGTATCTGGCCAAGATACCGGATATAGAAGGGAAATATGTTGTCGACAAACAATTGGCTGACGTGATGTCTCAAAGGTTGAAAGGCAAAATGAACGTGTTGCCATTGTTTAAGATTGAAATGAAAATAGACAGAAACCCCGTGAAAATACCGTGGACATTTTTAGAAGTTAATTGAACGTCTATAGAATAAATTAAATAAAAATACAATTAACGAATGTCATTTTATTTCTCCTACTCAACTCCTACTATACATTTTTTTACTGAAGTTTAACAAACTTGGCATAAATATAAGATAAACCAAGTATTTTTTTACTTTATTTTTCAGAAATTATATTTCTAGATTTCATACTTGTATATTACTTTAACATAACAAACTCAATTTTTAGTCTGACAATTTATAAAAAGACAAGACGACCCCTTTGGAGAAAGTTAAGGAGCAATAATACACTATGACATTTTTGTGTTAATGGGCAATGATAGCCTTAAGATTTAGCACATTAAATGTACTGTCAACCTGCCTGCGAAACTTTACATTAAAAAAAATGTTTGATATTTGTAATTAATTAACCAAATAGTACCATTTACATGATCCCTTTGAAAATGGTAACCCTAAAAAAGCACCAAAAATTTAAAACACCCGTTCTCATTTCTGCAATTCATCATAATATATACAGTATACACACACGCAACTAGAATCATTTTTAATATTTCAAAATCTAAGCAAGTGCGACGCAAATGGATACATTGGATAATCCAAAGAAATTTCTAGAAGTTGACTTGAGCTCGATAATGCTTTTGAAACTTGTTCGCCTTCAACGATAACTTCATTTGCCATTTCGCTTGAACGCGTTTCATGAAATGGATGTCCCGGGCTTTTCTGTAAAGACAAAACCATAAATCAATACTACAATTTAAAAAGAAAAACAATTTCATTTTGATGGACTTCATTATTGAATTCTAAACTGCAAAAAGATATTTTCTCTAATGTTATATTTTTCATTTTTCAATGCGGACGAAAAAATACTATATACTAGCTGAAAGCAACTAAATCATACTACTTAGTAGTAGTATATTAACTATTTTTATTATAATAAAAGTGAACTTTTTTGTACTGTCTTAACATTGCCGAACGTAGCAAGCAGTGCATTCTTTCGAGGTGCCAAGAATTTTCCTACGGGTTATATATTTTTCATCATTTGTAATTACATAGATAGATTCTATGGAGCAGTTACCTGGCGACCGCCGCTTGCTCCTTCGGCGCCAACCCGAGCGCTTTGTACACTCCGAGCACCTTGTGCAGTCTGCGGTCTGATTTTTTCACCATCAGTTCACTGCTCTGCCCTAAATTCTGTTTATAATATCTGAAAATATACATTAAACAGCTTTAGTAATTACATTTTTGCTAAAATTAAAATTAACAATTTTATTCCAATATATCATTGGCTAACCTTTTGGTGGTTTGGTCCCATGTCAGTTTTTTTTTATTATTATTATTCGACCTGTATTCGCCATTCATTCCTTACAAATTTATAATATCAATGTCAGAGTTTCAAATCGTCAGAATGTCGAGTTTTTGCTATGATTTGATAAAAATTTACATATCTGTAGCTCTTATGCCCCTGTGTTAATTTTAATTTTAGCAAAAAAAAAGTTGAATGAACATTTTTTTTAAATTAAATTCTCTACATTTTTTCAACTCGTACCATTTTTGTATAATTAAAACAAAAACACCTGTTTTTATCATTTTCCAACTCTTATACAGGGTGAAATCTTCCCAAACAGAATATTACATATCTTCAAGGAACTTATATGAAAAATGTTCGTTTGCTTTTCCTGCACTATTAGTGGAAGGTATTTGATGTTGATGAATTAAAGAACAAAAGTGCTCACCTCATGAGGGAACGATGTCCAACTACCAGACCCGAAGGCAACACCAACTGGTAGTCATCACCCGTCAGTGTAGCGGGGCTTTCCACCTCCTCCTCCACTTCCATCTCCTCACTTTCCTTGTGATCGGGGTATGATGTACTGAAAATTTAAAGCATTAAATACAATTACTATGAGCAAAACATAACACAGTATATAGTACCACAGCACAGCATATCCATTTCTTTACACTTCCCGTCTATGTGCCAGCCATTTTCTTTTTTCTCTCAAAATTTCTTGAAATTCTCTATGTTCGGTTTGGTAAGTTTCGGTCTTACTGAGATAAAAATGGGCGATAAAAATGGGCTTGTTCGGGTGGCAACGCTATTGTCTATCATTTACAATTTTACATTATGAAACAATAGGATCATATTTACGCTACTTTAAAAAAAAATGAAACACAAAAAAATTACTGCAATTAAATGTAAATTACTGCAAAAACAAAGCTTGACACTTTAATTTTTTTTTTTTTTTAAGTAGATCAACAGATTTTGAGCTGTATTTGTGTATTAAAATAGTTGTAATTTATGTACAGTCAGGGTAAGAAAAGCAAAAGAAATGGTGACAAACACCATAAGGCGACATTCGGTTGCACCAGGGAAATTATCAGTCAAAATTTCATTTTTTGAAACAGTTGTCTGTTTCAAAAACTACTAAGAGTCTACGACTTGACAAAGGTTTTCATACCCCGACTGTACATAGAATATCGTTAGTCCATGACTGGAAGTACACGTAAATGAAATATAATTATTATGGACACCTCATCATGTAGACACAACATTCCATATAAAATATACTTAATTAATTATTCATTTTGCAAAGTCAATCCTTCAAATAGATAGACACCTCATTTTGTTCAATTCTCATAACTAATAATGGAAATAAAAGTTCATATTACCTATAATCATAGTAATCTGCATATTCTGCTAACGCAAGACCTTCATGCAACATCTTGCAATGTCCTTTAGTAATCATGTGAGCTCGTGCCGCCTCCATCGAGTAAAAGGTACGACCAGTCTCATTGCACCATAGACACATGTAGCCTTGTGAAATCTAGTGAAAAAAAAAACTTTACTGTAGAAAACAATCTATTTTCATTTTCTAAAAAGACAACATTATATAAATTATTATTAAAAAGTAAAATTTCCCCAACATTTTTATTAAAATGAAATAATGTGGAAAACTCTATAAAGGCCGGACCAATTTTCCTTTTTTCAAATATTCATTAAAATCCTAGGAAGGTTCTTATAATGAGAAAAATTGGAATAATTTTAACACACTACTTAAATTTTAAAAAAAACTTTTATGATAAAAGGTTTAATGAAAATTGATTTTCTTGCTTTCAATAGTAGATGGTATTTGCACATATGAATCAATATAGCCACAAGTTGAGTTAAATCTCACTAAACTCAGGGTGGAAACAAAATTTTAAACACTAAAATGTAACACAGCAACTTGAAAAAAAGAAAGAAAACAAAAATACAAGTTACCTTTTCTCCTAAATATAAGAAAAGTCCCTTTAAATCAGTACAGTATTCAATGTCAGGTACAAAGAAGGAATGTGCTGCATACATGTGTTTCAGGTTCTTGAGGATAGATTTGCTGTGGTGAGGACAAAACAAGCAATCTCTTGGTTTGATGAGTGAGTCACTCCCCTTTTCTCGAAATTCCTCCCACTCATCCGAATCAAGCTGAATTGGAATAAAAAATTAATTAATGAAACCATTTAATATCTACCTAAGAAAAATTTAAAAGAATTTTAGGTTAGTTTGGATGTTTGTTACAAAAAAACACAAAAATGGCTTGATGGATCGGGATGAAATTTGGCACACAGTTAGATAATTGCCTGGATTATCGATTAAATGCCGGTTATATAAGATACTTTTTATTCTCTAAAAATGTTAGGTTTGTGTAAGATTTTCAAAAAACGAATTACAGCAAGTATAAAGCATGCATACAAGGTCACAGCTAGTTATGATATAATAATAACGAATTATAACTATACCTCTTCAATTTCTGAATCCGTTTCTATATCATCATCGCCAGAGTCATTGGCATTAACTACAACAAACTTGTTTGGTATTTCAGAGGAACTCCCAACATTATCCACTTTCACAAAACCATCAGCGTCGGAATGTATGCTGTGATCCTCTTCCTTATCATTACCACTTGGCTCAACATATGTCTCTTCGGCTATTTTATGCTTTTTACTATTTAAATGATTATTATATGCATTATTACTATTGAATAACTTTGAGCAATACTTGCAATATTTTGATTCATTGCGAGCTGTGTCTTGAGATTGCTCTTTGTACTCGTTAACGCGAATCTCAAACTCCTGTAAGGTCACAGGGGGGATCGAAGCAACTTTCCTCTTCAGGTTATACCTGTGCCAATCTGATTTGTAATGTTCTCTCTGTAATTCAGGACTGTTGAAAAGCACCTCACATGTGATACATGTAAATTTATCAGACATTGTGTTTTACACCTTTTTCACCAACACAAATCCAACTAACTTATCTAGCTGAAAGCTATGATGGATGTTATATAAAAAAATTAAAATTAAAAAGGAATCTTTTTATTCCTTTATGTACGTACAAGACAAGGACAAGAAAGAAAAGAAGACGTAATGTAGCGGTGAGCGTTATGTAGCACCAATCGTTTTCACAACGTTGTGGCTGAACGGCAACGAAAACGTTGTGGGAGACTTTGACAACGATCTATTTCTCAAAACGTCAAACTCAAATTTCTCCCGTGCACCAATCCGCTGTCCGTTGTAGCAAACGGACTTCGTTTTCGGTTCGGAAAATTCACAACATAACGAACGGAACGCACGAAACAACCATCTCTTTCGCAACCACCGGTTAAGTATGATAAAAAGAGACGGTAATATCTAATCAGATACGATGTAATTATTACGACCTTTGACATTGTTCGGTAGATGCGTTTGTACGATAGTTTACCTTATGCATATACTAATAAGATAAATTTCGATTATTTTCGATACTTGTTTTTTTACCGAATTTCTTTCATTTTGTTTTGATGACTGTGAATGCAAATTGCAAGTACATTAGTGACATATTTGCCTTGGTCTCGATAAGTCACGGCCGTTATTGTTTAGGTTCGTTACGAATACTTGTGTGAAATTAGTATATATATATTATTAATATTTAAATGACATTATCATTTAAATATTAATAATATAAATGTAAATATAATTTATTTTTAATTTTAATTTAAATAAAATAAAATTCTTATATTATTTATATAAATAAATAATTATATACTTATATATATACGCTTCCTCTCTCCTAGTCCCTAAGTTGCATGCCCAACAGGGTCCATAACATTGGTCTTTATTTTTATAACATCTTTGTACATTATGGTTTCGCAATAAATAATTGAATTGAATTGAATATTATCAGTCGTCATATTATGCGCAATAAATCAATTTATATACTTGTTATGATTACAACATCCAAGTACCACCAAAATTACCGTCATCGATGTGGGAGGTATTGCAACATATCTACATGCGATTCTCTGAAGCATTGCAAACCCTGGGAAATATATTTTCACACGTGAAATAATCTGAGTCACCGCACACCTGCATCGAAGACCATCTTAAATACTCCGGTCGAAGCACAATCTTTGGCATTTGGATCTAACATCGACCAGTGTCCACTTCAACGTAGTTATAAGCAAATTCTTTGACATTTGGATCTAACATTGACCGGTGTCACTTCAACGTAGTTTAAGTTATAATTGTATTCCTTTTTTATTATTATTAAAGTAATTTTAAGTAAAATCGGTTTTTTTTTGCATCCTCTGCTGCCACCGAACTTAACTTACTTAACAATGCCTAACAACGCGAAATTAACCACAACGAAAAACGGATCCAAAAACGAAAGACTGTTTTAAAACAACATATTTATTTTGACGGTGGTTGCGAAATAGATCGTTGTGAAATAGACGGTTTGCACAACGTTGTGATACCTCCGGTAACGTTTTGTTGTGTTGTTCAGAAAACGCGTAACGACACATGACTGGATGTATTCCAGGATCCAGACGTATCTGATTTGTTGTTTGACTTTGACGTTGCGTTGATTGGACGTTAACTTGATATTGATATCAGCCGTACCAAGGAGGATAGAGATAAGGAGGACAATCTCTGAGTATTAAAAGTGTCCGTCGAAAGACGATAAATTGATGGCGCTAGTGAGGCTAGTGACAGTAAACAATTCAACCAAAATTCAACTCGGCGCACTTCACTCCGTCAACTACTGCTACATTCATTCCATACTCTCAAACTCTTTCTATACACACTAGCGCCATCTCAATTTATCGCTTTTAGTTGCCACTTTTTCAGTTTAACACCCATGTAAGATTGCGCTCCTTATCCCTCGCTACCCTTCTTAATCTTTGTGAATATATTCTGTGCTCCTGTGGTTAGTTTAACATAGGTCAATCATATACTTGCTAACGTGGGCGATTTTTCGCCATTTAGGCTACTCGGAATGGAAATCGGCGACAAAAAAAATTCTAATAGGCTACCTAAGAAATCAAAAATATATACCCACGCAAAATACAAAGTGTGGGAATATCAAGAGAAAAAGATGGCCACATTTATTCCTCCGAGCTGGCCACACCTTCGTTAGTTTAGGGGAATACCCCGTATTTGTCGTAGTTATAACGTAATCAAATTTAAGATGCAATCAAGATGAAAGTATTCGCTTCGCTGTTCATAACCATTGTAATTATATTGTATTATACTAACTGAAAACTGCCCTTGCCTGTGCATGTTCACTTTATTTATTGTTCAATCATTCAATGTTCGTTCCTCATCTGATTTTAAAGGCATTGTATTACTTGTGATTGTGACAAATAATGGGAAAGCACGGAAAATATGCGAAGCATTATCGTGATGAATGGGAAAAACTTCCAGCATTTAAAAGTAAGTACCTAATTAGTAATTACCTATAAATGAGCTGTTTTTATTTCATGTCCGTCCAATTAATAGGTAATATTTAATTTTGTATGCGAAAATTTGTGAGGATAGATGGATGGGTAGATGTTCGTTTGCTCCATTATAGAATAACCCATTAAAAGGCTTTAAAGTTTACTTTCTGTTCTTTCTTTGTACTTTCTCAGTGAATAATTTTTTTCTTAAAAAAACTATGTTTTTAATTTTAGTTTTTCCATTTAGGCTACTCTAGGCTACTTAAGCTCTGAAAAATGGCGACACCAGGTCCTGAGTTGTTGGCAACACTGATCATATAAGCAAGACAAACAAGACAAGCAAGAAAGAAAACAATATGTATGTATATTATTAAAGTCATATTAAAGTAAATAATAATTGAAAATTTTTTATGTTATATTTGTAGCATTATAAAAAATGAGTTTTAGATGTTAGCGGAAACTTGAATTCAGTTAATGATTAAATGTGCAATGTTGGAGACTGATGTTGATGATGATTACTTTACTCCCAATAACAGGTAAATACTTCTTAGTAGTAGGTATGCGTATTAAAAATACCAATTATTAATAACATTAAAATATGTGTATTATATATTAGATAACTTGCATAATCTGAAATACGCATAAATACATTTTTCTTTCTAGACTTAATCACTAGTTGTGATATACTTTGTTACTACTGATTTCAGTACTTCCTTGGCTAATATATTTGGAAATACGTCGCCAAATGATGTAGCGATCGAAAATCCTACTCTGAAATATTCTCCTCCAAAACAACGTGACATTTCTGCGCCCTTGGGAGAAACTAGACCAACACAATGCATATTTGCATGTGCATTGTTTGGATACGAATGGTAAGAAAGAGTTTGTTACTTAAGAAATTGCTACCAATCATATTATAGTTCATGTAACAGAAAAATAATATTGAAATAAAACCACATTAGGTATTATATTATATTTTTTAAAGAAATATTGTTCTTTTCTGTAAATTTCTATTTTTTGTGATGAATCGAAATGTTATCATTTTCATATTTGTATGATTTTATATTGTCTTTAGTGATGTTATTGCTAATACCTAAACAATTGGATATAAATGCAAATTTGCATCTAAAGTCACGTTACGCTTTACATGTTTGTTCTCTGCGAACATGCTACTAGATTTGGTAGTTAAAGTGAGTGTGTTCTGTTACTTAAAAATCTCAATTTTTTTCTTGTTTGTGAATGAATTCAGAGGACCTTTTTATTTAGTGTTGCAACATGTGTTTTAAATAGTAGGGAATTAAGTACATTTCTTTTTCTATTATTACAGGGCTAATGAAGAATACACAGCTAAAGGAAAACTGGGATTTGCAATTCTTAAAATTAACAAAACAGGACAACATAATATTGTATTATATGATTCAAATAAAAGTACTCTATCACATACAATAATTTCTACAGATTTGGAATTTACCATTAAAGGAGATGTTTACATATCATTTTATGATAATTTGAGAAAATATTGGAGTCTTTATGCTACAAAGA
The DNA here is from genome assembly GCA_945859745.1 of Synanthedon formicaeformis. Classification (NCBI taxonomy): domain Eukaryota; kingdom Metazoa; phylum Arthropoda; class Insecta; order Lepidoptera; family Sesiidae; genus Synanthedon; species Synanthedon formicaeformis. The sequence continues at coordinate 5,960,160 of OX243958.1, read as the reverse complement.
ATGAAGTGAAAAGCATTGCAGATGTACTGAAAAGTTTAAATGTAGCTATAAAATATTCTTCCATTAACAATAAAGGTCCACCAGCACCAAATGAACTAGAAAATAAAGTTGATCAAGTTGATAAACCAACACAAGAAGAAAAAGAAAGTGATACAGATTCCTCTGTTACCAAAAGAACAAAAGCGTCAATTTTAACCAGAATGGCAAATGTTGGTCACTCCATTTTACCACCATATACTGCTTCAGCAGAGAAAACAAGTGATTCATCAGATACCAATGAAACAAACAATCATCCTAAAATCAGACATAAAGCCATTAAGAGCATACCCAAACGTCACGTTACAGACAGGCTAACAGATACACAATATTCACAAAATGTAATTGAAAGTTTTCAAAGAGTTATACCTAAAATAGAAAGAAGTATGGATAATGTTGGACATCATACATTTAATAAAGGACATCAGCTAGTTCCAGTCACGTGTAGTAGCATTGTTTCCCATGTGGATAATACAAATGAAATGAATTTTTTTATGTCTGAGCAAAGAATCAGTAACAGTGAGTTGAGAATCAACATGAACAGAATAAGTGATAAGATGGATCAAGTATTAGACAAAATTAAAGATATTGATAATGGTGAGAAAGGCAGTACGACGAATTTTCAAAATGAGATTTTACAAAAACTTTTATCGGAATATGAAAGTAAAATTAAAATGTATGAACAGCTATTAAAAGCAAGGTCAAATGATAGTGATAATGTAAGAAGTGCGGAAATGTTTTCTGATACTAAGGTTGCTAAGGAGGATGTAGAAGTTTTTAAAAATAAAATTACTGAATTGGAGATGAAATGTAAAGACAAAGAAGATGAAATATTGAAACTTAAAAATAAATTGGATGTTATTCATAAACAGCATGCTGAAATTATTGAAAAAAAGTCTGCTACAAACCAATCACTTTTAGAAGATGTTAATAATTTGAAACATAATTTAGAAATAAAAAATGAAGAACTCACTAATATCAGGACAAAACATCAAATGTCATCATCAATGAATGATACTGTTATTAGTGACAAATTGAAAAGTATTATGAATGACACTTTTCAAGCCATATCTGAAAACTTTGACAATGAGGAGAACTATTCAGGAGAAAATGTAAAATATATTATTGCAAATGTTATTAAAAAAATTACACTGCAATCTATAAATAAATGATATATGGCAATAATAACAGCTGTTCACATTTTGCTGTAAAAAATGAAAACTAATCGGAGTGTTTTTGTGATCAATTGTATCTAATCTAATCAATTTAATTAATGCTAGAAATGGGTATTTATGTACAAAGTTTTAAAGTTTACGTTATTTAAATGTTGTCTTATTGATTATATTTATATTGCACTAATTGAAGATTTATTTACATATCGTTTTGCTATCTTTGTTTTATTTTATAAACATATTTTTCAATCGAAATGACAATACATTTTACAATATAAAAATAACACATTTATTTATTTTTTCATTTACAAGCCGGCAGTACCTTATGCTTCCAGGGGTGGATGCTGCTCAGGGACATGGTAGTTCATTCCACAAATTGGATCAAATGAGAATGCCGGGTTTCCAAGCTCTGAGTTTTGGAACCATAATCATTAATTTATTATAGACTGTGCTGTATCTTCCTTGTAGTCTGTTAGAAACTGTAGAAATTAAGTGGCAATACTATAGTGTTGTCTCTTTCTTATGAACTATATGGTTAGAAAGGGACAACACTACAGTATTGCCACTTTTTTGACAGACTGGTAGCACACTACTTCGTATGTAGTGTTCTGTGGAGTAAACGGCCACATGCATATCTATTTACGTCATAAAGAAAGTATAGACTAGTCATTAAAATAATAATAGTCGTGAAAACGAGACGCATTTATGCTTTATTACCTTAGAGGGAGCGAGACACATTATTGATTTTTTGTCTCTCTTTGCGTATGCGTTTTTATTGTTTGCCACACTTGAAAGTGTGGCACACAAATCTCTTGGAGCACTTTGTTTTTTGCCGATTTTCATATTTCAAGCATTTTTCAAAGTTCCTGGGTATTGTGTTAGGTGTGGTACGTGTTGCTGAAAGTGGTGATAATGGTGAACTGTAGCATTTTAGGCTGTAAATGTCGATCAGAGCGAAATGTTGAAAACATAACCTTTCATATGTAAGTGCTTTATTTTTTGGTTAAATGCAATAATTGTTGCATGCATGTTCAGTAAACATCTAATTTATGTCTTGTTATAAATTTTACAACTGTTTTAGATGATATTTTTATGATTTTTCTCTACGGTATGTACTATGTGGTACTATGTTTCCGTCCTTATCGGGTGTACGCTCACCGCTTCTCTAGTCTATACTTTCTCTATGATTTACGTAGTTTGTGCATTGGCATAATGATATACTATTTTTTATTCTGTGTGATGGTTATCGAAGTGAAGATTTGATTGATGTTGGTTAAAACTTCAAGGACGATAGTCATGGATGGATAGTACTCTCTGACTCTTGAGTCTTGACACTCTTGTCACAGAACATTATTACTCCTATCGTCGAAGAATGACAACTTCATACAAAAAAACATAGAATGGATTTCATTTGTAGCGCCATCTAGGGTTAACCCAAGGTACTTCTGAAAGGCGGCATTTTTCAATACGTAGTATTTACTACTAATATTTTAAAGTGCGTACGAGTGACTTTTGTCATCGTGACTTTTTTAACATTCTAGTTGCTCTAATTTAAATGGATGGAAATACATTATGACTAGAATGTCAAAAAAGTCACGATGGCAAAAGTTACCGTTATGAATGAAATAAAACTTTTTGTTATGACCACATATCATTTATTGACAGATTTTCTTATTACAAATTAATTCTCAATTACAAATTATTAAATTCTCAAATTACAAAACCTTATAATTCGGTGCACCTAAGTACTGAATTGTGAACTGCACTTATTCACTAAATTCTACTGTTGATCTTAAACAATGAACATGTTTATGTGAAAAATTACTGCTTCATTTATGCATTAAAATATTAATTTTACGCTTTAGTGCGGTTGATGAAGCCTCATGTGCAAAAACTCTATTTTTCACAATACAAAATCGTTTTATGCATATGAAGAAAACATGATGTACTATTTTATTTATAGTTAAATTTTTGTGTTCTTCACAACTGTTTAGAAAATCGAAATTAACTTTTTCTTTCATTATTTTAGTAACAGTTACCTTTAAATTATTATTATGTCCTTTTTCATTCAAGAAATTATTAATTATACATGCACAGTTCTCTACACACGCCACCATACCTTTCGTGGCATAATTTAAACTTTTTTTAAAATCTCGATACTCCCGGCATTCTACAAACATGTGATGTTTTTCAATACTGTCCGCAAATAAACATTTTTTACAATTTTCACAAGCTGAACCTACTTTTTTCAATAAAAATCCACACACATATGCACATGCTTGGATTTCAGGACTATCACTGTCTAATGTTTCCTCGAGATCAGGTAAAAACTCCTCCTCTGTTGAGGATTCAGGTTCTGTGCATATGTGTGTAGGGTGTGAAACTGACAATAATGTCTCAAAATTATTCATGGCGACATTATCGTCAGTTTCACAGTTTCCACTTGTTGCTATGTGAGCCAATTTCGACAGTATGGCTGTTTTGAGTGCAGCCACAAATTGTCCACAGGTCGGGTTTGTATTTGCTCCACAATTGCTTCTTATACACCCAAATAAGTTTTCTAAGGGGTCTTGTTGTATTCGTCGTGTGGCTAAAGCTCTTACTTTAAATTCTTTTTCTAAATACTTCCAGAGTCGTTCCATTGAATTAATTGTCCAAATCCAACCTTCCTGGGATGGTGGTTTTCTTGAAATTCCGACATATTTCATCTTCTCAAAGAATTTTTTCATTTTTGTGAATAAACTTAAATGTGGGCTTGTTGCTGATAAATTTGTGGCATAAATTTTCCCTCTTCTTAAATCCGAACAGTCACTGTTTAAGCAGTCGAATAATTTGTCAATTTCTTGAATAAGATTAGCCGTCGGAATTGCATCAAGGGTGAGCTCTCCTGCAAGTATAATGAAACACAAGTTATTGGTATGGCAGCTCAACTGAGTTGCTAGTTGAGACAATAGGAGTCTTTAGGGCTCAAAAAAATTCATCAGAGCAATATATGCAGTGGGCTTTAAGTAGAGTTGTGTGTGTACAACTTGTTACACATACTCCTTTTACCATATAATAGAAAATTTTATGTTATGGCAATTAAAACATGATTAATATTGCTGGATATTGCAAATATCCTAAATTTACAAAAACTTTAACAGAATGGTTTTAACAGATTTTAAAGAATTTTATAATTAAACACATTAAATAATTTATTTTTTTAATTTAAATCATATTAGTTATCGAAAATAAAAAAGATCCTAAGCAAAAAAAAAAAAACAATAAAACAGAAATATTGTGATGTACTTGTGGGGTAGAACATATACTTTACTTTATCATACACATAAACTTTCTATAACAGTTTTGATTTAGAACATACCTTTACCAATTTTTGCATACATTCCCCCAGCTACTGAGTGACTTAAAACTTGACAAGCCATTGACACCTTCATTTTTTGTCTAGTATTGGGGTTTAAATGAGCTTCTGTTAGTGCTGGGGCATATACAAAATTTGGGTTGATATTGTCGAGTTCAAAAATTTTTTTTATGTGTGACCATTTAGCAACACCTGCAATCAAAAATTTAAAACAACAATAAACAAATTGAAATTTCAAAAGAGTAACAGTGATTTGGTCAGCAGCATCCATTCAATGCACTCACATCCATCGATTCACTGATGAAGTTAGAGCTATTTAAAAGTTTGACCTTTTAAGACATAGGTGGAAGTCTAGTTATCTTTATATAAAGATTCAGATTAGCCCAGCGGATGATCCTGTAAAGTTTGGTAGCAATCAATCTGACCAACAGATTTTTTAGCAATTTTGTAATCCAACAAATGAAGTATTATAGTAGTAATAGTGGGTTTGCATTTTTGGTCCATTGGAACTGTTACTAATGATAGATACTGTTACTGTTTAAAGACACTTAAATTAAATAATTAAATTACTAAATAAAAAGTTAAAAAATCTGGTTTCATACCATTTCCAATCTTATTATCTGAAGAAATGTCTGTAGGATACTCTATATCATATTTCAAAAATAAATTTCTGAAACACTTTATTAAATGTGGAGTGTCAAAAAATGTTATTATTTCTTTATTTTTAAATTTGAAATATGGATGTTCCACTGTTGCACCCAATTCAGTATATGCTCTCCGATTGACCCCATCCATATCGCATACTGTAGCCACTATATTAATCCCAGCCTGGAAGCACTCATTTAAAACCTGCAAGAATAAAAAACAATATTCTGTATTGTTTTTTCACAATATATTAAACATTTATCTTTACATATTTTCAAATGCATACCTCTTTTATAAGTACTGCCAGTCTGTCTGCAGTAGAAAACCCGCTCGAAAAGTAGTGAGCAATGGGTTGTTTAATTTTTTGTCTTATCCCAGCAATCATAAAGACCAAGACATATGTTGCAGCAACAGGAGATCTCCCATGAATACCATGGTCTTGATACCCTTCAATCTTATCTTCTTTTATATTATATTGAAAATGTTTTTTAATTGACATCTCATCAAACATAAGAATATATAAATTTTCTTTATTCTTTTGACTCCCAACTGTTTTTTTTAGGACTTTAAATAAAGGTTTATTTAAGCCAACACCAAATGGCACTTTATTTAATAATGTTTTTAAAGTGCCAGGTGATGGAAGACAAAATAATCGTCTCAACAAACGATAACATGTGGGTGATCTCTTAAAAATTCTCAGCGCCACAATCTTTTCTTCTTTACTCCATCTACGCCCAGTTCGTTTTTTATTAAAATTTCTAATTTGCCCTTGCAATAAAAGGGCAAGTGTAGGGGTAATCTTTTTGGATAATTTTTGTATAGATGTATCATTTTCTACTTTATTCAAAACTTCCTTCCTTGTTAAACCTTTTAAACGATTTTGTAGGTAACCAATTTTTTTCACATATTTGTGACATTTCTCATACAGAACTTTTTCTTGTTCTGACTTATCTTTATTTTTTCCCGTTTCATCTTGAAATGAAGTTTGTTGATTCGAAGTTGAGGGTACTGCTATCTGTTTTGATTTAGTCTCATCATTTAAATTTGCTATGTCTCTAAATGGAATGCGTTCTGTAAGAGTTGAGGGTGGTTGTGAAGGGCCAGGTTGAACATCTATAGGTGAAAGTGCCGTCTGAGGGTCAAAAGGAACTGCTGTCCTGACAAGATTTGTCCTATCAGTAAAATCAGTGTTTTTAAAATGTTTTTGACACAGCATACGATGTTCAGTATATAATTTTTTTTGGAGCTGTAGATCACCATACTGTGCATCAGGCAGAACATATTTTGCCCATAACATAGATCTAAAAACAAAAAAAAAGTATTTAGTACATTTAGTAGACAATTTAGTACATTTTATTTAGGATCAAAGAAGAATGCAGATTTTAGGTCAAAACGAGATTATGATCACCCGTAAGTGCACCCCAACCGAACTCACTTATGAAGTGCCAAAAGCAGTAACATGTCAAAGTATTACATATAAATAAAACATGAAAAACAGATTCAAGTACCAGGTAATACATACCGAATAAGGTTGGTCACTCCAGGTTTCGGAAACCTGAACAATTTTACGCCGTCTTTAGCCGGTGAACATCCACACTTCAGACATTTTCGATTTTGTTCGTAAGCCATTGTTAAAATACAAAATCACTCACTTCACAAGAGTCACTGTCTCACGAAAACGTAATATGTAGACGGAGGAGGAAACTAATCAACTCAACTCGCGTCGTAGATTACAGAAAACACAGGTAAAAAAGAATAAATTCAACAGCAGCAGAGTAACGATAAGGTAAACGAAATGAAAATAAATATCACCGATACGATCACATACGATACGATACGCCATATTGGTTGGTTTTGTTTCAGTATTACCATTAATAATTTCAACTTTCTACTCAAATATTTCAAATAATATTATCGAGTATCAGGAAAATATACATTTAAACAAATATGTGAGATTAAAAATAGCTTGAAAATTATTCGAACAAAATAAAAACTCGGAAATAACTACATTTAAATAAATTTCAGTAAAATATGAATCCACAAAACTTACTAAATTAAAAAATTAATTTAATATGGTAGCCCTAACCTCACGTATGTCACGGAAAGAATGGTGTTACCAGATATAATTAACTATTTTAACATTATTTTTTCTAATAGCAATAAACATTTGTATCCCTAATAGGTATTCTAATCTTCTACATACAAAGTTGACACCGCCTGACTCTTGTACTCTAAAGATGTTAATAGAGATCGCGTTGAAATTGTTTATTTACTAATTAAGTAATTACTATAATGTAATTACTTAATCTTTGCTGTCGATTTACTAGCAATATTTTTTAGTACATACGAATATATTTTCTGACAAGATTGTATTGTTGAAAGTCCAGCAATACAACTTTAAAATACAATGGACAATTTGGAAACATCATTGCAAGATTACAATGAACAGGTTTATTTATTGTTTATACATACTTTTTAATAAATAATGTAACTTATGCTTATTTTTACATGCTGTTTATTATTACTTTGCAGCTATCAATGGTGAATAAAACCCTAGTCGCAACGAAAGATGAGGGCGAACGTGAATCTTTGTTAGCTTTACAGTCGGACTTGCAGCAGCTTATACAGCTTACACAAGAAAGCTTGGATGCTGTAGCAGCCAAGGAATCGGTTCCTGAAACAACAGATCAAGCTCAAAGCAAAGCTAAAGATGACCTCGATGAGGAATATGCCTTATTTATGGTAATTTATTATAATTTCTGTTTTCTATCACAAAATTTATAGGTAATAAATATGATCTTCATATGTAGAACACATTAAATTCCTATCTTGCCATATAAGTACTATAATGGGATAATAATGCCATAAGATTCATATTGTGTACAATTTTTTTTTGAGATATTTTATTAATTACTGGTAATATTTTTCAACACCTACACGGCCAGAATTTATGTTCTGTTTTATTTCAAACTAGGGACCCGCTCCCAGCTTCGCCCGGGGTGCATTTTTTTTATTAATATTCATTTCCCTGATTATCAATATTCAATTCTTTGCATGTAATTTTAATATGGCAAACTTAATAATTGCAGCAAGAAATGGCACAAAGTGATGCATGTGATAGTAATAAAGATGTGAAACCAGAATGCTCACAGAATAGTAATAAAACACAAGAATGCAGTGAGGACAGCGATATAGAGGTATTACAATTACTTTTGTATTCAGATCTAATGCAATCTGAGAGAAACCAAGTTGCATAAATGCAGTGAGTGTAATGATAATATTAATTGCGAAAGTTTGTGAGGTATGCATGTTTGTTCCTATTCACTCAAAACAGGCCAGATTTGGGTGATATTTGGCACACATGTAGTTTATTAACTAGATTAAAATATCATCCCCTTAAAGGTAATTCTCATTAAAAAGTAAAATGGTACTTTTCTTATGTTATCTTCTAGTTGAAACTTTTATTAATTTTAATATTTAAATAGTGTGCTTACTTCGTTACATTGGTTTTAAACTAATGAAGTAATTAAAAATTTCATTTATGAAAACAAAATGTAAATTAAAGGGATGATATAGGATTTATTTTTTATTCTCGAAAATCTATACACTTAGTGATTTATTTTCAGGATGAGTTGGCCGCTCTACTAGGCATGAAGTGTGCAGTGTACCATACACATAAGTGGGGTGGTCAACCGAGCCTACATAACGCCATGGTCAGTGCTGTTGTGCCGCGACAGCACAATGACCAGTTCACTGATCTTCAGGTAAACACAATTATCTAGTACCTACTACTGAATAATCCATATGTTTTCGAGGAATCAATTCAAGAGTTTTGTGGGAGAGAAAAATGGACAAGAACAGGCATTGTATCTAATTTATTAGATAAAATTAAATTGAATAAAATAAGAAAGCAATATTTAACACAATATAAATAACAAGTAATAATTAAAATGATAAACCAATCCCATTGCAAAATTGCATCCATGCGAAGCCGGGAGCGGGTCGCTAGTTTCAAGTATACTTGATATGGTCTACTTTAGGTATCATAAGCAGCTAGATGTATAGGTACTGTCTAATGGCTTGTTGCATTTGGTCAATAATTTTCTATCCATTTTTCCTTTTAATTTAAAGCCAACCCATTGCATTAAAATAAAATATGAAATTATTGCAGGTCCAAGTTCTGTTTACGCATCCAACACACGCAGAAATGTTGCCTTGCCCATTTTACTTAGACGGGGAGTGTAAATTTAGTGATGAACAATGTAGGTGAGTTCTTCACAAATTAATTAAAACAGTTAAAAATTTCTCTTTTACATTTTTCTAATTCTATTATTCTGATATTCGCTTCAACTATGCCCTATGTGTTAGGAAAAAAAAAGTTTTGATGCTCTGTATTTTACTGAAATGTATTATATTTTACAGATTCTCCCATGGCGACGTTGTAAATTTGTCTAGTTTAAAAGAAGCGATCGAACCAAACTTTGATTCAATAAAAATCGGTAGCCTAATATTATTAAAGTTGAAACCACCAGACAAAGAGGTAAGATAAAATGGAAATGGAAAATATGAACTGTGCGAATGTTTTTTTTAAAAATTGGTAACAATTTCAGGATATAACATTAAGAAAGAAATGTTCAGAGATTTATCACTTGTGGCATCGGGCTATAGTTAAAAATGTGGATTTCGAGATGAGATATTGTATAGCGAAGTTGGAGCACGGCGTTAAGACTGGAGAGAAGAGAAAAGCAGTGCCCGAAAAGTTTCACGTCAGATTTGAAGACATTTTTCCTCTTGGCAGTAAGTCAGAATATTACATCAAATACAAGTAGTTATTGGGCCTATTCATATTTGAAAATCGTGATGGTAAATATTATATAATAAACTAGCTGGTGACATGACCTCTTGTTGCTATAACACTTTGGTCAGGCATTGGTTTTTTATTATATTTTAGATGATCCTCCGGGAACAGTACTTTTTTCTGGATGAAAGGTACACTATTTCTTTTTATATCCCTGAAAGACAACATGCAAAATTTCATGATGATCGGTCGAGTAGTTAAGGGATGAAAAGGTAACAGACAGCTAGACAGAGTTACTTTCACATTTATAATATTAGTATGTATTACATATTCTTTTTAATTACTATGTATTTATTTTCTCTTGCATACAAACTTTTGTAGGTTTATGCTCAAAAAATGTGTATTTATATGATTGGTTTGACAGAACATAATACATATAATGAATTAATATTGCTGCCTCTGGCGTTGTATAGCATTTTATTTACGGTGGTCCCATTAACTATGCAACCAACAAATCATACTCTACAGAAGCGACTTTGTGGGCATCTAAGAAATGACCCAAACTATAAATATTTCATCATATATGTTTGTATTCTATCTAAATTTTTCTTTATATAACTTTAGTGTTTATATAATTCAGATGAAAATGACGAAGATTCGTCGAGTGAAGAGAGCTTGAGCGACACCGAATATCGCGAAAGCAAATCGTCTTGTTCCAATGACGTCCAGAGAGAGCTCTTAGTCGAGAAGAGTCTTCAAAACAACGCTCCAGCCATGGGAGAGTGGGAGCGACATACCAGAGTGAGTATGTATTTGAATTATTCCTATTGAACTCCTTACCTATTAATTAGCAACCAAATTTATTAAATAGGTAATGTTACCTATTGAATAGGTTAGATTGGCGATTATCACTTCCTTCTGTTCTGTGAGCTGAGGTGTTTTGATTTACAAAACATTTACTTCATTCACATTTCTAAGCGACGAGTATATTAATAAACGCCCGATGCAAAAATGGTGTGTTATAAGATGACAGCTTGTAACTGATGGACAAATTTTGATCTTTTTTTTTTGTTTGAAAGCTGATCATACTTAAATATAATTTATGAAGATCTGTTCAAGTGTTTGAAGACCATCAGCCCATTTCCTAATAATTGATGAAGGTATTTCACTAAACTTGATTTGATGCTGTAGCATCGTGTAGTTTGCGGGATAACAAAGTCCATAGCAACTTACAGCAGATTATCTCTTTTAGCGTGTTTGGGCTCAATGGAAAGTCAATGCTCTACTATAGTTAAATGGTATTGTCCAGGGCATAGGGTCGAAGCTGATGCTGAGCATGGGCTACGTGCCGGGCACGGGTCTGGGCGCAGCAGGCGAAGGCCGTTTGGCGCCCGTTGAGGCCAAAGTGGTTCCGTTGGGCAGGAGCCTCGACCACTGCCTCATGCTCTCCGAGCGGGCGGAGGGACAAGACCCCTTCAAGGTAACTATGCGAATTCACTTGACAGTTGATACCCCTGACTTTCCTTCGGGTTTCTTTTTTTTTTTCTAAGGATCTTCATCATCTTGCCTTTAATTGGAGAAACCTATTTGATGAATAAATATTTTGATCTTTTGTTGAACAACCGACAGTACATGGATCTCGGGCCAACTTGGAGAACACAAACCCCCGCTTAACATTATGGCCATACTAAACGGAGCCCGCGACTTCGTTCGCGTTAAAAAATATATAAGCAATATAACGCTTCACCTCTTGTTGCTATAACACTTTGGCCAGGCAATAGTTGTTTATTTTAGATGATCCGTCGGGAACAGTATTATTTTTCTGGATGAAAGGTATCCTATGTACTTTCCTGTATCCCTGACAATGGGGTATGCATAATTTTACAATGATCGGTTGAGTAGTTAAGTAATAGACAGACATTTATAACATTATAGTATGGATATATAGGCCATAATCATTTGCCACAATATTGGTCAAAGTGAAGAGTAAATGAGTATGTTTAATAAACAATATTATTTTATTCGCACTTTCAATTCAAACAGGTAGAGCAGAGACTGAAGCGATTGCAGAAGAAGGAGGAGGAGCGAAACAAAAGAGCTTACGAACGCGAAAAGGAAAGAGAGAGACGAAACGTGTTCAACTTCATAAACAAGACTTTGGGAGACCAGCGCGACGAGCCCCAGGCGACAGCGGAACGCGTCGACATTAGACAATCTACCAGCAAGGACTTGAATATAGAAAAGTTCAAAATAGAAGAAGACACGAAGAAGATAGAGAGGGAATTGGTCAAATTGAATAGTTCGCTGATAAGACATCCGCCAGGTTCCAACGGCCACAGAAGCGTTAATGTGCAAATAGCGGAACTGAAAAAGGAGTTGTCTGTGCTCAAATGCAAGGAGAAGCAAATTGCCAACGAGCAAACACACAGAAAAGATAAACAAAAGATGACCGTTTTTTAATACAAATGTTATTCTATTTAATTGTATTAATAAAAACTTGTTGCTAATTATAAATTCTTTTTTTTTATATAAATAAGATCAGTTGGAGGTATTTTCCGAAAAACAGCATAAATGTATAAATCAAAACTAATAATAAATCTGTAAGTGTAGGTATTGTATGTATGTTCCTCCATAAGTCTTAAACGAATTAACTGATTTTCATGAAACTTGGTAGATAAACATTTAGACGTCCAGGGCACAGAATAGGCCACTTTTTTCTTTTTCAACGCGGATGAAGTCGCGGGCGCCAGCTAGTACCCTATATATTTTTTACTTTATATACTTAATGAAATAAGAGTACATCATCTCGTTTTCTCTTTATCATAATTATTTAAAATTAACGAAAAAGTAAAAAAAAATGTCAAAATAAAATGATTCCTCACGATGTTTTCCTTTTCCGTTACCACGAGTGACTAATTCTCTAATTCAGACATTGAAACTGTAGACGACTTTCTGATATTTGGACTTTTCATAAGACATCCCTCAAAGAAATGTGTCGTTCATTGTAAAAGTGGTGTAACTCCCTATTTTTAAAACCATATTTTCTTGCCTAATGGTATCATATTTAGTCATAACTTTCAATATAAAAGTGAAGTAACTCCAATAGTTGCATTAAAATCCCATAGATGAAAACAATGTATGAATGCTTATATTTTTTTTCCTACACTATAATTCGCAAAAAGCTCGTTATTCTAAAATTTAGTTACAAGGAGATAGTTCACTTTTACAATGAACGACACAAATACAGAACACTCCAGCATATTAAGTTGCATTACTTGGGTGATTCATTCAGACAACATGGAAAATGGCGAAAGGCATGCTTTCGGTCACAGCCGAAGATTGCCTTTCGCCATATTCCAATTAATTTTTGCACATAAATAAAACCATTTCAACAATTACACTTTTCTTTATTTACATGTGTGATGTTTTTATTTAGTTTTAAATAAGCGTACATGGCATAAAATTACATATTAATATACGAAATATTTTAACTATAAATTAGATATTTGTACTATCAAACAATATTACAAAGTCCTTAATGTTAAATGAAAAACAAATGTGACTAGCAAATTGAATTTGCCGATGATAAAATTTTCAATTACACGACAGTGGGTCAAACGTTTAAAACAATTTGGTGCCTAATTTTAACTAATCATTTACCTAATACGCACCTTAGTACCCAATTAATTAATATAAAAAAATTGCAAGCATTATTTTATGTTAAGTTATTCCACATCATGGTCGTCGCCTAAATTTATTGAGTTAAAAAAATTAAAAATGAGTATGAATTAGACGTTGAAAAGTAAAATTATCACTAAATTTGCAATATGAGCAACTTGTTTGTACTTTTATTGTGAACGAGCTACACGTGTGCACAACATGCGGACCCACTGTACGTCGTTCGTATCTACAATAGAACAGCACATCCCCCAAAATATTAATCAAGAGCAACCACTGACCTTTAAAGGCTGTGGTTACGAAACGAGCGGGACGGGGCGGAGCAGAACCAGTGGGTCAAATCTAGTCTATGAGTTTATAATATAAACTATAGGCGAGAGCCTTTAAACCATCTTATTACATTTATATGGAATATTATCATTTTGACATTAACAGTTGACAATTTTCCATAAAGATTTACGCTCTCATTATAAACTTGTGCTAGACATACAGGTTTGTTATAAACGTCGTTTAATGTTGAGCGGGCGAGAGCGACAAACACATAGTAGGTCATCGAAATACTTACTTCATTATTTGAGAGATCTCCCCGCTCAGTATTCAAAAGGATCAAGCTTTAACCATATATTTGTGTTTGTCGCTAAGCCCCACTCCGCTGGGTTTCATAATCGCAGCCTTAAACACAAACAAATAAAGCCGACTTCACAACGTTCACGTCTCACAAATAAAATTTAATTTAAAATGTCATGTTGTGAACACACACTCGACTACAAACTATTGAACTAAACTGTTCGCTTGTATGCATTGAAAATTCGTAACATAAAAATTTCCTAGACGAATGAATCACAGAGATTTGTTGTATTAGTTGTATCGCACGACAAACTTTAATCTATCTTTCAAACTCTTCATCTTTCACGCCTTAATTAAAAATTGCATTAGGCTATACATTAATATAAATTTATACAAGTAGAGAGTGCCTAAATAAAAGAGAGACATCTTTTGTACTAAAACTAAACGTCTTCATATTACTAAATAAGTACTACACGCATATTGAGACTCATTTCCACGCATCTGTCTTTACTCTTATATAAAATAGTGTCAGGGGTGACGCCTGGGTAGGATTATGATGCCCAAAACAATGGCTGGATATCATCATCACTTAAATTCACTTATAATCAAACATCCCTATTAAATTTTGACTATGAGCAAAAATTATCACACGACAAATATTTTTTTGAATAATGATCCTACTAATCGAGTAGTTACTTCGACACAAGACAAGTTCAACGTCTGAAATCAACTATTTAAAGTTGAACTAGATTTAAATGAAACCTAGTGCTCAGTTTGACGATTATTGAGTGGTAATGAAGTCCAGCCAAAGGTACACATAATATATACAATAATTAATTTCTCCACTACACCCAGGTTAAACATAAAATTACACACCTACACTCTGTTACTGAGAAGTCCGAAATTAGTAAGCGACCTAAGGACTTTCGCAAATGTGTTATCACCCGGGTATTTAGGGTTTTATATGGCGCTTCGGAAATTCATAAGCAACAGGTTTGTTATTGGATAACTTCAAAAAGTTATTCCACAAGGTATAATTTAAAATAAGTATTGATAAATTATATTCCATGAACTCAATTAACCCAGTTAAAACTGCTGTGCAAATGAACCGTTATTTGTGACTAAATCGTGTCTAAACTAGGTCTTCGAAAAAGAAACATTGGTAACTTTGTCAACAAATCGTTGGGGACGAGTCTCTTTAAGTTATCAATGAAAAATGTTTGAAATTTAATTTTAAAATATTCATGTTTTGAGCGTTAGATTTAAAATGAATAAGTTGTGTTGTAGATTTAACAACAAAAACTGTTACATGAAAAAGCGGATTAAAACAACATACAAAGTATAAAATTCTATAAGACCCTAGTAGCTGTTTTTAAAACAATTAAAAAGTAAAAGTAATCACTTGAGGGTACAATGCAAAGTAAATTGTCTCGGTGGAAGCTTTTAAAATAACAACGACCTACTTTAATTTGGCTTAGACAAATCACAAATAAAACTAGGTTACTTTCTTGTATCTTGTAAACACAGAAGTTTCCAACACTACGGTGGGCACGCGAATTGCGTGAGAGTACTACTAGTGCGATACTGCTGGAACGGACTGAGCAATGCCGGCATTAAATCGACACTTCTCTATAAAGAAAACGATCGTGCGACCTATACCTATCTCTTTGCTCTATTTCTTATTTGGAGTAACTTCGAGGACCAATCAAAATTCTAGAAAAAGACAACTACTGGCCACACGATCGCTTCGTCTCTCTCGCGCTTTTAACGGGAACGCTCAGTCCATCTCTCTATGTCACTGTGACACTGAGATGTAGTTACCCTGTGGCCTTCCCGAGGCGGAAGTAAATGAGATTCGGACGCGCCAAGCCCTAGACGTCGCCCCGGCGAAGAGTGGCCAGGACGCAGGCGAGCGCCGCGTCGGTCGAGTCAAAGACGGGCACGTTGGCGCGCAACGCCAGGTCGCGCAGGTAGTGCCGGCCGCGGTTGTAGTCCTTGACGGCCGTCTCGCTGTATGGCCCGTCGGGCCGGTACTGCATGGGCTGTATCAGCAGCACCGTGTGCGCGGGCCGCAGACCCATGTAGTGTGCCGCTAGCACGAGCGTGCAGAAGCAAGGCGCCTCCGAGCTCATAGCGAACAAAAGAATCCGCGACCGCAGCAGTAACTCCTCGTCGTACGTACCTGCCGACGGTTAAACTCTTAGCTAATTTTACTGTAACGGGTCGGGAAGCTTATCCAGTCATCTGACAGACAGACAGCATCTTGGATTCAAAGGTTATAGAGAGGTTTTTCTCTATTGAGCACAATAGAGAAAAAATAGTTGCAAAAGTTTTGATAAGCATGAGGGTGGGTGTTACCTTTGAAAGGTTGCGGGGTGATGTCCTCGGACACCTTGTAGAAGTCCGATGCGCTGAGGCGGTCGCCGGGATCGGCGGCGACCGAGCGCTCGCGGAGTTGCACGGCGTCGACCGACTGCTCTCGGTGGTGCGCATCGTCCGTGGGGGGCGAAGGGCGGGGTTTCTTGTCGTGGCGCGGCTTGTCGGGAGGCGCTGGCGCCGAGCGGCGAGCCGGTGCCGAGAACATTCGCGTGTAGTCGTTGGCCCGAGGCGCCACACACGACAACCCTTCGCGCCGCACCACTTCCTCGGGCCGCGTGCCGTTCGTCTGTAGACAAAGCGATAGTGTTAGTCATTTCATAGTATAGGGCCTATGATACAGGCCTAGGAAGCACAAAAAGTGATGTCGCACCTCAATTATTTTAACACATTCAAGTCTGACCCTATTTTCTGAAAAAGAGAACGACGATCATGCGGTCAATACTTAGAGGAAACTTAGAGGACTAATCAAAATTCTAGAAAAAAACAATTACTCGCTTTGTCTCTGTCTCACTTTTCTGTCCGTATTTACTTACTTTACTATTAATTTGATCGACGCTTTATTTATTTACTTTACATGTGGATAGGGAAGTTCGTGGGGAACTCCATTCTCTGTAAGTTTCGTGTTCATTTGATATACCGAAAGAAAGTGAAATTACCGGAAATGTGCCAGAGAGATAGACGTCGTACTTGTGCTGCAACATGGACGGAAGCCGCTCCAGCCGACGCTCGGTGCCCGGAGTGAACACGCCTCTTTCGTCCCCCTCGCTCGCGCCCGCTGCCCCGCTGCTCCCCGGCGTCAACGTGGCCGTGGAACACTCCGCTCTGCTACTTCGGTTCTCGCCATTCTACAAAGTTATGCGAAATACAACTATAGTTTCACCCACACCTTAGGTGGGTGAGCGACGCAAAGAGGCGGGGGTGCAGAGTAGGCAGCTCTGCTTTGTTTGTTCGTCGTCCATCCCTCCCTTCCTGCCGTCTCACCGCGCATTCCTAAGGAGTGGCACAGATGTTTCGGCCAAACTCTAACGTACTAGCTGGTGCCCGTGACTTCGTCCGCGTTTACAAATGAAAAATATAACACCTGAGAAAATACCCGACATTTTCATCGCTGTAACGACGGTAGCGCCCAATTTCATATATTTTGGACGATCCCTCAGAACAACATTTTGCCAGAATAAAAAAAATTTAATCCAGATAATAAATTATCTGTATAATATTAGTAGGATTTCTCCTACTAATATAATAAATCATAACTAATATTCTGTATTCGATTACTCAACTAGCGGCAGTGACCACTTCTTGTTTGTTCGCTTCGAGTGCGTAGACACGAAGGGAATGCATGCAAAAACTATTGCATTGAAATTACCTTGGGTATGTGCAGTCGAAGTTTACGCCCGTAAGCCCTCAGCCTGTTGTTGTAGAGGCCGTTGGCGTCGCGCGCACGCGCACTGCCTGCGCCGTCAGTGGGGTGTGACTCTCCCGAACTGTTGGTACCGTTGCGGGTCTCGCTCTCTGCAGACAACCGACATGGTTCATTTTCATTTGCTTATTTTACACACGCATATAGAGAAAATTTCATTGCATCAACGTAAGCCATAATCGAAAGCGCACTCGACGAGAAAAAAAACAGTCCAGAATGAATATTCGTTAAGAATGTAATATACGATCAACCGATGACGAAATTTGCATACATACACAACAGTACAATCGCAAATAAATAAAAAACTAAATTAACTTATTAGGAGTTAACAAATTAGTCGTTTTTGTCTGTAGCAAACGCCATGACAAGTATTTGTTGTATGCGGATGATCCAGCCAAATGACGTGATGCCAAATTACGAGCGTGATGATGACACGCGACGATTCGACTCTCGCATTGTGGAACGTGGAGAATGATCGAGGTTATATTAGTTATGGTAATAAATTGAGGCGCATCCCCTAGCTGATATTTAAAGAATTATATATTAGACTAGCTGGTGCCCGCGATTTCGTCCGCATTCTCTATAGCCTTCCTCGATAAATGGACTATCCAACACAAAAAGAATTTTCCAATTCGAACCAATAGTTCCTGAGATTAGCGCATACAACCAAAAAAACAAACAAACAAACTCTTCAGCTTAATATATTAGTATAGATACATAATAATAGAGGAATATAGAAGTAAAAAGTAAAAAGGCCTTATTATTGTGTACTCTTAAATAATCGTCTCTTAGTACGCGATCTGGAAAGTTTACACCGCTTAATACTCTTAATAAAATTCACAAATATGACCGGATACTGTTGGTAATAGAAGCAGGAAATTCTAAAAGTATCATTTTGGTCAGCACATTCCTTGCAGCGCTTAATGTAGAAACTTTTTCCAAGATATAAAAAAAAATTCTGTAAAAAAATTCCGCTGTACAATTTTAAGGCTTATTTTTGTAAATTATCCTAACTCATAATATAGTATACAAAAATTGTTACAATATATTTTGGTTAGCGTTAGCTATTGACGATTTTCAGAACTACTGTTGCCTATTTCTTTGGCATAAGCCCACCGTAATCTATCAGTAAATATTTTTTGGGAAATCTTGAATATTTATTTTAATGCACTTGATTGGAAATTATGAGTGAACCCTGTTTTTCAGGGGACGCGCCTCAATTGCATCACGAATTGAAAGAAACGTGAAGACAGCGTGAAATGAATAACAAGAGACGCGTGCGCAACGCACCGAGAGCCGAGGCGAGCTTGGCGCGCAGCGAGCGGAACGCGCGGCGCACGTAAGAGGCCAGCGAACTCGCGCCGCCCCCTGCGGACTCGCACGTCGCCTCGTGGCTGCGCGGCCCACTACCTTCAACATACCAACAGCCGCCCTTACCCACACCGACACAAACCCACAAGCCTGTAATGACCGATCCTCCGCTTCCTACAACACTGACCTGCGTCCGCAGCCAGTTCCGCGACGGCCGCGCAGAACGTCTCAAAGTCGACGGTGTCTACAAGAGGCAGCGAACGGTCGGCGAGGTCGCGTGCGGTGCCGGTGACGTCACGCAACGCGTCGACGGCACGAGCGCGCGGCAAACGCGCGTTCCGGCCGCCGGCCGCGTCGAAAGCGCGCTTTAGCCGCAGGATCGTGTGGCCGAACATGTGGCGCGGGTGCGTGCGGGCGCCTCGCAACACGGCTCCCGCGCAGCGCAGCGCTGCCGGTATATCAGTGAAGGCGGGCAGCCCGCGCCGCTCCACCGCCTCTTGCAAAGTGGCGCGCGCCCTCGCCAGTTCCAAGTACTCTCTGCAGCGAGATACAATTTCTTTGTACAGTCGGGGTACGATCAAGTCGTAAACTTTTGAAATTAAGTATTCAAAAATACATTTTGAAACTTAAGCAAACAACTTATAGATGTTTGAAATGAAATTTTGGCACGATTGATAATTACCCTGGTGCAAACAAATGTCTTCAAGGCGTCGAACCTTTTTTACCCAGACTGTACAGTGCAAAAAACAATTTAGGGTTTATCACAAAATGGATGATTTCAACTAATGTTTTGTGACTTTACTTATCGCTGACTTTTGTACTTATTGTGTTGTGACTAAGTATCGGCATTCAAGAGGTTAATAGTGTGTGATAATTTTATACTGACTGGCAAATCTGGCAATTACTGGTATTAGGTATGAAGTGAGCCGTGTACGGTTGTAGCGGTTTTGCTCATTTCAGTATTGTAAGAAACGACTGTGTTGTGTCTCCTCCTCAATACAATTACAAGTGTTTAACTGGAGACATAACAACTGGTAATCAATTTTCTTGTGTAAAAACTTCAGTTTTTGACGAGCCTGTTCGCTGAGCGGCTATAAAGCTCTGGAAAGCAGTGGTAGGGCACACTGCGTTTCGCAGTCATTTAGGCAGTTCATCTGGCGACAGTGAAATAACAGCACGTGTGATGTTGTGTTTCGGTGAGTAAGTAAGGCATGCCGGACCCCATTTCCCTATCCCTTCCCATCCCTTATGCTTAATCCTAATAATATAGTCAGCGGCGCACTTGCAGCATCAGTGACGTTGCTCGTGTTGTAGGCAACGGTAGTCATTAGCCTGTCTGTCGAGTTTAACATAAAAAAATACGCATTAATAGGTAATCTTTTTTTTTCGTAATAAATTTACGCCGCGCACAAAGCGGCTTTAACGCACTGACAGTGTTTGTGAAAGAGATACTCACTGGTCCGTGATGACTTCATGTCCCAGCGTCTGCTGACGAGTGTAGGGGCGAAGCACGAGCAGTAAGTCGCGCGGTGCGGCCGCCAGATGTGCCACTTCGACGCTGGCGGCTACAGCGCGCGTTTCACAGTCCAAAACGAAGAGCAAAGCGCGGGCGGCCGCCTTCGCGCGATGCTCCACCTCCACCAGTTCCATTGACCAGTCCTCCACTTGCTGGAACAGTTCACAACTTAGCTAATCAAAGTGTTGTGGTTCGCACGACCAATAAATATGTATATTTGTCCTGTAGTTACAAAGGAAATATTGTTAAAGGGAACTGTATACAGTAACATTTTAATGTATATGTTAGTGCAATTATTTGTAAACTACTAAGAAAACTTGTAAGTATAATTTGCTTTTTCATCATGTCTGCATCTATGAGAATGTGCTAAAATTTACAAAAATTAGCTCACAGATGTTACATAGGTATATTATTTAACTTAAAGAGTAACGTTTTTAGTATTCTTAACCTAAATAGACTTTTTAACTTATTCATAGTAAGAATTCAATTTATAAATGGTTTAATACAAAAAAATCTACATTTATAGGTTTTTCCGTGAGTAAATGTGATCTTAAGTTTACCAAAAATGTATAATCGTACACAGTTATTTTTAGGTCAATTTTCGTGGGGTGTGTTAACCAAAAATGTTCCTTTTTTGTCGTAAATCCAAGCCAACTTCTTAATAAAGGAGATAGATAAAGTTTTGATGAAGCCTTCTTCATTCCCAAGTTCTAAAATCAAGGACATCTTTTTATAACTTCAAAAACAAAAAAGTTATGAATTAAAAAAAAAAAGTTTTTGTCTTCTGAAAAGTCGGGTTTTGGTTTATACGACAATTGAACCCGAATGTGTTGATATATTTTTGATACCAATCGATCTATCAATTGACTTATGTTTTTGATATGATAATATATAGTCATCATAAGAGTAGGTGGTATTTTGAGTTATATAAAAGCCACAACACATTTCATGTTTAACATTAACACATCCTCTTAACGATAGAGTGGATTGCAGATACACTTTAACGATGCGTGGGCTGTTATCTTTTTTAATATTCATAAATCTGCCAATTATAATAACAACATTCCTTACCTTTAGCGCGTCTAGAATCAACAATTCTACAATCCACTCCAAAATCTTGTATATTTGTAAAAATACAAAGAAATAAATTAATAGAAATATTTCGAAAAATTATTAAAAGGTTTTTATATAGTTTTCTCATAATCTATTCATACAAAAAAAAATACAACTAGTACGAGATGTTAATAAACAAAATATAAAATCATTATTAATATTCAACTACCATTATAAAATTAACTACGTCCAATGCAACTGCCGTCAGTGTTTGATCAATGCCAATATTATAAATGATATAGACAAGTTGGCGAGTACCTAGTGTGCGTTTGCCCCGGCGCTTCATTCAAAAATACTTTATTGTATTTCTACCCATTGCTTACTAACTCTCAACTAGGTACCATTAAAAATATGCTCATGCAATACTTTGTTTTTTTATTTATGTTAAGGTCGACAGACAGGCTGACGGTACACTTGATGATAGGTGGCTACCATCGCCTATAACACAAGCAACGCCATAAGTGCTACAAGTGCGCTGCCGACCATAGAAGGATTAAGGATAATGGATAAGGGAGGGATGGGGTAATGGGCTCTGGCATTCCTTACTCACTCACCAAAACACAACAGCACATAATGCTGTTATTTCACGGTGGTATTCTGTAAGGTGTTGAGGCGTATTCGAAATTTATAATATTTTCAATTTGAGTCTAGTTACCGGATTGAAATAGGTGATGCCCATCCTGTTGAGCATGGGGATGGCGATGTCCGAGCGCCAGGTGGTGGGGTTGCACGATCCGCCCAGGAAAACCTCGCACGGCGGCGGCGACGCCTCGCTGCCTGCGCGATATCATATTATGTAATGCTATAATTGTAGTCCGAAAAATGCTCATTGATACTCATTTATTTACATAAATCTTAGTCCTTCTATGGTCAACAGCACCTATGGTGTTGCTTGTGTTACAGGCGACGGTAGCCACCTAACGTCAACCTGTCCCTCGAGTTTAACATAAAATAATTATATATTATATAGGTATTAAACTTGTAACTAACTGAAAAATTATAATCTACGAGTATTATAAAACAATTACCGACTCCTTTTTAAATGGAAATGCTTACTTATTATAAAACAAAGTCCTCTGCCGCGTCTGTCTGTATGTCTGTTCGCGATAAACTCAAAAATTACTGCACCGATTTTCATGTTGTTTTCGAGAAAGGTTTTAGTAGTATATAGTATATAATTTACAAAGTTACGCGGGCGAAGTCGCGGGCAGCAGCTAGTTAATAATAAAGTTAGCTTTTTTTTAGTTAAGCAGCATTCCCAAAAGTTTCCAAGCTTAGAAGAATAAAATAATTATTTAAAAAGTTTGACATTATTGTTCGTAATGTCAGTTTTGTTTGTTCTTAAAACATTTTTTTATTTTGCGTGATTATTCTTAGCTATTACAGTTATAATAAGTGCAAAAAGTTTTCAATCTTAAAAGAATAAAATAATTATTTAAAAAGTTTGACATTGTTCGTAATGTCAGTTTTTGTTTGTTCTTAAAAATGATTTTTTTTTTAATTTTGCGCGATTATTCTTAGCTATTACAGTTATAATAAGTGCATTACGCGAATAACATTTAGTGAAAAAATTAAAAAAATATTTTTAATCATTTTTGATGTTTCGTTCCTCTACCTACATCAACATTTTATTTTAAATGATCTAATATGAATAACCTTAAGATAGAACTGAACTAAATAAAATGTTCAAGAAAATATAGAAACATTTTGCGTACAGATGAGTAGTCTTAGCGAAGTAACTACATAGGTAGGTTCACAACAATAGTCGAGTAGTTATCGACATTAAATAATTGATTGGTTCATGAACTGTGGTCGGGGTTAATTCGATCGGAATCAGACTTCTAGTGCGCATACAGTCGCGTTCATTAATACTATCCATAACACACCAGTTTAAATACATTGGAAGTAAGTTGCTTTCTGTCATTTTTAAAATACATTATACCAAATGTAATAACTAACTAAAGCTATGGCCACACTACAAAGAGCTAAGAGCCAAGCTACTTGCTTAGTGACTCATCTTAGGGAACAGACTTATGGGCGGTTTTCCATTAGCCACGGCACGGCGCGGCCCGGCTCGCCGGGGCTTTCTTTTTTCCACTGAGCCGGTGTTGATCGGCCGGTTTACGTCCGTGGTAGGTTTGGGTTGGAATGTCGATGGTGGTAGGGATGTCGCCTACCCGCCCCGCGCACTCACACACGCACACGGCTATAATTCATATACAACACACATGCAGTTACGCCGGCGCGGCGGGAGTCAAATGCCGTCGCGCCGGCTAGTGGAAAAACGAGCCATAAATTTTTGCTGCCCCGGTACCGGCGTACCGTGCCGGGCCGTGCCGTGCCGTGGCTAATGGAAAACCGCCCAATACATCAGTTAAAACCGCAACCACATCGGTTAAGCCTTTCTAAGATTAGCGTGCAAAAATGAACAGACAAACAAACAAAAATTCAAAAAACTATTTTTTTACTTCGGTAGCATAAGTACAACTTGTGCTTAATGTACAAACACGGCTCGTTTATGATTTTATGAGATGTATACACTATCACGTTAATCACACTGCAAGTAGATACGTGTTATATACCCTAATCAGTCATTGCGAACTTAACTCTAAGCTTTGCAAGTATAGTGTGGCCTTCGCCTGATATTTTGAGATGTTGCTTCCGTACCCAGTAATATTCTTTCTAAGAATTTACATTTACTTTGCTTAGCAGCAGGAGGTATCGATCCCGAGCGATGAATTCCACAAATTAAACCATCAATCGTATTGCGAGACAAGTGGAACTTTGAAATTATAAATTGTAACATTTCAAAGCTCAAAGTACAGCAAACAAACAGCTGACCCTATTTCGAAAGATGGAGTCGAGACACGCAAAAGAAGTACAGTTAATTGTTAACAATTGTAGTGCGGTCGAACACGCAATAGAGCGTGAGTCTGTGAGCCACAGCCGATGGCAAATATATAAGTAGCTTGTAGGTATACTTAAATCGAAACGATATTTCTGATCGAATATTAAGTTATGCTAATTAAGTTCGACGCGTTTGTCGAAACCTCATAGCTGGAAACGACTAACATTTTTAAATGACCAAAGATAGGGGAACGTACTAGGAGGGAAAGGAAATTCATGGTGTACAGACTAGTATTAAGTTCATTCACCATTGGAGTTGAAACTGTTACAGTGAATGATTAATGAGTATCGACGTGTGGGTGAGAGTGTACTACATTACGCCTACTTGTCGAATGTCTATTGACGATCACCAAAAAAGGTCGTAGCGTCCATTATTCAGTCGATTAGGTGAATAAGCGATTGAACAATTTTTAAGAGAAAGTTCGCTTTAGAAGAAATCATGACTCAAACTTCGCGACAGAATATTGGTAAGAGTGCTCACGATTTAACACCATCAAAGGATTTAAACCATTTTATATTGAATTTAATAAGCACTTGTAACAAGCTATATATAAATAAACATAATAAACAACAAAACTTCCTATTGAGTTCAAACGCTATGTCTGCTGAAAGTTACTGCGGAGTTGGATATTCCGCAGACTACTTGATGCTGCAGTATAAGGTCAAGGTTGCTGTGTCACGGAAATACCACCGAAATAACAGTATACCATCACATCAATCGAACCTGTCGAAGTTAGTGCGATCCCTTCGTCAACTAGGAAATGGACTGATGATCTGAAAAAGCCTGTACAGATCTTCATGAATTATGGCTAAGAAACATCTGAATCACGACAACTTTTAAACACGGTCCATCCGTTTGGGAGCTACGAAGCCACAGACAGACAGATACACCCACACACAGATACACAAACACACAGGTCAAACTTATCTATAACACGAGGGGTGTTATAAGTTTTGCGTCAGGTGTCGAAGGGTTAAAAATGAACATATTCAATGATACACATCCATTCATGTTTACATCGGGACGATCGCGGCGCAGGGACATAAGCCAAGTCGGGATCAACACCAAATGCCAAACACACAAAGCGTGGTCAACAAACGCACACAAAAACCTTCGACTCCGATAGTGTCCTTGAACTGGAAGCATAGACGTGAACTTTCAATGCAGGACATTTGCCAAAACACAATATAACATTTGCATTTGCTGCTTGCAATGAAATTGACGAAAAAAAACACTTGTTGCGTGGGCGCCACAAAACGCGAAAAGGCGCAAAACACATTTCGCAGTTGGTATTCTAAAATAACACTAAGACACAAACAATAATAAATTGGAGACACACACATGGCACTATCATAGTGGTCGGCGGCATGACTTTCGTCTGCTTCGCACGCGTAGTAGTATTTTGTCTTAGCGGCCGTCCGCTGAGTCGCGGAGTTTCACCTCCACGGGCTGACGATCGGCGGCCAACTGACGTCCGCACCTACACCACCGCCAACTTACTACTACTCAATTCAATTCCGCATTTTAAAATATTCCGTTATTTCTCTAACACAACAACAACGGTACGGAATACATTGAATTATGATTATGATATGGTCGTGTAACATCATCGCTCAATAAACCGTAGATGACACCTACGGGCCTGTCGTAATTAATTATTTATCTATAATCCATTCGGTTTTTTTTTTCAAACCGAGCATCGCTTTTAGATCGCAGCAGTTAGAGACCGAGTTTCTGCTATATTTCTAGTTAGACGTTATGAAGTTACTGGGTCAAGAGCGAATAATATTTTAATAAAACAGATTTAGGTGGAAAATGAGGCAATAATTTTAATATATTAAAATTTTTCGAATTAAACACTTGACTTTAGCATAATAAATATATGTGTTTAGAATTAAAGCAAGGATGATGTGATCGCGTTTGCGTATTATATACGGAAGTGTTCCGGATTAAGTGTGTTCCGAAACGTATCAATTGTTTGTTGTTCGGTGCTCATCTCGCCTGAACCGACACTTCCGTACTCCGTTTATAGTTCTTGCGGAAGAAACCGGAGGCCGCAAAGTGTCAATCCTCCACTTTAGTATAATTCCAAATGACTCATTTAAAACTTTATCTCTTTATATGACTAAAGTAGTAAGTAAATGTAAATGACATAATTATACAATATGTAAATAAACACCATAATTATCTCTTTTGTTTTTGTAAATATGTAAAGTATTCCTGGAACGAGTTTTCTAAGATATTATAATACAGAATTTAGAGATTAAGTAGAATGTCGGAAAAAATATTTATTTCTGATTATTGTGTCCACAGTAAGTTAGCGATAATGACAAACTTACAGAAATGAAAATGTTGATTGTATACAAAAAACAGAAAGTATGAATGTAATATTTTTATTTATTTAATATGTGATATAATATTACAAAATTGTAGCTTCGTTACACTTAGCCATTGGATTATAGAAGACGTACAAATAAACAAATTCATTTGGAAGCACAGTTTTAAATTCTTAATTGTACGTGACATGATTGTTGTGGCCATTCATAATTTAATATACTCGACATTTAGTCTGAAAATGATAAATGCACAAATAGTGTATTAGTTACCCCTTAAAAAGTCCTTTCTTGATATCATATCAATTCAATACATAGGTATAATCATCAATCATCAATACTAATAATAAATCTGTAAGGGTTGGTCATGGAGTAAGTTACTTTGTTTTCAGAGATGTTTATAGGCTCTATACATGATACTGAAACTAAATTGACGACTTTTAGAATTTTTTTCTGTATGTATGTATGTATGCATGTATGTATGTTCCTCCATAACTCTTAAACGAATTAACTGATTTTCATGAAACTTGGTAGATAAACATTTAGATGTACAGGACACAGGATAGGCTACTTTTTTCTTTTTCAACGCGGACGAAGTCGCGGGCACCAGCTAGTAAAATCATAAACGCGCTGTGTCTGTATTCTGTATACCACCTTAAATATTTTTC
The DNA here is from genome assembly GCA_945859745.1 of Synanthedon formicaeformis. Taxonomy (NCBI): domain Eukaryota; kingdom Metazoa; phylum Arthropoda; class Insecta; order Lepidoptera; family Sesiidae; genus Synanthedon; species Synanthedon formicaeformis. The sequence goes on along the minus strand of OX243958.1, from coordinate 5,932,258 downwards.
AATTTACGTATTATATGTAACCGACGTGGAAAAAATAGTTTTTAGAATTTTCGTCTATGCTGAACGCATAATGTAAGAACAGATAATCTCAGAGAAGGCTTAACCGATGTGAATGCGATTTTCACTTATGTATTGTATAGCAAGCTTCTGTTTGTTTCATTCCAATAGGTTCACAATCAAAAATGTTTTGTGCTATTCCGAGAACCACGCGTACGAAGTAAGTTAAGAATGTTGTATATGTTGTAATATCTTATAATACTACTTAAGCTCTTTAATTACATATCGCTTCTTTCTTATAAGGAAGTGCATTCAGATTGAGACGAAAACTGCTTCCCTTAATGACCATTGTTACCTGTCACTATATTACACATTGGTCAGATTTGCATGCTTTGGATTGACGTAAACTAACGCATCATTGCGGGCACGAGTGCAAAATGTATCAAATATATTCATCATACTTGTACGTACAGCGATTACATAAACAAAGAAATAAACACGATTCAAACATAGGCATACAACGCAACATATTAAGATAGTTAACGCGATTAAAATATTCGATAAAAAAAGTCCGTGCGATGTTTGATGATTATCTACATATGATGTGTTAGTTATCGGAAATAATTTTTCAACGTTTTTGACGATTTATTTAGTATTTTAGTAACACATAAGTAGTTACCAAAAATTTCTTACCGTTTCGTCCTTAAAACTACAAGTTTAAAGTACAGATAACAAAAGTAAAGCCAAATAATATTTTATTTATTTGTTTTGTTTTTTAATATACTTTATTACGTTTACCCTTTAAAACTGCATTGAGATGAATGAAACTAGTACCAATTTGGGAAACTGTTTCATCCGGCTTTTTTTATGTTAAGGTCGGAAAAAGGCTGACGGTTCACTTGATGACACTCGTAGGTGGCTACCTTGTGAGGATGGATGTTTGTTACTCTTTCATGCTAAAACTACTTTGATAAAACTTTAAAATAATAACGGGCAAAAGGTAATTAATCTATCTTCTATATGAAAAAAATGTACTACTAATTGTGTTGCTAAGTGCAAGACTCGAGAACAGCTAGACCAATTTGCCTTTTTTAAAATATTTCTTGAGGTCCGAGGAAGTTTCTTATGAAGAGCATTCGAAAATTTTCCCTTTTATATATATTTTAGATTACACATCAGCTGCCACAGACCAATAACTTTTGACTGAACGACTGTCGGGTCATCTATCCAAGGAAGGATCGTCATCCAACATTTTAAGCAATTTCAACATTTTCCTAAGCAGATTCCTAAGGAAAATGTTGAAAATGCTTGGGAAATTGTTGAAATAGCCTGGGAAAATGTCGAAAATGTTATAAAATCTGAAATTTCGAATTGGAAAAATTAACACTTTAGTACTGGCTCGACGCGATCGATGATAGTAAGGAGACGTAAGACCGGGCGTGGGACGAGTACCGACGCCGCTCATACTCGAGCCACGTTATAACTCCTTAGTGATGCGACCGAGCTCACAGGGATTGCGCCGTGTATTTCTGGATTGGTACCGTGCGGAAACTTAGTCACGATTTGTTTGATCGCAAACCCTGTCCCGTCGACCTTCCGTCTGACATGAACTCTGACGGCCGACGGATTATCGCGGATATAAATTTGCAACGCAACTAACTTGTTCCGCGTTCAATTTGTCTCGATGTGAAGCACATTTAGTGGCACGTTCTATGAACATCTGAAAACGAAAATCGAACGAGTGTGCTTACCGTTCACATGTTTGCATGTTGCGTCCTTCTCTTTCGGTTCTTTATCGACGGTCCGCTCTTGGCTCCATGGCTCCGACTTGTTGGAAGTCCTTCGAAGAGAAATATTTAGTAAATATTACAGTGGTCAATTCAACACAGCTGCATACAAAACAAAAATTAATGTCAGTGTTACAATAAAGTATACGGCCGCATAAATGTCAGAATTCATGATTCAGTTAAATGACAAGTACATGACATTGATGGTTCAACGCACGCGTCAACGGCAATGGTTCAAGATCGGGTAAACGACGCGACGGCAGTAGGTATATACATTCTTAACGTCATCGACAGAAATGATCCACGAGACTGATTCATAACGCACAAGGATTGAGACCTTGCAGTGTCTTAATCTTACTTTAATTGCATTTATATGGGCGTTAATATTAGCTACTTATAACGAATGCTTACGATGTACAGGCAGATAGTCATTAAAATCGCCTTTGATGCAGTGAGTACTGTCTAACAAAGGATTCGATGTAGTTAAGGAATTTACTTGTTAAGCCCTTAAAGCGAACCTCTGACCTACAAGTCCTACAACCTACAAGTATGCTTAATTATGTAGATTGTTGTATGGTTAACATAGCCTTTGTCACGACGTGACGATATTCTGAACATGCTCTCACGATTTTAATCTTATCGTCGTTACGTACGTGGAGATATTCGCCGTTGTGACATCTAGATAATGCCATAGACAGAGACGCAATGTTCTAATAAATTCATTTATATTTTGCTCATACTCGTATATAGTAAATATAATATTAAGAGAATTTTTTTTTAATCTTATATGATATGTAAAATATTAAACCATTATATATAAAATATTAAAACCAAGTTCGTAAGGATGGATGTATGAATTCCACACTAAAACAAACTTAAAGGATTTTGACGAAACTTTACAGTAATGCAGTTATTATCAGATCAGAATAACATCAAAAAGCAGTATAAATAAAATGTTCAATTTAGCCAAAACCCTTTGTCATGCCCGATAAGATATTGACGCGTACCTAATTGTTTCGCAAGAAATTATTTTAGTCCTACGGGAATCATGAATAAGGCGGCTATAGCTAAATTACCAAATAATAAATAACATTCAAAGGCGGCTGGCTAGGCTAGAGCTGGAAGGTACCTACTTGTTGGAATTATACCTTTATGGTTCTAAATTAAAATAGGTATGGAGGCGGAGCTTGGCGCGAGCCTGCTCAGTTCCAACGATCTCTCTCTTGCAAGCTCGGTAAAGAGTCTTATTAAGAAAACGGAATAAATTGAAATAAATACTGTCTATCTTACTCACTGTCGCGTTTGTCTTGAGCACCGACGCAACTCTGCAGCGAAGAGACAGAACTCTCCGAAGGTGAGTGTAAGTGATTTTCTTCGAGCACACTCACGTGCGCACACCAACATTTCGAACACTGAAACAATGACCGAATTTACAATTTAAAAAAACGCATATTGAAATCACACGCACATGTTTTGTAAAGGTCGGAAGGCAGGCTGACAGTCTACTTGACGGTCAAGCGACGACATAACTGCTGCAAGTTGGAATGGGAAATGAGATTCTGGCATCCCTCACTAACTTACCGAAACACAACAGCACACGTGAATTTATTTCACGGTGGTCTTTTATATAGAGCTATCGGCAGCTAACTTTAGCGGTAAACGGAATGTGGATACGCACGCGGTTTACTTTCTCACGTTACTTTATTTCAGACTTTATTCAGACAGATAGACCGCAATTTCATCCGAAAATTAACACATGAGAAAATATATGAGTAAGTATTATATCGCTGGGACGACTGTGGCGCCCAATCCTATATGTTAATAGAGGTGATAAACTAACTGTGTGCCTAATTTCATCCAAATCCGTTGAGCCGTTTTTGCGTTATTGAGTAACAAACATTATTAATACTAATAATAAATCTGTAAGGATTGGTCATGGAGTAAGTTACTTTGTTTTCAGAGATATCGTGTTTATAGGCTCTATACATGATACTGAAACTAAATTGACCATTTTTAGAATTTTTTTCTGTATGTATGTTCCTCCATAACTCTTAAACGAATTAACTGATTTTCACGAAACTTGGTAGATAAAAATTTAGACGTACAGGACACAGGATAGGCTACTTTTTTCTTTTTCAACGCGGACGAAGTCGCGGGCGCTAGTTTAATATATAAAATTCTCGAGTCACAGTGTTGCCATACTCCTCCGAAACGGCTTAACCGATTTTGATGAAATTTTATATGTACACTTGGTAGGTCTGAGAATAGGTTTTTATCTATTTTAATACGCGGGCGAAGTCGCGGGCAGCAGCTAGTAAATATATAAAAAAAATATGAAGGAGGCATAGGCTAGGTCCAGCAGGTCATGCGGCTGAGATGGAAAATGGAAAAGTTTTCAATCAAATAATAGTCGCTGAAAATTAAAGCCGAGCTAGATAAATAACTACATAAGTGGAGATATACTAATGGGCAGGTGGGAGACCGTTTATTTGTTGTAAGTGGCACTTGCGACACTGATTGATGTTTACGACTCAAAACACTAGTATAACAAAGACAATTAAATAACCTGTTAAGGGGCAAAACGATTAAAGTGTACGAGTCTAACTGACATTAGCCATATTATGCGATGTGAATAATATATATGTACTATAAATATCCAGCTTTAATAAAAAAGTATTGACTATAGAAACCCGCAGATTCATCCCCAGTACTTTGGGTAAGGAATCGCAGGAATAACTTCAAGGCAAAATCAGCGTGGTATGTATTTACACTCCTTAAATCATTGCATACTTACCAAGAGTTAGAGCGAAAGCCAATTTTACAGACCCCATCATTAAAATTTACAGGACAAGTCGATTAACACATTATTTGTTTATTATCGATTAAATAATTGTGTAAATACATAAGCTGTGAATAGTTGATTGATAACCCCCAAAAAAAATCGTACAAACCAAACAAGAGGCTTAATTTAACTTGTGGCAAAAAAATAATAGTAATAACGATATCGGAAAGGAAGAATGCGGTCTAGAATTACAAGTGATAAATAAACAATCATTGATCGTAAAACTTGATTTGTATAACTTGGATATGGATAAGGTTAAGGTTTATTCGGGAACTCAAATCAAACTTCTATTAGTCGTGTGTTTTATAAACATTCAGTGTAGGTTTTCTGGATTCCGACAATTCTAAAAGAATCCATTTTATAATCTTACATTTTACACAACACTTAAAATATTAATTGTTAATAGAATAATTTTATAATTGCTTGTCTGCCCGGTGAACTCAACGGTTGTTGGTCATCAGTGAGCAATAACGGTGAGGTCATTACAGGTGTACTCTATACCTGTCGTAATAACAATCACTTGATATCTAACGGCAAAAACTGTACTCACTCGTTCACATTATCTCCGATTGATTACACAAAAACTTGCCGCGCAAATAGCTGTTTTCTATGGGCCGTTTATTGTAGTCGTGATAAACAAATGTTGGGCAAGTTTCCATGAGAGTGTTCTATCTCAGATTATGACCGGTGTCGATTCTAAAACCAAGCCCACATGACGAGGGGTGGTTTTAGTGAATAAGAATTTCACATAACCTGCACATGTGTAATTGCGTGTTCCATATGTTCACAGATTCACTTATCTTTTTGAAGATATCCCGCCACGTAAAAAAAATCCATCTCAGAGAAATAGACGTCACAAGAATGCTCTTTATATAGCTGACTTATATATTATATGCTCTTTATAAACCTATCACTTATCAAGTCTATTAATTAGAAAGAAAGAATACTTAGACATTCAGACACGGACACAAAATGCACACTGATAAAATAAGGTCCAATAAGTACTGTTTCATTTCCTATAGTATCGTCCTTAGTGGATAATTCACATGCTGTTATTTCACGGTGGTCTATATGCTGATATTTCTGTATTTTACTGCATTTTTTTTTTTTTTTCATTTATTTGGGTACGATTTTACACAAGTAATAGTGAATTGTTTTAGAAGAAAACAAAAAAGTTGTAAGAAAAAATTATGGGTAACAAATCGTGAGGGTGCGGTTTAAACTCAAAGATGTAAAAAAATGACAATCTGAAAAAAAGTTTAATACAAGGATTAGTTACGATTTTTGCGAAGCAATTTCTACTGTCGCAAGGGAGACGTTGTCTAATTGGCAGGTCAAAGCACAGCTATTTAAACCACAGTATAGGAAACAGAATCGATACTTTTGATACATTTTAAACAAATACGCTACGGATGTCATGAGATTGATGACTTAAAAACTTACAAATGTTCGTTTCTAGGTTTAGATCCGCTTAGATTTTACTTAGGATTGTTTAAAATGACCAATGAGTTAACAATTATGCGCCTAGTTATTACTTCCCCTATTACCACATACGTAATCGTGGATGACACTAAAATTCTGGTTATCATTGAAGCGATCCATCAGTTAACAGCCGTCACAAGATTTATAGGCAATAAAGGAACAGCAGGGGCGTGGCCCTACCGCACAAGACCGTAAATTGTTTCAGATGACATGGAGTAGCTACTCATCCAATGAAGTATCCTCTTGCAATATTACGAGAAATACAAATTTAAAATGTGCATCTTATCATGAACTTATCCCTTGGATACATAGGGCACATTTATGTTTTAATGAAGTGTACACATGCTCGGTACGTTTGTATTCATTTACTGTTATTATATAAGTGTAAGAAAAGAATAATACCTACTAGAAATAGGCAATAAAATCTTACTACCCCTTTTAAATCATTTCTTATTTATTTATGAATTTTTTCATGTCTTCTTTAACTCATAATTAGTAATTTTAAAATAATGCTGCCACTAAATAAAGCATTCGTTCAAAATACAGACGATTTTAATGTATACTAGTATATTTATATTTTTTATATAACATCAATAAAAACAAATGTCAAGATTGTTTGCAAAATAAGACTTAAACAAACGAATAATGAATGAATATTAAATAAATTAATAAATTAGCATTTATGAAACTTGGTAGATAAACATTTAGACGTACAGGACACAGGATAGGCTACTTTTTTCTTTTTTAACGCGGACGAAGTCGCGGGCGCCAGCTAGTAAAGAATAATGCGTCATACAAATATTGTTTTAGGCACATATAGCGACAAGTCCTAAACAAAATGTAACAACTTCATACGCGCTGTATTTCTTTTTCCAGAATAGAAAGGGCGAAGTCGCGGGAATAACCACTAGTACATTATATAATGTATATAAAAATTCCGTGAAAACGTTTTTTTTTATGTTAAGGTCGACAGACAGGCTGACAGTCCACTTGATGGTAGGTGGCTACCGTCGCCTATAACTCAAGTAACGCCATAAGTGCTACAAGTGCGCTGCCGACCATAGAAGGATTGAGGATAAGGGATAAGGAAGGGAAGGGGTAATGGGCCCTGGCATCCCTTACTCACACACCGAAACACAACAGCACATAATGCTGTTATTTCACGGTGGTATTCTGTGAGGTGGTGGTTACTGCCGCCAGACGGGCTGCCCAAATGACTGCGAAACGCAGTGGTGCCCTACCACTACTTTTAAATCCAGACCAGAATCAATTTTCCAAAGTTGACCCTGCCGGAATTGAACCCGGGGCCCCTGAGACGTAAGGCAAGCACCCTTGCCATTCGTCCAACGGGCTCGTATCTAACTGATTCAAAATTTGTTGCGAAAACCACGTATAAAATTTTGAGGAGTTAGCTTCCATAAAAACTGATGAATCAAAACATTTATTTCAAATTACCCAAAAAAATAAATTGTGCGTAGCGCTAATTACTCATAGATATTATGTTGTATTCCCCTGTTTACCGAGCATGACTTGTTTATCAGTACCTTGAATTGAATCAACCGTAGTGTGTAATTAAAAGCAGTTTACTTACACGGTTGATAGGTACTTCGCAGATAACGCTGCAAATGCAATAAATCGCTATCTGCGCAACAGTTACTGCTCTGCACATCATACGTTAATAACCAGAAATAAGCGCGGCATGCGGAACAGACACATGCCTTGTTTTAATGGTACCTATATTGACATTTAGTGTTGATTCAGCCCTTGATGGGGGCTTACGTCATGCCGCTATCGCTCATTCGATCGGTGGTACAGTCATCAAATTATATCAAACGGATTACAAGTAAGAAATAAGTCATGGCTAAAGCGTATTATAACCTACGCACAAACACATCAAGACAATGGAGGAGTGACGAATTTAATCACTATCTCGGAAACTATTAAGAAAGTTAATGAGCAGGAGCCACGTGTAATGTTTGTTGAATGCTGTTTACAATAGTTATTATAACACACTAGCTGTTGTACGTGACTTCGTCTGCGTAACTTTATAAAATACTAGTTGGCGCCCGCGACTTCGTCTGTGTTGAAAAAGAATAAAGTAGCCTATCCTGTGTCCTGTACGTCTAAATGTTTATCTACCAAGTTTCGTGAAAATCAGTTAATTAGGAACATACATACATATATACAATACCTATACTTACACATTTATTATTCGTATTGATTGATTGATGATTAGTTACATATGAAAGAATTGAAAACCAAATGGAGTAGTTTCTCACCCTGGTTCTTAGTAGGATATAGTTCGATATCGTTGAAGATGCTCTGTACGCGGTCGGCGGACGCCGGCTGGTCGGACGGGCCCACGCGGTACTCCCAAGCATCTGCTACCTCCCTGGGGACAAAATGTTTACTGAGTAAGTTAATTAAGTTCACGTTATAGTTTTCTAGTAGTGGTGAGGTCGTTAGTTTATTTTTAAAGTGAAGCGTTCAGTCGATATAACAAAAGAGACGCAGCGAATATTTCTTACAATACAATAATATTTAGTTCAAAACAATATTAGGTGTAAATTTTAAAGTAACCATAAGTGAAACAAAATATACATATAGAACGATATAAACATATAAACGAGTCAAACACTTTTGTGTATAATAATATTCAGTGTAGGTATATTTTATTTTTGTTTGAATATTATTATAATTTATACTTACAATACAATTCTACAAAAATAAAATTTAAAATTCATTAAAAAAATTAGTTCGTTTAAAATAAAAAATAAATAAATTCAGATACGTACAAGTACATAATTGAATAGTATTACCGAATAAAATTTTAAACACAAAATACGTTCGTAGAAGAAAAAAATTGTAAATATATTTATCCCACATTACTATCACAACTGAAATTGACAGACATTACACAAGTCCTATTTATGAAATAAAGTTATCAGTATAGACGAATCTAGATACACATGTGACGAGACGAAAATGTTGATAATGACAAATAAACAAATAAACGATCGTGTGAAAAATAACTATCCCAGCGGTGATGTCACCATCATTGACTGGCCAAATGGCCACACAGTCAGCATTTTGCATTGACCGTGGAATATGCAGACTTATATTTGAGCTCCGATAGACTAAACATATCGAGTTACTTCGGTATTAAATTACTTCCACGGAAGACGATTAGCCTTATCGTCTGTGCAATTCTCACAAGAAATTACTCACTATTTGGTTTAGCAGAAACTAAAGTCAAATTTATAAGGCTTTTGTAAGAAACGAAGAGCTATATAATTTGTGTGAAGCAATGTTTATGTTTGTGAAGTAAATGTTTAATATAATATGTGTGAAGGAGAAAGATTCTCGATCGACTTGGTAAAGTGAGACTTCATTTTGATATTTTCCAACACTTGATAAGTTAATTATATTTATGTTAATTAGTATAGACATACCTAAGGTGAAAGCCCCAAAATACAAAAAGATAATTTAAAAAAACATTTGATAAGTTTTGAACAAATACTTATTGTATAAAAATAAAAATGTTAGTCTGTTCATATTCAAAAGTTTATCCAATTACCGAAAAGTTTTAAACATTTTAAAAAGCTGTGGATCCAAGTGGAAGGAGGGATTACTTCGACAAATGTTTGTAGCTTTTTGTTATAAAAAATATATATTTATCATAAAAATTTACAAACAGTTGCAATTTTCAACCGACGAAACAACAAAAAACAATATATTTTATTTTCTTATGTATGATCACGCATAACTTTTTACAGGGTAGTCCGATTTTGATAATTCTTTTTTTATTTGAAAGGGTGTACCCCCAAGGGGGTCCCATTTTAATTTGAAAAAAAAAATCCAACCCTAAGGGTAGGAAAACAGGGATTGATTGTTCACTCACTGATTGTAGCATATGAACACGCTTAACTTTTTACAGAGTAATCCGATTTTGATAATTCTTTTTTTAATGGATAGGGTATACATCGAAGTTGGTCTCATATAAATTTGGAAAAAAAAACTACCCAAAGGGTGGGAAAATGGGGGTGATTTATTGTTAACTCACAGATTGTAATGCTGAGTTGAGTATTACAATTAAAAATAAGTAATCAAAAGTGAAGCATTGTGGTAAATAGTAGATTATAGCCACAAAAAATTATAAAATAAAACTTTTTAACAAAAAATTAAACCGCCGAAAAAACTGAAAAGCATAAAATAATTTTATTTAAGCTTATAATAACTGAGTTCTTAAACTAAAGTAAGTATACCGAAGTAATTTTGAGTCGGCGCCAAACAAGCAAATTAATTAATTACTTAAAGAGTGATGCGCGGCGGCGACTCAAAATTACTTCGGTAAGTATACTTACATTAGTTTAAGAACTTAGTTATTATAAGCTTAAATAAAATTATTTTATGCTTTTAAGTTTTTTTGTATTATTCGTTTCGTTTACTTACTGATTAGTTTCCCCAAACTTAGATATAAAGTCGCAATCACATTTAAACCAATCCGCGGACTCTGTTATTGGTACCATGAAGTTTTTATTGAGCACAATTAAAAAAGCAAATATATTGAAATAATTCATCTCATCACCGTATGCTTTAACTGAACGATTATTTACACGATCTGTTGAGTAATGTCGTAAATTTCAATACAAGTATATAAAATAACTGTTGTAATGTCTAGCGTTAATTGTAATTAGTTGAGAGTATGACGTAAACACTCGAGACAGGGCACTCTTCGATCTTGACCCGAACGATAACCGAGGGAGGCACCAATGGGCAAATTGAACCAATAGTAAAACGATGAAATAAAACTTTCATAAATATGAAAAAAATCTTGTTTATTTTAGTTAAATTTTAAATTTTATCCTTTGGGAAAGGTTGGGATGATGAAAACACTGTTTTAGGATGACGAAAAGATACTGGGACGAATCGTCGCCAAAAGCGTTTAATTATATAATATACTTACCTCTTCAGTAAGTTATTTATTATATTATTAATACATACAACTTTTTTATGATTAAAAATGACTTTTTATTACTCACTGGTGAAAATATTTCTTATTTATTTACATACACATGTGATGACGTCGCAACGTTCAGAGCTCGAAGGATCAACTAGTTTAGTATAGTTACTGTATGTATTGTAAAACTGTGGTTACTGCCCAGGAAACGGAGAACGCTACAATGTCGAGCCCTACGAGCGCTGCGCAATATGTAGGAACCGATTTAAGTCATCAGGGGCAATTATTACGTGTCAACACTGCGGTTTTTTTTAAAGCGTGACTCGCACAAGCTTTAAAAAAACTGATGGAGACACGTGAGCTATTTCCTCTTCAAACTATTTATATGTATTAAGTAACGCTGTAATAAATAATTACCCACCTAATAGGTCGGTAGGTAGATACAATTGTTTTTGAAGTACCTACGCAAGAAGCTGTTATGTAAGAAATGATAGTCTAATTAAATCGTGACGTGATTAATAATACGCTCGTTATATCATTTTATAGAATAACCAATAATAAAATAGTATATAATGAGAAATGAGGTATTGTACAGGATGTTGAACAGATGATGTCACATTGCCGTCTCATTATCATTGACAGTTTGTTTGACCTTATGTCTGTTTTTGTCCAAATTTCATTTACATGTATGTATACGCCTATGCTAAAATTATTAGGGCTGTGTCCGCAATAAACACAAAATATGTTATCTGATTCCTAGTTCATAATTAGTTTGTATTTATGAATACAAATACTACTTTGATGGAAAACTTACAAGTGTTTAGAATTCACGTGCGAATTGGAAAACAATCGATTGACCTTCGCGATATAATAATAACCTTAGAAAAACTACTTTCCTTAAACATCTCTTTGATATGCAGGTTTCATTAGAGTGTACCTCAAAATTCAAGCATTTTATCAAGGACAAAGAGGATTCGGTCTCGCAACTTAACTAGCGCTTGCAAAAATATGGAGACTTTAAAATATATAGATAAATTAAACAATAATATCATTGAAACAAAAACAATTATTACAATTTTAGTCTCATTTTGGAATTATTACAGTATTCCGTTTTTGTTTATGGTTACAGTCCTAAGGTTTTAAAAGGGTTGAAAATGACGTACACTTACAGTCAAGTCAAAAATAAATTCAAAGAAAGATTCGCAACTTTGGGAAACTTGAAAATTGTTACACATAATTGAACCCGTCATTTCGAAAAAGGCACGAGTCACACTTTTTTCAAATATCAATTTTTGGCGCTATCTTATTTATTGAAGCGTTTCACACATTCCCTGTGCAGAGGGCACATCTTCATACATCACAAGTCCATTAAAAAGGCAAACGAAAACTGAAGTCTGTTTGAAAATGGCACGAGTCCTGGACTTATGCCCCTTTCGAATGAAATGAAACGCAACTATCAGATTAAACTCACTTTATAGTAGTGTAACATTATAAGAAACTAGTACTATCTGTGGATTCCTATAGCAAAAAGAGTACCCAAGGACAAAAAAGTGACTTTTGCTATTTCCAAAGTGTCACATTTCACATTTTCCAAGACCACACCCGGTCTTGTGACAACCATAGATTGTTTAGTCAGTCATGATTTCCAACTCTTACAGAGGATGGGTACCAGGCTTACCATCAAATAATACTCTTACCATCAAATAATACTCCTGCATATTATGCTGGTAAAGTGTCAATCAATGAAAGGAAAATGTCTGATTTAAAAAACACTAGAAAAATATATTCCACCAGAGTACCAAATTTTCTATACAGAGGTATTTGCATGGCCAACAATTTCAGCAAACAATGAATATCGCGAAAATCAAGACAGTTCCTCTGAAAATATTTGATTTTGTATGAACATTAGAGTCATTTTGAAAAAGGCATTAGTCCTGAAACTTAAATCAAAGATATCTGTATGATAAATGCTTTTTTTTTTATTAATTAAAGTCACAAAAAATATATATATCTGTTATTTAACTACTTCTATGTTCAGTTTCTTTACCACCAATAACTTTTTTTACAATAAACATATTTTTGTTGTTCCTAAAAAGTTTTAATTAATGGACTTGTTTCCTTTTCGAAATGACAGGTTCAATTAACTGCACTTATTACACTAAAAGGGGGTTATTAGTTTAATCACAAAAATATTAATCGAGACCGTCAACAGAAAAAGGAAAAATTAAAAAATGTTACACATAATAAGCTCTATATATGAAACAAACTGAAGCAAGCACCTGAATTCTTTAGTTATTGTCGTAACAGCAAGTATAAAACTTAATGTAAATCTTATAGGCACGGTGTTATTTTACCGAACCTAAGGAAGGAAGCGGTTACTCAGACATATTGCACCAAGTATAATAATTGTTTCAAATGTAAGAAGGAGTATTCCAAGAAGATAATTTACTGTTAACTTGGTTAAACGGTACGTCAAACGATAGAAAATGACTGATGAGATCACAAGTCTGGCAGTTTGTCAAACAAAGGAGGTTAATTAAATATTTGCTGTAAATATTTCAAAGACAACAGGAAATACTACGCTTTGTCAGACTCGCGCGACTCACGTTTACTACTGAGAACACAAAATCTCGGTAACGATAATTACGGTGAACGCAAAAAAGTAAATACATAGTATGCTGCAGGTATATCTCACTGGCTCATAAGCATAATAGACTATCAACAGAATTGGTGCTATTACTTGTTACGGGGTTGATTCCATAATCTAGCCCTTAATTCACAAAAGTTGTGACATATTTTTATTCCAGTTGCATCAACGGAAATAACCAGGCACTTCATATATAAAGTACCTACTTTTGATTTGGCTTGAAAAACTAAAGATCTGCAAAACATAATTATAGTGCCAAAACTGGGAATAAAAGGTGCAACGTGAAAGATATTTGCACTGAAAATACGCTAGTCAGGGGACAGCGCATTTTGTTCGCCATTAATTACCTTTGCAGATAAATGTGTAATATCTTTTAGCAAGCAATTCATAGCTTTTCATCTAAATAATGTTACGAGGTAGAAAATTGAAGAATCCTTCAGGAGCGATGCTGGAATTGGACTTTTCAGAGTCCAAAATTATACATACTACAGAGCTTTAATATTTGGTTAAATTTTGGTATTCCATCCCGATGGTATCCATCCTAAAATAAATTTAATTTATAAAAGAAATTTCATTTAATTATAGAAGACAATTAAAAGTTAGCGACGAGACAAATGAAATGACGAAATAAAGCAAATCGCAATCTAGTAAATTTAGAAATGTTGACAAATCTTTTATCAAGTCTCAGGCGAAGTAGTAGGTACACTTATTTTCTGTAGTTATTAAGAACATATGATCCGTAAATCGGATAGATGATAGTATAGTAAAAACTAAAACGCGCGTGCGACCACTCGATCGTTTATAAAAATATAGCATGACATCATGGTGTGTGAATGAAATAAACAACCGTTCTCCCTCTCATACAGCGATACGCTTGTATAAATACATATGCAATTGCATTTTTTACTTCATTCGTTCGTATCTTATGTTCCATTCCATTTATCGACATGAACGATAATAAATCGATAAAGAAAAACTTAAATACCTGTTATTTAAAAAACCTGTCTCCACGTAACAATTGCCGTGTCAGACAAATACAATATAAAAGTGTTTGATTTACATATTTCGTGGGCGAAATCCCCTTGATTAGAATTGATTTATACTAGGATGTTGATGTTTGGCAACACCTATAGCCACGTGTGGCTCAGTGGCTCACTCAAATAGGTGAATGTTTAGAAGGACAAGAAGTCAACCAATGACTAAGCAAATGGTCTTTTGGATCTGACGTCATTTAAAGTTGTTGACCCGAATGCTCGTCCAAGCTTCGTCCGCGATATAATATTATTATTATAATGAGTTACAATACAACTTTATTTGCATCAACCGAGTATCACAAAAATAATATACAGGATATGATATACCTACTAAAAATCTTATTACGCAGAGAGAATCTCGTATCATCCCGTAGGTGATCCAATCTAAATGTCACATTCAATTTGTAAACAATGCGTATAAATTTTCATGTCTCGTTCCGATTTATTTGTTTTATTGCTTACCGCTGAAAACATGACAGACGTACAAATAATGCGAATCGAATTAACAATGAGTCTGACCATCGATTTTAGTTAATGATATCCCCAAAATATAGCTCACTAGACAAATACGGCAGTGTTTTTATTTTTTTGATATCTTAAAAAATGACCGAGTTATAAGCGTTCAAAGTACGCGCGCCACCCAAATTTTTTAATACTACTCGCGAACGTTGATGACGTCACAAGGGCCGATTCTAGATGCAAAAAAGAGAGATTTGTATGTTTGTAATTAATTAACTCAAAAACTACTGGACTGATTTTAAAAATTCTTTCACCTATAAAAAGCTACGTTATCAACGAATAACATTGGGTATATTTTATAAAGTTACGCGGGCGAAGTCGCGTGCAACAGCTGGTAATATCATAAAGAGAGTAGATTTCTATTTTAGTTTGTAATTAATTAACTCAAAAACTACTGGACCGATTTTAAAAATTCTTTCACCTATAAAAAGCTACGTTATCAGTAAATAACATAGGCTATATTTTATAAAGTTACGCGAGCGAAGTCGCGTGCAACAGCTGGTAATATTATAAAGAGAGTAGATTTCTATTTTTTTTGTAATTAATTAACTCAAAAACTACTTGACCGATTTTAAAAATTCTTTCACCTATAAAAAGCTACGTTATCAGCGAATAACACTGGGTATATTTTATAAAGTTACGCGGGCGAAGTCACGTGCAACAGCTGGTAATATCATAAAGAGAGTAGATTTCTATTTTTGTTTGTAATTAATTAACTCAAAAACTACTGGACCGATTTTAAAAATTCTTTCACCTATAAAAAGCTACGTTATCAGCGAATAACATAGGCTATATTTTATAAAGTTACGCGAGCGAAGTCGCGTGCAACAGCTGGTAATATTATAAAGAGAGTAGATTTCTATTTTTGTTTGTAATGAATAAACTTAAAAACTACTAGACCGATTTTAAAAATTCTTTCACCCATAGAAAACTACATTATCAGCGAGTAACATAGGCTATTAATATAGACTATAAAATTACGGGGACGAAGTCGCGTGAAAACAGCAAGTTGATTATAAATTATAAAAATATTCTTAAAATGATTCTTGAGCGGGACTTACGACAAAGATTTCCTCAATACTTTCTGCAGTTATCAGGTTCGGAATAAAAATGCGTCAAAATTTTCAAAATTTTCAAAATGGTACAAAAATTCAGAGGCGCCGGAGCATTTGAAAATTTAAATAATGACCGTTACTTTTGCCATATAATAAATACTAATAATAATAAAAAATACTAATAATTTGTACATAATATATAGTGCCTATATATTATGTACAAATTCAACCATCCACACACCTGAATTATTTTTCCAAGTGCCAATGGATACGAAAAGACGTAAAATGTGGATGACCATGAAGCCCGTCACACACGTATTTTATTTTAGTGTGTGTAAGACATCGTAAATTTTCTCCCTTTAAAAAATATACTTACCTGCCTAGTATACTAACAAAAATACCTATTACACTCTTTATGATATGAGGATGACTTACAACCAAGTATATGCTTGCAAAGCAAAGTTGCAAGTAAAGTTGCAAACCGCAACCTAGCTGATACAACAAAACGTACATTTACATTTTGTGTCATCGAGACAGTTAAAACAAATGAATGGTATGTAGTACAGAAACGTAGACAAAAACAACTGACCCGCAGGATACCTACTTCATTAAGATATTCCGAACCCGATAACTTCAGAAAGTATTGAGGAAATCTTTGTCGTAAGTCCCGCTCAAGAATCATTTTAAGAATATTTTTATAATTTATAATCAACTTGCTGTTTTCACGCGACTACGTCTGCGCAACTTTATAAAATATGGCTTGAGTTACTCGCTGATAACGTAGCTTTCTATAAGAGAAATAATTTTTAAAATCGGTCTAGTAGTTTTTAAGTTTAATCATTATACTCGTAAACAAAAATAGAAATCTACTCTCTCTATAATGTTACCAGCTGTTGCACGCGACTTCGCCCGCGTAACTTTATAAAATATGGCCTATATTATTCGCTGATAACGTAGCTTTCTATAGGTGAAAGAATTTTTAAAATCGCTCCAGTAGTTTTTGAGTTAATTAATTACAAAATACAAATCTATCTTTTTACTATGAACTTGCGTCTAGCGTCGGCCCTTGTGACGTCATCCACTTAGCACGGGCGAACTTGAAAATTTGAATAGCGACCGAAGTTTCGGTGTCAATAACTTCGGAAATACTGCATCGATTTTGATGAAACAAAAACTTTTCACATGTACATAACCATAGCTCTGATATTATGTGTGTTTTATAGTCATTTTCAAACCCATCGGTCAGACCCATTGGTGTAGCGGCGTAATTAACGACATCACCTCCACCTCGCGACCTGCGCAAATAAGTCACCATGATGTCATACTAGTGTTGTTGACCCAACCGCAAGATGAACGAGCGTTGCAAATGTCGCTACTCATTCTAAAACCAGTTTTCAGTACTTTCGTCAAATATATAAAGTATACGTCCCAAATTTAAACCGTGCCTTATCTACTTTAACTACTCAGGTGTACCAGTTATAAATAACGAGCTATAAATAAAATTATAAACTTTCTATTGAGCCCAAACACGCTGTACCTGTTGAAATTGCTGAGGATTTGGGTTTCCCGCAGACTTCTAGATGCTGCAGCATCAGATCAAGGTTACCATGTCATGGAAATACCATCGAAGTAACTGTATACCTTAATTCACATCAATCGAACCTCTGGAAATGAATGATATCTCTTCATTAACTAGGATAACTGGCTGATGACTTTTAAAACGCCTAATCAGATCTTCATAAACTATAGTTAAGAACCATCTTGGTCACGTTAGCTCTCATATCAGAAAACCAGATCATAATAGATGAATTCAATCAATCAATTGTTTTTACGTCGGGCGTCTAGGGTTTTTAAAAAATGAAAAACAACTCACCTAGCTAAAGACCCTTTCAACTTGACGACTCCGTTGCTTTTATTAGGTACGTTGTTGTTGACATTGAATCCATTGTGCTGTGCGTCTGATTGCTCGCCCGGTGTCGTCGTTCGGTCGCTCCTCTCCGTCGCCGTTGCTAGCTTGCACGTAGGTGGAGATGGTTCATCCGAACAGGATATTCCCGTTCTCTTGGGCGGCGTAGTCCTCGGATAAGTGTGGTGTCGGGCCGTTGTCGCCGCCATCGACTCGCGCCACTGTTTCGGTAACGTCCTCGCACAGAATACATTCGTTGCAGTCTTTCGATTTATTTGGAACCTATTATTTTCCATTATCGCGCTGCTCACAACGGTCTCCATTTTTTTTTTTTCAACACAATTCCTTCACTCCCTCTTTAATAATGTATATTTGAATCCATGCTTGTTTCACTAACTATAACAGTTCACTGTTTTCTAAATGCAATTTCTATAGTCCTACTACATCCCTGATTCAAATTTATGATTCTCACTTTATTCTAAGTTCGATAATATTTTGTCACCTCAATACTGTAAATTTTGTATGAGATCTTTTACCAATCTTATCGATCGCAATGCACACCGAAATATAAACCATTTCTAGAGTTTGTTTATTTGCTGCATCAACACAAAATGAAGACATTAAAAAACTGAATGTAGGTGAATAAAGGTAAGTATGTTAATAAATAATATTTTTTTATTAATAGCGTTTTATTATTTGTCCCTAGCACAAATAACACGACATAATAATGCTTCATAAATTCATAATGAAAATATGAGCTTGTGTTATTGGTTTTTTATCAGGAATCTGAAATTACTGTCAGGATACCAGTTATCTATACTAGGACGATTCCTGGGAAGCACTTAAAATGTGATTTTCTGGACGAATTATTCTTTCCAATTAACCAGTAATTTGCAAGGAATTCTGCTTATACAAGGTTGGTTGTTTATACAAGTTGGCACGAGTGGGCTATTAATTCAATTTATGAGCTTGTCGATTTATGGTAAATACAATGCTTTTACATAAGAAATTACAGTTATGCGTCTATTTTTTAAGGTGCAATATGGTACATGCTTCGAGCCCTAATTGAATTTATTAGGGAATGGTAAATAAACTGAGCCTTATAGAATGATATCATTAGTTGCGGTCTAGTTGGCGAGTTGCGCGCTCGACTGCATTGCTTGCTGCAAGGATTTTGTGTAGGCTCAAAATTAATACGATATCTGTAAATGGTGCAACATTTGATTTTAAAACATCCATTTTGTAAGCAAATCAAACACGTCATTTGAAAAATTATTAATATACCTATTACTTTTCTCGTCAGAATTTACATAACCACTCATTTGTTTAGTAAATCCTACATCTGCTATTGGAATTATTAAAACGGTTTTAGATTTAAAATTTTTAAAAATGTTTCTAAATTCTCGCTGTATTTACATGAGAGGTTAAAATAAAATTGTGTGGAATTTACAAATGTATTTATGATGTACCTACGCAAATTTTTCACATCACGGTTTTCACGTTTCTTACTTTACATATATTGTAGTATATGTAGGTAATTTTCAGCAGTTGCATATTGTGTAAAGGTAGAGTAGAAAAGTTTGCGGAAGGCTTCACCGGGCAACACAGTGCGGTCGGTGAGCGGTCGCGGTAGGCGGAGGGGAGGCGTGGGCGCGCTGACATCACCGCCTCAGCCAGTCGTACTTACATCACCGGCGACTGCCTCCCACCGGCTGCGGCCCAACATACTGCACCACTGGCATCCGTAAATCGCCAAACAATAATATTGCGAATCGACCAAACTATCACCGACGTTCAATCTTCAATTGCAGCAAGCAATGGAATCGACACTTAACTGATTTTTTTTATTGTTTGCTAGTTTGTTGAGGGCCAATTCGCGGGGAAGACAAGAGAAAATGACAAAGCCAAATATGGGAATAAAACATGAATATCCATGAAAAGCCATGAAGTCCATGAAAAGGAAAATATAATAAAGAGAGAAGATACTTTGTATGTTTGTAGTTAATGAATTAACTCAAAAACTAGCGGGCCGATTTTAACAATTCTTTCACCTATACAAAGCTATATCATCAACGAGTAACATAGGCTATATTTTATATAGTTATCCGGACGAAGTCGCATGCAACAGCTAGTTCAAACTAAGCAATAAAGCAAGAGCAATTCTTTGTAAACATGTTTTCAAAGGATTGCTTTCGCTTAGTCTTAGTTACATGTTACAAAGTAAATGTAAATTTAGGTGCACCTAAATTTACATGTAGATAATCCATGTTATAGGGAGCGAAAGCCGCGACGTGTGAAGCGCATTTCCCACGGCAATAACGCCAAATTGGTTTATCAATCACAACGGGACGGATGCGGAGCGGTGCCAGCGACCGCGGCAGTGGGCGTGGGCGGAGCGAAGCATGTACGTATACACCACTAGCTTTATTGCATTGCGCGAACTTAATCAACTCGCGGCTTGTATTATCCTATTATCATAATAATACTTGACAAAAAGCAACCATTCACGGAATCTGTATGGCTTATTTCAATTACAATAAAAAGCCATTTTGAAATGAGCACCACATTTCATCACTTCTACACCACTAGAGCAACACAATAACCAGAGTCAGGTCAAACGTCTCGCGATAACAAGAAGGCGGAAACGGTCGCCGATTGGAGAACCGGATTCACAGGCAGAATCGCTGAAAGGAATCTATCTGGCCATACACAATGGACGCGAGGTCAAGCTTTTGTGGCTCACGTTGCCAGCATTATGCTCTCATCTAGAGAAGGGATAAAGACTTACATTGACGTTCGACGAAATAAGACTTTATGTATACGTTGGCAATTGGCATATATAATAGCATCTAAATTACCGCTATATAGTCTTACTGAATTAAACCAATATGAAATATGTTTTCATTACAATTGTAGGTATATAATGTAATGAAATTGTATGTAATGTTTTTATATATAATTTGTAAAAAAAAATGCACCTGTGCGAATCCGGGAGCGGGCCGCTAGTTAATAATAAAATGAAGTATTTAAGATGATTGACTTGTAATTCAAGTGCCCTTTGATTATATTAAATTTTATGCTAAAACATTTCAATAACGTGCAGCTTAAAATTTTCACCAGGTGATTATTCTTAGTAACATATGAATTCGATTAAGTTGTTAATTTTATGTTAACACTGGAATAACTATTACAGTATATTTGACGACTTAACGACATACATAGATGTTACCAAGCACTCTGTGTAGGTAATGTTATTTTAAACGATCTAACGGATTCATTTTTGTATGCAAAATACTTAAATTAATTCAAAATTATTCCACTAGTTAGGAAATCCTATTCTCCTTCTGCTTGATTGTGCATACCGTTTTACATTCTGTAAATCTATTTGAAGGTTTTTAGCATTTTAAATCGAGCAACAGTCTCGATTCAATAATATTGAATCTTCAATAAAGATTGAATAAATGTTTTAACACCTAAGAAAAGGGGGCACGGACGAAGTCTCGGGAAAAGGCTAGTCCTACTAATATTACAAATGCAAAAGTTTGTGCGGATGGATGTATAGATGCTTGTTACTCTTTCAGATAAAAACGGCTCAATGGATTAGGATGAAATTTGGCGCACAGATAGACCTGGCAACATATTATATTTTGAAAAAATGTTAGGTTTCCAAAGGGATAGTTAGTCTACAAATATTGCATGGATGTGCATGGAAGATGGGAAAAAAATAATTTGGGTGAATCTTGAAATAACGATTTTTTTGTAGGTTTTTTTTTTACTAATCTTTCGTGAAACAGTATTTTTTTTTCTACAATTTATCCTTTCTCCACTTATCCGCGCTTGAGTTTCAAAAAGTTATCGATTTATTATGTGCGAATTAATGTAGTATTATCTTATCATATCTAAAAATGTGAATTAGGCATGTGACTGTTCCATATTATACACGTACACATACCACATGCAAATTCGTACTATTTACATCTTTCCAGCCACGTATTTATGCCCGCCTTCCACCGCGAGCGGAGCGGACCCATTAAGGACTCCGTTTAAACTCGCACGACTAAACTGCATACTTGTGTTTCCACCAACAAATAGGCGAACGCAAGGAGTCAGCCAGCAAAAAGAGTCGTGCGAGTTAAACGGAGTCCGCTCCGCCCGCGGTGGAAGACGGGCATATTATTTCTGCCTCTGTGAATTTATTCTCTATGCGTATATCATATATACTAATATTATACGAGTAAAGAGGTAAAGCTTGCATGTTTGTATGTAGGAGGGTGGTACTCATTCGATTAAAAAAAAAACATTCTTTAAATTGTTAGAATAGAATCTCAGAACTGTCATAGGGTGCGGGCTCTGGCTAAGTATTTAAAAAAATATATACAACGCTTGGCAAAAGTATAATGTCGGGCAGGCGTCAATGTATTTCAGACTTTATAACTATTGCTTTACATATTTTGTCAGGTGTTATATCTTTAATTTTTCAACGCAGCCAAAGTCGCGGGCACCAACTAATGCATAATATAATGAATTATCTATTTCATATCATAAAGAGAAAATATTTAATGCATTTATGTATTTTTGTATACTATTGTATGTATTTTTGTAAACTCAAAAACTACTGCACCGATTTTCGTGCTGTTTTCACTAATGGATAGAGTGGTTTTCGAGGAAGGTTTTAGTATGTATATAATTTACAAAGTTACGCGGGCGAAGTCGCAGGCACCAGCTAGTTAAATTCATAAAATTCAGAATTATTTTAATGTGGTATTTAAAAATAAATATAAATAATTTAAAAGATTAGTACCCACAAGCTAAGTCCTAGTAGCTTAAATAAACCAAACGTAATAATTCCACCCATGCGTCTTACAAAGATAAGAAACACCTTCATTTTTTCTCTTCCTGAATAATAATCTAACTAAAAATAGTTCCGAACATGTATGTTATGTATATAAAATAGCAACTACAATAATACCTACTATAAGTATTATTTTTGACAACTTTTGCCCGCGACCTTGTCCGTATATCTTCATAAATTATAATCCATGTGTTATTTGTATTATATGTATTCAAAAGTAAAAAAAAATACACATGAATAACGCCTGACATCTTTATCGCTGTGACGACGGTGGCGCCATCATTGTTCACGATAGTGGCGCCGATTTTTTATATTTTTAGATGATCCTCAGGAACCTAACATTTATCCAGGATATATACATTTATCCAGATCACATATGGTTAATCCAGATAATCAACTATCTGTATGCCAAATTTCATCCAAATCCCTGCATCAATCCTCACAATCTTTGGCATTTATAATATTAGTAGGACGTAGATTGCTGTAAAGTTTCATCAAAATTCGTTCAGTATATTTTGTTTCGTGAAAGAGTAACAAACGTCCAACATTCGTCTTCACAAGATTTTGGATTTTGGATAGTACTTAATAGGATTACAATCATTTGCATTAGAATATTAAAATAATGCAAAATCTTAGTTAAAAAGCGCTTTATGTGTGTATTTTTGATAGGTTTAAATCAATGGAAACATATGAAACATATATGGAACAGTAAACATATGAAATATTTATCTACTCTATAAAAGTTACTTATTTTTAAAGCTATTTAGACAAATTGATTCATTTTAATAACAGCTTGAAATAGAACGAGAATTTGATAATAGAGAAAAGCTACAAAGAAATCTATTGTGCTTGGTATCCTGCCAGAACAAGCAAGTCAATCATATCTGTCGCTAATACACAAGAAACTAACAAGAACATTCGAAAACCTCAACATACGTACATCAATACAGGTTTACTGTATTCGTTACACGATAACATTTCAAAGTATTGGGGGATTGGTAAGTTAATAAGTAACGGTCAAAGGCATAGAGCCGAGCATTACCTTTATTCACCTGCGTACCAAGCCAATCGATAAGTACAATATTTCCACCAATATTCAACTTTGAACGTTGGTTTCACATAACGTCACCCGTAAATAAAACTGGCGTGTTTGTTCAATTAACGAAACTACATAACGTGTGCGTAGTAGACACGCGGACCACACGACAGAGCCGATCGTACAGCACTGACTTGACTTGACTCGACTCGACTGTGCCGAGTGCCGACTGAACTGACTGAGCGAGGCGAACGCAGGCTGTTTGGTGGTGCGGTGGCCGACGAACGATAGCAAACGCCCGACCCTACGGCGTCTACCATGAAACCGCCAACGAGACGCATTTCCATCGTAAACACATATTCTTTACTCATTCCAATCACCGCACGATAAATAATTTCTTGTATATATTTCATCGGATTTATCGTTCAACCTCCTGGCAACAATAGGTCAGTTAATGACAGCCAAATTAATAAACTTTAGCGGCCGTGTAGCGAGTCAGCTACGACATTGTGTAGCGCTTGGTAAGGAGCAATCATTATTGCCTCACCAACTGATAACAGGGAACACATTTACATACATATAGTATACATTCGAATGCAAAGTAAACAAACATACAGCATATGTGAACAACGAAACGTGCACGCTGAAAAACGCTCAATGAAAATCCAAGCAGCTTACTAAAACTTCTGTTAATCAATCGTTACGCCAGATAACTATAATAAAATTTATTTGAGCAAGTCCAATAATCCGTTTACAGTTTTCACACGACAAAAGGATAATAATAAATATGTTCGTCAAAACCCTCCAACAACCCACAGTAATTATAGCCTCTCAGTTTATGTTCTCTGATGAACAACTTATAAATTTAACAGTTGGAAATAAACTTGTTTTATTAATGATGAAAAATAGGTGTTTTTTGCAGTGGCACGTCACCTTGTTTCGCAGCAATAAATTGGACCGCCACATTATAAGCATTAATGGGGGCAGTAACCACCCCATTATAAATTATTACAGTTATTACAGCGTGTAATAACAAAATCTTATCGTTTAAAGTCGAAGAATTCGACATGAAGTGTAATGTAGTTCCTCATCGCAGTTACTAAATGGTAATGGCAATTTGTTTTCCGTTTAAATAACGCGAACCGCAGAACTACATTTCTACGCGTAAATATCTTCAGTGTCTCCTTGAAAGGACAAATTCTTGTTTGGCTTTTATATGAGATCATGGACCAAAGAGTAATGCAGCGCACGACAGTGCTCTTTAGTTATAAACTTAATTCTTCAATACATTACTATTGAATTTACTTCAATACTTCTTGGTGGTCAATCTAGTAAATGTTCAACAATACGACTGCTACTTATCTGATTTTAAAACGATGATTAAGAATTATCTTTATATTAAGGGCGTAGTTACTTGGCTATTGGAAGCTTTGAGAGATTTTTGCATCACTTTCAACTTAAGAGTGGGTATAAAGCAAACAAAATATGTAATTTCACCCGCGTGACCCCTTGGACGTGACAGTGACACAAAATACGTAGATCTAAGCACAACATGCGACGGAAGATAGCGCATCTCGCTGAATAAAAATGTTATAAGTAAGTAAGTGCCAAAAGTATTAAATATTAATTATTCGTAAACTACAATGTCAAATGAAAAATTGTTACATACACTTTTAGCTCTGTAATGTGTGTCATTTTGAAAATAAAACTAAAATCGATGGAAATGAGAGCTCACTTGGTGATTTTTTTCTATCGAGAAAATTTCATTATATTATGTTTTCTGTTACAGTCGTCACTTTCATTTATAATGTATTTATCTATTTAAATTTTTTCATTAAATTAGACTTTGTTTACTTAGATAAAATTCAAATCTAGGATTGGCTATTTCTCTTTATACCCGCTCTTAAACCGTTTCACTGACAATAGGCAATAGATGGGGACTTTAGAAAACCAAGAAAATGCTTTTTTATCCAGAATATACGGATAAAAAAATCGACGAGAAAAAATAGCCAAAAATATATTATTTTCTAAATTTAAAATAAAGAAACGCAGTTTTATACGTCAGAAATAAAATTCGACAATGACCCAATTTACAGAGATTAGGCTATAGTAATGTGTGTAATGTGTTATATTGTGTCCTTTCTGCTATTATCTTTTTGGATAGAGGTCGTCTCGTTCACATCCAGCGTTTCCTAAATAGTTAAAACTATGAAAGTATATATTAAATCATTATTATTATTTTTTAAATTTTATATTCATTAAACAATATTAATGACCAAATTAACATTTTGTTTTGACATTTATCGTTAACTTTTTACAACATCTTGTTGAAACCAAACGTTTTGACTCAAAACAATGTTAATAATATCGACTACAGTTCGCTATTACATAGGTCAGCAAATTACCCTTGCTAGATATGATATGCAAATTGTAAATAGGTAATAATAATATACCTAGATAAAATGCACCAGAAATAGAGCAATAAATTAAACAAATATTTCCAAGCACGGACGGTCTCAAATCAGAAGGAAGATAATATGAAATAAGCTTAATTGTTATCGGCCGCATTGAGGCCTGATGTCATCGGTAAATGATTTATCTATGTACCTAATAGGTTTTAAAAAGATAACACCAACACAGGTTTACGTGTAGGCACTCGAACAACTAATGTACTATCAATTTATATAACCAGGGCAAAGCAATTGACAAGTTTTAGAACCAATCGCTTTAACAACATGCAAATATATCATTATACAATTTGCCTTGAACAGTCTACATTGACAAAATATTACAAAATAAATATAAATAACCTACGGTTTTACTCAACTGTTCAAGTATACATTCTTTTTTTTTTGTTAAGAATAAATTTTCAATAGAATATAGTTTATGACTTGTATTAACATATGAGATACTTTTTGATCCTAGAAAAATGTTAGTTCCCGAGGGATCGTTTAAAAACATAAAAAATCGGGCGCCACTGTCGCCACCACCGTCATCACAGCTATAAAAATGTCGGGCGTTATAATTACCTAATTTAATTTTCTCAGGTGTAATATTTTTCATTTTACAACGCTGACAAGTCGCGGGCACTAGCTAGTAGATAAATAAATACAATATGAAACCGTAAACATCTTATTTTCTTACAAAATTTGTATCGTGTTTCTAACTACATACACAAATTATATAAATTGTGGGAAAATGGGGTACATTTAAAAAAAACCGCAAATAATAAAACCAAGAACGTGTTCTGTAAAGGTAATCGGTATATTATGTAATAGTTAACAATGAAGCGAGCTCGAAGAGATTCAATTGAAAATTATAATTTATGCCGTCCGGTTGAATGTGTTTACTCTGTGGTATGTCGAAGAACAATGACCAAAATAAAGTTGATCATGCCATGCCATGGAGAGCGTGCCCCGATATTTTGGCAAGAGGCGGCCGCGGCCGGTGCGTGTCGTGAACGCTCGATGGCATCATCGCCGTGGAAGATCGTGACGTCATCGGGCCTTTTTCCAAACGTGGCCGCCAGACAAAAATAGTCCCCGCACTCCTCCCCGCCCGTCGCTTGCCCCTCGCACCGTCACCGACAAATATAGGCGGTCGACATCCAAGTGTTGAGAGTGCCGAGTCGCCGGTAGCGGACCGACTCACGCCTTCGCAGCCAGATGTTGGGTTGACGACTGCGTTGCATCTCAACAACACCAGACGACGCTTGATAACGCACAGAGTTGATTTCACACCTTGTTATTAATTCGTTTCGTTCGTATTACATAACTAAGCATATCCAATCACCTATTAAAGATTAAATTATGAACACCTCCTTCAAGACTCCTTCAAGACATATTTTGTATTTAAGGGAGTAACTAAGTACACTTATTAAGCTACATTCGCATTTCGCTGGACGTTTCAACCGACTTCCAAAAAGGAGGAGGTTCTCAATTCGACTGTATTTTTTTCAATGTTTGTTACCTCATAACTTTAGGATGATTCTTTTTATTTGAAAGCTGGTGCTTCTCGTGTGGTCTGTGTGGACTTCTCGTTTACTGCATGAGAAAACGGTTTGAAGTCTTTTTTTTTTGTTAAAAAGAGTTATAGTTACACGTGTACAGTTCCGCTTCATTACATTTTATTCCAGTCATTTCAAGCTTTTGTCCATAGAAAACAGCAGTTTTGAATTGAAATGTATACGAGTCCGTTTAACTTAAACGCTGCCATAGAAAGAACAAATCCAAATTAACGAAACGAAAACTTTTGTGAAATCATTATTCCTACTAAACCTAATTCCGTTAAGTGTAAAATACTTTATACTCGTATACGAGGCATGCCTTTTAAGTTTTGTCGTTTGAAGAAAAAAACACAGCTAGAACCTTATAGTACTTTTTATTGTTTTTCAAAGTATTCACCACGTAGCTTAACACTTTTCTATTCGCTCAAACCAGTTATTATAACATTTATTCCACTCTAAAGTGGGGGTGTTCAAAATGGCTGACTTGAAAGCGTCGACTGCTTCTTCACCGGACTGGAACCTTTGACGACGAAGACTTTTCTGCAAGATCTTCTGAATGGTTGTCCCTGAGATGCCTAATAGAGCCTCTATCTCTCGATACGTCAAATGACGATCTTCGAGAATTAGTTGTCTCACAGCATTAGTTGTTATCTTCAGTGAAGGCGGATTTTGGGCGTCCTTTGCGAGATGTCACTAACACTAGTATGTCCACGCTGGAATTCTAAATACCAGCGTTCGACTGTCCGCAGACATGGGGCTTCATCACTGAACACAGATGTTAGCTCTTCAAAACATTGAAGCCGTGTCAGGCCTCTTCTAAAGTTGTAGAAAATTATTGCACGAACATTTTCCTTAGAAAGATTCATTTTCGTACGTAACCTGACAGATTCCAATCGACGCTGTGACTAGGGTTGCCAACTTTTTTTAAAAAAAAATAACTAAATTAATATTTTCAATAAGAAAATTAAAGTATTTGCAAGAAAAAAAAGTATTTTTCAAATTTATATAAAGTAAGTAGTATTTTCGCACACTTTATTGTTGTGCAAAAGTATAAAGTAACATCATAAATAAAGTAGAATACGTTATTATAAAGTATGGTTGGCAACCCTAGCTGTGACTAAACAATAGCATTAATCCTAATACTTTCAACTGTTTTGAGATTCAAAATTTAAACACATTCGAATGTAGAACAGTTCCAAATTCAAAATTGCCGGGAAATATGGAAACGACAGAACTTAAAAGGCATGCCTCGTATTTGAATTTATTCAAATAGTTAACCGATGACACACAATTCTAGTTAAATTATGACTGAACTGAACACCCATCATGTGCAGTAGGAAACAACAAAGTAGGTATAACCAATAGTTAGTATGTATTCAATTCAATAATAAACTGACCCAATTAAAATAAGAGATAAAATATGGTCCGTAATCCAAAAAATAATAGTTTTTTTTCTTTTATAATAAAGTCCGCCCGTAGATTCATTTTTCAATTTATTTTTCTAATCGCTTCCAAAATAGAAGAGAAATTAAAATAATAATAAAAAAGTTTTTTTTTATCATAATCATCGTCTATAAATTAGGCTCTTAATGGTTAAAGAACCATTAAGAGCCTAATAGACTCCCATTGCTGCTGACAACACACAACAGCACACAACAGCCGCTGACCACATCCACTAATTTCCCGTGAAGGGGTTCCATCATCTTTTCTTTATCCATTGCTGGATTTATTGTCCTCTCCAACATCCAATCTTCAAATGCCATCGTAGCCAGAGAGGTAACTGGCTAAAAACTGTTAACTTTATGGAAAAATATGACCCATTAAATGTTTCTTTTGTCTAAAAATAATGCCTACTATCAATAACTAAATACGACTTATATTTGAAGATTTTGAGAATCTTAGATTATCAAAACCTTAGTTTGTCTAACAACTTACACCTAACAATTTAGATAAGAAATTCATAATATCAATTTTATTGAGTGTTTCACAGTTTATGTATTTAGCTGTGAAAATAATCGTGTTATCTTTTCCAATACGCAGACCGAGTAATTCTGATTTTTCGTGAGTAGATTCGATTAATTTGTGAGATTTTTTTTAAATTTATCAGTTTATTTTCTGTTGTTTTTTTTTTTCAATTTTCAACACTATGGATAATAGTTAGTGCCGTAAGTACCTACTGTAAACTAAGCATAAAACATGGTGGTACTTTAACAGACAGGCCGACGAACTTCCATTTCATGGGAGGTCAGCAATACAGTCACATTTTAACACAAACAATTCCTTAGTTAGAGGTATCCTAGATGCTGACGACCTTGATAGGATGAAGAAATGAGGGGATAACAAAATGGCTGCCTGACATCTGACTCGCTCACCGAAATGCAACAGCAAAAGTGATATTATTTCAAGGTGTTTTTCTGATTTATGTAGGTAATTGGTTGGTTAGTTTATGACTGCAGAACGCTATGTACTAGTGTGCTCTGCTACGACTAAAAATATATCACGTTGAAACAAATATTATAATTATATTATTAATATAACACCTTAGAAAATATCTGATATCTTTATCGCTGTGAAGAAGGTGACGCCGCCACTGCGACACTAGCGCCCAATATTTTTATTTTTTTAACGACTCCGGAACCCAACATTTTTCCGGGATAAAGAGTATTTATTGTACATGCTGTGTTATTTATGCTTGGTATACTAATAATAAATCTGTAAGTATAGTATGTATGTATGTTCCTCCATAACTCTTAAACGAATTAACTGATTTAGAGGATTTTGCAAATGTAAATTTTCCAGACAATAGCCGACTACTAATTTCTGCATAATTCTGTCACAATTCTGGATATCAACCTACAGTATACACGGCAGTAAGTATCACACAATCACATATTCATTGTATCGAATTGTGTCGACGGACGATGATAGGGAAATTTTTCATAATGTCCTTTCATTTCTCAAAACGCACGGCGAAATCTGTCAAATATTCAAATAGTTTCTTCTCATCTGAATAAACAGAGAAGTGATGTCGGTGGATTGGTCCGCTTTGTTCTATAAATACTTGCAATATATCTAACAAAATTGTTCCGTGTGTCGGTTGGCCGTGTCGTGTAGGTGTTTCATAATTCAATAGATGAATATAATAATTGCTTTGTTCACTGTAAAATTGTAACTAGCAACAAGGACAACTGGGTTGATAAGATAGCATCAAAAGGCAAATATATTTCGGTTTACCACGATAGATATTAAACTTTCACCAAGCACGATGTTCGTGAGCACGTCGTGTGAATTGTTTGGATTTTTTTCGCCATTCATTGCTGAAAACGTGTGCGACAACCGTACGGTTCCGAGAAACCTACTCGCGTTTCCTGGAAGCGCTACTATAGACGCACACATACACGCGAACATTGAATACAGACAGTAAACCAAGCACACAGCGGCGTCGCCTACGGCCCTGATAACGCGCAGCCGTGACGAGACATATCGGTGCTCTCATTAATCGTCTTGTATTGCGTGCCCAGCTCGGTTTACACCTAATCAAACAATTTGCTTCGCAGGAGTTACGATGCGGAGCCAACGGAGTCACAGCGAACGCTACACTACGAGATGAAATTGTGTCTACGCAACTTCATCACTAATAAAATCGTGATGGGTTTATTGTTTAGATTTTATTGCATAACCATAAGTTACGTGCAATCTTATCTTTGTGCATGTGACAGCGATTGCATTACGTAGGCATCTATATGCCTAATTTATTTAGTAGATACCGCTTTTAATCAAATACAGGGAAAGCGTAGCAGTAGTACGAGAAAGACATCCTGGTGGAAAAATTTAAGAGACTGGTTTAGTTTCCCTGGGCCACAATAAAAATGCTACTATACTTATTGTCGCGTATTAAACCAAGTGACATAGAGAGAGTTACATTTTCCAGATTGACGTTAGTCTACCAGTCTACCACTATTTGTAAATATTAGCCATTTTTTAAAAAGTCAAGATCAAACCTTGTGAAACTTGATTAAACTAAAACAAAACAAATGAAAAGTGGTGAACGACTTTTCGATAGTCACTTCCTCTAAACTAAATGGTTGAAAGTTCAATGCAATGACGACAAAGCAATGAGGTCAGCAGGGAAATGGCAATGGTCAATAGCGATGACTTGACATGTGAACTAGGGAGCAATAAATATCAATTAACTTCTCTTTGACTGCTGACAATTTAGAATAGTTGATATTTGATAGATCATATTTGAGAAATGTAACATTTTATTTTGCTTGCATATCATATTTAATTTTTTGTAACTCCTCCACTATTTCCTGCTAAAATGGAGAAAGAATTTATTAAAAAAAAAAAACTATGTGCTAAACAATAATTTTATGTTAATGTCATACTCTGGTCAGCTAATAGGAGTCACGTACTCTGGTCAGCAAATAAACCCAGGAAGTGTTTTAGGAGTCAATCGAGTAAGTATTTCAATTACAACCAAATTAAATAGCATTATTGTGTTAAATATTGAAAATCCCGAGGGATCGTCTAAAAAATTGGGCGCCACTGTCACCGTGGCGGGCCACCGTCGTCACCGCTATAAAGATGTCAGATATTTTCTCTGATGTTCCATTTTCCAACGCGGACGAAGTCGCGGGCACCAGCTAGTACCTATATACACATGTAGGATTAGCTGATGCCCGCAACTTCATAGTACGCGCTGTAGTCCAGTTTTAGAAAATCCCATATGAATGTAACATTTCTCCAGGATATAAAAAAGGTATCCTATAGTTCAACGCAGGTAATCATCAATACATCAATGAAAACACTATTCAAGGTTAGGCCGTTTCTGAGATTAGCGTGCAGAAACGCACAGACAAACAGACAAAAGTTCTAAAAACTATTTTTTTCTTTTAGTAGTTAGGTAACATAAAAGTACAATATGTACAATTTATTTTTCTATTTAATGTACAGACACGGCTCGTTTACGATGATTTTATTATATTACTTACCTGGTGAGGCTGGAAACAAGATTGCTGCCCGCGGCGGCGGCCCGGCGCTCCGCAGCCGCGTCCACCATGCCTCTGCATCACAGCGCCGGGCATCACTAGCGCCGATCGCCCGGTATCACCACCACCACACTGCCCCTACTTCCACTACCACACCAACATCACCGTGCATGTGCACACATGCAACTCCAAGATACCTGATCTCTTGTGGTCGATATCTGACACTGCCTTGTGACTATGTTGTTGTACTTTGCTATGAACCGAGGCTTCTATTCCTATGTTCACATAATAAACTTAAGGCCCAGGATGAATCTGAAACAAATAGTTAATGCATTATTTTATACTACATATATAAATTATCCGTTAACTCAACGGATTTTAATGCGATAATCACATAAAATTGGAACATTTTATTAAATTTAAAGTATGTGTCTGTAATAGAGGTTCTTTTTATTATTTACACATATGTACTTAGTTTACTCATTTAAAACTTTATTGACATGTTTTAAAAACAACTATCTCATTATCCAAATTAATTTCTGAAATGGCTAAAACAATTTTGAGGGTGATTTTTTGAACTGCTAATTGTAATTTAACTGTTTCCTTAAAAAGTAACAGCATATCCATCGCTGTTTCAAGAATCGAAGATTAAGAGTAGCATCCCGTTGAACTCTTTGGAGAGCGGTAGTAATCTTTTTTGTGTTATTTTTCTACATGCATATAAATATGTTTATCAATAATACATACCTATCTTTTATGGTGTATTTCAGTTCTAGTTTGTATTTAAGTAGTATATTAAGTCCATGTTATGTTTGTCTATATCCTAAAAAATAAATATGTACCCATTATTTACTGTGTTTCAATTTTGTGATGATTTCCATAGTTAAAAATAAATTCAAGGATCCCTAAGAAAGCCCGTAAAAAACAAAGGGGTGAGAGGAGCGGGGGAAGTCAAAAGTCATGTTCTATCTTGCAATGACCAATGTGAGGTTAAAGTCCTCTTGCCCGTGTCCAGCGCATTTGTACTGCAGATGTCCGTCTGATACATATCTACTATTTAGTTTGTGGTCTCCTTATCCTTATTCCTACTATGGTCGGCAGCACACTTGCAGCTCCTGAGTTTTTGCTTGTGTTATTAGCAATGGTAGCTACCTATCATCAAGTGGACTGTCAGGCTATGTGTTGACCTTGACATAAAATTCCAACATTCTAAACACCTACCTCCTACATTAATAGATTGGAAATTATTTAAATTTTTTATATGGAAGATTAACATCTAACAATGAAATTATAAGCAGGAACACATTACAGTAAGTTGGCAAATAAAAAACATTCATAAAATAGTTTTATCTATATTTTTTTGTTCAAATATATTCATATAAAGAAGTTGTGGGTAGGTACTTATTGTCAACTATTTTTTAACACTAAAATACTCTGATTGATAGAATAGATAGATAGATAAAATAGAGTGAAAATTCTTAGTTTCTGGAATATAAAATATTGATTTGTTATAAATTTAGAATAAACATAGCAAGACATCAATAATACTCCAAGGACCAACGGCGGACAACCAAATTATCGCAATGAAAGGAAAACGCAGTATCTATATGTAGGTACGTACGTACCTACCTGCCTACAATAATATGAGATCATCGATACGGCAAATGTATTAAATATAAATTTAAATATGACTCACCCTTCATGTACTCGGCTACAGAAAGACCGTGTAGGTTATCATTATCACTAAAGTGATGAACGTCACACGATATACATACTAAGGTGTAAATAACACGCAATATTCCACTATTTCCACTGGACAAATTTTGGCGCACTTAATTTAAAACTTCATTGATTCACTGACAAATTATTGTTTTTTGTTCAACTAATACTTAAATCATTGCAATATTTATGCATACAACATAGATTTCAATATTCCGTATAATTTGTGTACCATAAAATACGATAAAATTCTGTAATGTAACTGTAGGGTACATTTTACATATTCTTTCTACATCTTGTCATTTGTCCATGACCCATGTCAAAAACATGGAATAAAGAATGGAAAATTGGAAACAGAAAAGTATAAGCTCGCAGTTGTCAAGCAAAAATATTTCGATTTACGAACTAATAATGTTTCCTTTCCTTCGTAGCTTTTTTATCACTGTTTATTCATCTTGCTCACTTTTAATTTCCGTCTTGCTTCTGAAAGTAACCAATGCTGCCATCTGTAAAATCATACTTTTATTATCTCGCATGGTAGCATTCTAAAACTAGTTCTAGAAAGCCAGTCAAGAAGTCATGCATATATTCATGGACCATATATATATGTGGTAGCATGCCATGAACAGAGACTATCATAATAAGTTACCTACTCCTACTATCATAAAAGCTCAGTTCAGTAAAAGTACAATTTCTACCTACTTACTTAGACCTGGACAAGACCTGGAAGTCATCTGTGGCAAACTACGATTTCGCATATTATAAGTTATTCTATGGATTTCGCACAGAGACAAATTGCAAAAGTTTTGTTACTCTGTGGCCAGTACACCTTTTGCATCCTTTTTGCTTCCGACCATCGACATAGTCTGGGTAGCCATCTCTATTATTTTAATTGTAAAATAACGTTTTTTGAGAATACAAAAATGTTAAATAAAACAAAAGCAATGGAGAACACTATAGTTGTTCCAATCGTTTATATAACTTTTGACAACTCGAGTACTAATCAAATAGTGATACCCTGATGCGCTAGCGATTCGATTTCTTTTAACAATCGATTTTATTCATGAAGAAGTTTTAATCGATTTAACACATTCATTTTTTTATTTTTGCTTAACATTTTGCATTGTTTTATAACATTTAAGTTACTTTATCTTATATATTAAAATAAACCACTTATGTTAAGTTAATATTTTTATCACGAGTGATGATGAATCGAGTTCATACGGAGAAGAACAGTAATTATTTATAATTAAAAATAGTATTACAGTACCTATTTTAGTTGTTTTATTTTAATAGATTTATTTCAAAACGGTTTTTATAGTCTGTGGTTATTCATTAGGAATCGCAAATCACTAAGTGGGCGGTGCCCGTCCATGAAGTACGGTATTCTCTATAGTACATTGTACCGAAAATTATTGTAAAACTTCCCGCGCGTGATCTGTCAAAAGTTAAATAAACGATTGGAACAAGTATAATGGTTTTTTTCTCTCACCATATCTACAAAATAGGTAACTCGAGAAAAAGAACCTCTATTTTTTTTCCCATCTTCAAAAATGACGGAGATATTAAACGTTAAAGTACGGCTTCCGCCACAAAATCCGACTAGCGACCACGCTAACGTGTGACGTCATACTGCGATTCGGTTCTGCGTACCTCCATACTCGCTCGCTATAAACACAGCGTAAACACTTAAAATTATTATTTTATTACTGCAAACCACTTAACAAATCTTATGAAAATAAACACTCCGCATTACTCGCAGTCGGACATGACAATCGCAGTATGACGTAATACTGCGAGTCGGAGTAGCGCGCGAATGAACGCATATTTTAAAAAGCGGTTAAACTTTACAACGCTATAGGACTTTGGATATCCTGGCCCGATTTCGATGAAACAATAACTACTATTATTTGCACAAGTACGCGCATCAAATCCAGTAACTTTTATAGTAATATTTGGATGTGTTGATGTACTCCATTATGTCTTCGCTCGTATAATAATTTTTAGACGAAGCATATTTTGAAGGCGATACTATAAATTTAGATAAATAATATATATATTGTGTTTTATTGACCGATTCCCAGTACTTTCTTAACATTGTAGTATGTCAGCATCATAAATATTAAAACTAATAAAGAAATATAAAAAATACATCATATAAATAAAAATGAATCCCTAAATGTGTTGCTAAGCGCAAAACTTAAGAACGGCTGGACCGACTTTAATTTTGTCTTCACTCATGGATAGAGGGATAACCATGGAAGGTTTTTTACGTAAAAAAATGCACCCCGGGCGAAGCCGGGAGCGGGTTGCTAGTTTTTTAATATTTTTTAATAAAATCGCATGAATAAATATACTTATGAGACGCTGAAGCACAATCTTCATAATTGGATAATGGAAAATCCTCATTTATCTAATGCGGGAATTACTAAATTAAAATAAACTTTAATTTGGTGTAGGTAATATTGGTGACAGTAACAATTTATAATAATTTATTATTTTGACCCTTAATTTTTTTTATCAAATAATTTGGCAAAATTTGTGTTGGAACAAATGATAGTGTAATTATTTCCCTAATGAGATCTAAGTTCATAAGTTCGTTCTGCTGATTGATAGATAATGCTGTATATATACAGTTGGCAACCCCATTTGACAAGGGCAATAAGATTAAAACTTAGAATGAGGTACATAAAAGTTATTTACTAATAATACAATAGCACCTACTGGGATTCCCATAATTCTAAATATGTATTCCAAATAAGAAAATTATACTTCCAATTATGAATCATGTCACCGAAAACATTATGTTACTTATCATAATAAAAATAATAATGTTACTATAATGAACGTTTCTACAAGGTTACCTCAAAATATTTTTTGTGACACAATGGTCTGCACTCTGTTGATGAAAATTCGAAACATTTAATGCTTCTAAACAAGGTCAACAGTTTTCATCAACTCACAATCGACGAAAATAATTATTGTCTAGTGTATATTATGATCTATCTTGGAAAATTACGTGTTTGTTACTTAAATCGTGTATATATACAAAGGGGTGTCCGCGAAAATGATGAGTATGTTGTTTTTCGCAATCACAACGTTACATGAACATGGATGACCTAAAATGCGAATACGTGAAGAAAAAAAAGATGCTTTGGACTGTCACAAGTGATACAAAGTGAAATATTTATAATGAATCGCCTATTCATTATCAACAACCTTATACATAATAACAACATTGAACAATTGGTGCACCGCTCGAATACAAAAGTGAAAATGTGATGTGTCAAACGGATTGTTTACCTCACGGTGGACAGGTGAGCGGTTTGTAGAAGTAGCGGTGGGTGGTGGGCGGCATGTCTGGTAGTTCGAGTCCTTTGAATGGCGGTTATGAGGCCGCAGGCGGGGAGCCCGCGATGAGGCTCACCGTGCGAAAAGACCTCTTTCCATCTGTGCGCATCCCAAAGTTGGGCTCTACGTCCCCAGATGAGACTATGTTGAACGACGAGTTCGAAGATGTATCCTGCGTGAAGCTCGAGACTGATTTCGAGCAAAGCATCGATGACATCGCCAACCAGAAACTGCAAGTGGTGAATGGTGCGTTGCCATCCTTTTCGAGACCTCGACACAGGAAACATAAACAGCACTCTCGGCACGACATGGACCGACCTACGAACAATGGCTGTTTGCCACCTGAGAGCAAACGAAGAAAAAGTTCATCTCGGAATTCCAAATACAGGACCTCTCAATCAAATAATGCGTTAGTGTATCAAGTGAAAGGTGGTAAGAACTTAAATTTAGTTAGTAGTAGTGAGTGTCAGGATGTTGACAATGAGGAGAGCAGTGACAATGAAGTGAGTGAGGAGAGTGAGAGTTCAGAAGATGAAGTGCTCAAGTGCAGTGTTAAGTTACCACTAGTTAATGTACCTAGACAAAGCGGGAAGCCGTACAGTCACCAACTTAGTCAATTATCAACAAAAAAGAACAAATCCAAGGAGTCTTCCAAGGAGAGAAGGACTCACACAGTTGCTCCGTGTAGCGGGAAGCCTCGTTCAATGTTAGACATTTGTTGTTCACGTAGCAAAAAGAAATCAAAGAAGTCCGATTCTACGGCCACATATCGGAGTCAAATTGTGGGTACTAAATCAAAAATCAAGATAAAAATAAGAAGGACGAGTGTCCATCAAACTGTGAGTAACACTTTTCATGTTTTATAATTGCGTTCTATCTTATTTTATTTGGTTATTTAATTAACAAGCTTTTTATCGAAATTTTAAAGAATTTTTGTATTGTATACTTAATTACATATTATACTTATAAAATCGTTTGTTGTGGTTGACTTTCAACTAACAGCCCAAAGAATTATGTTTAAAAAGCTGAAATTTGGAACATAGATTTATTTTATAACTCCCAAGAATCTAATAAGAAAGGATTTTTGAAAATTTCAACTCAGTGTTGCTAGTTTTCTATAAACTTTATTTATAATGAATTTCATAGGGCCAAGCATTTTTCTTTATAAAGAAATAACCAAATTTTACTAATTACATTAGTTTTTAATTTTACATATTTCTAATTAAATTATTTCAAACACATATAATTTGTTAACTTTGCCTGACGTTTTTTTGCTATGCCAATAAGCATTTGTTTTGTGTTTTCTTAAGTATTTTACACATCTTACACATCTTAAGTATTTTACACACATTTTACACACATAAGAATTTTTCAATAAGTTTGGTGGCATAGAGTGATTAAACATAGTTCAAGATCTATAGTTTTGTATGTCCTGAGACCAAAATTCCATGAATTTCCTTGACATGTTAGAGGCAATGAACAATAACAAAAGGCAGCTGTTTATGACCTCCGGCAACTTAGGCACCTCAATGATTTAATTTGAATCTTTTGTAAGCTGATTATAAAATGCTTAAATTTCATTATTTATTATTTTAAGCTTTATTTTTTTTTCAGTTAACATTAGTAAATAAAATATTTACTCATGTGAATATATTACTTCGTTAAACATGTTAAACAGACACACTGATGGTTCACTTGATGGTAGGTGGCTACCGTCACCTATAACACAAGCACCAGCGCCACAGGTGCTGCAAGTGTGCTGCCAACCTTAATAGGATTAAAGATAGGGAATTAGGAAGGGATAATAGCATCCTTTCCTAATAATAGCACACACACTATTATTTCACATTGGCCTTACTGCCACCAGACGGGCTGCCCAAATGACTGTGAAATGCAGCATTCCCTGCCACTACTTAAACGTAATAGAGAACGGCTGTTGAGCTAACAACGGGTTGGGGGTAAACAATTAAAACATCTGAGGTAACCAAACAAATTGAACAAATTTCTATATTACTAGCCATGCCCGCGACTTCGTCCGTGACCATTTTTTTTTACATACAAACCATTCCTGATTATCCCTCTATCCATAAGTGAAGACAGAATTAAAATCGGTCCAGCCGTTTAGGAGGAGTTCAGTGACATACACACGCACAGAAGAAATATATATATAGTCAAATACTTGTACTGGTAACACTGTACATGTATTTACATGTATGTTTCTACAGAAATTCACTTAAAATCCTTATAAAAACTTTACAATTAAACTTTATAATTTCACCAGTTGTCCTTGCAATTTTTTATTATATGATTGTTCTATTGCCCATGGTTTCAATGCTAAGTCTCCAAATAAATTTTAAAACCAAATATAGTAAATATAGTTTCCCAGCATGGGAAAAACAGATCTCCAAATCCATCATTACTATGTGTGCTGTTTTACTAATTTAAACTCTGTGACAAGTTGGATTGGAATTATTATTATAGTTTATATAAAAACAATAAAAGTAAAGTCTAGATAACTAGTTAATTAATTAACTATAAAATTGAAGTTATGAATTAGCAATTTTATAAAAAAAATCTAGTTAGACCACTCTAAAATATAGCATGTCTCTGGTTTGGTAGAACAAGACTAAATGGATGCAATTGAAAGAATGTTTGGTCAGTTCTTTTGTAGTTATTACATCTTTTTTTAATTCTTTACTATTTTTGGTACAATACTCTCAATTTAAACTCTATTTAAATCTCTACAAATCAGTTTTTCTTTCCTTAATTTAGAGGCCTAATTAAATAATGTTACAATATGATAAAACCATGTCAGTATTATTTTGAAGAATTATAAAAGGTACTCATGGTATACAATGTTTTCAAAAATGGAGTGCACAAATCCATTCTTGTCTAGACATTAGTGAATGTCATGTCTATTTAATATACATTCACTTATATTAATGTACACTGAAATGAAATATAACCTTTTTATACTTTTTGTGAAATTAATATAAAAACAATAAAGAATAGTTTTTCTGTGCCATTTCCACTTTGATTAATTCTATTTTTTTGAATTTGTATAATCTTTGTAGATCACACCTACTCCGACATCAATTGCGGACATTGGCCAAAGAAAGTCCAAGAAGAAACGTGCTGCTTCTCCAGTCCCAAGTGAGAGTTCTGGTGAGGAGTATGATCCCTCTCGTGGAGACACAGCGGCTGCAATGAGTGTTGCTGCTCCCAAGCCACGTCATCAACCTACTAGGACACGCAAAACTAACAAGTCTAAGAGTAAGGGTAAGATAAACTGCATAACTACAAACTTTTATAAATTACGCTCATACACAACCAGAAATTGAACCATTGCAATTATTTTTATTACCATATTTGTTAGTGTGAGTTATAAGTAGAGACT
Organism: Synanthedon formicaeformis; assembly: GCA_945859745.1. Classification (NCBI taxonomy): domain Eukaryota; kingdom Metazoa; phylum Arthropoda; class Insecta; order Lepidoptera; family Sesiidae; genus Synanthedon; species Synanthedon formicaeformis. Next base: position 5,890,677 of record OX243958.1, on the reverse strand, counting down.
GTATTTAATATGCATTTGCATGTTGCATTTGATTTTGAATATTAAGCCACTTTTCATCGGTTAATGCACATTTTTCATTGGTCATTGCATATTTTAACTGAAAAGCCACAGATATTTTTAAATTTTCGTGCATATTTGTATGCATATTTCGAGCTTATTATATGCCAGTTAAAATTGTTCCTTAGAACAAATTTTTTTATGGGAACTTGGATAAATAATAAACAGAAATGTCTACAATTTAAATAATTAGCAATATGATATTTAAAAAAATAAGAAAATTAATTTCCAATTAATTGTTTACTTGTGTTGTAAAAGTAATGTGGCTATTATTATTGTTAGGATTATTTCTAAAATTTACTATGTATTGTATTAATAATAAGTTGTATACATACAATATTTATCTGTTGATAGATAAATTTAACAAAGGCATTTTTCTACTTGATGTTTCAGAAAAAAGTGAAAAGACTGAAAGAACTAGGGTTAGTGCAACAGAAAATAAGGTAAAAGAAACGGGCCCTCAAAGTCCATGGGGTTTCTCAATGCCTGAAGAGATTCTCACAAAAATATTTGATAATGTTGTTACATCACAAGGAGCTTTGCCTACGCTAGTGAGGTAAATATGCAAACATTTTCTTTTATGAAAAATAAATGACAGAACATGCTATAATTAAAATTATAAACTAACCCCCGATTTTTCTATTGAGCCCAAACACGCTATACCTAGATCTACTGTAAGTTGCAGAGAAGTTGGGTGTCCCGCAAATTACTTGATTCCTTCGTCAACTAGGAAATAGGCGGATGATCTTCAAATGCTTGAATAGATCTTTATAAATAATGGCTAAGAACCATCTTGATCACTTCAGATTTCAAACAACAAAAACCGAATCAAATTTGGTTTATCCATTTGGGTGCTACGATTCCATAGACACACACACACAGATACACAGGCACACACACATCAAACTTATATCACCACGTTTTTGCATCTGGCGTTAAAAAAGAGAAGATCAATAATATCACACTAATGTGAACATTGTAATTGGTGATATAATGTGACATTTTGTAATGAACATTTCAGATTGGGCAGGGTATGTAAGTTATGGCACAGCGTAAGCTGTAGGCCCGAATTGTGGAGGAATGTGGATCTTGCGCAACATACAATTGAAAAATGCAAAACCGACTACAAACTTGTATGGCTCCTCGAGAATCGTTTGTCGCAATGTCAGACTTTAAATATCGGTAATATTTTATTGTATACTTTTTCGTATTATGTAATGGTACCAGTGATTCCAAAAACCTCTTTTCTACTTCAAAACCTGATTTTTAGGAACCTGATTTGCGCGATAAAAAATATTTAATCTAGCTAGATTAATCTCTGATTAGTCTAGATTCATCTATGAATTTTACGTTTTAGTTTCTTTAAAAATTGTTTTGAGATGAATTTTAAAAACTAAAAATAAAAATTATATTTTTAAATGTAAAGTTCATCAGACAGGCCTACGGTCCACTTGACTGCAGGTGGCTACTCTCACCTATTAACACAAGCAATGCAACAGGTGCTGCCGACCTTACTAAGGTTAAGAATATGGGAATAAGAAGGGATAGGGCAATGGGCTCTGGCATTCCTTACTCACTTACCAAAACACAACAGCACACATGCTGTTACTTCACGATTGTATAAAATGCAGTATACCCTGCCATTATAATATATTGGTATATATAATAGATACATAAGATATATATACACTATTTACTAGACATAAGATTGAGCATTAAAAGCGTATGGATACACTCACGTTTTAGCTCAATGGAAAGTGTGCAACGTGACGTGGGTGTTGGCGTGTGTAGCGGAATATTGCACAAACCTCGTGGAGCTGAGTGTCGCCGGATGGAGTCGACTCACTCCTGAGCAGCTCTTCGACTTGGTACAGGGGCTACCCAAATTGCAGAGGCTCGATTTGTCTCTTACGGTAAACTATCCTTTGTCATCAAAATTTCATTTATAAGTTTATCATTATCACCTGCTGTTAAAATAAATTTGTTTAATCTGTAGAAAAACATTTATAGTTACTCATCTTTTATCTTCTATACTTATAAAATTGTTTGTGCTGATTGATTTATATTATCATCACACAGCCAAAAATAAGTCTAGAAAGCTGTTTGGAGCATAAATTTATTTAACAATGTGAGCATCCGCTAAGAAAGGATTCTTGAACATTGCAACATAGGCAGTCGTTAGTATTGAATTAAATTAAAACTAAATCATTGTAACATAAAAAAATACGATAAAGCTCCACTTGAATATATTATATTTTACTGATTTTAACATAATTAGTATAACAGGACCGATTTCTAAACGTGTAGTGGTTTAAACAGGGCACCTGACAGATGTGAAACATGGATGGGAAAGCTACCAGAATCTCATGGCAAATGGGGAAATATAAATTTGAGTGAAATATGGAAATTGGACTAAACTATGTTGATATTGTTTATTTTTTATTTGTCTTCGATAGGCGTCGGCTTATTAATATTAAATACTTATTTATTAAAAGGTTTAGACATTAATTTTAAACATTTTTTTAATGTTATCAGTTTCTGGTATGCCTATTACGAAGTTGCATTAGAAAGGCATCTTGTGTGGTTCGCAGAGCGAGACGGGCGGCTCGAGCACTTGCCTGTCGGCGACTTCGGTGGCGCGTGTCGTGGAGAACTTCGGGAGCCGTCTGACGCACCTGACGCTGGCCAACAACAAGTTCACGGCGCTGCCTCAGATCCTGGCATCGATCGCGGCGTACTGCCCGCGTCTCGAGGTGTTGGACATCTCGGGGGCGCTGGCCACATCGCACCCCGCCGCCGTCCCGCTGGAGGCGCTGCAGCGTGGCTGCCCGCGCATGCGCGTGTTTCGCGCGGCCAACGCGCAGCTGGTGCTGGCGGCGGCGTCGCAGCGGGCGGACTGTCCCGGCTGGGAGGCGCTGGAGGAGCTGTCGGTGGCGGGTGAGGCGGCGGCGGAGCGTGCGTGCGTGGGCGAGTACCGGTTGGGCGACGACGCTCTGGCGCGACTGGTCCGCGGCGCCACCCGCCTGCGCCTGCTCGACCTGCGCGGTCTGCAGCGCCTCTCTGACTCAGGCCTCGTGCGCGTGCCCGCCTGGGACCTGCACCATCTGTTTCTGGGAGGTAGGCAGAGTGCCCTTTATTTCGTGGGCATTGAATGAAATGAGATGAAACGCTCGGCTATGTACAGCTCGTTCCGGGCATGCTGTTATGCACTGCCTGGCCATAATTTTTCTACCTTTTGAATCGGCCAAATCTTGGCCCGCTGTCAAATGTGATAGATTTTATGTCAAATGGTGCATCTTTCGATAGTAAATTAATTTTAACGCCTAAAGAAATACTGCTGTCTAACTCAAATTCTATTATATATTATAGGTCGTCCCAGCACTACCAAACAAATCCAGTAATACAACAAATCGACTAAAGTAAAAATTAACATCCTTCACTTGCAAATTACTGGGCATCGCCTGGTACTTTCGATACTACTCGGTCGACAATTGTTCTATTTCCGGCTTTGGCATTAATGTACTATTTCCCCTACAATAGAAAAAATGATAATTTAATTTTTCAGTATGATACAACAGCTTCATAATTGAACCCTTAATATTACCAACAAGTCTTCTTCACTGCTGAAGGTCATGCCCCCTCTGAACTGCATTGGTGACTGTCAAGATTATATAATTACAACATAAAAGAAAAACATCAAATTGTTATGCCAACATTAATTGTTATCTGACAAATGCAACTAGACGTGATTAAAAAATCGATTTAGGTGAACATTGTTAAGTTTGGGTGCTAAGATTCCGCTAACTAGGGGATTTGTACGCAGGTTGCAACGTGTTGCGTCAGAGCAACGCGTGCCTGGAACTGATCTGCGAGAAGTGGTCCCACAGCCTGGTGGAGCTGGACCTGTCCTGGGCGTCCGCCACTCGCGTGCTGGACGATGCCGTCCGTGCTCTCGCTGATTCAGCCACCAGCAAACTCAGGTACTAAGCCACTCTCCGCTCGGTTTTGTCGGAGTAAAATCGTGTAATGCAACGGAAATGTGTTACAAGAAGCCGGGATTAACAGAATGTGCGCTATTTGATTTTACCAATGACCACTTGCGGATGTAACCGCAAGTGTTGCAAAAGTGAAATATTAAAAATCAGTTAAGTTGCCAGCAAAACATCGGGAGAATTATATTCAAAATAAATAATTTTTAAATTGTCAGAATATAGAAACATTGTAATTTGTAACATTGATCATTTATGTCAGATGTTACTACTGTAAGACTCATTGACTTTTTTTTTATACCGTCTGGCACCCTAACTCAATCACCAAAACAAAACAGCACATATACTATTATTTCACGGTAGTCTATTGTAAGGGGGTGGTTACTTCCGCCAATGACTGCGAAATGTATTGTGCCCTGCTACTACTTTTCAGATTCAAATCAGAGCCAACTTTGAAACCCTGCCAGGAATCGAACCTCTCAAGAGACAGAGCGTTAAGGCTAGCACTCTAACCATTCATCTAACAGTATCTACTTTCTCGTGAACTTACCTCTATGTCTAATCATTTCAGAATACTCAATCTGTGTGGATCGTCAGTTTCTCTGGAACCTGTCAAGAAAGTTCTTCTCAAGTGTCCCCACATAGAGTCCATAAACCTGAGCTCGTGTCGCGCTCTACCTCGCGGCATGAAACGTTTGTATACGGGCAAGGAGCTTCAAGATCTCAAAGACAGTCTGGACCCACAGAAGATGAAAGCCAAAGAGGAAGATTCGGAGTCAGATAGTGAAAAGAAGAAAGATACGAAAAAGTCAAACACAACCAAAACTGACACTTCTCGGTCGCCAAAAAGTGGTCCTTCTGATACGCTGGAAAATAAATCTAAAGCGGAAGACGATTCTTCGCTTCCCCTTCGAGATACGATAAGTGAATCTGAATCATCAACGAATGTACACGATAGACATAAATCCTCAGAGACGCCGCCAGACATCAAAACGATCGAATCTTCATTTGATAAGGAGTCGGTAGACAATACGACTTCGCTTCAAGAGGGGAATTATACAACGAGAAACCCAACGTCGAGACTTTTGAGCCCTAGCGTGTCCAGACCGGATTCTTCCTCTACGCCTAGGTCTGAACCCGTTAAAATGGATATCGGCAGCCCCCACTTCAGTCCCGTTACCAAACCCGACAGCCAGATACAGAATAGCCCAGAAGTATTGTCCGAATCTTTAAAAAGCAGCAACTCATGGAATTTAGGCCAATTTAAAACAACTTCCACGCATAAGTCGGAAGCGAGCCCTTTAAACAGATCAGACTGCCATACTAAAATGAAAATTAGTAAAACGATAGAACAGTGCAGTCCAACTACATCGGTGGATAACAAGCCCAGTCCAGAAGCGGGCTCCAAGCAGGACGTGAAGAGTTCTAGCAATTGGAACTACGGCAACTACAGTCCAATGACGCGACAGGAGAACCAGTTTCCTTCCCAAAGAAGTCCTTATTCTGCTCAACCGAGTCCAGCGCAACCGCAACCTAGTCCATACTCCGCCCAGCCTAGCCCTTACTCCACTCAGCCGAGTCCGTACTCCTCCCAACCTAGTCCGTATTCGGCCCAACCGAGTCCGGACACCAGTCAGATGGTGAAACCGGATATTCAGAAGTCGACCGCGTGGAACACGGGGAACTACAGCCCGATGCCTAAACATCACGCGCCATTCTCGCCTCTGCCCTCCACACACCCGAGTCCAGATCCGGGACTAGCCAAGAGCGAGGCGATACGCAGTACGCCCAATCGGACGTCCGGCCAATACAGTCCGATGTCGAGACAGGACCGTCTCCATCAAAGCCCTTACTCGCCGCGGGCCAGTGCCGAAATGGCTTACGGCAACAAGAGAAGCCCGGGCGTCGGAGGGTACAGTCCATTGATGCGGACCGACTGTCATCTGCCGAGCTCGGACGCGAATTCAGCGCGGAGTATCGGTAGGACGCAGGACGCGTTCGGTCGGCCAGTGAAGATGCCCGAAATAATGACGAGCGTGCCTCAGACGGATCCGTCGAACGCGTCTTGGCGAGTCGACAGATACAATCAAATCGCCATGGACGCACTCGGGTGGGGCGGACCGCCGTTCGTGACGGAACAACCCGCGCCCCGGCTCGCCGGTGTGGAACACGTTTCGGGCTTGTTGAACACTCCGCCGCCTAAGCGATGGGGGACACTGCCACCCATAGAAGGGACAGCTCGCAAGCCGAGCGAGGAACTGGGCGATCCATGGGGCATCGGCCAGTTTCGCCTGGAACCACCAACTGCTCACTCCTTCGTGGAGCAAGCAGTGAGCTTCGAGTCGCTGAGCGGCGGCTCCTCTCACTTCCTGGACGAGCCTTTCGCCGGCGCCCATCGCGCGGACTGACGCTCGACGGACTTTAGACACTGTTATATAATCGATGAATTAAGTTTAATGAAATTATACAGATCAATATATGCATGCCGACATGCGGCATCGTTCGCTGCGCATTTTATTATTATGTTGTGTCAGTTTAAAGGTGCTCCCTCACCGGTAATATTCATCTGTAATTTCAGATTCGATTTTGAGCATTTAGTTAGATGTTACAAGTTGTATCAAAATATTACAAATTGTATAATCAGGTTGCGCACGCTATACTCGGTTCTTCTCCCTCACTGATGTGATGTTGAAATCTGTAACGTTACAATTCAAGCGAATGCTTCCGGTGAGGGAGCACCTTTAAGTTTTCTTTTACAAAATTTTATTATGACGATTAAATCGAGATAAAGTGTATATGAAGATTTCATATAGATTTCATATAGGCCTCGTGTTTACTTTGTAGGTTTTGCAAACGATACGTTCGACATAAGTGAAGGTTCAGACTCAAAGTTAATAGACTTGCATGTTGATATAAATAAGACAAACATTCCTCTTTTACATAGTAGACTCGGCCAAAAAAAAAACCGGATCCATTTTCTGAGAAAGATGAATGATCTCGGCGGATTTGCTCTGCTACAAAAGAAAATGTTGGGACACGAACGAACACATGTTATGTTCAAAGACTTCTATTATAACCGAAGTAGACGAAGCATACGCACCAAATCTTGGATCGTTCAAACGGAGCTAATTCACACAGTTACACTCAGTGTAACTAAAGCGTTGTGCGTAACAGTCGTACACGAAACTGCGAAGAAGTGTTATTTTACGCGTAATAAAACGAATGACGGCTGCATTATCATGACCTAATCTTTAAAAGTTTCATCTTGTAACAACAATATTTGTTGTACAGAAGTATACAGAATTTTATTGCAGTCTACTAGCGAGCGTTGGTTTCCGCATCCAAGTAGTCCAAGACCCCGTAGGTAATCTTTTTCGCGTAGGTCATAACATTATCAGCATGTAGTTTTCAGATTGTTTGTCAAAATGTCATTTGGTAGACTACACCACATCTACCTCAGTTATAACAGAAGTCTTTGGTCATGTTATGTTGTCGGTCTTCTGGCACTGTTATGGCCAATAATAAAGATTGTAGCTCCTAAAACACATGAGGCCACCTCAACTGCATGAGAGCTAAGCTCTCTGTGATACTGCAGAGACGCCTCATAAAAATTCATTGCTTGCTAGTTGCTAACATACTGTGGTTTACGAGTTTGAAGTTGTTTAGAAATGTTTCTTATTTTCGTCAATATTCGTTTGGTTGTAAGATGCTTTGATTTTGATAACAGTGAAAATCTACCTTTGGCAGCATTTTAGTTTAGAATATGGTGACTTATTGCAGGCATCTCTTGAGCAGCTTATGTGCTTCTTATAAAAACTATATTACACGACAGTCTGCCCTGTCATGTCTGCCTATGATATTTATGTTGAGTATCCATTGTCAGTGTTAATATCCTCTTTAGTTAACGTCTCTTTACCGTGGAAATAGTAATAATAATATTTTAAAGCATGTCCCAGTGAAGACGAGATTTTTTGCATAAAATGATGAACTTAAAAAAAAAATGGTCTATGAAAACGTAATGTGAATATGAAAATAGTAAAATATATATATTACAAAATAGGTAAAATTATTTTTAGTGTTCTTCGGCAAAGGTTATTTTCAAAAATATATGTCCATAAGTTCAGTAATAATATCCCAAACAGCTCACTCTGTCACTCTTGCACTAAAAAATTCGAGTTTGCTCGCATTTATTTTAGTTTTTGCTAACAGACTTATTAGTTGTGAAATTAGCTTTTTTATTTCGGTGCAGCTGACTTAATTCACCCAAGTGAACTCACCTAGTAGATCTATGTGTACCCTTTAGTGCTTTCAGATTATACTTAATTATCATGTAAATTACCTGGGATATTTGAGTCTACTAAATAGTATACTTAATTCACCTGCTTGGGCGTTTTAACCCAGGTGAATTACTGCCCCTGAATTATTTCTATTCTAGTACAGTGTCTCAGACTTGGGTTATTTCAATGCACTTGATCGTTTTCACCTCGGCCGTAGATAGGTAAATAGTTTATTTTTTTTCGGCATATCAAACAGTACATATTATTTTTTGACAAATTGTATGCAATATTTTATAATTTATTGTAAACAATGCTTTATAGGGTGCATTTTTTCTTGCTGCTTTTTGCTATGAATATATAAAATTCTCGTGTCATAAATTCTCTATAAATGATGTTTTGAACTTGTTTTAATTTTGTATTTTTATATTCATTTATTTATCGACCAAATTTTAATTGTTATTATTAATAAGTAAAGATTTAGTGTACTATGTCTCTGTAATAAGTTGTTTAATTCCAATTGTAAGGGCCCGGTCACATAGCGGATTGCGAGAGAAGTGTAGGAGGCCCGACCGCCCTAAAACACGTTTTAAAATATTTTAAAAGCCAAGTACAAAGTGCTTTGTAAAAATAATATTACATACTTCGTGCGTTATATTTTATATAGAGAACCTTGAATCCACCAAATATAGTTTCCAATACCTGCATTCATTAGCCTTATAAATTGCCTAACGTTTATTGAAGAGAAAGTTTTATAAATAGTCTAATTAACTTATTTTATAAAATAAAGATTATTACAATACTGAATAGAATGTATAAAAATTTGATAAATAGCTAAGTAAGTATACATTTAATTAATGTTAAATTAATCGTGTACTATAGTATGTATAAAAAATAAAAGTTGACTAATATTGTTTACCTGTAATAAGCTATAAGTTCTGTTATGTAGAGGTTTTTGTTTGTAATAATATTGTTACACTGCTGCGGGACTTCTTCACGGGTGGTCCAATTTTTATAATCTAACCAACAAAATATCGATGTGGTTGTACATTTACATTTTGAATAGAATGTACTCTATTTATTAAACTTCTTTTGTTGAGATCCCGTGTGTTCAAAATCCTCGATTCCCACTTCAGATCCGGTTACGGCCCACTTCAGATCTTGCAGCTCAATTAATTGGTGAACAGAAACAAAGAGTAAGAGAAATCTTAAGCCCTGGCGGTATCTGCTAAAAATCATTCATTTTTTGAGACATGAGAATTTCACTATACGCTCATGTTTTCCTTTTTTTTCATATGTATTAGTAAATTTTAAAGAAAAATTAGTTTTGTAATGAAATTTTACACCCATAAGTTACAATTGATAAAAAATACTTTACTGCTGTAGAAAAATGTGTAAAAATTGCACTGCAACTTTTTAATACTCGCTCGATCGTAGAGCTTTTATATTTAGCAGGAAAATGTACCTACCAAATTTCACCAAGACCAGACTTACAGATTTGCATAATAATTTGCAAATTTTCAATATGTTGCTAAGGCTAACCTTTGTTACTTCTAAGGCCAATGCGATGATAATGCAAACAAAAAGTAATCTGAAAGAAATACTTAATATTATGGAAAGGAAGATGATACGTCGGAAGAATAAAAAGAACTTGGTAAGTAGCTATGATCCTTATTTATTACTAGCTGGTGCCCGCGACTTCGTCGACGTTGAAAACTGTATTATGTAACACGTGAGATAGGTACGCCAGATATCTATATATCCGCTATGACAACAGTGGCGTTGCCAAAGTTGAAGAAGTGGTGAGCGTGCTTAACGCTCTGTCCAAGGGTTCCCGGGTTCGATTCCCGGCTGAGTCAACTTTGGAAAATAAACTTTTCAAAATTGTCTCATCTGGAAAGCAGTAGCAAAGCACACTGCGTTTCGCAGTTATTTGGGTATCTCGTCTGATGGCAGTACCGCCTGTTGTTTCGGTGAGTGGGATACCAGAGCCTCCAATTCTTTATCTTTAATCCTATTGTAGTCGGCAGCGCACTTGCAGCACCTAAATGTTTAGGGATCTGCTAATTTTGCTGCTTTTACCCTAGATTTACTATCGTTACAGTATATGTCAGATGGTTTTTACAATTGACACTGGCAAAATCATCGTAGAAGTTCTGTTCTGAATGAAGCCAAAATATTTGTAAATAAAAAGAACTTGTTTATCTCTGTGGTTTACATTGAGTAATATGTGGACTGGCTATCCCATACAAATTAAGCGGCCTTTACATTTGGCTAATTCATTTAGTTAACTGAATTTAGCCAAATGTAAAGGCCGCTTAACAGATAATTTCGTGTATGTACAATTTTGAAACGCCACCGTACGAAAGTACGGAGAACTAATTTTGATGTTTGCGTATTTATACTCCATGTTCCATGGACAGTTTTAATTATTGCATGACTAATTTTAGTTCCACGTAAGTAAGTACTTACGCTCCATAGCCTACATCGCCAAAAATGGCGTTTTTCAAATAGACATAAAAACATAGAGAAAGTATAGACTAGAGTAGTCATTAAAATAATAATAGTCGTGAAAACTAGACGCATTTATGCTTTATTACCTTAGAAAGAGCGAGACACATTATTGATTTTTTATTGTTTGCCACACTTGAAAGTGTGGCACACAAATCTCTTGGAGCACTTTGTTTTTTGCCGATTTTCATATTTCAAGCATTTTTCAAAGTTCCTGGGTATTATGTTAGGTGTGGTACGTGTTGCTGAAAGTGGTGATAATGGTGAACTGTAGCATTTTAGGCTGTAAAAGTCGATCAGAGCGAAATGTTGAAAACATAACCTTTCATATGTAAGTGCTTTATTTTTTGGTTAAATGCAATAATTGTTGCATGCATGTTCAGTAAACATCTAATTTATGTCTTGTTATAAATTTTACAACTGTTTTAGATGATATTTTTATGATTTTTCTCTACGGTATGTACTATGTGGTACTATGTTTCCGTCCTTATCGGGTGTACGCTCACCACTTCTCTTGTCTATACTCTTGTCTATCCAGTGCTTATACAGATCAGTGGTGGTTTGGTGCTACTCGTAGAGGGAGTATAGACTAGAGAAGTGGTGAGCGTACACTCGATAAAGGACGGAAACATAGTACATACTGTAGAGAAAAATCATAAAAATATCTAAAACAGTTGTAAAATTTATAACAAGACATGAATTAGATGTTTACTGAACATGCATGCAACAATTATTTCATTTAAGCAAAAAATAAAGCACATACATATGAAAGGTAATGTTTTCAACATTTCGCTCTGATCGGCTTTTACAGCCTAAAATGCAACAGTTCACCATTATCACCACTTTCAGCAACACGTACCACACCTAACACAATACCCAAGAACTTTGAAATATGAAAATCGGCAAAAAACAGTGCTCGTATTATCCACCAAGAGATTTGTGTGCCACACTTTCAAGTGTGGCAAACAATAAAAACGCATACGCAAAGAGGGACAAAAAATCAATAATGTGTCTCGCTCCCTCTAAGGTATAAAGAAAGCATAAATGGGTCTCGTTTTCACGACTATTATTATTCTAATGACTATACTCTCTCTACGGTGCTACTTGACCTCCATTGTCCTCCCCTCCTACTAGAAGTTTGTCGAGTGTCAGTGTCACTTGGTCAGTGTCCTGTCAATCAGCTGTGTCAGCACTTCACTCTTCAGCTGTCTTCTTGTCACTTGTCTGAAGTTGTCTGTCTGTCGGCTGTCGGTGCGGGGTTCGCTCCTCGGTGTCCGCTGTTATTATAATTTTATTATTAGTTTTATAGTGTGGTTCAAATTTTTTTGAAATGGTTTTGTGATAAAAACTTAATAGGTATTAATAGTGAATATTAAAATATAGTTATTTTATGAACAGTTTTTAAATAAGAAATGCTGTAAATATTTTGAAGTAAATCCATGGCCACATTTTACCCTCTATTAATTATTTAAATAAAATAAATTTATTGGGTTTACTGTTCTCAAACATATTCACTTTTGTGTAAGTTTATTCACATACAATATGCATTTATTGTTGAAAAGCATTATATCAAAAAATTCGTAAAATCTCATTGTTAAGTCAGCATTTCGGTTTGCAAAAATATCGCAAACCTACGTGGAATTAGTTAACTTGTTATTTGAATTATCACGTTCGGGTAATTAACAGTTTAGTATCCTTGTAAATTTATTTGTGGTTACCAGAAACAACTAAGTACATAAGTCGAATATTTTTTGCAGGTATTTGTATAAATTGTTAAATAAAATGGAATCGGCAAAAACAAAAGAAAAACCCCCAAATCCTAGAGCTAAAGCCAACCCTTTATCGGCTCTAACCTTTGCGTAAGTTCACCTGTACATTATTACAAAAAATATTATGGATAAATAAAGTAACAATTTTCAATTTGAACACTGTTTAATTGGTTGTTTAGAGGGATGTTCAGAAATTTATTTTTGACTCAATGAGAACATTTTAAAATTTCATAAAAACAACTACCTATATGTAATTGAATTTACTAAAAATATTTAAAATATGGACAAAGTTAAATAAGAAACTTACTTTTAGGTGGACATTACCCATATTCTGGGGTGGTCTTAAAAAGGAAATGGAAGAGGAAGATTTATATGAACCTTTAGAAGAACATGCATCTGGTGAGTAGTTTAATGCATATTACATAGTCTTGCCATAAATATTGTTACAATGAAATGATCTTTTTTTCTTCTATTGCATAAAACAATTATTACTGTAGTGAGTGTTAGTTTATAATAGCATTTAAAAAATATGAAGCTCATTCAAAACGGTCTCCATTGGCCTTAATACAATCCTTTAAACATTGAGGTCAGTTATCAATTTAAACATTCACTTTCTCCATGAGAAAATTCTTCACTGCCAATCTCATGGATTGTTTACGGACTCTAAATTATTATGGCGTTTAGAGCATGCCATACTCTAAAACTGACTATCATAATCCAGTCTATTAAGCTTGATGAAGTCAGAAATGTTTATTTCCTACCACACTTGTGTGGATCGAGCTTTACAACCTGGTGCTAAGTCTTGCTGAAAGAACCATTCTTGGTTTTGGAACATGGTGTTGTTAATAGGCTTAACCACCTTCTCAAGGATCACTTGTTCCCATGCTTTGACACCTTTTTCACAAAAATATGGCTCAGTCCTTCTTTGATCGCTAACACTGTTGTATTCTGCTTGTTAATGTTGCTTGGTAGTAAAAATTTTCTGTACTACCCTTTGTGTACCACTTAGAAGTTGTCTTGTTTTTTTTTGATAATTCACTGCTTGGATCGCCTTTTTATTAGGAATATTAGATGGTCGGTCATTCAAATATGTAACACAAATTGGTGGAAAAATGAGAGAATAAAATCTGCTTTTCTCAATAAATTATTCGAAAACTAACTTGTGTCCCCGATTTCATCCCAGTTGAAAAATGAAAAATATAACACTTGATATAAAGCTTGATATTTTAAACGCTGCGACGACAGTGGCGCCGAAGTTTTCATTTTTGTGTGATACTTCAGGGTGGGCTTGATTCATGGCAAGGAATTCAAAATTAAGCAGGCAAAGCAAAAGGGCAGATATATAATATATTTCTAATATTTATTAATTTATTGATGTGAAAAGTAGTTCTTTTTTACAACACTATTTAAATATGAAAGTAATTTTTGAATCATTTTCTCCTTTTCTAAGGTCGTCTTGGTGATAAATTTGCTCGACTTTGGGAGGAGGAGGTAACAAAAGCTGGAAACAAACGAACTCCCAGCTTACTTAGAGTGATGCTAAGGGCCTACGCAGCCCGCTGCATGTTGTATGGTTTCGTTTTGCTTGCAATGGAATGTGGAATAAGGTTAGTTACAAATGTTTTTGTTTCAAATGCTTCTTTTATTATAATTATTATTGTTAGTAACAATCAAAATAAGAATGTCTATTTTGAAAGAATGTGTTTCCAAATTATTTACATTTTCGACCTACAAGTAAATAATGTTATTAGTTTTATTATAAGTAAAATTGTTATAGTAATGATTAAACAACACAAATCCCATAGAGCAGCTGCCATAAACGTATCTACATTGGATCACAACTTATATAACTAATTACATAATACGAGGTCTTTGTGAAATTACCTCTCTTTAAAATTTATTTGCCCTTGCAGGTCACAGTTGGATGATTTAAAAATAAGTGCAGTAGTTTTTGAGTTTATCGCGAACAGACAGACAGACAGACAGACGGACGCGGCGGAGGACTTTGTTTTATAATATAAAAGGATAATATCAAAGGACGCCTGTGATTTGTTAAATTGGTTGCATTTATTATCTCTCCTTTGACATTGTCTTTTCTGCATGTCATCACAATGTCGTTCTTTTTTTTTTTACTTGTAAACAGGCGCCACATTATCTACTGGCGATAAATTTGGCGATAATGTGGCATTTCATGCTTATGATTAGCGATTATGCTGGTTTTCTCCAACGACGAAGGAAGAACTACAAAGGAATCCCGAGTGTGTTAAAAAGTGAAAAGGAATCCGAGTAGCTTAAGTTTCGAAATTCTGCCAATCCACATTCGGTTAGCATAGTATTCTCATACCCTCCACACTTAATTGTCTTGTCTCCATCAGTGGGGACATTAAATTCGGTGATACTTACAAAAAGAATGTTTAAGATTAATTTTAGGCAATTGTATTTTAAACCTGAAGTTCTGATACAGAATTAAAGTTTAAAATCAAAGTTTTATAGTCTAATCGTATTTACATTTATTGGCTACGTATTCAGTTTTAGTAGCACATTTATCTATGAAGCATTTCCAAATTCCATTTGTGGCGACCTCCTTCAATGACCTATTTGGAATTTACGTTTTAGTTTCCGTGTCATTCTTTTAAATGAAGAACCACGGAAACCAAATACAGTCGGCCTTCAACACTACTACAGAAAGCACGCGCTTTCTCGCCACTCGTCCTTACCACAAACGCCCATCGTGCGTTTGTACAATTGTAAATATGTGTAATTAATCATCGTTATAAATATGTAAATAATAATGTGGACTTCATCATTTCCTCCCGCACATCTTTTTACCAAAAACATAGCAACTTCAGTGGTAGAGTCCGCAGTAGGCCGCACCAAACAACTATCGGCCCCTTAAGTTGTCGCAACTTGCCTAACAATAGCTAAAAACCAGGTATCGGCTAATCAGCGGGAATCAACGGCGTAACCAACTTCAGAGGTCGATAGTTGTTTGATGCGGACTATACGTAAAATTGAAGAATGCTTAAGTAATGAAAGATCACCATACAAAATACCGTACCGGAATTTTTCCCTTCTTTCCAGCTCCAACTGGTGCGTTCCATTACATAGTTGCATATTATTATTATTATGATACCTAATAAAAATTATATATGTATGATAATATATGAAGAAATATAATAATAATTTAAATTAAAAATTAAGATGAATTGATACACAACGAGATTGCTCAAAATTAAAAAGTTCTATTCACTGCGTAATCAATTATAATATTCATAATATTACTTTGTTCGTGTGTACTGTAATAATATATTATATTGTTATTAGTTAGTACATAATTATGTATACGTAATTGTGGGTAATTAACCCGACTGACATTATGAATGTTAACTTAATTTCTATGTTAATCAATAATACAAAATATAAGTCGTAGGCAAAGTTCATAACAGTTGACACGGATAATAGACGATATATTTCTCAATAACGTTTAAGGGGTGATTGACTTAAGATAAACTGTTTTGTTTTTTAAACAAGGTTTTTGTTTAAAAAAGTTTTGTTTATTACTAAGTACCTGCTTATGCATGAATAAATTATTATTGTTGTTGCCGATGGTATTAAAGATACGATCTGAACTTTATTTTCAAATTAAGAAAGTACCCTTTTACTAATGTAATAATTTGGTAAAACGTAAACTTTTCGGTTTAGGTATTTTGATTTGCAAAACTTTAGTTTAGCATTGTTAAAGGATATAATAAGCGTGTTTTTTGAAACACGCAGGTTCTGCCCAGGTTCTCCTTTCAGTAAATTATTCTTTTCGCTGATATATTCTGCTCTAATCATGTTAATCATTGGGAATAATATTTAAATTATTAAATAGTAGCCTTTGTCTGTGGTTTCGTCTGCTTGAAAAGTTAAAAAGTACTAAGCCTATATGTATATTTGACCCTTATTTGACCATGTAACGTGTAAAAATTTTCGATTCATTCCAGTTATCGAATCTTTTTACATATACCAATGAGAGCTGATTTTTTAATATATAAATATTACATAATACATAGATTACATCTTTGAAAACGATTTATTTTCCATAAATTTCAGTATTGCAATTGAAAAACCTTAAAAACCTTTAAAATCGTAGCTGACTACTCATAGCCTCAAGGTCATGAGCGTAGTGTTGCCTTCATAGCGTGTTACGGTAACACAGTTATTTCTCATTTTAGAATGAATACGTGGAAACGTTTGAATGTTTTCAGTGAAGGTTCATTCATGCCAAATGTATATGATGCCAAACTTTTCCGTTGACGTTTATTAACTCGTCTCTATACGAGTCAATAAACGTCCACTGTCGCCATGGTAAATCAAGCGCTAGCATAGAGCGTTAGCCACGACAAAGTCAAGATGATAAAATTATTAAACCCGTCGACGAATAAAATCCTGGCTTCCACCAGGTTGCAATTTTTTTTTATACACAAACCTTTCCTTCTCTTACAAAAAAATCTATTTATTTAAAAAATACGTATACGCTTTACTAAATTTCGCCCCCTTATTTGACACCTGTTGGAAATGCATTTCAGAAAACGTGCAGCCATCATTCAATATCGATTTCCATATTTCTGTTTTTTCTTCTACAAAAAAAAAATTAAAATAATGTCCACCTCCTCACGCGGTTAGACGTATTACCAACAGTGTTGTGTTAAAAAAAGCACCATTATATGGTACTAGCTGGTGCCCGCGACTTCTTCCGCGTTGAAAAATAAAAAATTTTAAGTTAGAAAAAGATATTTCAAGTTTAGCGTCTTATTTGAAATGGACTCGGATTGAGAATCATGGCTAGTTTTAAATTCTATATCAATCGCAAAAAATCGGACCAGTTTTTGTACATACTTTTTAATTTTGGTACGAGTATGTTACGAGGAAATTAAAATTTAACAATTTGAAAATTATTTTCGCTATCAAAAGTCAATGACAACATAATTATTTCGCTTCAACGTTGTGCCCTTGACCTCGCAACGCTTGGATTGCCGGTCGAAGACGCTTTGTATTATGTCAATAGGTACTGATAGGTGACTAGCGTCTTGTAATAACGAAAACAGCACGCAACGAAAGACGAAAGAACGAGACAGGTTCCATGACCGCTCTGGACTCGGTCATATATAAGTCGAACTTTTGCACAATATCTAGCAATCCAACAAGTGTTATCTGTTAATTTTTGTTAAAATAAAACAACGCTTTGTCGATAAACGTACTTGAGGAAAAACCCTTGTGTAATTTTGAAGGTAAATTTTATTGTTACAGGTGTAAGAAATACTTGGGGATATACCGTATTGTACTCATCAGTATGAAAAGATATTATATATTTCTGAGTCTAGACTTCTAGAGTTTCAGAGTTTTTACATGCTTTTACACAAATACTTATAAGTATTGCAAATATTCGTAATCGTGTATAGTTTTTGTTTGGTACACAAAACGAATATCGTGGTCATTTGTCTTTAGATGACGACAGACCTACAAATAAATGCGTTGATAATACAGTTTAATAAATGAAACAAGTGAAATTTTATAACTCGAGAATACTGATTCTCAAAGAAACAACTATTAAAACTATTAAAAAAATTATACAAAAATTATTTCGAATCGTTTCACTATAAAAAAAAGAACAGACAAATGAAAAGTGTCAAACAAATAATGCTTCAATTCTTCAAGTTAATTTTTACTTTTCCTTTAGGTATAAACTATGTAGTGAAGTAGGACATCTTAAGTTCAAGCATTTGATTGTTGGTTTGAGCGCATGCAATGATTCTATCGCGTTCCAATGCATCCGTTGCATTGCATTACTAATATTACTTAAATGACTGTAACATACATTTTATGGGTACATGTTAAACATTAGTCATAACGCAGCTGGTTACGAGCAAATGACGACCAACGCTGTTCAAAGTTCAAATATCGATTCATCTGTAATAAAACTTTTTTATTTTTACTTAAACAATCCATTGTACTACTGGCTAGAATTGCTATAATATAATCTTATCATATAGCCTCCACCCGCTACTAGTTTATGATAAGATAAAGTGTTTAAACACGTTGGGCAAGAAATGAGCTTGACAATAAAAGCGCCTATTCATTTATTTTTATTCTTGAAAATATTACACTGGTAAAGTGTTAATACTATATTACATCCCCGTTATAATCATTTTTGTAAATTTTTAGTCAAATTGTAAAATCATAGCTGACTGTGTAAATAAATCCTAATTGCTTTATGTGAGAAAATCAAAGTTGTAATCTTCGAGCATTTTTCTTTTAGAGTTTCTAATCACGTTAATATAAACAAAAAAATGTTAATACGATACTTTTTCTATGGGGATACACCTTTACTAATCTGATGTAATTTAGAAAGATCACGCAATTTAGACAAATGTCCCCTGTAATAACTATAATTGTATGATTACAAAATCTTAAAATAATCACAATAGCTTACATAGTAGCTATAATAATAATTTTGATACATCCCTTAATTCCCATGGCCACTCCCAAATCCATAATCACCTTATTCCCGTTCCTACAGAATACAGCAGCCGCGTTTCCTGGGTTCCTTCATCGGATACTTTGATAAATATGACCGCGACCTTACGCATTCTAAATCAAAGGAACTACCCGATGTTCAATACGCTCAAACGCATACACATAACAATAGCGCTAAGTTAGCAAATTTTAATCTTTATACTTTATGTATATTGTTGTATAGTAATTGATATATTTTTTTTATTAGTAATTAAATAATAGTTATAATAAAATAGTTCGACGTAGTTTATTAATTATGTAGATAGGATCATAGATAGGACAGATATTATAGATATTAGCAATGTTAACCTATCTGCAATATTTTGTCAGATTAGCGCAACCAGTCTTCCTTGGCATGTTGGTGGAATACTACACATCTGGAAGCAGTAAATCCGTAACACAAGAGCAAGCTTACTGGTACGCGGGCGGAGTAGTGCTGTGCTCTGCGTTGAATGTGTTCGTCATACATCCATACATGATGGCCACACTTCATATGGGCATGAAGTTCAGGGTCGCATGCTGCTCGCTCATATATAGAAAGGTATGTAAGCGGAGACCTTAACTCAGATATATAATATACTAGCTATCGCCCGCGACTTCGTCCGCGTTGAAAAAAAAAAGTAGCCCGTGTCCCGTACGTCTAAATGTTTATCTACCAAGTTTCATGAAAATCAGTTAATTCATTTAAGAGTTATGGAGGAACATACGTACAAACAATACCTACACTTACAGATTTATTATTAGTATTGATATATAGTAAATATCCTCGACCCTCTATAAAATAACTAACGCCCGCGTCTTAGTCTGCGTTTAAAAATGAAAAAAAAAAAAAAAAATCCTTGAAAGAGTAAAAAAAAAACATCCATACACCCAATCATCGCAAACTTTCACATTTGATTATGAGAAATTATGTATTAAGTGACGCACTTGAAGAGAACCCTTGGTAGACATCACACTTTTAACACGAACAAGCTGCAAGCAAGCTCACTTCATTTTGAATACCTTAATAACTACTTTATCCGTTTAGAATATGAAAAAGTTACTAGATGTTTGTGTTTTCAGCTCTTTCCAAAATTAGTCTAGGTAGTTCCTAGTAGGTAGGTAGGGGTAGTAGGACTTCCCCGTTACCTAGTCATCGCTATCATCATCATCATACAAAGCTAACTTTAAATAGGTACCGTAACAACATTTATTAAATCGTCTAACTTTTTAAAATTATTTTAACTTTTTTAAATAAACCATTTTAAATTAAACAAATAAAGAAATCTAACGTTTGTATGATGACTTGAACGTCTATTAGAATTAAGCCTTGGACTAGTTTGACTTTGAAACTATTAGTTGGTCGTTTGATGTATGATTTCATACAGTAGGTAATTTTTATTTATAACTTAAATTACATATGGTTTAAATAAAATTCTTTACGTTTAATTTAATGGCAACTCGCATATAAAACAATAATTATTGTAATTATAGTAAATAAGCTTATAATTTTCTGCTATGTCACTCTCGTTATCAAAATTAATGTGCACTGAAGTAGACAGAATATCACGTATATTATTTCTGTATTCCGTTTTCCTGGTATAGTATTTCTATACTAAACTTAATACATACAAACTTCATTATTATACATTTTCCTTAGTTTTGTTCTGCAAATACCTTATAAATATTCTTTAAACAAACGTATTCTCGGTTTTATATCCCACCAAAAGACTACGTTATCCAAATTCTCTAATTAAGTCCTAAGTCCTAAAAAAATCCTTTAACTACTGCCGAAAACACAACAGGTATCACTAAAAAGTTGGTTTATTTCATCTTATGTTTATCTTTAACCAAACACAGATTTGTGAAATATTATTAGCTAAACAATAATAATTAGTAGTTTTTGTACATTATAGTAACAATATTATAGTTAACAATAGTAATCGCCCAGTGCCGAAATTCGACCGCAATTAATTTAATTTTCAAATACTAATGACTCCAGACTTTGACCATAAATAAGACCATAATAATAAATAAGTAGTTTTTGAGTTTATTCATTACAAACAAAAGTACAAATCTTTTCTCTTTATAATATTAGTATAGATAGACAAAATGAATAAAGCACATTTATTGCAATTATAATTTATCATATCGAGTACATGACTAAGTGAAAATGGTATAAATCATCAATCTTTAAAAGTAGAACAGTGTCAAATCGTTCAAAGTTCTCTCTACTGTTGATAAAAAATTTCTTGATGATTGAATCATTTTACATCGAGTTGACATTTCAATGAGTGTGTTGCAATCTCGTAATCAAAACATCGGTGATTCGTAATAAAGCGACTCCTATAGTGTAATAGTGTATTCGTTTTACTGTAATATAATATATGATTCGTTTTTGTAATTACATCTTCACAACTGTTGTGGGCTCGGTTTCGTCATTAAAATCTCATTAAAGTTTTCTAAATTGTAATTCTTCCAGGAATTTTCCAATATCCTTCCATGGTATAAATTGAAGTCGCTTTCCACGTCTGTCTGTATATCCGCTAACTCATCCAAAACAACGGAACAGATTTTGATGCGGTTTGATAGAAAGAGCGACCAACGGGAAGGTTTTTTTGCATATAATTTACAGAAAAATAATTGCATCCGTGCGAAGCCGGACGCGGGCCGCTAGTCTTATATATAAAATTCTCGTGTCAGTAACAAAACTCCTCCGAAACAACGTTTGCAGCGTCAGCTAGAATAAATTATAAAATTATTACCAAATTTTTTTTTTCTGATTGTATAAGGGTACGGAAGGGACATGGTGATATAGGGGAATGTGCTTGGGACACATTTACTTAAATGAGATAAGACGATTTTTACTGCCACTAAATGACACTAGGACATAATAGAAATATTGTTCCAGTCCCTTCGCCTATCGAAAACAGCTCTAGGAGAGACGACTATCGGGCAAGTGGTGAATTTACTATCGAACGATGTGAACCGTTTCGATGTGGCCATGATATTCCTGCATTATTTGTGGATCGGTCCTGTCGCCACAATTGTCATCACATACCTCATGTGGCTCGAGATCAGTTGGGCGGCGGTTGTGGGAGTCGCTTTTATGCTGCTCTTCATTCCTTTGCAAGGTAATTTTTACTGTACACATAACAGAATTAACCCTAGAGAAGTGTCAAGAGTAATACTTGTTCTTGGTTGAGTGAACCATAGACAGAGAGAATTCATTGAGTGTTCCATATCCAGCTGTAAAATAAATACGGGTAGAAAAGTGTGATCGTGCGGTCAGTAGTTGTCTTTTTCTAGAATTTTGATTGGTCCTCGAAGTTACTACAGACCTACAGGAAAGAGAAGAAAGAGATACGTTTTGGCAGTTGAGCAGTTGAAGAAATCAAATATTTTTTTATTTTAAAATATCTATTATTGTCGTATGTTTTCTTATAAATCTAAACTTATAAAAACAGAAATTTAATTAGTATTTTTTTAAATATCTGTCGGAATTTTAATAATGTTGAAACTGTTATTCTCGTGTGGAAATAATGTTTTCAACAAATTTCAGCATATCTCGGCAAACGGACTTCGGTGCTGCGTCTGAAGACGGCTCTACGAACCGACGAGCGGGTACGACTCATGAATGAAATACTGTCCGGTATACAAGTGATAAAAATGTATACATGGGAGAAGCCCTTTGCAGACCTAGTCGCCAAGGCCAGAAAGTAAGTGACACTTGTTGCTTTTATTTATTTAACTTCTCGTGTCAACTCGTCACTTCAAGGGTGTCAATTAATTCACGGAACAATAGTCCGATGAGGTGTCGAGTTAACTTTACCAAGTAACGTTTTAATATGGGAAATAATAAATAACAAAACAGATTTTTATATGGTTTTCAGTAATGGAAAGAGCTATAAACGCGGATGGTTTATTGTTGATATAAAAATGCAACCACCCGAAATTGGGGTGGTTCGGTAGGCGTTAGTGTTATAATATTATAACTAAGGCTGTCCCTTTTATATTAACTTGTGTAATAAATTGATGTTATGACATGATATATCCAACATCTAAACGCTAAAGTTTTTTTAGAATGTCCTATAAGTAACATAACAATCATATTGTATAAAAGATTAATTAATATTCTGAATTTATTTGATTGTTTTCAGAATATTTGAGTTATTCAAATGGTGAATAATTTACTTGTTATATAAGATACATACGAGTAGGTTTCATCGTTCTTTTTATGCAGAAAGTTATTGAACCCCACTTGAATCATGTCCTTAAAAATAAAATCACAGTTGGTAGAATTCCGTCGAATCAAAATAATAGTAGAACATTAAAAATGTTAAAATAATGCATAGTCTTTGTACTATCCAGAAATTAAATGTCTGATGACTCAGATCAATGAGTCCGATGAGCAATTAGTTACTTTACAAATTAGCTAGTAATTTGTCTTGTGCTAGATTTAAAAGCGGACAGTTTGATACAATGTAAATAAAGTACATAGACATTGTTAGACATTTAACGTGTAGTTGTAGAGACGGTATTGTCATGCTGCGATAAGATCAGCAGCGAGTTTGTTTAAGAAGTACGATGGTAAATAAAGATAAACATTACTTATTCAAATAACTGAACGTGCTCTATTCAGAATATTAAAATTCAAATTGTTTTTTCCCCTGATCCTATCCAACATAGGCATCATGTCTTGTTAAAAATCTAAAAATCTTTTAGAAGTAATCTAAAAAAATGTTCATAGTAGTTGATCATTGGTCCAGGCTAGATTAATATTAATAATTAATATCCATACTTAACCTTTTATTATGTGGCTTAAAGTCCAAAGGGTAGTTTAAAACATTTTTAGAGTATAATGAATTGTAGCCTACATACTTACATTACATTTTAACCTTTTTTTTAATCTCTTAAGAGATTTTTTAACTGTATTTTTAAGAAACATATTTGTAGCATCTAATATTATAAATGTGAAAGTAACTCTATCTGTCTCTCTATCTATTACCTTTTCACGCCTTAACTACTCAAACGATCATCATTAAATTTTGCATACACGATTGATCACCCTGTATTTTTAATATTTATTCAAATATTTTCAGGCATGAGATCAAACAAATTCGTGCGACGTCTTACATTCGAGGAGTACTGACGTCTTTCATAATGTTTATAACGCGGATATGCCTCTTCTTCTCCATATTGGCGTATGTGTTGGAACATCACGTGATCACGGCCAAACAAGTCTTCGTTATAACCAGCTTCTATAATGTTCTCCGGCAGACTATGACTGTGTTCTTCCCACAAGGTTTGTTTTTTTTTTAATGTTAATGTCAACAAACAGACTGACGGTCCACTTGATGGTAGGTGGCTACCGTCGCCTATAACACAGGCAATTCCATAGGTGCTGCAAATGCGTTGCCAACCATTGAAGTATTAACGCCCTTAGAAATAAGTATGTATTTTAAAAACAAATCTATACTTCTATTCTTATATAATAATTGGTATTATTTTTTTTAAATTTGCAGGTATCGCTCAAGTAGCGGAAGCTATAATATCAATAAAGCGGCTGCAAAGTTTCATGCTGTATGAAGATACGAGTAAACCGGTCCCGGGACTTGCCGAAATACAAACGTCCAAACTGAAAGAGAGCAAACAAGAAGATCGAAGAGAGTCAGTGGAGCCCACAAAAGGGGACTTGGAGTTGCCACGAGACGACTCCAAATTGACGCAACTCTCTGAAGCCTCCAATTCCAATAAGGATGATCTGTCTAAGAAACATGGTGAGATATTTTACATTATATCATTTCCTCAAAGCCTTCTCGGACCATATCATATACTTGTATATAATAAAAACAAAAAAAATAAAAATTGTATACGTTGTTTGCGAGCTAAAAAAATAGTTTTTAACTTGTCTGTACGTTAGTGCAGCTAATCTCTGAAACAGCTCCTGTTCGAATTTTTTAATGCGCATTCAAGCTTTAGCCAGAGTTTAGCAATAACTTCCCTTAAAATTGAGCGTTTCCAATCGGTTCATAAATAGAAAAAGTCGCGGAAGCAGCTATTTTGGAGCGCAGCATTGGAGTTGGCAAATATTAATAATAAAGGAATATAAATTTAGGACAAGGCTTTCCTACAGGCTACGGTCATAAGATATACGTACCTATTTCAACTTTACGAAATATAATATATGTATCGTATCATATTGAAAAGGTTTTTGAAAGGTATATAACAATTTTATATCAGATGAATCGGGCGCCGGCGCACCGCTGGAGTCTGGCGAAGAAGACGAAGAGCTGGCGGCGCGCGTGGACGAGGATTCTCGCGGCGTTCGTCTTCGCCACGCGACAGCCAAATGGATACTCTCGCATCCAGAAAACACTCTCACCGACCTCTCGCTCACCATCAAACCTGGCAAGTCAGTATCCACTCAAAAAATGAGCGCAACCTAATTACCTATGAAATAAGGTGCAATATTGCACAACAAATTTTTGTAGCTTCAACCAGTTTTAAAATTGAAATGTAAATTCTTATGTTGTTAATGTATTTTCCACAGACTGATAGCTGTAATTGGGCCTGTGGGTGCGGGCAAGTCATCATTGCTGCACGTACTGTTGCGCGAACTACCTTTGCTGTCGGGCAGTGTCCATATTGGAGGCACAGTCTCCTACGCGAGTCAGGAGCCATGGCTCTTTGCTGGTATTTATAACTCCTTTTTTCATAATTGAAATTAGTACAAGTCATAAAGTGGCAACCGTCTCCTAGAAATACAAGCAATACCAGATATGAAAACACAAACCTTAACTGTAAGGAATATCAGGGCCTATTCCCTTTATTCCTTTCCTTTTACTCTTATTCCTTATTCTTTACACTATCATAGTGCGCAACATACGTGTTTATAGCCGATAGCGATACCTACTCGTGCTGCTCACGGGATAAGGATGGGGTAATAGGCTCTGCCATCTTTTACTCACTGAAACACAACAACACATATGCTCTTATTTCACGGTGGTCTTCTGTAAGGGGCTTGTTACTGCGGCCAGACGGGCTGCCCGAACGACTGCGAAACTCAACGCCCTGCCACTACTACTAATTTTGAAGTTCTCAAAATTTGTTTGCAGGGAGTGTCCGTCAGAATATATTGTTCGGGCAAGCGATGGATCGTCCGCGATACAACGCCGTAGTGCGTCGTTGTGCACTCGATCGGGATTTCACTTTGTTTCCTCACTCCGACAAAACCGTGGTAGGGGAAAGAGGAGTCTCGCTCAGTGGAGGTTAGTAGTCAGAATTTGGATAAAATAGAGCCTGAATTAAACCAATAAAATAATAATCTTTCCTTTATATTATTTATTGTTTATTTAAATATAAATACTTTTTAGTCAGTTAGGCTAGCAAGTCCACTTGGTAGTGGCTTCTGTCGCTTATCACACACAAAATTAGTTTTTGTATTTTGTATTTTTTTCTGAACGCTGTGTATCTCGCCGCAATTGGCATTCCCACAATTAATCTTGCGATATTTGTGCATGTACACCACTTGGTTACAGAAAAGGACATAGGTTGCCTTTTATTCAGAAAAAAATATAATACTATTCCAGAGGGATCATCTAAAATCTAAAATAATAATTCAACAGCATAAAATAATTTATAACAGCAATAAAGATGTCAAACGTTATATTTTTTTATTTTTCAACGCGGACGAAGCGCGAGCACCAACTAGTAGTGTATAAGCTGTCATTGATATCAGGTCAACGCGCCCGCATTTCGCTCGCGCGCGCCGTGTATAAGCGAGCCGACATCTACCTTCTGGACGACCCGCTTTCTGCGGTGGACGCGCACGTCGGCCGACATCTGTTCGAGTCGTGCGTCGTCGGCTATCTCCGGAACACCACTCGGATCCTCGTCACCCACCAGTTGCAGTTCCTCAGAGAAGTTGATCAGGTGCTTAATTTATTCTTTTCTGCAAGTTTGCAATGGCATTCACGGCAGGACCTCTGACACGACCTTAAAACTCCTCACACTCAAAAAAGTCCTCAATTTTTTATTTCAATATAAAAAAAAATGTCGAGTATTTTCTGAATGGTTTAAAAAGGATTAAGAAGTCCTTTACACTTAGAAGTTTATCCCCCCGAAAATAGCTTCTTAGTCAATGCGGGAGGCTTAACACGAAGCGAATTTATAGGTCCACGAGTGATGTGAGTGTGTGATTTCAGATAATAATATTGAAGAACGGCAGCATAGCGGCGGCGGGAGACTTCGGCACGCTGAGCGCGTCCGGCTTGGACTTCGCGACTCTGCTCGCGCGCGACGAAAACGAGGAGGAACGCCGCACCGTCAACCCCACGGACTCACAGCCGGCGATGGAAAGCGACGAGCTCACCAAGCAGGGCAGCTTCCGCCAACGCCAGATGAGCATACACTCGGTATACTCTACCTACTGTACCAGTCTATACATGGCTTCGAACATTTCCGAGTATCTTACATAGTTTCCCTATCTATAATCCAACTGTAGTTGGCAGCGCACTTGGCTTTGCTTGTGTTATAGGCGACCGTAACCACCTACCATCAAGTGGTCCGTCAGCCTGTGCCGGCCTTGCAAAAAAAAAAAAGCATATTTGAAGTTGATTTTCGCGTCTGTCTCGCGTCTTACTAAAGCACGCAACGGATTTTTATGCGGTTTTCACCATGAGTTAGATAATTTTTCACAGAATAAAACCTAATTACATATGTTTTCATGTAAGTAGAAAAAAAAAATTAATATTTAGCAACCAAGTCGCCGCGTCTGTTTCTCAGCTTATTACTTTTAAATTATCCAACGAATATTGGTGCTGTTTTCACTTTCATTATATGAGCGAGCTGAGCAGCACACGACCCTGAACTTTAAGGCCATATGAAGTGTAGCCATTACGTATGGGATATAATATGACTCATATTTTTGTGTTACCGGCCGGTGGATAATGTTGAAATTGGGCACAGGTGAGCTCGGTGGACAACATGACGGCCATGGCCCCGCCGGACGGCGGCCGCGAAGAAGCCGAGATGCGCTCGAGCGGCACCGTGTCGGGCAAAGTGTACGGGGCGTACTTTCGCGCCGCGGGACACCCCGTCGCCGTCACGCTCATGCTGATGGTTGCCGTTCTCGCGCAGTTGCTGGGCTCTGTCTCGGATTGGTGGACCGGATTCTGGTGATTACTCATTAGACGTTATCATACACATAGAGAATGGACTGAGCAATACCTGCACTAAAGATATCGCGCGGACACACCTATCTCTTTCCCGTAGGTCGTCACGTGGAAGTTTACCAATCAAAAATCTAGAAAAATATGTCGTGGAGCTGTGTCGTGGACACGGCCGTGTGTTTTACCTGAATACGTCACAAGTGTACCAGAACCTTTTCCAATATTACTTTAGAAATATTCATTTCCGATATTGTAATTTTCGTAATATTTTTAGCCCACATTAAAAATAATATGTCCTTTGTCAGGGTAAATTTGGAAGAAGGAAATTCTTCTCCAGTGATGCGTGCATTACAAGCAAACAATAGAACCGGCCCTCTAGAATTGATGTCTAAAATCAACGACACATTGTTAGTGTCCAACTCTTCGTCGATCGAGGACACCGCGTACCTTGCAGAAACACTCATTGACAATGTATACTATCCAACTGTGGGCATTACGAGATTTGATTGCATTTATATTTACACAGGTAAGTGCTTTTTAGATAATTAAATTTAATTTAATTTATCTAACACCTTATAGATATTATTTCACTCTAGGACCATATTTGTATTATATTGTGTCCCAGTCCCATAGCATAAACAATTTTATCAAATGTATTAAGTTATCTTTTATTTTGTCGTGATTCTTGCAGTTAAAAAATTAAAGAATTTTGGGCACTCAAATAATGAAATTTTTCAGGTTTAGTGGTGGCTCTTGTGGTTGTGTCGTTGCTGCGTTCGTTCATGTTTTTCTCTATGGCAATGCGCGCGTCTATTCGCCTGCACAACAACATGTTCGAGGTCATCACTCGCGCGCCTATGAGATTCTTCCACATTAATCCCTCCGGAAGGATCCTCAACCGATTCTCCAAGGATATGGGGGCTGTAGACGAAGTGCTGCCCTCTGTGCTACTTGACGTTTTACAAGTAAGCTTATTCTTTTAAAATTTAACAGCAAATCCGCTATACTTACAGTTTATCTAGTAATCTTAAGAGTTTAGGCTAAACCTTAAGAGATACATAAAAATGATAATATTGTCAAGCATTGTAGTTTATATATAATACTAAAGAAAACTCCCCGATGGCATAGCTCTACTTGTTACAGTTGACTTACAGTAACCATTTCTTTCATTAAAACTTTAATTCGTCAAGTTTGTTTCTCTGCTAACTACTTGTAAACCACCCAACGGATTTTAATTCGGTTTTTCACTTATGAAAAGAGGGATAAACGAGCAAGGTTTGTGTATATATTTTTTTTTAACCCGGGCGAAGCCGGAAGTGGGTCGCTATTTTGGATATAAGTTGTAGTAGAGATTATAGAATCGTTTAGTGGCTTCCGTAGATCGGGCTGTCGCTGACGGGCATCGTGGCTGTGGTTGCCGTGGTGAACTACTGGCTGCTGCTGCCAACGCTGGGCGTGGGATTAGTCTTCTATGGGCTACGCAACTTCTACTTAGTTTCCTCGCGTCCCATCAAGCGGCTCGAGGGTGTGAGTGAGTCATCCTACACATTATTCTTAGATACTGATAACGCTCCAATACTTGCATTGACATTTATTCACATTTTGGTACTAATATGATACGCTTTCTCAAACGGCCTATCTGCATATTCATTTCTTGGATGGGCAGCGTTCGGAAAGCTCCGAGACTTCTTCTCGTCCAAAATTCTTTCAGAAAGTTTTTGACTAATGTGTGTTGCCAGTGATGACTTATGGCTGAAATGTGGCCTCTAACAACGAGTCTCGTAAGAGAGCTCAATGTAGCTCAACGAGCTATGGAAAAGGCTATACTCGGGGTTACATTTCAAGATCGAATCATAAAAGAGATCCATTATTGAATTGTCTAACATAATGTTTTCAGCTCGCAGTCCGGTATTCTCTCATTTGAACGCGTCGTTGCAAGGAATTACCACGATTCGGGCCTTTGGTGCACAGGAAGCACTCATCAGGGAATTCGACAATCATCAGGACCTACACAACACTGCTTGGTAAAGTATATACAATCCTAGTAACATTATAAATGCGAAAGTTTGTAAGGATTAATGGATGTATGTTTGTTACTCTTTCACGTATTAACTACTGAACGAATTTGGATGACATTTGGTACACAGATAGTTCATTGCCTGAATTAACATATAGGATACTTGAGCATTTTTATTCCCGAAAAATGTTACGTTCCCGAGGGATTGTCTAAAAATATAAAGTTCTTAGATATTTTAAAATAAAGTTTTTATTCTGATTCCAGGTACCTGTTCATTGCGAGTTCTCGCGCCTTCGGCTTTTGGTTGGATCTGGTGTGTGTTCTCTACATTGCTATCGTAACACTCAGTTTCCTTGTGTTCGGTACAGGTAAACACATCAATCATTAAATTATTAATACTATTATGAGGTTAACATCAGAATCTTAAGAACTCCTGAAATTTTGTATAGATCGAAAAAAATAATAGATATTTTGATGACATTGAACTGCGAAAGACTCCATACACTTAACTATTATTGTTGTTATTTTTGTGATATATTTCTTCGATAATTATTATATTAATTAAAAAATGCAGTTTTTTTAAATGAACATTAATGAGGTCTGTGCGAGCTAAGGCCAGCATTTATTTTTCGTGTATTTTCAGACGAGCAGGCTGGTAATGTGGGTCTGGCCATAACTCAGGCGATCGGTCTAACAGGAATGTTCCAATGGGGCATGCGTCAGTCCACTGAACTAGAGAACCAGATGACCAGCATTGAGAGGTAAAGCCAATTCATGATGGGTTTAAAGGATTGGGGATAATATTAGAATGGTTTGGTACTGCTTAGTCCATTCTCTATAATATTGTGCTTGTATTGTAAACAGGATCCAAGAGTACTCGGAGATAGAGTCGGAGCCGCCTCTGCAGTCGGCGCCGGGCAAGAAGCCGCCGCCGTCGTGGCCGGAGGCGGGAGGCGTGCAGTTCCGCAATGTGCGACTGTATTACGCGCCCAACGAGCCGCCGGTGCTTAGGGACCTCACGCTCCAGATCCTGCCCAAGGAAAAAGTGGGCATCGTCGGCCGCACCGGCGCCGGCAAGTCCTCGCTCATCAACGCGCTGTTCAGGTACGACACTTTTATGTTAATCCTTACATATTATAAAACAAAGTTCTCCGCCGCGTCTGTCTGTTCGCGATAAACTCAAAAACTACTGCACCGATTTTTTCACCTGTTTTCATGCTGTTTTCACCAATGGATAGAGTTGTTCTCGAGGAAGGGATTTAGTATATAATTTACAAAGTTACGCGGGCGAAGTCGCGGGCAGTAGCTAGTATTATATATGCGAAAGTCTGGGAGGATGGATGGATGTGCGTGTTGTGTGTGTGTGTTTTTTTATGTTAAGGTCGGCAGACAGGCTGATGGTAGTGGTGCACTTACTAGTCCTACATGCTGTTATTTCACGGTGGTCTTCTGTAAGAGGGTGGTTACTTCCGCCAGGCGGGCTGTTCAAATGACTGTAGAAAGCAGTGCCCTGCCACTACTGAAATCTAAAATGAGATACCTAAATATGTATGTAGTATACGCATTCGTACATTATTCGTGCCAATTATTGTGCATCAAAAATGTCTATAAATAGTATTTTGGTATAGCTATGATGATGCGTGTGTCCCCAGACTGGCCATAATCGAAGGGGAGATAATAATCGACGGGCGGGAGACGTCGTCGCTGGGGTTGCACGAGCTGCGCAGCCAGATCTCCATCATCCCGCAGGAGCCTGTTCTCTTCTCGGGCACTATGCGCCACAACCTGGACCCCTTCGACGAGTATCCCGACCAGGTGCTTTGGCGGGCTTTGGAGGAGGTAAGTCTTCCTTTTTTTAACCACTCTGTATAAAAACTATATCGGAGTAATATTTAAAAAGCAAAAATATTAAAATATTTTTTATTTTAATAATATCTTACAATCGGCCGTACAACCAACGCCGCCCGCACATCTTACCTCATACAAGCTAATACTGTTTTCATTAATATGTGACTTAAGACAATATAATCTTCAGTGTGTATCAATTGCATTAAATTCTAGTATATGGGTTGTTAGGTGGAGTTGAAGGAGGCGGTGACGGAGCTGGCGGCGGGTCTCAGCTCGCGCATCTCGGAGGGCGGAGGCAACTTCTCGGTGGGCCAGAGGCAGCTCGTGTGCCTCGCCAGGGCCATCGTGCGCCGCAACAGACTGCTCGTGCTCGACGAGGCCACCGCCAACGTCGACCCACAGTCAGTGTGCCTTGACACCTCAACCATAGTGAACTATCGAGCGTTATTCTACCATACTAATTAAAAAAAAGTTCAACCATGTTAATTCTTTGACTTAACAAGGGGAAAGTCTCATATTACTATATTTCATTAATTCTGAATCTTGAATCTTTTCAGAACTGACGCGTTAATCCAAATGACAATAAGAAACAAGTTCGCCGAATGCACTGTACTTACCATCGCCCACCGTTTACATACCGTCATGGATTCAGATAAGGTAAGGTTTAAAATTATTTATATTAGCTTCATGAAGTTTACTGGACTGCGAATTCTAGTAATAAAAATCTCCATTACAAGATTAATCTGTTTTTAATTATATCAAGATCTGATAGAGCTAAGTATAACAAAAAATCATAAGATGAAGTTTGTATTTGTTTCTCACATTGTTTGTATTGTTCAACTGCTTATATTTTTCATAATTGGCTAGTCATCACCAATATAATTGATTGAAATGATAAATCTATATTGACATTTTGTTCCAATCGTGTTGGTGTAGGTGCTGGTGATGGACGCGGGATGTATGGTGGAGTTCGACCACCCGCACGTGCTGCTGCAGAAGCCGGAAGGAGTGCTCCGCTCCATGGTCGACCAGACGGGCCGCTCCATGGCAGACACTCTCGCCAGAGTTGCTCAGCAGGTAACTATAATAGCTAAATTAAATTATATCATTAACTTGCTCAAGCAAGAATTAAGCTGCAATATGTTTTTGTAGTTGATCCATATTTTTTTCAAATTCAACTTGTAATCAATAAGGACGGTATAGCATAGCAAAGGATATTTTTCTCAAAAAAACATGCTTCAGCTGTCGCGTCGCGGCATGCAAGGGAGATTTGCCAAATATGACTGTTAATAATTTGGTATTTTTGTTTCAGTCATATGAGCAGAAACAAGCCAATGCAGTTTCGACGCCACCGAATAGATCTGAGTGAGGGCATAATCAAAAGCGTATCAATTTTTTATTATATGAGAGTGGATGTGAAAATATTTAGTATTGAGTACTACTCGGCCAAGTTAACTCGACCTCAACCGACACCTATGTGAGATGCCGAGTGGTGATTGTGAACCCTGTAGTTCAAGTTAGTTTAAATTATTTTATTTATGTGATATTGAAAATCACTATAGCAAAATCTCGACATGTTATAATGTCTTTTCTTGGTTGATTTTCTGTTTTAGTTATTTTTACATTTTGTAGTTTTATAAGAAGAAATATAATAATTTTTGGGCATTATCGCTCAATAGATTCTTAATTCAATTTTAAATAGACTGACTTAGTAATTATTTTATCTGATTTCTCATAATATATCAATCTCCAATAGTATGTTTTTTTTACATATATACAATATATTATACAGTCATGAAATATTGTCTGAAAATAAATTTAAAATAGGATTAAAAGGAATTAAAATTAAATGTTGAGAATTGAATATACGGAATGGCTATCTGATATAAAAATATTTTATTTGTAAATTATCTCGAATCTATATGTATATATTTTCGATTCTCAATCGAATACTTAAAAAAATACTTAATTTTTGTATTGAATTATATACTTAATTATTTAATAACTTTAGGATGAAATTGGTCCAATAAATGCTCCGTTTGTATTAGGAGCCAAATAAATTAACTTGCGATTGGTTGCTCTCATATAATAATTATTCAAAATATATACACAATGCCACGCCAAAACACCCGTAATATATATGAGCTGCGATTTTTATTCTTAATACATTTTGTATGATGTCATAAGTCGCAATCGCTCAGTAATTGTATAGGTTGTTTTTTATTCACATCGACCGACGAAACTTGAGATATTAAATCTATATATATATAAAATTCTCGTGTCATAGTGTTTGAAACCAAACTCCTCCGAAACGGCTCGACCGATTTTTAAGAAATTATTAATGAATATTCGGTAGGCCTGATAATAGGTAAACTACTTTTATACCCCTAAGTGATAAGGGTGGCCCCATCCCATTTTTTTTAATTTTTGGAAAAACAACGTTTGCCGTTGAGTTACAGACGTGTATAAATTTAAATTCAAAACTTTCGAGCTGTTTTGCCCTTTAGCTTCTAGTTAGTGAAAAAGGTCACAAAAGTGGTGTGTGAAAATGAATCTCGAAATGTAATTTCAGTTGAGGTGTTTTCGTACGCCGTTATCCAACGGGTGCTAATTATTTGCGTCCTTATTAAGTCAGCTCGTCTGCGAAATATATTTGTATGTGATGTGATGTTTGTATACTTAATATTGTGAAATTAACAGTTACTTTACGCATTAAATGTAATAGAAAATGTAAATTATGAAATCCATGAATTTTATTTCGTGAATTTTGAATGTATTTTTATATTTACGTGTGATGTTATCTACCAATGTTTACCATATTGCTATCGAATGCTACAAGACCAATTTGTAAAATAGCACTAAGAATCTTATTGTTTGTTAAACTTTTTTTAAAAGGAAAATAAAATTTTCTTTTACAATAAATTCTTTTATTTTTTACTATACAAAAATTACATGTGCAAATAACTCTTATAAACTATCAAATCTAAAATACTGACAAAAATAACAATTTTTAGTTTTAGTGCATTGAGCACTTTTTTAAATACTGCGCCCCGTTTAGGGAATAATCGTCGGTCGGCGACATTCCCAAACAAAATCGACTCGACACAGGAGCTAATTTAGAATTTTTTAAACGGAATGTGACAATCTCGAAACAATATAATGCTTAACATACCTATTATAAAACATAAATTATACAACGCAGCTTAGTAATAAAAAGGTAAAAAAATATTGTAATACTTTCCACACGTCGATTATCACAGGACTTGCACTCACACGCCGCCAACCTTTCTCAACACAACCTAATGTCAACTAAATCAACTAGACTTTAATAAATACAACTTTTGCAAATATTAATTAATTTAGCACAGTCACAGTATTGTGTGCAGATTCTACGTTGAGAAAAAAATAAATACTAAATACATTCCCGTCTGCCTAAAACCTAATCAATCTAAGTCATCGCTCACTTACAATCTCGAAAAGAAAATAATTAAAAATTAAAATGAACTTAAAACCGGACATTGTCAAAACAAAAAATGTGGCAACACTGATTCCACGGTGAGCGATGACTTTTACATAAATAAATAAATGCACCCTAAAATTACAAAATGTCATGAAAAAATTTCCCTTGGCACGAGAAAGAGAAAGAAAGCTACTTCAGCCGAAACGAAGAAAGATTCTGAGATCTTCGAAAACTGTTCACAAATTGAAACCGCCTACCTAAATCTAATTATCAACTAAATGTGATACAAGTAAATATAAAAACTATTTACGAGTATATGAAATATTCACAGTCTTCGTTCTGATTGGCATCACGAGCGAGAGACCGCTCTGATAGTTGCCATCGAAATAAACTAACAGTTCGTTCCGTCACACTTCACCTCCATTCGAGAGGACGTCACTTTAAACCAGTGCAGTCAAGCTGCTCGACCGAAAGTTTTTGTTGTCCGATTCAGGTAACACCGATTTGTTCTGCAACAGAAACATAGAGAGTTAATATTCAATACAACTGTCCTGCCTAATGTCAATTGCTACCATAATAGGGACTCAACACTATAGAAGTTCCTTAAATATACATTAAAACAGTTTTGGTTGAGTTGGTCATGACCGATATTAAGGCTGCATCCACAGTTTCCGCGAGTTTTGCTACGTCCACGGATCATCTGACGGAGGGGACAATCCAGGGTAGCTTCTACCACAGACCTTCGGAAATGCGCGCGACACCGCTAGAGATATGGCACCGCTAAAGAATAGAGCGTGCCACGGAATTGTCTAGCTCGACAATTCAATCACGTGTTTCGTCGCCAACAACAAGCGAGCGAACAAATGCTATTGGTCCAGCAGTAGTGTGAGTGTAAGTGGGTACGCCGGGTCGGTTGTCATTGTGTGCTATTTGTACGTGAGTGTGCGTAATTTAAGTGACACGGTTGTTTGTTCTAATATGCCATATCTCTAGCGGATTTCCGAAGATCTGTGGGTTCTGCGGACCAACTGCCACTTCAGCCTGCTATTTCTAACAAATACTCGTAGTTTGAAAGTGAAATGGTGGAAGGAGCTGACCTGCGGCGGTGGCGGCGGAGGCAGTGGGAGGGCGAGTCGGAGAGTGGTCCAGAAGTGGTTCTCGTGCACGTGCCTCCAAGGCACCAGCTTCGTGTTGCGCAGAACGCTCACCAGCCGCTCCCCGGACTCCTTCGCCTCGCGCTTCAGCTTCGGCAGGTCCTGCACCACAGACACATTTACTTATTTTCACTCAACTTGAAATCTAGTAAACGCTTTTATAGTTACTCGACAAAAAACTAACTATTGAATTTCTAAAATAAAAAAAAAAAAAACGATTACTTAAAAAGTTTTGGATGTTGTAATGATTATTATACCTGGAGCAGCACTACAACGGGAGGCTTGGGAAGAGCGCGGAGCTGTCGCAAGGCGACCAACAGCTGGTGCGGCGTATATTGCGTCGGCGAAACCACCACCACGATCGACCGGCATCGGGACTCTTCGCACATTATCTCCTTGTACCCTAAGGTAAATTACTAAATCGATTAATACTATTTTTCTACATACATACTGTAATTTTTATTCGTTAAACAAAATACTATGTAAAAAGTGTGCAAAAGTCGATTTTATCTTGGAAGAGAAAAAACACTTTTTTACTCACAGGTGTCAGGTTGGGTGTTCAGAGCGAGGCTGTGCACCCTGTAGTGGTAGCGCAGCTGCAAAGTGGGCAGCAATGCGCCTCGCACCAGTTCCCCGTCCACTGCCGTCCAGCACACCAGCACGTCGAACTCCTTCTCGAGCACTGCGAGGTAATTCATTCGTTATGTAAATACGATTTTGGCCATTTTTCTATATGGTTTTTTTGCGTGATCAACTGTTATTTTTGTGCAAGTGTGGAAACCACGGCCCAGACTTTTAGCCTAATAAACGCAGCGCGGTTCGAATCTGGATACAGTCTGCTTCTGATCGGGCCTACTGGAAACATGTCCTGCTTCTGAGATGAATCGAACGGTATCGGTCTGTCCGTTGCACTTCTATTCTATACTAGCATTTGCACTTGACTTCGTCCGCTTTATCTACGTTATCTGATAATTAAAGCTTTCTATTGGTGAAAGAATTTTTAAAATCGATCTAGTAGTTTTTGAGTTTATTCATTACAAACAAAAATACAATTTTTCTCTCTTTATAATATTAGTACGAGTATAAACTAGATCTCACCTCTGGCCCTATGCTGCGCCGTGTTGGTGCGCGCGTGCGCTTGTCTCGCCGCCAGCAAGAGGCGCGGAGTGCAGCGTCGGTGCAGGAATATGCACGACAGCGCCACGGACACCAGCAGCACCGCGCCGTAGGCCAGCAGACGCCACGGTACTTCGCTCTCCGCGCGCCACGGCTCTTCTTCGCGCTCTACTTCTGTACCAACAACATGACCACTTAGCATGGGATCGGATCGGATCAGATCAGATCGGTCTGCGAACCTTTTATTGAGTAGACAAGAAAAAAACCTAAAAGCAATATATAGATCCGGTCAAGACCATAATTACATACGAATACTTATATATTTTTTATTTCAGCCATAAAAACGTGTTTTTTCACATAGACTGTGACTTTTTATCATACAATTCTACTTTGTTCCATGTCGACTTACGTTTTGGATAGGTATTGAAATTCTTTTTTAGGTAGCGGACTAAAGAAAATGGTAGGTATTCTCTTAATTGCTAACAAGTTTTACTCCAAACATCTATTTGACGTTTTCTGTGATAAGATGAAATAGAAAAGCTTAATTCTCTGCTTCTATCTGGTGAAAATTAAACTGACTCGGAATGAGAATGTAGCTACGAATTATTTTCTCCTTGGAGTAGAAGTGTTCACCACTTGCGTTTCTCTGAAAGCTATACGTTACAAACAGTGTGAAACTTACTTTTGTAGAATACATTGACAAAGTTCTTGGAGACGATGTCATTGGAGTGTACCACACACGCATATCTGCCGTAGTCGCCGGCGGACAGCCTCTTCACCGTCAAGTACGAGCCGGTGATGTCCTCCACGTCTTTGCTGGGAACATTTAGTAATTCAAAATTTATTTCTCTCAACAGTAACACGTTATTTTATCTAAAATATAATACTTAACCCCCTAACGACATCAATAATACGTAATTTTTTCCTCCTAAAAAGTGAAATATATTTTTAGGATACGAGAAAAGCGTAAAATTTACAATAATGAATATCACAAAATATATAAATCTCAACAAATACAGATTTTATTTATGTGTTCGTCTAAAAATAGATGCGTTGACGATTCATCACAATACGATCATGACTGTGTCCCCCATAATTCCCGTCATGTGTTGTTAACAAATCACAACATACTTGACAAATCAAATGTAATTTATACTATTTCACTTAAGTATTTATGGAACGAGACTTTTATTTTGCAATTCTTCTAAATACATTTAGATTTTTTTTCTTTCGACTGCTTTGCGATCGAATATTAATTGATTTAAATGAATCGAATTTCGAAGAAAAAAAAATTAGTAAAATATTGCTAAAAAAACCTTACTGTTCACAGTAATCAAAATTTTCTGTGACAACTACTTTTGTTTTTAGGCTAATTAAATTAAGTTCTACACTACAGTTTGAATCGGCTACTTTCATTACTTTTTTCATATTTACGCAATATTAAAAAAAAAACAAAAAACACTTTTAAATATGGTTCGGTTATCTCCGAAGAGTTACAAAAATTTGTTGCGCAATATTGCACCTTAATTCATAGGATATTAGGTTGCGGTCATTTTGAAAAAAATTGTGTTCGGTCTGAGGTTAGTCCTTGTCTTAATTGAAATACACAAAGAATATACTTATTTCAGAATGAACACGTATTTTCTAACTTTTCTCGGAAACATACTCAAGAACAAAGTTTCCAACGGGCAAGTTACGCATGTTTGTGCGTATGTAAGACGCATTTCTCAGAATTAAAGTGAATGTGTTCACATTTTTATCGATTCGACAAGAAATTTATTACAATCAAAAATAAAACATGATTTTTCTCAAGAAATATCTATCACACGTCAACATAACTACTTATGTTGCCTTGTGTTACTTATGTTACTTATCAAAACAATTCAAATTTAACAATTCCATGTTTTGAATGTGTGAAAACTACTCGACAACCATTTTTCTTCTTTTGACATTTTAAAAAACATAGACAAATATTGGTGCGGCGAATATGTGTAGATAAATTAGTGGACTGTATTGTTTCGTGGTGCGTGCAATCAAAGGGGCAGGAAGAGAGTTGGATAGGACATGCAACACCTACCTCGTCGCTGCCGGTTATGATGCAAATCCTCCAGGACGATGGAGACGGAAGCTGGCCCGCCGCACACTCGTTCTGGTTTCCAAAACTGTCCTTTTTTCACCTCAATTGCACTCGCGGAGCCACACCATTTTGTAGATTACAAAAGCACAATGCTTCAGCGGTGCGATATGGGAATAATCGGATTTATTGATTATAAATCCTCGCGGCGCGGTTTTGCGTATATCGAACGTTGCGTTCACTTCTTCATCTTGTATTTATGTGTGCGCCAGAGGGCGCTATTGCGTTGCGGTGTATGCATGTTTGTTGGTGTGGGTTCGGAATAGGAAACGCACCACAGATAACTAATTATTTGGCGCCACCATATCCACCCGCCCTTAATGGGTCACCATTAAAAAACAAACATAAGAAAAGCGAGAAGAAAATATATATATTCTATGACTGGGGATCAAGCGCTTAGTGCGCGCGGGGTTAGTAATGAGTCCACAAAGTCACGGCGAAGCGGAAGTGAAATTAAACTATAGATAGGTATGCGAAGCGGTATAAAATAATATAAATTTGATATAGCGGTATTGATAAACTTACAACTAAACTTAAACTAAAAACGCGGTGCGATAACAAAAATAATAACTAAAATTATTGTTTAATTACAGGGCGAAGGTAAGTTCCCCTGGCGGTCCCTTAAATTTTCTCGCGTTGTCCGAGTGCAAGTACTGCACTGGTCCTCGACGGGAGAGAAGACGTTTGAGCGCGGTGAGAAAACTCGCAGTGCTGAGGTCTGTTGCGACCTTAATATGCACAGCACGAGTCATAAGGCATGTGAATAGTAAATCAATGATCACATTCACTACATGATCACTGCGCGGTATAATAACTGGATTGCATGTGTGTATAGTCCAGCGCGGAGTTGGCAAGGCGACCGCCTACGCGGATCAGACCGTTGTCAACGAAAGGCCTTAAATGGTTAAAGGCTGGCGAGCACGATTTATTATTTTTAATTCTATGATATTTCTCTGCAAAGTGGTGGCTTTGCAGGGCGCGTAGCATCTTATTTTCAGCGAACTGAATATCATCGGCGGTCACTGCAATAGTGCTGCGGTGAGGCAATAACTTTACGAACTTACATACGTATGCGATAGTTCGTAGAAGCCTACTCCAGGAGGAGGTGCGGAGAGCGAGCTTATATACTAAAGCGCAATGCTTTACAGGCGTGCACACGGGGTGCACGTAAACCTTCTGACGGACGGTGGACAAAATGGAGCGCTTAGTGCACTTCACTTCGGCGGGAGCGGAAATTTTAAAATAAAAAGGGTCATTATCTGTGGACCAATGCAAGCCTAATATTTTATGTTGCACGGCTTTATCAAATTCCACCTCAGAGGGAAGTCTGTGCGAAGCGGGGAGATTATCTAGGACAGATCGACTGTTGGATGTCTTGTCCTCGCGCACGACTCCATGATGCGGTATGACGTATATAGGAGTGGGGTCATGGAGATCGTACAGCGGCGCGGGAGCAATATAATCCTTTGCGAGGTAATCTTGATTGACGTCATCATATGCCGACCTAAGTTTAGGTGAAGCTAATAGCTTTCTTTCGAGGCATAAGAAACGCTTGCGAGCGGGTTCGAAAGAATCTCCGAGAGAAAAAACATCGTCGTAAAATGGTAGGCCAACAGTGTATCTACCAGTAACGCGATCGCGGGTCGTAGTTGATTTATAAAGTTCTTCGCATTCAACATCGGCGGGATGAAGAACGGGCGGTGCGGAGGGAAGCTCTTCGAGCTCCCAAAATCGCCTGACTAATGAGTCAATAGCGGCAGGCTCTTGAGCGAGGCAACATGTCAAGGCCTGGTTGTTAATGAGTGTGGGTATCGTGGGTACGGAACCCATAATAACATACCCCAATACTGTGCGTAAAGCGGAGGGCGCCGACGAGTCGCGCGGGGCGTGAACTTCGTCGGGGAGAAATATATGCGAGAAGAGTTCAGCTCCGATCAGCGCGTCTATTTTATTTGGCATGCCGAAACTCTCATCGGCTAGCGGCACCCCTGATAGGTGTGATAATACAGTAGTGTCTACCACAGCCGTAGGTAATAAATCGGTAATTTGATCAACAACGAGCGGCGAGATATTAAAATTAATGTTGTTGTCAAAGCGCGAATAAATTTTTAATTCGATTGAGTTAGTCTTAATAATTTTCTCAGCTCCACCGAACCCCTTTACAATAGTACGTTCAGTGTCATGAAGCTGTATTCCTAACCGATCGCAGCACTCTTTCGTAATAAAGTGGCTTTGCGATGCTGAATCTAATAGTACGCGAATAATATGTCGATCGCCTTTAATATCATACGCGATGACTTGAGCGGTTGATAATAAAATAGTAGTTTGTTTACTACGCGCGGGCGCATCATGCAATCGATTATTATATGAATAGGTACATAACGCAACATCTGAGCGCGCGGGGGAAGGTTGCGGCGACAGCGCGGGGGGCGCGCACCTAGCGGTATGACTTTGGGCAGCGGTCGAAGGCGGAGGCTTCGACGCGGGCTCGGGGACTTCGCTGCCGGTCTCCACTCGCTTGAAGTGTAACATTGTGTGGTGCCTTTGTTTACAAACGCGGCAATTAGACTTAGATGAGCAATTTAAAACTCGGTGTTTTAAACTTAGGCAATTAACACACGCATTGTTATCTTTCACGCATTGGAAACGTTCATGAGCAGTCATCCTATTAAATTCCGAACATTTAAATAAATGCTGATGCGTTATATTAGTGCAAAGACACTTGCACTGTGAGTCGACCTTTATACTCAAGTAGGTTTGGTACTTAGGCGGCGGGGCGTTATTATTATTGTTACTAGAGCGAAGATTATTATTATTATTTTGACGAGTATTCATTGCACCCGATGAGCTAGGCTGAGTGCGTTCCAACACCTTAGCGCGGGAAGTAATGAAATCAACTAAGTTGTCGAACGTAGGTATTTTGGAATCGCAACTCAACTCGAAAGCGCGAACAGTATCTAAATCTAATTTCTTAAGCGCGATGTGAAGTATGATTAAGTCAGTCAGATTATCTAACTTTAGATTCTTTAAAGCGCGCACTGCACTTGTAAAGTTATCTGTAAATAAATCAAAGTTTGTCGCGGTGGCAGATTGTAAAGGTTTGAACTCAAACATTTGATTTAAATACGCGGAAGCGAGCATACGCTGATCTTCATACTTATCAATCAGCGTCTGTAAAAGAAGTTCGTAATTTTCAGCGCAAGGAGAGATACCTGCGCATGCGGATTGAGCCTTGCCCTTCAGCCTGCCTAGCAGATAGTACAACTTTTCGGAGTTTGTGAGCGATGGGTTATCATGAACGGTAGACTTAAAGCTGGTATAAAACAATGACCATGAGCGAACGTCACCCGAAAAGTCCATCAGTTGTATAGGCGGCAGTGTGGGACAAGCCTTATGTGCGTGTGAATCTTGCTTATCAGCTGGCGACAAATAATTTAATTGAACTCCCTTTATTCTACTATACAAATGCTCGAAAGCGACGAGCCCTTTATAGTTAGGTTTCGCGCTAGGATTCAATGCTAATAAGCGAGAATTATAATTATCTAAATTCGTTTCGAACTTAGTGCGAAGCGATTCGATCTGTGAAGAAGCGCCAAGGAAACTTTCCTTATCTGAGGACATATCATAGATATTTTGTAATATTTCGAAGATAGCTTCATATTTAGCCTTTGCAATAGCTAGTTGCGGATCTGGTACATCCTCTTCGTTATCGGAAGAAACCTTTTTTGGCGGCATTATGAAATGTAAGCGAATAATTTAGTTAAATTAATAAATTCAAATATTACACGGGAGAATACAGTACGACGCGAATGATAATATTACGCGGGAAAATACAATACGACGCGAATGATAAGCGCGTGACTTCGTGACTCGGTCGTGTAATATCGAACAATTTACAATAACACGATTTGCTAGTGCGGTAGATTATAGTAGGTAGATAATAATTTACAAATTAATTAAAATATCACCTTTATGATTAATTAGCTTAATATTTTTATGAAATATATTAAGTATTACATAGATATATATTATATCTAGGCGGGAAATCACGTAACTTAATTTGTTACG
The DNA here is from genome assembly GCA_945859745.1 of Synanthedon formicaeformis. Classification (NCBI taxonomy): domain Eukaryota; kingdom Metazoa; phylum Arthropoda; class Insecta; order Lepidoptera; family Sesiidae; genus Synanthedon; species Synanthedon formicaeformis. Next base: position 5,846,570 of record OX243958.1, on the reverse strand, counting down.
GGCGGTTTATGAAGAAAATAGTATGTGAATATTTTAATAAATAAGTAGGTATATGCGGGTTGATAAAATTAATATTCACAATGATTAATATTAAATCTCTTACTAGGGCCTATAAAGTAACCTAATAAGGGCGGCTGGATGGAACCAAACTGGACCATATGCTCGTAAAGAGCACTAAATGGTACCCGGGTCGTAAGGACCACTAAATGGTTTGGTCCGGCTCGAAGTGGCCACTAATGGTGCGGCGAATATGTGTAGATAAATTAGTGGACTGTATTGTTTCGTGGTGCGTGCAATCAAAGGGGCAGGAAGAGAGTTGGATAGGACATGCAACACCTACCTCGTCGCTGCCGGTTATGATGCAAATCCTCCAGGACGATGGAGACGGAAGCTGGCCCGCCGCACACTCGTTCTGGTTTCCAAAACTGTCCTTTTTTCACCTCAATTGCACTCGCGGAGCCACACCATTTTGTAGATTACAAAAGCACAATGCTTCAGCGGTGCGATATGGGAATAATCGGATTTATTGATTATAAATCCTCGCGGCGCGGTTTTGCGTATATCGAACGTTGCGTTCACTTCTTCATCTTGTATTTATGTGTGCGCCAGAGGGCGCTATTGCGTTGCGGTGTATGCATGTTTGTTGGTGTGGGTTCGGAATAGGAAACGCACCACAGATAACTAATTATTTGGCGCCACCAAATATAATATATATTTTTTTGAGGAAGTCTATACATATATTTACGTAGGTACTGTATTCGTCTTACCGAACAGTTTTAATCTCTGTCTGTGAGGGCAGAAGGTCCACTTCTGTTGTATTCGGCCAGACCCTCCGCCATCGAAGGTCGCTTCGGGCGTCCGCCAAGTATGAGCGACCTATAACCACATAAGAACTACATTGTACACTATCCCTAAACGACGTTTTCGTGAAAAATCATCTGAAAATTTCAAGTTTCATGAAAATGCGTTTCGCAATCATTTGAGCACCCCCTTAGAGAAGACCACCGTGAAAACAGCACGTATGCTGTTGTTTTTCGGTGAGTGAGCAATGGGATACCAGAGCCCATTTCCCTATCCTTTATATCCTTAATCATACTGTAGTCGGCAGCACACTCGCAGCACCTGTAGCGTTGCTTGTTTTATTGGCGACGGTAGCCACCTACCACCAAGTGAACCGTCAGCCTGTCTGCTGCCCTTAATATATTTTATATATGTTGAAATCGAAAAGATCTGAATTTGAACATAAATACAAGTCTTTTCATTAGTACAATAAACTCACCAATAAGTGCTTCGCAATACAAACGCAACGTGCTGCCCTCCTCCAAATACTGATCACTTGATATAAACATAATTTTTGGTGCATCTGTCGGTTTTTCTGAAGAAAAAAAAAAGTATACAAATTATTATTTATAGCTTCTTTACCTATTACGATAAGAATATAATTACATATGTTCATTTTAGCAGAAGTTCTTCTTTGGTGGTCTAGTAAACATTATGTTTATAAACAATGTGCAGAAGTGCAGAAAAATCTGATAAAGCCTTTGCCTTGCCACCTGATACGTGATTATTTGCAAGATGTAAACACGTCGTTAAACTCAAAGAAAGCACATATGTTATCTGTCACATAGAAAGTCATATGTTATCACTATGGTCACACATATACACGTTTTCTTACCTAATATATCCAGTTTGGCTGTGTGTGAAACAGTGTGTGTCTCATTACTCAGTCTGCAGGTGTAGTTGCCGGAATCGGCGCGAGTAGCTCTCCGCGAATACAATGTTTGATTCGCAGCCTCCGGGTCCAATATGAGACTGGAGACGCCCGCCGACCACGGATAAGCCACTCCATTTTTGAACCTGTAGGCAAGATATCAATATATAATTACACACGTGTTTACGAGAGCGGATCACCTTTATATAAAGGTGATCCGCTCCCGGTTTAGCTCGGGGTGCAATTTTTTATTTACAACAAATCTTCCTCGTTTATCCCTTTTTCCATTAGTGGAAACAATATCAAAATCAGTTGGGTGGTTTTGAAGTAGCGGAGAAACTGAGAGATGCGGACAGTTTTGGCGACTTGATTGCAAAATACTGTTCTTTTTTATTATACTTACATAAAAATTAAAACTTAATTGATTTTTATTATATATATGTGTGTACCGACAGACAGAAAGACATGGAAAATTCAAAGACTATATAAGTATATTGTAGTTTAGATCAATGGGAAAATTCCTTCAATTTAAACTATATAAGGATTATGTAGATTGGAAAGAGTTAAATTGCTTTTTAATAACATTAAAATGAACGTCGTCGTTTAGAGAGTGAATCGTCGTGGTTGCGGCGTATATACAGGAAATAATTCGCAGTATCAGGTAATGGGGCGTCATTCCGGTGCACTTTGTGTTCTGCGTGTCTGTGGAGCGAAGCGATGCAGCTGCCGATGACGGGAGCGCTTCCGCGAATAGGCGATTGCATTAAGCACTTTTAAATGAGGAAATCATCAGCCACCGCACTGGCATGCATTTGTCGAATATTCAAAAAGCGTAGTTCGTCTGTAGTTCGTCCGGCAATAAATATGCTGATTCACTAAAATCTTTCCGGAAGTTGTTATGTGTAAATTAAATCCATGTACAAGTAGATAAAATTGCGTGGTTTGAACATTAATAATAATTAATTACAATAATAAAACAAGAGGTATTTTAACATCACAATTTATTGAAATCTTAACTGATTATAAAGCCAAAAGTTCGAAGTTGCTTTCCACGTCTGTCTGTCTGTATGTTCGCTTACTACTCCTAAACCACGCAACGGATGTTCACGCGGTTTTCACATATTGAAAAAGCATTAAATGAGGAAGGTTTTCATATAAGCGGGTTGTTAGTAAAAAATAAATATATGAATAAATAAATGTGTATAAAAGTAGGTGTTTATTTCATAAAATTCATAGAAAATGTATTTATAAAATAAAACGTGTTTATGAAATTATAATATTATCAAATAAGTATATTTTAAAAAATAGCTGAAATAAGGAGTTATAAAAAATTGTTATTTTTAAGTTTTGAGAATAGTACTAAAATTTTTATGTCTTAAGTAAATGGATTTTTCTCAAATCGATTTACACTTCGGCTCATACTCAGGAGGATGCGAATTGTTCAACGAATTTGGTCTGAACAAACACAGCGGCTCACGAAATGTTCGATTTTCCACGAAGAGTAAAACTCCGTGTGAGCCGTTTTTGAAACATTTGAAAGTAAAACAAACATCTGAACGATGTTTCATCGCAAGGCCGCGCGGGGATTGTTTCCGAGAACTGGCCGCAGAGCGTAACTCGCCGCAAATCCACTCACTGTCAATACAATTAGGTACATAGACATAGATTACTCTGCTTTCGGTGCTTGTGGTATGAAAAATATTTAACATATTTAACATAAGGTTCAATATTAAGGTCTATGTCACAATCAATCTAAATTACTAATAATAAATCTAAGTGTAGGTATTGTACGTATGTATGTTCCTCCATAACTTAAAAGAATTATCTGATTTTCATGAAACCTGGTAGATAAACATTTAGACGTACAGGACACAGGATATTTATAAACGTTAACAACATTTTCACGAATAGATACAAAATATTTATGAATGTCTTCATTGTATTGCTACTTATAGGAGATTCGATAAGATGGATGAAATTAAGAACATTGTAAGGAGAAACTTTGAAATATTCACACATTATATGGGTATTACCCAATCAGATCGGATCCACAAATGCCGATTGGATATAGTGATTATTTTTTCATACACATAAAAACTATTGAAAACAAACCATATATGAGATATTCTTATAAAATAAGAATAAATTATTTTAGTAATAAAACGTGTAATCGATATTAAATATAACTTAACTTTACAATATTCACGAAAATCATCCAATCGTGTACTGGATTCCTAAATTGCATTAGAATAAAATACGAATTTCGAGTTTATGGACTGAAATGGAAATAAAAAGTTTGATATTGTACCGACTTTCGCGCGCGTCGCTTTAAGGTGAGCGTAGCCGCGAGTTACAAATAGTTTTTATCGGAGTTCTGTATACAATAATATGTAATTAATTTCCTTGAAGGTTTTCCACGAATAAATGGCTTGTTCATTACATTTAATAACGGCCACTGGAATATAATTCACTAACATTTACCCTGACCCGGGAGTCTGTGGTATACCTACCACATGATTTTATTTTTGTCTTTCGACAATGTCCCACGCATAGTGTGGTCAGTTGAAATTACTCGTAAATTAGCGATTGACTCCTTGCAATTGTAAGAAGATATTTAACATGATTTAAAAAGTTTAACTAGTACTTTGAAAAAAAAAAAAAAAAAAAAAAAAAACGGATTTACGTCCTTAATGCAGTAGGGATAGATTTTTCCATCATTAATTTTTAATGGTAATAAACTCTTTTGTCACCATTTAAACAATTATGTTTCAATAGCCTCGGACAAAAATATAGCTTATGATCAAAAACACTAAATTATAATTTTCTATATATAATTCTTATTATTAAGAAAAATTATAAAAAAGATAAATCTTTTTTATATTTTTTTCTAATTAATATTTTTTTTTTTTTCAAATTTAATATTATAAGTTTCTATGCTTGTTTCTTTGTGACGCTTTCACGCCTTAATTACCCAATTGATCATCATGTAATTTTGCTTATATGTTGTCATGGTTACAGAAAAGGATGGAGACTAACTTTCATCTAGTAAAAAGGCTTGTTCCGAGCACAACCCATATCTTATAAATATGGATATATAAAAGACGAGTGTGAAATTTGGTACACCTAAAGTGTGTATTAACTTTATGGAGAAGGTCTGGAGAAATCTGTTTTTTTGATTAGAAATACATTAAATTAATGAAAGTAAACATTACACACTACACTCTTTGTATATAATGTACCTATATTCTTTTGTTTATGGTCAGATTAATGTCTTCTCTTGTCGGGTACTAAATGAAAACGGTTGAATTTCGACCATCGGGCGACCACTAGTAATTGCAATATAACATAACGGTGTACAAAAATTAAATACCAATTATAATGTTTCGAGAGGTACCTACATAGAATCAAGCAATATTTACTGTTGCACAGAACACTGAGCGAGACGGAAATGGCAAGCGAACAAGTTCCAGGAAGTATGAAACAAATAAAAAAGCTCAACAAATAAAAAAGGCATACGAAGAAGGCGCAGCGAGATACGGCCAATATCCGCGTCCCGGTACGAGAGCTTACAATTTATTATATTTTTACAAGTCACAAAAAGATGACTTGCAAAGTTTACAATACATTTTAATTAACTCCAATACACCCTTCATTTATTTTCGCATTAGTTGTTTTGCGGTTTACTTAGACGCCAGGTTAATGAAGCATTCTATCTCGTCAATTGGTCTCTTTTTATAAAAAAAATATCAAGAAACAATCAACTAAAAAAGTTTTGTTTTTATGATAATTTCGTATTAGTATTGTGTGTACAAATTTTATAATATAGTTTTTCTCAATACAATTAAAATATAATATCAACATAATAATGTGAAAATAAAAATATGTGAAAATAATTGTGAAAATATTTTTAGTTAAGCTACTTGAGTTTCAAGTTTACGTTCAATCAACTTTTTTTTAAAGTTTTAATGCGTTTTTTAGTCTTATTTACATAATGCATTATAAAATAAAAAAATCGATATATTCAAAGATATAATATCCATAAATATTCATTATGCGTTCAAAAACCATGTTATAATTGATTAAGCACCATATATCAGCGTATCAGCATGTATAGTGTATCAGCAAACTGCTTTTTTTTTTACAGTTTTTTTTTCAATCCTATTATGTCATTTATTCAAATCAGTCATTTAAAAAAGAATGTGGCACAATAAATTACCTCCAACAATAAATAAACACAAAAACTATAACAATTTCAAGATGTCAAGATTTTTCACAAAATATATATAGAACTGTAACTGAAATGTACCTATCTATATTTTTTAAAAATATAAGATTGTGTTCAACCAAGTTTTTTTGAGAGGAGTTTTACTAAGTAGATTTGACGTTAGTCATCAAAATATAAAATACTAGGCTGTTGCCCCGAAAAATAAAATATTTAATACTTAACGCCTGATATTACATTTTGCCATCTTTATTTTTAGATAGCTTTTGCCCGCGGCTTCGCCTGAGTGGAATATTTCATACTGAACGCCTATGTCCATCCTGAAAATCTATTCTATTGGTGAAACATTTTTTAATCGGATAAGTCCTATAGAATATTACCTCTTACATACTCGCTTGCTTATGTATACTCTTTATAATATTAGTATAAATAAAAATCTATAAGTATTACATTGTCGGACCCTCTTATCATTTAACCACTTTAGGTATACAAAAATATTACTAATTACAACGTATGGTTGTGTCTGCCTTGCACCTGCCTGCGTCAGTTGCTTGATGGGCGCAGGAGCAATTTCAAAATACGCGGAAGTCGAAATTGAGTTTTCTTTAGATTGATTTTCAAAGCACAAGGTGTTACAATATGGTTGCAATAATATTTTTGAAGCAATAATGGGAACGGAAATCGTAATGAAACAAAAATTATTCATCTAAAAATACAGCTTCCATTTATTGTTCCACTGTTTTTCCCACTGTGTCATTATGATAAAAATATACTATCTACAATCAAGAATGATTCAACGGATTGTGCAAGAATTTTAAATTTTATCTGGGTGATTGAATGTTTTTATAATATCTGTATACTATTTATTTTTGTTTATAATAAGTACGAAATCAACTTTTCGTCGGGAAGTCGTGCGGAGGTGCAAAGTCGGGAGCGGGTCGCTAGTAATATTATAAATGCTAAAGTACTATGTGCGTTTGGATTTTTCGATGTTACTCAAAAACGCAAAAACGTCTGAACGGATTTGTCACATAGATTGTCACAGCCACTGTCGTCACAGCGATAAAGATGTCAGGCGTTATATTACAATACGATATATTCAAAATAAACATTTAAAATTTTAGTAAATAAATAAATGGATTAAAATATTTAATGATTATTATAGCTACAACAAATCACGAACCTTCTATTGTTAATGCAACATCGACATGAGCAACATCTAATAAGATATATACTGAGTGTGAGAAATAGAATTCTAATATGTTCCAAAAGTCCGGGCCACTCCAGGCATGCATTATGGGAGAATTCAAATAAAAGAAGCGACGATGAGGTCATCTCATCCGTCTGGGGAGCACCGGTCGGCGGATCGTTGCGTTGCGATGCGATCAGCGTTCACCCTGCGAATATTTCCCAAAACGCCGTCAGACCGGTGTTTGACCCCGGTGTCGGGTTGCAATCCCTCAGACCTCACCACAAATCATACCTATGCAACCTGCTCTTTTCATTTTAAAAAGTTTCAAATTTCGCATTCAAATCAGGATCGTTAAACAGATTATTTTCAAATAATAAACTTTAAAATTTATGAAGGTACCTACATTGCATATACCCACAAAAATTCAGTATATTAAAATTTTAAAAATACTAATAGTAACGCTAAAAATTACACCTTCTACCTACGATAATGATTTGTTAAAAAAACGCTAAAATTACCAACAATTATTTAATGTTCAAATAAAGACAGTCAAATATATAATGTAAACAAAAATTATTTGGTACCTAGGTACCTAAGCAAACGCGACGACTTAACAAATATTTATAAAATTAAAGACGCTAACAAAGATAAAATTCAGACTCTTGTCAAGTGTTTTCATCAACATTCGACATTTCTTAGAAATTATATTAACATATATGTAATATATTTTATATTTCTTAGAATAATATCGCCTTTCATTTATATAAATAAACAAAATAACCGTCTGGATCTTATTATGTTGTGATATTTTTTTAATGTCGAAGTAATTAAATTTAAGAAAATAGATTCAACTAGATTATAGCGTAACTAATTTATTATTTCCTTTGTCATACTTTGCTACTCAAACTGCAAACAGAAATACTTTTGATTGGCGTGCGAGCAGTAATTTTAATAAAGATTGACTTTGACCTGTTTAACAGATAAAAGATTTCATTTTTCATAAAATAATAAGCATTGTATTTGTTTAATATTGCTATTCAAGAAGTAGTAGGCATTATAAAGGCCTTGATTTAATTTTTTTATGTTGTAAATCGCTATATTCATCTTTGTAACTATCAGTGTCTAGCAGGCTTTAAAGTAATTCCCATTAATTTTAATTTAATTTTAGGTCAATTCCTCTTAACAGAGACAATAAAAATCGTGTTAGTGGATAATGTAGATATATTCTTAGCTACTAATCAATTTAGTATTTGAGGTTAAATTAAAATTGCTCATTAGTGTTACGACTAGATTGTAATCCTTTCCCAGGTACCTTAGTTTATAAAAAAATAATTAAAAAAATGTTAATCATAGGTGTTGAACTTTCGAACATATCGGTTAAACTAAAATATGATTAATTTTCCTGCAATATTTGCACGTCCAATTTGAATTATTATAGTAAATAAATTCTTTGTTAATATATTCTCGTACTTCTTTGTTCTAGATAATGACATGTGAATTGAACGAAAAAAAAAACACCCGTCGAATATTATTAAGCGAACAGTGGACAGAGCTAATGAGAGGTACCGGCCGGGCACAGTGCAATTCTCCGAATGAATAATTAGGGCTAGCAGCAACAGCAACCGGCGGCGGACGACGCCAAATTGTCTTAGCCCGAAGTGCGGTGAGGAACTAAATCTTTTGTTGGCTGTCGCGCTCATCGTTTCTTTGAAATGCAGTGAATTTTGTCATGCGAGCCGATTGACACACCGCGTAGTTCGGCCCCCTCGTGTTAAGAGCGTTGCGTAGTTTCCTACCTAATCACACAGCACCCACAGTCACGCACCGTTGACGATCATTACCTATGTTGTGGGAATTCAGAGAAACAAAGTATGCCCACTGCACAATACAAACTATGTTTATCAACTTTCAGTGCGGCAGTCGTTTCATTGGAATAATAAATATTAATACACTTGAGGTAAGTAAAGAATGGAAAAAAAGAAAAATGAAAACCAAGACAAAGATACAATAAGAAGGCTAGAAAAATATTTTTCTTTAATTGTCAATAGTTATTATACAATTATATATAAATACACGTAGACAAGTTTAAGTAGGCTTAAAGCGGTTAATATAACATTTAATAGTCAAAGGAAAAATACTTTTTAGTATATTGATTATGCCTTATATTTCTTCAAACCATATAAAACAAACAATATAAGTGCCAAAAAATGACTAATGTCGCATAACCGGTTACCGTTATTTTTCGTCTAAACATTTTAGTCATACTAAAGAAATTCTGATTTTTTTTAAATTTACTGTGTCGCTTCAAGCTACTTAACAGATTATTTGTTTGCACCAAAATAACGCACTTTACTTACCTGCTCACAATTATTTGTAACATCCTTTACAATTTACTCAGAAAGGGTGGCCATTTTGACACTAGAAAAAGTGTGATGAACAATAAAATCAACTAAGAAAACGGACCTCCAACTCTTACTTTCCGAGAAAACATCTCAATTTTAAACGCCCTTTAATAGAGTCTGTGAAGCCTTATTTAAGTTTAAATGCCTTATTAAGCTTTCAATGTTATTGCTCAGAGTAAGTCACTGTAAAAAGAAAGTAAGACATTGAACAAAAAGAGATGCACAAGAAACGAAATGCGCGGTCGGTTATGCGATGCGGCGTTGGTGTGGTCCCACTTTCTGTAACGGTGCCATCATTTGTTGAACTTAACAAGCAGAAGTAATGCCTCGACGACGACGTTATCGGATGCTTATACGCACGCGATATTATTGCGCGCACGCCACACAATTTCCCGATAAATCCGATGATATATTGTACATCACAAACTGTTGGAGATTGATCACGCCAATATGTTACGAGAATCTTCGTTGGAGAAAAGTGGACTGTATTTTTTGATGATGGTAACCATCAAAAAATACAACCAGAGAAGTCGTAATGAGCATTAACCAGGAAACCAGCACTTGCATGTTTTGGTACAGAAAATAGGGAAAAAGGAACTTACCATGGCAAACTCTCCATCAGATAGTTTAAATTAAAATAATTTGGCATTGGCAGATATTGTCTTCATTGGCATCATTACAAAAAAAAACATTGGAAGAGCAATTACTCCCCGTGTTCATGGGAAGAATGCAATGTAACCATACGTTTGAATTCCGGTACATTAATAACAGTGTTGCAATCATAACATGGAACGTCGGCTACGAACGAACGTACATACATGGCAATTTCATACAGTTAATGCGGTTAAGGGATGTACGATGGGAATAGGTAAGGTAAGGTATAAAAATATTAGAAAACCGCAAAGTGCAGATGCTCTGTAAAAAGTAATAGCAAAAAGTGAACGGGAGCCAACCGCGACTTCCTCGAACATGCTCCGAGACTAGGGAATTTAACATTCTATAGCAAGTAAGATAATTATAATCCCGAGGATACCATGTACCTAATAGAGTTTCTATGAGATATCGTAAATAAGTCATACACTAAATACTTATATTCCAAGATTTTGCGTGTATGAGCGCTCATTAGAAGATAGGGGATTAGTTTATAATTTTAATTATAACTTGTTTAAGTATGTATAAAAATATGTTCGCTCCAAAGTTTCAAATATAAAAAAGGAATTAAAAATAAATAAAATAATAATGTTTAGGGCCTGTTTCACCATCTGTCAAGTAGGCTAACCGTCATTTAAAGTCACCGGTAACCGGGGAAAATGGCACTTAGGGCCTCTTTCACCAACTACAAGTAAAGTGTTGATTAGTTACTTGTAGAAATAATTTTATGTTTTAATTATTGAATTATCCCAAACATTAAATAGAAAATAATAATAAAAATTCGGCTATCGAATGATGCAGTAAACCGAGTGCATTCTAAAAGTAACAAAATGATTTCTAAAAGTAACTAATCAACACTTTACTTGTAGTTTGTGAAAGAGGCCCTTAGTCTTATAAATAGTAGACTTCTATTGTCACATAATATATATACATTTTAATATGTAAGAACACAGTTTATTCCCAATTTACAAGATACAACATTTTAACTGTTGTTAAAATGAATTATCATATCAAATGTGTTTTTAAACGATTAACTAAAATTTATATTTTTATTCTGTTGGTGATCTAGACTGACAATGCGTCACTGATGGCCGTTGTAAAATGAGGATTCAGAATCATTCCGGGAACGAGCGCAGCTGCAAACTCCTGCTTTGTTTGAGGATAATTTAACAAAAACATTATTTGACTAAATTCATATTCTAAATTTTAGTTTTCAAAGATTCTACGGTCATCCTAACTATCCTATGTTCGCTTGTTACGGTTTCACGCCTTAATTACTCTACTGATCTTCATGAAATTTTACATACACGTCAGGAATGAAGAATAGAATATAGGGTACTTTTCATCCAGAAATAAAGTACTTACTGTTCCCGAGGTATCATATAAAAATAAAAATAAACAATCAACGCCTGACAAAATATTGGAGCAATAAAAATTGAAATGTAAAACCTAAAAATAAGGGATGTGGGTGAAAACACGGCTAAAGATAGTACGATATAATTTCATAAAATTTTAATGAATTTTTCACTGCAAATATAATCTGACGGTAGCTCCACCTCAATGTACTCGTAAGTCGAAGACACATTTTACTTATCACTACATATTAAACGAAGTCCTCCGTCGCGTCTGTCTGTCTGTTCGCGATAAACTCAAAAACAACTGCACCGATTTACATGCTGTTTTCACCAATGGATAGAGTGGTTCTCGAGGAAGGTTTTGGTATATATTTTGCATCCGTGCGAAGCGAAGAGGCCTGTTCCCGACAGGCCGCTAGTAAGATCTAAAGTAGATTATCTCAGTTAACTCATCTTGTGCTAACAGCGCCACTTATATGACTGTGGCGGTGGTTAGATATAGTATTTCTTTCGATTTGTTGAAACAAAATTCATAGACTATAGTTATGGAAATGATTTTTCCACTTGCATAGGTAGCGAGATGCCAATAAGCACTTTTTAATCAAGTCCAATTAAGTAGGTAGGGCATAGAAATAAATATGTAACGTATGTCCCGGAACGGCCAGGTGGCTCGAGGAGAAAAGGTATGGGCAAGGAATGCTACCGGTGTTCGCAATGCCTGGGAACTCACAACCTCACTCGACATCTGTACAACCTGATTTAGGAACGTAATAACGGCTTCTCTAACAACTGAACTCGCTATTAGTTGAGATGAGAACATAAGTAAAAACATTGTAGCAAATGCTACGAAAGATATAATGCGCTGCGAGTGCTTTCAACAAAGCTCCCGCCTTTATTACGAAGAATTGAACAATATACTATATCAACTTTTAAGTTTGTGAAAATGTTTGAATATTTATTAAAATACTAGCTGCTGCCCGCAACTTCGCCCGCGTAACTTTGTGAATTATATACTAAAACCTTTCTCGAGAACCACTTTATCCATTAGTGAAAACAGCATGAAAATCGGTGCAGTAGTTTTTGAGATTAACGCGAACAGACAGACAGACAGACGCGGCGGAGGACCTTGTTTTATAATAATATGATAGTGATATGTAAGAATAATAAAATTATTTGTTAAATTTCACAAATTTATAGTTAGTTTTAATTTAAGGCTGCAGCAGTCTCTTTAGATATAAAATGGATGCACAAGTTAAAAAAGCAAAATAATGGGAAATACATAAATGTGAAATAGGATAGTTCAAAAGAACATCCAATTTACAATACAACCAATTTATAATAAAACTTACGTATCAAATCATCAACGTGATGGTAAACGGCTACCATTACTTTGATGATTTAGGATAAAGGATAAGATAAGACAATAGAATAATAATTATATCATAATTAAATTGTAGCATTTATAATTAATTATAAATGCGAAGTAGATGTTTTTCCCACAAAATCCACTTCACGGATTTTGATAAAATTTCACAATTAATGTAGGCAGAATAACAAGTAGTGTTATTTCGATTTATACCTGACGAAGTCGCGTGTAAAAGTTGATCTATATAAATTTTCATTGTGAAATATAAGTTGTGGATGAAGGAGTACCTAATATTTTCAACCGACTTCAAAAAAGGAGATTCTCAATTCGACTTTTTTTATGTTTGTTACCTCAGAACTTTCGACTGGGTGGAACGGTTTTGATGATTCTTTTTTTATTTGAAAGCTGGTGTTTCCCGTGTGGTCCCATTTCAATTTGGTCCAGTTCTGACAATGGCATCCATGAGAAAACGCTTTGAAGTCGGTTTTTCTTGTTAAAAAGAGTTATTTTATAGGTTAATATTTTTATTGCTTTCTATATTAATTATAGTAATAGGGTAGAAATGCGAAGATCATCCCTAGTAATAAAATATGAAAATATGTGAAGATGTAGGTATCCATCCATACATATCCATGAACAGGAGTGAGCTGATTACAAAAGGATATAGTTTATCCCGGAAAAACTAAAAACTAATTGATAATAAATAAATTTACATTTTGTTTATTTAAAGCCATTTTAAAACGGATATTGGCTGCCATATTCCGCAGCGGGCGTTACTACCGGTAATGAATGATAGACAGTGCTTTGTATTTAAATTAGATGGCTGTATCAACAGTAACAAATCTATGTAACGAACCGAGCTACCGAAGTGTTTTATCGCGTATTCCATCACAATACAAAAGTGTTTTTATCTTTTTCGCAGAAAAGTCGAACGAATAACTGAAGTTCTATTAAAAGTGCTTCAGGAGGTTTTCAGTTTCAATCGTATTTGGAACAAATTTATTTGAAACGATAAAAATCACCCATTTTTCTAGGAACTCGTAGATAAATAATAGTGAATTAATGAAGAAGTGATTGCCACTGGCTGCCGAAATGCCAGATGTAGGTTAGAATCCCGCTGGATTCTACACCACGGAGGATTTTATAATTTGACTAAGTAGCTGGTGCCAGCAAATTCGACCGCGATGAAAAAGAAAACATGTTTTATATTTTTAGACGCTCTCTCGTCCAGGATTTGTCCAGGATATGCTATATTAATTATTGTTTTGATGTAACCTGAGGGAGATTGTAAAGAGATAGTACGTGGACGCATATTGAGCATTACAGATACATGATATATTGGAATGGAGTCGATGTGCCAATATTACCTATGCGTTCAGGAGAACAATAGCCATTTAACATTCGGTAGCCGATCGCGGCTTCTTGGCACTCGGTAAAACTGCAAGTGCACAAGAATTTATTATTGCCACAGGTCACGCGAGGAATACTAAGTAACGGCGACTCCGCTGCTCGTCCCGTCTGTGCGTGATGCCGTGCTCTGACGATGCCCACTCGATTGTGCGAAATATTCAATATACGATTCCACGAAACGGCCGGAAATGACTGCTTCATTATGCGCGCCGAGTGCGTGAATTGATCGATTCGTATGGCACGGAGACCGTTCGGCCAACCCCTAGACTCCAAGCATCGGCAGTTACGCGCCGGTTCCCCTTAGGGAGTAATTACATTTATTCAGCTCAATTTAGCTTTTGTTCATAGAAAACATCAGTTTTGTGTGGACATGCGTATACGCGTCCAAAAGCTGAACGGACTAACTTTTCTATAGCTGAAAGGAAATGAATTAATGTAGAAAGTTGCCTACTCCCTGACATGCCTTTTTAATTATATATTTATCCATATTAAGACATGGAAGCTTTTTACTAAATGTATATCAAAGTATGGTTTTTAAAGTATATCTCATACTTTAAAAACCAGTATATACAAACGGCTGAGCCGAATTTGACGGAACTTTCACTGGCAGATAGGATAGCTAATTTTATAAGGAGTAACTTAGGCTATTTTTACTTTAATTTTTTTAAAATTATATATTATATTTTAAGCCAATAGAGGCCGGGTTCAGCTAGTGCTGCCGCGTATTTTTATAATAAAGATGTGCGGCTGTTAGAAGCGGAATTGCATTAGTGTAACCAACATTCAGCGAAACGCGAATGGAGCTGAGTAAGTGTAGTAAGGGAGTAACTACAGTTCGATTGCAATCGGGTTAGAGGAACAGAATGATAAACTGGAATCATACACGCTTCTTAGAATTAGTAGTTAGCACAAGTGGAATATTTAATTGTATTTGATCGTTTGGAGTTCCTTAACGAAGAATTTATTTTTCAAAGAATGTGTTCAGTTTGATTGGTGGAGACCACCAGGCTAGGTGGCGTAGAGTGAGCGGCGTTTGTTTGTGCGGTGCGCGACACACGACGACGGCATAATAAGTCTCTACTCTGGGCGAACTTTCAAGTCAACTGCCAAGATGCACGTGCGATAGGCGGGCTGTGACTGTTGATTTCAATAATTAAAGCGATACATTTTCTGTAGGACAAAGATATGGGCTTATTAAACGTATATACTACTTATTTGTTTTAAAAATAAATCTCCTAAGTAAAGGCAACTTTTTGAGTTTAGATAGATATTTGGTAACTGTAATTGGAAAGCGGAGCGTAGGTCGCCCTGCGGCTGGATGGAAAGGATAGAAGACCGTGCGTGGTGGCGAGCCTTGGGAGAGAGCCAGCAGTGGATTATTACCATTGACAGTTAAGTAGTTGACTGATTGAACCGTAAACTCACCACGTTCACTCGTCTAAAAATAATAATATTTACAAGTGACAGTTAATGTGAACAATACTAGGAATAGAAAATAGATTTATCGCGAAGAGGTGACAATAAATTGTCACCTCCATGAGCTGTTAGAACGGCGCTGGCCCTCCCACAAGTGCAAGTCTCAGTTATTACGTAGAAACGTAGTAAGTAAATACACGGTTGTGTACGGCAAGAAAGCGCGTGTGTATGATTGCGCGGAGAGCCAGCCCGGTACCGGCGCTCAATGCCGCGGGGCCGACGGATCTCGCTCGCAACTCGCACGCAACATCTTCCCGCTAATCGCGCCATGTATCGACACAGGCTCGTCCTGGTAATTAGGTTTCCCGGAGCGGCTAATTGTCGGCACAAACGCACCACCGTGCATGCACTATGCACGAAAACGCAACTTGCAATAATGCCTTCAAAGTGCATAACGCCGATTGCGTGTGAGAATTCATTTCACTGCTTCAAATATTATGTTATATTTTTTGCTCCGTGTCAAATTTTAACAATAGTAAGCTTTTAGATGCGAAAGTTCGCTGCGCTGTACGGAACTTTCAACGGTTCAAACCGATCGGCGTGTTTCGGCGAGTTAAGGGTTGCCCATTTCTCTATCCTTTCCCAATCCTTTATCCTTAACCCTAGAGTGTAGTCGGCAGCGCACTTGCAGCATCTGTAGCATTTCTTGTGTTATAGGCGACGGTTGCCACCTACCATCAAGTACACATCTATTATGATCAAAACGATAAAAGCCTATCCTTAACACCGCATTAAAATTCTGAACGCGATAAAACTGTCCTGCTACTAATTTGGAATATCAAACGCTAACGTATTTACCAGCGCGTAATGGGATTTCCCTTGTCAATGGCAACAATTCTCTATCTATCTATACCATTTCCATAGCAAGTGATTCTGCATAACTTAATTTCGAAAAATTGTGACATGAAGACGTCTTTATATTTGCTTCCATAGTGGGAGGCAATTTATTACACTATTGATAGCTAAAGTATCAAATTTTTTTTTTGTAATATGTGGTATATTCGAATTCGTTGGATATATAACATATAATACGCTCAAAGAAAATATTACTCGTAACATACACGTATTCACGTAAAATACAAGGCCGTCTTCACGACATAGCTACACCTCAATTTTTTTTTTTCAATTAGTAATTAGTAGCTTCATCCAGTCGTTTAATTGAAAAACAAATAAAAAATAGAGAAGACTTTCTAGAAAGAATAGTCAGACTACTTAAAAGTTAAGCCTTATTTAACTTATACAAAATGGAGAAGACGTTGGATTCGTGGCTATATAATTTTCATTAAAACGTTCATCGGGTATACAACGCAAGCAAATCCGTATGTGTAAGTAGTATAATGATAATTGTAGTTGTAGCAATGAATGTTGTTGCCAAGTCGTTGCAGGATGAACAAAGTTGTTATATAGGTTTGCATGTGGCCTTGAATTAGGATAATTCCCGCGTAATGTAGGACCGGCTCACGAGAGACACTACTTATTAATAAACAATGACTGTCAATGAAAAAAAAACTGTATGTAAATGGGAAAATAGCGAAGCATAAGTAACTGGAGTGCAATTAGCTGCACAATCACATGATCTAGTAGTAATAATCAGTTCAAACGCCGTGGATAAACCTATTAATTTATTATTGAGGAGGTTTAGGAGCGGATGTGTTCTAGTGGTGTTCTGGTATCACTATCAGAACACACATGTAACGAAATAGATCTCTACTTTGAATTTATTATAATTTGGATTTGATTTGAAAAACAGCAGGCACCTGTCAGAAATTGATAAGAAGAAGTAAGTAGGTACTTAACTTTGTAAATTTCTTACACTTGATAATCATACGTTATCTGTTATGTAAACGGATTTAACAATAATAAAATAAATGCAACGTTATTTCCTCTCAAAATTTGAAGAGAACAACATTGAGTTCACGTTACGTTACGGCAACTGACGGCAACAGGCAAAAATACATATTAGTTGTTGCAGTGACGTCATTGGATGAGTCACCAAGATGCGGTACAGACGGAGCACCGCTAGCGGATCTTACCATGATCACACTTACTTTGCTATAAAATTAAATGAGCTTTTGCTTGCAACGCCCACTAATATTAAACAGGACAACACAACATCAGCCTAATACACTGATGCACAAACAATGAACAGAAGACATCTATTAGTTAATACGAAGTTGACTACTAAACCGTAAAAATATAATTTGGGATTTTTTGGAACAACTACAACTGCCCGATATGTATCAAGGAAAATGTGTTGAAAAAGTCAGGCTGTTACGGCCACTCCTTGAAAACGTTAGGTTAGGAAGGATGATCAATTAATGTTCACAGCCATGTCAAAATCTCTAAAGACAAGTTTAGATTACAAATAGAATAGATTAAAACAATTATCTATACTTACAAAATCGATTGTCCTGACTGACCATCAACGCACATGTTATTTTATAATGTAAGCATTCGCTAAGGATTTGTGAAAATTTCAACTTCGTGCAAAGTCAGGGGCGGGTCGCTTGTAATATACAATAATATAGTAGCGGCCTAACTGTCACTGGCCATCTCAAACTGCAATTATGTGTTGTGGCATGCCTACATAAACGATGTTGTAATTTGGAGATGACAAAAAAGTAATGACAAATGATTTAGGGGCAGCCCGTTACACGTAGGCATGAGAAGTGACAAATGACAATGTGGCGAGACAAGAATGCCTCGGCGGAGGTCTCGGAGGGAAGGACCACATTCAATATTTGCTTTGTGGCGAGTGGCGGGGGCTCGGGACGAGGAGAGGCGAAGTCGCGGCACGTTGAGATGCTGGCCGAATGTTAATTTTCACGATGAAGCCATTTGCGGGACGTGCACCGGCGACATAACGAGCTCGCGCCACATTTCTCGAAACCCATACGAATCGACGACCGTGCGATGCGATGTCTATTGTTACATGAATTATGCCGTGATGGCGTATTAGTATTTCAAAGCGGATCTGTGCAGAGTGCTTTGACCAGACCGAGTCATACTTCACTGTCCATTGCACCCATCAATTTTGCAATTCTCATGAGGAATGTTCGATATTATATTCCCAATGACTGTCCAGTTAATTGAAGCCAGCTTTTCGAGTTCCTTGGTATCAGATTACTTATTATGAGACATTTTTCGAGGTAACAACTACCACGGTGGTCTGAATTTACTTATATCTAAAGTACATATTAAGATAACCCAATATTAATCTTTATTTTTAGATAGCTGGTGCCCGCGACTTCGCCCGCGTAGACTATTCAGCCTTTGTACATCCTGAAATTCCATTCTAACTATTGGTGAAAGATTTTTTGAAATCGGATCAATGATTGCGAAGATTACCACCTACATACAACCATACAAACCATACCTTTTTATAATATTAGTATCAGACTAGCGACCCGCTCCCGGCTTCGCACGGGTTCAATTTTTTTCTGCAACTAACCTTCCTCGTTTATTGCTCTTTCCATTAGTGAAAACCGTATCGGGCGTTATATTGCTTTACCTATTTTGTTAGGCGTTATATCATTTATTTTCAACGCGGACGAAGGTGCGGGCACCAGTATTGTATATAGTATTGTATAAACCTATTGTTAAAAAACCTTAAACCTTAATTCTAGAGAAATTAGTTTAGATTAAAAAAAAGACAAAATAGGATAATAGAAAAAATACAGGGCACACGCGACGATTTACATAATGTCAACAGAGTTTGTTTGAGAAGAAAATATATTTGTGAATGACCAGCCTCGTGTGAAACGGTCGCGGACAAGAATGTAAGCAAAGAAGTATCCGATCTCAACAAACTGATATTTCCGCTTGAAAATGTACCGTTTACCTACTTAACTACACTTCAATAATAAAATGTTTTCGACCTTATTCATGCCACGCTCCATTATGAAAACGCGCGTCTGTTTTACGCAAACATGATGACGATGTGTCGACTACTATTTCCGAGAAAATAGTACCAGCAATTTACCAAATGAACAGTTGCTAATTGCAACGCTTTATAATATTACTTATTTAGCAATATTATAAACATAAATAACATTAATAATTGTAACTAAACAATTTTTTCTCAATTTGGTGTTTAATTGTGATGTCTGAAAAATATTATAATAGATATATTTTTGAAGTGAAAACTTCTTTAGGCGCATTGGGCAATTTTCATATCTGGAAGAAAAAACACTGAACTCGCTAAACACCGACATTTTTTTATATTTATACTAGCTGCTGCCCGCGACTTTTCCCGCGTATAAAAATATATAAAAACCTATTCTCAGATCTACCAAGTGTACATATAAAATTAAAATCAGTTAACCCGTTTCGGAGGAGTATGGCAATAATTCTCGTGTCCCACGAGAATTATTCATATATTAGATATGGATGTGATTAGGCCATAACTAGGGTATGCTAGTAGCTCTGGAAAAAATAAAAATAAAATTCAGATAATACAGATATATTTTTTATAATTTTGAATTAAAAATTCGAATTTTAAAACGTAAAAAGTCACAATTTTAAGGATCGTGAGATAGGCACACGAGTAGTCTGCAGGTAGATTGTGATGATAGCCAATTTGTGTGGTATTCGGGGATATCGTGGTATGTTAAACGCGCCCTGGGCTATAAACCTCGAAATGAGGACAACTATGAATGGAGTCGGTAGATAAGATCTAATTACGTGTTACCATTATTTTATTCGTTTTTTAATGAGAAATAGAACAAGAAGACACATACAATGAAATACTTCAGATAACATTTGTACGAATATATCAGTAAATACAAAAAAAAAAACTTGAAGTGGTAAATTAAGATTTTAAATTTGATACGCTAAATCAATTAAACGGTAAATAATAATCAAGTGTGACAATAGCTGTATAAACACATTCACTTTTTATAAGGTGGCGAGAAACGGTCACCGAAGAGGACAATACAAAATTCAAGATCCCATTCAAGGGGAAACATTGTGTGTGTCTATGAAATATGTGAACAAAAAATGTTTACAAAGAAATTGTATTCTAGACTGGAATTAAATAAATAAAAAAATTGTTAAGACGCCATGGAAGATCAATACGTTAGATAAATAAAGCGGTCCATTGTGAAAGGTTAGAGCGTCGTGCGCATGTAAGCATCCTCGACCTCCACAAGTGGAGATCGTTCATTTATACTTGGAATTAGTGTTATATCCATTATTAACATTGGTAAGCCTATAAATGTTAGTTATATTTATTTGGCCTTAATGTTTATGACATAATAAACCAATAATAATATAATAACAGCAAAATTACTGTTAGTGGCAAGCAGGGCAAATATGTTCTGATATGAAACTTCGATAAAACAATTAACAAATTTGTAAAACAATGATCCCGCTCTACCTTAAGCCGTGTTAGTTGTTTTTTTTTCGGTTCGACAAAATCAGGTCCCTTCAAACGTGTCAGGACATGTCGGTTTTTTGTTAGCCGCACAGTGGGATGTCTATTGGTTGTTTTGTATGTTTTATGGGTCTCTTATTAAAACCTATACCTTAAGAACCTTAAGAAACGTTTATTGATATATCAACGTATAGAATATTTCGTGTCATACATATTACTTGTAGTCGCAGATTACTTAGAAGAATCTTAGAAGAAAATTTTTGATATAAACCTTGCGATGTAAAGTTCTAGATGTGGGGTACAGTATCCATTTCTAATATTATTTTACTTTAATCATGGTAGTAATTAGCCTCTTATGAATGAGTGATAGCAATAAATGTCACGAACTTCTATATTATGAATATAGTAGGCGGTCAGTAGTTGGATCTATTACCAGAAATGGCAATGCGAGGGCGATATTCGTGCGTGTTATGGCCTAAAATTGTAGGTAAACTACAGAAGCGTGTCGATGACCAAGAGAATAATGAGGTCGGCCCTTAAGGTTTTATTGTATGTCATGTCGTGGTTCATTCCCACAGCAGCCGGCTGCAGCAGGAGGTGCGGGGCGGGGGAGGGAGTGCTGGCGGCGAGTAACAAAGCGCATTCCGGGAACCGCCACAATACAGGTTCGCGGCAACGTGCGATACCTTCGCAGATACCGGCCGAGAACGGCCAGGTACACTCGTACTTGCATCACAACCATTCGACCGAGCCCTTTGTAATCTACATAAGAATGAAAGAAAACAACGGTACATCTCACGAACTTTTACAACTACCCTGAAAACAACTATATTATTCTATCAAAAGTTTTTCAATAAAGTCTACTTGCGATTTCATTTTAATAAAAATAATATAATTTTAGAATACTACTATCATCAGTAACATGACATGGATAACTCTTTAATGTGTGTCCTTTTTCATGTTGAGGTAGAGATGGCCAATCGTAGCCTATTAACACAAGAAGAACACAAGCAACGCCACAGGTACTACAAGATCGTTTTGCCAACCTTAGTAGATAAAGGACAAGGAGTTAAGGAGAGGATGGCATCCCTTATTTACTCACCGAAACACAACAGCACACATGTTGTTGCGGTTTACGGTGGTCTTCTTTGAGGCCAGAGTAAACCATGCTTAATGATGTGCTTAATACATACTTATTAGCCCTTAGGTCCTAGTATGAGTGTCGCCTTGAGTGATTCGTGATATGGCTGGTCTACACAAGAGCTATCTCAATTAAGAGTATTTAAAAGATATATTGATTTGCAATGCCTAGCAGAGCCCATTACCCCATCCCTTCCTTATCCCTTATCCTTAATCCTTCTATGGTCGGCAGCGCATTTGCAGCACCTATGGCATTGCTTGCTATGTTTCTAGAGGTACCAGTGGTTATTTTAATACATAACAACGTTTGAATTACTATTCAACGTTCGAATATTAACATTATATACATTGCGAATTAATATTGAAGTGATGAATAAGCATTTTTGCTATTACAGAAAAAACAGAATTCCTGAAAAATGCTTTATTTATCAATATTGACACACTGATTATCTGGACAAGTAACATTGACGGATATAGAGTTATCTGTTTATTAACTATGTTGTTTGGTACGTGAAAGTTTTCAGGAACAATTTTTTTTCTTAGTATAGTTACATAGAGAAAATAAATTTTAGTAAAAAAAAAAACAACCACAAGTTCTTGTGTGACAAGTGAAGTGACACGGTTATTCTTAAAAACATGAATGACTGGAGAAACGAGTGTTCTGTCAAGTTTGTGACAGCAGAGTGCAAGTTGTAACGTATAAAAGTAAAAGTGGGGTAATAAAATAAATTTGAAGACGCATCACACTGCCCCGAATGTACAGAACAGACTCACATTAACGAACCGTACAATAACGATTACATACTGAGTCCGGCCAACTGTTATCTGAAAACGAAAACCCGCCCGAGTACAGACATCCTATTTCCATTTAACATACAAACCAGTCAGTCTATTAATTAAAGGGTTTGAAAATTTGCGGCGCTTAATTTGCAAGTAGTAAACGCAATACAAGAAAAGAAGCGCCGCCATTTTCAACCCTTTTCTTTAATTGTAGCTTGCTTATGACTGTATACTTTAAGGTTAATAACCAGTTAACTACCACCGCGGTTTCGAGCCAATGCAATTGAATAAAATGTAATATTAATTTTACATTAAAAGTTAAGATTTAATACCTTGTCTACCAGACTAGCCTCTTTATACTTTATAGTATTTATTTGAAAATATAATTGAGGATTGTTCCCCGGAGGCGGTTCATAGGTTATGTCACATTGATTTTCTTTTTCCTACGCGTAACCCTATTTATATCTTTCTTATATCACATTCATTTATTTCCTGCATTCAATTTTGTAACTGCCCTTTAACACACCATATGATCTGCTGGAAGAAGTGACTGTAAGAAATGCTCGCAAGAGATAAGCTGTTCCACGTGTATTTTTTATGTACTTGTTAAGTATTGTTGTTATTACGTAACTTAACAAGTACATAGAAAATACACAAAATCATAATATTTACAAATACACCTATTTAGGTGTATTTGTAAATATTATGATATTGTAATGATTCATTCAAAGCAGCTTCATTGAATTCTAAGATTCACCAAGAACTTCTTTTTCAATATAATTATCCCCATACGCTTGAACATTATGGTAAAATAATAATGATCGCTTACACGATACGGTTCTCGTATTAAGGAGACTGTCGAGTGGGCCATCTTGGCATTAACAAACTACAATATTATTATCTAAATGTCATCTGGTTATACCGTATCAAGATTGTGTTTTAAGAATATAATCATTATTGCGCTAGCAACACCGCGAATTACCTTATTTGACGTCTGACGTGGTTCAAGGTTCCAAATTACGAATTAAATTATGATTTTAGCTTGAAGTTTCCTTTTGTACCAATTTTATAATAATTTAAAAGGTGGTGTAATATGTTAAATTCGATTTAACATTATGTTAAATCGAATTTAACATATCCGTTAATTTATATATTTATGGATAATATCCGTTGCGGTCAATTAAAGTCAAGTCTTCAATTTCTGGAGATTGTTCGAGGTTTGAATAGTAGGTATAGGTACTGATAGTATTTGGTGATGAACAAATCAAAATATCACTCATATTCAAAGTCCTTGCAGACGAAATGAAGTTGTCATTTATAATAATAAACATTAAACTGCTTAGGTAATTTTATAGAGGCACAACCAGCTAATATTTCCGGTATTATGTATATATTATTTCTCTACTATTGATATAATGTACATATTTGATTGAAATCACGAGATAAGAAAACGTTATCATTATCTTAGTCATTTTTTATAGAACCCGAGCTATAGTTATTTTATACCTATATAAATGAACAAGTTGAAACAAGTGGATAATGACATAATCCATCGTGCCGACAACCTAGAGTTTTATCGTATGAATGAATCATACAAATGAATTTAAGTACAATTTGGCACACTTTAATTGCTCTGCCTATTAATTTTATTATCTTTTTTATATTGGCCATAGGCATTGAACGCAAACATTTGCTGAGCTTAATGCTCATTCCTTTTTTCAACTCTGAAGCTGCATCATTGCGACATATTGAATATTGATAAATGTATTGTCGGAAGGGGAAATTAAAAATAAATAAATAATAATAATAATGTTAATGTACAATTTACATAATGTTGGACGAGTGACTGGGAATTCAACCCATGCAGCAATTATTTTTTGTATACTAGATCGATCATTCAACCGCAACCCTAAATCTTATTATAAAAAAAAAACTGTTTACGTAAATGGTCTAGTTTCGCATTTTAAACCTTATCTTTCATAGCAGAGATGTCGATTTCAGCCTATATACTGAATCAATCAGTTTTGGAATCAAATCAAATAATTTCTAAGAACCAAATTTCAGTCACTTACAAACATCACTATAAAATGCCTTTCAATCACCATAAAAAAGGTCATTAAAATATTAGAAAAGAAATATTATGGAACCTGTACGGCGTACATTTATTGGTAATGAAGCTTTACATATTTTAGTTAGAATTTTATGAAGAAATACATTCAGAGGTAAAGCATTCTTGGTTTCAAAAGAATCGCATAGAATTCTTTTCGGAGCAGAACCATGGCAAAACAATTTGGGTTATCCGTTCGATTGAAAGAACAATCGGGATCACAGTTCTGATTAGCAATCCTTTTAATGATACATATATCGAAATTAAACAAAGCATTGACCAATGCCGTTGATAAACTAATATCCATACTAATACTCTAAATGTGGAAGTACCTAACTGTCTGTCTGTTACCTTTGCAAACTATTCAACCGATAGCCATGAAATTTTGCAAACAAGTTGTCAGGGATACAGGAAAAAAAATACTGTTCTCGAGAGATCATCCAAAAATATAAAAAAATGTGGCGGCGCGACCGTAGTCACAGCAATAAATCCTACTAATATTATAAATGCAAAAGTTTGCGAGGATTGATGTTTAAATTAATGTTTCACGCAAAAACGGCTGAAAGGATTTTGATGAAATTTGGTACACAGATAGTTTATTGCCTGCATTAAGATATAGGATACTTTTTATACTGGAAAAATTTTAGATTCCCGAGGGATCGTCTAAAATATAAAAATTGGGCGCCACCGCCGTCACGGCGATAAAAACATTATATATTTTATCATATGTATATCATATATTTTCTCAGGTCTCATATTTTTCATTTTTAGACGTGAACGTAGTCTCGGCTACCAGCTAGTAAAAGATATATTATATCGACGGTAATAGTAAAAATGATAGCGCCATTAGAATCGAGCTACGAGTAGCGTTAGTGAACGCAGCGTTGGCAGCTCCGTATTTTAACGAGCGACAATCACCACTTCTGCGAATCACAGTTGTTTTCGCACCACGTGCAATTAT
This sequence comes from Synanthedon formicaeformis, assembly GCA_945859745.1. Lineage (NCBI taxonomy): Eukaryota > Metazoa > Arthropoda > Insecta > Lepidoptera > Sesiidae > Synanthedon > Synanthedon formicaeformis. The sequence continues at coordinate 5,820,423 of OX243958.1, read as the reverse complement.
GACTTGCGATTGTATATGCATGCATATGTATATATTATATATATATATTTTATAATAGCTCTGTAAATGTTTTACTTTTATAGTCTCAATGAGACCGGTTGAACAACATATAAAATTTGAAACTCAACATTTAATGCCACTGCAAGCGACCACTTGAAATTTTAAAAAAGAAACAAATAATTAATAAAATATTTTGTGTGAATACATATAAATACATATATAATAAGGTAGTTTTGTATTCTAATATTGCGGAATTAGCAAACATTAAAAGTTCGGAAAACAGTAACTGTAATAAGGATTTGTAGTTAGAAAATTTATAAATAAATATCCACATTAAATAATAAATAAACTACGTATTTAAAAAACTATAAAGAATATTACCTTTTACAAGTTACATATGACAACTTTCTAACTCAATATATTTTGTAACAAGTCATTTTCAAGTATAATTAATTACAAAAACGAATAAAAAAACCTAGAAAATATCTCACATCTTTATTGCTGTGGCGACGGCGTCGTCTGTCGCCGTCGTCGTCGTCGCCACGGCGACATTGACGCCCATTTTTTTGTACTTTAGACAATCCCTCCGGAACCTAACATTTTTCCATTATGAAGTATGCCTTTCATCCAAATCCGTTCAGTAGTTTTTACGTGAAAGAGTAACAAAACAAATATAGGTACATCCATCTATACTCCAAGATTTTCGCATTTATACATCATTTATAATTTATAATATTAGTAGCAAGTATTTGAAATGTTAATGATAGTGGTCTAGCTTTGAACTTAATAAAAATGACGACTTTAGGGTTTAGGTACGTATATCTATTGCGTCTATATGAGTACATTGAAATAAGCTGAAATTATTAGAATTTCTCTGCAATTACACCTAAACGATGTATGCGAATTACGCCTAGCCAAGTCCCGAGTAGGAAGCCGGTTGACGTCACCGTTTCGTAGAATCCGTGTTTTGAATTGATTTTTCATTTCAGCGGAAACGACGACCGACGAGTGTCCATATTAAGAGGGCGGATAGTAATTGCCAGTGGCAATGTATATTGTCTCGTATCAGTGTATATAATGTCTGCCTCTGAAATACGTGACAGTTATACTTTAACAGATGAGTTCTTTGTGCTAAAATTAATTTGATTTTTCAGCAGGAGAATACCTGATAAGAAAGCCATACAGATAGGAGTTAGCGGCCATACAGACAGACGCCGAAAACGACTTCAAATAATACTATGCAAGGAAGGTGCATTAACTATATGACAAAAAAAATGAAATAATAATAGTGATAATTGAGACTGTCGATCATAAAATAAGCTGCTAATGATTAGCTAATAATCTGCAGTAAATTATAATAACACCAAATTGTGATATTAATCGTTTTATAAGTATGTATTATTAATCATAATTATATAAATTATTTTATTTAGCCAATTAAAGAGTATAAATTACTATTTTGGGTACAATTTAACAATTTTTGTTGTGTATAGCGTAATGAAAGAATTTGTGTGCGTACAGTTAGATACATAATATTGTAGAAAAAATGTATATGGCGAATTAACATAATAAACACTTTGTACCTTCTTAATCACAGTACAGTTCAAAGTAAAGTACTTACTTCTTCCTTGTCTGTCTGTATGTGTACCTATGTGTACGCTAATCTCCGAAAGTTGTGAACGGATTTTGTTCTCGATTGTATCGATGGAAAGAGGGATTTCTGATGATGGTTTACGAGTATGTGTAGAATTCATCAATATATTTTTTTATATTTGCCGAGTTATCGCGGTTTTTGTCAGGAAAAACGGCTGCGTGCATCACACAATTATGTTCGTAATTGCAAATAACTAATCGAGTTTTTCAAATTTATAAGTATTTGGTGGCTTTAATTTATAGACTGTTGTAACTTCGTCGAAGAGAGTGTTCGTGGGAATTGAATTACATCAAAGCTTGCTTTACACCATTCCAGATAAATAGATAATAAGGTATGAATGTTTGAATCGCCTAGGGAAACAGTAGTCCCGCTAAGTGGGCAGGTTAAGTACATCGCAAAGTAGTTTTGACATGCGACAGCAACGCACGAGTAGAGTTCATTGTCTGTCACATGTAGCTTTGTATGGTTGGTTGTAATTTTTTTGCACATTCGAACAATGGGCGAAATTCTGGGAATTCTTGCGCTCATCGCCTCGCACCTGGTCGGTGGTCGTCATATTATTATATATTGTTTGCTTGCAGGATGCATAGCGTCGAAAATTTTGATAAGTACCCAGACCCACCTCTTGCATATCAATAAATGTATCGAGTAGCTATAAATATCTTTTTGTTGCGAACATGTATCTTTTATTTAAATATATCTTTTGTTTCTTTTAGCGCTTAGGTCCATTCCTAACTTAAATTTTAAAGAATTTGGGGAGGTTTTATAGCTTTACCAAACAGTGACAAGAAGACTTAGGCTGGTTTTAGAGCTCTTCTGACGGTCGGTGCGTACGGTCGGTCGCGCTTGTCATTTATATGAAAATTCATAAGTCGTTACAGGGCTCGCCTGACCGTACGCACGCGTATTGCTACCGCGGTCGGTCGTGCGTGTCGTGAGGACTGACCGTCAGGAGAGCACTGAAACCGGCCTTAGAGCTTGCGTTTTTAAATACTGGTTAAAAAACGCGATCATAAAGTTTTTCATCGCTTTCTTTTTCATTAAGTATATCCGAGAAAAAAATTAATCAATAAAAATGAAGTAATTACACTTAACGCCTCTTTCACAAACGTCAAGTAGGCCAAACTGTCATTTAAAGTCACCAGTAACCGGGGATAATGGAGCTGATATACCTTTGTTTGTACGGTACGTAAACGTCCCAAATATTAAATAGAAAATTGCAGTAAACCGAGTGCATAATTCAATATAACCAATATATAACAGAAAATGATTTTTAAAAGTAACATCAACACTACATGTAGTTTGTGAAAGAGGCCCTTAGAATACAGAAATATCGGTACTTTAGGATTATACCGTAGACCATTTAGTACGATTTTTTTTAATAAAAAATTAAACACAAATTATAAATTAAATTTATACAAATTAAGAGTTAGGTTAGGTTCTAGGTACGTATATTATTTTTAATGTATTTTAGAATGTTATTCAATATGATGGTGCCAAAGGATTTGTGCATTTTACGCGAGCGTTGAGTTGAGACTCTCAACTTGAGAGGTTGACGGAATACTCCCCAAAACATCAAACAATTTATGAACGGGTTATATTTCATTCTAAGTACTTACCATTCTATACTTCGATATCCTCTAACGCAGCAGTGGATGCTTTTGAATTTGTCTTCGTATCCATACTCGAGCGGGACTGGTTCTTTTGCGAAATGCATGTACGACAATTTGTTCGGTAATGTGTTGACAGAGCAATAATCAGCTCCTAGGGCGGTCGCAGCACTCGCCAACACCCACGTTGTAAGCACCCACATTTTATAACGGCGTCCTGAAACAAAGAAAGTACAATAATTCATTATCTATAGTATAAAAGGAAGATAGACCTCTGCGTCTATACTTTCAGGCATCAGTCCTTTTAATCTAAACCTATTTAAAGATCTAAGAATTTCTTACTAGAGGTTGAATATGTTACTTAAATTAATGATAAATAAATACATTTTAAGGGTAAAACGTTTTAAGGCAACCTTGGTGATCAACTATTTTGTATAGATACTCGTATACTTAAAGTACAGTAAAATTAAAAAAAAAAAAAAACAACAATACACAATTTCACCGAGTCTCAAAACAATACCAGACTGCTTAAAAATTGTCTGACAACTCTTAATATAAAATTTTCTCCTAACAAAATTAAAAAATTAATTTTTAACTATTTTCATTTTAAAACTTCAGTTGAAACGTTCAATTTTATTTCCAATTTGATTTATTAACAGTCGCTCCATTGAACAGAAATTTTATTGGAACTTCGAGAATTTTTTAACTATTGAGAGACGTTAATTGGAAACTCTCAATAAATGGAAACAAACGCAATCAATTTGCGAATAAATATAGGAACAAAACATTTTTTTTTTCCAATACTTAAACATAAATAGACTTCTCTGGCACACTACTCCACGGCTAGATTTATAATAATAAGAAAAAAAATGTCCTTGTACCGATATTGGTTGTAATAAGTTTTCATTGAAATACTAATTCAAGAGATGTAATTATATAATGAACGCTTAGTTACTTGATAATTTTCACAACAAAGGCAAGGCATATTTACCTTCGAAACATTACGGCATTCTACTAATGTTGTTCTAGGTAAATTGTTATTAATAATTCTTTAACAATTAACCGCATCATTCTTGGAATACCGTTTCTTTGTGTCTAACTTAACTAACCGGTTCGGGGAAAACAATGGGCATGACGTTACAATAGAAAGTCCAAGGATTATGATAACAACTTATGGTTTATTAGCATTACCAACCTCGCCGTAAGGGTCTATTGCAATGCCTCTTCCTATTCAACAATTATGTCTGAGTGGTAGTTTACAAACAATTATAATATAAAACTAGCTGCTGCACGCGACTTCGCCCGCTTAACTTTATATAATATACCCTATGTCCTTTCTGGTGTCCCAGACAACGTGTATGCAAAATTTCATGGTGATCGGTTCTGTAGTTTTTGCGTGAAAGAGTAACAAACATCCATACATCCATAGGAACTTTCGCATTTATAATATTAAGTACGGAAGTACGGATTACAGAAGTAGGTAGCAATTTGGCGATAACGGCAGCTAGCTGCCCTCGTCAATTCTTTGCTTAGAAATCACACAGGCGAAACTTCTTTTAGCGCTTTTCGGAAGCTATACTAAATTAAAAATATTAATTCTATATATCGCACCGCAATATAGTGGGATAACGATAGCGACACAAACAATTCTAATAAATATTATAATAATCTTTAAATTCTAAGTCTAAGTCTACATACTGTGGTATTGTGGGTTTGAGTTCACGATGCAATAGTTATTAGTTTTATTTTCTTTGTATTTTCATCAATTATCTTAGCTTTATTGGAAGCAACGTTTTATATGTTTAAATATGTATGTAATGAATTTGTAGTTAATGGAATTGGGATTAATTATGAATCGATTATCTGAAGTTTTATGACAAAACTAACACATAGGGAATCGTTGGTTTTGAATAGACGGAGAAAAATCGTCGAGCGTTTATTGAATTTAAAATTTTCCATAGCTAATTCATCTTTTCCATTGGAGTGATTTCACAATAGCATTTGAATTCTGCTGAATTTCAAATGACGCATTTGCATTGATAATATTTGTAAGTGTTAAGGACACACTCTATTCCGCATTAATAAACTAGTCCGCTGGTGACTGTAATCACAAGACCTTCATAAAATAATACCAAAGTTATGTGACTAATCCCTACCAGGTATATCCTTAGCAGGGATAGAGTGGAACAGGCGACCAATTTTTATAAAAAAACCCTTTATATTATTTATTGTGGAGTTAAAGCTACATTAGATAAACGTCTACTGAATCTGTGCCGCTTTTATATTACTTTGCTATTGTGAGGTCCTCACCTCACACCCAACCTTGAAGAACCATAGAACGATAAAAACAGGGTTTCTTAAATAGTATGCTTCAAACAATAGACGTATAACTATTAAACATTTCTTCTCGGAAGGGCTTATTCAACTTCAATGGGTAAACAAATCGAACAATGTCTATTTTTACTGACATTTTAGTTAGCCGAAAATATTACAGTAATGAGCAATAGACTCAACAGGAAAAAGAATTTCACTCAACATAACAGGCAAAAATAAAGCTAATTTGTAAAATTCATTTCAATCTTCATGTTAAGATTCCAACAAATGACCTATACCTAGTTCTAGGAATGTGCCAGCGGACGGATGACTAGGGCTTTGCTTCTTAGAAAGGCACGTAGGTACCTAAATCGCATGCAGTCTTTCTGCTTTTTTTTATTAATGCTTTACAAATATCCAAGTTCTACAAAAGAACATTATATAGTTGTCTTATTTGTTGCTAATATAAAACAGTGAACACTAATTTAACATAATGAAAGTACCTAGGTAGGTACCCACTTTTTTTTTTTAAACTTCAAACTATTTCTATAATATCAAAGTGAATACTTTTAATAACTGCGTTCTGTAATTAGAAAACTGTTTGAAATAAGAAAATAATATTGAGATATCTATTCGGTTTCGTTTGGGTTTCGTAATCAAATCAAGGTACATAGGTACGTCGTGGGTACGTCTCTATATTTGGAATTACCTGTATCGTAACGTAATGCAACTTCAGTATTTGGTAAAATAGGCATTAGGTAGTTATTACATTTCAAATATGGACTCGACAAGCGATTACATACGTACGCGTAGTGGACGAGGCGACGACGGTCGGCGCACACGAGTTGTATTACAAGGAGCACAATCTCGTTCCGCGGCGAGGCGAGTGATTTTTGCAATTACCGACAGGCGGTACACATATCTGAGAGCAATTTGCCGCTCCTCCAGCGAGCTCCGCTGATCGGTTTCTCGGAAGTGCAGTTGCATCAACTGTGCACCGCGCTAGAGCGATTAACACACTAATTACTCCTCGCGCAATCGGTTCGCACCAGAGCACTCTTTACTGTCAGCGCTTTACCCGTAAACCACTCGAACACTATGCCGCGCCGTGATCACTGTCCTATCTCACCTATCTGTGAACCTTTTATTTTTTACTAGTCGTTGCACGCGACTTCGTTCGCGTAATTTTATAAAATATAGCCTATGTTACTCGTTGATAACGGGCCGCTTGTCTATACTTACTAATATTATCAATAGAAAAGATAATATTTTTGTTTGTTAATGAATAAACTCAAAAACTAGCTGGACCGATTTTAAAAATTATTTGATGGATGTGTTATTGATTGGTGGTCTTATTATAAATTAATAGGTCATATTAGAAATTAAGGCTTTTTTTAGTACGAACAGATTAAAAGTAATTTTAAGGTTTATTGAAATCAGACACCAATTGAAGAAACTAACGGACAAAACTTAGTTTCCATAGAAATGGAACGAATCATTAAAATATTCAGATGCGACCACACAGCTATAATAGTTTATTACAAAAGGCGGGGGTCGCAGATTCGATTGCATAGTAGTTAATCAAAAAGATGAGCACATTTTATGACGTTACTTGAGTAAAAAGAATTACCTCATGTGTTATTATTATTACTGCCGCCTGACTGTCTGCCGGTTTATGACTGCGAAAAGTTTACATCTCCATTTAAAATTGAGTATTGGCCATCAATACTTTAATTAAACAATAATTGATATAATCTAGAGATTATCTCTTATTCGAAGCAGTATTAATTGCCCTGTCACTAGAAAATGTTAAGTAGCTTATGAACTTACACATAAGCCAGTATTGTTTTCTATTGAATTCCAATATTATACGTCTATACGTATTATATTGGATTTATATCTGGATTTTATATTTTTATTTTATATCTGGATATAAATAAGGAATTTATAATTTATAAACTGCATATATACCTACCTATGTTCCATTCCTAGACAACAAATGAAAAAAATAAAGACAATTTTAGACTTCGCGTAATACGCTAATACCAATTTAATTCCACTGAGTATTACGTTCTACTTGTGAGAAAGTTTTTTCTCTTTCCTCAATTTCTTTCACAGAAAGTATGGCAGCAACGTTAACGATGCCATTCTTGGAAAGAGAATCAGCTACCATCAGTCATATTCCTGCGATACAAATGCGGACTATCATTAAGACTCAATTCTGATAATAGCGAATGGGAAGCGACTTGCAACTATTTTTACATTCACGATGTTTGGCTGGACTTTTATTTCTAACTGGTGAGCTTTGCCTGGGGTGCAATTTTTAACATAAAAATCTCTTATCTATATGTCCATAATTTTGTGAAAACCGAATTAAAATCGGTCTACTCATTCTCGAGTTTTTAAAGCGTACTCCAAGTCTCAAACTAACTTAACATTTTTATATAAAAACTAGCTGGCGCCCGCGACATCGTCCGCGTTGAAAAAGAAAAAGTAGCCTATCTTGTGTCCCGTACGTCTAAATGTTTATCTACCAAGTTTCATGAAAATCAGTTAATTCGTTTAAAAGTTATGGAGGAACATACATACATACATACATACAGAAAAAAAATCTAAAAATGGTCAATTTAGTTTCAGTATCATGTATAGAGCCTATAAACACGATATCTCTAAAAACAAAGTAAATTACTCCATGACCGACCCTTACAGATTTATTATTAGTATTGACAAAGACTAGCGAACCTCCCTGACTTTGTCCGGGTTGAAAAATAAATTCTAAAAATAAAAATGATTACTGTAATTTACACAAGACAAACAATTCAGCCATAATTATTGTGAAATTTTAAAGCGGAGCCTTCTGATGGAAGCTCTCCAGACGCACCACCTTTTAAATTTTTCGACGAATATCATAACTTTAGCTTGTTTTTATACATTTACATAACATAAATAATAAAATATTTTTGAGGGTTCCAGTGATTATAATTTATACCCTACATATAAATGAACATAAAAAATCCGCTCTCTGCTCTCTATAATATTAGTGAAGATATTTGTAGAAATTTAATAGGACAATGTCGAGAAATATTATGTTTCGTTTTTTGTCTGGATCAAAGAGTAATTACCGCTTCAGGCACTTTTTTATTCTTCATTAAAAGTTACGAGAAAATTAATTTTGTTTCACTGTTTTTTAATTATTAATTTTGTGTTTATATTGCCGAAGGGATAATTACTTTTTTTTTTCACAGAATAAACCTTACCTAACCTGCTCTGTTAATGTGGATATTTTAATAAATGGATATATTTTTAAAAGGGCCGCAGGTAACAAACTTTCAATTAAGACCTTCATTTAATTACAGTACCTACTCACTTTGACAGTTTTTGTTTTCTTTCCCGCTAAATTTGTTTATCTAATAGCAATTAAAAAAATATCAACAATAGTTAGTTACTTAGTCTTTTAAATAAATCGTATTTCACATTAAACTTGGTAAAATATGTCATTAAAAACAGGTAAACATAGCAGCACATGTGCTGTGATTTCAGTTGTATTTTGTAAAAGGGTTGTAGGTATCCACATCACTACCATCAGACATCCTAACTACTTAGTTTATGAGCATGGCATGATTAGGACCAGATCACAGTTTGAGCAACTGCCTAGGGGCTAGAGGGGCTGCATTTTCTAGGGGCAGGGCCCAAGATTTTTTTTATATTTTTCCTGTTATTTGTTGTACCGTCGTCGGTGCGGACGAAGTCGCGGGCAACAGCTATTACCGTACAGAATAATATATTAAAATCATTGTTTGTTTGTGCAGGATAATCTCAGAAACGGTTTAATCGATTTGAATGCGGTTTTAACTGATGTATTTTAGCAAGCTTTCCGTAAAATTTTGTGTTTGTTTCATTCTAATCGGTTTGCAAACAAAAAAGTTACGCGCTATTCCGAATAACAACTCGCGTACGAAGTCGCGAGCACTGCTAATAGTTATAAATATTTTTTTCAGAAGGTAGAAAGTGGTGTAAAAGGACCCTGAAACCTGTATTGCTGTATGCTCTGAGACCTCCAACATGCTCAATGGGTCCTGGGTACAGTGTGTCCCCTGTTGTGATTTTCGTAACGTGACTAACGATAAATGCGCATTTATCATCCATTTATCTACGTGTATGCATGGGTACCTTGTATCATATCATTATGACGTAAGATTGTGCAATTATTTTTAATGTGAAAAAATTTTAACTTGTAATTTTACACAATGTAAAATATGTAATCCATACAATGTAATTAATCCAATGTAAATGGTGTCAAATTAATATGTCATATAGTTATTAAGTAAATTATTGTATAAAAATCACTGTAAGTTTTCCTTAAAAATAAAAAAAATAAATTCTTTACAATGTGTATAGGAGAAAAATGTCATTAACTAAATGAACATTTCACAGGTTAAAAACTATATAAAATATTGAAAGGTTTAGTTATTAGTAGCTGTGCTCATGGTACGAACGCGCTGTAGTTCGTTTTGTGAAAATGAAATTTTTGATTTTTCGTGGCAACAGAGCATATTAATTAGTGTAAAAAGGGACATTAGGGAGCAGAAGCCGAAAATCCCACAAGAACTTATCATTTTTTTTGGGTTAAAAAATATCCTATATGTTAATCCAGGTAATAAACTATTTTTGTATCAAATTTCATCCAAATCCATACAGCCATTTTTGCGTAATTGACAATTTTTGCTAAACATACAAACTTTGCAATTTATAATATTTTATATGCTTTCTGGTACTGTAATTGCGCGCCGTGTCGCCGCTGCTGATGTGTTTGCACGATTTGAGTAAGATTTGCATTTGCATTGCATAATCTTTAATCCTTTGGTAAAATTTTATTTTAATGGTTAAAATTCAAACAGTTTGTTATAATTTAGGTCAACATAATTGAAGATCTACTTAGTCAAATGTAGTAATATGTAATAAGTACACACACACTTTACTTACAAAAATTAATAATACACAGTAAAATAACAGCATTTGTAATTTTGTGTTTCAGGTGATTAAGTTTGGATGCCAGAGCCCATTTCCATGCCAAAACTAACTAAAATGATTTAAAATGACGTTGATGCTGATGTTTTTGTTAGAAATGATTAATTAAATACTAAAACAAATTATATACTTAATATTAATCAGACACATGTGGAGGTTAGTAATAGTGGTTAAAATTTATTATATATATATACTTTTATTGATTCAGTAAATTAATATAAGTTTATTTTATTTTATTTCCACTCCCTGTGATAGAATTTAAAGACAGAAATAGTTAGGCAACTAGATTCCTAACCTTCCATAGAAATAAACAACTGAAAGTAAAATTATGCTTTGAATTAAAAAGGGTAACTTACAAGGTTTTATCTTGTTTTAAGTTAAAAAAAAAGAAAAGCAGTGGATTTTAAGTTAAATAGTTCTGTTAGTAACTATACAAAAAAAGAAGTTTAAATATTTCACAGAATAAAATAAGCGTAGGAAAATTTATGACAAAATACCCAATCATAATTTTCTTTTATTTATAGATGAATATTAAAAATGCATTGTGGGGTGTTACGGTTTCCTTAGGGTGTTACGGTTTCCTTAGAAGTTTATCTAAGTTTTTATTTTTTACTTTAAAAGAAATAACAAAAAGACACCTACTTAGTATACGAAAAAATAGTCTCAACAAATTCTCAACTATCTTTTCCTAAATAAAAATGATAACAAAGACAGAAAATAATTACTCACCAAAGTTAAAGATGACAAAATCCAAGTTTTCCAGGAATTATAAAGCGTATGGTTATAGTACAAATAGATATAGAACTTCCAGATATAAATTAATATCAAGTCACTACACTTATTACAGAGTTATCCGTATTTTTATAAGCGCAGTTTTATTCAAAAATTTAAAAATCTTACTGTATAAACGATAATAAATTGCACGCTCACTATTTGTACATCTTTCCTTAACGAACACGCGACTTCAACTGACATAAGCATGAATAATGAATGAATTATGAATGACAGACAGTGAACAGTCAAGACAACAAGACATTGACATTCTTGCATGAGTATGACTGCAAAAGCACAGAGTAAATTAATAATAATATAAGCAAATGGAAGGAAAGGAAAAGAACAAAAATGGTATAGCCAAAAAAGGGAGAGAGACAGAGATGGAAATACCGGCCGGCTGCCAGGTAAGAAAAGTCATTTGCCTCATTTGCTTTTTGACAGTTGACATTGACGGTTATAAAGGTAGTTAATGTTACCATATTATAATAAGTCCATGATGTTACCATACTACATAAACACAGTCCACAGTCTAGTAAATTAAGAATCATTTTACTTGTAGATTCTGAGCACAAACTAATTCTGAGTACTATAACTTTTTCATGCAAATGTTTGCAATGTTTGTGAAATATTATTTCACGGGACTTAATCCCGTAACATTGATAAATAGGTACCTCAACGATTAGTCCGTGTGGGTTACAAAACACCCAATTATGTATGCATTTATTTTATTTTTAATGATAAAATTGAATGATTTACCTACCTATTGAATTTAATTTTTTATTTTATTTTACTAAGAAACAAATTTTCTAAAATAAACAGCAAGTTAGCCAGTCAGTGGCAATGCCACATGTTCTATTATTTAATGAAGTGTGGCATTCATTACAGATGATTACCGTGAAATAATTAGCACCGTTGTGGTGTTTGAGTTCAATCTGCCAAAACCGATTTCGGTACCGTCTTTCTTACGTGTCTCTACTGCCCTGTCCCTACAAAGTTGGCAATTTGGCATCACACTTGGACACGCTCTACTTTGTTTATTCCTTTAATAAACTTGAGGAACGTTTGGAAATGAACTTTTCATAGTTGGCTCAGGTCAACTGTTATATTGTGATACGTAACGTTAGGTATACGAGCTGAGAGTGCGAAAGGGGATCGTCGAGCCGAGTAGAGAATCGTAGTTCCGCCAAAGTGTTGGCCAAAGTTAGTTAGGTCAACGTGTAGCCATATGGCGTCTCCACCCAAACAGCTGGTCTCCTCTCCGCAAAAGATATAGTTCACATAAAAAAAAAACATTACGATGATATATAATATAATAAAATAATGTTTTTTATTGAAAAAATATTTTGTTAAATGTTTAATTTATTACAAACTAGCTGCTGCCCGCGACTTCGCCCGCGTAACTTTGTAAATTATATATATATACTAAAACCTTCCTCGAGAACCACTCTATCCATTGGTACTCGTAAAAACAGCATGAAAATGCAGTAGTTTTTGAGTTTATCACGAACAGACAGACAGACGCGGCGGAGTTTATAATATCGCTGCTTAAAAACTAAAGGGCCATAAAACAAAAAAAAAATGTTTTTATTGCAAAAATACAATCACAGTCCTTCAGTTTGTATGTTGCAAAAAGATTTATGGTTGCTGTATTTCATATTTAGTACATTTTGATCATTTTTTATATATTTAAAAGTAACTTTTCTAATATTCAGTTTATTATTAAAGTACTTAAAACCTTAAAACATTTAATGCTACTTAAAATACGCTTCTAACGATGTACAATATCATAGTGTTAATAATAATATAATAATATGCATATATTTGATATATATTTAATAAGAAAAAAAAAAAGACAAAAATAATTTAATTAAAATTTAATTATTTTCGATTAATCTCCAGTAAAAAGTGTAATTTTGATTTGTCCTTTACACATTTTTATTACTATAATAATTATAAAAGTTGTTTCTTATTTCTTCTTATTTTTAGATGTTGATTTCTTCACATTTTTCAAGTATCGATAGGGTCCTAAAGCTCGCCGCACCATCACACCTCTCCACCAGGCCTGCAGGCGTGTGGCGGCGTTGCGTTGCTTTTCTTCCCGTGCTAAGCGCGCTGCTCGCTCGCGTTTGAATGTAAGCCAACCGCGCATTTCACCTTCATGCAGATCGTACTGAAATTGTAAAAAAAAAACATATAAACATGGACCATATTAGGTTCAAGACACAAACAAATAGCCGCTGCCATATATTTTATTGTTCTTAGTAATTCTAACATCAAATCAATCAATGTAAAAGAAAATGGGATATGACTGTGTCGTTGACACGGTCGTGTGTTTTACGTGAACACTTCACATGAGTGTCACGAGTAATATTTTCTTTGAACGTATTTATATGTCCTACGAATTCGAATATAACTACCACAAATACCAAAAAATTCTTTGATCCTTTTTAACTATCGATTCATGTACCTAAATTAATCACCGAGAGTGATTCGCATTGGCCTTAATTTTCCATTGATGCTCGCAAATAGTTTAAAGTAAATACGAGTATGTTCAGTTACCTACCGTTTTTTGTAATTCTTCTCTTCGGGATACCACTACTGTAAGTTGTTCTTTCTTCTCTCGCAATTTTTCAATGATAGCGACAATATCGCGGTCATATTTCGAGTTCCAATAGTATAAACTTTCCTGAAGTTCCTGTAATTTTTTTAATATCACCCACTGAAAACTATCTTTTTGATTGTAATGGTGTTTTGGCGGTCCCATCAAAAAACATGATTTTTGATGGGAATATTTTGTATGTTGGTTACATTTTAAGAAATCCAAGGCGTACGTACTTACAGTTTGTTACACCAGCTATGTAAACGTACCTTAACTTGAAAATCATACGCTTTTAAAAGTTCGCTATGCACTCTTTCTTCATGTTCAACTTGCGGTGTTGGAGCATTATTAATCTGACAGCGCATTTCAAGTGACTCAACTCGTGCGAACAGCCACGACTCGCAGTAAGAAAGGCGTATTTCAGCATTTAAAGAATCGTCCTGCAAAATTGCAGCTTACTTCAGAAATAACCAGGACATTTATTTATGGAGAGAAGTAGGAACTAAAATTAAAACAACATACTAAGTTTTGTTTTGTAGTTAATATTATTAAACTAAATGTAATCACCTACTTTCAATTTATCTCGAAGGTATGCCATTCTTTTGTCAGCGTTGCACAATTCATTCGACCAAAGATCCCGACTCGTCGTTAATTTGTATCTGATTGCTTCGCGGGATCTATAAAAATTTAAGAGAGACCTTTATTTTCACAATCATAATCACAAAAATCAGAATGACCTTATATTTTTTTTAATAAAAATCTATATAAAATCTTTCATGAGAATTGTAGTTTATCTATTGATGTGAAATTGAACTATAATTTAATTAAAAAACTGATAATTCTTTCAAGACATACCTTAGGACGTGAATGCCCTAATAATCTACATCTGCTGTTTGGGCTGCAGATTTGATTTTACTAGCCAATGAGTTATCACTGCTTAAAATATTAAATATAATATAAATTTGTTTAATATAATTATATTTAATTATAACGAAATAACTGTAATGATGTTTGTATTGTAAATAAATACGACATATTTTATATAGTTTTGCAAATTAGACAAAAGGACATAAGGTGGGTTCCATTTGCGGAATAGGACAAAGTGTGCACAGGTAGTTTATTACATGGTAACTTTCTTTATTTAAACAAAATATTTAAAATAATTCATTCAAAGTATCAGTTACCTCACAATAGATAGTTAATTTAGGCAGTTGTCTACCTGCTGCAACAAAAACATAACAGATTTTACAAGGTTGTTGCGGTTGTTTCTGTATAAAAAATAAATAAATAATACAGTTACCTACTCTTTTTGAGGATTTTATGACTGTGGTCCATTTTTTTAAACTTCGACTTACCAAAATTTTTTGGGATTATAAGTTGGTAATATATTTATTAGCCTTCTGTTATGACGACAATGACGTTTCATTTATTACCTTCGCTTCCTTTTTAACCCTCTAACTATCTATTCTCTGCTATAATACGAGTAAATAAAATTGTTGTGTAACTTAACTATGTATTTTTACTAAATATATGTACCTACTATACCTTAAAGTTTAAAGCGTGAAAATTTAAGGCGTGAAATGGTAACCGACCGACAGAGTTGTTTTCAGATTTAGGTATAGTAGGTATTAGTATGGATTAGGATTAAACAATGAAATTGAATGTAAGATGAGGCAGCACAGTCTAATCGACATAGTGGCTATATGCATCCAGACATTTATTAAAGATACAATTATTTCCTGATATTTCTTAAGCTCAGGCCGCAGTTAAAAGGCTCACGTTAGCTGCGTAGACCACACTGTCACACGATACCTACATTTTAAGTTGATCATGTTGCAATAGTCTAACTTGAGGTGCGGAAGAGACTTGCTCCAGAAGTTTTGCTGCTTCTTGAAGCGCAGTCCATTCTCCTCGCTCACAAAGTTCCATTAACGTACTTCTTAATAAATCCTTCACTGTTTTCCTACAAATAGAAAAAAATTACGATTAAACTTGTTCAGTACAATAATGCGTTTCGAATGTTGATGGGGCTTCCCCGATTCTGCAATCTGCATATGTCTACAGATTTTATATTATAATAAAGTTTGCATGGCAATAAAAGTAGTGTGGATGAGGTGAGTTAATGGACAAATCGCCCGAATTCATCCCAGTGAAGTGATGCAAACGAATAAATTGTAAATAATCACAAATTGTGTGATCACGTTTTTAATAATGTAATAGTGCCGCCATCTACCGGTCTCGAAGAAGTTTATCTCGCTGTTGACTTTCATGTTGTTGTGGCCTCTGCGTTTGCATTCGTAGCTTGGTGCTGCCCTCTGCAATTACATTGTTACTGTTAAATCTAGATGGCGGTAACTGTACGCATTTTGAACTTAAAATTACAATAAAATGAGTACAATTTGTTGTAATTTTAATGTAAGCACCTCTTTCACCAACGTCAAGTAGGCTAAACCGTCACTTAAAGTCATCTGTCACCGGAAATAATTTAGCTGATATACATTTGTTTGTACGGTAAACGTCCCAAAGATTAAATAGAAAATAATAATAAAAATTCGCCTATCGAATGATGCAGTAAACCGGAGACATAATAATTCAATAAAACAGAAAATTATTTCTAAAAGTAACTAATCAACACTTTACTTGTAGTTGGTGAAAGAGGCGCTAAGAGTTATAATATACTAGCTGGTGCCCGCGACTTCGTCCGCGTTGAGAAACAAAAAAATACAAAAGCAATACAACGCCCGTCATCTTTATTTATTACATTTTTGAAAGATCTTAATTTTAGACGATACATCGGGAAAAGTACTTTTTTTCCGGATTAAAAGCCCTTTCCGGTATCCTCTGTCGCCTATTTAACACAAGCAACGCCACACACAGGTGTCTCAGGTGGGCTGTCAACCTTACGCAGTTAAGGATAAGGGATTAGGAATGGATAGGAAAATTGACTCTGGCATCCACTACTCACACGTTTTCAGGCGGGCTATCCAAATGACTGTAAAACGCAGTGGGCCCTGCTCCCATTTGCCAGACCTAGACTAGAGCTACTTTGAAAACATAATTTTCAAAGTTAGTCAAAGTTTGCCCTGTCAAAGTTGAACCCGGGGACCCTGAGCGTTAAAGCAAACTTCTCAACCACTCAATCCATGGGGTCATCAAAAAATGACGTCAAAAATTTCGTACTAAAGTTTAATGCATCGGTATGTTCGGTCGGACATAATAGAATTAACGAATGCTTACAACCGACTGCGTTTTGAATAATGGCGAATTCTTATAAAAAGCTTTGAAGAGAAAACAATGTTTTGTGTGCCTTATATAAATAAAAACAAACTAAATAATAAAATCGTTGGCTGTGTACAATATTAAGACAGAGGATGAAAGTTTCGCAAAACCAGTCAGCAGAAAGGGTTTTTCTTATGAAGATTTACCGACAAAAGATAAAAGAATATCGAATCATCACTTCGTTGGCATTTGTTTTTCACAATTCAGTAACAAGCCGACTAATTGATTTATGTTAGGTATACCTACTATGTATTTTTATTAGGATTAGTAATGTGGCTTGCTTTAATAAAATATCATGTTAGCGCTGGAATGTCGCTAACATGATAAGTCTTGCTCTAGTAAATAAGCACATACTGCGGTATAATTTAAAAAGTAAATACCTGCATAAGTATTTATAATATTAACAAAAAACTTCTTGGTTTTTACGAAACAACGAAATGTGTCATCACATTTGGTTAAGGTCACTACAACTCAAAATTATGAACTGTTTTGTATTGTCAAACAACTTTTTTGTATTGGACAACAATAAAAGATAGTGTATGATTTACTAGGCCGAAGGCAACGGTAAATGGGATCCATAAAAGCATTATAAAGGGGTTTGAAAAAAGTCATTGATGAATGGGTCAACCGTTTTTGACAATGATAGTAGGTATAATAAATTCATTCAAAAATGTATAAATTTTGTTGAGCAGTAATATAACAATGTTGCTTTAGATTTAATTTTTTTAGATTCATATTAATATTTTTTGACATAAATTTTACAATATTTTATGACTTACCAATGATTTGCATTTGCTGTAACGCAACTTCTAGAGTTACTGCAAAGAGTAAAGCGTCCATATTGCATAACCCTGAATTGGAGACAATATTTTAATAATAATTTTATATATTTTTAAATCACTTTAGTTATGTGTAAATCAGGAAAAAAGACGCTTGTTTAAGAAGATTAGCAACACAACCTGTCTGAATTATAGTCAGACAGGTTGTCTCTGTTAAAATATTAATCTGTTACCTATAAAAAAGAGTGGTAGGTAGCCTTCGCACAAGTTACAACCTTATTAGCTTAACTTAACCAGGGAAGGAATCAGCTTCCCTCGTTAAGACTCTTATAAATACATCTCTAATTAAGTATAACAATTTCGTGTCACATGTTTGTCTCCGATGAACTCCTAAACTACAGAACCGATTTTGATAAAACTTAGTAACTATGTGTAATTTGGTCCAAATTAAAAGATAGGATAGTTTTATTTTGAACCCGTGCGAAGCCGGGAGCGTGTAGCTAGTGTATACCTATAACTCTATATTAACTTATACTTAATAACTAACTCGTGGAACTTGAAGATTTGAAAATCTTTGGTAGAAATATAATTATTAGATACTATTTTATCATTTTTTTTATATATCTATTATTACTACTAGACTTAGAATTACTTAAAAAAATCTTTTAATTTAATATCAACGTTAATATGTCACGATGACGAACTTTTAGTATTTTGAATAATGATTATAAGTAAGTATCATTTTCATAATTATGTCCTTAATAAAACATTGCTCGTTCTACGTAGTTTGAAGCGAGTTTAATGAAGAAGCAACTTCCGACATGTTACCGGTTGTCAATCTTTCACTAAACAAAGAAGCTTCTCGATACCACCCTGGGACATCTTAATGAGTCTGACAACGACATCGATATTATGTGAACAATATTTAAAATTTGAGGGATAATGTCATAACTTTAAGTACTATTTTATCTATGCTTTAAGTGAGGAAAAGATTTTTTTTGCAAACTTGAGTTTACGTTCTTATATAAATTTTTTTTAAACAAAAGAGGAAATAATTATATTTTACGTGCTAAGTTGCTTTCAAAATACATTACATAGAAGACACATGTTAAAGCTCAGTCATAACTTGAATGGTGCCAGTAAGAAAAATAACATTAATAGGGGAATAGAGTGCCCAGTTCATCTTACCCTTTAATATTTTTGTCTCCCTTTTCAATAATTTCTACTACATTATTTATGTTTTCTGTATATATAAGAATTTGTCATCTAGTTTAGACTCAAATACAAATTTTTTATTCAACGTATTCAAAACACTGTTAGTGTTTTAATAATAGTTTTATAATCAAAGTCTTTATCTAACCAAAAAGCTCTTTCGAGCGTAAAATTAATACTCTGTCAGCCACGGATAGCCATAATGTATTTATTATACGTACCTATGTATGTATCAATTATGTAGTTTTCATGTTATTGTACCGGTGTTTTTAGACTATAAATATAATTTTCTGAAATATAATTTTGCATAGGTATAGGAGATAATTAAAATATCTGTTATTGTGTAGTTGTAAGCCTTTAAATATTTTAATGCAAAATGGAAATATAATGACGAATTGAATCCTTAAAAGGTGTTATGCCTAATACAACCGAATTATGCCTAGGTAATATATTTTTATGTTACAACATTAAGATTAAAACCATTGACGTCCTACATCTATAATACGAGTATCACCTACTCTATAAGTGACATGCCAACCTTTATAACATTACGAAAGTACAAGGACAAGAATAGCACGCAATATTGAGAAGAATAGATCGAGAAGAATAGGATACTTAGAACAAAAGATATGAGGAATGTAATCAGTAATCACCTTATATTTGCGAAGAAACATCGGCTACGACTTCTAACAGTGTATTATTATAATATACGCAATTTAATAAGCACTTACCTACCTAGAGCGTGTTTTTCCATTTGTTGGTTAGTACAACTTAGAATTTAGTGAGTCGGTCACATCTCCTAGCAACGTTGAATCAATTTTGTAGATGATGTAGTAGTTCACGGGCACTTCATTTGGCAGCGCTCCACTCCATCATTCCAAATTCATGCATTATCTCATCGTGAATGTAAAAAACTACGTGAATTTTTTATGATAAAAATTTGGATGTCGTCCTCCGATGTCGCGATGGAGTGGAGCGCTGCCAAATGGAGTGCCCGTGAATGGTGGCCTTTACTGTAACATAAAAATGTTAAATGTGTTATTTGTAACGATCGAGCCCATTTATATGAACATAAACACAGCACATTTTATAATTCAAACAGCAAATCTTGCGAATGAACTAGACAGATATTTAGAAATTCAATAAAAAAAATCTTAATAGCAAAATTAACATCCTACTGCAGGTCACTTTGAAAAATGCTATACACAAATTAAATCTGGATATAATTATAGTTACTACATAACCAAAACAAATTTTATAATATACCTGTACTTGTACAGGTGTTAAGTACAGAAGAGATATTTTATTGAAGAAACTTGTTAAACCTAATTGAATAAACACAATGCCGCTAATCGCATTGCACACCTGTTCCATTCAAAGGAAAATTGTGTTAATTCAACGGAACCTTGTTATCTAATTTATCGTTTGAGAAAATGAATTACATGGACACTAATAAATAACTCTTGTTAATTTTAAATTACAATGTTAATTAATAAATTTGTAGATGAACCATTTGTAGAACGCTCGGCTGGTGAGAGTTCAGTTCGATTTACAGGCTCGCACCTGCTGTATAAAAAAAAAACAGTGGCACTTCGGGAGTGCAGACAGTAGTGAAAACTTGAACAATTGCGTGTGTATTTTTTAAATCGTCAGGAAAGTACATACTTATATAAACATTTGTCGGTTAAACGGTTACACGGTAACAAGTCGCCAGTTCAATGGTTTTTTAAGTTTTTAATTAATCTTTTTTTTTTATTTTAAATCAATCGGTTACATGGTAACAGTCGCGAGTTCAATGGTATTTTCCCATCTCAAAAATTTTTCATTTTATTTTTAAATTAATCGGTTACACGATTACGGTAACAGGTCGCGAGTTCAATAGTTTTTTCCCATCTCAAAAATGCCCAACGCGTCTAAGTCTAAGTTCAAAAACGGTGATCCCTCTAATGGCAATGGAAAAAAATAGTATAAAATATAATTCTATTTATAAGTAAATACACATTTCAGCAGACTTATTAAAGAAATCTGGAGTGAGATTTTGTTGAGAGTGAGATAAGCAGAGTGTGCCCTCTCACCTGTATTTATAGGATTTATACAATTTATGTTGAATGTTTAACCCAAAGAATGTATAATTATATGAAACTAATAAATATATGAAATGCTGTAAGGTGTAATTAATACAAGGCGTTAACCTAATATAATTGGAATCATATTACCCAAATGCCAAGTCACAATCAGATTTGAGCGAGATGGCTCAGAATTCTCCATACATAGAGGGGTATGTTAGTACAGATTTACCTACCATCTTAGGGAGTCCTTATCTCGTCAAAAATATTCTCGGCCTCATCTCACTCCTCATCGGCTATGTTTTCCAACTGTGTGCATATGCACACAGTTGGAAAACATAGCCAATAAGCAGTGGCATTAGCCGATAATGCGTCGGATTTGGAAGCCAGGATCTGTGAATTATCGAAACAGTGGAATAATAAATGCTAAAAAGACAAAAGTGACAATCTTACTACAATAAAGTAGAGGTTTTTCGGGTAAGTACTTTGGGATTATCCGTCGACCTTTCAACATTTGCGAAAATGCGCAAATCCTTTGACACCATCATAATAAAAAACATTAAAAATATGACTATATATTCCTAGAACCTAAATTAATTCTAATTTGTAAAATTGTAAATTCTAATTTGTATTTCATTTTTATTAAAATCTAGCGACCAGCTCCCGGCTTCGCCCGGGGTGCATTTTTTTACGTAAGAAACTTCCCTGATTATCCCTCTATACATGAGTGAAGACAGAATTAAAATAGGTCCATTTTTATTTATATATATAGAAGATAAAAATAGTACTAAGTGTTCAACCGGATAATCCATACCTACTTACCGTTTGAAAGTCTGTCGAGACAGAGAAGTAAGTAGAAGACGAGCTTTTCCTTAAAGAAGATATTTGCGATTAAAATAAATATCTATTCATAATTAACTCATGTCTGTGAATTCATAAAAATATAAGTATTTTTGATACTAATGAAAACCGATAAAATTATTGAGCTACTTGGCAACGAATGCCTCTCCGCTCTTCGAAAACGTGTCAAACAGTAATGAAATCACGTGGCTCTGGGACGGCTCTTTAAATTAAATCACGTTTAATTATTGCCGTAGAGGGAGCTGCGAGAGGGCTCTCGAGAGATTCACGCGGCGTACGTCGATTCGGCCGTCCGTGCTCACTTTCCTCTCTTCTCACCTATGTAAACTAAATACGCAAATAACCGATGATATTTGCACAACATGAAATATGATATTGATATTTGCTTTATACGAGATACATTTCGAAATATATTTCAGCTCTATTTAAAATGGCTTACATTTTATGCTGCGCGGCTTATTTGACTGCGAACAAAAAATAAATAGTAAAACTTTTTTCGGGTAGTCAATAAAAGAGGTCAATGTGTATTGTGTCAACTGTGGGCATTGAAACAAGTTTCAAGCAAAAGTAATATAGAATTAAGTACTTACCATTCTTAATTGCCGAATTAACTGTGGTGCTAGGGACATAGCGATTAACTGAACAGCCCGTCTGATAGCAGTCAGTAACCACCATCTACAGAAGACCGCTTTGAAGCAAAGATTTAAATCACAGATGCGCCCTGTGCTTCTGAAAACTGTTCACGTAATATTGCTGTATGCAACGTGAATCGCTCACTACTTTCTCTAGTCACGAGTGAGCTCACTCTTCCCAACGATGACACTTTTTCGGCCGCCTGAAGTATGGCAAGGGCGCATCTGTGATTTAAATCTTTGCCCTGAAGCATGTGTGCCGTGTGTTTCGGTGAGTGACCAAGGGAAGCCAAATCTCTCACTCCTCTATAACTTCCATATCTCTATTGTTTTATTTTACCAATTACGGTAACGGGCTTTCTTCCCATTAATGAAAACAGTAACAAAATCTGTTGGGTGGTTTAGAAGAAGCCAACAGAGAAACAGACAGTGGAGGATAGGGACTTTATTTTATAACCATCGACCCGCCTCACGAATGCAATTTTTTTTTCTGAAAATTATATACACAAGCCTTTTCCGGTATCAATTTTTCTGTTAGTGAAAGAAATTCGTATCAAAATCCGTTAAGTAAAACATATATACAATAGATAGGTGATGATTTATATTTATTTTTATTTTATCTACACAAAAAAAATACAATTCTAAAATAAATAATCTAGCTATAAATAGTTGAAGTTACCAACAGGGCAGATTATGGTCTTTCAGAAAAACACTTATACCAAGTAGTACGGCCTACCTTTTGCATGTTTTTTTTTTTTTTTCGAATTAGCGATAGAAAGGGTTAAGGTTAAGGAGCTTAAGATTGGAGGATGGTTACAGCATCTAGACTTAGCAGTTTATGACTTCTGAATGCATTGTGCGCTGCCATTACAAAAAGAAAAACCTACCTAAACATTTTCATAGAAAGTGTAACCCTTCTTTATAGAGGACTCTGAGAAGTGAATGGACTCATGATTAGGTATTGAAGTCAGGTTTCAGACACAATAAGTCATAAACGATAATAATCAAACCTTGACACCGCTCGAAAACGTGTTTACATACGAAGTATTCTACTGTGACACTGAATACATTTACAAAAGCCAAATGTTACTTAAGTCTACCTACGATATCAAATATCACACAAAGACTACATTTCTATTTACTCGCCATATAAAGAGGTTTTGCACAAACATACACCATTAACGTACGCAGTAAACACAATGAAAAGAAGTATTATGTACAAAATTTTAAATGTCATATCAAATTTCGCTCCTTGTAATTTACAACGAGTCTTTCCAAAGAAGGTAATTACAAAGAAGTTTGTACTTAAGATTATTTTAAAAAGTAACCTAATCAAAGTTATCAAAGAGACGGATGCCAGCCTTAATTGAACAGGAATTTTCATAATTCAAAGCTTTTTTGATAAAACTATATAGTAGGTTTGCATTGAAAACAAAGACGGTTTTGATCTAGAGGTGATTCAATTTTAGAGGCTCTTATTAGTATTTCTAATTTACTCATCAAATAAAAAAAGTCTATAAGGTTAGCCCTTTCATAACGTTAGCCCAATGTACATACAAACCTAGAATCTGCTCATTTTATTGTTTTGTGTAAAACTTTTATAGACACCATTTGGAGATGAAATCTGCTCAGGTCAAGCCGATTTCCTTGCTGTCATCTCTCTGGACTATTACTGCTATAATCCCACATATTCCTAGAATATTTGACGAAACATACAGCTTTTAGACACACAGGGCGTTAATTTGATTATGAATTCCTCTGACGCCCGATACCGCCTCTCTCACATAACATTAAAGAGTTATTACATAGTTTCGGTATTCCTGTTTAACTACTTAGACAAAGGCATGAACTCACAAAGTGAAATTTGGATGTTTAGAGGTATCCTTTACTACGAAAGTTATTGTTACCATTTATGGTATCAAGTAAATTAATTATTTTTCTAACCTAGAAACCATTGTTTGATATTTTGTTCAGGTACCAAATAGATGGATGTAATAAAGACTTCTTTTATATGAAGGTCGTTAGACAGGTTGACAGTCGACTTGATGATAGGGAAAACCCTCCCCTATAACCACGATTAACGATTAGGATTAACGTTTAGGAAAGGATAGGGAAATGAGCTTTGGCATACCTTACTCTCTCACAGAAACACAACAGCACGCATGCTGTTACTTCACGGTGGTCTTCTGTAAGGAGGTGGCAGAAATGCAGTGTATTACGCACATTTTCCTGGACTATAAAGAATACCTACCTCTCAAATAATTAGACAATTATGCTGATATGAAACAGGAGAAGATTCTCAAGGCGGTTTTTGCAATATCCACTCAACCACCTACATTGCATATTATTTATCATTATTTTAATGATTTTTTCCCTTTGGGGACCTAGATAAGAGTGAATTAGTTTGTGACAGTTTCTGAACTCGAGAAACTTAAGAAACTCTTTTAAGAGCATAAAAATCATAATTTTTTTAGCACTTTTTCACATCGTGACTTTTTAAGTAAAGTTTGTCAGACAGGCTGAATTTCAACTGGACTCCCCATGAAATCATTAATCCCATGAAATGAGTTCTTATAACCTTTGGTAAAACTTGTAGGACGAAATGTTTAAAAATAAAACTACACAAATTAATAAGATAACTTTTTAATGAACATAATTTATATGTACTGATTTAACTATTACATTTGCCTACTTTGCGCTAACAATTTATTTTACCACAAAATTAGAGATCAGTATTTATCATAAACATCAACATGTATGTAATAGTAACAGCTACACTGTACATAAGATTTTTGTAAAACGAATAAAAAATAAATGTATAAAATATTCTATTTAAATAAGGAATGCTATTTTATTGTAACTATTCTTGTTTGTTTACAAATGACAGTTGAATAAGAGCTGAGACTGTGATCGTAGGTAAACTTATTATGTGAAGCTATTCTCAGTACGTTGACATCGTTTTTGTATCGACTGAAAATGTGCCTTTAGAACTCTGTAGTAAAGTATTATGGAAACATTACGTTGGAAATAGTTACGTTGGTAAATTTATTTATTTTAAAGTACTTTTAAATGTCTTATTTTGGTTTTTTTCTTATTTATGGTTTAGATACTAAACAAGAAAGAAAATAAATTTTTACTAATTTATTGTTTCAATATTTTAATTCAGTCGTAATTAAAAGAAACAAGACCTTTTAAAAAGTAAAAACGATTTTAGAAGATAAAGTTACATATCTTTTTAAACTTTTGAAATATATGGTCTCTCGCTTTTAAACACACAATATTGAAAATAAATTTTAAAATATACTTCTATTAAATCTTCTATTCAGTAACAGTCTGGTAACAGTAGATTAGATTGATAAAGGGAAAAAATAACTATTGATTAAAAAATATTTCTTTAGGTTTTTAGAAAGAACTTTATATGGAAAGAGTATATAAAAGCGAACGCAGTATGTATAGACCTGACATAGATTTTGCGTGAGAAATTTTAGAAAAAATTTGACTAAAGTAAAAGTTGGTAATAGAACAGGTTAATCATATTCTAGATTGTCGACCTAAAACAGGTCAAGATGACTAAATAATATGGTTGTATTTTATGATGTAAGGTGGTAACTGACACCAGTCTAGTTGCCCTGCACATAATTATTATAACACCGGAACGCAGTGTGTCCCACAGATGTTTGAAAAATAATTACAATTTGGTATGGTGCCAAACTAGTTTTATTCAATTTTCACACTCAATCTTGTAAAAAGTTTAGGTAAATTTAAGGCCTGACGTAAGAGATATAATGGCATTCTCAGACATCGTTGCGTACGGTTTGAAATACTCTTTCCGCGACATGCGTTGTGTAATATTATAATTTTAATTTTTAATATTTTTTTAACAGCACATTTTTAAACATTTTAGCGATTCATTTGGCCAGTGTTAAGCGTATAAAATATAGCGCGCAGTTATTAGTTGCTTTCATAATTTTAGGAACAAGGCGTCACGACAAAGTGGTGGTAAAAGCCGAGCTGGTTGACTACTACCACCACTAGCATTAATGCTAAATATTTACAAAAATATAGGATAGTTGTAAAATTGCAGATAAGATATTAAGCCTACATATATACGTAACACGTCAACTTTTTACATAAACTTACGATCATTTTAATTTTTTTTTATTTTTCTTACGACCATTTTTTCGTAGTTTCGGTTATGGTGACTAGAAAATTATTTTTGTTTTTTTTTTACTAACCTACGTTTCTTAATTAAAACAATTGAAGAGATCGTTAGCAAAGACTGTCTTAACAGCGAATTGAAAAAATATCTCATTCACAAATTAATGTTACAAAAAGACTTAAGAAAATACATGATGAAATTTTGAATTGTATTAGCTTCTTATATCTTTATATTTAGGAAAAAATATTTAATTTTTTTTCATCTGTTTCTTTTTAAAATACACAGAAAATTATAAATAAATATAAAGATATACTTTGTCTTCTTACAGTGCCTAAGCATACAGCGTTTTTTTTGCGGGCAAGAACTTACTGTCATCTTCAGTATCAGATTTTAAAGTTGAGTTTGTATCGTATTTGAAACGCCTTCATATTAATTAAGCGTTAGGAAACATTTTAAGCGTTTTTTAATATTGAGAATATCTTGGATAAATGTGCGCACGCAACACACCACTTAGCAGCTCATACTATTGCATTTCATGCATTTAACTACAATTCGTCGTACTAATGAAATCGGATATACTATCGGATATAAAGAATCGGTATCTGTTGTATATTTTGTCTGTGCGAATAAATTGCGTGCGTTTCGCGTCTGCGCGTAAAAATACGCTGTATGGATGGTCTCTTATACAGGATACATGAAGTAAAATTATTTAATTAAAAGTAAAAATATTTAAATAGCTGGTAGGTATTTTATAGCCGGATGTATTTTTGCGATGCCGTAGCGTCTTGTTCTCAGTTCGTAATTGATACAGTCTGTGCAGAAAACGGAAGGGAGGTTGGACAGCGGTCGACGCCTTCTAGTTGTCGTAGCGGTTCGATGCAGAGCTCGCCCAAAATCCTAAACAAGAAATAACAGTAATTACAACACTTTCCTCGTAATTAATTATTCTCGTATTTTTGATATTAGTGACTACAGGTCAGAAGAACAGATATTGTAACTCCAATTATACAATGAAAACATACACATAGTTATGTAAAATAAATAGAATATCCAATTATATCATTCAGGTGTCCTATTTTTTTTTTCAATATTTTAGTGTAATTTGTTGGAAGTTTCGAAGAATAAATTAAATTATATGAAAAAATTTAAAACCGTATAAAGCCAATTATTAAACGCGCTTAAAAAATAGCTGTTACCCAAAAGAAAAGAAATAACTTTTACTAATTAAACGTAAACCAATATATTAGTGTCACTTTAAAAAATATTGTTAATAAATTATTAATTTTCCGGGTATATTATTTGTGTCGATTTTGGAAACCAAACGAACAGAAATTACGAAGGTAGTTTATATCTTTCTGTAAACTGTAGTGTATAGTCTACATAATCGTCACACATAAGACATTTCTTAGATAATCCTCAGTGATTATTATGTGACTGAACTCTATAGTGAAGAATTACGAGTAAATTTCCTTTCAATATTTACGCCGTAAATAACCCATGAGATTTTTCCCTTTTACCAATTTCTAAGGAGTAAAAGTATTTGTTGGGTGAATGAAGTGAAATTATACCGGATGAATAGGAAAAGGCATTCACCAATGAGAGCTGACTCGTATACGAATATATTTTCATAATTTTACATATTTGACGTGAATAGTTTACACGTATTCATCGAAATTATATGAAAATAAATACTTATACATTTTTCATAGAGAAAATATTAATGTAGACATTATAGTAGTCAATATTGTATTTGTTGTAGGTAATGATGTTTAGCTATCTACATCGTTAAAACGAAATGGATAAGGGCGAGCTATAAATCATATTAAAGATTATAACTTCGGAATTAATGATAATCGGAATTCGCGAAGTTGTATTTGTAGGTGTCATTTGTTTAGGATTATTGTTTTGGGTTATATTTAGTAACGTCCCATCTATAAAAACGATATCGATAACATAAGCTTAGTTCGAAAAAAAAAATGTATAAGGGGCTTTCTACTGACCTCGTTTGCCAACATTTTGCAAGAAGAGACGATTAGCGACAGCTTGTCTTTGGCTTGCTTCTCGCATCTGCTTACGAGCCACCTCCAGCAAGAGTCTTTGTCGTAGAACTTCCATGGGATTGTTGATCGAGAGAGAAGGCATCTTGCGCTTCGGTCGCGAACGTCTCTCGCCCAGTTGCTCCAACCTCTGTGGCAATATTTATTCTATTAGTATGCGGTCACTAATCTATACAATACTAGCGATCCGCCACAGACTTTGCATGGAGAAAAAATTTACTAAAATAATTTTTGTCGGATTCTTACTTGTCCCAATGTTCTAATTTCATTGGAGCTGGAATGATCCAAATTTCACATTTCTAGGCTTAGTAGTTTTGGCAGTATATTGATAGTTAGTCAGGACAAACTATTTTATTACTTAGAAGATTACTTGTGACCCGCCCTCGACTTTGCTCAGCTTTGAAATTTTGAAAAATCCTTTCTCAGGTACCTCATATACATATGTTCCAAATTTCAGCTTTTTACACTTAGTATTGATAGTAAAGTAAGTGAGGGCAAACAAGGGTATTATAAAGGTAGGGTAAAGTAGGTATAAAATAAGTAGGATATTATAAAGGTTATAGAAGATTTATAAAGAGGGAGAGAGCGGATGGTTAATCCAGAGCATCTATTTGAAAAATCCATCACTGTTTAAAAAGTACATTAATTCAGATGGAAATAGGCCATATATTATGTATATAGACTTCCCCAACTGCACTCGGGATAAGCCGGGGCGCAATTACGTTTTAATCTAGAAGTCTCGATGTTGAAATGCTTCTTTTGATTCGTAAGAAAGTAAGTATGTGGAACTAGTAGTGTAGTTGGAACTCTTGATTGGAATTCGGTTTGTTGAAATTTTATGTCAGCAGCATTTTTATTAGTAAAAGTCGAGTTTTTGATTAAGATCTCATCTGAAGATGATGCGAATTGAAAAAAATGTGTATTTAATAATTTCTATGTTGGCTTTAATTGGGAGAAAACAAAGACACAGAGAGATGGCCTGAGCGTTCCCTATCCACCTATAAGGTAAGGTAAGATCGTGGAGCCAGTTTCTAGAAATTTGATAGGCCACACGATCGCTTTCTCTATTTCTATGGTATTGCTCAGTCCGTTTAAAAGGATTTTCTTTTAAACTGACTGACATTGACATGACGTTACCCAGAAAAAGAATTAACTCTGGATTAACTTGAGAAAGATGATTACGGAATTAAAAACAAACCACGAATAAACAACTTAAAACATCTAAAAGCGCAGCGTATAAAAATAGCTAGTAAATTGAAGTCGTTATAAAAAAAGGAATTCCGATTAGTCATTGGCTGAAATTGATTGTTCATTTTGTTCGAAACTCATAAATAATCAATGAGTCCTATAAATATGTAAATTCAGGAAGTGATATAGCTAATTAAGTATAAATTGAGATGTATGGGATGCTGATTCAATACTAAACGTTACGTTGTGGTCTCCCTATTGAGGTGCTAATTTCATGTACATACAATGTTACATTACTATCCGAACCTATATATATACATAATTTACAGAAGGGAGACAGGACTGGGCATTTTGAAAATCACTGTTCTACAGTTGTTTTACTCTGTCATATTCACAATTAAAATCTTGTTGAATATATTTATTACTTATAATATGTTTATTTCGTACAAAATGTCTAAAAGCTTATTTTAAATCAAAGCGAGCGAAGCCACTAGTTTTATAATATATAAATCAATGATAACTTTGGCATTAGACATTACGTAATGCATCCAACATGCTGCCTACCTAACGGCCTGGTCCCAATATCTCATGAATTCATATTATTATTTTTTGTTTGTAAAGGCGAATTTATATCGTCAATCACTGTCGCACTTAAAGTAAGTCACTTTGAGTGCGACAGCTCAATTTTCTGCACATGTATTCAATTACAATTCTTTATTGTCTAACAAATATAGTAGGTGCTACGCCACATAATGCTAATTGCATGGCTGTACATACATATGTTTCTAAGCAAAACCGTTCTTTTAATTTTTTCAATCATAGTTTAAAGGGGAAATAAAATGCCATGTTATTTCAGCAATTATTTATTGCCATAAATTTTATCAATTGCTAACAATTACTACTCACTAAAAATTTTAATAAACATCTATAATGATTTCATAAAACAAATTTTGTACTCACTGTATTTATTTTCTAATTTTATCTAGTATACAATTTCATAAGTACGGTATATAATTTTTCAAATAAGTGAGATAGGTAAAAAGTTATTAAACGTAAAAATTTGGATTTAATAGTATTTTCGAGGTTGCACTGATGTCCACTTGATGCCTGTAATAAAAAGAAAAACAAATTAAATTATTTTATCACTGTATAATGTAACAATTGTGACACACCTAGTTATAATATTACCACGATGTGAACCTAAGTGGATTTTTTTATACTGTTTCAAACGTAAATTAGTATGGGACTAATTAAACCCAACAAAGCCCCTGCGTATCGGTCACTATTAGAATCTCTCTACCTCAAAGCTCATAATGTTACTAACGCTAAGCTGTTCGGCGTCAACAATTAGAAATACAAATTTTGTCAAATATAGTGGAAAATAACATAATAATATAGAGGAATGCGACAGTGACTTGCTAATTTGAATATTAAGCCCAGAATATCCCGGACACGATCTCTGTGTTGACATACGAGTATTTGTTCAAGCGTAATCACGCACCAAACTCCCAAACAGCCATGGCACTACTAGTAGCTATGACATGCGTTCTAATTTCCCACTGGACTGCCGAATAGTTATAGCCTTATTTCGTTCACCGTGTTTGATTTAATGCATTTCAATAAATCATGAGACGATAATCCATTCAATAGCTCATACGTATCATTAGCATTTGTACCTACTGCAGGTTGCAACCCGACTAATTGACTCGGTACCCGATGAATCTCGTTTTAAATCCAAAATGGGCTCTTGACAATTGATGTCAAGACAGGAGTTATTAGTATAATATTTTTTGAATAATAAATATTTTTTCCAGTTTTATTTTACAACTTTGTGCAAGTTTGTATTCAAATGAATACGCAACTGATACATACAATGCATATAAAGTGTATACATTATTCAACTCACCCCTTTTGCCGATGTCGTTAAGGAAATTTCTGTTTGCAGCTGCTTGGAGTGCCATAATCTTCCGCTCGTTTTCAAGCCCGATCTTCTGTCGTAGCACTGACATCGGCAACTCGATCGACAAGGAAGGCATTCGTCGTTTTACGCGGTCATGCACCTTTACGGTACAATTTGTATTCATTTAATATTAATTCATACATTCTAAAGTGTGATGTGGCAAATTTTTTGCTTTAAATCTCACACATTCAAATTAAATTTATAAATATATTTCTATACTAGATACGAGTATATCGTTATTGAGGTATAAATAAAACAAAATTAGATTGTATATCTACTGATATTATTTTATTTTCTAATCAAACTTACAACTAATAAATAATTACAAGTGTAAACGTCTATCTACAATTCTACATAATAAATATAGTTTATTAGTTATTATTTCTATTAAATTCATCTGTCTATCTTATATAGCTGATTCAGGACGGAAAAGTTAATCTTCACGGAATTAGTTCTTCAATTTGCAGTCTGTATTTTCCCAGGAATCTAGAAAACGAGACAAAATTTTATTAGATTTTTTAATGACAAATTATTTCAACTAAAACTGGAGCATCCGTGGCTCTTTTAAAATAATTACATAAATGTGTTACACAATAATACAAAACTTGATTTCATTTGGTATCATTCAAAGATCAATAAAAAAATCAACTTTTAAAACGATTTTAAATAGTAGTAACAAATTGATTTTAACTATTCGTAGACTGTGGTAGTTAGTTAAGTCCAAACATTGTTTTCCTATAGCTGAAAATTGTCAGAATTTTGAAATTTTGAAAACACGTTAAATTATTATTATTAAACAGTCTGTTCTGAAGAAGTAATTCAGGCTATTACTTTCTCTGTGGCTTTTCAAAGAATAATTTGCCTAGGATGTTCTTTTATACTTTGTAAAGTAAAGTATTAGGCCTATTTTAGTTCTTTTTAAATTGATTAATAGTTTGGCTAATGAAAAAAAGCAATATATCCAACACTTGTAGGCAAAACGCAACGATCAATAGTGAAATGCATTAGTTATATCTACTTAAAGAATTATGCCTAAAAGTCAAAAGAATAGTTATAAAGCCTACAAATATCTCTAGTAAAGTCAAAACAGTATTTCCACAGTTATTTTTGGTAGAAATATTAAAGTGAATTCGTGAAATCGAAAAAAACACTAAAATTTAATTTCCTTAAGTAAGTAAGAACTATATTTGTTATAAACGGTTATGCACATTTCTAACTACAATGTAATTCATATAGTAGCGTCTACTTTATCAATTTTATTCCAATAAGTAAATTTACAAGGAATTTATAAAAATACTATTTTTTATTAAAAAACTCTTTATGATTGTTGGTTCTCACCTCGTTTTCCCACACAGTTCAAGAAGTCGCGGTTGTTTTGCATAAGTCTCTCGATGTAGTTGTTGTAAGCACCTCGTTGAAGAACTTCTACAGCCGGATTGACTGAGAATCCGCGTCGGGAACGCTCCTGCATTGCGACGCTACTTCGCACCTTCATTAACTTCATGAAATTCATTGAAGTCAAAATTAATTTATTTCACTCCTAAATACGGATAGAGCTTATTTGGGAATATTGCAGGCACACAGGTGTTTTATATCCATATTAATTTCATCAATCCATTTATATCCATATTAATGCTATCAATTTAGGGGCCTTTTGATAATCAATTAGGGTGTACCTACTAATCAAATTAAGGCAAATTATAGTAATTTAAGTTTTTAGAGAAAAGTAACTACCAAAACTGGTTACTAATTGGTGATTGATTCTCAAGTTTTTTTAAAGAAAAATTAAAATTGTTATTTAAAGAAATATATACATTTTCTTCGTCTTCGTGTTTGACATGCAATGCTTAAAATATTCCAAGTAGTTTAGATACCACGGTCTTCATGGTTTGCATTAAATTTCCAAACCTCTTGCATTTTCTAAATCATATAAATCTTTCAATTCAGAGCTGAATTCGTAAACAAAATCGCATATTACGCAAGAACGAACTAAACGGATTCCATTGGTATTGTGTCGACAAGTGTGGACGGTTTGAAAGCACAGCTTGAGCCACTAAACGATTTAAAAGAAGACTGTATAATATCACCGGCCAAAGCAATCTTATAAGATACCTAAGCGGCTTTTATAATATAGACCAAAATGAAAATATCAGGAAGTTTCCCCTATGTTCTTAAATGGTCATTTTGTCATAATTTGATATTCTGTCCTACTCTGATAATGTCGCCACTAGTAGTATTGTAAAAATAGTGTAAAGTGCCGAACTGTAAGAAAGTGTACAATGAAAATATTCAAGTTATCGAAGTAAGCATTTTCTTAATTATTTTGACATTCTGGAACAAAATCCGTTTACAACAGAGAAAAAAAGAGTTATACTAAGTAGTGACATAATGAAACTGCCGGAACTATATTATAATTTAAAATAGAAAAGATAAAATATATAGTAAAGGACCGGAAGTAATTAGTCCTAAAAAGCAGTATCTTGTTTATTTAAGAAAAGGTTATCAAACATAACCGAAAAATACACCGGTCAGATTCAACATTTCAAATTTGCTCGTATTCAAACGCAACCCCAAAGTTAAATTAAATGTTAAATTACAAAAATTGTATGTTTACATATTCTAAAGTAAGTTTTAACTTTCCTCTCCATTAATGGAAAATTAAAAAAACAGTGTGAGTGAACAGACAAAATCTATAGGTATATAACTTTTTAAATAATGTATAAATAATTTAATATATTATTAGTTCTAGTTAATTATTAAAATGAACCTTAACAAAGTAAATTAGGCACGGTGAGTAAATCACACAGGAACTAATTAGAATAAAATATGCTCTTTCTCTTTGGCTTTAGTGTGACAAATGACAAATTACAAATCTCATGTTTCTTATTATCGCGTTTTTTTATTTAATCGTTATAATTATGCAGTTTTGAAAGGGAAATAAAATGTTATCGAATGGACAAACTTAGAACTTAGAGCCTACATAAATAATAATCATGAATGCAATTATCTACTTGAAAATTATGTATGTAGTTTTAAGTTGCAATAAGTTTACTATAAGTTACTTTTTGGATTTGGTCACAATTTGTATTAATATCAAAAAATCTGCTTCTAGAAACAATAAAAATATTTTATTACCATAAATTATTCTCTCTTTATAACCATAAATTTATTCTTAGTTTAACCTTTTAGGACGTACCTATTGATTTTTGTGGTAGCTTGGTGATCCCAAAACATCGGATAAATTTTATCGATTTGTACATACTAATATAGGTTTGTCTTTTATTTAAAAAAATCATACTTATTTAATTATGTACCTATCGTTCTAAATTCAACCAATATAACAAATATAAGAATAAAGTGGCAATTTAAGAAAACAATAAAACAAAGTAGTTGCGCCTCCAAACAGATCGTGTTACTACTACAAGTCGCAGCAGTAATAGACAAACCGAGGTCAGTCTTGAGTGCTTATTATAAATAAGACTCACCATATTATTCTTCTACCTCGGTACGAGTATCAACTTATTATGAAGGATTATTTTATTGCAGCAGAAAACTGAAAGCACCCTTTCAGTTTTCTGCTGACAGTGAGCTTCCAATAGCAAGACCCATTAGGCCTGTTTCATTCAGGATTCTATGGCCTGACATGTGTTTTCAATAGAAAAATTTCAATCTGTTATGATTTTTAATAGTTCCTAATTCACTTCTTGTGAAAATTCAAACGATAAAAATATTATAAAAATAATAAAAATCATAGAAAAGTAAACCGCATTGCATTTCGCATCGCACTGAATGAAATACATAAGTAAACTTAAGTAATTTTCTTTGTTTCAATACCCTTGGTCATCAGCTTTAGAATTGAGTTTTCAAATAACTCCATATAGCTTTTTGTAGCTTTAAAAAATTGCACAATTTTTAACAAAGTCCCAATTATATTGACTAAAGTCGTGACGTAACCGAAATTTCAAACTACGTGCCTTTTGTATTCTGAACAAAGGAAAAATTCATTCAACAGACATCCAAGAAACAAAACAACTGATTGAGCTTCTTTAAATGCTTAAACTTGTCTATGGTAAAACTGTCATAATGGTGATGTACTATAGTTGATAGACAAAACTAGCGATGACAAGGCTGGGCATTACCTCTTTCAGAAATTAGTGTAGCAATTAGTTTTGAAGAGAGGTAATGCAGCCAGCATGTTTACCTTGCCACCTGGACCCAAATTTATAAGTATGTAGTAAGTAGTTTATTTTATTGTGTTGTTTTCACATCATTGTAGTTGATTATTAAATAAATTCATTATTACTAATAAAAATGTGCACTACAAGTAAAATATTTTACCTGTGAATCGCGTGGAGCATCAGCGAGAAGATAAAGCCAAGGCTCGCTAGCACCTGCATAGCGCCCGCCCGCCGATGGTGACGCGTAACCGAAGCTCTCCTAAGAATTTATAAATTTTAATAGAAACATTCAGAAAACTCAAAATAAAAATGTTGTTTCATCGAGTAATTATTATTAGTAACGTTTATTAGAACCACATGACAAGCAAGGAAATTTTTAAATTTTTTTTGCTCTAACTTTAACTGCGCCATTGTATAGGACATTTTTTAAAGTCTTGAAGTGTTCCAACGAATATTTTTGCAATATTAAATTGTAAATGTTATCATCATTATGACTTCACAATTTTTAATATTAGTAAGGGTACAAACGTTTGCCTTTCCCGGGATTTCCCGGAACTTATGTCACACGAATCGTGTGTAATTCTATTTATTTTAATCATAGAGAACTACGTTTTTGATGTTAACGGATAATAAGTAAGTCTAACACAATTATTCGACTAATGGTCTATCTTGTTTCATCCATCCGTGGAGTCAACTATTATTTAACTTCTATTTTCCAAAATGGGAATCTCTTTACATAACGTTTGTATATCGATACTAATAATAAATCTGTAAGGGTTGGTCATGGAGTAAGTTACTTTTTTTTTCAGAGATATCGTGTTTATAGGTTCTATACATGATACTGAACCTAAATTGACGATTTTTTAGGATTTTTTTCTGTAAGTGTATGTATGTACAATTGTACATATACCTATGTATGTATGTTTCTCCATAACTCCTAAACGAATTAACTGATTTTCATGAAACTTGGTAGATAAAAATTTAGACGTACAGGACGCAGGATAGTCTACTTTTTTCTTTTCCAACGCGGACGACGTCGCAAGCACCAGCTAGTTAGGTATAATTTTAAATGGTGATTTTAAATTATAATACAATTATTAAATAACCCGGTTTAATTGTTAATTATTAATTAGTGTCTTACATCATCAGGTGCCGATTGGTCAATCTGTGCCAGATCGATTTGGGGAAGGGAAGCGAAGGTGTCTGGCGCTGGGACCGCTGCGACGCTTGCCCCGCAAGCCAACACAACAGCGCACCAAACAGCCCCCCACATCTAAAACAATAAACATATTTGATTACTTCTTCTGTATGTGTATTTAATGTATTTTTTGGGTGTAAGTTATTTTTTGGCTCTTTTTTTTTTTTTTTTTGTGTATGCTTCAGGCAATCTTCATAATAGAATAGCAGGCTCGCTGCATTGTTGTAGGTATATCATGTTACCGGCTTTACCCGATTTATCCTAAGTGTTAGTTTAGCTTAGTTCAGACTTACTAGTTTGGTCCATGCCGAATTGATTTTGAATTATTTTTCAAGTGAATTATGCTTAAAATTAATAGGCAATACTTTGATAAAATCATAAACAGACACTTAATTTTTTTTATAATATAGATTCATGAGTTTTTTTTTATGTTAAGATCGGCAGACAGGCTGATGGTCAACTTGAGGATAGGTGGCTACCGTCGCTTATAATACAAGCAAAGCCACATGTGTTGCAAGTGCGCTAACGACTACAGTAAGATTAAGGATAAGGTATAGAAAAGGGTCTTGTCATTGAGCCAGACGTGCTGCCTCAATGACAAGACCAAAACCAACTTTAAAAAGTTCATTTCCATAATTGACTCTGCCGGGAAACGAACTCGGGAACCCTAGACAGAGCGTTAAGGCATACCTTAACCACTTATGCAACGAGTTCATATCACACTCAGTTACGTATTATGTTACATAGTATTAAGTATTAATTAATCTACCAAAAAGTTATGTAACTTTAAACGAAAATATTTGCAAAGAATGAAACCGAACCATGAAGCATTGATTTCAGCTCTGAATTCTCTTCGTGGCTTTGTGTGCACTTTTTTTTTATAAGGTGATAACATAAATATTCAAAAGCCAAACAGGATTATTCAGATCACGCGCCAGGCCGGTATTTGCGCTCAGATTCCGCGTAGCCGCAGACTGCCTTTATATATTCCGTTTGTGAATCGCGCGTCTATCTCTCCATGCAATATAAATCTCAATAATAATATAACGACCTTTCATCGATGCCTCCATATCCACGCGTCGACTCAAAGGAAACATTAAGGACCGTTAATAGTCCAATAATTCGTCGAACGATCTCAACACACTTTTAATTTCGATTCAAAATATTCTGACATAAAAATTCATTCAAAGGCATCTTTATGACATACTATATATATAGTACTTGCTGGTGCCCGCGACGTTCTCTATAGCCTATAGCCTAGCTCGATATGGACTATCCAACGCAAAATGAATTTTTCAATTCGGACCAGTAGTTCCTTAGATTAGCGGGTACAACTAAACAAACAAACTCTTTAGGTTCAGCAGAAGTCGCTTTCCGCGTCTGCTGTATGGCTGCTAACTTATCCTAAATTACGTTACAGATTTTGATGCGGTTTTCACCATCAGTTTGAAGATTTTTCACGGAAAGTTTATGTAAGTATATGACAAAACCAAATTGAGTTAATATTTTGCAACCAAGTCGCCGAAAATAAATTTACATGGCTTACGTATAGGCTAAACAGTAAGATATACATACAAATGATGTACTAGAGAATTGTAGTTCTAAATAAAACTCCGGGATGGCATATATTATATCTATCTGTTACGGTTGACTTACAGTAACCTTTTTTTTATTAAATATTTAACTCTATGTATTATAAATCCATCATGTCTGTTTCTCCGCTAACTTTTTCACTAATGGAGAAAGGGATACACGAGGAAGTTTCGTGTATATAAAAAAAATTTCATCCTGGGCGACGTTGGGAGCGGGTTGCTAGCTTTTAATAGTACTGGTATTCTTGTCAAAAGCGGCCATAAAACACTTTCTTTATTAAGTCAATTTAAAGTAATTCCCGAGTCTATTACAATAACAAATGAGTAGGAACATCTTGCCTAAAATTTTGTCCAATAAGAATAACTTTGCATCATTCGTTTGGAATATAATTAAATTTGGACTCTACGTACCAGTAGGAAACGGATGCGGGTCGCTAGTATATGCTACTACAGTAAAATTAAAGTGGAAATGTTTCGTTCTTATACACAAAAAACATATTTTCTGGTTGTTTATGTACACGAATGATCCCTTTGTTTTCGTGGGAGCGTTACTAAATAATTTGTTGGTGTATTAGTTGAACGCGACTCGAGCGAGATGCTTTGCAGAATGTAGACGACGACACTCCGGGGAGCTGGGAGCTGACTTGCGTCGGCTTTGTCGGATTTTCGTTGTCCATGGGATTAGCATTGGTAGCTCTTTTATTGCTACCAACGCTTTTTCACTTGTCCGACTTTAAACTACATATTTTTCATTGAATAAATATGACTTCGCATTTCATTACTTACGTAGTATTATGATGACAATTCCGTAAATAAATTTACAATGAGAAAGGTATTGCGTCTACATACTACATCTACCTACTACAGACTCCAAACTCTGAATCTACATAATATAAAATAAAATCTCTTTCCGCGTCTGTCTGTCCGTCTGTAAATCCGCTAACTCCTCCTAAAACACGCAACGTTTTTTCATGCGGTTTTCACCATCGGTTAGATGATTTTTTAAAGAAGGTTTAAATCTAGAATAAAACCTAATTCACTCATGCTTTATTTTATTAGAGTCCTTATTACCGCCAAACAGACTTCCCCACAAACGGCTGTGAAAATATTTGTGAAAAATGAATTGAGCTTTGAAAAACAGAACATTTTTATGAAATGAACAAGCCTATGAGTTTCACCTATGGTTCACCTATGAGTTTCACCAAGAATTCATATTCCTCACCAAGGAAATATATTATTGGGATTATTGGGAAAGAATAAGTATCTATGGCTATAATGTATCTATGTAGGGTCGGATTATCTGTGACTATGTACTCTTCTCTTTCTATATGTTATTAGCGTTTGCCTTAAATATTATTTTCCGTGTCAATAAATTAATGTGTAAAATGTTAGAAATATGCAGAGGTTTATCTAAAATGCACAGCAAAATATTTTCATATGTCAAAGGAATTTTTGTTGCGAGCTCACGGCGGCAAGTTGTGGTAGCGTTGCATAACTTGTATTTCTAACTACACTTAGGAACATTTAATTTCTTTTAAAGTGCGCTAGATATTAAATTATGCTTTACAGTACATTTCTCTTAGAAATTGAAGTGTACTTTTGTGTAAGTATATGAAGAATTTTAAAATAAATCTTTTTAAAATACTTATTAATTTTATTTTTCCGCTGTATCTGAATATATAGCATTCATAATTTTATATACATAATTTATTTGTACATAATTTATTAGCATCTTAAGAATAACAGTGGCGACTGCGAGATTAATTTAGACATTCTATAAACATGTTATTCTAATATAAACAAAAAGAAGAAAAAAAGAAAAAAATGTGTTATGCCTGTGACAGTTTGCACTGGATTTACATACAGTGTTCCCTCGCCAGTAATTACTGTTACAGTGTGTACAATGTGTCCTTTTAATTTTTCCAATATTGCAAAAACACAGAAGCTTCTTTTCCTTTTTAGCGTTTCGCCATGTTTCAAAAGTTTTTTTGTAACAACCCAAAATATTTGTTTAGTAAGCCGTTTGCGAAGTAAGATGTTTATTCGTCAATGCTCGTAACTATTAAGATATGTGTGGTCCCTGTGATTCGAACGGGCCACTAACGGTATACCTATTTGCACAGGACTCGTCCCATTACTAGACAAACTTTCAATGTTTATATGCGATGCCCACCTGTCTCGTCTTCACCACTCTGCCTACGCTATTACCCTTTGTTTACTTTGCTTAATAAAGCTATGTGGTACCTATATAAAAGATGATATACCACACAGTCACTTCGGGTTTCTAATGCAGGTTTGGCACATATGTATATGGTTATTGTATTATGATCAGTTTATTGAAAAAAAAAGGTAAAAGATTGTTTAAATCAGTACACATTGTATCTGCATGGGTAGCATCAGATTGAAGATTTCCCCGGTTGCTACTTTTGATTGTTATCAAGGCGATTTTCTTTAATGGCTAATACGAGGGAAAATGTTGTCTCTGTAAGCCGCCCCCGCGTTCTTAGAAAGGTGAGAGTATGTACGAAGCCCGCAGGTAAGCGTTGTTTCGGCGTTCGAGGCGAAATAGCCTCGTCAAGTAAGATTATACGTAGCCGACCCCATGTGCTCTGTTAAGATCTCCGTATCTACCAAATTGAGCGTTAGGGTGTTGTAAAAACATATCTACACGTAGTTTTCCCATAAAACCACATTATTTTGCTGGTTGCTTATATGAAATAAAGGTATGTTCCAAAATAAGCTGCTTGTTATTTTTTTTGTCTAATAATATTTTTCTTAAGTAACTTATTCTACCTGTGGATTTATCTAGATAATATATACAATACATTGAAAGTTGTCCCTTTCCTAACCAGAAATAAACTAAATAAGCCTGATATTAATACAAGAATAACTTTGATTATATTTGGGTATCCTTATTTAAGAAATATTTAATACTCCAGCACATTAACATTATTATCCCTTGGGCCGTTAGTAAATGTTGTCCTAATATTTCTAAGCTCTGTTAAAATTAAACAGGATAGACAAAAAGTTTGTAATACGAAAAAATATATAATAAAAGTTGTTAAAACTTTGATAATTCATATATATATTTTTAAGATTTTTGGTCTAGCCATAAACAAGGAGTAAGAAAGTATATCACATAGTATGCTAATCACACGATGACTTAAACCAAACTTAAGTCGAGCGAGGTCGCAGAGCACAGTTTTTTTTAGGTAATATGTACCGCAATAATAACAACTAATTGGAATTAATTTGTTTACATCTAAGTTAATTCCATCAGCACCTTTCTGTGAAAAATTAGTACTGACATTTACGGACGAAATATGCGAAGAAATTCCAAAAATAACCTTTCCAACAATTTCGGGCACTCGCATTATTTCTGTAGCCTCCTCAAAACATACCTAAATAAATTTACTTTGCCTCTTTATTTCATGAAACCTTCAGTTCTGTTGTTTAGTTTTAGATCGATCATTCCTATCCTAAATCTTTCACACCTGACTTGTTTATAATGCAAAAGAAAAGCGAACGAAAAACAATATGATCCTCTTTATGGTTTTGCAAGATGAATGTATTACCTCGCTCATATACTCATACAAATATGCTTTATTTGGTGAGAATATTATATTAGAACAAAAACAGAGATAAATTTAGACAACTTTTTCTCATTTTTACTTCAGACTTAGTTCTTCTTTTCGAAGTTACTTAGTTCTAAATTACCTAACATTTAATACGATAGTGATACGCTAAAACACAGGTGTTGTAACGTTTTAAAGCTGGTTTACCAGGTTTAGCATTTAAGTTTATGCTTGGCATTCAGCGTATTGAACAGACTTAACGGCCATGTCGCTGTGGCCAACTGGGAATAGAGGAAGAACTATAGGGATTGGTTGTTGACTATATATAGGGATTGATCTTTTAAGGACTTAGAGGAGTTAGGTGTGCTCGTGTACATAATTATGCAGAAAAAAAGAGAAAAATAGCCAAAATAAATATTTGGTTTACCCATTATTATATGAAAGACAATCAAAATGATTGTCTTATTATACAATGAAACAGCGTGAAAATTGTATAAATCAGCATGTATACGAATATATTTCCCATTGTGATCCAAGATACAAAATTACAGATATAAAAATTCTTTACTAACTTTCTCCTCCGATTTCATTCTTTAAACAAATGTCTGTACACTTAGTCAAGGATTTCTTACGGCAAAAGCTTTCGGCTTGCGAATGACCCCAATAAATTTCTTCAGATAAGTTTCTCTCGACTAATGAGACGGTAACTTGGGTCGACTGTCACAAATTTGTGACATGAATAAATCCCACCTATCGTATATTCCAAACTTCACGTGTGCCGCGTTGTCGTGTTTGATGAATGAACGAGATAAGTTGTTTATATGATTGATTTATGAGCTCGGATACACATTCAAAGGCCTCGTTTCCTCGTTACGGGAACAGTGACTTTACTATTCATGACCCTACCACTACTTTACCATGATTTAGA
Organism: Synanthedon formicaeformis; assembly: GCA_945859745.1. NCBI lineage: Eukaryota > Metazoa > Arthropoda > Insecta > Lepidoptera > Sesiidae > Synanthedon > Synanthedon formicaeformis. The sequence goes on along the minus strand of OX243958.1, from coordinate 5,776,781 downwards.
TTAGTAAATAAACAATGTAAAAATTATTTTAAATATTTAGGTAATAAATCTTCTAGTTTTAATGTATTGTGTATTTGAATGCTCAAAGTAACTTTAAGTAGAGCTGAAAAAAAAATAGTAGAAAAAATTGCTTATTATATTACTATTATGAAACGATTTAGGCTATAATTACACTAAGATTTTACCCAAAATAGATTATAGGCAGATGTCAACATGATCAGATATCACCAAAGAAAGTTCTTTCTTATTATGGAAAAGTAAGTGATATTACCCCATTATAGAGAATCGAAATGACAGTTGTATGTTTTTTTGTATTTCAATAAGTTAGGGTCTTAAATCATATGCTACACTCCTTCTTTATTCCAAATTTTTTATCCCATCAAGCTTGGCAGCACATTTGCATATTCACTTGGTGTTACATTCGGGCGAGTTGTCCATTAACTCTATATACCGATGATTGTAGCCACCTTCCATTAAGTCGTTATAAAAATAGCCCAAATAATATTTTAATCACTATTATAAAATTTACTCTTGTTAAATGCTAACCTATTCAAAGTAAGTTGAAAAGTGAGTTATTTCTGAGGGCTTATCAGATTTATGACAATATGCGACCATTTAAACCACTGTGATAAATGGATAATCATTAAAAACTCAATAGTTTACCAATTAATTATAAATGCTATTATATAAAGGTTAAGCTAGTCGTCATAAATTTACTTATTTTACACAGTGAAATTTGGTAACTGAGATAATTATAAACTTGAAATAAATTATACTTTAAGTTATCAACCCAGTATGCCTAAAATCTTAAGACAAGGACTAACCTCAGACCGAATGGAATTTTTTCTCAGAAAATATATTTTTTTGTCAGGTTCAGTCTTTTTAAAATATGCTCTGCTTAATTCAGCTTTAATTTAACTCTAAGAAGTCAAATTAGACTACGAAAATCACGCTTTTCGTTTTGTAAATAATGCCACGATGGAGGCAATAAAATAAGTAAATAACTTGAGCCGATAACGAATACCAGTTCATATTAATTGACCGAATTGAATATCGATGCGATGTGGACATTAATTCACCTGTCCACCACTCAATTATTTATTCATTCACAAAATTCGATGCACCCGTGAGTATTGTGATTGATGCAGCCACCTTAATAGAGATAGAGATAAAACCCATTTAATAGATATAGGTCAACATAATTGAAGATAGCTGAGATGTTAACTTAGTTTAATGTAGTTATTTATTAGTATAAGGGCCTTTTTCACAAACTACATGTAAAGTGTTGATTAGTTACTTTTAGAAATCATTTTCTGTTATATTGAATTATCCACTCAGTTTACTGCAATCATTCGATAGTCGATTTTTTTTTTTTTTTTTCTATTTAATGTTTGGGACGTTTACCGTACAAACAAAGGTATATCAGCTCCATTATCCCCGACTTTAAATGACAGTTTGGCCTACTTGACGTTTGAGAAAGAGGCGCTAAGTTTGGTAAATACAGTAATATTATTAAAATTAATATTTTATAAATTAAGCAGTGGCAGGGCAAATTGTTTTTCGTAGTTATTTGGGCAGCCGATCTGGTAGCCCTCTTACAAATGAGCACCGTGAAATAACAGAATGTGTGCTGTTGTGTTTCGGTGAGTGAGTGACGGATGCCAGAGCCTATTAGGTACTTGGAAAATGTACTCACCATGTTTTGTCGTTTAATTTGTGTACAGTAAAACAAGCAGGGATAAATCTGAAACAATATAAATTATTCCCATTAATATTTCTCGAGGTTAATTTAATTAATATTTATTTTAGGTATTAATTGCTACGATATAAAGTAGACTTTATAATATAATTTTTAATCTTCTAAAAATTCTAAAAATCCTAAAAAAAAGTACTAAAAATTCGTATATTTTTACATTGCTTACGATTTGAACTTATTAACTATGTGCCTACAGGCTTGTTAATTAACATACTCGTACAATAAATTGTTTTAATACACATCGCATAGTACATAGTTGCTTTTGTAAACCATAAACGGTTTATGTCAAACCCTTGACACGTATTGTTTAATCAATGCTACAGGTGGGTGACACGTAGCACGATATTTGATTATCGATGTGTTATCCGGGTTCTATATAGGGCAGCGTGACCACAATGTCACAATGGTCCCTGGATGACGAGTTTATTTGCTTACTAGCGGCTAAGGGTAAGCACTAATCCCGTACTCTCCCTGTCAACAAAAGCGAAAGACAAATTCTGTTAACAAAGTTTTGGTCGACATTTATGTGTATATGTGTCGAAGTTTATGCTTGTCTATGTTATTTATTTAAGTACTTAATACAGTTGTTAGGCAAATAAAACAAATAGGATAAAATATAAACATGCCATAAAAAATGTCTAAAATAATGCTGTCTTCCATACATTAAAAATTATATTTGATAATTTGGATTGTGTATTTTATCTCTTTCTGTTACTTAACTTTATATTATTTTACGTATGAATGTTCTAATTTTTAAATTTGAATTTAAAAATTAAAAATTGAATTTGAACAAAAAAAACATTATTATTATTTTATTTATATTAGAGATGTGTTTGCTTTTGGACAGCATCCAGCCGTGTAGCGAAAATGAGACCTGTGATGGTGCGCATAATAAAATATGTTTTAAAAAATCCAAACTTTCCACTAAATATGTTTTATCAATAAAAACGTAATAAACAAACCTATTTAGTTTTGCAATGATAATAGGTAATTTAAATTTTATAATAAATCTTCTTATATTGCAACAACACAACACACAAGAAAAGTGCAAACAGAATTCCACCGAGTTGTAATTAAAAAGAGCAAGTGCCAAGATGTTTTCAGCTCGCAGTCAATTAATGCATTCGGATCTCCGTGCACTGTATTGCAAAGCAAAATTAGTTTACCTTGCTCTCCAGTCTCATATCTAATAACCCTTCAACCGGTGAGCACGTGTCATTCACAGACACATCTAAGCATAATATAATACCTCGTTGATCCCATATTGGGCCCTGGAACGATCAAGTTCACGCGAAACAAGTCAGAACAAAGTTAGATTGTAAATGTAAATGCTTTCAAAACACAGTTCCTAAGTGTGATCCACCGCTCAGTCCTCCGTGAAGTCGATCATAAACTTTTTGGGAACAACGTATTTTATGTTCAACAAACTTATTACATGCGAATGTAACTCGATAAATTGAATACGAAATGTTGTTATCGAATTTTCAATCTATCTAAATATTATAAAAAAAACTGTTTGTTTGCAATGATTTCTATGTACCATATGTACCATATTACCATACCATGTGTAACATATAGTTCAATGTTTGCTTGTCTGCAGTTTTGAACTATGTTTAAATATATTATTTCTTAAATGCTAGATGCATAGAAACAGTTTATTATATTGTTAGCGATTGTTCTTTATTTCATAACTAGCTGCTGCAAGCGACTTCGCCCACGTAGCTTTGTAAATTATATACTAAAACCTTCCTCGAGAACCACTCTATCCATTGGTGAAAACAGCATGAAAATCAGACAAACAGACGCGGCGGAGGACTTTGTTTTATAATATGTAAGGATATAGATAATAAAGACAATAAAGATACTAAGATGATAATTTCATGCTATAATTATTTTGTTTTTAATAGTGTTTAATTTTTATTTCATTACTTTCACCATTAAGCAGATTTTGGGTTAGGTTAGTAATTATTACGCTGCATCAAGGTAACTTTAATCATAACACCCTGAAGATGACCCTGAAATAAAATTTTAATACTGAGACATCTATTACTCTAGCTTTGACAACCGTGAATATGCAACAAACTTGGTTTACGACCTCTTTACTTGTTTTAGTGCGCATTAAGTGCGGACAAGACTACCTTGGCATGTTTTTTGATGTGTAACATCTTACCGCTCGGTTTCATTGGACTAAAATCGTACGAATGCAACGGAAAAGAACGCCTTGATTGATTTGACTAAATAATAAGCACACAGACGTCACCGAAGTGTTGCAAAAGTGAAATATTGAAAATCGGTAAAGTTCCCAGTGAAAAATAGGGAAAATTTTATTTGAAATAAAAGAAGAATAGGTATGTATGTATTAACAGCAATAATATGTGAGAAATTTGAACAGGAATTTTAAATTATCAAAATCATAGAAACATTGAAACATAGAGCGGTCATAACAAAGACTTATTATTACAAAGATAAGATGTCAGATGTTAATTTATGTCTCGTTTATTTTATTTTCATACTTCACTGTCCGCTACTTGTTCATGATTTGCTTACTAGGTGGGAAAGCCGAACCGATATTACATGGTAGGTATGTTAATATGGTTTTTGGTGTAAAAAAAGTTTAAAAGTTTAAGTTTAAAACTTCATGATAACTTAAAGTAATCTAAAAAATTATAAGCAATGACTTCCGTGGGGTCGTAAATGTATATTTAAATTTCCAAAATTAACAAAAACTGAAAATTTTCCCTTAGATTAAATGCCCAATAAACTAAACAAAAGTTTAAAAGTTCATGATAATTTAAAGTAATCTAAAAAATTATAAACAATGACTTCCATGGAGTCGTAAATGTCTATTTAAATTTCCAAAATTAACACAAACTGAAAATTTTCCTTCACAGATTAAATGTCCAATAAACTAAACAATACATACATACAATTAGACAAGTCTGTCTCTATAGATATTCTACTACTTATTTCTTATAACTGATCATTCAGACATCACTGGTCAAAGTAAAGTGATCATAGAAATTGGCTGACTCAATTCCTATCCAGGTATATGTGTCAAAGTTCACCAAATTGTTATATTGTTATGCAGATACCGATGTAAAATCGTCGAGCAATTTGCATACAACTCGATCCTGTACATCTGTTGTCAACAACGATGCAGGCGAGTGGCCCATTAAACATATTGCATGCAGTCTGTCGACTTGACTGTGGGATGACATCAGAATTATGTAGGTGGATATCCAGAAATAGTCTATTTTTGCATTCTAGATAGATAAAATCGCCATGAAACCAATTTATGATACTTATGTAGGTACAATGGTCCCCGATTACCATTGTATTTTTACCGGCTTTCTTACTCTCGCTTAGCTCGTCTTGTTATAAAATTTGGTTTAGCTCTTATTATACAAGATTGATTTGGTTTGGTCCCATAACGCCAGAGTTTCAAAACGTCACAGTCCAAAATTGGGCATTCTTTACAGAACTGTTTTTTAATATTAATTAAAAAAGTGTTTATTAATAACATTTATTATTAAATTTATTACATGTTATTATTAATAACATTTACCGTCAAGTAAAGGGTCAAATAAAAAAAGGATAGTTCTGCATAACACAACCCTAGTTTCGGATTTCACACCCATCATAATGGTTAAAAGTGAATTTGGTAAATAATGCGGGGTGCTTTGATAGGTACTTAATCCGGTGATTTTATTATAATGCGCACTAATATGTGCCGTTCATAGATCTAACACACTATTTGTGTGTGTGTATTGCTCGTTCATAGATCTAAAACTATTTTAACTCTCGAACTCTTGAAAGATACAAGTACCTACGTGAAATTTTGACTCAACAACTTTTGTACTTAAAACTGTATACATCATTTATGTTGTTCGTAATATTCCTGTTATATTATTCACTTTATAAACATAAACAGGGACCGCACATCACTAATATTACAATAGATGACTGAAAAGTTAATGAAAACCACACCGCCATTAAAGTTTGTAATGAGTATTATTTGTCAAACTTTAAGCTCTTGAACCTTAGTTGTAAACTTGGCAACGTGAAATTCATGTACTTTGATAGTATCAAGATTAAATTTTGGCATGGTAGCGGCGACAAATAGAGTACCTCAAAAGGATTAAAACATGTATATATTTTTTTTATCTAGTACCAATTTAATTTACTTTACTATTAAAAATTACGAAACTATGAATTAAAATTATGAAAACTTCGTTTTTTTTTTTGTAAACATAAAAGGAGGCTCTAATGGATTAAGCCCGAAGAAAGTTATCTTTATTTTTTTATTGGACAATTAAGTTGTATATTCTTAATAAATGTTTAAAAAGTAGATGTATTTGATTTGTCAAAAAATAATAATAAATTATAGCATATTGCAAACATTATGTTTGCAATATATTTATTTGTGAAAGTTTAATTAATACATGTCCATCAAAACTAAAATATTTATTCTTAGAGTAGGGATGCTACTGGTTACGATTGCTGTCAAAATAGTTTAAATTAATTAACTGTTTTGAATAGTTACGGTTAACATTTTAGAATTAATAAATAAAAAGTAAAACAATGTGTTTTGTATAATTTTACAATTTCCTATTATATGAATGTGAAAGTACTTTTGTACCTATTCTTTTTTAAGTGGTGACGCATTGCGTAAAACAAAGTAAGAAAAAAATATGTATCCACAATCCACATATTCCAGTTTCTAAGAATACATTGCCCAAATAAAAATTTATTGTTGTTTCCGACTTAAAGTTTTGTACCAGCTGCTATCATTTCAAAAGACGTCGGAGAAAATCGGATCACATTTTTTACACGGCATTACTTATAAGTTTGTATATTATTATATGCAAATAAAAGATATAACGCCTGACGTACGTTGACACCTGACATTGTTTTTGCTAACCGTTGGGTCTTTGTTTTTAGATAGCTGGCGCCCACGGTTTCCTTAGTGTGGTACATTATGGACGAAATACACGATCAGTCCATCGCGTCAAATTGACTGACGTGAAGCCAAAATTTGATCGTGAATGGTAAAAACTGATGGCTTGATATCAAAGACCGTATTTCAAATCGCGCCGTTGCGTCACGTCAGTTTGTCGTCACGCCAAATGATTGATCGTGTATTTCGTCCATTATGTCTATCCTGAAATTCTATTCTAACTCTTGGTGAAACATTTTTTTTAAATCGGATGAGTAGTTTCGAAGATTATGTCTTACAAACAAACAAATATACAAACTATACTTCTCTATAATATTAGTATAGACGAATGTGAACACAGAGGTCACCTCTCTAGCTAAAAAATCATTTTTTTTTAGAGATTCACGCACAAATATACTCGTAACATTTCAAAATGATTAAATGTGAACGAACATCATTTTTATATGATGTATTTTTCACAAAAATATTAATTTACTAGTAAATTTATATTGAACCCTGTTCGTTATCACTTTCCGAAATAATCATATCAAACAATTTTAATTAAACAAACATTTATACGTAAAATTTTGGTTAAAACTCCAACCTTTGATATTGCGGCCGAATACTTTTGAAAAGAAATTTTTGTTGCCACTTTATTTAAAGCTTCCAATGTTTTTACAAAACATTTTATAAACAAATCCAAGTATATTATATTTTAGGCAAACGTTTTCCAACTAAGACTTATTCCTGAGACATGCCATTCGAGTGCAACAGCGTAGGTATCTGTACTGTATGATATTTTTTTAAGTTAAGATCGCGAGACAGGCTGACAGTCCACTTGATGGCACGTGGCTACCGTCGCCTATAACACAAGCTACGCCACAGGTGTTGCCACAAGTGCGCTGCCGACTACACTAGGATTAAGCTAAACATAGCTTAAGAGAGCTTGATATGTCGTAAAATTATGATATTTCGCTAAAGAGTTACGAGCGAATATAAGTTATTTTGTGTTTACCTTATGGGACATTGAATTGGAATTCTGATCAAAAGAATCTCTGCCAGTAGTTATGACATGAGCGAGCTTTCAGAGGCACTCCGAGGAAAGTATACTACTCTGTTCATTATTCATCTCAATTCAATTAGGCCCTCCTCAATTTTCCTTGGTGATTCCTTTCTGAATCGGTCCTTGACTTTAATTACTCACCGGGCAATTTGTTGATTTTTTGTTTGGGGTGAAGCAAGCAAGACCCAGGCTGGATTTACACTTGAGGCAGTAGAAGCTAGTGCCTAGGGCGGCAAAATTCGGGATGTAAAACTAAATTTTGGATGTAGATGATAAATATGATTACAGCATCCAATTGTATCCTCCGATTTTGTTTTCATCATTTTTATAATTTACGTCCCACTATGGAAGCAAAAAATACGTATTCACGATAAAATCTCGATGCATGGTGTATTGAAAAATGTAAATTAGGTACAATGTAGCGACGAAAATTGATGTTATGTAATGCGAACAATTCAGAAGGATAGATTAGGAGATTAGACTGGTTGTACCGTTATTTTACAATAGCCTTCTTAAAGCATACATTGCAGCCATATGCGCTATCCAATTTATCCTTGCGCGAAACGCATTTTTTTTGAAATCTATTGTTAGTCAGAAAGGTCAGCACTTTTCGCTCTTATTTATAAATTAAACATATTATGAGGCACGATATGAAGTACAAAATATTATTATAGGTACATGTTATGACATATTATGTGACAGTAAAATATCTATAGTTGTTCGTAGTAACAATAGAAAGGTTCACCAAGTAGATGTGATGATTATCTTAACACAATAGGTACAATTATGTTGTAAGGTGTCTTAGGAAACACGAGGTGCTTTATGAAACAATTAGCCCATATACTTATACAGGTAATTGTTTCAGTAAAATGTTAACATAAACCAGGAAACGGAAAGTACGAGTAAAGATGTTTCTTACGTCACATACTTGTAGCACGGCATGTCTGCTACGATATTCGTAGCCATGATTTTCGAGTTACAATTTTCGTAGATGTACTGTTTTGTACGTATCTTCGTAGCACTTAAGAGCATCTAGCCTCATTAGTCCAAATAAAGCAAAGGTTCTTGTACATTTCAAAGACGTATACAGGTATAGAGAAAGCTCTCACAATTTTACGATTTCAGCTTAGAATCGCATCCTCTTTTTATTCTCAACAATAAATATGATAAAATAATTTCTTTTTACGAGTATTAAAACTGAAACCCATTGATATGTTTTACCTATATTTGTTATACTTATTTTAATTAATATAAAATTAAATTAATCATAGTATATTGTATAGATTATAAGTGTGCCTACTTAGTACTTAGTAATTGATAGCCATGCGCTGACAGAGAATCTGACTATTTCTTCATAGTCATTTACTTCCCAAAGCTTCTCTTAGATGATTGGGTTAAACGATATTTTCTGGCAATTCGAAAAGCCGCATAGAATTCGGTATATCGCTGCCGTAACTTCGTCTCGGCTCTGAAGTCGGCCGGAACTTTAACAAGCTTAACTATTTCAAATTGTTGTGCTATCTACGTCGGAAATACAATTATACCGTAGTTTCTATCTCGCTACTTCAAAAATCGAACGTCTTCATTCCATCGGAAACATATTTTCAAACGAATAATAGTTTATGCATGAGAAAATAAATCGGGCACTGTCAAGCTTTCTCTCTTTCAACATGAATAATAGCAAATATTACTAGATATACCTAAACCACAAAAGACTATCCTTTTAATATTATAAATGTGATGGATGTTAGAATGGATGTATGGATGTTTGTTACTCTTTCACGCAAAAACGGCTTAATTGATTTGCATGAAATTTAGCACATTGATAGTTTATTACCTGGATTAACATATAGAATACTTTTTATCGTGAAAAATGTTAGGTTCCCGAGGGATCGTCTAAAAATATTTAAAAAATGGGGCGTGCCACTGTCGCCTAAGCGGCGTAACCATTGTCACAGCGATAAAGGTGTCAGATATTTTCTCAAATATTAAATTTTTATTTTTCAACGAGTGCAGCTACCGGCTAGTATGGTGTAAACGTTTAGGGGTTTTATTTTAACTTTGTGTAGCTTTAACAATAAATGGGATTCAGATTAAGACTAAATTAGTTTACAACTGTTTATATGTTTATAGATTTGTGAATAAATAAATATTATTATTATTATCATTATTTCAATATTACCATAATACTGATACTTGCAATCAACTTGCAATGGACAAAATGATGTATAGATGTCACTTAAATTTCCCATGTGAACATATTGTTTTTTATATTTACGCATACGCAAATAAAAAAACAATATCCGGAAATCGAAAATTTATCGTTATTGAATCGTCTTGCAGACCTTTATATGTACTGGGGGAAAAGGAATGCCTATACTCGTATGTAGGTATATGGACATGAATGACATTACAAAGAAGACATTTTCAGTGGCAGAACACATTCTGTCTTCCGTCTGTGTCTAGAAATCACCCTCTTATGTGATGTGTGCATGTGACGTTGAACGGCTGAACGGATTTGGATAAAATTTTAAACACAGATAGTTTATTCCCTTGATTACCATATAGGACATTTATTTTGGATAAATGTTAAGTTTCCGAGAGATCGTTTAAAAATATTTAAAAAAAAAATTGTGTTCTCGTCACAGCGATAAAGACAGTCAAGTGTTATATAACTTTTCATGTGTTATGTTTTTAATATTTCAACATGAACGAAGTCGCGGTCATCATCTATTGTAGTAGTATTGTTATGTGAATAACAAGAGAAACAACACATTACCCTTATTCACTGTTAATTTTGGTACACGCATTAATAACACAAATAGGAACATTCTTTACGAAAACGTTTTCATTGAGGACAACGCTGCCTCCAGTAAAAGTGCGGTTCACGAAATAACGGACTACAATTACACTAATGAATCCGAGATGAGACAATAACAAGATGGCCGCCTGCCATTACGATATACACCTTAGTTTCGCGAGTAATCGAGAAGAAAGAGGTGCTAAACGATGCAGCAATTAATAGTCAATTAATCATTCTACAGCAATTTATTCAATAACTCTTAACGAGCCTCGTCCAACTGTTTTAATGAACTACCTTTCAATAGAACCATGTCTAGAAGACAGCCGTTCATCGCGGGTGCTTAAGAAAGATAACGACAGTCTTTTATAAATATTTTGCCGAAGTGTTTTATGCCAACTTAATCTATAGTCTAAAAGAAAAACGAATATATTTCACACTAGTTGAAAAATAAATGAAATAACGCTTACCAAAATATGTAAAGCAATATAACGTCTGATTATATTTTAGTCAACCATTGCTGGTGCCCGAGGCTTTGCCCGAATATTAAGTCCATAAATATTCCACCTACATTATAAATCTAGAAAGTCGAAAAGAAGCCTTTTTCCATTTAAAATGATCCTGGAAGAACTTCACATAGAAGAAAAATATGTTTGTTAGAAAAGTTCAAGTATACATAATATAACAGGTTTCCAAATCGATTTAAATATACGATGTCTAAATTTCTTTTGCGCAGTTAGTATATATTTTGATAAAAAAAATTAGAACAATGTTCAAAAAACTTTTTCCTAATTGAACTTTTCTCCTATATATATATACCCTTTTAAAAGAAGATCGGATGTTAACTTACTATTATAAGCACGAGCACAAATTCGAGACCTTGTCTAATGACCGCAATTTTCCTTTTCATGACCATTGACATTTCTGTGTGAATGTCAATTGTCACTTTTTTAATACACCCCTGTCACAAAGTTAGGGAAAATGAAATCTGAAACGACGCAACTGTCAAACGTAACACCTTTTTGATTATTATATCTGAATTTTGAATAAACTTCTCAATCTATTTTGTCTTATCAGTGCGTCGATCCAAGTTAGATTTAATTCGTTGAAATTTATGGAAAGTTTGACTTAACAATCAAATGAAAAGGACTTTTCTCCTAATCGAATATTTAACCAAGTAACCAATGACAAATGATACTAGGCAACTATCTCATGAAATTTGGGACAAGATTATCCTGAGTTAGTTTCCTTCGATCCCATTGTGAAAACAATAAAAATAAATAAATAAGTTTTAGGCTACGATCGAGACACTATCCATGTAGGAAGTTTGGATTTTTAATAAGAAAAAAGGCTCTCACAATTCCATAGTGAGAATTGCAGGATTACAAATGTCTAAAGTACAAAAGAGAAAAAAAATCCATGATGCATAAATACTAATAATAAATAATAATAATGTGTACTAGTCATGGTTCGCTGTGGCTCGCCTTTTCCCCCATTTCCGTTGGAACTTTGGAATAAAGAGTATATAAAAACAGTCTTCTGTTAATTGCAATATTGTGTAAAAATTCAATGTCGATCTTTTGGTTAGTTTTTGAATTTTATGGACATACGGAAGCTGAACTTCCGCTCTCCTACCCCTTCTTAGGTCTTATCTTATAGAGGTTAATAAACGACGGTTCCCAGCTATCATCACATTATTGGGACAGTCACCTTACCTGCCTTACAAAATAATAACGGAGACGTATATCAGATCGTTTAGTAAAGAGTAAAATAAACTAATTAACTAAACATAACCACATCATGTAATATTTGAAATAAATTTGACACTTTTCAGTTTTATCGACTATGAAACTATCGAATGTTTCAACGTCGACATGTGAAGGCGACTTTCCTGTGTTCTAGTTGCAGCGAGATTAATGGCCCATATCGTTGTGATTGAATACGGAACTCTAGTGCCTGCACACGAAGATTGACCATCAACGCTTCACCTATGAACACCTACTTATGAGACCAGTGTACTATTGTTTGATTAAAACTGTATTATTTAAAACTTAATGTATGAAATGAACAACAGATTTGAAATATTGTAATTTATTAAATGTTTTAAAGTGATTTTTAATTAAATATATTGAATATGCTAGAAATCCCAACTATAATATTACTAGCTGTGCCCAGCGACTTGTTGGTTTTTTTAAAACTTCCACTGTAATCTAACATTTTCAAAGGATAAAAAGTATTATATATTTATGTTAATCTAGGTAATAACTATCTATGTGCCAAATTTCATCCAAATCCGTTTAGACATTTTTGCGTTATTGAAGAACAAACATCCGAACATCGAAAATTCTGTATTTATAATATTAATAAGGATTAGGATCCATGCGAAGTGAGTTTGTTTGTTACGCTTTAACGTATTAATTACTTAAAATATTGGGATTATTATTTACCTTTTAAAAAGCACAATTCTTGATAAAATAATTAATTAGTCATTAAAAAAAATTAAATATATAAATTATTAGTTCTAATTATTCGAAGCGCTCTCAATTTTCCTTTGCGGTAGTTTAAGCGGTTGTTTTACGTTAATAATGTTGATATTTTTTCTCTAAAAAAAAAGCGCCATTTGAAAGTCATGTTCTGCAGCTACCGAAAAAGTCGCATCCAACACAAATAATCTCAAGAATTAATATTTAATAAGGGTTGTAGGGCAGCCAGTGTAGTTACTTCACATAACGGCAAAACTTAATCATAATAAAAACTGACTTGACGCAGAATTTTATTACATATTCTCTCTAAACAGACTTAATAGAGCTTGTTCCAGCTCGAGTTTTTTGACTTTTAACTATCACACAAATTCATATGCGATATACTTAATAACATTAGATACATACTTAAGTTAATTACAGTTACATTTGGTCATTGTAGGTTTTTAAAAGTTTAACAATTTCAAATTAGAAGTTATTAAAGATTTTTTTTTCTCTTTAATTTGTTTTAATTTTTAATTTTTGTTGTAACTTTTTCATATATTTCAAATATATTACATTCTGGAAAAATGTTAGGTTCCTGTGGGATTTTCAAAAATAGGTACTTGATAACACAACATAATGATGACGTCTCGACAGTTACAACTGTTTACCCCATAACACATTTGATATATTTAATCACTGACTCACAACGTTACGCATGCCGCTGTACTTATTTCAATTTCTATGTTAATTTTATTGTAACTCTCTCGAAAGAGAGGTTAAAAGTGTATATTATGAAAAGGACAAAGCCATAATAGTAATACGAAAACATAACATCACCACAAAACGCTCATTTGTATAATATTCCTATTTAGTTGGAATTTGACGAGCTCGAAGGGTGTTTGTGAAGTACTTGTTGCATGTGTTAGGCGATGTTTCGTTTATCGTACAAATATTCTTGTTCGGTGATTTTCGGACACACCATGTCACCGAGTGTGCACTCAAAAATTATTCTTATTAGCTCTAACGATATATGAATTAGGATATACTATAATAGGCGACCAAATTTGCGATGCCTTTTTTTATATATGTACACAAACTTTCATTGTTTAATCATTAGTGAAAACCATGTAAAAATCTGTAGGGTGATAAAAATAAAAAATAAAACAAATATACGCGTCGAATTTAGAACCTCCTCCGTTATGGTTTTTTCGTTTGCGTCGGTTGAAAACTTAAATAGATTTTATTATCAATCAATACTAATAATAAATATGTAAGTGTAGGTTGTATGTATGTATGTATGTTCCTCCATAACTCTTATACGAATTAACTGATTTTCATGAAACTTGGTAGATAAACATTTAGACGTACAGGGCACAGGATAGACTACTTTTTTCTTTTTCAACGCGGACGAAGTCGCGGGCGCCAGCTAGTATTCTATATAATCCTTGCGTGAAAAATCATATCTAACTGATGGTGAAAACCGCATCAAAATCCGTTAAGAGGTTTATTATGAGTTACCGGATATACAGCCAGACAGACGTGGAAATCGACTTCATTTTATACTATGTGTGTAAAAGGATAAGTAAGACTAAGTTATACTATATAAGAACATGAAAGTTTTGACGTTTTAATGCTTGAAAATTAGTTAAAAACTTCAGAGTAGTTGAATACATTCTAGTATTATTGTGCACCATCAGATTATAATGAAAATGTTGACGGTGGAATTCTAAATATTCCACGCAAAAACTGTAAAAATAATAAAGATCTAACGCTTGGCAAAAGTATGTGTAATATCACAAAAGTAAAACATATTTTTGACTTTTGTGACATTAAGGATCTTTTATTTTATTTTTTATTTTTTTTCAACGCGGAATCGAGCTAGTGACCAATAAATTTTTTATTTAATTCAAAATTTTTAGTGAATATGTACAATGTAAAGTTAATTCAAATTCAAATTAATTCCTTTATCAAAATCGTAGACTCTTAGTACCTTTTGAAACTAAAGCACTTCAGCCAACTGACATACGTTTGAAATGAAATTTTGGCATGAGTGACAACTGTCCTGGTGCAAGCAAATGTCGACTTAAAGGTGACGAACCTTTTCTTATCCCGACTTTACCTACATACTTAGTTGGTAGATACATACATAAACAAATAGATAAGCGTAAATAACGTCCCTACTGGAGTTTCGGGTTTGACGAATCCAACTAGACGGAAGCATTTATAGCCGACTCCTTTGTTCTACCGAGCAATTTGTCTCAACTCAAAGCTTGTCTTTTGTACGTTTTACAGAGAATAATCGCTCAACGGATCTTCGTAAATACGCTTCTCAATTGGCATTGTATGTGACATTTAAGCTTTTCAAAAGCAAACACGTTTGTAAGTCGTGTAGGAGTCCTTCAAAGAAAATGTAAATAATTTTTTCCCAATACAGAAATCCCTAAAAGTTGTAATAACAACGTTAATAAAACAGTCCTATAAAAATACTGACCGTAACAATGCCCCCATTTCAGTGAAATAAAGAAGGAAGAGGGGCATCAATTTTTATAGTAATTTTATAGTAATGGCTGCCGTAAAATTTTCAGTCATTGAATCTTTAAACAATCACTGATTTATATATTTCTATAAAATATAAATAAGCTTTAAAGAAAACAAGTATATAATGAAATTACGACATATATACCAACAAGTAAATGAATTGTAATTATTTATGTAATTTATTTTCTTAAATTTAAAATGGAATAATATACAACAAACAAAGAATTCACTTTATGCATACTCAGGTGCCAATAAATTTATTGTTTGCATAATTATTAGAAATGTACACCGCCTTTTCTTATGTTTAGGTTAACAGTAGCTACCATCGCCTAAGTATAACACAAGCAACGCCACAGGTGTTGCAAGTGCGCAGCCGACCATAGTAGGATTGAAGATAAGGTATTAGGAAGGAATAAGGGAATTTGGCTCTGGCATCCCTTATTGAAACGCAATAGCACACATGCGGTTATTTCACGGTGGTCTTCTGTTACAGTAAGGACTGTGAAACACAGAGTGACCTGCCACTAATTGCTTGCCTGCCTGCCGGGAATCGAACTCGGGTACCCTGGGACTCGTCAACCTTCTACTAGCCTTGCAATTAAAAACTATTCATAAGAAAGGTTACTTAGCTGTCGGTTACAAACAGAATGACGTGCAAAGTGCGTTCTCATCGACCCACGAGCCAAGACATTTACGGTACAAGCCATATGATGACGTCAGTTGAGATAAAAATAATGTAGACAAAAATTAATATCAAAATCAGCAGAGAAGAGAAGTTACACTAATTTCTTATTATAAATGTTATCAATCAAAGCAAGAATTTAATTCTACGTAACACAAATCGTTCCCTTAAATATAAAGCTCATAAGTCACATAATGAGTTTTATATTTAAGGGGACGAAATGTAGAAAAATTTTGTTACCTTTAGACAGAGAACTTGAATGCCTCTAGATCTTTTGTCCTAAAAATAGAATGAATATGAATTCATTAAATTTAATTCCGACGAAAAACACATTGGTTGTCATCGCAAATGATCTATTCGGAGCATCCGAGACATTTATCAAAAGATTCAAAGCAGCTGATCCTTTAAGACTCTCCGAGGATAGACGTTTGGAAGAATGATGTTTATGCCGTTAAAGTTTGCGACTTTAAATAGGCTGTCGTGAGGAAAATTAATGGAGACAGTAATGCCGCATCGGCAATTTCTGTCGACAACAAAACAAACAGATTACGCCATTATATTATTAGCACCTGTAATAACGGGATTAACATAGGCCGTATAATTATTTATTATCGTCGCACGCTTTGAGATGCTCTCCTTAGAGTGTAGGTACGTAATGTAATGTCCATGTTCTTATGCTAAGAATTTTAAGGTGAAATATTAAGAAATATTCCTTGCATTACATCTATGGCCATCTAAGTTATTTTTTTTTGTTCTGTATAAACTGTAATAACTGTTTTAGCTTACATCATGACGTAATCATAATCCTAATAATATTATTAATGCCAAAGTTTGTATTTTTGGATGTTTGTTCCTCAATAACTCCTACCGTCTCCAATAACACGAGCAACGCCATAGGTGCTGCAACCATAGAAGGATTAAGGCTAAGGGATAAGGAAGGGATGGGGTATGAACGTATTTGAACCTTCCCTATAGTCCAGTTTGAGAATACCGGTTATGACGAACACTCATATTTCAAGGTAGGATTACAAGTGACACGGGCTGTAGAAAGAAGAGCTCGGTTTTATATATGTTTTCTCACTACTACTAATATTATAAACGTGAAAGTAACACTATCCGTATGTCTGTCCGTCTGTTACCTTTTCAGGCCTTAACTACACAAAAGATCACAATGAAATTTAGCATACACATTGTCAGGAATACAGAAAAAGACATAAGGTACAAAAATAAAATAAAATGAACATGAAAAAAAAAAAGACATTTTTCATCCACAAAAAAAGCACAGTTCCTGATGGTTCATTTAAGAATATAAAAAATTGTAGCGGTGCCACCGTCATGACAGCAATAAAGATGTAGGGCCTTATATTACTCATATAATTATATTCTCAGATGTTATATATTTTATTTTTCAACGCGGACGAAGTCGCGGGCATCCGCTAGTGTGTAAATAAAATGAACCCACAAACAAAGGATCGCATTCTGCATTCGTATAATTTTCTCTTAGCTCCATCTAACTTTTCTGTTAACATTCCAATTTGCCGACCTAAAACGTAACTGCTCCACAAACCTGACCCGGCTTAAAGAAGATACTGTCTCCCCCTTCAATGTCGGCGAGCGCGTCTGTGTTTGACGGAAACCGTTGAGCGTATTACACAAACAGATACATATCCGACGGAAATGAGAAATGTACTACCCTTATTAGTTGTCTCGTTGAGGTATCTCAATATAAGATAGGGGATATTCTACATTTAGATAGGTATCGCATTGATTACCTACTATCAATACAATTAAATTCTGTCGTTCAATGAAACAGTTAATGATTCATTAAATAGGTTTTAAAGAAACACTTTTAAAAGTCAGTCTATTTTAGCAGGATTTCGAAAAAGTCGAAAGACTATCATTACCGTAATAAAATGTACGGTCATTTATAAAAAAAGTATGAATGAATGTATTGAGATTAAGTAGTTTCAGAACAGTTCCAGAACATTCCAGAACATTAACAAACACATATTTATGTCCCATTAGGTATCAATATTTTCTTCATATTGTTACGTGCGGGGTGAGTTAAAATGCCGTTTAGGGTTGTAAGAACACGATTTATTACGCAGACCAAGATGACTTCCAAAATATCAGAGCTTTTCCAATTAAACCGTAAAACTTGCCAAAAGTCGTAAATAATTCACTCTATGTGTCAACAATGCACTGTCGCAAATATCTTCGCAAAAGCTCCCAAGAGTTGTTTTCGTATCGCTTGTTGTCGCAGAACTGTCCCACTCGAGCGATGGCACCCGTATTTATACACGCGCAGTCAGCCGCGATGTTTTTGGAAAACACTAGAAACTTTAAGGTAAACAAGCTCGTACACAAGTAAACAAGTCATAAAAAACAAACATCGTAAACAACTCTCTGGCTTAAGGGAATGTGAACCTTATGTCGCGAACATAAGGAACAGTTTTCTCTGAGACAGGAGGGCTTCCTTCTACGTATGGAAATTTCCATACGCCCAGGTCTCATGATAAACAACAACACGCTGTTTGTTTATGATAAACAAACGCTTCGAGAATGTTCGGTCGTAACATTACCCCCCTCTTAGTTATGATCGTCCCGATCATCATTCGTGCCGTGATACTTTGTCAAACGGTCAATGTGTACGACCTTCGGTTTTCCTCTTTGCCCCTTTTTGATTCGATAGGTGACGTCGTTGATTTTTGTAACCACATTGTAAGGTCCTTCCCATCGTGCTTGCAACTTTGGGCTTTTGCCCTTTTTCCTGAAGGGATTATGAAGCCATACGAGAGTTCCCTCTTCAAAACCGTTGATGTTTGATCTCCTATCATAACGGGTTTTCATTTTTTCACCAGTCTTGAGACTGCACTCGCGAACTAGCTTATGCACTTCATCCAGCTGTTCTCGAAGATCGCTGACATAATCCGTCACAAGTCTTGGGCTATTCGGCGGAGACCCTGTTATTGCATCGACTGGTAGTCTTATTTCTCGTCCAAAATTCACTCTGGCAGGGGTAAAACTAGTACTATCATGTACAGCGGAGCGATAAGACAACAAGAAAAGAGGAATGTACTGGTCCCAGTCTCTCTGATGTGAGTCGACTACTTTAGCCAAATTATTTTCCAATGTTTGGTTAAACCTTTCGACCATTCTGTCAGACTGAGGATGAGCTGGTGTCGTACGGGTCTTATGTATACCGAGAAGGTTGCACATTTCTTGAAATAGGGCTGATTCGAAATTTCTCCCCTGATCGGAGTGTATTTCCAGAGGTACGCCATACCGACAGATTACATCCTGAACTAGCTTCTTGGCAACAGTTTTAGCTTCTTGGTTAGGGGTCGCAAACACTTCCGGCCATTTGCTGAAATAGTCTTGCACTACAACGATGTATTTGTTCCCATCCTCAGTTTCAGGAAATGGTCCGGCCACGTCTATAGCGATACGTTCCCATGGTGCTCCTACATTGTAGAGCTTCAGTTTTCCCCTACTTCTTGTCTGTGGTCCCTTGACTGAAGCGCATGCGTTGCATTTACGACACCAATCTTCTACGTCTTCCCGGCAATGGACCCAGTAGAACCGCTGTCGCACTTTCAAAAGGGTTTTCTTCACTCCAAGATGACCACCAGACACCCCATCATGGATATGACGTAGTAGAGGAAATACCTTACTTCGAGGGACTACAACCTGTACAGTCACCTGATGTCCGGTATTAGACTCCCATTTCCTGCACAAGATTCCGCCTTCCAGGGTCAAACTATCCCATTGAGCCCAATAGCTTTTTGTAACAGGACTGGAAGCTGATACATCCGCCCACTCAGGTTTCACTCCCTTTTTTATCCAATCTAAGATCAATCGCAGGTCGTCATCTTCCACTTGCGCCTTCCTCATATTTTCTCCAGACCAGTCATCATCTAATCCTTGGGTACGGATAATTTTTACTGATTCCTGAGACTCTTGTTTCCTGCAGTGTTTACAGATTTCAGGACATGGTCTTCTCGATAGAGCGTCAGCATTACCATGACCTTTACCACTTCGATGTTCTGTTGCAAAATGGAATTCCTGCAATTGCTCAATCCACCGTGCTACCTGTCCTTCAGGACTTTTAAACTGAAGAAGCCATTTAAGTGCAGCATGGTCCGTCCTTAAGGTGAACTCACGTCCAATGAGATACTTGTGGAAGTGCTGCAAGGTCTTCACTACCGCTAACAACTCTCGACGTGTAACACAGTAGTTTCTCTCTGGCCTGGAAAGCGTTTTGCTGTAGTACGCAATCACAACTTGTTTGTCTCCCTGCACTTGTGACAACACTCCACCAATACCCGTGTTGCTGGCATCCGTATCCACAATGAATTTTCCATTCCGTGTCGGATAGCCCAATATCGGGGACTCACATAAACGCTGTTTCAGTTCTTTGAAAGCGTTGTCACAATTTGCGTCCCAAGCAAACACCTGTTTATCTTCAGTCAGGCGATGGAGGGGTTTGGCTATTGTTGAGAAATTTTTGACAAAGCGCCTGTAATATGCGCATAAGCCAAGGAAGGATCTGACTTCGGTTTTATTCTTTGGTGTAGGCCAATCTTTTACAGCTTTGATCTTTTCTGGATCTGTTTGAACTCCTTCCTTAGTGATTATGTGCCCCAGATAGCTAACTGCGTTGCTGAAGAAGGTACACTTTTTAGGACTTAGTTTTAAGTTTGCCTCGCGTAGACGGTTGAACACCTTTTCAAGGTTCTGGAGATGTTCCTCGAAGTCACGACCCATGATGATTACGTCGTCCAGATACACCAGGCAAACATCTCCCAGAAGACCCACCATAACTCTGTCCATAAGGCGCTCAAACGTTGCGGGAGCATTACACAAACCAAACGGCATGACATTGAATTGCCAAAGTCCATTTCCGATGCCCGTAGAGAATGCTGTTTTCTCCTTATCCTCTGGACTTATTTCCACCTGCCAGTACCCACTTTTAAGATCAACGGTAGAAAACCATTCCATTCCACTGAGCATATCTAAAGTGTCATCAATACGCGGTAGAGGATAGCTGTCTTTCTTGGTAACGTCGTTCAGCCTTCGGTAGTCTACACAAAACCTGGTTGTGCCATCTTTCTTTTTCACCAGTACCACAGGTGACGACCAAGGGCTTGTAGATGGTTCGATGACTTTGTTTGCCGCCATATCCCTTATCATATCCGCAACTTCAGCTTCTTTTGCCCACGGGATTCGACGAGGTCTTTGTCGTATAGGTCTTGAATCGCCGGTGTCTATTCTGTGCTTCACAAGTCCTGTTCTACCGCAATCATTTCCAACGGCAAATATGTCTTTGAACCGCATTAAAAGATCCTGAGCTTGCCTCAACTGAACTGACGACAAATTTCCTTTCAGCGAATCCAATAACTGCGATACCTGGTAGTCTGTGCTATTTACTGCGTTTGTTATACTGCTTATACGTCTTAAATACTTCACTTCCTGACACTTTCCAACTACGCTGTTTCTTCTGAGCTGTACCTCTTCATTGCTGAGATTTAAAATTCTTACTCTGCCTATCCTGCTTGTCATTAGTAGTGTTCTGGCCATTATCCAATTAGGATGTGTTCCTTCATCCTCCGCAATGACACATAACCCGTTCTTGACCTTGGATGAGAATTTCGTCATTACTAGATTTTCTGATCTGGGAGCTAGTTTGACGTCCCTTAAACAATAGAGTGTACATGGGGTCGAGCCTTCTAAGAAAACTTCTTGATCAGGAAATTCGAGTACTCCTTGGTCGACGTTCAAAATACAACGGTGATTTTTTAAGAAATCCAGTCCTAATATGCAGTCGTCAGTAATATTGGCAATCAGCACTGAGTTTGAGTACAACTGACTACCAATTCCAATTTCCACGTCTGAGTCACCGAGGACAGGTACTGGCTGGCCCGTTGCTGTTCGTAGCTGACATGTTGGAGATCGTTGCTTCCATGAGATAGTTCGTTTTAAGAGTTCAGGTCTTACAATGGTGCGCGATGCTCCTGTGTCTATTGTGAACCTGCACTTTTTACCGTTCAGCGTACCCTCGATGCTTAAACTGTTTCCGTTAGAAGCTTGTCTGATAGTAATAGCAGGGGCTTTCCTTCTCCCAGCCAGCGCCTGCCCCGCGGCCCTGGCAACGCTTAGTTTAACTGCCCCTCGTCAACTTGGGTCTCCATCTCTGAGACCCTTTTTCTCTTCTTCTTTGGGCAGTCCAGCCTTATGTGGCCTTTTTCACCGCAGCCATAGCAGGTCAGGCCATAGCGAGGCTTTCGCTCCTCGGCTACCAGCTCCCTGACCTTGAATGGCCTCGTGTCACGCCGCACAGCTTCCACTTCCAGAGCATGTGCCAGTGCACTCTTCAGGGTCTGGTGGTGACCCAAACGTACCGCTGCGCGAACTTCGCCGTCCCTTATCCCGTCCACAAAAGCTTGGAGTGGAGTTATTTCTACTGCATTCGGTGTTGATGTATAGGCGCGACGAACTAATCTCTCGATTTCGTCAGCCCACTGCTGGAGTGTTTCCGTGGGCTTCTGCGTGCGATCGCGTAGTTGAGCCCTATACGTGTGCTCCATGTGCTTGTCACCATATCGTGTCTCTAGAGCTTCCAGTAGGGCTTGCAGAGATCTTCCTTCTGTAGGGAGTCGCTCCAGAATCAGTTGGGCGTCTCCTCTTAAGGCTAGAGTCAACGCCATGAATGCTTGATCCTCAGTCCAGCCGCTGCAGTTAGAGAGGGTTTCGAACTGGTACTTATAGGCTGTCCAGGAAGATGTGCCATCAAACCGTGGCAAGTCCAGCCTACCTTGTGTAGGTACCGGCGCAGTGAAGACTGCCTCCCTCGTCACCAACTTCTGCACTTTCTCGGCGAGCGCCTGGTGGCGAGTGTCGGTTTGGTCGAGTCTCTCTTCCAGGCCTTCGACTTTCACTGAGACCCCTTTAACTTCGGACTCTACCTTTTTAACTTTATCGCAGATGACTTCAAGGCTTGTGTCCAATTTCGAAAGCAGCATTTGGCTAGCAGATTCCTGTTCACGGCGAGCGGCTTCCTGACTGGCTTGTATGCTCTGCACAGCAGCTTCCTGACTGGCCTGTATGCTCTGTACAGCAGCTTCCTGTTCACGGCGAGCGGCTTCCTGTTCACGGCGAGCGGCTTCCTGACTGGCCTGTATGCTCTGTACAGCAGCTTCCTGTTCACGGCGAGCGGCTTCTTGACTGGCCTGTATACTCTGTACAGCGGCTAGCAGCGCAGCAAGGTCCATCGACGGGCTCGATGAAGGTGTTGCCGTAGGAAGCAAATCAGCATCGGTGCCTTCCTCCGGCTCCTCATGTGCTCGTTGTCTCGCAGCATCCATCTCCACTTGCCTCCTGGTCCGTGGAGTACGAGTTCCTTCGTCCCGTGGCATTAACGGCATCCCACTTCTGACACCAGTTGTTACGTGCGGGGTGAGTTAAAATGCCGTTTAGGGTTGTAAGAACACGATTTATTACGCAGACCAAGATGACTTCCAAAATATCAGAGCTTTTCCAATTAAACCGTAAAACTTGCCAAAAGTCGTAAATAATTCACTCTATGTGTCAACAATGCACTGTCGCAAATATCTTCGCAAAAGCTCCCAAGAGTTGTTTTCGTATCGCTTGTTGTCGCAGAACTGTCCCACTCGAGCGATGGCACCCGTATTTATACACGCGCAGTCAGCCGCGATGTTTTTGGAAAACACTAGAAACTTTAAGGTAAACAAGCTCGTACACAAGTAAACAAGTCATAAAAAACAAACATCGTAAACAACTCTCTGGCTTAAGGGAATGTGAACCTTATGTCGCGAACATAAGGAACAGTTTTCTCTGAGACAGGAGGGCTTCCTTCTACGTATGGAAATTTCCATACGCCCAGGTCTCATGATAAACAACAACACGCTGTTTGTTTATGATAAACAAACGCTTCGAGAATGTTCGGTCGTAACAATATGAACCCTTTTATCTGCTCCATATTTAAATGAATTCTCGAACCTAATTTTTCGAGTTGCAGTGTCGTCATATAGCTTTTGAAATGCAATCTCATGCATTCCAAACACTATTTTCACGTTCGCGAGTAAACTCGGATAGACTACGAAATAACGCTCTTCGGTATTTTAGTACATGACTGTATAGCTTCAATATTATTCTTATATAGCGTTAACAAATATACCTACGAAAGTTGCACATGCGTCTCTAGATATTCGCTGCAGGGATTAGTCTGAAGATACAATATACCTATGACTAAGCAAAAAAAAAAAAAGAATAAAAAATTAAGAAATCTTAGAGGAAAAATATATTTAACTGAGAAACACTTACATACTTTAAAATCATTAAACCGATTTCGTAATAGTTTTGTCATTTAATAAGAATAATGGGATATTTTTCCGCTTGCAGTTATGGTGCATTTAGAAAATATTTGCATATATCGTGTCCTTTTAGAAGAAATTGAATTATACTGATTTAGTTGACTCAATACGAAACTGTCCGATATAATAAAAGAGACAACAACAAAACCTTAATTTAACTTAAATTAATTAAAAATATCTTTAAAACAAAATTTAATATGTAATTTTATATTTCTATGTTAAAAAGTTATTTTACAACTTGCAGTGTAAGCAAAACTTCGAAATACTAATGATACGTAAATTTTTTTTGTATGTCAATTAACAATGAGAACTCGTTTGTGAATAGAGAATAGTAAAATATATTTTCCTTCAACAACATGTAAAAGAGTTTCGTTTAAATAACCTTTCACAGCATCAACTTAGTTTCATGATAAATGGCTTCACGCTCAGGGTGTTGGTGGAAGAGTTTTACAATAGAAAAATGTGTGTCATATCTCAGTAAATACACCGCAGTTATTCATGCTATGATAAAAACATTGCACTTTACTAGTTGATATGAAACGTTGGGTGTCATGTAGGTACACATAAAGTAAAGTCACTGCGACTAGAATAGAATATTATCAAAAGTTACTTTTAAAAAGTGTTTTAGGTGAATATTGGGCGGGCGGGCGAGTTGTCCATTAACTCAATACTAGATTTTCATTATGGCTTGATAAATTTAAAAGTTGTAAACATCTTCTTCATATTTTCAGGTCACTCCCAGACCGAATTCCAGTTCCATTGTTTATTAATAAACACTTATTAGAAGGAGATAGCGCTTTTATATTTATACAGGCATTTTATAAAATTAAGTCGAGCTGTCTGTTTCTACGCTAACTATAAAACCAGTAACGGATTTTGATACGGTTTTTACTAAATGGAAGAGCGATAAACGAGGAAGGTGTATACAAATAATTTTCACAAAAAGTCATCTGTGCGAAAACGGGAGCGAGTGGCACTGGCAAGTTTATAATGATAAGAACCTTTTCTCGCTACTTCGTCTGAATTATAATAATTATAAGAGCGTATCTTTATAAACTTATAAGTATTTGATTCTGGAACATACACAAAGTTTCATCCGGTCACAAAGTGGTTTCGGAGATTGTGACCGTGACATTTTTAATTTTATATATTAAAATAGTTTGAAGGCATTTTGAATACATAGTATAAACACACGTGGAGCATCGTATTTTTTTATGCTCTGCACAGACTATGCACACGATTCATAAGCAGCCACATGTGTGAAATATTTAGCCTATGTCCATCCTTAAATTCTATTAAAACTATTGATAACTTTTTTAAATCGGATGACTAGTTTCGAAGATTACCTCATACATACAAATTAACTAAATTTACCTTTATATACATAAAATATTACAAATAGATCTTAATTTTTGAATATTTAAAAAGCCTAAAATAACTATGTAGGTACACTAATAACGATCGTAATAAAAGGTTAACTTCACCCATTTCATTCGTTCACGTTGTTATGGGTTTGTATCCCTAGAATCCTATAAAAGCCTCCACAAGGATTACAAGTGTCCCGACCGCGACAGATCTTTACTTGTTGCGAAGCTAGGTATCAATAAGGGTTCAAGTTATGTAAAACTGAAGTTACATTTTATAAAAATATTTCTCTTGTCCACCTTTTTAAGTTTTAAGATTTAGCGGATAAGTCTGTTTCGTGAGTGGTTTTCTAAAAATGGCTTAAATGTTGAAAGATAGTCATCCTATCCAGAATCAAATTGAAAAATATCAAAATCAAAACATCTGTTCATCAAATAGTTTTCCAAGAAACTTTCAAATGTCGTTGTATATTTTGCGAGGATTTCGGAATAAAAAATAGATGATAACGATCCTGAGAAGAAACCCCGAAAGAACTTTAATATAATAATAATCTTTAAAAAAAACCATCTATTGAGACACTAACAATGGTCTGGGATGTAAGGGACTGTCAGGTTGTATATTTAATTAATTAATATTATACGTATAAAATATTTATAACAATGATTATCTAAGAATAAAAATCCAAAACCTAGCAAGCAAAGCCATAACAGCAATAAAGCTTATACAGGCGTTATATTTTTTTTTCAACGCGGACGAAGTCGCGTGCATCAACTAGTAATCTATATAAATAGCTAAATGTGTTGCTACACGCAAAACTTGGGTAGGGCTGGGCCACTTCGGATAATTTTATTTTCAATTTTCGTTGAACGAAGGTATAGGAAAATTTTCTCGGTAAAATGTATAAACTCCATTTTTCTTTATCTCCATCAAAATTACCGAGCTGACAAATCAAATATTCCCATCACACATTACACATCACCTGCCACAGTCCAATAAATTTTGATTTAGGCCCAACCTTTAGGATGAGCAAGTATAGGTATTATCTACGTGTATCTATACTAATATAAAGAGAGAAGATATGTATTTTTGTATGTTTGTGTTTTGTTTTTTGTCACTTGTAGAAAGCTATATTATCAGCGAGTAACATAGGCTATCTTTTATAAATTTACGTCGCGTGCAACAGCTAGTTTATTATATAAAACACCAATTGAAATAAAACTTATATATTTTATAACAGCTATTTCACGTTCGCTTAACTTTATAGTTAAGCGAACGTGAAATTTAGTTTAGTTCGCGTAACTTTATAAAAATATGGCCTATGTTCCCCGCTGATAATGTACTTTCTATAGGTGTAATTTTTTAAAATCAGTCCATTAGTTTTTGAGTTTCTTTATTACAAACAAAAATAGGTACAAATCTTTTCTCTTTATAATATTAGTATAGAAAACCTAACCTAACATAAGCATCAAAATACTCTTCATTGGCATTTCTATTTTCATTTATTTTGATACAATGCTCAGCCATAATATTGTTAGATGTTTGCACGAGCTATATTAGTTCCAAAGGAATTTCTTTAAAAGTTCCCAACAAGACAACTGTCATCTACAATCCTTTACAAACAAAACGGAACCGTAATTAAGCGTCATACCCTTGCTAAGTGTTTATTTGCTCTAGGCATATCCTGCTCCGTATTATGACCCAGTTCTGCAATCCATCAGTTAAGTAGAGCCGCTTCAACAAGTGGTTAACCACTGAGGCACCCAACTGCGTTTCGGATTCTCTACTTACGATTAGTCGCAACATTTAAAAGTGTTCTTCTTTGGGTCTAATAAAGTTATATAAAAATTATGTTAAACTAGATGGTGCCCGCGACTTCGTCCGTGTTGGAACATGAAAAATAATTTTACCTACCTGAGAAAATATATGAGTATTATAAAGCCCGACAGCGTCATCGCTGTTACGACGATGGCGCAGCCATGGCGACAGTACGAGTAGAGCCGTCATTTTTATATTTTTGACGATACTTCGGAACTTTCTCTAGGAAAAAAGTATCCTCTATGTTAATCCAGGTAATAAATTATCTGTGTGCCAAATTTCATCCAAATCTGTTAAGCCATTTTTGCGCGAAATAGTAACAAACTGTCGCATTTATATTAGTGGGATTACAATATATTATATTAGTAGGATATAAAATTTATAATCTCTTTCATGATAATATTGAGGTTCTACAATACAATACATCTTGGTCTTTAGTATGTGGAGTATCACATAGTATCACACCTACATGAGTAGATACTTTACTTTAAGCTCATGCAGATAAAAACATGCAAATGGTCGCATCAAGTAAATAATTACGAGTAACGTCTATTTCATTCATCCATTTAACTTACAGATGTGATCTTAAATAATTGTCTATTATGTTATGAACGATCATCTTGCCAAATTTTACAAAAAAAATGAAAGGAATGAAAGGCACTAGAAATTCGGAATTTTCAGCAGATATAGCGTGTTTGGGCTCAATAGAAAGTGGGAGGTTATATTTTAATTTTATAGCTTATTGCTGTTCCTTTTTGCTAGCGAGTTTATTATGCTCTTAAATAAATAAAATATAAATGTTCGATGTAGATTCTTGAAAGGGTTGACTTTTTGTAACAAATCCAATTAATTTTAATTAGTAGGCAGCGTCCTTGAAAACTAACCTAAATATCACGAAGAACTTAGGTATCTGAGAACCAAACAATTCACAATCGCCTAAAAACGCAATTAGCAAAATTTGGGCAGTCACGTCGTTATTCTTGCCAAATCGCAAAAACACCCTTTCCTATCGACAAAAACACCCAAAAGTTAGCCAAATTGGATTGTACAAAATACGTGTTCATGTTGTAAATTTTTTTAATGTTCTTTTTTTCAATTGTCATTTCACATTACACACTACTGTTACTACTTATAGTACTACTAATTATTTTGTACAACTGCGAAACTGGGGACTAGTATTGCACAAATGATTTTCTTACGAGACGATACCTAAGCTGAAAATCTTTTATTTCAAGAAATTCTTAATACCATTTATTTGTAAAAGCTCTGTTGTCTGAGACACGAGCTTTAGTTCAGAAGCAGAAGCAGATGCACCCCTATTATTTAATCCTTTTTATTTGTTACTAAAAAGTGCTTTTTTTATTTATTAACAAAAATTATTATTTTGTTTTGTTAAACAAACATATATTACTAGCTGTTGCACGCGACTTCGTCTGCGTAACTTTATAAAATATAGCTTATGTTACTCGCTGTTAATGTAGCTTTCTATAGGTGAAAGAATTCTCAAAATCGGTCCAGTAGTTTTTGAGTTTATTCATTACAAATACACAAATCTTCTCTCTTTATGATATTAGTATAAATTTAGATATAGATGTACAAACCAGCACTTGACTTCGTTTCTTAGGCTTTGAAACATTTATTCAATGGTTATACATTGCTCATACAGTTTTGTCAGGTGTAGATTTTTTTTTATTTTGAGGTCATCCCTCATAAACTGTACCTCTTTTCTGAAGGAAACGCTAGTTACCCTACAACGTACCTTCTAATCCTGATCACGTCTATGTAAAATTTCAAGATGATCGATAAAATATTCGTAGATTTCTTTTTTTAAAAAAACTAACATTCTTTACTTTATATTATAAATGAGAAAGTGTGTATGTATGGATGTATGGATGTTTGTTACTCTTTCATGCAAAAACTACTGAATGGATTTCAATGAAACTTTAAAATAATATAGCTTATACATCAGAATAAGACATAGGCTATATAAGACATAAAACGCGGATGAAGTCGCGGGCACCAGCTAGTCGATATCTAATTCGATACGTATTGAAATGAATTTAAAAATGATAGCCATACAGACGTCACGGTCAGAAGACGATTAAAAAAATAAAGCCTTTGTAGGTGGGAACAAGAAACTGCCTAGTGCAGGCACACCCACGTAGGTATAAACTAACTGACAGCGTGCTTTTCTTTGTCATTATTACGAACAAGGTAAGTTACGCAAGGATAAATTTCAAAAAAGAATATCAACTAGAAACTGTATAAACTTCCGTTAGTGTTTCCAGTCAATTTAACTATACTAATACTATAAAGAGGTAAAGTTTGTATATTTGTTTGTTTGTATGTAGGCGGTAATCTTCTAAACTATTCATCCGATTTAAAACATTCTTTCATCAAAAGTTAGGTTAGAATTTCAGGATGTACATAGGCTAAATAATCCACGCAGGCAAAGTCGCGAGCACCAGCTATCTTAAAATAAAAATCCAATGCTTCGAAAAAGTATTAATTTAATTTTATTATATTTATTAATTTTATTATATTTATTAATTATTAATTTTATTAATTATTAATTTTATTAGTTTTATTAATTTTACGTTTTTCCGAGCAATTTTTTCAGTTTTTTTCTCTTCTGTAATATTTGACAAAAAACCGAATTGGTCCAGCCGTTCTATAGAGCAACACATATAGCGATTTATTTTTATTTATATAGATTTTCATTGCTTTTGTGAAAATCTTCATAGAGACCGTTAATTATAATTTTTTTTAAACGTATTATTAATTTTGTGCACCGCCTATTTTAATATTAAAATAACGACAAAGACATGTCTAATTACCATCGTAATACTGTATAAGGTAATTATTTAGTTTGCTCTAGGTTGGATATGGTAAGCTTTAGCTCAGTATTATGAACTGAAACACTTGAAAAGTATTTAAACAATCATCAGTATCCGGTGGGAGAGTCGGAGCGGTGAGCTAGGATAAATCAATAGGTAGTTGATTTATTGTAGCTGAACAAACTGCTATAAATCAAAAGTGAGGCTGATGCCACTCGTTCGCTTCACTAGCCACTACATCTAATGCTTAACAAGCATTTAAAATGTATGTATCGGAAACCACTACAGAATATTTTAATATTTTATCTATTTATTTATAAAAATAAATTTTATTTCAATAAATTTATTTTCTTGCTCGCGTAATATGCATGTACAAGTAAATTACATTTTCCTTTATCCTAATTCATATTCTATACTTCTACACTAATACTATAAAGAGAAAAGATTTGTATGTTTGTAATTAATAAACTCACAAACTACTAGACCGATTTTGAAAAATTTTCACCTATAAAAAGCTACATTATCAGTGAGTAGCAAAGGCTAGCAAAGCTAGTAATAATATAAATGCGAAAGTTTGTTCCTCCATAACGCAAAGATTTGGATGAAAGATTTGGATGAAAGGCACACAAATAGTTTATTACTTCAAATAAAATATAGGATAGGATACTTTTTATCCAAGAAAAATGTTAGGTTCCCGAGGGATAGTCTAAAAATATGAAAAAATTCGGTGCCACTTTTGTCAACAGTGGTGGCGCCACTGTCATCACATCGATAAAGATGTCAGGTTGTGTGTTTGTGTATCTGAGTGTCTGTATTATGTACAGAAACAATAACATAGATGCTTTTATGGGGTGGGTCTCAGACGGTCTAGAACGCAATTTGACTAGTTGTAGTTTTGCCTACAACGCAATATGGCTACTATATAAAATACCTAATTCTTATATTAACAAAAACGCAAAACGACTAGTCAGTATATTTCCTAAATAGTATAACGAGGTCTTCTAAGCGAGTGGTTACAGCAGCCAAAGGGGTTGGCCCAGTTTATAACAGGGAATTTCAGTATGTCCTAACAATAATAAAATACCAATTGTTTAAGAAACATTTTGAATATGCGGAATTTAAATTATAATCGGCATAGCCTGCAAATAACTGTCTTTCGTTTAATATAATTTGTATTTTGAAATCAGATTGTACGTTCTCTCTTAAGTATTGTGAATTCAAAGTTATGGAAAAATCTTGGAACAATAAAGATTGAATTAAAGATTGATTGAATACATGTTTCTACGTCTTAGAAAAAGGAGAGCAGACGAAGTCGTAGCAAAAGCTAGTACATACATACACAAATATGTGTCTTCTTAATGCTAGATTAAATTAGAGTCCATCTATTTACTTCGTTAACGAACTTTCGGCCGCAATTCCAATTTAGAAACTTTTGATTGCAACCTTATTCTATGGTTACAAAAAAGTGGGGACCTTTTTTAATTGTGCTGCAATTATTTTTAAGCTTTTTTTGAAACGATAAATTTTAATTTGTAAATTTTAACTTCTTAAAAATTTGTTTCTAAATTATCTTAAGGGATTTTATAGTAGGTAATTACAAAAATCCTAAACACAAAACCGATTCTAGGTGATTTTTTGTATTAGGTAAATTTTATAATGCGACATATCAAGTGTTCCAATTTGTAATTTGCATCACAAAACTATCATCATCTACATATACAAGCACATTTATAGTTCGTACACTATCTGTTTGAATAGTCTCTAAAATATTGTGTAGGTGTAGGTAATATTTTAGTGCTATAACGCGAATTTTCACCTGAGGTAATTCCAAGCCAGTCCATAACATCATTTAGGTAATTGTATCAGTGCCCCCTGGCTACTGACGGTAGCGTCGCGTCGGTAAGCTTCTTTAGCCCTGAAGATCTTGTATATTATTATACTAGCGCTTCGCCCCTGGCTTCCTCGTTTATCGCTATTTCCTTCAATGAAATCCGTATAAAAATCTGTTCGGTGATTTTGAAGGTGATTAGCAAAGAAATACACATGCGGACAGCGAATTTATCCCAATGCTAGGTATAAATGCGAAAGTGAGATTGTATTGATTTGTATGTTTGTTACGCTTTCATGTCTTTACTAGTCAACTGATTATCATGAAATTTTGTACAGATATTGTGTCAGATAAAAAAGGAACCTACTGTTCCCAAAGGATCACCCGAAAATAAAAATTATCTAAAAATGAAATATACAG
Organism: Synanthedon formicaeformis; assembly: GCA_945859745.1. Classification (NCBI taxonomy): domain Eukaryota; kingdom Metazoa; phylum Arthropoda; class Insecta; order Lepidoptera; family Sesiidae; genus Synanthedon; species Synanthedon formicaeformis. Next base: position 5,743,883 of record OX243958.1, on the reverse strand, counting down.
ATATGTGTATATTTTAATCTTACACCACTACACTGATCAATTGAATTCATTTGCGTTTAATGTTCTTTAAATGGACATGAAAAACTTATTGATCCTGATCCGACCGGACATGGGGTCGATCCTACATTCCAAATCCGAAACCCTTTCTGTTTAAGTTTAAGGGAAATTAATGTTTGCTTATCCACTTTTAAAAAAAATATCTCGTCGAACAAATTTAATTAAGAAAAGTTTAAATTGTTAGGCCAAGAGTGGAAGGTTTTGAGAAGATGGGCCATTTCTGTCTATTAATTCGATTTAAATGTAAGGGCCACATCTCTTCACAGACAGCACTCCAATAAAAGTTTATTTTAGCGTTAATTGATTGAAATCGCAACCAGAAATTACTTTTAGAGCACAATTTTCTTTTCTTTCAAAACATATTTCAAAACTGTTGGTGTGACAATTACCTACTGGTTGGGAATTTATCATCACCTATAATAATACCACAAGCAGTAACAGTCTAATAGGACGAACTCTTGGCTGACTACAATCAGTACATATTTTCATTAGCACGCATTAGGAAAACATCCTGAAAAAAACCTGAGTCTGAGAAACCTGAGAAAAGAATAAGTATCTTGAAAGATATACGAGAAGTAATAGGAATACTGGATAACATATCACTAAATATTATAAAACAAAGACCTTCGCCGCGTCTGTCTGTCTGTTCGCGATAAACTCAAAAACTACTGCACCGATTTTCATACTGTTTTCACCAATGGATAGAGTGGTTCTCGAGGAAGGTTTTAGTATATAATTTAACGCGGGCGAAGACGCGGGCAGCAGCTAGTTAATTATAAAATATTACCACTGAAAAGATGCAAGTACTGAATTCACGTTTAGAGATTAATTAATCCATCAATTATATGATATCACGCCTAATGTTTTTACGATTAAACCGATTAAATAATAAAAATCTCTAAAGGCAAGTGGAAATATTATTAAAAGTGGAAAAATATTTCTTGTATAAGTAATAACTAGTTATGAAACAGTGAAGAAAATTTTCTTTCTCGTTTCTGGTTATGAAAAATTGTTACGAATGTGGATGAGTTGGCATTAGTACCGATAAGTTATGTAATTAGACGGATTTTTTTTTATGTTGGATTTTACTTATCCAACATTAAAAAAAAACCAGAACTCACTGCATACAAAAGTTTATTTCAGTGAAAAAGATATTTTAGCATAAATTAAAAAGGAACTTGATAAAAAATTTACATTTTAATCCCTCACAAATTTATGTAAATGTCTTCCCTCAACCTCAATTTAATGAAAACACAGGAAAAATAGAGTCAAATAGAACTGCCTTTGGTGGCCGTGAACACACTCTGCACAGTCTTTGTAAAGACAACCTGAACAACCTGACAGCGAATTTATTTCAATGAAAGAAACACCATTTTTATATTAAATACAAAGAAGTTTTTTGTGCCAACTCCTGTGGAACGTGATTTAAAACTGCTTTTACGTAATTTACCTACGAGTACACATGTTTATTTAACACTGAACATTCTATTCCCTTCCTTATATTTATTTCTCTTGCAGTTATATCGCGCTAGTAATTTACTTTAGTTTGGTCTCGAGGGCTTTTGAACAAACTCCCAGCTATGTATCCATCCCTATACAACATGGTAATCTTAAATAGTTTTGTAAATGATTAATGTTACCCTTTTTTAATCCAAACTATAGTCCTACTTACATATTATAAAACTAAGTCATCCGTCTCTCTGTCTATCTGTCAAAAACCATGGATTTTTCACCAATGGATAGAGTGGTTCTCGAGGGAGTTTTAAGTATATAATTTACAAACCTCTGTCCTCTGTCTGTCTGTTGCCTTTTTATGCGATATCTACTCCAATCATCACGAAATTTTACGTGATCAGGAGTACAGAAAATGACACGGTATACATTTCCATGCAGTACAGAAATGTACTGTTTCCAAGGGATCATCTAATAATAAAATCCAATGCCTGGCAAAAGTATGAGAGCAATAAAAATTTCAGGCTTCATATATTTAATTTTTCAACGCGGGCACCAGCTAGTAGAAAGGTAAAAGTAGGACTAACGTATCTAAAGACATATCTTCAAAAATACTATAGTTAAGCCATAATGTCGTGAGTACTCGTAACAAGAAAGAAAAGGAAATAAGAGGAGTTAGGTTAAGAAACCTGTAATTTGATCGTTGCGTGAGTATAAGATAGGGAGATGTGAAAGGGTATGCTAATTTCAATGGCTTTGAGCAATTTACGATGAACCGTCATGATGAGAAGAAATAACATGATACGATTTCAGTGAAGTTACGCCATTTTAGCCCCATATACCTACTCGCGTACATACGAGTAAATGGGTGAGTTTGAGGGTGCTTACAAATTGGTAGAAAAGTACATTATATACTCTCTCTTAACCGTGATTTGTTAACTAAATAGTTATGATTAGGTACTAATTTTGATGTGTTTCTTTACGACAAGAACCTCAGACCGAACACAATTTTACCAAAATGAGCGCAACCTAATATTTATGAATTAAGATGAAATATTGCACAATCTTTTGGAGGCTATTTATTATACGCGTTCAAAGCCGCGGGAACGAGCTATCTATTTTTTTGTGACATGACGCAGTTAATTAAGAGCAGTATTATTAGAGAATTTAGAACTCACTCACCGAAACTCAAACGCACACACGCTATTATTTCTCGGTGGTCTTCTTTAAAGAGGTGGTCCTGCTACTGCCTACTACTAAGACGCAAAAAAGAACTCATAATACCATTCCTTGTGTCTCTCAAGTAAAATAAATGAAAATATGATCATATTATTAAGTTTTAGTTGGTATGATAAAATTATTATTAGTTTGTAATAGTAAAATTTTAATTTTGTCACTATAATTTATTACGATTGTTATATATAAAAAAAACTGAATTAAATCCAGGCAGCAATTTACTTGTTAATTTGCAATAGTACAATCACTGTAATTTTTTTTTTCAGACTAATGAACATTATACATAATAAGTAAAACGAGTTTTCATTGGACTTTCTTTTCGACGCTCGCTGGTTTAGTAGTGATAAATGTTTTATAATAAAAAGGCGTAGGTTTTTATAATAAATATAAAAAAAGTAACCACAATATTACAATTAGAATTTTCGTTCATATACCAACCTACTACGTTCATGATTTTATGTAGAAAAAGTAAGTGTAATAAAGTTATAGTAATTTTAGAAATCTGAACCCGACGCATTTTGTAGGATGTACATACACAAATAATAATTTAACAATATTTGTGAATGGTGATTAATTTTATATAATTAAAATATTGTTTCATGCGATTCTTTTTTTTTATTTAATTAAATATATTAAATTCCTTTTCGCTCTCTCTGAGAGCTCTCTCTGTTTTCGTAGCAAAATATGGACAGAAATGGATAAGGAAAGCAAGAGATAGGAAATTATGGAGGAAATGGGGGGAGGCCTACGCCGATGAGGCGACTACATAAAATAAATCGAAACTAAAATCATAACAATGACTTACCCACAAATTTGGACGCATCTATTTTTATATGAAAAGAAAATGTTACATGTAATTAATGTTAATGTTCAAATGTTTTTTTATGTAGAATAAATGGCTTATTATTATTATTCACTTATTTATTTAATTTTCTTAATTTTAAATTTTTTACAATATACATTTATATAAATACAAAAAAAAAAAAAAACAATATATATTATAAAAAAAATTATTATAATAATAATAATATATTTAATACAGATTGCATGTAATATGACACACACTAAGGATAAATGTATTGTTAAAAAATACATTTAATGAATTTTGTTTATGTTAAACCAAATTAACATAAACAAAATTAATAGTACCTAGTTTAAATTCATTTGTTATTCACATTTTGAGAGTATTTTTATTATTAGAAAATTTTCTTTTATTAATTCTATTTTAATTAACTAATCATCTGTTTTTCATGAACAATCCGGCAAACTTTGCGTTTAGCCTGCCATTTTCAGTAATATTGTGTTTTAGTTAGTCACTGAAAGTCCAAACCGTTTTTATGGCGTTTTGAGTCGTAAATACATACTTACAATGAATACAGTTTAACTAACACTTCATTAATAAAGTTAGGAAATTGTTACATTGAAAGATAAATCGATTATTATATGTTTTTTTATACCTATTACAAAAATATATGTTCATTTAAATATAAAGAAAGAATTCATATAGAATATTTCACTTACGTTTTTCCTAAGAAAATTGCTCTATAAATGAAAACTGACTTGTGAAAATTTTCAATGATAAAATACATATTAATAATTGATTGTTTATATTGTCGATAATATTGTCATAGTGATGATAATGTTAAATGTTATTTAAGTACTCACCTCAGATAGAAACCTCGCGAAGCACCGCAAACTTTATTCGACTATTTAAAGTTCCCGTAGTGTTATTTTAAAATAAATACTTTCACTGTAATTTAATTAACACACACCGTAAAGTAGTTTACGTCCGGAGAGAATGTATGAAACTGCCAAAGTATGAGTTTGGTGGCGCTCTTTAGCAAAGTTCTCAGTGAACGTATCGGCGCGCCAAAATTATGTGGCGATGAATTCTGGAGACGCGCTTATATCTCTAGGAAAGAGGAGGCTGTGCGCATGCGTGTGCCTGTCATTCATATCCCAATCTCAATGGCCGCCCCCACAACCGTCATACTCATCAATTTTAAAATGTTCTGACCGATAATTACATGTGGACGTCAGTCGAATAGAAAAACCACTTAATTCACATTCACAGTAACGAAAGCGTGCACTGAACTCGACAAGATGTATACGGGCAGATTGTATTTACATAGAGCAATGGCACGCTTCCGTCTCTAGTTTGTTGTTTTAGACACTAGAATTTTGTAGGATTCAAACAAATATGGTTTTTATTCAGTGTTAAATAATGTACAATGTACAATTTGTTGTAACAATTACAGTTTACTTATATTCAATAAAATTTTCGTAAAATTATATAGTCGGTTCAAGTGACGTCACGGAGAAAAGCAAGTGAGTAATGCAGTTAATAAAGAAGTAAAGCAGATGACGAGAGTCTAAGGGAGGCATCACATTGGCTACTATTGCTTAAGCGATAGTAGCTCAGCGATAGTTGCTGATGCGATTATACGCACACACACACTGTTTTATGGTACACGGTAGAACTGTTGCATAAGCGACTATTCTGTCGCTAAAACGATCGATTTCCCAGATAAAATCAGTTGCTGAAGCGACAAGAACGATCACTAAAACGTCTGTACCTATAGTTGCAAAATTGTCACAAGCAACAATAGGGATGCCGAAACTGTGTGTGGCCTCAATACAAATCCTGCAAAGCTACTCGGTTGCTCGAGCGATAGTAGCCAATGTGCAGCTTCCCTAATATTTTTTTAACAACTTGTTTTCACTGAAATGTACCAATTCTGAATTCGTGGAAAATGTCGTTGATTGCACTATTACCTCTATTTATGTGTATCTCTTTCTTCAAATTTACTATATAATGGTGTAATTGTTTGTTTTCCCAAATAAAATAAAATAAAAATAAAATAAACTTTGAATTAACATTTATTTAATTTTGTATTTGTGTAAAAGTCGACAGGTATTTTTAATCTGACCCGTTTGGAACGGACCCTGCATTTCATGTTTCATTTTATGAATGTAATACTTAATAATTTAAAATAATTAAATTACAGTAAAACGAGCTTTAATTCCTATCTGAAAGGCAGACATTTTGCATAACAAGCTCTCGCCTAACGAGATGTTAAGGTTAAAATGAAATGGCGAACAATTACAATTATAATACTAAATATGTTCTGTTTTCCTCAACGGCACCCTAATCTCTTATAATTTGTACTTACCTACTTATATCGCATTGTAATGTTCCACGCGATACATTTAAAAAAAATGTATCGCGTGTAGAATACCAAAGAATACAAAATTTTAATGTACCAAAATATCGCAAAATTAGCATACAGTAATCGTCATATTGTGATCTTTACATACATAATATAAAAAAGTCGCTTCTACCTAGATCTTTTAAACTACGTAACGGATTTTATTTAATGCGGTTTTTCACTAATGGAAAGAGAAGAATCGCTGAAAAAAAATCGATGTGAAGCCGGGGGTGGGCGGGCCCCTCCCTAGTAAGTAAGTATTTTACAATTCCCTATTAATTTAGTTATGAATAACAGAAGAGGGAAGAAAATATTTAAGTTTCCAAAGACTTCTAAGCGCTTCTAAATTTACTCTCATCACTACGACGACGTTTAGGGATCAGAGGGATATTTCAAACTGTTGCGATTAACTTGATTTATAAAGCCTTAAACTAAAGAGATAAAACTTAAAAGTTAGGCTTTTGTACAACCTTTATACATCTTAGTCGAAGCAACTTGAGATTTATAGACGTTACTGTTACGAGTTCAAGGCTGACGAGAAATGCAAGTTTAACGTGCATACGAAATCGAATTTATCTTCGAAAGTTTCAAAATAGAACAGGTGGGTATTTCCTTGGAGAGGCCATTTTACAATTGTTTCATACGAGGGAAACCGATCTCGAAGAATATAGGTTTTTTGAATACGTTCAAAGTTGCTCGTTCCCCTTTTTCGATTTTAATGAAACTCTTTTATACCGTTTTTTAGAGATTAGAGATTGTCTTATACAGTTTCAAAAATCGAACGCTCAATTCGTACTACATTTTTAAAGTTCACCGAAACCGATTCAGCGACTTTTAAATTTGCTTTTGCATCTTGTCTTTTTGCTTAATTTTTCCAAAGTTGGCTCAACCGGGAATAAAATCCGGGACCCCGTGACAGAACGTTAAAGCAAGCAGTGAAGTTAATCACTCGACCAACGGACTTGTCAACGACAAATTATAATGGAACTGTAACAGTGTAATAGGTTTCAAAGAAAATATTTTTTCATTGAATTTCTCTGTTGAATTCTTTATTATTAATTTTTTCAATTTTTTCTTTGAATGGAAGACTTGTCGTTGTAATGAAATTGGTTACTCTAATATTAGGGATATTGATTAATTTTTATGTTAATTTTACAAATTTTAATAAAACGTACCTACCTACTAATATTTGCATAATATTTTTGTTCCGATGCTGACGCCTAGCTAAGTAAAAATAATCTTGGCTTATGAATAAATGAATGAATTGTCAATTCGCCTTCGTTTGAAAGCCCAAAATGTATATGCAACATAAAATGTTCTCATTGCTGAAATATTGTAGCTAATTTTGAAACGCGCCGATAAAACAGCTATAATTATGTGTACGTGTAGGTTCAGCGCAAAGCACATTTAACTAACAGCAGTAAAAAGTTTAATTGTGCGATGTTCTGTTGAATGCGAGAAGACTAAAGGACAATAAACATAAAGAGGAACAGTATTTACGCGTAGGTAACATAAATTTATGCATTATTCCATTTTTAGTACAGTCATACCTAAAGTTAGTTGGTATTTAAGTGATATAACGTGATTATGAAGTACAATTGAACAAGTAGTCTGATTTATCTTGTAAAGGATTGTAAACTGTTAGTTAATTGTCTCGTATATTGTTTCTTTATGTAACATCAAACTGACTATAGGGCCCCTAGATGGCGTTAATTATCGTGCAGGAAACGATAAAAAAGTATAAGGAAGAAATAAGAGGAAGGGATCCTCCGGACAAGTATAAGAAATATATTTTTGCATCTGCCTAAAATTTGCTTTCAAATATTTGTATTTTTGATATATAAGGAAATCTTAATATTGTTGTAAAATTTCATCAAAATTCATTCAGAAGTTTTTGCATGAAAGAATAACAAACATACATTCATAATATTAATAGGGGATATTTTCTTACAGACTTGTATTGGTTACTAGCTGACGCCCGCGACTTTGTCCGCGTTTTAAAAGAAAATATAATGAGCAATACCATCGGGTGACATCTTTATCCATTAGTAGTTTTTACATGAAAGAAACATACATCCTCACACCTAAACCTTCGCAATTATAATATTAGTAGGATTATATAAAAAGATGTGATTACTTAACAGTGATTAGTACACTAAATAAAACACAAATTAATAAGAAGAGATATATGTATTTTAAACTAGTTTTATCGCTCAATAAAAATTGAATGCATAAATGGCTGATTTAACTGACGCAAAGCGCACAACGACGATCAGACTGGCGCAGTCTGTGAAACAATGAATGCATTGCTGACTTCAACCTCCAGCTATATACATGCAAATGTCCCTCCCGCGAGCAACAACTGCTCCACTATTTAACACGTTTCAACAGTCAGCAATTCATAAGTATTTTATTATTTACAACACAACACGTTACACGTGGTGACATTATAGGGGAAATGTTTTTTTAAATACAAAACTATTTTCATTGAAAAAAAAAAAGAGTATTTTTGTGTTGAACAATTTTAATGTCGAATATTACAGAATCAGATCAAATCAGGATTGTATGTTGTTTGTAGATATTAATTAACAAACATTTGAGTATTTTATTTGAGTGAACAAGTATTAATTACTTTCCTTTGATATAATATCAGAAGGAAATTTATAATTGATCTATGTTTACATGATAGATAGATAGATAGATAGATGGAACGGGCGATAACTACATGACTGTATAAAATAGTTTAGAGCGGGCAAATAAATTATACTTATATCGTTATTTACTTCTTTCGAGACACATTATTTAAGTCAAAAGATTCAAAGTATGTTTAATGTTTTCCTCACATATCAGAGAAATCGATAGGTATAGAAAACGATAGCAGAAGGATAGTGGATTGTATTTGGGTCTTAACCTATTTACAGTAAATTGTGAAACCCCCCCTTCTGGTAGGGGAGCCCAAGAGGGGATTTTTGAATTTACTCGAGCGTGTCAGATATTGCCAATGTATATTCCCCACGTGTCTTCGATAACGGATATGTATTAATCTGACGGTTTAGTTGGTGGGGGTTGGGGTAAAATTTTAAATACAACTCGAGCGAGTCAGATTTTCAGAGGGGATGTTAAGTGTACCTAAACTAAGCTCCCATTTAAAATTTAGACGATTCGGATGTAACGCAAGCTCGTGGCAGCTTTTTGAAAATGCAAAAAAGATTTTTGACGATTGTCATTTTGTAATACTCGAGCGCGTCAGAATTTCATACAGACGGTTCAGCCTGAATTCCTAATCGTGCTGATTCTTAATCTGACGAATATATAAATTTTGAACGCCTGTAGACGCTCACCCCACCGCTGAAATGAAAAACTTCATATTATAACCTTTTTTCTTCTTACCATCAAATCTTCAAAGTCCAATAGATCCCCACGACGCTCGAGTGACTCCACATTTAGCATCGTGGGCTCCCCTACAATTCTCAAGTTTGCTCTACTAAGCAGGCTGAGCTGAAATACTAATGAACGTATAGTTTGTCTAGGTACATAACTACAGCTCTCAGTGATAAAACATTGCATAAACTTCGCTTAACTAAAAGCAGCTACAAACATACCTTGGAAAAACTTAAAAATACTAATTAACTGAAAACCGTGTATTTTCACAGCCTCAAACAGAACTTGTAATATTTTGAAACTGTGCAAAGAGAAATTGCATTCGGTGGGAAAATATTTGAAATTTAGTTTACAAAACTGCTCACCAATAATTATCAACCTTCCATTTAAAAGTGTTGGCGAATAGGATATTTAGATATACATAAATAACATGCTTTTTTTTATTTCATTAAAAAAATTGTTTTTATTTTGTATATAAATATTTGCACAAATAAAAAGGTAAAATAATTGAAGCGGCTAACTACCAATGTAACTTGTTGTTTGTGACTTAATTAGACTAAAATGGCTAGACCGATTTTAATTTTGTTTTCACTTATGGAAAGCAGGATAAACAGACAAGGATACAAGTCAAAATTTAACCCCGGGTTAAGCCGGGAGCGGGTCAAAAATTTAAACTTTCCATTGGCCCGAGCGAAGGTCGGTCTCCCAGGTAGGTACTTTCGGTCTAATTATTCGAAAAATAAAAGTAAAATGAAACCAAAGCCGACATAGAAAGTCGCCGAGAGTTGTTGGTGTTCCCTAAATACCTATTTTTGTTCCCTTCAAACTTTTAATGAGGCAGTCAGGACAGCAATTAATATTTTATAGGCATTCGACATAAAACTCATCAATATTTAACACCTACTTCGATTGATTCTTTTATGACGGGATTATCATACCGACTAAGTATGTGGAATTTTCCTTAGCTTTCAGAAAAATAGTTCAAGCAAGACATTTATTTGTACTTATTAATAACTTTATTATTAATAAGTTTGTCACATATTTTTTATCTGTTTTGATGAGCCTATCGCATGAGTGGTTAAGGTGCTTAAGCGTCTTAACGCTCTGTCTCAGGGCTCCCAGGTTCGATTCCCGGCAGGGTAAACTTTGAAAAATAACTTTTCAGTTTGCTCTTGATAGGATCTGAAAGTAGTGGCAGTAGTAGTGAAACTACTTTCAGATTCAGATTTCGCAATCATTTGGGCATTGGCAATAATCACCCCTTTATAGAAGATCACCGTGAAGTAATAGCATGTGTTCTGTTGTGTTTCAGTGAGAGAATAAGAGATACCAAAGCCCATTGCCTTATCGCGGTTGTGTTATAAGCGACAGTAGCCACCTATCATTCAGTGAACCATCAGCCTGTCTGTCAACCCTACCATAAAAAGATCAGATTTTTTTAAAACTATGTCGAAATATGTTCAGGTTTGAATCATTTTTCAAAAGATCGTTTGAGATGTTTGATGATCATCTTAAGTTAGGTAGGCGTTCTTCGCGTTACACGTTTTTCTGGATTATGTTAATGTTGCCATTTGTAAAATGTTCAGTTCAAAAGAGGTATTCTTCAAGTTAATCCGAGATAACATCGTTAAATTGGGCCCTTATAAAAATGGAACTTATTATTAGTTCACTCCTAACATTTATTGTAAAGATTGTTCAAATAAAATGATAAGTATGTAATTGTATAATTCTTCAACATAATTTTTCTTTGATTCTAACCCCTTTTTTTATTAATCTTACAAAGGTCAGCAGCGCATTTGCAGCACCTGTGGCGTTGCTTAACAAACGACGTAAAACGACGGTAGTCCCTATTACCAAGTGGACCGTCAGTCTGTCTACCCTTTACATAAAAAAAGAGTTGTTTAGACCAATTTTATTGACCGACCGACCGACCGAACTGATGTGAATAGGTAGTTTATCTATGGAAAGCCAAAATTAAAAAAAAAAATTGAAATATGTCATTTGAAATTTTGATGTAATTTTCGATACAATAACAATGCTGTTTTTTTTATAGTGTTAACTGAAGAATATGATACCTACACCAAAATTAGAATTAGAAGAATATGTTGACTGTTCTTAAGGCGTAAAAACAAAAAATCCGAATGCCTATGTGAAATATATAAAATGCTGTAATCATTACGATTCCTGCGCTCATGGCTGTAAAGGAGATACCTACTTATTCCGGTCAACAATTAACTAAAAATAAACTCATATTGTGTTTTGTGAACAAATTTAACTTGGAAAGGTAAAAAAGGTAATTTCTCTATATTTTTCTCAATGAACTGTAAGAGTACATTTATATTTACAAATTTACATATTCAATTTAATACTTAAGTAAATATACTAAATCAACGTAAGTAAATATTGCTGTATCTGTTTTTATGATTCTATCTATGATGGACGTGTGATATGGACGAGCTATGATGCATATACAGGATGTCCCATAAACCTTTACTAAAACTGAAATTTTCTTCTGCAACATCTGCAACATACAAACATTTTTGATTCATATTATTGCTCATGTTGTAATTAATAAAATTTTGGAACGTTTAGGAACATATTAATTACGTTCAATCAATATTATAAATCTATGTATCAATAGTATAAGTATATCTATATATCATGATTCCTTTTGTACATACATGTACCTAATGGTTTAGTAGATACATATTTCTACACTTGACTGAACAAATTATTATTCATTTTCTTTTACGTCACTAAATGCCTGTTAAAATTAAACAGATAATTGTTAGTAGGAATAAAAAACAGCTTAACATGAATGAAAGCCCAATGACAGATGACAGTGCGTGACCTGCCCGCAAAGCAGGGGACAAGCGACAAGCGACAAATTAACATTTTAATTGTGAAACGCCAGATCGTTTTTGGCTCGTTTACAGCCGACCAGCCGCGACGGTCCTTTGGAAAATCACTGTTGTTGAATGTCCGATGTGGGACAACCAATCGCTCGTGTGACGAGTCCTTAATAGGTTATTATAATTTTGTCGTACCGTACCGCGACGCAGAGGCCAGCCTACGATAAAATTCGATCCTTTGTACGTTGACGTAAGGTTGACGTGCAATTGACAGAAAATAATTAATATGACGCCAAGTTCTGTAGGTAGCCTAGAGGGATGACCTTTGGTTTATTACGTAATACTACTCGATTAAAATTTATTCAGAAGTATTAAGTACCTAAATAACTACCTAAATACCTAAATAACTAGGCAAAGACTTCATCTAGCTTGGCGAAGACTCAGTAACGACTCAGACCTTCGTTTGGGATGCATTGTTCTTTTTTCCCAGAAAGAGGGATAAACCTTTCAGTGAGTTTCTATTTTATACTTCTTTCTATGAGTGAAAACCGTATTAAAATCCGTTGGGTGATTTAGAAGTAGTTATCGGAGAAACAAACAAACGCGGACAGTTTTGCTGACTTGGTTGCAAAATAATGTAGAGCACTTTTCAACGACAGTTTATTTAACGTTGTAATTTTTTTAAAACAATTTATTTTTAATACTTAATATACTTCACGTAAAAGCATGTAATAGACAAATATAGTTTTAAATTATAAAACGCGTGTATAAGCTTTCATATTTATGTTTCGTTGTCTAAATCAAATCAAATAAGACTAATACGTAATATTGTAAACTTCTGGTAATATGGGAATCTGATATGTTGATCGTCTGATATCTTGGGAATCTTGTACACGTATAGCAGGAAAAGAACTAGGTATTAATTTTATGCTGTTCGATTTAGTAAGAAGACAAAACTATATCTCAGAGGCGTCTAAACCGATTTGAATGCGATTTTCACTGATTAGATATTGATGATTATCTGGATTAGACTATAGGATACTTTTTATCCTGGGAAAATGTTAGGTTCCTGTGGGATTATAAAATACGAACTACAGCGCTTATGAAGTTGGGCACTAGCTATGTCCTGATATTCTACGCATATTTATATTTCAGAAAAGAAGAAAAGAAAACAAGAAAATTGGCTCAATAATGACAATGTTGAATTGAAACATTAAATATATCAAAAATGGGAACTCTTCAAGCGGTGTATTTTACTATTGTTATTTTGCTTTTGTCTCTTTTGTTTAAAAATCAAAAAGGGCTGATTTATCCCGAAGTCATTGATCTTGGTACCATAAAGACAGCTGCTTTTGATGATTGTAGAAGAATTCGGAATCAGGCACCAGGACGTTGTAGACATAAATGTTTGAATCATTAAAGAGAGTTACTTTATTATATTATAAATTAATTTTATTTCTGCACAGATAAATTGAATACGTTGTTTAGCCGACTGACAAATTTGTCGTTCATTGTAAAAGTGAACTATCTCCTTGTAACTGAATTTTAGAATAACGAGCTTATTGCGAATTATAGTGTAGGGAAAAAAAATATAAGCATTTATTCATTGTTTTCATCTATGGGATTTTAATGTAACTATTGGAGTTACTTAATTTTTTATTGAAAGTTATGACTAAATGTGATACCATTAGGCAAGAAAATATGGTTTTAAAAATAGGGAGTTACACCCCTTTTACAATGAACGACACAAATCTAAACAGCTTAGGAGGACTCCATGTCCACCGTCCCGGGGCGATGCAGCACAAGCCGCTCATTCTCACATCTCGCAACTGGCAGTCAGCGGCATTCTCGCAACTGCGGCATAACCTACCACAGAGTCGGACGCCGCTTCCACCTTAAACTCTCGTACAATACTTGCTCGTGTGTCTGCTTATCTCTACAACATTAAGGGCCCACAGCATAAAGGGGTGTCCACAGCATTTCCACAGCAATCGCATCAGCCCGAGAGACGGGCTCCACCTCTTGTTGTCGCGGAAGTTACTGGCCGGGTGCTGAGGACGGGCATTCATTGTTCCGACAACTGTAGAGGGCGTTTACTAGGCCGGCCGTGGTTACCGGGTCTTCAGCGACCTCCACAAAACCACAAAAGGAGGTGCGTCCCTGTCGTAGAGCTCCGTCTTCGCGTGCGTTGCCCAACCACCACTGAGCAACAGAGCTTATCCGAAAGAAACCGCCCGCTGTGACCCGCGCTGTTTGCTACGACCTTGTGTTGTAATGGCGGCGGACGACTCCACCATGACCGCAGTCCCCGAGCAAAGCGACACAAGGCACCCATTCCCACCTCTCGCAGCGGGCAGTCAGCGAGGGGCTTCACTCCTCAAGCACCCCATAACTTCTTTTCTGTGTTACAGAAAAGTACCGCAGAGTCGGGGGCTGCTTCCACCTGACACTCTCGAATGAGTTGCTCGTGTGGCCACTCATCTCCATCTCCAACGCATTAATGGTGGGGTGTCCACCGTACATTTCCATTCATCCTGATGACTGGCACCAGGGGCCCTAGACAAAGTGCATTCGATTCGATTCGCTAAATAAAAATTTCGCTAAATCACGTGATACTTCCCATACATTTATTCTATCGAACTTCGTTATCGTTTTTAAAATGGCACTTTGTCTAGGGCCCCTGGGGCCTAGACAAATCACGCGAAGGCATATGTGTCGTTCATTGTAAAAGTGAACTATCTCCTTGTAACTGAATTTTAGAATAACGAGCTTTTTGCGAATTATAGTGTAGGAAAAAAAAATAAGCATTCATTCATTGTTTTCATCTATGGGATTTTAATGCAACTATTGGAGTTACTTCACTTTTATATTGAAAGTTATGACTAAATGTGATACAATTAGGCAAGAAAAGATGGTTTTAAAAATAGGGAGTTACACCACTGTTACAATGAACGACACATATGTCAATCCCATACTTTTTATTTTTAGCGAATCGAATCGATTTTCTCTATTCTCTATGGTTTGTGGTAATTATATTGGCTGTGGCTCTCCAAACTCCACTCCCCGTGGACGTGTAAGTATATAGTGTTCTGTGGTGTGTGTTGATTTATGCAAGAATGTATTATTTTTTCTGTTGCTTTGTTTTGGTTTATTTATTTATATTGTTAGATATAGAAATAATAAAATAAAAATGAACAAAGACCAGGAGAAGATACTTAATTATCTGATATCTGTTGAAAAATTAGCAGAAGAAATACTATCTGATAAACGAGAAATAATAACGTTAGATAAGAGAAGAAATCACAATAGAGAAGCCCTACGACACCTTTCCAAAACATCACAACCCAAATGCTGGATTACCGTAGGTTCAGTGCTCGTTAAGCACAAGTTAGAAGAAACAAAGTCTCTATTAGAAAGTGATCAGAAACAACTAAATATAGATATAAACAAACTTCGCAGCGACCTGAGAGTAAAAGTAAATAATTTAAGAGATTTAGAAATGCAACCTCCAGTGCCAGGTCTTACATTGATTCCCATGAATCAAAAGGAAACTGAAGGATTATCAAATGCAGGGCTATTCCAATAATTGTCTGTTAAAAATATATACCTAATATTTTGCTTGTAATTGTAGAATATGTTAGCAAGTTAACGATCATTGAAAGAACAACCGGTTCAATCTGTATACAAAATCATAATGGTATAATTTTCATGCGATTACCATTGCAAGCGGCCTTTTGTTGAAAATTTTTGTTTTATTTTAAAGACTAGGTGTTAAAACTCAGTTTTTGTAATGAGTTTGACCCAACTCAAATTTTGCATTTTTGTATCAGCTGTACTGAAATAAATAAATAAAATGAAATTTGCACGAGTTTTTTATGAGAGGAGGTACCCCAAGAAATGTTAGCCTTATAAAATACTGTACAACAGAATCTTAAAATTGAAAATATATCTTATAAGACTTCGCTGGGGCCAGAAGGTGCTCGAGTGGAGGCCACGGATCAGCAAGCGCAGCGTAGAAAGTCCATCTACAAGGTGCACAGACGACCTAATAAAGGCCGCGGGTCAACAGTGGGAAATTATGTCCAGCAGTGGACATCCTGTGGCTGAGATGATGATAAGACCTCCCAAATGACTGTATTTATTATTCCCTGAGACCGCATGGTGGGTGACTGCTTTGTCCTACTCAATCTCAATAATAAAATATGTTTTAGTCACAAAGATTTTGTATTTGACAGATTCTTATATAAAACTAAATTCTCTACAATATTTACTTGTATGTCACTTTTATTGTAACCCCGCCATTTTTGTAAAATCTTTGAAAAGTAGTAGCCACACAAAAAGTTTTTGAAAGATAATTTACTTTTAGAAAAGCAGTTTGGTTTCATTCATCTACACACACAGTTACTGAATTCTTGAAAAATATATTTGAGGAATGGGAGGAGTCGCATGATTTTCTTAGTATTTTTTGCGTCCAAAGCCTTTATGATTCGATACTTACCTTACCTATAAGGTAATAAAGAAAATCCACTGTGGAATTAGAAAATAAATGCTTTGTTTATTTTCAAACATCATTTTCAAGGTGTGTCAAATTGTTAATAAATAAAAAAGCAAATATTTTATAGTTTTTAATGGGCTAAGATTCTCAAATAAAAGTCATTAAATATAATTTTAATATGCACAGTTATATCTTTATACATGTAAATAATATAGTACATAGCAAATAAATAATAAATATTCCCAAAATTTTTGGATTCATTCATTAATAAAAATATTATTGTAGTTTGGTGTGATAATAATGACTAAAAATGCCAATTTGTAACATGAAATTGTAATTTCCTATTTTCAAAAAAATCTTACCAATATTATACTTTCAAAGATGTTAATTAAAGTTTTTGCCTATACATCTAAAACCTATTACATCAAACAGTCATAAAAAACACATTAATTTAATATAATTTGTCAGTAAATAAAATGTCTCCCAACTTAGGCTAAAACTAAAACCTAGAAATATTTTATGAACCTGTTTGATGTAATAAGAACTCGATTCACGCAAGAAAAGTCTTTTCATCGTACCTCGTTTGCAAATAAAAGTGTACAATAGCAAATATTTTTTTATAACTTTCAGTTATTGACTTCAGTTAAAGTGACAGATTTAAATGACAGTGCAAAATTCAAATTATTTTTTCCATGGTGAGTTGAGGTGATAGAATTGTTTTGTTTAATAATGTACACAATTTAACTAAGATTTATAAAAGAAAAAACATCTTTGAACGTATAAAATAAAGTCTTCCAAAAGCTCTTCCTATAATAAATCCCATAATGTTAATTCCTATTTTGTCATGGCATTTTCTCCCGATATTATAACCAATATTATTCATTATCACCCAACTAGCTTAACATTATGAACAAATATGGCATGTATGAATTAACAGCTGGTTACAATTATTACAGTAATACCTAACAAAAGTAAACATTTGCAACATAAAAACCTAAGCGGTAATTAACTTATAGAATAATTCTTCAATATCAAAAAACATCTATCCTATAGGTTATTGCTTACTTTATAATAGTTCCTTACTATCTTGTATTGAAACAATATAATATTCAGTACAAAATGCCACATTTATTATAAAGATTTGGGCGTTGTTCAAACGATTGATTGTATTTTGTGGATCATCGTCTTTTTGAGCACTTGGATTTCTTAGAAAAATCATATAAACCATCACAACTCTTTTTAATTTTCAAATTGCCAAAGCACGTGGTTGAATTTGGTGAGTTTGTGGTAGGGTAAGTTAGGGTAGGGTAGAATAGGTAGTGATGTCACTACCAGTTGGCCATTCCCGGCTTGTTGAGTGTCATGAAATATATCTGACAGGATGAACCACCCTTTGCGGACGAGAAGAATACTTTGTCGTTGCGCTCGCACAGGAACTTGAGTCGCTGGGCTTTCTTGTGCATGAACACTCCATCCAAGTGACCGCTCTCCACTGACCGGATCTCTATCGCTTTATTGCCCCATCCCATTATTTGTCCAGTGCCAATGTACGCTACCGATGTTGGCATTTCGCCCCACTAAAAAAAAAAATGTAATATTAGCAACAAAACAAAAACTCATATAGAATAAGAAACTGGTTTAAAAATTTTCGCTCTCAAGATTTCTCACTGAAAGAAGACTAACGTTCTGGCAGACCTTCTGAAGTTGAAAACAAAAATTATAACTGTGCAATAGACAGCTTTCTTAAAAAAATTTGCATAAAGTTTATCTTAAGTATCTTAAGCATAAGTAATCTTGTCTTTTATACATGAAAATTAAATAGTTTATTTATTATTTTGGTAATAGAATAAATTTTGCACATTTTAGTTGCTAAAGAGGTCGTAGTATATAATAGTGAAGGTCAAGGGAATCTCAAAAAAGTGCACACAGCAGATTTTAATTTGACAACAACGATATATATAATCCAAAACTGAGGTCATAAAATATTGAAAGTTACCTGTAAAACGATATTTTTGCTAACGCGTCCGTACGTGTTGACGTAAACACCTTCATTATCGTAGCACAGCAGCAGTTGCACTCCATTCGAATTCGGAAGAGGAACAATGCAATGTGGAACAATTGCACCCTGTGTCTGAAAATATTACATTTTTATTACTATTGCCAGTTTAAAAACACCACATTTTTTTAAGCCGGACCGCCAGTTGATATGAAGTAATCCGTGTTTATTCTGAGAAAAAAATAATTAAATGACTACACACGACAACTAATTACAAGTGTTCGCAGTATTGATTGTTTGACAGCTGCTGTCATTTGGCTATCATCCATATTAAGTTGATATTAAGTTTAACTTTTAAATATATTTTAAACACAGCCGTTGTTATTATTTTAAACATCTTTTGCGGCGGGTAAGACCGTTTGCTGGTGAGGCAACGCCAATATTTGGCTAACACTGGTGGTACTAATATGTATTTTTTAAATAACTCAAAGATGAATCGCTTGTTTAGAGCCTTTTTTTATCCATTATTATTAGTAAATTTGTTGATGTGTTTAAATAACAAACAATGTTATCAAATTAAGTTTGTATTGTATTCATGAAATAACTTTACAGAAATATGACCGATTTATACAAACTAATTAAACTTTGGCTTGAACCGAAATAACTTTTACACAGTAGAAACAATGAACTCACATGCTTTGGAATATAAATGTCATAGACGGAAGCGGTGTCCAAATCGACAGCGTGGAAGCCATCTGCAGAGCCATAGATAACTTTCAGTCTTGTACCTTCTTCTATGGTAAGGTCAACTAATAATGGCCTGTAACATTAAAACATACAGTAAGTACATCTGCAAAAAAAGCATAATGTATGCAGTAAAAAATTTTTTATCTAACCTGTGCTGCAGTTCTCCGAAATTTTTAAATGCCATAAATTTATGATATGGTTTTGGCGCCCAAGCGTAAATCTCAATGGAATCTTTCAATGCGATCACTAAGAACTTGATCCGTTCGTATTTCACAATGCGAAAGTGGACTGCCCCCTGCAGTTCACCAACATTTATCCAGCCATTTCTTCTTTCTACTTGCTGCTGTAATATTGTATAACATTATTGTATAAATCCTACTAATATTATAAATGCGAAAGTGTGTGAGGATGGATGTATGCAAGTTGGTTATCTTTCACGTAAAAACTACTGAACAGATTTGGATGAAATTTAGCAAACAGTTTATTACCTGGATTAACATATAGGATACTATTTACGCTGGAAAAATGTTAGGTTCCCGAGGGAACGTCTAAATATGTTGTGTATTAGCTAGGTTGCCTGTCCATTTGATGGAATCTGGCTACACAAGATAAATCAGAGGAGTTGCTATTATTTTGCCAAGTCTGATAAGATCACTTTTAGCATTAAGACCCCTTGGAGCTTTGTATTTTTGTTACTAAATCAAAATAACCTTTGAGCTGATTAGGTAAAAACCACAGGTATTTTCAGGGGGTAAAGCATTTTTACTTTTATAAATTCATTAAATACTTAATTTCTTATCAATGTTCACATTATAGCATAAATTAATATAAACTATGTATAAAAAAAAACATACATCATTAACTCCATCAGTGCGCAGGATCTTCGACTTTAGCCAGCTCAAGTAATAAACACGAACGCGATTTTTCTTTCCGGAGACAGTTACAAGAATGTTTTGTCCTTCTAACACTTCCATCTGCTGGAAGCGGCGTCTTGAGATCAATTGATACACTTTGCCCTGACCGCTGCGGTCTAGTAGCATTAACCCATTTTCTGTGCCAATGAGTAAATTAACTCCTGCAAATAAACAATATGTTATTACACATTGGTGGTCTCAAAGCATTTCAAACTTATTTTGAAGTAAATGACATTACACATAAAACCACAACTAAAAAATATTTTATGAAATTTTGAAAGAAAACGTAATTAGCAAAAGTATAATAGTAAATAGCAGTGTCACCATCAGACGTAATAGACTTCTGCCAACTTGTTTTCTAATCTAAACAATATGAAACGTACATTGTGGAATTAACTTGAATTAATTTAGCAATTCATTCTACACATATTTAGTTTTTCTATGGTCACAATTTTCCTTCCTTTGCAAAGATTGTGAAAACTATGAGGAAGTTACGTATTAAAATTGGAAATTACAAAATTCATGGTGGTCTCTAATCAGTCCTCGTATGCGAGTACCTACTGCAAAGAGAGAAATGAAAGTGAAAACTGACCCCAGAGCGCGGCGCAGAGTATCTCCGAGTTGAAGCGCTTCTTGTACTTGCGAATCTCGGGCGTGTCGGAGGAGAGGTCGTGCCCGGTGGGCGTGACGTTGACGTTGACGTGGCTCTCGCGGCGCGACGCGTTGCCGGAGCCGCCGCCGGTGCCGGTGCCGCTGCCCGTGGAGCCGGCGCCGAAGCCGAACGTGAGGAACGAGCGCTGCTTCTGTTGCAATGGGAGGAACTGGTGTTGCGAGCCCACCGATGAGCCGCTCGGCGACTGCTGTAGCGCGTGCGACACGAACGACTTGGACGGGGTGGACTGGGCCGAGGACGGGAGCGGGTGGTGTTGGTGGTGGAGGGGCGTCGCGACCGCTTGCCTATACTGGAAACATCAACTCAATATGTACTCATTGTTAGGGAATGTTTGCAATCTGGCAATACCCCTGGGCCACGAAACCAACGCTCGAAGCGAATTCGCTAAACAAATGCTTATTGTTCATGTAAGAGGCCACAACGCGGCGCTGCAAATTGCATCGATTTTTTTAAAGCTGGACTTGCAATGCTAAGCGTGGTTTTGTGGCCAAAACCTGATATTAGGATTTTGGAAAATATCCTTTTTTTATAAATCTTTAAAATATATTTAATTTAAGCCAAGCCTAAGTAAGAGTGATACCAAATTATAATTAATGTTGAGTATATGTCTACCAGAAAGAAAATATCAGGATAATAAATTATCTTACGGTATTGCGGGATAATAATTATCTTGTCTTGATATTCGTTCTTATCACCAGCCGGAAGTATAGTCGGCATTCGTCTACTAGCATTCAGCACTGATGGATGACAATGCAGATTCACTGTGAGTCTCAGTATACTCATATTTAGCTCGTAGTTGGCAGCCGACTATACCTCCTCTGGTATGTAACCTAGTGAAATTAACCCTTGAATAACTTCTAGGATGCAATCTCTAAGACTTCTAAGACTTGACTTTGACTAATGAGTCAGAATCAGCTAAAAGATATGAGTGCGAAATTGTGGAATGAGATTTAATGGGATCAGTGCTAAAAAAATTGTTGCAAGGTTGTACATTATTAATGTATACTCTAAATTGTCTTGTCCTTGTCTTTTAAGGAATCTATAATGAAATCCCAAGTAACTTAATATTTATTTTTGAAGTAAAAATTCTTTGCGTAAAGTCGAATATTGTGCGACTTTTCAGTGCAACGATCACGTGACGCTTCTTGTAATGTTTTTTAGATGACATCAACCACTTACATTTAATCGCTAGAGAAGTTTCACTTCTGACAGCGTACTCTGTACACGCGCATATTTTATTTAAATATAAATGGTAGTATTCTAAGTGTGCCTTTTGTTTTCTAACGCTGAGGCGGAAGTTTACTGGGTCTATAAAGGGAACATTTAATTATTGCGTATCTATAAATTATCGTAAGTAGTTGATTCGGGTTAGTCGAAATCCATCTCCCAATTATTAGTTGTCATTTCAAATAATACATTTGGAAAGTTATTACAGATTGATGACCATCTACAACATGATTGACATATACTCGTGTGTGAAATGCATGGAACTGTTAAGAGCAGGCAATCGACTGAGTGAACAATGAGTGGGGCATACATTCGATTTTGTGTTTACATACATGGAAAGTGTAAAACTTATTTAATGAGATGTACGACATGAATTTCTCGGTTAATCGCAATCAATCAAATATTTCAGACATTGCCTTTTCGCTCTCCAATTAAAATAGTCAGTGAAGTCCACAGTTAGGTTTTTCTTAGTTAAGTTAGCTTTCCACTTGCCCCATAATTATTATAATATTAAAGTTAATTGCTACACAAGTTATTTTACGCTACTAATATAGGCTGAAAAAGGACTTTACTTTATTGCGATGCGAACATACACACTCTCGTGTTTATATATAGATAACTATTATTTCACAACCAGATTTCGTGGCGGTTATTTAAGCTTGTTGCCAATTTATAATCTCGAAAGCCATATTGATCAACATAACCATTCGGTAGATACAAGTATATGGAAGCATGTCTAAACAATGCATAAATATAGGAAGAAAAATGAATAGCTAATACCTCGAAACAAACAACATTCTATAAGAAATTTACACAAGCATTTTCTCTGTTGCATCAATTCTTTTCGTACTTACGCAGTTTGAACGGCTCCCTGCAAACCGGTCGCGGTTCGTGCCTCCCGGTGTTTGCATGATTGACAACCATTCAATTAACATTAATGACATTTTCAAAGCAAAATACAAAGCTACACACGACTTACTTTTACTCTCTGATAGTAATGGCTATCTATCGAAATAAGCTTCTTATTCAAAACTGTTACTATTTATTTATTGACATTATACACTAATATTGAAAATCCCATGTGATGTTAAATGTGTGAACATTTAATGATTTCATTTACACTCCCAAACAAATTTAGCAAAATATTGACAGCAAATAAAGCTTTAATAAGAGTCAGTTCACACCGAGACAGACGCGACGCTGTGCACATTTTAAAGTAGCGATTCAATATAGAGTTAACTTACTACGCAAGTTCAGTGAGTATGCGATGCGTATCACACCACTTTCACGTACTCATTGAACTGCATACCTTTTTGTTTAGTAAATAAGTTAGTATATATTGTATTATTACTTTAAAGAGAGCGCGTCGCGTGTGGACTGACGCTTACTAGTGTAGAGTTGTAAAGACTGAACTGCACATGGAATAGGAATGTTGACTGTGTTGAAATAAAACTACAATCTAAACCGCTAAACGGCAATTTCCATAATAGAATACCTAAAAAATAAAGAATATTTTTCTTTATTTCTTTAAAGAATCTAATTTTTATTTCATAATCGAAATGCATTTAAATCACTCTTAAGTTACGTGACAACGAACACCAATCAAAGTGCTAGACGTCACTCGTTCGCAAACAACACCTCTGTAGACAGACTACGTCGTTCACTAACATTTCTTGATCTGGGAACAAGTGACGTTACAACAGTCACGTAATAAGTGTTAAAAGTTTTGGAGTGAAATTTGAAATGTAATTTAAAATACACGATTTTTAAAGTATTAGTTGTATTAAAAAGATAATATTAAATTAAATATTTGGGGGGCTATATTAGGTACTTAAAACACTTTCCCAAAAATAGTCAACATCTCTATTAGTGCTTTGTTTGAATATAAAAGTAGCGATATTAATGATGTTACCTCCTCGCTGGTGGATTTGTCGTGCCGTGGCGGCGTGGTCGGTTGGCCCGCTTGACTGAGCAGGTCGGGCAGAACCGAACTGGTGCGAGAACCGCCCCCTTCTGCGCCGCTCGAACGGCCCTACAACACGCGGTTAACTTCAATCAAGTGTCTGCCCCGCATATCCCTGGATCTATAACTAACACTTACAATCAATGATATTTAAAAACACAACATTCACACTGGCTAACATTTTTTATGTTTAAAAGTGTCTTAAGTAACTTGAACAATCTCAAAACAAAAAAATATTACTAAAGATGACAAATCTTGATTCACTACATATAATTTTGAAATTATGTAGGTCTGGTGTTTTGGGAATCTGGCCATTCAAAACGACCATTAGGAAAGTGAAAAAAAAAAAAAATACTGTTCACAATTTTTCATTGATAACACTAAAGGTTGTCAATAGCTACTAAACAAAATGAAAATCGGTTCATAAAAAATGAGAAACAGTTACTGATTTTTGTCTACGCCTATTTATAAAGAGAAGATATTCAGTTTATGTCTTCAGAATGCAGTAGTGGTATCACTATTGTTAAAAAGTTATTTTATAGTTGTATTACCACAAGCTTATATATTTTTATACTTCTCCCTCTAGCTGCAATAAATTTTTTATAAAGGGAATTAAAAAAACAATATTGTATTATTTGTTTCAATGAATTTACAGTGCGTAAATGGTCAAATGGCGTAATAAATAAAATCTAATAATTTGTTTATGGTAGGTTGGGCTATTTGCCATTTTTATTATAATAATAATTTAAAAATTAACCCAGCGATCCGAGTTAATTTTTAATAAACACCATAAGTTTAAGGTCTTTAAATTATTATGCGTTCACGTAAGAGCTGTGTTAATGATTAACAATTATAAAAAAACAGCGCGACAAACACAAACACAGCAGCCAAACATGCAAACACATTCACAATATAGAGATGATTGTTGATTTCACAGTGTTTTATGATATTCGTTAGCTTTCATTCATATAGTTGTTTATTTAGTGTCGAATGTTGCACAGGTGTCTTCGATGAGTTCATTCGTAACGTTTTTGTTGGCAGGAAGACGGTAGACACGCACGGATATTAAGATGGAGCAATAAACAGTTAGATTTGTTAGAATTTGTTACATTGTTATACTAATGATGAAAATAGCTAAGTAATTGTGATATATTATATCGTAGGTAAACCATGATAAATATAACCCTCACCAATTATGACAATGATCTTCACCAATTAATTGAAGACTATCACGCCAAATTGTAAGACGTGTGAGCAATAACATTATATGAATACATACAATAATAATTACGATAAAAAAAATTATATATAAATAAAATTTTATGTTATTATAAATATAGCTCGAAAATCTTTTACATTCCCATAACATTAGGCGTAGCACGGACATCAAGAGTAGCATGGACATTATAGTCAAAAATTATCTTCTTTTGACTATCAGAGACAGTATAGACTATAAAGTTATTACAAAGGTTAGGTAGCGATATATAATATATATTTCATGATTAAGGGATCACAGAGCGCGTACAACCCTGGTAGTTACTACGATGCAAGATCGGATAAGTGTGCGACCTCACATGTCTCTTCAGTTATATTTTGTGCGCGCCCGTACTACGCCTGACAGACAAAACTAGCAATTGAGCAATTAACAACGTCTTCAACTACACCAAGCGTTAATTCAATTAATGTCATCGTGTTAGTCGAACCATGAGTTAGAAGAACACACCCCTCACACCATATAAGATTGTGTCAGTAAAAACAAAACATGTCCTGAGCGGGGAGAGAGCAAACATTACCTGATCCTGAGCGAGTACCGCTTCCTGCCCACAATTCGCTATTTCAGCGTTCTTGTTATATTGTGAATTTCTTCTAAATATTATGTCAGATTCAGTCTTTTCTCTGCGCGGCCTCATCACCGCCGGCTCCGCGTCTAGCGTAAGATCCGGTGTGGCGGCCTTTTCGAAGGAAGCGGTCATCGTGAAGCAGACACTAGCGGCCGTTGAATCGCTGTTAACACTGCTCTGCCTACTTGGACCGCCACCGCCGGACCCGGCACTGTCCTGTCTCAGTAGCGCTGCTACACTCTTCAAGGCCTCTATGGGATTCCCACTGGATGAGGCCTTCCTATCCGCAATCCTCTTATCATTCTTCTTTACTTCACCCTGCGCGGACATCTTCAGGCTGTCATTCATCTTAATAAAGTCCGTCAATATGGGCTCGCCGGTTGGCGTTTTTGCGGACTGTTTGCGCGAATTGTTAAATATGCCACTAGATCTCTGCTTGTTCGCTCCGGCCTGATTTTCGTGTTTCGGAAAATATATGGCCGAGTGTCGTGTACTAGACAGAGGGAAGAGATCGGAGTTCTCTCTGCGGAACCCTCTGAAAAATCTATTCGGAGAGTTGAACTCCTGATCGGTTTCCTTTTTAAACTTGTCATTCGATTTGTCCGCCGACTTGTTGAATAGCTGTTTGTGCCTCGATGGTGGAGTGGCGATTGCCTTGTATTTGGCGCACGCGTCTTCCATCTCTATCCGCGATTGCCTCTGCAGTTGCGCTCGTTTCTGTTCAGTCTCCTTAGCAATTGGCTTCGAATCCTTGCTTTCAACGGATTTCTTCGGAAAGAATCTATCAAACTCCCAGTCTCTCAGTAGCACCGCTTCTTCGAAATCCGACTGCTTCTCATTTTCTTTCTGATTATTGGACCGGATCCAAATAAAAAGTACACATAAATAAAACAAAAAAACAAAAACACACAAATAAAAGAATACCATCATAATATTATTATTTTGCTCACTAATCTTACATTGGCGTGAAAAACTATATTCCCCCATTCAGACAAGGATTAAGTTGATATGTCTCGCATTTAACTAAGACCTAAAGTGACCATTCATATGACATGAGTATTGTGGTCGGAAGGAAAATATTCTCTTGGAAACACAGAATGTAATGACGAATATTAAGTGTTAACACAAATAAGCGTTGGTGAGGTGAAACCACACACTTACAATAGCAGACGAAACATTGAATTCACTACTGTGACAGGGACCCATATTATTATACCCATATACCTATTAGCACTTAATGGTTGACGTAGCCGAACGCGACAGCGTTTCAGATGTTATGGCCAGCAGATTTGGCCGGGTTAAAACAGCAGGGTCTGTTATATGCTGTTATGTTAGTAGAGTTGCTGACTTACTACTTTAGACCTAGTTTTATGTAACGTGTTTCTATCCGTTCCTTCTTATAGGCCATATATGTAGATCTAACTTTATTATATATTTTTTTGTCAGCTAATAACATTTGTAATTTTTTTTTATTTTTTTGTTATTAACAATAGCCTTTAAATTATATATTTGACGTGATAAAACAGTAAACGGTTCGAAAGAATGTATACAAAATACGAAACTAGGTACTGCAAAGAATATTACCCCAAAGATAGTCGGCAAGACCTGCCACAGTTTGCGTTACGTCTGCTATTGGTTGCTATTGGTATTCGCGATAGAGACAGGGCGAGAGGTAGAGTGAAAGAGACACTGACCCGCTTCATGACGAGAGTGCGATCGGCGTGGTCGTCGTCGTCGGGCGTGGGGGGAAGGGGCCGAGTGGGCGCCCCCCCTCCAGCCGTCCCCCCGCCGCCCCGCGCACCTGCGCCGTCCTCCGCCACGGCACTCAGGCCCGGTCTGTAGCAGAACTCGGGACTGACAAGCGGAACCAAAACAGAATGGGGACAGGGTGGGGCGAACCAAAAATGGGGCCAGTAAACGCAAATAATAGAGAACAAAAGATACACTTTATGAAACAATGCACGGTTGCGTCTATAAACAATAGAATATAAGACTACAGGTGACTTTCTTTAAAGTAAAACTTGTTTACGCGCAATAACAGTAAAATTTCAAGGTCAAATTTTGTATGACGCTTCAAGTAACGTTTCTGCATGACATCACTGAAGTGAAACTTCTTTTTCAATCAATAAATAGTAACTAATTTCTTAGAAAGTGACATATTTTCACGGTTCACAACAAAAGACGACTCTGAATTGAATTGTTTAAGCTAAGCGTCTTGTATGTGACCATTTGTAGCTTGGCACGTACAGTGTGACCTTAACCTTAGACTTTTGAATAAGTGAAAGCCTTGTGCGGCAGTATTTTGATTTCATATCAGTAGTATATCAATAGTATAGTAGCGAGAATGAATACTGACAGCGGTTTTGGAGGATCGCTGGCCAGTAGCGTGCCGTCGTTTCGTACGCGACCGCCGCTCTCCTCAGCGTCCGACTCGCTATCGGAATCCTCGAAAGGTGGTTCTGGGGCGTTCCTCTCCACCGGTGGACCTGAAATTCATTGTCAACCAATTTTATAAAATCCCCTCTTCCTATGTAGTATTTTGTTGGAAATGTTTTCAACGCCGTCAAGGCACATGACGGAAGTCATTTTTCAATTAATTAGCACGCCTGGTTGCCGCGACCAAGCGTCATTGGCCTCTCGTTGGCCTCATTGGTCTAATCGTAAGAAAGCTCATAATCGCTCAACGTGCTTTGAAGAGAGCTGCTCAGCTCAGCTTTGCCCAGCGGTCAGGCGAACAAAAGTCAGGCGAACAAAAACAAAGTAAACATTAGTTGGTTCTCGAGTGGAGACTACGGACCCGCAAATGCAGCGCAGGACGTGATTTAATAAGTCCGCTTTGACAGTGGATCCGGTCTGCTTCTGACCTGTCCTATTCGGAAATTATGGAGGAGGCCCTATCTCCAGTAGTTGTCGTCCTATGGCTGAGATGATGAGTAAAACAATACTTTAACTACAATCGTAGGAAAGTAAATTTCCTTAAAGCGAGGCTACAGGGAGGGAATTATCGGCTACTGCAGTTTCCATTTAGAAATATGGTATTTATTATATTTATTTGATATGGTAGCTTTGAGCTTCATAAACTGAAAAGCCAACTCACCTTGTCCGTTAGTTGGCGCACGAGGCGGTCTGTTAGGCGGTTCGTTGCCGGAAACAACTCCAAGCTCATTAAGTTGCGCCGCCAACTTATCCAAATCCTATAATATGAAAAATACAAATATTATTCTTTAATTTTACTCAAAATCTAAACTGACTGACTGGTAAAAAAAGCTAAAACAAACCTCGGGTCTTCGCGGTGGAGGAAGCTGCAGTTGAAGTAAATCGGATGTGCAAAGAAAGATAACAGCGTGACATGGAAAACAAAACAAAAAGCAAATAAAAATTAATTAACTTAACAAAGGGTCGCTTAAAATAATGTTTTCATTTCATTTTCATTTCCAATTCTGACATATTCAGACTCTGCCAATAAAATTACCAACGGTTAGTGTGTGATCCAATAAGATATGGACACAATAAATATTGCTTAATAATGAATCATTATAAATATTATGTTACACAAATTTGTGCATCTTATTTTTATTTTATTTCAAAAGGTACCCACTTACTTAAAAGGTACACAATTAAAATTAAATAAGTGGGTTAATCCCACTTATTTAATTCACTTATTTATGGCAATATTGGTGCAAAACACATAAAATGGTATGAGGAAATTGCTTTTGCTTTATTGATTTATTAACAGTTAAAATATATTTAATTATTGCAATTTTGCTCTTCCAAGGCATCTACTTAGGATCCCCTTTGCAAAAAATCATTGCTAAAGAATAATTTCACATTATAATTCTCTATTATTTGAAGACATCTTGTAGAAAGTAGAATACATAAAAATATTATATTACCTTCATACACACTTAAAACATACTGATAATATAGGCAAAATGTTTGGCAACATACTGATATTGTACTGAAAACTATTTTACTAAGTATATTAATGTTTTATTTTAGAAAATATAATAACGAATTGTATGTTTTGATTCAATAAATTACAAGCAATTGTGTTTAAAACGATAACAAAAGCATAAATATGCTTTTGTTATCGTGGTTACAATCACCAAATTTCTTATGAGAGATTCGTTTAATCAGTGACTTAATTATGTTTACTGTTTATTTAAATGTACAAAACTTTTAGGAAACTTGATTTTGCTTTGCGTATAACGATAATGTCGAAAGTATTCACGCTTGAGAAACGTAAGTAATTTGTAGAAACAGCAAAATAAGGTTGGCAAAAAAGGAATTTCTTTTAACTATTGCCTGTTGTGGATCCTTATTGAGTTTAAATTTATCTATAACAGGTATAATTTGAAGATTTAAACAAACTCAATTAAGTTTTAACTCACAATTTTTTTAAAATCTTTTTACAGCAAGTTTTTTACACGGCGCCAATAACATTGTTAATGGGTTTCAGTGGCTCTTGTTTGAATGTTTCAACCAGATATTAGACAAATCAATCGCGGTAGAATTGAACATTAAAACATGATACACGCACAATTATTTGAAACTAACTTTTGCCCGCAACTTCATCCGCGCCCCTTTTTCTTAGGTATTAATCAACGCCTTGCAATCCTCACAAACTTACGTGTAATTATAATATTAGTTAGGAAGTGAGGATACGATATTTGGAAATGCGAAGCAATAGTTTCATATAAAGGCACCATAATAATCGTCATGTAATCTCGCCAGCATCACAACTCAAGTCATTAGTTTTGTTTCTAGATGTAAAAGTGATGGTGAAAAGTAGTAAGTGTGCGTTTGTTTACCATAGGCTTGAATATGTGGTGTGAGCCGGGCGGGGCGGGAGGAGCTCCTGCGGGCGGCGTCCCGTTGTTGGAGCCCGAACTGTTTGAGGAGCCCGAGGACTTCGGCGTCGGAGGCAGAGGTCTATCAACATTGCGACTATATTTTGCAAAAATATACAAAAGCATTTGTACATAGTCTTTAGAATTGTGTACTCCCCATAGTACGTGTATTATTTTTTTGGTAGTTTTATCTATAACTGTAATAGATGACACGCCGAATCCGTTCCATACAAAATCCATCATAAAATGAATTTTATACGTATTTTTTTCGTGAAAATTTCCGTTGTTTTAATAGTTATTCTGCTATTCGGGAAAGAGACAAATTTAACAAATCAAAGGTCATAAAAGTTAGTTCAGCCGTTTTAGTTATAAATGTCGCGTTCTAGAGTAGAAATATTGAATACTAGTACCGGCTGTGAGCTGTCGGCGTCGCGACGCCAACATTTGGCCACACTTTGGTCAACACTTTGGCGGAACTAATTTATTTTTTTATGTTTAACATTGTCTTGTTTTTTTTTTTAAGTGTCGTACTGTAGTAATAAATTTTTCATTTAGGATGTTTATAACATTCACCTGTATCTGTTGGGCTGTTGCGCCTGTGGATCCGGCACAACGATCAGTCTTTGTGGAATGGAGGGTCTCGCAGGCGGCCCGGGTTCTGTATGAATGACAGACGAAACATCAATAAGATACAGCTTTAAAAAATTTTTCCCTATATAAAAGTCTTTATGTGTAATAAAATATGTAAATAAACGTGAAAAATCTACATGTTACCATTCATATTGTTCTCTAAGATAGAATATAGTGAAATGAAATGCATATTTAAGGACAAGTAGATAATAAAAAATTCAACTAAACACTCAACCAATGGTGCATTGAGTGCGTCGAGCGTACTAACTGGCAACGTGGATACACGGCGTCTTTTTAGTTTAGGTAGACCTATCACCGCAGATAAAACAGATAAAGGTTGACTGACTCTTTCCGTTAAGTAGTTTTTGAGATCATCGCAAACATATAGACAGACAGACGCGGCGAGGGTTATAAGGATAAATAAAGCGTCGGTTTACCTGGTATTTCTTCACGCTCTTCACGTTTGCTGTTGCGTTTAGGGGGTGGCTGTGGCTGAGCAGCTTCGGCGACCGGTCTGATTACAAAAATATATAAAATTAATACAGACTGGGCAGAAAACATTTACCATCTCTCGTAAGCATGGTCCGATCTGTTATCGTGAGTTTACAAGCGTAAAAATATGTCTGTATATCGGAAGCAAACAATCCTAAGTCACATTTAGCAAATTATTAAGTAAGCACGATAGACATCTGAGTATAAGCATGTAACAAGTTGAACTTGTAACATATAATCAAAAGCGAAACTTTTTTGTCTTATTTATAGGTATTATTTATAGTATACCAGTTGAATAGAGCGTAAAATACTTATTCCAATGGCATCATAGTGTTTTTTAAATAAACTTAGGATGTATACCTCCGGTATACAGAATATACACCTGTAAATTTATGTTTTTAAACTCACCGGCCCTCCTGTATTTGCTGGAAGTTTCTGCGCAGCGTATCGCCACCTTGGTGGGCAGCCGCGTTGTGGACTATTGAGGAGGGTTCACCGGCAACAGCATTCTCATCTTCCTCGCCCTCCGACCCAGAGTACTTGTAGTCATCTCGCACCGAGTTATCCTGCTTTCTCTTTTTACACCTGTCTATGTGATCCTTCAACTGTATCCTCACCTGTCTCTCTGTTGGTTGATCTCTGGGAACAGTTAACATTACATTATTACCAAATTTTCTCCAACCTTATTGGCATCAAAAACATAACTGTTATCAATCACAGTGATCGAAATATACAATGTATCCGTTGTATAACTAGCCATGAAAATGATTTTCATATGTAAGCAAACAAAAAAGATGCCAAAATAGGAAATTATTTATTGAAAACATTGTGTACCTACTACTATGTAAACAGGGAGCATTTTTAGTTAAATATTGTTTGTACATTAGCGACTCACCTTATGAAAGGATGTTTCAAGAGTTGTTCAGTGTAAGGCCTCTGGTGATAATCTTTCACAAGTACAGTCTCAATGAAACTGTGGAATTTTTTTGCCCATTTCTTTGACTTCAAACGTGGTGGTGGATTTCTGTGCACAAAAATAAATATTGATAAAACTACGAGTATATAATATAAGTATAGGTCGCGCAGCGGATTAAGACTTCTCGGCAAATGTAGAGTACTTTGTTAATGATACATACCTGGGTATGAGGAACAAGGCTCTCATTGGATGAAGATCACACAAGGGTGGCTGACTTTCAGCCATTTCGAGAGCAGTGATGCCGAGTGACCAGAGATCGGACCTATTGTCATAGGTCGCATCAGGGTTTTCATCGCATGCAATCACTTCAGGAGCCATCCAGTACGGTGTACCGATAAAGGTATTTCTCCTGCCAATTGTTCTGTCCAATTGTGCAGAAACACCAAAGTCCACTGGTAACATACATTAATGGTTACAATTAATTTCCAGAGAACATATTGCTAACATAAATAAATCAATCTGTCATATAAATGTAAACAAGAGTTATTACCCAGTTTGACCTCCGCATTGTCTGTGAGCAGGACATTTTGACCTTTAATATCTCTATGGATTACTTTATTGGAGTGTAAATAACTGAGGCCTCTCAATATTTCTCTACAAATGTAGGAAATCCACTCCTCTTTTAGCGACTGTCCCTTTGTTGACTTCACCAAGTCAGTTACGGAACCTGAAAATAATTATCAATGAAAGAAGCAAACAATTCAGACGTACATCTTGTCTGTTACTTATTTTTTGTTTTTTTTTTTTTAATGTTTCCTTTTTTTCAATGGTATCAAAACCATGTGCAAACAGAAAGTTCAACTAGATTTAAATATAAAGAGACTTTCTCCCTTAAATCTAGATATATAAATGTTTTAGGATTTCTACATGGAACACTAAAGTAAACACTAATTTAAAAAATATAGACTTGAAAACATACCAGCACCACAGTATTCCATAACGAGCCAAAGCTGGTCATCTTTTCCAGGTGGGCTCTTTTTAATAAATGCACCATAATAAGTAGCAATGTTACGATGGTTTGAGTACTTTTTGAGCACATTGATCTCTAGCTTAATTTCTTCTTCTTCATCTTCCGTCACATCCATTACTTTTATGGCAGCCAATTGTCCAGTCTTTGTATGACGGCCCTATCATAAAAGAATTTTGGATAAAATCCTTAATTATCTTACATATAAATATATGTAGTTCCATTAAAATAATAAACAGCATATTAATAAGATATTATTGGAACTTGTAAACACATTAAATTTTCTTATTTACAAAGATAATTGAAATTTTGTTCAAAGAGAACTATAATGAATGACTCATATATAATTAGTATTTTGTGTGTAACAATGGATAAGTAAAAGATAAAAATATGGCACTTATAATGTCACACTTTCATACCTACGAAGAAAATGTGTAATTATCTTACTATGCACCATTGCTAGATTTGATAGCTAATATTTATCAGTTAAGGCTGTTTGGATTTGATTTATAATCAATCAAATAAAATATGACAATAAAGTACAGTCAGGGTAAGAAAAGGATCATGTGCCAGGGGAATTATCAGTCATGCATGGCAAATTTTCATTTTTAACGTCTATCAGTTGTCTGCTTAGTGCTTTACTTTCAAAAGGTACAGATTCTGTGACTTGATAATGATTTTGAAAGTTGATGAAAATTTAATACCCTGTCTGTACTTTAATTTATACCCTGTAAATTTAATACCTCCTATCCCACATTGTTTTTTTTTTTTATTTTGACTAAGATCAATTTTTACATATTTCGGTGAAACCAATTCCTGCAGGGTAGGCAGCGCACTTGTAACCCTTCTGATGTTTCTTGTGTCCTTAGGCGATGGTAGCCACTTACCATTAAATGAATCATCAGCTTGCCTGCCACACTTATTAAATAAATAATAATAATAAAAAACCACAGATCTAATGTATTTAACTGCAACTTCCGTGTTATAATATTATATTTTCTATACAAATGAATTTATAAATTTTAAGTTGTATTGAAACTATGTTATTTTTTTAAATTTCATGTGAAATTTTGTTTATTTTATTAAGAATATATTAACAGTACACCGTTGATACGCAACAGCCGCTAAATGAGTAATAGGTAATCAATTAACTACTGAGTTGACAATTTTTTTTTATCATTTATCTCTATCTAAACAAAAGATTAATCGTAAATTCGTTTACTTATACCAAATGTTATTTGTAAAAACTTAAAATTTCAAAATAATATCTGTAAATTCCCATTGTGTAACTCCATTATAGAAACAATGTGAATGTTCGGTTAACTGTGAGTCCTTACATTGTTTAATTAACTTATATAAGTAGATTCTGTTACTACCTAAATTTACATTAGAAATTTATCTATATTGGTATGATAAGTAAATAGACAGGAAATTATGAGCCATATCTATGCAGGACAACCTCATTTTGGATGTCATTATTGATTATCTTTTTAAACTGTATAAGTACGTGAATGTAGTAGACAGGTATGTATCACGAACAAAACAAATGGATAACAAATTACCACTAATACATGTAGATATATAATTGTTTCCATAGACAGGTTAGTCGGCTAAACATACCTTGTATACTTGACCGTATGTCCCATTTCCGACAACTTCTATTAGTTCGAATATACCCGCCGGGTCCTGAAATGAGATACAAGTGAAAAAAAAAACTATATTCGTATTTCTTTTTAATGAACATTCACTATGATTCACGCCCTGTGAGATCATTGCCCTATTTAATTACTTGTTTTTCGAAAGAAGACGAAGCTTTTGCCTTTTTAAAATACTTAGCATTATTATAGGGTAATATCATAATTAATATTTTACCTTTAGAGCACTGAGGTCAATGTCGTCTAATGAACAATTTACAGACGGAGCAAGTTGATGCGCCATTTTGAGTATATTGTCACACACGAAGACAAAGCACAAGAACTCACATCAATATAAAAAAACGTATAAAACTTAAACTTATGACATTGGAATTAAGTTTATCTAATACATTTCAACATCTTAAGGTTGTTTAATATCTAAAATGCATTGTTTACAATTAGAAACTAAGTAAACGGCAAATACTAATCTCGAACACACACCCGACAGGGGATACCACATCATTTGACTGACTGAAACATAGAGTAAATTAATATATAAGAAAAAGGAACAGAGTGCCCTCTCATGGGCAAGGCATTAATGTCTTTCTACTACCTGGCGCCATCTGTAGATCGTTTTCCTTAAACTACACATATAAACAAATTTAAAACAAATGAAATAAAATTATACTGTGCTTCTCAAGTTCTCATACAGGGTAAGATACAGGGGTTACTGCGGATATTCGCATCCGCAAACGCGAAACTTTCGTATAGACGACATTTATTTGTTTTATTTTCAACATCCACAACCTTGGATCCGCTATAACCATTACGATTTTTTTTTGGATGCGGATATGGAAATATCAATTTCAATTACATCTCATTAAAAGTTATTTCTATTAAAAAAAAAAATAATGCGCATATGTATTCGCAGATGTAGGAACATTAATCATCTAATATCAGCATCAGTATCAGCATCCGTGGATGATGAAAATTCTGAATGATAAGATAATCCGCAACAATAGGGTTGGGTCTGACTTGATTTTCTTTTTTTTTATGTCAAAGTCGACAGACAGGCTGACAGGTCACTTGATGGTAGGTTGATACATAATGATTTTTTCACTAACAAGCTGTAGTATTTTTTAAAAATTATAAACTAACACCCGACTTTTTATTGAGCCCAAACACGCTATATGTATCTGCTGTAAGTTGCTGAGAAGTACTGGATGCTGCAGTTGATATTGATCTCATGGAAATCAAATACCACTGATAAGTAACTGTCCATGGAAGTAACGATATAAATTTCACATGAATTTTATATCAATCGAACCTTTGGAAATTAGTGAAATTCCTTCGTCAACTAGCAAAAGTGCCATCTAGTTATTTCATTTCGTAATTAAACACAATAAACGAAACTTAGGAACACTATTCATAGATGGCATAATGGCATACAAAAAAAATAATGCTATCCACGTTCTCTAGCAAGCAAGGAGCTAGCGAGCTTCAATGAATGCAGAATGTCAGATTGCAAATCAAATAAGAATATTATTGTTTAGAGTCTGGTTAAAAAATCTATCAAAGAAATATAAAGTGATTAATGAAAAACAATATTGCTTCTAGTCTATA
Source organism: Synanthedon formicaeformis (assembly GCA_945859745.1). Lineage (NCBI taxonomy): Eukaryota > Metazoa > Arthropoda > Insecta > Lepidoptera > Sesiidae > Synanthedon > Synanthedon formicaeformis. Next base: position 5,706,668 of record OX243958.1, on the reverse strand, counting down.
CTTTCCCACAAAACGAATAAAATGGCGGGAGAATTTTAAAATTAAAATGCCTCAAAGCATAGCCAAAACTATTAGAGCTGAATTTCAAACATAGGTTTATTTTATAACGTAAGCATCATAACGCCTGAAAAAATATGTAAAGCAATATAACGCCTGACATACTGATGTCTGAAGTTATACTAATGTTATGTTTGCTCCCAGATATATTATTTCGATGGTTATGTTTTGTTACACAGTTACACTCCAAGCAAAAAACTTACCCGCTATTCCAAATACCACGCGTACGTGGTCGCGGGCACAATTAGGAGTAAATAAATTTCCACATACAAGTTTTTCAAAATAAAAATAAAACAGGAGATGTGGTGATTGGAGAATAAAGCGTTGAAAATAAGCACCAGCCTCAATGATCAATACTAATAATAAATCTGTAAGGGTTGGTCATGGAGTAAGTTACTTTGTTTTCAGAGATATCGTATTTATAGGCTCTATACATGATACTGAAACTAAATTGACCATTTTTAGAATTTTTTTCTGTATGTATATATGTATGTTCCTCCATAACTCTTAAACGAATTAACTGATTTTCATGAAACTTGGTAGATAAATATTTAGACGTACAGAACACAGGATAGGCTACTTTCTTCTTTTTCAACGCGGACGAAGTCGCGGGCGCCAGCTATTTATAAATATAACTATGCAGAGATCTTTAGCGTTTTTTGAGTTTAATGCAGATTGCTTTAAAAAGGCAAGTGGCCTCATTTTGTTATTAGCTATATGGACATTTAGATACAGTTGTATTATGCTGTTATGTTCATTTTGTAAATTGTTCTCATACTCTATTGTGCCTAATTGGCCGTCTTCTCGAATGGATCAAATTGACCGACTAAATCACTTAATGGACACAAACTTGCAGCATTTTTATGAGCTCACAGGGATAGTTATATTATCGCACCTTCGGAAATACAAAGGCATAACTGCACTTTTTGTAATTTTACAGGAGAGCCATTTAAAGTTATTTTTTTGCATTCAATATCGTATTCTTTTGCTTATATTGCTTTTAAACAATTCTTCATCAAATAAGCCCCATAGTCTTGTAATTTTTTTTTATTTAATAATGTTTTTAAGACATTTCTGCATATATTTTAAGTTTAACTCATTTTAAAAAAATTTGTAAGTTATGCCCTTGTCTTATCGAAGGTGCGTTATAGTCATATTAATTATAAAAAATGCGAGTGTGTGATTATGTATGGATGTTTGTTTCACTCTTCAAAAACGGCTGAACGGATTTGGATGAAATTTGGCACAAAGATATTTTATTATCTGAATTAACAAATAGGATCCCTTTTGTTTTAGAAAAATGTTAGGTTCCCATAGGATCGCTAAAACATTTGAAAAATTAAGCGTCACCGTCGACACAGCGATAAAGGTGTCACATATTGTCTCAGGTTCAACTTTCAACGAAGTCGCGGGCACTAGCTAGTTTATACCTACATGTTTTTTATGTGATTAATGTTATTTGAAATTATTGTTTTTACTTGCGGTAAAAGCAATAAACGACACACAACAAGAATACAAACGCAGCTGCCACTTGACTTTTAAAAGAGTTTTGTCAGACATCGAATGGTAGGTCTAGGTAGTGGTAGCCCTTTAGTTTGGTTCATTCCCACTAGTTCCGTTTAAGTAGTTCCGTGGCGGAACTAGTGAGAAAAATTTTCCCAGTAGTTCCGTCTGGAAAATCAATGAGAAATGGGTCTACCTTATATAGCAGTTAGAAAATTCAAAGCAGTTTTAAATTATAAAATCAAATAATATTTACATTTTATAAATTATTATGTAGATATTAACACCATGTAGATATTAACGCGTTGTGAAATACGCCTGACAAAATATGTAGAGCAATATAACTCCTGACTTATAGATAGGTACATTGACGCCTGATTATACTTTGGCCAAGCATTGGATTTTTACGTTTACATAGCTAGTGCCCGCGGCTTCGCCCTCGTGGAATATCTAGCCCATGTCCATCCTGCAATGCTATTGTAACTATTCGAGAAAGGTTTTTCTTTAATCAGATGAGTAGTTTCGAAGATTTCTTCCTCTAGAAATACAAACATACAAACGATACCTCTTTATACCTACTCGTAATATATGTATATTAGCGTAGGTACATTAGCATTATTAAAAACAATAATAAGTAACGCACTACTTGCTGTTGTTACTCGATTCCTTCGCGTTTGAACCTAGGTACTTGTTGTAACAGTTTGAACCTAGGTATTAATGTCTCTTACATTATATTATTATATCTAGAGATCGAAGTAAAGTAAGTTCTACGTTTGTACTTGTGGCCGCGCGGCCGTGCATACCGAATCATGAGATCAAAGCACGCATACTTTAGGCAAGTACCTATACTTCTACACGAACTCACACACCCAGCAGTGTCTGCGATGATGGTGTGTGTGCGTGACACACACAAACGCAACGGGACGAAGGCAACACTAATAAAAGTATAATAAAAGTTGCCAAGACACTGGCACGTTGTACGGTACTAGGTGTTTGGAGGGAGGTTGGAGGCACTCATACTAGCGAGGAGAGGTTGTGTTGGCGGTGCCGCCAGTTTACCGTTGCGAGGCGCGTTGTGCGGCCGGACGCTGGACGGCAATACACGCGCGCACCCGGCTACTTACCACCGGCCGCAGCCTCTGTGACCACGTTGACCGTTGCCCACACTGTAAACATTCTTCGCACCCTCACGCAGGAGGTGTCACGGGACATTGCCCCTTATTACGTAGAGACCAAGTGTTACATCTCGTGCATTACACACTGGAGTGTTGATACGGTTTTCAGTTGTTCACCGGATCCTTTCTTCAACGATCAAGGTAAGTTGCGCTGTTGACAATGCATGCTCATGTACAGTCGGATGGAAAAGTTAAGTGCCATATGAAGAGTTCAATTTGAAAATGTTATTTTATTGGTGACTGTAGGTGCCATTTAGCTTTTCATTTGAACGTGTTTAGAATTATTTAATTTGGTGGTGGACAAAAGGACAAAAGAAGACAAATACTGAACCCAAGAATGTTACTGAAATAGGTAATAGGTATCATTATTAGGTATATAAAATTATATTTTGAATGAAAATTTTGAAGAAACTACATTTGATATGGTACTAGCTGTGCCTGCGACTTCATACGCGTGGTATTCGGTAATAATTCCATTAACTTAACTATTTTGTTTGTAAACCTATTGGGATGAAACAAATACTAAATGTTACAGGAAGCTTGCTAAAATACATAAGTGAAAACCGCATTCAAATTGATTAAGCCGTTTTTGAGATTAGCGTGCACAAACGCCCTGTTCGTAAAGAGACAAAAAATGTTTGAAAATATACGTTTTATAAGCTTGCACTTCGCTATAGTTTTAATTTAACACTAACTAAAACTACAAACAAAATGAAGTAATTACTTTTGACTTGAAACTTGATAATTACCAGACATTATTAGATCTAATTATGAAGTTGAGTGTATGTCTGTTATAATCTCTGCATGGAAGTAAAATTTCAGCGAGCTTCAGTTAGGAATGTGATCGCCTATAAAAGCATCATGATTGGTTGAACGATCCCAGCGATCCCATTGGTCGAGTAGTTTGGGTGCTTGCCTTAGCGCTCTGACTCAGGTGTTCAATTTCTGACATGACCAACTTTGTAAACGTTCTTTTCAAACTTTGACTCTGGTTTCTGGGTGTGTAGGGTTTCGCTCCCTGCCCCTTGTATGGTTATCCCATAACACAAGCCCACTAGTGCTTACTTTGGGGGCCATACAAACAAATTGGTGATATTAGTTTTAAATAAAAATTAATCATATAAATTAAATTAAAGAGTAATAATAACACAATTCAAAGTAAAATATAGAATTACTATATGTGCCCGCTACTTCGTACGCGCTGTACTTTGATTTTTGAAATTTTTATAGGATAAAAATATCCTATATACAATGGTAAGTAATATCTGTGTGTGAAATTTCATCCAAATCCGTTCAGCCGTTTTTCCGCGCATATAACATTACTTAGTGACCTGCTTCCGGCTTCGCCCGGGATGCAATTTTTATATAAACAAACCTTCCTCGTTTGTCCCTCTTTTCATAAGCGAAAACCGATTTAAACTGTTGAGAGTAGAGAGGTTTTGTCCATAGAGGTCCATAGAGGACAAATATAGATTTTTTCTTATATACCAAGATAGATTTTATGGATAGTTCTAATTTGTGACTATTATTCAAAGTGATTTAAGTAAAAAATAAAATTCAATAAAAGAATAAAGCCATGCTGAGAATCGGTTATCTTGCAGCTATCACAATGAATCTGACATTAGCACGGCTGGTGGGGTGCAATAGGGGGCGTAAGCTCATTGTTCGATGATTGAAATAAAAAAATGTATGGCTCTAGACATTTAGTACTGGCTGAATACCATTTCTCAAAGGCGCCGGCATTTGACATGAACTATATAAGTGCCATAATCTATACCAATATATAGGGCTGAAGAGTTTGTTTGTTTGTTTGGTTGTACGCGCTAATCTCAGGAACTACTGGTTCGAATTGAAAAATTCTTTTTGTGTTTTATAGTCCATTTATCGAGGAAGGCTATAGGCTATAGAGAACGCGGACGAAGTCGCGGGCACCAGCTAGTTTACTTATATTTTAGCAGCCGGCCCCCGGCTCCGCACGGGTGCAATTTTTTTTTGCAAATTATGTATAAAAACTTTACTCGTTAATACCTAGCTCTTTCCAATACTGAAAACCGTATCAAAATCCGTTGGGTGGTGTAGAAACAGACAGACGCGAATTTTTTAACGCTAAATATATTCTTACTTAAAGTTTTAAATGGTTGAGTCAACTGTAACAATGATATATTATTTTGATGAGTAGGTATGCAATCGCGGAGCCTTCTTCAGGATTTTAGAATAATTAAATATAATTCTCTAGTACATCATTTTTATGTTATCTTAATTTTATACTATTTAAATCTTTAATTTTATATATATTTTTCGCCGACTTGGTTGCAAATTCTTGCTTTTTTCTACTTACATAAAACTTAATTAGGTTTTATGACAAACCTTCCGTGGATAATTATTTAACTGATGATAAAAGAATGACATCAAATTCGTTGCGTAGCTTAGGAGGAGTTTGCAGACAGACAGACAGACAGACCAAGAAAGGAACTTTGTTTTATATTATGTAGAGATAATCTAATGATTTATTAATTCTGAATTTTTTGTCTGATTCTGAGAAAATATTTTAATTTTTCGATTCTAGGCTATTATAGCATTCAGCTATTAAAGCTTCATTACCTAAACAATAATATAAAGTATGGTATTCTCATTTATGATATATTTAAAATTTCACATTTTCTCACTTTTTTCTAATAATTATACCTATTTAGCTTGTATTTAATTCCAAACACGTTTCATTTGTACCTATTTACAATTATGCATAATCCCCTCCTGCTTTGCCTTTTTAATGGATTCGTGAGAAAGAACCTTGTGTTTCTATCTCTATAATGGCTTAATGAAGAATGTATGCGATGTTACAGAACGATTCAATAAACAATGGCGTTTCATTACTTTTTGGAGAAAGTTCAAGAAAAAAGCAATTTATGAGATAAAGGCAACAATGATTATTCTATTCAAGAAAATATTAAGTTTATTTATATTAATAGTAGGTATTTCGTTCATTCATCTTTAAGCATTAATCTATTTTGTTGAGTATATCTATTATCTATGTAACAATCATTATAACATCTTTAATTGTATACCTAGTAATTTTTAATTACTTTAGACTGAAAAAGCTTTAATAAGTTGGTACCAGTTTTTTTATTACAATTCATATTTAAGCATATTTAAACATACAGAACATTTAAACCTGATTTCTATACAAATGTTCATTAGAAATAGAATAGCTTTTGTTATACCTTCCTGTGCTTGTCAGGAAAAACTCTATAAAACTCTTTGAAAAAAAGAACACCTAGACTAAACACATCAATTGTAAGGCACCAAAAACTCACTTTTTGGCTTGTGATATAATAACCGTACAATTTGAAATTTGAAAAGTTCATTTCGAAAGTTGGTTGAAAAGTTCATACCGTGACTCCTGAATCCGAGCACTAAGGTCGGGTCACGTCCAATGGGTTTTCTTAATGTATTAAAAAATAATCGTATAACGTATTATTATCTAAAGAAAACTAGTTTTTTTTATTAGAGATGGGTTTGCTCTTGGGCAACATCCAGCTGTTTAGCGAAGATGAAGCCTATGATGGAGCGAGCTCACCCAGAAGATGCATATTCACTCGAACTTTAAAAAGATTTGGGTTACATGAGCTCGGAAATACAGACACCGGCAGGGAGTTCCTTGGCAGTGCGCATTATAAAGGAGGTTTTAAAACGCTTGGTCCGGAAAAGAAGGATTTCGACAAGATGAGCATGGTAACCAGCCGTACGTCTGTATGTCCGATGGAAGAAAGGGGAAGGCGGTATGAGCTCATGCAGCTCCTGAGTACACTCTCCGAAGTACATCTTAGAAAAGACACATAAACTGGCAAATTTTGCGTCTATGTTCCCTTTTTAAGAAAATTGCGCGGACGGAGGAAAATGAACTTTGGTACACTTGAAATTTATATGGAGAAGTACCAGAGAAAGCTAATTTTGTTTTTATATTTAATTTAATAAATCAAAAGAAACATGTAATACACATTATCGCGTTTTTGACACACGCACACACGTTTGACACTACATTTGAAATTACGTATGTAATGTGTATACTCTTTTGTTTATGGTCGAATTTTGACCACTGGACAAAAACCTAATTAACATAAAATAAGGTACCTACACTCATACAGCTACTGTTGGTTGTCAAAAATGAATAACGCAACACAATTTCAAGTCTTATCGTAATAAATATCTTATAAATGAATAAGTTGCAATTATAATTAAAAAATCAGCTCACATTTTTATGTATTGGAGTACTTATCAATATAAATTGGAGCATTAAGTCCAACGGGCGCCTTGACCCCTCGCGTGCGGTCGTGGCTAGGCGGAAGGTCTGTGTCCAACCGACCGCGACACACTCCTGCGCAGAAAGTGTTTGTCCTTGCAAAAAACACAACCTTTGGCCCTGAAATAAATACTGTCATTAACTGATTCGTTCTTAGCTATCTAGCTTAGATAACATTGAGATAATTCTGAATATAATCAAGAAGTACAAGTGAAGTTTTTATGAACTCATTGTGCTTAGTGTAACCAAACAAAAATATCTAGTTTTACAGTACAGTAGTTATATTGAATTACTGCCTTCAAAATTTATATAAACAAATAAATAAATAGAATTAAATATTATAAAACAAATATAATATATATTTACCTCATCCTACTAAATGCGAAAGATTTGTGAGGATAGATATGTAGGTATGTATATTACTCTTTCGCGCAAAACGGCTTAACGGCTTTGCTTGAAATTTGGTACACATACAGTTTATTACCTGGATTAACATATAGGGTACTTTTTATCTTGGAAAAATGTTAATTTTCTGGGGGATCGTCTAAAAATATAAAAAATTGGGCGCCACTGTCAGATATTTTCTCAGGTGTTATATTTTTCATTTTTCAATGCGGACGAAGGCGCGGGCACAAGCTAGTTCAGTTATATACTGTGATCACATCTTTTTCAAACAAAATTATTAGGTCTCAAAATTATTAGTAGTTATTTCCTAATGGAATTGACATAAATTGCTATGCACGCTGCTACCTCTACACTTTCTTTTTCGTCTGATACATATCCGCTATACGAATCACAATATTTAATGGATTCTATTTTTTCGACTGTCTGCAAAATTACGCATTACAGATTTATGAAAAAAATACAGATAAGTAATTTGTCAAAATGTACAAAAAAGTTGCGCCTTGAATGTTCTAACAACTTTAATTATGTGCCTACTAGCTTTTACCCGCAACTTATCCCCCGCCTTTTTTTCTCAGATGTTGAAAATTTTTGTCAGACGACGATTTTTTTTTATTATTTTTACTTTTAGATGATGGCTCGGGAACAGCACTTTTTTCTGGATAAAACGTATCCTATTCCTATGTCCTTTTCTGTATCTCTGACAACGTGTATTCAGAATTTAGTGATGATCGCTTGAGCATTTAAGGCGTGAAAACGTCACCGTCTGTCGTCTAAACGTTACATCTACTTAAAAGAATATTAGAAAAACAAGTTAATGAAGTTTTGAAACAGTATTTAGGGTCAAATCTGCAAAGGTGACAAATAGACATAAGATTTCATTGTATCTAGACTTCTTTACGAACGTAAAGAAATTATCTAATTATCTATTATCCAATGTCCAAATTATCTAACTTTATCTCTAGATACTAACTTTTTTCCAGCGATTTCGTCCGCACTCCTTTTTCTTAGAAAAATCAACGCCTGACCAAAATATATCAGCAATAATTAATTCAATCTTTATTGCTCAAATATTTCTGTCAGGCGTTGAACTGTTTATATCATCAATACCTACTAATAATAAATCTGTATGTATAGGTATTGTAAGTAAGTAAGTAAGTATGTATGTTCCTCCATAACTCTTAAAAGAATTAAGTGATTTTCATGAAACTTGGTAGATAAACATATAGACGTACGGGACACAGGATAGGCTACTTTTTTCTTTTTCAACGCGGACGAAGTCGCGGGCGCCAGCTAGTTTTTAAATAATCCCTCGGGGACAGTATACCTACTTTTATCTGGATGAAAAGATGAAGATGAAAAGTAAGAGCAGTTAAGAAGTGAAAGCGTAACGAACAAACAAACTCACATTCGCATTTATAATATTATTTATTACAATATTAGCATTTAATATTATCATATTGATTAGGATACTCCTAGTTATAGTTATGATGATGAGTTTTTATCATATAAATATAACTCTATCTACTAATATAATACAACTATACTTTCTATAAAATGAGTGATTTAAAAATACTCTACTAAGGTAGCGGACTGGCGGAAGTGAACAAAAGTTTGCTTTTGTTTATAAGCGACGTTACTTACTCATCTTCCACCAAGTGGACTGTCACATAAACCTGCTTTCGACATTTATATATAGGGAAAGCTTTAGATTTGCAGTCCCTAATCGACATTTCCAGGTATGATCCTTAGAAACTATTTCCGTATAAGGAATTATTGCTGGCCACCACGAAGAATCCTAAATCGTACATTTTTGTACAATTTAATTCAAAAGCTATCATGCCATATTATATTCATTTTATGAACATTTAACTTTCAACTTTGCCTCTAATTTGAAGTTGATTATATTTGATTGCAAGAAAGATTTATATCTCTTCAAATTTAAACTGGTCATACAAGTTGTGTAGGCTTCATACACTAGAAAAAAAAATCCAAAAAAAATTCAAACTGTTTCTTTAATAAAAGCTATTGAAAAATATTCGAAAAAAAAAAGAGTAAGAAGTTTTCCTTAAAAAAGTTTTTCTTGAATTAGTAACAGTTTTGCCTGCGTGGGTTTCATAGTCAAGTAGGTTAGTTTAGGTTTTTTTTTTTGCAATCTACATGATGATATGTGTAAGTGAAAGTGTACAGAAAAATAAATAAGTAGTCTTCAGACAATTGAAGTCTCGTCTTTGGATGTTTTAACATTAGTTTTTAATTTATAAAAGTACTTCTTTTAAACGGAGGGACGAAATCTCGGTTGTAGACATTGCAGACGCAGTGACGGATTTCGTTCGTGCACCTCTTTAAAATACGCATACAACTTTTTCGTGTATAGATTAGAAAATAATGATCACTTACTCTAATGGAGAACATAAACATTTTGAAGAAATTTTGAATACGTGTAAAGACCGCGCTCTCACCCTCAACCAAGAAGCCGAACATATGATATTTTTATTCACAAGTAAATACAATTTTATAAATGAATATACACTTTTCTATATACGAGATAAATGTAGATATGGATATCAATCCTAATAATTATAAATGTGAAAGTTTGTATGTTTCCTGCATATTCTCAAGTGCGCTTACATGGTACCTACATATATTTAGAGTTTATATACATACCCCTTTATTCGGTCTGTGACTAGTAGAGGGAGAAAATATAAATATGGGTTATAGATACATTCTAAATTATGTGGTTTAAAATTCAAATATGTCCAAATAATATGTGCAAGCAGTGTGGTCTCGTTTTTTTCTAAAGGCCGAGGCGTGACTAATATGTACATTAAGATAATATGTTGAAATACCCACAAACACTAATACACGCGAACTTTTCTCCGTTGGTTCACACACACGCTTGCACGTACAACACAAACACACGGACAACATGTTTTTGCCGAATATTAGAGACGAAGAAACCGCCAAATACCGCTAGCATCGCCGTCGGTTATCGCCCTCAGATTCCGCAACAAATTAACATGTATTCGGTACGAATACGTTTTAATATTAAAGTAATTTAATATCTATATATAGAAATTGATAGTTGTTTGCACAAATTAAATGTTTCTAAAAATATAATAATGTCTTGTTGACTAACTCCCGTAAAAAGGCTCTTTAAAACGTTTAAGAAAGCACAGTGTCGCATGTTTATAAAGAATCTTAACATTATATTAACGCTTGTATGTCAACAAATAGCCCCGAAATCGAGGTCACTCCGTTTGCATTTCGCACCTACATGCTTTTGTTTGACTTCTAACATGCAATGAAACACTGGCTACTGTATTACCGGACAGATACAAATTGTAAAACAGGATGTAAAACAAATAAACACATGGAAAAAATTGGTTTTACCCTCTGTGTTTCTAAATTATGACAACATCTAAAAATAAACACATCATTAAATGTGAGTAAATGTATATTTGTGGCGGTAATGTAAGTCGGTGTATTCCCAAAATGTACTAATGTCCCACTTTCTTTAATTCCCTTGGTGGACATTTTGCAACTTTTAATTAGTCGAAGGACTTGGCAGAAAAGCGTTATTTTCGTCGCCTAATTTGACTTCTTAGATTAAAATTAAAACTTAGATAAAAATACAGTGCATAAAAGACTATATTTAAAAGAGTTTGAATTGGGCAGATTTATACAAAAAATCTATTTGCTGAAAAAAAAGGCAAAAACCTTTCGTGTCATAGTAACAAAAATTTTCAGCGACATCTACATTTGTTTTTAAGTATAGTATTAATTAACTAAAGTTTTAATCGGCTGTTTTATTTCTTTTTTCATATTTTACACAGTATTTAAGAAAAACCTTTCAATTTTACTTCTGTTTGGTTATTTCCGAGAAACTACAATTTGTTGTGCAATATTGCACCTTAATGCGTAGGTTATTAGGTTGCGCTTTTTTCAAGTAAAAATTGTGTTCGGTCTGAGCTTAGTCATTGTTTAAAAAAACATACCTACATGCCTATAAAAATAATATAGTCGACCATAGAAAATTGTGTGATAAAATTTTATAAAGATTTCTCCATACACTTATAGATTTCTAAAAAAAACTTGTAAAAAAATCACTCCGATAAGATGCATCTTTTAGAAAATTTTAACGGTGCATCGTCGCACAGAAATGTTAATTTTGCTTAAATCTCAATAATTCTTATCTGTCAATTTGTGTAATTAAATGTATATTATGAGCTATTAGCATAACGTTATAGATAAGGAAATTAATGTTAAGATGTTAGCTTGGCTTTTTGTAGAATGTTGACGTCGAGAGCTTCTTTTGCAGACCTAACTAGTCTTCAGATGAGGAACTGGTTTGTTATAGGAATATTCGATGATAGAGTGCAAGTGAAAGTCATGATCGACGTACACAACATAAACAGTTCCGGTTTATCTCTTGTATTTATTACTAATTAGCAAATCTTTCTTTTCAACTTGAAACGTAAGTGAATAAATTTTATAACACTCAGCGCGATTTCGAGTACTTGCCCGAAAGTTGACTAACGAAATAACTTAGTCGAACTTAATGAATGCGAAAAGTGATTTTGTTTTTTAAGCTTTTACTAGGTACGCCGATCTCCATTAAAAAAAAGGATCAGCACAGAAAATGAAAAAAGTGTTCTTTAAGAGGGATCCACTAAAAATTTAAAATAAAAACCCAGAAATCTATTAGCCAAGGGTTGTACATTATTTAAATTAAATGACCAGCTTCGCATATCGGCTGTGATATTTTTTAGCTTTGACTTTGATAAATTTCTATCAGAAAAAAAATAATAACATTAATAGGTACACTAGGCTTTGTGTCATGCGCCGAGCTAATAATACAAATTAATTACACGAAATCGAACAACAAAACCAGAGATAATGACATTTCAAACGTCCTTCAATGACACTTCGATGCGGAAATTAAACAACTAGATTACTACCTATTATAAGTAGCTCGGGTGTGCAACGAACGAATTTATTCTGTCAACAGAAGTCTATACAAGTGTAGTATAATATTATAATATAGATAATATTCTAATGCTGAAAGCAAAAAGAAAACTGTCTGACAAGAAATCTGTAGTATAAATCATGTTTCATAGAATTGCTAGACTGCAAATAAAGTTGAAAGATTTATACATGATTCAAACTTGGCGAAGCGTATTTATTGTATCTACATCTACATCTTATAGATAGAAGAACAATATCTCAAAATATTATAAATTGAAGTCGCTATCCGCTACTGTCTTTTTCTCCTCTAATTTCATCTAAACCACAATGGAAAGAGTGTTAAACGAGAAAGGTTTCTATATACATATATCATTTGCAGAAAAATTGTGTTGGTCGGGCCGCTTGTTTTGAAATAATCAAATAAAATTGATGTAGGTATCTAATCAATGACTATAGCTCCAACTTTTATCTGAACGGTCGACGCTTTGTCGTGATGAATAATTGTAATATAAATACATAATTAAAGACACACTGATTAAGAGGAAAGTGAAGCTGTAAATTTTCATACAAAAAGCGATAACGTTTCCCCCCCAGTAAACGTAGTCCAATTTTTATAATTTTTGGAAATGTTGTAGACATAACGAAAAACTAGGTCCAACCGTCTTTATTTTTAAGAAATATTGCTTACGATATAAGTTATTAGCATCTAAAAATCTATATTTTTTACATAAAAACTTCCTCTAGCGTTTTTATTTTTTTTTAATTAAATTAAACTGAATTACTAAAAAAGCAAGACGTACAGACTTAGATAAAGGTGTACTGAATCCAATGATATCAAAATAGTCTTATTACGTAAAAGTTTAAGGGGGGGGAAACGTTATCGCCCGAAAGCATATTACAAAAAGGAAATGTAGGCAATTGCCTCCAGGACTTGCAACTCTCTCTATCGCACGATACGGGTCGGGGGACAGGGGTATTGTAGTGATGTTGGAGGTGGTATCGATATTATTATCGACTAGGGAGGGGAAAATAATATCGATATATTATCGATACTGAAAGGTTCATCAATCAGGACTACACAAATAATATGGAAAAGTTAATGTCTATGGATAAGTTCATTGACTATTTAGTCTTTTTATTTTAGTGTCCTTATCTTTTTCTAAAAAAAATTTGTGTACATACATCAATTAATTGTAGAATATTACCTAGTTTATTTAGGTATCACGATATAATACCTAAATAAACTTTTTATATGTATAGGACCAAATATGTCATTTAGTACAGTCAAGACAAACAAATTAATAAAGTTTCGAAACTTATGTGGGTCTGCTGATCAAGATCCACAACTCTCCCCTCTTTTCCACTTGCCGCTTCATCCCCCCCCCACATCGCAAAGTTTGTCCCCGTTAACGGTTTTTTAAGTATTTTGCGAAAATTTTAATAGATACCAAAAAAGTGTCAGACAAAAATTACCCTCATTAATTCTTAACAAAATATGTCTTATACACTTCGATTATCTTGACGGTTTACAAGCTATAGCCAGTTTTCAAACTAAATTTCAAAATTTGAAAACTAGCTATAACTTGAAAGCCGTCAAGCTAATCAAAATAATGTATAGGATATATTTTGTTTATAATTTAAAAAATGACTTAAAAAAAATGAGTAAGTCTAGTAGGTAGACTGCACTCGCGAACTAGCTTGTGCACTTCATCCAGCTGTTCGCGAAGATCGCTGACATAATCCGCCCAAGCTTCGGGCTATTCGGCGGAGACCCTGTTATTGCATCGACTGCTACGTTCGAACACTTAGTTCAAGATAATTAGAATAAAAAATGACAAATCTGCCGGGCATAATTTTTTTTTTTTGGGATCACTAGAGGGTCATTGGAGGTTCCTAAATCCCCCGGAATCCAACAAAATTTCCTTGTGCTTCGTCCGCCATCTTGAAAAACAGGTAATTGTCAATATCTCGGCTCCTGGTGGTCGAATTTTATTTTTATTTTTTTAGTTTTGCAGGGAAAAATGTGCTCTACAACTTTTGTTTAAAGAATTTTGTAATATCTGTAATGAAACAAAAGTTACAATAAAAAAAAGCGCCATTTATTAATGCTTACGAATGTTTATTGTCAATTATCTTAGCCCCTTTCGGTTTTATCAAAAAAATTCTTCGAATAAAACTTGTAGAGGACTATATTTCTAACAAGTTTTGTATAAAACATTTTTCGATAACTCAAATATTACCTGAGATATAAAGCGCCGAATTTGTCTTTGTCCATTATTACTGAAGAAAATCCGAACACAATAGCGGACGGAGCAGCTGTCTACTGGAGGATGAACTTGTGAAATAAGTCTTGAAATATTTGTTCATTTGTTCATTTTTAATATATATGTATATTTAAATATTATTTTAAATTTAAATATTTTTATTTTTATTTCAAAATATTTCAAAATATTATTCAAAATTTATTTCAAAATAAAATTAAAAATATTTAAATTTAAAATAATATTTGAATATATATATTTAAAATGAACAAATAAACAAATATTTCAAAATTTATTTCACAAGTTCATCCTCCAGTAGACAGCTGCTCCGTCCGCTATTGTGTTCGGATTTTCTTCAGTAATAATGGACAGACAAATTCGGCGCTTTATATCAGTTAATATTTAAGTTATCGAAAAATGTTTTATACAAAATTTATTGGAAATAGAGTTTTATTCTACAAGTTTTATTCGAAGAATTTTTTGATAAAATCGAAAGGGGCCAAGATAATTGACAATAAACATTCGTAATTAATAAATGGCACTTTTTTCATTGTAACTTTTGTTTCATTACAGATATCACAAAATTCTTTATTGTAGAGCATATTTTTCCCTGCAAAACTAAAAAAATAAAAATAAAATCCGACCACCAGGAGCCGAGATATCGACAATTACCTGTTTTTCAAGATAGCGGACGAAGCACAAGGAAATTTTGTTGGATTCCGGGGGATTTAGGCACCTCCAATGACCCTCTACTGATCACAAAAAAAAAAATTGATGCCCGGCAGATTTGTAGATATTTGCCACTTTTTGATCTAATTATCTTGGCGTAACTACGAATGAAATGAACTCCAAGTCCAAACTCGTGCTCTCCAAAGCGTCGCCCGCTGGTCGCCCGCTGCTGCTATCGTAGTGTGCGTGAGAATTTGCGAATGTTGTATTTGTGTTGTTCACGCCAGGAGTGAGGCAGAGCGGTATGAAACAGATAGCATTTTTGAAAATACCTACACGCGCCGCGTATCGGCACCTCACAATCCTCTTAAAGATACACTCTACGTCGCTCGCCATAAGTTTTTTACTTATATTTTTACAAATAAGCAACCTATTATTCTACAAGTTATATATATACACATAAACCTCCCTCATTTGTCACTCTTTTCATTAGAGAAGTTCCGTTGGGTGGTTTAGAAGAAGTTAGCAAAAATACAGACAACGCTTATAATATGTATAAATATACGTAGATGCAAAGATATATAATAGACTTGTAATTGAATTACTACGCATTTTGTTTGACAAGCTTTTTTTTTGCTGTCTAGAATTTATTATAGAAGGCCACACAAAATACGTGTTCTAAATCAATTGGGACCTGTAATAAAATATAAATGCAAGACGCATCTTTTACGACCTTGTAGACGATACTTATGTGGACTATTTGGACAAAAATATAATGAGGAAGACATGAATTTAGTGGTAAGCAAAATATGTCGTAAAGATAATGAAGATATATATCTGTAGTTCAACAATCAATTTTTGAATTTTACATATTTTTTAATACATGCAATGTACTATCCGTATTCCGCATATCCACAATCTATTATCAACACACATACGTACTTGTATTGATAAAGCTATAAAGCTGCTAAAGAAGGTACTCAGTTTAATTTTATATTTTTTATTAATTTGAGCAATTTGTTTAAGAAAAAATTCTGAAATATGATTCATCAAGTGGTGCCCGTATTTTTCAGGAAACAAACTATGCAGTTTGAAATATTAAGAACTATTTTCTATATAAAATTATTCTATATATATTCTATATAAAAGAATTAAAACAACGGTGTTGGTACATTGCTTCTAATGGGGTTATTAACTCAAAGTTATCTAAGAATCTCACAGGAATATCTAGTTTGATGTTCGTTTAATAAAATTAACCTATGTCAAAGTCGCTTTCCGCATCTCCATGTATGACCGTTAACTACTCCTAAACTCCGCAACAGATTTTGATACGGTTTTAACCACCAATTAAAGGTTTTTCACTAAAGTTTTATATAGATATTAACCTAATTAAGTTTTTTCCTGGACAACGCCGGGAGCGCGTCACTAGTGCATACAAAATTCCAATTTTTATTTTTATATTAACTATGTCCGTGCTTTCCCTCGCACACACATATCAACACGTATGTACAAAAAAGACGACAACACAACCAAGCTCAAGCGCACTTGTGAAATGGGCTTCGGACTCTTTGACCCACTAGTTTAGATCCGCTGAATAAAAGTGCCCGTTGGACCCATTTTTAAGTGCCCGTCTGACCCACTGTGGGTCAGAAAAATATTTTATTAATTACTAGCGGCCCGCTCCCGGCTTCGCTTGGGGTGCATTTTTTACGTACAAACCTTTCCTGATTATCCCTCTATCCATGAGGGAAGACAGAATTAAAATCTACTGTATACTAACGCGCTTTTATTTTGTTTTGATTGACGTCAAATGTTTGACAGCTGGGAACAGAATGGTTTGAATGGGAAAAGAAAATTGTTGTTTTTAATTTTTCCTCGTATATTTTCTCGTTTTTTCTCTCCATAAGAACCTTCCTCAGAATTCATCAAACAGAACAAAAAAGAAATCAGCCAAATCGGTCCAGCCGTTCTCGAGTTTTGCGCTTAGCAACACATTTGGGGATTCACTTTTATTTATATAGATAATGCAAGGAATATACTCTATGCTCGCTTAACTAGAAATTTAACAAATTTGTAATATTTGCTAACAAATTATTAGTAGGTATCGGTATTGTCCACCACAAGAAACAAAAACCCCATTAGCGTCATTTAATCGGGCTCTCGAGCGTGGGATTACAAGCGTTGTTTTAGGTATGAATTAAATTTTAATTTGGCTTGTACTTTTCCAGCGCTGCGTCTGACCTTCGGTTTTTAACGATAAAACCAGCATGTTTCTTATGGAAGCTTATTCAAACGCGACTTTTAATGGTTTTACACGCTTAATAGTTTCACTTTTAATGTAATATTGAATTTTATGAGTACATAAATGTTACATAAACGAATTGATATTTTTTTAATAATATATAAAAAAGATTTTATCATGTTAATTTTTAACTTGTCATTTAACTACTAGGTGCTCTATAACTTTATACACAAAAAGTGAACTGAAAAACTATGCAAAATTATTCAAAATGTGGCATTAAAAATAATTTAATTTTTTAATTTTATAATATTAAAATATTAATTTATTTATTATAAAATATAATAAATATTTATAATTTATATATTTTTTATATAAAATATTTTTATTATTATTATTAATATGTTTTTATTTATATAATTTTAAAGCTGTATTAAAATACTGTTCCTTTTTTTATTTAAACACAAAATATTAAATGAAAAAAGAAAAAGAAATCGCAATTAAAACTAAGACAACAGATACTACTGTTATTTTGAACAGTCTTCTTACTCTGTGGACAAGGATCACGTACTTTATTAAAGTCACTTGTGGACAAAACACTCCTCGCATAAATATATTTTACTCAAATTAATACTCTTAGAATTAATATTCTGTGTTGTTCCGAAGTGTAAATACTGACTAGATAATAAATGGGATGGTGATTTTACTCGTATATTTATATGTCTATTAATTTACGAAATTATTTTGTTACCGTAAGTTTGGCTTCTATCTTGCTTTTGGGCACAGTGAACCACTTCAACTTTGATTGATCGCTTCTTCTAACTTATACTTTATTCAGAGTTTAAAACATAGATAGCCTTATAAAATCTAGAATAAAGCCTTATAAAGCCTTATAACATTATAATAAAATTTAATAAATTCAAAGTTAATATACATTTTGAAATTCACCAGTTGTGCGAAATCTAGCAAAAAGAAATACTATCTCTAATAAAATAGACTTAGGTCTAGCTAAACAATTAAATTGACAACCTTTGCAGAACCGTGAATTCTACCGTTCTACTGGTTTATTTTTCTTCTCTATAGGTAGGTACCTACTCACTGAACAACTTACTTTAATGGCTGCACGAAGCTGCAAAATATGTTCTTAACAGAATATTAAAATTTGTTATAATACATAAAAAATAACGTTTGTACAATTTACACTATTCTTTGATATTAAAAACTTAAATTAATAAAAATTAAAATCGCCCTATCTCATATAACAACGACAGCGAATCGTCGATACTATACTCATAAAAGCCCACATTGTCCGAATGTGACTCATGTTCCCACATCCGTAAGTCCACTGTAAACCTGTCTACGTTAAACAGGTTTTAGGGATTTTTATGTCAAGCTCCGGGAAAGATCTTATTTCCTTATGTTGTATGATAGGTATTACTTGACAGATTCTGTTCAAAATATATTTAAGCATCAACATGTCTCAAATGAAAAGCTCACGCTGAAAACGTTGTGTGGTTAGATACAGAATTTCTAGTTTCAAACCACTTATTACGTGTGTAATTAATGAGATACGAAAATTACCTGAAATCGAATTGTCTAGTTTGATAAAGGTTGATAATTGACATTTTAGATTTCGCACATATGTCATTGTGGATTCTATTTAGGGTACAGCGTTCTTTTACAACAGTTACACAGACTACTAGATTCAGTGTAAGATTATCAACGAGGATAATCTTTGGGGAGCCGTGCGCGGAGAAAATTTGAACAATTTGATAGAAAAATTATTTGAAAATTTGTACGCAACAAACATTTTATAATAATGCGTTGTGGTGATAAAAATATATTAAATAAACAGTTCTATTAAAATACAATGAAAGTGCTGATTAAATTTATCGTTTATTGTATATATATTTTTTTTTATTTGAAGCAACCGCTTAAAGCTCTCGACACTCATTTATTCGAAATGGGTGTTAACTTTTTATGGTAATATTAAAATTTTACATGACATGGCACATTATACAGTTCCACACGAAGCCTTCTTACTCGCCTTCGTTTGTGATGCGCGCAGTGTTGAAAACGTACAAAGGTCTGACAGGGTTAACAGGGCTCTAATTCATGCACGCAGATTATACAAGTCTATTTTGTGTTAGGTAAGAACGTAATCGTACGCCGTAAGAATTAGTGAAATAAAAAAAAAGATATCTATAATTTGAGCAATTAATACATAAGCAATAACCACAAAAATATTGTCAGTAGAGGAATAAGTTTAGACAAAAGTTGTAAATAATGAAATGATGTATAATAATAATGATGAGTAAAATTCAATAAAAGTGAACAGTTAGTAAAATAAAGGCGAAAACCAAAGAAAATTTGTGTTTGTGCATTTCAAACAAAGTAACTAGGAAAAAGTTTCAAATAAAAAAGTTAGGAAATTTAATTTATAAGAGAAATGGTTATATTTTTGCGTTAAATAAACGGTTCTAGAGTTATTGAATAAAACGCGTTTTTTGCTATATTGGCGCCACTTAGGCGACCCCTCAAATCCGCCATTATGCTCACAATACATCGCTTAATTAAACACATCAGACCCCTACGAAAATTGCACTATCTCATGTAGACTGATTCACCTGTTGTTTGGCCTCACAATATTTAAGAATTTGCAATTTTAAATCCGTTCGGTTATTTCCAAGAAGCTACAAAAATTTGTTGCACAATATTGCATCTTATTTCAAAGGTTAGTTAGCGCTCATTTTGATAAAAATTGTGTTCGGTCTGAGGTTAGTCCTTGTCATAACTCTACTCACCGAAACACAACAGCAGAAATGCTTTTACTTCACGGTGGTCTTTTGTAAGGGGGCGTTTACTGCCGTTAGACGGACTGCCCAATTTATAATTGCGTAACGAAGTATACGCTGCGCATACTAGATTTTTAAGTTCTATAGTTTTTTTTAGAATACTGAACCGATTTTTTTTGCCACTGATTTAATACTTACATGTTCTTTTTATATTTCTAAATAAAGAAAGTAAAAGTTCAGTGGCATTCTCAGAATGCGCTAATGAGATCATTTTATATACGTAACATCTACGCTACGAGTAGATATATTACTATACATATATAAAATGCCATATAGATCCAAAATTCCATATCAAACTACCGTGAAATACTGTGGTCTTCTGTAAGAGCCCCCCCACCGTACTGCCACAAGACGGGCTGCCCAAATCACTGCGAATCGCCGTGTGCCCTGTCACCAGTAATCTCAATATACTTATATACGAGTACTAACTTATATTCTTATACAAAAGCTTACTTAAAAATCTGTATCTAGCAGTAATTGTCTCAAAAATGGACCCAGTCATTACTCGAATGAGATTGCATTTCGTCTATAGTTAATTTGTTCTAATACAATAACATAAGCGAATCTGATGAATCTGCAAAATAAATAAAACCGCAACAGTGGTATCCAATTAAGTGGATTGCTAATAAAAGTGAAATCGTATCGGGTGCAGTGGCCGCGCCGTTTTGCGGGCGGTGCGCGGGTAGCGGGCGGACGAAACGGCACGACTAGCGACCGACCGTTCCTAGATATACTATGCACACATGTACTATCTCTCACATGTCCCCATGCATTCATTATTCACGTAAACAACGCTAATTCTCCAACGTCTCCATTAGAAAACTCTCGATTCGATTTTTACTCGTTTTTCCCCAAAAAATTATTCCTTAACAAATTATTGTTCCGTCTTAAAACCGCAAGTACCTCTAAACATGGAGAGATTGAGAAGTTAGCGAAATCTATGTTAATGTGGTTTTAATACCGTCTGCAGTTAGATGTTATAACCGGATCGACAAAGCCATGACGGTGAATAAAACATTAATAACACAGATTTCACGCGGATATTTTTGTATTTGATAAAACTCAATAAAACACCTAGACATTTGAATAGAATATCTATCACTAGGAGACTTTAAGACAAATTTATAAGTTATTTTCACTGATATTTTGACTAATCGTAAAATGGGATTTAGAAACAAAAATACCAGATCGTCTTGAAAAAAACTTTGTTTTTGCTAATATTATTAAGGAAAACTATATAATTGTTTTCATTCCTTACTTCGAGTTTAACAGGTAATACGAGTACGTACTCTAATTTAACATTGATTGCTGGTTTTTCAGAATAAATCAATATAATTTCATAGACTTAAAAAGTATTCTTTACAGTTTGTTCAGCAACTGTAAAGAATTAGTGGTTAATATTACAATATTAGTGGTTCTTTAAATTTTGTGTGTAGAAGATAGACATATGAAGCTACAGCATTAAACTATATCCCCTGATTTTGTGAACATCAGTTTTCGGAATTGCCTCCCATTATGGAAACAATTTTTTGACAAGCAGAACATATTCAAGTATCAAAAAAATTCTAACTTAATTAACTTTTTATTAAGAAAGTTCCATGCTTTTTTAATTTTTAAAAAGTTAAAAAGTTTTAAAAGTTAAGTTAAGCAGTTGCGTTAATAAATAAATAATCACGTTTTTATATTGGTTTTACATTGTAATTGATGAATGGTAATAGAAAAGTTTAATTGAAACGCTTTAGCCATATTTCATAACTGTTTGCTAGTTTATCTCTATCAATTAATTAAAGTCAATAATGTGTGCGCAAAAGTTGTATGCATCCGTATCGCATTTGCATAATGAAATGTAGAGGTTGCAGTTATTTTGAGATCAATTCATCATTGAATATTAAGTTGCCGATTATAATAAATAATTCAGAAGTGTTGGCATCATAAAACACGTTTGTGTTTTATATCTTTTGTAACATTTCAATAGTGTTGTGAAGAGAAAATTGTTTTTGTGAATTTAGTGAGCGATCGTTTTTAATTAAACTTTTATATTTCGTTGATTTACTCATATTTGTATTAATAATAAAATCAAAATTAATATTATACAAATATACAAATACACCTGTGACCTTGCTTGTGCTAATGGACGACGGTAGCCACCTACCATCAAGTATACAGTCATCCAATCTGACCAACGTTACGTTAAAAAAAATAGAATACACCGTGGTATTTGAATTCCATGTTTACCCACATAGTCGTGAGAAAAATATAAAACACTATAACATTGAATTCTTAATTTCTCTTTCGTGCCTTTTTATGCAACGCTATATCATATAAAAAAAAATGAAAAAAAAAAGACTGTAATGTTAGTATTTTTCGCATGATTCGTATAGTAACACGAATACAAATTAGTTTGGCCCAAAGCAGTTCTGTTTAGCGGGTTCCGAGATTTGCTTTGAACGTGATTTATCGCAATATAAGATCCGGTTGCCATAGAACCAAGCCGCGTCTGCGCCCACGCCTTATTTTACTCTATTATCGAGCCAAAGATCGTTTAGCACACAATCATTATTCGTTCATTTTGTTTTATTTTTGTTTTTACATTTCTATTTCACTTTCTAAATGAATAGTTATTATTTATAAATTATTACAAATATAATTTATAAAAAATTTTAAATTAAAAAAAATGTCTATAAATTTATTATTGTCTATAAATTATTACAACGATGAAAAATCAGGAGCTTTTTTATTTCATTGCTGTTATTTATTATAATTATCATGTTTAATATCGTCTTTATTATTTAAAGTTTCAAGGAATATGCATTACATATAAACAAACAACAAACATTTTTTTTACTAGTATAGGCATTAGAATGAATGCCATTATACTTCTAGGTTGCATGTCGTCTCGTAGCCCTTAGAAAGCTACGACGCGTCTGCTACGCATAAGGGCTCTACGAAAATTTCACTCGAAGATATACTGGAATTCAAAAACTAATTCGACACGAAAGTTTATTTTTATTTTTTGTTAATGTGTCGAATGGTCATAAATAATATATAAATAATTAGTAAAAATACAAAACAAGAGTTAATAAACAAATCTAGATACATTATAAAATAAAGTCACTGTCGACTTCTGTATGTTGCTCCGCTAACATTTTCTAAATGGTGTTCATTAATAGAAAGAGCATAACCAAATGAATAAGGAAGATTTGTCTTATAAGATTTGTGTTTAAATAATGCATCCATGCGAAACCATGGTCGCTAGTAAACTTTAAACTATATAACCAGCAAAAACAGTATACTCGTATTATACCTAATTTTAATATTCTGGAAACACGTATGTACCAACATATTAAAAATGCGCTCAATAACACTGCATGCAACGCATGCATGCATTCTTTATGTGCCCGGATATATATTTTTTCTCTTACAAATAAGAATTTTACTTTTAAAATTGGAATGTTTCATGAAAACGAGGCAAAGTGTGATTATCTCGCCACGACCTACGCTTGATTGACGTGAGTCTCACGCCAAAGTCTGTTGCAATGAGTCATGAGTACGAGGCGTCGTCACATATCGTGGCGCGTCTAAATGTCGATATTTCCATACAGTGCTACCGAATTGCCGGGGAAACACACTTTTGAAACGCGATGTGACTTCATTTATTATTTTTTAATAAGATTGGGAGCATTTCTGTTCAAGCGTTAACGTATTTCTTAATAACAGGCAAACGTTGCTGTGAGATTTATACAAACTTTAAATAATACTTATTCACCTTTTATTTCTTGAACAAATATTGAATAGCTAATCAATTCTATATCCATACTAATATTTTTCAATGTAAAAGTAACTGTGTCGGTCTGTCTATCTGTTACCTTTTCACGGCTTAACTACTCAACCGTTCATCATGAATTTTTGCATACACACATTGTCAGGGATACTGGAAATGACAGAGTATATCTTTTATCCAGAAAAAAAGTACAGTACCTACATTAACAATTAAGGTGTTATATTTTTCATTTTTCAAAGCGGACGAAGTCGCTCGCGATAAAATTATAAATGCGAGTGTTTTTTTGTTGTTGTTTGAATAACAAAAAAGGCTACCGTAACATAACAGCATGTGTGCTTTTGTGTTTCAAGGAGTGAGTAATGGACATCAGAGCAGATTTCCTCTGTATCCCAATCTCTATCTTCAATCACACTATTTGGTAGCGCAAGTGCGGCTCAGCGCCTTGTGGCGTTGCTTCCGTTATAGGCGACAGTAGCCATCTACCATCAAGTGGACTGTCAGCCTGTCTTTCGACCTTAAAATATGTGTCAATATTTGACAAGAGCACACTCAAAGTCGTTAATTGTATGAATCTAATCAATACTATTTATGGCCGGTACAATACCAAGTAGCACTTGTCTCAGAAACACAATGACAATTAAGCGTCTACTGTTTACTTTCATACAATTTGCTTTACAGATACTCATCTATTGTTAATTAAACATTGCGCACGCGATCAGAAAAGACATAAGTGTTTCTCTTTAATTTCAATATATACAAATGAATGTGTTGCTTGTTAAGGTTTGAAAATTCTAACGACGACTTAACGTAACGAGCTAAAAGACATAATGTGGTCCGGTGCAAAATCGAATATTACGAATATACTGAACTAGTGACCCGCTACCGGCTTCGTTCTGAATGACTTTTTTTTATATATCCCTCTTATATTGTTTATCCCTCTTTTCATAAGTAAAAATCTGATTTAAAATCCGTTGGGTGGTTTAGAAGTAGTTAACGGAGAATCAAACAGTTTCGGCGATGTGGTTGCAAATGTAGGAATTTAGGAGTTAGTACTTAGAGTTAGGAGCTTACTATAAAAAAAAAATCAGGCATCTATCACAATAATTCATGACATTATAATTAAAAACCTCGTGGTACTCGGCGTTAGGTAAAAAATTAAAAAAAAAATCATAACTCGGAAAATACGAAAAATCGCAGAACATACATGGGGGTGATTCGGATACCCCTCGAGGTCCTCTACCTCCTAGATTTTTTATATCACTACTTCTTGGGACACCCTGTACAGACAGACAGACAAAAAATACAAAAGTTCAGAATAGTTTATTTTCTTTTATCTTAAATCTAGGCACAAATTAAATTTAGGGGCACTCCTCCAGGAGACCCCGCACTTCCATCACCGCATTAAAAATTAGGCTAAATTAGAACTACAATCATTATAGAATATTTTTTTGGCATAGATAATAGTTATGAAGCTACAGCATCAAACTTTATTTCTAGATTTTGTTATATTCATTTTTCTGAATCGCCTCCGACTATGGAAGCAAATTTAAATATGTGTTCACGTCAAAAAATGCAAAAATAGATATATATATATGAACGAAATTAAAAGTGAAGGTCATTGGCATGCAGTGTTTAGTGGCGGTCCGGTTGAGGCAGTCTGTAAGCTTACAGGAAGGCGTAATAGTTGGGTAGCATGAAGACGCAACTCGATATACTACTTTCATCGCAGCCAGTGCGTCGTTGACGCATCACAAGTACACCCACCACTTGAAATGCATTATTAGACATGTACTGTGTTAGAATCGTGTAGGTATTTCGTTTGACATATTTAAACACTTGTAACATTAGACAAACATTAAATTATTGTTAATGTTATTAGTCATAACAAATTTAATTAACGAACCGACAAATAATGGATTCATGATCTATTCGCGATGAGTGGTTAGCGTAATATTAATTAAACATAATTCAATGTACCTAAGTGTGAGATCGTATTCATTAAATTTTAATGACATATCACTTTCATCAACACGGAAAGACCTTTGCAAAGATTTTACGTAAAATTTATATCCAATCGAGACGTTTTACAGCTTTTAAGTGGTTAAAGTGTTTTCTCAATAATATCCAAGTAAATATACTTTGTAAGAGGATTCACTATAAAGTTTTATATACCAATTATAACTTTCTAAATTAGTTATATAGTTTAATTAGCTAACGATCAATCATAATAAAGTTATTATTAGTCCCGAAAACGTTTGAGCTACCGTTAATGGTGATATTTAAAGTCGGCATTGGTGCAGACGGCGACCGTGTAATTAAGAGTGTGTTGTGGTAAGGCTGTGCAAGAAGGAGGTCGAATGGGCGCCTATTGATGGTCAGTCAAATTACCTCGGCGAAAAGAAAAAGTGTACCAATTGAGCTGGGTAAAAGCTAGACCGTAAATCAAATTGAAGATGCCCGATA
This sequence comes from Synanthedon formicaeformis, assembly GCA_945859745.1. NCBI lineage: Eukaryota > Metazoa > Arthropoda > Insecta > Lepidoptera > Sesiidae > Synanthedon > Synanthedon formicaeformis. The sequence continues at coordinate 5,679,995 of OX243958.1, read as the reverse complement.
AAGTGGATAATAATTAGTGGAAGACGTGAAAGCGTTGGGAGAAAAATTCGTGAGAGTTCGTGTTTAGTTGCGATTGTGCATTTGGCGCGGGACATCCGCTTACGGCCTGCGGTCCGACCAACATACGACTTTGAACATTTGTATCTACGTACGTGCTAGGGTTGTCAAACGCACTGCTCTTAAATAAATAAAAGCAGATTTATCTGTCACTTCTATGATTCAAATCCACATAATTTTATATGTAATCTAATTAAAAAAAATATTGCACATCTATGTTCTGTAATTTCTGTATAACTGTTTAGTAAAAATAAGGCATTTTATTACTTAAATACTAATATTTGTTCCTATTTACTTTGAATGGGAGGATGAGGATAATATTTGGTGTGCTTAGCCTCCCACTATGGGAGCAAAGACATGTTCGTTCACGTCAAAAACTCACCAACCCTAGCACACACTCGTACCTACCCACCGGCAAGAATGCGTGTAACGCAACTGACAGCTTACGCAAAACATTACTATCTCAAAGTATGTCAGTCTCGGTAAAAAATTAAATTTATATTTTGGTCAAAGTTGCTGTAACAAAGTTTGCATGTTTCTACGACATTTACAATTAATAACATTATCAAAAAACTTTGCACCGCATTTTGGTTGAGTGCGGTGTATGGTTTATAATTATGATGGAAGATCAAATATTACGTAATAACCATTGTATGAAATACAACTTTTTTCCATGTAAATCAGTCTGTACCGCAACAAATGGCTGAACATTAAAAAAACGATCCGTTTACATAAAGAAGATTATCTACAGTATTAATTTTTGACCACGATTTCGTTGTCTATTGCCAAGTTCGTTAATTAACAAGACAAAACGAGACACGCGATTATCTAATACCTGTATTACTATTAATAGTTTTTTTACTGTTTAAAGATTATTATTTGTTTAGGATATTCTTGGGTATAAACCTATTTAGTATGTTACTACTTAGTGAATCCATGTTACAAAACTCAATTTTAAAAATTGAGCTTCATAGCTCAAAGAGAGCTCATGACAAATGTGATTACAGTACAGCGAATTGGGATTAATTACTTTTTGAGACAGTAAGATATCAAAACCCATTTTCCTATTACCTATTCTTACCTATTCTTCTAGACAGGATCTGAAGCCCACTTGCATCCTGGCCATTGTTGTTTTGCTTTATAGGCAAAAGTATATACAATCTGTTGGTATTTAAGAAAAACTGCCAGATTACTCAATCATAGGATGGGTCACTGTTTGACTAGTTTATATTGTCTACTTAATTACACAAATATTTTCAAGTTATCTTTTGTATTTTGCCCACAATCCATTACCATCAAGTGGCTCATCAGCCTGCCTGTACCTCTGGTTCATAAAAAAATATGTACAATCTTTCTTTGGACTAAAACTTTTTAAGGACCGCAAGTATGTGCATTTGAAAATTTTACGTCTGCAAATGCAAGAAAAAATTCCTTTCCTAAGAGTATCAAGAAAATTGACCTTCTTTCCAGCAAATGAGGTACGAATAATAAATCGATAAATAACACAAACACTCTCACTTGTGCTGGTATTCGTTGTCTCCTCAGTGACGTGCGGAGAAGCTGTTAGCCGATCGATCGCCCACGTGTCACGCTGCATTTTAATGCTCGTGGGCGAACCTCGCCTATAACTACATAAAAATCACTTTAGCCATCTACTTCTCTTAAAATTACAATCACATTAAGACCGTGAATTGCGAAGTTTGTTTACAAACTGTACTAATATAAATTAGTTTGTTAAAAATTTTAAAAGCTACCAGATAGTTGGGTTTAAATTGACTAGAATACGAGTCAAGATATTTTAAATTGTGTGTTAATATAATTTTATGACAAATGGTGGTAGACAGACTGATAGTTTATTGGACGTTTAGCGGCTGTCTTAGTTACCTATCATTATACGATAAGAGAAAAATCATCGATCGATTCCAAGACTAGTTGAGTAAAGTTTGAAGAAGTTTGGGGAAGGGAAGTCTGTTTTCGTAATACTTCAGAACGAGCTTATCATTCTATGAATTTTGAAAAATTAACCCTTAGTAAATACCCAATTTATCTCCTGGTATAGATAAAGTTAATTTTATAGTTTCTTTAGCAAACTTCAGTTTTGAGATAGAGATACATAGATAGAATTTACACACATTATTACAGGATTATTCAATACAATGTATCTAGTAGTTCCTTAATAAAAAAAAACACGAGCTATAATTTATATAAGAAATTATTAACTAACTTAATTTTTATATTTATGACATAGCAATTAGCTATTGACAGAACCATTTTTACTATAAAATTTAAAACAAATCATTTTATTATGCATATAATGACCAATATCGACCGAGTTAAAACCCATTGAATTATGTGTAATTGTGAATTGTAGAGCATGTTGTCAAGTCGATGACTATTAAAGTTAATTAATTATTGTGTTGGCAGTAGGTAGCTAACAGAAGTTAGTATTAACTAAGCTAGCATATGGTGAGTTGTCAACCGGTAGATATTATGCAAGGAGCCGGACACAGAACAATACTGTATAGACACATTCTTTGCACGTTGTTACAGAGCAAACAACGTGACTTGTTCTGATCCTGATCGCTTTGCCACCTGATATAACGGATGTAATCTGCACAGAGTTGCGTGCCATTACAGAAGTTAACTTCTTTCGTATTACCGCTATATGCTATATCAATAATTTAATACAGGAATTAAAATAAAAACAGGTTATAGAAGGGAAAATTAGTCTGGTTTTATAAATATTGTCTTTTAATGGATTCGTTAATCGAAGCTTCCATTTATAGCGCCTAGCGCTACCTATGTATATGTCTAATTTATGACTTGGAAACACTACCAAAACATAGATCAGAGTCAACTTTGATAAGTTTATTTACAGATTTGGCCCTGCAGGGAGTTGAACCCTAAAGCTGGTTCGACTCGATCTTAACAGTTCGCCAATTTCTCGTATTGTTTAATTTGTTGCATCCTTCCTTACTAATATTATAAATGCGAAAGTTTGTACGAATGGATGTACGGATGTTTGTTACTCTTTCACGCAAAAACTACTGAATGGATTTCAATGAAACTGTACAATAATATAGTTTATACATCAGAATAAGACATAGGCTATATAAGACATAAAACGAGGACGAAGGGACGAAGTCGCGGGCACCAGCTAGTTTAATATACATACATATTCGAGTAGGTATAACTAAGATTTATAAAATCTACTAGCTGGTGCCCGCGACTTCGTCCGCGTTGAACGATGAAAGGTACCCTATGTCCTTTCTGGTGTCCCAGACAACGGTATTTAAAATTTCATGGTGATCGGTTCAGTAGTTTTTGCGTGAAAGCGTAACAAACAAACAACTAATCAGACATTAAAGTAATGTCTGATTTCTAAGTTCTTCCTCATAGAATCAAGATTCCGAACCATTGGAAGTTGTAACCATTAGGAGAAAAGTAAAATAGATATTTGATGTTGGTCCTATGTGCGAAAAAATATTTTATTAATATACGTTATTTTAATTTCAATGACTAAATAAACAATAACGAAACTGTTATTTAACAATTTTGAATATATAAAAAATGATCAAAATATACTAAATATGGAATAAAACAACCATAAGTATTTTTGCAACATACATGATTGTGATTGTATTTTTTTGTTTTATGGCCCTTTAGTTTTTAAGCAGCGACATTTTGTATATTTAAAAATGTAATAGAAATAACAAATTTTGTGTCAAGAGCTTAAGCATATGGTGAATTCATAATGGCTACCCATTTAGAAACCTAGGCTACAAAAGACCACAACTTTCCTATGACCACTTGTTTCGGAGTTAGAAAAACGATTTAACGAAGCAACAAAAAATGTTTGCATAGTGTGAATCACTTCGCATGCACTTGAGTACACTTGTCGTTCACTGTACAACTTGAAGAGAGTGACGTGTGATTTTTCGCTCGAGTGGATCACTGGATCGCGTGGTCGACTCGCGTTCCGTGCCAGACTCATTTTTTTTTCATCGTAGTACGCTACAAATACACCTTCAAAACCCCTCCGAATGAATGTGAATTGAAAACAAAGGTCATCCTCGATTCCGACCCACGTTTTACATGTCATAGATTGGCTCGTTTTAAAGAGACGTTTTTTTTATGTTGAGGTTAGAGAGAGACGTTTTTAACATCAGACAGGCTGATGATGACACTTAAGGGTAGCTATACCGTAGCCTATTAAAACAAGTGCTACAAATTATGTTTAAGGGTAACTTGGTAATTAAGGGTTTGGATTGGGAAATAGGCTCTGGCATCCCTCACTCACTCATTGAAACACAATAGAACATGCTGATTTTCATGGTAGTGTTTATGTAAGGGGTACTGCCTGGTTACTGCCGTTGGAAAATAAAAGATACAGCTGACGTACGTTGACGCCTGACATTATACTTTTGCCAATCTCTACTTTAGATAGCTGGTGCCCGCGACTTAATTCCATGGATAGAATATTAATTCCACACAGGCAAAGCCGCGGGCAAAGAATATAATTTTAGGATAAACTAAATAGCCTGGAATTCTATTCTAACTATTGGTGAAAGATTTTTTTAAATACGATGAGTAATTTTGAAGATTACCTCCTACATACAATACCAACAAACAAACATACAAACTTTAGCTCTTTATAATATTAGTATAGAAGTGTGGTTTCAAATGTTGTATTCTATCAATGATGACCTGCGATACAGAAATGTGACCTCTTTGGCCTTGTAAACAAATTGATATTTGTAAATAGAACACGGTCTTCTAACAATTGCCGACATGTTTATATTATAGAACCCGCTAGACATGAGTGCGTAGACGGCTATAGGTAGATACCGGATGTTTCTAGAATGCTAATTGATAACTCTAAGTACCTCATCGTATGCACCACGTACACTTTCTATTTTCATACGATTCCAAAGCAGAAATATGCGACACGAGTAAAAGAAAAACCAAAAATGGTATTTACCGAAACAAGTGGTTTCATTCGTCGTGAAGCCATCGAGTCTTCTCAATATGGTGTCCCAATCTCAAATGAAAGTCTTACGCAATGGGTTCTTAGAAGTTGTTTATTTGCTGCGCCGCACACCGACTGGTTAAAAAATATAACATCAAAGTGAAATACATAATGCGGAGTGTGTATAAATGAAAAAAAAAATCTGAATGCGCCAGTTTCTCTCGAATTGATTGACATGACAAGTTGATCGGGTGGGCACAGCGTAGCGGTCCGTGCGTACAGTCGGGCTACGAAAACCTTCGTAGGTTTTCAAATTCATTCTTTTATCAAGTCGAAGATTCTTAGTACCTTTTGAAACTAAACCACTAAGTAGACAATTGACAGACGTTTGAAATGAAATTTTGACATGACTGATAATTGCCCTAGTGCAAAAAAAAAGTCGACTTTAAGGTGACGAACCTCTTCTTACCTCGACTGTACCTACGAAGCGGCACCGGCGAGATTGCGTTGTGCTCGCGTGTAGTGGACCTACTACGTATGACGTCCACTCCACGAGCGCCTAAACCTATTGCCGTAACATGCTTTTACATTTTTGTTGATGGAATATTCCGTTTAATTTATCGAGGTTGCCATTCGTTGCACTACTCCACGGCACTTTTGGTTTTAATTTGTTTTAAACATTCATATACATTTATGAGTATTGTCGAAACATATCTTTACTCATAGTATAAAACAAAGTCGCTTATCGCCGTCTGTCCGGGCCGGGAGCAGTTCAATAGTATTAATATAGAAGTTAATATAGAATAGAATTTCAGGATGAACTCAGGCTAAATATTCCATGCGGGCGAAGCCGCAGGCACCAACTGTCTAAAAAAAGATTCTATGCTTCGCAAAAGCATTACTTCCTTCCTAATCTTTTTTTTTTATTGCAGGTGTGTTGCTCTTGTGGTCTATCCTCAACTGTTTAAACGACATTCATCTAATGAGGCGTCTAGCTGTCTAGCATACAATCACAAGAATAATGCAATCCCTTGTCAGTAAAAAGCAAGGAAACAAATTAATTATATGAAAATATCTCTTGTTTTTTTATAGCAGACAAATAAAAAACGAATTTAGTATCGGCACAAAGGCCAATAATTGCTTAAAATATATTGCAGTTGGGAAAAAACTTTATTGACCATAAAAGTTTTAAAGTAATCATACGTCATAAAAATTGGATAATTAAACACTAGAGGGCTTAAGAAGTGAAAGGTACTTTAATTTTTTTTTAAATCTGTTGATATTAAAGGTTTTTTTTTTTAATATTCAAGTCAATTTTTACAAGATTAAATGAAGAAAAAAATATCATGTTATTAATATTAAATGAGAATATTAGGATTAGTTTTCTAAATAATAATTGAATATTTAAAAGTCCTGTTCATTATATTTTTTTTATATTACAAATGGGTACAAAAAAATTTAGGGTTGAACTGGTTAAAATTTAGCTATTTACTATGAAACTGGTTTTGGTTCTAAAAATAGCCGGTTGAAGCGATAAAATGTAACCAGACGCCAAAATCTGACTAAAGAGAAGTGTTATTATTAAAAACTTGAATTCTATTAATATAAATGCGAAAGCGAGTTTGTTTGTTTGTTACGCTTTCACGTCTTAATCACTCAATGGATCATCATGAAATTTTACATACTACACGTCGTCATGTGTACAGGAAAGGACATTTAGTACTTTTCATTTAGAGAAAAATACTGTTCCCGAGCTACGCGTGTGAAGTTGTAAGCACAAGCAAGTTGTTTAATATATGAAAATGTTTAGCGGTCATTATATTACATTTCCATAGTGCCGGGCGGTGGAATGTTGTGTTGTAGTAGTGTAGTGTAGTGTGGGTAAGCTTTGTATATGGCATTATTTACATAGCGAATACGCTTGCGTGTAAGGTTGATTATTACCTTAGAACTGCATTCATATCGTGCCGGTAACGCTGAGCCACAACTGCGTAATAGGTACGCTGCTCTTCCAGTGAAATTCGTAATACAGATGATGTTTTAAATAAAAAAAACTAATTCTCGCATAACCTTAGCATTTTTTATTTAAATATATCTATGTAAAATATATTCATTATAAATATATTTTCAATTAAATACTCGTATTTAAGTGAAATACTTATAACAGGCGAAGAAGATAATTAATATGATCTTGTATAACTGAGCTTCATGATTAGTATATATTCATGATTGGTGATGTATGTTGTACGTTTGTATGTATGAACTTATACCTATGGGTAATGTTATTAATACATATTTATTTATGTAAGTAATTAATTAATAATTAATCTAAGCGCCTCTTTCACAAACGTCAAGTAGGCCAAACTGTCATTTAAAGTCACCGGTAACCGGGGATACCTAATGGAGCTGATATACCTTTGTTTGTACGGTAAACGTCCCAAACATTAAATAGAAAATAATTAAAAAAAATCGGCTATCGAATGATGCAGTAAACCGAGTGCATAATTCAATAAAACAGAAAATTATTTTTAAAAGTAACTAATCAACACATTACTTGCAGTTTGTGAAAGAGGCCCTTATAATTATATTTTTTTTTTACTTATATATATGTATATAATTTCTTACTTCTACAAAATAATACTGTTAAATCAAACAAACAAATTAATGTAAGAATGTTATAATTACTACAGACTTACTGTAGCACAATATATTTTAATTTCTTCTAAAAGCACGAAACAACATTTTTCTCGTATGTATATTGGTGCCGGCCATAGGTTCCTAAATATGTATGCGTTTCTTAATGTAATGGGGGGAAAATTGTATATGTCCATAATTGGACTATAAACTACGTTCAATTATATTCTGATGTTAAGTAGTATTAAACTATTTCATTTTAGACCTCAAAACGTAATAGTTGAATTTTGTTAAGTTTAATACAGCCACGCTAAGAGAGCACATTAACTGACAACAAATCAAATTGTTAGAGACCGAATCGTGACTAAAATGTATCTAGATAGAGTCCTAAAGAGAATTGTTATTGTGTAGAGAAGAGAATAGGCACAATGCAAACGAACAATGCTTGTGTTTCGGCCGCGAGAGGGCCACACCGTGCGCCCGGAGCACGCTCGCTCGAATTGCGCCTTCCAGTCTCACTCATCGGACCGTCCAAAGAAACGATCTCATAGAAAGTAGATCAACTCATTTATTTATTCGGTGCCCCGGCGGCGGGTGGGAGAGAGACGGTGCCGCGAAACGGGCTCATTAAAATAAAAATCCGATTTTCGAGTGCAACACGCGCGAACTTAAATAAAAGTGCTCAGACGAATTTGCTCGAGTTATTCCAAAAAAGGTGCGCGAAACGCCTCCGCGAACAGATCGTGAGATACAACTATACAGGCGGCGCTCGGTGAAACCGACCGCAATAACATCCGTACGAGTCACGAGACAACGTGTGCTCTGCATTTCTGCAATCGATGCGATGCACTTCTCGAAAGAAACAGAAGAAACACAACTACTTCAAAACATTAACAACAGCATACCATTCATTCAACATTGCTTTTTCAAAAAGAGGGAGAAAATCTTCAAAAGAAAGAAGTTTCAAAATAACACACGGGGTTCTGTAAACAAACAAAAGGTTAAATTATTTTCTATCTCAACGTCATCTTATTTGCTTGAGTTGCTTGAGATTCTAGAAACGGTTTTGATACTTTATAGTACTTTGATCCTTTTAGAAACGGTTTAAGTATATAATACAAATATAACAGAATATTTACAATTTACAAATTTAAGTCGTTCAAAATCATGTCATAATTAATACAGCAGAAAATAAATTTTTTTAGACACTGATTCTAATGGCGAAAGCGAATAATACATTTTATTTCAGACTTGTGAAATCTAGGAAAACATTAGACTTTATAGAAATCACTTATATATTGCCTACATAGATTATTGTTGTTTACAATCTTCATTGACTTGCATTATAATATTTAAGTAGGGTTTCAAGAGTTTTCGTTACTTTTAAAATGTTACAAACTAACTACTACCAAATATACTTATATAGTCTTTGAAACTAACTGTATACTTATGCATGAAGTCAACGTAAAGCGCCACCGAACTGTCATCGAGCGGGAGATGCTCACAGCCCTTGCAAACAAATTTTAGCCCTGGCCACTCTTAACTAGTGACCGCTTGTGGCTTAAGTTTATCGAACCATCGCACCGGGTGCAGTAACAGTCCACGTGTGAAGAGTTTACTTGGGGAAGCCATTAATTAATCGCGTCGGGATGAGGGAATAACGACCAAGTATGTGTTATAACTAGTCGTTAAATAGGGTAGGGTTAACAGCGAGGGTTTAGGAGGCCTTCTCTTATGATTATAATTGTAGGAGGTACAATATCACCTAGGCTATAGGTTAATTCGTCGCGGTCGAGATGTAGTCGTCCAGGTCTAGGAGTTCATGTCTGGACCTCCTTCTAGAGTACGTTGCTATCTCGTTTTCGCTTGCATACACGTGGTCTGTCAAGGCAAGCCTGCTACGTCATCAAAAGCAACATTAGTGCTTATTGTTTCACAACATACAAACACAAAAATAGGTCATTCAATCAAGGCCCAGAATTTGCTTATTCTTATTTTTATTGTATTCAATTGCAAAGCTTGGTCAGTCTGGTTGCTGTCCTTTATTACAAAAAATAATATAGATTCTTCAAGTAGATATATGTTCATCATACGGGATTTCAAAAACAACGTTACAAATGTAACTTTTTGATTTACTTTCTGAGCGCGTAATTGCTACAATTTCACCGGCCTTCAACTGTCTCGTCAGCTATGTGGCATCCATCAATACGACCGCGTAATTGATACAAATGACGCCAATAAAAAAAACTCAAATCGACAAATGTTAGCGTTCGAAAACTTAGTAATTTTTATATCCCAACGATTAATTACAAAGTCATAATTCGATTACGATCTAAACACATTTATCGTTTTATAGATTTGGTCGGTGGTTTGTTGAGTATATTTTTTAAGTTGAGTTATAAAGTAGACGTGTCTTACCGGACATGAAAAGGACTTGTTAATAGTACAATGCACTTGCATGCGTCACTGTGCGAAGGACACGCTTTGTCTGGATCAGGTGGTCGGTCGGCAGGTGAGGCAGGGGAAAGGCCGGCGCGCAGGGGAGACGCGGGCGTCAGTCTAGAGGCCGCTTCCTGTCGCAGGACTGGTTTTGCGGTTTGCACCACTTCGCTTTGCACCAGTTTCGGAGCAAGTAAAGCGAACAACCTCTTAACACTGAGATATTTACTCAACACGTTATATTTGCATGCGCAAACGCTTTTTACGTTCCAATATTATCACCTTAATTATACCAGCGAGTGCATAAATTACAGCGCGCGCTCTGTCAATTCTGACCGGCATAAAAATGAGTTCAAACAATTTAAAATATGAGTTCGCGTTGTGATAAATTAACTAAACGAAAACTAATTTATGTGTGGGCCGGTCAAAATTAATGTTTCGGTTAAAATTGATACGCTAGTAACTTCGCGAGTCAGTTAAAAAGTAACATTACATGACTGATGCAAGAAAAGCGTTTGGTTAACTCGTCACTGTCATCATCATTAGAGTAGCACTGTCTTGTCAGAGTGGTCAGATCAGGTGGTCTTCACGTTAGGGTTGGTAGCGTCACAAGCAGAGTACTACAATGGATCGAGTCGTGGATATTAACAGTGTTCAGATCCTTGGTTCTTTCTTAGTTCTTTGGTCCTAATACGAGTAGCATAACCGACGACAGTTCCCCCTAGAAACTTTTTTCAAACTTTCTCCCGGGGGTTACACCACCCCTGTGAGCCGTATTTTCAATTCACAAATTTGTTCCTAATTTATATATTTTTTTTAAAACCTATATATATGTACAACTTATTGAGGGGAATATTCTTTATGCCTTTGCAAGAGTAACAGTCATTTACTATTATTATTATTTTATTACAATGAATAATTTCTTATTAATATATATTACTACGGTTTAAAGTTTAAATGTGTATTTAAAGTGTCCAATCACATCAAATTGATTAAAAATATTACAAATGGTATATCTTTATCTTTCTACATGTTAATGTAAGTATGTAGGAAATGTCATATGGTAACACTTTTAAGTTAAACAATTCATATGCGGATAAGAAATAATCGTCACTTGTTTTAATGGTAAGAGAAAACATCTTGAAACAAGCGTTCGTAATGGATAATCCTTGAGAAGCTTATACCGCTGTTGTCCTAGCATAGTGTTATATACCTCTTCACTTCAAAAGTGTTTGTTGACCCTTAAGTGCAAAACGTTATGTTCTTAATGTCAGTGAAGATATCTTATTGAGTTCCATTATTCTTGTAAAATCCTGTTGATGTGTTTTTTAATTCTAAATTTTTATTTTTTGTTAATTCTGTCATCATTAATATCAACTGATTGTGAACAAGACGTTAGTATCTATATACATAAAAACTTATTTAGGTTTTATTATAAATATCATATAATAAACTTTCCGCCAAAAATATCTAACTGATAGTGAAAACAACATGAAAAGCGGTTATACAGACAGACAAACATGGAAAGAAACTTCAAATTAATATGTAAAGAAGATATAAAGATGTCAAAAATTATGCAAATATAAATTGTGTCTAATAAAATTAGCGATGACCAATGAACCTGACATTATAGACATTATCTGGTAAAATCAGTATGAATTATCAGAAAGAAACGCAAAACTACGAGATGTAGCCCCGCACATAATAAACACACGGATTTTTAAAACTTTCTCTTTAGATTCTCACGTTAATTTTTTTTTTTTTACATAAACTCCACACAAGTATTGGAAAGAAATGCTTAAAATATTTTTAGTTTTAAATAATTAATGTTAGCGCCTCTTTCACAAACGTCAAGTAGGCCAAACTGTCATTTAAAGTCACCGGTAACCGGGGATAATAGAGCTGATATACCTTTGTTTGTACGGTAGACGTCCCAAACATTAAATAGAAATTTAAAAAAATCAGCTATCGAATGATGCAGTAAACCGAGTGCATAATTCAATATAACAGAAAATTATTTTTAAAAGTAACTAATCAACACATTACTTGTAGTTTGAGAAAGAGGCCCTTATACTAATAATTAGGTACTTAGATATGTTGCAAATTTGAGTAGCACTTTTAAGACCTAATTTTGTTCATAAAAATGTATAACCTGTTAGTGGAATCCGTGTCCTTAGACAATCGTCTAACTTCAGTAAAAGACGGTAGTCACGTTTTGTCAAGTATACCGTCAGTCTATCTATCCATTGTTGAAAACAGCATGAAAATCGGTGCAGTAGTTTTTGTATTTATTGCGAACACACAGACAGACAAACAAGACTCGAACTTCTTATTTTCATTACAGTTGCAGAATTCCTTTTATTGACCGGTAACTATGAACTCTATGTAATTAATTAGGTCTCATTAAAAAAAAAACATTAACAACCTGGTTGCTAAATAACAGAGTAATAAGGTAATAAATGAACTCTTTATTTTATTGATTGTAAAAATTTATCTGTTCACGTTCGTAATTACAATCAAATTCATATAATGCGAAGCGAGTTCATTATTTTAAGTGGACACAAAGTGTTCACGATTTATTTCGTAACCTAATGTAAGTATAATGTTATAAAAAAAGCAACCGGAAAGTAGGTAGGTACTTATCGGCTGGCATCTACGAGCGACGTAACTTGACCAAAAGTGTAGTAACTGTAGTAAGGTTTCGTAGCTTGAAGTATTGCGAAATATTCCGTGTATTAATAATACTCTTAATTGAAGGCTTCGATCTGCTCAGATACAATGTAGACAGTACTTACCTACGACATAGAAATAAATATTCATGGAGGTGTCCCACGCTTTTTAGTACTGAACTGCAACGAGACAGTCAAAAACGCCTTTATGTCAACTGCATAGAGACGATAGAAACCGCATAGCGTCGGTCGCCATCATTAAATTGGAATTGGTGTGAATGACGTCATTTTTATATCGTTATCATAGAGCAAAAGAATTTATTGCGGTTTAGGTGGCAATCAGGTCTAGGAAAGTATTGAATAAACATATAAGATTCTATAACATATTTTATAATTACATATACTTAAGGTTCACAGAAATAATTCATTAAAATTGTGAACTCCTTTTTTTACAAGAGACTCCCGCCCCGAGATATATGGTGGGGGAGCCCACGATGCTAAATGTGGAGTCACTCGAGCGTCGTGGGGACCTATTGGACTTTGAAGATTGGATGGTAGGAAAAAAAAAGGTTATGTTAAGTTTTTCATTTCAGCGGTGGGGTGAGCGTCTACAGGCGTTCAAAATTTTGTAGACGCTGTATTTTAAAAAATCCTCCATATATAATCGTCACATTAAGAATCAGCACGATCAGGAATTCAGGCTGAAGCGTCTGTATGAAAATCTGACGCGCTCGAGCAATCGTCAAAAATCTTTTTTGCATTTTCAAAAAGCTGCAACGAGGTTGCGTTACGAGTACATCCGAATCGTCTAAATTTAAAATGGGAGCTTAGTTTAGGTTCACTTAACATCCCCTCTGAAAATCTGACGCGCTCGAGTTGTATTTAAAATTTTACCCCAACCCCCACCAACCCCCACCAAGCAAACCGTCAGATTAATATATACATATCCGTTATCGGAGACACATAGGGAATATACATTGGCAATATCTGACGCGCTCGAGTAAATCCAAAAATCCTCTCTTGGGGTCCCCTACCAATACTTATCCTATAGCTGTCCAGTGGTGTCATTTAGGATATATATATAATAGATATCTACGTACAGCATCAAACCTGTTTCCCCCGACTTATTTATGATCGGTTATCTGAATTGACTTCTACTATGGAAGAAAATTTAAAGGCGTATTCACGCCTTAAACAACTTGAAATTAATGTATTAATTTTTAACATAAAACTTCACCTACCACATGGATTAAACCACACATCGCTGAACGTAACAAGCTGTTTACAGCTTTCTTTCCGTTTAAATGTCGAGCGAATTGATGCAAATCACGGTTATGGACAATAATGACGCCAAATGGAAAAAGGCAACAATTACTTCCCGTGAACTTGAATGGCACTGATGATTTTCGATAATAAAAAATCTTATTTCCGAGAGCAACATCAGCGCTCGCTTTATTGTTGGACGCCCGTTCGTTAAAAAAAATTTCACTCGCACCAAAGTATCAATACACACAAATGTTAACTGTCATATAATATAAAATTATTCGTATTTCTTGTCGCATTATTTTAGAGTATCCCGCTTTTTATACTGCATTACCTATTTAATTATATTTTAAGATTGGCGGCGACAAATTTCCATACAAGTCTGCATTTCTTTTGTAATTTTTTGTAACATCTTAAGAGTAAGAAAAACACTTGAGACCCTACTTCAAATATAACAATACAAGTCAATGAAGATTGTAAACAACAATTGAGGTGTATGCTTGAACAACGCTGTATGTAAGATGTACGTTTTTGAGTGTAAAAAAAGCTAAAAAATTTTGGTAAGTTTCGTATCATCAAAAATTCTTAAGCGATAGTGTCTTTTTTGCTTGAATTCCCTACTACTCCTAAGTGGGTACGGCGATAGTAAATATTTACACGCTAAAAAATTAAGAATCTGTTTTACTTTAAACACAACAAACAATGTGTAAATCAATGAACATTTTAATTCAAAACATCAAGAATACTAATCCCAGTATGCGGCACTGTTGTAGCGAGCTACAACCCGCCCAGTCGGCCAACGCCATTGACGGTTTTCAAAGTCTTTGTATGGTTTTTTTTTATAACCATACACCATGATTTATAAATTTGTATGTTTTTTTTTACTTTCTCAAAAATGTGAAAATTTCTATACATCGTTGTTCGAGCACACCCCTCAATTGTCTATGTTAGGTATAAGAAAATTTATGATAAATATGTTTTTCTACAATACAATAACATTCAGGTGGGAACTTGCCCAATCTTTAGTTTTTTATAGCACCCTGGTGAAGTGAAGTGAAGTGACTCTTAAAATTTTATAAATTATATACATTCCGTTTATTTCCTTTGTAAAGTCATCTTGCAAAGTTTCTTGAAATTAATCCAACCTAATTTTTTTTTACTAATATTATTTTGTATACTAATTCTTGAAATTAATGTAACAATCTCGGACGATACTCAAAACTCAATTACACAATTGAAATATATTGTGTTCAAAGATTTTTAGTTTCGATTACTATAATAACAAAATATTACCAATAATCTGCTCATATTGCCATGTTATACTTGTAATAAAATAATCTTTTTTTTTGTTTTCAGATCTATTGCCTATGAGATCTGAGACCGACATTAATAGGTAAGCAACAAACATAAGTTATATATAATATGTCTACAATAGTTCCATCAAAATATAAACTAACATTTTACGTATTTAATTTTTTAAAATTTTGATATTCCGTTAGTCTGTCTACCTACACTGTTGTAAGCTTTTTTTTATTTTTGTTCGTAAAAAAAGATTCTCTTAGAGCGATATTTTATTTCTATTACTTATTCTATTCTTTCTATTCTCTTATACATAAATAATATTATTGTTTTAATTGCCTATATACTAAATAGATATGTAACTAAACATGTTAAAAATGTTTCCACAAAAATAATTTAACCACAATCACTGTTTGAAGAAATATCAATACATTTCTATATCGAAATCAATTTTAGTATGATCGAAAATGCCAAAAGATATTGCCGCTGTTAAAGTTAAAATTTTATTACAACAATTTTATTACTTACAAAAGTTTATACAAGTATCAAGGCAACCTTACACACGACGTAGGTAATTTGATATTGGTGGGCGAACACGGTATTAAGGCTTCAAGTTTTAACAAAGCTTAAGGCTTGTCATACTTTTAATAAAAAATATATATTATTTAATTATACTTTCGATGATTAAACAAGATGTTAATCATGATTTAACAGACACGCATTTCGAACCGAATATTTAACTGTTTTTGTATAATAATATACATACATAAATTAAATATTGTTTTTACAATATAATTTTCGAATACAATATTTAGTATGTAAAAACAATTTAATTACTCTTTATTAAATAAAAAACATATTCGTTTAATAATGTTGATCGTAATAGAAATATTAATGCTTATCGACTAACGATATTGCCTACTGCCATTACAGCATATTGTAAGGTTTAGATTTTACTCTAATAGACCTACATAATATCTTTAGCTGCAAAGAATCTATAAAAATCACCAATTTTCAAAACTGCTGAAATAATTTATTGTACAGTTATTATAAAATTAAACTGCCTTCGAAGTATTGTATAGGTATAAGGAAAACTTCACAAGCAAAAAATATTAAAAAATAAATTTGTAAACATAAAATCAAACCACATAAATGCATTTGAGATCCTCGAATAATAAATAATTATAATATTGTGAAGTATCCCTGGAACGATGCCATGAAGTATCGAAATGATCGCCAGGCAAAGGTCAAGGCCCACATGCGGTTTACTAAATCTCAGAGCCTTTAGAAATTAGCGACAAGAGGCGAGCGATAAACTCGTTACGAGAATGATTTTATTTTTCGCTCTGTTAATTTATTTATATATTCTTAGTCTTAATTAATTGTGTGCACGCGCGTAAAAATGTTTTACTGGCCTAAATAATTATGTAGGTGGCCAGTATGACCACTCGCAATTTTTTGAGTAACATGTCTAGATTTAAATTTTGACACAGCAGATAATAAAAATTATCAAACATTACTAAAGACCGATAATCGCCTATAAAATAGAAAATTAAAAGAGATTTCGTTATTTAAAATAGATAGATGAAAAAAAATCGGATAGGAGATTCGTAGACCAACGTAAGTCACTCACAGGCAGAATACGAAGTTCAAAGAAACAACAGTCGGTGGAGGCAGAAAGTTTTTGAGAGGCTATCACGAGCAAGATGGTCAGACTATTTAAAGGCTGGGGTCATAAAATTTTCCTACGACTTCTACTGTAAATATCTATTCCTCCGACGTTGATAGAAGGATTGGAAATTTGGGCAGACTTTGCCCATTCATCTTTGTTTACCGTGAATTTCAATTAGTTTTTCCAAAAACTTTTAATATTCTGTCAATGGACAGTCTGTCAATCTTGACAAGAATTAAAAAAGAATCGATCATGTAATTTTGTTTATTTGTGGAAGGATAGGTAATCTGAAACCATAGGTAATCTGAACCTATCTTTAACTATTTCAAAAGTATATTAATCCAAATAGACAGATGTGTTATGTTCACAGTAACAAAACGATACAGCAAGACTTGTTTTACAATATTTTCATCACAGTTTGTATATATAATCTTTCCGCGACTGTCTTTATGGCCACTAACTCCTCCTAAACCACACAACGGATCAGCTAGATAGTTTTTATATATTATATAATAAAACCTAATTCAGTTTTTTTCCTGGGCAAAGCCTAGAGCGGATAGCTAGTAGTTAATAAAACTAACTGCAAGAGTAAATGGGCTTTAGCAAATAGTTTTAAACGTATGCTACAGAGAAATATCGTAATAAAATAAAGGCGGATACAATAAATTACCACTTGCGTTTTAATTGCGATCGAGTCAGAAATTTATTCTATTATTTTCTAAGTTATGTAAAGTCCTCGTTAAATATAAATTTGTCGCGTTACTTAACAACAAATATCATCTATTTCAATGCAAAAAATTTAAATTACGCGTATATTATATAAATATAAATATTTTTTGTTGAGACAATATTTTGAAATAACAAAAATAACGTTTTGTTGGACCACAGTTCAGCAAAATTTTGTTAAGCTTTGATTTATTGATCTGTATTCAACTTGTGTTAGTATATATTTTTACAGTAACTGTATCCCTTAATTCATTCATCGAAATACAACAGCACACATGCTATTATTTCACGGGTGGTCTTCTATAAAGGGGTGTGGTTACTGCTGGCAAAAGAGATGCCCAAATGATTACGAAATGCAACGTGCTCCGCCACTACTAAATTCATATTTTCCTGGTGTTGATATTTTGTTCAACATCAAGGAATCTTGACGATTATTTCTTGTCCATCACGAATTAACATTAAAAACGGAGTATTATTAAAATTGCCGCTTAAGTCGAATGTTTGCGCCAACCCACGATCAATTATTGTGATTTGCGTGGCCTTCGATCGCTTCCGCATCCTACTACAAGTGAATACTGCACAAA
Source organism: Synanthedon formicaeformis (assembly GCA_945859745.1). Taxonomy (NCBI): domain Eukaryota; kingdom Metazoa; phylum Arthropoda; class Insecta; order Lepidoptera; family Sesiidae; genus Synanthedon; species Synanthedon formicaeformis. The sequence continues at coordinate 5,661,683 of OX243958.1, read as the reverse complement.
CCACGTGTGCATTTATTTAGCGCCATAAAACTCAACTTGCCTACACATTAAGCTACTAACTAGCTGCTCTAGATAAAAAATAGAACTAGTTACTGAGTAAAAAATAGATCTACTTAATAGATCTAGATCCTTATTCCTAGAGAGCAGTTAAATTTTCCGGGTAATTGTTAAAAATTTTCACTTCATATGAACCTTCCTCGGACGAATATTTAAAAAAATATATCGCCTATAACAAGCAACGCCAAAGGTGTTGCAATGCAAATGCCCTGCACACTGTAGTAGGATTGAGGGTAAGGGATTAGGCTAGGGAAATGATCTTTAGCATCCTTTACTTACTCACAGAAACACAACAGCACACGTGCTGTTATTATTTCATGGTTGCCTTTTGTAAGGAGGTGGTTACTCTATCAGACACCCTACCCAGCTTGTGACTGTGGATCGAACTTCTCTGTAATTAGGTACATATACTGATTTAGGTAGGTAATTAGGTATGTATTTATTTAGATAATAAGCATATAGTTATGTTATTAAGTAAACATAACATAAATGTTAACACAACAGGAATTTAATATACCTAGCTTAGAAAATAAAACAATAAATCAAGTAACCCACTTCTTAACTGCCGCATAGTTTCAGATAGATATATAATTTAATGCCTATTGTTTAGTACTAAAGTTCAAAGTTCTCTGAACTTCATTAGTGGATTAAGTTAACTTTGTTTTTTTTTTGTCATTCGTTCTACACGAAAATCCTTTGAAAGTAATATTAAGAAACTGATGTAGGTCCACTCATAAGATACAAAAGAAATCGCCAAATAAATAGAGGTACCCACTAATTATTTGACTGTTAATATTTATTTAATTAGGTATTAGGTAATAAGTTGGTTTGGTTTCTAAGGAATCCTTAAAGATATATAAATAGCCATTGTGAAGTCAATTAGAACGATAAAAATCAATAAAGTATTTTTTATATGTATATATTATAAATATGTATACATAATACGAGTATACAAATATCTATGAATTTTTAATTCGTTTTCAACACAAACTGGTTATTTAAGTTTAATTTATTCTTCGGTGTAAAATTTTTAGTTTTATTTTTTAATTCAGATTATATTTAGATACAGATTATACCATACACTGTGAAAGCCAAAAAAATTCTTAAATCTGAAATATACCCCACCATCTAAAATACTTAATTTATATTGAATATATTGACTTCGTACACCGTGTAACTTGATTTTAGACAAAATCTTATTTCCTCATACAATTAAGAGAAACTTGAGAAAATATTTTAATCTAAATGAATAAGATAATTAAAAACTAGTGAACCAGTTGCATGCCTTGGATTCCGTACTTAGTTTGCGTTTAACTTCCGTTTAATACAAAACCTTCGTTCGCAGGTTTTTTATACACTTGACATGTCGCAAAAACCTGTTTATTAAATTTTAAATGGTTTGCAAACATATGTATATGTACCTACTTGTTTTTTTTTTAAATACAACATTTTACATAAGCGCCTATTTCTGCTTGAATTTAATTTAGTTCCGCAAATGGTTTGTCTACGGTAGGCATTTTTTTTGTTGCTCTTTTGACACGTGGAGCCAGTATACTTCTACAGAGCCATGTTAGTATTAAATAATAGTCTACAAAAACTGACAAAAAAATTAACGTGTTTGGTGTGTCGACTTTTATTTATTTATTGAGTAGACTTTACAGTTAATACTTAATCATTCATTGGCTCGGGACCTCACAAAATAAAACACTACTAGTGACCCGCTCCCGACTTCGCCCGGGGTGTTGTTTTTATATATTACAAATTTTCCCTGTTTATCTCTCTTTCCAAAAGAGATAGATACCTAACTGAACTAATTTTTTTGTAATTTTTGCATTTCATTTTTATAACTATATATTAAATTTGAATGATAGTTTATAAGGCGTATTCCTTCTTAGTTATCTAATGTTATCAAAATATTATTGATAACATTAATTTTTTATACAATTTAAAATCAAGCAAAAAACCTTAGACCAGAAATCACGCAAAAAAAAACCAATTCTAAAAGTTACACGCTAATATAGCAATTTAATAAAAACATTAATGATATTGAACTGTTTTTTCTTGTTATAACTTCATTATCGTTTGAAAGTCGCTTTTAATGCATAGGGAACCAATTAATGTGAAAGAACTTCATATTTGCCCGCGCGTTGAAGTCTTTTGTACTGTAATACATACACTATAACAACACATAATTATTTCATTATACTTGTATAGAAATATTATACTTTTATACTAATATCTTCAAATCAAATCAAATCAAATCATTTATTTGCATGTACATGGGTGTAAAAACCAGATGCCATAGATGAATCAACGTCCCAGCATGTACTACCACATTTGGCGTGCAAAATAATATAAGTATGTTAACTCAGTTAAATCAAATTATTACATAAAATTATTATACATTATTACATTAAAGTTAAATTTAAAATGCATCAGAACATTATTCTAAAAACGTGTCCTTTAAAAACTCATCCAGAGCATAATAAGCTTTGCCTACCAATAACTCCTTTAGTTTTTTCTTTATTAATTTTGTATTTGATATGCTTGTAATCGAGACAGGTATCTTATTATATATTTTAGGAGCCAGACAGAAAATACTCTTATGCAAATATTTAGTTTTGGATTTGGTTAGACTGAGGGTATGTGCTCTTCGCTGTGAGACTTATAATTAAATTTCATTATATACGAGGTATTATATACTCATACTATAGAAAATTACTTGTGATAAATTAATTTGAGAAATCCATACTAACATTACGAATGTAAAAGTTACTCTGTCTGTTCATCTATTGCGATTCCATGGCATAGATACAGCTACTTAAAGTTAAGCTAGGACATTTAAAAACTTGACACGTTACTTTTTAAATATTCATCCTCGCTGAACCGCGAGCAAAAGTCTTAAATGAATTAGTAAATGGAAACCTAATCCTAATAATATTATAAATGCGAAATATTTATATATTAGTTTGTTACTCAATCACGCAAAACGGCTGAACGGATTTTGATTAAATTTGGCACACAGATAGTTTATTACCTAGATTGACCTATAGGATACTTTATATCCTAGAAAAAATATTAGGTTTCTGATGTACCGCCTAAACATATAAAAATTTGGGCGCCGCGTTTGTTAGGTACCGTTAAAAATGTCAAAATATTTTCTAGCGTTTTATTTTTCATTTTTTAACGCGGACGTAGTCTTGGCGAATCTTTTTTACTTAATATATGACTGTGTTTTAGTAGCAGTTGTCCTTGTCCAAATTCTATTTGTATTGAAGAATAAGGAATCTCAGGACTTAAAAAAACCTATCGACTCGGAAACTCCATTGGAACGATAATAATATAGTGTCAGTGGTAAAGTGGAACAAGGAACTCGCGTAGTTGGCGAGTGGTACGTTGAACCTCCCGCGGTACGCACACAGACGCGCTACGACACCGCGTTGCACGTACACAGAGATGCACGCCGTCTATGTGTGCTTCTAACTTCACCACAAGTAAACATTAATCTGATTCATGGCACTCGGTAGGTGCGCAGGCTGATGCTTGTGAGTTGCCTCACCAGACGATATAAGCAATACTTTAGAAGTTCATAGAACCACGCCCGCTTTTTGTCTCACGTAATATTGAGGACTAGCTGTTGCGCGCGCCTTGGTCTAGCCTATGTTATTCGCTGATAATGTAGCTTTCTATAGATGAAAGATTTTTTTAAGTCGGTCTAATAGTTTTTGAGTTTATTCATTACAAACAAAAATACAAATCTTCACAAAGATACCTAAGAGGCATTTTTTTTTTTAGTTTTAAAGTCAACGATTATGGTAACGAAGTGTCGTTACTTGTAAGTGCAAATGTCGTTACTTGTAAAATAACGACAATCATCGTTATTGTATAAGCACGTCCTTGTGCGCTTGCTCAATGCGAAATATGTGTGCCGCGTATCAGAACTTCAATAAAAGCTTTAATAACGCTTCTGAGTGCTTAAAAATTAATTTCACACTAATAACGAGAAGTAATTAAAGATTATCGGAATCTTAATTACCTTATTTAGTTCAATGTCGAGCCGATATTGAACTAAATAAGCTATAGCAACTCATACCAGTCTGGACATTTGAGTGTTTTGAAATTAAAGAAAAATGCTGCTAACTTTAAGGAAAAATGTTCTGAAAATTGCAAAATCTTGCGATTACTAATATACTAAAAATACTAAAAAATCTTCATCAATATTTCATGAATAGAAAATTAGCAACATTGTATTGACATTGTTATAAAACTATTCATTGTATAACGCTAGAAGAAGTTAAAAACAAGAAAAAGTTAAGATATTTTACTGTGCGATTTAAGGTAGAAAACACCAATGCACAGATTTTAGATTTATATTTTTTTATACATATTATAATAAGTATTTTAAAATAGTAAACACATCATTATTGTAAAATAATGTTACATGTACTTTGTCATGTTTTTTTTATTTGACATCTCTTTATAAATAATAATTACAAATTTCATACATAATATAATAGAAATAAATTGTTTTAGAATTTAATACCTTTATTAAACTGAACAGGAAAGTGAAGTAAATATATAGGTATTATTTATGGATATTAACACAGTGATTTTTTTCAGTGTTAGCTATTTTGGTAACATTATTATTTGTACCTACAGTAAACACTACTACATAGTTTAAATCTATACTAATATTATAACGAAAAAAGATTTGTGTGTTTGTAATAATTAAACTCAAAAACTACTGGACCGATTTTGAAATTTCTTTCACCTATAGAAAGCTATTATCAGCGAGTAACATAGGCTATAATTTATAAAGTTACGCGGGTAAAGTCGAGTGCAACAGCTAGTAATTAATAAGTTTAAAATATACCTATTAAAGAATTCCATAGTAAACCTTTTTATATGTTTCATAATAAACCAAGTATATCTATCTATATCTACTGGTAATTTTCTTATATGACTGTCGCGATGATCAGTCAATCTGCGGTAGGGAGTACTCAGTTAACCTATACCTCATCGCTTCGTAATAGAGACCCAAGTTGATTTAACGCGGTTCTCTGAGTCAGATTCTCCCCGTATCTCCGTACAGTTCCACAGCTGACCTTTACTATTGTAATTTCGAAATAGTTATTGAACACGTGAGTTGTAACTTTATTGTTAACAAAGTGACATTGCGTAAGGTCACCGTGCAATTTATAGATAAATGTCATTACAAGATAAAAACACAATGTTCGAAGCATGCATACACTGAGTATAGGCAAGCATTGGTATTTATTGTCTGTAGACGCTTAAATCGAGTCACGCACTTCCTACAAGTTCCAATTAATAACTATACTAAATTTTATATTAGACTGAATGATTATGTTTGTTGAAAAAAGCCATTTTAACAGGCCATAATTTGTAAAAAATACAATTTTATAAAAAAAACATAAACTTTTACAGCCTTATAAATTTTAGTTCACATAATAAATTTAATATTCCTAAGGATATGAATTTAAAAAAGGTTGTTAACTAAACAGAAACATTCCTTAATTAATCGTGTTAAATCTTTCAGAATTTATTAAAAGTTGAATCAAACAAAGACAGCAACACTTAGTGCACATGAGAACACAAATTAATAAAGTAAACATAAGTATATTTTATGCTTAACAATTTACCTACTTTCCTGTGTAACGTTGTAAAATTTTACGTTAATTACAAAATTAGTGTTGCTATTTCACAGTAAGTATTTATAAAATTTAGGATCAAACTCTAACACAACAAATTCCGTAATATCCGTTAGGATTTAATAAATTTAATGCCCACTAACACATGCGCGAGTCGTGTTGATAGTTACGCGCACATAGACACGTTACTAATACAGTGATGCACACGTGCGCAGTAGTACCAACAGCGCGGAACGAGTTTAGACCGACCTGCTGCGCCCGCGCAAGAAAGAACTCAGCCAAGGACGCCGGCGTAACGGTCCGCGGGAAGCAATGGTAGGCGAGCGGAGGGGTGGCAGAGGGGGGAATAGCATGCGGGCGACGGCCTCCAGCTACGTCATCACAGGGACTCGCGGGAAACACCATACCGGTCACCTCTTTCGAAGTACCGGGTTTCGTTTATTGACTCCGGACAGATTCCGGATGTAGGTAAGTCTATACTTACATCCGGAATCTGTCGAATAAAAAAATCTCGTTTGTAATAACTATAGGTAAAAAGGAGACGGAAATCATTTAAAGTATATTACTACATTCATTTGAGTAAGAGATTTTATTGTAAATAACGATAAGTGAAAAATTAACAAAAAATGCACATTAAACTTACTATTAGGTATAAATGTACCTACCCAAAAGTATATTTTTCTATCAAATAAACAGTTTAAATTCATAATTTTTGTACTTTAACGCTGTGATGTAGTCATAAATGTTTGAAAATCCACGTTTTGAGGTTACACGAAATATCTTGATATAGGTACAATGGAGTCCGATTTGATTTAACAGTCAATACACGTGACATAGTGGATTCCTCGAAAAGTCCTAATTTTGAGTTCTTCAACTCGGACATCGACCCTAAAATCTTCATAATCTATCTCGCTCGCACCCACGCCTATACATAGTTCCGTTTCGCAGTCACGAATACCGCTGCTCTGTCTTTATTTTGTTCCATTACAGCTAAGAACAATGACTATCGGACTACACGACTGCGGACCTACGTTCATCTCTTTCTCGCAACTGCGCGTAGGTCATGCACAAAGCGAGACGTGCGGCTCTCCGTAGCGTCTGCTGATGACGCTAAATGTTTTGAATTCTTATTGGACCACCGAATATAGAGTTTAAAGATGGCTACCAGGGCACCGTTTTCTTGTTACGATAACCTAATTTTGTGCCATTACGGCGTCCGTTGTTCTGCTTAAATTTCAATAAGGCAATTCCATTAGGTTCGAATGTCAGGAGGTAATAAGAGTAAAAAGACAGCGACCTCGCGCGGCGTGTGTTCGCACGCCATAGCCCCCCTGCGTCTCGCCTCGCACCTCCGTCCCAGGTGTAGACCACCACTCAGCGGGTGATTCAACTATTGCTCGTTTTGTTCGGAAATGTCGAAGGTTTGCCGGACATTAACTGACACGGAACTTACCTTCATCTCATGCGTGTTTCCACCTATTATTTCAACTCTGTAACACGAAAGTCTTTGACCAGTTTATAGTCTATTCATATTTTACCATACCTAGGTGGTAAAATATCAATTGATGGTAAAACTTACAATACATTTTAAGGACTGGCGCACATTGGGGAACGGTATATTTGGTACGGTGGAATTCCGATGCACGCTGATTGTTGCTGTAGCATAAACTATAAAATTTGTATTACAGTCAAACCTGGGTAAGTGAGAACTGGATAAGTGAGAAAACTCTATAAGTGAGAGTAATAGCTAGGACCCGTCATTTTAAGCTCTCAAAACCTCTATTAGCGAGAAACAGAAACCTCTGTAAGAGAGAGTCGTTTTTCCCTCATGGACCTGCGTAAGTGAGACTGCTACTTATCTATACCTCTATAAGCGACAGTCGAACTTTATTTATTTATATTATTTAAATACAAAATACAAAAACAAAAACAGAAACCCAAACGAAATTGACGGATTTTTTTAAGTGTAAATAAGTTCTAAATAAAATAAAATTACATAGTGCATGAATTTTTGTTTTGTTTTCGTAAGCATCTTGATACCTACCCTTATAAAGTACTTATATGTCGAAATCTAATGAACGTAACATATACACACTATTAAAAATATGTATATATGTACATAAAATATGTTGTGCACATATTTACTACATTCGTACTTGCTGTGACTTGTTATTGCTGCGTACCTCTATAAGAGAGAAACGCTACCCATGTACCTGCATTAGCGAGAAACTCGGGTTAGTGAGAAACCTCTATAAGCGAGAATGAGATTGTGCTCCCTTGAACTCTCGCTTATCCAGGTTTGACTGTATATTAAAAAACTCAAGGTACAAAATACTATGAAAATTTTCAATGCTTTACCGTCGTCCAATTTGCGCAGAGCCTTATAATTTACTCTTAGCAACGATATCAAGCGAGTAGGAAAAATATATATAAGTGTACCTACTAATTGAAAAATGTTACTTCAGTTAAAAAGTAATTAATATATTTATAGACTTTTGCTGTCCAAGCATGCAATTATTGATTGGTAATTAGAAAAAAAAAATTAAAATAAAAGTACCAATGCAAATTAGTTTTATGTACCATGTGGGTTCATAATACTAATACATACCTGTGAAAGACATCAACGCGTCAAGTCGCATCTTGAATAGATAATCCGATTCCGCCCGTTCCAACTAATAATAAGTATTTTTTTAACCCCACTGGTTGGGACAAGTGGAATTTTTTTGCCACGTATCACTAGTAGGGATACTTTTCCACCTATCCTCAAGAAATCGATGAAAATAAATTTACCTAGTTAAATAATAAAATAATCTCACCTTCACTTTTAATATGACGAAATAGCTTAGAAAAGAAATCAATTTATTTTAGGTCTTGTATTAGGTAAGTGTATACAGGTGATGTACCTATTATGTATGAATATATATATATAAGAAACCCAGTGTAATAAAAAGTCAAGATGTTAGTTAATGCATAATTTACGATATTTCAGTTTCGTTAATGATACTTGTTAATTCATAGCCATTTGTTTTAAATTTTATGACGGCTAACCTTTGTCGTAACGATTACTTGACGGGCCTGTAGTTAAACTATTGTACATAGTGCATCGATTCTTACTATGAAGAGAGTATGAAGGTACTACGCCTTAGAGTTTATAGCATTTAATAAATTTAACCAACTATAAAAGTTGTCTATTAGATTTATTTATTCTTTTAAATATTATGAAACTTGTTAACATATTTTGGCCAGTATATCTACAATCATTCTTTTTAATAAATCATAATCATCTCAGCCTTAGGACGTTCACTTCTGGATATAAATCCCCATAATATTTCAGTAGGAAATCCAGTCAAACACAAACTATAAAACTAGATAAGACTCGAAAGTTTTTTGTAGGTACAACTGCATTTATATTCACAAGTTAGAACCTTATCACATTTGGTTGTTAAAATGTTATCATTATTATTTTTATACAAGAGATACGTCTCATAACATGGTACTAAATAGTATAATAGGTGTCCTATAATTAAATTATTATGTGACTTTTCTCTCTCTAGCTATTGTCATATGTATGCTCGTAGAGACAAGTTAATGTTTAGGTACCTATAATTCGATGACGAGTACTGATTTATTTAATACTCACAATAAATCCTGCTAAGACAGTCATGTTACCCTCATTGAGGTAAGTACCAGATACCATGCAAGTCTTTATGTGAATACCCCCCGATAAAACCCAAATCTTTAAATAGACTCCTTTATTTTCTGGCAAGACCTTCGCAAATCGTAGACAGCGAAACGTTTATTGCAGTGTTTATTTGGGGCGAACTAGATTTGGTCAATGAATGATTGTCACGGACGGACGCGGACGCGACTCCGTCAATTGCCACTTCAATACACTTTTTGCTAGTAAACTTGACATTCACGCCCTTATCTCTATTGTCGCCGCCGTTTTCCGTATCGCAAATGACACGGATTTAACTGCTACATTCGCGTATCCTGTTTAATTTAATTCACAATACTTATATACAATACCTACTACCTGGTGCCCGCGACTTTGTCCGCGTGGAAAAATATAAGATATTCTTATATATGGAAATATATTAGAAGCAATTTTGACATATAGCAAGCCTGACATACATTGACGCCTGAAATTATTCTTTTTCCAAAAATCGTTATTATTTAGATCGTTATTTTTAGATAGCTCTAAATATTATTTAGGTAGCTTATGTCTAATTAGCTTGGAATATTATTCAATTGTTGTCACCATTCCTTGTTATTTTATGATCGTATTATCTTGTTATTAGTATTATATATTTGTTTGTTCAAAGCTTAATATAGTTTTCGGAAGCCTCATAAATTTACTTTAATATACTAACTGTTCGTATAAAGACACGGGGAAAGTTTAATATTTTTTTTTATAAGTATCTATCTACTGTAAATCATCTGCAATATCACGAAATCAATCTTTAAAACATCAAACAGATAACGATCTTGCATAAGCAGTTAAAATTGGTTAAGCCATACCCGTTAAATAGAACGGATGTTTTGGTTAACTCACCAAATGAACTTCAAAAATTCTTCAAATCAAACAAAGAAAAACACTAACTTTATAGAATTGCATTGCATATACGACATGCAATTCTATAAAGTTTGTTAAAGAACATGTGGTTCTTCAACAAACTTTATATTGTATGAAGAACATGTGGTTTAAAAACTGAAAGACGTGATAATTTGAAAATTGTAGGTCCCGGAGTTTATTTATACAAGTTATATACACAAACCTTCCTCCTTTATCGCTGTTTTTATTAGTAAAAACCGTCTATTATAGACTAAGTCTTTAGAAAGCTCTGAATTCATGTCCAACTAAACTTAAAGCCAGCATCACAATTGCTGCTTAGTTCGGAATTTAAAAAAAGTTAAGTTAAAAGTTAAAAAAGTTATTAAGGCATTAATTCCATCAATTTTGTACTTTGTCAAATTGGGTACTATAAAAAAGCCAAATTGATTTTCCTAAAGTGATGAATCGTCGTAAGAATTTGTTATTTCTGTTGCGTGCGCGCAGGCGTATACCTGCCCGCGTTCAATCAATGAGAACTATCTATTCAATTCAACTCTCTTTCATCGACCACGTGTTTTCGAATACGCTTTCGTTGTATTTTTTTTTGTTTGTTACAAATTCAGTTAAGTAGGTACAAGGAAAAAGTTAATACACAAATTGTATCGGCGCGAAAGATCATGATCTTGATTCTTTACCATTAGTTTTTTGAGGCACTCTGATAATGTAGGTACACCGGTTTTTGGTTTAGTTAGATTTTGTTATTACACTTCTTCTTAAAAATTAAATCAAATAAGAATTCATTTTAAGTTGGCAGTGAAACTTCAGTATAAATAATTTTAATTCAAACAATAATGAAACACTAGCTTTCAGCCGCGACTTCGTCAGCATTTTTTATGAATTCTAATAGTCTATGCTTTATTGTGATAAATGAACGGTATTACAGTAAAGTTTCATATACTTGGGGCCTCTTTCACCATCTGTCAAGTAGGCTAACTGTCATTTAAATAATGATAATGGAGCTGATATACCTTTGTTTCTACGGTAAAAGTCCCAAACATTAAAAAGAAAATATTAATAAAAAATCACCTATCGAAGGATGCAGTAAACCGAGTGCATAATTCAATAAAACATAAAATTATTTCTAAAAGTAACTAATCAACACTTGTGGTTGGTGAAAAAGGCTTTAGGTATAATAGCAACCCCCCGCCTATTTTTCAAATTTTCGCTTTCTAGAATTGAGTTGATAGTCAGGACAACAAAACAACAACATCTAATAATAGATTTATATCAAATATTAGAATTAGAAAAAAAAATGTTAATAATGTCTAACTTTTGTTCCATACGCAACATATACTTATCATGTGGTCGTCATGTGGTTTACAGGTTGTCAACTTATCTAACACGCTGTCTGTCTGTCAATCGCGCATCACATATAATCAACAGAAATTTTCTTTTATTTTGTGCTTTTGTAATTTTTCAATTTCATTTCACTTTATTTGATAACTATGTGATTTTGAAACTAGGTAAGTATACGATTTTTGTTGTACATCATCATATATTGACGAAGTATCAATTTTTAGTTGTATAATTTCTATAAAAACATTTATATATAATTAAATAGAGCTAAAAACTCAGTTTTGTAGTTTATGGAATCTGTCTATAACTATTTTCAAATTAATTACAAACACCCGAAAAATATTAACTCACACTATAATAGATCTTATTTGTACAAAATTGCACTGACTGTACATAAATGTACAATTATTACCTAAATAAAGCTCAACATTATTTAGGTAATAATTGTAGACGAGCTTAAAAATGTAATATGTTACAATGATTTTTATTTCTTACATCACGTAATATAAATTGTCAATAAATACAGTAAAATCTACATAGACGAAATAGATAGCAGTAAAGACAATACTGCCTAAATGAGACCGACCACCTTAAAGGCGCATTCAATCTTTGTCATTCTTATAACAAATAAATCATAAGTGAAATTGAGGCAACCGATTTTTACAAGCCGTGCTAAACAGACGAGCCCGTCTCTCTGGTAATATATCATTTTTCGTTTAGAGATCACGTATCAGAAGCAAATATCTCTGGGGCGGTCCAAGATTGTTTTAACGATAATCCAAATATTTGGTGTGACTTTTAAATTGTTATTGATTATTTTTTAAGCAGTTATATACTCGTATTATTATGTACTAGCTGGTACCAGTGACTTATAACATATGAATATAAATATAATGGTCCTAATAAGCAATAAATTAAGAAGAAGAAAAGTTATTTTTTAAAAGAACTATAAAATGCATCGTATTTTCCTAGTAATAAGCACACTTGACACTCTTCTTTGAAGTCATTTAAAAATAGATAAAGGTACCAAGAATATCTAACGGCTATTATTATTACTGAGCGAAAATTGCTCAGTTTCCTTAGTTCTTGGAAGACGTTGACGTTTATTCACGCAAATACATTTCACGAAGTCTAATGTATTTACAATTTATGAGATACGTTTCGCAACTCTGATTGCTGAGCCGAGATTAGTTCTCGTGTTTGGTCCGTATCTAATTTATCACAAGTGCACATCAGTTTAAGTGGCTGCGGCCCGGTACGCGCCGGTGTGCGAATCATTTATTAGAGGGACACAAACGGCTCTGGTATTCGTGATGTCTCTGCGAGTACATAGTCAAGGTTGACGCCGTGTCTTGATGCTTTCAAACCATTAAATAATCAATAGTAGAATTGACGAGTTAAAATCGTACCTAGCGGGTTGTAGAAGAGGTGGAAATTAGTCCGAGCTGTGAGAGAGAAGCGATCGTAATAACTATATAACCTATGTTCAGCATATAATTAATAAAATACTATTAATATAAAAAAATAAAATTAATGAATCTAAATTAATAATTATCGCTTTCAATAATATAATAATCATAGAGTTTCACTCGTTTGCGATTTTGTTTCATAAAAAAAGGCGTGATTTAAAAAATTTAAAATTCACTTACCTTGACAAGAGATGTAAATGTTATTCTTAAATTGAATGTTATAATTACTAGCGCCCCACTCCCGGCTTCGCCCGTGATGCAATTTTTTTTATATAGGCAAGGTGCGTTATCCCTCTTTCCATAAGTGAAAACCGTATTACAATCCGTTGGCTGGTTTAGAATTTAGAAGCGTAGTTAGCGGAGAAGTAGTTAGTAGACGCGGAATGATTCGCCGAATTGGTTGCAAAACAATATTTTTTTATACTTACATAAACCTTTCCTGAATATTTGCCTAACTGACTATTTTGATTTTGTCCTAATTTTGATGCGAATATAAATATATGCGGACAAGCAGATTAGATGACGTGGAAAGCGACTTTAATTTATACTACTAAAATATGAAAATAAAACTCTTATCTACCCATAAATAAAACACCGTCGCTTGACATATATTCCTTTGAGATTATAATCTTAGTTCAGGAGTCAAATTGTATTTACCTGTTGTAATTTTTTCTTATAGGTATGTTAGACATACAATTTTATTGATTCTGATGGGCGGCCTGCCGCGCGCAATCGGCACTAAGCGACCCGGCACGAAACACGACGTGAAACATGTTCGCCTTATTACCAGTGAGAGTGAACATTATAGAAGATTGTCGAACGATCTTCGCATTATACTCTTTATGACATGACACTTTACATGAAACACGTACCAGTATAAATGTTTAAAGTTTGTTTTAACTTTTACAACAGAGTCTAGGTATCTATTAATGAATTACAAAATGACATTGCGATAAAAGAGCCGTTTGTTGTCTATACTAATATTATAAAGAGAGAGGATTTATATATGTTTGTAATGAATAAAAACTACTGAACCGATTTTGAAAATACTTCCACTTATAGAAAGCTACGTTATCAGCGAGTAACATAGGATATATTTTATAAACTATCACTTTGTGTTATCACCTCAATTTTCTTATCACCATTTTTTTGATATGCTTGTTCAGATTGACGTGAACACGTCCTCTGATTGAAAACGTATCCACCTCAAAATGTATAAAAACCCAAAGATTTAGATCACAGATGGGCCCTGTGCTTCTGAAAACTGTCCACGTATTATGTCTGTATGCAACATAAACCTCTCACTGCTTTCTACAACCGACTAAGGCGGGAAGAGTTAGCTCACTCTTTCCAAAGATGACACATTTTCGGCCGCCTGAAGTATGGCAAGGGCGCATCTGTGATTTAAATCTTTGTAAAAAAAACCTTATAATTTTTTTGCATATCGGGCATTAGAACCAGTTGGTGTAAACATAATTAAAATTAATGTGAATCTTTTTAAAATTGATATTGACTCGTCGAGTCGCGACGCCTTTAAAGTAAATGTCAATAATTGGAGCACTCCATGGCACGTTAATAAACAAAATTATATTTTCACTTTAAACGTGCGGTAATTACCTTGATAAACGGCCCGACTGAAAAAGCCCTTCAATTAATTTAATGTATAATTCCGGTTTTTTTTTTTCATACACCGATATACATTTTTGGAGCATTAAATAGCATTGTTGTTTGTCTTGTAAAGTGTCACGGGATAATAACAATTACATTCCGTGGTACTCGTCTATACGAGTATCTGACGGACGTTGGAAAAAGCGTGGAATTTTTTCCGTTTAATGCCTTTACGATCTCCATTGCGGAGACTTGAAGTGAGCAATCATAATTTCCTGATCACCGTCATCTGTCGAGACAGTAGTATGAATAAAGCTCTGGATAGATTAAGAGGAAAATCTCAAGTGGGGCCAATTAAAGAGGCCATTATGAGCCGAAATAATGACCGTGTTTATTGATTTAAATTGCAAACGAGCATGTCACGTCTACCGGATTCGGGTGTCTTCCGACAAAGAGGTCACTTTAATTGGCGGACCGAGACCATTTTCGTTATTGGAAACTCGATATTTGACTTTAAGATAGTTTAAATTAATAAATATTCATTTTTATTACAGAGTAACTAGAGACAAGCTTCGGTTTTGCACTGACGCTGTTTGATATTACTATGTACATTGAAATCTATATAAAAATCTCAAAGTTAAGGCGGGGACTTAGCAGAAAAGTGTTATTTTCGTCGCCTAATCTTAAACGTCTTAGAGTAAAATTAAAATTTAGATAAAAATACGCCGCAATTTAAAAAGGTTTAAAATTCAATTTTCTGAAAAAAAAAATAGTAAATTACTGACCAAAAAACCTATCTCGTCACATTAATAAAAAATTTCAGCGACAACTTAGGCCTTGTTACATTTATTTCTTTTTTCACATTTCACACAATATTTAAGAAAACACTTCCTATTGCATATATGTTCGATTATTATTTAATGTTAAATGATAATTTAATGTTTAGAGACGAACTAATTGGCCGACAAACAGTCGGAAGCATACTATTAAGATTATTTGACTAGGAAGATACATATATAAATCACAATTTATTGAAACGTGACATCATTTATCTTAACATTACGTATCTACTATAATAACAAAATATAATTATTAATAATAACATAAACAAATCTTAAGAATACGTTATATTATGATAAGAGACACGGTGAATAAAAAGTTATAATAAGTTAGTTATACATATAAAAATTTATATTATTATTACCTATCTATACAAGATTAATAATCGTTAATTTATGTATGAACATGCGTCACTCGGTTGACAACCAAATCAAAAAATCTTCGCGTGTAGCCTTCGAAAATATTAGATATTTTCGAGACTTTGACATTCAAATTTATAAGTTTTTTTAGATTACAAATCACACTACAAGTCGCGTGCAACAAACAGCTAGTACATAATAAAGTTAAAGGAAATTTAGACATATATGACGATTATGAAAATTTTATTGATATATTTTTAACAGTGCAGAAATAATTTAGTTGTAGGTAGTAATTTTGTGCACTTAAAGATTTCGTTCGAAGATACAATTGCGAACATCGCGTGTTGGTCAGTGGTCCTGGACGCTTTCAAGGCTGCGCTCGGTGAAAGGATTAAAAGCGAATCTGGAGCATCATCCCGACATTACGGCCCGCTGTTAAGTTATTTGCGCGTCGCTGCACCGCACAATATGCAAATAATACCAAAATAATGCAACCACATTACGAAATATTAACGACCAAATGCACAAGATATCGGAATAGCAATACACGTAACAAGTCGGCCGTTGTCGGCAAAACGTATCGGCATTCGGTCACGACTCGAAAATTATTCCGACTAGTTCTGGCATGTTGTTAAAATTAACAGAGGAAATTAAATGCCACACTTGTACATGCCGCATTTGAGTGACTTACATTTTTTTTAAAACAACCGGTTAAGTTCAAATAGGTCTTGGGCAATTAAGGTTTTGTAGCCTAAATTACATTTTGCAATGGCGAAGAGCGTTTGCCAAATCGTCTGTTAGAATTAATATTAATGATTAATAGTCTACGAGAATAAAATCCGAACTGTTTTTTTTTTTTTGTGATTACATCTCTATGTAACTGATTATACTTACAAGAAGAATTTCTTTAATCAAATGCCTACTTACATTCTTATCTGTGGCATGTTTCCTGGTGCGGCCCAAGAATAAAGATTTATTTGTTTTTCTTTTTTAAGAACTTCTTTGCGCGCGATGAGAGTAAAATTTCAAGATCGAATTTTGTGTGACGCTTTACTGTAACAATCACGTGACGCTTCTTGTAACGTTACTGCAAAAGTAAATACTTCATTTAAAATGTTTATTTTATTTTAGTTCTCTATCTCTATCTCTGAAACGCGTAGGTATTCTGTATCTTTGGTTTTTGTTTTGTTTAAATGTTTAAAGACTAATGTTTTGTTTTAAATTGCAATGCTTCATTTAATTTTACTACAGTATATTACAAAAAAAGCCTTCCATTAGTTTTTAATTCAAGTTTTAAGTTAATATTTAAATCAATAAACAATATCGGTTTAATTAAGCATAGGTATAGTATACATAATAAAAAATAACCAACTAGAATATTATAATCTGAACATTTGCCTGTTATCTGTTATTAATATAAATTACTTATATTATTATAATCAAACCGTTTATACAGACATAAAAATGATATTAATATCAATAGGTCGAGATATAGGCCCTATTTTATGGCGTGCATATACTAGCGCTTGTAACATGAGTCAATTGCAATGTAGCTAATTGTGAATTCATAAATATATTGCTTATGCATATCAAATGCTATAATTTCACTTCCCGAACGGCGGGCTTACAAGATCTAATAGCAAAAGCATTTATTTATGACAGCTTTAATTCACGTACGAGTAATGGCGTTGGCTTTTGCACTGTGCTGCAGTCTCTATATAAAATAAACATAATAATAATGTACAAACTACATAATTTTGTGAAGATTTTGTGAAACTTACAATAACTATAGGGGTGGTCTTAGAATTTTTTTTATCCTATTAGTCGAATCATCTTAAATTAAAGTACTTCATTTTAGGATTATACTCTAGTCGTGAGACCAATAACAACATGTAAATTTAATGGAAATTACTTAATTAAGTAATGACTAAATCACATGATGACGAAGTGTCTGCATATTTTTTAATAATTGTGAGGTTCCGATGAAGGTCGTAAAAAATTAAAAGAAACATTGATTACTGCAACAATTTTTTTTAGAACACTAAAAAAAACCCAAAAAGCTTTCATCATTTTAAGGTCGACAGAGAAGGCTGACGGTCTACTTGATAGTAAGATTCATCCATAGCAGGATTCTTATAAGGAATTTCTAAAGGAAGGAATAGGGGTAACGGGCTCTGGCATTACTTACTCACCGAAACACAAAAGCACATACTATGCTGTTATTTCACTGAAGGTTGCAAATGCCAAATGAGACTGTTAAAATTATGTTTTCCTTTTTCAAATTTCGTTTCCTTTTTCTAACTTTTCTACACATATGCTTTTATTTCACTGAAGCTTGCGAATGATAAACGAGACTGCAAAAACTATTTCTTTTTTAAAATTTACAAAAATTTGCAATTAGAAATAAAGAAATTTAGAAATAATTACATAAATTTAGAAATACACCTCAAAAGTTAACTCCATCATCGATTTATTAATTAATTTGTGTACATTTTAAAAGAATAATTGTATCTAGAAGTGTTAAGCCTTTCGTTTTCTGTGACACAATTAACTATTTTCTAATTTGATGGACCACCTGTCAATTTGCTCGATGCCAATTTGCTCTGGCACAATGCGGTGCTCAGCTCATTCCGAATTCGAACACGTGTGCTAACTACCAATTAGTGTTTTCACGATACAAACATCGCGGACGTCGACGAATCTTTCATACTTAGTAATCTGTTTGATCTTTTGTTAGCAGATGTCAAGTCATCGACCCATCACAGTTTAACCTTTCCGAACAGAGATTATTATTTGTTGTATCGTGTTGATTCCGTCTGTACACATGTCATTTATTGAATGATAAATTTGCTTCAACCACGTTACGTTTTCTCCTTCACATTAATACGTTATACCTACCACGTAATTCGTGTCAAGAGAGTAGTAGTTTGTAATTTTTTTTAAAAAAACTTACTTTAGGTACTAATTATTTTAAAAAAAATTATACACAGTCACAGCCAAATTTAGTTATATATGTAGCCAATTTTCATAGTATTGTTTATATAAGAAACTGTACGTTGCTTTGCGGTAAATCCAAATTTAATAAAAAATGTAAGTGTAATAACGACGGGCTCACGTTTCAGACGGATATCATTTCGTTGGCCAAATTATTTGCACAACTCACCAAATTTAATCTCAATTTCGCCTGTAAAGGAGCATACTGTAAATAACAGTGATTAAAACACCATAAGAGAGTGAAGGTAGGTGGTTCGCACGAAACAAGAGCAAAACCGGATCCAAATCGGAGGGAGCGTTTACTGTAACTGGAGCAGACGCCGGCTCGAATATCGCCCCTTATGTCGATAATAAGATTTTCTTTCGAACGCCGCAATACCGCAGTTTCTCTTTTTTGTCAGTGCACCTGCGATGTAGGGCAATCTTGGCTTATTTCGAAACGAAATCATGATTGACGCTTATCAAATGAATTACATTGTTAATATTGTCAGTATCAACAGTCCGTTTACAATATCCATTTAACGAACTTTTTAATATTCACACAAGGATATACTTAATCCTATACTGTAGTCGGCAGCGCACTTGTAGCACCTGGGACGTTGCTTGTACTATACTATAAGTGACCGTAGCCACCTATCATCGAGTAGACCGTAAGCCTGTCTGCCGACCTTAACATAAAAGAAATCCTCAGTTCCCACTTAGTTTGATTGCTTCTTCAACCACTTTGGTTCTTAGACGGATCTCCGTATTTCAGATTACTTGCCATTCGTGGACATTACACTTGTTCTCTATCCAAGCTTCCAATACATATAATAGACCTTCAGCTTCATTAATAAAGCATTGGGTGTACAGCGATGGAAATAGTAAGGTCACATGAGAGATTTTAATATTTGATTCATACATTTAAAAAAAACTTGATTATCCCAATTAAAACTGGTTCAGTTTCAATATGGGATAATCAAGTTCATTAGCAATGGCCAAATGAAGAAAATACATTTATTTCATATTTCCAAACTTCATTTCCTCATTTATCAACCGCAATTCAATATATTTCCATACAGAACTGAATACTTCTGAAATATAATTTTTATTAAACTTCTTTCAGAAGACAATAAAAAACTTCTTTCAGATTGTATGTTATGTTTTACTTTGTTCAATTTTACTTTTATTTACTTCCAGTAAAGCTGGAACTTACAATAAATGAGCACATAAAAAAATTTTCATATGAGCTAATTGAACAAATTTGCAACGACTTTCCTGTATCTTTAAATAGTGGCATGTGAGGGTATACTGCATTCTGTATGCATAATCTTACTATCTAACAATCTGACCATTTAACCATCTAACCATCTACCATGTAACCATCTGGCTATCTAACAGCAGGTTATTTCAGTTTCCATTTCAGTTTTTCAGTTTCGACAATGCATTTGAAATAGGGGCGACAATAGCCACCTACTATTAATTAGAAGCGAATAAACATTTTTTCTTTAGTGCAAACTCTATTGAACAATATATCCTAGTTTCTTAATTTCTTACTTAGTTTTTTTTTTCTCTTATACAAAGGGCAATGAAGTTTCTTTTTTCATCTTCATTCATCTTAATCATTGAAGAGAGAATTTCACTAAAGAATAGGAAATACTTCGCTCTTTAAAATTTGGAACACTTTCTCTTCGTGTCCCATCGGCGTAAACGGGACGCCTTGTTTAATTCGAAAATGAAAGCCGACAACACAGAGTCATAAATGTTTTGAGAAATAATATTTTCTAATAGTTTTTTTCTATTTTGTAAAGTAGCATTATGATTTAATAGACATTAATTAAATGTAAAATTTTACTGTCTTTAAAATTATGTTATACTAGTTGGCTGTAAGGGTGGGTCATGGAGTAAGTTACTTTGTTTTCAGAGATATCGTGTTTATAGGCTCTACACATGATACTGAATTTAAATTGACGATTTTTAGATTTTTTTTCTGTATGTATGTATGTTCCTCATAACTTAAATGAATTAACTGATTTTCATGAAACCTGGTAGATAAACAATTAGACATACAGGACACAGGATAGGCTACTTTTTTCTTTTCCAACGCAGACGAAGTCGGGGCACGAGCTAGTTAATAATAAATCTTTAAGTGTAGCTATTGTATGTAAGTATGTATGTAGGTTCCTCCAACTCTTAAACTCTTAAACGAATTAACTGATTTTCATAAAAATTGGTAGCTAAACATTTGGACGTACAGGACACAGGATAGGCTACTTTTTTCTTTTTCAACGCGGACGAAGTCGCGGGCACCAGCTAGTTTAAAATAAATTTTCAGGATGTACGTAGGCTATGTTTTCCCGATATAGCGTTTGCGACCGGCTGCCAGATTAAGCAATATTCCTATAAACGATGCGCTAATCAGCCCGGTGATATATGTATTTGAAATAGCACAAAGAGGTCATTGCGGTATAATCGTGCTAAACCTGACCGACTGGTGCCGGCACGCCTATAACATATACGATTACGTAATTAATAAGAACGATCCATAAGAACAACAAATCAACACCAAAAATAAGAATGAATATATTATCATAGCTGGTGCTCGCGACTTCGTCCGCGTTGAAAAATAAAAAAATATATAAGCAATATAACGCCTGCCATCTGCCTGACAGTATTTTTT
This sequence comes from Synanthedon formicaeformis, assembly GCA_945859745.1. Taxonomy (NCBI): domain Eukaryota; kingdom Metazoa; phylum Arthropoda; class Insecta; order Lepidoptera; family Sesiidae; genus Synanthedon; species Synanthedon formicaeformis. The sequence goes on along the minus strand of OX243958.1, from coordinate 5,640,117 downwards.
TTAAATTTTAGATGATCCCACTGGAAAAGTACTTTTTTCTGGATTTCATGATGATCGTTTGCGAGTTAAGGCGTGAAAAGGTAACAGACAAACAGACAGATAGAGTTACACATTTATAACATTTGTAAGAACAGTTGTTTCCGCAACTTCGTACGCGCTATAGTTAGTTTTTTTTTTTAAATCCCACAGGAACCTAAAATTTTAATTGCAATGAATTTGTGTATAAATGTTGTAAATATAACTCCTATAAACAATATGTATATGTCTTTGCACTTTTAGTTTAGTCGGCTGTGTCGCGACACAGTTTATTCGGAACACTTAAATGTACTAATTGATAGTGTAAATGTAGGAGCATAGTACATTTACATGGTATAGTTAGATATGTATTTATTCGCAAGCGTTCGCCGCGCAATGCACCGGCCGCTCCGTGGGAAAATCCACTTGGAAACAACTCGGTGGAGCAGCTAGCCATATTTTACGTCAGAATTCGACGCACTCTAGTTGCGCCGTTCAGCGCGTAAACTAATCTACGCCATTAATGTCACGAATAGATTGTACATCCTTGCGAAGGCATCGCCGGCCGACGAGACCATTTTAAAGGACCATTAAACTTTAGCTGTTAAATGCAATCGACCCGCAACACATTTTATAGCGGGATAGTTTATTTTTATAGACATTAGTTGCACACGCAACTAATCATCTTTTATATACTGCTTGATTGCTTCATAAAATGTTTAATTTCGTTTGCAAGATTATTACACGAATTTCAGTCACATCTGATAGTAATATTTAGGGAGGTAGAGTATTAAAATTATTAAAAATTAGCAACCACCAGATGCTTCGTACAGATGTAATTTTCCCCTAATTTTTTCAATTTTTTTCTTAAAAACCTTTCTGTGAATTTAAAAAAAATATTTGAAAAAACAATTGCCGAACTGATCCAGCCGTTCTCGAGTTTTGCGTTTAGCAACACTTTTAGTGAATCAATTCTGAAATAACAGCATAATGTGTGCTGATGTGTGTTTTGGTGAGAGAGTAAGGGATGCTAGTAGGGGTGCAGTGTGCAATAGTAACTTAAATTAATTACTTGTTAAACAAATTTCAAATAGAATTAATAAAAGTTTGTTATAAATTTAACTTAAACTTTTTAGTTAAACAGTATAAATTACTCTAACGCATTTTTTAACTCTTAAATTTAGTAATTAAATTAATTAAATGTTCAAAACGACAGGCGAGCTGAACGCAACCAGTTCAATTAATTATTCAATATGTTAACTAATAATAAATCAACTTTAACATCGATACTAATCGAGTTACTGTCGTAATTAGGTGCACCGAGAGTCTTAGTTAAGGAGTACCTACCATAACACTCCGTTAATAACCTCACGTCACTGGATTTTATGAGTGTTAGTATCATGCGCAATTTTCTTTATAGAACGCTACTCGACGTGAATCCATAATAATCGGCATAGATTTGCAATAGGCGAATGCGAGCGAGATGAGAGGCAGTGCTATGCAAGCGGTCATCTTCAGTTAAATGGCAGAGGTCGCAGCGCAGGTGACGACGTTCTGGTATGCGCCAACGCTCCCATTTATGTAGCGTCTACCGCCAAATATATATGCGAGTGCAGCGAGGACATCTGATTATATCTCGCAACATATTTATTTACTAAAGAAACGCCGAGTGAGCGACTCAATGTAGATGTGGTTTATGGAGAGAATTAGACAAGTGTAAGATATAAATCTTTTTAACCTTTTTTGTATATTCGTGGGGCATGCCAAAAGTAATTAGATACTCTTTACTTTATAATTTTATACTGACAAGTTATACACCATCATAAACACTGACTTCTAATATATTTTTCTGTAAAATGCTTATGTAAGAATCTGGAGGGAATTTGCTTGCAGCAATGTAACTTAGTCGACGTGATTTTCGAGTTATGATTTATTCTGATTCCAAAAAGGTCCTTTTTGGAATGAAATTTGGCACTTTTTATACTGTAAAAGTGTTAGGTTTCCAAAGGAATCCTCTAAAAATATTTGAAAAATGTGCCACTGTGTGCTTCCACTGTGTAATTCCACTGTGGTAATTAATCCATCAATTACCATGACAAGAAAATATTTACAGAAAATGACATGGCGTACCATTCATCTAAAAAAGACATTCAATCTCGAGGTATGCAGACGAAGTCACAGGTAAAATCTAGTATACAAGACAATGTTTTAAAAATGAAATAAAAATGCAGTCAAATATTCACCTTACAGAAATTGGATAAGTGGCCAAGAGATTACCGGAAAGAAGTTTCTGATCATTAAATACTTTCCATTGCGACTCGCACACCTGTCGGTCTGTTCACTGAGCGAACAAAGCTTCGTAATTCTACGTAAGAGCGCCAATTAAAACTATCGCATTGTCGTTCAAGCGCTATCTGAAAGTGAATCATGCTTCATGAAGCCGACTTCAACCACGTTCGCTCAGCGCTTGGCCTGCTCACAGCGGACGACATTATCGCTCCATCAACACTTTAGCGTTAATTGTTCATTTATTTTATAGTAAATAAATACGAAGTAATTTGTAGACAATGTTCGATCACTGAGGTTAATAGCGCGGTTTGTTCGACAAAGTTAAGCATCAAATACTCGGCAAGTTTTGGACACCTGGAGAACGTATTAAGGCGAGGCGAGGCGAAGGAAAAGCGTTATATTCATCGCATAATTTGACTTCTTAAAGTAGATTAAAAATTTGATAAAATTACAGTGCATAATAGACTACGTTTAAAAAAGTTTGAATCTGACAGGTTTATACAAAAAAAAAAAACATTTTTTTTTTTAGAAAAAAAAGTAATCAAAAAAAAATTCTCGGCTACATTTGCCTTACAGCGTATTAATTAACTTAAGCGCCACTTTCACTAACATCAAGAGGCTAAACCGTCACTTAAAGTCACCTGTCACCGGGAATAATTTAGCTGATATACCTTTGTTTGTACGGTAAACGTCCCAAACATTAAATAGAAAATAATAATAAAAATTAGGCTATCGAATGATGCAGTAAACCGAGTGCATAATTCAATAAAACAGAAAATGATTTCTAAAAGTAACTAATCAACACTTTACTTGTAGTTGGTGAAAGAGGCGCTAAGTGTTGTACTAAGTTTTTAATCGGCTACTTTTATTTCTTTTTTATATTTTAGACAATACCTAAGAAAACCCTTCCAATTTTCAATCTGTTCGGTTATTTCCGTGAAGCTACAAAAATTTGTTGTTACAAAAGTTCATAGGTTCTGCTATTTGCATTAAGTTTGATAAAAATTGTGTTAGTTCTGAGGTTAGTCCTTGTCTCTTATGCATATTTTAAATGGAATTGTTAAATTTACTTTTATATATTATATTTTAATGCTCACATTATTTTAAATATCAATATAATATTATGTGTTCGATTTAATGTTGTTTCACTGAATTCATAAGTTAATCGCCAGACAATCTTTAATTTTTATATGAAAAAAATATAGCATTGTCAAAATGTCAAATTGTTATGTTCAGTTATATAATTTTGACCATACATACTTAAATACTGCCATAATGTTATGTAGACGCATCTATTATAAAATCTTTTTTTTATTATTATTAAAAGATTGTTTTAAAAGCATGTGATCAATTATACTCCAGATATTTTTGTTTCGGTGTATGAGCGAGGTAAGTATTGACAGTAGTGATTCGAAAGTGTTGATAGTTCGAGGGTGTAATTGAATAGTTTTTCGTCACTCATACGAGTAATTGTGATTTAATTGTTTTAAATAGCTGTCAATTTTGTCGAAAGAGGGTCCAGTATGTACCAATATACGTACAGTCTAATAAGCTAAAAGAGCCAACATATATTCTGTCTCATGCTAGAATGATTATTATAAGTTTTTATGTTAAGACAGGCTGACGATCCACTTGGTGGGGTGGCTACCGTCGCCTATAACACAAGCAACGCCATAAGTGCTATAAGTGCGCTGCCGACTATAGAAGGATTCAGGAGAAGGGATAAAAAAGAGATGGTTACTCTCACTTTTATATCCAAACTAGCTGGTGCCCGCGACTTCGTCCGCGTTGAAAAAGAAAAAAGTAGCCTATTCTGTGTCCTGTACGTCTAAATGTTTATCTACCAAGTTTCATGAAAATCTGTTAATTCGTTTAAGAGTTTAAGAGTTGGAGGAACATACATACATACATACATACATACAATACACTTACAGATTTATTATTAGTAGTATTAACGATTGATAAATATAGCATTGGTGTGCTTTTCTTGAAATATTGCCAATTTAAAAATCGCTATTTTGATGTCCAGAGGATAATTCATCTCTTTTGCGACTGACATATGCAAGTATAGACGACGGACAGCCTGCTTTGCACTCTCGCCTTGCCGCGCACATTAACTTAAGGCGTGGTACAGCAGTTCTGGTCAAATCAAATCATATTTCTAGAGATTAAGTCCAAGTAAATTCGTGTGTGAACTTTGTATACGCGTTTATCCCCTTTAAGGCGTAATATCGGCGGCCAGCGGGGTAATAGATACGTAAGGTAAAGTAAAGTATGGTAATAATAGAGCGATTACTGCATACCCACGTAGCGCAAAACGTTCAGGTCGTGATCTAATTGTTGTGTTCGCATGCGTTGTGTTGTGTTCGCGGGCGACGATTCAGTGGCGCAACTCGCTCGTTAACCCACATGCGCCGGCTAACTGCACGTCGATCACATTTTGCCTCAAAATCACGTGTTTAAACTGTACAATACATTCAACATTTACATCAATATCATTTCACTTAATTCGATAAAGAAAATTTCATCATATTATGGCAGAAATTCATTCCAAAAATAATTTTAAACGTCTTTGAATTATGCAAAAACAAAAAAAATAACACAAATTTTTTTAAGGTTTTCTAAAATTAAAGACACATTTACACAAATCCAGTTAAAAACTTATTTAAATAATTTATTTCTTATGTAATGTTTTTCACCATTTTTCTTATATTCAAAAACCTGGCCTCATCTGCCTCATATTGAAATTATAATTTCTTGAACATTTAAAAATAACATTATGAAATATGTAAATGAAACTTTTATAATCTATTATATCATAAACTAGCTGCTGCACGCGACTTCGCCCGCGTAACTTTATAAAATATAGCCTTAAACCTTCCTCGATAAATGTACTATCCAACACAAAAAGAATTTTTCAATTCACACGTAGTTCCTGAGATTAGCGCGTACAACCAAACAAACAAACTAACTCTTCAGCTTTATATATTGGACATAGGTAATGTGTTAATAAGCGCAAAACTTAACAACAACTAGAATCTTTTTGTATTTTATTGTAATTTTATATTTTATTGGTGCTTATGACTATTTTAAGCACCTTATTGCACAAAATAATTCAGCTGCTCATCTCAATATTATCTTATATAATACATATTTACTTATTTCATACAAAAATGTCACAATAATTTTATATATTAAATAAATATTTAGAGGATGCAGTCTACTGTGAGCTTTCTCATGGCGTAACAACTGATAAAAAACAAGCTAAACTTTTTACTTTATCAACATATCAAATGCAGTTTAGTTATAAAACCAATGAAATTACAATAATGTTTTGTAGCGAATTGACTATTATAATTCAATAGCTTATTATACCTTGTATAATATAATAGGTATTACTTATATAATGAAATGAGCCTTAACGCTCTGATTCAGGGTTCCCTGGTTCGATTCCCGGTAGGATCAAACTTGGAATTAAACTTTTAAAAGTTGGAATTAGTTTGTTCTGGAAAGTAGTGGCAAAGCACACTGCATTTTGCAGTCATTTGGGCAGTCCGTCTGGCCGCAGTAACCACTGTAAGGGTACAGAAGGCCATGTGTGCTCTTGTGTTTCGGTGATTGAGTATGGGTTGCCACAGACCCCATTTGCCTTTCTCTGCCTAAAGAGTTGTATGTAGCTTATACTAAATAATAAACGTTTGTTAAGCACTTTAAAATGTGAATCACTTTATTAGAATCTAGCGACCCGCCCCCGGCTTCGCATGAATGCAATTTTTTCTACAAATTATACACAAACCTTCCGCGTTTAACGTTATTTCCATTAGTGAAAACTCGAGTAGTTTTTTCATAGTAATGATCCTATAAATATATCTAGTTTTTGCCTAAATCTCTCATAAGGTAATTGAACTATTATTGAATACTTTAATATTTAATATTTATAAATAACAACAATACAGTTAAATTCACACTTAACAACAGCAAGTCAAAATGGTATTTTACTGTACAATTTTATTGTTTAATTATGTAATTTCAAAATAATATTATGTTTTATTGTTTAATAAACAAGATATTATATAATTACTGTAGCTCCACGCTCTCAAGTTACGATATAAAATTATGGAAAATGGCTAGTCTTGAGATAGTTAGTCGTGTTTTTACAGTCGTTATTAGTACACCTATATGGTAAACACAAAAACAGTTTATTAACTGCGACGTCAATTGTTATTATAAATTCGTTTCAATCGCGTTTTATTGCTGTGGGTCGTTCGTGACGGGATGGTACCGTCTAATAACACAGCTTAATACACTCACAATTATACATACAGACAGACACAACAAAATACATTTCAAATACCTGTATTTTAATTGCTATCAAAACGTAGATGGAAGCAAAGAAGAAAGATACGGTACGTTCTTACATTACTTAATCGACAAATAGGCCTCATTAAACTGTTATACCAAATATTAATCCTTACAATTACAATTAATAATACAACACGTGTTGTATAAGGATAGTCGACAAAAGTATTCAATTTTTTTCCCCAAAACCTGTGTCCGTAATCCGCATTCATGTAGGTATCACGTGTATGCAAGTCTACTTTGAACGACTGAATGATACTGAGTTCATTGGACTCAGTATATGAGATCCATGTGCGGATAGTGAATCACCAATATTTCTTTTTGTTTCTATCTACGTATCATGAGTCGTTGCATAACTGAAGTCTAACAAGATACACTCTCGCTTCTTAATTACTCAACTGATCGTGAAATTTTGCATATATACACGTTGTTGGGGGTACAGAAATTGTGTACCTGTCATACAGGAAAAAGCACTGTTCAAGTATAAAGGCTAAAGGATTGAATCGAAATCGGATCGAATAAGGTCTGTGTGTCTTTTTAAATCCGTATTAATATCATAAATGCGAAAGTTTGTATGGATGTTTGTTACTCTTTCACGCAAAAACTACTGAATGGATTTTAATGAAACTCTACAATATAGCTTATACATCAGAATAAGACATAGGCTATATAAGACATAAAAAAGATTAAAAAAAAAGATATTGTGTGGATTAGTACGGATTGGGCGCCACCGTCGCGCGGCGACGCCACCGTCGTCACAGCGATAACGATGTCCGCCGTTACCACTCACATATTTTTCCTTTCAACGCGGACGAAGTCGCGGGCACCAGCTTGTTTGAAATAAAGTCAGTTAGTCAACAAAATAATACCACTAAGAGCAGAACATAAATTATTTAATATTTGCTTCAGGTATCTCAAATGTCGTTTTAACTAAGTTTAGACGGTAAATAAATATTGTAGTCAAATAAGTACTGGTTGCCGTTGTATCAGCTGTCAAATGTAACATTATATGAAATGTTTCGGTCCCGCGAGTAAGTTCCAATTTATCCAGTGTCGTTTGACAGATCTTTCTCATTTTGTGTTACGCGTTGCATACGCTCACTTAAAAAGGCAAACAAAATCGCCTACTAGAGTTACATTGCGGCCACAACTAGTACAAAATCACTCATTTGTTTTTTTTTTAATGAGTAAAAGTTAAAAAGGCTGCTAAAATCTATAGACACGTTTGTGTTAACATTTTCTTATACCAAGGCCTTACATTAGTGAACAGAATCAGTTAAGGTTGTACTCTACTAAATCCTCCTGAAACAAATTTGTTATGGACTAAAAACACCCTATGAACAGAACGGCAAAACGGAAATCGTAGATGAGCCGTGTATGTACAATCGGGGTAAGAAAAGGTCTACATTTGATTGCAACAGGGCAACATTGCTACCAAATGTCTACATAGTGCTTTAATTTCAAAAGGTACTAAATTTGGAAAATGACGAAGGTTTTCATACCCCAACTGTACATTGAATATTAAAAAAAATCAATTTAAACAAGTTGTAATTATGTTACCAAGCTTAGAAAATATGTTTTAGAATTTTTGTCTCTTTGTCTGTTTGTATATGTGTTTGTATCTACTTTGTGGACGCTAATCTCAAAAACGGCTTAACCGATTTGAATGCTGTTTTGACTGATGTATTGATGGCTATCTGAATTATACTATAGAATACTTATTTCCTGGAAAAATGTAAGGTTCCTGTGGGATTTTCAAAAAACTAACTACAGCGCGTACTAAGTTGCGGGCATATAACAAATAATAAAATTTAAACCTAACATTGAAACTTAGATATACCTACCTATGACTGATACGTAAATATTCTCAAACGTTTTAATAAAAGTGAAATCAAAAGGAACTAGAAAAATATTTATCATATTGTTTGATATTTGATTAGAATGAAATACTGGCTTACTGTTAGCATCAGCGCGAGTGCAATACGTGACGCTTGATAGGCACGCGGCGTGACTCGCTCGCTCCGGTTTTATACAGGATCTCAAGACACGAAGCAAAGCCAACTTATTAATACAATTAAATATTCAGATTTTAAAACGATATTCCAATTTTATTGCGATGGAACTATGTAATTTGATACCGTTATTTATGACTTATTAGCGTTCAACATTCCTCCGATATACCTAATGTCTATAAAACTACATACTCAGATACCTACATAATGTAACGCGTTTACCTACGCTATGACTCCTTCTTATACGTTGTTCTCTCTCTTTTCAGGTCGCCTTCGCTACAAACATGTTGGACGGCTTGAAACCATGGCAATCGTTATAATATTTGGTGCTATCGCTGCCGAGAGCTTCGCGTATTGAGTTCTTAATAGGCAGTGATAAGGTTGGGGTGAATAATGGGAAAAAGGCACGTACGGATCAAGTTCGCACACTCCATCCGTCCGCCTATTGATTCCAGTACGTCGGAGACATCCGACTGAAATCCCAGCCCCAAAAGAAAGCTCGCCGCGTGTCCTGCGCCTGCACACTTCAGTTACCGACGCTCTTGCGACTGCCAATAAAGTACAAGTCATACCGGGTTAATTCACTTATTTAAAACTTAGATATATTTTATTGTAGTACAAAGACAAGTTTAATGTAAACATTTGCTTTATGTAGCAAAGATAAAGAGAACGAACCGAGCTCGTTACCTCGGAAAAAGTTTCGGACGTCCGTCATGACGGCCACTGCACCGGAATTGTCAAAGTCAGACTTCTTTGACTTCGTGACGTCGCACGAGGTGACGGATGCCCAGTATAAACAACAAATGCGGTCCGTGAATGTGTTCATGGAATCTCCCGACTCAAGGTCGAACCCCTTGCTCTCCGAGGAGCCGAAGGAACAGAATAACAACAGTTTATTGAGCATATCGGGAACGCAACCCCCTGCAAACAGCAGCATGGCTACGGCCACAACGTCGACGACGTTACAGAGTTTTGACTCTATTTGGAACGTGGACCGTGACCGGGATCGCCTAGAAACAGCCATGTTAGAAGATCTCAACAAATATTATTGGAATCAAGATAGTGAAATTAATGGTCCACATCCTTGTGCGGATACTGCTATATCGAATAAGTTAATAAGTAACAACACTGATGGACAAATATATACTCTAACTGTACTTAACCAAGATATTAATGAAACCAATACAAATCGATATTGGGGAAAAGAAGAAGATGTATCAATATCGAGTCCGACAGATATGGAAACACCGTCGTCGTTAGATCTCGAATCTATACTAAATATGAACGGTTTTCCTAATGATTTTAGTCAGGATTCGTTAAGTTCAAATATATTGCCGAAAAGTGAGAGTTTTGGCTTCGAAGAAGGCGATCCCGAAAGTCAAAGTACCGATTTAGGTAACAATAATCTAGTTAAGGTAGAACGCTTCAGTTACGAAGATAGTGATTTTCAGAGCAGTGATAAGAAAGATGATTCTCGTATTTCAATTATCGGCACTCCGAACATATTAGAAAGTCAAGTTGAATTTAATAACAATAACAATGATTGGAAATTAACCGATCAAAACACAGAAACCAGTGAGTCTTTGTTAAGAAGTGCGCTACAGGGGAAAGCTTTGATTAGATATAGCACCGTACAAAAGAACACCATAAAACTCGAAGCCAATTCAGAGTTAAAAAGGGTTATTATAAATAATAACAATAAAGCGGATGTTCCATCAATGTATCAAGATAATAAAGTTACGGACACTGAACAATTCTTGATGGCAATTTCACCACAAGATGGCAACGTCAATATATCTATCCTTTTAGAGGAATCACCCGGTGCAGTTATTTCTAACGGCGATAATCCTACGTCGACGCAGAGTGTTGATGACATTCTGCTGTCGCAACTCGACGCCAACTATCCGGAAGACTACGAGAAGTTGAAAAGAATAGCAACGGAATTGGGTGAATCTGTGCAACCTTTTTGCACCGTGGAACCAATAGATCCGACGCGAAGTGTTTACAACATTCACCATGTGAACGGTGAGCTTGTGACAATGATTCCGGCCAGTGAAGTGCAGTTACCTCAGCATTTGCAAATAGTGACCGCTTCGCCGACTGTGACGAGTACGAAAACAGTGAGTAAAAAGTATAAACGAATACAGAATAAGAACTCGCCACCCACGACTCAAGCGCAGTCGGGTACAAACATTCAAGCGGCCACGTCAACCTCGAACGGTATTAGAAAAGAGCGATCGCTTCATTACTGTTCAATTTGTTCGAAGGGATTCAAAGACAAGTACTCTGTGAATGTTCACGTGCGAACGCATACTGGAGAGAAGCCATTTTCTTGTTCATTGTGCGGAAAAAGTTTTCGTCAGAAGGCTCATCTCGCTAAGCATTATCAAACTCATATTGCACAGAAGAATGCAACAGCGAACGGTGCCGTAAAACCCACAAAACAAAGGTAACTGCATCAGAAGGCCCAACCGGTAACACTTACTTTACAATGATAGTCAAATGAACTTTGTAACAGTGATAAAATTCACTAAATCCCAAAGGCTGAAACATCACAGATCAATTTGGTAAGGTGCTAAACAAACTTTAGTTAACAACAAATTAAAGCAATGTTCAACTAAAAATGTTCACAGAGTGATTACGTTGGATGTCCATATATAAATAGACATATAATATATGTTAAATGTTTATACTTCCGCTCGTTACCGAATACTTTAGCTTTAGCTAAGAATAGGTTCTATTAAATATTTTACAATATAGTACTTACGAGATTATCATTATTCGTGTTAATTAGTCATACATTTAAATGAAAGTGAAGTCATACTTTTGTATCTTTTGTATTTCAAGTTGTTGCTTCTTGAAGTATGTTTGGTTCCTGAACTTTTTAGTATACATAGCTCATCGCTTGAGAGATAAATTAAATTATTTTAATACTATAACTTTACATAACCTTAAATGTATAGCGTCCATAAGAAGCACTGATATCGCTATTTGCCACTACAGCCGTAATTTCTCCTGCTGCGCGACCGACAAACTTTCTAAAAAAAAAATTTAAAAAAAAACAGAGCAAAAGAACGAACACTCAGTACCATCTTTCACCGCTCGACTATCGTATCTCTACATCACCTTCCCCTCGGTACGCTTGTCGGTGTTACTCATATTTTTTTTTCTTTGACGTCAGATCATTAATGGCACGCTATCTTTTTTGACAATAAGAGAAGTCCACTCATTACTCGTCTATTAAAAGCTTTAACATTCCATTGTGTTGTGACTGTTAAATTCTTTTTTCTATATATATATAAAACGTCGTTTTAAAGTAAGGAAAGATTTATGTTTAGTTGACTGCAATTGTTAATAATTGGTCTAAGATCATTATTTGACCCTCCATATCGGACGAAACGGTGATCGGCTTCTCGTACCCGATGTAATGTCTTTCGCCTTAAACTGGGAGAGGCCTGATTACACTTAGATTGCTATAAATTCGAGACACAAGTGGTCTTCAATCGTAGTCTTTAAAATTGTGCTCCCTTTCGCGTCTAACAAATTGACTTTTCTTTGTTCGGTCCGGACGCTTGTAACATTGAACCAAGCCTGTTGTTATTTTATAAGTATATCGTTCTGAACATAAAGGAAAAGGTAATCATTTTATGAAGCCACTTGTAGTAAATCAATATATTGAAGTGGTATTTTCATTAATTGTCTAATGGATGGGTTTCAGTTGTAAATATTGGATAAAATAGAATATACTGTTACTCGAAAAGGCGTGCTGTAAACTTTCCAATTTTCGCCAAATAATTGAAGCCATGTTTGGGAAAGAAGTTAAAATATTTTCCTGCTCATTAATAGATTACGCAGCAGCTTTTAAAAAAAAAATATTTAATTTGATTTGATTCGACTTCCAAAGCAGGAAATGCGGCTCTTTTGTTAGATTGCTTGGTGCATGACGCGGCATCTTTTAAGGCGTAAAGCTCGCCCATACTTTGTATGGAGCTCGCGCGAAATTAGAGAGTTAAAAATATTTTATAACTACATACACTAAGCGCCTATTTCACGAACTTCAAGTAGGCTAAACCGTCACTTAAAGTCACCTGTCACCGGGAATAATTTAGCTGATATAGCTTTGTTTGTACGGTAAACGTCCTAAACATTAAATAGAAAATAATAATAAAAAATCGGCTATCGAATGATGTAGTAAGCCGAGTGCATAATTCAATAAAACAGAAAATAATTTCTAAAAGTAACTAATCAACACTACTTTTAATTCGTGAAAGAGGCCCGCGTCTAATTAAAGTTTCATACTATATGGTTCCAAACGTTAGGTGAACATTTTTGTGAAGTGAAAACTTCTGAGACGCGTTAGGCATTGTTTGTATGGGGAGAAAACAGTGAACTAGCGCAGTCACGCTCTGTGAGCGACACCCTCAGTGACATTTAATTGTATGAAATAAGCGCTATCTACCCGAATTAGTACGTACTTGTTGATTAACTTCGTCAATAGTTGTCAAAAGATGGCGTAGTTTTCACTTCTGACGAGCAGTCCTACGACTAACAGTTTTTTTTACTAAATATTTATTTGAAATTTGAAAACTTTCAAATTCATTTTCACTAAAAGAATAGTATTCACAACTCAAACATATTAAATCTATCAGAAGCACGTCGCGTTTGGCCTTTGTTTGCCTCTTCAATTTACTCATTCAATTTAGTAACTTAATAAATAGTTCACCTCTCAGCTATTAGGTTATAAATAAGCTCGTTCTAATTTGAAACCAATCAGACATTAAGGTCATATTGTTTTGGCCTCCGCACGTCACTGCGTTACACACGCCGCCTTGCAATGTCATTTCGCTGCTGTTTTACACGTTCAATAACAGTATAATAAGTTCAATAATTTAATGAAGAGGCTGGATCATATGCAACACTCAATTCATTTTAAGTCACATGTAGGTAAACCGTTCATTTTTTTATAAAAGCCAAGATTTCCGCCTCAGAAACCTGTTCCATACAAAATGTATGAGAAAATGAGTCTTTTTCATGAATATTTCAGATGTTTTCCCAGCTGTACCCAAAACTACTTTGTTTTATATCATATATATATAGTATAAAAAGGTTAAAAGGTAGACTATTTAACTTTTATTCTGATTAACGGGCGAAGCCGCGAGTAATTGCTACCGGTTTTATATATACAGGATATAAAAATGATAAACAGCGATCATGAGAAAAGTTTCAGGAACCTTTCATTTAAAATTGTTTCGAAGGAACAACTTTCCTCGTGTACGTATTTTTTCAATTTTACACGTTAGCATAAAATAGAATAAGTAGATACGCATCTTGCCAATTATTTCAACTGTAATAACAAAGACATTTTAGTATTATTAGAAATCGAGCACTGCCTTCAACACTGACTTTGACTGAAGTGTTTCTGTGAGAGGATAATTTTTTTAATGTTTTATACATTTTTTTCTATACATCGCCTTTATTGATTGTAGTTATAATAATATGACACTCGATTAAATTAATACTCACTACTTGTAAATACTCGTATGTGTAACGAATTTTATTTTTTAGATTTTTTTTAAGAAAAAAAAAGACAAACTAACTCGTTCAATACGTAATCCTTACGTAATCTTAAGGCTTGTTCGGACTACTTTAGTAATTTAGTACAGTGAGAAGAAATTTATTAGCTAAACTACTTGCTACTGCCCAAAAATCGTTCGCATTACGGTCGAGTACAATACACAAGTGAGTGGCGTTTTGCAAGATTGCAATAAGTTGAAGAATATTATTTGAAGAAAAGATTTTTATACTGTGGAGACTTAATATTCCACAAGCATTCATGTTGTACATATTTAGAAACAAATTTTAATGTTGTTTCTTCGCTCCAGTTAAACGAATTTTTTGCGGCAGCTAATGAACTTGACTAGTCTGCTACCTGCTAAGCTAGACTACCGCCCCGCTAATCGTCCGAAAAAATAGAACAAAATGGATCGTCTCGACTAAATTACTTACTAATCCACAAGACAAATTTTTTGGTGTTCAGACACGCTTAGTTACTAAATTACTAGCCTAGTGCGAACTAGCCTTTAGGGCAAAACACACTGTAAAACGGCGACGCGGTTCATTCATGTGAGCTGAAGCGCTCGATTTGATTGGATAATGTGGTTTTGCAGTCGCGTCGGGTTTCAATAATATGTTTCCGGCCTTAAATTCTACCACTTGTATCTCATTAGATGGTATTTTGAAAGTTAGCGAATTTATAGTTCTTTAATAAGAAATTTGAGATTTACCAATTTATTGTTAGGAAATATGGCTAATAGCTTAAGTGTTTGCGTAAAATTTTGTTAATATATTCTTGTAATATATTAATTTATGTTACTTTATAAGTAATTATATATGGAAATGATGGATTTATTAATTTTGATTGATTTTATTGCATTTGTTCCTGAATTGATTAGATATTTTATTGATGACATTTGTGTCGTCTATGTTTTTTAAGAGTTTTATCATTAATTAATGTGCATGAATAATTTAATCTTTAGTTAGTACTGCATAGCTTTAAGGACGGCGTGGACGAATTTTTTTTAAATAAGTCAAAATTATCGTTTTATTTAGAGAAGCGGCCGAGGCAGTGTAAATATTAAATTATTAATTAATGGTGACAAATTAATTTATCTAAACTTATTCCGTCCAGAGGTTACATGTCTCGTACAATTTATTAATTATAAGTAAAATGAACAAATTACTGTTAAAAACAATTACAATAATCCTCTGTGGAGAGTACGTAACTAGTACGGAGTACTTTATGCTTCTGTCGTTTCAAAAATTTAAAGTAATCCTGTCACAATAAATAGGAATCCACAAGGCACGTCTAATCTAAATTATATGACGTGTTAAAAAACAAGATGGATGCCACTTTTAAGATAACATTATTAATAGTAAATAAAATAATAAAGATGCGAATGAATTATTTATAAATAAAATATTAATAGGTATCATTCCATTTTGTCTCGAGCCTATCTGTATTTTATAGGCAGATCAATTTTAAATGTCAATTTTAACATTTAAAATAAATTTAATTTTATACAATAAAAAATTTTAAATTCGCCTTGTCCACAGAGTGATCATTCGCTGTTAATAATACTCTTAAACAGAGCAGTTTCTGTTGCCTTAGTTTTATAGCTCTTTCTGGTATCTTCAGTACAGCATGTAGAATAAGAGGTAAGAAGGACCAACTCTATACACGAAGAAAGTTTATGTCGGCCACCATTAAATAGGAGGCGCTGTAGTAGCACTGGGATTATGCGCTGTAGTTAGTACCTAGCACTTTATTCATGGTGGTATCCTGAACTACGCAAACAACCAATCACACCAATTAAACCAATGCTACACATGCGCTACTCTGGCCAATTAAGAACCACTATTTAATGGGTGTATATTGACAGTTTTTCGGTTTAACTCCCATATAAGTTAGTCCTCCTTACCTCTATTCTTCATGATTCGGAGGCTGAGACTGTCCCACAGTGGCCACACATAACTCGACCATAGACTAGAAAACATACTCATTTTTTAATTGTGTGACCGTTGCGAGTCTGGTCCAATTTATCCATAAATCAAATCCATCTTGTACAACTCTCGGTTTATTTATTGTTAGATTTACGATTAAGGAAAATAAGAAAACAAAAAACATTTTGATTATCCGGAGCTGTGATTTTTGCTTATCTATATACAATTACTGTGTGTTCCATATTTTAAACCTTACGGTAGATGCTGTTAAATGTCATTTCGCAATCACTGAGGTCTTCCAAATACGATGAGTACTTGCTGCCAGGTGTATCAGGTCATTTTCATATCAGTGTCATGTCAAGCGTGGCTTTAAATTTACCGACACATAAAATACCTATACTTTTACGAAATGTTTTTTACAGTTTTGTAACGAATTTCTATATTTTTTACTTTCCTACGTTAGTTTGCTAATAAAATGTTTTTTTATAATTACTATTTGTTTTATTTTATTGCAAACTTGAAAAAAGTTATGACAATGTGAAGCAGGCTAGCAGATGGTCCACTTGGTAAGAGAGTCTGCTCCAGGCTGACACCGCCAAAAAATAGAATGCTGGTTAAAATGTAAGTATTTTCGCAACTCAAGAAAATGTAGGGAAATTAACGTAATGGGATAGTGACAATCGAATCAATGTAGAATAAGTACATATATATAATAATGAAGAATTAACAAGAAAAAACGTCATAAAATGTATACTTGTTAAAATAAAAAACAATAGTTTTTTGCTACACAAATCGCTGTAATCATTAATATCATTATGCTTTTAAATTGTTATAGCCTCTTTGTGTAGCCATTAACCGATACTTTTTACTCCTTTTTAAAACCAATCAGATATAATTGTACCTACATTTATTCAAGCGTTGCACAGATATTTCCAGTTAGACCAGTTTAAAATATTCACACAAAAATGTATATATTTGATTGATGCAAATCCTTGCCTCGACGCAAAT
The DNA here is from genome assembly GCA_945859745.1 of Synanthedon formicaeformis. Lineage (NCBI taxonomy): Eukaryota > Metazoa > Arthropoda > Insecta > Lepidoptera > Sesiidae > Synanthedon > Synanthedon formicaeformis. The sequence continues at coordinate 5,622,934 of OX243958.1, read as the reverse complement.
CTGTGTGGTCTGTGAACTATATTTATATCTTTGTACAGTGGCGAGACTTATAAAAAACACGAAACAAGTTCAAAACAAGGCAGCGAGTCGGGCGCCTATTGTTTCCACCGTGTTCCGGTGCACATACCGCAAACTGTAAGGTGGTAATTAACTCTATTGTGGACAGAAAGATCTTATCGAACTCACAAACACTTCCGATGGATTTATGTACTAGTGTTCCACTTATTGTTCAATGCTACCTGTAAAAGTTTAACTATATTTTGACAAAAGAATGCACCGTTTTGATCCGTATAAAACATCAGAAACATAAACTATCTTATCTTAGGCAATTTGTTTTTAACTAATTCTCATTATAAACTTGCTTGTAACGCCATCTCTTGCCGATCAGTAAAACAACCGAAGAATCTATAGATTGTTCGCGTTTAATGCTTAGTATTGGGGATCTGGGGGATTTTGGAAGTATCGCCGGTCATTTCACTTGATATGATAACCGTCGCTTATAAATAAATCTAAAGGGATGAGTTCTGGCAATTCATAAAAGCCTTTTAAAATATTTTTTTAAACAAATATCAAACAATAATTCAATAAAAATATAATGGAAGTACTAATATTAGTAATTTACTATAATAAATACTAATAATAAATCTGTAAGGGTTGGTCATGGAGTAAGTTACTTTGTTTTTAGAGATATCGTGTTTATAAGCTCTATACAGTGCCGTAAATAGCCTTTTCTGCGCCCTGTGCGAGCTTCTATAACTGCGCCCTTGTTTTTTTTAGATATAGGTAGGGTACCGAGCAATGCTATGTATAGGCCTACTTTATTTCATTCAGGGTGATAAAATAAATCACAAAGGAACTTGGTGTTGGTGGACCAATTAATTATCTAATATTTTGGAAGAAAAATCTATTTAAAGAACTGCTGTGTGGGCGTGGGCACACAAGCAGACGAGCTATCTGATGTTAAGTGGACCCTTCGCCTATTATACCACCCACTGTGTCTCACTCACTAAAACTCAAACGTGTTCACTAGTGCAAATGTGTTGCCCACCCTGATGCTTAAGATTTGGAATCGAGCACTAGGGGCGCAGCGGGAACTTATCAGGAGCAAACCGAAAAAATAATAGGCCTGCCAGGTCTGGCCATTCTTGCGCCCCCCAGAGTCTACGCCCTGTGCCTGGGCACCGGTGGCACCGCCCTATTTACGGCACTGGCTCTATACATGATACTGAAACTAAATTGACGATTTTTAGATTTTTTTTCTGTATGTATGTATGTATGTTCCTCCATAACTCTTAAACGAATTAACTGATTTTCATGAAACTTGGTATATAAACATTTAGACGTACAGGACACAGGATAGGCCACTTTTTTCTTTTTCAACGCGGACGAAGTCCGGGCGCCAGCTAGTGATACTATCTACTATTATATACTATAAACCTATTGTAATGGCGTTACACAGTCATTTGGGCAGCCCGTTTAGCGTACTTGCAGCACCTGTGGCGTTGCTTATGTTATAGGCGACGGTAGCCTCAAGTGGACAGGCTTGATAAACAGGCCGACCTGTCGACCTTAATTTTTTTTTATCTGTTATCAAATATACAAATTAGAATAACACAGTACCGATGGGAAACCATTTCATATGTTATTGTTGAAAATGTTAAATTACAATACAATAGAAAACATCTTCTAATGAGAAAAAAGCAATAGGATAGAAATGTAAAGGTTTTTACATATAACGCATATCGCGATAGATCGCGAACGTAATTTGCTTTGTACAGGAAATCGTAGTTAACGAGTGAAACCCAGGTTCGCCGTGTCTCTTCATAAATAACAGGTAAGTAATGCCGTATTTACGAATAATATGTTGTCAGTGTTATAAGTCAAGTGAAATCTATTGAATATAATTCTATGACAATATCAATGCGGATAGTCATCTCGGCTCTTCTATCAATTAGGAAGTAAGTATTAAATACATTACATACAAAACATTTTAGGCGACTGGTACACGTACGGTATTTACTGTGATCCTTCAATAAATAATTATGTATTGTGGTATTTATTGAACGTGTAGTCTAGCGTATTGATGGATATCAATATTTTTTCTATGGATTTCTAGAAATACTGACAACCTGAACCTGAATTCTGATAAATACTGAACTGATGAATCACAGTAAATACCGTACATGTACCAGTCGCCTTATACTTAATACACATACAGTCGTGTAGGCATTTCTCTGGTACCTTTTTTGAAAATCCCAAATTCAAGTCGGTTGAGCCGTTTTTGAGATTATCGTGCACAAACGCACGAACAAACATACAAGCAGACAAATTCTAAAAACTATTTTTTAACCTCGGCAACCTACAACGGGTACAAATTGTTACAAAAATAAAAATAAAAGTAATATCACTACTCACCCGATCATCATGAAACTTTGCTCAGACGTTGTCAAGGGTACAGAAAGGGACTTAGGAAACCTTTCATCCATTTAAAGGAGAAGGATGTAATTAACTATGGGCTAATTTGTCTGAAATAATGAAATTATTATTATTAATATTAAATAAGCCCCCCACCCCCCACCACCCCACATGTGTAACAAAATATATTATACGAATCTGCATAACCAATTTTACGGTTTTCTTACCTCCTTAGTTTTGGCAAATCATCTTCCAATATAATCTATACCTGTCACCTTTTTCTATTTTCATTCTTTTGATACTCCGTTATGTTTCATAACGCAGTGGTTTTCTGTTTTGTTTCTACTCATTCTATTTTTTTCACTATTCTTTAGCGTCTGCCATTCTTGTAACACGTAGAAGCATTAAAAAGATTATTTTCTATTGTTTTTATCTAGATTCCAATCTTAGTCAATTCAAATTTCTTTTTGACATACTTGAACCTTGTTATAAATTCTTGGAGTCGACGGGGATAACTATAACTTAACTTAAGAATAACTTAACAAATTATCGATGCTGAAAAACATACGATAGAATTAAGTAAAGTATGTACTTATATATGTAAATGTACAGATTCAAGTAGTTTTTATTAAATTAGTAGTAGTATAAAAGAAAAAAATATATATAAATTATTTGATTAATTTATTATCTAGTAGAATAGAAAGTAAAAAATCTATTTTAGCCTCTTGTTACATGCAAATGATGTATGTGTGTGTTACTTTTACTGTCTGTTACTTCTTAATATATAGAACGTGTCGAAGTTTCAAATGTTCCCATATTTAAAACAGAATATGTTTTTATTGCAAATTATTCTTGATACACTATTAGCGCCACTGCTTTAAAAAAATATTATCTAGTGACTGAGAACAAATAATTAAGAATAACGGATCAATCAGGACCCTCGGTAAGTGGGTCTACAATTTTCAGATTCTTTATAAAGTTTCATATTGAGACACGAAGCAACAAAATATGATCTTGAGGTTTAGAGGAATAACCGGTTTTAATGTTATTTTTTTATGAAAATACCTTGAACCCTCGGAAAGGATACTCATTTAAGGGAAGTGCGTAAATAAATGTAAAAAATAAAATCCAAAATTAATACAAAATTATTTTATCACATATATTATTGTAAGTAAAACAACAGGTCATAGGATTATACTTTTTTAAGTGCAGTAATGACTGTTATTTTGAAATTATTTGGTATGTAATAATAGATATTTCAGTTACATGTTCATAATAATTATATTGTCCTTAAGTTTAACGGATTCATTTTTAATTATACATAATATCAAAACTAGCATATCTCTAACTCTAGCAATAACATTATTAACTCAAAAAAATTAAGTTTTGAAATTACCAATATTTGTTTCAATTTAATTTTTCTATACTTTATTGGAACCGTAAGCCGTAGGCCTTAGCCTATAAATTAATAAATACCTTAAATAATGTGTTAACAAAAAAAACTTATTTATATTCTTAGTCTATTACTCGTACTTATAGTTAAGTGTTTTTAAATGTGAGATCTACTTCTTTGGGTCTCTGTAAACGCCCATAAAGAGTATAGAATTAGTTGGTCGTTCATACACTACGTAGACAAATGGGAAGTTGGCGACGAAGCGACTAGGCTCTGCCGGTCTAGACGAGCGGAAGCCGAAGATGGCCGTCGCAGCCGCAGCTACTGTGCCTGAAATTAAATTATTAGCGTGAGGATGTTTCAACACTGTAACGACATATTATTCTATGAATTTACGCTTCGTTTTGATGAGCCCGTTGGATGAGTGGTTAGGGCGCTTGCTTTAACGCTCTTTACCAGGGCTCGAGGTTCGATTCCCGGCAGGGTTAACTTTGGAAATAACTTTTCAAAGTTGGCTCTGATCTCGACATGGAAAGCAGTAGCAGGTCACATTAAGAAAGTAGCAGCACTAACCACCCCCTTACAGAAGTTACCCACTTACCCTGAAATAACAGCACATGTGCTGTTGTGTTTCGGTGAGTATGCGACATGAAGGGAAAGTAAAGTATCTTAAAGATTTTGCTGAAAGAAGACATGGTTATTTTTTAAAAATTAGTAATACTGCATTCAAAGATTTTTCTAAAAATTACTTGCATCTAATCACCCGTATTTTTATGATGCCAATCGAAAGAATGGACAAAAAATAATAATTCTTCTTAAGTATCATAGTATCTTAAAAGAAAGGAATAACGTTGTTTGATTCAAATTTCAAGAATATTATTTATTGCCGACTACGACGTAATTTTTAGAAAATCTTTAAATGCAGTATTACTAACTTTCAAAAATAACATAGTCTTCTTTCAGCAAAATATCCTTTCCCTTCATGTCGCATAGTTTTGGGACACCCGTTAGAATCGACTATTAAGTGGAGTATTAAGTGGAGATACCTTCTTCGTCGAGTTGTATTTTAGCTTTGTGAACAGCGTCGTCGAACATAATACCCTTGTCGTCTGTTAAAGTGCTGAAATCTGCCGTTTCATTGAACAACTCGCCCGCGCCAATTGTTTCCAAGATCTAAAAAAAAAAAAAAAATTATGTTAATATTATTATTAAATAACTAGCTGGCGCCTGCGACTTCGCCCGCGTTGAAAAAGAAAAAATAGCCTATCCTGTGTCCTGTACGTCTAAATGTTTATCTACCAAGTTTCATGAAAATCAGTTAATTCGTTTAAGAGTTATGGAGGAACTTACATACAATATACATACAGAAAAAAATCTAAAAATCGTCAATTTAATTTCAGTATCATTATAGAGCCTATAAACACGATATCTTTGAAAACAAAGTAACTTACTCCAAGACAATCCCTTACAGATTTATTATTAGTATTGATATTAACTATATATTATTATAGTTAATATTATACTAGAATGGCAAAATATTCTGTAACCTGTTGATTGTATGATTACGTTGTATGAAGCCACGAAGAGACTTTAAATTTCATTATATCTTCTTTTTTTGACGAGGAGAAATTCTTTTATTGATCCCCTACCGCTGAAATTTCATTATACCTACTTATAATTTATCATTATTAGGTGGTAAGAAACAGTGGCAAAAATATCTGCGTGTCTAATACGACTTGAAATTTTCGACTATCTTATGTTAATATGTGCGCAGAACGTTCGAGATTAATTAATGCGGTTAATGCGCCGAAAAAAGTCATAGAGGTTTATTCCTCTCTAATCCATTGCTCACTTACTTAGAAGCAACCATTTTCTTTATCGTATTAATAAATAGTAAATTTAAGAAAAAAAATCAACTTACTTGTCTCAATGGAATGTTTTTTTCAATAGTAAATTTCGGTATTTCGACAATAACTTCGCGTCCCATGTAACTCTCCTCCACGACATTAGCAAGTCTTTCAGGGGTCAAGTTGTCTATAATATTTGTTACACCTGAAAAAAAACTTGTTATTTAAATTGAGTCACCCGACACTTTGGTCTTTTTGGCGTACCTGCCTATTTAAGCAGGTTGTATCAGTTGCGTATATAAACGAAGTATTTCTTTTCCTTGTTTATTTGACCTTTTTTAGCTTTTCTCTTTATGCTATAAGTGTAGGCATCATCTCCTCCATATGCATACCTTTATGGTCTTACGTGTATCTTATGTGACCTTCTTAGGTGACGGTAGCCACCCACTATCAAAGACCTCAAAGTGGTAGATTCACTTTATAATCGTTCTTTACAATAACAAAATATGTTTAGCCCAAATAGAAAAAATATATATACATCATTTGGTTATACTTTGTCCAATACTTATAACCAAATAAATATTTATAGAAGATGCATTGTCAGAACAAATCGCAAACGGAATAATTCAATGTTAGGTAAAAAAAAAATTACCAATCTCAAATAAAATTAGTTCTGGCTTGCGTGAAAATTATTTCAACTTTTTTTCACTTCTATTAAAAATTCGATAACTCTATACTATAAAGTCTTCAGTATAAAATTAAGAGTGTCACGCTCCTAATTTAGATGGTGAAACCTTAGATCTCTTAAGACCTTTCAATGTTGAAAACTTAACTTCGTCTTTGTCAATTTTAATTACCTTCAAAAGGTTTTTAAATTAAGAATCAGTTCAAAATACTAACCTTCCTTCATTGAATACGGTGGCAGTAAAATGTACATGCTGATGTCATTGCCTTTGTATGGCAACTCCAAGATTTGAGCGCCAAGCTCATCGCTTACCACTGAAAAAGTACACAAAATAATAAGTATATTAATATGTCTACTTACAACTTCATCAACATATAAAATACTTTAATCTTAAGTAGGTACTCTGTTAGATTTACTTAGTAATCGAAATAGTAGAAATTTTCTTTTATAATTATGAAACAGTGCATTTGCCAAGTCATTATAATTAGGAATAACATTATAGAAATATTATAGAAACAAAGATGTCTAATATAGTCACTATAAATGTTGATGGTTACATTAGATAACAATTTATCATCAATACTAATAATAAATCTGTAAGTGTAGGTATTGTATGTATGTATGTATGTTCCTCCATAACTCTTAAACGAGTTAACTGATTTTTATGAAACTTGGTAGATAAACATTTAGACGTACGGGACACAGGATAGGCTATTTTTTTCTTTTTCAACGCGGGCGAAGTCGCAGGCACCAGCTAGTTTAATATAAAGTTGTTGAATATGTGCTTCAATAGACACTAACTAAAAAGAACTGCGTTGCGAGACTTGCCATTTTTTTATGGGATGTTATTCTCTTTTTCTATTTTTAGTCTACGAAAATATTAAGAGACCCATACTTACTATAATGGAAAGTTCCTTTCTGCTTCATAAAAGGTACAAGTGTCTGACGAGATTCTGATACGAAGAAGGCCTCCTTTTTGGTTCTCTCGGCAGGGAACTTGGAAGCCCAAACACCCTTAAAATACGCAGCGTTGGCCAAAACCAATTTTGTGCTTTCACCCACGCCATCCGCAGGTATCAAGTCTTTAATGTTGTTCTTTGTGATTTGAGAGACCCAGTCATTGATGTGCTGTCGAGCTACCTCTGAATCTTCCTTGAAGTTCTATAAATTAAAAGAAAACGCATTAAATATTTCTATTAAGACAGCGACTAACCTCAAACCGAAAACAATATTCACAAAAATGAGAGCAACCTAATATTAACCTATAAATTAAGGTGCAATATTAACCAAGGCAAATTAAGCCAAATATCAGCAATCAGGGGAAATAAATCGTGTAGTTTTGAAAATTGGTAGAATTATACTTTACGGTATCCAGATTAACATACTAAAAGTCCTCAAGGGTGGGGGTTGTGCTAAGGGTGTAAGGGGGGGTTGAAGGTACCTTTTTTGGGGTTTTTGCTCATATCGCGAAAATATCTGTAGGAATAGCATTATGATTACTTCTGACAAAAGTTTCTACATGAAATTGTCTACAAATTTAGATATATTCATTTTTACTCTACGATCAATACTTTAGGGACTACAGGCTGTGTAAGTTTACAGATATATAAAAATAGACGATTTCAGCAAACGGTGTCGTTTTTTTTTTCGGCGTTATTTATCGCCATTTTTAGTTTAGAATAAGCAAGCTTAGTCATCGGCCTACCCAACATAATAAAACCCCATAAAGATCCATGGAGAATTCTAAACAAAAAAGATGATAATGTAAACAAGGTCCGAGGGTTCAAGATACCGTGTGCCCTTAAGCAACGAAGGGCGTCAGCGGGTCGTGGATGGTGAGGTTGAGTTCCATGCATACCACTGAGGCTGAATCGACGTCTTTTCTACTGCATATACAAACAGGCCAAGATTTATAGCTCAAAAATGGGTTCGATCCGCAAAAAATCCTGCTATTTGATTTTTCGATTGGATTATCTCAGAGACTGTCTCCCAAGTATAAATCCAAGTTTGTGTCGCTTGAAACCGCGAGCGTTAACCTAAATCGATAGATTTTAGAAATACGAAAAAAATGTGATAATCAAAGTTGTAGAGCATAAATTTTTCTATAATTTTTGTAGGAAACTTTTTTTTGTAAAATCAATAGTTGCTGAGCTCTACCGCAATTAAAGTTTCCGTCAGGTAAAAAAAAAACAGCTACGGCAACTTTTATGAAAAGCAACACAAGACAGAAATATAAAATATAAGTTTCCCATTTGAAATTGCGGCATAAAATTTTTTTTGGTATTTTTTTTTCGGTAATTAAAAAAAAATATTTACTTTTGTTTTGCTTTACTATTAATTGCGGTAGAGCTCAGCAACTATTGATTTTACAAAAAAAAGTTTCCTACAAAAATTATAGAAAAATTTATGCTCTACAACTTTGATTATCACATTTTTTTCGTAATTCTAAAATTTATCGAAATATTTTTCAAAAACAAAAATTTGGTTTTTTTAATCGACCATATATCGGCAAATATTAACAGTAGAGAAAAACGTTTCAAATAAAAACGATGGGCAACTTTATTCTCTACAAAAAAGATTCTTACAATTTTTAACGTAAAACTCACCGCTGCCGAGATATTTGCAAAAAGGCGTTTCTCAAGATGGCGGCTAACGCTCGCGGTTTCAAGCGACACAAACTTGGATTTATACTTAGGAGACAGTCTCTGACATAATCCAATCGAAAAATCAAATAGCAGGATTTTTTGCGGATCGAACCCATTTTTGAGCTATAAATCTTGGCCTGTTTGTATATGCAGTAGAAAAGACGTCGATTCAGCCTCAGTGGTATGCATGGACCTCAACCTTACCATCCACAACCCGCTGACGCCCTTCGTTGCTTAAGGGCACACGGTATCTTGAACCCTCGGACCTTGTTTACATTATCATCTTTTTTGTTTAGAATTCTCCATGGATCTTCATGGGGTTTTTTTATGTTGGGTAGGCCGATGACTAAGCTTGCTTATTCTAAACTAAAAATGGCGATAAATAACGCCGAAAAAAAAAAACGACACCGTTTGCTGAAATCGTCTATTTTTATTTATCTGTAAACTTACACAGCCTGTAGTCCCTAAAGTATTGATCGTAGAGTAAAAATGAATATATCTAAATTTGTAGACAATTTCATGTAGAAACTTTTGTCAGAAGTAACCATAATGCTATTCCTACAGATATTCGCGATATGAGCAAAAACCTCAAAAAAGGTACCTTCAACCCCCTCTTACACCCTTAGCACAACCCCCACCCTTGAGGACTTTTAGTATGTTGATCTGGATACCGTAAAGTATAATTCTACCAATTTTCAAAACTACACGATTTATTTCCCCTGATTTTTCTTATTTTCTCAGGCTATATTGAACAACAAACTTTTGTAGCTGCTCAGAGATAACTAAACAGATTTAAAATTAGAACGTTTTTCTTAAATATTGTTAAATATGAAAAAAGAAATAGAAATAGCCGATTAAAACTATAGTTAAACTATAGTACAGACCTTAATTAATGATTGATGATGATTGTACTATGAAGTACATTGACCTTGGATGCATTTATTATATACATAAAAAAATATTAAGTCAATACAATTATAAAATTTTAAAGTAGAAACAAACATCTGTATAAATACCGAGATCATTTAAAACCTTACCAAGGCTTCCAATTCTTCGCCATATAGGTCATGTAAACATTGTCGAACGTTCAGGGTCTTGTCAACGAACAACTTGTTGGCACTGGTGAATTCGTAACTGTCGCTGTTGTTATTCAAAATACGCGATCGTTTGTCCACTTTGTAAGCAGTCATTAAATTGATTTTATCCTGGAAAGTAATTATTAGCTTACACAAATCTTTTTAGTAGATAAAACCAATCTTCAAATTCATTATAATGACCTACTCGTAGTTAAGGAAAATTTTCTAACAAATTAAAATTTGAGTCCCTCAGTGGTATTTTTGATATAAGTTTCTTGAAGATATGTAAAATCGATGGGCAAAAGAAATTTTTCAATTCCACTAAGTAAAATATAATAAAGTATTGGGGGGGGGGATAAAAATCAGGTAATAAGGTAGAAAATTAATTTATTAATAAAATTAAAATTAACCAAGGACTGAACTTTTCAAGGTTGGCTCTGGTCTGGATCTCGAAAGCAGTGGTAGGGCACACTGCGTTTCACAGTCGTTTGAGCAGCCCGATTGGCTTACAAAAATCCACAGTGAAAAACAATAATTATGACTGTGTGCTGTTGTGTTTCGATGAGTGTGTAAGGGATGCCAAAGCCCATTATCCTATTGATCCCAAAACCCTAATTATGATCGGCAATGCACTTGCAAAACCTGTGACATTGCTTGTGATAAAGGCGACGGTAGCAACCTATCATCAAATGGACTGTCAGCATGTCTGTCGATCTTAACATAAAACAAACCTGAAGCACAGAAAATCTGCTTATGATGACGGTTTATAAGAATCGAACTTACCAATTGGTCAGCTATCCTCAAAGACTGTTTTAGCGAGGCTTCTGTTTCTCCGCCAGTTGAAAAGTAAGCGAGCAGAAGTGCGTGATATACGGAAAACGGTGAAAAGAAAATATTGTCATCCGGAACTGCTTTGTTGATAGCGTTGAACAGATTTAAAGTAAATTCCAACTGGCCTCTGTATAGAGAGGTGCGGGCTGCTGGGTCCAATTTCTTAGAGGCATCGTCTTTGTAAAAACACTGGCTCTTCACAGTTGATAATATAACACATCCCGTAACTATTAATTTTAACATTTTGAATCTGGAACAAGAAGAAAATCAATAGTGAAATCTGATACATGTCGATTTGTCACCGCATTTTTGAGATAGCTTCTTATTTATTAATAGACCGTAATTATATTCCGTCATATTGAAATAACATCGTATTTGCTGGTTGTGTTTCGATGCGTCCGCCAAAGCCTGCTCTATCGGTATAAATGTAAAAATGTTAAAATCCATAATTGGCTGTGAGGTGTGTTTTTGTTTTTGTCTGTAATTTTTGTTTTGAGAATTGTGGATTTTGTAATAAATATTCCTTACATATTATAAAACAAAGTCCTCCGCCGCGTGTGTCTGCCTGTCTGTCTGTCTGTTCGCGATAAACTCAAAAACTACTGCGCCGATTTTCATGCTGTTTTCACCAATGGATAGAGTGGTTCTCTAGGAAGGTCTTAGTATTTAATTTACAAAGTTTACAAAGCGGGCGAAGTCGCGGGCAGCAGCTAGTAAATAAATAAATAAATCTCCTCAAGGATGCGAAATTGCGAATTTGCATCCCCATTTGCAGTAGCCACCAATCATCAAATGGATAGTTAGCTTTGATTACTCGTAAGTGGAAAACATATTAGGTAAATGTTTTATGTCTGTATGTCACGTAAAGTTAAACTAATGTCGTAAATGATTGGCATCATTTACAAAATGCCTACCTAAATTTATAACAAAGTTACATCACAATTAAATTTAATTATGTTTTATAATTGTGGCTTATATTTTATAATTTGTTTAATGATTACATATGTATAAGATTTTGGCGCTCACATAGCTTTGATTTACTTGTGGCTTAATTTTAATGATCTTGGCAATTTATTGTAAATTAATTTATCATGCTAAGTCGAGGCGTGTCGTAAGATTTTTTTTATAAAATAACCGTGTTTATGTACAAGTAAAAAGTTTTCAGAATCCATCATCTTTTACCGGCTCGCTTTCTCCGCAGAGAGAGGGGGCAAAGGCAAAGGCGGGCTAAAAATTGCGGCATGTGGAGAGCCTGTCACTGTCAAGACAACACAACACACACGAGCTATCGTCTGCTAATGATCGAACGCCTGTCAAGTGCGACCTCCTACCCTCAATTCGATATTTTTGATTTGACGTAATGAGTCCTTCGATATTAATTTTGTGTTTATTCTTATTCGTTATTCACTGTTCCTATTTGAAACGGAGAAATAACGGTTAAAATGTTTAGCTTAGAAAAACATTGGCGACTGTCTAATATTTTAAAAAGGTAAAGTTAGTACGTATGTTGTATGTAGCGGGTAATCTTTAACAGTACTTATCCGATTTAAAAAAAAATCTTTCACCAACAGTTAGGATAGATATTTCAGGATCGAAACGGGACATAGGAGCACCAGCAAGGTATCTTCTTAAAATAAAGATCCAACGCATGGAAAATATAGGTATAACAGTAATAAAGATACGCGAACGAAGTCGCGAGCACAAGCTAGTATATACGCAAATTCTTAAAGTAATAAAAAAGGCGATATCATCTACATACTATACAAAAAAGTCGCTTTTTTATAGATAAAATTAACAACGAATAAATGGTCTATTACCAACATTTTTTACCGACGAAACCCTCATCAATAATGATTTCTTACTGATTATTTAATGTTATGAATTTTCGCAGAAATATTTGCTTACGTTCGTTGACGGTACTTCCCACCAGACTAATAATTACCTACTTACTTATCTATGTAAACATAAACTAATGCGTCTGAAGATTGAACTTTTACGTGCAATAATACTGTAGGTACAAATACACATGTTATTATTTTGTTATGGAAATGCACAAATAAGTATTTAATTAAGGTTGAATAAATATGGCGTGACAAAATTGTATCCAAAACGATAATCGATTCGGTTCAGCCGATAAGAGTGTTGCGGGTTTAGCGGTCGTCGTCACAGGGAATTCCATTCGGAGAGGATGCCCTCGGCTCGAACGCGCGCCAACGCAGAATGCCGTGAACAATGTTGTTACCAACCATGAACATAATGCACGGATTTTCCAGTCGCGCCAACTCGTCGTCGCAAAAAGAACAAACCGTTCAGAGAAAGTTAAACAACACGTCATCGTTTGACACATTTATTACACAACACAACGTCCGGACCATCATCGCATCGCCAAACAATATTCATTAAATGGAACGTGAACATATGGCCATATTTTTAACGGGATGTTATAACTTTTACGTTTACGTGTGTGTCTAAGTGTCTATGGCATCGTATCTCTCAAACGGATGGACCGATTTGGACCCGGTCTTTGTCGCTTGAAAGCTGACATGATCGAAATGGTTCTTAGCCATAGCTTAAGAATATCTGTGCAGGCGTTTGAACATCATCAGCCCATTTACTAGTTGACGAAGGGATCTCACTAACTTCCTCAGATTCGATTGATGTGAAATTTGGTATACTGTTACTTCGATGGAATTTCCGCGACATGGTAGCCTTAACTATAGATCTAATGTCTGCGGGACACCCAACTCCTCAGCAACATACAGCAGATATAGCGTGTTTGGGGTTAGTTTATAATTTTAATTATAGTTTGTATTTGTTAAAGTTAATCATTAATACAGTGTTTATGAATTGATTAAATTTTTTCTGGTTGAAATAAATAAATTAGAAAAAAGTTTACGCTTCATTTCAAAATAATAATATAAGTCAAAATAAAATGAGATTAGTTTGCCGCCAGTAGCGAGCGAGCAAGGATCAAGCTACTAGGTGGTTAAGAAATACCGCCTTCTGTTCCTGTCCCTTCCAGCCGTCTAACGAGAACCTTTTGAAGTGTCGGTCCAGCATCTTTGCTATAATATAAATTATTATCATTTATATTCAAACAAAAATCACATTCAAACAGATTTTATTAACCGGTAGCACAGTTTTTATGGATTGTAAAACTGTGCCGGTAGTTGCCAATAGGTAACGGAAGCCGACCCACCACCGGAGCCAGTGTTTTAGAAATTATTTTAAAAAAAAATATTATTACCCCGTGCTAAAGATGTAATCTGCTTGTCATCTTAGGTACATCAATCAATACCTACTAATAATAAATCTGTAAGGATTGGTCATGGAGTAAGTTACTTTGTTTTCAGAGATATCGTGTTTATAAGCTCTATACATGATACTGAAACTAAATTGACCATTTTTAGAATATTTTTCTGTATGTACCTATGTATGTTCCTCCATAACTCTTAAACGAATTGAATGATTTTCATGATACTTGGTCGATAAACATTTAGACGTACAGGACACAGGATAGGCTACTTTATTCTTTTTCAACGCGGACGAAGTTGCGGGCGCCAGCTAGTTCAATATAATACTGGTGAATTCATTTTTCAGAGCAACGAGGCCACACATACGCGTTACGCTTGCTTGCACAAGTCGTTCACCGTGAAGTTGACGTTACCAGAATATCGATTACTTACCTAAATCTCCATTAACATAACTCATTGTTTCTAAATAACTCAAACTCTCGCAAATATAACTGAAATTTTAATGTTGCCTGAGAATTGCTACTGCATAGCACTCGAATGATATTAATACTTCGATCTAAAATTATTAATTCGATATTAATACTTCGGTTTTTTAGATCGAGAGATCTAAAAAACCGATTTCATTAATATACTAGCGATCCGACCGCAAATTACTGAATTAAGGGAGTAAAGAATTAAAACTATAGACAAGAATTATGAATTTTGTTGATAAAGGCATTTAACATTATTATACATATTGTGAAATAATATGTATATATTATATTAATAAATGTAGTAAATTTATCATAGAATAAAATTATCTAGTTCATTTTATTGCGGTAAATAAATATTTCGGAAAAAAACTGCTGTCGATCGATCGATCGAAAAAGTTATCGATCAAAGGTTATCAAGCAACTGAACTTCTGTCGTTACACAGTTTATGTGTACTCGTATTATAAACAGTCAAAATAATTCTATTTCTTCATACTCATTATCACTACATACGAGTAGTATAAAACAAAGTCGCTTTCCGTCTGTGTCCCTATGTATGCTTAGATCTTTAAAACTACGCGACGGATTTTGATGCGGTTTTTTTTAATAGATAGAGTTATTCAAGAGGAAGGTTTTAGTATATAATTTTCAACGCGGGCGAAGTCACGGGCACCAGCTGTCTACTAAAAATAAAGATACAACCCCTGAAAATTGTATAACAGCAAAGATGTCCGGCGTTATATTGTTTTACACATTTAGACAGGCGCTACACATCCCTTACTTTTAACGCGGGCGAAGTCGCGGGCACCAGCTAGTCGTTGTATATTTCTAAATATTTATTTCACTACCCACTACGCAGCCTCTAATTTATTCTTTGGCTATATTATGTTAACACTAAAAACGTTCCTAAAAAGACATGGAACCTTATTAAATGTGCGTTCGTCAATATACAATTTATCTGCTACTTTCTCCATGTATCTTCCCAAATTATTATCTAGCCATGTGCTATTCTATATTACTGTAGTTTCATCAAAAATCGTTAAATAGTTTTGCATGTAATAGTATAGAGACATAAGGGAAAAGTTTCAAAATAAATGTTAAAAAATAAGGATAAATAAATGGTAATAGACTCATTACATTACACTACTCAAATAGACTTATTAGACTCAAATACTCATTAGACTGAAACTACCCGTAGATTAAAAAAAAATCATTTGGCATATACTGGCATATAACCGGATTCTTGAGGAAGTATGTACTATGTAGGTAAGTAGGTACTAAGTATAATTTAGTAGGGACACAGCAGTCATTTGGGTGCTTCACATCTTGCGGTTTTAACATCCCCTAACAGAAGACCACCGTAAAATAACAGCATATGCGCTTTGTGAGTGAGTAAGGGATGCCAGTGCCCATTTCCCTATCCCTTCCTAACCTATCCTTAATCCTACGGCAGCGCATTTGCAGCACATAGCGTTGCTTGTGTAGCTTGTGTTATAGGCGACAGTGGACACCTAACATCAAGTAGATCCTCACCCTGTCAATCAAACTTAACATAAACAAAAACACGCTAATATATGAACGAAGTCGCGGGAAAAATATACAATGATACAATGAAAAATGCTATAATAATTATAAGTGTAGCACTTGTCTCATAATAAGATGTGCTAACGATCTTAAGATTGTGTGATAACTGAGGAATTATAGTCTTTTTTGCTTTCGTACACGACTGTACAAAATTGTGTACAAACAGACAGCAGACATTTAATGGGCATTTAATCGTTTTAATAATTATTTAACAATTACATGTGGTCTAATTTGTGTCGATACCATATACCTACGAGTATTATAGTTCGACAAGAGTTAGTTCATGTTTGTTGCAGTGATTCGTTATTCGTTAGGTATACTCGTAGCAAATTAGAAAGCGTGCATGATAATCTCGCGTCACTTGTTCACGGATTCGTGTACTCATATTATGATTAGATGTTGTTGTGGTTCTAATGTGTTCTTTAATATTTTTTTATATACATATATTTAAGAGCGTAATATAGACCGTGGTAAACGTTTATAGAACAAGTGTTTTCTTCTTCTTAAATTTTATTTATTTGCGATATTTCACTCGCTTATTACTATTGGCATTCATGTCATCAATTTAAACAAAGAAAAACATACCTAAAATGTATGTATAAACAGGTTAAAATATTGCTCATTACTTAATATGCTAAAATTTTTAGTTGATTTTTAGTAATAAAAATTTCATTTTAATTTCTTTGTTAAAATTAAACAAGTAATGAAGTTTCGTATACTTTGAATATTTGAAAAAAAAAAAAGACTAGAATAAATATATAAACGAAATGAACTTACCAAATTGTCCAAACGTTTTTTTTTTCTTGTACCACAACTGTTACGAGTTACCAGAGATAAACTAACTGATGTTATTTATTAGAAACTTAATTTTCACCGTTCCCAAGTAGTTCGAATGTAGATCATGTATCTCTTTTATGTAATATCGCTTGGTTTGCAGTTTTTAAACGGCGGGTATTAGCAGACGTACTAACTCGTCGAGACTCGAAGAGAGACTGAATGGGGGCCGGTCGCTATCCTCTTTTATGTTAGGCTGTACAAAACTGGTATGCGTTTGCACACCGGACTGATGTCAACTGAGCAGGTAAAGTAAATGAAAACACACTTTTTATATATTATATTTAATCGCCCACACAATACAACGGAGTGTCGAGCCGGGTTAAATCAGATGTTATCTTTATAAATTAATTGTTGTTATAATTCACCGTTAGCGCCATTTTTAACGTACAGTTAGATTGTATTATATATGAATTCTGAACTGAAGTTTTCAACTAAACTGAAATTCGAAGCGAAAAAATTAATTTATGATTAAACTTGGTTTACTCTTACCATTTTTATGTCAATCATAATAAAAAAAAATAATAAAGAGTAAAAATATTTACAATTTTCACTAACCCCGATTATTGCTATAAAGATATTTCTAGGTGTTAAAAATATTTTTATTAACAAACTAGCTGATGCCCGCGACTTTGACGCGTTCAAAATGTTCTGCCACTGAACGATAGATGGCGTTAATCTAAATAAAGATTTTTTAGCCCTTTAGGTCACACTAAGTAGCCTAAAGCCTTCCTCAATAAATGGACTATCCAACACAAAAAGAATTTTTCAATTCGAACCAGTAGTTCTTGAGATTTTACAATCACTGGCGCAGATATTTAAATACGAGTATGTATACATACTTACTTATTTCCTTATTATATGCTTATATCAGTGATATGTCAAGTAAGTACTAGATGGAACACCCAAGACGCGATGAGTGTTCCAAGTGATTGGAGTTCCGACGTCCTACCCGTTGACAGTCTGTCATACGCGCTCGTAGAGATTAGGCGCGTTATTATTTTCAAAACCATGCCGTCTTGTGTGATGAGATATTGCAAAAATACAACAAAAAATATTGGTAAAACTGCTGGTGTGACGTTCCATAGGTACGTTTTATTAATATTGAAACGTTTAATAGGTTAATATTGAATTTTTTAAAACCGACGTGCTTATCGGGTCGGCCATATTAACATTCAGTTGTCTACGACTTGACGTATTGACCTTGACAATACTGCCGCGCCGTCCCCCGCCAACCCCCGCGCACCTTCCGCGTTGGAACATGAATTTAGCAAGACATCGTAGGGAGTGTTCAATCTAGTACTTACTTCACATATCACTGGGTTATATAGGCAAGTAGAAACTTTGATACTCAAAAACGTTTTATATTTGTATCTAGATTAACAATTTGTCAGTTCGCCATTCGCAGCACTGGCTGAGGTCACGGCGACCGCCTCTACACGATATCTTGGCTGGATAACAATACTTTGTAATGGATCCTACTTTCTAGGTGAATGTCAATGTTTCTGACCTATCGAACGTACATTTCGGTTACTAGCTTTCAATTTATTATACACAATAGCTTTTTATTTTAGAATTAAAAGTTTATCTGATAAAATTTTAGACGTTTTTATTTCGTTATATTCGCTTACCACGTCTGTCTCTATATCCGCTAACTCCTAAGCCACGCGATATAATTACTCATGTTTATATAAAATAGCCAATTTTTTTATGTGGGTAAGTAGAAAAAAAAATATTTTGCAACCAAGTCGCCGAAACTGTCCGCGTCTGTTTCTACGCTAACTTCTTCTAAATTCTAAACCACTCAAAGGATTTTAATTCGGTTCTCACTTATATTTGGGAAGTTTTTCCTGTGGTATTTTCAAAAAACGAAAATACCAGCTGGTTTATTCTATAAATTCCAGCGCTGTAGTTCATAAATTTAGAGCTGGAGGCCCTCAATTTACTCGAAATTCATGTTTTTCTTATATTAAGGTCGTCAGACAGGCTGACGGTCCACTTGATGGTAGTAAACAAACATTTTTAGGTCGTAATTACAACAAATGAAATTAGTTAAACTCGTTTATTTCAAAACAAATTATAGAAATTATAATCAAATATATAATGTACATTTTGCAAGACAAGCAAAGTATATAACAGAATTAGGTACATACGTACGCTTAAAAAATTTGAAAATTTTTAAGGCACCAATATATAACATGGTTAAAATTAAAAAAAATATTATGCACTTATGTACTATTTTATGTGACGCTATTGAAAAATGGAAGACGAATCTTCAACTTAATTTAAAAATCAAATGCATTTTTTTGTTCTATATAAGTATCCTATATATATTTTATTTTGCAGTCTTGCACTTTATATTATAGTTTTTATTGTTATTTGTCAAGAGAATCTAATATGGGAACTTAATTCCGTAACTTAAATTATTTAAAAGCAGCTTATATGTTGTATGTATGACATATCATTAAGAATATTGTATACTACACTTGCACTTTTCTCTAAATTGTATAAAAATAGTAAAATACTCTCTAAATATAGTAAAGCAGTATTTCTTGTCGTACTGTTCCGAGTTTCCTATTTGGGAAGTTTGCTGACTTCATGCATATAAGCGGCGAAAAGTTTGATCTGAAAAAAAAAAAGAGAAACATTTAATTGTAAACATAATGCTTTTTTTATTAAAGGCTTGACGGCAAAACTTAAGGCTTCAAATGAACTATAATGACATTTTGTTTATTTTATTTATTTGCTATTTTTTTTTGTACTAGTGACCCGCTCCCGCCTTTGCAGACTTAGCACGGATGATATTTTTCTGCAAAATATATATAAAAACTTTCTTTGTTCAACGCTCTTTTCATTAGTGAAATCCGCTTTAAAATCCATTGCGTAGTTTAAAAGATCTAAGCGTACAGAGGGACAGAGGACGTTGAAAATCGATGGGCAAGATTATTTAATTTCTGTCATTCAGTTTATTATTAGCATAACTAGTTGGGGAATTGCGGGACACAGGCAACTCGATACATACCCCCTCGATGTAGTTGCGCAAGTTGATCTTCTCGTTCTGCGAATGGGCCATGTCGTCGCCAGCGCCCATCGGCAGCAGGAGCACGTTGCGACCGCTGGCCTCTTGCAGCGTGATGGTCACCGGGATGGAGCCACCTTCGCGGCTCATGTCCGGCTCAGTCTACCCAACAAAACGTACTATCTCAACCCAATGGAACACACTTGTCTCAACCCAACAGAATATATCTACATACTGTCTCAATCCAACAGAACAATCTCAAACCAACAAACATACTGTCTCAACCCAACAGAACGTACTGTCTCAATCCAATGGAACACACTTGTCTCAACGCAACAGAATATATCTACATACTGTCTCAAGTCAATAGAACAATCTCAAACCAATGGAACATACTGTCTCAACCCGACAGAACGTACTGTCTCAATCCAATGGAACACACTTGTCTCAACCCAACAGAATATATCTACATACTGTCTCAACTCAATAGAACATACTGTCTCAACCCAACAGAACAATCTCAAACCAATGGAACATACCGTCTCAACCCAACTGAACATACTGTCTCAACCCAACAGAACATAATATTATCCACAGAACACAGTACCTCTTTTACTGTGTTCTGTGATATTATTTCATACCCAACCCGCCACGACAGAACATACTACACTCAACCACAGAACACAAAGTGAAATAAAGCTTGACACACATACTGACGGTCCTCTTGATGCTTAGTGATGCAAGTTCGCTGCAGATGCAGACCATAGTAGGATAAAGCGATTGGGAAGGAATAGGGAAATGGTTCTGGCGTCCCAATATTCAATGACTTGACATGACATGACATGACAACATGACTTAATTGTTCATTTTTACCTTCGAATATAGTGTGAATATTGGTAAATTGAACAAGTAACGAATAAGTACCTGATATATGAGTTTGGTTGCTCGTGCGGCGGCCTGGTAATGCGGATGGTTGGGGTCTTCGGTCCAAGCGCGTCCGCTTTGGGCGGTCACGCGCATCTTGTTTGGCGACCCGCGCTCTGCCCACTATAAAAAACACATCGAACAATAGTCCTCGAGAAGAAACACTCTATTGAGTAAGAGAATGTAAGCTATACAAATACTTACAAAAGCTTTCAATCAATACAAATATAACAAATCATATCACGGTCTTATTATAATTTGTAGGTTATTTTTATTAGTAAATTCAGTTGCATTGGTTTTCATTCTATTAAATGACTTTAATGATTCTGTAATATTGCAATAAATCTTTTCTTACAATTTACAATTTGTTAATTTTTTTTGCAAATTATATAAATACACAAACTTTCCTTGTATATTCGCTCTTTCTATTAGTGAAAACCGTATCAAAATTTGTTAGGTAGTTTAGAAGAAGTTAGCGGAGAAACAGACAGACGCGGACGACTTTATTTTATAACTAGCTGGTGCCCGCGACTTCGTCCGCGTTCTGAATGAAAGGTACCCTATGTCCTTTCTGGTGTCCCAGACAACATGTATGCAAAATTTCATGGTGATCGTTTCAGTAGTTTTTGCGTGAAAGCGTAACAAACAAACTCACATTCACATTTATAATATTAGTAAGGACAATTGTATAGATATAGAAGAATATATATAGACTCGTTAGATAATGTTTAATTTTCATCGTAATTCTGCATCAAAATAGTCTAGAGTCTAGACTCTAAATTTGATTCGAGACTAAAAGAGGTTTGATTAAAAGAAAACTTTAATTCATTAACAACAGGTCTTATGAGGCACTAGCTGGTGCAAGCAACTTTGTACGCGCTTGTAGTTAGTTTTTAGAAAATCCCACAGAAACCTAAAATTTTTTCCAAGATAAAAACAATCCTATAGTTTAATCCTAATCATCAATACATCATTGAAATCCGCATTCAAATCTATAAATTAGCGTGCACAAACGCTTAAACAAACAAAAAAAAATGACAAAATAAAAAACTAAAAACCAAGGTACGGTTTTATTCAAAAGCTCTACTTAGTCTCCACTTGGATACAATGAACTAATCAATTACATTGTGGTTTGTTTTAGTGAATTGTTTGTTAACAATTTGATAACGAGTTATTTATACAGTGACAGTTGAAATATGAGTAACATAGATAAGAGAATGATGAATTCTCATAAAAGTGAATCATGTAATTGCACTGTTAACTCGTTGTTGTTACATTTGTAAACAGTTCTCGTTATTTATTGTTTAGTATTTACGTTTGGTGAATAAGACCATTGATACACATAGTAGAAACAATATTATAATTTTTTTAATAACAATCATCAAACTACTACAACATGGAACACGCGTGCCATACAAAACACTACGAATTTTATGGAACATTTAAAAGTGACATATGTGTAGAGCATGAACTGTCATTTAAAACAAAAAAAAAACATAAATTCCATTGTAGTATTTCGATGATAACAATAAACAAATATAATGATCGCTTCTATAATAATGTTAGTTATATGTTTATTTACATATTTATTTATCTAACACACCCAACAGCTTCACATAACAATAATTTAGATACATAGATATAATAACATAGATTGTTTACGAAAGCCAATTAAATGCGTGACAGCATTTACAAACAACAGTTAGATTTAAAAAGATAAAAATCGAAAATTAAAATAAATTGATTTCAATTGAATTCATCGTAAATACTTACTTGATCATTTAATCATAAAGGTTTGGACAGAAATACAGTTGATAAAATTATATTACTCACATAGAGTGTATGTTATGAATCGTCATGTACCATACACGCCATGTGTCAAATTTAAAAAAAATGTCAAGATACCTTTTTGTTAATATAGTCGATAACTAATTTTTCCACTTCTTCCGGTTCCTGGTTAGGCACAATTCTAATAGAGAATTTTCCAATCACCTTCCCGGGGATGACAGTTTTTGCGCCAGGCTGGAACGCCGCCCCTTAACAACCAAAAAAACTTGTAACGAGTATCATAACCTATAATAAAAAATCTAAACTAACCCCTCCGAATAAAACTATTTCTATTAAAACAGTCTAATAATGGGATCTCACTATTAAATTAAATATTAAACAAAAGTAGTTTCCGCTGTCACAAGTTAAAATTATAACAATATTGTGAGAGTATCCTATATTATTCTCATAGCACATTTAAAAGAAAAATGGATACTTAGTAGAATAAAAACCCATTAGTTTATTTTTCAACGAAAGGATTTTTGCAGTGAATATTATTACAAAATAAGATAATTATAAAAAACTTTGTAAAAATATTCGTATATTAAGCAATAAATGATTAATATACGAATTATAAGGATGACACATTTGCCATAATAAAAATAATCTGTTAAAATTTACCCCATATGAAAATAAAATAAAAAAATGTAACCTATTATTTAAAAAAAAATATATGTATTATTGCACAACAGGAACTAGACGTTTAGAATAATTACAGTGAGTGAAAATTACATGATACTTGTGTAAGTTATGAAAATGCTAGTAATTATAAACAATCATTGTATATTTCAAATGCTAAACTTCAAAATTCTAATAATCGTATTATTATTACTTGTATTGCTTGTATTAAGTACTTGTATTAGTCTATCTACACTACGAGTATACTAATATTATAAAGAGAGAATATTAGTATTTTTGTATGTTTGTATTTTTATTTGTAATGAATAAACTCAAAAAGTACTGGAATCTGTATCAACTTCTGAAAAAAACGTATTATCAAATTTCACCTAATTCTAATGCAGTATTTTCCGTTTTTCATTCTTTACATGAAAATAAACCTCTGTAAGGAAAAATTTACAGAGTATTTTTTACGATTTCCTCATAATGACTGGGTGAAAAACAAACACTGTTTAGTGACTATATTTGGTCTACTTTCATCTGTTGTAAAAACAGTGTACCTACTTTTTTCCTAAAATATACAAATAGTAATGAGTGGATTACCTTCAATTCCGTGCAATGAGAGCGAGGGATACCTCCAGCGATGCATCAATATCTGCTCCTTGTCGCCGTTGTGGGCTAGTTGAGGAGCACCAATAGAATTCCTACAAAATATATGTACACTTTTTAACTTACCCAATTCTAATAGTTACATGGATCTAAAAAATATTTAAATTTTAATATTAATACGAGTCATCATCGGCTAAATATGTCATTATTTTCTTAATAAAACATTTTCTTTGCATATCATTATGAAGTTAACTTAAGTGGTGTTCTGACATACGATAAATATTGTCGATTGTATGCCACAAGCAACGCGACAAGTGCGACCATAGTAGGGTTAAAGATAAGGCATTAGAAAGGCATAGGGAAATTGGCTTTGGCATCCCTCTCATTTGCACTAGAAGTGAGAACTAGACTCACTTCTTCGTTTATCATTCACTAGCGACCTTGCACGGACGCAATTTTTACCAGCAAATAATATACATAAACCTTTCTCATTTATCGCTCTTACCTTTAGTGAAAACCGTAGTGAAAATTAGCAAATAAACAGACAGTGATTTAATTTTATAATACTTATGTATACTCGTATTATATGTATATGTGTAGATATTATATTTGTTATCACCATTCTCTTGGGTACATTTGTGATAAGGCTAGGCTTTCATTAATCGTCGAACAAATGAAATTATTATTTACAATTTCTATTAAATTACATAATGTATATTTCACATCGAGTAAGTTTTACAACATTATCTAATCTTTGGTAGGTTTCTGATTTCAACATTTCAGTTAACTATAGATTAGAACTTGATATTTTTATAATGTCTGATTTCTTAAATTTCTTAAACATAAGCTATAATTTGTGCGAGACAGTTTTGGTCTCGCAAATGGCCACTTTGAAGTCTTTTATCATAATTGCATTGCTAGGCATCAATCCTGTGATACTTTGGTTCCTTGTCTATGAAAAATTTAAATATTTTGCAGTGCTGTCCTCGGATGTGCGCTAGCTCAGGATGCACAATGCACTTCCCTTGGGCTGCTTAGTAGACGGCTAACGTCATCTATGGCGGCTATCGTCTTAGATGATGTTAGCTGCCTGCCATCAACTGGCCCATCAGCCTATCTGCCACAAAATATTAAAAATATATATTACCTGTAAGAATCTGTATCAAAATCGATGCTGGTATAAAGTTTTTTCTCGTCCTCCTTCAATGGCGCCACCGATTTATAAATGTCAGTGATTAGGATCTTGCCATTTTTATCGACCAGCTGATCCATAAGATAAATCAAATCGGACATTGCTGAAATTTTTTTAAGAAATCATAAATTTTCTTAGTAAATATTAATTCTTATTCAATATTAACAGAAAGAGAAAATTAAAATAAATATATATAAAATATATAAATTGACATAATAAATTAAACATACGGAATTAAACCTTAGGTATGGTTCTTATATGAAAATAAAATCAACGAATATAATTTTAATTTATAGTTAGCAAGTGGGCCGCCACCTGCTGGGCATGGATTTTTTTCCTTTAACGCTCTTTTCATTTAATTTTGTAAAAACCACATTAAAATCGGTTGCAGTTTAAAAGGTCTAAGCGTACATACAGAGCGACAGATGGTGGGAAGTGACTTTATTTTATGAAAGAAGAAAGAATATTTAATTTTTGATAAGGTACCTAACATATAAAATGATTCAAATTGATAAGAATCTGACACGTTCCGATGTAATTGTTTCCAAGGTGACTGTTAAACACACATTATTTTTTACAATAGGTACATTATTGAAATCAATAAAACAGTTGATATTACCAACTAACTATTGTTCTCACAGTGATTCATGACTAGCATTGTTAAAAGGCTATAAACAATATTTAGATGAAGTTCAATTATTTATTTAGAAATGTTGGCATTTAAAGGGGTTTCTATTAATAAGATTACCTATTTATTAAAGATACCAACATAAAATATAAAAACAGAAATTGTGTTATAACGATAGATAACACTATTTTGTAAATATAGAGATTAAGGCCCATTTAGATCGTCTAAATGAGCCTTATTTCTTAAAAAAGTAAGCAAGAAATTGCAACTGATTTCTTTAAAGAATCTAATGTAGCTGTGGATACTTTCTTATAGGTTCGGAAATGTTAGTTTTCCTTTTATTTACTACTAGCAACCCCTGGACTTTGCACAGGGTTAAAAAATTTAACAATCCTTTCTAAGTGAATGCTTATGTTATAAAATAAACCTATATGTTCCAAATTTTAGCTTTCTAGACTTAGTAGATTTGGCTGTGCGTTGATAGTCAGTCAGGGCAAAGGATTTTATAAGTATTGAAGAATTAACCACTTAAAAAATTGTTCCGCTTAGGAAACCTTAGCTCAAGTTATCTTAGTAAATTCAGTATCTTACCTTCATGAACGGTACCACCAAACACCCCACTGTGTAGATCCATTTTGGCACATTCCACTTCCAGGAAGTAGTAGCTAATGCCTCTCAAACCATATGTGATACAAGGCTTAGTGGTGCCCAACCAATAGTTGTCAGAGATGCAAACATAGTCCACTGTATTAAAGAAGCCTTCCGGTTTCAAGTTTTCTATTAGAAGGGCATCAAGACCTTCAGAACCAGATTCCTCCATACATTCAAATACGAATTTCAAGTTTACGGGTAACTGAAAACAGGATTTACTTTGTTGAACAAATAAGTTAATTTACTTACTTAAAAATGCTCTTTACCTAGTACAGTCGGCCGGATAAGTCGATTAACACATTCAAAAGTGCAAAACAACGTAACACTTAATGCGCCATAAGTGGTTGTCACGACTAGATATCAAAATAAACTTCACGTACAAACGATCGTAAAAAGCTTCAGTAAGTAAATAATTAAGTAAGTAAGTTGAGTGTTCAGTTGATTTTCACTTTTGAATGTGTTAATCGACTTATGCGGCCGACTGTACATACATAAATAATATTTTGTCACATGTAGAGCATATATCTTAAACATGTACAAGCTAAAAAGAGATTACTTTATTAAGAAAAATAATCTGCAATATTGATCTACTGTTTACTGCCTAAATAAATACTCCCTAAATCGCTCAATACTCCTAAGGAAAACTTTAAATTGTAAAAAAAAGGATTTTATTAATTTTTGGCTTTTGTAAAAAAATCCTTGAGACGGCAGAACAAGTAAGATTGGTTTAACTACTAAATCCAAAAATAATACTAACCTCCAGACCAACACCTTTGAATGCATTGATAGCATGAACCCAACCTAAAACAGGGCCTTTATCATCTGTAGATCCACGGCCATACAACTTGCCATTACGTTCCACCAGTTCAAATGGCTCTGAATCCCATCCATCCGACTTCAGTGCTGGTTGCACATCCAAATGTCCATAAATACAAATT
This sequence comes from Synanthedon formicaeformis, assembly GCA_945859745.1. Taxonomy (NCBI): domain Eukaryota; kingdom Metazoa; phylum Arthropoda; class Insecta; order Lepidoptera; family Sesiidae; genus Synanthedon; species Synanthedon formicaeformis. Next base: position 5,595,493 of record OX243958.1, on the reverse strand, counting down.
GTATTTTTCTTGGGATCCTGCATGGAAAAATTGTATATTGCAAATAACTAAATAAAATATAAAGAAACTCATATACTCTCTTTTTTTACTTCTAGATTCTGGTAAAGTCTTTAAAAATAAGTCTGTTTCTAGTTATTTTACTATCTAGTAACAGAGCCAAGTTAAAAAATCGGAGCTGTAGTGATGATAAATGAATATAAAATTAAGATAGACTATAAGATACAGTAGAGCCTCAATAATCCTTAATAATAAATAATGGGGCCACTCAATTTACTGAGAAATAATACATACCGAAAAACATAAGATTTCAGTCTCAGCAATGAAAAGGGGGATTTAGATATTTTATCACAGCAATATTTTCAATTAGTCTGAATATAAACTATCAAGGCTCTATCTACAAAATAATGTAATTATAACTTAATTAAATTTTAGACATGCATAGGGCCTTGGTGACTACCCTTTTATAGAAGAAAACTCATAGAAGAAAATTCCTCTAGTAACTGTATACCTTTTTATGGTATACAGCCTGTGTAGCAAATAAATAATTAAAAAATCTGATTTACTATTATATTAATTCTTTATTTATATACACTCAAAATGCCATAGTAGATAGATATTTAACTATTATGTGTTCTGAAGAGATTTTCTTTAAATGTCTAAATATGATAATGATAGGTTAATAACTAATTACAAGTAAATGGAAATTAGTATTCTAAAAATGGTTAATAATACCTACATTACCCAAAACGCCAACAAGCACAGGGGGTAATTTAATCTCTTTACCATCTAACGTTTGGTATCCCACATCTCGTAGCTCAGTAGAAGCTCCGACTTCCTTCAATTTATCTTGCATCCAGTGGGTCATACGAATACATTCATCGCGATATTTCGGGTCACTTGAAACGGAAGGGATCGCAACTGCCTCACTTAAAAGTTTCTTATAAGACTCGATATTTTTATCTACAAACTGAAATAGTTTCGGCAAACTTAAAACATTTTCCGATGCCATTTTTATATCTTTGCGAACAGTCGAATAAGGATGACTGCGAGTGTGGTTGTGATAACTGGAAATGTATCGCAATGACGATAATATGAAAGTTCGAACCGGCAATTCGAGGCAACTTCTACTAATTAATAATGCTTTGGTAGCGGTTAACATTACATTAAATTTCCCTTTCCTCCCGCAAAGCAAATGTCAAACTGATGTCAAATATAGTGATAGTGACGTAACCGGTGACAACAGCAAAATATTATTGACACAAAGCAGCTATTGGCAGTTGGCAGCGTTCATATTTTTATAATAGAAAAAATGTTATCATTTATTTTAACATTTTATCGTAAATATTAGTTACCTATCAGTGAGAATCTCAGTAATAATAAGTGCTTACTGCTTAAGTACTAATTATTACTCTGAGATAAGAAAAGTAACTAGTGTAGGTCTAGTTCATGGAGATTAGAGGTAAAGATAAGGAGGCCCAACTCTCATTCCTCTATTACCTACATTACCCCTATTCTCCATGGTCTATCTAGACTATGAAGCCAACAAAATTGTAATTAAGTATATTTTTTACTAGCTGGTGACCGCGACTTCATCCGCGTTCAAAATGTTATATAGTATAAAGCCTTTGATTATCGCGCCCTCTCGCGGTGAGTAGCCGACTTGTTGAGTCAAAGCTGTGTCTTAATAGTTCGATGTTGTTTACAGCGATAGATGGCGTTAATCTAAATAAGGATTATATATTTTTACATTTTTAGCCTTTTAAGTCACACTAAATAGCCTAAAGCCTTCCTCGATAAATAGACTATCCAACACACAAATAATTTTTCAATTCGAACCAGTAGTCCCTAAGATTAGCGCGTACAACTCTTCAGCTTTATATATTGGTATCAATTGGTATAGATTATTTCGTGATAATTCCATACATATTAGTTTCGTTGACAAAAAATTTAAGGCCGGTTTTAGTGCTCTCCTGACGATACGCACGACCGACCCGCTTGTCATTTGTATGAAAATTCACAAGTCGTTACAGAGCTCGCCTGACCGTACGCACGCGTATTGCTACCGCGGTCGGTCGTGCGTATCGTGAGGACTGACCGTCAGGAGAGCACTAAAACCGGCCTAAGTTTTTAACTGTAAGTACAGGTGTTAAATTTTTAACTGTAACATACTAAATAATTTCGTTCTTTCCTTAATTCTTGACTTAATCAAAAACTTAGATGTGATATTAATTCTGAAATGCCTAAATAAAAACACTTTTTTGTCAGATTAGCATTTTATTACAGTACATTTTAATAAATAATAAGCATTAATTCTAGCTTATTGTCTACAAATTAAATCACGAGATCTTGATAGCAGAATAAAGCTTCCTTGCGGGTATGATATTTCTAGTCTTCATTAAGTTCTGCTATAATTTCTATTGTTTTCCTTAATACGTAACAGTCCTACTTCACGTGAAGTCCACCGGTACATTTTCAACCACCTAGCAGTTAACTGTTCTTAAAATTCTGAAAGACATTTAAATCCAAATTATTTCAATTCATCTATTCATCATTTTATTACTAACTTAACATTAAGAAAATTATTAAAATGGTACTAATCACGTAAAACAACCTAATACCCAAGGAGGATAGAGATAAGGAAGGCAATCTCTGAGTAATAAGTGTCCGTCGAAGGACGATAAATTGATGGCGCTAGTGAGGCTAGTGACAGTAAACAATTCAACCAAAATTCAACTCGGCGCAGTTCACTCCGTCAACTACTGCTACATTCATTCCATACTCTCAAACTCTCTCTGTACACACTAGCGCCATCTCAATTTATCGCTTTTAGTTGCCACTTTTTCAGTTTAACACTCATGTAAGATTGCGCTCCTTATCTCTACCCTCCTATCCTCTAGCCTAAACAGAAAATTGTAGGATATTGTCAAAAAGTCAATGTGTCAACGTCAATAGCGAAGAGCTCACCCAGTGGCGACGTCGTTGTTGACTTGTGTGCGTTCGCCGTTGAAGAGCGTGTCGGCGTGTCGCCGCAGCCAGTAGGTGAGTGCGGCGACCAGCGCCGTGACCACCGCCCCGCTCGCCCCCGCCACCCGCGCCCCTCCGCCCCCTGCGCGCACGAACACGCGCGCCCACATCGCCTGCCACACCGACTCCGACCACGACGAGAACTCACCAGACGACATCTCGTAATCTGTTATTATTATTAGTCCAGAAAAATTTATTAGCAAATTCAAATTATAGTCCCTTTTAAAGGCCATTTTAGATATGTTTTTAGAATATCAATACTAATAATAAATCTGTAAGGGTTGGTCATGGAGTAATAGTATAAGAGGTGGCAACGTTTTCGAAAGAGAATTTCAGGTCAGCTGGTTTTTTGATATGTCGTCTCTCTTGCCCTTTCGGTTAGGATCTGGGCAGTCTGGCTAGCGGTAGCGGTTGCGTTTGCCTGTGCGCATCCTATTTGTGCGGGTAATATACTGACTTTTAAAATCATTTTATGAAGGTTCAATTTGCATATTTTAGCTTAAGATAAGTTTAACAAACATCAATCTCTTATTGCCAGACATTTTTATCGTTGCTAATAATGAGCCAGACGCGAATTTTGATTTCATTTTTATTAAAAAATTAAGTTATTTCAGAATGTCTGTCATTTTAATATTATGTTGTTTAAGTATGAACAGACCTAAAAATAATTTGCCAGACATTAATTCAGTTGCTAAACCATGAATCAGAACGATTAAAGTCCTGAAAATTCATACAGTAAAATCATTTTATGAAGGTTCAATTTGCATATTTTAGCTTAAGATAAGTTTAACAAACATCAATCTCTTATTGCCAGACATTTTTATCGTTGCTAATAATGAGCCAGACGAGAATTTTGATTTCATTTTTATTAAAAAATTAAGTTATTTCAGAATGTCTGTCATTTTAATATTATGTTGTTTAAGTATGAACAGACCTAAAAATAATTTGCCAGACATTAATTCAGTTGCTAAACCATGAATCAGAACGATTAAAGTCCTGAAAACTCTTACAGTATGATTCTACTGGTCAGAGAGAGACAGTTGAGTGCTCTCAGCTATAGATGGGTAAGCACTGTAGTATTACTCAAGCCAGAGTAAATACTCAGTAAAAACTATTTAAGTACTTTTTTTTTTTACTTTATACTCAGTATTACTACGAAAACTTAATGAGCTATGGCTATCGTTCATTACCACGATTCATCATTAAATGAAGGATTAACGCGTGATGATAGTTATTATTATATAAAATTGTTAGGTACAATGTTTAAATTATCTATACTAATATGTAAAGCTGAAGAGTTTGTTTGTTTGGTAGTACGTGCTAATCTCAGGCTGTCGGGCTAGGCATCGCGTTGGCCACGATCTACGAGCCCGTAGGTTTGTTGAAAAAGTATCGATATTTTTAATTAGATATATTGACATTTTTCCTCGATATATCGACGTCGATATTGATATTTTATAAATGAAAATTAATACCGTTTTATATTTCCTAATTATAGTTTTTTAATAGAACACTAGCTGTTGCACGCGACTTCGTCCGCGTAACTTTATAAAATATAGCCTATAACACTCGCTGATAATATAGCTTCCCACCAGTGAAAGAATTTTTCAAATCGGTCCAGTAGTTTCGGAGCCTATTCAATACAAACAAACAAATCTTTCCTCTTTATAATATTAGTATATATAAAAATTCAACAAAACAAAATGCAGGTGCGTCGGCAATCTTTTGTATCTACTTGTAGGTATCATCCATAAATGATAATTGTTTTGATGAAAAAAAATCTCTTGTATCCGTATGACTCATTTCTGTTTTAGTTTTAATGTTCGAACAAAAGCAATAAAAAATGTTCCGTGTTTACTTAGAGACCTTCTATCTAGTTGTCTTGTTTATCAAAGTTATCATAGTAGTACTATGTGAAATAGTTGTTATTCTAATATCCGTTAATTTACTATAAGGTTTGTAACCTCTGCTATGCCGCCGATGGGCGGTCTCGGCATGTGAGTATAAAATTGGCTTTTAACAATTTATAATTTAATTTTAATTTTAATTTATTTTTAATTTTAATTTTAATAAATTGACTATTAATTTTTACAATATAATTAATAAAGTCAAAAAATATCTAAAATAAGAATTTAGTAATTACTTACATGATGTCAAACAGGTGACATGTAACATAATTCTTTTGTTTTTTTTTTATATTATAGGTATTTCTTATTTGGTTAATAATCTTTTCTTGTGAGAAAATTAAGAATTTTAAATTAAGATAAACGCAAAATTCACTGCAATAATAACATAACTAGTAAATTATAATAATATGGTGTAGAGTTAACTAGTTGTAACTATATCTAGGTGGATAAAAATGTAGGTTTTTCACTCATCTTTACATACTTCTATGTATTCTTCTAATTTCCATGCAATTAAAAGGTTGTTGACATCGTCATCCATTAGGAATATTTGTAAATTATAAAAATTTTTTAGGCAATACGAGTTTATTAAATACGAGACGCAATGACTATCACGCTAGAAAGATTTGGACGAAATGAATGATTCGTTTTCACTTATAGGTAACCCATTTTGCTTTGCTAAGTATTTTTACTTGGTTAATATTTAGTAAGCTGTTTGTAAAGATTAGCAAATGTGTCATGGTAAAATTTACAATCGCACTTATTTAATAACAACAAAATATCAATGGCTATTTGTAACCGATTACGTTGTAGGTGGTAACAGAGATATATTGGTTAATTTTAACCAAAAAAAGGGTTAATTTTAACCCTTTTTAAACATATTTAAAATTACATACATAACTTGGTTAGATTTAACAATATTAAGTATTAAAATTTAAACAAGTCTGAATTGGTTCAGAATGCTAACAATTTTGTTTAAAAATTATTAAGTGCAATGTTAAAAATAACCAAGTATCCATAACAATGTTGACGTGTTAGATTATAACCAACTGCGCTTATATATTCTTAAACGAGTTTTAGTTAATTTTAAATAATCTGCCTTTAAACGAGCCAAAATGTTAAAGTAAAATTTTCTTAGTGTATCATAGCGACAAGAGTATTTCAAATAAAAAAAAAAAACTTTTAAATTTTCAATAATGTTGTTTGATTTCCTGCTATCTAATTCTATCTCATTTCAATTTTTTTTTATGTTAAAATTTGCTAAATGCTAATAAAAAATAATATCCCTAATTTAAAAAATATTGAACTTACGCAATTGTATATCTATTGTATGTATATATAGATATACAGTTTACATAAGTCCAATTCATACTGTAAGAGTAGAATCATACTGTAAGAGTTTTCAGGACTTTAATCGTTCTGATTCATGGTTTAGCAACTGAATTAATGTCTGGCAAATTATTTTTAGGTCTGTTCATACTTAAACAACATAATATTAAAATGACAGACATTCTGAAATAACTTAATTTTTTAATAAAAATGAAATCAAAATTCGCGTCTGGCTCATTATTAGCAACGATAAAAATGTCTGGCAATAAGAGATTGATGTTTGTTAAACTTATCTTAAGCTAAAATATGCAAATTGAACCTTCATAAAATGATTTTAAAAGTCAGTATATTACCCGCACAAATAGGATGCGCACAGGCAAACGCAACCGCTACCGCTAGCCAGACTGCCCAGATCCTAACCGAAAGGGCAAGAGAGACGACATATCAAAAAATCAGCTGACCTAAAATGCTTTTTTTCCCGACGTTGCCACCTCCCGGACTATAAGTTACTTTGTTTTTAGAGATATCGTGTTTATAGGCTCTATACAAGATACTGAAACTAAATTGACGATTTTTAGATTTTTTTTTCTGTATGTTTGTGTGTATGTATGTTCCTCCATAACTCTTACATGAATTAAGTGATTTTCATGAAACTTGGTAGATAAACATTTAGACGTACGGGACACAAGATAGGCTATTTTTTCTTTTTCAACGCGGACGAAGTCGCGGGCGCCAGCTAGTAATATAATATAGATGGGTAAGAGAAATTCTTTACTCCAACATATAGAAGGGGTGAAAAAGCACGAGCATTTTTTTTCCATTTTTCTCCTCATAAGTACCTTGATTAACAATTGTTAAAATATACTCTTCATCTGGTAAATAGATGGGTGAAAGGCGACCTCTCTTCGGATCCCGTACTGATACGCAAACATGTACGGGCGAACGTCGAAACGACAAATAAAATCAATTTGTAAAAGTAACAAAATTTACTGTCATACAAATACCTGGAATAATAAACGCCGGACTGAGCGCTTGACTGAAGTTCATTGTTGTCTGAATGCAAACGCCCGTGTGGTTCCAACCTCGCAACCAGTAATATGAAAATCCCTGTAATCACAGCACTGGATTTATTAAATGAAAAACCACACAGAAGATATTCATTGAAAATTACTTATTTTGATTTAAAAAGTCTTTTCAATGGATGTAATTGAAATACCTAGTATTGTCGAAGTTACAAGCAGTCAGTTTTAATAATTATTAGCGTTTCACGAAACGCCCGTCAGTTATACCGCCCACCCCCGCTTCCCTGCGACTTAGAGGCGGCCGGGGCTGGACGATTGGTGACGTCACGTGGGTTTTGAACGCTCGTCTACCGCGCGCGCACTTTGAAAGCTTGTAACTTTTTCATTTTTTAATATAAACAAAAATCACTTGCTTATAAATATTATATAAAAAAATTCAGAAGTTTCCTCACTATCTCGAAATGAACCTTATCGTATAAGCATAGAATAGAAATTGTAATAACCTCAGTTTTGGCCGAGTCGCAGGCGGCGCGGTCTGTGCCAATGTGTAGTCCGGTGAGCAGCGCGAGCAGGTGTCCGGCGAAGACTGGCGCGGTGGGGGTCCACGTGACCACGCCCACGTACAAGGGCGCCACGCCCACCGGCAATGACTCCTCCGCGTCGGCGAACTCCGCCGCCGCCAGCAGCCGACACCCCTGACTCCTCAGCAGGCAATATAGCATCTCGTCCACCTGTCACGTACCCACATTACTCTGACGCATTTACCGAGCCGGTAAAACTGACGGAAAGCCAATTTATGTAAAGCCAATTTATGTGATCTGGAGAAAATGTCAAGCTTGCCAAGCTTCCCTGGATTGGAGTAATTTGAACGAGCTCGTACCGGTATCCCTGTGTCCACTGGTCGCTTAGAAATTAACAGCGTGGCGTGAAGAATATTTAATACTGATACCAAACTTCCATGTTGTGGGATCCAGGGTAATATGTCAACACCTACTGTACCTACTGTACCACCGCACCGCCACCTTACTGTCTTTTCTTTGAATACACACCATAAACAGGGAAAAAGGACTGAGCAATACCCGCATGCAATTGACCACTCTAGAAAGTAAGAAATAAAGAAAGCGATCGTGCTGCCGATACCACTCTCTTGTAGGTCTGTAGTAACTTTGAGGGCCAATCAAAAATCTAAAAAAAGACTACTATTGGCCGCACGACCGCTTCGTGTCCCTCACACTTTTCTGGCCTTAGGAACACAGTCCATACTCACTATATCTATGAAATAATAAACATACTAGATGTGCTGAAACTGCAACATCGCCACCATAAGCGGATCCCGTGACCTGCTTGTAGAGGACGCGCGCCAGAGCCGTTGCGAGGCGAGACATCTTCACTTGCATATCCTTCTCACTCATAGTACCATTTGCAATCAACTGCTCAGTCGACACAACTGTCGACAAAATAAGTTATTACATTGTAAATACATTGTAAATAGTGCTCACTTTAGCATGGGGAAAAAAAACTGAACTCGCGCCATATCGCTCTGCGAGCGACACCCTCACTACTTTATGACGTTTAACTATATGAACAAGCGCCATCTACCCGGATTAGTACTCATATATCATTGAAATGAGATTTAAGGCTTCTGAATCCTATGTCAATCAATTTGTACAGTAATAATTATAAATAAAAAATAAATTGTATTAGAATTTTCTCATTAGAATATGAAGTAATAAAAAGTACTTAATTATAACAGAGAATCAATAGGAGAAACTTAATAAAAATGCAACTTACACGTTCCATTGCTGCTAATACTAATATTGCGATAGACAAACGCAATTTTTCTATATTCGTCCAAGGCTGACAAATAGAATTTATTTGTAAACTTTTCTCCGTGATCAACCAAAAGCAATTCAGGAAACGGTCCACTCTCCGTGACGTTCTTCAGTATTCTACGAAATGAATGCAACGAGGACGGAGGCAAATTGGTAGTGTTCTCACGTGTCACAGTCATTTGATAGGCTGTCATTTCAGTGGATAGGTCATTTAAAAAGTTTTCAACCTAAAATAAGATACTTCATTACTACAATTACATTGTTCAATGGCTTCTCATCGTCTCAGTTGCAAGACGTCCACAGCTGGACATAGGACTCCCCCATAATTTTTCAATAGAAATGGTCAGGAGCAGCCTTGATCCACCGACGACCCGCGGGCCTAGTACGGAGAGCCTTGGGCCTCTGGGGCTTGAGGTTCTTGAGTGGAGGCCACGGACTGGCAAGGAGGCCTATATCTAGCAGCCGACTTCCTACGGCTGAGATGACGATAATAAGTATAGATTACCGGTAGAGGTGTTGAGGTGAGGTAGGGCGTGAACGCGTGTAAAGGCCACAGGGCGTCGTCTGCGTGCTGAGCGAGCGCACCGCCCAACTGACCCAGCTCGAAATGAAGCCGCACGTCGGCGGGCGCTAGCGGGGCCTCGCTCGGCCAAGCGCCACGCCGCATATCGTACGCGACGCGCTGAGACCCGATGTAGTCAAACGACTCCCCATTGAACAACGTCCACAAGACATTGTTCTCTAAAAATTGTTTCAATTACTTACATTAGTTGTTGTAAGGCCCTTTCAAGGCTAGTCCGTACAGCGTCGGCGAGGTATCGGTACCAAAAAATTACCAAGCGCCTATATTTTTATTTGTAATAAAAATATAGCCCTAACTAGATGACGCCGCAAGGAATCAACATCTATTTAACCGGTATTTAATCAGGATTTTTTTCTTAGGCTAATCATGGCTAAACTCAGCCAAACGTCAGATGACACTCAGACAGAAGTAAAGTAACCAGCAATGGCCGGTAGACGTGCCATTCGGTGACAGTTGGACGTCCATGTGTTTGTAAATTTTGCACTTTTGTAAAATTACTATTTACTCATTACCTACCTAAACATAGGTAACAAGACATACCATACAAATGTGAATCGTTGACGTTAATCATCTGTGAGAGGGCAGTGGCGGCTGATATCAATGTCACCAAACCCACCACTGAACTCGCTGCGCCCGGAGATACACCTGAAAATTTATATCCTTTTGACGTGAATATGTCTCTCCTCGCCACCACACTACTCGCGAAGTTCCTCGACGAAGTATTCGGGAAAGTTGACCGAAGTATGAAGTGCGTGGCTAAACACTCGTTCGAGTTAAGGCGAGGTGCCCGTCCACACTCTCGTATTCGCCTCGCCTCGGCCAACTTCGCGAGTAGTGTAGAGGCGGGGAAAGGACATTGGGACCTTTACTATGGAAAAATAACCCACGGCGTACAATGATGAAACATGCATTATTTTAAAGGTTTAAACATCAAATTATAGTTTGACATTGTATGTCATCCCAGCTTCTCTCTTTCGGTTTGACTCTCTTCCTGATATGCAACCTCATTGTTTAAAGTTAAAGGGACAAGCCCCAAGATTTTTCCAATGAGGTTATACTTGTGGCATGCACAGAAGAGAGGAAGGCCGGTAAAATTTTATTTTTAAAATTTAAAGTTTGTCAAATGAGACACATTGTCGCTAAATGGGGAAACTTTATTTACCTGTTACTCAGGTTCGAGAACGCGTCTTTCAGGCGCTTGGCATTAGTACGCGGACGGTGTCAAAAGTTACTAAGGAAAAGTTCGGCCCATCCGGCAGCGAAACAAATATTTTACATAAGCCAAAGAAGAAGCGTAGGGCCAGAAAAGTGACGTGTATTGATTCGTTCGACGCCGATGCCATAAGAAATCACGTTTATAGCTATTATTCCAGGAATGAATACCCAAATAGGACAAAGCTTTTGGCAAGTTTACGAGAAGCTGGTTTGTTCAATGGAGGGAAAACAGCTCTATCCCAAATTTTTAAGAATGTAGGCTTTCAATACAAAAAAAGTGATAAATGGAAAATTCTAATAGAGAAACACGATATAATTTTAAAGAGAGTAGAATTTTTAAGAAAAGCCAATAAAATTGAGAATTGGCAGAGCGTAGTTTTTTAAGATGAGACATGGTTGAATGCCAATCACACGGTCTCAAGGCATTGGACTAATGACACACAAGCATCGACACCGAAAGCACCAGTAGGTAAAGGAGCCCGACTTATCATTTGCCACGCTGGGACAGCGCCTTAAGCTATTCGCTGTCCAATTGTAAATAATAAATATATTAAAATTAAAATAAAATAAAATATTTTCTCAAAATTGAAGCGTCCGTTAGTAATGTGAACATTTCAGCTATGTAATAAATTTATATGAATGATACTGATGACGACCTTTTTGCAATACCACTGGCCGTTTTGTATTTATTTCAAATTACTGTTCTTTTATAATTGTCAATTTTTATATATTTCTTCACGTTTTGTTCATTAGCTTTAGCACTGTAGATAAATTCGGTTTTACTTGAATTATCTTTTTCCTTTTTCTGCCCCTATTTAGCCTGTAACAGATACTAATTCTAAAATATGTCGATAGTGACACCTAATTCTGTTATACTATACCCATCACTAGTTATGTCAATCTAGCTGCTAAACGTCAAATGGGAATACTAAAAGCGTTTCAGAAAGAGCGGCAGACAAGGTGATGGGATCTGCCTGATAGAATGTGGTCACAGTCGCTAATAAATACCAGAGGGATGCAGTGTGTTGTTTAAAAAAATAAATGATTACCGTCAAATAATGATGCAGAGTCAATTCTTGCCGTTACGAATGTTACAGACTCCTTCGACTTTTTCTGAAAATGTTAAGAAATAAAAACATCACTAATCGAGTTCTTGAAGAAAGAACTAAGTATAGCAATCAGATTAAATTTTAATAGAAAACTTGAAAATATGAAATAAACACTTACAGTTCCACGCGGGAACAGTGAATAATATACATTATTGTCTCCTAAAGGGTCACATACTTTGGTCGGTGTCAATAGAGCAGATGATGCTGATCTGAAATTATTCACACTTTTTTAATGTTAAGATCGGCAGACAGGCTGACGGTCCACTTGATGGTCCGTCTGCCCCCACTATGCGATAGGTTACAGCTAAGTGCTTATAAGCACTATTTGTTGAACTAGGACCTCTTATTAAAATATGCTATGACCTGGCTATGACGTGACAATGTATGTACAAAATTTAATTTATATAGAAATAATAAAGAAACTATTAAATTTTCATATCTATGTTTTAAATGTTGCTGGTGTAATAAACTATCAAAAGTTTATGTAAAAGAACACTGAATTTCAAATAAAATACCTTTTATATAAAAAAAATTAGGTTAAATTTTTTTATCAATATTTTAAAAAGCATATGTTTTTGCACCTAGCAGATGTTAGTTAAACAATGACTATATTATGCTTTTTAAAGATAACAGAAATGAATGCAAAACTGTCACTGTTTGTCATGTATTGAGGGATAAACAGGGGAGATTTTTATATAGAAAAATTGCAACTCAGATGAAGCCGGAACGGGTTGCTAGTTTATAATAGTTTACCTTCTTGTACATACAACGGTGTTAACTGCAGCAAACATGAACGAACTCAATTGAAGTGCACACAACGGTCCATCTCCTTGATTCGTTTGATCAATATTATACCTATAATTCAACAGAAAAAAAAATGAATTGATTGCTTAATAGCCGTAACCATGCCTTTTGTCTTGTAAAAAAACACACCTTCGATAGCATTTTTCTATTTTTTCAATCTCCTCAAAACTCGATTCTGGTAAATAGAACATTGGAAATGGTATATCTCTTCTCAGTAAACCAGTACCTCCTTCATTCCACACGATTCCTCCTTCTTTTGATGATGAACACTGACTTTCAGGACTAGATGAAAATTCATTTGGACATTTTGATTCTTGACTAAAAGAAGTTGGTCTGAAAAAATAAGAAAAGAAATTAACATAGAACACAATCTCACTGGGGTAGAAATGGTGAATCCAAAATTTTGCTAATGGTTTGAATGATTTGAATCTAATAATTGTGGTATCATCATCATCATCATCATCTCAGCCACAGGACGTCCACTGCTGGACATAGGCCTTCCCCAAAATTTTCCAATTGGACCGGTCAGCCTGGATCCACCGTTGAATTGTGGTATGCTTTATAAAAATAAAGTTGTGGAAATACAATATTGATACTATTTACACTATTTATATTGATATTGATAATTATTTACTAGCAACCCGCTCCCGGCTTCGCCCGGGGTGCATTTTTAAACGTAAAAACCTTCTCTGATTATCCCTCTATCCATGAGTGAAGACAGAATAAAAATCGGTCCAGCCATTCTCGAGTTTTGTGCTTAACCTAAACCAAGTGATCTATAAATACAAATCAGAAGTAATAATAATAATACATGACTATTATGGTAGAACATTTATTTTATAAATTTAATATAAAAAAAATATTTAACTAAAACATAATTATGTTATAATGTCTTGTTTTATTAAATACAGGGTGTCCCTGGAAGTGTGGATCAAATCGAACACAAGCATCGAGGGATCAATTCTGAACATTTTAGGCCTAAAAGTTCTAATTCGATTTTGTATGGTTTAAAAGTTATAATCATTTATTACTTTTTTTTTCTTGTAATCACTATAGGCGACAAAAAATTTAATAAAAAAGTTATTTGCAAGCCTATCGGCGTAATTTTTCTTTTAGTATGCTATAGAAAGGTGTGCCTTTCTAGGAATGGTATTGTACTGTAGCAAATAAAGATATGTAAAAAATAAATAAACATTTAATGTTTAAAAATGAACTTTGACAAAATTTTGTTCAATATTTAAGCCTTTACTGTAAAAAAAAAGTTCTGTAGAAAATTGACCACATATCACAAAAACTTGTCTGTTATCTGCAGATTTCGGTGGCATAAAAAAAATCGGTTATTGTTATTATTTAAGAAGTTGTGATGGTATTCGTAAAAAAAGTCACGTAATCTTGTAATCACTAAAGACGAAAAAAATATCATAAATAAATTATTTGCAGTCCTATTGTCGTAATTTTTTTATACTATGCTCCAGAAAGGTGTGCCTTTCCAGGAGTGGTATATTTTGTGTCTTCTTATGATATTTAACCGATTTTTTGATTTTTCTTCTTGGGCTTTGTTTTTGCTTTTATTTTGGAAACTGTTTGATTTAATTGCATCAAAATGACTTCGTATAATATCGTGAATATGCAGATATGCATTTTATTTATGGTTTGTGTGACGGAAATGGACGCGCCGCTGCCAGAATGTATCAGGAAAGATATCCTAACGGAGACCACTACCCGGATTACAGAGTTTTCCAACGTGTACATGCTGCTTACGTAAAAGGCAGGCAAACGGGAGGCAGGCAAGGTAGACCAAACATTCCAGACCTTGGGATAGAAGATGAGGTTCTTGAAATGCTACACGAAAATCCAGGTATAAGTGTTCATCGCAATTTGTTTAGTTTTACAGAACGATTTACTACAGATCTCGGTATCCCATAGCTTTTTGACATGCGACGAACTGCAATTGTCCCTGGATTTTCGTATAGCATTTCAAGCACCTCATGTTTGGTCTACCTTGGCTGCCTTCTACGTAAGCAGTATGTACACGTTGGAAAACTCTGTAATCCGGGTAGTGGTCTCTGTTAGGATATATTTCCTGATACTTTCTGACAGCGGCGCGTCCATTTCCGTCACACAAACCATAAACAAAATGCATATGCAAGTCATTTTGATGCAATTAAATCAAACAGTGTCCAAAATAAAAGCAAAAAAAAAACAAAGTCCAAGAAGAAAAATCAAAAAATCGGTTAAGAAGACACTCCTGGAAAGGCACACCTTTCTGGAGCATAGTATAAAAAAACTACGTCAATAGGACTGCAAATAATTTATTTATGATATTTTTTGTCGCCTTTAGTGATTCCAAGATTACATGACTTTTTTTACAAATACCATCACAACTTCTTAAATAATAACAATAACCGATTTTTTTTTATGTCACCGGCATCTGCAGAAAACAGACAAGTTTTTGTGATATGTGGGCAATTTTCTACAGAACATATTTTTTTTACAGTAAAGGCTTAAATATTGAACAAAATTTTGTCAAAGTTCATTTTTAAACATTAAATGTTTATTTATTTTTTACATATCTTTATTTGCTACAGTACAATACCATTCCTAGAAAGGCACACCTTTCTATAGCATACTAAAAGAAAAATGACGCCGATAGGCCTGCAAATAACTTTTTTATTAAATTTTTTGTCGCCTATAGTGATTACAAGAAAAAAAAGTAATAAATGATTATAACTTTTAAACCATACAAAATCGAATTAGAACTTTTAGGCCTAAAATGTTCAGAATTGATCCTTCGATGCTTGTGTTCGATTTGATCCATACTTCCAGGGACACCCTGTATATAATTAAATGTTTGTTACATAGAGCATTGAGAAATCAGAGAAAGTATCTAATATTTTATTCACTTATATTTAAATTTTTTTAATATAAATTTATTAATTTATTAACAAAAAAAATTATTTTTAACGTTCTGATTATTCATGAATTGAAGATTTTACTTTATATATCTTCATATCTTCACACATTCCACACAGCACCATCTAGTTCCAAAGTAAGCAAATAATGCTTGTATTATGGATACCAGACAGTTGATATACTACATAGATTACTATTTTTTTTTTGTAAATACATACATATCATAAATACAAAACATCCATGACTCAGGTACAAAGGTAAAATGTAACACATAAACATTTGCCCCTAGCGGGATTCGAACCCGCAACCGTTTGGTTAACAGCTAGTGTTACTAGTCACTAGACCAAACGTGTCGTCACGTTACTTATTTCTATGTTTTATATTATACAGTTACAGTAGAGCGTCGATTATCCGAATGTCAATTAACCGAATGACCACTTAACCTAAATGCTTGTTCTCGGTCGCTCACACACGCATCCTTTCCCCGCTACCCCCTAATGAGATGCGCAGATCCAGGTTACCATACCTGGTTCAAAGACAGTCGAAGACTGGTTCTCGGCTAGTCCAGATCTGAACCCCTTAGACTACAAATTATGGTCAGTTTTAGAGGACATGGCTTGCTCTAAACTACACACCGACATTGAGTCTCTTAAGAAATCTCTCGAGCAAGCGGTGGTTAAATTTCCCATGCAAACAGTGCGTAAATCCCCTGTATCAAAGCTAAAGGTTGCCATTTTGAATAGAATTATTTATTATTTTTTGCTGAGACTTCAATAAATATGTATATATAAGTTTTATTAGGTAAGATTATCTTACTTCATAAAAAAGTAAATGCATTTTCATTTGTAACAGAACTTATGCTGGCTGGAGTAGGTATAATATTGATTTATACAACCTATCTCTCACATAACGAGATTTATATTATAAATGTATTTTTATTGGTATATAAATGCATAAAAGTAAAGACATAATTATATGTACATATAGGTATGATATAGATTGATTATCTGAATAAACTGGCTTTCTGAACACCTATGTCTCCCAATTAGTTCGGATAATTGATGCTCTACTGTATTCCAAAATATACTTTACCTCATAGTAACATTTTCATATAATAATACACCAGCAACATTACTACTATGACTCATAAGCAATTCAACAACACCATCAAACACTGCTGTGCTTACTACAGCCATATATGGTCCAACACTCGCGTTGTAAACCATCCATTCAGCATCTTCTCTTTCCTTTATTAAATACACAACACCAACAGCACCTTTATCGCTTGCTGAAATTTTAGCAGAACTTAGTATCATATTTATGAGTAGAACTTATGTGTAATAAAATATCCTTTCAGATAAGTGCAGAATTCGCTAAGAAGGTAGACCCCTACTGTTGTAATATAATTAAACTTTTTTTTTACATAATTAACTTACATGAACATCCTGTTTGGTGTGTTCCATTTAATCTCCGAAAACAAGCTGCACCTCCTTCGATAGTTGAATATATTTGTTCATGTAGTCTTTCGCTATTGGTTGCTAAAAAATTAAATTAAATCTTTAATTCAATATAGGTAGTACGTTTTTTATTTAATACATAAGAGAATCAAATCCCATTTAAAGGAACTTACGCAGAACACATGCTAGCGTGAACAAAAATATTGCAAACTCTTTAGATATTTTTAAAAACATGATAATAGTTCCTGAAAAATAAAAAAAATCCTATTCTTTCCAGTCACGAAAAATGAAATGAATTAATATACTTCTGAAAAATTTGTAAGAAAATTAAATAGTAACTGGTAATACGGTGACGTTACGACGGTTGAATTGAGTTTAGAGTACCTACAATAAAATAATTATGTATAAAACCTAATCCAATTCATCCTAGATCAACTCAACGAACAAAAAAAAACAGAGAAATAGAGATTATGTTATGGCGAAAAGCAATAATATATAAATAAAATAATCTAATCCATAAGTATTAAATTAAGTGATTTTGGCCAGAATAATTACAGTCACTCACTTCACTTCACTACTGACTGCCGTCAAGTGTCAAACAAACTGTCATCGAGCTGTCATTTGTCACATACACACAACAAACACCCACTTGTCTTGAATGGGTAAAACCAAAGAACAATCAAGGGTAAGTGAAGTTATTAGTTATTAGTGTTGGTTTATATTAAATTTATAATGCTACTCTTTTAAATTATCAATTTACAATTTTCAATACATATATTTTAAAACGCTCACGCTGGCGGGTGCGGGCAATATATTATTATGTCTGTCAAAAAAGTGTGGAAATTAAGAATCTGACAGATTGTAAAATTTCTACGTCATATCAAAAGAGCCACAGGTTTATAAAATTAAAACGGAGACGGCTTAAAGCAAGGAGGATAGAGATAAAGAGGGCAATCTCAGAGTATTAAAACTGTCCGTCGAAAGACGAAATTGGTGGCGCTAGTGAGGCTAGTGACAGTAAACAATTCAACCAAAATTCAACTAAAACACTTCATCAACTACTGCTACATTCATTCCATACTCTCCAACCAAACTCTCAAACTCTCTCTGTACACACTAGCACCATCTCAATTTATCGCTTTTAGTTGCCACTTTTTCAGTTTTACACCCATGTAAAATGGAGAACCAAAATGATTTTTTTTTCAGCAAATTTGCAAAATAGGTAACTCGAGAAAAAATAATCTGTTTTTATTTTTTTCCTATCTTCAAAAATGACTGAGATATTAAACGTTAAAGTACGGCTTCCGCGACTAGTGATCTTGAGTGATCGCGCTAACGTGTGACGTCATAACGTAACACGGTTCTGCGTATCTACATACTTTCGCTCGTTGCGCTCGCGGTCTCGCTATAAATTTAATTGTTTTTCTTATAGTGCATCACTAAAATTGTTAACAAATATTGTATTGTGCCTATGTGTACCAACTCCAGTGAAAAAAACAACCCAAAAATAGTTTTTTTACTGTACCACGCGGTAATAATATTTGGAAAAAGTGGTTAAAATTTATGAAGTTAAAAGTTAGCATAACGTAATATCTATTTATTTTTATTTATAAACATAACATGTTAAAATTAGTCTATTAGTAGGTACATAATAATAAAATAGTAAAGAACGGATCGAGTTTTA
Organism: Synanthedon formicaeformis; assembly: GCA_945859745.1. Classification (NCBI taxonomy): domain Eukaryota; kingdom Metazoa; phylum Arthropoda; class Insecta; order Lepidoptera; family Sesiidae; genus Synanthedon; species Synanthedon formicaeformis. Next base: position 5,576,617 of record OX243958.1, on the reverse strand, counting down.
TTGTGTCTCAGGATTGATAATTTTTTTTGTTCATAAAGATTTTGGGAGAGGTGCATACACCTCTCCCAAAATCTTTGTATCTTTGAAAATAGCTCATCACAGTAAAGAATTTCATAAATCTGAAATTTGTTGAATACTTCAAAAATACTATTTTTTTTCTTTGTTACATACTTACATATAGCTAGCTAGCTATCCTATCTAGCATCTAGCTGTTAACCTAATGATCTCGCTCGGGTTCGAATCCCGCTAGGGGCATATGTTTATGTGAACATTTACCTTTGTACCTGAGTCATGGACGTTTTGCAGTTATAATAATAATAATAATATGTTCGTAAAAAAAAGTAATCATAGTATATCAACTGTCTGATCCATAATACAAGCATTAGTTACTTAATGTGGAACTGGATGGTGCTGTGTGGAATGTGTGAAGATATTTATTATCCATTCATTCATTTATTTATTTATTTATTCATTCATTTCATTCACTCTATCATTCATTCGTTCGTTCGTTTATTCGTTCGTTCGTTCATTCGTTCGTTTGTTCATTCGTTCGTTCGTTCCAGATGCGTCGGAGTAATATGAAATTTTACAGAGCATACATCCCTTTTTATCTGAGTGATGTTTTATGACGATCAAGTCATATCACTCAGTTTATTTGTTATGAAGGATGAAATGAACTTTTTGTTTTGTACCAAATAAAAAAATCAATAGGTACATATTTAAAAATGAAATTAAGAAAATATTTGTCACCCCTGCCATTTAAAACTCGACAAAAATAAAACAAAAAACAAAAAACTTAAAAAATCCTATTTATTATTTTTTATTGAAAAAAGGTTTTTAAAAAACCCTTAATAAAACTTGATCGAAAATCTTACTTACTTTATGTTATTTACTTATTCAGTTTTATTTCTCTATTCTGCGGCTACAAAATCACCATTCTAAGATATCGCGCAACCATAAAAATGTCGACCTTTGGTAGGTTATCCGACTGTCCTTTTACAAAACTCTCTTACATCGCTATGTTTATTTAATAACAATAATATTTAAAGTAATCGCTAACACAAATACTTAAAATAATAACTGCAAACCACAACAATCAAATTTTATGAAGGTAAACACTCCACATTACTCGCAATCGGACAGAGACTGTTGCGTTGTGACATCATAGCAGTAGCGCGCGTATGAACGAAAATTTTAAAAGCGGTGAAACTTTACAACGCTATAACTTTGGAAATCCTGGCCCGATTTCGGTGAAACAAAAACTATTATTATTTGCACGAGTAGGCGCATCAAATCCAGTAATTTTTATAGTAATATTTGGATGTGCTGGTGTTCTCCATTACCCTCCTTAGCTTAAAGTCTAGTCAACAGGCTTCGGACTAAAAGTGTCCGTCATAGACGATAAATTGGTGGCGCTGGTGAGGCTAGTGACAGTAAACATTTCAACCAAAATTCAACTCGGCGCACTTCACTCCGTCAACTACTGCTACATTCATTCCATACTCTGCCTCCATACTCTCAAACTCTCTCTGTTCACACTAGCGTCATCTATATTTATCGGATTTAGTTGCCACTTTTTCAGTTTAACACCCATGTAACATGGCGCTCCTTATCTCTACGCTCCTTACTTCGGACCAATGGTCCGAGTCAACAGGCCATAAAATTAAAAAAAAAAAAACACAGGAGTTCAAGGCAATAGACAAAGGATGCTTCTGGATATAAAAAGTTACTCTATGGCTTCTGGTTCTGGCGAGCGAGGCGAGGCCTGAGGTGGGAGTGGGAGGAAAGGAAGGACGGACGGAAGGAGACGCCATTTTTGTATTGTATTGCATTTGCAATCATTCGACAGCTGTTCGGTTTTAGTTTCTCCTAATTTTGTTCGTTTAATATTTTACAGTGTTTTTTTTCCTGTAATACTTCTTGTATTACAGAAGGTACTCATGCTATGGCTACAAACGACGAAGTGAAGGTTTGTCTAAATTTAATGTGGAAAAAACTTCCATTGTTCGACTTCTTCCGTTGAAGGCAAAATTGCAAAATATATAATAATAATATAATTTATCGTACTTAAATTTAATTTTACATTATGTCTTTAGTTATAATGATACCTATATATTCTTTCAATAATTTAATTTTCCAAATGATTACTCTAATTTTAACTCATTACGAAAGGTTGAGTAGTAATTATTCATAAAAAACGTTTTGTAATTTTTTTTACTGTTTGCATAGATATCTGTATTATTACTGTGTGAAGAACTAGGCTACTGTAGAAATAATTTCTGAAGTCGCGTAAGTTATGACTACTTACCTGATTTTAATGAAATAAATATTATGTTATCCTAGTCTACCTTCTAGATACAGTTTTCATTTTTTTTTCCTTTTATGTAGGCATGACCTCGCCAAACAAGATGAATTTTTAACAAATACATTGTCATACTTCTATGTGTTTAATTTTTAATTCCAAGATTAAGAATTAAATAAAATCCTTTTAAATATAAATTTTCTTTAAACAAAAAACAATGTTAAACAAGGCCACCTATGTCATAAGAAGTAACATTTCCTTACAGATGGAGTCACTTCCTGACTTAGACGAACTTCTGCAGTGTCCAGTGTGTTATGAGATCCCAACAGCCCAGATTTTCCAATGTAATGAAGGCCACCATGTTTGCGGTGGATGCAAAGCGCGCATTGATGTCTGTCCTGTGTGCCGTTCTTTTTTCTTTGGCACTCGTAACTACGCTATGGAAGAACTCATAGCCAGCATTAAAAAATTGAAATCTTTTGTGAGTATACTTCCCTTTTTTAAGTTGGGAAATCCTCATGGATACCCCAATGAAGGGACACTTGACTTTTACTGGCTAAAACCCAACGAATGTGGGAACATTGTGAAACGACATTTGCATCTGTGGCGTTGCTTATGTTATAGATGTTGGTAGCCACTTACCATCCTATGAATCCTAGAATGATAGACAGGCATGTCAGCCTGTCTATCATTCTTAATTTAAAACTTTAAAAAATGTCATTTGCAGATTTTTGTGTATAATATTCTTCAATAGCTCCTCTATTTAAGGAGAGTTATTATATTTAGATGTTATAAATACATGTTATTAAGAGCTAAACACCAGCACTATAACCTTAATTTATCAGCTCTGTTGACCTTATGTGATATAGTGTTTGAGTTGCCTCTTTTTTTTAAGAAATATTTGTATTGTATCAATTCAGTTTGATATAAATGTAAGTAAACAGTTTTGATTTTGTGGGTATTTATGTAATTTTTTTTATGAAAAGTATATTTAAAGTTGGAAATTCGAAATTTTATATACTAAACTAGCTGCTGCCCGCGACTTCGCCCGCGTAACTTATCTAAAACCTTTCTCGAGAACCACTCTATTTATTGGTGAAAACAGTATGAAAATCGATGCAATAGTTTTTGAGTTTATCGCGAACAGATAGACAAACGTGGTGGAGGACTTTGTTTTATAATATGTAATTAAATTTTCAGAAACTTGTAGGAAAAGTGACAACAGGTCCCGAAATAACAAGCAGCTCACAGGAAGAAGAGTCCTCAGTTACAGAAAATGAAGTGGCAAATTCAGAGGCATCATCTTCAAGTGCTGTAAGTACTATAAAAAGTATTCAAGAAATTTCACTAGGACAAAAAAGTAATAATTTTTTTAAGTTTAAGTCCTAGCTAGTCAGTATGGAGGCCTTGTACATTGGACTTTTTCCAGAGCAACAATAATAATAATAATAGAAATGACATTATACAAAATGTTCATGGTATTAAATTATCCTGTTAATAAAAATTTGTAATCAAAAATATTTAAAAAACTAATGTATTACACAAGTCTGTGAAATTTTTTTTTGAAAAGTTTTTTGTTAAATGGTTAATATTTGTTTTAATTATCTTAAAAATAATAGAAAACGGTATTCATATGATATGTACCACGTCATATTTATCAGATTTAGATGATATAGTATTTGGAACAAAAGAATAAAACAAAAATTTAATAAAATGAATGAGAATATTTTGTAAAGTTTTATTGAGTCTATAGCTATTAAAATACAACATTGAGGTATACTTAAAGAAAATATGTAAATAATAATAACGTTTTCTTTTTGAAAAAAAGCTGCGTTTTGTTGGTTTTCGTTTATGAATTTTTATTTCATCTCTGTGTATCATCCAGCTTTGCTTAACTATTGTATATTGTCCGCAAATATAGCAAAATATATTTGGATTGTTTTTGCAACTCCGTGGAGCCATAGTTACAGATTTAATAAAACAATCTTTTACTACACTTTTTTTTTTCAGACGGTTTAAACCACTATGATTAGTCATAGACTTACATAAAACTTTTTTTTTGTTAAAACTTTTTCTCACAGGGGAAAGGTAGGTTAGTAATAATAGACTATAGAATGGTTGGTCATAGAGTATAAAATAGGAATATAGATCATGGAATCAATTTTGTAAAAAAGAAACAAGGGAATTTACCGATCTAGCGAACTATTATACGAGTATATTTATCTATATGCAAAAAGAATGTGATGTGATACGTTAAAATCAAGTTTATATTTGCTATATACAGACCAACATCTACATGTTTGTGATGAATTTATTTAAAAAACATTTTCATCGCAGACCTGTGTTATTATTCTTAATAATTATTCGTAATAATATTCATAAATACATGAGAAATATGCTCTTGTGATGAGACAGTGCAATTGTTGTATAAGTCAGCTTGCCCTACATTTCTTTTCTGTTTGTAGAGGTCAACGATCGGACCACCTCCTGCATCTAAGGGTCTATTTCGTTGTTTGTGCTGCAAGAGTGGAAGGGCGGAGAGGCTGCCGTCCGCGCGTATGTTGAATCACCTGCGATACTTCCATTCAAATGTTCTCATTGAGGTAATTCCAACACTCCATATTATTTTTCCATACTAAGCAATTTCTTTTTATCTTAAAAAAATAAAAATAGTCATCGTCGCCTATAATACAAGCAAAGCCATGGGTGCTGCAAGTGCGCAGCCGACCATAAGGGATAATAATAGGAACAGATAAGGAAATGGGCCACTGGCGTACCTTCTCACCGAAACACAACAGCACACATGCTGATATTTCATAATGGTTTTCTGTAAAGAGGTGGTTACTGTTACCAGCCGGGCTGCCCAAATGACTGCGAAATGCATTGTGCCCTGCTACTGTTTGCCAACTATGAAAATTTCATTTCCAAAGTTAGCTGTAAATCGAATCTGGGATCATAAGACAGAGCTTTATAGCAAGCACCTTAACCACTTCCAAGGGCCTCCTCAGAATATGTTTAATTTCGTTACTTTATATCATAATCAGATTAGATTATACTGAATGTTTGAATGACATTATTTGTATGGCAGGGAAAGTCTGAAGAAGGACATTATAATCAAACATGGCAGTTTACACCTGGAGGCAGTGACCGTATTGTGACAGCTATCAGGGTGTCTGATATGGGAATATTCTTCTTCGTTATCGAGTTCAAGAGTGAGTCCTTAATAATTAATAGGTTAAACTAACATAATTTATTTAATTAACACATTCTCTGTCCAATGGACCACATTTGATACATTGTGTGTTTGTATCAAATGTGATACATTTTTTTTTTATGTTAAGGTCGACAGACAGGCTGACGGTCAACTTGATGGTAGGTGGCTACCGTCGCCTATAACACAAGCAACGCCATAAGTGCTACAAGTGCGCTGCCGACCATAGGATTAAGGATAAGGGAGGGGTGGGGTAATGGGCTCTGGCATCCCTTACTCACTCGCCGAAACACAACAGCACATATGCTGTTATTTTGTTTGTGTGTTTGTGCCAATTTAAAATTTGAATTTTATGTTCCCTTGTTACACCAATACAGTTGAATACAGTACCTTTTGTTCCAACATGATTTTTTTTATTATAAGAGTTCATCTGAGTACAACAAATATGATTTTCTATACTAATATTATAAAGAGGTAAAGTTTGTATGTGAGTAGTCTTCAAAAATACTCATCGGATTTAAAAAAGATCTCACCAACAGTTTAAATGGAACATTTTTAACCTTATAAAGTAATGAACCGAAAATGGTGAAAATTCGACATACTGCTCTTAAAAATACTTGTGATGGCTCATTCTTTTTATAGCTATAAAAAGATAGCAATAATTTTGGTTTGGTTTTGGTTTGACAATGATAATATTATGTATTAAGTCGATTGTTGCTCTTGTGCCCTATGCCTTTTATTGGCTCTCTGCCTCAATATGATGTTATTGAATAATGACAGCTGGCTCTCTGTACGCGTGGGTATCAATGGCGGAAGAGATTGCGGTGGCTCGGGAGTTCTCTTACACTGTCTCCATACTGGGCAACGATCGCGAAGCATTATTCTCTGACAATGTAAGTACATCTTCATGGCCCAGAAAATATATTTAGAAACACGAATATCGCGATGTTTATTGACTGTCTTATACGTAAGTCCCTTGCCTTATACGTAAGTCAATATCTGCCTGTACCCAATTAGCTTGAAATTTTCAAAAATTTCCAACATTTCAAATTTTGAATTATTATTAATTTTTCTGGTACGTTATCTTTTTCTAGATTGAAAAATTATTTCGATTTTGGAAATTTCAAATCGATATTTTAATTTCTAAAGGACGCTTATAATATTTTAACTTTTAAAGTAGTGTTAAATCACACCTAAAAACCATTTTTTAAATAAATCAAAACTATATACATAAGTTTGGTGGTTGCGATTGGCAGGTGTTTTCGGTGAAAACGTGCGAGGGCGCGATGAAGGCGCGCGGCCAGTGTTTGTCCGTATCTGGAGCGAACGGGCACGCGATCACGAACGCTATATCCGTTAGGGCCAAGGTGAGCTTGCGCCGCGCACCGTCCGACATCCTCGGCCAGAGACTCCCGCCGAGGGGCATAGTGCGAGTCGCGAGCCGAGTGCGCGAGTCGCCTAGTCCGTGGGTGGTCGACTCGCCGCCGCCCGAATACGAGCAATCACCACCCGACCACGAAGAGTGGCCGCTCGACTTAGAACCTTTTCTGCTGGACCTTGAAGATGATGTCACGCGGTTGTCGCGCGCTTTCGCTCACTTGGGTCACAGGGACGTTGCGCACTCTTTAATGCACACCGGAACTTTCGCGCCTCCGCAAGCGCCTCCTCCGCTCGAACGCCGCCCGATTCCGCCCCCCGCCTCCACACTGCCCGCTCCCTTAGCCCCCGAGCCCACACAAAATATATCCCGCAACGCGAGGCGGCGAATGCGTGCACGACTGCGAGCAGCCCTCAACGCAACGGAAGCTCCGTCCTCAGTGGAGGCCCCGCCTCCGCCCGAAGTCGATAATATGCGACACGTCGTCGTCTCCCCGGAGCCTACAGACGGACCGTCGACCGCTTCACCTCACCAACAGAACGGCCAGGTGAGAACCAACAAAAAGAAGCGTCGTCGCCATCGATAAGCGCGTATTGTAGCAAAATAGACACGGAGAGATCGATTGAGCTTTCCCATTTCATCTAACGTAGAAACGGATAGAAAAGTGTGACACAGGTCTAAGATACAACAGAAGAGCATATGTTATTTAATTGCGACAAAACCTATCTGGTAGATGATTAAATGGATTGCGTAGCTAAATCGCGTACCGATGCTGTTAAATAATATAAACTATCAATGTAAGTATTATCTACCAGATAGATATATAACTCTTATACCGTATCTTGAAAAGCGATCGTGCGGCCAGAAGTTGTCTCTTTCTAGAGAGTGGTCGGTTTCATGCGGGTATTGCTCGGTCCATTCTCTCTATGGCTATGTCTATGTGTAGCACGAAATGTTACGTTAAGTCTTGTCTATTTAGATTGAACGCCAAATAGGTTTGCGGTCGTCGAGACGCGTTACCAACCGTAGTTGCCCGCCGTCCTTTCATGTAACATGAAACGCCTTGAAAAGTAAAAATTAGAATATTATGTCCAACAAGGATTTAATAAATCGAAAAAGTTTGGTTACTCATCATTGTTTGCATGAAGAAATTGCAGATTAATTCAGGTCTGTTTATGTATAAAGCGAGTCTCACACTATGCAGTTATGGTAAGATATCTGAGCTGAGCTCAGCTGTAAAACGCACAGCGCAGATAATAATTTATATTTATCACAAAGTATCTGTAGGCACCGACCGATATCGAAAGATGGTGACAATATTATTCGCATAAACAAATGAAGACGTGACGTGTAAGCCCACGTTCGTGTTAAAAGCGTTGACATCTGACGTTTCGGATAGACCAAATGACTTCTAGGCTGTGTGTTCAAACGCGGGCGCTTTTTTTCGTCGGGAGTTTTATTATCCGTCTATGCTCCATTTTAAACTCCGAGCTCCGAACGCTTAATAAAACTCGTGCGAACGTGGGCTTTTGTCGCATTTTTGGGTTTTTTTCGTTTTTTGCGTTGATGAAGGTAATATCTCCATATGAATGATTACAGACCCTAAAAATTGACGATTGAAGACATTTTTGGTAAATAAAAAGTTGGAAAAGGTGTTATGTACAGTTAATTTTAAAAAGCAGAGTGCAGAAAAGTTTACTTTTGTTAATGGAAAATGCTATGTTCTTTTTTTTTAAATTAAATAATAGAAGTGTTTAATTGCTATCATAACATTAATATTTTAGGTTGTTTACACAAGTTTGTATCGTAATTTAGTACGAAAATCAATTCCGTGGCGACTTATCTCAAAAATTAAAAGTAAAACTAACCTCGATTTATTCAAAATTGGAATTATGCGACAAACCACCTTCATCCACTCACGTCTTCAAATATTTCTCTCTTTCTGTCAATCTGAATCTGTCGCTCTATCCACAGTCGTCTCCTTTTAGTAAACGCTAATGCAACACGCGCATAAAATTCAAAATCAGAATCCTCTTCTGCACTAGCTATCTAGCAAATCCTAGCAAATCTAGTTCTGACTAGCTGTCTAGCAAATCCAGAAGATACGCCAACTCATTGTGACAACGTATAAACAACGGAATATATCATTTCGCATGTATTTACCATATCTGCATAGTGTGTGATACTTTTCCAGAAGTTTTTTTACTCAGATACTATCGTATCTGCCTAGTGTGTGACTCGCTTGATTCGTACCCTGTAAAGATAATATAATATGCTTGAGGAATGGGTACAGGTATTGCCACCATCGTGTAAGTACAGTGATGAGTAGGAAACGTCAAAAGTGATCACCGAGTCTCCTTAGTTATTCAGGCCGACATTTTTCAAGTTCATTTTAAAAATAATATTAAATTTTGATGTAATCATTTCTACGGCGAATGCTCAAGATGATTTTTATTTATTTTCTGACCCTTCATCAAAGGTGTCATTATATCGTCTGTTTTCGGGAGCGTCTTACCCGATATATTATATAAATGTGGTCTGAGCAATTGGACGATTTTGGTTTTGATTCAATATTGATATTTGTTTTGATGTTTCCTACTAATGTCTGTGTTTCTCGTTTGAAATTGACTCGACAGCTGCAAAGTTATGTGACGTCTCATTTACTTGTTATAATAATAGAAATAATATTTAGTGTTAAGTATTCGATGTTGATTCAATGTAATAAAATAATTGAAGGTTGCTCCGACTGAGGTATTATTTAGTTTCCACGGGGAACATATGTTTTTTTTTACTTACCATTTAAAAATAATATTTTAAATGACTGTCCTGTGACAAGCATTTTTTAATGTGCTGTGATAACAATTATACAAGATTATTTTACACTGCCGTGTCGTGTGGTGTTAATGTTTAAAAGGGAGGTTCCGTCTAGAGTACCTTAGTATGTTCCCCGGGGCATTGATTCATTTTTAGATTAATACCGCCTATTGCGGTATAATTCATTGTTGTTTTAAAGCATTTTTATTGGGTAATTTTAAATTTGACATGTTATCAACTAAATGCTTAAAAGTATAGGAAGAAGATGCATAATACATATAAGTATATACATTGCAACAAAGTTATTGACGTACCTCATTGTGTGTAAATAAAAAAAATGTAAGAATTAGCTAAAACTATGATTAATAAATTGCAAATATGAAATATCTTTTTTTTTTTCACCTTTGGTTATTTGATTATAAGTTTTGAAAAGGAAGAAAATTAAATCATGAACATTATTGATTTCGAGTAGTTGGAATTGAAAACCCACAATTCGAGTTTTTAGAAATAAGTTCGAAATAGATAAAACTAGAAGTTTTAGATATAATAATTTATCAGTATATAATTAAATTTTGTTAGGGCCGCGCGCTCCCTGCAAATTTTGTTGGTTGCTTTAAAGTTGTAAGTAAACCAAATATTTCAATATAAAACTTTATCAATACTAATAATAAATCTGTAAGGGTTGGTCATGGAGTAAGTTACTTTGTTTTCAGAGATATAGTGTTTATAGGCTCAATTTAAATTGTCAATTTAGTTTCAGTATCGTGCATAGATACTGAAACTAAATTGACGATTTTTAGAATTTTTTACTGTATGTAAATATGTATGTATGTTCCTCCATAACTCTTAAACGAATTAACTGTTTTTCATGAAACTTGGTAGATAAACATTTAGATGTACGGGACACAGGATAGGCTACTTTTTCTTTTTCAACGCGGACGAAGTCGCGGGCGCCATCTAGTTTTATAATAATATAGTATAATTTTTAACCTTTTCCTAGTCGTTGTAGACCGAAACACTCGATACATTTATTTTAAAAAAATGACACCTTTTTTCCAAGATTTTTTCTCGAAAACCATTTTTTTGCATAAAAAAAATTCAATTGCGAAAAAAATAAAAATCAACCACATGTAGTTTTAAGTATAAATAAATAAAAAGATAAATTTTGATTTTTTAAAATACATAACTGTTTTTCTAGTTAATATCCATAATTAAAAAATTTGACTTTTTTTGAATATCTGAAAAAAATCAAAATTAAAAAAAAATAAAAACTACATGTAGACTTCGAAAAAATCTTCAAATTTCTTTTTTAAAATTTATTTTTATCATCAAAAAATCTAAAACGAATTTCAAAAAATTAAAAATAACCACATTTAAAAAGTCGATTTATATTTACTATAAGTAAATAAGTCGAAATTAATTTTTAATAATTCAATAATTTTAGAGAGCTAATACAAAATTATTTTTGATTATAAAAAATTATTTATCCAAAAAAAAATTTTTTTTGAAATTACCCACATGAAGATTTCGAGTCAAGGAACGACATCCATTTTTAACATTTGCAGTAACTTTATTCTTTCTCTAAATATCCCTAGGCAAACCTTCTTTTTGTCGGATGTCCGCTAGATTCAGGGTCATCTTATTTATACAAATGTTTCGTTTTCTCTGGTTCATCAATCAATTGTAATCAAATATTATTTACAATAAATACCTACGCATTCGCTTGTGTCTTTTATTCAGAACTTTGCAGTCTTTGCATCTAATAACAAATAAACCACGTTTATTCTATTTTTTGCAAAAAAAATCCTTTACCCGCTCGTCATATTCCTTTGAACGCGTTTAGGTCATGAATTTAATTTCTTTTTTTAGTGGTTATTTATCTAATAAGGCGATCTTCTAGTAGATCTGTTGTGAACTAACTGGTGCTACTCCTTGAAAATCTAGTGCCAGATTAAGGGCCTCTTTCACAAACTACATGTAAAGTGTTGATTAGTTACTTTTAGAAATCATTTTCTGTTATTTTTTATTATTATTTTCTATTTAATGTTTGGTACGTTTACCGTACAAAGGTAGGTATATCAGCTCCATTATTACCGGTGACTTTAAATGACAGTTTGGCCTACTTGACGTTTGTGAAAGAGGCGCTAAGTAAACTAATTTAAACGTAAATCTAGCCTATCAATACTAATATTAAATCTGTAAGTGCAGGTATTGTATGTTCCTCCATAAACGAATTAACTGATTTTCATGAAACTTAATTAGTAGATAAACATTTTAGACGTTTAGTGATGTCCGCATGATAGGGATATTTAGAGAATACACATTTCTTCATGTTTCAAAAGTCAAGTGGACACAAATAAACTTATTACAGTCCCTAAGATCTCAAACAGACACAAAGCGGGCGGCGGGCGCGTCTAGTTTTAATATACTGGGTCGCGCTTATGGACACAATTATTAAGCGCGACCCAGTTTGGGACCAAAGACAAAAAGAATAAAACTTAACAGACACTATCGTAGAGGGAGTATAGACTAGAGTAGTCATTAGAATAATAATAGTCATGAAAACGAGACGCATTTATGCTTTATTACCTTAGAGGGAGCGAGACACATTATTAAAAACAAATCTCTTGGTGGATAATACCTACGAGCACTTTGTTTTTTGCCGATTTTCATATTTCAAGCATTTTTCAAAGTTCCTGGGTATTGTGTTAGGTGTAGTACGTGTTGCTGAAAGTGGTGATAATGGTGAACTGTTGCATTTTAGGCTGTAAAAGCCGATCAGAGCGAAATGTTGAAAACATAACCTTTCATATGTAAGTGCTTTATTTTTTGGTTAAATGCAATAATTTTTGCGTGCATGTTTAGTAAACATCTAATTTATGTCTTGTTATAAATGTTTTACTGTTTTAGATGATATTTTTATCATTTTTCTCTACGGTATGTACTATGTTTCCATCCTTATCGAGTGTACGCTCACCGCTTCTCTAGTCTATACTCCCTCTACGGACACTATTTACTTGTCTATGGATTAAAAATACGCAAACGTCAAAATTAGTTCCCGTACTTACGCACGGCGGCGCTTCAAAATGGTACACGAAAGTATCTGTAATTTGTATGGGATAACCCATCCAGAGGTATATTAGAGATCAGTACACAGGATAAGCTTTTTTTTTTTTTCTTTTTCAACGCGAACGAAGTCGAGGGCGCCAGCTGGTTGTTAATATTATTATAAGGAATTTGTTAGTAGATCCGCAATAGCTTGAAATTATGAAGAGTAAATTATTATTAATTTATAATTAACTATACCTGAAGAAAATAATATATATATTAATAATTGTAAGGTTATGTTTCCTTAAGGTTGAACAAAAATTTTTTATAGGAGGAGATAAACAGGAAAATATTTTACGCTCACCGATGTGCCGATACTGCTGTCATCTGTCGTTGAGTAGCAGCCATGCAATATCGCGCCATCTATTAACATTAACAGATAAGAGAGTGATTATCACTACTGTCTCGCATTTGAATTATTATTTTATCTATTCAATTATAGTTCATGGATAATGAATGGATGGAAGTGCATTTGACTTATTATTATCTATTCAATTATAGTTCATTCATTCGTTCATGATTTGATATTCATCAGTGTTGCCAAGTTAGCCATCATTTTTTGGCTATATCTGGCAACTTTTGGGATTGCGCTAGCCATAAATATCAAATATTATTGGCTAAATATTTTAGCCACTGTTTTGGCAACTTTTAATTATTGGCAAAGTGTAAAATCACAGCAAAATAAAAAGTGATATTTTCCCGAAAAATAACACTTGTCTTCACTCATCTACATAATAATACCTATTTCTGAACGAACATTGTCTATTTATGACGAAAAAATTGGTAAGTTGATGTAATAATGGTTCACAATAAACCTATACAAATTGGATACCTCTTTAAATATTGTACAATTTTGGATTCAAATCAAAAATTATAAAAATACAAGCGGTGAATTTGTATGACAAAGCATAGAAATAAAATAAACTTAGATACACTAAATTCTTTATTACGAATAATAGACTATTTAAAAAAAATGCAGACATGTACTTCTTATCAAATACCCATGTTGGAGCAAATCGGAAATCAAGAAAAATATACTTTCCTTGTTTCCAAAGAATCGCAACCATCAATGTGAAAGGAGTAATTGGTCTTAGATGATTAAATAAAACGTTACAGTTTGGCCACTTTTAGCCACTTTTTAGGACATTAAATTTTTAACATTCTAGCCATCGAAGTACTACAATGGAATTTGCGTCACAAATTCCAAAGCGGCACATAAAAAGAACGCCTTTAACAGAATCATGGCGGACTCTTGCCTTCACGTGTCAATGGTAAAATTTAGTAACGATCAACTTCTACTATTTCATTTTAACCTGTAATGGGTTGACGTAAAGTCACATTTTCTTTAAATTACGTACTTATTATTATGTTTGTTTTGTTTTAAATGACAGTTCATGCTCTACGCATATGTCACTTTTAAATGTTCCATAAAATTCGTATTGTTTTGTATGGCACGCGTTCCATGTTGTAGAAGTTTGATGATTCTAGCACCTTTTTAGAAGTGTTTGGTCATTTTTTGTTTTACTGACTTGGCAACACTGATTGACATGACAATGACAATATAAATGAGGATATTTTTTACAAATTTCCCTTCTCCATCTTTTGTTTTAAGCTAGCATTAGCTTTAGTAGTGTATGTGTTTATTAAAAATTAAAATTGTATTAAAAATTAAAATACTATCAGAAGATTCAGAAGAATCGGTCTGTATAAAAATTTTATTTGAATTTGTTGCTTTGCAAAATACAAAGAAGATAGTCTAGTTGTAGTGTGTTTGTTGACAATTTGACATAGTCAGCAGTTACACCATACCATATCATAAAACAATGATACTTTGATGAAAGCAGTGTACTTGTGCAGTTGGTGATTTAGATTAAAACTTTTGTCGAAATATATAAAAGTTTCTGTGAAATCTATTTCAAGTAAGTTCTGATGCTCGTTGCCGCTAAATTTCAAATGTACTAATAACCTCTGGGCCCTATTTCTCAAAAGTATTAGTTTACTATCGTTGGGGAGCCATGATGCTAAATGTGTAGTCACTCGAGCGTCGTTGGGACTAGGCGTGTGTCGCTCTTTACTGAGTCGACTCAGTGAAACGCTTCTTTAAAGTGATCGACTGATTCGAATCAGTGGATCAGTTATCAGTCGATCAGTGAATCATTTGCATCTCGATCTCCAGATAGCTGAGAGCGTCCGATATCCGAATGTAACACTTTAAGACAACCGTTGAGCCACACCTGAGCATGACAAATTTAATATAATAAGTAGGTAATAAAACATCTGTTGATTTGCTTCCTGGGAACAATAGTTGAAGGCGAAGATTTAACGGTTCCTTGTAAATATTTGCCGACCCCGCTTTGTTCGTACGATGACACAGTGAAGATTGAAAGAAAACAGAATTAGACACACCACTGTGATCACAAAGAACATTCCGAGAGGCACTGAAAAAACTATTGAGCCCGAAGTCAGCCCCACCGCCCCCACCCAGCATGGTCAGTTTATATAAAAGGATTTTGTTTTATTTATTTATTATACTCGTATATATTATTATATGTTAGTTTATTAACTAAGTATAGTGTTGTAAGGTTGTATTGTAAAGTAGAGTTAAAGAAAGTGTAAAGTGTAAATATTTTAAGTCTCTAATTAAAAGGCATTTAATTTATTCATGCAAGCAAAGAATTCGTCGATGTGAGATCAGTGAGATAGAGAATCACTGACACAATTATTGACCTGAGATCCACCGATTCACTGATCGAAATGAAGCGATTCACTGAGTCGATTCTTTGCACTGATTGAGATGCACTGATTCGAATCTCAACGGTGATGCGTTTTTGCCACCACACTAGTTGGGACCTATTGGATTTTGAAGATTAGATTGTAGGAAGACGAAAAGGTTATATGAAGTTTTTCATTTCAGTGTTCAGCGTCTACAGGCTTTCAAAAATGTAAAAAAAATCTGTCACATGGACATACACGAGCGCGTCATATTCATAATGTATACGGTCCTCATGTCCCTGATGACGGATATATGTTAATCTGACGATTTGGGTGGTGGGTTCTCCCGTATGGAAGATTTTCATACCGACGGTTCGGCTTGATGTCCTGGTTGTGCTGATCCTTAATCTGACAATTATATGGAGGGGTTTTCTTAATCTGATGCTTTAAAAAATATATATTTCTTTTTCATTGGGGCTTAGAAGCGATAAATAATAATCCAAACTATTTCTTCAAAAATACTAGGAATTAATTTAAAACTCAACTTATTCATTCAAAAACAACCTTGATATGTGAAGATATGCAATTCAAAAGCTGTGTCGCGAGTCATTTTCCTCATTCATACGGCTGATGACTCACCACACAAGTTAAACATAATTCATATGAGATTGAGACCTGAAATTTTTGCTGTGGCAATGAATGTGCTAATGTTGTCACTTTATTTAAAGGAATTTTAATCTTTCTACAGGTTTTTCTATTTCTAGTTATCAATGGATGCTGTAGAGGTCGACATTGAACTCTTTGTTACTTGTAGACTATGTTTGGATGAGAAGGGAACATATCAAATAGTTCCATCTGTGCAAACACAAATTAAATACTGCTTTGATATAGATGTAAGTAATCATTTTATTAATTCGTTACTTGTTAATCACCACAGTAAGTTTAACATAGTAGTAGCTTTTATATTAATTAATTTATTTTTAATATTTTTTAATACATTTATACATGCTTAGGTAAAACCGTAGACATTACTTTATCTTGATTTGATCATTAAAAATATTTATCTAACAAATAAATATTTTTAATTCAGTTCATTATATGTTGGAACTAGTGCCAGCTATCAAGTTTTATTAAACTTAATCTGACATTTCGCTAATAAATAATTTTTACATAGTATAAAATAGTCACTCCCGCTGTCTGTCCCTCTATATGCACACTTAGATATTTTAAACCATACAGTGGATTTTAATAGGGTTTTTACTAATAAAAAGAGTGTTAAAGGAGGAAGGTTTTTATATATAACTAGCTGAACCCGGCCAATGCTTCGCTGTGGCTCAGTCAGCAAAGTTTCACAGTTGCCATAACAACAGTAAACATGGGAGAAAAGTATATAAGATTATTCCTCTGTTTAAATGCAATGTTATGGTGCCACCCGCATGGAATATTTAGCCTATGTCATCGCCTATGTCTATCCTGAAACTACATTCTAACTATTGGTGAAAGAATTTTTTAAATCAGATAATAAATTACTTTCAACAATTACCTTTTACATACAAACAAACATACATAAAACTTTACCTCTTTATAATCTTTATTATTACATAATATAAAACCTAAAACAAAGTTGCTTCCCGCTGTCTGTCCTTCTGTATGTACACTCAGATTTTTTAAACTATGCAATGGATTTTCACTATTGGAGGGAGCGTTAAAAACGTTCCTCGTTTTTTATATATAATTTTATATATATTGCATATTGCATCATTTTTTTATATATTGCAGCAAAAAAAAAAAATACACCCATTCGAAGCCGGGAGCGAGTCGCTAGTTTTAGTATAGATAAAGTTAGGTATGTTTTCCTTATCAAATTGTCTGTTGACCTTAACATCCTTACATATTATAAAAAAAGTCCTCCGCCGCGTCTGTCTGTCTGTCTGTTCGCGATAAACTCAAAAACTAGTCCACCGATTTTCATGCTATTTTCACCAATGGACAGAGTGGTTCTCGAGGAAAGTTTTACTATATGATTTACAAATTTAAGCGGGCGAAGTCGCGGGCAGCAGCTAGTAAAAAAACAAATTGCTTAATAAACCAAACCAGAGTGAAACCAGAGTATCTGTTTAAGAAATTGAATTGGCGTGATCCTTCCTCTGTTTGCAGGCGTCCGGTGAATACATTGAATGTTCCCTTTTGCTCGACACCAGCTTTCAGTGGTAGCTTCCGATACTTGGCTTCTAAGTGTTGGAATAATATTCCTCCTCCCCTTCGTGATCTCAAGTCTAAATTTGCTTTCAAAAATAAATACACTGCTTTACTGATTGAGAAACAAAAAAGTGAATGAAGTCTTGAGCCAAGTATTTGATTTGATTTTGTGGCATGTATGAGCGATAACTGGGGAAGACCTGATAAGGGGTAGTGTTCTGTTACTTATAGAATGTAGTAAATTCCTGCAACAATAATGTTATAACGACGCACATTCCGCCGGCGTGAAGTTTCAAGTAGGACTGGCGTAAAATCAGCGCTGTGCTTTGCATCAGCTTATGCTGAGCCAGATACCTTTTTGATGCCATGACGCACACTCATAGTTATTTTATTTAAGCATATATTCTCATTTATATGTAAAAAATGTATGTATTTTATTTGTTATCTTTAGATGTATTCGTGTGTGTCATGTGTATGCAAATAAATGTTTTCTATTCTATTCTAAATTTATGAAGCCTGAAGCAAACCGATAACTATCGACCGATAGATATTTTCTTTTTGAAAAGACTACCGTCAATCATAGAAATGTTATTCAAACACAACAAACTACAAAGAAAAATCCACTATACTAATATTATAAAGAACGAAAGAAGATTTGTATGTTTGTAATGAATAAACTCAAAAACTACTAGACCAATTTAAAAATTCTTTCACCTATAGAAAGCTCTCTTATTAGCGAGTAACATAGGCTAAATTTTATAAAGTTACGCTGGCGAACTCGCGTGCAAATTAAATAATATTAATAACGTTAAGTTATGAAATCATCATATTGTGCAATACTTGGGGTCGCGACACGGCTCATGAGTGTGCGTCAAAATACAAAGAATGCCCGATAAACAAAAAATAAATCCTTCTATTTCAGCGCACTTGTAGCGCTTATGGCGTTGCTTGTGTTATAGGCGACGGTGGCCACCTACCACCAATTGGACCGTCAGCCTGTCTGTCGACCTTAACATGAAAAAAATATAAAACGAATTCTTATTAAAACTGTCTAATTGACAAATTTAATAAACAGTGTAGTGTAACAGCGCTGTGCGCTGCCGATCACAGCAGGATTAAGGATAAGGAAGGAATGGGATAATTAAACAGTATAAGGTATCAATAAGGGCCTCTTTCACATACTACAAGTAAAGTGTGGATTAGTTACTTTTAGAAATAATTTTATGTTTTATTAAATTATCCACTCGGATTAGCGCATCCTTCGATAGGCGTATTTTTTTTATTATTTTCTTTTTAATGTTTCGAACTTTTACCGTACAAACAAAGGTATATCAACTCCAACGTCCCCGGTGACCGGTGACTTTAAATGACGGTTAACCTACTTGACAGATGGTGAAAGAGGCCCTAATTTTAATAACTTCACTATAGTAGTTCTGTACATCTATTTTTTTATTATATTGTTACTTCTTTAAAACATTTTATCTAATATATAATGTAATCTTGATGATTTCCATTATGAT
This sequence comes from Synanthedon formicaeformis, assembly GCA_945859745.1. NCBI lineage: Eukaryota > Metazoa > Arthropoda > Insecta > Lepidoptera > Sesiidae > Synanthedon > Synanthedon formicaeformis. Next base: position 5,557,373 of record OX243958.1, on the reverse strand, counting down.
ATGTTATTATTAGCTGGTGCCCGCGACTTCGTCCACGTTTAAAAAAAAACAATGATGGGCTAATGCACATCAGTTCATTAGCACGACTAGCAGCGACTCTTACAGGTCTAACTTTCCTATCAGTGTCCGTGTTTTTTATGGATCTTCTCGATGTGACGATTTAGTGACTTAACGGAAGCATGATAAAGACCACACGTTTTGCATGTTCGACTTGATAGCCTCATTTTTCCCTTGGACAAAAATAATCGTAGGGCATTTGCAGGAAATCTTTGAGTGAAGCACTTAAGCGTAGAGCTAAATTAACGGGAAGATTAAGTAATTGCCCTCCTTCATTCAAAACCAAGTCATCAACTGTTTGTTTTACTTTTACGGGTGTTGGAAGAAACCTGTTGTCTAGTAATCTAAATAGGCCACTTCTTGGACGACAGCATTCTGTATTTCTACATTTTACAATTTGAAGCAAGTATTGGCTTTCACGCACATGTTCTGAATACCATTTAATGTCTGGAAAATGAGGAAGATCTTGTTCACCTGCCCCAACATATTTTGCAGTAACATTATAGCCATCAATTTCCATTGAACTCCATTAATACCAGCATAAACAGATGGTATTAATTTATGACGCTCAGCGATTACCCAATCGTGATCAGGCAATTTGATTCTATATTCCATGTGCATTAGAAGAGGTGCTTGCTTATTTGCCGCAGTTACGCCAATAGGGACTCGAGCTTTATCTTGAGATATGAAAAAACTTGATCTGGTCCAAGTATGGATGCTATGTTCTCTAAATAATGGATTGATGTTTCAACGAACTTGCTATCTAAGTGGTTCTTGTGGTGATCAGTTTGACTGTCGATACATGTCTTCGTCCCTCTGCAGAATTAGATTTTCTGGGAATCAAATGAAGATATGTCCCACTGCGACTAATGTCAAATCCAATTTTACGTAATTCTTGTGTGAGTTCATCAAGAGTTTTACGCTGCGAATAGATTCCGTTCGTCTTCTATCATCTGCTGCACTCCCAAATAAAGCTATATCCGCAATTGTTTTCAATAGTGATTGTTGATTGCTTTCTAGACTAGGACGTCCCACTGAATCCCTCAGAGATAGTCTTTTTTTCATACCATCCCTGTGTTTCTTCTGGGCAACTGCGTTTTGAATCTTCCTGTTTAAAGACTGTTTTTATTTCCTCGCGCAACTTAATGATCTGTTTATCAACTTCAGCACGGCTTGGCATAGTATCTGGCAGAATACAAAGCATTCAGATTTTTTTCGAGTAGAGCAATCTTATTTTTCATAGCTTCCTGAGAAGGTTTTGCTCTCTGTTTATCTGAATTTTCATTATTTTCGCATTGCTGTTGTGATTCATTACCGGGTTTTATTTTATCTTCTTCCTGTATTTTATTATTTGTATCTGGCTGTAAAAACTTTCTATGGGTTCTGCTAAAGATTCTCTTATTAAGCTACATAAATACAAAGTATACAATAAAAAACTGCATTTAAATCTTCAAATAACACCCTGTATTTTGTGACCAATTGACGGAGTCAATCATAAGAAATAAATCTATACAATGAATTTTACCTCTATACTTTGAGATATATAGGCCATAATATTTTCTAATCATAAAACGTCTAAATTATTGTTCCAAAATGTAAAGAGAAACTTTGACGATTTCTAATATTTCTAGTACTCATAGGTACCTAAAATGATTTCGTCACTCACCTTGGAAAAAAATGTAGTAGATTGAATTTATTAGTCGCCGCTTGCAATTCTTCTTCAATTCTCTTAGATACAATAATATCTAGTTCCTTGTCGGACTTTTCTTGTAATTTATAATTTCGCCACACTTCGTTAACTAACTTTTGTACATTTTGTACTTTCGTATTTGTATGAGATTTTTTAAAACTTTCAATCAATTTTTGGTATAACTTGGATTTGTCTGTTTGAAACGACATCTTATTTAAACATTAAACTTTGGCTAATTGAATCAACGGTAAAACACAAATGTTAACTTGCTTTGCTATGCTTACAATACGTCTACTCGTTATAGTATCCAAACGAAACAATATGGCCCAGGCGGGTTAGCATTTAAGCTTACATTAATTCTAGGTAGCGAATTCTTTTCACCCACCTTCAGGCGGGTCTAGTGTGAGTGTAAAACAAGAATCTCGACCATTCTCGAGGTGAGCTACGCCAGTTATCGTGATATTAAGGCGTAACAAATATTCGCTTACAACTTCGTTATTTTTGACCGTACGACAAAAATGATACGGACTAATATTGTTCTTTAGGCAATTCTCTATAAAATATTTCTTACACATTTTTATGTACAATCTATATTTTTCGAGATAAATGAAAAAAAAAAAGGGGTAAAATAAATCGGCGACGATATTCGATTGGTCGCCATGGGTGTAGATCCGTGGTCGTCAAATGCGCTTGCGGCCCGCGCACGGGTTTTGTGCGGCCCGCTACAAAGTTTAACAATTTAATAGTAAAAATTAATTTGGCAAATTAACTAAAAGAGCACTCTAAGTGAACGGGTGGGGGACAATCACGGCAACGGCGACTCTGCCGCCCCGCGCTCTATCCCCGCTATCGCCCATCCGCTCAGTGCGGTCAGCATATTTGTTTGTTTAGTTTTTTATTAGGTACATATATATGTACCTAATAAATATAGCTTTATATGGGAATTGATGTGAATACATAATAATATTATGTATTCACATCAATTCCCATATAAAGCTACATACGTTGGTAATATAATAATTGGGCAGTAAACACCAAGAAACACTATATTATAGTTCTGAAAGGCAGATTATTTTCAATTAACTGAATAAGATATTCGGTCGCTTTGAAATCAATTGATAGTTAATTGAATTGACAAATAAATGACTTCAATGTTGCTTTTGCCATTCAAAATCTACGGGGAAATCGCATTTTGACAGCTTATAAAAATACGTCTATTGATTGGTGGTGTTAACTACCCAATCCACGAATGTGCGGCCCGCAATGATACCTCACGATGTTCTATGTGGTCCTTAACCAGAGAAGTGTGACGACCACTGGTGTAGATCCTTAAATATTGGTTCTACGAAAAAAGTCGTAGAAAAAATAAAAAAGTTAATAATAAAAAAGATATGTTGAACAATATATTTTACCCCTTTCTTTCATTTATCTCAAAAAATATTGATTGTACGTAAAAATGTGCAACAAATATTTGTATAGAATTGCATAAAGAACAATATTATTCCTTATCATTTTTTGTCGTACGGTCAAAAATAACGAAGTTATTGTATAATAAGCGAATATGTGTTACCCCTTAAGAATAGTCGAGATTCTTGTTTTACACTCCCACTGGACCCCCTAAAGGTGAGTAAAAAGAATTCGCTACCTAGAATATAAGTGAGCTTAGGCCCGATTTTCGTCCAACTTGACTGTAGTAATACACTGACAGAGGAAATTTAGACAAGTGAATAGCGCGCGGTAATTCCCCTACTATACGTATCCTATTTTACGGCCCCTTTAGTTATCTTAATTTTAGATTATCCCTCGATAAAAGTACTTTTTTTTGTGGATGAAAGGTACCCTATGTCCTTTCCGGTATGACTGAAAACGTGTATGCAAAATTTTATGATGATCGATTGAGTAGTTACGGCGTGAAAAGTTAACAGACAGACAGAGAGTTACTTTCACATTTATAATATTAGTAAGTATGGAGTATGGATAAGTATGGATTTTATTATGTTGCAGATTGATACTTTCGACGGATTACCACAACTACTGTGTAAAAAATGTAAAGACGTACTAAATTACTTTTATGCCACAAAATCTAAATATCGAGATATCCAGAATACTTTAAAAGATAAACTACAAAAGAAACCACCCGTGAGTACAATTTTCTTTAATCAATATTGTACTTAATGTCCAGCCGCTGTTAATTTTCCCATTTGACGGTTCGTGAAGGACGTCCGGGATAACTTTGAAGCGGCGAGCTCATTATAGTATAAGAGGTGGCAACGTTTTCGAAAGAGAATTTCAGGTCAGCTGGTTTTTTGATATGTCGTCTCTCTTGCCCTTTCGGTTAGGATCTGGGCAGTCTGGCTAGCGGTAGCGGTTGCGTTTGCCTGTGCGCATCCTATTTGTGCGGGTAATATACTGACTTTTAAAATCATTTTATGAAGGTTCAATTTGCATATTTTAGCTTAAGATAAGTTTAACAAACATCAATCTCTTATTGCCAGACATTTTTATCGTTGCTAATAATGAGCCAGACGCGAATTTTGATTTCATTTTTATTAAAAAATTAAGTTATTTCAGAATGTCTGTCATTTTAATATTATGTTGTTTAAGTATGAACAGACCTAAAAATAATTTGCCAGACATTAATTCAGTTGCTAAACCATGAATCAGAACGATTAAAGTCCTGAAAATTCATACAGTAAAATCATTTTATGAAGGTTCAATTTGCATATTTTAGCTTAAGATAAGTTTAACAAACATCAATCTCTTATTGCCAGACATTTTTATCGTTGCTAATAATGAGCCAGACGAGAATTTTGATTTCATTTTTATTAAAAAATTAAGTTATTTCAGAATGTCTGTCATTTTAATATTATGTTGTTTAAGTATGAACAGACCTAAAAATAATTTGCCAGACATTAATTCAGTTGCTAAACCATGAATCAGAACGATTAAAGTCCTGAAAACTCTTACAGTATGATTCTACTGGTCAGAGAGAGACAGTTGAGTGCTCTCAGCTATAGATGGGTAAGCACTGTAGTATTACTCAAGTCAGAGTAAATACTCAGTAAAAACTATTTAAGTACTTTTTTTTTTTACTTTATACTCAGTATTACTACGAAAACTTAATGAGCTATGGCTATCGTTCATTACCACGATTCATCATTAAATGAAGGATTAACGCGTGATGATAATTATTATTATATAAAATTGTTAGGTACAATGTTTAAATTATCTATACTAATATGTAAAGCTGAAGAGTTTGTTTGTTTGGTTGTACGTGCTAATCTCAGGCTGTCGGGCTAGGCATCGCGTTGGCCACTATCTACGAGCCCGTAGGTTTGTTGAAAAAGTATCGATATTTTTAATTAGATATATTGACATTTTTCCTCGATATATCGACGTCGATATTGATATTTTATAAATGAAAATTAATACCGTTTTATATTTCCTAATTATAGTTTTTTAATAGAACACTAGCTGTTGCACGCGACTTCGTCCGCGTAACTTTATAAAATATAGCCTATAACACTCGCTGATAATATAGCTTCCCACCAGTGAAAGAATTTTTCAAATCGGTCCAGTAGTTTCGGAGCCTATTCAATACAAACAAACAAATCTTTCCTCTTTATAATATTAGTATATATAAAAATTCAACAAAACAAAATGCAGGTGCGTCGGCAATCTTTTGTATCTACTTGTAGGTATCATCCATAAATGATAATTGTTTTGATGAAAAAAAATCTCTTGTATCCGTATGACTCATTTCTGTTTTAGTTTTAATGTTTGAACAAAAGCAATAAAAAATGTTCCGTGTTTACTTAGAGACCTTCTATCTAGTTGTCTTGTTTATCAAAGTTATCATAGTAGTACTATGTGAAATAGTTGTTATTCTAATATCCGTTAATTTACTATAAGGTTTGTAACCTCTGCTATGCCGCCGATGGGCGGTCTCGGCATGTGAGTATAAAATTGGCTTTTAACAATTTATAATTTAATTTTAATTTTAATTTATTTTTAATTTTAATTTTAATAAATTGACTATTAATTTTTACAATATAATTAATAAAGTCAAAAAATATCTAAAATAAGAATTTAGTAATTACTTATATGATGTCAAACAGGTGACATGTAACATAATTCTTTTGTTTTTTTTTTTTATATTATAGGTATTTCTTATTTGGTTAATAATCTTTCCTTGTGAGAAAATTAAGAATTTTAAATTAAGATAAACGCAAAATTCACTGCAATAATAACATAACTAGTAAATTATAATAATATGGTGTAGAGTTAACTTAGTTGTAACTATATCTAGGTAGAAAAAAATGTAGGTTTTTCACTCATCTTTACATACTTCTATGTATTCTTCTAATTTCCATGCAATTAAAAGGTTGTTGACATCGTCATCCATTAGGAATATTTGTAAATTATAAAATTTTTTTAGGCAATACGAGTTTATTAAATACGAGACGCAATGACTATCACGCTAGAAAGATTTGGACGAAATGAATGATTCGTTTTCACTTATAGGTAACCCATTTTGCTTTGCTAAGTATTTTTACTTAGTTAATATTTAGTAAGCTGTTTGTAAAAATTAGCAAATGTGTCATGGTAAAATTTACAATCGCACTTATTTAATAACAACAAAATATCAATGGCTATTTGTAACCGATTACGTTGTAGGTGGTAACAGAGATATATTGGTTAATTTTAACCAAAAAAAGGGTTAATTTTAACCCTTTTTAAACATATTTAAAATTACATACATAACTTGGTTAGATTTAACAATATTAAGTATTAAAATTTAAACAAGTCTGAATTGGTTCAGAATGCTAACAATTTTGTTTAAAAATTATTAAGTGCAATGTTAAAAATAACCAAGTATCCATAACAATGTTGACGTGTTAGATTATAACCAACTGCGCTTATATATTCTTAAACGAGTTTTAGTTAATTTTAAATAATCTGCCTTTAAACGAGCCAAAATGTTAAAGTAAAATTTTCTCAGTGTATCATAGCGACAAGAGTATTTCAAATAAAAAAAAAACTTTTAAATTTTCAATAATGTTGTTTGATTTCCTGCTATCTAATTCTATCTCATTTCAATTTTTTTTTATATTAAAATTTGCTAAATGCTAATAAAAAATAATATCCCTAATTTAAAAAATATTGAACTTACGCAATTGTATATCTATTGTATGTATATATAGATATACAGTTTACATAAGTCCAATTCATACTGTAAGAGTAGAATCATACTGTAAGAGTTTTCAGGACTTTAATCGTTCTGATTCATGGTTTAGCAACTGAATTAATGTCTGGCAAATTATTTTTAGGTCTGTTCATACTTAAACAACATAATATTAAAATGACAGACATTCTGAAATAACTTAATTTTTTAATAAAAATGAAATCAAAATTCGCGTCTGGCTCATTATTAGCAACGATAAAAATGTCTGGCAATAAGAGATTGATGTTTGTTAAACTTATCTTAAGCTAAAATATGCAAATTGAACCTTCATAAAATGATTTTAAAAGTCAGTATATTACCCGCACAAATAGGATGCGCACAGGCAAACGCAACCGCTACCGCTAGCCAGACTGCCCAGATCCTAACCGAAAGGGCAAGAGAGACGACATATCAAAAAATCAGCTGACCTAAAATGCTTTTTTTCCCGACGTTGCCACCTCCCGGACTATTACGACGAAATATTTCAACTTTACATTTTCACTAATTAAAACAAAATGTGATATAGTACGTACTTTTACAATAAATGTTAACGCGTTTAACTCTTAAACTTAACTGTTAGTTAATAATTAAGATTGCACTATTTTTTCGTAATTTCTCATATCCTTACTACGATGTGACAAGGTTACGTCAGGTGCCTATTTTTCTATAGATTTAGTGATGTGCCATGAAAATATTATAATCTGTCGATTAAATGCATCAAACTACAACATGGAACACGCGCGCCATACAAAACACTACGAATATTATGGAACATTTAAAAGTGACATAGTTATGCGTAGAGCATGAACTGTCATTTAAAACAAAAAAAAAACATAATAATAAGTACGTAATTTAAAGAAAATATGACTTTACGTGGTTCTACTATTTCATTTTAAACTCTAATGGGTTGCATTAGAGTTTAAAATGAAATAGTAGAAGTTGATCGTTACTACCTTTTACCATTGACGCGTGAAGGCAAGAGTCCGCCATGATTCTGTCAAAGGCGTTCTTTTTATGTGCTGCTTTGGCATTTGTGACGCAAATTCCATTGTAGTATTTCGATGATTAAATGAGTAAGTGAAATACATACCTACTATGAGTCAAAAAACTATGTTATAAGTTCTATACTAAGGAAAAGTTCGGCCCATCCGGCAGCGAAACAAATATTTTACATTAGCCAAAGAAGAAGCGTAGGACCAGAAAAATGTCGTGTATTGATTCGTTCGATGCGGATGCCATAAGAAATCACGTTTATAGCTATTATTCCAGGAATGAATACCCAAATAGGACAAAGCTTTTGGCAAGTTTACGAGAAGCTGGTTTGTTCAATGGAGGGAAAACAGCTCTATCCCAAATTTGGAAGAATATAGGCTTTCAATACAAAAAAGTGATAAAAGGAAAATTCTAATGGAGAGATACGATATAATTTTAAAGAGAGTAGAATTTTTAAGAAAAGCCATTAAAATTGAGAATTGGCAGAATGTAGTTTTTGTAGATGAGACATGGTTGAATGCCAATCAAAGGGTTCAAGGCATTGGACTGATGAAACACAAGCATCGACACCGAAAACACCAGTAGGCAAAGGAGCCCGACTTATCATTTGCCACGCTGGGTCAGCTGGATCAGGTTTTGTAGAAAATGGTTTACTGGCATTTGAGTCCAAATCTACTACGGACTACCATGAAGAGATGAATGCGTCTACATTTAAAGAATGGTTCGTAACGGTATTGTTACCTGGCCTGCCAGAGCCATCCGTTATTTTAATGGACAATGCACCATATCACTCAGTGCAATCAGATAAGGCACCTACCATAGCCAATAATAAAAAGGAAATAGTTGCTTTGTTACAACGAAATGGCGTCGTTGCAAATATGCAGATGCTTAAAGCCGAACTGATAACATTGGTTAAAACTCACAAACCAGCAAAAGTGCGCTATGAAATTGACGAACTAGCTTTGGCATACGGTCACTGCATTCTGCCATTTTTCTCATACCATTGCCAATATAACGCGATTGAGTTGATTTGGGCTCACGCTGTCCGCCAAAATACAGCTCCGCAATTTGGCACGAAGAAGATGCTACACTTGTTAAAGAAGCATGCGCAAATGTCACGAAAGACGATTGGGCTAAGGTCGTAGAAAAAAACCAAGAGAATAATTATAGCTGATTTTGAACGCCATATCAGAATAGAATGCATTATCGATATTGATATTGTAATTGAAGTCGGTGAAGTTGATGATGACAACAGCGCCTTAAGCTATTCGCTGTCCGATTGTGAATAATAAATATATTTAAATTAAAATAAAATAAAATATTTTCTCGAAATTGAAGTGTCCGTTAGTAATGCGAACATTACAGCTAAGTAATAAATGTATATGAATGATACTGTTGACGACCTTTTTGCAATACCACTGGCCGTTTTGTATTTATTTCAAATTACTGTTCTTTTATAATTGTCATTTTTTATATATTTCATTCACGTTTTATTCATTAGCTTGTAAGACTTAGCACTGTAAATAAATTCGGTTTCACTTGAATTATCTTTTTCCTTCTTCTGCCCCCTATTTAGCCTGTAACAGATACTAATTCTAAAATATGTCAATAGTGGCACCTAATTCTGTTATACTATACCCATCACTAGTTATGTCAATCTGCTAAACGTCAAATTGGAAAACTAACAGCGGCTGGACAATAGGTACTAAATATACAGGGTGTCCCGTTATTAGTGGATAACCTTGCACGTACTTGTAGACAAAGGTAAAGTACCCTTACAACCTGCTTTTTTTATTTGCACGGAATTTTGAGATACTGTTTATTTTATTTTTTTAATAAATCCACTTTTTATCATAGTTTTGCATACCACAGTCGTAAACTGTCTATTATTTCATATTTTTTTCTCTGAAACTATTCTACAATAGTAGATCTGATGATACCACTCTTATCACGATATTTAAGATGCACACAGTTTTCAAAAAATTACTTTGAAAAATAGAAAAAACAGCGGCCCACATTTAACTCCAAAGTTTAAGCACCTCTGGTCTAATAAATATCGCGATATGTGTGGTATCGTCAGATCTACTATTGTAGAATAGTTTCAGAGAAAAAAATATGAAATAATAGACAGTTTTCGACTGTGGTATGCATTACTATGATAAAAAGTTGATTTATTTAAAAAAAAATTAAAAACAGTATAACTCAAAATGCTGTGCAAAATAAATAAATAAAAGCAGTTTGAAAGGGTACTTTACCTTTGTCTACAAGTACATGCAAGGTTATCCATTAATGACTTGACACCCTGTATAAAGGTTGTGTCTTAAGTCGCGCTGACTTATGCTTCAAATGCCATAAGAAGCTTTTAAGTTCATATAAAATTCAGGTACTATAGGATTTCACTTCGGAAAAAGTCCAACCAAGCTGAAAATTTGTATACACGTACCTGTTGGCTCCCCAAACAACCCCTGAAAAGTCCCACGAGTCCAGAGGTGGGCATAACTTTTGACAGCCAAAAAACGTTACCTTTTTTCGGTATTTTGCCTACATCTTCGTTCCTGTCGATCTTACCGCTATGAGGTATACTTATAAAAAATAAAGAATGGAAAATTCTCTACAAAAACGGTGATATAAAGTTTATTGATGACACTAATAGTTTTGGGGAGCTATACAAATTTTCAGCTTGGTTGGACTTTTTCCGAAGTGACCCTAGAGTCAAAGTCTAGAGTTACTGAATTAATAAGTCATTTGTTCATATTATGTTGTTACTTATTGTTAGCTCATGTTGTTACTTAGATCGGGGAATGATGGGGCTGACATGCTTTTGTTAGGGTTAAAGTTCCAAAAATTAAAAAGTTAATCAAAAAGAAGTCATGGTAAAGCAAGAATGGTCGCAATGCGGGAAGAATTTCGTACATTAACACTGTCTGTTACTACCTGTCTCTGTCGCTCCCGCGTAAATATAATAACGTCGCGTTCGGTCATTAGGCAGTTGTCCCACCGCCGACGATGAACGAGTAGCGATTAGATCGAGAAACAAGAAACGAGTTAGCGAGAAGTGAGTAGTTTTGTATTCTCCTTGGCTCGGCTATAAGAGAGTGTTCTTGTGCGACGGACTATTTATTACTCGCACCACTCGCTCGGGGCGGCTATCCGCTCGACGAAATAAAGAGGGATGTTTGGTTTCAATGGATGAGTTTTTTATTGGGACTACCTTCCTATAAAACAATTAGACGTGAAAGAAGCAGCTTGGAAGATACTTATAACCGCTGCATTGGTTGGTATCTTGGGGATGCCAAGCGAGTGTAACCGACGCACCAGAGTTGACTCGCTTTAGGCGCCACTTTAAAGGCACGCGGCCGCCACGCGCAAATCAGTTGTTTTCCGCGCGTCGTCCGATCCCTTTGTAACCTTTGTTTAACTGTATCAATTAACTAGTATTTATCGTTACATAAAGTCAGTCAGTATTATACCATCTTTTATTTAACAACCTGGAGTCGTAGTAAGCTCTACCACCAAGCTTATTACACGAGCATCGCTGAACGAGTACGGTGACAGTTCTTGTCGCTCGGCGGCGAACTAGTGGAGCGAATCCTCGCCCAGAGACGAACTAGTGAAGCGAGTCCTCGCAGCGATCAACTATTAATATATGCATCTTTTTCGTTCCCACATAATAATGACTCATTTTTATACGTAAGTTTTTTAGTTGATAGAAAAGAAGTTGTAATTTTATTGGCTTAAAATTTTGTGTTAATTTCTTATTAAAGTTCCTCCATTGTGCAAACACGCGTCACTGCCACTCGAAAACAATGTCTCGGTCAATTAGCCGACACGCGCGTACACGTGCATCATGTACGTGCCTGCGTCGACACGTGAGAGCAAATGCGGAGTTTGGTATGTACTGCGCCATAGGTTTTAAATACTGCCACTCGCACTCGGCTCGTGACGGCCAATGCGAGTGTGGGCATGTGCGGCGGGGCTTACACCTGTGCATCAAATTTAAAAGTCAATGATATGTTGTCAAATTCTATTGTGCTTAGTGTTAAATTGAATTATTAGAAAAATAAACGTTATAGGTGGGCTTCAATTCTCAGTATTTGTCTTCATCAAATAATAAATATTAAGCATTAGAGTGAAATCTGCAAGTAATACGAAGCCAATGAGCAATTTCAGGGAACGAAATAATAATGAGCTTTGCAATCAGCACTTTCGGCTAGTGTAAACAAAATCCTTCGAGTTTCGCCTCTCGAAAGAAATTATCGCCCCTTTAAACTCTTCTCGCTCATTGCCTGATACGATTTTTTTCCACTCGCGTTCGAAACTCGCAAAACAAAACTCTTCTTGTGAAACTGAGCCTTTATACGTGTCACTTATTACGCAAACCTTACTGGTCGGTTAATGGCTCAGCAGCCTTACGTCACCTTTAGAGCATGTGTTGCTAAGCAGCGCTGGCGCGTCTGAATTGAAGGCTCTACATGTGGTTGTGATTTATGTGTCCTGCCCATTGCCTTAACCTATTAAGTGACTACTCCGCCGGCTTATGCCGGTAAATTTCGTACGTCTACGGATCTCTCCATTTCTGATTAGATATCACAGTGTAAGAACCCCCGAGCATAGCCCTCGCCATAGCTCGTTGAGCGACGTTGAGCTTTCTTACGAGCCCCACAGTTAGAGACCACGTTTCAGCGCCATATAGTTATCATCACTGGCAACACACATTGGTCGAAATGTTGTTTTGTTTTATTACATTGTGAAGCAATATTGTTTTATTACATTTACATGATAAAATACCTTTCAAAATGGCAAATATTTATGTTAAGTCTGTTATGTTTGTATTTTACCTTATTTCAGGCTTTCTTACTTTATTTCAGATCACTAATGTTAAATCTTTAAAAGTGGAGGAAAAATCTAAAAATACTGATGGAGTAGAATATCAAATAGAAGAGAAATCGAGTGAAGAAAAAAAATTGAAACATTCGAAAATACGTAAAAGAAGATTAGAAGTAAGAAAGAAACGTATACCTTTTAAAATGGCAAATATTTATGTAAAGACTGTTAACATAAATATTTGCCATCTCTTGTTTGTGTTTTACCTTACCTTGAGGCTTTGTTATTTTATTTCAGAATATTGAATCTTTAAAAGAGAAAGAAAAATCTAACGACACAAATGAAGTAGAATATCCAATAGAAGAGAAATCGAGTAAAGAAAAAAAATCGAAACGTGCGAAAAAACTTAAAAGAAGAAAAAAACGTATATTATGTTTCAAGTCCTCTAGCGAAAGTCCTGAGCCTTCAGAGAGTTTGAACTACTTAGCGCACGTTAAAGATGATCAGGTGGGAAATGACGTATGTTATGCTTGGGAGGAAAAATATAACAAATATTTTGCATGTCATATATGCAAAAAAGAATTTAAAGAAGTGTGCGATATTGAAACACATATGAAAACTCATAGCGATTTAATTGCGAGGTACTCTAATTTATTTCAAACCACTTGTAAGGTTAATTTGAATAAAATTCATGAAAAATCTAACTTTATAGGACTGTCCACTGTAGTAGTACACAATAAAGATTTAATAGTACGCCATCTCGATGAATTCAATTATTACATTGTTTATAAAAAAAAATTGAGTGTACACGAATTCTTAAATCGGCGTAAACGAATTTTTAAATCATGTTCAAAGTTCAATGACTCTAATGATGCAGACACATACGAAAATCCTTCCAGTACTAAACCGAAGAAATGCAGAAGTTCCAGAAGCTCAACTGAAACCGTCATTGTATGTAATAATATTAAAGCACAATGTGATACTGATGATTCTGACGATAAATGTCTGGTGAATGAAACACCGTTCATAATAATAGATGACACTTCTACTGAGAGTTTGTGTGTAGACGATACACATCACACCAACGATGAAGAGACTAAAAGAACTATTAAGGAAGTTGTAAGTAAGACATACGATTACGTAGTTTCACAAGACAATAATGAAACCAAAGAACACAGAAAAAAACAAATAGAACATTCCAAATCACAGCTGAATCACAAAATATTAACTATAGGTACAAAAGTGATCAACAAACAAGATTTACCTAGCACAGGCATTTTAAGTTACTTGGAAAAGAAAAAATTAGAACTTGATTGGGTATCAAGGAATAAAGCAAATGTCGTGAATACTAGGACATTTGTACAAGAGACATCGGTTGTACCGGATTCGTGGAAAAATGTAGAAAAAAGTGATTTGTGCAATCTTGAAGCAGAAAAAGTTAGTGTTCAAAATGTAGAAGATTCTGAAAATGTAAGGATTGATGATATGACTACCGATGCCAAAGATAGTCATGTCGACGTCGACAAGAGCGTAACAGTGGCGCCTGATTGTGTGGAAAAAATAAATGTTCTCTTAAAAAAAAAATCGGACGTTTTGGTTATCAGCAAAATTTCAAATATAAATCCTGTATCGCTTCCTAAGAGTATGGATGTACAAAAAAATAATACGGAACATAAAGTTGAACAAAAACCTATAGAAAATAACGTCGCTACAGTGAAAAATGAAGCTGTAGTATGTATTGATTTAATCGATGACACTGAGAATGAAGATTTAAATCATGTACCTGTTATAAAACATGAAAATTTAACAGTCACAAGTGACAAGCCCAAGGAAGTAGGAAACCAAAACACTATGCCTCAACAGAAATCCAAGGAAAATTGTCTCCCTGATTTGTCCATAAATAATAATCAATGTGCTCCAAGAGTTGAAGTTAAAACATTCTCGGAGTTGATGCCTGAGGAACCAGACAGAACGAATGTACCACTTAATGACGTATGTGTGAAATGTGAAACACCGGCACAATCTATTCCGAATAATTCTCCAGTAGGTATCACTCCAGTATCACAACCCCAAAATATTCCCCAAAACGTTCCTATACAGCAAGCAACTAATCAGCTCGCCAACAATTCCTCCTCCAAAAGCGGGACAGGTTTTATGTTATTGCACACAGAACAGATACCCAAAACAGTGACGGACTCGCCATTCCAATATTTCCGGGACATACTTAAAAGAAACAATATAATTCTAAAGGAAACGAATTCACTGCTTTCCGATTCTTTCAAATGTCTCGGAAGAGTAAAAATGACAGTAAGGCAGGAAGAAATAACCAAAAGTCTCAAGATTTCGCTGTGGTGCCATTCAGATGAAGTGTGTATAAATGTTGTAGACGAACTTAATACTAACCTCGATTTAAATATGATTAGCGGCGATTGGCAATGGCAGATCTTACAAGTATTTAAACATGAGATTATGGACAAAATAATAAAGTGTGCCCTAAAAATTAATGGTGAAGCATATAAAAATGTTTGCAAATTTAGGGACATCCTTCGTTCAATTGAAAATCACCAAATGTGAAAAAAAGAATGTTTGTAGGATTAAAATACAGTAGGTATTAGTGAATTTTATTTCTGCAACAGTATTGAATATGTGTCATTTTGTTTTTATTACATACATAATACATTATAGTAATTTTTTAACTATCCACACTGAGTTAAAAAACTCAGTATAAAAAGTAAATATAAAAAGGTAATTATTTGTCTTCCAATATATTGTCTCGATTTGTTATGTGTTAGCATAAAGTTTACGATTCAACATAAATATAAAAATAGTTTTTAAATTTAAATATTTATTATTTTTAAATTTTTCACACTAGCTTTCTTTGTATTGTAAAATGAATATGTGTTTAGTTTTAACCTTAGGCTAAGGCCTATCGCCCACTAGGCAGCCAATTGATTATAAGACTGTGTTTGCTAGCCCGCGCACCTAGCAGCCACAAACCACTGGCTGCGGCAGCCAATATAACGTACCTGATTGCACGGCAGTCCGTTGGCTGCGCGCAGCCAGAGCGAGTAGTTAAGCAAATAGGCGAATGTATGTGTCTGCCGTCAGTCTCCACTCACTTGTAGCAACCAGATGTATGTTCCAAAACTTTATCATATGATTTACTTTTTTGCGCAGCCACTTATAGCAGCTAATCGATGGCTAGTTGTGACCCAAACGTCAAGCGATATGGACGAATTACATCTGGTTGCTACGACAAGTAAGCGGAGACTGACGGCAGACACATACATTCGCCTATTTGCTTAACTACTCGCTCTGGCTGCGCGCAGCCAATATAGGCGTTATTGTGGCCCGGAGTTTGGCTGCTAGGTGCGCGGGCTGCCTAGTGCGGGCTGTCTAGTGTCTTATTCTGATTTTTAGTTTTGTTGACTAGTCTTGTCTCGTAATATTAGGGTAAAGCAGGGCACAAAAAAGTGTTATTTTTCTGTAAAAAAAAATGTTATGTCTTATTAAGTTCTTATTGCCTTTATAATTTACTCTAGAAAGACGTACAGCTTAGATTAGTCGTCAATTCCAATTCCATACTTATTTTTATTGGCTGAGTCTTTTTGAGAGCTTCGTTAGTGATTAATTTAGTCCAAAGGTAATTTCTTTTATGTTAAGGTCGACAGCTGACCGTCCACTTGATGGTAGGAGGCCACCGTCACCTATAACACAAGCAACGCCATAGGTGTCGCAAATGCGCTTTGCGCTGCCGATTGATGCCGATGCACAGCGAGATTAAGGATAAGGAAGGAATAGGGTAATTAAACAGTATAAGGTATCAATAAAGGCCTCTTTAACCAACTACAAGTTAAGTGTTGATTATTTACTTTTAGAAATAATTTTATGTTTTATAAAATTATGCACTCGGTTTAGTGCATCCTTTGATAGGCGATTTTTTCATTATTATTTTCTTTTTAATGTTTGGGACATTTACCCGACTATTATCCCTGGTGGCCGGTGACTTTAAATGACGGTTAGCCTACTTGACAGATGATGAAAGAGGCCCTAAGTGATTTTGCTTTACAGACAAAACTCGTACTCAGTAATCCGCCTCGTGCGCGGATTATATAGTTGTTATTATATTATATATAATATAACACTTTATTAGGCCCTTAGTCCACTTTGTGGGTGGACGTTAATATAGGTTACCTAATAAAACATTGTATATTTCACACTAGAACTGTTCAAAATGCTGTTAAAAATTTGAACAAAAAGTTGTTAAAAAGATTGGAAAGAAGAGCATAATTAAATTATTAATTTTAGTTTGATTTTTTATATAAAACATCTGTTGATTACGTTTACTTTTTAAAAAAATTTAAATGCAACTTCCCTGTAAATGATTAAATGTTTTTAGATGAGTTATCTTGCATCGTTATTTCCTGTTATGTTATTCAAACATGTACTTAGTGCCTATGATTTTAAAATGTTTAGGGCCTCTTACACCCAACTACAAGTAAAGTGTTGATTAGTTACTTTTAGAAATAATTTTATGTTTTATTAAATTATGCACTTGACTTAGTTAGTGCATCCTTCGATAGGCGATTTTTTTTTATTATTTTCTTTTTGATGTTTGGAACTTTTACCGTACAAACAAGGACGGTTAGCCCTACTTGACAGACGGTGAAAGAGGCCCTTAATGTTTTTTAAAAGATTAAAGATATGTTCACAGTGATATTAAAATTCATGAAATTTCTGTACTTTTGTGTCTAAAATACAGGGTGTGCCGTCATTAATGGATAACTGCTTTTATATTTTTTTTATTTGCACGGAATTTTGAGCTATACTGCTTTTATTTATTTTTTTAATAAATCCACATCATAGTTTTGCATACCACAGTCGTAAACTGTCTATTATATAATTTCTTTTTCTCTGAAACCATTCTGCAATAGTAGATTGATGATACCACACATATCACGATATTTAAGATACACACAGTTCTCAAAAAGCTACTTTGAAAAAAATAGAAAAAACATCGGTTCACATTTAACTCCAAAGTTTGAGCACCTCTGGTCTAAAAGAAAATTTATGAGTAGCTAAGTGGCAAATTTGCACAAAGTTCTAAAATGTTAAGATACTCGTATTCAGATTATTCATAATAAAAAGTTATTGTTACATAAGTGTCACATCAGCCTCTTTTACCATACAGGACAAAATTTTTAATTTGAAGATGAGACTGAGTGATGACTTCATAGAGTCCAAATTACTTGTTTATGTATCTGCCTAGTATTTCTAAATTTATTTTGATATTCCCTCCTGCTCTTAAAGCACATATAAAAGCAGTTTGTATGGGTACTTTACCTTTGTCTACAAGTACGTGCAAGGTTATCCATTAATGACGGGACATCCTGTATATTAATTTAAACATTTCAATGAAGAAAATTTGTAAATATAAATAATAAGTTTTTTAGATATATTTTTTAATGAATAATTTGGACGAGCCCCTTGGCAGAGTGGCAAGGGTGCTTGCCTAACGTCTCAGGGGCCCCGGGTTTGATTCCCAGCTGGGTCTGGATTTGGAAAGTAACGGCAGGGGACGTTTCGACCCAGCATATTATGTGCTGTGTTTCGGTGAGCGAGTAAAGGATGCCAGAGCCCATTACCCTATTCCCACTAGTTCTGTGCACAGTCCCTTCCTTATCCTTAATCCTGCTTAAGTCAGCAGCGCACTTGCAGCCAGGCTGACGGTCGACTTTAACATAAAAAGACTGAATTTTATTGTCTCCAGTAAAAAAAATTGTATTTTTATTAAAGTTGTTTTTGTATTTTTTGTGTATTTCTTTATTGATATGCCTTACAAAAATGCCTACTGCAGGAGTTACACTTTCTGCAGATTCGATTTTAGAATACTTTCAATTTTCATAACTTGCAAAAAGGGCTGTATAATATGTGTAAAAGTGAACTATCTCCTTGTAACTGAATTTTAGAATAACGAGCTTTTTGCGAATTATAGTGTAGAAAAAAAAATATGTATAAGCATTCATTCATTGTTTTCATCTATGGGATTTTAATGCAACTATTGGAGTTACTTCACTTTTATATTGAAAGTTATCACTAAATGTGATACCATTAGGCAAGAAAATATGTTTTTAAAAATAGGGAGTTACACCACTTTTACAATGAACGACACATATAATAATAGGATTTTATAATAAATGGACTGATAGCTTATACTTCTTATTGAGAAGACTAAGAAAAAAATAAGACAAGCATATGTATATAAACATTTATTTTTATCGACTAACCATTGAAACATGTTCAAATAAATATATATACACTACGTTTATAGTACACAACAACTCATCCAAGCGTCCAAATAGACTTGATATCTGTCAAAACTGCCTCAGAAGGAGAATGCTTGTGGAACATAAAGTAACCTTGTATTTGTGCTGGACTCACTTGCCTCTCTTCTTTAAGTACTCTGGAAACACAAATTACAATTTATAAATCTTAAACCATAGAGTAATGGACTGAGCATTCCCTATCCACCTGTAAAGGTGCTCCCTCCCTCACCGGGAGCGTTCACGTGTAAAGTAACGTTACAGATTCGAGCATTACATAAGTGAAGGAGGAGAACCGCATTACAATGCGCACCTTGTAATGATACAATGTGTAATATGCTCGCAGTCAAATCTATAATGTTACATTACACGTGAATGCTCCCGGTGAGGGAGCATCTTAAAGTAAAACGGGCAGAAAAGTGTGAGGGAGACGAAGCGATCGTGGGGTCAGTAGTTGTCTTTTTCTAGAGTTTTGATTGGTCTACGAAATAGAGATACATACTCTGTATGTTTATGGTACTAGAGTACAGTTGTATTAATACGGAGTCTGTGCTTTTTGTTATATTCTTATAATTTTTTAATACTAAACGAACAATTCTTGTATGCCACGACGATCTCGCAAACGGTTTTGACACTTTTGACGAAAATCTAGTGTTAGGGGTTTTTCAGGTCTAGAAATCGATCTGTCAGGGTCGTTTTAGGTAGTTTTTTTAATGGAACGGTTATAAAAGTTATACCACTTGCTCGTTTTATAATATTGTGAATTATTTTTTTTTCTATAATGTTTCATAGACTTTCTTTATTACATGTAAAAAACTTTAAACCTTTCATAACGGTCACCCATTCTATACTATTATCATTGTAGCATGGTGCGGGAGACAGTTGTCAGTGTTACGTTCACAACTGTCATTACTACGTGACTAAGGATGAGACGTTATGCAATTCATTTTTATCCCTATCGATACTCTTAGCATAAATATTGTTATTGTTATGAAAATTACTTTAAAAAGAAAATTTGTTTGATGTGATGTTAACCTCAATGGCATGGCACTGCTCTGACTATAGCGATATATATATGTTAATTGTAGTGTCATAACATGTCAAATTGTCAATCTATTTATGTTTATCTGTCGTATTATTATGTATGTACAATTTTTATGTTGAATAAAAGCTAAATCATCTAGGTTTTTGCTGTGTTATTACATTGTTGTTTGTTCTATTTGTGGTTATTACCATGCCTAAGCATACGAAAAAAACTTACATCTAATAAATGATTTATTATTATTATATACGTTTTTTATTATGAAAATGTCTAAATGTACCCCCCATATTAATTTTGAGAAATCGCTCATTGCTGTATGTACCTCTTAGACAAATTATAGGAAAAAAACATTCATGTCTCGTTCATGTAGACTATTTACTGAAATTTTATTAGAGGATATAGATGTTGACCTGTTCCACAGTTCCATAGTTAAAACAAAAAAATATATAGCCAATAAATTTTTCAATGGCCCACTTTAACATTTATTATCGTTAGCGTTTAACACTATCATTATCCTTGTTACTAGACTATATAGTTTGCTATCTATAAGTGGATTTTTTTTATTAGGTTTAAGATATTTACTCACCGCTGTTATTATACCGGTAAGTTTCCCTACAATAAAATAAATAAATAAAAATATCGACTATCCATCATAGCAGTACATCTCATCACTAAATACATCTTTGGCGTTACGTTATACGCTTAATTTTTCTTTCAATTTGATTTTATTTGTAGACTAGAACATTCTGATTGGTTTTAATTTAATTTACTACTACAGTTATTAATGATTTAATGTATTACGAATGTGGTGCAGGTGAAATACAAAGTCATAATTGTAAATCGCGGCAACTTTCAAGAGTGAAACCTCCTTGGTTGGTTGGTCCTTTGAGTGAAACGAAATGGTCGTAACTGTCACACGCACCATGCTACAGCGAAAATAGTATAGTTATTTTTTTAATTGAAGTTATAACTGTGAACATCAACAATGTCTAAACATGGTTCATACATGTTTTTTGTGTCAAAGGTTATTGCATTGCATATTGTTACTTACTTTATTTTTATATCTTCCTATTTGTAAATCGATCAGTATATTAAATTTATAAATAATATTTTGAATTAAAAACAATGCACAAACAATTATTATTGTTTTCAATTAAAAATAATCATTATAATATGTAATAATAATTTTGACTATTACGCGCCTTTAGACCACATTCATTTCATTTCTCTATGTCTATGCTTTAGACCTACAGTAGTTAGATATATTTACCCACGATCGTCCAGCAGTTTTTGATTTTATTCATTACTCTCTCAAGTTCTAGAATAAACAGTAATTATAGGTATGTAGTTGGAATACATACTTGGTAGAAAATTCCTTTGCATGCTCAGCGGCCTGTTCCCCTTTATAGAATCTCAAAAACATAAGTTCTATTTGTTCTTTATCGCAATATCCAACGTACTCTTTCATGTCCACTCTGCCCGGCCTTATTAGAGCAGGATCTAATCTGTAACATGTAAATAGTCTCTTGTGATTAGGTACCTATAATTGTAGGGACAGTTAAAAAGATTCAGTACACATTTGTCAGATTCCGCTTTCGTCAGATCATTTTATTTTAGGTCAGACGTATAGGTCACAATTTTAAAACTGATGACGAAACTTCAGATTGTAATTTCAGATTCCGCTTTCATCAGATAGTTAACTAGTCAGATAACGAACCTTTCATAATATCTAATCTCGCATTCAACTGCTTTCATACCTCTCCTAAATCGTTTTGTTGTAAACTTGAATAACAAGTGCCTGGCTACGCATTTTACATTTTTGTTTGTTAAAAGCAAAAGAATTATATAATTTAACTAGCTCGAAGTTAAAAACGGACGTGTGGTCCGTTCTGTTACACTATTTGATAGAAACTGACGAGTGTCATTATTGGTTTTCCACATTCATGATTAAAGCGAACTAAATTTTCATAAATTTCGATTTATGACGAAAGTGGAATCTGACGGATGTGTACTAAGTCGTAAAAAAGGGGAGAAAATTGACTTAATTTTTCCTCAAAAATAGAGAATTAGTGACAGGTTTTGCAGGCAGTTTTGCGTCTGTATGCAGTAAACACCGGCCACCCCCTTACAGAATACAACCGTGAAATCACCGCATGTGTTCTGTTGAGTTTATGTGAGTGAGTTAAGGGTTGCCAGAACACATTTCCCTATCCCTTCCTAATTATACGTGCCTCTTTCACCAACCACAAGAAAAGTGTTAATTATTTACTTTTAGAAATAATTTTATGTTTTTAATGTTTGGGATTTTTACCGTACAAACAAAGGTATCATCACCAGCAGCAGAACCATCATCCCGGTAACCGGTGACTTTAAATGGTGGTTAGCCTACTTGACACACGGTTAAAGAGGCCCTTAATTCTACTATGGTCATAGTAAGAGACGGTAGGCAACTACCAACGGACGACATTTATAATAATTAATATGGAAATGTATGGATTTGGTGGGTACCTTTCTAAGTAGTTGGTGGTCATGAAAACGATGCGTGCCTCCGTGGAGGCGACTCCGTCGAGGCAGTTGAGCAGTCCGCTGAAGGTGACGCGGTTGAGGCCTTCAAACGCCGCCTTCTGGGAGGCTGTGTCTTCACGCGACACGAACGCCGCGTCGATGTCCTCCAACAATATTATTGATTGCTGTGGTGCAACGCTAAAAATATACATAAAAAAACAAGTAGACAAAGAGCACGTTGGATGAGTGGTTAGGGTGCTTGCCTTAGCTCTCTGTCTCAGGGGTCCAACCAGGTATGATTCCCGGCATGGTCAACTTTAAAGTTTGTCCTGGTCTTACAGAACCCCTTACATTAAGTTAAGTCTTAAGTTATAATAATATTATTATTATTCTACTATGGTGAGTAGCGTACTTGCAGCACCTGTGGCGTTGCTTGTGTTATACGAGTAGTAGGCTATTTATCATCAAGTGGACCATCAGCCAGACAGTTGAGCTTAACATAAAAAAAGTTTTTCTTTCTTTCAATTTCTCATTAATTTCAATTACCTACATTAAAAATTAATTTATGAAAATTGGAAACTAATGTAAAAACATTGAAATTAAGAAACATGAAAATATTCTTTGTAATGTGAAACCGGAGCACTGAGTCTTGAATCTACAAAATAAAAATGGGTATGTTTTCTTACCTAAGTAAATGATTTAATCTGTCATCTGTGAGGCCTCTTTCCGATAAATTAAGTACACAAATGTTGTATTCCAATTCCCCTGCTAAAGCCATTATGTAAGAAGATTTACCACAGCCTGGGGGGCCATATAATAAATAACCTGAAAGAATATTTGATTGTGATAAATTCTCATTTTTCAAGTAGGTAAATAATACATAAAAACAATTTTTATTTAATTAAAGTTATATAAATAAAGTAAGATTCACTTTTTGAACACTTATTATATGGTAAATGTAATCCTACTAATATTATAAATGCGAAACTTTGTAAGAATTTAG
Source organism: Synanthedon formicaeformis (assembly GCA_945859745.1). NCBI lineage: Eukaryota > Metazoa > Arthropoda > Insecta > Lepidoptera > Sesiidae > Synanthedon > Synanthedon formicaeformis. The sequence continues at coordinate 5,533,712 of OX243958.1, read as the reverse complement.
TTAAACAAAAGTTTGTAAGGAAGAATGAAAATATAACAAAAGTTCTACCTCTTCTGTATGGTATTCCTCGTTCTGTGTACCACTGAGGGCTGCTAATGAAGTCTAAGCAGTCATCGAGTATTCGTTCGGAGAGTCCCGCACGCAGGACTACACTTTTTAAGGGTCTTCGTCTCCTTGGGTGACCAAATGGACGCCATTCAGAGCCCATCGCTGTGTACATCACTGTCATACCTTCGTGCTGTTTCAAGGCCATTGTTCTTGCTGTGAATAAAGTTTTTTTTTATTATAAAATCTCTTTGAATCATTTAAAGATATTCAGCAATTGAAAGTGTAATAAAGGAATATGCATATTATAATAATGGAATATTAAATCAATTAGTCACATTTAAAAGTTGATCTGGATATTGTTGCAAAAAATATATACTAAAAAAATTAAAATTTTAAAAGGAATATGTTAATGAATTTAATCATCTATATAGATCTTTATTATTAAAAAAAAACACAACACTGGCAAATAGGACAGATTCTCAAAGACATATTCTCATAACGACGGATTCTCAAAAATACAAGTACCATGATAACACTAGAAACAGTACTTATAGAAATTTATGAGCTCAACTGACCTTCTTCTAATATATCATAATAAATTTGTTTATTTCTACTAAATGCAGTCAATGTAACAGTTTCCCATGGCACTCCCATATGTAAATCTAGTGTGTGCTGTTCTCTAGTTCTGTCTACTTTAATCCAAGTCCCTTCATATCTGAAACAGGAATAGATCTACACTGAAAATGTTAATGTTGACAGTCTATTTGGCTGCTGTCGCTTTAACAAGCAATGTCACAGGTGTTGCAAGTGTGGTGTTGACCATATTAGGATAAAGGGGTATGGAAATAGGCTCTGGCATACCTTATTCACTCACCGAAACACAACAGCACACATATACTGTTATTTCACGGTGGTCTTCTATAAGTGGTGGTTACTGTCCCCAAACGGTATGCCTAAATGTCTGCGAAACACTGCACACATACTGTTATTTTACGGTGGTCTTCTGTAAGTGGTGGTTACTGTCCCCAAATGGTATGCCTAAACGCAGTGTGCCCTGCCACTGCTAGGTATAGTTTCTACTTTTGTTAAATATCATCTAGTTTTTTAGTGCACGAAGAGTGCATTTGAATACCTGAAAAAGTGTTGCCCAACGCTAGGTATGAAGTCGTATTTGGTTTTAATTTGTCCAGTGTCCTTCTGTAAGAAGGAAGTTTCGACGCTGAGATGTTGAGTCTGTTTAGCTCCTTTCTGCGTCATCCATTGTAGTACCCATTGATACGACTTGTCTCTGCACGGAACTTCAAGAGTTATCATACAATGTCTTCTAAATAACATCATGGATGTTTGGAATCCTTTTCGCAATATTGCAGCACTGGCGCCGACTCCAAATAAACCGAAACCAGCACCAAAATAAGGATTTTGTGCAAGTGACGATACATATTCAGCTATGGTCATTATTGTTTTTCACTATAATCAATAAATTCTACAGGTTACTAAGGTTTTTAAAAGCAATGAACACGCAAAAACAAAATTTTGTTTTGCTAAACTGAACTTTCTTAGTTTCTTTTAAAGCGTTGCGTAGGTTAGGTTAGGTTTATTATTTATTTTGACCTGAGAGGTTAAAATTGACAATCAGCTGTTTAACTTTTTTTTATAGGAAAGCTGTCTTGGTTTCTTGTTACCTTAAGTTCAGTCATATCACTCTGTGTTCACTAGATCTGATTTATATTTAAAATTGTGTGAAATAAAAATGGTAAAAATTACACTGATCGGTATTATTTTAATATTTTGCGATAAATGTAGGTACAATCTAAATTAGTACTCAATAAACTTGACAAATAAAATATTTATGTTTGATTACTCCAATTCAGTGGGATCTTACAGTCTATATATTACTCAAGTATGTTCCTTAAATCTAGTCAAATAATCGATCAAATATGTAATTTTATTACTTTTTTTTTTTTAAAACTCCAACTCGGGATGGGTATGGTTCAGTCCTGAGGGGACTTTAGAACCGTCACCGGTTATTACTTAAAATAATAACACATAATACAACAAAGCTAGTGAAGCCAGCCACATCTATGTGCTTAGTTAGATCTAGCGACATCTATGCACATAAAACTAAAATCCAAAATCACATAAATCTAAAATCCAAAACCGAAGTGGAATTAAAATAAAACCTCATAAACCTTTTTACGATTATCTAACGAGGGATCAGTTTTTAGAAGAGCACAAGACGACAGCCGGTCTTTATTTTTGAAAGTTAAAAAAAACTTTTATAATTGTTTTATTAAAGGAGGTACCGTGTGCTTACAACACAACAATACCGGAAATAAATATATTCTCTTGTAATATTTAAAATGCGGCTAATGATTCGAGAATGGCTAGACCGCTTTTCAATCGGTGTTCATATATGGAAGGAAGGAAGATCCCATAATAACCCATATGTGATGCTAACTACGAGTATTGCGAACTGTTTTCTCTTATCCTTCTTTTGTATCAGTTTGCTTACAAGTCTCAATTAATTTAAGTGCTAGGTACTTATTTTAGAAAAAATTAAATATAGTAAGATTTTTATAATAATAAAACGACTTGGGACTTTTTATTGACGTAGCAATTACATTGCGCTTGCGTTATTTATTGTTGGTTTCAAATAGTGCGGGTCACGCGACCCGTATCGGCTAACATCGCGCCGCGCCGACGGGCCGGTTCATATAAGTTACACTGAGGCACTTATTATTATTATTTCAATCATACGAGTATCGACACACTTTACTACATACATTACTACATATACTACATCTCTTGCCATCTTTGAAATAAGTAGCTATTGATTATTTCCTTGAACTCAATTTTGGGAAAAGTGTATTCTTAATTCAGAAACTCAAGGTCAAAAACTTTCAAATTAATAGGTAGAATTATTAGCACATATTTCATGTCATAGAGCCAATAGGGTTCGTAAAATGACTAGATATTTTCTCTGGATACGCCATAAACATTTTTCTCGACTTTTCAATTCATAACACGTCTAAGTATAAGTACCGTGAATCTATTTGGCTAAGAAAAAATGTCAAACCTAATTATAATATTTGTATTACTTTTGATTGGAGAACAAACCGAGTTAACAATAGCCATGAATACCATCGTTTACAAGAAAGATGTTTCAGAGCATTGCCGACGTCGCGTGATATCATCTGTGTTTCTTGGTAGACGTATAGTCGACGCCAACTCACGAGTGCTTTACTTCACTCAGCTTGATCAACCTTACAGCTGCTTAATTAATGTAAGGTCTGTTCGTTCAAATAATTCTTTATTTGGTACTAACTTTGCCCGCGACTCTTCATACATTTGTAGTTCGTTTTTTAAAAATCCCACAGGAATTTAACATTCTATCAGAATAAAAAGTATCCTACCTGTATGTCCAATGTCCAGGTAACTAATCTGCGCGTAAAATTTCATCCAAATCCGTATAGGCATTTTTGTGTGATTTAATAACAAACATTAAAACATGCAAACTTTACATACGTAACTACTTAGTATAAATTGAATTCGCTTTCGATGTTTATCTTTTAAATTTGTTTTCCGACTTTTTATTGAGCTCAAAATCGCTATATCTGCTGTAAGTTTCTGGGAAGTTGTAGGTGTCCCGTAGCTTTGGGGAATTGGGTTACCTTGACTTGATGCTGCAGCTCCAGGTCAAGGTAACCATGTCATGGAAATACCACCCAAGTAACAGTAAGTTAATAAATTTCACATGAAGCATTTCAGCTTTTGAACAAAAAACACCGGATAACAATTTATGACACCAATTTTTTTGCGTCGGGCGTCGGGGATTAAAGAAGACATTTAGAAATAATATCTATTTTTTATTTTATTTTTAAATAATAAGTTGTACTAAAAAGTAAATATCACAAACCATGACCTTCAATTGATCTGACTAAGCGCCTCTTTCACCAACTACAAGTAAAGTGTTGATTAGTTACTTTTAGAAATCATTTTCTGTTTTATTGAATTATGCACTCGGTTTACTGCATCATTCGATAGGCGTATTTTTATTATTATTTTCTATTTAATGTTTGGGACGTTTACCGTACAAAAAAAGGTAGGTATATCAGGTAAATTATTCCCGGTGACAGGTGACTTTAAGTGACGGTTTAGCCTACTTGACGTTGGTGAAAGAGGCGCTTAACCTAATAACAGCTCGTTTACAGAACTGAATTGGGAAATGAAATAGTCATCGTAGTAGAAGTATCGCAGTCTAATGAGAAAATATTAAAATCGTGCTCAGAAGGAAAAAAACAGTTCGTGGTGTACGAATTAGATGAGATTTACAACGACAATCAGGACATAAGTTTGAAAGATCTTTATTTTAAAAATACATTGAACCAAGAATTATTATATACGAGAAGAACAACTATAGCGACGACGACGCCAATACAAACCAAGTAGGTCCGTGAATGTTACTGTCCTTGTAACAATACACAAAAGTTTATCGATTTTTTCCTTAGCTTTCTGATCTCTTCTTCCAATGAAATTTAAGGACAGACTCTAATATTCAATAAAATATTAGAATTTTAATGAAAAAAGCAATCAAATCATCAGTAGGTATCAGTAGATGAATTCTGTCAAGAATTTTCTATGATCGAATCTTAATAATTGTGGGGCTTTTAGACAAACAAAACAAATTCTTGGGGTTCACCCACCGTGAACTATTACAATTTTTTAAATTTTATTGCACTTATTCTCCAGTAAATATATTATGTACTTATTTATTTACTTATACCTTCGGCTATAGGTATAAGTCAATCACAGAATTTATCACTGAACTTTAGGTATATCAATCAAAATATATTCTACACAGCTGTAGACCGTAGATATTTTTTTGCTATAGAATTTAGCTTTAGATTTTTTCAACACACAAACATATATGAACACAAATTTGTTCTTAAGAAAATTTATAAAGATATTAATTTCAACAATAAGATACTCGACCTACACGAGAGAGGAATATTTAACAATTCACTAATAAACCCACCTCAGTAGCAGCATGAGCTTATACCGCCTTCATCTTTCTTCCATTGGACATTGGAGATGGTGGTACGGCTGGTTACCATCATCTTCATCTTGTCAAAATCCCTCTTTTTCGGACCAAGCGCTTTAAAGGATGTTTTAAAGCGCTTGGTCCGAAAAAGAGGCTAACCCTAATCTTTTCAAAGTTCGAGTGAATAGGCATCTTCTGGGTGAGCTCTCCATCACAGGCTTCAGTCGCTACATGGCTAGATACTGGCCAAGAGCAAACATATCTCTAATAAAAAAAAAAAAATCTGTATAGAAATTGCAGTATGTAATACTTTGTCGTTTTCAGTACTGATGCAGAGGAAAGTGATGTCACCCAAGTATTATCTAAGGAAGAAAATATATTGTCAGGTGGCATTCAGACAAGTCAAATAGATTACATAACTATAGAAGTCCCTTTAGTAAATATTTCAGCAAGAATTGACGAAGACGATACTGACGTGAAAAATGCTTTCGATATGGCGAATTTTTTTAGCAAACTGTACAATGTGAATATGACGTCTAAGTAGGTATTTTTGTTTGAATGTTGTTTTACTTACAGTAAGAAGGCTTAGATGTCGCCGAAGGTTCCTGTCTAGTTGATTTTTTAAATCATGTGAAATATTTAGAACTCGCATTAAGACAAGGACTAACCTCAAACCGATTTTTTTTAATTTTTTTACCAAAATGAGCGCATCCTATAACCTATAAATTTAGGTGCAATATTGCTTCACAGAGATAACTGAACAGTTTTTCTTAAATATTGTGTAAAATATGGAAAAAGAAATAAAAGTTTGATTAAAATTTTAGTATAGAACTTAAGGTAAAACAAGTCGGCGGCGGCCCGAACTCATCGGTCTCATATCTAAAATGCGTCCTGTTTCACACAGCACAAAGCGCGGGAAGAGCAGTCGAGTGAAATGAGATGCACAATGATTCATACCAAAAATAAAATCACAAACAGGTTAAGGCTCTTTTTGACAAAACTACTGCATATATCTATTTTGTGTAAAGTTATTTGAACTCTTGAATAACTAATCAATGTTTGTGTGCAAAGTATTTTGGAGTTTTTTTTACACTAGAGTGACCTATTCACCCTCAAAGTTGTGTTAAAATATGGATTTTTCAAGGATCATATCTTTTAAATTAATACTTGGTTTTAAAGTTTGTATGTACACAAACCTAGTTAACGACAAGATTAATCGGTATCATGCTTACTTTTATAAATTAAACATACAACAGCGGAGTAATTAACATTCTACGTTTGTATGGAGGAAAACTGACTTGTATTACCTTAAGTTAATAAAATTAATAAGCTTAAATAGAAAAATGTAGTTGAGATTTTGTTAATTACATTTAATACATAAAATTAGATCATTTATCGAAGTTAACGGAAAACGTCATGAACACATTGTATACAAACTAAGTATACCTAAGCATAGATAAAATACAACTTACTGGTTAAGTAGTATCTATGGTATAAGGTAATACCTATATTGGGGACTAGAAAAGTAATTAAATAAAAAAATAAACAATATTTTACTATTTATTTGCAAAATTATAACAATTATACTTATTTACTTTACATGAACAGACCCGAAGAGGTAGCGTATGACACAAAGATACTACCACTAGTTGAGGTATACATTAATCAAAGCAATGAACAGCAAGTAAACAAAGAGAATGATAATAAGCTTTATGAAATGGATATCAATTTTGATGGATTTTTACCAAACAGGTAGGTACAACACAACCGTTATATATTGTAGGGATTGTAACTCTGTTTGTCTGTTACATTTTCACGCCTTAACTACTCATCCTATCATCATGATCATGAAATGAATGATCACGTTGTAACGTGGTCACGTATTTATAACCAAGAAATTCATATGAAGAATATGTAAATTTACATAGAATACATACTCAGCCAATTTCATTGAAATAATTAAATTTTAATTGTTGTTAAAGCAGGTTAAGCTTCTGAATATTGAAACATATTCAGAACCAAAAAGAGTTTAATCTAAATTTTTATTATTCACTAGCTACCCGCTCCCGGCTCCGCTCGGGGTGCATTTTTTTAACGTAAGGACTTTCCCTGATTATCCCTCTATCCATGAGTGAAAACAGAATTAAAATCGGTCCAGGCATTCTCGAGTTTTGCGCTTAGCAACACATTTAGGGATTCATATTTTTATTTATATAGATTATAAATAATATAAGTTTTTTGCAAGTTGCATTTTTCAATTTAGAATGACTCAAGACAGTAATAAAAAAATAGGAATTTCATGAAATTCGCGTTTTGTCCACTAATAAAAGAAATTACTCCAAGATATTCAGATACGTCGTAGCTGCCTAGTGCGCATGTAATAGGCTTGCTTAGTCGTATGCGCGATCGCCTTTCTGTTGCACCTTTCTGCAGAACTAATGAAACTAAATTTATTTACAGAAAAAAAATACCAAACTATCATGTCAGTCAGAAGAAGACAAGAAAACCGTATCGGAAATACAAATGGAACGCCAATAAGCCTATGAAAACGAATAAAAGCAGACATTTCTTTGATGTTTCGGAAATTTATGATTATATAAGGTAGTACAAGCACAAGTATGAATTCTAATTAAAAGAAATAAAAACATTTGAAAACAAAATATTGAAAAAATGATAACATTGCAGGGCATGCTGCATTTCGCAGTCATTTGGGCGTGAAAACCGTTGAATGAGTAAGGGATGCCAGAGCCCATTTACCTATCCCCTTCATAATACTATGAAGTATTATGGCTGCGAAAATGCACAAATTAAATTGTTTCAAAGTAGGTTATATAAATGCTATTTTTCCAGGCAATCCACAAACCGATGGGTGCGATATTCAACTCACAGATATCGTAAAACGGAAGACTTAATTACAAAATCACCATTAAAATCAACATATGTGCAAAAACAAATATTTCCATCAAATGTTTCCATAGTATCAAATGACGATGTCATAATAAATAACACTTTAAGAGAGAACGGCAGCGTACGTGAAGATAACTTTAACTCCTACAGGAAATATGACATTTTTACAGGTTTGTTTCCATTATACAATCTACCTACTACCTAAAAATAGTGGATAATCTCCCAACCGAACCGCCGGAAGAGACATTTGCGCAGACTTATTTTATTTACTTACTAGCTGGTGCCCGCGACTTCGTCCGCGTTGAAAAAGAAAAAAGTAGCCTATCCTGTGTTCTGTACGTCTAAATGTTTATCTACCAAGTTTCATGAAAATCAGTTAATTCGTTTAAGAGTTATGGAGGAACATAGATACATACATACGTACATACATCATGTAATGTATAAAGCCTATAAACACGATATCTCTGAAAACAAAGTAACTTACTCCATGACCAACCCTTACATCTTTATTATTAGTATTGATTTATATGTCTTCTTACAATTATTTTTGCAAGTCTTAGGGCCTCTTTCACCATCTCTGAGTAAAGTGTCAAGTAGGCTAACCGCCATTTAAAATCACCGGTAAGAAGCGTATGAGTTTACCATCTTCGAGTAGCATTACTCAATGGGTAATTACGATGAAATTGAAACAAGATACTCGTAACATTTACTCGCCAATTAACGTTACTTGTAAAGTAACTAATGAACACTTTACTTGTAGTTGGTGAAAGAGGTCTAAATTCTAATACAATAATTTAATGTAAGCAGTAATAAAATAAATCATTACAAATCTATTGTTTTCCATATCTAACTAATTAGTACGTAGTTACTAAGTAGTATATTAAAAATTATTTTCATGCATTGTACATAATTACAAAATATATAATATTTACGTCATAATAATAATAAGTTTATATATATTTATATATATTTTTAGAGAGTCCAGATACTCGTATAACTGAAACAAATAAAAACAACTTAGAATTAATATCGAAGTCAGCTTTCAGCGGTACAAGGAAAATGTAAGTTTTATATTAATTTCTCTTCTAAAAGTAAACCTAGACTATCAGCGATAGAGTACACAAGATTTTTTAATAGAGAATTTTTCTACGAATATAATACACATACCTTCATTGTTTATCGTTCTTTTCATTAGTGAAAACATTATCAACATTGGATGTGTAGTTTAGAACAACAAACAAAGTCCTCCCTCGCATCTGTCTGTCTGTTCGCGATAAACTCAAAAACTACTGCACCTATTTTCATGCTGTTTTCACCACCAATGGATAGAGTGGTTCTCGAGTAAGGTTTTAGTATATACGAGTATGTAATTTACAAAGTTACGCGGACGAAGTCGCGGGCACCAGCTAGTATAATGTAATATAATATAATATAATATAATATAATATAATATAATATAATATAATATAATATAATATAATATAATATAATATAATATAATATAATATAATATAATATAATATAATATAATATAATATAATATAATATAATATAATATAATATAATATAATATAATATAATATAATATAATATAATATAATATAATATAATATAATATAATATAATATAATATAATATAATATAATATAATATAATATAATATAATATAATATAATATAATATAATATAATATAATATAATACAATACAATACAATATAATATAATATGTTATTTTGATTTATAAAATGATATGACTTATTGGAAAATCAATCGCTTTATAAGTTTTTCACATATAATTTTACTAATATCTCATTTCTGCGGAGACCGTCGACCGCTAGTTTTAAAAATATAATGTTCTAATGAGAAAATTATCCCATATTTTAAAATATTTATTATACATTGTCTAGATTATAAAACTACAAATAATATTACGTTAATATCTTATCTGCAAACTAAACACATCATGGCATTATCATCCGCCGGGAATCATAAATTTTCACTCCAACGTGATTCTGACGCTGTAACGGCCTTAAGTAAATATATAATATATTTTTTCAGTAATAATTCTGAACCAGTTTCTATGGTAGACCACGAGTCCTTCGAAAACATCGTTAAAGTGGCTTCAGTTATGGCAATACTTTTAAATGACACTAGATTGCATGGTAACAACCTCAACAGAACTATAACGAGTGAAGGCATGAACTATGATGCCATTAATTTTACAGGGGTTACAGAAATGAATGTGTAAGCTAAGTGACATTTCCTTAAAGTCAAAATATTTTTAAATGTTAAAGTAGGCAGACAGGCTGACGGTCCACTTAATGGTAGATAGCCACCGTCGCCAATAAGGTCCCTTGCTTATGCAAGGAGTAAATGTATTTTCCCCCCAATTATAATGTTAGTTATTTATGTAATTCAGTATGTAATGTAATGTACGGCCCACGGGGGTGGTGTAACCCCCCGGGGAAACACAAAAAAAGCCTATCGCACAAGCAACGACACCTGCAAGCATTGTGCAAGGTATATAGTACATAGCGGGCTGCTCAAATGACTGCAAAACTCAGTATGCTCAATTTCCACTACTTTCCAAATCCAGACCAGACCTAACTTTAAAAAGTTCATTTCCAAAATTAACCCTGGCAGTAATCGAACCCGGGACCCCTTAAACAGCAAGCACCCTAACGACTCATCCGAAATTGTACGGTATTAACAATGCCCTTTTATTTACCTCTTTGCAGTCGAAATAAACGTGATATTCAGGTAGTAACTGAAACAAACATTTTCCGGTACAACAACATTGTGATACCAGAAACGACGCCTTTTGCTGGGATTCCCTACCATGCGATGAATCCACAGGAATCGGCACATTTTGACGAATTACTAGACGAAGAGGCATGATTTACAATAGTATCCAGAACCTACTTCAGTATATACTACAATACAGTCCAAATACGATAAGGGGATGCTTGGACTGCCCCATTTATGACTGGGAAACGCAGTGTTTACATCCTATTACATACCTATGTGGCGCAATAGTTTTGATTGTTTTAAATTTACATATGGCTAGACGCCAGTTCATTGTTACCTATTCATTTTGCTTAATAATTCAAGTAGATTAGTAAAAAAAATAACATACAGTCGACTCTCGTTAATTCGAAACTCGAGGGACTCTTAAAATATTACGAATTATCGAGTGTTTGAAATATCAAATGGTGAAATTTTTTACACTTTTTAGGACGCAAAGTAACACAAACTTTTACTTAATCTGTATATGTAACCAACGAAAGAGTAACAGTAACTAAAACTTAACTAAACAAACCAATTTGTGGGGAAGTGTGTGTAAAACTAATCATTACAAAAATAAAGGCTCTCGTGTACGATGAACTTGTTCTGCAACTTGTTCTATTTATGTTGTGTTTGTCTTTCTGTATGTTATCTTTGTATGTTCTTTGCTACAAATAAAATTTATTCTTATTCTTATCCAATATGTAAATGTAAAAATTGTATGTAATGTATGAATTTACGGATATTTGTTACTCTTTCACGCAAAACCGGCACAACGGATTTGGATCAAATTTGGTACACATATAGGATACTTTTGTACTTACCTGAATTAACATATGGGATACTTCTTATTTTGAAAAATGTTAGGTCCCCTAAAATGTCGTTCGTTATAATACTCATGTATTATTTTTTCAGGTGTTATATTTTTCCACCACCACCACGCGGGCACCAGCTAGTACTTACTTATTATATTTTGAATACTTAAACATGTACTAAATGTAAAATTATTTGTGGCTTGCTTTCTTAGATACACAGCCGCGTGGGAATCAGTGGGGCAAATAAAACAACAAGGCCAATCCTGTTTGACATTTGCGAGCATACGGATTTCCCAAAGTTTCGTCATGTGTTTGTGGTGAATTCTTCGCAAATAATAATCGCAATCGAAAATTTTACGGTATGTGTATTTCTGGCCATGAATACACAACACTGGTGTATATACTTAAGGCGTCTGGCCACCTTGGCCGATCGGAAAATGGGTATATTTAAAAGAAAAATTATACACTCGAAATTATGAGCCGGATTTTTTTTATACAACGTCAGAAAGGGCTTTGAGAATATCGTCAAAAAATTTCCATTCAAAAATTCCGTCAAAAATTTCCTTTCTTTTGTGATTATCTCAAAACTACATTTTTTGAACTGGTACCATCGAAATATCGTAAACTATCGGTCCGATTGCTTACAAATTTTTACACAATACTTTTAGATATATTATTTAAAATGTCACGTAGGATTTTTGCGATAAATTGATTAGTTTTTGTTTTATTATTGTTTTTGCTCGAAATTTTTAAGTGAAAAATCCAATTTTTTTTCTTCGGGTCACCATAATTTTTTTAATGTTCGAAAAAAAAACCGCTACGCTACATTGTAGCGACATTATTCACGAATAAGCTGATATATATAAATATATATTTCAGATGGGACAACGACCGCGCATATCATGCGGAGGACCTTCGCGGCAATGTGCAGAACGGCGTCATTTTTTAATATTTTGAATGGAAATTTTTTGACGTTATTCTCAAAGCCCTTTCTGACGTTGTATAAAAAAATTAAAGAATTCCGGCTCATACTTTCGAGTGTATAATTTTTCTTTTAAATATACCCATTTTCCGATCGGCCAAGGTGGCCAGACGCCTTAATACACTGGTGTATTATAAACAAGAAAAGAAATGCAAATACTTCATTTTGTTTAATTTTATTCCGAGTGCATTCCTTGCTATTATTCTTGCGACTTTCGTTAAATATTTTAGAAGATTGTTAGGACAAGTAGGTTTTTATAGTAAGTAAATTATTTCCTATTATATTTTTTATTTTTCAACGCGGAAGAAATCGCGGGCACCAGCTAATATTATATTATATATGCGAGAGTGACTTTGTTTGTCTGTTACACTTTCACATATTAACTAATCAACTGGTCCTCATGAAATTTTTATTATACTATTGCCAGGGCGATAAATAAAAGGATGTAAGGTATATTATATTACCTACATAAGAAGTACTGTTCCCGTGGGCAAAAGCTCGCAGGAAGTCGCAGTGCAGAAGTCGCAGGCAAAAGCTAGTTTGAAATAAAGTGGTAACAAATTTGATGTTGTATTATTCAGTTGGAAGAATTAACAGTGGTGGCCACCTCAGGACGCACTCTCAATAAACAAGACGACCAATGTTTGCCACAAACTCTCGAATGTCAAGTGTTGGGTACAAGGGTCTGTATAGACTCTGTCAGCGCCTGCGATGGAATACCCAATTGTGGAGTCTTCGGTACTTACACAATTTTTTTTTTATACAGAGTAAAGAATTGCCGCGTCGAGCCTACTTTTGAGCTAAGCGCAACTCAGGGCGCATTTGACCACCAGTTTCTATTTGCACGTTGTGGAGTAGAAAGTATCTAAAAAAGCTATAGACATTCCTCATTGTGCAGTTATTTGTGTAATAATCTAAGTAAAAGCGCAAATAAGATTTTTTCCGTGATAATAATGAGGATGAATATTCAGCACTGTATAGCTCTAGTAGAATACACAAACATAGCCGACATTTCCTAAGAATTGATTCAAACCAGGCGGCCATCGCGACATTGTTAGAATTCGTTAACAACTCGGCGCTGTAAAGATATCAAGTAGTTCAAGCTACTCGTAGCACTTTATTTTTATACACCTATCTGTATTTTCTATAACTGCCGATTAATTAACAGGTCAAACGATTCGAACTCGACCGATGAAATATTGCAGTTAATAACGTCACCTAATACTGATGACGTATCCTTCCTGGTTACTGACAGTATTTCATTCAAAAAGATTTTATTTTGGAAAAAGATTTCAAAATTAATAGAAAAATTACAGGCACTTTGTGCGCACTTGTTGCAGTAAATTAAGACATATTTTATTTATACTTTAAAATTAATAACAAATTAAAGTTTACATTGACGGAATCAACGAAATATGCCGTTGAAAGATTCAACATATTATTTAAAAATGTTAGCCATTTACTTTTCTTTTCGTTGGTTTTCTTTTCCCTTTGTTACTGGATCAAATTGATAGAACAGATGGGAATTTAAATTCCAATATGTTCTACTATTTGTTCTGCTAATAGAACAAAATAATAGTACAAATGGAATACACCACTATAAACGAGGTGTATTAAAAGCAGTTTATGACGTGAATACGTCTTTATATGTGGTTCTATAATGGGAGGCAACTAAGAAAAGTAAGGGATTATAACAAAATTGGGGGATATTTAATAACACCATTCGATAGCTAAAGGTTATCAATAGCTAAAGCTAAGAATTAGAATATACCATATATATCAAACGATTCTCTGATTCGTTTTGATATATATAGTATATTCCAATTCGTTGGATATATATATACATATAATACCCACAAAGAAAATATTACTTCTAATGTACACGTATCACGTAAAGCACAAGGCCGTGTCCACAACACAGCCACACCCCGTTTTTTCGTATTAAAATATTTACTTCTAGATCTTCTGATAAGCAATTGTCACACCAATTCCAGATATATACGATGAAGATCGGCTTATGTGCGGTCACGACAGACTCCAGCACAATGTATTGTTCGCTGGGTGCACCTTCCTGGTAGTGTTGTTCATTTTGCTCTACGCCATTTATTATTGGATCAAACGATGCGTACCCCAAGTGTCTAAGGCTTTCTTTGTACATACTACTGACGCTATTAGGTAAGCTAATGTGCTAATAATTATGGAGCTTAAGACAACACTAGACTTAGATAATCTTTTTTCAAAAATATTTTTAGTTAATTAATAATAGGTGTAGTGTATGTATTTAGCTAAGTCTTTGGTAACGTAAGTAAACGTTTCAATATTGAAGTAGTGGCATGGCCACTATTTGAAGTATGTAGTTTCATTTTGGCAGCCCGTCTGGCAAAAGTAACCATCCAGAACAACTTTACAGAACACGTGAACACCGTGAAACAATATAGCATGTGTGCTGTTGTGTTTCGGTGAGTGAGTAAAGGATGCCTGGGCCCATTTCCCTAATTTCTTCCTAGTCCCTATCCTTAATTCTACTAGGGTATGCACTTCACTTGCACTTGCACTTTACTTCACTTGCAGCACCAGTGGCGTTGCTTGTGTTATAGGCTACAGTGGCTACTGTATTATTTATGTATTTTATAGGTAGCCACCTAAAAAAAAGGAAAAATAAGTGGATTTGTATTTAGTTTATTTCAAATTGATAAATATTCAATCAATCAATCATCAATACTAATAATAAATCTATAAGGGTTGGTCATGGAGTAAGTTACTTTTTTTTCAGAGATATCGTGTTTATAGGCTCTATACATCATACTGAAACTAAATTGACCATTTTTAGAATTTTTTTCTGTATGTATGTAACATAACTCTTAAACGAATTAACTGATTTTCATGAAACTTGGTAGATAAACATTTAGACGTACGGGACACAGGATAGGCTACTTTTTTCTTTTACAACGCGGACGAAGTCGCGGGCGCTAGCTAGTTATAAATAAAAATGAATCCTAAGTGTTGCTAAGCGCAAAACTCGAGAACGGCTGGACCGATTTTAATTCTGTCTTCACTCATGGATAGAGGGATAACCAGGGAAGGTTTTTACGTAAGAAAAATGCACCCCGGGCGAAACCGGGAGCGGGTCGCTAGTGTGTAATAAATACATGTAATTTTTATTCTACTGGTTTAGTTTTTAATTTTACTGGCTTAATTTAAATTCACTTTACAGATTTAATTTACACTCCATAATGCATTCGTTTACCAATATCGACTATACCAAAATGATTTGTGCTCCTGAATATCATTTCGACAGTGAATTTGACCCCTCCAGTAAAAAACAAAGTTTCAAAACGAGATTACTCATTTTTTTTCGCAAAGTATTCAATAAAAAACGTGAAAAAGAAAATTCTATAGTCGACGATGTACCCCAACTTACATATAATTATGCTCAGTCTGAAATACGCAAAATGATAGAGTATGGAGAGAGGTCGACTCAAACAAACGCTCAACATTCTTTCGAAATGCTCGACAAGACCGAAGACAGAGCAAATAAAAGTGAAACATTCGAATCATTTATATTTAACAATAGCGATCCACATGAGACAGTTGACAAAGACATGTCTGATTTGAATATTATAAAGTTTTTGAGGGATTCTAAAGAAGAAATGGCGTCTCATAATACTGTAGACACAGTGATTCGAAACTTTGAAGACACACATGATGAAGACGAAGAGAAAGAATTAAGGAACACTGTATTAGAACCACCATCTACTTCAATAGTGGAGAGTGATATAAATGCAAATATCTCTGTCCAAAGCGATTTTCATTCTTTACAGAGTCCAGAACATTCTAAACATATTAGAAAACAGTTGAGATTCGAAGAGAAAGCTGTTGATATTGATGAAGCCGAATGTAGCAAAAGACAAATTAGCTCACACAGACATTGGTACTCAAATTTGGAAAAAATCGAAGGAGATCATCAGCAAAACAACAGTGGTAGAGAGGGTTTGCGATTCTGGGGAAATAAGAAGGGGAGGAAGACTAAAAAACAATAATATTAGATATTATTATAGTACCTACATTATACTTATATATAACTAATATGTATTTGGTTGCTTAATATAATTTGTTTTCCTGTTACTGTTCTTTATTGCGCATTACCAATACCTTGATTATATTTCCAATTTCAATGTGACAGTAGGTATACCTACATTTTTCTTAAAGTTAAGGTCGACAGAGAGGCTGACGGTCCACTTGATGGTAACCACTCATCCAATAACGTCAAATATAATTTAATAAACATCAATCATAAGTTTATGCAACTCAAAATATTTACAAATTCCTACATTTAACTGAAGACAATAGTCCTTTAGTGCACAGCGCGCGTCTCCCGCAACGCTATTTCCTAATTAAGACCAATTGTGAACCGAATTGGACACGTGCCAAAACTCTTGTTTTTAAACAACATTTAGGAAATGTTCGTCTACAAACCTATTTTTAATTTTATCTAATAAATTATTTATGCAAAGTCATTTCATCAAAATACCTATACGAGAAACTATTTTTTTTTCCCTAGTATTTTTATAAACTTTTCTTTTATGTTGTCGACAGTTAGTGCCTACAACTTGGTCCGCGTTAAAAAAAGATAATATAATTATATTCTGTACCGACTTTTTCTTTTACTAATATTTATTTCGATTACAGGAAGCAATAAAAAATAGGCAATACGCATTATATTTTTTATACTTTATCAATTAATTTACATATCTATTGAATTACATAAAAATAATATTTCTCAGAGAAATGGTTGCTTACTTATGTTAAATATTAATAAAATATACTCGTAATAGCGACCCGCTCCCAGCTTCGCCCAGGATGTAATTTTTTATATACACAAACCTCGCTTATCCCATTTTTATTAGTGAAAATCGAATTAAAATAGAAGTAGTTGGCGTGGAAACAGACAGACGTAGACAGTTTCGGCGATTTGGTTACAATTTTTTTTTCTAGTTACATAAATATTTTAATAGTTTTTATTGTATCTGGATTATCCTAACATTTGGATATATATGTAAAATAAAATTCGAAGTTTCGAAGTAATGTTCGAAGTAATGTAATAATGTAATGTAAGTAATGTATGTAAGTATATATTATATTCTAATAATGTTATCCAATGATCTAAAAAATACTGGTGTTTTTTATACATTTAAATTTTTTTTTAACTATGCAATCATCATACTTACCTATAGGTACGGTGATGTATTATTATACTGTGAATTGTTTCTAAGAGTAAGAATTCTTCATACATATTCATACTTATATGGACGAGTATGAATGAAGACTGACTTTAAATTTTTGAGTGGTAGGTAACATGTGTCTAGTTTTATTGCAGACAATAAAATAACATTAGTGCAGCTTTATGGCAGCTCCAAAAAAAAGATAAATTGTAAAAGTGTCAGGCTAGAGGCGGGTTAGAGTCGGTGCGCGAGGTCATTTCAATTGAAATCAATTAAACCAATTGAGTCCAATTGAGAACGGCAGATTCTACGTCGCGCTGCCGTCGCCAGAGAGATTTTATGGCTACTGTGTCGGATCGCCTACGCACGATGTCACATGACAACAAACGAACCTAGCGACACCTCTCGAGGAATACGTTTGGAAAATTTTCGGTGGGATTTTGACATTGCACAATATCGTCGAATTTTTCGCCAGTTCCACCTATATGTATACTAAAGTACACACAGTAATCACAGTAGGGATACTTTTCCACATAAGTACCGCCACTGTTCGAAAATTCAAAAAATACTATACCTATCGTCACATAATTTATTGTTAGCGAGACAGATTTTTTTATTACTATGTTAAGGTCGCCAGACAGGCTGACAGTCTACTTTATGGTAGGTGGCTACCGTCGTCTATAACACAAGTAACGTCACAGGTGCTGCAAGTGCGCCACTATATTATGATTAAGGATAAGGCATTACTTACTTACTCACCGAAACGCAACAGCACATACAATGGTCTTTTGTAAGGAGTTTTTTGTGTTTACTGCCGTCGGACGACTGCCACTACTTAAAGACTACTTAAGATACACAGGCAATTTATTTGAGAGTAGGTGGCTACTTTTATTCACAAACGGTGTCAGCCAGATACTGACCAGGATTAAGTTATTATGTTTCAAATTTCAGCTTTATATGTAGTTTTGGCTGTAAGTTGATAAATCAGTCAGGAAAAAACGATTTCATGAGTATATAGATAAGGGCAATGGGTCCTATATTTCCTTAGACACACCTACTTTTACGGTATTTCATTGTGGTCTTCAGTAGGGCGGGGTCGCTGCACGGATTACTCATCTTACTCTGCGATAAGCGTACAGCTTTTCCATAATTAAAGTCAGAAATGAATTTATCATGGTTGACTGTTTAAATTAGGGAAATAAAGCAAGAAAAGATTGAGAATTAGGTACGTGCCTGACTTCCTTTATGACAATAAATCAAATTAAAAAATGGTCCAGCGCACTTACCTACTATGGTCGACAGCGCACTTACAGTAGTACCTACCTGTGGCGTTTCTTTGTGTTATAGGCGACGATAGCTACTACTTTTAATCTGTCTGACGGTTTTAAGATAAAAAGAAACTTTAAATACATTCGCAATAAGCAATAATTACTTGGTAGAATGGCATAGCAGGAATATAATACCTACTTACAATTTAGTAATTTGAGGTTCATACCACTCAAGTATTGCTTACTTTACACTTACATAGCACCTACTGTACCAATAATGGCAGGGCTAATGATTATGCAGTAGGCAACCTGTCTTGTGACTTGTGTTTAAATGCGACTGAAGCCTCAAGGGGACTGAAAGTAGATTTTGGTAAGTGAGGAATGGATGTCTGAGCCTAAATAGAATAGGGAGATAACATCCTCCTATTATCTCCTTATTGCATTTCTTATCAATCTGCAACTCTTACAATTTTTATGGCGTTACTATAATGTACTAATAGGCGATGGTCGCAAAGCAAAGACCACTAGCAGTGTGTTTTAAAAAATGAATAAATATATTTTCTTTAAGACTCACTCATCTATACTGATATTAAAAAGACAAAAGATTTGTTTGTTTGTTGGTTTGCATTGAATAGGCTCTGAAACTACTGGACTGATTTTAAAAATTCTTTCACCTTTAGAAAGCTAAATTATATCAGTGTACAGTAACATATGCTAAATTTTATAAAGTTACGCGGACAAAATCGCGTGCAACAGCTAGTATGTAATATTCGGAACTCAAGTTCGGGTTTATTTATGTGTGAGTATTTTTTTATGTTTCTGAAACTATATATCAGTTAACTAATATATTATGTTTGATTCATGACATAGTTTTGACTCATACGGGCTTAGTTGACTTACCCATAAACAAGGGCGTTTATTTAACAAAAATAAAATACCTAATAAACGGATTTTAATACGGTTTTCACTCATGGAAAGAGGGATAAACGAGGAAGGTTTGTGTGTATAAAAAAATTACAACGCGGACAAAGCTGGGAGCGGGTCGCTAGTAAACTACAATTAACCGTCTTATAATCTAAGAGCCTAATAAAGAGCTAAGAGTCTAAGGGCTTCTTTCACAAACTACAATTAAAGAGTTGATTAGTTACTTTTAGAAATCATTTTCTGTTATATTGAATTATGCACTCGGTTTACTGCATCATTCGATAGGCGACTTTTTTATTATGATTTTCTTTTTAATGCTTGGAACTTTTACCATACAAGCAAAGGTATATCAACTCCATTATCCCCGGTTACCGGTGACTTTAAATGACAGTTTGGCCTACTTGACGTTTGTGAAACAGGCGCTTAGACTTGTTTAAGAGAAAGTCTATAACATCTGCACATATTTACACATAAAAACAACGATTGTCTCAAGGAAAGTACTTAATGTTACCGACATCTAAATTGATGAGAGACTGAACTAAGTAGTAACGAGCCTTACGACGGGTGCATCTATATCGAGTACAAGTCGGCACGGAAGCGGTACATCCAAATAGTCACGAACGACATAGCACTGCACGCACAAACACTTTAACTACGCCATCCATCAATCACACTCTTCAATGTACTTCAGTTCAGTTCAAGTTGTCACAAATATTTTGGGATCCTGTTTGGGTCGGTATGAATCTTGGCCGTGATATTTGCGGTCGCGACCCAAATTTATAGTGTACTTGGTGCAAACACGTCACAAAGGGCATCAGCAAGTGCAATTCGCGTTTTCTGAAAGTCACCAACACAAACACTTTAACTACGCCATCCATCAATCACACTCTTCAATGTACATCAGTTCAGTTCACGTTTGCACAAATATTTTGGGATCCTGTGTAGTAGGGCCGAAATTTGGCCGTGACATTTGCGGCCGCGACCCAAATTTATGGTTTACATGGTGCAAACGCGTCGCAAAGTGCATCAGCGAGTGCAATTCGTGTTGTCTGAAAGTCACCAATAAGCCCAATGAAGCCGAGATCCCGCTGGCGAGCGCCAGCACCAACCTAAATAGACTCTGATCATCTAAATTGACTTCAATTAAATAACAACCGAAATTGTTGAAATGCGCCATTACTCCCTCGACGTTAATCTAAGTGCCAATAGTCAGGGTGCATGTTTTATTAATAATCCCCGGCGATAACTGTTAATTAATAAATTACGAGTGATCCGTTGAACGCCGATCGGAAGCAACAGTGCGCTCGCAGCGAGACACGGTGCAGTGCGTCGTGTAACTTATCTTCACTTGTTTATTTGACAAATACATAAAAATGTATAAATTTTAAATAAAATTTCCAGTCCTTTATTAGTGTTGATTAATTAGACATAAAGCCTCACACAAGTGCTTGTCTATAAAAAAGTTTTAATCTACATAATATTTAGCGAAAATCGCACCCGTCAGTTGCATATGTTTGAAGAGCCAACAGGATAGATAGACATTGATAGCGACTTTTGTTTTAAATAGAGTGATGATGATGAATATAAAAGCTTCATTCCCACGGCTATAAATCATGAAAGCGACATGAGAATGTTTGATACGGATTTACAATACAAAGTTTTGGACTTTCAAAGTAATGATGTGGGCGTTCGGGCCGAACAATGCGCGGTCATACAAATATTGGGTGAGTTTGTGGGAATCCCGCATGCTTCGGGAGACGACCGTGCAGCCCGCACTTTGAGCTACGACACCTCGAGGGGACCTCGCTTTGTAGGGGAGTGGCCGACTCGTATCGCTATTGGCTCCCTCGTTTAACAACACAAAGGCTGTAAGCGTCAGTGACTGACAATGTATTATCAATCGTCCGCACTCAACGTTAGAAGCAAAAATTAAAGTTTAGTCGACATCAACGGCGACGGAGTCTGCATTACTCATTGGCTTAGATGCCATGTCGAGTGCCGTATTATGATAATATAAATTGACCAACCGTAGATCAAATTTGGTTAGTTGGTTAAAGTTGATTAAAGCCATTTAACCGGGACGTATACAAGTGGTCGAACGGGGCGCGCGTTCGTCGATCCCTTTGAGAATAGATGAGCGTAAATTGTTTAATATAGACAACGAGGCATTTGTGTTTGGCGCCCGGTGATCCCGGGTGTGTGGTGCAACACGACAGCCGGTACGGAGTCCAGCGAGGTGACGGCGGAGGTAGCGGGTCACCACCCGCCTGCCACCGACGCATACATGTTCGTGTGTGGAGATACCGCCGCCGCTACGAGCGGAAGATACGAATGCACCTTCGAAGCTGGTGCAGGCATGGAACAGCCTACCTTCGAAGACCACATGTTTGGAGAGTTCGGCAAGGAGCGACACGTACAAGTGGTCGTAGGAACCGGTGGCGAGTTGCAGTACCGCGATGATATACCAGTCTTCGCGGCTGCAGGTGATCAGAAGCGTAAGGAAGAACCCCTGTTGTTGCAGTCGGTAGAAACGGCACCTAATTCTCACAATCCACCGCCGCCTCCCCCGCCGACAACTAAGAAGAGCGAGAAGAAAAAAGGCGACAATAATGGCATCAAAAAGAAAAAAACTAGGTAAGGAAAAATTCGCTTTTCTGTGCTGTAGTAGTAGTACACAGACTAGTGAGACTTTTTGTCTCATTTAGTTTCAGTTTCTTAAAATTTATTTCACAAGTCTTCGTAGCATTTTCTCTTGCAATGTATCGTAGACGACAAACGTAGCAAACGCTACGGAATCTCAAGACGCTATAGGCTACGAGATGTCTACGAAGTTGAAGTTTGTCTACAAACTTTCAGGTAACAAGTTTAAAGAAATCCAATTCAAAAGTGTTACGATAATATAACATATTTCAAACTACCAATATCTACATACCTAATTCAAACGGCGTCTTAGTACTTATTGTAGGTTATTAGGATTAAAACAGAGTATTATAAAATTAAAGAAATTTAAAAATGTAATGCTAAATATTGTAATGATACATTTTGGTAAAAAAACAACACATTATAAAATTTCAAAAAATATAATATTTAGTGCTTATTATAAGTTATCATTATATGTAGGTATATACTTATATTTTTTATCCATTATGTAAAACTTCTATCTAAAAGGTTTTACAATACAAAGTGTTAAAATCTATTTTTATTAAAATCATAACGAGAAACTTTGATTACTTTGATTTTTTGTTATTATTAGCGACTACATAATTCTAAACGAGAAAACAAGTTTAGACTGTCAGCTGATGTATTACTTAAAATTAAGAAAATTAATAAAATTATAACAAAAATAATTATTATCAAGCTATACAAAGCTATATAACTATCCCCCAAATTTGAGCCCAAACACGCTATATTTGCTGTAAGTTGCTGAGGAGTTGGGAGTCCGGTTAAACTATTTGATACTGCAGTATCAGATCAAGGTTACCATCTTATAGCTTTTATAGCAATTATAGCTAAGAACGATCCCAATCACATCAGCTTTCAAGAAAAAAAAAAGGGATCAAAATCCTCCATACTGTCCATCAAATATACGGTCCATCCGTTTGGGAGCTACAATTCCACAGACAGAACACAGATACAAACTTATATTTATAACACCCCATTTTTGCGTCGGGCATTAAAATAAAATTATGTAATAAACATTTTAAAAAATAAGTTAATGTACTTTCAAAATACCTATCCTTCTTCTATTATATATATGTATGTATATGGCAGCCGATGACCGTTTAACGTCAAAGAAAACCACAGCGAAGCATGGTCAGGCTTACCTAGTATTTGCATATTATTTAGATTATACAGGCAGACAGACTTACTTTCCCTTGCGGCTTCGCCAGTTTATATTCCTTTTTTTTTAAAAAAATCTGCCTAAAAATTTATTTACCTGTCTTTTTGTAAATCATCATTATGCTGGACATAGACCTTCCCCATGATTTTCCAATAGGATCGGTCAGAAGCCTGGATCCACCGTTGATTCGCGGCCCTTATCAGGTCTTCTGTCCACCTTGTGGGTGGACATCTTATACTGCACTTGCTAGTCCATGGCCTTCATTAGAGAACCTTCCGGCCCCAGCGGCCATCGGCTGTCTGTACTTTGTGGCCTGCCCACTACCACTTCAACTTACTGATCCGCCGGTTTATATCGGTAACTATCGTACATCTACGGATCTCCTCATTTCTGATTCGATCTCGCAGTCTAACCCCGAGTATAGCCCTCTTCATAGCTCGTTGAGCTTTCTTATGAGGCCCACAGATAGGCACCACGTTGCAGCGCCATATTATGTCATCACTGGTAACACTTAGTAGTTGAAAACTTTTATTTTGAGACACTGAGAAATTTTGGACGAGAAGATGTCTCGGAGCTTCCCGAACGCTGCCCATCCGAGCTGGATTGGACTTTTTGTCCCAAGTACTTTGTACTTACTCGTCAATAACTTTGAGAGTTGAACTCTCAATTTTTACTTTAACTAGTAGTAGGGTAACTCTTACTTACTAGTAGGAATGAATAATTAATAGTATTTATAATGATTTTATAGATGCTACGCGTAACTAAACATTGACACGTTAAGCGTGTATGCAACAGGTGTGGTGGGGTCGCCCCTTTATCGCCCGTCGAATGTGTCCACTCACCCTAAACAACTTCAAATAATAACAGTATAGGAATGGCTCCGTCACATACGCACCCCACTTTTAATATTTGCATTACTAATTCGATGACATTTAAAATAATGTTAATGATATGTTTACGATAAAATGTTTGTGCACTATATTTCAAGTGGTCGTACCTATATCGTTTCATATGGCAATAAATATATTATTAGCTGCTGCACGCGACTTCACCCGCGTAACATTATAAAATATAGTATGTTACTCGCTCATAATGCAGCTTTCTATTGTTGAAAGAATTTTCAAAATCGGTCTAGTAGTTTTTGAGTTTATTCATTACAAACATAAAAATAATTCTTTATAATTATTAGTAGTCAGGAAAGTTTACTACCAAATCAAAATTTGAGTCCTTTAGGGGAATCTTCTGATATAAGTTTCTAGAATACATGTAATACATTATCGATAGATGAAAGAATCGAATTTGTAGAAGAGGTGAAAAAAAAAATTAAAAAGTACCTGTAATTATTCAAAAGTGGTAAGTTACAAAAAAAGTTTTAGACAAATATTGTAGAGAATTTAATTTCAAACCTTTATATAACTTTTTTTTGCTAAAATAAAATTAACAATATAGAATTTTATTTGTAATATAATATAACGTTAAACATGAGAACACATCACATCGATTAATAATCAAATTATTTTAACGAATTCGGTTTAAAAATTTATTCTCAATAAAGAACATTATCTACATTGTTCATGTAAAACAGTAGGTATAATAAAATTCAAATAACTTATCCATTTAAATTGTGCTATCAAATACCAAAATACTCTTAGTTCCATTAATTAGAGCGCACCCAAACAAAAAAATAAAATCAAAATAAACACTTCAGATCAGCTTCATTATATCTACTAGTACCTAAGTATATAGGTTGGTATAAATATGTTATTCTAGCGACCCGCTCTCGGCTTCGCACGGGCGTAATTTTTTCTGCAAATTATTTATAAAAACCTTCCTTCCATTAGTAAAAAACCGCATTAAAATCTGTTGTGTGGTTTAAAAGATCTAAGCGTACATTAGGCTCAGACAACGGGAAGCAACTCTGTTTTTGTATGTAAAGATACCTTTACATATTATTGTGTTATTTTTCCTACTATTCTTTTCAATTGTTAGATCTTTTCCCTTATCCTTAATCCTATGGCGTTGCTTGTGTTATAGGCGACGGTAGCCACTTACTATCAAGTGGATGGTCAGCCTGTCTGTCTACCTTAACACAAAATAAGACGAACAGAATTACAAAACAATTTCTGTATACATACCTACAGGAAGCGCCACATGATTCATTTATGGCGCTTCAGCCGAAAGGCGACGCGGCGTCATTTCCAGTTGGAGCTTAATTACCCGTATGACCGCGGGGCACCAATTGCCTTATCTCACCATCTCATCATGACTCCACTCGGTGCCATTATCCGCTGACTTACTCCAATATAATAAGCTCGTATACACGATCGTACAATTTAAAAAATTATAGAGGCATATTGGTGAATGTTAAATCTTTTGAACAAAAAAATTAACTGCGGTTCTTGCGGATATTTCCTTTTGAGAATCTTTTGCGGATGCGGTCTGGCAGATTTCCTCAGAATTAATTATGAAATATGTAGTTTCAGTTTTGAATTAAGTAATGCCTTTTTTGGGGAATAATATCTTTATCTGGGCATTTACATCTGTATGAGCGGAAATTCCGGTACACCTGAACATACAGCACAAAGATATCAATTCGACAACTACTAAATAATTTATGAATAATTTAGTACATATTTATACAACATATAATAAATAAAGCTTAAGTTATAAGAGTTTTAAGAGTAGAAACTTAGCTAAATAAAATTTATGACTGAGATTTGATTATGACCGGATTTTGATCCAATTTGTATACCACTTGTTATTCTGAAGCTAAACAATAAAAGTGTTAATTTATTTGAATAGATTCTAAAACAATTAAACCATCACTTCTCAGTTTTGAGTCCAGCATCAATTTGTATGCAATTATAAAAGTGGTGGCGCGCGCCAGGGGTGAATTTAGTTTCACGCTCAATCAATTTCTGCGCGTGCGCCCGCAGCCATATTGCACGCGTCAGATGGTAGATGCGCCCGCGTCACACTTTAATGATAAGAGTGAAAATTTATTTCTGAATACAAAATTTAGAATGCAATTTATGCACCCTGCATTTCGTAACATAACACTGTCAGCATCTATAAATTCTTACCTAGCGGGTAGAGCTGACCAATTTAAATAGCGACCTACCCAGTAACCAGTTTTTTTAATGTTTTATTTATGAAGAGTTGCATTTTTTTGTCCCCAGAACCACATTCACCGCTTACCAATTGGAGGAGCTAGAAAGAGCTTTTGAACGCGCCCCATATCCAGATGTCTTCGCGAGGGAGGAATTAGCTCTCAAACTGAATCTGTCAGAATCACGAGTGCAGGTACCTCTTACCTTTGTAACCAAATTATATTATAGTAAAGAATCCGACGAGAGGTGGTCCTTTACCCATATTTTTACAAGACGAAAAGTATATTTTATCGATTGTTATTGTTATCTATGGGAAAATAAATCGCTATTGTGCTGCCTATTGAAGTATGTTCATTACATTAATATCCTTAATAAAAATATAAAAAACTAGCTGCTATGCTGCGTTTATTTTTTTTATTAATAGATAACAATTGATTTAAAAAACTTTTCGTCTGGTAAACAAATGGGTGTAGGGCGACCTCTCTTCGGATCTTAGCCCATTTAATTAATCGCAAAAATGTCTCCAGTAACAAAATAGGGAAAATTAAAGTATATATTCATTGTTTTAGGTGTGGTTTCAAAATCGACGAGCTAAATGGCGGAAACGCGAACCTCCGCGGAAAACTGGATACATCGGTTCGAGTTCGCCCAGTTCTACCACATTGGGTGGAGGCTTCTCGAGTATTGGGGGAAACTTGCCAACTTTCCCACAAAACGGTCTTCCGGCACCGGCTGAGTCCTGGCCCTATCAGCATTCTTACGAATTATCTTCACATCACTTACTGTCGTCAGGTAGCGGCGGTTATCCAGGGTTCAACGCGCAACCGACCGCTTATTCTTATACAACCGTTCTGAACGGACACGACGGACAAATGTTCGCGCCGCGACATTCTTACGAGTACGGGGAAGGTAGTCCGCCGCCCTTAGGTGTGCGCGATTACCCAATGATGGCCGCTCATTCGCCACAACTTGAGACCCACGAAGACAAAATGGAATATCGCGGCCACGAACACGAAGATAAGTATGCCGCCTGTGCCCTCCACGAGGAACCAGCGCGGTACGCCGCCCAACCAGAAGATTACGACAAATGCGGTATGGTCTCACACGAAAAACACTACGAAACTCACCCAGAACGCCATCAAGAGCTCGCCCAGCCACTCGTTGTGAAAATGGAGCCGAGCGCCAGTCAGGGATACACCGCGTTGCCTCCTTTTTTGAATTGAAATACTCCTTTTCGAAATTATCCTAGTACACAGTTCTTATGAGAATAATTTCGAAAAGGAGTATGATTTTATACTCTTTTGCTACCTATGCACTGCTATACCCTAAGGTATTATGTCGATCATTTCGATTTCATCATTGGATTTATCTATTTAAAAGAAACGGTTTATCTATTAAGTAGTACCTATAATATATTTATATTAGCGGCCCGCCTCCACCTTCGCACGAATGCATTTTTTTCTGCAAAATATATACAAAAATCTTCCTCGTTGATCGCTCTTTATGAAAACAATATTAAAATTAGTTACATACAGACAAGACAGTGTGTCTGTATATCCGAAAAGCGACTTTAATCTATCTACTATGTGAGGAAGTACCCGTTTTCAAAAATTATTGAAATGCCTGGTATAATGATGGAGCTGATGTTGACTACCTTAAGTAAAGCATAACCTAAAAACTTGTCTGATATACAGATAAATCTATTGCTGAGATAGAAGTGATTGATGTATGCTTACAGTTACGTGGCGACGTGACGCTTTACGATGCCTACATCATCGAAATAATATATCTCTGCAAGGCCTACATACATTACAGAATTTCACTTCTAAATTTTTTAGATGTGAGGAAAGGAAAATTCAAAAAAAATTGAGCTTTCACATTATCATAACTTTTGGATTTTCGACTGGTAAAATATTTTTAGTATGCAAAGCTTTTTTTTAAAATTTACCAACTAATAAATTTAGACATTATTAGCAATAATTATGTAAATATTTAATTTTAAGTGGTATTTTTTTTGTTAAATAAAATTATAGAGTAAATATTTACTTAAGTAATTTATGAACATCAAGTTTTTTAATGTGCATTCCTCGTGCCTTATTAAGTTTAAGTTTACATATTTAAGCTCGTGGCAATTAAACATTATATAATTTAATAAAAAATATATATTAAACGAGATAGAAGCCTATGTCTAACTTTAAATGAAAAATTATTTTTTATTGCCTGAAAAAAAAATATTGTCATAATTAAGTATAGATATAGTAGAAATAGAATAGATACCTAATTAAATAGGATTTTTAATTATAAGACAATACGAATGCCTATTTGCCTAAATAGATTTATAAAAATACCAACTAGTGCCCACAACTTCGTAGGTACTTGCCCACAACGAACAACAGGTTCGTTTTTTGAAAATCTCACAGGAACCTAACATTTTTGCAGGATAAAAAGTATCCTATATGTTAATCCAGGTAATCGTCAATACATAAGTGAAAACCGCATTTAATTCGGTTAAGCCGTTTCTGAGGTTAGAGTGCACAAACAAACAAAAATTCTAAAAACTATTTTTTTGACCTCGGTAACATAAGTACGTGTAATTTTTTTTTAAATATATTTAATTTACAGACAGACACGGCTCGTTTATGATTTTATTATGATATGTATAGATTAATGTACAACGAAAAAGTGAATATGTGCCAAAGTAAATATAATAATTACGAATTTTCTTCTATTATCTATATAGAATAGATGTATAGATTTAAGTATATTAAATTAATTAGGAATGTACTTGCAACTCGCCAATATTCCCCCTAAGAGGACCGTGTCCAATTTTTCTGCTTTTGTTATACATTATTATTGATTAATTTATATTTATTATTTAACTTTAAAAATCAGTGTTATTTGTTATAAAAAATAAACCAAAAAATACAACATAAAAATGCAGTTAACGTGGACATGGTTGCATTTAATTTTATTATAAATGTACGGTTTCAAATCCATGTAAATATTCTTTATGGTATGTAGGTTTAGCGAAAATTAATAATTAAGTTTTGTTCTTATATAAAAATAGTTGTCATTATATTTAGTTTAATTATAATAAATGTTAAGGTTTGTTTTAGATTAAAAACCCAATCAAAATAGTCAAACATGAAAGATTCTATTTCTTAACAGTTAAAGAACAAGGTTTTTATTGAATTCAAAACAATAAATCATTTATATAAAAAGTAGCATCAGTTTCATTCACAAATTCATAAAAATAAAAACAAATTATACAATTAATGTTAAAAAAAAATATTAAATAGGATTCCGAATAGAATGACATGACATGACATAGGAATGCCAATTTTGGCTTATTTTGGAAATATTCGGCTCGTTGAGGTTATAAAAAATAAGCTCAAACACACATCGTTCAACCAACTTCAAACAATGTTAAAAAAAACATAAATTTTCATTTTACGTTAAAATGAACATTAAAAACAAGAAGATTCTATCAATTTAAATTAATATACAATTCTGCATAAAATCATAACAACTTGTTAAACCATTTTTTTTTTCTAATAACAAGCAGTGGAAATAAGTGTTTTACTTTTTTTTTCTTTATTTGACTTCTGGTGATTAGTCTAAAACATGCCTTACATTATTTTTAAGTTTATAAGAGCAATATATATTACGAGATTACTGCATGTATGCGAAATAGATTTTTTTAAAGAATTTGAACAAAAAATAAAATTATCATGTGCTTAGTATCAACTTTTATTTCTTATAAAAAAATATTTTACAAACATTATTATTTACAATCATCAATTTCGAGCATCACCCGAACAGTTATCTTAAACCGTTGATGGAATAAATATAACTCTCAAGGACCCAGGGTTCGATTCCCGGCGGGGTCAACTTTAAAAGTTGGCTCTGGACTAGATACACACTGCGTAATGTAAGAACATACCGTATCTATGTATTTATTGCATCAACGATTGGCACTTACAATTTTGCAATATTTATATTTATTATTTTATTATTCTTATGAAATATCAGTAGCGCTGTTTTTTTAGCGACAAAATCGAATAATTTTTAATAATGGCCCACCCATACTAAATCCGGAGTTGCTGTCTGGATTTTTTTTGAATTTTCAAAAAGCTGTCACGAGATTGCGTCACGTTCGAATCGTAAGTATTTTAAACGGGAGCTTTCTTTGTATTCAATTAACATCCTCTCTTCAGAGAGATTTATTACAAGATATTTATATCTGACGCGCTCGAGTTAATCCCAAAATCGCCTCTTGGGCTCCCCTACTATACCTAAAGAAAAAATTGCCGAGTTTACACCGCACCAAGGTATCATTGAATTATCACTTTTGTATTAGTATTGTTTTCTTCGGAAGAGGCCCAAATTCCATCGCCACTGAAGTGATATTTATTTTCAATCTCGTATGAAACCAAACTCAATATTTGCGAGTCGCTAAGTTGTGTGAAGTTCAGATTGCCGCATGCAATTTCTATGTTATTATCTGTATCTCGACCTTTCCGCAAATTCCAAAAATAGTCAAATATCTCCGTTATTAATGACCTGAAATGCAAAAAAGAAACTGTTTTAAACAGTTTTGATCCCAGAATCCTACAAAAGTAATTCGTACTAATATTATAAATGCGAAAGTTTGTTACTCTTTCACGCAAAAACTATACTGAACCGATCACCATGAAATTTTGCATACACGTTTTCTGAGACACCAGAAAGGACATAGGGTACCTTTCATCTTTCAACGCGGACGAAGTCGCGGGTACCAGCTAGTAAATGAAAATGAAAATTTGTGAGGATTGAAAATAAACGTTAAAATTGATAGAAAAAATCTGCCTATCAATTTTTTTCACTGCAAATTATATAATAATAAACCTTCTCTGGGTTGTTTTATACTATGTAAAGATATTGTATAGATACGTACGTGGGATATAATAGGAGCAAACAATTTTCCAATATAGCTTCATCTTGGACATGGTTTTTTAGAAATTTAATATTGCTGTAAATAACATTCAACGGTGTGTACAACCAATATTTGTGCCTCTTCATTTCATTATGAACTATTTTTTCCAACTGGTCGCGTGTGAAATACTCTCCGGTGTTTCTATTTCTTATATTCGAATCGAGTGAGGTCGATATTAAATTGGAAATGTCTCGCCCGCAAGTTTTAAAGCCAAATTTCTTATAATAACTGTAAAAAAAAAAACAGTCAAGCACGTTAGAAGTGAAAACTTAGCTTCACAAAAAACGACGGCAGATGTCGCTGCGCCGCGTAGGTTATAACACCGCTATCTTAACGTTCCTCAATGCGAACTACACTTTTTTTTTTCTTAAAAGATGTCTATTTTCGTTTTTATATGCCAG
The DNA here is from genome assembly GCA_945859745.1 of Synanthedon formicaeformis. Lineage (NCBI taxonomy): Eukaryota > Metazoa > Arthropoda > Insecta > Lepidoptera > Sesiidae > Synanthedon > Synanthedon formicaeformis. The sequence continues at coordinate 5,501,393 of OX243958.1, read as the reverse complement.
GGAAAAGGAAAAATAATGTGGGAACCGTGACATCATGACGCTCCTTATCTTTACCAAATTCTTCAAATTTCAATCCATACTCCATAGCCAATTAGCCATACATACAAACAGAAACATACAACATATTAATGTAAAGGGTGTTCCACGATGATTTTCAACTTCAAAATAAAATAAAACAAAATAAAAATTCCCTTTGAAGGTTTGTAAAGAAAAAACACTTCACTCACACACATACACACACACACAGCGTTTTCTTTACCCCGCGTTTACATGTTTGGCAAGTCTTCGACAAGTGTCCACAAATACAAGCGTGTGAACGGGGTGTTTGGCTTGGCTTGCGTGAACTTATTCCCGATCCGGGCTAGTGTCGGTTTTTGAACACAGATCAAAAGAAGCTTGCGGCAAGCGCTTATGCGACGCATTCACACGTTGGCACGTGTTTAGTGTCGCTCACGAGCTCGCCCCGAATAGGTGTTTTTTACGCTGCGCTATATACAACTGCGTATCAACAATGAGTAGTTGGTCAAACGAGAAAACTAGTTTATATTTTGAATAAAAATATGTCAAGCCAAACGCAATAGCTGACACAACTTCAACGTCCACCATGTTTGCCTGTCCAGGGAGCCTAGTGCGAGTTTTACTCTATCAAACGCGTCGAAAGCGTAAAAGTCAATTTGTATGGGAATGAAGCAGTGCTACACGTTAGTCACGTAGCGCTGCTTCATTCCCATACAAATTGACGCACTCGCAAGCAAACGCGCTCTCAACACACTAACGCACTCGCAAGCGTGTAAAAGCGTTTGTTCAGATTTGGAGCTTGTGGACGTTCGCCAAGCCTCGGCAGGCGTGTAAATGCGGTATTAAGTTTGTATTTGTATCGCTTTCCTTAAATTTGAATTTGCCGCGCTTTAGCTTAAATTTGCCGCTCTTTCTTTCTTTACATATTTTATAATAAACTACCTGGTGCCCGCGACTTCGTCCGCGTTCTCTATAGCCTATAGCCTTCCACGATAAATGGACTATCGAACACAAAAAGAATTTTTCAATTCGAACCAGTAGTTCCTGAGATTAGCGCGTACAACCAAACAAACAAACAAACTCTTCAACTTTATATATTGGTATAGATTAAACTCACAATTTAAATTCAGGTTTCGAACACACGAGGCTGTTTAAACTGAAACAAGATTTATTTAAATCTCGTAATTTGTTTAGACGAGTGATTGAGCGTCGCCTATATAGCACCAACCACAGCAACTGAAAATAAATAAATAAATAATAATCTATGTTATAACTAGCGACCCGACCCCGGCTTCACATGAAGCTGAAAATCCTTTCTTGGCGAATGCTTATTTTATAAAATAAATCTAAGATCTAAATTTTAGCTTTCTAGACTTGATAGTTTTTTGGCTTGTTAATTTTATAAACACCTAAGGTCACTTTAATCTATTGTAATTAGTAGTGTTTAAGAAGTATTTCAACATTCAGCCATACATTATATTGGGCCATTGTTGCATTGGGCAATGATTATTCCAAAAATTTCTTAATTTTAAGAAAATAGAAAAATAAATCTAAAAGAAAACAAGACTTACCCTAGGATTTGTATTAAAAACTTTATACTCATCTTGGCTGTAAATATCCATTAAACGTTCCCTTATTGTTTTAGAAGTCAGGCAAAACACATTTAAACATTTCCTTTGAAACTCTTCAGGTATTTTATATTCCTGAAAATTTAAAATAATAAATACTTAATTAATTTATTATTAAAATTATTTTTTGAAGTGAACCATGCGAACAAAAATACTACATGAAATTATAGTTCGCGTGGAGTAGCGGAACGAAACGATAGTGCATAACCTTTGGCGTGGCGACATTTGCCGTCGAAAAAAATAAACCTTGTGAAAATAGAAATCTTGTATGCAAATATAGGCATTGAGGAACGAAATGATAAGACATTATAACCTTCCGGCGCAGTGACATCTATCGTCGATAAAATAAATTGCCTATTTAAACTTTTTTTGTGAAGCTAAGTTTTCACTTCAGACGTGCACGTCTGCAATTTCAGTTTCAGTTTCAGTTGCAGTGCAATTTCAGTTGCAGGACTGCAGTCCTGCAACTGAAATTGTTCCTTTTTGTTCATTTTTAATTTTTGCAGGATTTTGATAACCTATTTTTAGATTAACTAAATTACACATTACACAAGATCTGGTTTTAGATAACCAACAGAGGCAAAAATACTGAAATATACGAACCTCAAAGAGTTTTTTAATTTCCAACAATGAATTGCATTCATTTCTCAATATTCCAGGTATCATTCTGATAGCCTCCACAATGTCAATACCTGCTAATGATTTCACTTTGTCTATAATCAGTTTGGTCTTAACAGGATCCATACATAGAAGGAACCCATTTCTCCTTATACAGTCCACATCAAACTTTATTATGTTTTCCGCTATGTGTAATGCTTCTTGCATACTGCTCATAGGTATATGCATTATATGTTTATAATTTCTACAGTATTTAGCAAACTCTTCGTCTGTGACGCCAAGTCTCCATTTCAAATATCTTCCTAATACATTCTTGCGAACAGTATCTGAAAAAAAAAAAAAACTATTAAAGGCCTACAACGACAGGCTGATGATGGCTAACCAACAAAAGGAGGAACACGATGGTGATGGATATGGGATAAAAAGTATGAGACAAAATGAGACAGAGAAATTTGTATTTCATACTATTTACATGAAAACACAACAGTATTATTATAGAACACAGCAACATAGCCACCAACAATTTCGGCAATTAAATTTCAGGTGTATGCTACAATTACATAGTTTTACATCACCTAATATAAAGTTGGGGCTACAAAATAAACTATTATGTAAAGGTATATTACATACAGATAGTATCAGAGTCCTGACACTCATGCAAGTCCTCCCTCTTAGTTGGCCAATCATTAATGGCATTACATATTGTTTCTTCCAAGTTCAGATTTTTACTAATAAGGCCACTTTTTTTCAAGTCAGTAATAGTTTTTTTACGGACAATTGTATGATATCTGAAAATAAATTCAATGTAATTGATTTGAAATCTGAAAGTAAGTTTGCGTAGAGATTCTTATAAGGGATTAAAGTATAGATTTACGATATAAAGTAATAAATTTATGGAATATCATATTTTTTCCAATAAAATTATAGCTATATAGATTTAACGCTAACGTAACTCACATAGGATCCATGAGTATACAAGTAATTGGCACAAACATGGACGCTGTATAGCAAATAATGTGAACAGCCTAAATGTGAAACATACCTTATAATATGCATAGGCAAAATTTGTATGAAACAGCATTCTTTGAGTACTTTTCCATAGTTATCGACTCTTAAAGGATTCATACAAAATATATGATGGTTTTGGCAGGCATCCACTACTTTAATATTATATTTGGTTAGCACTTTCAAAGTATACTGTAGATCATCATGAGTTAGATTTTTAATAGACGGGTCTTTGTGATTTAATTTGGAAATAATATCCTCTTCTAATTTTATTCCTGCAAATAATTAGTTCATGACTAAATTAGAATCAAGAGAATTTATTTAATTTGAGGTAACTTTATCAAGGAATACCTGTGGTTTTTTGGTATAAGTCTACAAATGGTATATGACAACATCTCCGAGAAACTATTTTTGGTATTACATATTTCTTAAAAATCACTAACATACTTTGTAGATTCCGTTTATTATTTATTATTTCACTTCGGTTTTTATTAACCTATAGTTCGTAAAAATATTTAAAATATAGCTTGCTTGATCCCTGTGACAGCTGTCAGAGTGACATACCTAGTGCTGGGCAACATCTTTTTATTTGTTCATAATTAAAAAGTTTTATTGTTCATTGAATCTTATACGAGTATCCGCACTGGCGATAAAAATATAATTCGAATACACGGAATATAATTCGCGAAAAAAAACCGCGCGGTGAAATATCGCAGTGCGGACTGGGCCTTAAAATCGTAATAAAATATTAAAATCATAATAAAACTAAAAAATATAGTAAGAATTTTTCAGTTTATATTTCTAGCCCCACACAAGACTGAAACAATCAAATCTAGCCCTTTTTTGGGTAACCGCTAGCCCGTTTTAAAAAATCAAGGTGGCAACACTGCTTTTGACGGCTAGGCACTGGCAAACTTGCGGCAAACGGGCAAAGCAAAATAAAAATATACATGCAAAATATTTCACAACAAATTTCCACATTACAAAAAGGAAAAGAAAGAAACACATAAAAAGTAATGGTACTAAGATTCTATTTTGTTTATAATTCTAAAATGTTCTTATTTCAATAGAATATCACAGTATTTATTGTATGTTATATTATATTGTTTTATTTATATTTTATTAATCTTGGAATCATTGTTTTTAGATGGATTGGACAGCTGTTAAGAATCATTTCAGAAAAACCTGGTTAACAACATTACTTAGTATGGTGTTATTTTGTGGTGTAACCTATTTCTTAACATGGGCAGAGGTAGGTAATTTAAGTAAATAAGCATATACTTAGGTAACTCAGTACATGGTATTTCATTAGGTAGATTCGTCAGCAAGAGATTGTTTCCCCTGGCTATGATCATAGGTATACTTCCCCAGTTGAAGAAACTAGGTGTTGTAAATTGCGTGCTGAACACTTTTTTTTATTCTTTCATTTTGTTCACCATTAAAATTATAACTTCTACATTACAAATCAGTTTTAATCAACCCCTTTTCATTTCAGTGTCGCGCAATACAAAGTAATTTAATTATGGAAGAATTGTTTTCTGCTGCAGAGAGTATAGATGTTCGTATAAAAGATGAAACGGATCGTTATGAGGGTCGCATAGTTCATATTGTAGGTCCATTACACATTTTGGAACCTATATCAGAGCCAGATTACAATATTCACGTACTATCAGTAAAGTTAAGGAAGCGAGTACAGATGTATCAGTGGATTGAGGAAGCTACGTAAGTATTTTTATATTAAACTGTATAATTATATAATTTGTTAAAGAAATATAAAAATAACTATAAAGATAGAGAGCTATATTATATTTATAATTCTTGCTTTGTTAACTGGTACCTGCAACTTCATTCGCATTGAAAAAATTATAACGCTAGACATCTTTATTGCCATGACGACAGTGGAGGCCAATATTTTATATTTTAAGACAACCCCTCGGAAACCTAACATTTTTCCAGGGTAAAGAGTATCATATTTATGTTAATCCAGGTAATAACCTGAAAATAACACTTTTCTGCTAAGTCCTTGCATTAAAGTTAACAACAACTGGTAACAATTTCACCAAAAAAGTGTTGGTAAGATTCCATAAGTGTATCGGGAATGTAGAAGTTTACTTAGAAGCTATACTAAATCAGTGTAGTTAGGTGTCTTATATATTTTTTAAATTTCAGTGACAATGAAAACTTTCTCACTGAGCCGGCAGAAGAGTGGCAGAAAACATACTGGTATCATAAAGACTGGAGAGACTATATAGTTGATTCAAATTTATTTTACATAAGACCTGGACACCACAATCCTACTACTATGCCCATGTCTAGTGAAACACATATAGCGGAAAATGTTCAAATTGGATGGTTATATTTATGTAAGTCACAAAAGGTTATGTCTATGGTTTTAATATGTACCTGTCAGCATTCCTTCTTTTTTTGCACATATTTTTTGTTAAGACTTATGTGAGACACGATCTTCAAGTGCCAATAAGTTTGTTTTTAAGTTATTTTACTTTTACATCCTATTGTCAGATACATATTTAAGGGCCACTTCAGTTTTTCCTTCAATTTTTGCCACCCTGGTCCATGTCTATCCATTGTTGCAGATTTCATCATCCCACCTTCTGAATGGTCTAACCCATTTTTCTTTTCCTGTCTCTTGGGTAACATATTGAGATGTTACTCAATTTCTCTGGGCCCCTTCTGTTGTCGACCTTAACATAAAAAAGCTCTGTATTTAAAATTTCGATGTAAATTGTAAATCCTATATCAGGCTGAAATTAAAATATTCATGATTTCAACCCCTTGGGGTCTAATAATTATATTTTGGTAACGTCGAAATGTATTTGTACCTTACAGCAATGGATTTAAAGATTAAAGTGAATGACTACTACGAGATATGGTCAGACTCCAGACCAGACAGATCCGATATAAAGTTGCACTCTGGGTTCTATTATCACGGAGAAAGCGCTCTCAACCATGAAGTTGGTGATTTACGTGTACACTTTTCCTATGCAGGCAGGGAAGACGATATTGTAAGTTTTGAATTTTAAAACTAATTCCAACAGCGGTATGTAGACAAATGGTTGACTGGATCTTGATTTATTTAAATTTTAATATTTAAAAGTTTGTGGGGATATGGATGTTTTTTTACTATTTAACGCAAAAAAACGGCTCAACGAATGTGGATGGCACACATTGGGATATTTTTTTATCTGAAAAAAGTTGGTTCCTGAGGGATTGTCCAAAAATAGAAAAAAATTGGGCACCACTGTCGTTCTCAGGTATTATGTTTTTCATTTTTAAAGGCGAACGAAGTCACAGGCACTAGTTAGTTGGAAAATAAATATATTTAAAATGTGTTGATGAGGTAACATTACCAGGATGTTAAATAAGTGAGATTTTTTTTTATTTTATTTTATTAGGAAAATAGAGGGTAAAGGGTGAATTCCTTCCGAATACTGGTAAAAAATCCGGTACGCATATTTAAATACATATAAATGAGAATTTTTACAAATCTGTTAACTACATCTTCATAATATTTAAATTAATTACACAACTACGAGTAAGTTTACATTGTTAACAATTTTGCAACATATTATTTCATTAGAATACTAACTTTTGCACGCGACTTCGTCCGCGTAACTTTATAAAATACTAGCTGGCGCCCGCGACTTCGTCCGCGTTAAAAAAGAAAAAAGTTTTCTCTTTATAATATGAGTATATATTGATATGTATCTTTGCAGTATACAGCAGTCGGCATTGTTGAAAAGGGTGTTCTTCAATCATACAGCTCTAGTAGTTTCCCGACAGCGGACCCAACGTGCGTTCTTCAGAAAGGCTCGTACAGTTTGAAGCAGTTGTACGAAGTGGTGACACACGATACGAATGCGCACACTTGGAAGTATCGTCTGATGGGCTATTTGCAAGTTTTTGCATCGGCAATGACCTTGCATCCCGATTGGATCACGTTATGTGAGTGTCTCTCTTTTAACTTTTTTGCTAAGAGAATTTTTTTCTCTATCAATGATCGCTAATAGGCTAGATTGTTTATATTATGTATATCCGGAATTGTTGTAATAGACTAGACATACGTGGTTGTACTTTTTACGCATTCACTTATTATTATTTTTTCTCTTATCTAAATTACTATATAAAAAAATGCTTTTATTTTACTTTCACGTTATAGTACGAAACTGTCTAGATAGAAGAATTAATGTATAATATAATATTATAATGTATCATATGGGCCCAGTTGCCTGAAAATAAATAATTTTTTTTTTTAAATTAATTCATTATCTATGTTTGTGGAAATCGATGTGTATAAATAATGGTATGTCAGAAGATATGTGGTTGAGAATTCTACTAACAGTGAAAGTTTCCTAATGCAACAATTGTTACTAATTTTTATTTAGTTGTAATTTGGTTTTTTTTTCAGTTCTGCAATGCAAGTGGGTATCGAATAGTTTAAGAAAATGCTCTATAGTCTGGGTCAACCTTGTTTTAGCGTTTTCATACACATCGCTAATAATATCAATACCTTGGTAAGTTCGACAAAATTTCTCCATTCCACTTGTCAAATTTTTTTTTTTTAAATATAGTTCCATACAATTTCCCAGATAGTGAAACTCACATGTTTGATTGGTTTTTTGAATGGTGCTTGATTTTTATTAATATAAATGACATTTCTCAAATGAATAACTCTTTATATTGATCTCATAAATTCGCCTATAACACAAACAACGCCACACTTGTGGCACTGCAAGTGCGCCTGTCGATCATAGTAGTATTAAGGATATGGAAATAGTATTTAGAAGAAATATAGAAATATGGAAATAGGATTTGACTCTTGCTACTTATTGCCACATTCAGACAATTTTCAAAGTTCGGATCAGATAATGTCTGAAACAGGTATAGTACTGAAGTGAGCACCTTACCATCGGTGGCTAAATTATTGGTGACAGTGCTCATAATCATGTAATCAATGAATGATTCCCTGGTAATGACAACTACACTTTTATTCATGACACTGCACCGTGTCACAAAGCCAGAAATTTGGATTATTACTTGGCTGATTACCATCAAGCGCCAATTCATTGAAACTCCCATCAGAGATTGGAATCATAACTCCACACTCCAAGAAAATGCAAAAACATGTATTGAAAGCATGCCCCGACGAATAGAAGCTCTTTTTTCAGCAAAGGGAGGCATCACTAAATATTGAAACTTGTTTTATTAATTTTTATCATAATTAATATTTTTGTAATAAATTTTTGTAATGTAGTTTTTATTATCCCAATAAAATGCAGATACAAATAAAAAATACATAAGAGACTTACAACCAATCATCTGTTAGAGAAATCCAATAAGATAAGAAAAATTAAAAAATCTCAGTAGCCGTGTCCCTAATAATATGGCCCCCTTATAATAAGTATGGAGGATAGAGATAAGGAGTACCAACTCATATTATGACAACTGTATCAACTCAAACTGAAAAATATCTCTTCTCCAAATATAAAATAACTTTAAAAAAAAGTGGTCTCAGAATACCAGTAAATTAAGGTGGCGCTAGTGTAGCATTGTCGAATAAATTAGACAAAGATAGATAGAAGTTATGCTACACTAGACATTCTGGACACTTTTAATACATAAAGTCGGTCCTCCTTACCGCTACCCTCCTCATAAAGCTGTGTGGTCTTTGACTTGCCTTCCCACTACTGATCGTGTTGTATTCGGTGCACTGACCTGTAATACCACTGGACAGGCTGCTGTCAAATTATTTTTTTACCTATTTGAAGAACGCCATTTTGACGCTGTAGTGTAGGCTATAGAACTAGTGTCCATGGAACTAAAATTAGTGATGTCCGCATGACACTATTATACATAAGTATCTAAGGAATAAAAATACGCAAATGTCAAAATTAGTTCTCGCGACAATCGAGGGTGGCGTTTCAAAATGGCACAAAAAATTAGCTGTCATTTTTATGGGGCAGCCTGTCCAGTGGTACATATTACAGGTCAGTGTGTTCGGTGGCAGGTTGTTCCACAGTCCATGGAGGGGAGCGGTGGCGCTGGGAGTGGGATTAGTACCGCTCCTGCATTACTCCACTCTGCTCACGCGTCGCCAACAGGACGCACCGCATCCGCCTCACGACCACCAGCGCTGATATACTTGCTCAGAGTGGAACTTGAGCGGCTTGGGTTCATCTAACAGGTTTGTTCCGATAAGTTCAATAACTAGTATATACTGCATACATAGTATAAAGTTCTCATTTTTCACTCGGAAGTCTCGGAAATATTGTAAACGGATTTTGTTCCTGTCGATAGAAAGAGGGACTTGTGAGGATGTTTTATGTGTATAATTCAAAAATCTTATATTTGCAAAGTTATGTCAAAGTATGGCCGGAGCGAAAAACTAAGCAAAGTACTAATGCCTTCGAATTACAATATGTTTGCTTATAATTTGAATTGCAGTATGTTTTGTATTGTTTCTGCTCTGTTATTTCAGAATCCTCAGAATAAAAATTCCTTCCACACAAAGTGTATGAAAAAATGAATTTTATTAACATGTTTTTTTTTTCGTGTATGTTTCAGATGTTTCAATAATTATTCTGCTATTCGGGGCGGAGAAAAATTCAACAAATCAGAGATCATAAAAATCGGTCCAGACGTTCTCGAGTTGTAAATGGTGTAACTAACACGATTTTTTATATATATGTATATAGAAGAGAGAGAGAGAGAGAGAGAGAGAGAGAGAGAAAGAGAGAGAGAAGATTTTGTAAGTTCTACTAACATTATAAATGAATTTTTTTTTAGCAATAACTACGAAACAGATTTTGATAAAACTTTACAGTAATATTGTTTATACTTCAGTATAACACATAGGGTATATAATGATATAAGATACAATTTATAAGATTCGATGTATCCGACAAAAGTGAGTGAATTATGCTACCTACGATAATATGAAAAATTATTTCACTGTATCAAACGTACATTAATCCCGTTGGACATAGGCCATACATTATTCTATTTCAAGAATTCACGTATATTATATCTATCGTAGCACAAGCATAAACTCAAAATTTAATTTTTAAAAGTTAATTTTGATGTAAGTACATTATTTGTACCAAATACTTAATATTAAGTTAATGTTAAAGAAAGGTTAATTATTAACATTTGTAAATAAAGTAGGTAAATATTTTGATCGTGAAATTATTAATTTATGTTTTATAGCTTTTAAATTTTGATGTGTGATACTTTTTAGATTATGTTATTTATAATCTATAATTTGTTTTGTTTGTGTCAATAGATAGGTATAAGGTACCTATGTAATACTACCTTGATGTAGTAATGTTTATACGATACTGTTTTAATTATTGAATACTAACTCGTAAGATTTTTTTTTAGTAAGTTAAATATATTTAATATTTTTTTGATAGTTTTGATGATTCTCTAATAAATTTAAGGCACGTACTTAATTTACGATCAAATATATTGGACGTAGTTCCTCGCAAACATTTTTCCCCTTGATTATGTATTGTAATAATAATTGTATGTATGTACAAATAATAAAATATAGTTTTCTAGTCAATCGTCATATCCTCATAGAGCACAAATGAACCAATTATTCCTTAAGTGTTTTTAACTATTGACGTACTAACTAATGGTGTCATAAAATTTAGATAATTTATGTCATTCTGAACAGGAAAATAAAATTTAAAAATGAAATTTGTTATGTTGTTTTATTCATTTATTACCTATTTTTATATTTACATTTGAATAGTAGTTATTTCAAATAACAACAATTTGTAGGCCTGACCTAGCTACCAGAGATTTATTTATTTCCAAAGCTGAAGTCTGACTTAAGGGTAGTGGATTTTCTAGTGACGATGAAGTGGCCGCTGCAGTTTTTGTTCAATTTGAAAACACAACTTCTGTTCTGAATCCACACTTCCATACTAATATTATAAATTTGAAAGTAACTCTGACTGTCTATTTGTTACTTTCCACGCCTTAACTACTCAATCAATCATGAAATTTTGCATACACGTCAGGGATACAGGAAAAGACCTTTCATCAAGAAAAAGAGTACTGTTCCCGAGGGATCATCTAAAATAAAAAAACTAACGCCTGGCCATTGTGTTATAGCCACAAGGCGAAAAAAGTACTGTTTTCGAGGGATCATCTTAAATTAAGAAACTAACCTCTGGCTAAAGTGTAATAGCAATAAAGATGTCAGGCGTTTCATATTATTGCTTATGTTTTCTTTTAATATTCAACGCGGACGAAGTCGCGGGCACCAGCTAGTGTTTTTTATAAAGGGATAAGTAGAAGTGTATGGAGGTGTACGGAGATATAAATAAAATTGAATAATAAAATAACTTCGAATCAATCCCTCTAGTTTTGTGTTTCTTTTTGTTTTAATGATTGTAACTTAAACATTAGCTTAGTCAATAACTTAATTTGCGTGATGCATCAAGAGTTTTTCACGCATGCGCAATGAATAGACATTTTCGTCATCTGATGGTTCTATCCGCCCTATTTGTATCGGTTATTGCGCTTTGTTGTTTATAATAATGGTTGTGATTTTTATATTAATTAAGTAAACATCTGTGCTTAGTATTTTAATTGCAATTTAGGAAAAAAACGTGTTCACATTAAATAAATCATCATGCGAGTCGATTGGACGTAATATACTTAAGAATTGTAAATTGATTTTCATAAAGCTTTATGTTGTTACATGAAGAGATATCATGAGGGCAGCGGCGATGTCAGTGTGGGTTTTCATTAACCTCGTTTGCTTTGGAATGTGTGGATATTTGTACCTAATATGGTCACAATATTGGATGTATATTGAGAAGCAAAGGTTATTCAATAAGATACCAAGCACTCCGCAAAGGAATGTAGCAAACGGGTTGAGCTATGATAGCTCGTATTCAGAAAAATACGTAGTTAACACAAAGACTGAGTCTAATACAACTTTGTCAATACGTAAAAGCCGAAGATCTGCTGTAGGCGCTTTGTGGAACAGCGCAAAATTGACTCAAATCACTATCAAATCTGGTACTCAAAATCGCCCGTCCAGTAACGTAGTAAGAAAAAGCGGTAGTCCACGTTTTCCAAATATACATAAACCTATTTTGGAATTTGACAGTGAAAAATATGTTTGCGATGATTTTACAACTAGCGAATGCGAGATGAAAACAACTGAATTTAAAGAGACGCTATTGAAGGAGTTTCATAGAGTTTTGATGGCGGAAAGTAAAGTCTTTAAGTCTGGTTTGGAAATGCATAATATTTACAACGTCCAATACGAAGGGACGACTAGAAGGGAATGGTCAAGGGAGGAGGTTATGTGTGCCCTCAGTCAGGTGAAGGTGAAAACTGTCACGGTGGAGGACCAGCCATTTGCAAAGTTGGGGTTCCGTATCCCACCGAAACCTTTGCAGGAAGGTCGTGCGTTCAACACGTGCGCAGTTGTCACCAGTGCTGGAGCACTGTTGGGTTCACGTCTGGGAGAATTTATAGGTAAGCATTGTATTACTCTTTATTAGACTAACCAGTTATTTGATGATGGTTTTCTTTATGGTAAACAAGAAACTTGATTTGGTTCCGACATTAATTTTTGGTAAATCTCAAATCAAAACAAAGTAACTATATTTTAAGTCGACAGTAGAATATTTGGAAGGAAACATGTTTATGTCAGTAAAATTCAGATAATTTTTCTTCACATTTGTAAAGTTGCAATTTTCTCCTCAAACACTGACTTAAACTAATTAGACACCTCTCTCTTCTACTATAGGTAAGTAGGTAGCTTTTGTTTATATATATTACCTACTAGTGACCCGCTCTTGGATTAACCCTGGATGCAATTTTTATACACCATACTTATATGCATATAAGTATACGAAAATATTCTTTGATCTAGCTATCAAGTGGTGTAATTAGTTTTGTCATCTGACAGATATGTAGCTGCAGCATCTCTCCCTATTTTGTTATCATCAGTTTCTTGAATTGTCTCCCTCCATGGAAGCAAATTGAAAGACGTACCTATTCACGTCAAAAGCTGTTCGCCTATTCTGGTGAATAATATAATGAATCATTAGGGACTGAGTAGTAGGTAGCCTATAATCTGTTCATTGCATATTTGTTTACAGTTATTGTTCCCAATAATAATGAGTAAGTTCTACAACGTTTTTGTTTCCGCTGTAGTTCAATAACCTATGAAAAGTGCATTGTGGAACTGTGTCACGTTTTAAGTATTGCAGTTTATGTGAAAGGTTATGTGTTTTTAGTGAAAAGATAAAAGTTTAGTGCGTGTAGGCAAGGTCAGTATACGGCGGTGATCGACCGGGCATTGTGCACTTATCGCATCGGATCTCGCTTTGTGAACCCATTGACATGCGCGGACGGCCCGCTTCGGCGAACGGCCCAAATCGTATACTTGGGTACCTACTAACATGTTACACGTATCGCTATTGTCCTGTATGTTTCACTGATTACTCAGTGTCGCAAATCAAACTTGACTGTTACTTAGTAAACGATATTAAAGATAATTTTTTACCACGGAAACATGTTTGCGGTTAAGTGACTCGTGCGCGTTATTCTTATATCGATAGTAGGGACTGCCCACATTATAATGCGACAAATTAAAGATATACACTTGCAGTCTAATTTACACCCTATTTTAATTTAATATTTTTTATAATTTCGTATTGCGGATTTGTTATTTATTAATTATTTATAGTTGTTGCTTTCATTAATTGTGTGTTGTGGTATTATAATCATATAAAAATAGAATAAGGAAATATTTAGGTATATCCATCTTGAAAAAGTGTGTATCCAGATGAATTCCCATCACGTTAAAAAATCGTATTTAAGAGTACCTACCTAATTTCAAATTGATATCCGTTCTCGAAATAAAAATGAAAAAAAAAAAGGGATCCCGTTTTGTAGTACGGAACCTTAAAAGGGAAACTAAGTGTTCTTCTTGAAAAATACCTAAAGAATGCAATACGATTTGACTTATTCATGTAGCACAATGTAAGTTTCGTTTTAGCGTTTTCTGCTATATGTTTGAAGGCTCGATACGCTGATATAATCGTTGAGGGCACACAATGTGGCGCCGGCGCCTCCTCTGCCACTTCTCTGTAAAACTTACGCGTTCGCGTCGGAAACTCCGTCCAATAGAAGCTATAAAAGTATCTTTATCGCTCATTTACATAGATATTTAAGATGGCTGCAGAAGATAGAGACAAGAAGTGTAGATTTATATATAAAAGCCAACTCTAATCCATTATTTAAATCCATGAATGGATTTTATTCTACTTTTAATTCCGGCTTAATCCATTGATGGATTAGATTCCGCTTTTCACTTTAATCCCCTGACAAATACTCGTATATTGAGCTGAATTTCATGGGCCGTGTGTTTTGTGTACCTACGTTAAGAGTAATAATTATGTATGTCGTCCGAATGGCCGGCGTGAGAGTCTGTACTTATTTGTTTTCACAATTAGGACGACATCGGGAGTATCTTATCTTATTTTATCGACAGTCTATCACTACTACGATCGAAATAACAGCAGGTGACGACTACAAGTGCACGATCCGTCTAGGCCATGCGATTCCCATTAGAGCGTGCTCCAGACTGTCAAGCCCCACCGCTTGCGCAGTACTCCTCACACACCCCCGAACCCCCGCCAGACGTTTCGTTACACGCACAACCCTCAAATGCACGTGTTGCACCTCAAATAAAACACAATCATACCGACATGTATTATAGTTCTTGTATCGAAAATATCTTGGTTTCTACTTTATCTTTTCCTGGCTTGAAAAGAAATATTTTCTGGTGGTGATAGAGCCATTAGAAGAATGACTAAATCTACCTCTTTCCAACAGTGTCTTACACAACTTAACTTAACTTAACTTAACTGTTAACTTACACAGCTCCTAAAGTATTGATCGTAGAGTAAAATTTTATGTAAAAACTTTTGTCAGAAGTATTCAATGCTATTCGTTCAGATATTCGCAGTAAGAGCAAAAACCTGAAAAAAGGTCCCTTCAACCCCCCACACACCCACAGCACAGCCCCCACCCTTGAGAACTTATAGATGAACCTATCATCTGGATATCGTAAGGTAATGTATATTTTTTCTGATTGCCCATATTCTACGAATTACTACCTATTATTTTCAAAAAAATAAATTCTAATGTGTATTTGTAAACTGACTTAAAAGAACATTGAAAAATGTTTTTTAGAGACATTATAAAAACGGATAAATACCATAAATATTTTTTTATAATACGAATTTATTTTCAAATCATGTAACCCATTTTGAGTAATAAAAAATTCCAATTTGAATATAGCATAGTTGCAACGAAATAAGGAATGAGAAAAACTTCACCCATGAATCATTATAAAACTGCATTAGTCATACGATAACCGCAACTCTTCTTTGTCCTCTCTTCAATATATGAAGTTTAGGTAGATATAAGTTTGAGTCCAGACATTGAACAGACGCAGACGACGAACAGCGGTGACACGTCCACAACAAGGAGACGTAGATACAATCGTCACGAAGGATCTTTTATTTACTGACATTTAAAAATAAGGACTGTTTTTCCTCTTGAAAATGCCATAAAATTGCAAAATTCCGCATTCGTTTTACGTTTAAATTCGTTTTAAATGTATTTAATGATAGACTAGACTTTACTTGCGATTGTATGTACTCGCAATATTTTTTATCTCATAATTATTAAAATGGCTTTTAAATGAAATAATATGTTTTATTAAAATAAATTATATTTTTTAATTGAATTGGAAAGTATAAAATGTTTTATAATAAAGAGCGATCCACTCCAGACTTTTCACTCATAAAACGCTATAATCTTCCTTACATTTTATAAAACAAACTCCTCCGCCGCGTCTGTCTGTTCGCAAAAAACTTAAAAACTGCTGCACCGATTTTCATGCTGTTTTCACTAATGGATAAAGTGGTTCTCGAGGAAGGTTTAACTACATAATTTACAAAGATACGCGGGCGAAGTCGCGAGCAGCAGCTAGTTATAAATAAAAATGAATCACTAAGCGCAAAACTCGAGAACGGCTGGACCGATTTTAATTCTGTCTTCACTCATGGATAGAGGGATAATCAGGGAAGGTTTTTACGTTAAAAAAAATGCACCCGGGCGAAGCCGGGAGCGGGTCACTAGTATATAACATTTACTGTGGTGGTGTTTGTCAAATTAAAATCGTTAAATACCTCGTTATGTTTTATTTATAGGGTATAAGTACATACAATATTTTCGTTAAGTTGTTTGTTGACAATTTAAATTAACACAGTGTAAAACATCTTTCTTGAGAATGAGCCCAACGAACTTTGTATAAGTGCGTCTGTAATACCCACCGGTTCCAGAGGCCTATTATGGCGGTAAACACAACTGACTTATTTTTCTAAAAGAAGATGTACCCTCTATAATAACATTACACGGTCACAAAGTCGATGTCGGCTTGCTCTTTTTCGTTACAAGTGTCAAGTATTGTTTACTGTCGCGTTGCAAGTGCGCGGTGTCATCAACCCACGCGCGCACACTGCGAGGATATACGCTGTGCATAATTCATGCCACCATTGTACACTTATGTTATGACCGCCTCTTGTAAAACGCTTATTAAAGAGAAATATTCACTTTAAATAGCTCTTATAAACATTTTCGAGCTCAAGAACTAAACTTCGGAGTTCCAAATAGAATCTCATCTATACTATTACATAAAGCTGATGAGTTTGTTTGTTTGGTTGTACGCGCTAATCTCAGGAACTAAGGGTCCGAATTGAAAAATTCTTTTTGTGTTGAATAGTCCGTTTATCGAGGAAGACTTATTTATAACTTGAGAATGGTTATGCAGAATCTTTGTTTTGTTCAATTTGTCAATTCAATTCAATTTTTCTCCATTTTCTATGGAACGGTTTTTTCTATGGTTATTTTTGTTCGTCTCGGCCTCAAAAAGTTGCCTGGGGCATTGGATTTTTTTTTTAATGTTAAGGTCGTCAGACAGACTGACGTCAACTTGATGGTAAGCCATTACCATTCTTACCATCAAGTTGAAGTTGACCCAGGATAAAGAGCCTTATCCCGGGCTCTAATATTCCTTATTCACTTATCGAAACAGAATAGTTTATTCATTTATTTCATTAGGAGGTTCCGACGGGCTGCCCAAATGACTGAAACGCACACGCTCCTTTTTTAACGTTGGGAAATCCGCCGAAATCCTCAAGCAGCGTAAGGGTCGTTGCGGGGTAATGCCGGACTCCTACCGGCTAAAATCCAACGACTTTCTAGCGCAGCCGTAGCTTATTGTTTATAATAGGAAATTGAATTTAATTCAGCTAATTCGTTACCTAATACAACATTTATTGATTCTGAGGCGATACGAAGTTCGCCGGGTCAACTAGTTTATCATAATTATGTGAACTTGTGTGATAATTCTCATATTGACTCTTGATATGATTGTTCTTATGCAAATGCGGCAAATAAGTCATAACGTTACGGATAGTAAATTTTTAATCGAATGGTGTTTTTTTTACAATTTGTTCTAGTTTTCAACCAAAAATACTGATTGGACATAAACATAAATAAAAGAAAAACAGACTTATAATATTCAATGCAATCTATTACACGAAATCTACTATGCCCAAAGGGAATATGGACAAGACGAAAGATATTTCTAATATCCATGTCGTGACCCGCTCTTTTAGGAATTCAAGTCTCGATGTTGTGGACGAGAACATCTATTTGGGACAATCAGTCCAATTAGGTAGATCTCAAGAAGGAGGGTGTAGCTCGGATGGCCAGCGTTCGGGAAGCTCCGAGACATCTTCTCGTCCAAAATTTCTCAGTGTCTTAAAACAAAAGTTTTCGACCAATGTGTGTTACCAGTGATAGCGCTGAAACGTGGTCTCTAACTATGGGCTTCGTAAGAAAGCTCAACGTCGCGCAATTCAACGCTTGGCAAAAGTACAATGTCAGGCGTTATAATTATGCTTCACATACTTATTTCGTCAGGCGTTATATATTTTATTTTTCAACACGGACGAAATCGCGGGCACCAGCTAGTATACAATAAATATAATATCTGAGAATACAAAAGCTGTAGGTTTCGTAAACTGTAATATTTCGAAATTACTCAAACACTCAAAGGTTTTCACGGTCAATTGATTGATTAGGCAACAAATTTGCAGCATTATGAACTGTTTGACAAAAGTAGAAGCCAGAAAGTTATATGATTAGGTTTAAAATTAAAATCAAAGTCCTTGTACGAATTGTAACTATTATAACAATGTTAAAATTCGTCATGGACGTTGGACTGAACGGCGCCTGATACTATGACTCAATTTATAATATAGCGGTTTCTTTTCTTTATAAATTTCGACGCGAATAGGTACCTACGTCTTTAAATTTGCTTCCATAGTGGGAGGCAATTCAGAAAAGTGGTGATAAAATCGGAAGATACAGTAGGATGCTGTAGCTACATGTCTATTATCTACATTTAAAATTTAATTACACCACTCAATAGCTATATTTTTGGTATATAAGGTTAATTCCAATTCGTTGGACATATACGTATAATATATTCAAATAAAATATTAGGTATCACGTAAAACACACGGCCGTGTCAGCCACACCCCATTTCTTCTTTTATCTTTTATATTTGTATGCATTTTATCTTTCGCACGAGTTACTTTCCGTGCGAAAGAATACATGCGAAAGAATTAAATGTGCAGTATACATACATATTATAGTCTTTTAACCGACGCTTTTAACAGTGAAAATTGTTAGGAAATAAAATTGTAATTTAACCTAATAAATATTTTCATTTTAGATTCACATGAGATGGTGTTAAGATTTAATAATGCACCTATAGAAAATTACACTGACGATGTTGGCTCAAAAACAACATTTCGCGTGCTCAATTCTCAGGTAAATATTTTTGTTTGAATTAATATCTACCCACACTGTTGCACTGTTTTGAAGAAGGTTTGACGGAGGTTGATTTTATTATTTAAAACCTTTTTTAATAGTTTATTTGAAATTTAAGTTCAGTACCTATCATTACAAACGTAGGAAATTTTATAAGTAGCTTTTTTAATGTTTATGTTATTTGTTTTATTAAATTTTATTAAGGTTTGCTTCATTATAGTAAAGTTTCTACTCATCTGGACTGTGCGCAGCGCCACCTTAAATTTTTCCCCACATTCCAAAATTTTCCTTTTTGTCCCACATTTCAAAAATTTTCCTTCTTCGTCCCATAATCTATAAACAGTATTAGATTCTTGTTTCGTCCTACAAACTTAACAAGTTTAAAGTACAGTTAACAAAAAAAGTTAAATAATAAGCAACTCCGCATCTGTGGCGCGCAGTATGTTGGTAAAAGTTTGGGTTAGGCAGGCATTAATTGTAACAAGTCAGAGCACTCATCGTTGTATCAGAGGCGGTAAACATACAAAGAGACACATCTCTTCTTAAACTAAAGAGTTACTTATAACCGTTTTGTGTGAACAACGGATCGTCAACAATTCTAACACTGCAAGCGCTAGACCAGAGGTGAAAGCAGACCAGAGGCCTCTTTCATATTATAAAGGACTTCCGAACTAGTCCGGAGTGAAATAGTCCGTCAATTTTCAGTTTCAATTATTGCAATTCGCAATTTGTAGTGATTTCAGTCATTATGAAATTTGATTATTTTCAGGTTGTATCAAAACCAGAGTTCGGTTTCCTGGAAAATCCTCTCTACAAAAGTGCGTCCATTTTAATATGGGACCCTTCAAACTATTCGTCAACTCTCGACGAGTGGTATCAACATCCCGATTATCCGTTATTTGATGTGTACAAAACGTATGTTTATGCAATTTTATTATTAAAATACTACTATTATTTTTATATTTAATAGATTTCCTATAGATCACAGTGATCATGATTGAATGGGCGATGGCGTTCCTGCGTGCTTTGTTTTTAGTGATGTAGATTTAAGATTTTAGTAGTACCAACCTGCATATCTGGACTCTGGAGCCTACAAATACCTTTGTTAAAGAAGACCTACATTAAATAACATCAAGGCTGCTGCTTAGCCATTACTCTAAGAAATAGCTTATCAATGCCACTTTATCATGGCGGCATACCATCATTGAAACGCTAAAGAACAAGTAATACAAATTTTCTTTTATACATAGAAGCCATGAAGGTTCGCTTTTCGCTACTAGGTAATAATTTACTGTAAAGGATATGCTTCATCTAGGAGCACCAAAGGTCCGAACGAGTACCCATAATACATCAAGGTGTACCAAGAGTCCAAATCAGTGCCCGTAGTACACCCAGGTGAACTTACCAGGTGTAAGTAGTCAGTGTCTTACTGTAGATAACCATGTACCTATCTCATCGCGTTGCACAGATTATTGGAACAAAACAATCAAGCAGATGTTCATTTGTTAAAACCAAAAGTGTTGTGGGACTTGTGGAATGTTCTTCAAAACTCTTCACCATATCGCCTGCGAAGAAACCCTCCTTCGTCAGGATTTATAGGTAAGTGCCTACTTTTGACTTGACCAGGGCTGGATTAACCGTCTGGTCCGAAAAAAAGGGATTTTGACAGAAGAGGACGGTAACCAGCCTCAATGTCCGATAGAAGAAAAATATATTAGTCTAAAATAATTTCACGTGCTTTTAAAATATGCTGAAATTACGAAGCAAAGAATAAACAATAGGCAATAATTTTGTCATTAAGGGCCGCCACATGCAGTCGGAATTCTTTTCGGAATTTCTATTCGGGATTCCGAACACAATAAATCCATACAAATCTATTGATCGACCACATACATACAGTAGTTTTCCGTTCGAAATTGTCTCCGATTCGAAATTCTTAAACGGAATTCCGACTGTATGTGGCGGTCTTAAGGGTTTGTTACGTGAGAATCTGCAAATTTAATTTTATATTAATATCACTTTTCTGTGCATCCAGCCGATGCGGAACTCCTATGCCGTTGCCTATACTGCTTAATGGATAATCCGGCCCTGGACTTAACAACGACTGTGACTTTAGCAAATAGAAATAAAGCCTAAATTTTCCTAGGTGTATGGTTCGCCTTGCATCGCTGCAAACGCGTACGTGTATTTGAGTACGTGCCATCAGCACGTGCTACGCGTCGCTGCCATTACCACGCCCCTCGGGACGACACCGGTTGTACGCTTGGCTCTTGGCATCCACTCGCACAGGAGAAGGCTCTCGCCGAACGGATGCGAGACAACTCCGATATCGACGTCTTCCAAAGAGGCTTCATAGACATACCAGGCTTTAAAACTATTCCATGCAACTAATTCCTATGTTTAGTTCCTACACGTAGTTTTTCTACAAATTCATAAATTTTGCATGCATTTCACTCCACTGGGCCACTTTCTCAATAACTTTTCTAAAAAAAACATTGATATCTGTTAAATTTTGTTAAACACCTACGCAACGATTTTTTTAATTTGATGATTTTTTATCGTTAGTTTTAAGATAGTTACCGTTTAACAAAAGGGATACCAATTCTCTGATACACCGAGAGGATAAAGGAAAAGAAAGAAAATGAGGATTGAGGAATGAATTTCTAGCTTGACTCAAAAGTTGATTTTGAGTCAAACTAGAAATTCAATACAAATGTTGTTTGAACAACAATACAAATGTTGTTTTTCACGGTGTCCTTCTATAAGGAAGTTACTGATTACTTCCACTAAAAGAGCTGCCATTTTATGACTGAATTAAAATATACTTATCAATAAGAATGTATTTCAGTTTGCGATTAGTCGTTTTGGCTATTGTCGACATATTTTTTGCTCTAGAAGGTGTTATTTCAAACTATTATTATTAAAATACATGAAAAATATCATTAAAATAATTCACTCTCATATCCACAGTAAATGTCTTCCTAAATTTAGTGGACAGTGCCTACGATAAATGGACAATATGTACCTAATACTTCTAGTTATAATATAAACGTAGCATTATTATAATCAGCGGTTTCATTTTTACTTCCTAAATATTACCAGTCTAATCACTATTACCTAATTCAGTCGGGTTTTAGCAGGTGACTTAATTTTTATTTTATTAGGGGAATAAAATACGAGTATAAACGAAACATTTTTTTTAATTTAGGTAATCTAAAAAAAAAACATTTTGAACCCCCCCTCCCCCTGAGCTTTCTTGAGAGGACAAAACAGGTGAATAGTTTATGCCATGCAAACACTCTAGCTCGTGAAAGAGTCTCATTCTTGAAGTGTGCAGTCAATCTCTTCCGTTGCAAGAAACTTTAAAATAATACGCTGTGCAATTGACGGGGGAACCTTCTGCTCAAACATAGTCATTGAGAAGAGCGAAGTCACTGGTCAATAACTTGCTTTACCCAGTCCCGACATCGCTGTCTGACACTTACGAGTATATGTGATTCACCTAATATTTAATTTATTCATTGGTAAATAATAATGTGATTCAAATTGCGGCTTCATGCTGAATTGGCGTGAAGTTTCATATAATGGTTAATTATTTATTGCTTAAATATATTTCAAGTGGGTTCAAATATCAATTGTGTAGACAAACTTCACGAGAAGAAGCTCATTCTTCCAAAATTACATCACTATTTCGGACTTTTTGTCTATTTAACATTTATTTCTTTACCATAAACAATACGCAATATCTGATCCAACAGGAACTAAGTAAGTAATATTTAAATGATATGATTTTATGTGATTCAGGTAAGGTCATGTTGGCCATGAGGTGCCCTTGTCGCTGGATCTCGTATTTTTAGCGATTTGCTGGCTATACTGGGCGGTGATTGCTATCGGAATACTGATGGGTGCTAGGCTGTAACTTCATTAGTGATTCAACGCGGGCGCGCGGAATTAGCGCGCGACATCCGAGATGCTGCGCAGGCGACGGTACCACCACCGGCGCGCTCGCATCGCTTAAGGCTGTGGCACATATCCGACGTGACAGAACGGCGTTGCAGCGCCGACGGTGCTTGAGTATCTGTAGTGTACTGTGCTAACACCGAGCCGTCGGGTATATGCCGAACTCTTTAGTTAGACTATCCACGCGGCTTCCTCCTTCGTAAACTTGGACATGATAATTTCTTAATTACTACAGTTTTATATGCGAATCACATTCCAACAAATACCACGAATTTGATAGGTGTTCACTTAAATATGTGGGTATTAAGTACAAACAAGCGCATCACAGTTTTAAAGTGAGGCAAACGAATCCATAAATTTGGAAACGAATGGACAAGCAGTTTACGAGACAAACGTTCTGGTAGCTTCTGAGAATTTTGTTACATATTAGGAACGCGAGTAAACACAAGTGCACTTTCGGTGACTACCTACATACATTCAAATGTGACGAAGCCTTACACATACAACAAACATGTAGTTCTTATCTATACTAATACAATAAACAGGTAAAGTGTGTAGTGTATGTTTGTTTGTAAGAGTTAACATTCGAAACTACTCATCCGATTTAAAAAAAATCTTTCTTCAATAGTAAGAATAGAATTTCAGGATGGACATAGGCTAATCCACGCGGGCACCAGTTAACTTTGTTTTCAGAGATATCGTGTTTATAGGCTTTATACATGATACTGAACTAAATTGACGATTTTTAGAATTTTTTTCTGTATGTATGTATGTATGTATGTATGTTCCTCTATAACTCTTAAACGAACTAACTGATTTTCATGAAACTTGGTAGATAAACATATTTTAGACGAACAGGACACAGGATAGGCTACCTTTTTCTTTTTCAACAAGGACGAAGTCGCGGGCGCCAGCTAGTCTAAAAATAAAGATCCAACGCTTGGCTAAATGTATGGCATACCATTGCTTTACATATTTTATCTTTTTTTTTCAACGCGGGTGAAGACATGGACACCTGCTAGTATGGTACGAGTATGATATATAGATTAAACTAGGAAGCATTGGATACGTGCCTATTGTTCCCGGTTCTGGGTGTTTTCCATCTATCAGAAGCTGTTTCTTGTCAATAAATCTATACATAATTCACTTCCTATTATTTCCACGTTGGTATAAATTTAATTTCACTCTATGGCGACAAGGAAAATGTAAGCTTTGAGAGGATTTATAACTTGAGGGTGAGGCATGAACGCCTAAATATTGGTGAATCATCTGAAATAGGCGAGCTCTTTGGTATGCGTACGCGTTGGATTTTCAGGAAGTTCCAACCAAAAGTGACTATTCCTTGAAATATATCTAGGTACTTTTTTATTTTTTCAATATTGTTTAGTCTGATATATTATCATATCATCATAGTATCATCATTGAATGACAAATGGCGTTGAAACGTGGTCTCCAACTATGGGCCAAGTAAGAAAGCTCAACGAGCTATGGAGAGGGCTATGCTTGATTTTGGGTTACTCTTTTCTTTTAATTACGCCTGAAGCCAAAGTGAGGTGTTATAAGTTCGACCTGTGTGTCAGTCTGTGGCATCGCAGCCTCCAAACGCATGGATTTTGTTTTGTTTCAAAGCTGATGTGATCGAAATGGTTCTTAGCTATAATTCACGAAGATCCTCAGCCCATTTCCTAGTTGACGAAGGATCTCACTAACTCCCACAGGTTCGATGAATGTGAAATTTGCTATATCGTTACTTCGATGGTATTTCCATGACATGCTGCAGACTACTTAAGTCTGCTGGATACCCAATTCTTTAGCAACAGCAACTCAAGTTTAGTGTCTAGGTTCAATTAAAAGTCGGGGGTTAGTTTATAATTTTTAATTAATTTTAATGACTGCCATTGGACTAAATAATAAAAAAATCTACCATCAAGTATTTTATCATAATTATGAAGAAAATGAAATATAATCTATATTTATTAAAATGTTTATTGTATTAATATGTCAATGAACATATTATCTATATTATATTTCAAGAATATCTAGGTACTAAACTAAGGGTCAGCGAGGCGATGGTAATACAGATTAATGTTAATAAGAAGATGTTAGTAAAATTATATTCGCTTTGCACGTAAGAACATAAGTATCTAAGTTTATGCCATGCGGCCCTCAAGCTGCGGAAATACAACTTAATTACAATAACACAGGTATAACTATAAAATGCGTAACTTAATATTTATAAGTACATGATTTGATATTATTTCCTTGGAAGTAGTATGGATACAAAAAGAGATTAATTCATTTTTATACAGCTTTTGGAATTGGAATGCCTATTAGAAATTCGATATACATTTTTGTTAATAAGTTTACCTATTAGCATTATTGATTAATTAAGCACATTAAATATTATAATAAGCGCCTCTTTCACAAACGTCAAGTAGGCCAACCTGTCATTTAAAGTCACCGGTAACCGGGGATAATGGAGCTGATATACCTTTGTTTGTACGGTAAACGTCCCAAACATTAAATCAATACTAATAATAAATCTGTAAGGGTTGGTCATGGAGTAAGTTACTTTATTTTTAGAGATATTATGTTTATAGCTCTATACTTGATACCGAAACTAAATTTACACATTTATGTATGTATGTATGTATGTATGTATGTATGTATGTATGTATGTATGTATGTATGTATGTATGTATGTATGTATGTATGTATGTATGTATGTATGTATGTATGTATGTATGTATGTATGTATGTATGTATGTATGTATGTATGTATGTATGTATGTATGTATGTATGTATGTATGTATGTATGTATGTATGTATGTATGTATGTATGTATGTATGTATGTATGTATGTATGTATGTATGTATGTATGTATGTATGTATGTATGTATGTATGTATGTATGTATGTATGTATGTATGTATGTATGTATGTATGTATGTATGTATGTATGTATGTATGTATGTATGTATGTATGTATGTATGTATGTATGTATGTATGTATGTATGTATGTATGTATGTATGTATGTATGTATGTATGTATGTATGTATGTATGTATGTATGTATGTATGTATGTATGTATGTATGTATGTATGTATGTATGTATGTATGTATGTATGTATGTATGTATGTATGTATGTATGTATGTATGTATGTATGTATGTATGTATGTATGTATGTATGTATGTATGTATGTATGTATGTATGTATGTATGTATGTATGTATGTATGTATGTATGTATGTATGTATGTATGTATGTATGTATGTATGTATGTATGTATGTATGTATGTATGTATGTATGTATGTATGTATGTATGTATGTATGTATGTATGTATGTATGTATGTATGTATGTATGTATGTATGTATGTATGTATGTATGTATGTATGTATGTATGTATGTATGTATGTATGTATGTATGTATGTATGTATGTATGTATGTATGTATGTATGTATGTATGTATGTATGTATGTATGTATGTATGTATGTATGTATGTATGTATGTATGTATGTATGTATGTATGTATGTATGTATGTATGTATGTATGTATGTATGTATGTATGTATGTATGTATGTATGTATGTATGTATGTATGTATGTATGTATGTATGTATGTATGTATGTATGTATGTATGTATGTATGTATGTATGTATGTATGTATGTATGTATGTATGTATGTATGTATGTATGTATGTATGTATGTATGTATGTATGTATGTATGTATGTATGTATGTATGTATGTATGTATGTATGTATGTATGTATGTATGTATGTATGTATGTATGTATGTATGTATGTATGTATGTATGTATGTATGTATGTATGTATGTATGTATGTATGTATGTATGTATGTATGTATGTATGTATGTATGTATGTATGTATGTATGTATGTATGTATGTATGTATGTATGTATGTATGTATGTATGTATGTATGTATGTATGTATGTATGTATGTATGTATGTATGTATGTATGTATGTATGTATGTATGTATGTATGTATGTATGTATGTATGTATGTATGTATGTATGTATGTATGTATGTATGTATGTATGTATGTATGTATGTATGTATGTATGTATGTATGTATGTATGTATGTATGTATGTATGTATGTATGTATGTATGTATGTATGTATGTATGTATGTATGTATGTATGTATGTATGTATGTATGTATGTATGTATGTATGTATGTATGTATGTATGTATGTATGTATGTATGTATGTATGTATGTATGTATGTATGTATGTATGTATGTATGTATGTATGTAAGTATGTTCCTCCATAACTCTTAAACGAATTAACTGATTTTCATGAAACTTGGTAGATAAACATTTAGACGTACGGGACACAGGATAGGCTACTTTTTCTTTTTCTACGCGGACGAAGTCGCGGGCACCAGCTAGTAGAAAATAATTATAAAAATCGGCTATCGAATGATGCAGTAAACCGAGTGCATAATTCAATATAACAGAAAATGATTTTTAAAAGTAACTAATCAACACTTTAAATGTAGTTTGTGAAAGAGGCCCTAAGCATATTAAATAATGTGGCGTTTCTTTTGTTAAATAAGTGGTTATAGAATAGCCACCTAGTACCAAATAGACCGTAAGCCTGTATGATAGTTTACATAAAAAGAAAGTTATTAAGCTCACAAAGCAACGAATGACTCATTGTTTTGATAACCAATCAATGCATTATGAAACAGGTATTTTTATATTTTCTAAGAGATTTGTTCAAAATACACAGAATTCTTATACTGTTTAAATTATATCAGAATATATTTAAGTAAGTAAACCGGTTCCCAAACGATGAGCAACTCTTAAATACTTCTTATGTGTATCAGCACCAATAAAAATAATCTAATGATTCATTCAGAACGATTCTCTCTGAATTCTTTATAAAATAAAAACACTAGAGGCATAAGTACCGTAGCACTTGATGGACCTCTATCATATGACGTATTGACTGTTTGAGATTTTGAGGACGATTATCGTGGGTGTGGACTTAACGGTTTGCACTTTTTATTAATAACATCAATGATTCATTCAAATTGAAATAGTGTTTTAATTTAACCATAGGCGCCAAAAAGGTGTGATGAGAACTTGTTCTAATAAGGCGTCACCTATTAAGTATTATTTCGGTTTTACAATTTTATAACGAAACTAGCTGGCGCCCGCGACTTCGTCCGCGTTGAAAAAGAAAAAGTAGCCTGTCCTGTGTCCTGTACGTCTAAATGTTTATCTACCAAGTTTCATGAAAATCAGTTAATTCGTTTAAGAGTTATGGAGGAACATACATACATACAATACCTACACTTACAGATTTATTATTAGTAGTATTGATGACGAATGTTTATCTACATAAGTAGATCTTGTTCAATTAAATTGTAAAATCAAACGCGGAATCAATTGTTGGTGCAAACAGCAGTGATTTGACAATGGGGTTATATATTTATTTAATTAATTATTATTTGTCTGCATACAGGCTTGGTGTATTACACCTTGCGTGTTCCTACGGAAGATCAATGCTTGCCTGTGCTATTGTTAGTAAAATGCTCAGCAGCAGTCCTTTTTGCAAATTAGATATTTGTTACCCATCATCATGATAATTGTATCTCTTCCACTGTGGGATATAGGCCTCTCCACATTTTTCTTTTCAAAATCTACAGTGATTTTTTTTTCAAAATAATATTCAAATTATTTCTGAATTACTTTGTAAATAGAAATATAATAATAAAAGCGACCGGCCACCGGCTTCGCATGAAGTTGAAAATTCCAAAAATTACTTCGTAGTCTAGTTACTAAATAAACCTATGTTCCTAATTTTAGTTTTCTAGACTTATTAGTTTTGGCTGGGCGCTGATAGTCAGTCAGGACAAAAATAATTATTAGTGTCGATTCAGTAAAAACCAGATATTATTTCGATGGTAAAAACCAATACGAGGTAAATAGGTATTTAAAAACAATTATTAGGGAAAATTATATCATTATATTCTGTCACATATTTTAAAATAAACTAACATGCAATCGGTTTTTATTCATAGTCTATTTTTAAAAGGGTTGTCTGGTTTGCTGAATATCAATTTTTATTGTGATGGAAGTATGTTAACGGTTCAATTGATGGTAGGTTGGTCACTGTTGTCTGTAAATACAAGAAAAACCAAGTGAAGCAAGTGCTCTCCTGACACTGATATAAGATAAAAAACAATGTTTAGATTATGTGACACGAGCATTCCTTTTCGTAGGTAAAAAAAGGTACATGAAGTCGTTCATAAACCCTACCGAATCGAGCCTGGGACCCCTGAGACAGTGCGTTAAGGCAAGCACCCTTACCACTTATCCAATGGGCTCATCAAAGATATCATCATAAGGCTTGTTTATAGTAAAAAATGCATAAAAGTAAGTCATCAGGTGCAGTTATCAAAGAATCAAGACCAGTCCGGTCGAAAAGAACGCAGGTCATATCGCGTGTGAATATCTTTCGTGTTTCCTATGAATTTTGTAAAACATGCGATTTGACTATGCGGTGACATAGAAAGAACATACGGAACCATAACACCATGATAGCACAATATGTTCTTCTTCTCTAGTTTAATTTATTGCATAATTATTTTTATTCTGAAATGAGTCGTAAAGGAGATATTGTCAAAAAACTGTTTTAGGCGCCATCTTTCCAGTATGATGATGCGAGCAGCAAAGATACGAGGTGGAAACATTAGTAATCGGGAAAATGCACATCTATATCTATAAAAACCACCAATTTTCAAAACTCCCGTAAAACTTTCCAAGTAACCAAGTACCTCTGTTTTAAGCACCAAATAACTACTGAATGTATTTCTTGTAAGTGTATGTATTTTAAAATTTACATTACATTATTTACAAGATGTTATTCAGTACTAGAGTGGCAGATGATTAATTAATTAAATAAAATTGTAAAACCACAAACAAAATTGTACACGGATGTTATTAGGCCACTTCGATAGTGATGTGCGTAAATGGAGCTGATAAGTGAGCTTTTTTTTAAAATAAATATCCCCATTGCAATTCATAGAACCGAATGCTGTCCCATAAAGTGGTCAGTATTTTGGTTGAGACATGAGTCAGTCGTTCAAATGCTCTGATTCATGTACACCAAACAAGACACTTAATGAACTTTTTCCTTTCGCATTGACGCACGGCCTATAACCATTTGAAGTTTCGGCACTTGTTTAAATATAATAGTAAAGTGAACAAACTGTTATATAGAAATAGTTGTAACTAGATATTTTAATACACGGACTCTAGGAAAAATATTGTATTAAATAAATTGCAAGAAAACTTCATTGTTTAATAAAACCATAATAAAGGTACATTATTATTAGAAGGTGACTTATTGTCAATTTTTAGGCGAAAAAGAATTTCTTGAAAAAAACTTGCGCCGTCACGCTCAGTGACGTTTAGTGTTAAAGTGAAACTTATTAGGCACGTTAAACACTTTTGTGATAGGATTATTATATATTTCATTTCTACGATTGACAGTTTTTTTGTTTTTTTTTTTTCAGTTTTTTATGAAGATATTTGTGTAATTTTATAACTGTGTAATTTTTTTCTGATAGAATGTGAGGAATATGTCCTAAATTATCAAAACAAAAATTCTAAAAACTGTTTTTTTTTTACTCGGTAACATAAGTACAACGTGTAAAAATAGTTTTTTTTTTAATATATTTAATGTTCAGACCGGCTCGTTCACAGTTTTATTATATTGGTGACACGAGAGTTGGTTGTTTACAAATAAGACTGATTTATACCTAGATATTATTGCTTTCTCACAAATAAGTAAGTAACTGTTATTTATTTATTCATTCCAGTATAAAACTTTTATTTACTACTACAACTTTATTGAGGTATATCATCAGTCTTCACCGTAATAGCAATATATCAAAGCAACTGAAGGCGAATCCAAATTGGGCCACTTTAGTAGTACTAAGAAGCTCCATGACTGAGACGTCTCTGACTCACTGTCCGTTGCTCGGCTAACCCACATTATATAACTTGCGTATTAGAGTATCCTGTAACGACCGGGAAGAACTCGTAAATTATAAAAAATCATCAATAAAAACAAGTCATCGGTGGGTTTTTCTTTCGTCATTAAAATTAGACGCAGGAAATGGAAGTTACTAGTCAAAAATGGTTTACTGATTCATTCTACACGTGCACTTTAATTTATCAACTTATTATTAAATAATGTTATAATATGTTTTGATAATATGTATGTATATATAATAATATATTACATTTATATATAACATATTATATTTAAAATGTTTGAAAATGTTTATAATATGTTTCAATGCAATAATAATTGCAATATTATTTCATTTATTTTACACAAAAAAAATATTTAATTTGTCACCATCCAGTGGATCGTCAGCTTGTCTGCCGACTTTAACATTTAAAAAAATATCTTGGCTTATGGTGAAATATTAAAAGTGTTTCTTTGAAACCTATTTAATGAATAAATAACTGTTTCACTAAAAGTACCAATCGCTAAAGGTAAATCCTTCTAATCAGGTGAAAAAAACATAAGTTTGTGCTAAATTTCAATAACGGCTCCTTCTGAATCACTTTGTACGGAGAGGGCCATTGTTCAGCTCTTTATGTAACAAAACTGTTACAAAATTTACTGTTACCACTTTTAAGCGTAATAAGAACGGCACAAGATCCTTTGTTTCAAATGGTGTGGCACTGGAACAACGATACCATGATTCGAGGTCGAACTTTCCTTTGTTAGTTGTGTCTGTTTAGATCCGATAAGAGTTCAGGAAATGCATCGTACGTATGTAAAATGGTAAGGACGATTCGCCACGTGTTCAAGTACATCGCATGACACATTTTGTAAACATTTTATAAAGAACATTATATATGCTAAGTTAATACTGCAATGGAAACTGGCGCACGCAATAACTAACTATACAATATTTCTTAGAAATGGATTTGTTTTCTAAATACAATTAAAGCAGAGGAGGTAACGAGTTTGTATTTAACAGGTGATATGACAATTTTTTTTTTAAATTTTACATTCATTTATTGGTTAATATAATACAATATAATATGCTTAGCTTTAATTTAATATGCGACCAATAGAAGACAAGAGAAAGAGATATTTTTTAGTATATTACATTAACCAAAATAGTTTCGAAGACACTGTAGCGAAGACTATTTGTGTTTTGACAAAAATAAGTCAATGTTAGAATCAATTAATGAAAAATAAAGTTACTTGAAAAATAAGCAAAAAGTTAACTTTTCGCTAACTCTAAACATTATTAACTCAATAAAGATGGATGTATTTAGAAGTACTGACACGAGAATATAATAGTGGACAGAATATACTTATCTTTTACTTTATTTATTAAGACATTCCTCGATTCAAATCTACATTTATTCTAAGATTGTAAAAAAGTAACGCGATTTATTTCAACGACACTTTGGATTTATTGAAGATGTAATAACAATAAATATTATGCGGACTTTTAAAAAATACATGCTTTGTTTGAGTGTGTACGAGTAAGAATTCATGGCGTACGTCGTGATCGGTTTGAATTTGCATTGCGTCCGTATTTACTATGCACGTTGTTTCTTATAACCAATTTACAAACTTTCATTGGCATTTTTTTGTTATTTTAAAACTAAGGACGTAACTACTCACTTGGTGTATGGTGTACCAATTAGGTAAAACACGCTTGTTTTAATAGGCTTGTTTTCAATAGAATAACGGATTAGGCCTTCTTAGGCTAAATGAAATAAGCCCTTGAAAAGTTCTTTTCAAAAGTTGGAGTCTACCGACTATCGAAGTCCTGAGTCAGAGCGCTAAGGTAAGCATCTTCA
The DNA here is from genome assembly GCA_945859745.1 of Synanthedon formicaeformis. Taxonomy (NCBI): domain Eukaryota; kingdom Metazoa; phylum Arthropoda; class Insecta; order Lepidoptera; family Sesiidae; genus Synanthedon; species Synanthedon formicaeformis. The sequence goes on along the minus strand of OX243958.1, from coordinate 5,468,310 downwards.
CCACTAGACCACTAGATCATTTTTTCTTATGACTAAAAAAAAACATGCCCATGTCAACGCGTGTCAAACGTGAAACTTCTTTGGCAATCCTTACTAATATTATAAATGTGAATGTGAGTTTGTTTGTTTGTTAAGCTTTCACGCAAAAACTACGGAACCGATCACCATGAAATTTTGCATACACGTTTTCTGGGACACCAGAAAGGACATAGGGTACCTTTCATCGTTCAACGCGGGCGAAGTCGCGGGCACCAGCTAGTCAAATATATATTAAAGCTGTATGTAAGCGGTAGATGTCATGTAGAAACGTTAGAAACAGCGTCACGTGATCGTTACACTGAAGCGTCACACAATATACGACCTAGAAATTTTACTCTAATAGCGAATTTTTTTTTAAAAAACTAGGGTGTGTCAGGATGTATTATATTATATTTATTAGAGCATTAGCTTTTCATAACACAATAAAAAATTAATAAGAAATAAATAACTATATCCAGAAAAAAAATTGCATTATTCATTGTGCTTTAAAAAGCGAATTTTTCGCCAGTTGCTGTTCCCCGTGTTGTTTTTAGAGAAAAATAACACAGTTCGATATTTTTTCGTTTGTTTTCCCTTTTGTTCGTAAGGTTGTTGATATTTACTCTGTATTTTTTTACTCTAACAACGCGTGTTTACTGCTCATTGTTAACTTAATTTTTCATGACTAATAATCGGATGAATTCCAGGTTTTTGATACTTCAGATAGGATATACCCAATAAGAATTTTATTATCTAATAGGAATCCTACTCCTACTATACTATAAAAACTATAACCTCAACATAAAAAAAGATTGTCGACGCCTCACTATTACCATTACTTTGGCTACTAGTATTAGATTAGTACTATATTAAGCTGTCTGATCTAATAGGCTGTTTTCTTGCGCGTTACACTTTCACATAATAATAAACAAATAAATGAAACCTAGTTACGTAGTGTTTGTTGCATAATCTTACTAAGAAGATATTGTTATTATGAAGTTTTTTAAAGTTGTAGCATTAGACGGCAGCGAACGGACAGTTCTAAGTTGAAAAACCTCGATTCGTGAAGGAATTCGTAAGCATTTTTTTATATTTGCTCGATCGTCGACCGGCCGAGAATGCGCTCGAGCCCTAATACTCTATTGTTTTGAGCATTTCGTCGTAAATTCGTGAACAAGTTTTTGGATTCTGACTCAACATTCATTTGAATTTCAAGTTCGCGTGTTTTACTTTGTTAATATTCTCAAACATCAATAATGTTTTCTAGGTGAAATCTATCACGAACTCACTCTTAAGCGATAACTTTCACTGGGAAACACGAGGTATTTTCCAAGACTTTGTTTATAATTTTTTTTTTCATAATTTTGTTATGACCACCACCAACCACCAACCAGCACATTGCACAACTAACTGCAGCTTCTGTAATTTTATACGATTTTGTAACTATCCAAGAAAATATGGTCAACTGATAACGGCAGCCACCTGTGAATCTTCAGCTTGACCTTAATATAAAAAAAATGTTCCAAATATCAGCTTTCTAGAACTAGTAGTTTAGGCAGTGAGTTGATAATTCAAGTCAGGAAGATTATGGTATAGAAGATTATGGAGCGGCGAAGCAAGCAAAACTGATGTCAATTATTGTTTTCTGTTTCTATGAAAACAATGAAAAGAGCAGGTGTACTACTCAGGTGTTATTATATCTAAATAACCTATTTCATATTTCCTAAAATAGACTAGAAAATATACTTCATTGATACATTTAATAATATTAATAATAATATTTGTTTGAAAAGTGTAAGTAATCTTTTCTTTCAAGTCACGTTCGCCGATGTAAAAATAAGAGACAAGAATAAAATTCGCGGTTACACAAATTGTAATATAAATCAATCAAGTTTTGACCAAACCTTTAGGGCGATCGAAATTTTTAATATAATCAATTTAAACCCAGGCTCAGACCAAATAAGAACTATAAACAGATCTTTGCGGACAACACAGTAAAGCCGATTTTATAAACATGTGTCCGTAGGCCGCTTACTGCATTGACATTTTATTTTCCAAGGTATAACCTCTATTTTTGTATATTTTAACTGAAAATATTGGTTTCCAAGCTTACTTAAATATGATCCTGGTTTTTATTTTTTGACGACTTCTTTTACACCCTTTCACTGCGCAATTCAGCATATTCACTAGTAAATATTTTAATAAGGCGAGTCCTAGATTGACTTAATTTTTATGTGCGTGTAACTGTGTAAGGTGTAGTTTTACCAACTTGAACTGTGCTGTTAACTGGGCTCTATCTTTACTTGTTATTTTATCTAAGAACCCAGGTAGGTAGCCGAATTCTAATATTGGTTGAGTGTTGCGTCGGTACCTATAATTGACTATTTCTCCGTCCGGAAAGGTCAACAATCTTACAATGACACTGATTGTATACAATATCGACGAATCGCATCAGTTCCGATCGTCGCTGTGTTTAATTTATTTGTAATGGACGCGTTACAAAATATACTTGCTTGGTGAATAAATTTTGTATCTTTTTTTTACAATTTTTTATAGTTAATGTTTGCAAGCGAGCGGAAAGACCATTTTGTAGAGGGTTACTGTAGTATGCACCTAGAGCGTTGAAGACCTGTGCAACAATTTATGTGCGTTTTAATATTGGAAGGCATTTTTTAAAAAGCTAGCATCCCAAAATTTCAGCATTGTTAAGCATGTTGAGATAACCTACAATCGGATATTATGTGAATAAGGTTGGACATAAATAAATCGAAACATCGCCAGGGTCAATCGGCGGCTGCTTTTTTATAACCAATTGACACACAATATAAACAATGATAAAAGTATTATTATTGAGTGTTTTCAAACAATTACTGAGGCAATTAAATTGTTATAATGTTACGCCACCGATGTGAGCGGACCATACAAGTTCCCTGGATGTCCCCACAGACGTGATGCGACACGCAATACTTGTTTGAGCAATTCAGGAACTCTGCAATTATCACCTTTTATATTAAGATAACATTGTTTTAGTTTTTTTGTCTGATGATCTATGTATTTAACATAGATTATTATTTCTTAGAGTGTATTTTAAACATTAAATAAACTATAATTATTCGCTAAAGAGATGACAGCTCGATAGGATATGTAAAAATGTAATAGGCAATTTTATGCAAGAGTTATATGTAACTACTTTTCATACATATTACATGTTTATGCTTCTTTCGAGGTTGTATCATCTTAATTATCAATACTAATAATAAATCTGGAAGGGAGTAAGTTACTTTGTTTTCAGATATCGTGTTTATAGGCTCTATACATGATACTGAACCTAAATTGACCATTTTTAGAATTTTTTTCTCTATGTATGTATGTATGTATGTTTCTCCATAACTCTTAAACGAATTAACTGATTTTCATGAAACTTGGTAGATAAACATTTAGACGTACGGGACACAAGATAGGCTACTTTTTCTTTTTCAACGCGGACGAAGTCGCGGGCGCCAGCTAGTATAATATAGAAATCTATGTTTAGATTAAAAAACTTGTTCTGTTCAAATACAATAAGTTAGGTCCAAATGTAGTTAACAGGAGTCACAGTTGTGGCTGTGCCGTCGACACTGCGAACTTTGGCTAACTGTTTCGAATGGGCAGAGCAGCGCGTCGTGAGTGCCGATCTCTCGCAGCCGGCACTCGTGAAACTGATGGTCGGCAGTGACCTTGCGTTACAGGTGATGCTCGCTTTTTGTGAGCGTGTTATGTCTCGCAAGGAAGTGGCGGAAAGGCAGCGAGAAGAAGATCCCACCATATGCGGCGGAAGAAGCCTTGGCGCATGTTTTCCCCTTGAATAGGATCTGGGCGGTAGTCTTAGGGGAGACCTATATTATACTGTTAATATATTATATTTAAAATTAAATACGCGCGAATAAGCAACGTAAACATTTTAAAATTATTGTGTAATAATTATATAGGTTTGGGGTGAGAGGGTGGATTGACTCAGCGACCTTCGCCAGCGTATCGGGGTCAATCAGGCTCGAGTTCAGTAGGCAACACAATTCATTTCAGAGAAAACACCCTTACTTTTTCATTATTTCCTTCAACTATTAGAAGTGTCACATTTTTTCGTATAGGTATTGTGAAATTAGAGGAATTGTAACAAGGTTATGGTAGTAACACCAGACCAGGTTAGAAATACAGAAATACAGTTATAATAGCTAGTAAAGAAGGGTCAGCTAGTAAAGAATAATAATTCAGTTATAAGTATAAAAAATAACATAACGTTGCAAAAGTACTCGTAGTCAAACTTTTAATTGATTATGATAATTGAAACAATATAACAGTTTTTAATATGTTTAGTATAAAGAGTGACACATTATGATGGTAAGGAATGAATAACTCACTGCACGCAAAGGTCACACAAACAAATGTGTCTTGTACAAAAAAGTTTAAAAAGTGTGCTGTTAACCTAAACAATATTTTACATTATTTTGTAATGTTTTTTTATTTGTAATTTTTGCGTATTATAAACGAACAAAAAAAAACATATATACGGTCGAATTGAGAACCTCTTCCTATTTTTCGTCGGTTAAAAACAATAAGGATATAAATATTCTTTTTGTTATTTTTTATTATTTTTAATCTAGTTAGGAATATATATGTACTCGTACCTACTTGTCCAAATTTTGTTCGCAATACTCACAACTTAGTCAACATACGAGTATTACTAAATATTACTAACCACTGATTAAAGTAATATATTACTTAAAGGCCTAAATCGTTTAGTAAACCTTTATTGATGTACTAGCTGGTGCTCGAGACTTCGTCCGCGATGAAAAGTACCCTATGTCCTTCCTGGTGTCCCAGACAACGTGTATGCAAAATTTCATTGTGATCGGTTCCGTTATTTTTGCGTGAATTTATAATATTAGTAAGGATAGGATAGGATAATCATCATCAGCCAAAAATCCACAATCCATAATCATCATAATTCCACTGCTGGACTTCTCCATAAACTTCCAATAGGAATTTCCAAAAGGAATTCAGAAACAGCCTGGAGCCATCATCGTCCTGCGACTCTAAGTCGTCAACCTTAAGCAATAGAAACTTAATTTTTTTTTAACTTAAGATCGATCTACTTTTAAAGAAGTTCTAGTAAATGGAAAATATTAAATTTATGCATATATGTCAGATAATCTTATAGCAGTTGCAATAAGAAGTTAGGTCACCGTGTCTCGTGGCACCGGTTGCTAACGACGCGTGACAGCGTCCTTGACCCCGCCCTCGAACAGGTGACTCGAATGTATAGCCTTAGCCACCACAGCTCAGCCATGCTCAACTTGCGCTCAACCACCCCGATTTTAGTCACCACAGACAATGAAGAAGCTTCGTCATCGCGACATCGGAAAGGTCCCGCGAAGGTTAACTGGCGTGTGGCACCCGTACCTCTAACAATGAGCACCGCAAACTCTTTGTTTACCGCCGACACAACTATTATAATCATTTATCGGAAAGCCAGCAGCGTAATGTATGACTGGAAAATGTAGTATGTACGTTTTTTCACAGAAACAATCCGTGTCGACAATTATCAAATTATATGACACAGATCTATGCACGAGGCAAAACCTATTGTAATGAGCTGTTGGCATGATAGGTAAACAGTAGGATATCTGTATACCGGAAGGCATTCTTTTAAGTATACAAGTTATTTGTCATTATTTTATTTCCGCAAAAGTTGGCTGAAATCCAATGATAAATAGATAAAGGGGTTATTAATATGCAAATTCTTTTATTTTATTCAATTTCCTATCTCACGCTGTCTATGGTAGACATTGAAATTAAGTGGCTAGTATTTTTAACATGGATGCGACTCTTACGACTCAATTCTTTTGCTATTCCTTCTTTTTATAAAAAAATTAAGTAGTAGTGTAGTTGATTAAAAATTAGTACTTACCTATTTACTAACGACCAGCCCATGGCTATTAGCACGATGAATTTTATTTCTGCATTAGTGAAAACCGAATCAAAATCCGTTGAGTGTTTAGAAGTTATGTGAGATATCAGTTATAGTTATATAATATATAGAAGACTGGCTGATGCCCGCAACTTCGTCCGCGTTGGAAAATGAAAACATAACACCTGAGAAAATATAAGCGTATATAATTAAATCTTAGACGAACCCTCGGGAACCTAACATAAAAAGTATCCTATATGTAAATCCAGGTAATGAACTGTCTGTGTGCCAAATTTCATCCAAATCTGTTGAGCCGTTTTTGCGTGAAAGAGTAACAAACATCCATACATCCTTCCTCAAAAACTTTTTCATTTCATAAATATATTAGCAGGAATTAGGAGCTTTCCTTAAAAAAATATTTTTCGTTGTAATACCTCATAGGTTCAGATGTATTTTCCACTAGATCAAATTATTCATGCATCTTAACAATCAAGAAATGAGTGTTTACCTATTATCGCCGTTCGCAGCTTCATCTATCTATTTATTTAGACAAGGTTTATACGAAATTACTTCATAAATAATACTCGTAAGTGATAATTTACTTGTGAAGGCATAATGTACATCACGGGGTAATGATTTGCGTTAAGTGGAATTACGTTAACAGCGTAAAGTTTCATCGGAAAAGTTAAAGGAAAATTATTAGTCATTTATCTTTTATAATATAAATGACTATATTATAAGAGATTATAAATTTTATGTTCGGAAAATTGGGAGACAAAATTAAATAAACTTGTACAGAAAAAATCTTATACAATTTTTAATGAATTAATTTTTGATTGGATATAGCCATGTAAAGAGCACAGTGGAGAGACACAGGCTGATGATGATGATTATGATGATGATGATGATAGGTATAACTAGTAAAATTTTATAAAATGTGTAACGTTCTTACCAGTAGTATAATAAAAACCTCATTTAAAGACATATAGTTTTTTAAGGCATTTTGACAATGTTTTTATAGCTGCACCCTTTGGGTCAAATTATATTGGACGTATTTTCAGAGTTCTGTTGGAGTTTCGAGGTGATATAGTGCATCGGGAATCTCCAAGTGGCACATACCTACATACTTACTTGTTCACAATTATCACATTTGGTTAAAATTAACACAAATAAACCATTTATTCCAAATTGACATAGAAATTACTTTTACTCCTGGTTATGAATATACTTAATTATATATTTCAAAATAAAAATTAGCCTTTATCTGAGTCAATATTATGCTGAGAGAAGTATTGGTAAATTGTATTTTTAAAATATACAAATCGCATGCACCAATGCAATAAATGCTAAGGTATTTTTCACTCCGCATTGTTTGTGAATACAAGATAATCGTTAATTGATTGCTTTATTTTTTTTTAAATATGTAATGTCACAACTAGGTATATGCATTCCATTTTTATCTACATATTTTTTTATCGTGTAATGTATGTTATACTTGTACCTAGGTATATGTACAAATACATCACACGGAAAATAATTTATATACTATATATAAAAATGTTGGTTTGTTTATGCTTCAAAAACTCTAAAACTTAGCCGACGGATTGACATGAAATTATTCCTCTGTTTAAATCCTATGTGCATTAAAAATAATCTTATATACTTTTTTCCCAAAATTCCAACGGGAACATAATTTTCGGGAAAAAACAGACTTTTCATATATTGATCGTTGTTATGGCAACCGTGGAACGTTGCTGACTGAGCCATAGCGAAGCGTGGCCAGGTTCAGCTAGTTACGTATATAATGGTCAAGTCTCAATACTTAGGGCCTCTTTCACAAACTACAAGTAAAGTGTTGATTAGTTACTTTTAGAAATCATTTTCTGTTATATTGAATTATGCTCTCGGTGTACTGCATCATTCGATAGCCGATTTTTTTTTTATTATTTTCTATTTGATGTTTGGGACGTTTACCGTACAAACAAAGGTATATCAGCTCCATTATCCCCGGTTACCGGTAACTTTAAATGACAGTTTGGCCTACTTGACGTTTGTGAAACAGGCGCTTAATGAAATAAAATAATATTTAAAATTATATCTTATTTAAGAATTTTGAATTTATTATTTAAGAAAATGACTAACCTCAGACCGAACACAAATTTTAATAAAATGAGCGCAACCTAATATACTGTGAATTAGGATTTAATGACCTATGAATGATGTTTAACCTAATTCATATGAATTAACAATATTGCACAACACATTTTTGTAGCTTTTCGGAGATAAGCGAACAGATTTAAAAGTTTTTTTTTTAAATATTTTGTAAATTATGAAAAAGGGAAAAGTTTAAATTTAGAGTTATTAAAGCTTTAGACAAAAAAATAGTTGTCGCTCAATTTTTTTATAGACACGAAAGATTTTTTTTTAGAAAAAGAATTTTTGTATAAACCTGCCCTAGTCAAACTTTTTAAAGTATAGTCTATTATGCACTGTATTTTTATTTAAATTTTATTCTAAGGAGTCAATTTGGGCTACGAAAATAAAACTTTTCTGCTAATTCGTCGTCCCCTTAAGTGGTTATTGGATGCATGTGTGAGGAAATTTCGAGCTTTCGTTGTTTAGGGCGGGCGGGGGCTTCCACGTTCGGCGGGGCGGTGGGGCGATGTATCAGCCGGCGTATTATAAGCGCGTGTAGTCGCCGCGCCGCACAATCACCCCAACTCGCGGACAGCGATAGGTCGTGCCACTAGCGGGCGCAACGATCGCTAGTCAACTTTCCCGCCACGTGAGTCAGTCAACTAACAAGACACATTTTCTTTGAAATTTTGCGAATTGCAAAGAAAAAAAGTGACACGCGGGACCTTTGGTGATATAACGAGTGCCTTGTGATCAAGCGAATTTTTGACTCTATTTTTTCTTAGCCGACAATTTTTTCATTTCGGTAACAGAAGTAGATAGAGCCTTCGGACGTGATCGCTCTAGTGAAACGAATGAGAAAACGTTTCAATTAGTAAGGATTGCGTGAACGGCGTTTTGGTGCTAATTTTATATGTAAGTCGATTTTGTAATTTATCTATATTTTATTATTATTTATTAATAAATTGACTGTTACTATCGAAAATATTTTTTTATTCTATGTCACATAAGTAGACAGATGATTTCGTAATTTTATTACACGATGTGTAATAAATTTATCTATACACGATGTAACTTAAACCCAACTGAAAAATAATAAATAAACTTAACAAAAAATAATAACTTTTATTCGCTTTTTTATTAGAGATGGGGTTGCTCTGTTTATTAATTAGAAAATTAAATAGAAAATATTTACTCTGAGCTTATTTCAATTAAAATACAAAATCATTTGTCACTCCAAACTTACGTTTTTATTATATAATAATTATAATAAAATCGTAAATGAGCCTATATTTTATGTCTGTACATTAACATAAAAAAAAACACATTTTACACGTTACATAAAAAAATAGTTTTTTTGAATTTTTGTCTGTTTGTTCAGGCTAATTTCAGAAATGACAACGAATTTGAATGAAATTTGGTACACATATAGTTAAATTAGTTTACATGGATTAAATTATAGGATACTATTATCCTGGAAAATTGTTAGGTTCCTGTGATTTTTTTTTTAAAAACGAACTACGGCGCGCACCAAGTTGCCGGCATAGCTAGTATATAATATGTACGATAAAATCTTAATTCGCTTATAAAACTCATCCTCTGACATTACTTATGGCTGATTGATTGCGATGCCTTTTTCCTGTCTATTGTACGCGGAAAATTACATAGAATTTACTGAGAGCATATTCATTGATGAATAAAAAATCGACACCTACAACTTCATCAAGTGCAATTTTAAATAAGTATAGATAATGGATGTGTTTGCATTGTGTCATTATACTTACATAATTAATATACGTTAGCTATGTCTATAGAAGCAAAAATAAACAACATTTTATTGTGATCATATATTATTATTTTTATTATTACATGATTTGTTCAGAGTACACGAATGAACTTACAAAAATGTTAAGAGATGTTTATATGTTATTGTAAAATCTAGTACCAACATTTAATTAACCAACCAACCAAATTTAACAACATTAATTACATAAATATCATGCTGATATAATATGGTAGCATCCAAATTGTTTTTAACTAGCTGTTGCACGAGACTTCGCTCGCGTAACTATAAAATGTAGCCTATGTTACTCGCTGAACGTAGCTTTCTATAAATCGGTAAAAAAATTTTTAAAATTTCCAGTAGTTTTTGAATTTATTCATTACAAACATACACATCTTCTCTCTTTATAATATAAGTATAGAAGTATAGTAGCTCTTTGTCACTGCAATCTGAAGAAAATATCTATATTGGAACTTAATGATAAGAAAATAAAAACAGTTTTAATGCAGAGTAATTTTAAAGTTTTAAGCAGAGCAGTTTAAATTAAAAAAAAAATCTATAAAGTTACAGTTTTTAGCTTTATGCAAATCAAATGAAATAAAAATATTTATTTGTCAACTAAGTTTCTCCGAGAAACTTATGATCGTCATTATACTCGTAAATTTAAATATACCAGGGTTTCAAAAAAAGGCAAAATGATGACGATCCCGAAGACCCCGAAAGACACTCCTTATGTCATTTGAAAACATTATTAAGAGTGATCGTATGTTGTATAGTAATCGATGTTTTTCAAACATATTAGATGCTAAACAATTAATTTATATTTGATTGGCTCCAAAGGTCATAAGCTACTGTAAACAAATTGATTCACCAATGTTACGTGTAGCTGATTCATAATCTCTGACTGATGCTGTGTGAAATATGTGTGAGAATTATGGTTATATCTATCTAAGTATTAAGTATACATATTAAAAAATTAAATAGCCGTCAGCTTCTGTTTATTTACCAACAGTCTACTGAACGAATTTTGATATGGTATACGTTAAACATATGTTATTGAGGTCAATACAATAGTTTTTAGAACTTTTGTTTGTTTGTGTGTTTGTGTCCGTTAATCTTGGAAACTGCTTAACAGATTTGAATAAAATTTAACATAGATAATTTATTGCCTGGATTAGCAATTTTTATCCTGGAAAAAAATGTTAGGTTCCTGTGTGATTTTCAAATCACGAAGTCCGACGCGTGCGGTGTCGCGGGAATATCTAGTTCTTAACAAAAATCTCTCAAAAGCCTTTTACAACGTAACAGTGACGTTACTTTGTTTTTTTTTTTTTTTTTCGAAATACCTATCACAATATTTCGAAAAACATAAAGTGAAGGCTTTTAAATATTATATCATTTTAAATTAGTATTGCAATTACATACTTAACAAATGTTAGTATTTTTTCTATTAAATATTACAATTACTTTCATGCTAGACTGGAATACTAAATAGTATGAAAGAGAATATAATAAATAAAGAGTAATTTGTAAGTAAAATGTAAATGCTCTTATTATTTTCTTTTTGTTTCTAACACGTTAATTCAGTTCAATGTTAACCGTATCTTTCTTGTATTTATTTAACTGCGTTTGCACAGGTTAATAAGTAAACAAATATTTTGTAGAGTTAGCTGAATCAGACGCAAATAGATAAGATTTTTTTTGTACGTCGTCGGTCAGCGACACGCCCCGACCCTGGTTGTAGGCATAGTCATTTGTGTAGTTTGTCATTCAACTACAGTGATAATCATCACATTATTACCATTGGCAACTAAGGTCATGACGATGACTCAAGTCTATTTATCAGTGAACGTAAAAAATTAATAAAGAACTTTAATATGTTAAGATATATCCTGAAATCGACAAGGCTATCATGAGTTTTTTGTCGGCTTTGATAGGATAAAAGTTAAGGAATAAGCAGTGAACAGGGGAATGGCTCTGGAGACCTTTACTCGTTCACCGGAATATAACAGCACACATTTTTTTTAAAATTAAGCTCGACAGACAGACCGAAGCCCGGTCCACTTTATGGTAGGTGCAGATAAGTGACATTTTTGGAAATGTTTATTTTGAGATTTCTTTATAATTTAATAACTCAATATATTTATAATATAATATTAGAGATATCCTTTTTCTACGTTTTAGGGATTTTTAAACAAATTTTTAGAAATTTTGCAATAACATCATCATCAATCATCAATCAATCATAAATCTGTAAGTGTAGGTATTGTATGTATGTATGTTCTTCCATAACTTTTATTTAGACATTTAGACGTACAGGACACAAGATAGGCTATTTTTTCTTTTTCAACGCGGACGAAGTCGCGGGCGCCAGCTAGTTCTCAAATAAAACACTATTAAAGAAGAAAATCAATACAAGAAATTTTTCTAGTTACATAAGTTCTTCGTAGCCTGGTTAACGATTAGCTTATTAAATTGACTGATTATGCCACGCTGCAATATTTTGCAAATTTTGCAACGCTAATAGGTATTATGATTCAAACCAGTTTGAGTAAAGAAAAGGTTTTACAAGAGAATCTGAAAAATGTCTCCGGCATTCCTGCTTGCTTACAAAATTCGTAAACTTATAATACTGAAAAATATAAAATATGTAACAGATTATAATACACAATTTAAAAAAAAAATATTTCCATCAGTCGGGGAAAAAGTAAGTCTAATACAAAGAGTTGGTCATTAATTTCTAAGATGACACTTTATAGAATTCGTTGAAGTACAATACATCATGATACAACTTTCAATAACTATTTACTCATTTATTATTTGTAGTCTTTATGTACTACATTAAATGTTTATATTAAACATAAACAGGTGCATATAAATTATTTCTTTGTAACTTGGGATATTATTTATTTGTTTCTATTAATTGAATTGCTTTTGCGGCTTCTAAGTTATAGCTAAGAACTAATTAAGCTTGAAGCGAATAAGTATTGTGATAAATCTTCGTTAATTATAAATATGTTAGCTAAGTAATGAAATAAATTATTTCTCAGATAGATTCATTGTGCTTAGTTCTAAGTCATAGGTTAATATTAAATCGTTTGATTTATCTGTAAATGTCCAAGATCAATTTTATTTATTTATTTCTCAAGTAGTAAATAGAGCTAGTTAAGTAATTACTTTCTAAAGAACATTCATCACAATTATCTATATACGAAAAATTATAAATCTTTCTTTTTATTAACTTTGTTTTTTTTTTTGAATAAATATTGAAAATTATAGGTTTAAATTTTTTTAAGACTGTGACGTTATCTCTAAGTTATTATTATATACAAAATTTCATATCTACAAAGGTGATGAGGGACTTCACTCGTTTATAATATTGATAACTAGCTTTTCCCATGATTTCGTCGCCATTTTTTTTATAAATTTTATTATTTATGCGTTATTATGATGTATAAACTATATTAGTTTCAGTTCAATTCATTCGTTGAGTAGTTTTTGCATGAAAGAGTAACAAAAATCCACAAATGTGTCGTTCATTGTAAAAGTGGTGTAACTCCCTATTTTTAAAACCATCTTTTCTTGCCTAATGGTATCACATTTAGTCATAACTTTCAATATAAAAGTGAAGTAACTCCAAAAGTTGCATTAAAATCCCATAGATGAAAACAATGGATGAATGCTTATATTTTTTTTCCTACACTATAATTCGCAAAAAGCTCGTTATTCTAAAATTCCGTTACAAGGAGATAGTTCACTTTTACAATGAACGACACAAATCTCAACAATATTTCTGAATTTTAATATTAGTAGAGTGTAGAATTATCATGCTGATAGTTACAAATAGTAATTATTATGATTAAACGTAATTTACATAATATGTGTAGAGTGAGTACGCAAAAATCACACACGACGAGGGTTATTAGTATTGGTTGCGAGGGCCCGGAAGTAGGAAAACCTTTCCAAGGCCACATTGATGCGAATCTGTTAGCGTCACCCCCACGAGAGTCGCTTACCGCGGTTTCGAGCTGTGTCACGCATACTGATACGTTATTTTATACATTTTACAACCATAAAAAAATTTAGTACACAAATAAAGCTATGTTGAACGTCCTTAAACCGTCGAAAGACCTTAATTAGGGAAGACAAGACAAGAATGCATCCATTGTTGTAAATTTACTAGCTGTGCCCACGGTTTCGTATGCGCTGTAGTTTTTTTGAATTTAAATGTTTTTTTTTTAATAGAGATGGGTTTGCTCTTTGCCAACAACCAGCTGAGTAGCAAGGATGAGGCCTATGATGGAGCGAGCTCACCCAGAAGATGCCTATTCACTCGAATTTTAAAAAGATTAGGGTTATTTCCAGGATAAAAAGTATGTTAATCCAATAAATATATTAAACTATCTGTGTGCCAAATTTCAACCAAATCCGTTCAGCCGTTTTTTGCATTTATAATATTATAGAGATCCGCTCCCACCTTCGTTCGCACGGGTAAAAATTTTTTTGGTTGAATTACCTTTTTTTAAAATAAAAAAAATTCTGTAATGCCCTCCTCGTATTCTACGATATTTTAAACTAAGCAAGAGATTGCAGAGAGAGAACTAATGTTGTTTTCACTAGTGCGAAGCCGAGTTGAACTATAAAATCTTCTATCATCTCAATTAGTACAATTTCACGTTGTCGAATGGTCTCGATGAACTTTTTGTGGTCATTAAAAACCGATTAAAGTTCAATCAAATTTCGCAAAGAATAATTACGGTCAAATTTTCGGTGGCAAATTTTGCATCGCAATCTGCATTCAAGAGTGCTATGAAAAAAATGTTTAGGTAAATGAAGTTAGGTAATAGATCTCAGTCCAATGTCGTCGGTTTCACCTCCGCCCGTCGACACGCTCCGGCAAGCGGAACATTGTTGGCGACACCTCTGTTTGGCTGTGTTATGGACCACTTTCGGTTTTTTTTATCAATCATAACTCTTACCTATACTTGACGTGCAATTAGGAGATGCACCATACAGTATTCATTTAGTTTTTAAATTTGATTATTAACCTATTTTCTGTTTCAAAATTTTTTTAGGTAATTTAATATTACCTATATCTATATTAATATAAAAAATTTTTGGGGTGGCCACCCTTATCACTTAGGGGTATAAAAAATAGTTTATGACCTATTCTGAGACCTACAGAATATACACAAAAAATTTCATAAAAATTGGTCAAGCCGTTTCGGAGGAGTTTGGTTACAAACTCTGTGACACGAGAATTTTATTTATAAAGAGTAAAAACTAGTGGGCCCATTTTGAAAATTCTTTCACCTATAGAAAGCTAGATTATCAGCGAGTAACATAAGCTATATTTTATAAAGTTACGCGGGCGAAGTCGCGTGCAACAGCTAGTTCTTTAATAAAAATCTAATTGCCCTTGGGTTCACGCAACAGCAGCAGGTAGGCTGACGGTCTACTTGTTGATATGTATTATAGATAATTGTGTTGTATACAAATAGTTATTATGTTTATATTACATTTATATACATAAAAATTGGTCAAGAAAAAAGAAATAACATACTCCACTTGAGTTAAATAAAAAAAATTTGATTAAAAAAATAATTTGTTTTAAGCATACAAAAATTCACCTGTTAAAATTGTCATAGAAAAAATGATAAAAATATTGTTGAGTATCGTAACAAAGAATGCTATCGTGCTTATCCCTATATGCAATACATACATAGAATAGATAAGATATGATATGTTAAAAGTATTTCAGTATCTTTACAGCGATGAGCTGCGCGAACCGTTCCAAAACATATACCTACTTTTTTTAGCAGTAGAAAAATAATCGTGTAAAGTGGTGTGTTCAAACATTGGTTTTTCCTTTATGGAGAATGATGACGTTCTACCCGATATAGGTAAATAGAAATTTAATATTCTAACGGTCATAAAGAATTAATTGAAAATGATTGTTTATGATAATTTTGAGGGTTTTACTGACGAAGAGAAGAGAGTCCAAACTCACTCTAATGATAATTTGTATACACATTACAAATGTTTTAATAAAGCAACTAAATTATTCATTTTGATTTTTAAAAACCTCCAATGGGTCTTTCTTTGGGATATATTTTTATATAATGCTAATATATATATCAAGCTAATTTTTTTATTAGGTATATCTTCCTACACTGCATTTGAATTTACTCTAACAATCATTCAAACTCGACTAGCCTACGAATAAAGTATGTAGGTCATCAGGTGACTCGTTTGAAGCACGCCTCATTTGATTGTTATCTTTCACGCTGAGTAAACGCTTCGGTAAACTTATTACTCGACCTTTATATGACCATAAAATAAAATCCACAAATCGAGAGTAAAAAGTTTACTTTAGTGTGGTACTTGCTACGTCTTCTGGGCGTGGTCTACTATTGCGTTGCTTCCGGAACGTAGATCTTTTCAAATTCTTGTATAGCTGTAATGACCGTGCAACATTTCAAAATGGAGGCTCGTCTTCCATTTATATACCTATACAAAACTGTGCTTATTTCTTCCGGAAAGCAGATCTCTTAAAATTATTACATATGTAATATGCAGATGTAATTAAAATTATTACGGTGCTTTTCGTAAACGTAGAGATCTTTTCAAGCTCTTATAGAACGTTCAAAACGTTTCAAAATGCAGGCTCGTCACTATTTAAATATAAAGTTGTACTTAAATTTTAAAATAAGGCTGTTATTCTCACGTGACAGAAATGGTTCCATTTACTAAACTTAGAAAACTGTAATTTTTGTTTCGAACTTCAATTATAACCAAAATAAATCTTTATCAATTTTAAGACCAAGGTTTAAGTTATCTCGCATATATATTAAGTTAAGTAAATATTGACATAAAATGAGTCATTCTTTAGCGGATATGACGTGAGACGTTAATGTCCTATGTCACCTGAAGAACAAGATAATTAACAATTTATATGTATTTAATATAGTACATACAATAGTAAATAGTCCTTCTTTGTGTTACTGTTTTTATAATGATTATTAGATTCTGTTATCTTATGGTAACTATGGTAAACTAGCGGCCTGTTCCCGGCTGGGATGCAAATTATATACCAACACCATCCTCGAGAACCACTCTATCCATTGCTGAAAACAGCACGAAAACCTGTGCAGTAGTTTTTGAGTTTATCACGAACAGACAGACAGACAGACGCGGACTTTGTTTTAAAATATATACATGGAGTATTTTTAAATGTTGCTATAATATTAGTATAGATATCTTATAAGCTAAAACGTTAATATAATTGTTTATTTTTCTTGTTTCAGATTGCACGCTATTGTTCAGATCTAGAACATATCAGCTGAAGAATATACATGTTGATTTAATTTGTAACCGTTTTGGTTAAAATTTTAATAATTAACATAATTAATCAGTAATGATATTCCGTCCATAATATAAATAAGATAGACACTAGATATTTTTATAGTCAAATTAGTAGCAATATACAATGAGTTTATATAGATATACAAATACAAAATTGCGCATATCATCAAGAAGTATGGCGTTCGTTAGTTTAAGATGTAGTCTAAGGATAGGGCTGGCGGTGCTGGTCTCTTTGGCGTGCCTGAGCAGATGCAGTGCGGCGCCGACCTTCGGTGGTGGAACTGACAGAGCTATGGTAAGTTCAATTTAGATCTTTAGATTAATTTATATCTGGGAAACTACCCGTATTTGATGAGTTTCCTTAGCCTGTTGGACTGGACGCAAACATGGTCCTTCGAGCCCGATCTACCTGTGCAATAAGATGGCACAGGTATATTACACTATGGCATCAGCGCGATGATATTCCTATAAAGGCATTCGTCGAATGTTTTTATTGATATCATAAAATCCGGACTTCCTGATGTCAGATAACAATCTTAGTAATCGAAATCGGATATGACTTGTTCACGCTACGAGACTGCGCTGACTCACCTTCTAGGAACGTCCGTCATTCCGTTCGCCAGGCGCCCAATTCGCGAGTCCTCGTAGTAAATCATGGCTCATTCATTCACAATCTGTTATAACCAGTCGAGATTAAAAAAACCCTCTTTACTACTAAATGAACGCAAGGTTTTGTCTCTGCATAGCGTTTATGTAATAACTTAGCTAACACACTCGTATGACTCACACCACAACATTAAACATATATATGTATGTAGGTACCTCTGTAGAAGGATATTGGTCATTATTACTTTTTCAATGGGCTCTGCGTCACCTGTATCGACACTTATTTGTAAAATACGCGTAATTTACTATTATGAATCAATAGCACTTTAGTGGGGTTAAGGTCATCTTTATGTTATTGTGTGCTTACTTTTTATATGAACATTACTTTCTTTGTGTGAGATGATACGACACAAAGGCCTATGTTTGAATAGTAACTTGTAATGTTATTCCTATAATACATATATTTGCATATATTTACATTTTATGTATACTTTGCAGCATATATGATAGAAGATTACACTAAATTAAATAACTGTATTTTTAAATTGCATGCATGATCTATTCGTTGCATTCATATTTTATAATTTTTCTAATTATTCCGTTTACTTTCTCTCACTCAAAGATTGAAGGTTTTTTTTCAACAATAGGTAACTTATCATTATGCAACTTTCACCATTATTTATTTTTTATGTTAAGATCGTCAGACACTGATTGCCAGCCCATTTGGTGTTAGGTAGCTACGATCGCCTATTTAAAATATCATTGCCTATAACACAAGCGACGCCATGGATGCTGCAAGTGTGCTACTGACCTAACATTATGGATAAGAGGCACCCCTTACAAAGTCACCGAAACACAACAGCAAACATGTTGTTATTCTACCGAGGTTTTCAATAAGGGGTTACAACCGTCAGAAGGGCAGACTGCGAAACGCATCATGTCCTGCCACGAAATTATATTATATAATAATACTATTATGAATCAGGGATTTTTAAATAAATAATACAATGTTTTTTCTTTCTTTATATTTTCTTCATATTTATGAATTTTAAAAAAACACTCAATTCCAGTCATACAGTCATTTTTACAAAAAATTATGTATGTAGAAATTGGTGAAATTATTACCGTAATTCATATGAATCATCAGATACACTAGCATACGTTGTTTGCGGTGGTATTCAAAAGGAAACTGCAATAAAAATCCGTCCGTTTCTCGGAAACCAATGTAACAAGTCACGTGAGTCATACTAAACCAGTCGGGCTCGGTTGCTGCCAAGTTCTAGGTCATAGAGCACCGACCACCTCCCGCCGCTTAACACCACGTAAACACGAACCCAATGTATCATTCATCACACTTAGATACATCCACACTATAATACATTCAACAAACACAAACAATAAATTTTGGAGACAATGCAGTTGTGGCACGTTTTTTAGTCTTAATACTAAAAGTTGTATATGAACATACGCCTGATTTACACTTGTATGTTGTCATACATGAATGTTTTGCTAGTGTGCCCATCCCAACAACCCCTACCTCGTGTGATGTGACGTATATTCCTCGGGATTTTTTTTCTGTATCCCTGACAATGTGTATGCAAAATTTCATGATAATCAGTTGAGTGGTTAAGGCGTGAAAAGGCGTGATAGACAGACAGTGTTACTTTCACATTTTATTATATTATAATAGTATGGATTACTCGAGCGAATAACCTTGCTTGTAAAAGAAAAGCTAGCTTAAGGGTCACGGGAAATTCGTATAATGTAGCCCTATAAAAAGTTTAGATTATAAACATAAACAGGGAATATAAAATTGTGTGTAATATAAATTTGTATTGGGCCTTCAAAAAATCATTTAACTAAAAGTAGGTAATTGATTAGTTCTTTAATAAAAAAAATGTAATATTCACAGCAGCGAGGTCAAGGTAGGCGAATCTATGTTCCATTAACCCATTTTTCAATTTCGCATTTGAATTGTATTTTAATTAGAGCGTAGACGCGTAATTGTATTAGTAAAAGCATTATTTGACTTGTATTAGGCATTTTTTTTAAATTTTCTTACTTTCTAGACACAAATAGTAAGTACGAGTATGATATAGAAGACTAAATCATTGTGATAATTAAGTAAGTCTATTGTAAAAATGTGGACATACAGTCATATTGTGATGACCATTGGCTTGGGAAACTTTAGGGATAATCTCTGTGAAATAAGGGCACAAAAATTGTTAAGCGGACTTTTCTATGATAATATTCTACGAAAAAAAAACCGCTGTAAAATTTCAATTAAAATTTTAATTTCAAATTCAAGAAAATTCAAAAATTAATATCAAAAAAATTTGGAAATTTGTAAATTCGAAAATTAAATTATTAAGGGAAATCCTAGATGTGACTGTACAAAAACCGGTAACTTTATAGTTATCTTGATTTGTTAACAAGGACCGGTTTGAAACGTGTGATCAACTATGTCATCGATGATTAGTTTTAATGATCGAATGACTTGCAATGAAAAACCTAATCAATTGAGATCTTTTTTGCAAAATCCACGGATGTGGAAACTGAATCCATCCGCTATGCAAATTTTAAAAACCCAAAATCCACTTTGTTCTTTTGCCTTTATTACTAGCAGCGCCTCCAACTACAACTACAAGTAACGTGTTGATTAGTTACTTTTAGAAATCATTTTCTGTTTTATTGAATTGTGTCGTTCATTGTAAAAGTGAACTATCTCCTTGTAACTGAATTTTAGAATAACGAGCTTTTTGCGAATTATAAGTGTAGAAAAAAAAATGTAAGCATTCATTCATTGTTTTCATCTATGGGATTTTAATGCAACTATTGAAGTTACTTCACTTTTATATTGAAAGTTATGACTAAATGTGATACCATTAGGCAAGAAAATATGGTTTTAAAAATAGGGAGTTACACCACTTTTACAATGAACGACACAATTATGCACTCGGTTTACTGCATCATTCGATAGCCGATTTTTTTAAAATTATTTTCTATTTAATGTTTGGGACGTTTACCGTACAAACAAAGGTATATCAGCTCCATTATCCCCGGTTACCGGTGACTTTAAATGACAGTTTGGCCTAATTGACGTTAGTGAAAGAGGCGCTTATTATACAAGAAATGGTTTAAGAATCTAATTAACTAAACTAAATAATTAACGTTAAAAACTAAATATATAACTTACGGTAGTAGAGTACCTAATATTTATGCCAATGATTTAATAATATTGTAGCTATACATATATAAAATACAAAGGAAACAGGAAAAGAAAGCTTCGTTATTATAATATTTATTATAGTGAAGCAACTTTCTTTCCCTTATATTTTCTGTGATCAGTCACAAAGTTCAGAGTAGGTACATGTCCAAGTACAAGTATTGAAATGCAGAAATCGTTACTAAGGTTACGCGCGGTGCAGACGAATGCGTAACTCATTTTAATTTTAATAACCTATCTACTATGTTTGAGAGACAAAGTTGATTCCTTTTTTTAGGACATAGGACCTTAGATATGTGTTAGACCTTGATGTCTTTTTATTTAGAAAACCTTAACATCACAAATACGATGTACAAATTATTTCGTGCTTCTGAGCTTTTAAAAAAACTCGGGTCTAGCTAAAAGATATACAAGCCATCTGTAAACATTTCCTGATAACTGTACTTGAAATATGCGCATAAAGAGGGTCATTCTCCTGTCAAATACTTAAAGGGAGAACAATAGCCCAGTCAGAAAGCCAAGGAACCCGTGCTCTTTGTTTCTTCATTCGAACCTGTCTCGATTAATGCGATATAAAAATTCGACTCATGTCCCATTCTCTCGTTAAATTTCCTACGTTAGAGGAACAATGAACTCGTGAAATATGAACATTTGCCTGTTTAAATATGTGTTTAAAAATATATAAATAGACTAAATAACTGTACAACAAAATTTTTGAGTAAGCGGTGAATGTCCAATCAGGCTGGCCCATGGTAGCCCTGGATCGCATCCCGGTTAATTCTGTACCGATATGTAAATCGTAATACTTACATATTATAAAACAAAGTCCATCGCCTCGTCTGTCTGTATGTATGTTCGCAATGATCTCAAAAACTTCTCTATATAAAAAAACTAACAAATTATTGTATTTTGTTTGCAAGTGATGAATAAACTCAAAAACTACTGGACCGATTTTAAAAATTCTTCCACCTATAGAAAGCTACATTATCAGTGAGTAACATAGTCTACATTTTATAAATTCACGCGGATAAAGTCGCGGGCAACAGCTAGTACATAATATAATATTGTATCGCGAAAACATAACGGTTGGTTAGGTGTTACTGACATCTGGAGATTCGTTTTGCGAATCGCATATCGCATAATCGCGAGGCCAACTCAGCACATAAACGTGATGCGTTGGAAAACAAAACCATTCTTAGTACACAGTTGGAGACTTTAACCCTAGTCACGAATTGCTATACCAAGAAGTGAATTATTTTTCTTAAGTTCGCAGAAAATCACTCAGAGACCAGAGATAAACTATTTTTAACTTGATAAATCTAAGTTAAAGCTTTAGTATAACGGCTTTACTTCGAGTTTAGAGGAAAACAAAGTAATTCCGTACATGAAACGGTTTAACAACAAAAAAGAACATGTAAACTAAGTACATAATCGTACATTAGATGTCTCGCGGTTTCGTTTGTGTTAAATTAAAATTAAAAGTTCTGGATAATGTCGAGATAAAATAGTCCAAACAGATATCTACTACATAAAAATCTTCTGTTTGACATTGAAATAAATGGCATCTCATGGATGCAGCCTATTTTGTACTTTAGCTTTTATTTTTTTGTATTGAAGTTTCAGTGAACCTGAATTTTTACACATAAGAAAACATCAAAACGAGTGTCAAAACGATATTAAACAACAATTGTCATGAACAATGCTTCGATCAGAATACGAGTGATCGCGTAGCGCGTGTTCGAAGGTCGACAGCGCTTCCTGCGTTCGTGATGGGCATGTGTATAAGCACCGGCCAATGTACCACAACGCAACACCATACGGACGCTATTATTCACACAAAACAATTATTTTTATAGTTATTTAATAGTTTTTTTGTGACCCTTTAAGTCTCTATGCCAACGGCATAGTAATGTAAATTATTTTTAGGGCAAAACATTAAAAAATGATACTTTAAAAGCGGTGTTTTTGTGATTTTTAGAAATGTCTCCAAGTTTAAAATAATATCTCTTTTTCTTGTAGTTTTCTTTTTCTATTTAATTAGCTGTTTCATGCAATTTCGACCGCATTTTACTGTTACTCACTAATGTAACTTTCTATAAGTAAAGGAATTTTTTGAATCGGTGCAGTATTTTTTGAGTTTATTCGTTACAAACAAAAATACAAATTTAAGTACGAGTATTATATAATTTTAGTATAGATTTTGTGTTTAAACTTTAAGCAGCTCGTTGCCAGTCTAACTGTTTGTGTTTGAATTAAAAATTGAAATATTTAAGTTGTGTCAGCTTTAGTGCCATTCATTTAAAAAGTTTAACTTAATTTTCCACTTGACATAGAGCATGTTCCCCATTGTTTATCGCTTCCATACATACCACCTTAAATTGCCTTGTTTACAACCGAGCACGTTTTGTACTTATAAAATAGAAGGGTCAATTATATAATTACACATAACAAAGGAGAGGACATACCTGTCAAATAGGAAAAAAATATCCTTTTCTACATTCTAGTACGGAAAAGCGTTGGTCCGCACGCGAAGTTCTATTTTAATCTTATATCAGTGACGAGTAATTGTTATTAATTACAGCAGGTAGGTGCAATAATTACGTATTGCATGTGCAGCAGATGAATAGGCGCATTACACTGCCAATTGAATGACATTGGAACAGATTTAGTCAGGAATATAGGTCCAATTAAGTAGGTCTTCGTGGAGGAGGTCTATCGACGAATCCAGCTCGGATGGGCAGCGTTAGGGAAAATCTGAGACATATTCTCCTAATTTTCTAGGAAATTCCTTGATGCCTTAAAATAAAAGTTTTCGACCAATGTGTTTTGCCAGTGATGACATATGGCGTTGAAACGTGGTCTCGTAACTATAATTGTAAAATCATTTGGTAGTATTTTACTTAAAAAGTTTTCTGAAAATTTTGAAAATTGATGATGTTATTTATTTCGATATGTGATAATTTACTAATTAATTTCGATGACTTTAGAAAATACTATTAACACTGAAATATTCATTGAAAAAAAAAAACCATTTTCTCATATATTTTGTATAGAAAAGTTTTCATTCTGAAGTGGTACGAAGTTCGCCTGGTCAGCTAACTTGTTCCATAAAACAATTACTTTGACATTTGTTATCTTCACGTGTTTCGTTGTCTCTAATTATTGCTTCCCTAGTAGGTACTTGTGCACAACACGTTTCTATGGATGTCGACATTGAGACTACATTCTTAAAAGTTCTTGCGTTCTTACGTTAGCAAATTAATATATTTAATAAGGGGTTCGTGCTCATAAATAAAGAATTCTTGCGCTGTAAACAACAAGCACATAATAAATGTATGTTGCGTAAGTTACACATGTGTTTTGCTAATCTTCAATGTCAAGCCAATATTTCCTCTAAAGTATGCAATAAGTATATATTGCGAGCTTACACACGCTGCAAGAACGTCGGAAAAAATTATAAAATCCACGAGTAAGAAATGGCGCAGTAAAATTGTATAATAAGGACACACGCGTTTAATGTGACACTTACTATTTAAATGTGTTATGGAATTTCAATCTAAATTGCAAATATAAAATAGTTTGTAGTGATTGACTATCGAAGGCTGGTAGGCACTAGGCTAGGCCTACCCTATAGTGTCTATACTAGGCACACTGTATGTGCATAAAAGAAAATTTTTTCGAAACTTTTCGGGTTAACTGATTTTGATGGGATTATAACGTAAGCATCCTAAGAAATGATTTTTAAAAATTTAAACTGTTTTAATAAGTTATACAATTATTGTTTGTGCTGACTAACTATCAACGCACAGCTAAAACTACAAAGTCTCTATCTAAAAGCTGAAATTTGTATGTTTATTTTATAAAGTAAGTCCGCTAAGATAGGATTTTTGAAAATTTCAACTCCTTGCGAAGCCGGGGGAGGGTCGCTGGTATTATAATAAAATATTGTTACATAAAAATTGTAAAAAAATAACAAACTAGGCTTCAATAAATGAAATTTTGAAAATCAATTAGAATTTTCAACTTATATAGTAACAGTTATAACAGTTCAATTTTTTGTTGTGATAGTTACAAAATTAATTTAATTCTCTGAATTCAAAAACAAATAATTAAACACATACTGCCTTAAAATATTTCATTCAATCTTTATTACGCTTTAAATAGCAAAAGCAGATGTGACGAGCAGCAATAAAGGCTGCGTAGGCGTCGGTTAAGAATCAAGATGCAATCACCGAGTAATGAAGTTCGCGAACGGTCATTAGCATTGTAAAGAGCTTATTGCACTTATAACAATTTATTACCTTAGCAGCGATCTTGCATAACGATATCAATCACTAGAATTATGCTAGTTTTTATTTTTATTCATTCAGTATACACGTGCAGTGTTGTTTCATTGTTTTGACACTGACTTTTGACGAATAAAAGTAGGCGTCGATATCAAATGCATATTTTTTGTATGTAATATAGATTTTACACGTGTTTTCATTATTGAAAACAAAAAGGAAATTAAAAATTAAAAAAATAAATCTAAATAATTAAAAAAATCTAAGCATACAGGCCATATAGATAGATGGCGGCAAGCGACTTTCGTTATACTTATGTTATATAATCTTGAATACAAAAATCAATATGTAATCGTAGATAGGTAAACCTTTAATAGATCTCATAAACATCGATCATATTATGACATACTTTCCAGATGTTTTGGATTTGGCTGGACTTTTACGGATAGTTATAACACGGCTGTGAGTTCCTGGAAATTTCGTGACTTACTTAAATTAATCGATGACCAATGAACAGATAGGCCCTTTTAAAACATAATCTTCTTTATTTTAATTCGATTTAGATTATAATCTAATATTTACGTAGGGTTTGTCACCAATAAACAATTTTTTTTAGATTAGAATTAGATTTTTAGTTTTTGTTTTAGCACAAAATATACTTTTTTTTCTCGTTTCTTTATTTTAGCTTCGCCACTATGATTTGCGGCGTTTGCTTACAGTAGTTATTTACTAAAACTAAACAGACATAATTATGATTACAAGTATGCCTATAGACCCTATCTCCCACGAGAAAGGTAGCTAGGGTCATAAGGGCATTTTATATGAATGTACTTATTATTATAGACATACATACACTAAATACACGCAAGATATACATATACGCATATTTTAATTAATTAAAATATACATTTTAACTTTGAGAGTAAATCGCTACCATATGTCTCGTCGGTCAGTATTGACAATGGAGCTATGTACGCAATCACAGGCTGTTATTAAGTGCCCGTATGCGGTGCGCGCTTCTACCTGATCATTAGCTGCATGCGGGCAATCGTGATGTTATAATACTAATAGGATTCACTGTTGCACGTGTTTGTTTTTTACCCTATTCATGTGTCATTATTTATTTATTCTTGCCTATATTTATACAGTAGCCAGTTAAGGTTTGTTTATTAAATGATGAGTGTTTTAACGGCATAACTCTATGATTTTATCTGAGTTTTTTTTTCTAATAGTATACATTTATAAATTTGTTGTTTAGCCTTAAGGTTAGACATTTTGTTAAAATGTTTTTTTTTGTGACTAGTGTTCCTTCATTGATCGTAATTCGACCATAATTATTTCGTAGGTTAAAAAAAAGTAACTGCTTTCAAAATTTTATTCTGGATTCAGAAACTTTGTACGGGCTGTAATTGGTTTTTTGGAATATTTTTTCAGAATATATGTTAAGTTACAACGTTAAGTACAAGAAGTATTCTATATGTTAAGTTACAACCATAAGACTGGCTGTCCAATGAAATAAACATATCGACCGTAGCATGTCAAATTTAGTAAGTTAAAGTTAACTTAAATAGATACTTAAGTTAAAATTAAGGGAATTGACGATGACTATGACACAATGGATTATGCTCGACAGATTTATATAATACTAGCTGATGTCCGCGACTTCGCCCGCGTAACTTTGTAAATTATATACTAAAACCTTCCTCGAGAACCACTCTATCCATAGGTGAAAACAGCATGAAAATCGGTGCAGTAGTTTTTGAGTTTATCGCGAATAGACAGACAGACAGACGCGGCGGAGGCCTTTGTTTTATAATATTTAGTGATTATAAACAAAATTTGTTGAGAATAAGTGCAAAGAAATTCGTATTAATATAAACTGTTACTTAGTTTGTTGGCGGTTTTAAAAAAAACCAAAGTATTAAATTTATTATAATATTATTATAATATTATAATATTAAAGTATTATAATTAAATGTATAAAAAAAAAATGTAAAAATATGGGTCTAGTTGCCTGTAAATAAATGAATTTGAATTTGAATTAATGACTGATGCCACATGTTCTTAAAAATATCAATGTTACCGGTTCTTATTGAAGAGATTTTGGTTCCGTTGTGTATCGCTCGAGGCGACGATATTTGCATTAGCGAAGTGGGTCTGTGGAGCGGCGCATTGCTTTTCAGTTTTGGTACAATCCATCGGCCCAGACACGACACAGCCTCGACCGTTACTCATGGGGACACACTGACCCCGTTACATGGTCATTTTTAACATTACAGATCCCGTTTTACTCGTAATCATTGGCGTTTGTTATGAATACGCTTTTATCTACTGTGACCTGAACATTTTTCACACAATATCTTTGTGTTTTCCAATAACAAATATTAAGACAAGTAGAGGAACTACACAAAATTGTCTTCAAATGATAATTTGTCTAAAAAAATAAAATGAACTTCAAATGCTCAACAAATATTGATGCTCAACAATGCTCAACAAATAAGCAAAAAAATATGAGTGGAGGTTGATATAGTTACGAAAGCTGATTATCCTGAAAACTGAAGATTAGTTAATTATTTTAATATTGCTGTTTAAGTGCATTTTATTGTGTTTGACGTTGCTAAATATTTGTAGTTGGTGAGCACAAACACAAATGTCATTGGTTCACCGACTGGAGCACTAAGTTCCAAGAAATGTCGCAGTAATTTTTTCAATCACATTGTTAGTTTTTACTGTTTGACTGCAAAATAAATATCGTCTCAAAATGTGACTGTCGAGGTTTTGAGTGAGAAAAAAATGAAAGAGCTATTTTCTTCATCTTCGCGTTAAATAAACAGTTAATTTTTAGATCAAATAATAAGTTTACTGTGAATTAATATTTGATGATTCATAAAAATAATAATAAAAAGATGGAGAAAAATGAATATTTGTGCGCTAACATTTAGTAGCATTCGTTTCATAAAACCCTCACGTCCTCATGTCAACGGCCTAAGATCGAATCGGGCCCAAAACGCTTAGTGAATCCTTTGTGATACGACTTCGATAGTAACTAACTATTACGAAGAAAAAACTTATTGAATTAAAACAACGAACGACTTTTAAGAAGCTAACTTAACAAGCTTCTTGTCTCTGTCTTATCACTATGACATCATTACGTATTAGCGTGATAATTAATGATTATTTTAATTTGATAATATAATTTTCTAGCGACTCGCTCCTGGTTTCGCCCGGGATGAAATTTTTTAATACCTTCTTCTTTTTTCCCCTTTCCCATAAGCAAAAACAGAATTAAAATCCATTGGCTAGTTTAGAAGTAATTACTTCAAGGTTAAGTTTATTTTAATTGCTAATTAGCAATTAATTATTTTATTTCACTTTTTTTTACTCAATTTTTGCACGCCATTGAGGTGAAGTTCAGCCCAAGTGTGATTCTCAAAAAGCATGGGTTTCGTATGATTCGCATTAGCTTCTCATACGAAGTTGGTCGCTTCCACAGTGCATGGTTAATCTTTAATTTTATACACACATAAGATAATGACGTCATCGTTCGAATTATCATTATCAAATGCTTTGACAATAAACAATGGGTTGTTCAACCTTGTGTGATTAAACGCGATAATGATATATGATATACTTAGCTCACAAAGAAGATAAAACTGAAGCATGATGAATTATGTGACAGGCTTGATAAATTTCAATAATTTGGAGTATATTTTCATGTCAATAAAAAGCATGTCATGATAATAGTTTCGAAAAAAAAGTAAATAATTTTTTAAAATTAAACTAAAAATACTATTTTACAAAAGTAATCACTGACCTCATACATACATGACTGACTAAAGGACCATTTCATACTTATACCGCCGTAAGCAAATGTTAGAAATTTATTTTTTACTTCCTTAAAAAAGCAAAAAAAAAAAATCAGGACCCAATTTTAATTGCATTAATTATATTTATAAAGGGTTTTAATCCAATCAGCTCCAAAATGATATTTCATACGTCTAGACTTCCGACTAGCCCCCAAAGATTATTCATACAAAATATATAGCAATTTTCAATTGATTTGATTTGTTGATATTTTTATTTATTATTCATTAGGTTTCTCATTTGTTATCAAGCTTTCCAGTAGCTTTCAAGTTTTTTTAAATATTGTGATTTTACTGTAGTCAAATTCTTGAATAATATAATAGTAAAATAAATGAATAGTGTTTTATTAATAAAATGTTACGAATATGATGCATATTGTTTCAGATGTACCTAGCGCAATATGGTTACTTAAGTCCCTCCGTACGAAATCCTTCCAGTGGACACATAATGGACGAGAGCTCGTGGCGACGAGCCATAACTGAGTTCCAGAGCTTCGCTGGACTTAACGCTACAGGTCTGTTAAACTATACTTATATAAACGCCCAGCCAAAAATACTAAGTCTAAGTTACTAAGAAAGCTGTAAGTTGGAACGTATGGTCATTTTATAACGTAAGCTTCCGCTAAGAAAGGATTTAAAAAAAAAATTCAAAACCTTGCAAAGCCAGAGGCGGTTCGCTAGTCTTAACAATATTATAAATGGAAAGTTTGCATGTCCGGGATATTTGTTACTCAATCAGCAAAAACGGTTGAACGGATTTTGATGAAATTTGACATACCTTAATATCTAGATTAACCTATTTGATACTTTTGATTCTGGCAAAATTTCAAGTTCCTTTGTGATTTTTAAAAAACGAACCACAGCGCGTCCGAAGTCACGGCTAGGGATTATAAGGGAAGTGAGCTTTCAATTACAAGCTTCGACGATATAGTAGAAATTGCATCATATCAAATCACGTGTGCTCTGAGAATCGTTCGGTGACTATGCACCTTTTGTATAAGTAGGGCTGACGTAATTAATCTGATGTTAACCCGTTTCCGTGCTGACCTTCGTCGCTGCCGGCTAACTGCCCGTCTCTGTCATCCAACCACAGAGCAAAGAATCGCCGCGCTGCTCCCTACTAGAGACGGCAGTAAGAATAATATTCGTGCCGTGCAATTGCGCTGAGCGCAACTCGAGGTGGAGTGAATATTACACGTTGTGGAGTAAATATTACAAAAAAAAAACAATAGAATAGAACAATAGAATTCATTGTACTGTGATTTGGTTTAATATTCAAAGTGAAAACTTGATTGGTAAAATTCTCTTGTATCATATAACAAGTAATTAATTAACGCAATTTTTAGCTTTTGAAAAATGCGAGTCGTGAAAACCATAACATGGAACACAAAACCGAAACAGTTGTCAGTTCATAAGCCGTGCGTTGACTAACGTCTCCTGACACGCTAAATAATAATTTGTATGGAAAGCGTTGCCGTCTCTATCAGGGGGCGGCACTGCGATTCTTTGCTCTGTGCATCCAACCATCGGTCGTTACCTCAATAACTAATACATAGTTTGCAGTACAAACGACCGTGGCATATTCACATTAAAGCCATCATAATCTAACCCATCGACAATGCAATTTACGTGTCGGCATAGGCATGATCGGTAGTCGTCTATTTAAATGCCGTAGAATTATGTGGGCAGAGCTCGAGTCGTCTTCGGGCGCGTACGTGCCTTGACACAAGAAGTAGTTTAATGGTCTCGGCTCTCCGTTCAGGGCAGTCTTATTATGTAAGCAAATAGCGAAGTGAAGACCTTTAATACATAATGCATTAACGGTTAGTGCACGAGTTCAGTTTTAAGGAATTTGTTACATGCGTTATGAGTCGATTATGTGTTTGAGAATTCTCTTATTCACTATAATGTACAATTATACAGACGTCTGTCTGTATTTCTGCTTTTAATTTATAATTTTGATTTCATTCTTAAATTCACACCTTTAGTAGTTTATTCAATAAATATGTTACAAAGGAACATTTTTAATTTTCAATCTAATTCTATCAGGGTTTCGGAAAAATAATAGCCAATATGATGACGTGATCCTGAGAAGAAATCTCTAAATAAACTCAGGATACTGTTCTCTTTGTCATCCTTAAAATTAAATAAATAACGTAGTATATATAATAATAAACATAGTAGGTATAAGCTTAATAATAAATCTTTATTTTTGCATGGAAAATAATGTATCGACGCAAGCGAAGTCGCCGGAAAAGCTAGTTTCTTAATAACAATGAAATTTACTTCACGTACATATAAGTAGGTACATATCTGAAGTAGATATAATGTACTGAATATATGTTTCTTTTATAATGAGGTAATTTTCCTTGCGGACATCTTAAGTGGGCTCAGTTGGCATAGAGTTGATTCCAATTGATATTCTTCGTGTAAAATGTGCGGTTTTTATCTGGCATAGAATTACTTGTACACATTGTCGGTTCACTGGCGCGTCTCTATAAGCGTTGTTCCTGTTTATTCAACGTTTTCCGTGTGCGGTTTTGGTCTATGTGATTGTCTGATTACTTCCTCATCTTCAATTTTATTGTCATTAAACATGTG
Source organism: Synanthedon formicaeformis (assembly GCA_945859745.1). Classification (NCBI taxonomy): domain Eukaryota; kingdom Metazoa; phylum Arthropoda; class Insecta; order Lepidoptera; family Sesiidae; genus Synanthedon; species Synanthedon formicaeformis. Next base: position 5,436,482 of record OX243958.1, on the reverse strand, counting down.
TTTTTTTTATATGTTTTGAACACTGGATAAATAACAGTAACAATTAAAAGGCTTGGAGTGTATTCGTTTTAAAAGGATTGAGTTGTCCATTTTTATTTCATCGGTCGAGTATTTGGTGAAATATAATTAAATGAATGAAACTGCAATTGTTTCATATAAAAATAGTATTATTAATAAGTAACTATTTAAAAAAAAAAAAATACAAATATAAAGGGAATTAAACGTTATATCGTACATTATTCTTATTACTCAAAAAACTTGTTTTTCTAGTAATATATAAATTATATAAAATATATAAGATTAGCTGTTGCACGCGACTTCGTCCGCGTAACTATAAGATTGCCTATGTTATGCCGATGATAATTCTATGGGTGAAAGAATTTTTATTATATTTTTTTTATATAACCTTGTAACGAATGTTACAATTTGAATCTGAAGCATCGAAATAATATATCTCTGAAGCAGCCCACTAAATCATCTTTTTTTTTTCAGGAGAGCTGGATGATGCCACAACAAGCGCAATGGCGTTACCGCGTTGCGGAGTCAGAGATAAAGTAGGCTTCGGAGAAAGTCGAGCGAAAAGATACGCGCTGCAGGGTTAGTTTTATTTTATTGATATACAAAACCTACTGATGCAAATAGATAATAAAACCAAGTTCCAATTATATTTCATTATTTTATGGTAACTATTAGATAACAATGTAATTGTCGTCTCATGCAAACCGGCTTTTCTTGTTAGCACAACACAAGAAAATAAAGATCTTCTGTTTTCATGACCAGAATTTCAAAGCATTTTTTTCTTAGAAAAAAATTAAATTAAAATGAAGTTAAGAGTAAAAACTCTCTATGCCTATACCAACTTACTGGTACAACTTTGACTGGGTTAAATAGAACAGTTAAAAATCATCTAGCTTGTGATACGTTTTATTCGAGAATGGGGCACAAAGTTAGAAAATACCTTACGTCCTAATTAATAATTCTTAACTACCTACGTACATATATTACACCCTCACCCTTAATTAACACTTAATTTTAATATTTAATATGAAAACTTAATACATCACATCACTATTTATATTAATTACTATTTTTTTTTTTACATATTTTCAATTCTTAATGCATTACATAATAATTACAATCAATTAATTTAATAATCAATTTAATTAATAATGTAATAATTTAATTAATTTTAATTAATTCAATTAATTAATTTAATATAATTTCATTTATACAATCAAGACTTAATCTAATTAACTTTTAAAACCGTAACGTTCTATCGGTTTCTTGATGCGTCGGGGTCGGGAGAGGGAAGGCAGCTGCTGCGTTTCAGGAGTGGCCAAGGTATCTCCTACCTCGGAGTCAGTACTAATTATTGTGCTTTTATCTTGAGCCACTGCTGATTCTGCAATCTCTGCTTCTGATTCAACGCACTCTTGCAACTCCATTCCCTGCTCGGAACCCGTCACATCCCTATAAACCGAAACGGAGCCCCCATCACCGATCACTGGGTCACTCGAACTGGGCAGTGACACACCGTAACTACTACGCCTGCTTTTAATCTGATCGATATGCCTTCTAATAGGTGGACCACTATCCCTACCAACTATATAGTTCCGTGAGCCTACTCTTTCCTCTACTCGACCACCTATCCACTTGCCCCCTGTATAATCTCGCGCCCACACTGGCTCTCCGACCTTAAATTCTCTATCAGCACCCCCCGAGTTAGCTACTTGTTTTAACTGCATTTCATTAACCTTATCTTCTAAGGAGCTGTCCTCTCTTAACAAGTCTAACCTCGATCTCAATCGCCTATGCTGAAGTAGCTCAGCCGGTGACCGACCCGTAGTGCTGTGTTCCACATTTCTATACATCATCAAATACGATTGCAAAGCCACCTCCACGTCACATCCGTCCCGCCTAGACTTGCTTATTGCGCGTTTACAGAGTTTTACAGCATTTTCTGCTGCACCGTTTGATGCCGGGTGATAAGGTGCCGCAAAAGTAAACTTTATTCCGTTATTGCCCAAGAAGTCCAGATATCCCAGATCCCTACCAGTAAATGGTGGCCCATTATCTGACACAATTTCTTTCGGCAACCCAAAACGAGCAAAGGTCTCACGCAGTACTCTGACCACTGCACTGCCAGTGGTTCTTTGCATAGGAAAAACCTCTAACCATTTACTCGAAGAATCGATGATGATAAGGAAAGTTCTGCCATAGAAAGGACCCAAGAAATCTATATGTAGTCGCGACCATGGTTCGGTGCTATAAGGCCACGGTTGGGGTACTGCGCGTGGCGGTGCGGGGCCCTCCAACGCGCACGTAGTACACTCCCTGCATTTTTCCTCTATATCGCGATCGATTCCCGGCCACCAGACATAACTGCGCGCGATGCTTTTCATCTTCACTACACCCGGGTGTCCCACATGCAGTTCCCTCAGCAGATTCTTCCGTAACGCTTCTGGTATCACCATCCGGTACCCCCATACTATGCAACCCTTGTCTATGTAAAGCTCGTTGCGTCTGGTGAAATATGGCCGGAGGCTATCGTCACTGCAATCGTCTGACCACCCGGAACGAATAAGTAAAAATACCTTTTTTAACACTTCATCCTGCGAAATACTTTTACATATTACATCCCGTGTTATAGGCAAAAAATCCTGTATAAAATTTAAGTAGGTTCTTTCCTCTCGTACCTCCTTGCTATTAGTTTGTTGCCACACCGGTAAGCGCGACAGTGCGTCGGCCGCGTTTCGATCACCTCGTACGTACTCAATGGAGTAATCATAGCCCGCTAAAATAATAGCCCATCGTTGTAACCTACTCGCTGCCATCACTGGTATGCCTACTTTATCCCCAAAAATAGTTACAAGAGGTTTATGATCCGTTCGTAGTACAAACTTTCTCCCATATAAATACTGGTGGAATTTCCTGACCCCAAAGATGATACCCAAGGCTTCCCTCTCGATTTGCGAATACAGTTTTTCGGCTGAGTTCAAAGATCTCGAAGCGTATGCGATAGGCCTCTCCTCTCCGCCAGGCATCACGTGTGATATGACAGCGCCGACACCTACACTGCTCGCGTCCGTCGTCAGCACTAACGGCAGCTCGGGCGAGTAATGCGCTAACACTTCACTAGAAGCTAACAAGTATTTTACTCTGTCAAAAGCCTGCCCGCAACTCTCACTCCATCTATATTTTACATTTTTACGCAATAGATTATATAGAGGAGCAAGTATTGTGCTTATATTTGGTACAAATTTTGCATAGTACATGACTAGACCCAGAAACGCACGCAACTCGGATATATTAGTCGGTACCGGTACCCTCTTTATAGCTTCTAACTTATCTGGACAAGTGTGTACCCCTTGTTTACTAACTACGAACCCCAAATACGTCACAGAATCTGCAAAAAATGTACATTTCTCCTTTTTTATTTTAAGACCGAACTTTTGTAATCTTTTAAAAACTTCATTTAATGTGACTATGTGTTCATAATTATTTATACCCGTAATTATTACATCGTCTAAAAATACCCCTACCCGTGGCATATCTGCGAATAACTCTTCTAATTTCTTCTGAAAAATTGCCGGACTAGACGATAGACCATATATAAGTCTATTGTACCTAAATAGACCTTTGTGGGTGTTAATTACCGTGTATTTTTTCGATTCGTCTAATTCGAATTGTGCATACGCTTGTGACAGATCCAGCTTTGTAAATTTTTCACCGCCGTACAGCTTCGTAAACAAATCTTCTATTTTAGGTAAAGGATAGTGGTCAACCTCCAAGCATTTATTTAATGTTAATTTAAAATCGGCACATACCCTAATTTGCCCATCTTTTTTCATTACCGGTACAATAGGAGTAGCCCAATCCGACGCAGTGACCGGCGTGATGATTCCGTCCTTTTCCATCTGCGCGAGTGCGCGCTCCACTGGCTCGCGCAACGCATAGGCGAGCGGCCGCGCACGCTTGAACACGGGTCGCGCGCCCTCGCGCAGTCGGAACCCCACCGTACCGCCGGTAAAGCGGCCCAGACCCTCCGAGAACACATCAGAGTATCTGGAACTGAATTCCTTTTCATTAAACAAATTACAAGATACACTATTACACTGCACTTGTGGTAATTTTATTCCTAGTTCATTTATCCACAACCTTCCCAGAAGACTTGTCTTTCCGGAAGCGATAACATATAAGTCTAATTTCTTACATTCAGAACCGTAACAAATTTTCGGTGTGAATTTACCAATAGGCTTAACTTTTTCCCCTGTATAATATGTTAAAATTAAGTCACTACTTTGTAATTTACAATTTGCAAACATAGATCTATAACATTCCTGACTAATACACGATATAGCACTACCAGTATCTATCTCCATTAATATAGATTTTCCCTCAACAATAACATTTACAGTGTATGGTCCAAGATGTTTAAATTTTTTAGAAGTAAGTGAATAATTATATACCTCATCGCTACCGTTACCGTCGCCGACTTCGTTCTTGTTGCTATCTTCTTCCAAACTGTACATTTTTGCTTGTCTTCTTATCCTAGGACACATCTTTTTCAAATGTCCCTCTTGGTTGCAAACGCGACATAAATACTTCCTAAATTTGCATTGTTCCCCTTTGTGGCCACGCCCACAAACGTTACACAGCATATGGTAATCAGTTTCTCTGGAATAACCGCCCTCCGTATCACGACGTCTCGAGTTACCCGCTCCGCTTATGCCGCTTGGGCCAGCGCCTAACGGGTTCCGCTGCGCGCGAGTAGTACCACTGCTCGCTCGACCGCCCGTGCTTCCTTCCCGATACCTCGCCGTCGCGGGCCGTTCCAACATCTTATGAACTGTCATCGAGTTGGGTTGTGGTACACTGTCACCTACTTTACTTCTGGCACAGTCATCTACCATCGCCGCGTTCATTTCTGCTGCCTCAATGGCCACTGCTAGTTTATAAGCGGTATCGAATGTGATCGTATCGTCTTCTGTGAATAATCTCTGTCTAATCTCTTCACTCGCCAAGCCGCATACAAATTGATCACGCAAATTTTCTTTCAAGCTAGCTGCCGTGAACCCACAATCTTTACTGAGTTTTTTTAGAACAGTCACGTAATCCGCTATAGTCTCACCCCTTCTTTGCGTGCGCTGTCTAAATTTAAATCGCTCCGCTAGAATGCTAGGTTTCGGGTTTAAATGTCCGGACATAACAGTTACTAAGTCCTCATATGTCTTTTTTGCTGGTTTCACTGGCGTACATAAACTCACCATGAGTTCATAAGCTTCATTGCCGATAACCGTTATTAAAGTGGCCACTTTCAATTCTGCAATCACGGCATTTGCGATAAAATATTGCTCCAAACGATCCACATACGTCTCCCAATTGTCTTGGCCTACATTAAAAGGCCCAATTTTGCCGACCGACATTTTCGTTTAAATTGAATTTTTACACAGTAATAATCTCATATGTAAAATTCACGCATGAGCACTTAATTTTTCTCGTCGCCACTGAAAAGTCTTTGACTGGGTTAAATAGAACAGTTAAAAATCATCTAGCTTGTGATACGTTTTATTCGAGAATGGGGCACAAAGTTAGAAAATACCTTACGTCCTAATTAATAATTCTTAACTACCTACGTACATATATTACAGTTCACAATGTAATTTTGCAGATATTAAAAAATTGAATTTTTTTTCAGGTTCGAGGTGGCGTGTAAAGAATTTAACTTATAAAATATCGAAATATCCATCGAAATTGAACCGCGCTGAAGTAGACGCTGAACTTGCCAAAGCCTTCAATGTCTGGTCCGATTATACCGATCTTACATTTACACAAAAACGTTCCGGACAAGTTCATATTGAAATTAGGTAAATATTGTTATGTACTTTTTTTAAAATCCAGGTATATCATATTTTGGTCGCCAAACGATCAAGATTTCTTTCTTAAATGTTGTTCGGATCGAGATATTGTCTATTGGGAAAGAGGCATAATTTTAATTTTATCGACATACTATATAAAAAATTCGAAGATGTTACGAAGATGTTACATTACGAGAAAGATGTCAGGCGATTAAAATGTTATAATACTTATATTATTTTCCCAGGCGTTATATTTTTCATTTTTCAACGCAAACGAAATCGCGGGCATCAGCTAGTTTTTTTTTTTTATAAATTTGCCAGGCATTTGAATTTTTTCTCGAAAATACATTCTTGTTAGGTGGATTGGATGTCTCATTGTTGAAAACTAAATTTTCTATTAGTCAACAGCAAAGAGGTCATGTACGCCCTCGCCATATGTCACTTCACCGTGATGAAAATGACAGTTACTTTGCACGAGTAATTATTAACAGCGTGTGAAAATGTTAAGAGCACTAATGCCTACTATACGAATGTCAAGAAAAATATTGCCATGTAAATATATATTTTTTTAAATTCATTTTTTTATGTATGAAATGTTGGACAAATTGGATTGTACCATAATTATCCTGTGTAACAACAGAATCAGATACCTAGACCAAATCCTGGACATATATTTTTTTTTCTGTGGATTAAGTAATGTTGTACTTTAGTAAACTTACAATGGTTTAACAAAATGTTATTCAAACTTGGTTTTGAACTTTAAATTCTAGAATAATTTAAAAAATTGTTTATAGTGTCCAGATGGTTATTATTGATTTTTAAATAAAACAGTGACAGCTAGATACTTATGAAAGCCAGATAACCCCCGCCCTCGCAAATACATGAAGTTTTATGAATATTCAATAAACAAATATCCCATGAAATAAATAATATCCATGTTTAAGTGTAGGCAACCCATACGAAACCACTGGACCGTATTGTAGGTACTTATCCACCTATTTGAATGAGTAATAATGCGTTTTTGTAACAATCCACGGTAATTTGTGTTGCGTAACTGAACATAAATCGTTGTCATTGAATACATACAAATGTATGGGTACATGTTTCTGTACCTACTCTATGTACAGAGTATTCTTTCAGGATATCAAATTTTCACGCCAGATGTTTATGTAGTTTCCAAACAAACCAACGGAATTCCCAGATAACAGTATTGTCATTGGAATTAAAAATATAATGAGAATTTATAACCACAATATTAGCGCAAATTTGTGGGATTAAGTTTATTAAAGGCAAATATAATATCATTAAAAAAAACTAGCTGAATCCGGCCACACTTCGCTGTCGGTCGTTTTTTATGTTTTTGTTTTTCAGAATAAAAAGTAATGTAGAGACATTGTTCTGTTAAAATCTAATGTGTAAAAATTTCAAGTCAATTCATTGGCTAGTTTATTTGTTTTGTGTACACAAACATATGGAAGATGAATTTTTTTATATAAAGATAAATATATTTTCAGGTTCGAAAAGGGAGAACATGGGGATGGTGATCCATTCGACGGTCCCGGTGGTACTCTTGCCCACGCTTACTTCCCTGTAAGTATTTCCACGACTAAACTGAAATTGGTAATATAATTAGCTTATCTCTTTTAACCTTAATTACAGCAGTAATCTTGTAGGCGATAATCACATATTTATATTGTTTGAAGAAGACACGTCGCCGGTTTAACGAAAAGTTTAATTGACACATTAAAAAGATATACGACGGTTTTATCGTGTAAACATTAATTTAAGAGAAAAACAATTTATAAATGAATTCGTAGAAATAAATCATTATCAGAAAATGCAGAACAGCATATTTTTTGATGACATAAAAACAACTTAAGTTTAAAATTTAAAAAATGGTTGAAAATTAAGTAAATTTAATGAGATAATTAATATTAAACGATTAAAAAAATTAAGGGTAGCAGAATATATATAGTGATATATTTCTAATATTTTATAGATGTTTGCAAAACTTACACAATAATTATTGTATGAAATGAAAACAAATATAATAAAAATAGTTGTTACGAGTATATATTTTGCGAACTAAAAGGTATAGGAACCGGATATAACAGTTTGTCGCTGAAAGGTGAAAGCGTAGTTGATTATGTGAATAAAATTATAATAGTCCATTGTAGAAAATCATAATGTTTATCCATGTACAATTTTGTGATAATATTGTGGCATGCAGGTGTATGGAGGCGATGCTCACTTCGACGACGCTGAAATGTGGTCCATTAACTCCAGGAGGGGAACTAATTTATTCCAAGTAAGCAAATTTGACTCAATTATTTTCCTATGGCTTTTTATTTTATTTAAATCACTATAATCTAACTATCAGGGCCTCCTGTGATGAATTTTCTTATGACTTTTTGAATATTTTAAAATCTATTAATAATGAAAAACTTCTAAATTAAAAAAATAAATTAAAAAAATATATTGTACATTGTATTGCACCTATAAATTTAGCATAATTAGCATAATCGAAGTTGCTTACTCTTTTATAAAAGGTGGCTGCCCACGAGTTCGGACACTCCTTGGGACTATCGCACAGTGATGTGCGCTCTGCACTGATGGCACCATTTTACCGCGGATACGATCCCGCTTTCCAACTTGATCAGGACGACGTTCTCGGCATACAGGTATTTATAATAGACAAAGCCAAATTAACTCTCAAACAAAGTTGGACACCTACTGTATCTCAGTCAGTGTTTCAATCAAAGGCTTTCACTGAGGTACAAAGCTGCCCGCTGCCTGCTGACTTTGAAAGGCTATGTTCCTACCTTTACTTTCAAAAGTTTAGATTTTAAAACGGACAAATTTTCATATGGTTAACTTTACACTTATTTTAATGCGATACCTGGACTTCAGAATTACTTTTAATGTTTTCAGGCTCTCTATGGGCGTAAATCACAAACAGACATTGGAGGCCCAAGTATAGGCAGTGTTCCATCTGCACCGCGTGCTCCAACCCCTCCACCCTCCGCTGAAGACCCTGCTCTCTGTGCAGACTCTAAGATTGACACCATTTTCAACTCTGCCGACGGCAACACATTTGTATTAAAAGGTATGAATAAAGTGTTTTTTTCTAAAATTTAAACTGAAATGTAAGTTCGTTTAGTTCTTTTAAACTACACAACCAAGCTTTTGAATGCACTCTTTCTTATGCAAGAAATTACTGTCTTATATAATAAATATTATGTAATTGTCGTTTAGGTGAACATTACTGGAAGCTGACAGAAGACGGTGTAGCAGCTGGTTATCCACGTCTTATCTCACGCGCATGGCCTGGACTACCAGGAAACATTGACGCCGCCTTCACTTACAAAAACGGGAAGACTTACTTCTTCAAGGGCTCCAAGTACTGGAGGTATAATGGACAGAAAATGGATGGAGACTATCCTAAAGAGATTAGCGAAGGTATACATTATAAATTAAAATAAATATAATGAGCAAATGTTTTTAACTAGGTTGATTTTAACTTAAAAAATCTCTTTACTCGTTCCAGGATTCACCGGTATACCTGATAATTTGGATGCAGCTTTAGTCTGGTCTGGCAACGGCAAGATCTACTTCTACAAAGGATCAAAGTTCTGGCGATTCGATCCGGCTCAGAGGCCTCCAGTTAAATCTACATATCCTAAACCTCTCTCCAACTGGGAAGGCATCCCGGACAACATTGACGCAGCTTTACAATATACCAATGGATACACTTACTTCTTCAAGGGTGGTTCCTACTGGCGGTTCAACGACAGAACATTCAGTGTAGGTTGCATTTAGATTTCTTTGTGTCTAGATCTGTTTGAGTAAAGTAATATTATTTCCGGTCCTGCTCGGATCTCTAAATACGAACTACATTCTATTACATCGCGATTTATATTTGATGGATAGTTTCTTCATTAATTTACAATAAATATTGATTGAAATATCCTCCTTTAGAAATGTCTTCTAGAATGTAGAAGAAGTAGAGGTAACATAAGTTTAGGGAGTGAGAAAAGAGGGACCAAGAGTGTTCGCAGCATTTCATAACTGCTGCTCCTATAGTATTATTGTTGTGTCGTCTAACTATTAATAATAAGTAGCAATAGATTTAAGATAACATTGATTTTTAACTCTTTAATCAAGACTTATGTTTTATGTTTCAGGTGGACACAGATAAGCCTGAATTTCCACGATCGACTGCTTTCTGGTGGCTCGGCTGTAGCTCGGCACCGCGAGGCACCGTCGGAGGTAACGCCAAACTAACTTCCATCGACGACGTGCAGCCGCGCGACGATGATGTCGGCGATATCATTTTCGATGCAGGTACGCAGGCCCCAGGAACGGGAGGGTAGCTCAAATCATACCATCTATTCTATTGAATAGGCTGTCAAAGTATTCGAACAATTCATAGAGATTTTAGCGATAGTTTGTTTAAGTCATAGTTGAAAAAATAGTTGCAATTTACTAAATAAATTTTATTCAAAAAGTTTATTTTTATGAACTTATTATAAAGTATTTATTATAATTATTATAAAGTAGGTACATATTTTTTAATTGGTATTCTCAGATTATTATGAATTTAAAAATGCCGTATTTTTTCATGATCCAACTACAATTAAATTCTATAACACTGGAGCCATTGTGCTAATATTTTCAGTTGTGGTTGAAGCTATGAAGCTTTAAGAAGAAATTGCAAATTAAAAAAAAATTACAATTTATCGAAAAACAATTTTTTACGATAAAATTGCATTTTAAATTATGCGCTTCTACAATTTTTTTAGTAATAGTAGTAATAATGGTAATTAATGTTACATTATCATACATAACTACATTGAGCTACCCTGCATTTCGATTTACAGTTGTTGCTCGAACGTTTGCTCGAACCGTCTCGCCGTCGTCCCACTTCATTGCTCGAAGTTTTTATGTCTCCTTCTTGTGTTTTGTCTATTCAATCTTAAATTACCCTTCTGTTTATAATATTAATTACATTGATTTAAACTTATCAAAGAATAATTGTACTTGTTGTCATTTGTTCTAATATTTCTGTTTTCGTTTCTGTCTTTTGATGTTCATTTATGTGTTCATTTATATCTATCATTTTATACACATTTAATACTTTTTCAAAATATTCAATGTTCAGATCTCAATTTACCTTATTAACTAATAACACTAATATTAACCCTTGCTTCTCAATTTTTTAACTAACGTTCGTTATTTATTTATCGCTAACTTTACAATTGCTATTAATACAACTAACATTAACCTGTAGGTAACATTAATCCATGTAGCTCGTGTGTAATTTGACTAAAGTGCATAGTAGTGTCTTTATTAAAAAAAAGTAGTATATAAACCCTATATAAAATAACTTTAACTATAATTTTAAAACATTATTTATTAATTTGTGTTTGAGTTCAATGTGATTCAAAAGTAATTTGTTGTTCACATTTTACGAAAATTCTTTGTTGCGCTTTCGCAGTTTTAAAGTAATGTGAAAAAAAAATTGTAAAACGAGCGCTAACCTTTGCTAGTTGATGTTTTTAGTTTTTATTTTTTAAGATTTGTCTTATATTATATTATAATTAAAATACTTAATCTTTTATCATCTATAAATAATCTAAACTGGGTGTCTATAAACAAATGCTTCAGTAAAAGATTAAACAAATCGCTCTAAAACATATTATATTGCCAATGCGATGTATGAGAATAGATGTTGTCTAGATTAGAAAGAATGTAGGTTTGTTTTTTGTTAATGCACGTCAAAATCTATTTTCCGCTAACAACCCGACTAATAAACAGCTAGCAAATAATAACCTGGCTTTGGTGAACGTGCGGTAAGTGGACGGTGAACGGTGGACGAAGCAGCCACGAATGCTACGCTTCTGGGCGCCTACGTACTTGACAAAAATAACTGTAGCATTATAAAATCTGCTAAGCAAATTGTTCACATATAAAATACATTTCACATAAAGATTTAACCAACCTATGATCTCAGATAAAATAAGAACTTAGATAAAAGTGAAGCCAAGAAAACTACGCCTTCGCCGTATACGCATACAAATGCAATCAAACTACTCGCTTTATTAAAATAAATTCTTAGTGAAATATTTTATTTTATTTTTACTAAAATAAAATAAAATAAAATAAATTAATAAAAATTCTAGTGAAAATATCGAACCGGCTTCAGTATGTTGTCCGCAAAATTCTGTCTATAAGTTCTTATTTTGTCTGAGCCTATAATGAGGTTTTCAAATTTGCTAACTAGTCGGTCCAAAATTTAAAAAAAAATGCTACAGATGTTTCACAAATAGTTAATTTCGATATTTTAGAATGTAATACCCACAAAACACACAATCAGTTCAAATGTTTAATAGTGCAAAAGTAGTTGAGGATACATACACCGTATTGTTTGTTGTGTGCACCAAGCAAGATACCTACACTCAGCACTGTGTGCTGATCCAAAATCGCAAAATATTTTTTTTTGTTTGCACATTTTTATTGTTTCATTCGTGTTGTCACTAAGTTTTACCTCAGCAATTGAAATTTGTTAAATGTTTGTTGAACCAATTGGCATAACGTTGCTGCGGCGGTGCTTGGGACGTGATCACGTGTCGATGTGTGTGTGTGTTTTATTTTTTCTAGGTGTAAAATCATCCGCTCCCAGATCATTCTTCTGGTTCAGGAAATAACATCGCCGTTGCGTTCCCGGACATTTGTACATAGAGAATTACATAAAGAACAAAGACTCAATTAGTTAATAGGAGAATATATGGGAATACCAGTGAGATTTTAGAAATAAGCGGTGATTTTAGTACCGGCGAGTTTATCACGCGCTGCCTGTACGTTCAAATTCATATCACCTTTGCATGTTACAACTGCATGGCTTCAGCATGATTAATTAAGAGCTTTGCTTTCTGCTTTATAGGGATGGAGTGCGAAAGCTTTTATGCTTGAATATTTACCTTTTTTTTTTTTCACAATTTGATTTAACTTAGTCAAACTATTAGGTACATCACTTTATTCTTCATCTACACGTGTGTTGAATTCTACCCTATTTAAAAAAAAATCGACTCGTTGGATTAAGAGAAATATACTAATTTGTATACCCCAGGTAAGAAACGGAGATAAATCGCACTGTTAGTTGTTTCCTGTAAAGAAATACTTTCATTTTTAGATGTATTGAAACATAAGTTGCGGGTATTCGTCTTGAAAATTTAGAAAGATTACCAACCATCTTTTTTTACATAGAGAATAGAAGAAGATCTACAACGGTGTAAACGTATGTAATGCGTGAATTAAAGCACACTTGTTATTGAATACTATATTAAATTCACAAAAACCAATTCACTGTAAAACACTATTAAAAAGTCAGTTAACCTATACTTCACTTCAATGCAACTCCTCAAGGGTTAATAATTAAAATTCACCTACCTGAACCATTGGAGCCAAATGAATGGTGACTCGTCTGAAACCCGATTATTCGACGTCAGCTGAAGTGCTCCAAACGATGTTTCCTATTTCATAATGGTTTTTTTGTACCACTGTATAGCACAATTAAAGATTTAGTCACCTACACCTCATTTCAACGCAACTCCTCAAGGGTTAAAAATTACCTGTACCATTGGAGCCTAACGGTGGCTCGGACAAACCCGATGATTCAATGTCAGCTGAAGTGCTCCCAACGACATTTCCCATTTCATGCCAGTTTTTTTGTACCACACATTAATTACCGATTTGTCAAGCATACTAGCTATACGGTTCCGAGATATTTATGCATTGTTCGTTCTGACATATATATAATTCGTATGGCTACCAATATTTTTTGCCATTGTATTATATTCCCGGGTACTTCAAGTGTTCATAGAGGCACGACTTACTAGTTTTCTTACAAAAAATCTACATTTTTATTACGGGCAGCACTTTACACAATAAATAGGATATTTTGCACGTAATCTATAGTTTATATTTTATTCCATTTGAGGTTCTTCCGGGTACTTCAAGTGTTCGTAGAGGCACGACTTACTAGTTTTCTTACAAAAAATTTACGTTTTTATTGCGGGCAGCACTTTACACAATAAATAGGATATTTTGCACGTACTTAATTTATACAATTTATATTTTATTCCTTTATATTTGAGATTTATTTAGCTACAATGTAACTAACAGTATAGAATGCATGTTACTGACTTTGTTTACCATAAGTTTGAGTTGTTTTACCCTGCAACTGTAACTTGAATTTAGTTTTTACACCAACCGGAGTGCAAATTCAATCCATATTTATTCAAAAGTAGAGAATGGATTAAATTTTTTCATTTTACATTAAAAAAATGGAGCGATGTAAATGCTTTTTAAAAAATATTATGTAAATAAAGTAGAATGTAGTAGACAGTGTAGTTTGCACAAAAATGGGTCACGGTTGAGGTAAACTAAGAGTTCTTGCTAAAAGCAAGTTAATGTTTCAGTGATCAGCGTTCAGTCGGACGGAGCTAGACTCTAAATATGTCATACCTACTCGTGGCTCCAAGCCGCTACGTTATTTAAGGAGGGATAGATAGTCCTCCGCCGCGACATCACTCATCCGCATCTGTAGGTTTACTTTCTTTTCATTTTCTTTTGTTTATTTCGTACATTTTTTGATCGTTAACTTCCAAATCACTTTTATGTTAATTATTGATATCATCAGCTTTTGTGACGTATCTAATCTATGTCTTGTCAATATTCTTAAAAGCACAAATGCACTGTATAGATCTATTTATGGACCGTTTACATGACATTGACATGAGACAATATGTTGAAAAAAATGTGGGTATCGTGTTACAGAAGTGAAAATTCCTTGGCGATCAAATATATAGTTACTAGCGGCACGGCTTCGTATGCATTTTTTTTTATGCCAATTCCTTCCTTGTTGATCGCTCTTTCCATGAGTGAGAACCGCATCAAAATCCGTGGCGTGATTTAGGAGTTAGCGGATATACAGACAGACAGACGCGGAAAGCGACTTCAAAGTATGTAAGGAAGCTGTAGATTCCTTACATACGTGTCGGTCATGAGAAAATTTTTCCCCATCACAAAATTGCTTAACTTTTCTTTAAAAAAATCACTTCAATATTAAACCCCGTGACGTGCTGGTCACGCGAGTGTAGTCAACACCCACGAAAGAGTTCAGTGCTTTTTCCTTATTCCAAAAGTGCCCTACTTGCCTAAAAATGTTTTGATTTCAATGAATATTTCAAATAATTAATAGTACAAGTATATACTTTTACAGAATTTTTACGAGAAACTTTACAAGCATCATTCAATTTTACTCTCATTGGTCGCAAAGAACTTTCACTTCAATAATTATAATGGATTGTCTATGTCGGTTGTGTCCGTGGTCCTCTCAGATGTTATATATGTTTTCATAGCTGGTTTGTGTGTCGCAGACGGAGGTTCTTCTGGAGGTGAGAGCGGGGCCATATCAGTGCGAGCGTCGACGCTGGCATTGGTTTTGTTGCTGGCGGCGGTGAACACACTGTGCAGCGTGTGCTAGCATGTGCTAGCGCTGGCCTAGCGCGCCTCGTGACTTCATACCAGTGCCCTGCCACGCTCCCGTCACCGACTGTGATCGTGTATTAGTGTGCCTGTCCGCGTTCGATATATTGTGTATAGCGAATGCCTAACTGTGATGATGAATGCATCCTTGTGTACTGTTTCGAGAACTATAATTTAAATCGAAGTCATAGTTTTTATACTTTATTATAAATAGATGATGTAAGTTCGAGTGTGATATTGACGTAAGCGAAGATTTTTGTATTAAATATTTAAATTTGTACATGTTGTTTTAGTCATTTTATTACTGCACAATATGCAAATCAGTTTACCTTGTGGATTCGTAGCCAATCCACAACCATATGTCGAATCTAGCTCGGATGAGCAGCGTTCGGGATGCTCGGAGACATCTTCTCGTCCGAAACTCCTCGTGTCTCAAAACAAAAGTGTTCTACCAATGTGTGTTGCCAGCGTAGAGCGACGCGTCACGTTGACGACGCGTTGCCACACGACGACGGCATCGCTTTACGGTTGCCAGTACATATGGCGCTGAAACGTGGCTCTAAAAATGGTACTCGTAAGAAAGCTCAACGTCTCTCAACGAACTATGGAGAGGGCTGTGTTCGGGGTTACACTTAAAGATAGAATCAGGAATGAGGACATCCAAAGCTCTACGCTCAAACATGCGCTCGAGTCATTTTGATGCACACCAAGTCGCTCGCTTCATCACTGCCTGGTTTCCCGCTTAAATGGATTGCTTGAGAAAAAGGGTATGGCAGAAACTTATTCCAAAAATCATATTTTTATGAATTACGTAATTATCTAAAAATATCTCTTTACGTGTCACGTTGTTTGATGCCAATGAACTCCTAAACTACTAAACCGATTTTGATAATACTTCGTAACTATGTGTAATTTGGCCCAACTTAAAAGATAGGATAGTTCTTATTTTGACAAAATGCCAGATAAAAACTTACTTAAAAAATAATATCTATACCGATGATTCATAATTTTCATTTAAAAATGCTAAAGTTATTAAGTAAAATGACATAATAACCCTTTTAATTGCCCTTTTTAATACTAATATTCTGATAGCGATGGCGATGGTACGTCTGCACCAGTTGCAATCAAAGGCTAAGTACAAAGATGGCGAGATGGCCCTGAAATAAATGAGACTCATGTTTTTGTATTTTTAATCGGTTTATTTAACGTTTTCCTTGTTCTCCAATAATTTTATATCTACAAATTCTCTTAATTTAGTAATTACAAGTTTATATGACAATATTTTTCGTTTTTATTTTATTTTCAAAAACGTATTTACTTTTTTATTAATAAACATCTTCACAATTCATCATAACACGGTCGTGTGACCTACTGTCTCAATCGTTCTAACTCTTAGGAAAATGCAAATAATATTAATTTGAAAATCTGTCTACGATTTATTCGAACGCGACTATGTTATCTTAAATTCGAGTGTCGAACGATGACTACGTGGGGTGGCTGTTGTTGGCTGACTCCCACCCGCTAACAGTTTTATAAATAGTGGTTTTAGAAGGCATAACATAAGACTTAGTACACGATCACTACTCGAGAAACACCTACGACACATCCTAGATCATATCAATATATTAGTGCCCCGCGATAGGCATGGCAGTGTCCGGGGCGGGTCGCGACACGCTACCTCGCCGCGCCTAATCTTTACAAATATACATTATACAAATACATATTATATATTATCAACTACGCTATCTGTCTCACTATAGTGTAGGCAACTTTAATGATATTACTATATTTTATTATTTTTACCAGTCCTGCGGACATGTCGTATTTAGTTACTTAACGTGTTCATTAGCATACTGTAGTGTTTACTTTTAAAGATTATTAATTTATAAAGTTACTTAAGTTTGCTCTCCTAAAAGTTCGTAACCATACAACATATATTTATATGATCTAGAACTTATGGGGGATGATGGAATTTCAAGATAAATATAAATACTGGTCAACACAATTGAGGCGGTTACACAATTAAATCTCAGATAAAATAAGAACTAAAGATAGAGCTTCGTGGGCGGCAGAGTGAAGCCGGTAAAATTACGCTACGCCTTATTTGAGAATAATAAGTGAAAATGCCGAATTGCTTAGTGAAATGGTTTAAAAACCAGTCTTCAAAAAATAAAAAGCAGGATGTAAAAGTATACTTGGAAACCAATATTTTCAATAATAAAAAAAACTGAGATTATATCTTGGAACACAAAATCTCAATACAGTTTATAAAACCGGCTTCACTACGTTGGCCGCAAAATTCTGTCTATAATTCTTATTTGGTCTGAGAATTGAATAAGTTAATTTAACTTTTAAGTTAAACTTAAGATGTGAGTAATCGTAAACAACTACTTTTTTTGCATCTATATAGAACAGAACACAAAACATTAACATTAAAATGTAAACAACACTAATTACATACATTATATTTATGCTAATTTATGAACAGACATATCAAAATCAAACACACGTTTTAAAAGAAATCTGTGTAACGGAACGTCTATGTAATAATGTGTTTATATAAATTTATATATTAGCCACAAATGTTCACTACTAATATGTAATACAAAGACAAACTTCCGGGGTTTCAAATAACCTTAACATTGTTAGTGCTCAAACACGAGTTTTATTCATAAAGTGTACGTTTCATATGATAAATACTATTTTTATTATTATGTGACCTTCATAAGACTTTTATATCGACATTTATATCTTAGATATTATCATTTAAAGTAACCATTAGTATATATTTTAAGACATAAAACGTCACATCGTAACCATAAGTAAACTCAAGATTTTTACTTAACAAAATTTTGAACGCACCCAAATTGGTGTCTAAAATATAAAGTTAAATCTTATTATAATTATAAAAATGAAAGTTCGTGAGGATTTAGATGTTACTCTTTAACGGAACTTTTTTATTATTTTAAATTATCCCTTAACAGAATTTTTTTGTACCCTTGACATAGTGTATGCAAAATTTCATGGTGATCATGGATCATGGTTTATTAGTGTAACGTGAATTGATAGTGCCACAGACTGATAATACACTCCTCGAGGCTACCACCAAAATACAAAAGAGATATATCTGGCATACATCTCCTAAATAAGTATTGCAAACAATCCGAAAAAAAAAATTCATGTGAAATATAGTCATCAAAAAGTCATGCTTTATTTTTCTTTTATTGTTGTTGGTACTTTTATCAGAAAAAAATCTTTACGTAACCTATATTTTTATAAACCCTTGAACCGAATTTAATGATTTTTTACAATAATATAGATAATTAAATTTTTAAAATACCTTACTGTTAAAATTTTGCAAAAAATCGTTAACACTGCACAGCAGGACGACAACAGTGTTGTCCGCACGTAGTTCTTGCACCGGGGTGCAGGCGCCACTCTCCCCAACCAAGTATAACGAAAAATTTTATACTCTTCGTCTTAACATTGATGACATTAGTAACGATTTTTAACCAATTAATTACGATGTGACGTCATACATCTACTTATTTATTGGAAGGCTATGACTTACGGTTATTGCTTACTTATCAAATCAGCAATGAATCTGTATAAATAATACGTCTACGTTTTGACGACGTAACTAACAAAATGATAATGGCTGAATTGATAAGTAAGGTTAACCTGGCTTCACTTCTCATTACAATTCCTACCTTTCGTCCACATCTCTTTAAGTTAGGTTTATTATCAATAACGTGTCAAATATAACAATTAGAACAATCAGATAAACTAAATTTATCATTGCTGTGTTTGAGTAATTTGGGCAGATTATTTCTTTATGAATTCATTCGTTATGAGCTAAATACTATATCCGACGGTCAGTAGGCGTTTTTTAAGAATATTTGTTAAGTATGTGTTTTTATGATTATGTATTAATGCCTTTAAAATATAGAAATAAAAGTTTTCGAATTAAAGCAAGTGATCATTAATAATGCTAAGGCATTAGGTGCAGAGTTGTAGCGTATGTAGATTCGGATTTAAAGATTTTCTTTATATATATATTTAATTGTTGAAGCAGAAATTAATGATTGAAATTGATTATTTTAATATATATTTTTTAGAAGTAATCAAACTTTTACTTAAGTAGAAAATTGAAACAATTTCATAATTCCTGGGGAAATCTAGCTGCCAGATTTTGGATTAATCCGCATCCGCAAAAGGTCGCATTGATTATTTGAGTATGCGGCTAGAGTTGCGGATGTCTAAATCGAAGTTCCGTATTTGCGGATGCGAATATCCGCAACAACCCTTGAGATACATTCTGTCTTTTAATAATAAAAAAAAAGCGAGCCTAGAGATTTTTGGTCTTTCATTGACCGAAATCTAACTAGCTTCGACCAGCTATAATATTTATAACGACTGAATAGAAATATTAATTGACAACTATAATATCCAGTAATTACCCACTAACCGTCACTTGTCGTCTCTTCACATGTTTTTTCGTTGTACTTCAAATACGTAATAAAAGTGAAAATTGTCATTTCTGCCTCTTAGGTAGAAAAATCAAAACACATTATTTCTATAAGTATGTAAATGTTATTTAACTAAAAGTCATAAGTAAACACTGTTTTTTGTCACTAAAATTTAGGAAGAAGCGCTTCAGTTACATACTTAGTTTATCAAGGAAATAAATCAGTTCATTACATAATTTAATTCACTTAATTTAACTGAATACTTAAGTTTTCTTTAGAATCCTATTGAATTCTTCATTAAACTAGTAACCCGCTTTCGGCTTCTCCCTCGGTGCAATTTTTCTATATACAAACCTTCCCCCATTATCGTAAGAAAAGGTTTATATTATGTAATAAAAACCTAATTATTTTTTTATGGAAGTAGAAAAATCAATATTTTGCAACCAAGTCGCCGAAACTGGTTGGTCTGTCTGTTTATCCGCTAACTACTTGTAAACCTCGCAACATTTTGATACGGTTTTCACTAATGGCCAGAGGGACAAACAATGAAGGTTTGTGTATATAAAAATTGCATCACGGGTCAAGCCGGGCACGAGTCACTATATATAAGAAATATATATATTATAATAATAATGAATATTTCACGAAATTTTAAACAGTACAACTGCATTTCGTCACACCCTTCGGGCATAAGAGCTTAAAACATTAGTTTTTAACTAAAACGCTCCTTCCTAAGCGACATCGACTATAAATTATCTAAGTACATATAGTATAAAACATTTTAACATCAAACTTTAGCATATACTACACTCACGGACATAATATTTGCTATATATAAAGGTACAGTCTGTTCTTCTATACTTTTCTCATTTTTTAAACAATCTCAGTACTTATGTCTTTTTATCGAAATAAGTTCATATAAAATTTATATTGCGTTAGAAATTCATGCCATTTTCGATTGTTTTTATTATTTTTGACCATCTTATTTTAAAATGACTGTTTAAAATTGTTAATAAAATGAGAGAAATATAGAAAAACGGGCTGCTTATTATTGGCATGTTGAAGGCTACCTCTTGGTGTTTTTCTTACGATAGTAATCTATTTGTAACGGAAAATGTTGAACACTATCTAATATGAGTTGGAGTTTGAACATGATCGTTGCGGACGACCCCGAAAGCATTTTCTTTGCTCGTTTGTGCGTGTGTATAACAGTCAACTGATTAAGGCTAGGTTCCCACTACGCCGGACCGGCAGATTTGCCGGGAACCGGCGCCCGGACGTAGGTGTTCACATTAAACCGGATACCGTATTATCGAAGTTTGGTTTCAGTATATCTAAAGGTGAGCGCGCACTTGGATAGGTGCCGCTCATCGAGAATCGATGAATCGAATGAGCCGAAAGAATTAGTTAGCCTTAGATATTATTCTCGATTCGCCCGAATTGACCCGATTAATTCTTTCAGTTACATTCTTTCGGCGTGGATAAATAAACATATTTCACGCTATGCTGCTAAATTTAAAAGCAGCAAGCGAGCGGGGAACAGGGATACCGGTGTGAGATCGTTCACAATTTCACATGTTACAAGATTGCCGATTTCGGCGTTTTGCCGTATCCGGCATAGTATGAACAACTTCATACAAATTGTACAGCCACTGGACTTTCCGGCAGTTTTGTCGGCCCGATAAATAAGCCGGCCCGGCGAAGTGGAAACCTAGTCTCTGTATAAAACCTAATGTGAAAATATAGCCTCAAAATCCAGTTAGATTAGTACCTACTACAAAACATTGACTTTTTACGTGGTGGCACAAACGTAAAAGTTTTTTTTTTTCTTTATTAATAGATATAATAATACACAGAGGTACTAGTTGCTTTTTTTTAAACGCATCCATAGAACTCATAGGAGAACCACAGTTCTAATGTTAAGGGATTTTGTGCTCAAATTGGTGTCGGGAGCTACGCCACGGTGCGTCGCTATTACTGTACTCGCCTTAACACGCCGTTACAGATTACAGCTAAATATTAGTTTTCGTTTATATAATTCAGCAATCTTTCCCATATTAATTTGTGCGTTAAACATTTACACTTTATTTATGTACATCAAAACATACGTATATTATAAAAAACATAATGTACACGCTATCACCAAACGTTCAACGGAACATTTAATACACCCGTTTATACTAAAACTCACAGACTTGATACGGAAGCAGACGCAACACTTCTGTAGATTGCTGTATCGTTCTTGAAGAGACAAAAGCGTTTTTATTATTATTTTGGGGGTTGTTTTACACGACAGTTATAACATAATAAATCTTCAGGAAAAAGTTACCACAAACAGACATAGAAATGTAAAAAAGCGATAGATTATTTTATACGACAAAATTCAATTAAGTACTGAACAAATTGAACTTAGCAGAAAAGCGTTATTTTCGTCGCCTAATTTGACTTCTTTGGGTTAAATTAAAACTTAGATAAAAATACAGTGCATCTATTACTTTAAAAAGTTTGACTCGGGCAGATTAATACAAAAAATTATATGTTCTAAAAAATACTGCCCCAAAAAAACCTTTTATGTCACAGTAATATAAATTTCCAACGACGACTACATTTGTTCTTAAGATAATAAATTAACTTAAGTTCTGTATTAAAGTTGTAATCGGTTACCAACTTTCTATTTTTGTTAATTTACACAATATTTAAGAAAAACCTTTCAATTTCAATTTTAAGTTCGGTTATCACCGAGAAGCTACAAAAAATTGTTGTGATATAAAATATTACATTGCGCTCATTTTGTTAAAAATTATTTTAAAATAGCTTAGATTATTGAAAAACTTTCTTTATTGTTTTACAACTTACAGAATGAGAGAGTACGTAAACGCTATGACGTCAGCAATCTCATGTTCCGTCTGCTACTGTCTTGGAAGTCCGTGCTAAAACTACGGAGAAGGGCACGTGCCGTGTCTATAGCCCTGGGGCCGATCAATTTACAAGCAACGTCGTACACACGTCGTCCCTAC
The DNA here is from genome assembly GCA_945859745.1 of Synanthedon formicaeformis. Lineage (NCBI taxonomy): Eukaryota > Metazoa > Arthropoda > Insecta > Lepidoptera > Sesiidae > Synanthedon > Synanthedon formicaeformis. Next base: position 5,413,589 of record OX243958.1, on the reverse strand, counting down.
TTACTTCAGAACCCAAACTATCGCCTCCAACGAATACGTCGTTTCGTGAGCAGTGTTTTTCAATGTTTACTTCGCGTAAATATTTTGTTTTTTAAATCAATTAATTATAATTTTACTGTTAATTTTACATGTTAAGCTTGACAGACAGACGGTCCACTTGATATTAGGTGGCTAATTAAAGCAACGAAATAGGTGTTGCAAGTGCTCCGACGATCATAGAATAATTAAGAATAGGGATTAGAAAGGGATAGGGACAATGGGCTCTGGCATCCCTTACTCACTCACCGAAACAAAACAGCACACATGCTATTATTTCACCACTACTTTCCAAATCTAGACCAGAACCAACTTTGAAAAGTTTAAAACCAAAGTTGATCCTACCGGGAATCGAACCCGGCACCCCTGAGACAGTGTGGCGCATCCAACGGCCCCGTCAAAAATAATCAAATTATTTAATTTAATTAACTCAGTTAGTTAGTTAAATTAGTCAAGTTCTAAGAATTAAGAGTATACGAGTCCAGTCATTTGGAGATCAAAAACAATGAGAATCAAAATTAAAAAAACCGTTAAGGAAGACATTATGTTCTAGAACTTCCAGGTGCTCGAGTAGATCCTACGCGATTTAGAAGCAGGACACACTAATGAAAAGCGCAGCGAGGGACGCCCTGCTACCAGGTGAACAGACAACCTAAAAGGCTTCGCTGGAAGCTAAGGACAGAAGTCAGTGCGTGGTTGTGCACCTTGAGTGACGAACCTACATCTAGCAGTGGAGACACAGGCTGATGATGAAGGCCACGCGGGGACAAATAAATTGAGTAAGAGATGCTAGCGCTCATTTCCTCATCCTCTCTTAATCTCTTATCCTTTATACCAATTAGGTCGGCAGCCCACTTGCGTTTAGCGTTGATTCTGTTTATGGGTGACGGTAGCCACCTACTATTAGGTGGGCCGTCAGCCTGCCTGTCGACCTTTATATTTAAAAAAATGCTACATTTAAAATGTGTTAAACAATAAATCAAAAAACTGGGGTGTGACCGTGTCGTGGACGTGAATACGTGTAGGTACGTTACTAGATATATGTATATATATATCCAACGAATTCGAATATCTCTATTATATATAAAAATTTCGTAAACTATGTGTAATTTGATAAATTATCAATAAATTGATAACAACGAAATAATTACATTGAAAAACACTGGTACAAGTCACTACGCAAAGATGGCGACGCAGTCAGTGCTCGGTGCATCCTACTTGTGGTGACGTCACCACCATAGACCCGATATTTTGTGAAGTCTACATCATTTATCAGTAATTTACTACGAATTATTGCTACTTTGTGTCGCTATAAAACAATTTTCAGTAGAAACAAACTTTTGTTAGTAAAAAACAAATTATACTTAAGTTGAAGTATACTTTTTAAATATAAATAACTTAAAAATGACGTAGAATTCGACAATATTTCAAAAGGGATAACGAAATATTATCTGTGGGTATCGAGATAAAAAAATCATAACGAATTTTGATAAAATTAATTGGGTAGAACAGCATTAGAAGCCGAACTCCGCACTATTGGTCTTTTAACCTCAGATAAAATAAGAACTAAAGAGCCCTGTGGACGGCAGAATGGAGCCGGTAAACTACGCATTCGCCGTGTACATATACGGTTGCACGCACACAAATGCAAACAAACTACGCCACGCTTCTTTAAAATATTTACTTAAAGTATTGTGAAACGTGAATATTTACTTATTTAACATGCTGAATTGCGTAGTGAAAAGGTGTAAAAATCAGCTTTCAAAAAATAACAGACAGCATGGAATCAAATTTCATATTCAAGTTAACTGTCACAACAATATTTTCAATTAAAATAAACAAAAATTGAGGTTATATGTAACTTGGATTCTAAAAATCTCAATACAGTCAACGGCCTACGCACACATGTTTATAAAACCTGCTTCACTATTCTGTCCGCAAATTCTGTCTATAGTTCTTATTTGGTCTGAGCTTTTAACATCTAATTTAATAGAGAAAGTGAGCGAGTGAAGATATCAAGAGAATCGTGTAGAAACATCCACATAGAAGAAATGTACTGAATCAATGTGTAAGTTTTAACGAGTGCTCGAATTTGTTCCAATTGTTTAATTATGTTCTAGTAATTCATTTTTTATAACTAAATTTTAGACACCATGATAATTAATTTTTATACACAAGTACCTTAGATATTCATATGCGAAAGGGGAACCCTTTGCAAGAAACAGTTGGCTAAAACGACATCACCATCTAAGTACCAAGGTGTGAGACTGAAACGTGAAATATATTTTAAGTTTTATTGATTTTTAATTTAATTTATTAAAGATTTAAGCAGAGTTTGCAAATTGGATTCGACGATACTTCGCTCGTATTCAAGTTGACACTGCAAAACGTAGATGGAAGCAAAAAAAGAATGTAATCGACAAATGGGCTTCATAAAACTGATGTATACTTAAATATTCATCCCAACAACTACAATTTCAAATACCGAACAAGTTTAATAATAGAGAGAGTAGACAAATGTTTTCAAAATTTTCCACAAAAACTGTTTCCGTAACTAAAACGTATCACGTGTATGCCAAACAGTTTGCGTTGAGCTGCTGAGTGATACTGAGTTAATTGGACTCAGTATATGCAGGCCCATGTGCTAATACTAATATTTTATTTTGCTTCCATCTACTTTGCAAAACGACTTTTCGCAAAATCAATAACTACGATCAATCGATTTTTTAAATTTTATTTTACATCGATCCAAATCCTAACAGCTATATTTAAATTCTCTTGAAGAGACTATTTCTATGACTCAACATTTTAATTCGAATAATTTTTTTCTACATCTTGTGTCAATTAATGAGCGACGATTATACATGAAATTATTACAAAGTAAAATCTCTTGAAACAATCTAAAAAATGGCCTTTAATATTTTGAAGTTGGATTTAAGTTATGTGTAAACGACACGTCGTCTCTCCGCATTGCCTTTTAAGTTAGACACTAAAAGCTCATGCACTCAAAAATGAAACTAAATAAGTGTGAGAAAGAAGAAAAATTTCTTGTATGAAAATGATAGCCTAGTATAACTTTAGACCCTTAAAAATTCCCTTAGAACCTAATTAAAAAATATCACTGTGATATGACGACGGCTGTAACATTGCGATCGCGAACTAAGGGGCTCGCAGAGATCTCCTCTTATGCATTCAAGTAGACATTAGGTTTTAAGCGGAAGTCGGGAACAAAATTAATTACTAAGAAGCAATAATAGACCATTAGCACCTTCGTATTTGATGTGATTTGGTATTAAAGTACGGGAATGGAAAGAACAAGCGGATAATTTTTTTGACATTATGTACACGATAAAAAACGTAAAAAATAACTTACTTAATATTATTATCATTTTACATTCGAATACAACAATTACATCCCCATCCGAGGACAATAATCTCAACAAATATTTCCCATTCAATAAAGTCTTAATAACCATTAAATTTATATTTAAATTTGTTTTCGATCACATAATGTTTCAACGATATTTCTAGAATTTCTTATTTTCGCGAACGCAATTGAAAAACTAACAAACATTGGTTTAATATTACCGTGAGAACTGTTATAAATATACAATATAATATAAATATATGCATAATATATATATATATAAAAAGGAATAAATATAAAATGATTTATAACCATGTTACATCTGTAATGATTTCATAAGACGGATATTCTACATATAATTCACATTATATGTACGCACGAGTCAAATTTAATTCTTACAAAACAACAGCTACAATTAGTTTTAACGTCTATATTACTTTAATCAATACGTCATAATATCTTCAATCTATTTATTTATATATTATAATTGTAATAGAACCGCTATTAGGCGTCCGTAGGTGACTGCAACTGGCATGGTTACGCTATATTTCAATTCCGTTTTGCTCAAGTTCAAACTTTATAAACACTATTATCAAAATTGAACAAAATCATTGGCGAATGATCTATGCAACTTTTTCATTATTGAGCTTGTAACATGTAAAGCTTATAATCTTTCTTGTCAAACCAAAATCTGCTATGTGCCAAAAAGTATATTTTCAAAAATTATTGACAAAAGAGTTTTTCTGAAAAAAATCTGTGAAAGTTAATTTAAAAAAAAAAGGATTTTATTTCAAACTTTGATAATGTAATAGTTTATTTATCATTTTGATAATAGATTAAATTTTTCACGTACTTTTCTGATTTAATTTTCTGACTGCTGCATATAGCATATTTTATTACGAGGTAGTAACTAGTTCAGCAAATCGGGCTCATAAGCACTTAGCGGTTTTATTATACGATAGATGATCATTCACTAAGCTCAAAACGTTGGAATCTCAAAAAGCAGTTTTTCGGTTTGACAAGAACGATATTTTGCTGTTTCAGTCCTCATTTTGTATCTAAACATGACCTTGAACTTCCTAAACTTGTCTTACTTCTAATGATTTTTTCTGTAATTATGTAAACCATATAAATAATACAAATAACTCTATAAATAATAATATTATGATTACATCTTAACAATACGGTCTATTGTTTTTCTGGTCTTAAGTGTAGGTGACATATTTAAAAAATATATATTCAAATTGAAGATACTCGTACATAAATAATGTTAAAAAAGGAACGTAATCTTCTATTCTGTAAAGACGATTTATTATTGAATTTTTTCTAAATTTCCGAATTTAATCGGTAGACAGATCGTTATTTCTTTTCGTGTGTATCACTTGTGTTTTATTAAAAGTTGCATTATATGGCCTTCTGAAATTGGAACACAAAATGTTTTCGTCTTTGATTTAAACTCAAGAATAAACGGGATAAGGAAAAGAAACGCTCAATGTTACATATTTACATATTGTAAATATAATTTTACAAGCTATGTTAAAGTGGGCACAAAACCCACCCGAACATCGGTTGTAAGCACCACGCCATAATTGCTGTACATCACGGATTAATACGTAAATTTGTAAAAATAACAACTCTTCGGAACTGATTTTACATACGTATGTATTGTCACCGTAATCCAAAGAAAACAGACTTCAATCTCAGCTCGTTTATTAGTAATCCCAAATGGAAATAATTCATGAATATTTTTTAAATTACGAATTTTCAATATCATCACCGCCAACGCTTAACTATATAATTATGAAGTCTTTTTCTTTACAGATTGTGATCGTTTCAATGTGTTTGTAATTATACAAAACCTGATTACATGGGGTACTTACGTTTGCAAGTATAAAAAGTTTTTTTTTTATATTACTGTTCGTAGATAATATAAATAAAATATATATAATGTCGTATATACAACGATTGGTTAACATTCGTTCCGTGTTGTGTCAGATGTCAACTTTATGTAAAATATTGCTTCTATTATAAACTAGTTTAGCAAAAATAACTAAAAATACAGTGCCTATGAACGATGTATTGTAAAACACTATTTAAAATATAACATCTCATCGTGTAAGGTATACTTTCGTTTGTGCCGAAAATATGAAATAGTGGCCGGAATGTCGGCAAACGGCGCTTAAGATAAAACGCAAAGTATTCTCGAATTTATTTGGTGTTACTATGTTTCAGGTGTATTAACAATCGGACACAAATATTAACTTAGTGTCTATAAAGGAGCGACGTTCTCGCGGCGATGCCGAGGCCGCGAACTCGTATCATAAGTACAGCACTAATAGAAGTTCCGATCGTAGTCCGTCGATCGCGGAACGCGGGGTGCGACGCGCGTTAACGTAAAACTATAACCTCGAATCGCGCACATTCACTACAGAGTACAACGCCCAGTGGGTCCGTGCGTGTGTTAGAAGCACAGGGAACAGAATGGAGCAAGCGAGCAGTGCCGGACGCACCGGACGCGCGGCTCGCTCGCTGCTGTCCGGCGCTTGGTACGGCACCGAACAAGTCGGCACTCGCTCCTCCACCGGCGAGCAGTGTTCCGGCTCCGGTGGCACCGACTCGCTCAGTCGCTCCTGGCATTGGTAGCAGAGGTGGTCTTCGCAGTACCAGTAGCAGCATTTGTCCGACCCGTAGTTGGATTTATTCGCCTGTGCTCCAGTCTCTGGTATGCGCGCGTCTGAAATTTATACGTATGAAATATTTAATGTGCAGTATATTCCAGTATCATCATTATCATCTCAGCCGTAGGATGCCTACTACTAGACAATGCTTCCCCCATAACTTTCCAACAGGACCAGTCAGAAGAAATCTGAATCCATCGTGAAGCCGCGGCCTTTATCAAATTGTCTGTTTACCCTGTAGGACGTCTATTCCTACGCTGTACTTTTTGCCAGTCCGTGGACTCTAGAACCTTTCGGCCCCAGAGGCCTTTGGTTGTCCTGCCTGCTCTGCCACTTCAACTTACTGATTCGCCGAATTGTACCGGTAACTCGTTTGTCAACGGATCTCCTCATTACTTACTACTTACATTACTGCAAGATTGGATCTTGCAGATAACCCGATCATAGCTGAATATATTTTCTTAAGTTTGGCAGGTAGGCTGCTATAAACCTAGGCAACAATAAAGGGATGTAAATTGGTTACCGACCCTAAAAGGATAAAAAACATCGATAAGTTTGAGATATGTCAAATGGGCTCCGGCATCCTTCACTTACTTGACTACGGAGGTGGTCTATAAGATGTTAGTGCCGCCTGATTATGTTTGACCAATATTAACACAACGTAGATAACTCCGCAAATAAGATAACATCATTAAATGTATGCAGTCCTGTTTATTTTTCAATATTGCATGTGAGTGAGAGTATTACCGAGGCATAGAAAGGTGGGCTCGCCAGCGTATTGCGTGGGGTAAGCAGGGGCCCGGTCGGCCGGCAGGAAGTAGGGGCAGTGCTGCTCGACGAGCTGGCAGACGGAGAGGCACGGCTTGAGGCGGACGAGGGGCCGACCGGGGCCGGCGGCGGCGGCTCGCACCCAGCGACCGATCACGCCGCCCGCGTTCGACCCGCGCCGTCGATCCAAGTGGCCCACGCGCTCTATGTGCCGCGCGTGCCACCGCGCTGTGTGTTCTGCAGGCGCTCGGCGCGACCTGCCCTCCTCGCTGCCCTCCTCCGCGCCATCTTCCACCCACAGCGGCACCATAGTGCTGCACGCCCAACGACGATACGTCTCCTGAAACAATAACCACACACCAATATACCTTACACTGCCTCACTCAACTCAAGACATCTAAAGCATTATCTTCGTATGGACGTTTCAAAAATTTATTTCATTGCGGAATTTCAAATATTCATCTCCGTCTTTATACTGTCAAGATCGGTTTTTAGGTATTTAATTCCAAGTTAAGTCTCGAATATAAAAAATTTTAGTGCATATCTTAAGTCCTTGAATCCTTGCCTGACTGTTCCAATTCCTGTCAGACCCAAAATTTAATTCTGAACCCATCAGCGTTTTAGTGTTAAATGGATATGAGAGATTGTAATTGCGTTCTAAATATTCGTGTGTTATCTATGGACAATAGGAACATTAATGATTAAATGCTAGTAAGAGTTCAAAGGGGGCTTGTAATTATCTTATCTCATCCCCATAATGTAACGCAAAAGGTGCATAAAAATTGTAAGAACAGTAATGGCGAAACACCTCTCAGCGGCGACAGTTGGCCACAGCCGCTCGACCCTTCTCACGTTTATCTTTATTCAGCATTTTTCACTCCCTCAGGAAATCTCGTCGCTTGCTGAGGCAGTGATTAATTAGGTATCAAGGCTCCACAGCAGCACTACGCGCTGTACATATACAGCGACGATTTACGTTTATTGCTTGCGTAAAAGTCTCACACCTACATATATAAAAAAATCGTTATGTATAGAGTACTATTATGGTATTCTGTGGTATACTTAACTTAACAAAGTTTTAGAAAACTTCTTTTTTATGTTGCAAATTCTAAAGAAAAAGCTTCAAAAACAAGTAAATGTCATTTCATCCTTATTATTGTTCCACATTTTAATAATCAAAAAATATATAATCCTAAGGTACCATCACGGCTATTCCCTCTCTATCTCTCTCTCTCTCTCTTCGAACGTTGGGGACTATTGACCCAGCTACTTATTTAATTTCTGCAAATCAATACTTTAAACCTACCTCGTTAAACCTCCATTAGTGAAAGCCCAGTTTAGTAGAAGTTAGTGGAGAAACAAACAGAGGCGATCAGTGATTTTATTTTGTAATATGTATGTATAGGAAGAGGTAAGTGTGTGTACATAAATCTATACTCTTTCCCTTTTCCACCTCTATACGCTTGATCGCTTTCGCCTCTTATCCAATAAACAATAGATCAGACGACAAGAAAGTGCTACTACCATATTGCTTCTCTCACCCAATGGTTATTGTCAATACAAGGAATTTTCAAGCAACCATACCAAGAGAAAAATTGCATTGGTTAGTGATAGGAGATTGATAGCGTGATTTGTCTTCAAATATATCAATCAATCAATTAATTAATTTGTAACTTATATAACATACCATTAATTAATATGGAATAACAGCATAAAAGAAATTTCAAAAAAGGGAATTACTGAGCATTTTGCTATTGCCAGCTCTTTAGAAGTATTGTCTAAAGCGCCTGTGGATTGAACTGATTCCTCAAGAAAAAAGCACTTAATACAAAATTATATATGTTTCTCAAAATATAATGAATATTTATCCTAGCGACCCGTTCCCAATTTTTTTATATACACAATCCTTCGTTATTCATTACTATCGCGAAGTAACGATCCTATCTTTAGGATTTTAGAAGAAATATAATTCTCTATATCGTATCTTTCCCAATAATCGATTTGTCAAGTAATGTGTGAGTTTGGCTTCAATGCTTAATAATGCTTTCGCTTTAATATTGGAACCTTCTTCGTTTAACGCCCTTTCCATTAGTGAAAACCGCATTATAATCCGTTGCGTAGTTTAAAAGATCTAAGCATAACTACAGACGGCTGAAAGCGACTTTATTATAATTTTATAATCTAATTAGTGTAAAGATTATAATATTAACCATAAAGTAGTTGAGTGCGACCAATTATGATAATAATTGGGAATATTTGGAGAGCAGAGAGGCGCCCGAACAGGAGTTTCCGATTAATATCCTTTCGATAGCGTAATGGCTAATACGATGTCCTTTTACGATCATTCGTTCATTTAATCGCCCATCGACTCGTGCTCTCTAATTTTATCATTAACCACTAACGATTTCCTCTTTTAACTACACTGTTAACGTTATTTGTATACAAGCCACTGCTTTCATAAATACTTGTAATAAAATCGTGAATTTGTGTCTGTTCGTTTGAACCTTTTGAACCTTAGTAACGGTTGCAGCACGACAGAGACTGGAGACATATACGGGAGACTAAAACACCTACAGTTACTTGACTATATGCTTTCATATTATGGACTTCGGTTCGCAAGCGAGACCGAGACACGCAATTGCGACGTGCGACCGGAGACCGTCTCCCTGTCTCCGCCCCGAAGGAGTGGTGTCTCGCGTCTCGCTCGAGACACGTGCAAAATATTGCCTAAAACATAAACTATCGTTTTTTCTTTCTAACTATCGTTATAAATTAATAGAAATTGTACATCATGAGAAACAAAAATAAAATAAAAAACGACTCAATAGATGTAGATTAAATTTGGCTCACATATATATTATATACCTAGTATACATATAGGATACTTTTATCCTGAAAAGTTTGGTTCCTGTAGAATTTTCAAAAAACTTACTACAGCGCGTGCGAAGTCGCTAGCACAGCTAATATAGATATATTTATATGTACTTAATTACATATATAAAAAACTTATTAAAATATAATTAATATGTTAATTTAATATGGATGAATATCGGAGGTAAATTATGATGATTGTATTGTAATACAATCAGCTTGTAACACTAGTACGAGAAATCACATGAACTGGTTGCCATGGTTACCACACCTTGATAAATAAAATGCGGTTTTAAAAGGAAGTGTGTACTATAAGAGAGTTTAGTATTTTTACGAGCAGGGGAACAAGTTTATTGCATTAGCGTTGTTAGGCAACGAGACGTTATTTTAATTTGTTTACATATATGCTTCCATTATCCTTTTGCTTACATTAGTCGCTTTCCGCATTTCCGCTTTTCATATTTTGAAGTCGCTTTCCGGGTCTTTTTTATACCCGCATGCGGTTTTTACCATCAATTAGATAATTAAGTTTTTATATTAGGTAAGTAGAAAAAAACAATATTTTGCAACCAACTCGCCGAAACTGCTCGCGTCTATTTTTTTCTCCGCTAACTACGAGTATATACCTATTTCTAAGCCACGCAACAGATTTTGTTAAGCTAATGAAAAGAAAGATAAGCTAGGAAGGTTTGTAAATATAAAAATAATGCATAGAGGGAGAATCCGGTTCTTGCACCAATAGTTAGAATGGAATTTCAAGATGTTAAAATATTTAGCGGGTAAAGCCGCGGGCATCAACTAACTGAAAATAGATACAACACTGACAAAAGTATAATTTCAGGCGTCAATGTATGTCAGGCGTTATATTTCTTTTCATATTTTGTCAGGCATTATATATTTTATTTTCCACCAAATATTTAAAAATAAAGATGCGAACGCTTGGCAATAGTAATAATGTCAGGCGGTAAATATCTTTTTATTTTGACGCGTACGAATTCGCGGACACCAGTTAGACACAAATAAAAGGTAATTTAAAAGTATATGTTTACAAGTGTTCGTAAGTTGACTTACTCTGGTGTACACAATCGATTTATGTGAGTAAAGTACATAGTGAATCGGTACAACAAATCGGTACAAGCGAACACGCTGTCGAGCAATGTTGTCTCGATAGACGACAGGCGGGCAAATAGGGGCGGGCGGGCCGAAGTATGTAGGCCTTTGGGGAAAGGGGTACTTCCACACAACCCTAGACTTAATCAATCATAGACAGGGCAAGATGTGTCGCTCGATAACCGCATGCATGTGTGCCTTTTTGTTTACTTTGTTAACTTATGTTTAACTCTAATTGTGTTTAATCGGTACAAGGCCGAGCGATCGAAATACACTTTCAATGGAGATTATTTCGAAATGGTAAACAAGAATTTCTCGATACGTTTCAAAGGCTATTCCGAGCTGTGTTTCGGAATATATATACTTATAATTATATTAGCTGGTGCCCACGACTTCGTCCGCGTTGAAAAAGCAAAAAGTAGCATATCCTGTGCTCTGTACGTCTGAATGTTTATCTACCAAGTTTCATGAAAATCAGTTAATTCGTTTAAGAGTTATGGAGGAACATACATACATACAATACCTACACTTATTATTAGTATTGAGTATTGATTGATACATAATTATAATACTAGCGGTACATCCCCGGCTTCGCACGGATTTTCTACAAATTATCGTTGATCGTCGTTTCGTTAGTGAAAACCAAATAAAAAATCGTTGCTTGGTTTAGGAGGAGTTAGCAGATCTACAGACAGATTGTAAGGATTTATAACATCTATAGTAGGTATATATCAAATTATTGTATGTATTTCATATACTATAATGTCTAATAGTCATAATGTCATTTTATCTATATACCAATATATAAAGCTGAAGAGTTTGTTTGTTTGTTTGGTTGTACGCGATAATCTCAGAAACTACTGGTTCGAATTGGAAAATTCTTTTTGTGTTGAAGAGTCCATTTATCGAGGAAGGTTATAGGAACGCGGATGAAGTCGCGGGCACCAGATAGTATATTATAAAAAAATTATGCTTGTGGTTTGTCCAAAATAATTTGTGGATTACCAAGAATATTTGCATACAAAAGAATTTCCCCTTAGGGATCATTTAAAAAATAAAAATACATAAAATATTCATGGCCTAAGAAAGAAGAGCTAGTTTTCTATAACATAACATAATAACATAATGCAAAAAAATGTTATTAATAGAGAATCATGTTAGAAATATTTTTTTTAATAATTACATAGCTCTATTTGCTGATGTGTGATGAAAATTAAAAAAAAACATTAACCATGTATATTTAATTTTCAACTACTTATTATTAAATATAATAAAAAATATATATAATAACGGAATAAATCGGACGATCACTACACAGGTATGCTTTGGGAATAGACTGACGTTCAGAACTGTCAGATCTTCCTTCCCGCAATACTTTCATTACTGAGTTGTGTTTAGTTATATGTAAGTATTCCTTTATATTGACCTATAACCTCGAACATATGTCTTTGTAACACTCCGAACGGCTCTAAGACTTTTTACAAGGCCAACAGTTCGGCACCACAACTAACAAACACACTGCTCACAAAGGTTTTGCTACAGTCTAATAGTTGGAAATAAACTATCGGGAATCCAAATTAATCTCCAGTATTGACGAAATACAACACTGTACTGTCAGTTTGAATAGATGTCCAAGGTCGCAAGTAACGTGAAGACTTGGAACTCGGGACTAACTTTCTAAAGAAACATTTGACAGTTTCGGGTCATTGAGGGCTTTAGTTGTATATACGGAACGGAAATACATAGTAGATATAACTATTGGTATTACATACATATTGAACAATGTATAAATTTCATTTATTTATAAAGTAAAATATCTGGTACACTTTTATAAAAAAATATTTTAATGTAATTATCACATGTAGCTTAAATTATATTATATTAACTTAAGAATGGGTATAAAGCAAACAAAATTTGTAATTTCACCCGCGTGGCCCCTTGGACATGACAGTGACACAAAATACGTAGAACTACGCACAACATGCGACGAAAGATAGCGCAACTCGCTCAATAAAAATGTTGTAAGTGCCAAAAGTATTAAATATTAATTAAATTATTCGTAAATTACAATGTCAAATGAAAAATTGTTACATACAGCCTCAGATAATATGTGAAGTGAAATTACTGATATACTTTTAGCTTTGTAATGTGTGTGTGTCATTTTGAAAATAAAACTAAAATCGATGGAAATGAGAGCTCACTTGATGATTTTTTTCTATCGAGAAAATTTCATTATATTATGTTTTCTGTTACAGACGTCACTTTCATTTATAATGTATTTATCTATATAAAAAAATTAATTAAATTAGACTTTGTTTACTTAGATAAAATTCAAATCTAGGATTGGCTATTTCTCTTTATGCCCGCTCTTAATATTTTAAAAAGATGGAACGTTAACATGCACCCTAACCACTCGTCCAAGGGGCTCGTCAAATTATTATTTATTAATAAGTGTACTTTTTTAGATGTATATACTTGTTTAGGAGAAAATTTACTGGGAAATAGCTGCAAAAGAAGACGAAATAAAAAATTTGACTAGGGTCTACGACGTAGCACTGCTACGCGCCCACACTCTAAATTGCGGTGATGCGAATCTATGAAATTACGATTTGGAAAACAACGATTCCTCCTCACCCTAGACTGGAAAGTAAACTACAAATATAAATAATAAAAGTATATAGTAATGTCAAAATCAGTGACTGTTTCATGGGAATATTAGTAATTGTTATATTTAGCGCCTCTTTCTCAAACGTCAAGTAGGCCAAACTGTCATTTAAAGTCACCGGTAACCGGGGATAATGGAGCTGATATACCTTTGTTTGTACGGTAAACGTCCCAAACATTAAATAGAAAATAATTAAAAAAAAATCGGCTATCGAATGATGCAGTAAACTGAGTGCATAATTCAATATAACAGAAAATGATTTCTAAAAGTAACTAATCAACACATTACTCGTAGTTTGTGAAAGAGGCCCTTAATGATTTTAATAATGGCATAATTTTTTTGTGTACATGTAAGCAAGGATTGCGTTACGCGGTCATATACTGAGCAGTCCGTCTGGAATCAGTAAAATTAAAGCACATGTGCTGATATGTTCAATGCAAGAATAGGGAACGATAAAGCCCATTTCCTATACCCATGTCGTTACTTATTATTTATAGCATAATCTTATAAGTCCAAGCTTAAATTAGTCTCAAGTTAGATCAATGGTTGTAGAATATTTTATCAACTATACCAATACTTAGACTATACTTAGACTTAGACTAGCGACCCGCTCGCGGCAGTGCACGGGTACAATTTTTTGTGCAAATTATACATACAAACCTTCCTCGTTCAACGCTCTTTTCATTAGTGAAAACCGCATTAAAAACCTCTGCGTAGTTTGAAAGATCTAAGCGTACATACTGAAGGACAGGCGGCGGGAAGCGACATTATTTTATACTATGCAAAGATGTAATATCAAAGTATGTATATAAATCCATAGAAATTCGTAGTATAAATATAAAAATGACGCGTAGATAGCTATGCTCAGTAACGACAGCGGCGCCCCCTGATGGATGAGGGCTAGCAGAAGAAATGCTTCGTCACTGTGATTAAATCATACAAGAGTGACGTTGAAGTATCTATGCGTGTCCAACAATGAGGAACACTTAGAAAAGTACTTCACATTGCACTCGAGTGGAGTTCTGACACCTAGCTAGATTATCCCTGTATACTAACTATATACTAACGACATTGTCTATACCTAGGTATTGGTACATTTTGTTGGCAGCTTGACTTGGCTCAGCGGCCTTTTGGATCCATATACAGGTCATTGACATTTTAATTTAGGTGAAACCTTCTACGATTTTATACTGAACATACTTTGACATGTATTATAATTGTAGTATTATTATTATACTTTGGTATGTATTATAACACACGTCATGCACTTTAGCAGGAAGCTTATTTAGAATCAGATTGACGCTAAAAATCAGTAAAATAAAGATTCAAAAAAGTTTGTTACGGCCATCTGATAAGAAGGAAAATAAGAAAAATATTTAAATACTTTAGTTTTTTTTATGGTAGTCTAAAATATTCTCGCAGACTCGTGAAAAAAAATTGGCTGTGCTTTACGTGAACATGTGTACGTTACGAGTAATATTTTCTCTGAGCGTATTATATTTTATATATTAACAAATTCGTTTATACTATACAATAAATTCGTATATACCACAAAATATAACTACCAAAAAATTGTTTGATCCTTTAACTATCGAGCGCTGTAAATAAATTTTGGATTTAGTTAATAGATTTTTATGTAGAGCTACACAGCATCAAACAGTATCCCCTAATTTTGTTATCATCAGTTTCTAGAATTGCCTCCCACTAAGAAAGCAAATTTGAAAACGTATTTACGTCAAAAAATAAAAGATAAATGATAGCCGCAAAGGAATACAAGCAAACAAAATGACCGCGGTTGATTAGAAATAAAATGGCGAAATAAGTAAATGGTTACAAGAGAAGAATTAACAAAATAAAGGAATGCAAACAGCAGGGTCTAGCTGGGTAATCCTCTTATCTCTCGGATCACAGTGTTCTGTCACGGCTCGCGAGGGTAAGATGTCGGCGCGGTACCAGCTTAAACCGTTGCAAATATAAAAAGCGATAACCTGCTAGCTTCGCCTAAATGTCAACATATTTTGTGAAAACTCTACAGGCTAAATATCCATACTATTCCCATATTATAACTCGGTCTGTGTGTCTTTGCATGTTGCGCTTTCACGACTAACCACTGAACTGATTTTAATGAAATTCGGTATTGAGATAGCTATTGAGATAGAAAACCTAACGAATTTCAAGCGCGGCCGTTGATGGGCGGAGTCGCGGGGACGTTATGGCACGACTATCCAGCGCGAGGAGGACTACGCTCCCTGTCAGAACCTCGGCGTACCCGAAAGTGGAGGTACGCCGGTCATCTCGGGGAATCTTATTTCGGGCGGCAGTCTCCCTAAAGGCCACCGCCCGGGTCCCAGCTGTCTTTGTCCAGCGCTTAAACAACTTCCAATAACACGCTAGCATAATGAAGGCCTATCTTTCATTAGAGGTTTATCGTAATAACAATAACGATTATAAAAAACTTTTTTATAATTATCGAAACTGCCTTCTTTGCCAGCTTGATGAATTACGAACAAAAGGTTATTCTCGACTGAAAAATTAATGATCGCGATCGTGCATTTGACGTAGGAACAAACTTTAATTACTGGGTTTTCTTATTTTAAACGTGGATTTTAATATTTTTCGCTCTCGTAGCCTATTTGCCTTTTTTTGCTATCCATAAAAAAATTCTCCATCATCAAGTAAAAAATCTTTTCAACTTTGAATCTAGTTGTTTCATTCTGCCGACGATTTGAACAAACGGCTTAGGATTGACACACCGCTGTATATATCTAAACCCAAGTTAACCCTTTTTCCTAATCCCATCTCCACTCGGTTATTTCCTTATCGATATTGTCGGCATTGTGTCGTGGTTCTGTAAGAAAACTTTCACATTCTTAATCTAAATATTTGTCTTTGATTTATTATCAAACTAAAAAAAATGTCAAGAAATACTCGTATTTAATTTATTATAAAAAATAACTCGCCTGAAAAGAAAATTTAATCAGAGGTCAAGAAAATATAATCTTACCAACATCTTTGCTTTTGATACCAAGAGAACTTTCTCACTAATGACCACCGATTGCAAATAGAATTTTAGAATTTACAATCTATAATATCCTTTATTACTAATCCTTACTAATATTATAAATGTGAATGTGGGTTTGTTTGTTACGCTTTCACGCAAAAACTACTGAACCGATCAAAATGTAATTTCGCATACACGTTGTCTGGGACACCAGAAAGGACATAGGGTACCTTTCATCGTTCAACGCGGGCACCAGCTAGTAATATTATAAAGAGAAAAGATTTCTATTCTAGTATGTTTGTAATGAATAAACTCAAAAACTACTGAACAGATTTTAAAAATTCTTTCACCCTTAGAAAGATATCAGCGACTAACATAGGCTATATATTAAGTCGTGTACAATAGCTAGTAAACAATATAAATAACCTTACAAATGATCCAGGATCAAATAGAAAGACCTCTTGTAAAATCGAGATTTTGAGATATGACAGTTTTACTAAAGACGTATATAATTCACACAAATAAATTACACGAAGGATGAAAGTGTCTAGACTTGCACAGACAAAGAGCAAGCTACAAAAACGCATCTGAAGCAATACGATTTACAAGTAAGTACTTTTGGAACTTCTATCACTTTTGTGTGATCTTTGACGCCGCACAGATACGTATATTTCATTGTGGATACCGAGTAGGAGTTGCTTTTATTTACTTAACTTGTCTTGTTAAGTGATTACGACGTGAAGGAATAGCTGATTTGGGAATTGTTTCGAATACAGTTACAGTTTGACTTCCACTAAAGTTTTTAATCTATATCTTTTCTAAATAATAGATTTCTCATTAATTTATGTTAACGTAATTATTTCAAAAACTTAGACGATATCTAAAACCGTAAGTAATTACATATTGTCGTTTTTAGTTTGTGATTAATGTGGCCTATCATATCGATATTAATATCAAAAATATATCGATATTAAATTAATGTTGACTGGACTTATGATTATATCAATGACTAGCGGTTAGCCCCCGACTTCGCACGGATTTTTTCAGCAAATCTATACTAATATTATAAAGAGAGAAGATTTTTATGTTTGTAATGAATAAACTCAGAAACTGTTGGACCGATTTTAAAAATTCTTTCACCTATAGAAAGGTATGTTATCGACGAGTAACAACATAATAAAATATTTTATAAAGTTACGCATGCGAAGTCGCGTACAACAGCTATTATATAGCTTCCCCGTAACGTTTAATTCTTACTGGTCACGAACTAATGAGACTTGATGCGATCGCGGTAAGTAACTACGAGTATCCTTAAAAATTACCTTATAATATTTTCAACCCTTCATTAAATTATGAAATCATGTGTACACAGCTCGGCGGGACACTACAAGATAATTAACACGTACCTATATATTGTTCAAAGTGTACTGTTCCTGCATACCTTAATTCAAGTTTGAAACTGAAATTAGTGTTTATTGTTTGGGGACTACTAAATATTCTGTACCTACTATTAGTTTATAACGCTACCCCAGTGCAGTTTAGAGGATCTCACGTTTGTTTAGCATTATCAAGGCGCTTAGTGCCATCAAATGGATACTTTTTTTAAGCATACTCCTCGTTTATGGCTAGACCAAAAAGTTTGAAAAAAAAAAAAGGATTATCATAGTTTAGACAAAATTTTCTACTTTTTGTATTACCAAAACTTCTGTTTTTAAGAAAAATAACCTGATAGTGTTTTTTTTTGGCTTGAACTCCCTACTAAGCGGGTACGGCGTTTAAAAATATTTAGACGCTAAAAAATACAGTAACTTACATTAAACACAAGATAGCATATGTAAATCAATCTACATTTTCATTCAAAACATCGAGATACGAGTTTACTAAGTAATTCCTATATGCAGCGCGGGTGTAACAGGCTACACGACGCGCCACCCATATGGCCTACGCCATTGACGGACTACAAACGCCTTAATAATCTGTACAATCTCAATGTTTAATTGCGAAGGAAATAAATTTTTATAATTACCTTACTTAATGACATATACCTAACTTAGGAATAGATATAGATAGGTACCTAACTCAGATCGCAAATTCACCTATAGCCGGAGGACGCCAAGAGGTTTAGTCGGTTAGGTACCATCTTGGAGCAGGAGGCCGACATAAGCCTGGGGACAGACCGGTGGGTATCAATGATTCCTCTTGTAAAAAAAAGGTAAAGCTAACCTAACTCAGAATTGAAATCTCGAGAACATCAAAATTAGAAGTCAGTATTAAAAGAGACGCTAAGTTCAAAACTTAGTTCGTATGTTGTGTTTGATATTTTTTAGAACTAATGTTAATAAGATACAATGTTTCCTAAGTAAGTTTTGATCTTTACCATACAGGGCGAGAAAGGAGGTAAAAATGTAAATTTGTTCCTCCATAAGAAGTTTCTTTTTAAGTTAGGATAACTTCACAGCATGGATAAAATATAAATAATCACTTAATGTTAACTAGAAACTGACTGTGAAAGAAGTAGGAAAAATACATACAAAATATATACGTCACGTTGTTTGTCCGCCATGAACTCCTAAACTACTGAACCGATTTTAAAAATTCTTCCAACTATAGAAAGCTAGATTATCAGAAAATAAGATAAGGTATTTTTAATAAATTTACACGGATGAAGTCGCGTGCAAAAGCTAGTCTGTATATAGTTTAAAATAAAGTCGCTTCACGCCGTCTCTCCCTCTGAACGCTTAGATCTTTAAAACTACGCAACGGATTTTAATGCAGTTTTCACTAATGGAAAGAGCATTAAACTAGGAAGGTATAATTTAACGCTTACGAAGTCGCGGCAACTAGTATTATATAAAAGAAAGTCGTGTTGTTATAACTATGATCTTCGATTTGTTGAATATTCACAAAAAATGAGAATAAAAATTCATTTCTCACAGGTACATTTTGTATGAAACGGGTTTTTATTCAGAGGCGGTACGAAGTTCGCCGGGTCAACTAGTTCTTATTATAAAAGCTGCATAAAGAAGCTACCGCAAATAGACAAAAAAAGAAGAAAGCAATTAGCAACAGAACAATAAAAAACCTGTAGGCTTAATAGACAAACAACTGCTCTGAATTAAGTAGTAACTACAGAAGAGGTATAAAAGAAAGAGGTCAGCAAATAAACGTTATAAAATAGGTATTAAAACTAAAGTATAAAGTACTACTGTTGCACGTGACTTCGTCCACGTATAATTTTACAAAATTTATATTACTCGCTGATAATATAGCTTCCCAACAGTAAAAGAATTTTTCAAATCGGTCCTGTATCTACTTTTGGAGCACATTCAATGCAAACAAACAGACAATCAAATCTTTCCTCTTTATAATATTAGTATAGATAAATAATTGTAAAATTCAAAAATAAATTTTCGTTTTTAATTTTTTCAAATTAAATTTTATTTATGATTGTAAATTAGTTTAAAATCAGAAAAATATTCTATCTGATTAAGAGATCGTAAAATCTTTGTCTTCTCTCAAAATGGATAAAATAATATTCAAAATGGACACGACGCGTTCTACTGCCTATATAATTTTTTCTATAAAATTGTTAATAACAACGTTATAAATAATAAACTCGAGTGAAAAACATGTCAGTATATCATATGAAACTATTCTTCACACAATAGCGCAGTTGGTTTTCTTCTAAGACTTTTTACATGTCAAAACCTAGGTAGCTTGGCGTAATAACCAGACAAACTGCCCAAATGCCTGAAAAACGCAGTGTACGCTGCCAATACACCAGTAATACAATGTGATAACCGATAAAAGTAGTAATTAATTACATTGGAACAAATTAGTACCTACCTAAATAAAAAAAATGGGCCTTTATGTTTTACGTGAATACGTGAACGTTACGTACGAGTAATATTTTCTATGAGCGTTTATTATATGTATATAACGTATTCAAATATACCAAACAAAAAATATATTATAACAAATAAATTCTTTATCTACTTATCCACGAGTGGTGTAATAAAAGTTTCGTTGTAGATGATGATATTTTGGTACACTTTTTTGTAAATTATAAAATACTAATACTTAACAATGTACAATGTACCAAATAAACATTTTTTTTCTTTCTTATGTATATGTAGATACAGCAAACTGCTGTATTTTTTTCTATAAGTTTTCTAAATTACCACCCACTGGAAGCTTTAAAAAAGTATTCACGTCAAAAAGGCGCAAATGAAACAATATGTAGTGACTAATTATTCAAACAGTGGTTTATGAGAGGTTATGAAATGAATCTCGCGAGAGGAAGTTGTCGATGGAGTGTATACGGGCAGGACGTAGCTCTCAGGTTTGAATAAGATAGCTGTGGCAGCAGCCATTGTGCTCTGTTCCGCCTGTCGATCGCGCTTCGGGGGGCAACCTAGGGGAGGCCCCGGGCCACGCGACTCGTACCCACTATTTGTAATAATTTGTTACCCTCGTCTTGAACGATCTAACTGATATGCCACTACTTTTCCTCTCTAAATATCGATGTTTATTGAATGAATTCTTTTTTTAATAGTACCTAATTTTTAATAGTACGCTAATTTTTTTTAAAAAAAAACCTTCTTTTATATTTAAAAAGCAATAGACATGGTTTAGTCTCGCGAAAATTCAAGAATAGTTAGACCGGTTTTCACACTTTTCACAATAAATAAATAAATTAAAAAATTGGTCCAGCCGTTCTCGAGTCATAAATGGTGTAAATAACACGACGATGATTTATTTATTAAATTATCTATTGTTCTGCAAATGAATTCCCTGACTATAATTTTTATACTTTTTAGACATTTTTTTTTTGTTACGAACGATTAAAAAAATTAATCAAAACATAAACACTTAATCATAGTGTTAGAAAACGTTGTAATAAATTAATTAACAGTTTCGTTTGAATACTTCTTTTAAGTTAAACAATGAAATAAGTTGTTTTTTTATACAAAAATTTATTGTTATTTGCATAAGTTCGCAAACTATAGTCACTAGATTCTGAACTATACGGCGTAGGAGACATCGCGAGGCTTTATTAAAATTTCCCGTCAATGTTCGACTCCCAGGCGTAGCAATTTAATAATGCATACCATAAAATTGTTTCTCGAGAGCGGCTCCACGCCTCGGCCTCATTAACATCACAGATTTTATATTTCCTATCTGATTATTATAACGGTATAAGCAGGAGTAATTACATTAATGCATAGGTACTAACGCGTTTGCCAAATTCATTTACAAAATAACTTAATAAAAATTCTAAATAAATATCCGTTAAGAAAGGATTTTTGAAAATTTAAACACTGTGCGAACTTCTATTATAATAAACCAATGCTTGATATTATTGTAATATTAATGACAGTGTTTTGTTAAGAAAATTAAAAGATTTTCATTTTGGATTTTGCAAAATTGCATGACGAGATTAATCTCGGTAAAATATGGCAAACGTCCAATAGTCAAGAACATGTCAAGAACACTATTGGGCAAGCAAGCAAGCAAATAATGCAGGTGTTATTACAAAATCATATTCAAGTAATATTCTCTTTATAGTTATTATCATCAATACTTCAATACTAATAATAAATAAGTGTAGGTATTGTATGTATGTATGTATGTATGTTCCTCCATAACTCTTAAACGAATTAACTGATTTTCATGAAACTTAATAGATAAACATTTAGACGTACGGGACATAGGATAGGCAACTTTTTCTTTTTCAACGCAGACGAAGTCGCGGGCGATAGCTAGTAAGTATTTATTACGTTAACTATAAACTATTTTTGGTCACATCTCCGGCCCTCCTGTGGGTTGAAATCAGTACAATATTCAACGGGAAAGTGGTCAAGGGTCGATCTAGGTAAGCATTCCGTCGGTTGGGTAAGTGACGATGGTAAATTGTTTATGTGGGAGAGAGTCGGCACCTGGTCGGCACACATCAAATATGCAGTACAGTTCTCGCTTGCCCGCTTATCCCATCCACTAACTCACTAACTCCAACGGAACTTTGGATGTTCGACTGTCAGCTTGACAGATGACAATGACGGCTACACCGGCTGACACAGATACTGCCGTATCGCAAACTATTTTCTTGGAAATCTGTGTCAAAGTTTAAAAATAAAATTCGTCGGAAGAATGGAACTTGAAATTCTATTTGTTTCATCTCAAGATTGGAACGACAGGCTGTGTTACTTTATAGACAAATGTCAGAAATAGGTTTTAAACATAAGAGATTTAAATGTTTTCATATGACAGTTAGAAAAACGATATCTCCCAAAAATATAACCATAATGAAATAGTTGCACTGAATAACTTATTTGTAGGCTGAGTTCAATCTATGTAACTATTTAAAAAAGAAAGACATTTCTTATTTTATTTGTATAAAATTTGTAATTAATATCTCTTTGATTTTAGGTACCAATTGTTACTAACCATTGAAAAGATGGCGTTTACGCAATTTTTTAAATTGTATTTTTTTGTTATATTTCGAATTTTTTTTTTTACAGAAAACAGAAAAATTCAATATGAAACGCAAAAAATTACGCATTTGCGGACCTAAAGTAGTATATCAAATTACTGGCCCAAAAGTTTCAGTAATCCGTTCGTTTCGTTTAGTTCAGCTTTTCTGGATAAAAGGTACCTTATTTAGTGTAGATACTGCCGGGCAAAACCATTAATATAAATCGGATACTTAAATTAATGACGAAGCATTTTGTTAAAAAAATTTAAAGATTTTCATTTTGGATTTTGTAAAATTGCATGAGGAGATTTATCTGAGCAAAAAATGGCGAACGTCCAATAGTCAAAAGCGCTACTGGGAAAGCGACCACCTGCATTATTACAAATTCATATTCAAGAAATAAACATTCTTTTTATATATTTTTTATTTAATAATTGTGACCTATATTATTTAATAGTTACTTTTCTCTGATAACCCTTTGGGAAGCCAAAGGGTAGTAAAGAGTTATTCGGTTAAATTGAGATAAAACGATTATTCAGATATTGTAGTGCAATTAAACCCCTCACTGCATGCCGCTCATAAAAGCCGACGTCCGCATCAAACACTTGCCCAATGCCCATAACCATCGTTAAATTATTGCAACCAAATTGGCCGGTAGCGAAACTATAGTTTCGTAATTAGTTACGATGGAAACATAAAAAAATTTTGGTTAATTTCAATACACAAGTGAACCTATTTGTAAGAACAAGTTCGGCATGTCACTTTTAGTTAACTTAAAGCTTTAGGCTTTTTTTAGGCTCGAGATATATATTTATGATAGGTAAGGTGATATTAGACATTTTGAAAAAATTAATAGTAAGTTTTGTTTTGTAATAATTTTTATTTTATTTTATTTAGTACTGGCTGATGCTCGCTAATACGTCCGCGTTGAAAAATAAAAAAAGATATAACGCCTGACATACATTGACGCCTGAATTCCGAATTCCGTGGAATAATTTAGCCCATGTCCTACCTGAAAATCTATTCTAACTATTGAAAGATTTTTTAAATCCTATTATATTACATACATACAAACTTTACCTCTTTATAATATTAGTATAGAAAATTCTAATGTAATGATAAATTCTCGTTTATATCAGGTCTTAGAAAAATCAGAAGTATTATCAGATTCTAAATCGTAGTTACTAGAACGTGCACACTAAGGTGGTTGTCAGTTCGTATTAGATTGCCTGGTTGAACTTCTGAGTGATAACACTGCAGTACCAATAGAGGGCAGCCGGGTTGTTGCGGTTTACCGCATACAACGTCCGCACCTTGCTAACTAACAATGTAACAAAATAAATAAATAAAAATATGTTTTATTATGTTCAACTTTAGGCAGTTTACGGGCAGGTATATTTTTTTATTTATCTAAAACTAGTAGGTACCATGTTTTATCGTTCAACATTTAGATGAATACCTATATCAGCATATTGTAAAACCCCCCCAGACATTCTATTGAGCTCAAACACATATATCTACTGTATATTACTGAGGAGTTGGGTGTCCCGCAGACCACTTGGTGCTGCAGTATAAGATCAAGGTTGTCATGAAATACCACCGAAGTATCAGTATACCAAATTTCACATCATTCGAACCTGTCGAATAGGAAATGGGATGATGATCTTCACAGCAGGTGATGCCGCAAGTCACACAGCTAGCAAATTACAATATACTTATATTATTCTTTATTCTTTATAATTATATAAAGCTGACAACAGTTAGTTCTTTATATAAAAACTTACACAATTGTAGAGTAAGTTTAAGTAATAGGTATTTTTTATAACAGTAAAATCAAGTGAGTCATAGGTATAAACGCGACCTCAATCATATCAATATTATTTCTTGGTTTATGACTACAAATAAAATACAAAACTGTAAAATAGATAATGAAAATGCTGAAACGCATCGTACGGATTCTAATAAAAGTTCAAATTCTGCAGAGGAAGTAAGGAAACAAAGAAAGACAATTCTAAAGGCGACATCGTAATATCTTATTTGTTATTATATATGTTTTTAAGCAATCTAACTGGTATTGTTTTTTTTTAATTATTATTAGAGATGGGTTTGCTCTTGGCCAACAACCAGCTATGTAGCAAGAATGAGGCCCATGATGGAGCGAGCTCACCCAGAAATATAATGTTAATATAATGTTACCCAGTTAATATAATGTCACCCAAAAATGCGGTTAAATGACTGTAACAAGGTATTAAAAATTATAAACTAACCCCCTACTTGAGCCCAAACACGCTATATCTGCTGTAAGGTACTAAGGAGTTGGGTGTCCCGCAGACTGCTTGATGCTGCAGCATCCGGTCAAGGTTACCATGTCATGGAAATACCACCGAAGTAACAGTATACCAATTTTCACATCAATCGAACATGTGGAAGTTAGTAAAACTCTTTCGTCAGTTAAGAAATAGGCTGATGATCTTCAAACGTCTGAACAGATCTCTTCATAAATTATAGCTAAGAACCATCCTGATCATGTCAGCTTTCATACAAAAATCGGATCAAAATCGGTCGATCAAAACCGTGTGTAGAGACATACATACAGACACACACATCAAACTTATAACACCTCGTTGTTGCGTCGGTTGTTAAAAATAGTTAATTGGGATTAATCTGGATTAATATACCTAATCGTCATACAAGCGCGGATAAGAAAACATTAGACGAGGTATGTACACGTCATGAGAACTGCCTAACATACATGAATATTATAAGTACTGAGTAGCCAAAACTCACGTTCGCAAGGACGCAGCCTCCGCGTCCTTCACTCGTACAGATAAATCAATCGAACCCAATCCCATTGAAAATACAGTTGCTAATGGCGCTCGACATTTTCACCAATAAACCGGTGGTGAGCTTGTTTAGACGTAGTTAGTGAAAATTGCCTTTTAGTGCTGGGGGTTTAAAGTTGACGTTATGCGAGCAACGTGTGGTGTGTGCGGGGTGAACGGGGGTGAGGGGTGGAGGGTTTCAGGGGTGAAAGGGGGGAGGGGATGAAAGGCAGGTCATCGCCCCCGTCCCCCGCCCCGCGCTCTCCAGACACGAGCTGACGGGGGCGGGAGATCGTCGAACGAGGCGGCTCACTCGTATGTCGTCGATTCGGCAAAGTATTTATTAAGAAATACACTATTATACTATTTTCCATATAGAAAGGGTGCGGTGACGTTTGGCATTTGAAGTTATGTACTCAAATTTGACTCAAATAGAGAAGTAGCGCCGATGAAATCGTAAAATTAAAAATTGTTTTTGTTTATTTATCAACTAGCGATCCGCTCCCGGATTCTGAAATCCTTACATATTATAAAACAGTCCTCCGCCGCGTCTGTCTGTCTGTTCGCGATAAACTCAAAAACCACTGCACCGATTTTCAAGCGGTTTTCACCAATGGATAGTGGTTCTCGAGGAAGGTTTTAGTATATAATTTACAGTTACGCGGGCGAAGTTGCGGGTAGCAGCTAGTCATATATAAAAGCCTCCCTTGTTTGACGATTTTTCAATTGATGATGTTTCAATTTGAATTTATTCATTGGGTTTTCTTTGCGATTTACATGACAATGTTTGTTAAAAATTCTTGTGATATTAAAATCAAGTAAGTAGGGTAATAAAGAGAACCGTCTTAAGATTTCTTCATCATCCTTGGCCTTGGTATCAGGATACTTTCTTTGTTATATTTGTGATAGAAAAATGTCAGGCGGTCTGCATAATAATAATTGTACTAAAAAGGAGGTCAAAGCAGTACAGGAAAGAATCCGAATAAATCCTGTCCGGGACAAAAAGATAGGACTAGCTGCCCGTAAGAGACGTACTTGTCCTTCTTTAACCGTTATTTTAATAATGAATAAATGTTGTGGGACAATCGAAACAACTTCTTAGACGAAAAGCAATGAGAAGTCATACAAAATTTGTATACCTACTAACGAAACATACAAACTTTACCTCTTTATAATATTAGTATACCTAGATATCAGATACCCTCGTTGCAATAACATATTATCTAATAGAAAAAACTATATATAAGAAGCATAAGATTTTCTTTCGTAATAGATGACTTAATAATATTAATATATAATGCGAATGTTTGTATGTTTGCATATTTAGGTGTTTGTACCTTGATAACGAAAACAGGGCTGATATTATGATGAATAATGAAAAAAATCGAATTTGGATGAAATTTGCAAACATGTGCTATCCATATAAGTTTATTATCTGAATATCACACAGGATATTTTATATACCGTCTTTACAGCGATAAAAATGTCAGGCGTTATAATTCTTAAATTTTGAGTTCATTTTTCAACGTGTACGATGTCGTGGACAACTAGTAATTCATACAGTTGTTTCTTTTTTAATTAAGTAATAAATAGTAGTTTTGTGTTATAAAACATTTTAAGAATTGTACTAAGACCTCGTAACGGGATTGTGTCATGGACGATCTTTTCATTTCGCAGCCTGCCTGCGCATTAAGTCTGATTACTGGCACTCTTAAAGAAGCAGGCAGCTTCAATTATCTTTTTGTGTAGCGTTAACTCGCCCGCCGTTTCACAGGCATTATGTAACTCTATAGAAAACTATGTAAGTATATAATACAAGTCACATGGTACGACAAGATCTTCATTTCTGAAGTTTTAATTACACTAGCGTCCCGCCCTCGGCTTGACATTGCATTTTTTGAAAATATAAACACAAACCTTCCTTCTTTTTTGCTGTTAACATTAGTGAATACGGTATCAAAATCTGTTGGGTGGTTAAAAAGAAGTTAGCGGAGAAATAGATAGGGGCGAACAGCAAATTCATTTATGTATTTATTTCTTTTTTTGTTTTTAATTTTTATTACAATGTAATTGTACTTATAAAAACAATAAATATTATTTAAAAAAAAAAAAACTAAAAACTAGTATACCGCAGATAACGAGACAAGCCCCAAGCTACCGGTGGTTAGGGCTCTATAGTGAGGAACCTCCTGACAATACGCTCCGTGTCAAGAAGTACCGCCTTCTGTATATGTCCCTTGACCCAGCCATATATAGTGAGAGCCTCTTGAGGTGTTGGTCGAGGCTCTTCGCTATCAGACCATTCGCCGAGACCTTGAATGTTGAATCGACATCCCACATGGCGGTCACCTCGTAAACCATTATTAACAAACCATATTAAACGATTCTTCCCAATAGGCTTCAACCGCTTAAATATAATTTCGTAGAAATCGTAGAACAGGTAGGCAAATCAAATAAGGAATCAAAGAGTACCTATTAGGAAGCTGTGTTCAAATTGTCGCAATAAATCGTAATAGACAGACAGACAAACAGACATAGTTACTTTTATATTTATAATATTAGTATGGATTTTAAAAGTTGCAAATTTAATTTGAATATTATTTGCAAAATGCTTACTCAGATATTTCAACACGAGAATTCGGGGACGTTGTATGCAGTTAGTGGATCGATGTAAACATAATTATGTAGAAAAGCAGCAAGTGGAGTGTAGAGGCGCTCACCATCGGTGCTCTCGCGAAGACTGGGCACTTTCGACCCGTGGCCTGTAGTCCGTCGCCACCCGCACCACTCTACCGGGTTTTTGGGTCAAGCGGATTGTAACCGGTGTTGCTGCATTCAGGAGCTATTTGGGTACGGTCCCAGTGATCGCGTTGCGCATTTACCCTTTACAATTTTAACATTGCCTAACATACTTTAGTATTTGATGAGCACGTTATATGAGTGGTTAGAGTGCTTGTACTAACGCTCAGTTAGGGGAACTCTGTCTTTACACTAGAGACAGTGACCACCCCTTTACAGAAAAACGTGAATAACAGTATATGTGCTGTTGAGTTTCAGTGAGTGAGTAAAGAATGCAGAGCCCATTTCCCTAAACCTTCCTCGATCCCACTGTAGTCGGCAGCGCACTTGCAGCACCTGTGGCGTTGCTTGCGTTATAAACGACGGTAGCCACCTGCCATTAAGTGAACCGTCAGCCTGTCTATCCACCTTATCATAGCAAAAAATTAGATAGTACAATTGTTTCAGTGACAATAAAGAAAATCTTTAATTATAATTTTCGATAAATAAATAAAAAAGTAACAATATCTAATTGCTTTCTTCGGGGATATATTCTGCAAGCAATTTTTCACAACCATGTGTACTATTGGCTCTAAGTTATAAATAAGTTAGTAATAAAATAAATATATAGTAAGACATATATGAGAATGGTACCGGTATCAAATTCGCGAAGTTTCTTTAGAGAAAAGACATTTTCCCGGAAATTCACGAGATAAAATTCCCCCTGCTGAAAATTCGAAGAACTAACGTCAATATATAAAACAGTTGACAAGATAAGTGAACTGAAGTGACAGTATTAACAAACAGTATACAGTAGACAGAAGATATTTAATAATAATCATAATATTTATTCGTGAGACAATTCTAATTTAAACAATAAATTATACAATACAAAGACAGACAAACGCTTTTGATTGCATTGTTGATGGCTCCCTGACCAAGCTAAGATTACACGTGTTTTAGAGCTCAGTGACACGGCGGCGCCTTATATAGTAGCTGATAGTCACTTGAAGCCGTGGCAGACTGTTTTCCCATATTAATTTATTTAATATATAAAAACTGAAAAAAGGGATTCTGTACTGACATGCACTAAACATGACTTCATTTACTTAGTTTTTTTCGTTAGTCGACACGCCGTACTTTCGTTATCGCAACGACACAAGCACTACAAAACTAATTAGGAATTTTTCCTCCAGATATTGTTTTCATTTGTTTCTCTAAGTTCCTCAATGAACATAGACACACATAAAATGCTTCAGAAAGTTATCCCGCTATCAATGCGACCCAACAGTTCCCCCGTTTCCAGAATTCACTATAGATGCTCCCTGTAATGTTGTTGGCGCAATATATTTGTAGTGTACATATTAAATTTCCTTTAACATACATTTTAACGTATAATGTATGTCAATACATATTTTAAGCAGTATAAAAATATGTACAGCGAACAGTTGCACATAATTTAACTGTCAATATGTTAGCAGTCAGTTGGAAGAATCCTATTGTTCAGGAAGATTGTGTAACCAAAGTACATAACAGTTATTTATAATATTGTTCATGCCAGTAATATTTTTAGAATGAAATTCTGCGGCTGACACCATATTATTGCAAACTGAACCCAATAATAAGCGTGGGAATAAATAAATAAAAATTGCTGCAAATAAAGTTCAAGAGGGATGATGGATAAAATTTTTCAACCTTCTGACATAAGAAGAACAAAAAGAAGAAGAAGATTTTGATGACGTCATGCAACTTGCAAAAACGATACTTCTATACTAATATTATAAAGCGAAAAGATTTGCATGTTTGTAATAAATAAACTCAAAAACTATTGGATCGATTTTAAAAACTCTTTCCTATATATAATAGAAAGTTACAATATCACAGCGAATAACATTAGACTATGTTTTATAAAATAAAGTTACGCGGACGAAGTCACGTGCATCAGCTAGTTTATAATAAATACGAATGAACATTCGGACGACAGTGAATAAAATACATTTAATTCATTTAAATTTTATTAATTATACTTCTTCCAGTCGTTTATTTAACTTTTGACAGATCACGCACGTGAAGTTTTACAATAATTTTCGGTACAATGTACTACAGAGAATACCGTACTTCATGGACGGGCACCGCCCACTTAGTGATGTGCGATTCGTAATGAATGACCACAGACTATAAAAATAAAAAATATAAAGTTTTGAAATAAACCGATTAAAATAAAACAACTAAAATAGGTACTGTAATACTATCTTTAATTATAAAGAATCATCTGTTTCTTCTCCGTATGAACTAGAATCATTATCTCTCAAGTTCTCAGTAACATTAATTACCAATTCTTGGATAGATGATAAAAATATTAACAACATAAGTGATTTATTTTTATATATGAGATAAAGTAACTTAAACACATGTGAACTTTTATAAAACAATGCAAAATATTGAGCAAAATTAAAATATGAATGTGTTAAATCGATTAAAACTTCTTCATGAATGAAATCGATTGTTAAAAGAAATCGAATCAGATAACGCATCAGGGTATCACTATTTGATTAGTACACGAGTTGTCAAAAGTTAAATAAACGACTGAAACAGGTATAAGTACCTACTATTTACAGCTTTTACCTACCTTTTACCTACCTAATACAGCTTAACACGTCATTCGAACAATTTTACTTGCACTAGTTTAGATAATCATATAAAAAGTAGTAAAACCTATTATCCTAAATCAATACTTATAATAAATCTGTAAGTGTATGTAATGTATGTATTGTATGTTCCTCCATAAATCTTAAACGAAATAACTGATTTTCATGAAACTTGGTAGAAAAACATTTAGACGTACAGGACACAGGATAAGCTACTTTTTTTTCAACGCGGACGAAGTCGCGGGCGCCAGCTAGTCCTTACTAATATTATAAATGTGAATGTGAGTTTGTTTGTTACGCTTTCACGCAAAAACTATCACCACCATCACCATGAAATTTTGCATACACGTTTTCTGGGACACCAGAAAGGACATAGGGTACCTGTTATCGTTCAACGCGGACGAAGTCGCGGTCACCAGCTAGTAATGTTATAAATGCAAAGATTGTTTATTTGTTACGCTTTCATGCCTTTAGTACACGACCGATCATCATCATTAAATTTTGCTTATGCGTTGTCAAGGGTACAGGGAAGGTCATAGGGTATCTTTCACCCTGAGAAAGGACTTTTCGCGAGGGACGCGGACGAAAGTCGCGGGCAAAAGCTGCTTGTCTAGAATTCATTTAAAATTAAAGGGAACAATTCTATATTATACTAGCTGGCGCCCGCGACTTCGTCCGCGTTGAAAACGAAAAAAGACGCCTATCCTGTGTCCTGTACGTCTAAATGTTTATCTAGCAAGTTTCATGAAAATCAGTTAATTCGTTTAAGAATTATGGAGGAACGTACATACATACAATACCTATACACTTACAGATTTATTATTAGTACTGATTGATAAACTTTATTTTTGTGTTGCTCTGTATTTATTATAAATTATTGTATATCAGGTATATGTAGAATAATTACAATATGCTATGGTTTGTACACTCCCTGCAACTTGAATAAGACCACTATATTTTTATTAATTTTTTGAAATGTTTACCAATATAATTTAATTACTATATCACTAAACGTTTCTCTATTTAAGCTGTGTAGATTATTATATTTTGTTGGGCAATAGTTTACATGGTAGCATCTAGAGACGAATTCGTGCATGTTGCAGCGCGCCACTTGAATATGACCACTATTAATTTATTACTGGACAGTTAAAGGAGTGCGAGCGTATGACAATGAGGTGCTTGATATTATCAAAGAAATAAAGAAATAGAGTTAAAACTTAGTTTCAATTAAATATGGGTAAGAAAAAGTGTTTGTCTTCAGAAGAAAGAGAAAAAGTTATAATTTTGCATGAAGAAGGTTATTCAAATAGAGGGATTGCAAAAAGAGTTGGATGGTCGCATCAGGAGGTAAGTCATTTTCTCATAGAACCTGAAAATTATGGTAGACGTTTTAAAGAACGAACAAAATTTGTCACTACAGTAATGGAACGTCGAGCGATATTGTGTGAAGCATCTAATTCAACTTTGACAACTAGACAAATAGCACATAATGTTGGAACTAAAGCCTCATTAAGAACAATACAGAAGATATTACAACAATGCCCACATTTAAAACGCCTGAAGATTAAACGTAAACCGGCTTTAAAACAGTTTCATATAAGTGAGTGACTTAGATTTGCGCGAGAAAAAATGCACTGGAAGACTGAGTGGTTTAAAGTAATTTTTAATGACGAAAAAAATTTTACCTTGATGGGTCTGATGTCTTCTCTTATTATTTTTACAACTTACGAAAAATTAATTGATTTTGTCTCGACGACAGTAAAGATATTGGTTCGGTAATGGTATGGGGAGCTGTTTCATATAAAGGTACGATTGGCTTAATTTTTTTAAAAGGCAGACAGAACTCTCAAAAATATATAGAACTATTGGAAAAAGAAAAAGAAAGCTTATCAAGATCAATGGTGGTCAAGATTTTATTTTCCAACGTGATAATGCCAGTATTCATTCAGCGCACGCTGTCCAGACATGGTGCCAACAACATCATGTGAATGTTCTGCAATGGCCACCAAATTCACCAGACCTAAATATCATGGAAAACGTTTGGGGATGGCTTTCCTGTCAATTATATGAAATTTCACGGCAGTTCACTACTTCAGAAGAGTTACAGAAAACGTTGTAGCAAACTTGGAATAAAATCTCCGTTAAATACTTAAAAACTCTGTATAATTCAATGCCTTTCATAATATTTGAATTGATTCGAAATAATGGTAGAAATACTAGTTACTTAATCAATAAATTTAATTTTAATTTGCAAAAATATGAGTGTTTTATTTTATGGTCGTATTCAAGAGGCGCGCTGGAACATGCACGAACTTGTCTCTAGATGTAACTATGCAAACTATTGCTCAATAAAATACAGTAATCTACACAACGTACAAAAAGAAACGTTTAGTTATACAGTGATGAAATTATATTCATAAACATTTCAAAAAATTAGTAAAAATATACTGGTCTTATTCAAGTTGCGGGGAGTGTATTTGTTGCTACGTATTTGTTATAATACGAGCATTAATATTAGTTAAGTTCGTTGTAAAATAAAAGACTGAGGGCCTCTTTCACGAACTAAAATTAAAGTGTTAATTAGTTACTTTTAGAAATCATTTTCTGTTTTATTGAATTATGCACTCGGTTTACTGCATCATTCGATAGGCGATTTTTTTTTATTATTTTCTATTTAATGTTTGTGACGTTTACCGTACAAACAAAGGTATATCAGCGAAATTATTCACGGTGACAGGTGACTTTAAGTGACGGTTTAGCCTATGACGTTGGTGAAAGAGGCGCTTAATAAAATTCAGTTTTACTAATGTGTATAGTAATGGTTGTTTATTAAGTGATTATTTGTTTTTTTTTTTTTAAGTTTTTTGTGTAATATTTTACTTGCAGGACGCACTGCGTTTTATAATCAGAACTAGCTGGTGCCCGCGACTTCGTCCGCTTTGAACAATCCTTACATATTATAAAACTAAGTCCTCCGCCGCGTCTGTCTGTCTGTCTGTGTGTCTGTTTGCGATAAACTCAAAAACTACAGCACCGATTTTCATGCTGTTTTTACCAATGGATAGAGTGGTTCTCGAGGAAGGTTTTAGTATATAATTTACAGTTACGCGGGCGAAGTCGCGGACAGCAGCTAGTAAAAAATAAAAAAAAGCAATATAACTCTTGCCCTCTAGTTGCTATAACACTTTAAACAAGCGTTAGTTTTTTTTAATTTATTTGAAATGATCCCTTGGGACAGTACTTTTTTTCTGGATAAAAGATACCCTATTTACCTTTCTCGTAAACCCGGACAACATGTATGAAAAATTTCATGACGATCGATTGAGTTGATTGATTGAGATGAAGCTGACTGACTGACTGACGGACTGACTGACCATCTGACGTCAATAATGTGTATGGCTTTGCTTTTGTTTATAGGCTACGATTGTTATTTACCACCAACCAAAACACTTCTTTCAGAGGGTGCTTACTGCTGGCTTAATAACTATATGCATATACCGACCACTGTTTTGCTAACTAACCGGTTACCGATTAAAATTATTGAAGAGAAATTTTATTGTTTTAGATTTTGATAATGAAATTGCATCTATTGTATCAGCTGTTCATTCTATTTTTATGTGCGTTCAAAGTGAGGTTAACTGGAAATCAATATGTGGTGACAGAGCGTCGCGTCGGACTGCGCCCGTCCCTCATTATTCCGCGGAGGGCCTCACCGAGCGATCGACATGTCGAAAGGTGGCTTTTATGGATTTCGACTTTTCGAGTTGTTTGACGAGTAATCCGGCAACGTCACCCGCCATTGTCGGAGAACTCGAGAGAACTTCACTGTTATTACGCTACGCGAGAGCCTCGCTCGCTTATGTAGTATTTTTTTTTTTTAAAACGTGTTGAATAATTTATTCACGCCGGCGTGCTTGCCAGTGAAACCTTTAAAACCTTTTCACTTTTTTTAAATTCTCTTTAAAATATTAAAAAATATATTTCCGCGTTTTGCACGTTGCGAAACTTTTTTTTGTAGAATGAGGAGAAAAGTGACAGAGATGTTGGAGTAAAACTGGAAATGAAACTATTGTCTTCTTTTTTTACGTTAAGCTCAACAGACAGGCCTAGGGTCCACTTGATGGTTAAGCCGTTTCTAGGGTTAACGTGCACAAATGCACAGACAAACAGACAAAAATTATAAAACAATTTTTTTGACCTCGGTAACATCGGTACGTGTATCTACAAGTTATTATTTTTTCAACTGACACGGCTCGTTTACGATTTTATTATATGTATTAGATTAAATTAGATTAGATTAGAGATACCCGACCCGTCTTCGCAAGGAGGTTAAATTTTCAAAATAATTTCTTAACGGATGCTGCTTACGTTACAAAATGAATCTATGTATGTTCCAACTTTAGTTTTCTAGACTTAGTAGTTTTGGCTGTGCGTTAATAGTCAGTCATATAAGAACAAAAGAGTACCTATAGATAAAAGCAGATAAAAGTCGACTATTAAGTCGACAAACTGGCTGACGGTCCATTGGTGTACATATCGTATAGCCTCAAAACAAACCTTTTCGCATTCAAAAGCCCCATAAGACTAGAAAAGTATATGGCCCATTAACATGTTAATTAAACAAGCGATGCAATAAGAGGCCTCGTACCGAAATTTCTCAGAGGCTCGTGCGATCATCTAAATATCTAATTGTAATGTTATTTGCATTTTTAAATTGTTCGCTCCATTGAGAGGAATTTCTCGTTAACTCGGTTAGAACGCCGTTGGCTTGCCGCTAATCACTATTGTACCTAACAAAATAAATTACAATTTCCTCGTGCGATTCGTGTATAACAAGAAAAGTGTGTAAATCGAATGAATGACGATAATTTCCTATTGAATACGGGTACGTACCTACAATTTATAAACAAATAACAGGGAAGTTGGTGCCGAAAATAAGACTTCAAAACAAAATTAATGGGCCAAATTTAGTTGTTGGTTGCAGAATTGAATGTGTTTTATTTGTAAGTAGTCAAAACACGATATAAAATCTTTGCTTATATGTACATATAAACTGTATTTATTTATTTAAATATTTATTTATTTATTTATACAAGGCCCCCAACGAGGCAGACATCTAACTTTAACACACTGTTCAAAATAATTATCACAAGGCGGATGCCGCCGCAATTATAGGAAGCTGAGCATGCACCAATACAAGCTCCAAGCAACATCCTATGTACTACCTAAATCTAATCTAATTTACCCCAGACATTATGGTGTTATGTACCCCAGACGAGCACATTAAATACAAATGATTCTAATTCATGTTGAAAGAGGGAAAATTTTCGCCACGATAAAGCCTTGGCTACAGGTGAAAGAATTTTGGGAGGCTTTTTTTTATCTATTATTATTTTTTTGGGACATGTGCCTTGGTATCTTTCATCCAGAAAAAAGTCCTGTCCGAAATATAAAAAAAGTGTAACGACGCCACAGTCGTCACAGCAATAAAGATGTCGAGCGTTATATTAGGTACTCACTATAGCTGGTGCTTGCGATTTCATCCGCGTTCAAAATGTTATATAGCCTAAAGCCTTCCTCGATAAATCCTATCTAACAAAAAGAATTTTTAAATTCAAACCAGTAGTTCCTGAGATTAGCGCGTACAACCAAACAAATAAACAAACTCTTCAACTGTAAGTATATACATATTGGTATAGATAGATACTCGTATATTTATATTTTCTCATGTGTTATTTTTTTTTATTTTTAAACGCAGACGAATTTGCGGGCATCAGCTAATAGGTACTAGCATAATATTAAAGTCTTACTAAACTAAATCTAATTATATTTTAAAATTTCTTTGTAATTCTTTTAAATTATCAATAATTTTTTGTAGAATCATTTCTCTTAAACTGAGAACAGAAAAATCTGGATCAAAAATGGGCCATACGTTTGGGAGCTACGATTCCACAGACAGACCTCGTTTTTGCGTCGGGCATCGAGGGATAAAACACCACTCATTTCACAACACTAATTGACTATCAGGCGGAACAATACACGGAAAAGAAACTTTGAAAACATCCATTTTAAAACTTGAATGCAGTGATAAGAGAATGGAAATGTAATTAAAAAGTTAGAAGATTAAATTGTTTGTCGAACGAGTGTACTTAGCAGTGAGCTTTTAACAGTGATTAAGTAAATACTTTAATCATTTAGTAGACAATAGACAATCTATTTATAGGAATTCTTACTCAGTGTATGTAACTCAGTATAAGAAGGTAAATAAAAAAAAGAATTTTCTTCGTTGCACGCATCACAAAGACACAAACATATTATAAAAACCACAAGATAGAAATAAATAAAAAACAGATGTCCTCGCGACAGTGAATCGGATACTGACTCAGCATTGTGCTGAGATGCTGGACAAGCACCTGCAGCGCAGATTTACAGCCAGCACCGTTTGTGTTACAACATATTTTATACAAATAATAGAAATAAAAAAAAGAACACGTCATCATTCAAACAAAAAAACGGATAAAATCGATCCATTCGTTTGGAAGCAGCTTTTCCACACACAGACACACAACTTTAACACCCCGTATATGCGTCGGACGTCGTGGGTTATATAAAAAGAAGATAAATTCAAGTAGGGCTACAGGTCCTAACTTAATTATGCACCCTTAAAGTAATGTGAAAATTTTATTATGTCAGTCGTTAACTTCCAAACACTGCATTCTGCAGTCATAAACTGGACCTTCCCTTTGTCACCATTAACTGGCCCCTTTCACAATGAAATAATAGCACGTGTGCTGTTCTTTTTATTTTCGTAAATAAGGAATGGCAAGGCCTATTTCCTCCTGACCACCTTGTAAACCCCATGTGGGTTTTACATTTGTGTTTGATGACATAAGCTTGCCATGACTATTTTGAATGCTACTCTTTTGAACAAATAAAATTTAGTAGCAGATTGTTGTAAGCTTTAATAACGGATTGAATTTTTTTTATTCATCTTTTAAATTGTCGATGCTCGACGAAAAAGAATTGTGTTATAAGTTTGACCTGTCTGTCTGTGTCACCGTAGCTCCCAAAAGGATGGACCGATTTTGATCAGGTTTTTTTTTGTTTGAAAACTGACCTGATCGAGCTGGGTTTTAGCTATAATAATTTATGATAATATTTTCAGGCGTTTGAAGATATACAGCCCAATTTCCTAATTGATGATGGAATTTCACTACAACAGGTTCGATTGATTTGAAATTTGGTATACCTATTGTTACTTCTTCGTACTTGGTACCTTCTTCGTTTATAGCTTTTTCAATTAGTGAAAACCGCATCAAAATCCGTTGCGTTGTTAAAGAGGAATTAGCGGATATACAGATAGACAGACGGAGAAAGCAACTTTAAACTATGTAAGGATAATGTAATAGGTATGTATAGATATACATACCTATTACATGTATAGATATACATACCTATTACATTATATGTACCTACATTGAAGTCATATCGCATTTCACTAATATGAATCGTGCGTTACTTCTTCCAGTTTCGCCAAAAACTTTTAATTGACCGCAAGCAACACGAACTAACAAAGCTAATCGTCTTAAAAGCTCTGCTTCGCATGAAAATACGTCGAGGTTGAATTAACATAAAAATTATAAGGTCTCAACTTTTCAAAGTTTCACTCACTCAAAAATCCCAGAAGATGCAAATATGTTAGGGTATGTAAATAGTTAGAAAGAAACTATTTTTTCGTTGTATTTTTTTCGTACCTATCTCTGAATTATATTAATAGTGATTATTATTATAAGCAATATGGATTTGTTATAAAATAAAAACGGATTTAGATTTCAAAAATATCGATTCAACGCTAGTCTCATAATACGTCACAAGCAGACATATTATACTTTCTTAATTCAATATCGATTTACAATAATAAATAAGAAATTTAGAAAAAAAAGTCGCAGTGAAACATTGCAAAAAATATCAAGCACTAACGACCCGCTCCCGGCTTCGTATTGGTGCAATTTTTTCTGAAAATTATATTTAAAAACCTTTCCTCGTTTAACGCTTTTTACATTACTGAAACCACATAAAAATTAAAAATCCGTTTATTAGTTTTTGAGATCATCGCGAGCATCTGAATTTCAGGTAGAACACACGCGGCGGGAGACTTTGTTATATAATATGTTTTATAATACTTATTGTAGAGAGTTTGAAATGATAACAAATAAAACAATATTGGTTTCACACAAACTAAAGGGAGAACATATTAAAATTGCTACAATATAGTACCTACTGGCGAATAGATATCGTCATGAGAAAAGTTGCAACGAGAGACGTGAAGTTTGCGAACGGGCGGTGCGGTGTAAAGGCGGTGCGGCGTGACGGGAGGGAGTGCGGGATATGCGGGACGCGGAGGTCACGGATCAGCTGGGCGGCGGCCATATTGATTCCCCGGCCTCTTTGATCGGCGCCGACTCCACGCACCGCTCCACGGATTAATAGACGAGAACAACTTTTATGATTTCAGCTGAAACGCATCGTCGGTCGACTAGTCAGAGTCACCCCAGGGACACCCTCCGCTATCCCGTCCGATGTACACACAAGTAACTACAAAATTCATTTTAACTCTAGCAAATCTATAACTAAAACGTATAGAATATTAGGACAAAGACTAACCTCAGACCGAACACAATTTTTATCAAATGTAACCTTTTAATTAATGTGCAATTTGGCACAACCAAATTTTGCTAGGTTTTCTGAGATAACCGAACAAATTCAAAATTGGAAGGTTTTTGTGCAAAATATGAAAAAAATTATTCGGATAAAGCTTTAGTACAGAACTTAAGTTAATTTATAAGCTTAAAAACAAATGTAGTTGTCACTGAAACTACATTTGTTTCATACATTTACATTTACAAAGGTCTTTTTGGGCAGTAATTTACTATTTATTTTTTTAGAAAATAGAACTTCTTGTATGAATCTGCCAGATATAAAGTTTTTAAATATAGTCTGCTGAGAAATCATATTGTTTACTTACCATGATTAAGCGCCTCTTTCACCAACGTCAAGTAGGCTAAACCGTCACTTAAAGTCACCCGTCACCGGGAATAATTTAGCTGATATACCTTTGTTTGTACGGTAAAGGTCCCAAACATTAAATAGAAAATAATAATAAAAATTCGCCTATCGAATGATGAAGTAAACCGAGTGCATAATTCAATAAAACAGAATTTGATTTCTTAAAGTAACTAATCAACACTTTACTTGTAGTTGGTGAAAAAGGCATAAGCGCCTAAATATTAAATATAACAATAATGTCATATTTAATAATTATGACATCAATATGAAATATAAGTTTTAAAATAACACTTGCGTTTATTTTGTTAAAAAAAGATTCCCAAAAATAATATAAAATTGAATAAAAGGGAAAACGTTATAAAATTTCATTTCGTTTAATTTACCATGTTTGTTAGAGACATTTGATCTTTATGATTGATCCTATCGAGTGACGATGCCATAAAAGTACAGGATGTATTTTTTTTTTTTTTGTAATTTAGCTGGTTCGATTCCCAGATATTTTAAAAAAGCAAGCAAGCAGCAAGCAAGCAATTAAGCAAGCGTATTTTCAAAAATCTTTGAATGCAGTTTTGTTTCTTTTTAAAAATAAAGGAATGTTTACTTTGTAATTTTACAACTAATTAATCATTAATTTTAATATTATAACTAAATAGATAGCATAAAGATTTTCAGTTCAGTTTTAAAGCGAGTTAAAGAGTTGACTATGAACTAATTCATCGCAAGACAGACTGTCGTAAACGAATTTCAAGTGTTATTCTTTGACAGTGGAGAAGGCGCGCGTGCACGAGTAGCGAGCTGCGAACATGCCACAAAGCATTTCAAGCATATTGTATTATAAAGCACAAGTTGTGAGCTAATATATTTAACATACCATTAATTTTATTCACTTACAAACTATTAGAGGTCAAGGCTGAAATAATGTTTATTACATACTTACACTTTATTTTAAAATTCTTATTACACTTGTTAAATATAAATTAATGTACTTTTTTGTTGTTTTGACATTGGAAATGTCTTTTCGTTTGCTTCAGTATAGGCCCCGATTTCACGAAAAAGTGCGATCCCCTTATATCTCGAAGAGTTGTGAAGATATGATATTCAAAAAAAAGCTCGAAAGACGCGTATTTATGAGAGCTGTAAGGTGCAAAAAGAATTTTTCAAAAAAGTCAAAAACGAAAAAGTTATGGCAGAAATAGTGTAAAAAAAATGTTTTTTTTTCCGAATTTTTGATTTTGGCGCTCGATATTTTGGAAACGAAGAATGATATCAAAAATTTGAAAAATACTCCTCTGTTTTTTCAACAACATATTTTTTCAAATTCCGTAGATTCAATTCAATTCAATTCCAATGTGCTTGATATTCGTGTGAGGCACGAAATCTGTGTATTTTTTTAAAATGTTACCAATTACAATACTGGTAATACTGAAAAGAAAATCTTGTAAAAGTCTAAAATTTTGTTAACACCGCAAAGATATACGAGTATCACAAAGGCATTCATTACTTATGTTCAATTTGAAACAAGTAACATGTAAATAGTAAAGGTAATTAAACGCGAGAGGTTTCTATAAAATAAACCGTCGTTTTCCTATACAATACGACAATTTCATACTTAAACCGCTAATACTAAGTGGCTTCCGGTAGAAACGATTCCTTTCTCGTAATAAAAGTCGCTTTAGATGCCATTGAAGTCAGCAAGCTCATCCGGAGCATCGCTATGTAAGAATCGTATTAGCAAACGTTTGTATTGCCTGTCTAGGAGTCTAGAAAACAAACAGTATTATTAAGAACTGTAACGCGATTAAAATAATAATTCCTTTTTTCGTAGCCATCATTTGCTAATTACCTATTTGAGGCGTGAAATTAAATTTAGAACAATTCAAATTACATCTACCATCACGTGGAGCAACAGCCTGTCTGACATAATAAAAATCTTTACATATAAAAAAAAAATTAAAAACGTTTAAGCCAAAAGCGTTTAAAGGTTTTGTGAAATCCTCTTTTTGCAAAGCAATTTGTCGCTTACACCTCTCTCCCACCGGTGTAAGGAGGAGGGTCGATACGTTGGCAATTAGAGCAACATCACACATGGTTTGTACCAAGTTATTAATTAAAACGCAAAGCAATCACCAACTCAACCTTGACGCTCTCATCACTTTTGTAATTGTTCATTTTCCTTTTGCATCGCAGATGATCGAATAATCATGTACTACAATTTGACATGCTTATATTTTAGTATTAAGAATTACTAATTTTGTTTGCTTTATACCCATAAAGCAAATAAAATAAGTAATTTCACCCGCGTGGCCCCTTGGACATGACAGTGACACAAAATACGTAGAACTACGCACAACATGCGACGGAAGATAGCGCATCTCGCTCAATAAAAATGTTATAAGTGCCAAAAGTATTAAATATTAATTATTCGTAAACTACAATGT
The DNA here is from genome assembly GCA_945859745.1 of Synanthedon formicaeformis. Classification (NCBI taxonomy): domain Eukaryota; kingdom Metazoa; phylum Arthropoda; class Insecta; order Lepidoptera; family Sesiidae; genus Synanthedon; species Synanthedon formicaeformis. The sequence goes on along the minus strand of OX243958.1, from coordinate 5,370,866 downwards.
CAAATGAAAAATTGTTACATAAAGCCTTAGATAATATGTGAACTGAAATTACTGATACACTTTTAGCTTTGTAATGTGTGTCATTTTGAAAATAAAACTAAAATCGATGGAAATGAGAGCTCACTTGGTGATTTTTTTCTATCGAGAAAATTTCACTATATTATGTTTTCTGTTACAGTCGTCACTTTCATTTATAATGTATTTATCTATTTAAAAAAAATAATTAAATTAGACTTTGTTTACTTAGAAAAATTCAAATCTAGGATTGGCTATTTCTCTTTATACCCGCTCTTAAATATTTTTTTATTATATAGTTTACCGAGTATGTTTGTTTTTGAGTTGTTTTTTGAGATCATCAGGAGTTTTTTGAGTTGTCTGTATGTACACACATACATGCATACATACAGACACACATACGCTTTGGTTTATAAATTTATAGATTCACTTTATGTACATGTTATGTAAATATAGTGTTAGGTAACGTTTGCATGTAAAACAATAAGCATTCTGTTAGAGGAGGCTTACGTAAAATGTGTGTACTTGTCACAAATGTGCATAGTGAACTATTGGACAACTGAAACGTGTGTTTCAGTTGCAAAGAGAAGCTTTCAAATCAGAACGTGAACGCGTTGCATACCTACTTAATACGTTGACTATGTTTATAATCTACTAGCTGATGCTGGACTACATAAGTGTGAAAGTTTGTATGTTTGGATATTTGTTACTAAATAACGGAAAAATGGCCGAAGGAATTTGAATGAAATTTGGCACACTGATAGTTTATTGCCTGGATTAACATATAGGATACTATATATTCTGGAAATGTTAGAGTCCCAAGGGATCGTCAAAATATATATAAAATTGTGGCTTCGCCACTGTTGACTATATTCACAGCAATAAAGACGTCAGGCCTTATATCACCTACTTATAAATCCTCTCAGGTATTTTTTTTCAACACAGACGAAGTGGCGGACACCGGCTAGTAGTAATAAATAGTAGCAGTAGAAGTAGTAGTAGTAGTAGCTAGTATAATACCAGTAGTAATGCGGAAGTTTGCAAGTTTGGATTTTTGGAACACCCGCATTCTATTGAGTCCATCAAACACGCTGCATAATGCTGTAAGTTATTAAGGAGTTCCCGCAGACTAGTTGATGCTGCAGCATCAGGTCAAGGTTACCATGGCATGGAAATAGCACCGAAGTAACAGTATACCAAATCTCACATCAATCGAACCTGTGGAAATCAGTAAAATCCCATCGTCAACTAGAAAATGAGCTCATGGTCTTCATAAATTATAGCTAAAAACCGTTTCGATCATGCTACCTTTAAAACAAAAAAAGGATCAAAGTAGAGGACCATCCCTTTGAAAGACACATACACAGACATTCAGACACACACACGTGAAACTAATAACACCCCTCTATTGCGGCGGGCGTTAAAAATAATCCGATTATGAAAATTATTATTGACAAATTATTGACAATAATTATCTAATTGATACTCGTATTACTACATACATTTGAACCCGGGAGTTTGGGGTCCGGCGGGGGTCCGGTCCGCGGTCGATCAGTGTGTGCACTTGGCGGGGCGCCAACACAAACACTAATCGTCTGATGTCGTTACATGATTGCACTGCTTTTTGTTCTAAAGGACACTCGGGTATTAAATTACACTTGCACTGACTTCTTATTGTTAGAAATATGTATGTTACTGTTGAAGTTGTGGTATTATTAATAATTTCCCTTTACAAAGAACTTTTAACAATTAAGATAATATTAAGATTATTTGAAGTATTAGAAATTTCAAATATCTAAACTTAATTAAGTGCCTGCTAAAATGTGCCGCATGCTACGAAGAAAAACCTCTATTTCGTGCCGTTGTGTCGCATGCTACGAAAAAAAACTTTATTTTGTGCCGTTTTGCCGCATGCTACGGAGTAAAGTTTATTCCGTGCCGTTTTGTCGCATGGTACGAAAAATTCTTATTTTGTGCCGCTTTGTCGCATGCTACTATAAAATCCTTATTCTACCCCGTTTTGTAACATGCTACGAAAAAATCCTTATTCTACGCCGTTTTGCAACATGCTACGAAAAAATCCTTATTCTACGCCATTTTGCAACATGCTACGAAATGAAATCTCTCTTCTGTGCTACAGTTACATGTCTACGTATTATAGACACAGGACAGTTTGTTAAGCCAAAAAGGAAAAAAAGTCAACAACTTTTTCTACAAAACAATTATTGATAAAAAATACTTCTCGTTTGGTAAACAGATGAGTTAATGATAACCTTTCATCGTATCTTGTATCATAATGTCTGATTTATTATTATTTCCATATCAGCTCGATATAATGTTTTTGTTGAACTTTAATAACTATGAAGCATTGTCTGATTTTTGCAAATGGCGCGCATCTCAACTCCCTTAATAAATAATCTCGCAGGATGCAACACAATACGCGTCTGGAACCATGTGTATGAACAGCCCAGTTTTAATTAACAATCAAAGCGACGCGGTCCGTCCGTGGCAATATGGAAGCCTTCCAAAGTATTCCACTAAGGTTATGTAATCTCCTCAGCATTAAACGAGGGCTGCACAAAGTAATTTATGCATCACATTAATAATACATGAACAGTTTGTGTAAATGCGTTGACGCATTTCAAACCTTTCGTAGCCCTTCCTCGCCGCGCCCTACCATCAATATCTACCATCAATCAACTACAGATTTTATTGCTCTATTCAACTGATTGGCTAAAGGTCAGCTACGTGTGCTCTATTCGCCTTTAAAAGCCTTTATAAATATCACAATCAGTCTTTTAATATCAATCTTTTAAAAGTGGAAGTCATTTTGTCTGTTCCTGTTGTCAAGGGACAAAGTTTATGCAAAATTTCATGATGATCGGTTGGATAGTTAAGGCGGATAATATTCGCTTATTATTACCTTTTACTGATTGATAGTTTACCATTAGCGATCAGTGGTTCGTCTCACTGAGTTGTGTCCCACAAAAAAAATATCCACTACGTCCAAGATCGTAGCACCGTTTTGTAGTTTGTGAAGAGGTCTTGTACCTCTTCACAAAGGTGTTGATTAGTTACTTTTAGAAATGATTTTCTATTTTATTGAATTATGCACTCGGTTTACTGCATCATTCGATAGGAGTTTTTTTTAATGTTTTTTTTAATGTTTGGGACTTTTACTGTACAAACAAAGGTATATCAGCTCCATTATTCCCGGTTACCGGGGACTTTAAATGACAGTTTGGCCTACTTGACGTTTGTGAAACAGGCGCTTAGAATGATTATGTTGCCGCAGAATAGCGAGAAATAAAACTGAATAAGTAAATAAAGTAAAGTAAATAAGATTTTTAATCAGGGTTTATTTAAAAAAAAACGGAGGCAGTTTTGTAATATTTATATGTTAAATATTTAATTCATAAGTACCACGGGTAAAAATAAATCTCCCGTGGTACTACCAGACAGCATAGTAGTACTACGGGAAAAAAATATGTAGCGACATTCACTCCCTGTATATCCAATTCAGATTGCCTATTTCGTCCCACATTTATTTTATGTATTAAATATCATTTTTAGTACAATTAGCCTAAAATAGTTATGGAAGATTGCTTTTCCTTGATACTAAACTATGCACAAAAACATATAGCACCCTTTCAAACAGAATCTTACTTTTGTCGCTATATTACGTCACACATGACAAGAGACAAATGATATCTCGTGCGGAGCGCGGTACGAAGCCAACGTTAATATTTCAACTGCAACTATCACGAGAACACTAAACTTGAAGAGAGCTGTCACAAAGTTATGTATGCAAACAAGCCCAGAGTGACTCTTTACCTCCGCAACAAGATTCCTTTCATACTCGCCTCTAATTTAAAATGCGACCATGGAAATTAGGCGCACCTAAACTCTCGCCTCACGCTATTATAAGCTCACCTCACTACCGACCGAATTTATACCGCCACTGAGTCGAGTTAGTTTCTGGCTAAGCACAACCATTCCGTGACTTATTTCATTAAACTTATTAGGATTATTTTTGAAGAGAAAACTTCTTTTCTTAAGGCGTTTCTTTTTTGTTTTGGCAAGTTGCTTGTATGGAGAAATTGGAGAATTTGAGGTAAATTCGGACTAAAACAGTAAATCCGGACCGATCGACCTGTCGAACAATCGACACGCGACATATCGCCCCTTCGCAATAAAACTGTACAATTCCCAAAAACTTTCAAAATTGAGTTAATGTGCGGAAACGTTCGGTATCAGCAGTAGTTTTCTCTTAAATTTTGACTAAAGAGCGTAGTTCAACCAACATTCGCTAGAGAGCGCTATGTATAGTTTTAAATTGGCCGAAGTGAGACCTTGTGTCGCGCTACGTAATTTTTAGTTATGATCAAGCGACCGAGCAGTTCACGCGCTGTGTCTCTTCAAAAGTATACCAAAACGAAAATTTTATGCAAAGGTGCTTACCTTTTTCATTAATATTATACAATCTCAAAATAATACACTCTTATTGCTTTAAATATTTTGCAAAATTTGAATCAATTTTCCGTTCAAAATTGTATAATTAGATAATTGTGCAGTTTTTGTGATAGAATAATGAATGCCTAATGTTTTTCATCAAAACTATGTTTTTCAATATTTTATCAAAAAAAGTATTTAAACTCAAAACGATTATTTTTCTAAGCCTTGTTTTGACTACTATGTAGCAAAAAAATATAATAGTTTTAAATTACTTTGTAAGATAGATAACGTACTTAACTAGCCAAAAATTAAAAATAAACATTGAAGAGCTCATTATTATTAAAACTATTACACATTTAAAATATCTTTAAAACGCTCTCCTGTAAAATTAGTAGATTTTGAGATTATACAGTATTCTTGCGAAGAGGCGATATGTGGTGAACGTCTCGCTCAGATAGTGATTTTGTATGAAAATCAACAAATTTTGATTTTGATTTGGACTTTGAGGAACAAAAAAATAACGCGTTATATACCTACCGAACGCTGAGACATCAAACTTTTTTTTAATGTAGGTATATTTTCTATACCTACTTACTATAATATAATAAAGAGAGATTTGTTATTTTTTTTGTATTGAATAAACTCAAAAACAACTGGACCGATTTTAAAAATTCTTTCACCTTTAAAAAGGAACCTTATCAGCGAGTTCAATAGGCTACATTTTTATATAGTTACGCGGATGAAGTCGAATGTACTCGATGAAGGCGCTTATGAAGATGTATTAAGAGTAATAATATGTAATACCAGAAGGTCGTTAATGTAATTGTTGGCTACATAACATAACTAGATAAGTACATTACATAACTTAGTGTTGTTATGTAATTTGTGTTGTTATGTAAGTCTTAGGGACCCATTCCCGTTTTCTAATTTCTTGAAATGTTATTTTCTACCACAACGAAAGTAATCTAAGCGTAATGTAATGAAAATCAGGGGATACATTTTGATGATGTAGCTACATATCTATCATTTATATCCAAAATTTAATTACACCACTCGATAGTTTAAGGATCAAAGAATTCTTTGGTATACATATTATATGGAATATTCGTTATAAAACACGTTATAAAACACGCTATCATCAATCAATATCAATGGAGTAAGTTACTTTGTTTTCAGAGATATCGTGTTTATAGGCTCTATACATGATACTGAAACTAAATTGACGATTTTTAGAAATTTTTTCTGTATGTATGTGTGTATGTATGTATGTTCCTCCATAACTCTTAAACGAATTAACTGATTTTTAATGAAACTTGGTAGATAAACATTTAAACGTACGGGACACAGGATAGGCTACTTTTTTTCTTTTTCAACGCGGACGAATTCGCGGGCGCCAGCTAGTACTAATAATAAATCTGTAAAGGTTGGTCATGGAGTTAAATTACTTTCTTTTCAGAGATATCGTGTTTATAGGCTCTATACATGATACTGAAACTAAATTGACGATTTTTAGAATTTTTTCTGTATGTTTGTCGGTATCTATATATATGTATGTATTGTTCCTCCATAACTCTTAAACGAATTAACTGATTTTCATGAAACTAGGTATATAAACATTTAGACGTATAGGACACAGGATAGGCTACTTTTTTCTTTTTCAACGCGGACGAAGTCGCGGGCGCCAGCTAGTATATTATAAAACACACGGCCGTGTCCACGACATTGCCACACCCCTTTTTTTACTATACATTTTTCGTGGTGCGAACGATTTCACCTCTATTAAAACATATTAGAAAAATGTGAGAGTGAGATATGAGAAGTGTTTATTAGGCTTTGGAAAAATAAATACGAGTAGGTAATCCACATTCGACTTCACTGATACATACTTTTTTTGAAACTGCTTTTACATAACAATTTTTACAAAATATACCTGTCCATTAATATTTATCTCCATACATTACAATATGAAACTTTAAAAGCTAGACTTTATTGACACATAAATCTAGTGATCACTCAATCTAGTGATAGTGATTAATATGATATGAAATTTAATACATATTTAGTGATTATGTATTAAAGTTGTCGAGTGTGCAAATATGGGTCATAAATGCAAGTAGGTCAGAGGGTTGCCTCTCCGCACCGCTCCACTCTGAGAGACGCACCAGCGTCGAGTTGCCAACATTTCTTACCGGGAAAATTTCATTCGCTGTCATCTGTACTCGGCATAGAAAACGGAACGACAATACGCCACAAACAATTCACAAATCCACTCTTATATCACATTTATAACACTTTTTATCCTTAATCTATACATATATAATACGAGTATCGTTTGTCCTGACTGATTATCAACGCAAAGCCAACTGCTAAGTATACCTACAAAGCTACTGAAATTTGGATTAGGTTAATTTTAAACGATCCGCTAAAGAAAGAATTTTTGATAATTACAACTCCGTGTGGAGCCGGGGGCGGGTCGCTAGTATATTGTATGCGTATGTTGGTATTTCGTATTCACAAACAACATTATCCTACTAACACAAATGGGAAAGTTTGTAAGGATATTTCGATGTTGAATGTTGTTACTCTTTCACGCAAAAACGAATTATCGGATTTGGATAAAATTTGGCACCCAGATAGTTCATTACTTTAGTTATCATATGGGATACTTTTTATCCTGAAACAATTTTAGGGTCCTGAAGAATTTAAAAAAAAAAACGAACTACAAGCGCATACGAAGTCGCGGACACACCTAGTCGTCTTTATTATTACATAGTATAATTTAAAAAGTCCCTTTTCACATAAGTCTGCATGGACGCTATTTCCTCTTAAACCACGCAACGGATTTTGATTCAGTTTTCACCATCAGTTAGATAATTATTTAATGATTTTTTTTTTTATATTAAAGCCTAATAAAGTTTTTTCCTGGACAAAGACGGAAGCGAGTCGCTAGTAGGTATGTACGTATGTTGGGAATGCGTATTCACAAACAAAATTATCTAAAATATAAAGAAAATTTGCGGCTAATTTGAGAGCGTTAGTGAAATGTGCAAGATGTACATAATTACATAAGAGCAGATTTTAATGAAGGTTTCGTTGCGTCTGAAACGTCGAAAACAGTAATTCTCCTGCCTTTTGTTCCCTTTGTTTTAAGTTAAAGCGTTACTTGAATCTTTCGGTAAATACGCGTTTTGATAAGTTTAATTTGTAAGTAATTAACTTAATTATTAGTTGCATGCATGCATGTTTTTTTTTGTCATCAAAAAAACAATTAAAAACGTTTAACCACTTGCAATGATTGTTTAAAACATTGGTTTTTTATTTTATACTTTTACTTCTGAAACACTTATAACTTAATCGTATTTTTCGGTAATTGTCGTCATTAATGCTAAAAATTTATGACATTATAATTTTCTCAATGAAGATTTAATTTTGAAAATGTAACTTCACCATTTTACCAAATTTTTCAACTAATTTTAACTTAACTAATTGAAATAAATTTTACATGCACCAAAAACTATAATGGAATTAAAATCACTATATAATTTAACGATTTTTAAATTTAGTTAATAAAATCGTGGTTTAATTATTTTTAAGTGTTTTTATTTCTTATTTTTGTTTATTTATTAGTTAGTTAGATATACTGTACTGTCTTATATTATATTATTAGCTTTAAAATTGTTAAAATTATAAATTAAAAATAAAGTAACAATAAGTCTCAATCAATTTTGGTCGGCTTCTAAAACGTTATATGTAATTACAATATGAGGATTTTTTTATTTATTAACAAATCTATCTTTATTTATCTCCATTTTATCTCTTATTCAGGCTAACGTATTCTCGAACTAAAGCTCTTTATAAGGTTTACTTATAAGGTATTATCCACTGATTATAAGGTACCTTTAAAAACCCTTTTTGATTTTTCCTTTAAAACAGTATAAAACATTTCTGTTTGCCTGTGAATTTTTTTCTAAATTATATATTTAACGGATTTTGATCGTCCAAAAGCTATAACCGTAGAGAAAAGTCAATGTTTTATAATCTGCCTACTTACCAGTGTTACGCTGACTAAGCCTTAAATACCTTGGCCGTTTTAATGTAGATTAAAATTGCCTTTCAGGCAAATGCACTAGTGCGAAGTCAGGGCGGGGCGCCAGTAATTAAAATACCTAATTAATCGTTTTGAACTTAATATTAGGTTGTATTGTGAAGCTTATTAATCCCTAATACCATCTAGTTTTAACGAAAACAGCATTTTAATGTTTATGTAACTGAAAATGTTTTAATTTTTAACATTTTCCAGCCAGTAGCGAATAGTTTACCTACAAACACAGAGACGAACTGTGAATTTACGGATTGATTTTACTCTTACCTACACAAATCTAAGAGAGGAAGCAATAACAAGTACGGATAATACAAAAAGATTGTAGGTGAAATCATTGCGAGTATCAAAGGCGGTAGACGCATGCGCTGTATTTGCGCATGCGCGGCAGCACTTAACCTCAATCCAAGACTTGTTTTTGAATGAACTCCATTCGCAAACCGGCCCGACGTCCACACTTTGCTTTCAGACGATTTTACAACTTAACTAAGTTATCGTCACCTGACTTTCCCTCCTCGCTATCGTGCTTGCTAATAGTACGTGGTTAAATATACCTACTTATTTATTTATTCTTTCATGTTACAATACTTTTTAATTTTAAGTAATTATTACTCGTAATTAGAAATCTGTGAGCTTATATATCTGCTTTTATATCGATACATATTATAAAACATGCTGTGTCCGAAAATTCGTACGCGCGGTTTTCGAAAACGCTTCGTAATTTTGACCACGGTAACATAAGCACAACTTGTAACATTTTTTTTTAAATATTTAGTGTACAGACACGGCTTATGTACCTAACTAAATGACTTTTATATTTATAACTTTAAAAAAAAGTAAGAAACAAACATAACAACGTTCCCACGTGAGATTGGATATTTAAATTTATTAAGAGATTCAATGGAGTTTCAGATCGACTATGGAAATTCCCTATTTCTACTAGCTCTTGATTATTATTATATTATAACAATCAAGAGCTAGTTTTCTAAGCTAGTTTTCTAAGCTAAAAACGTCGTTTTTAAATTGTTTTCTAAGCTAAATCTCGCTAAGGAATTTGTATGCAATAGACTATCTCGTTGTATCAAGAAACACATCAAGAAGTCTATTCGCATGCAATTGCACATTACACACTCTAAAAAATGTGTAAAAATTTTAAATTATTCTAATAATACATCGCACACGGATCTCTTCTTAAAAAAATAATTAATCATAATGTCTAATTATGAAAAAAATATCAAAATATTAATATATACTATATTAAAACATGAAGCGAAAACTTAAGACCCCCTTTTAAGAAAATTGCACAGAAGGAGTTTGAAATTTGGTACACACAAAGTTTATATGGAGAAGGAATGGAGAAAGTTAATATTTTTATGTCATATGTTTGCATTAGAAATACATTAAATTAATTAAAATATACATTACTAGCGGCTTTGTGTACACAAACCTTCCTCATTGCTCTTTCCAATATTGAAAAACTATATCAAAACTAGTTAGCAAGATTTTTCCCTCGTAGAAATTTAAAAAAATCTGGAGCAGCACTTTCACTGATATAAATATATAAATTATGTCCTTTTGTATACTCCCGTCATAGAGTATGCAAAACTTCATTGTAATATTTTTTTATGTTATTAAAGGTGGCACGGCAACCGTCGCCAGTGTGTAAACCAGTGTGCAGGTGTGTAGTAACAAAAAAAAACTCGCTTTGAGTTTATAATTAATATAAGCTCAATATAAATCGAAGAAGCTGCATAATTAAACTGTCCTTGGCTAGCACCGACTTCAAAAATAACTGATTATTAATAGGTATATAAATATCAATAATTTTGTTGATTTTCCTTTAATGCTCTTTTATTTGAAGTTATTAAAATACCTATTATTTTCGACATTTTAGTTTAAATTATTACGTATTTAATACGTATTTATGTAAGTATAGTGAGTTTTTGCTTATTTTTTATAAAAATAATTTTATCTCAGATAATCTTTTTTGTTCGTCTTTTATAATGTTTCGAGTATTGTACACATGTAATTTGTATAAAAGAAATTTAATCGAACACGGCATCGAATAATTGAGAGAGGATAATAATACAAACGAATAACTAAAAGGAAAGGATTTCCGTGTTCAGTTATTCTTATGAAATTCATTCAAGTGTACCTACAATGAATAACTACTGTACAAATCATACCTTTTTTTACCTTCATTTCTTCGTAAGGCAGTTATTGGAACATGTCAGTATTACGGAAATGATACAGCCATATTTATTACCACTTCATACTTCTTCTGCAGAAATATGCAAGTGCGATTTAATATTCAAACATTTTTATTACTATTATTATTATTTACACGATTTTATTTTCCTTCGTAATTATACGAATCAATTTATAAGATTAATGTTATAGAAATTTTCTGTTGTTCACTATTTTCCTATTTCCAGAAGTCCAGTAATAACATTTTATTTATTTATTTAAGGAGAAATACATATAACATTTGTCTGAGATGAAATGAATCTTCTCTGAAATGGTAGAAAGCTTGTAAATATATGATGACGTGTGTCTATTTGATGTCGAATTTCAGTCAAAACAAATATATATCGAATTACTTAATGCAATGATGACACCCTATTCTATCTAAAAGTTTAAACTTATATGTCAATTTGCTTAATCTAAACATAAGTATCTATATTGTTGAAATTCTTGTTGAAATCTCTGCACATTCCATTAAGGGGAGCTCTTCGACCTGAATTAAGTTACTACAAGTTACATTAAGTTCTATTTGATGGGTGCACAGTAACTACCAATAACTATATTCAAATAATTTATCAAAAGAAAATGTGTACTTGAGGCCTACAACAACGTAGCAAACTCTCTCGGCGACATAACCACAAATTGACATGGAAAGGTACAACAAAAGTTTAATATTAAAACACTCTATTTTTAATATAAAATTTAATATTTTTGCTAACGGAAGGCTTCCCTATACCTCAGATTAAATAAGATTTACTATCGCCTATGCAAAAAGAGCAACTTCATAGGTTTGTATTTGTAGCCAGTTTCCTCATCGTATAGAAACAGCTTTCCGAAATTTATTTACTTGTATTGATTGTAATTGACAAATACGATTTTTAATGGCGGAAGAGATCGAAGAAAAATAAAATTTTGGACACATTCTTGTCTAGAATGAGGTTTAGGGTTATTGGAAAACCGTGTTACATTTTCACCCCTCCTTGCAAAAACAATTACGAGAAATATTTACAGTGGCTAAAGTTTTTTAGTGTTTTGATATATTTCTTCGTTATTATATTTCGTTTATTGTATTTAAATAATCACTGTTTTTAATGAGGTTTTTGGATACACAATGCGTTTATATGTGTTTTTAATTTCTAATAAAGTATATTGTGAATTTTCAATAATATGATGCTCGAGATAATATATCCGGTAGCCACTGAGTTTTCACCCGAGTGACTATGAAAATACAATAATAATGAAGTTTTTTGTTACTACTTATAAAAATTTGGCATTCAGACGACAATATAAAAAAAATTGAAAATATCATTTACATCAAACTGTAAAATAAAATTGTGTCTAGGAATTAATATAAATTCCTCATAGGATTTTTTTTCCTGGCCGGGACTATTATGGGATGATTATTTGAAACAAACCAAATGCATGAAATGATAAATTTTCCGCCATAAGAAATATCAAATATAATAAACTTTTATTTCTAATGTTACAACTGCATTGCTTAATTTTACTTAACTGTAAGCATATCATTAGGTTGTAACATCTGAGATAGCTTGAAAGTGTCTGTAATTAAGATATAGGTACACATGTGACGTTACAAATACCTAACCTGTCACAAACACCATCATAAACTGGAATTTATGGGTTTTAGTTGAAAGTTTTCCACGAAGATGTCATTATCTATGATGAAGTCGTGTCTAGAAGAATTTATATAGTCTACAACCAATGACTTCTATATAGGACAAGGCTAACGCTCCTAGTACGTGGCACCGACGCGCCGGTGTCAAAATCGGAAATTGGCACCAATGACGGGTGTTCATTCTGTGCGTAGAAAGATACGAAAATGCCTACTTACCAGTGATATGTACAACCAACCAATGAGAACAGAATACGCCAATAAAAAATAAAAATAAGTATTAAGATGGCAATGAAAACAATTTATTTTTAGTAACTAGATGTGCAAATTAGAGGACCATTTTTTTGTCACTAGTAGTATGGTAAAGGCGCATCCTCTTGTTTAACATATCACTGTCTACACTGTCATTACTTAAACCCTAATCCATACTAACGTTATCAGGTATACGAAAAAGGACAAAGGGTACCTTTCCTTCAGTTCGGTTGCCGAAGGATCATAAAAATCGAACATCTGATCTAACCATAACGGCAATATATTTTGCTATATTGCTGTTATAGTTTGCTCATATATATATTATTTTTTTAACGCGTACGATGTCGCGGGCACCAGCCACTAACTAATGATGCCAATTAGAAAAGATTATTTTGTCTTCTGTACTGTAACTATAATATCAGTTAAAACTCGGATGGAATGCATATCAGATACATTGCATTGTCAATTACGATATCTTACTCGTATGACACGACTATCTAGGAAAAATCATATTGGGAAAGAGTTAGTCGAAAATATTATTTGAAATCGTCACCACAACTTTAATGATTTAGTTAATACTTTAACTGTGAAATTTATTTTGAGTGATACGTGTATGTACAGACAGAAGAGAAAAGCAAAACTTTCCACTCCCTCCTGATACATTAGGAATGCATTCATTTGGAAACACAGTTAATTATATGTGGAAGCTTTTACTGTAGAATCGTTTTGAAACTGCGATAAAGTTAACGGTGTGGAAAACGTTTGAAAGCTCTCAGGTGTTTCCCTTGCAGGTTATGTCTGGTGAACAGGAAATGGTTACAGACACGATGCCATCTACTGAATGCCTTTTTGCCGGTTCGCAGGGTTTCATACGGATGGTTGTATGAAACTTAAAGGTGTTTTTGTCATTTTACAATATCTGTATGTTTGACTGTAGATAGATGAAAATTTTTACATTTTATCCGAGATACATGTGAATAATTGGAAGAGGGTGAATGCAAAAATGCACCGTCATATAGGCAATTTTATGCAAGAGTTATATGTAACTATTTTTCATACATATTACATGTTTATGCTTCTTTCGAGGTTGTATCATCTTAATTATATAATATAGAAATCTATGTTTAGGTTAAAAAACGTGACCTGTTCAAATGGATCGATATACGCATGAAATCGCTTAACCAACGAAACGGGTCACGCGGTGATTTTGTAAAGCGTCCCTTTTCATCGAGGCCTCACCTCTCCATTTCCGCCTACTCCACATCGAGGAAAGAATAATAGTGGAGTGAGGAGCCCACCTAGGCTGGTCGCAGTCGTAGCGAATGATGGTGTAGACCGTTAAGATCGAGGGAAGAAATGTGGAGTGAGAAGTACAACTGGCACTCTTCACGTATGTATGTACGGAGTAGGACTGGTCGCAGTCGTAGCGAACGAGGATGTCGACGGTTGAGATCGAGGGGAGAACAGTGGACTGAGAAGCTCACCTGGCACTCTTCACAAGTATGTACGGAGTAGGACTGGTCGCAGTCGTAGCGAACGAGGATGTCGACGAAGTCGCAGTGCACGCGCGCGACCATGGCGTCGAGACCGAGTAGGTGATACAAGGTGCGCTCGCAGCGCTCGCCCCCGGCTAGCACGTCGGCGCGCGCGCCGCGGTCAAGCGCGGAGGCGGGCGATCGCTCGCAGCAGGCGCGCAGCCGCATGTCGGCGAGGCGGCGCGCGCGTGCACCAGCCGCCAGCGCGCACAGAGGCGATACGTGTTTCGCCGCCAGCACGTCGGCTGCGCCGCCGCCGCCGCACGCCGCGCCCCCGCACTCGCGCTCGCCCGCGCCCTCCTCCTCCAGATCGCACGCGCTCAGCCAGGGGTTGAGGCGCGCGAGCGGACTCACGGCCAGGCCCGCGGCCGCCATCAGCAGCAGCAGCAGCAGCGGCGGCGCTCGCATGGCGGGGGCGGCGCCGCTAGCGGGGGCCGGCCCGCCGGGCGCGGCGCTGCCTCATACCGCATCGCGCATGGCGACCTACTCGCGCGGCCCGGGCCGCGGGGCCGCCGCGCGGGGTGGGCGCGCCGCCATGTCGCTCGCTCGCCGCTCGACTGACTCCCCCCGGGCGCGCATCGATCGCCCCGCGCCCCGCACCCCCCGCACCCTATGCGCGCGTTTTCACCCTCTTCCTACGCCGTTATGTAACCCTGCGCGCGCACCCGAAGACTCCCACCTAACAATATTTCTGCCCTCTTTCGACACGCAAACACAAACACTGCTCTTGAAGACCTGAGCTTTGCAAGGCGACAACGAGTTATCACAATCTGCACGAAGAGGGCGTTACTTTTGCGTAAGCAGTTAATCATATATTGGCTGTTACCATGTTTGTTTAACTCCATCAACCATGTTCTAGAATAAAATTCTAGAACTCTTTTTGTAACTTTGAACTCTTTGTACTTCTACTTGTGTGTCATCTAAAATTTATGGTGATATTTTATTCTACAAGCTGGTACCTGCGACTTCGTCGGCGTTGATAAGTGGAAAATAAAACAGGAGCCAAAAGGCAGAAGTATGATGCTAGAATGCCATGGGATCCTCGACATGGGATCCTAGTGGAGAGGCCCTGATATAACGCCTGACATTTTTATTGCTGTGTCGACTGTGGCGCTCAACTTTTTATATTTTTAGACGATTCTTCGAGAACGTAAAAATTTTCGAAGATAAAAAGTTTCCTGTATGTTAAATGTTAATGCAGGTTACAAACTATCTGTGTGCTAAATTTCATCCAAATCCGTTAAGCCTTTTTTACGTGAAAGATTAACAAAACTTCCATAAAACAGATCTTCACAAACTTTTGCATTTTATAATATTAACTAGCTGCTGCCCACGACTTTGTAACTTATATACTAAAACCTTCCTCGAGAACCACTCTATCCATTGGTGAAAACAGCATGAAAGTGCAGTAGTTTTTGAGTTTATCGCGAACAGACAGACAGACTGACAGACAGACGCGGCGGAGGACTTTGTTTTATAATATGTAAAGATATATCGGTAGGATATCAATAATTTAAAAAAAAAATCTTAATAATCCCAAATTCTAGTTAAATTAGTTTTACGAAATGCAATATAGGTATCAATAGAAAATTCAAATGTATTGAAACATTACATGGTTATTAGTTACACAGTGCTTATACTGTTTACTGCTAATTATAAATTGATTTATGTCAATGTGCGTAACAAACAGGTAGGTATCTAATTTATTGTATCAACATACAATTGTGCATAAGTTCAATAAATTAGCGGAATCTATTTTAAATTATGTGACAAATACCCATTGTACAAATGTTTTAATCTAATAATAAATTTTATATGTTTGTAATGTTAAGAAACTGATTTTAACTAAATGTATTTCAAAGTATGTATCTATATACTTACGGTACTTATAACAAAAAAAAATTCTGTCTGTTCCGGCTTATCTCCGAAACGGCTGGACCGATTTTGACGGGAATTTCACTGGAATATAGCTGGTGTTATAAGGAAAAAGAGTAACATACTTTGATTTTAAAAAACATAAGAAAACACATAAGAAACCAGGCAAAGCCTGTCCTAGGTGGGCCCTTCTAACAGACTGTAGTGAAGCCCAAAAAGAGGGTACCTAAGTAAGACATTTTAACTAAAGAAAAAAACTGGGATGTTTTTAGTCGCAATGCAATTTTAGACTCTAAAAGTCTAAACTCGTACGCTTTACACTCTAAACTTTAGATTTTAGAGTTGGAAAAAAAAAATTCCTCCGAATTGGAAGATGCAGCGTGGGACGTATTGCGGCCAAGTAGACAGGCGACCTGGGCCCTACTATCAACTTTTCAATTCAGAGACGATTCAAATTCAGAGCAGTTTAATTTAGGTTCCTAAACAAAATCGCTTTCATACAAAAACGAAGTTGATGGTACGAAATTGCAAATGCAATCCAGTTTAGGTCCTAAATTAAATCGTATTAAGAGTTGATAGCAGGGCCCCTGAGAGGCATCGCAGGAATCGGCTGAACGGGAAGTGCAGAGGACTATATGCGTGGTGGCGATCTTTGGTAAAGGCCTATTAAATCAAATCAAATCAAATCTTCAGGCTGATGATTTCGATGATGAATCAGGCCTACCTCAAGTTTTAATGCGTCATAGCAGTGGCTTTCATTAACAATAATTATCTTTTATTATATTACTATCGTCATAATAATCGCGTTAGCAAAAGCATGTGCGCTAATGGACGCAGTATAAATATGCAAACAAATATTTTGTGATCGACCATCTCAATGTAAATTACAGTAACAATGCAATTATACCTTGTCTTGTATTGTCAGCTACAATCGGTCAGCACCATATTCGGCAGATAATCTGCCTATGTGCTTGTCCTCTATAAGTCTATATTAAGAGTAAAGTTATGGATAATTACGACTACAAAGGAGACAGTCAGTGAGTTGTAAACAGAATAGTAACGTTATAATGACTGTGACGCACGGTGCAATAATTTTCTGTCTCTTTTACACGTGAAGTGGAAGTGTAGATGTCTTTCGCGTTCGAGTGATGTAATTCCAATCGCGTTGTTCTCTGCGTTCAACGTTCACATTCTCACTGTCTGTGTAAACATCGCGAGATTAAGTTCACTATCAAAATCGGGAAAAAACTATTAACTAAACACCGCTGGTCTGGTAAATTAATGTATCTATAATTTACATTGAACTATCCGATTTTTTTTATTCGTTATTCGTGTTCGTGTTCTGTTTATTGACGGATTAAGAAATCTGTGCGAAGGTTGAATTTCATCACAATGGATGCAACAAGTAAGTAAAGTAGGTACCAACTTGCTTAAAGTTAATAGGAAGTTGATAAATGTCTAATAAACTTTTTTTAACATTTGTTATTAATTAATAAAGAATCGCATGGGTGATAAATATTATTTATGGCTAGCAATTGTATTCAATGTAGGTCATCTAAATAATATATCTTTACAAGCAAATTTGCTCATGTAGGTAGATAGGTACATAGGTTGAGTTATGGACTGGACTGCTAATATTCGCATTAAAAATTAAAACGTTAATAATTTTATACTAAGTGAGAACGTATAATGTAGTTAATTATATTCATTTAACACAAATAATAAATTAATTCTGCTTTAATATACGAAACAGATATGCATATTCCTAAATATTTTTGTATGTAGGTATCACGTATTGTTTTAATACCTATGAAACTGGTTGTTTTACGTGACCTTTAATACTAACACGTTTTCATAGGTATATTTATGACGTGAGTAACTCAATAAAACAAATCCTTAGTTTTGTATTTAAACGAAAATTGCAATATTGTCATTTGTAATAATTGTTTAGTAGGCATTAATTTTGTAAAAACCTTGTAGCTACGTCACGGCCTAAATAACACAAACAGAACTAACTGATTGCAACACAAACTCATAATTTCCTGATTATCGTGCAATGTTTACCGCAATAAAAGTTGCCTTTTAAATAACCAGTTAATGATGTTCAAGTTAATTTTATTTATTAATTTTAAATTTTAACAATACAATCAATTATTTTATATTGACGACCTCTTCTTATACCAAATCCTAATCTTTAATATTATCAAAGTCGATTCTTTTAAACTATACGCAACGGATTTCTATGCAGTTTTCACTAATGGAAAGAACGTTTAAGGGGGAAAGCTTTTATATATAATTTCCAAAAAAAATCCTTGTGAAACCGGGGGCGGCCCTGCTAAGCTAGTAATATTATAAATGCGAAAAATTGTATACAATGTTTGTATATTGTTCCTGAATAACGGACAGATAGTTTATTACCTGTATTAACATACACCTATATAGATTTAATCCAGACCACAGACAACTTTGTAAAATTCATTTCCAAAGTTGACCCTGTCTGGATTCGAACCCGGGACCCTTGAGACTGAGCATTAAAGCAAGCACTCTAACCACTCAGCTAACGGACTCGTAGAAATGTGTCCTGCCACTAATTCTACCGTTCAAGCGATCTATTAACACTTCTTAAAATGTCCTCTGGATATGACCAAAATTAAATGTTATACTTAACTAGCAAATCGCATACTTATGTGAAAACCGAATTAAAATCGGTATACCCATTTACCGAGTTTTTGAAGCGCACATAAAACTTAACATTTTTATTAATTATTATAAAAGATTACATGTGATTAATTCCAATTACCTATTAAAAATTCTAGTGGAGAACAAAATGGGACTGCCACCGCCGTACGAACCGTCAGCACCAAACCCTGCACCGCCGCCTTCGTACTTCGGTAACAACCCTCCACCGCCGCCGGGCCTTGTGGTGCCCCCGGCTGCACCACGCACCGTCGTCGTGACGTCACCGCCTTCAACCGGTGCGATCAAATTGGGCCCCGGACCGACAGGAACCGCTTGTCCGACATGTCGCAAATCGATTGTGACAAGAGTTGATTTCGTTCCGAATAATCGTACACATATCGTTTCGGCGGCTCTTTGTATTTTAGCTGGGTAAGTGTCACGTGTGTTTTTCGAAGACATAAGTAGAGTGCTTAGACATAGGTACTAAGTCAATTTGTAGTCAGCAGAAGAATTCATAACAGGTACACAGATTAAAATGAACTTGAAATATTTTTGATTAAAAAATTTATATTATTATCAGAATTTTGGTATTAGATTAAGTTATTTACAATAATAATTGCCGATTTACCGTAACTCAACAAGTGGTAGGTTTTTAGTTTATTTTGAGTTATCAAAAGTGTGCTTATCTACATACACAGTAATCCTATTACTAATCTACTATTATACCTAGGTATATGTAAAAGAAAGTCGTGTTACACTAATTGTACTCGAGAAGGATTGGACCGATTTTTATGGTCTTTGAATTGTCGAATTTATCTCCGCCCCGAATAGCAAAATAACTATTAAAACATAAAAAAAATGTAAATAAAATTCATTGTCTCATTCATTTTGTATGGAACGGTTTGAGTGGTGCGAACTTACGAAGTTTGCCGGATCAGCTAGTCATTCAAAATTCAAGACACAAAATTTGCAGCTAATTTGTAGAGGTCCGGTTGAAGACAAAAAGAGTTTTTCTGTCTAGTCTCAGTAGATGACATACATACTTTCGCTTTATTGATATAAAATTATCGGCAGTTCTACAAATGCAACCTGCATCTGTTATGTTTGGATATAATTATTTTTCTATTATAATAACGTTTCTTAAATAAATAATTATTTACCTTATTTATTTCAGATGTTGCTGCGGTTGCCTGGTACCTTATTGTATGAGTTCGTGCAAAACAGCAAACCACTACTGCCCTGCTTGCAAGGCGTTTATCGGTTCCTATGTCCAGTCTGGATTTTAAGACAAGCACACAAAAATGCCTGTATTATTCCAAATTTTTATTAATTACTAGCTGGCGCCCGCGACTTCGACCTCGTTGAAAAAGAAAAAAGTAGCCTATCCTGTGGCCTGTACGTCTAAATGTTTATCTACCAAGTTTCATGAAAATCAGTTAATTCGTTTAGGATTTATGGGGGAACATAGATACATACAATACCTACACTTACAGATTTATTATTAGTATTGATACGCAATCTTACGCAATGCAGATAATGAGTTATTAGTCAACTCGCGTGTAATTGACACGCGGGCGCCCGGGAGTTATCATATTTGTATTTTACCTATTATTTCTTTACATTACTCGTATTGTACATACTTATCATACTGTAAATTATGTTAAATATAGGTAAAATACTAACAGAAACTCGCGAGCGCACGCGAGTTGACTAATAACTCATTGGAACACTAAATAAATTAAATAGCATTAATTATTTATGTAAGAAAAAGAATAATTGTTTTAAAATAATCTTAATAGCTGTATAAGATCTTAACTACGATTTGAATTTCAATATTTTATTGTCAGTGGGCGGGTGATTTGGGTATTTCTTAAAAATTAAATAATATACATATTTTATAACTATTGATCGATTTTATTGTATAATTCTGTGATACTTATTATAAATAAAATAAGATAGAGTTGAAAAAAAAAATTAGTAGGAAAATCAATAAAATGTAATTTAAAACATGACTACTAGTGATGCAATAGATTCTTTATCTTTCGTGTTATAAAGTGCAGACTACACTGGGAGCGAAGCTCTCATAGAAAACTATGAGAGCTAAACTAAGCTTAACGGAATGGGTTAATGGGTTAACACCAGATTTTTTATTATAGAAACAGGGAATTTGTTTACACTTGATAGTAGCAGGCAACAACAACAACACGAGATAACAACAACAATTCTCGGGCATCGTCGCGTTGACATGAAGCATGAACGCGCATTGCTAGCGTAATAGATCGTCTAATGGCAGCCATACAAGATCATTTTGCATGACAGCTATGTAAAATTACACCCATACACCGACAAGTTCACATGGTTACCACACTTCTCATGCCGATTCGACGATAGACTTGATCTTGACTGAGCGAGACGAACTTAGCTTCGTATCGCTACGCTCCCAGTGTGGCTGTGGCTGCCCTCAATGCTCTCTTAGCTTTTGATGTGCCATTTGTCTTCGTCGTAAAACCGAGTTCAGTTACCATTTACAAATAAAACTAGGTTAAAGAAAATATTTAAACACAAACAAGCAATTAAGTAAATTTTAATAGTTCCTCAAACTTTATGCGTAATTAGATATAATATTATATATACCTTTCGGATTAGCGGGAAAGTTAGCGTATCTGTTGCATCACTAGTTCATATATCATGAATAAATAATTTTCTATACTTATTACACTACAATATAATCTATTTTTTGCATAAAATTTTACTTGTATTTTTTTTATTTTTACTTTTTTATATACGTCATAAATAACTTAATATACTTATTTACTTTAATAAATACATTATTGTACATAATTATTCTTTTTTTTATTACTTGGGGTAAATACTGTTCCTTTATGACACTTGTGTTTACGAAAATTAAGACTTTCAAATTACCGTACTCTTTGTGTAGACACCTAAGAATTGTTTGCAGTTAGGACAATAATGCTCAACATTTTTCCATCTTTTCACCAAATACGGCACAATACAGCAACATAACCACCTGAAGAACGAATAGTTCGTATTAACATATATAATAAAATCGTAAACGAGTCGTATCTTTACATTAAATACTAGCTATTGCACGCGACTTCGCCCGCATAACTTAAAAAAAATTTAGCCTACGAGTATGTTACTCGCTGATAATGTAGCTATATATAGGTGAAAGAATTTGCAAAATCGGTACAGTAGTTTTTGACTTTATTCATTACAACATATAAGTCTCTCTTTATAATATTAGTATAGATTAGAATACAGGTCCTATTGGAAAAATATGGGCGAGGCCTATGTCCAGCAGTGGACATCTTATGGCTGATATAGATGATGATGAATGCAATCAATGCAATGATTCAAAATAAAAATATTTATTTATCAATTAGGTTTCTACAAGAAACTCTTATGATCGTCATTATAAATTTAAATTTACCAGGGTTTCGGAAAAAAGCCAAGATGATGATCCTGAGAAGAAACCCCGAAAGAAACTCAGGATACTATTCTTTTTGTCATCTTTAAAATATAAAATAGAAAACAATTACACTTAATTTTACCAAAATTAAAGTACGTATATATACTCGTATACAATAGTATGAGCTCCGAATCGCTTAAATCCAGGCTTCATTGTCGCTTACCTAAATAATCAGTGATTTTATAATAGCCTTTCGAGAGGAGTTTAGTTTTAATGACACTTTTAAATTTACTTATAGATAAGGCTCTGATTATTTGAGGTAGTTTATTATAAAACGGTATACTTTGAACCATAAAAGAATTACTTATCTTGTGGAGACGCGTCTTATGAAAATTTAAATCACTTTTAAACCTGGTATTGATATTGTGTACATCAATTTTTTTTAATAAATTGACTAATATTTTTATGCACATATATTACCTACCAAAACAATATTCCTAAAATAATAGCGAGCACATGTGTTATGGTGGAGTTTCTGTAGGTCGCTCTGGTCATCACATCCTCTTGACAATGTGGACATTTCATTCCTACTGGCTCCGAGCCGACTTGTAGCAAGTCCATTTCGATGCTTATTGCATTTGAACCTTGTCCTATTGGCGTATATTCGTTCGAATCCACTGAAAAGTCCACCAAGTATAAAATTTAATTCAGTTTTTATTTAGAGGTTTAACTTTTAAACCACTCAGTATCACATAATAATGATGAGCCCATTCGCCAGTATGCCTTAGTGTTCTGACTCAGGTATCCCGTGTTTGATTTCCGACAGCGCTAACTTTAACTTTTCAAAATTGTCTCTGGTCTCAGTCTGGCAGAAAACCACCGTGAAATAACAGCATGTGTGCTGTTACTAAATCAGTAAAAAGTTCAAGCAAAGTTTAAATTTTTAGTCGACTTTGAACGGATCATTATTTTATTTACTTATATTTATTTATTTCAAATACGACAGCTCTCAACAACATACGGCCTATACAATATATTTCAATGGTTAGTACCTACCTAATAATCCGAAATAAATATCTACTAAGTACTTACTTAGTTGTTCTTCGCAGAATTATCAACATGGAGTGATAATGAGTGGGCTAAATAATGGGGAATAGTTATGTATTTCTCTCTAAAGGGAAAAGTAACTGATAAAATATTTTACAGTTTACACTAAAATAACAAACAAAAGTTACTTAAAAATATTTGGTTTCGGTATTTTTAAAAGAACAGGTAGAGAAACATGTCTAAATAATTTTAAATATTTCTTATTGTGGCCAGCGGCCACCTAAGTATGTAAAAAGTAAGATTTATGTATAACTAAAGTAATAACTAAAATAAAAATAGGTATATACACGATAAGACTTACTTACTTGTTTGTTGTTTGTTACACCAGCGATAGAAGTACTCAAATATGAGGTACTTAGGTATGCGTATATTATGTAGGCTAAGCTAATTTTCGTACGACTATAATAACAAGAGGTGCTATTTTCACTCAATGCAAAGAACTGCAATTTGTAAACGTAATATTACAATTAATGTTTTTATTTTGCCATTATTCTTTGTATGTGAATCGATATTTCGTGTTTGCACGACTTGATTGTGATAGTGCCGATGTCCAATAATATCTTTATCAAAGATAACGATGTGGTTTGGATTAAGTATGTCAGTATTTATAGGAGACACCATACATATACTTATCTAGGTAAGGTATACCTACTTATAATAGTAGATAATATCTAATAATAGGTTAAAGTTTTTTTTTTATTATATTGATTGGTTTTATACCTATTGTAAAAAACTTAAAATTATGATGGAAAAGAAGCGCATAGCATAATAATCATTTTATTCAGATATTATATCCATATTAGCAGCTACAAAAAATTATAATATAGGTATTTCACAACTAAAATTTCAGTATATTTTTATTTTAATATACTCGTACTTATAGAAATTTTTTTTTAGGTACTAAATTACTATGTTATTATTTATCAACTTCGTTATTTTGCCGTATTCAGTCCCATCCAAAATGTTTATATGGGAAAACCGACTTTATCTACACTTAATATTATAATAAGTAAAGATTATGTAGTACGTTTGTAAAGAATAAACTCGAAAAACTACTGGACCGATTTTAAAAATTGCGTTACTGTTGCCTGTCGCCTTGGTCGTCACAGCGATAAAGATGTCTAGTGTTAGGTCCATAATATGATACTTGGTCCGAGTGTTATATGGTATGGTACTCTATGTGGTACTCATATATTTTCTTTTTCCACTCGGAAGAGGTCGCGGAGTCGCGGGCATCAGCTAGTAATATATAATAATATTTATAACTACTAATTATTGTTAAATTTCATCCATGCTTATCACAAAGACCCGACCTGCCGTATTAAAATCCGTTGCGTGGTTTAAAAGTTCGCGGCGAAACAGGGGCCCTAGACAAGTTGCATTCGCTCCGTAGCGATTCGATTCGCTAAAAATAAAATGTATGGGATTGACATATGCCTTCGCTAAATCACGTGATACTTCCCATACATTTATAACTATCGAACTTCGTTATCGTTATCGTTATGGCACTTTGTCTAGGGCCCCAGACAGATTTGGACAGCCTACAGTGATGCGAACAAATGCGAAAGTTTGTTAAGATAGATGTATGGATATATGGGTAGATGTTTATTACTCTTTTACGCTAAAACGGCTGAACGGATTTGGATGCAATTTGATACAAAAAAGGTACTTTTTAATCCTAGAAAATGTTAAGTTTCCGAAATTAGAAAAGAAAAGTTAGAAAATGTTAAATATAAAAAAATGCGCGTTACTGTCGCCTGGAGTTTAATTCTGTTTTCACTTATGGAAACAGGGACAAACGGTAAATCTGAAGTTTATTTGTATACTTAATTACCTACATAAAAATTGCACCCCAGCCGAAGCAGGGAGCGGGTCACTAGTAGTTCATAAAATATAACTTAGTGCTTGGTGCTGCACCAAACTGCTATTGTGCATAGTCCACAAACTAAATTGTCATAGTCCTTGTGAGTATATAGTGTTCTGTGGTGTATGTCGACCGACACTCGACTGTGTCATGGTCGTACCAACAAATTAAGGAGGGAGCAACAAACACTAATAAACACTTGCATTTGACATTTTTGATGATTTTGTTGATTTTTGTTGCATGTTTGCTAAAAGTTTGCTAATATTTTTTTATTTAACAACACCAAATTAGACATTTACTTTCTGTTAACGTGTATTTCGTGTATGCGAATTAATATTAAGTAGACTCGTATTGATTCAATAATGAGATGCAACTTATATGTAAACTTTTAAACTTATATTATTTACAAAAAGTGTGAACTTCAGACTTATTCTTCAACTTATTCTAAGTAAAATGGATGTGGATTTATTACGTCCGGGTACAGTACCCATATCACCGGATACAATACTCTGGTTCGAATTTTTACTTGATCCTAACCTCTTACGGACGCATTTGAGCAAACCAAATCCAGGTTAGTACGAACCTGTTTTAGAATTATAAGACACGAACAGGATATTAGTTACTATGCCATTTTTATTCAGGAGCCAGTGACATGGGTCCATCTGTGAAAGCCCTCTTGGCCATTCCTGTTGTTATGAGTAAATTTATGACTGAATCTCAGACAATATTCGGAAAATAGCATCGGACTGGAATGGGTTAATAAAAATCCTACTGCTTGGATTTTATGAAATTATTCAATATTTTAATTTGATAATTTTTAACATAATAAATCTATGTTCATTTACAGAACCATCACCGTGTGACTTAATAGTCGAATTCTTATCGGTGGATACTAAAAATTGTAGTTCCAAATCTGCAAGCGAGAGAGGTCTACTGGACATTGTTGTTGTTGATGCACCTCCAAGTCCACCGCTCAACAATACATGTACTCCAGCAAAGTTCACACGGAAACAACTTGCACTTAAGATTTTGGGACTTAAGGTTGCATCAACCTTACATTGGAATTTAGGTAGGTGGTTTATTTCCTTTTGTATGTTCATTACTTGTCAAAGATGCCCTTTACATAGTTTTTAAATTTTAATAATGAAAAATGACACAGCCACATCCCAATTTCCTATGATACGGTTGTGATATTGAATGACTTACTTTATGAACTGAATGACTTAACAAAGGTTTGTCGACACGTGATTTGCTAGCGGAAGAAGCTGAGAATGAGCATTATTATTTCAGTACCTAGTTTTTTTATATATTTTTATTATTACATAATTCTAATTAGATTTTGTTTTCTTTGCAGATGACTTTGAAAATAAACTGTCACCACAAATTCAGCAACAATTAATGCAAGATCTTATTTACATGGCTACTAATGCTGTTTACACTGCACCACCTCAAACTAATGTAATATTTCTCAATACTCATAATACAAGTAATTTATTTAACAAATGTAAACAAATGACTGAAATTTGGTCCTGTTACAAGTATTTATGTTGTAGTATTATTAAAGCTATGAATTTGTGATATATTTCTTTCTTTTTATATATATTTTTAAAGAATATACTAAAATTTTGCAGGATATACCACCTGAGTTACTTCAAAAGCCAGAGGTGCAGTTTGCATTGACACTGTATCATAGATGGGCACTTAGGTTTCCTGTTAAAGCTGCCTTGTATGCTAAATCAACGAAAATGACATATCATGTGTAAGTTTCATCAATCAATACTAATAATAAATCTGTAAGTGTAGGTATTGTATGTATATATTATGTTCCTCCATAACTCTTAAACGAATTAACTGATTTTCATGAAACTTTGTAGATAAACATTTAGATGTACAGGACACAGGATAGGCTACTTTTTTCTTTTTCAACGTGGACGAAGTCGCGGGCGCCAGCTAGTTTATGATATGTTTGATTTTATTATCCTCCTAATATTATAACTATAAATAAAGTTTATGAAAAACTAAATTTTCGTAAGTACTGCTGCAAGGTGCTGAACATGTCGTAACTTGCACGGATCATCGGGATGAGTATCCGGCTAAACTACTATCCCATTACATACAAAAAATATAAAAAAAATCGCCACTGTCGCCGTGGTGGTGCCACTTTCGTCTCAAAGATAAAGATTTCAGATAATTATTTTCTCCATTCCATTCAATGCTTTTATGCTTCATTTTCAACGTGGTGTTATATTTTTCATATTTTTCAATAGTTATTCAATAGTAACGAGCTAGTTATTGTTTAAATTAATTGGTAAAGATTTTTAAAAGTTAATATTGTTTTTTTATAGGCCCGGCATGCAAGCGGATAATGGTTTTAGTCCAATGAATCCTAACTTTGAAAAAATTTTGCGAACCACAGAGGCATCTCGCATGCAAAGTATTAGGTATTTGGAAGAAATATTAGTACAATATCTACCCAGTAACAGAGATGTGAAGAAAATTAGAGTCCCCGTATTAGATACCTTCGTCCATCTCACCGAAGACACCACTGACATGCATCACGACTGGTATGCGGGCAATGTTATTATAAGCCAGTACGAACTTGCAATGCAGATTCACTTCGATCTGTGTTACAATTATTTTTTTTATGGGCAACATGATTTAGCCAAAAAACATATACTAGGCTGTAGAGAAAATTCAATTCTTCTCGAAAGGGAAGCATCAATCTATGGGTACAGATCACAGAAAAAATTGCCATGGGGTGAAATGAATTATGCCAGTGTGGCTAAGGAAGATATACTAGGATATATTAGAGCGCTAAATCTAGCTGCTGAAGTATTAAAAGAAGAACCGTCACTTTTACAAAAATTGCAAGAATCAATAGCCAATCATTACACAGGTATCATAGCTGTTCTGCAAGCCGATAATCTAACCCGTGAGATCCCCATGGTACATAGACAAGTTGTAGAACTGGACATTCAAGGTTCAGCGTCTAGTGGTGCTTTCACTGTGGCAAGAGATCTACTAAATAGAGTGTCAGTTCTAAATGCTGTCAGATATGCGCTAGATGGCGGTTTACCATCAACCAACCCAGAATTTCTCAACAAATTCAAGACAGTTGGAATAAAGTTCTTCGATCTACTCTTCTGGGCCCTAGGACCCGTTCTTGTTTCCGACTTGTCCGATAAAGATTGGGAAAATCTAAAATTATTCTTTCTTCATTTAGTGACATCCCAATGTAAGATTCCCTTGGACAGAATCGATGAATATTTCAGAAAGCACATAGGCGAAGCAGCTGAAACGGTCAGAAGAAAGTTGATATCTGACGCACAACTGAGCAGAATTTTGAATGACTCGTTAAATAATGACGATGAAAATATGGACATACCTCGGGAACTACTCACAGACGATTGGGAAACGCCAGATTTTGAATGCAAAACTGTGCCTGAACTAGAGATGGGCAGGCTAAAGAAACGCCTCATAGAAGCGTCAACAGCCGAAGATGTTCGGATGTGTCTGGTTAAATTGGCTATGATGGCGCCGTCGCTTCCTCTGTGGAAATTGAGTCCCACTTGGAAACCAGCCGGTGAACTTGGTAGCACATTGGTGTCATTGCCGAGAGGTTTTCTTCAGGACTTTGGATATATTGTGTCGGGCGCTGCAAGATCTCGAGCCGAGGCGGGATGCTCTCGCGCAGCGCTCTCGTTGCTGTCGGTACTCGAGGGCGAGGCTCGAAGCCAGTTGGCTAACGGCAGTGACCCGGTGCTCTATAAATTATGCCGTCTGCTCTCCTGGGAAGTGTTGCTGCTTCAAGTGAACGTCATGCTTAGCGAATGGCCCCACCATCGCATAAATCTGACGGTGCTGGCCAACAAGTGTAAAGCTTGCATTGCGACCGCATCTGCCAGCGACGGCGTCATGCCTCGACCCCAGGTGTGTTTTTTGTTTCTTAAGTAAAATTGTTGAGATTTTATTTTCTCCCAACGATTTTGCGTTAATATAAATAAAACTAAGTATAAATAAATATGGTCAGGTGATAGAGGCGTGCTGGACGTGCTTGGTAAACGCGTGCGAGTGGGAGAGCGTGGGCCCCGCGGGAGGCAGCGGAGTGGTTGGCGGCGCAGCGGGCGAAGCGGCGGCGGCGCTGTGTGCGGCTTGCTACGAACTGCAGCGAGGGAAGGCCACTAGGAAATTCCCTAGGGCTCTTTGGGACTACGGTACTTGTCACTGCTTTAACTATGGATAATTGAGGTTAGGTTAAGGTGGGCAGATAGACTGACGCTGACGGTCCACTTGATGATAGACAGGCTACCATTTTGCTTATAACACCAGAAACGCCACAGGTGCTGCAAGTACGCTGCCGACTAGGTACAGTAGGATTAAGGATCGAGGGATTGGGAAGGGAAAAGAAAATAGTCTCTGGCGACCCTTACTCACTCACCGAAACACAACAGCCTTACGTGATGTTATTTCACGGTGATCTTCTGTGCGAGAGTGGTTACTGCCACCAGACGGACTGCCCAATTGCGCCTCTATTTTCCAAATCCAGACCAGAACCAACTTTGAAAACTTAACCCTGCCTGAAATTGAACCCTGGTAGGGTTCGATCGATTCCCTACCAGAGCGTTAAGGCGAGACCCGTTTTTGGTGTGAACAAGACACATCACGTTAAATAAACATCTTTACTGTGTATGTCATGTGATTAAAAGCAACTTTGAATGTCATTTGACAGCGTTGTCGGTGTACAGCAACAGTTCGAGCGGTGGCGTAAAGCGGAGTGCGAGCGGCGCCAATGCGCGTGACGCTAACACTGGCGCCGCCGCCGAAGCGAGGAACGTCTTCAACGCCTTCCTGGCGACGCTGCGCGAGCCGATCGGCGTCAGCGTTATGCTTTCTCTGCTCGCGCGCATACACAATCTCCTCATAGACGACACTTCGCTCGAACTGGTCGTCGATTACACCAACCTGTGGCCTTCGAACATTACGAACCTGAACAACTACAGTGTCAAATACGTGTTAGAATCCATCACAGACCTTTTGGAGAGAAGCCTCAAGCTTTATCCGTATAACACTTCCTGGTAAGTTAAGTGCTTCTAACATTATGTTGTCCTTGTCGATGTATTTTGGGTAGTGAATGAGAGTGAGGGAGGTGAGTTGACTAAGTGAGTGAGAGAGATATAGTTAACGCGTCACTGCTAGTATAGTAGTAATAGCGCTCGGCGTATTATTAACGTTACGATGTCAAAAAAAAATTGTTTTTAGAATGTTTGTCTGTGCGTTTGTGCACGCTAATCTCAGAAACGGCTTAACCGATTTGAAATCGTTTTTCACTGATGCATTGACGATCATCTGGATTAAACTATATGATACTTTTTGTCCTGGAAAAATGTTAGGTTCCTGTGGAATTTTTAAAAAAAAACCAACCACAGCGCGAATGTCACTTGTTTATGGTTTATAGAGATTATATTATGAGAACAATTCCTAAGTGTTTGTTGTGGTTGGCAGGCTGCGAATGTATGGCGACGTGGAGATGTGCGGCGGACGGTGGGGTGCGGCGTTGCGTCGCTACTTGTGCGCGTTGGCAGCCGCGTCGGCGCACTTCGGTGCGCGTGCGCACGACGAGGGAGGCGTCGCGCGGCGGGCGGCGCGCTGCCTGGCCCAACTGGCTGCGCACACGCCGGCCGCGGCGCTGTGCCAGCTGCCCGACGAACCTGACTACGCGGTCGCTTTCAAGTGCCTCGCGGAGAAGAGCGGCGCGGCCGACGCCACAGACGCGTACTACGGCTGCGTGTGGGACGGCACCCTGTTGGAAGTGGCGACGGCGATGCACGCTCGCCGCGCCGAAGCCGGTCGGCGAGCGCGCGCCGTCAAAGCGGCCGGCGCGTTGGAGCTCAACGCGAACAACAGCGAAGACATACAGCGCGAGGCGGCCGCCGTTAGACGCGCTCGACTCCTGCGCGCTCTCACCAACCAGTACGTGGTCTGAAACTCTAGATACCATCTTACATATATAGTACACACGCGACTTGAGTGCAGCTCAGAGGAATGCACTTAGTGCAAATAAAGTAACAATCTGTAAATGGCGGCCGGTCGGCGGTCACTACGTGTCATGGAAAGGATTTGGGTATTATTAAAACCGGACACGTATAAATACGTATACGCTCATTACAAAAGTTCCCTGGAGTTTCTCTGGTTCTCGTCGACAGACGATTACCGCTCACAGGCATAGCATACATAGGCAGTGTTGTTTAAGTAGGTACAATCGGCCGCATAAGTCGATTAACACATTCAAAAGTGCAAAGCAACTGAACACTCAACTTACTTACTGAAGCTTTTTACGATCGTTTGTACATGTAGTTTATTTTGTTCTCAAGTCGTGACAACGACTTATGGCGCGTTGAGTGTTCAGTTGTTTTGCACTTTTGAATGTGTTAATCGACTTTTGCGGCCGACTGTACGAACTGTGAATGTAATAATGTAAGTAGTTAGCGTATGTAAACCTATAAATAAAATAAATATATAAAATATACATAAATGAATAAATACATTTTCTAATACGTATGCTTGTTAAAAAATGTACATTTTTCGGATATAGGTAGGTACATCCGCAAATAATGTAATATGGTCCTTTTCATATTACTTACAGATGCGGTACAGAAGTTATTTTTCTTTTTTTGTAAAGGAGTGTATATGTATGTATGCTCTAACTAAATGTAAATCATAAAGATAAATTATTGTAAATATATTCATTTAGTTGTAATGACGATAATGAATGTTATTATAAAACTACTTGGAATAAATGATTTCAATTGGCACATCTTGTATCATTGCCATTTGTAGATTAGTTAAGGTCGCCGCTATCTATCTCGGGGATCCCAGTTTTTGGAACTTTTGACTTTGGAAATCAGTTTTTCAAAATAACTTATCTGGGTGATCACCCATTGTGCGGTTATTTACAACACAAGCTCATAAATAGTGATCGGGAAAAATCAGTTAAGTACTGTATTAGTCCTAAAATATAATATGTTTAACCTAGGTAAGTAATAAAAAACCAATATTTTTTTAAGAAATAATTATATATTTATACATTGAAATACAAAATAGGATTATAAACTCCAGTAATAAACATTTATATTAATTAAGATTTCCTCTTATCAATATGGCACCACAATAATTCCTTTGCTTGTTTTAAAACTAAGCAGAAATTAGTAAATTTTATTTTTTCTTATTCGTGTAGGTATATTGAATCTGACCTCGCGGTTATATTCGAACCAATATAAACCTTATTGACTATACGTTATTATTAATCTTCAAAAAAGAATGAAAACATATAGGGTTCATTTCAAAATAATATCAAAAATTCAAAATAAACTCCCAAAAAAAAATAACAAATTACCAAAAAGTTTAGTGTTGCCATTGCATTTAATTAAATCGTCATGACAATGTATTTTAGCTTATTACAGACGACCTTGAATTCTGACACACTAATCTTAGAATCTACGTTAACGGACATGACCTAAGCAGACAGTGGATAAGAAAATTAAACGCTATTTTTGCTCGCCATATTAACCAATTAATTATTGATTTGCATACTTTTTTTTTAAACACAACCTCGCTAGAACCAATGTCGTTTTTGTAGGCAGTTTATGTGAGGCCAATCTTTATGAATTTTAAGATCGAAAAATGATACACAATAAAGATCAACTTTGTTGACATTACTTTCATTTAATATGTAGATATTACTTACTTATATACCTAATTACTTAAGTATAATTTTATGGAAGAATAATAAGTTTTCACATACATATATATTTATAACATAGTTTATTTCTGATAAGTTCCCAAATATCTCTGGCAGTTGGGGCAGTAGTGATCAGCATTCTTAGCAGAGTCAACGGCGTATGGAATGCAGCAGAGACAACTGTAAATTATAATTTTACAGTTATAATGAATATAATGTTATAATGAATTTTTATAAGCGGTGTTATAAAAACATTTTCTTTTGAACTTGCAACTCGCAACGGAATGAGAATGTAGAATCGTCACCTCACCTATATCCTTAAAATAATCTGTACCTACTGCTTTTTAGAATTAATAATTCATTGCTTTACCGACTATGATCATCTTGCCTTATTAATCTTCTTTATATTATGAAAATAGCTCCAAAATTCCCTATGGACCCTCCAAAACTACTAAACCGATTTTGATGAAATTTTCGGGCAATCTTCAGATTAGCCCAGCGGTTTATTCTGTGATGTTTGATAGCGATCGCATTAGAAAAAGGTTGCAGACGAAGTCGGCGGCAAAAGCTACTCTACGAGAAGCAATTCGTTTTTTTTTATATATATTTTTTATCACTACATATTATAAAACAAAATCCTCCGCCGCGTCTGTCTGTCTGTTCGCGATAAACTCAAAAACTACCGCATATATTTTCATGCTGTTTTCACCAATGGATAGAGTGGTTTTCGAGGAAGGTTCTAGTATATAATTTACAAAGTTACGCGGGCAGCAGCTAGTTATAAATATAGTTAAGTACAAAACGGTAAAGGAAACTTATGGGAGAGGACCAGAATCTTAATACCGTATAAGCCATGGTTTAGTTGTTAAGTAGACACCTAAGGATTTCTACCTACTTTATGAATTTATTGTAAAGGGCCAGTAACTATTTAAATTAGTCAATCGTGCCTTTGAAATGTATGCAAGTCGCGTATGCGAATTCTACATAGATAAATTCAAGGAACAGTTTAGAAAGTAAAATTTGTGTTGGGGTATTTCCAACAAGCTTTCGAGTTCGCGTTGAGAATAGAAAATACGAGTACTCGTAGGTAAACGAATGCGGCACCAATAATTCTTATGCTATTTATATTTCGCCTGCAATATAATATATATTATAGCCACACTTATAGCAAAACCGCTATGAACCTGACGGAAAACGAATTACTACGAGAATATGTATGTATACCACATTGGTACCTATTAGTTTGTCATTGGTATAATGATATATCGCACCTTCGGTAAGACATTTTTTTTAAATGATTTAAACTTAAAATATATGCAGAAATGTCTTAAAAACATTATTAAATTAAAAAATATTTACAACACTATGGGCTTATTTGATGAAGAATTGTTTAAAAGCAATATAAGCAGAAGAATACGTTCAATACGATATTGAATGCAAAAT
The DNA here is from genome assembly GCA_945859745.1 of Synanthedon formicaeformis. Taxonomy (NCBI): domain Eukaryota; kingdom Metazoa; phylum Arthropoda; class Insecta; order Lepidoptera; family Sesiidae; genus Synanthedon; species Synanthedon formicaeformis. The sequence continues at coordinate 5,336,497 of OX243958.1, read as the reverse complement.
GGTTCTCCCGTAAAATTACAAAAAGTGCAGTTATGCCCTTGTCTTGCCGAAGGTGCGATATGACTATATTGTAGTTAGGGCGTTTGCCTTAACTCTCTGTTCTACTGTTTTCGGGTTCAATTCCCAGCAGAGTCTACTTTGGAAATAACTTTTCAAAGTTGGCTCTGGTCTGGATCTAGAAAGTAGTGGCAGGGCAGGGCACACTGCATTTCGCAGTCATTTGGGCAGCCCGTCTGGTGGCAGAAGACCAGGTATCTAGTATCTCTGTTTCTCCGTTAACTTCTAAACTACACAACGAATTTTGACATGGTTTTGCTAATGGAAATAGCCATAAATGACGAAGGTTTGTGTATGACATATAATTGATAGGACAAAACTGCATCCGTGCGAAGTCGGATGCGAATATATGTATACTTTGATTGTTATATAACGCTGAAGAGTTTGTTTCTTTGGTTGTACGCGCTAATCTCAGGAACTATTGGTTTGAATTGAAAAAATCTTTTCAGCTAATTGTGTTAGCTTAGCTTTTCACGTAATTTTGTTAGTCCATTTATCGAGGAAGGCTAATAGGCTATATAACATTTTGAACGCGGACGAAGTCGCGGGCACCAGCTAGTTATAAATATCTATAATTAACTTACCTATACCTAATTTAATCATGGTACCTACAGAACCGAATGATTGATCGAAAGAAATAATACCTACTTTAGTATTTGTATATTAAAAAAGAAATTCGTCTATTAACTCTGTACTATGATAACAGATCATTTACTCACCACACAAGGGCCCATAAAGCAGCTGCAATGTGAGTGCGTGTATTCACTGTGTACTTTACCGAGGTCTTGATGTGGGCGTTACAGAATGAACATACCGTCACTGTGTTCTGAGGACCCAGAAGTTGATGTCCCTAAAGTAAAAGGAGTACAGAATTTATCATTAATTCATCACCGAGAAACAAGTCCGTGACTTTCACGCCTACTATACTCTATAGTATATACTATACTATATATAGTATATTGTAGGCTATATACTATACTATACTCTATAGTAGTAGTACTACTATACTCTATAGTAGTAGCGGCAAAGTCAGAGCACACCCCCCTCTTGCAGAAAGGGATGCGAGAGCCCATTACCCCATCTCTTCCTTATCCCTTATCTAAGGATAAGGGATCCTGCCTTATCCTTGCCGGCGCTCTGCAGTGATAAAACGCTCCGACATAATGGAGAGCTGGCCATTATGTCAGTTTAGTAAGTAGTAAGTACCTATACTCCATTTGGGATACCACACACTCCTTATTCTCTACTATTCCTTCATTCTTAGGATTAACTCTGTCTCAGGGGTCCCAGGTTTGATTCCCGGCAGGGTTAACTTTGAAAATTAACTTTTTAAAGTTGGCGTTGGTCTAGATTTGGAAAGTAGTGGTAGAGTACGCTGCATTTCGCAATCATTTAGGCAGCCGTGAAATAATAGCATGTGTGCTACTTATTGTGTTTCGGTGAGTAAGGGATGCCATGCTAGAGCCCATTTCCTTATCCCTCTCTAATCCCTATCCTTATCTAATCCTTCTGCGCACTTTCAAGGGGCATTGAATTTAGTTTTGTATTGTACAGTTACAGGCAAAGGCTAGTACCTACAGTTTTATAACGACTTAGTTTTGAATGTTACTCTACAATTTGAGTCTATTTATAAAGATTGCATCACACCACTCGACACGCCCAATGAACGAGCGCGTTTAGGGGATCCTGCACCTATTAATAAAAATAACGTATCGGTGATCCCTCTCGAGCATCCATGTAATATGCTGTAAATTAAAAAAAGCTGCTACCTTTGTATGTAATTGTCCCATCCATACAGTCATTATAGGTATTATAGATAGAATACTTACAGGTGTAGCTGACACAGGAGCCATGGGCGGGTGTGACAAATGAGTGTTCATTTGAGCAATCTGAATTAAGATGAAACATTAATATCAGAGCGTTGTTAGTTTACACACATCACCTAGAACTTTTAATAAAAAATAAATGTCAACATCGTAATGGAAATATCAATATTACATATTCTACACTAACTGGTGCCCGCGACTTCGTCCGCGTTCTCTATAGCCTTCTCTCTATAGCGTTCTCTTTTTCAATTCGAACCAGTAGTTCCTGAGATTAGCGCGTACAACCAAGCAAACAAATTCTTTAGCTCAGCTTTATAATATATAAGTGTAGATTAGACATCTTGAATTAAAAAAAAAATTCCGCCTTTTTCCACTTGTTGTCTAACCGAATAAAAATAGAAAGCTGTGTAATGAGTTTAATTTTTTTTTGTTACACTTAGGGCCTCTTTCACAAACTACAAGTAAAGTGTTGATTAGTTACTTTTATAAATAATTTTGTGTTATATTGAATTATGCACTCGGTTTACTGCATCATTCGATAGCCGAGTTTTTTGTATTATTTTCTATTTAATGTTGCACTCGGTTTAGGTATATCGGCTCCATTAACCCCGGTTACCGGTGACTTTAAATGACAATTTGGCCTACTTGACGTTTGTGAAACAGGCGCTTATATTCATAGATATTTATTTATTATCTAACACGCGCATTTCTACACATTTATTGCATTTAAAAATTGTTCGGCCGAGAGGTATTAAAAACAAAGTTATGTATAACTAACATTTTGTTTTTCTCGAGCCATTAAATAAAATAAACAAATTTTCCTCTTACCTCTGCAGAAGGATAATGTGATGAGTATAGCACGGATTTGTCCTCGGTTGGCATTTTATCTAAAATTTTATCGATATTATAATTTATTGTAATTTTCGATCAGACGAGATTTATTTTGACAAGCTTTAAGGCTGTCTTAGGGGTCCCGGGTTCGATTCCCGGCTAAATCAATTTCGGAAATAAACTTTTTTAAGTTGACTGCACTGGATTTGAAAACTAGTGGCAGGGCACACTGCGTTTTGCAGTCATTTGGCAGCCCATCTGGCAGCAGTAAAAACCCCCTGACAGAAGACCATCACGATAATAATAGCACGTGTGCTGTTTCGTTTCGGTGAGTGAGTGAAAAATGCCATACCTTCTTAATCCTATCCTTAACCTTAATTCACATGTGACTTTGCTTGTGTTATTAGGCGACGGTAGCAACCACAGAACACAGTAAAGAGGTAGCAACCTACCATCAAGTGGACCGTCAACATGACTGTCTTATCAATCGTAATTCATCAGGTTGAATTACGATTGATAAGTTAATTTACGAAAAACAGAAAATACCACCTGAAAATTATTGAATCATAGAAAACCGAATAATAACGTCTAAACCAGGTTTAAACAACCTAAAAATTTTATTATATACTAGCTGCTTCCCGCGACTTCACCCGCGTAACTTTATAAATACTAAAACCTTCCTCGAAAACCACTCTATCCATTGGTGAAAACAGCATGAAAATCGGTGCAGTAGTTTTTGAGTTTATCGCGAACAGACATACAGACAGACGTGGCGGAGGACTTTGTTTTATAATATGTAAGGAAGTTACGCGAACTAAATCGCGTGCAACAAGTAGTTAATAAACAAAACAAAAAATATTATGACAATTAAATGTAAAAATTTGCAAATAACATATTTGGAATGTATCTAAACAAAAGTATAGATTATAAATAGCTAAGATAACTTACACAAAAACATTTGATACGAATTTATCTTAAAAAAAAAAACAAACAAAACAAACTAGTACTTATTTCAAATGGGAAACATCTGATTATATTTGCATGTATACTACATACAAATATAATCAGATAGGTACTTATATCCCATATAAATATCATGGAATCTATAAAAAAACAAATCGCTCTTAAAATGTCGTAATATTTTTATATTTGCGTCTGCATTTAGAGGTCGTGGGCCTACAGTCTTCGACCATTTGCATTAATTGGAAACAAGTTTAGAGCTTTTAACATAAACAAAAAAGGTAGGTGTACTGTATACCAATAAGGAAACATTATATTTCTATATAACTTTAACATTACTTATCTATTTTATTATTATTCACTTACCAGGTTAAGCAGATATAATTTCACTTGAAACACTGATAAGAATTAACTAATAAGTATAAGTTAGAATACTTAAAACGCACGCAACGTCTGAACCAAACGGACGCCGCCCGTCGACTTGATCATCTCAACTCAAATCTGAAGTTCTCGCCTGACGTAGACGCAAAACAATTTTATTTGGTATTCGAAATACTTATGTGAAGTGGGATTTCCTTTACAATGGGAACAACAATGTTTATAAACAAAAATATTTGTAGATATTGTTTTTTTTTAATGTTAAGGTCTACAGACAGGCTGACGGTCTACTTGATGGTAGCTGACTACGGTGATGCGCGTGCGCTGCCGACTGTAGAAGGATTAAGGATAAGGGATAAGGAAAGGAAGGGATGGGTTAGTAGGCAAACTTTGTAAAAATTTATTTAGTCACCCATTGAATGAAAATAAATTTATGGTTCGGACAAATAACGCTTAAATAAAACAATCAATATTGTAACTATGTTTATTTAACAATAAATGCAACCTAGACTTTGTCTAGATGTCCTAACCAGTTAGTTAAGTAATACGATAAGCGCACCAATTTGAAAACGATGGTAAGTTTGCAGGGATATCCGATTGCAGTGCACGAATCTAAAATCTACATGGAAACAAAAAACCTGCTAAAAGTTTATCAGATTTTGAAGTTATTGGGCGAAAAAAACTTATCAGTCTAGAGTAACGTTTGGACTCATTCATACTAATTAAACTTGATCATTTTAGGAACAGCTCATAGATTAGAGATAAAAATGACACCCTTATCTTACGTTTATAAACGTACCTAAAAAAATTTGAATACAATCCATACTATAAAAATACATACATATAAATATGACAGTAACCGTCAGTCTGTTACCTTTTCACGCCTTAACTACTCAACGGATACAGCAAAGGACATAGAGTACCTTTAACTTTTAATTCCGGGCGAAGGCGGGAGCGGGTTGCTAGTTAGTAATAATATAACATTTGGTAGATATACTTTTTTCAAACTTTTTTTTTATCATGGACACAATCGCAATTAAGAAGTTTTTTTAATGGTACCTAAAAATTATTATATAATATTATGTTTGTCATTGGGAATTAAGTATAGATATTTTGCGTAAATATATTTAATTTTTTATAATTATTTGACTAAACACAAAATAACTTGAGTAGGTATAATACCAGATTTATAACAGTCGCCTAAATAGCGACCACCTTTCCACAAATATGATGGTGCTTGACAAAAACACTTTTTCCTTACAAAGAAAATCGGTGCACAAAATTTTTTTTTACATACCTTAGCACCCACTTGCATCACCCAGGGTATTCAGGCATATGGCATTTCAATACTTTGCCATCATATTTGTCGAAGGGGGCTCGTCTCTCCGGCTATAAAAAATGAACTCCCCCTGAATGAAATAATCACTAAAAAGCGTCATCTCATCTCATTCCATGAGCTGTCTGATACTTTCACAATTATCACACTGCCTTTGTACGTAAATAACTACAAAAACTTATTATATTTATTATTACAACGGGGTTTTTAAAAAAATATACTCATACCGATTACCACAGCTTAAACAATTACCACAGTTGTTTGAGTGAATATTATATTTCACTCGAACAACATTTTTTTATTAATTTAAACATTACATTGACGATCACTTTTTAATTTACATAATTGGCCTTTTATTTCATATACGTAAATAAAGCTAAATAAATAAGATAATGTTGTGTTCATACTACGAGAGCTTCCAGAGCCAACATTGAAAGGGACGCCAAAGCTGCAACCACGGGCACAGTCACCACCCAAGCAAATATTATATTCCTGTAACAAATAGACATCCTACATCCTATATCTGCTTCTCGCATTACGGATCCATAGCAAGACCAAAAGAACTTGGGGGCGAAAACATAAACTACGTCACACGTTAAGGGAGGGGGGGGGGTGTCAACGAAGTGCGACAAGGACAAGGGGGAGGTCATAAGCTTCGTGACTTGTCTAAGTCTAAAGTATTCAAACACAAAACTACGAGTATAACTGTAAACGAGAAAATTAAAAAAATCACTGAGGAATTTTGGACGAGAAAATGTTTCGGGGTTCCGGACTTATTTTCAATTATACATTTTCAATCCCCGAGAAGGGAACGTATCCATTCCCAGGTTAAAAACAAACTCCGGCACAAGGTCAACTTGAAATAGAGGGCAAGTAGGTAGCACTTAAATCCAATTTTGGAAAACTTATGGGCGTAGCCACGGTGGGGCAGGGTGGGGCGCTTGTCCCACTCTGGCTCTGACCTGTAAGGTACCTAATCAAACCTAAAAAACTTAATTATCTAGGTACTAACTACAAAACTTAGTATCCGTAAGAAAGTTCACACTCGTCAGTCGTCAGTCGACACAAAAAATTGCGATCTATAGGGTGTGGGTGTAATCTTTTTGCAAAGATTTAAATCTTTGCCTTTTTGTATGAAAAAATTAACCGGGGTAAGACCGCGGGTATAGTTTGCTAGTTATATATTATTTTAGACTGCTGCCCCACCCTGAGCCCATGGCTGGCTACGCCGCTGTATTTTACCTTTAATGACTGGACTAATGTTAATTTTCTAATCATTCAATTGAAACGTTCTGATCAGTACAGCCTACCTGAATAGACTCCAATCGACCCCCTTCTGCGAGGAGTACCCGACGCACACTACAGAGCCTACTTTGCAGTGCGTAGTGGAGATTGGCAGGCCCGCCTTGCTGGCTACCAGTACGGTAAGTGCCGCGCCCAGCTCGATAGTGAACCCTGAGTCGGGCGTGATGGTGGTGAGGTCCTCGCCAACGGTGCGGATGACTCGTCGGCCCCACAGCCACAGGCCGAGAGCGATGCCCACTCCGCCGAACACCAAGATGGCTAAAGGCGTCTCCGCGCGCGCATGCGCACCGCCCTCGCTGTACAGCAGCCACAGCGCAACCAGAGGCCCGATCGCGTTGCTGTAGACATCCCATACACAACCATAAATACAAGATTATATCCACAAAGCAGTAAATCAAGTAACCTGAAGCTGGTGATAAATGGCTACAGTTGCCTGTAAGCACAACAAACGCCAGAGGTTACTGCGTTACCGTATCTAAGGATAAAGAATTAGCATTCTAGAATAATTAGTTGTATGACTTAGGTACCTATAAAAAAAGCTTCCAACTGCACCACTGAATTGAATTTCTAGATCTACTTTTGTATTTTTTTTAATTATTATTTTATTTCTTTATGGAAACAAATATTAACAAATTCAAATTTACAGATTTGTGGGTAGTTACGTTACATAAGAATCTACTAGGAACTAAAACTCCCGCACCAGGTTAGGCCTATCCTGTGGTAGTCTTTACAAGATACATATTATAAACATTGTGCTATTGTTAACCCAAGATAAACAAAGAAGTTAAGAAGAAGAACAAAGAAGATAACCATTTAAGTTAGGCCTCTTTACCTCTATTCTCCATGATTGTAATGAACGTACCTAACGTCGTTTCCGCCGTGCGCGAACGCTCCGAAGGTGGCAGTGAGCACTTGAAGGAAGGAGAAGAGGCGCATGGTGTCTTCGGGGAGGGGAGGCTGCGCGGGCGCTGGCGGCGGGGGGCTGCAGTTACGAAGTAGCGGCGCAGCGCTAGAGTTAGGAGTGATGACTGGCAGCTTCGAGCGCTCCCCTTCCACACTCCACGCGCTGCCTCTCTCGGGAGCCTTCAAACACATTCGTTCATCATTGCAACTTTCATATGCAGTCATTTAGAATAACCTATATCGTAAAACACTTCTCCATCAACAATTTACTCGACTTCACCTTAACTTAGAAGTTTGAAGGATTTGTTGACCCTAAACTTTCTATTGAGCCCAAACACGCTATACCTGCTGTAGACTTGATGCTGCAGCCAAATTTTTTATGCGCTATTGAAATCGAAATCGAATTAAAATAAAACTAACCTTATCGATTCTGGGCGGAGGTTCTGTTACGAAATCTCCTCCACCAGGGAATGCTCTCGCAACAGCAAACTTGTCAAACTCTCCCCGCGCTATCGTGTCGCAGGAACCTCCGAGAAATCCGTTCTTGGAATCGTAACTCTCTCCCATCCCGGCCAGTTGCGTCGAATCTAGACTCTTGCAGCAACTCAGGGTCTCGTCTATGTACTTGAGCGTGTTTATCTGAGGATCGGCGTCTATCAGCTGTAACCGCGATTTGTTCGGTGGGCTGAGACTGCGTGAGAGTATACTGCAGTCATCCATGGTGGCCAATAGAGCTCGGTTCTTGGCGTTCATTTCCCTTACGCCGACTGATATTCGATCGGCTTCACTCAACGTGACCATTTCAGCGCTCTCTGCTATCGCTTCCAGCATTTTTCCATCTTCGGATAATAGCGAAGTTGGACGCTGCGGAGCACTATTCTTAGCGGAATGTGTTGGAGTATTGGCCGGTGTCGTTTCTGTTAATAATTATAAGGACACAATGATATAAAAAAATATTGATTCGAGTCTTAAAATACATGGAAATGAGAAATAGTCTCACCATTGGAAACCCCGAGTGTAAAGTTGACAGGAGGTGCAATGAGTTGTCGTTTGTAATAGGGCACTAGGAATACGCGCACTAATGCGGCTACAACCACACCGAAAGCTATTGAGCCTCCAAGAGCAGCCCATAGCGGAATCCCGTCCATCGCTAGTACTGGAAAAACCAAACATTTATACACCTTTATTTTTAAGAGCAAGCAAATGTGCATCTAGCTGAACCCCAGAACTGTGCGCATTAAGCGAACGTGGTAGGATACTGGACAGTTGGATACTGCTTATATATTATAATACTAATAATGTTTCTACCCCATATCTCCCGTTTGAGGTTGAATTACCAGAAAATATACATATTTATTTTTATTGAGAAACTTTGAATATAATTTTCATTCTTCTTATTTACTTTAAAAATGACTGACTCCCCATATAAACTTTCAACCCCTATTTCACCCTCTTTGGGGGAGAAATTTTCAAAAACGCTGAAATAAATATTATAACCTATTTATATAACCTATTTATTATAACCTAGAAGTTTGTATATGAAATTTCATAGCTTCTAACTTTGAAAATGACCGGTTTTTATACAACCGTTCATCCCTCATTTTTGCTCTTCAGGGATGGAATTTTCAAAAATCATTCCTTAGTGGATATTTACATCATAAAATGCATTAACTGTCAAAATTTCAAAGATGACCCTTCCGTGAATCGAATGACCCTTGAGACAGAGCGTTAAGGCAAACACCATAACCATTCACCCAACAGGCTGGTATAGGTTAGTATCAACAATTATTCACGTAAAAAGATAAAGGATCTTACATTTGGGTCCATCATGGACGACACTGATAACATTGATAGCAACTGTAGTCCCGTAGAAAAAAGGCAAAGCGCGTAATCCAGCGACGAGTGGCTGAGAAGCGCGCAGGATGAACTGACGGACCATCCAGAAGATGAGCGCAGACACGCCGCCGCTCAACACGGGCGAAATGAACCACGACAATACTGAAACATTTTACAATAAGGTCATCTAAGTATAAAAGCACTATCAATTCGCTAGGAATAAATTCAATAGGTAGTTATTTTATTATTATTATTTTACTTTTATATTAGGCAATTCTAAATTCAATATTGTGAACATTAAGGTCAATAGGTCAATTATTTTGACACGCGGGGGTCAAAATATCGCGGGCAAAATCCACGACTTTATACGCGTTCCTCGTGAACAGTACTTACTAGATGAAAGGCTCCCCTGTGACCCTTTCTGTACAACGCGTGTATTGCCACACGATTATAGATTGAAAAGTTAAGGCTGAGAGGAATAAAATTCCTTCTGTAGCAGCTTAGAACACGAAACAAATCAGAAACACAGAAATTTGCTCAAATCTTAGATAACCGCTTGTGCCGTTCCGTTCACCAATCCGTAATCAATCAATTATTATTTAATTACTAACCGGCGCCCGCGACTTCGTCCGCATTTAAAAAAATTAAAATAGGTATAACGCAAAACAAAATATATATGTAAAGCAATATAACGCCTGACATTATACTTTTGCAAAGCGTTGCAAGCAAACATTACCACCTCCTACATGTAAACTAGTTAGTTTTGTACGCTGAGCATAACAGTACCTAATTGAAGATGGAAGCCTCTACTCAGTTAACCATTACCTATTGCGCCCAGTGTAGACCAACGGACCCCGACTGGGCCTTTAGCAGTGAGAGTAAAGCCGACAGTGGCCCCAACAACTGAATGCGTGCCAGAGACTGGAAGTCGTAGAGCAGTTGCCACGATCAGCCACACCGCGCCCGCTATCAACGCCGCCAAACACCCGGCGGCCAACAGCTTCTCTCCGCCGTCCGCGTACAAGGAAACGTCCAGAATACCCTTCCGCATCGTATCTGACACTTTGTAACCTGTTCACAACGATATACCTATGTACTTATAAAGTTTTTATGAAAGTAGAAAAAAAAAACAATATTTTGAAACCAAATCGCCAAAACAGTCCATGTCTCTCTGTTTCTCCGCTAACTACTTCTAAACCACCCAACGGAATTTGATACGATTTTCGCTAGTGGAAAAGGGGATAAACGAGGAAGGTTTGTTTATAAAAAATTGAATCCCTGACGAAGTCGGTATTATATACATACATATTATAATATTATTTTTCTAAAATAAAATTAGCCTACGTTACTTCTTATAAAATCAGCTATCTGCCAGTGAAAGTCCTCTCAAAGTCGATCCGGCCGTTTCAGATTTACCGAAAAAAACAAACAAACAGACAATTTTTTTAAATATTTTTTGTTTGTTATAAGTACCGCATATACTTTGATGTACATTTAATTTAAAAAAGCAGCTAATTTGACTTAACAAACACTTTAATTTTACTTAGGTATATGTATGGATATGGACGGATGTACGGATTGAACACTAGGTATCAATCATAGAAAATACTAGCTGGTGCCTGCGACTTGTCCGCGTTGAAAAAGAAAAAAGTAGCATATCCTGTGTCCTGTACCTCTGTTTATCTGCCAAGTTTCATGAAAATTAGTTAATTCGTTATGGAGGAAGATATATATATACATACACTTCCAGATTTATTATTAGTATTGATCACTCACCAATTAAAACAGCGCCAGCGATTTCGAAGATGGTGGCAAGGATACAGGCTTGTGTCAGAGTGAGTACTTTAGAGCCGACACTGGTCCCGAAGGAATTAGCAACGTCATTGGCACCTATACCAAACGCGAGCACGAAAGCAACCACAAATCCGCTGATCACCAGCCAAAACAAATCATCGGCGTATGGTTCCATTGTCGTTAAAGTATGAGCGTACAACTTTTCAGTTATTTTTCAATTAAACCCATTATCTTCAATCATCTTTGTGAAACAAAAAGGCTAAGAAACTCCTATCCCGCAATCTAAAGCAGTTACTAAGTACCTACTTACCTTTCTATAGAAAATTGTGAAAATTTAATAAAAAAACTGGGATTTTTCTACTGATTTCACTAATTAGTACCTATCGTCATTTTGAATATTCATTAGAGGATATAAAAAAATAATCATCAAACTATGAATTTTAGTAATCAATGCTATTTAGTTCGGTAGATATTTAATAAGTTCTATACTTAAACGCAACTTTTGAAATAATAATAGTAGATATTTAATGAATATAAACTTTCGGAAATAATGAGAAATGACGGGATTTAATTCTTGTACGTCACAAGGTTTTATGTTTAATTGTATTAATGAGGAAACGTTTCTTTTTTGTTATTTTTGACTTCATCATTTCTGAAAAAAAAATAGCATTATTAATAATATAAACAAATATTTACAGTATAAATGTATATTTATGAAAAAAAATTGCTTTCATTTTATTATATCAAACACAGGAACAATACTGTGTATGTATTAATTACAACCGAAAAATAAACAGAATAAAGACCACGTTAGCACATGGTTTTCGCGTTATCGATTTACAAGACGCCATTGAAACTCGCGGGAAATTTCCAAATGTTACTCATATTCAAATTTTGAAGCCACCTTTAAAATAGGCCACTTACACTGACATGATTTTTTTAAAATTAAATATGTACGACTAAAGACACTTGCGTCACAATCTCCTCAATATCGTCATGGCTGTATATTTTTAGTGGCACGTTTATTTCACCGTGAACAGTAATTACGCCTATATAACTATGTAATTTACTATACATACAGATATTATATTTTTTAAAGGATCACGTGGTATCACCGGTTATTGACTTACTTTCGCAAATATAAGGATTTTATGGTCCTTAGTGACTGGCTCTCTGTATTATCAGGAGGCACGTCTCCAGTCTCTCAGCTGTAGACTGACTGAAGCAAGCAAGCCACACGGGGGTCAAGTCAGGCGTATATCTGAATAGAGCATGCGCATAGGGTACAGAGGGCGCCCCACTTATGCAAACCCTATTATTACTCGGAAGCACAATAAAACTCGTATGTATACAAAAAGAACCCTATATACAACTCGTGATTGTACTTAACGTTGACCTTGATATAATTATAGTCAACTAGTAAGCTAGTAACCCGCATCGCGCGGGATGCATTTTTTTTTAATTATACAAAGATCGCAGACAGGCTGACGGTCCACTTGATGATAGGTAGCTACCGTCGGCTATAACACAAGCAACGCCACAAATGCTGCAAGTGCGCTGCCAATTATAGTAGGATTAAGGATAAGGGATTGGAAAGTGATAAATAGGCTCTGGCATCCCTAAACCTTGTACCTTGAAAACGGGAGAAAAGGACATAAGTTCACATGAGAGCGATATTAGATATCGGACAGATGTCATGATATCTATCGATTTACAATATCGCACCTTCGGTAAGACAAGGGCATAACTTACAAAAATTTATAAAATGAGTTAAACTTAAAATATATACAGAAATGTCTTAAAAACATTATTAAATTAAAAAAAATACAAGACTATAGAGCTTATTTGATGAAGAATTGTTTAAAAGCAATATAAGCAGAAAAATACGTTTCTGAATGCAAAAAAATTAACTTTAAATGGCTCTCGTGTTAAATTACAAAAAGTGCAGTTATGCCCTTGTCTTGCCGAAGGTGCGATATTTTAAAACGATTGAGATAAGTACAGCTTTCTCCATAATTTTCATATAATTTTAATAAACATGGGAATTTTACTTATCAAGGTAGGTTATATTAACATTTCATTTCAATTTTTAATCAACGTCTTTTGCGTCTGACATAGGCAAACATAGGCAACGGACAGACAAAGCGGAGCGGCTCACTCTGCACTTCGCTTCGTCACGCACATACCTATACCTAAAAAGGGATACAGCGGTTCTGGTCAAACTATAGAACTAAGTGAGTATAGATTTGAGTATATAATTTTTGCGGACCATTTACATTATATAAAGAAAAAAATAGTTTCAGAGCATATTATAGCCATTGGTAAGAAATTAAGCTTTAACTTTTTAGGGGAGATTTTTAACAAAAAACCAATTTAAAACACGTACGTCAGCTACTGCCTACCGCTTAGTACTATATTCCTATGCTATATTCCTTGCTACCTACACGCGACTGGTTATTTTGTTCCGTACTTCCGGTCATGTTCCGGTAGATACCACACCAAGAAACTATCGACCTCTGAAGTTGTCGCAAGTTGCGTCGCAATAGCTAAAACTGGTATCGGCCAATCACCGGGAACGCGCGTTTGACTGTACTTGCGCGATCTAACGCCGGTACCAACTTCAGACATTCGACAGTAACTGTTGTTTGGTGCGAACTAAACCAGTGTATATGGGGTATTGACTGGCAGATTCCTCCTCTATCCTATCCCCAACTTGCTTCTTTTCCTTTATCATGGTTTGCTGACTTTTATTATCACCAATAGGCTGCCAAGGTCACATAAAAATGTTAAAAAGGACATAGAATCTGAAAAATATTTTCAAACATTTTACCGTTTAATATCACTGACCTGAATATAAACTGGACAGGCTGCTATAGGTAGGTATTGTATGTATGTATGTTCCTCCATAACTCTTAAACGAATTAACTGATTTTCATGAAACTTAGTAGATAAACATTTAGACGTACGGGACACAGGATAGGCTAGTTTTTTCTTTTCAACGCGGACGAAGTCGCAGGCACCAACTAGTTGGAACTAAAATTAGTTCTGATTACTTCAGACGGCGGCGTTTCAAAATGGTACACGAAATTATCTGTCATTTCCATGGGACAGCCTGTCCAGTGGTATATATTACAGGTCAGTGGTTTAATATCCATATTCATTGACTTGAATAAATCTGGACAGGCTATCCCATACAAATTATTATAGTTTGTAAAATATAGCTTGATCCCTGTGACAGATGTCAGAGTGACATACCTAGTGCCGGGCAACATGTTTTAATTTTTTCATACTTATCGATATTTTAAGTACAATATTGTCATTGATAATAAACATTAATAGTGCATTTATAAATTTATAAAATATTTCTGTATATAATTTTAATAAAATAAAACAGGAGATTTGAGATGTTTCATTACACCTAGGTGCCATTAACAAAATGGCTTAAAACCGAAATCATCGTTGGTATAGAACGGATTTAAATTGTTATTAGTTCCAGCAATGACTTAAAACCGTCAAAACAATAAATAACAGAAATGTTATATTAGTTTAAAATTGTTTTATACACATGATGCCATGGGCGTGCCCAACAATTATTGTGCATGCGGCACATACATTGTATTGTCATGAACCACGAAACTTCATAGCCGTTGTTTCAAAGACAGCAGTCACAGGGATAAAGCTACATTTTACGAACTATACAGATACTTTCGTGTACCATTTTGAAACCCCGCCGTACGAAAGTACGGAGAACTAATTTTGACGTTTGCGTATTTTTAATCAATAGATAAGTATAATAGTGTCTGTTTTATTCGCGTTTTATTCTATTTGTATATGTCTTAGGGGCTGTTTAAGTTTATGTGTGTTCGCTTGAGTTTTGAAACATGAAGAAATGTGTATTCTGTAAATGTCCCTATCATGCGGACATCACTAGTTTTAGTTCCATGTACTTATACACCATAGCCTAAAGCGCCAAAATGGCGATTTTCAAATACATATACATAAAAATAATTTGACAGCAACCTATCCAGTGCTATATTACAGATCAGTCCATATTTTAAGAAAATGACAGCTGTCATCTGCCTGACAGCTGCACTGACATTGACAACGACAAACTGCAAACATATGATGGACAGTTTTTTCTATTTCTACATTATAATTTATTATTTATATTCAACACATTGCTCGATTTGATTTTATTTTATGGGGTTTTGAATAATAACAATATACAAATTATTTTATCGCTATAAATTTCTCGAGATTTTCACATTTTCTTAATAATGTGAATAAAGAAATCATCGGTTTCATAATAATTTGACATGTTTCACAGAAAAGTTTGGTGTGCTGGAGCAGATTTCACTACTTATTATTGGTAAATGTTTCTTTCTTCTAATAAAAACAATTAAGTGCGTTTTTATAATTATTAATAGGCATGTTTATAATTTTCCATGAAATGTTTATATCAATTATGCAATAAAATTTATAGCAATCCAAGGATACTGCAGCAAAGTCTTTTGCCTACCAGCCATGGCCGATTACTGCGTAACTCACTGCACAATGCACGGCGAAGCTTACGACGACCGGATACAAATAAAAATCCATTAGAACAAATACAATTACAATCGAGACCCTTGTATACCAGAAATTTGGTGAAACCGCTCCTATTTACTCTGGGGGTATGTAGCAAATAACATTTGTTTATAAGCAAATAAAAGAACTGGTTTGCATTGCTTTAACCCTTCACATGCCGGAAACGTGGATCCGCGCTAATAATTTTGCACCACTTGTGTGACGGAACGCAGATCCGTGTTACGCCTACTGCATGCATCATGCCACTAGATATTATGACTATGTTCCGGCATAAACAGGCAATTCGACTCGCTGGTAAAACACCAGTTTTATTATAAAAAAATCTTGTACCTATGGTTTACTAAGCACTAAATATATTGTATCACCCTGCCTTCGCCCGGGAGCAATTAGGGGAAATTAGTATACACAAATATACCCAATGTTTATCTGGAATAATGTACCCTTCAAAAAGTGAAAGAATTTTTATAATAGGTACAGTCATTTCAGAGGTTACACTCCAAATAATAAATAAACATTCTCAAAACCTGGTTTCCCTAGTAGTATAGAATTAATACCAAAAGTAAAACTTACATTTTCAAATTTACTTTAGACTTGCGTTATGAAATGAATTAGGATGTAAAGCTTTTAACATAGAGTATTTATTTTAAAAGTATTTATTAAAAAAAACTAGCTTGCGCCCGCGACTTCGTCCGTGTTGAAAAAGAAAAAAGTGTCCTGTCCTGTACATCTAAATGTTTATCTACCAAGTTTCATGAAAAATCAGTTAATTCGTTTAAGAGTTATGGAGGAACATACATACACTTACAGATTTATTATTAGTATTGATAAAGGTGTCTAGCTTGGCACAAAAATCAAGTGTATCAATTTTATCTTTAGAGAAGACTTGAAATAATATTTTTTATTATTTTTTAAGGTTTCCACAGTAAGTATCTCAGGCTGTATAATATGGGAATATGAGAATCTACGTAAACATGCCACAAATTACCTCCGACGAACGAACAAATGGCTGAGCGCTCAGCAGAAAAAGTTTCTAGTACATTCTGTAAGTATATAACATGGTTATTATAAATATTTTGTTGCTATAAAATTTTGCATATGCAAAAATATAGATGTATTTTTTAAAGTTTTCATTATTTATATATTGACAGTTGATCGACGATAGTGAAAGTTGATGTTAAGGTTGACAGACTGACTGATGGTCCACTTGATGGTAGGTGGCTACCGTCAAAGTCAAAGGTTAAGAAGGGATAGTAGGGTAATGGGCTCTAACATCCCTTTATCACTCATTAGAATGCAACAGCACACATGCTATTATTTCATGGTGGTCTTCTGTAAGATATGGGGGTGGTTACTGCCGCTAGACTACCACTGAAATTTCGGCTGACAGTGTGCCAGGCCGAATCTTACAATTCTGTCATCTTGAGAAAAATACGCTTTGAGAAATATAGTGTCAATGAATGTCTTTAAATTTATTTACAGAGCTCCGAAGTTGGTCCCGTAAAAAAATGGTGGAATTCTTTAAAGGATGCTGAAAAGGTATTCTACCCTATACTGGCCGCTAATTTGCTAGTATTCGGTGCATGGCGCATTAAATATTTACAACCTGTTATGGTTAAATATTTTTGCTCAAATCCTTCCGGCAGTGAGTTTGTTTCTGTGATTACTTATGTCATAAATTTTGTTCAAGGTAATTTGTAAATTGCCTTTCTGCCTTTTGTTTTCAGGTGCAATATGTCTACCCATGCTTCTGTCAACATTTAGTCATTATTCAACACTGCATTTGGCTGCAAATATGTATGTTTTATACAGTTTCATGCCAGGTATACATTTTTCTGTTCTACTATTCATGTTTTAGCGCCATATGTGGTCTTTAATATACAAGTGCACTTGAAAATTTCAGCTGCTGTAGCATCATTGGGCAAGGAACAATTTGTTGGTATGTACCTGAGTGCGGGGGTCTTTAGTAGTCTTGCGAGCTATCTATACAAAGTACTCCTAAACCAGCCTGGCCTCAGTCTTGGAGCGGTAAGTATATGTTTGTCTCTTTTACCTGGGGTCTTTTTAGAGTCTTTTAGAATATTATAATGTCTCATGCGAAAGTTTGTGAGGATGGTTGAAGCGTGAAAGAGTGACCAAACATCCATACTCACAATAGGTCATACTTTGATCAAATAGGATACTTTTTATCTTAAACCTGGATAACATAGAAGATACTCTTTATCTTGAAAAATGTTAGGTCTAAAAATGTAAAAGATTGGACGCCACCGTCGTCTCAGCGATAAATACATATGTCAAATATTTATCATTTTTCAACGCGGACGAAGTCGCGGACATCAGCTAGTGATTCATTAAATGATGAAATAAAAAATATTTGTTCCAGTCGGGAGCGATAATGGCAGTATTGTCGTATGTATGCGTTCAATATCCCGAGACGAGGCTTAGCATCATATTCCTGCCGATGTACACCTTCGCCGCTGGCACGGTGAGTAATTAGCTTAGTGATATGTAATTATTATGTGTTATATAAGAAATATGAACTATGAAAATGAATATACTACATAAGTATATTCATTTTCATATTTCATTGTACTATACATATTGTAAAACAAAGTCCTCCTGTCTGTCTGTATGTTCGCGATAAACTCAAAAACTACTGCACCGATTTTCATGCTGTTTTCACCAATGGATAGAGTGTTTCTCAAGGAAGGTTTTAGTATATAATTTACAAAGTTACGCGGTCGAAGTCGCAGGCAGCAGCTAGTATATTATAATATTCATATATACCATATTATATGAAATATGATGATTGCAGGCTATAAAGTTTATTATGAGTGCAGACCTAGCCGGAGTGCTATTGGGATGGAAGTTCTTTGATCATGCAGCACATCTAGGCGGAGCGTTGTTTGGAATGTAAGTTTATCATCTACATAAACTGGGCTGTCTTTTTTTTATACATTATTAAACTCGAAGACAGGCTGATGGTCCACTTGATGGCAGGTGGCTACCGTCGCCAATAAAACACACAAAGTACCCAGTCGACCATAAGATTAAGGATAGGGATTACGAAGGGATAAGGAAATGGGTTTTGCCTTTTGCCTTAACCTTAAAACACAACAGCACCCAATACTGTTATTTGGGTTAATATTGTAAAATATTAACGATTGTGATTTTGTTTCTATACAAAACGAATATTTTTATCTTATTAATTATTTGCGAAATTTTCGTCTTTACATACGACTTTTAACTTTATAAATCATTACATGTATATTTTTATGTTTTCAGAGCGTGGTGTGAATGGGGCAGTTCACACATATGGGGAAATAGAGATAAAATTCTGCAGTATTACCATGACATACGCAAGAATGACACTGGCAGATAGTAAATACTCTCCAGAGATTCTAGAAGGAACCATTTGATGAAACATTATAAAAAACAAAGCTACATATAATAAAAAAAGTGAAATAAAGTTTAAAAAGACAATATATATTGTTGTGTTAATAAATTTTATTAATAAAACGTATTTTCGTGAACAAAAAAAAATATATTTTTTTTTATTTAAAAAAAAAAACAAATCGTTGACAAACCAAAATCCTGCTATGGGCAAAAAGAATACTTTTGAGATATTGATGAAAAAAAATTCCTGAAAATTTTTACTAGGTTTATTTAAAATTTAAAAAAAAAAAGTATTTTATCTGAAACTTATCTGCCTTTTAAATAGAAAATTAAAAAACTATTTTGCAACAACGTATTCTCACTGCTGCATATAGCATATTTTATTAAGAGGTCTAGGACTTTAAGGTCAAAATGTTAGAATTCCAAAAAAGTACACATATAAGCTTTTGGTTTGACAACAACGAAATGCATCTTGAATTTATTGCACAGGTAACACTTAAGCCTTGAGTATCTTTGCATGGAAATTAAAATGCTCCCCGATGTATGTAGAGATGTAGTAGTAAGAATGATCGTAGCCTTCCCTAAGGTTGAAGATAATCGGGACACCTACGGAACGGCAAGCTTCCACCAAGTTCTCAGGCAGAAGCTGCTTTTCAATGTAGAACTTGTCGGCTGCACCCTAAAGAGACACAAAAATTTTCTTACTTATAAAATCGTATACCCTGACTTGCAAGAGACAAGCTATAATTATTAAAATTATAAACTAACCCCCCCTGACTTTCTATTGAGCCCAAACGCGCTATATCTGCTATAAGTTACTGAGGAGTTGGGTGTGCCGCAGATTACCTGATGCTGCAGCATCAGATCAAGGTCAAGGTTACCATGTTATGGAAATACCACCTGAGTAACAGTATACCAAATTTCAAAACAATTGAAGCTGTGCAAGTTAGTGAAAACCCTTCGTCAACTAGGAAATAGACTGATGGTCTTCCAACGTCCAAATATAGCTAAGAACTATCTCAATCACGTCAACTTTCAAACATTAAAAAAAGTGATCAAAATCAGTACATCCGTTTGTTAACACTCCGTTTTTGCGTCGGAGGTTAATAAGATATCTTGCGATATCTCGTGACATCGAAACTTTGATTTTACCTTGATTTAAAATAATTTAAATGTTATATAACCTATTTTGAGAAGTAAAACTCACATATATTTACTAGTCTATACTATTATTATAAAGAGAAGATTTGTATGTTTGTAATGAATAAACTCAAAAACTACTGGACCTATTTTAAAAATTCTTTCACCTATAGAAAGCTACATTATCAGCGAGTAACATAGGCTATATTTTATAAAGTTACGCGAGCGAAATTGCGTGCAACAGCTAGTAAATAAATATAGAAAAAGCTCTATTTCGACCATTTTTAAATATTGTAGGTAAATCATAAGATCTGTCCGACAATTTTGCTCTCATGTGAACTCGTCCTCTTTCCCTCCCTTTCTCCCGCTCTTGTCAGTTATTACCTGGTCAATGAAGAGTGTCAGTGGAGGGCCATCGTATTTCTGAACTAATTCTGTGGCATCCCACTCGCCCCACTTGCTTTTCTCACTTCCAATGTACCCACTGAATGCTTTCTGGCCCCATGGGCAGGCGATCGGATTACAAATCGGTGCAAAAGCACTCACAGATTTATAAAGTCCAGGATTTCTTAGAGTTGATATTAAAGCACCGTGACCTCCCATACTGAAAATTTAATTAACATAAAATTTACATTTTAAACTTTCAAATTTTTATATTGTACCTAATAAATTGTAGACTAGACATTGTTTTTTTAAGGATGTACCTGGAAAGGTGCACCCTTTTCTTACATTAACACAATTCTTATTGTCTCTATTAAATAGATATTGTTAAATATGATATGTTTATATGGTCATTATTTATAACTGCAACTATTGAAAAAAAAAACAAGTGATAATAGCTTACCTATGTCCCATTATACCAATTCTTTGTGGATCTACATTGCTAAACGCTTGCTGGACAAGTTCATACAATTCTTTGTTTACGTAACTACCCATCCTGTAGTTGTCTGACCATGGTTCTTTGGTAGCGTCCAAGTAGAAGCCTGCAGACACACCAAAGTCCCAAGACTCGTCATCTCCGGATATTTTTACACCTCTGGGCGAAGTGTCTGGCCCGACAACTATTATACCATGTTCAGCTGCATATCTGTTATACAAATAAAATTGCACAAGCTATAATTAAAAACCGACCCCCAATTTTCTATTGAGCCCAACATGCTATATTTGTTGTAAGTTGCTAAGGAGTTGGGTATCCCGCAGACTACTTGATGCTGCAGCGTCAGAATAAGGTTACCATGTTATCGAAATATCACTGAAGTAACAGTATAAAAAATTTCACATCAATTGAAAATGTGGAAGTTAGTGAAATCTCTTCATCAACTAGGAAAGTCTTCAAACGCCTGAACAGATCTTCATAAATTATAGCTAAGAATTCCGATCTGTAAGATTTTAAAGACAAAGAAAACTGATTTAATCGGTCCAACAGTTTGGGAGCTGATTTCACATACACACAGACACACATATCTAATTTATAACCATCGAGGGTTAAAAAATTATAATATTTTAATGCATAAATGCACTAATGAAAAATCATACATGGCCAACAACTATAATAATTCATGCACTAAAAATTCATAAAATTGCCAATTCCTTATCAGTCACCTATTTAACCTCACAACATTTATAAAGTCATATAATTGTCATCACCAATTATATAAGTTGTGGCGTTAGATAACCTTATGGTCCACCATAAGACATAATTGTGGAATAGGTTTCAATAACTAATTCAATAATTAGGTATATTAGAACTAGCTGACCAGTCGTTTCATTGTCGATTTCATGTAATGATACCATCCAATAGTTATTTGTATGTTGTAGAATAATAAGGTCTGTTTTCCTTTGAAAATTCAAAGTGACAATTATGTCAATCAGTAATCAATACCTATTTCAAATCTAAGCATTAGCGAATTTTGAAATGAATGGAATTTATTATCGAAACTGATAAAGCACTTTTCTGGTCGGCCATACATAGATATGGGTGTGTACAAAACAAGCACATAAAATGAAATATACCTTTGAAAACCTGATTTAGTAATGAAATTTTGCTCCGTGCAAGTGAGTCCAGACAAATAAAAAATAACAGGCAATCTAACATCACCACCTTCCTCGGCCTGAGGTGGCAAATAGACAGAAAAGTTCATTTTGCATCCTAGTTCTGAAGACTCGTGTGAATAGACATTTTGTTGACCTCCAAATATCTTGTTGGACGATACCAGTACTAATTTCTCCATTTTAAAAGCAGATCTGAAAAAAAAATACAAGATCTACTTAAATAATGGCTGAGGACTGTAAACTGTAGGATTTAACTAAGTGCACTTATTATCTCATTCATAAGACTAGACTTTATCTATACTAATATTAATTTACTAGCTGGCACCCGCGACTTCATCTGCGTTGAAAAAGAAAAAAATAGCCTATGCTGTGTCCTGTACATTTAAATGTTTATCTACCAAGTTTCATGAAAATCAGTTAATTTGTTTAAGTTATGGAGGAACATACACACATACAATACCTACACTTTCAGATTTATTATTAGTATTGATCTATACTAATAATAAGAGAGAAGATTTGTATCTTTGTAATGAACTCAAAAACTAATAGGCCGATTTTAAAAATTCTTTCTGATTAAGAAAGCTACATTGTCAGGTGTAACATAGGCTATATTTTATAGTTAGGCTGATGAAGTCGCGTGCAACAGCCAGTTTCACAAAAAAAAATTAAGTTACTTCAGCTACTAGGTGTGTATTTTTTAACAGACTGAACATGACCTTGATTCATTGTTGAAATATATTATGTACCTCTAATTGAATATTCATTGATAAACAACTTAAATGATAAAAATATGATATCTACATAAATATGTTAGGCAGTTTAGTAATGGAAGGTACCTACTTTATTTATAATAGGTAGATAATAATATAATAGTAACTCTTTCAAATAAATATTAATTAATATCAAAAGATAATATGTATACAATAAATTATAATATAACTACGGACGATAATGAATTAAATAGGTAGGTATGTACCTATTTATA
The DNA here is from genome assembly GCA_945859745.1 of Synanthedon formicaeformis. Taxonomy (NCBI): domain Eukaryota; kingdom Metazoa; phylum Arthropoda; class Insecta; order Lepidoptera; family Sesiidae; genus Synanthedon; species Synanthedon formicaeformis. The sequence continues at coordinate 5,313,114 of OX243958.1, read as the reverse complement.
GGCACTTATACTTACAATAGCGCACAGGAATAAAAATATAAAACTGATTTTCAACAATAATTAAGTAAAAAATATATATTTGAGGATATGACCACAAAAATGCACACAAATTCACAGTTTACTACTAAGTACTACTACTACTACTACTACTACTATCCTTAAATTCCTTAAATAGTAGTCTACTATACACACTAACCACCTACTAACTAATTGACAGTGACAGTACTGACAGTTTGGTGACAGTGAGATGAGTGAGATGTTGAGAACTTCACTTCACGACAGTGCTGCCAACAATAATTTTGAAATTTCGTCATATTCCGTTCAAATTCCATTTTCCATGGACAATTTTAATGGAGAACCAAAATGATTTTTTTTTTCAGCAAATCTGCAAAATAGGTAACTCGAGAAATAATAATCTGTTTTTATTTTTTTCCTATCTTCAAAAATGACTGAGATATTAAACGTTAAAGTACGGCTTCCGCGACTAGTGATCTTGAGTGATCGCGCTAACGTGTGACGTCATAACGTAACACGGTTCTGCGTATCTACATAATTCGGCCTTTACATTTGGCTAAATTTAGTGCACTAAATGAATTAGACACGGGATTTAGACAAGTATAAAGACATTTATACAGTTAGACACACTAATTAAACAATCAGACTGGTGTCTGCCGATCTAAATCAGTTAGCATGCTGAATTTAGCCAAGTGTAAAGCGATTTAGACAAGAAATGCTTTTAGTTGTGTGTTCTCCAATATATAAAGTTACTTTAAGAATTGTCGCCGAACGCAGCGCAGTAGGTTAAAACGTGGTTAAAACGTAGTGTGTGTGTCGGTCGTGATTATTTTATTTTTTATTCTCTTTGCTTTCGAGCAGCGATGGCCGCTAGAGAAAAAGAAGCAATTCTTGGTTTAATTGAATTATATCAAGAAATGCCCTATTTACGGGACAAAAAGGCCACAGTAAATTAAAGTAATTTTTTACTAATTCATAATCGAGCTCGGCGCAACCATAGCCAAGGCGAGCCCTATCCTTTTAATGTGTTGATGGTCTCATTACGACACAAAAGAGAATATTAATCACTAGGACTACGTTTACGACATTCGGAATTCGCCGTTATACTGTTACCGTTGCATAGAGTAACTTATATATACGGAAAGTTCTGTGTCAGCTGGCTAATTAGATAAAGTGTAAAGAGCAAGCTTTTTTTCGCTGTTTCAATTTAGTGCACTAAATTTAGCCAAATGTAAAGGCCACTTAAGACATCGAATAAAACGTGACGGGTTAAAAATACGCAAACGTCAAAATTAGTTCCTTCGTACGGCGGCAAAAGTATCTGTAATTTCTATGGTATATCCAGTATATTTGGTATATTTGGTAGTAGTTAGATCAATGGGTATAACCAATCGAGATAGTATATGGTTTAAAACGCAGGTGGTCTATGGTAGCAACTCGTCTAACTGTATGTGCTGTCTAAATATGTATATGGTTTAAAACACATGTGGTCTATAATAGCAAGTATAGCAACTCGTCTAACGACACGGGCTGTCTAAGATTCCTTATGACTTAAAACGCAGGCGGTCTATGATAGCAACTCGTCTAAAACGTAATATGTCATGCATTAAGAGGTTTGAAATCGTAAGTTAAACTGGGGTACCACCAAAAGCCACATTGATTTATTTCATACAAATATTAAGGAAGAACGAGCCCGTTGGATGAGTGGCGAGGGTGCTTGCCTAACGTCTCAGGGGTTCGATTCCCGGCGGGGTCTACTTTGGAAATTTTAGTGTAATTTTCAAAAATTGACTGGTCTGGATTTGAAAAGTAGTGGTAGGGCACACTGCATTTCGCAGTCATTTGGTCAGCCCGTCTGGCGGCAGTAACCACCACCTTACAGAATACCACCGTGAAGTAACAGCATTTACGTGCTGTTGCGTTTCAGTGAGTGAGTAAGGGATGCCAGAGCCCATTACCCCATCCCTTCTTTATCCCTTATTCTTAATCCTTCTATGGTCGGCAGCGCACTTGTGGCGTTGCTTGTGTTATAGGCGACGGTAGCCACCTACCATCACGTGGATCGTCAGCCTGTCTGTCGATCTCAACATAAAAAAAAGGAATCTACTTACTTTAACAGATTTAAAATTAAGGAAAAATTTGTTTGCTATTGTTAAAAAGAGGAAAGATAAAATATTCAACATCAAGTAAAAGAAAGAATTAAGTATGAAAACTTTTCTTATATCTACAATTTTTCATTTTATACCAAGAGCATAAGAGGCGATTTACAGTTTTGACAATGTGTATGTTTAGACAAACTACAAATTAGACGAGTTAGAACATAAACGAATTACAATTAAGCCGTCTTGATAAAAACAACATTAAATGATTTTTAGACGAGTTGCGACCATCTGCGTTTTAAACCATATGAGACTATCCCAACCAATCCAGGTATATTAGAGATCAGTGCGTGAATCACTGCCAAAAATAGCGAAATAGAGGGGTCTTGGTCTTAATAAATAAGCAATTTAATACCGGCCGATGGCTAAATAACACACAGCTTATATAATAGGTTAGGTACGATACACTAATAATCTACAATGTAATATAGATAACATTTCGTATTTCGTATAGTATAAATAAGTACCGTACCAATAAAAAAATTTGTTGCTTGACTGAGCCCAATTAAATTTAAATGAGTACCTACAGTAGAACTCCCAATTATGTATACGAATTTGATGGGTCCATACAGCGAACTTGAATGGTCCATACAATTGTCTTTTTTTTTTTTTTCAGAAAAAAGGGTCTATTAAGCGTTATACCTAAACTAGTATATGCCCGCGACTTCATCCGCATCCAATCTGAAGATTGTCTGAAAGTTTCATCAAAATCGGTCCAGCAGTTTTGGAGTCTATAGCCATACTACGTTTCTGTATCTGCTGCAGTGTAGATGTATATAATTCTGTGGCAGCAGGAGACCCACTTCACTTGAGTATTTTTCAGTTGACACACTAAATTGAATGGTTACTAACTAAACAATGAAATCAAGCCTTACTTAAGTAGCACATTTAATCTTTCTTAATATAACTAATTAACTAAACATTTATTTTAACTATGTCTACTGTGCAAGACTTTTTCTATTTGTTTTCCATGATAAGTATGTATTCCAAAATAATGCAACTGTTTGGACAAGTAACACTTGATAATGTAATGGTACATAGTAAAAATTAACAAGTTGCACCCATGGCCAAATGTAATAATTAGTTTTCAGTACATCAAAGTAATTTTCTCTCAAATCCTTTTCAACATTCTGCCAATTTTTACCTTGCAATGTACCTACGGCAGTCAAAATGAGAAATAAAAATCCCGGGGCAAATACTGCTTGATCAATAACAACTTTTTTTATTGCAACTGTTTTTCCAGTAGATCCGATATGTTTGTTCAATAATCCATACCATACTCGCAACGCTGGACCCTAAAATTAATAATGTAACATAAATTAATATTCTAAGATAATTACACATTTTTAGTGGCACTGTGTACATATAATATGTATACTTACTCCCACAAAAAAGCCGATAGAAGAAAATTTTATCGTCCTTTGGAAATCCACATTGGAAAAGGTCTTATTTTCTATTATTAATTGCGATATAAGATCACCGGCTCCCATTAGAGTTCCCGTTTGAATAGCTTGCATTAAATACGGGCGGCGATTTAAAGCAGTCTGATATAGCTTAATAAACCCACGAGTGCCCATAATTTGTAATTACAATAGTCACTTTTTGTTGAATAAAATAATTATAATAATAATTTAAATTTTAATACTATTTCATAAGATTCGTTTGATTGAAATTAATAACGCATAAAAAAAACACTCATATCTGCGCATTAATATTATTTACGGTTTAAAATCACGTTCTTTTGCAGGTTTAACAATTTTATGTATACGATTAAAGTTGAAATGAAATGAAAAATTCTACCACAAGACGATATTCCTTTTCATTTACAATTTGCTCAAAAATAATTGTATTTAAATTCTAAAATCGGATCGGAATTATCGGAAGCCGCTGAATCTGATTGTTCCAATTATGACATTGTCATGATGACAATGATAGCTAGTAACAGAGCAATAAAGAATCACAGACTAATGAACAGACTTTTGAATCAATATAAACATAGAAGTGTGCATGTCTAAAGATTTTAAAGAAATCATAGTTTTTCGTCAAATAATTTTGTGTTACTATAATCAATTGATATCTTCATAAAAATAATTAGTTCTTACGTGTAGTTTAGTTAATATATTTAGTTCCGAGTAAAGATGATGTAGGTACGATAAAAAGGATACCATCTTAAAGCTTAAAAATGTTAACTATTAATATTAACTATTTTTAAACGCTTCAGCCCATTTCTGGTTAAAGTGGTGCAAATGTTCTAAGTCTCTTTTAGAGGCCTTGATTAAATGAAAAGAATTTAGTCATGCTAAATTTTATCTGCTAACTAAACACTATTTGGTAAAAGTAAATAGGATACCTTTTTTACTATTATTATCAATGCCTCATAATTTGAGGTTGGTAGGTAGGTAATTATAAATTAAAATTGTTGAGTATTAAATTCATATCCGATAGCGGAAATACAGAGTAATTTCATTCTCTCGATCTTATTCGACCTTGGGGATATTTCTATAAAAGAAAAATATTTTAATGTACATAAATATGTCTTGTACCCCCAAAGGCCAAATGTAACTACAATCGAGATTGTAAAAGTATTTAAATAAAGTTAAATAATGAAATATGTGTAGTAAAGTAAAATATTTATCATAACCGAATACCTATCCAGATTTTTCTAGATTTAGAAAAGACATGGCAACAACTGGCAACCATAGGGTTACAGTAGTGCCTACAACTAAAACAAATATAAATATGCATCTGGCAACTTTGCTTTATAAACGTCTTTTGTATCTATAATTCGTATCGTAAGAAGTTCTGATAAAACAAGAATAATCAATTTATCAGTGTATTTTGAGCTATAGTTTGTACCGGAGAATAGAGCAAATCACAAAATGGACAATAGAAAACTTTCTACAGCAGGTGATAGCTTATATCAAATTCTTCAACTTCCAAAAACTGCAACACCAGAAGACGTCAAGAAAAGCTATCGGAAATTGGCGTTAAAATTCCATCCAGATAAAAATCCAGATAATCCAGAGGCCGCTGATAAGTTTAAGGATGTGAATCGTGCACATACCATACTCAGTGACGCTACAAAGAGGAATATTTATGATAATTACGGTTCCCTGGGACTTTATATAGCCGAACAATTCGGCGAAGAAAACGTCAACGCCTATTTCGTAGTTACGAGCACTTGGTGCAAAGCACTATTTTTCGTTTGCGGCATATTGACCGGGTGTTACTGCTGTTGTTGTCTGTGTTGCTGCTTCAACTGTTGCTGCGGCAAATGCAAACCTCGTCGTCCGGAAGAGTCCGGCGACTATCATACACTGGAACGCGATGACTCAGATGGCGTGCAACCGGTGACGGCGCAACCCGGAGGCGAGGGCCGTCCAGCTGCCGAGCAGGTGACCATCCCGATGCCGGCGCCAGCACCGGGCGCATCTGAGAATACTGGCCTCAACACAGGTGGGGTTAACTATGGAATTGCAAACTAATCAAGTACTCTTATTAACCGTTCATTCACAATATTTCAATACTGCACGCGAATAACTGCATATTGAAATAGGTAACTCATTATCTTCCCTAAAAAGCATCACATTCTTTTAAATTATTTGACTAAAATGTCATTGTTATAGCAAGTAGGTAGCACAATAATGCCAACCATATGAGATTCAGCCTATTGTCCAATTGGCATGATACGATTGGTTTGTCAGAGCAAACTATTTGGCATGTTCGCCTGGCTGTCCATACACATACACCATCTAATTGGCTTGATCAAGCGAACAGGATGGTGCATGTGTGTAATTTGGTATAAACGCTCCCATTTGCATTGGTTTGCTCTTGGCTAGGGCCCCTGGCTGTTCATACATGTGAACCATCTAATTGGCTCAATTGAGCGAAATGGCCTATTATGAGTGTCCTTTGGCATGAAGGCCTGGTTATCCATACACATGCTTGATCAAGTCAATTGGACAGTGTATGGGTATCATTTGGCATGATAGCTTGGCTGTCCATACACATGCACCATCTAATTGGCTTGATCAAGCCAACAGGATGGTGTATGCGTGTCATTTGGCATGATTGCCTGGCTGTCAATAGACATGCCCATAATGGCCCATTGTATCATGCAGATAGAACTATAGGCTGGATCATGTATGGCTGGCATTAAAGGAACTATTTTCGTTTGTAATGACATTACAAATATAATCATATGTGTTAGCAAGTGCTGAGTGTGTTATGTATTACGAAATCTTTCTTAAGGTAAGGTTAACCAGTAGGTTATTTTATCTGATACAGTGGGACCTGTTAAACTTTGTTTTCAGTAGAAGTTTATTCAGTATCTGTTCATTTAATAAAGAGGTTCCATTTTACTATTATGTATGCTGAGATTATGTAAGAGGATACATCACAATTGTTCTATATCACATTTAATATTTTTGACAATTTAAGCTTTTAGAATGGTATGGTTTTGTTAGGTCCTGTATAATAATTAAGTCATTACTGTTTACTTGAAAAGTTATTAAGTCATGAGTATTCATGTTAACATGGAAGTAGAGAAACCCCTTTACAGTATTTTTAGTTTTATTTTAATATAGGAGGTTTAATGTGCTTTCATTGTGGAAATTGTAAGGATATTATATAATGTTTGATTTGAATATTGCTAAAGAAATTATCAATTGTTAGTAATTTGTTAGTAAAAAATGTAAAATTGTTTTTACATGAATTACCTAAGGCTTTTCTACAATCAACTTCTGAAATGCAAGTATTATTATGTCCTCACATTATCTATAAAGATAGACTGATTTAAAGTCTAAAATAACTTCAGGTACGTTGCGAGTATGGTATGGATTATTGAACAAACATATCGGATCTACTGGAAAAACAGTTGCAATAAAAAAAGTTGTTATTGATCAAGTCTAAAATAGTTAAAGTATTACCAACTGATGGGAAGATTCTATATGTCAATTTTCAACTGTCTTTGTGGACTAAGTAAATTCAAAATCCACAATGTTTATCTGATAAACAAAAATGTGATTTATTTAGAGGCATTATTGCTTATTATACTATTATACTAATTATTACATCAGTGTTTTAACAGCACATGCTCCTTGTTAACTAATAGTTATTATTTTTTCAGTGACATTACTTTTACCATTTAAATACAAATCATGTGAAGTCCTAGTATAGTATAATAAGTTTAAATAGTGTGGAACTGTATTAAGCTGAGTTGTCTTTTAATATATTTTTTAACATCTTAGGGTTCTTATGCACAGAGCAAAGTGGAGGAGGGCAGATTTAAAATGGTACTGACTTAAAATAAAGTTTCATCCATTTAAAAAGAGAGTTATTTTTGGAACTCACGCATTATGGGGTCGGCGCTTGAGCCTTCTTTCATCATATAATGTGTGACATGTAAAAATGGATCTTATGTCAATGTACTCCTTTCCGTGCTACTGTGTGAAAGAACATTTATATGGAGTAATACATCACTGTAATGGCAATTATACGGAATATCAGTCAAAATGAGCTCTCTATTCTAAGAGGCTTTTTGATTTTAATGATTCTGTTATCATATTTTTCCTACATTTATAAATTAAAGAAAGAAACATCAAGTGATTTCCATGAATAGGTTCATAACAACGTAACGTTTAACAACATTTCAAGGCTTATTTCATGTCATCATTTATGATATTGGATTCATGTTGATCTCAATTCAAGATTAGTTGTAAGGAAACATTCCCCATACAGTATCAACTTCCAAGTTCTTTCTTTTTGGCTGTACTAATTCCGATGCAGTCTAGAATGTTTCATTCATTTCATATGAGCACTCGGTCTAATAATGTTATTCTCATTACGATGTAATATTAAAGTTAATAAATATATAAATAAAATGTATTAAAGCTTATTCAAATATTGCATATTTCCCTTGTTGTCCCTTAATTCGTAAAGTTAAACAATTGAACTACAAGAATGTCTTCTAGAAGTTATTTTCTTAATATAAATAATGTGTACTCTGTATTCATATTCCATTTCCATTATTGATTATTAGGATATAATGTTAAATTGGACTTGGTTGTACAGCGCCGCGCCGTTGCCTTTCCCAATCGGGATAAATAAAATACAATTCTGTAGTGTAGAAAATTCTTTGTAAATTTGTAGAATATTGATGTCTAAAATTTGAATAGCATTTTTGCCATGACCATGACCAAATATGTGTACTGATCTATTCTAGTTGATTTTGTTCTATAATATTTCACTAAAAATTATTATTATTTTTATTGTCACAGAATATTTGTTCTGTGTTTCTAGTATTATTTTGTTTATAATTTCGATTTAGTATGGAATTATTTGTTTCCATTTTCGATTCTAGTACACCATACCCTACATTTTAACAGCTTCAAATATGACTAATATAACTGAAACAATAAGCTCATTTAATTAAATTAGATATCTTTTAAAAACTCTTAGATAGATAAAAATATTCGCTAGTATATTATAATGTTTATATTTTAAGAGGTGCATAAAACTGAAACGAGAACTTTGTACTGAAATAATGTATCTATTGTGTGTTGTTTCCTCATCGTTATTAACAAGGAAATATGACCTAATAACAAAAAAAGCACTAATTTATGTACAGTCGGGGTAAGAAAAGGTTTGTCACTTTAAAGTCGACATTTGCTTGCACCAGGACAATCATCACTCACGCCAAAATTTCATTTCAAACGTCTGTCAATTGTCTCATTAGTGCTTTCTAAAAGGGTAATAAGAGCCTACCCTTGATAAAGGAATTAATTTGAAAACTTTCGTACCTAGCCTGACTGTACACCTTGTATGTGTTCATGTTGAAACTGATTTTTGTACCTACTGGGAGTACTATGTGTTAAATTAAACCAATATACACTAGCCTTGTATTTTACAAAAAAATATATATTTATATATGTTTACTGTTAATTATGGTGAATTGTACCTCTTATTAAATGTGTTTGACAGTAGTACATATACTTACTAGCCTATATACTTGAAATATTTAGGTATTGTTTTGTTAAAATATCATAATTTCTATAAAATGAAGATGATATAAACAAAAATTAAAAGTTAATTTTAAATAATTTTTAATTAATTCGGCACATTTTCCCTATCCTTTATTCTAATATTGTCGGCAGCGCACTTGCAGCACCTGTGGCGTTGCTTGTGTTAATAGGCGACGGTAGCCACCCGCTAAGACCGTCAGCCTGTCTTGCGACCTTAACATAAGAAAAATAAAATCAACAACTCATAAAGAAATGGCACAATCCAATATCTGCCAGATTACATATTTTATCCTAATGTTATTATGGTTTTGCACTTTTAATCCAGATACCATTTGAAAAACCGTACCTGCTTTATCTTTATTTTTAACATTTACATAGTTACTTAGTAAGTTCTTTATTATTTTACCTATGTACTTGTAAGTAATATTTTAATGTAATTAAAATAGATTCTATGTATCTTGCTCTTAATTTAAATATCGATTAATTATAACACAATATGAACATCACTTTCAAATTTAAATATGTATTAAATTATTGAAGCTCATATATTTTTTTGGCTATGTGCTAACTGCTAGCTTAATGTTAATATTTCCTACACACATTACACGTCTATTTAGCATATTCTAAGTACCTATGTACCTAAATTGTAAAATTGTTATGCATAAATTTTATGATATAATTCATAAAGCCCTCGATTCCTATACGCATTGTCAATCATAACACAGAAATTATCCATAATGTGTGATTGTATTACAAATACTGTATTGTTTTATTTGTAGGTATGTTCTGGTCAAATTATTTGCTTGCCTGCCCTTTGTGTAAAAATGTGTATTTTTTAAATATATTATGATAATTATATTTTTTTTTATTTATTCACTTGGATAATTATTTGGAATAATAAAATAATATTCAATATGTGTGAGTTGTTTGTTCAGGAATCGAGAAGTACACTTTAATTAGGGTCTAAAACGATGCCACGCGTACATCCGTCGCGAACTTTGATCGCGTATGTCATGTACGTCCACGTACGTCGATCGAGTATGTCGCGTACGTCGATTGCGTATGTCACGTAAATCGATCGAGTATGTCGCGTACGTCAACTCAACAGTACGAAGCTGACGAAGCGGCGTATGGTGATACGCGTTTTTTTGATCTAATGATACAATCTCATTCGTGGCAAATTCATGCAAATGTGACGGAACCATACAATGTTCAGTAGCGCCCTGCGTTCATCAATCTTATGAAGTCACATTGTAGGTTGTATACGCGTGGCACTGTTTTAGGTCTAAGTGAGCGAGAGCTGTGTATTCTGTAATGTTATTATAATATACATTTGAATAGTAAAAATATATTATACAATTTGTGAATATTGTTGGTCTGGTGGTAATATTATAAATTGATGTTATTACGGTATACTAGTCAACGAGTATTTTAACACCAGTGTCAAAAATAAGTAATGTCGATTAATGTAACGTTTACACTTCATGACTTTGAATCAAATAAAATTTACGCATTGAATTTGTAGTATTTGATTTTAGTTGATCGTAGCGACACTCCAAAAACCATAATATCTCTTTTTTACTTGCAGGAAGCAGTATTCCAAAATACACGTGAGGTTATCACGACTAATGTAATAATTGTAAGGGCAATGAGGAACTGACTTATAACCACCAACATCATACTGTGAGATTTTAAGTTTTATCATATATATTTTTTTAATATTTTTGTGCCTTAGTTATCATATTATGTCACCGAAAATTTATACTTTGGCGTCTTATTTATTTCATTCACTTAGGTATATTATTATTTTTTTACTTTTTATAATTTTATATTAGTCGATTTTTTAACGTGTTCAAAGGTAATTGGAAAATATATATTCCACAAAATGGTGTATTGAGCGTTTGTATGGGTTTAGTGCTTTTTAAACTTTAATTTATTGGTTTATTTTTGACATTAATGAAGAAATAGAAATGAGGAATAATTTTAATAAATTTGTTCTCAGTAAAAAATGTAACAATAAAAATATATCTGAAACCCCAATAATGGGAACGAAGTAGGAATAAGCTTTCTTTGTCACATTTATGGAGTTTGTGACGTCACATTACAGTAGTAAAAGCATACATCACATCGAAAGAATTACATAAATTATCTTGTTTGGTTAAAGTTAATAAATTCAAACATAATTAATGTTTAAAAATAGTTCCAGTATTAGGTATATCTAAAATGTTAGATCAACTTTTACATTGATGATACCAATTAGCGCGCAATGCACCTATAACATTACGCACTTAGTTGGTATCAATAGTACATATATTCCCTTTATGTTTTCGGTTTTTTTTAGTATGGGTGTTAGAATTTGCTGTTGTGTACAGTCGGCGGCATAAGTCGATTAACACATTCAAAAGTGCAAAACAACGTAAAACTTAACGCGCCATAAGTCGTTGTTACGACTAGAGAACAAAATAAACATCACGTACAAATGATCGTAAAAAGCTTCAGTAAGTAAGTTGAGTGTTCAGTTGTTTTGCACTTCTGAATGTGTTAATCGACTTATGCGGCCGACTGTACATAAAAATGTAAATCACATACATTTCGATTAGAGCTGAAAAGTTCTGAGCCTAGGGTATAATAATAGAACATGAGATGAAAATTTCAATTAAAATTTTACTCTGGGAGTAGGTACTAAATATTGTTGATTTTTTGTTACTAAAACGAAGACCTTTGTCATTGGTCATATTGCAACTAATAAAACACTCGATTTTTGATTGGTTGTTGTGGATGCAGAAAATAGATGATTGTAATAGACTATTTTAATTAATAATTTTAAAGTAATTAAGTTTTTAGTAGAAAAAAAAAACAATTTCATAATTGATCCTGGGGAAATTTGTCAAATTTAGGACTAGCTCCATATCCGTATCCGATAAGATTCGCACTGATTATTACGGATGTCTAAATCGATGCGGAAGTTCTGCATTTGCGGATGCGAATATCCGCAACAAACCTGGTCGGTACACTAGAAGTTTTTGCAAATGTTACGCAAGTATGTTTTAGTGTCCAAAAAAAATATGTTTTTCACATTCCACCTTTTACATCTACAGTCAGCATCAGATATGTCGGTTCTGTCTTAATAAATACTTTGGGTCCATAGAAGCTCACATCAATTTGAAATCTGTAGTTGTGTGGATGTTAATGAAAAATTAAATGCCAACAATTATTTGCCTACTTCTGACGCTGACTGTACCTACTACTCAATAGCTTATTTTTGGTTTTTATCCCAATAGAAATCACTATTTGGGCGCTGTGTTTAGAAGGGCCTCTTTCACCATCTGTCAAGTAGGCTAACTGCAATTTAGTCACCGGTCACCAGTGTTAATGGAGCTGATATACCTTTGTTTGTGCGGTAAAAGTCCCAAACATTAAAAAGAAAATAATTAAAAAAAATCGCCTATCGAAGGATGCAATAAACCGAGTCCATAATTTAATAAAACATAAAATTATTTCTATAAATAACTAATCAACACTTGTAGTTGGTGCAAGAGGCTCTAAAACTCTTCAAAAATATCAAGGCTCCAGGTTTCAATTTAGTCGAATACAGCGATTACTCGGACTAATTAGGTGATGGTTACAGGTTAATAACTCGGGCAATTACATCTAGTAATTAGATGTCACTTAACAACATAGTGCTCTAGGTAGCAAGAGTAATAAGTACCTAAGACTGGAAATACTTTAGGCTCGGAACTTTTCCTCTATTCCTCGTATAATAATAATTCAGAAATATTGTTATTCTAACGAATCAATTTGTGAAAGTTTAAATGCAAATATACCTATATTTATCATTTATGTGTTGTTCTTTCCTTTATTTATTTTCTCCTATATCTACACCACACTGATCCATTTCTTTTGTTTTCCTTTAATTCATACCGAGTAGGTACATGTAGGGATACATCTTATTTACTTACATTCTTATATATTTTACCATTTGTTAATAAGTAGGTAAAGTTTTTTTTTAATTATCTTTTTAAATTTTAGGACTTTTTACCTCACACCTCACAAAGGTATGTCAGTACCATCATCTCCTAAGTAAAAACTAAAGCATATTAAACAAGTAAAAAAGTCTTGATTAGGGGTAGCATACAAATGAAAATAAATTAATTGTAAATAGAAAGCCTTATATATTTCTCAACTAACTCATTATAAATAATATTATCTTAGAAAAATGTCAATGAAGAAACTTTATAGTAATTGTAATAAAAAATTTACATAATTATATATCTAGGTGGATATACCTAGTACATATATTATATTTGTTATAACACAAAATTCCCATTGAGCAGAGTTATGTTTCTCCAACGAACAAAAAATATATGTGGGCGGTTTATAAACAAACTCAAATTTGGTGCAGGATCCCATTCGATACCTGAAAAAATATTTTTTTTTAAAATATTTGAATCTATTTTTTTAAAATGCTAAGTTGGACTATTTTATCCATGTTAGATAGCTGTGATAGCTAGCGGATGTCGTGTCGTTCCCGCGACTCGTCACTGCCGATTTACGGCCGCGCTAGAAAGTTATTGGGTGTTAGTCGGGGATCCAGGAGGATTCCCAACGTTAAAAATGAAATTAAAATAAAAGTTGACTTATTTTGTAAAAGAAATAAATATAGTCACGGAATTTACTTTAGCACAATTTCAACTCGGTAGTTTAAATTAGAAAAGAAAACTATTAAAGTTAATAGTTATTTCTTAATTGATATTATTATTGATTTGAATGAGGTTCTTGATGAAATCGAATCGATTCTATACCTACTAATCTAGTAACCCAGGCTTTGCCCGGGATGCAATTTTTATATGAGTATAAAAACCTTCCTCGTTTATCCTTCCACTAGCTGGTGCCTGCAACTTCGTCCGCTTTGAAAAAGCAAAAGTAGCCTATCCTGTGTCCTGTAGGTATGTCTATATGTTTATTTACCAAGTTTCATGAAAATCAGTTAATTCGTTTAAGAGTTATGGAGGAACATACATACATACATACAATACCTACACTTACAGATTTATTATTAGTATTGATTGATAAATGAATACCGAAGTAAAATCGGTCTAGTCATGCTTGAGTTTTTGTGATACTAACGCACGACGATTGATTTTTATATTTATACTAGCTGCTGTCCGCGACTTCGCCCGTGTAACTGTAAATTATATACTAAAACCTTCCTCGAGCACCACTCTATACATTGGTGAAAACAGCATGAAAATCGGTGCAGTAGTTTTTGAGTTTATCGCGAACAGACAGACAGACGCGGCGGAGGACATTGTTTTATAATATGTGAAGGATAATAGAACGCTACTACGCTACGTACGCACATTTGTACTAACTAATACTTATCCTTATCCTCGGTGAGCACAGTGAATTAGGTACTCACCATCATCCTTGAACGCGTTGCGCCCGGCTTCCGACCAAAACATAATTCGCTGAATAGCATGAGACAGTCTCAACGAATGACCCGATTCTGAGTCATTCCAATTCACTAAACTAGATATACCTATCTGAAATGATAGAATAGTATAATATACACTCAAGTAAGAATATCAATTTTAAATATAGTTTTTTCGGCGTTCACTAAGTATTTAAATACCTGCCGGCGTCTGTGTTTCCAAACTCATATAACGCAAATCTTTTCAAAGTTCGAGTGAATAGGCATGTTCTGGGCAAAAAAAAAAGATAAAAAAAATGCATGTTCTGGGCTCCATCATAAGCCTCGTCTTCGCTACACGGCTGGATAGCGGCCATGAATAAACCCACCTCTAATTAAAAAAAAATGGGACTCTTCGATCAGTTCAAAAGTAAGACTGTATTCCCATTAAGTTATTTGTTTTTTTGTGGTACTTACCGCTTGCAACTTGTTAGGTAGTAACAATGTCATTCGCAACGTGTAAAGTGGCAACGTTACAGCTACCCTTGTGGTTTGCATTTGTGCAACAACATCGTCGAGAGACGTGTTAGATACGTAATTCGCCAGTTTCCGTAACGAATAACTTCTAGGCACCAACACGACAAGTGTGAGGCCACTTGTCGCGTATGGTATTTCAACAACCTACAACAGAAAAGTTTACATTAGCCATTTGTGAGGGAACATTCGATAGTAGTAAGACCCACTTTTAGAAGACCACCGTGAGAAAACAGCATAATATGTGGCTTCGGTGAAGTGACTCACTCACTAAGGTACGCTGCCAACCATAGTATAAGGGATGCCAGAGACCATTTTTAACCTTATACTATGGTTGGCAGCGTACTTGCAGCAACTGTGGCTTGCTTGTGTTATTATATGCGATGGTAGCCACCACAATCAAGTGAACCGTTAGCCTGTCTTGACAACCTTTACATAAAAAAGACAATTTACTTTTTTATTCTCGTCTACGTCGACATGTGATAATGTGGACACATTCTTTGTAGGGAAACGGTGCTTAGGTCTGACGTCAAGCATATTCCTAAAACTTATTTGGTCTTTTGGCAGTTTAGACTTAAAGCAATTGGCAATTAAGAGGTTTTTCTGGCCCTCATTTTTAAATAGAGGACGGTTGCAAAAATTGTAGGTAATTAAGCTTGTATGCTTATATGCTGACGGTAATACCTACTTTGAAATAGAATCTCTGTACAGACAATAGCCAATTTAATGAAACTAGTCAAAACCATTTATCATCTATACTTATTTATCTTTGGGGGGCGTTCTTGTATTACGTTTCACATGTGATAGTGAATCCAGTTTTAAAGCAGAGCAGGCCGTTCATTGTGTAGACAGCCATGACTTGGACTACTACGTTTGCGCTGTTAGCGCTATCGGCGCTGCATCTTTGCGCTGGTGCTGACGAGTGTCCACCGGACCGTCAAAATCCAGTTCACGACGAAGGCAAACTCCGCACAGACATTCTATGCGGATACAATTCGATGTTTCGACCGGTTAAAGACCACAGAGATACGGTCAACGTCAGTGTACGTTTCGCTCTAAAATATGTCAGCTTTGATGTTTTAGAAGAGACTTTTACAATACACAGTTGGGTTGCGCTCACGTGGAAAGATGAATTCATAAAATGGACGCCGTCCGATTATGGTAATATAGAAGAGACTGAAATTGAGAGCTACGAAATATGGACCCCCAAGTTGTCTCTGTACAACGCAGACGCCACACAGTACCAATCGGACAGCATATACACAACCTGTTCCGTGACGAACACTGGCGTTGTGTCTTGCGTACCCCACGTAGCGCACTCTGGTATTTGTCGCTCGTCGCTGAGAAGATGGCCGTACGACAAGCAAAACTGCACACTGTTCTTCGGTTCGTGGATGAACACCGGTGAGCAAGTGAATTTCACTTTGTTTGAGGAGAGACCGGTCGTCCTCGACGATTATCAAGATGGACCCGGTTGGAGACTTTTGAACGTCGTGAGCAAACGATTGCCGGGCAAATACCACTTCTACCCAAACAGCACATATCCAATACTAAAGTACATATTCATAATGCAGAGAGAGGCTGCAGGCCCGGCGGCGATCGTTGTAGTTCCTTCCGTAGTGATAGTATTGCTTACGCTGACCTCCTTGTTGTTAGACATAAGAGACAATACGAGATTAATTTTGGCGTGCTTCAGTCTTTTCAGTCATTTCATATTTCTTACGGAGATCGGATACGACATACCAAAACACAGCGCAGAAACTCCGATAATATTGTTGTTCATTCGAGATTCTATGGTCATCACATTAGTGTCTATCTTGGTGACATTATTCCTAATGTCTCTGAAGCGGCGTGTAACGTCACCGCCCGGTTGGATAATATCTTTGACGCGCTTAAGTAGCAATGGTCCCGGTAGATATGTGGTGTTCACCGAATTCGACGCTAGTGCAATGGTCGAAGGAAAAGTTCTCACCGAAGACGGCTCCAGCGTCGATGTCACCGAGCAAAAAACTAACGGCGCTAACGATTGGATCTTATTTGCTAATTTACTTAACAGTTTCATATTCATTGTTTCCGTTCTTGTTTATTTAATATTAATATTCGCGTACATTCCATATAAAGCGTGAATTGCTACATTACGATCGGTAACGTCAGGTAGATGACGAATGCATAAGATATTAACTTAAAAATTGATTTACTACAAGACGAGGTTATTCATCTCTTTATTTTCAGAATAGAACCTTTCATTTTCTAAAAAAAATAATAAATTAAAATATTTAAATATAATTAAAATAAAATAATTAAATAAAAATTAATTGAATTAAAACAATTATAATTACTTAATTTAAAACATTTTATAAATTCAATATATTATTTCGCATTTCGTGTAAGTATGTACTCGTATTTTGTAGGATATTTATAGTATATTAATTTCAATTTCTGTTTTAAGACGAACTGTCCGCCGTAACGTAAGTAATTACCTACGTAATGTTTTTTTACTGTTCGTAATTACTTTTTTATGAATTAAGTAGATAAATATTGAAAATACCTAGAATAATTAGACATACCTACCTAGAATATAGTTCTAGCTATGTTTAATTAATTTATAGAAATACAATTGAAATATTTAATTATATGAGTCAAGTATACTGTATTGATGTTTATTTTTATTTTAATCCAAAGTAATAATTAAATATAATATGAATTATATTTCCCTTATCCTTAATCGTACTGTAGAAACAAAGTCGCAGAAAATGACTGCGTCATCTGTTTTTCCGCCAACTACTTCTAAACCACCCAAAGGATTTAATTCGGTTTTTACTTATGGAAAGAGGGATAAACGAGGAAGGTTTGTGTATATAAAAAATTGCATTCAGGGCGAACGTTGCAGGGAGCGGGTCGCTATACCTATGTAACATCATAATTAGTAATCATTATTTAACCTTAAAGTTTTACAGACACAAAGTATTAGATATATTTTTTTCACTTTACTTTAGACTAGCTCTTGCACGCGTCTTCGCCCGTTTAACTTAATAAAAATAGAATATGTTACTCGCTGATAATGTAGCTTTCTATGGGAGAACGAATTTTCAAAATCGATCTAGTAGTTTTTAAGTTTATTCATTACAAACTTACAAATCTCTCTTTATAATATTGGTGCCTATAATAATATCATCATCATTACTATCACTACATAGTATAAAACAAAGTCGCTTCCCGTCTGTCTGCCCCTATGTATGTTTAGATCTGTAAAACTACGCAACAGATTTTGATGCGGTTTTTTTTTAATAGATAATGATTCAAGAGGAAGGTTTTAGTATATAATTTTCAACGCGGGCGAAGTCACGGGCAACAGCTATCTACTAAAAATACAACCTGAACAACCTCTGAAAATTTTATAACAGCAAAGAGTGTCGGGCGGTATATTGCTTGACACATTTAGTCAGGCGCTACACATCCCATACTTTTAACGCGGGCGAAGTCGCGGGCACCAACTAGTATTAAGATAAAAAAGATATAGGTAGGTAAAGTTGTTTTACTAACTTCGGCATCCCAATCTTTGAGTGCAGCATATCTCATGATGTCATTAACGCGAAACATCCTTGTAAAACGTGTGGGAGGTCCATCGTGGTCGTGAAAAGGCCATGTGCCGTTTAGGAGTGTTACGGGGGCACGCCATCGGCTCCGTAGGTACACAGTGGTCAGCAACACAGCGCGGACACCGGACGATAGTTCTTCTTCTATGAATGCGTCGCGCATCTTCCCTTCGGAATCTCTTTCTACCTTTATGAAAAAAAGGTTACGTTGATCCTATGTTACATCTATTATTTATTTATTTATTATACAAGGCCCCCAACGAGGCAGACATCTAACTATAACACACTGTTCAGATTAATTAGCACAGAATAATTAGGGGACACTTTACGCGAACACGCTTGATTAGGTAACTACTTTTCAATTAAGTATCTTAATTGAAAAAATAACTTTTTTTAAAGACTGGAAATATTTTATCATTTAATTTTTCTTTTGTTTTATAAGTGAAATTTATTTATGGACGACCATAGATTTAGTATTAGGTATGTACTACCGTTCTGTTCCAAGATCTATGTGGACGACGGTCTTTACGGTAATTAGACAGGCAACGGTATCCTTTTCACATTTTTTATTCAAGATTTTCAACGGTTTTAGAAATTTTGGTATAAAATCTCAAATAAGACATTTCTAAATAAATAAAATGGTGATTTCTAGCTGAGGTCAAGAGTTAAGTAAGCAAATAAAAAATTTCTAAAAAAGAACTGCTTTTCCTATGTAGCGGAAATGAAAATGTAAAAAATAGCCTCCTGGATTTTTTTGCAATTTAATTGAGATTTCGGACCAATTTCAATTATGGGAATAGCTTAAAAAATCCAAGCTGGATATAAATGTGAAGATTAGGTCGCTGGGTATCCAAGTACATAGGATTAGCTTGTCTTATATGAATTAAGACAGATATTTCGCAGTACCTACTTTAAGTAGGTGGTACGAACAAAATATGGTAAGGGTGACACAATTGGCACGATGCCCGGGCTATGCGATGCGTAATAACTTCGCTATTACTTAGTCTGCAATAATCAATAAAATGTTCTTTAAGGTTCTGGTTCAAGAGAAAAGGAATATCGTCGTCAAACCAACATCTGCTAAATGCAAAAAGTACCTATACTTTTGAGATATTGACAAAATACTTACCTAAGTTTACTAAAAAAAATTATACCTACATGAAAATATATTTTAAAAAAGTACATAAATTATTTGAAACACAAGGTTGTTACAAGTTCCAAATAAAATGTTCTAATAATAATAGGTACCTAAAACAATATTTTACCATATGATTGAGGATATTGACGAGTTGATCAGGTGACTCAGTTCCGTTGAATTGGTGAAGTTTCATGGGCAGTGCCTCGGCAGCGCCCCCTTGCGTGAAAAGTTTACTAAGATTCAATCCTGCAGCCAGCGACAATCGATGTGACCATTGAAACTTTAAATGATCGCTTTTCGGTATTTGCAACAATGCCCTCACCATATTTATAATTTGAATTTTTACCTGTCAAAATACTAATTACATTATTTCGATTTGAGGAAACGCATTTGTTGAACTACTCTGCGGCACTAGTAAGTTGAAACTATTTAGTTTATAAAAAAACTAGCTGCTGCCCGCGACTTCGCCCGCGTAACTCTAAATTACATACTAAAACCTTCCTCGAGAACCACTCTATCCATTGGTGAAAACAGCATGAAAATCGGTGCATTATAAAAACTACTGAACGGATTTAGATGTAATTTGGCAAACGGATAGTTTATTACCTAGATTAACATTTTTATCCTGGAAAAATGTTGGTTCCCGAGGAATCGTCAAACTTAAAACATTTGGCGACACTACCGTTTCACGTCATCAATGCCATACATATATCTACTTATCCATATCTCCCTTCATATCATACTTAGTAAGGTCGTTGATGGGCGAATATACTTAGGTACTTCTTAAGATTTCCTATAGGTAGGTATGTGACAGTGCTAATGGTTCTCTTTAATATTTACCGTGTTATTGGCGTTAATATCGAGACACTTATCAATTTCCGCCGTTTCCTGTAGACCAGTTTCTGTAGAAATTGCCAGGAGAACAAGATAGACGAATAGTCCAGATTGAACAAAGCTTATTCCATTTTCACGGCGTTCTGGTGGACTTATAGGTGACAGGGTAGAAATTGTAGCCTGAAATTGTTTTTCTATTTGAAAGAATCGCACACTGATTGGTTTAGCGGCAATATCTCGCAAGATTTTGCGGAAAGCCAACTTTAAATATATTTTTAGTATAGTCATCTCGCACACCTATTAATTTTTCTAGCGTGCGAAATGACACCTTCAGAAAATTGTAGTAGCCGATTGGCACTTACATGGCATATTAACCCCTATCATAATGAAAAACGCTTATTGCCAAATTTACTGAAACGTCTTAATGAGATCTCTGCTAATAGTAATTACGAAGGTACTCTATAAACATATGTCGCATCTGTAGGTATCAACTTAATAAGAAAATCTTACCTTATACAACTTACGTTGAAACCGCTCAAGTGATTTGGTGAACCCATCAATGAGAGATTCAGTATTTGAGCCAGTCTTATTTGAAATTTCTTGCGATTTTACATCATTTTTTGCCAACTTTGTTAACTTGTTAAGATCTGATGGACCTTTGTTAAGGTCTACAATTGGAGTAGTTGCTATTATATCTTTACCAATTAAATTATTAAAGTAAGCTGGAATCTTTGAGACGCTCGTGGTTAAAGAAGGTAAATATCCATAAATTTGCGGTCCCCGATGAAATATCTGTTGCGTGTGATGCGGCTTTCCGTTGAAAAATAGCTTAACTTTAGGCACCGGGTTATAAGGCAACAAATGTCTCAAATTTGATATGAACTTCCCCGGATTCAGCACGTCACCGGGGATAAAAAAACCTACTTGACGACGAAATCTGTTTTGATCATATCGCCAATCACGGTTCACGATTGGTGCTGATCGCTCGTCGCGTTGATGCGACCCATCTTTTTCTTGTGTCCCGAGTGCAGGCAAAAGTACTTCGTTATGGTTCGCACATGTTTCCAATACATGCAATAATATTGCAATCAGAATCGACGTAACAATGCGTGAAGTCATGCCTGATCGAAAAATCGAATTATGCAGTTACTACATTAGTTCCGGAAACAGTTTATTAAATTGATTTTAAATAGGTTCCTCTAGGTACATGTATTCCGTACAACCTATTTCAAATAAATTCTTACTGCTTCATGTCTAGGCGAGGACCAGGTAATAACCGTTCTGGCTTGTAAGTCCTAAGCAAAAGAGAAATGTAAATATTAAACGAATCATTGCAAACCGACTTAGATTTTATTGGCAGGTATAAATAAAATTGAAATGTGTTCATAATTGCTAATCGCACTATCACTAACTAACTACTTAGGGTTAATCAAAAAGTTTTTGAACTGCTTAGTATAACTTTTTTGTTACAGTCAAGTCACAGTTCTTTTTTTATTTAAAATTTAATTAAATGTTATATATGATACTTTTTACACCAAATTTTAATATTCTTGTTTAGACGTTAGTTCTTCTTTGGTGAAAAAGTTTCTTGG
Source organism: Synanthedon formicaeformis (assembly GCA_945859745.1). Lineage (NCBI taxonomy): Eukaryota > Metazoa > Arthropoda > Insecta > Lepidoptera > Sesiidae > Synanthedon > Synanthedon formicaeformis. Next base: position 5,290,814 of record OX243958.1, on the reverse strand, counting down.
AAAAAATGAGATGTAGTCTGTGCTGTAGTCGAGTACAGACGGAGTATAAAAACCTTCGTCAGTTTTCTAATTCATTCTTTATAAGTAGACTCTTATAACTTTTGAAACCTAAGACATAGACGTTTAAAAAGAAATTTTGGTATAATTGATACTGTTATTTCGGTATCCGACAAATACTGCATGCAAGCAAACCTCGACTTTAAGATGACGAACTTTTTCTTATCCCGAAAACCTACCTTTGCCTGAAAAAAGCCAACATCCAGTAGACTTTAAGGACTGCAGCTAAGCTATTCAATTTTTAGTCAAAACAACACTTTTTACAACTGAAAGATATAATGGCATTTCATCGCATTTCGTTTTCTGAGCGGTTACCTTAAATCAAGTTAGAATAAATCATAGCATAAAAGTCGACATATTCAAAGACCCACCGGACTGGCAGGAGCACTAGTGGACCTTATTAAAAAATTATAGGATATGTTTGAAAACACCTCTATATCATAGTGTGATTACATATACCAAAAATCTCCATAAATTTTATTGCATTATGTAATTACATAAGCAAAGACGTTCGCAATAAATTAAAGTAACAACGTATACAAGCGGGTAAATAATAATAAATGATTGCTTTACCTTCATCACGTTACAAATACGTGTGGAACCATTTGACACTGGCCAGTTACTGTTGCCATTATTGTTAATACTCTACCTAAACACTATTACCATTATAATAATAACAACATAATTGATGCGGAACGTTACGGTTGTTTAGTTTCAGTGAGTTTTGGAAGACCTAATGGAACATAGTTAGGCCAGACTTGTTTAATGTAAAGGTTGACAGACAGGCTGACGGTTTACTTGACGGTAGGTGGCTACCGTCGCCTATAACACAAGCAACGCAACAGGTGATGCAAGTGCGCTGCCTAACATTGTGGGATTGATAGAGAAATTTGCTCTGGCATTCCTTAGGTACTCACTCACGGAAACACAACAGCACAGATGCTTTTATTTCAAGGTGGTCTTCTGTAAGGTTACTGCGACCCATCTGCAACCAGACGGGCTGCCTAAAATGACTGCGAAACGCAGCGTGCCCTACCACTACTAAAACAGTTGGTAGATATCGACCTACATATTTATTGTATGGCACACATAACATTCAGACAAAGACACAACGAAACAGACAGAATTTTTAAAAATTGTTTTTTATCAGCACCGTATGTAAGTACCTACTTGATGAAACTATGGACGCTTGAGCCTGTGGCAGACATCTGTCATCGTACCTACATATTATTGTTCTATGTATAGAAACAACGCGCTCTCTCGTCCTTTGTGCGTTTCATGTCATACCGTTTGTTAAAATTAAATATTTCTATAATTAATAAATTTTATTTATTGGTATAAATAAATTACACAATGTTTCTTATAAATAAAACTCCATATTTATGGGTAGTAATAAAAAATTCGTCACGTTAGTCGGCGTTGCGTAGGGTTGCCATAAAGTAAGGAGTTTTGTTGATGAGAATGGCGGCGAGGAATGGCCGGTCGGCTGTGAACGTCTCCACGGGGCTGAAGTCGACCATCGCCGAGCACAACGCGATACCCATCGCTGCAATAAAACACCCATCATCCCACTTTCCCATTCTATAGTTTGATAAGATCTCACAATACAGTTATAACAGATTCCTAATTGTTGCCTAATTGTCAGTTTATCTCAGTCAACATTCATTGATATAAATTAATTTTATATACATAATTAAAAACTCATCATGTGAAAATTAAAACGTGAAAGTCGTGTCAATTCGTTTCAAAAAACCTATATACCAAATAGGCACATATTTAAAAACTAGAATTTGAAAATGTTTTAAAAAATGGGATGTTTTACGTGTACGTTACTAGTAGTTTTCTTTAAACGTATTATATTTATATATCCAACGAATTCTATATACCAAAAAAAACGTTGATCCTTTAGCAGTCGAGTGGTGTAATTAAATTTTGGAAGTAGATGAGATATGTAGCTACAACATCAAACTAATTAACTGTACATTCCATCGATAGATGATTAAATTTTAAATTTACATCGTAAGCGAGATCACACTGGGTTTGTTACATAGAGCTTTTCTCCCCAAAATAAGCCAGCAAATCACTTAAGCACAAGTGACAATTGTGAAGGAGTGAACAAAAATAACAAAAACAAGTTTTTAGTCGAGTGACGTTTAATAAGGCTTAATTGTCCTGTAGAAAGGAATGTGTGGTAACCGTGCGCATTAAGAGGCGCAATAGACTCCGATGAATAGCGGGGTCTTGTCGGGGCTCGTGATCATGTAGAGGAAGGGCCGGTCGGCCACGAGCGCAAGCGGGGGGGAAGGCCTCGCGCACCGCAGGCTCATCACCATGGCTGCGCACAAAACTCTACTGTACCAACTAATACTTGACAAACAAGTGGAAGTACATTGACAAGCGAGAGCGAGACAGCTATCGCTTTAGGGTCGATTCACATTAATGGCACCTTTAATTCAACCCTTATACACTGAACCGATGAAGCGTAGAGTGTGTAAGGTTGAATTAAAGTCTGCGCTCGAAACCAAGGCACGCCACTTACAAAAAAGCAACATCATAAATATTAAATACTTGTAATGCATCTGTACACTCGACGGTGGTGCAAGGAGAATGGAGTAACTCAATACATGAGAGTGTCCGTCCGCCACCATTAAATAGGAGGTGCTAGTAGTAGCATTCAATTTACAGTAGTTTCATGAACTACGCAACCAACTAATCAGGCCAATTCCTTAATGCAGCGCAAGCGGCATTCTAACCAACCTAATATCCATTTAATTTTGTACTCCTTACCTCCATTCTTTGTGTTACAACCATTAAATAATAGCATTGGAGTTTCATAAGATTGATTGGTTGCGTAGTTCATAAAACCACCGTAAATAAAATCTAGAAAAAGACAAGTACTGGCCACACGATCGCTTCGTCTCTCTCACACTGTACCCGTATTTACTTTACTAGTGTATAGGGAACGCTCAGTCCAATATGTGGCCGACCGACATTTTCTCATGTATAAAGTTGTACCTCCTTACCTATATTCTTTATGACGTGGTGACTGCACAGATATAATATGTATCATATATTTAATAATATATACAATACAACTTTTGAAATAGAAATTCTTACATTATAAAAACAGATTTGAACTCTCTAAGAGCTAAAGTATGTGCAGAAGAGTGCTGTCGTAATAAAAGTGCGTGTGGTAGAATTATGCGGTAGTGTTGCACGTAATAACGGACATATTAAAGAATAATTATAACTGTAACAATATCAAAATTGAAGATATACAACGGTCCTGCTTCTACAAAAACTTTAAAATCAATGTCGCTTTCAAAAAACATTAAGTGGGTAGCAAAAAATACAGATACTTTAGAACTTGACCATAGTTTTGATATTAAATTGTGAGTTAACGCTAAATAAACTTTTCATAAAATCATAAATTCGACCTGTAAGTTTATTGAGTCTAATTTGCAATGCTATATAGTATGGGGCCATTCATTAATTACGTAAGGACGATTTTGGCAATTATTTTTTCAAATAATTAAAGTAGGATTAATAAAAGAAACGGACGTATGTTAGGAATCGCACATTTCCACTTATAAAATATTACATAAGAATGGCTTTTACCCCAAGATGTAGAGATTTTGAAAACTCCCCTTCCCCCTCGGGACCCGTACGTAATTAATGTGATTGGCCCCTTCACGTATAAGGGAGTAATGACATTTATTTTATTTTATATGCTAAATGCGTACGCGTCCGTTCTGATACAAAATCGGCATTTTTTATGCACAAAAGCTGAATTGAGCCGAATAAATGTAGTTACTCCCTTTGAAACATATTTTCATGTGGTCATCACAAATTGACACCAAACAACTCAGTCACCCCACACCCTTTGCGTACATACTTGATATGAAACGGTAACGCGAGCGATGGATATTGTTAAGCCACCGATGACACTCAGTATGAATGGTGACATATAGCAGTGACAGTTTAGAGGTCGTCCCGGGGCGGTGCGGGGGCGGGCGCGGGTGGGTGCGGGGCGCGGTAAGCCGCCACCATCGTAGGCGCCCCGTGCACGAGCACGAGCCACAGCGCAGGCCGGTCGCACACGAACTCCTCCGGCAGCGACCGCGTCCGTCGCACCACGCCAGCTGCGCGGCCCACACAACACCACATACACACCGAGTTCATTCGCACACTAAGGCCCTTCGCACATTAACAATACTCATTAGATACAATACTCGCAGTCGAATAACAGTTGCGTACTCTTTCGCGACTGAAAATAAATCAGATGTCTAATTTCACAACACAACAATAATGACCTCTTTCATCTTTTTAATTGAGTGAATATTGATGAAGAAGCATTAGCGGACTTTCTACTATACAGAAATTGAAGACGATAATTACAGCTTTTATCGCCCCGCAAGAATTGCAACAATATTTAAAGGTAAGTATAATAAGAATTGTAAGAAAATGGGAAATTTTTGATTTATTAGTATTTAATTCTTGCTCCACCGCCATCTTGACTATACTTGTTTGGTAGGAAACGCACGGGCGACCGAAACGGTTTCGCAAGACTAGTCGTAGTCGCGAACGCGTAGGATCAACATAGGATACAGGTAGCGAAGTGTGCAACTCACCGTACAAATTGTACCATTGTGAGTGTGTGATACTCTGCAAAAACTCAACCTCGAGACTTGAGTACAATACTAGTCGCTTTTGAGTATCGTAATGTGCGATGGGCTTAACAAACACCACCCGTCACCGAAAAGCAAGCATTCAAACTGAGCATCCTCTGCCTATCAACGCCTCTTGGTACACCTAGTCGAGTAAGGGAGTAACTACACTTATTCAACTCCATTCGTGTTTCGCTGGACCATTTTGGTTACACTTATACAATTCCACTTCTATCAGCCGCGTACAGAACTGAATGAGTGAGAATCAATCTAACTCGTAACTTGGGCATCGTCCATTATTTACGAGAGGTGTTTAGGGGGTCAAATCTTAGCCAATCTCGCGGGAGAGCAAGATTCTGCATGGACTTAATCAACACCTACTACTAGAGAACTCAATTGGAATGAATATGTATCCTTTTATAAATTTTAGTAGTTCCTATTTAAGTATTTTGTTGTTCAATTCACCGTGATTCTAGACTATGTTCCTAAGCAATCTTAAATACTAGTATTAACTAGTCTAAGATTAAAAATAATTAAGCGAATTAATGAACGCCCCTTGTCGACGAGGGCTGCAAATGATAAAACATATTTCTCCTCGTTTTCAGCTGTTTGGCGAGAAAGCTGAAATACGAATATTTCAGCTTTCTCGCCAAACAGCTGAAAACGAGGAGAGCTCTCCGAAGAGAGTTGAACGGAAGCGCGTACGCATCTTATTTCTTATCTTCTATCTTATCATAGAAAACTTGTTTTCTATGGACAAAAACTGAATTGAGCTGAACAAATGTAATTACACCCAAAGCTACAAAATCAAAAATCAAATCAAAATATTCATTTATCAATTAGGTATTAACTCTTCAAACTCTATAACCGATATGAAACCGAGGCGATTGACGGTTGGCTCGGCTCCCTTTTGCACATTTTAGGTACTCGCTAATAAGTTAGTACCTATGTAAAATGTACTATTTTAACTTGTATGAAGTGTAGCGTAATTTAGAGCAGTTAAAAAATTTGAAGCGTACTTTAATGTGTTAACCATTAATCAAAATCAATTATATTTTTGTTATAAAATACTAACATTTTTTTATACTACTCTTAGCGCCTCTTTCACAAACGTCAACTAGGCCAAACTGTCATTTAAAGTCACCGGTAACCGGGAATAATGGAACTGATATACCTTTGTTTGTACGGTAAACATCCCAAACATTAAATAGAAAATAATTTTAAAAAATCGGCTATCGAATGATGCGGTAAACCGAGTGCTTTTCAATAAAACAGAAAATTATTTTTAAAAGTAACTAATCAACACATTACTTTTAGTTTGTGAAAGAGGCCCTTGATAAAATACTATATTTAATAAAACTATATTAGGAGACGACAAGCGATCCCATTCTTATATTACAAATCCGACTTTGTTTACATGATTGATACAATTGCAGAATTTTTGTTTAATATTCAAACTGTGCAAATACTTAATTAAATTTATTTTATTTATTTTTATAATGAGTATTCTGTTCGCAATGTCTGCAACACATCGAACGATAAAGTCAACAACCGGTTGCAAGGTTGGACATTATTCATACAAATGGAATTACGCCCACATTGGCCGCTTGGATAACGAATTGTTTACATAAACATATCACTCATTAGAAATGTTGGATCGGTTTATTTGAAACGTTCTAAAATATTTAAAATATAAACTTACTTCAGTTCAAATAAACGAATAAGGAAAATGAAACGAAAATATGCATAGTTTTTGATAATAATAAAAACAAAATTATATAATACTTAGGGCCTCTTTCACAAACTACAAGTAAAGTGTTGATTAGTTACTTATAGAAATAAATTTATGTTTTATTGAATTATGCACTCGGTTTAGTGCATCCTTCGATAGGCGAATTTTTTTAATTATTTTGTATTTAATGTTTGGGACATTTACCGTACAAACAAAGGTAATATATCAGCTAAATTATTCCCGGTGACAGGTGACTTTAAATGACGGTTAGCCAACTTGACAGATGGTGAAAGAGGCTCTTAGACATACAGCTCTACAGTTAATTTTTTGTGAGTTATGATGAGTACTATAAACCATGTAATACATTATTATATAATCATATTGTACATCATAAATATTCGCAGCGTAAATCAAATAATGACTTTTATAAGCAAACTTTTTATATCTTGGTTTGAACTATTGTAATTTTCGTAGGGATCTCTATTTTATTTTATTACTGGCTGATAATATATCTTTGTATCGGTAAAACCATTTTTAAAAAATGAGTAGTTTTTTTTATTTTATCCATTACAAACAAACATACAACAAATCATAGATTAGGTAATATTACTATTAATTTCCTATGGATAGTAAAAACGGGTCTAACTAAATGCTTGTCTTGTCAGCAAAGCTTCCCTTTTTGAATGGTTGGAAATACCTGTAAACCTTGCTAACGACCTCTCTACGTGACATATCGATTTTCCTGAAGCACACTCTTGGATAGAGGTCTTTTTTAAAGAACACTTGACGCAGACTATCATCAAGCGTTTCTCGCAAGCTCTTTCCAATCAAAACCAATTTAAATCAAGCGTTTTAATCGCTATCTTAACTTTCAATAACATGAGACTCGTTGTGAACACTTAAGCCACTGTGTATTTTTATCTTTCTTGATAAATAATCTCGAATATTTTTAAACTATTTCACTGTGGACTTTAGATAACAAATTAGAGGATATAGAAATAGATAACAAATAATAAATTTAATTACATTTCAATACTTCAATGAACTAATGTTTGTCGTATTATTTTTGGTCCTTCGCGCTGGATCATGCATACAAAGTCGGATTAGTGCAATAAAATTATCGACGGATGGAGGAGTGTTAGACACACACACACGTTTGACACTAGATAATATGTAATATGTATATACTCTTTTGTTTATGGTCAAACTGAGAAGAGATTAATGTAGGATGTAAAATTAATTGAAGATCGAGTTCCGACCACTACGGTTCAGATTCGAACCTATTAACCGGACGAAAAGTATATTTTATCAACGATTATTTATGAGAAAATAATCGCGTGTGTGTTGCCTAGTTTATCTCATAGATATCTTTTACTAAAAAAAAACTAGCTGCTATGCTGCGTCCTTTTCTATTGTACGATCAATGCTTCTCTGTCGCCCATCTTTGCTTGCTTCGATTTTCAAATTTCAAAGCCTTGCAATAGTAACTCATGAAGGGATTTTCGCAGTGTACTATCGAAGCTATAATTCTATAATTTGAAAATCGGAGCATGCAAAGATGTGCGATAAAGTAGCATTGAGCGTACTGTTCAGTGTAATAGAAAAGGACGTAGCATAGCGACTAGTTATTTTTAATTAAGGATATCCATTTTTTTTAATTAAGAAGATCAAAATATACTTTTCGTCTGGTAAACGGTGTGGGCGAAGAACGACCTCTCTTCAGATCCTGGGGCCCTAGCCAAGAGCAAACCAATGAAAACGGGAGCGTTGCGTATTTACGAAACGATAGAACGACGTCCAGTGATTGATCAAAATTTTATGTGGGCGTTACAACAACCAATCACCGGGCTTTATTTTCTATCGTTTCGTAAATACGCAACGCTCCCGTTTGCATTGGTTTGCTCTTGGCTAGGGCCCCTGTACTAGTAACAATAAATATATTTAAATAAACGAACCTGTAGCGGCCGCAGCCTCCGCTCCCTCTTCGTTGACTTCAATGAAAGCCTTCTGCACTGCTTTAGTCACCGACAGCTCTTCGTTGTTCGACAAGACCTTATCTATTCCGGTGTTGTGCGTTTTGAAAATAGACTTGATTCCCAGCTGAAAGTGCCACAGTCATTGGTGACCGATTAGTTGGATGTCAAAAGTCCAATATTACTATTTAAGTTAAAGTTACATATATTTAACTAGCGATCTAAAAAACTTTCTCGTTTAACGCTCTTTGGTGAGTAAGGGATGCCAAAGCCCATCCCTTCCTTATCCTAATTCCTTCTATGGTCGGCGGCGCACTTGCAGCACCTTGTGGCGCTGTGTTATGGGCTTGTACACAAAACTGCGAATCGGCGCGATGCGAATTCGCAACGCAGACAACTGTGACACGAATTGCTGCAATGCGATTTCGTGTGGGAAGGCATCTATCTCCCTTCCACGATTCCGGTGACCATTCCTTCGACGACCGTCAACCGATGTTAGGTTCTAGAGGATTGTCACAAACGGCCAATGTCGCCGTGGCGGGGCCACAGTCGACATAGCAATAAAACTGTCTGGCGTTATAATACTTATACATTTTCTCAGGTCCAACGCGGACACATTTTTATGTTTCAACGCAGACCAAGTCGCGGACACCAGCTAGTAAGTAAGTAAATAAATAAATAAATAAATAAATAGTGAAACAAACCTTTGGTAGAATTGAAGTGAGATCGATTTCAGTTTCGATCTTGAATTTTGGGATCGCGACATTCACTTTATTGGAGAACATTCTGTCTAGATCTTGCTGGAGATCGTAGCCATCAGCCAGTTTTTGCAGCACAGAGTTGAGACCTTCGATCTCTTTCGGCAGAACGATCAACAAACTCGACTGTTCGCCTTCGTATGCCATTTCCAACAACTGCAAAAAGCAGTAGTTTGAAAATAATTCATCTATGTATAAGACATATTTATAATAAATTTGTAAATGAGCCGAGTCTGTACATAATTATTTTTTCAAAAATATACTCACTGAGGTAAAAAAATAGTTTTTAGTTTATAGGTTCTAAGATTAGAAACTGCTTAACCGATTTGAATGCGGTTTTCAATGAATTATTAAATATTACCTAGATTAAACTACTTGTAATCCTACTGAGGAAGGTTTAAGTGTTAAGGATACTTTTGATCTAGAAAAAATTTAGGTTCCTGTGGGATTTTAAAAAACTTAATACAGCACATACAAAGTTTTGTTACCTTCCCATTATGCACTTTAAAGTAAGATAAAATGCCAACTCTTTTATCCTGTTAAATATTCTTCCGTATAATTCAGTCAACTACAGCACAAATTACACAAACATATTCCAACAATGTCACTTAGTTATAGAGAAATCCGCCTATAATGATAGTATGCGCTTACAAATAGACCTTAAGTATGAATGTACCTAATTGTCATTCATAAATTACTTTGTGATTAAAATGTTTCTTCTTCAAGAAAAAAATACAGTTCAATTTATCTTTAATTCATGGAAAATAGATAAAGGTTTTTTTTTCGTTCATTGAGTTTTTTCTCCAACGTTTAAAAGATTTGGATTTTATGAGACACCGGCATTGAGTTCCAAACCTTGACAGTGCGCATTATAATTAATGTTAATTTATAATGTTACGATTGCAATGTTAAGAGAAAAAAAAATAGTCCAAGAATCTTAAGGGCAACGGAGATTGTACACATCAGCTGACTTGTTGATTTCTGCTGGCAATTTAGGCTAGGCATTTCTCAAAAATTAAGTGTTTAGTTACATTACCTTTACGTTAAGTTCCTGGCTCTCTCCGTACTTGAAATTATCTTCTTGAAACATCATGGGCACGTCCACAGTTGTCGAAGAGTTCACATGGAATGGTGTTGGTCGAGTCTTGCTTGCATTAAATTTCTTCTTCCATGATCCCTTTATTAAATCCATTAAATTATCATTTAAAAATGGTAGTTTTATCTACTATTTGGTTAACACTTCACAATAAAATCAATTTCAGTCTACATTACTTGTCTGGTGGTATTGACTAGTAGTTAATGAAGTCAGCATGCTTGGGACCCTGCCTAGGGGACCGAAGCCTAATATTATATACAAATTATAAATATATAAAACTTAGTTTTTAATATAAATAGATATTGAAGAGTCTAAAATGAGCTAGTCATAATAAAAATATATGTCTTGGAAAAAATAGCTCACCTTGAAATAAAGGGCATTAACTAGGACCAGCCTAGTAGATTCATCGAGGCAATCCGATGAAAGAAGATCCTTAATTTTATCATTAGTCTTGCTTTCCACCTACAAAAAGTTGTTAGGATAACATCTTTTTTTTTTAAACTCTTATATTCATTGGCTTTAATTTTTTTTTACAGATACTAACCCACTTGTTAATGGTAGAGGCAGCAACAACGTTATTTTTAAAATCAATTTTCTCAAAATCTGCATCAAATACAGTCACGGCATCTTGTTTCAGCTCTGGTTTTAACTCGTAATTTCCTTCCTTGATGTATATTTTATTTGCAACATTAAATGTAACACCTTTCATTGCTTTCAATTTTGATGATACCGATGAAAATGCCGATCGAATCTATTTAGTACAAAAATGTATATGTAATTCACTGTTAACTAATTGCCTAAATACTACAAATATCGCAAATATGAGACATGAAATAATGGTTATTATAAAAAAATATTAGCCAAAATTTTTTTTTCATAAGTAATTTTCTTAAAAATAATAAAATATAAAAACTACATACAGCATTGTCATCAGGGATGAAAAGTGATGTCAGTAGTTCGGAATGTGCTGGGTCGCTTGTTCCCAATGTCAACAATCCCAAAACAAATTCCGCAGAGAGTGGTGACGATACCACATTTGTGTCCTTTTCAAGTTCCTAAAATGAATAAAATATAAGTTGTTTAATTGCAAGTGTTTGACTTATTTAACCGTTCTTATTCTAAACTGATAATAATACCCATTTAAGAAATAAATTCCAATTTTCTTAACTCAAAAACTAGTTACTGGACAAATTTAAAAAAATATTTACCTTTAGAAGTACATTATCAGGGAGTAACATAGACTGTATTTTATAAATATACGCATACGAGGTCGCGTGCAACAGCTGGTATGATCATAATTCATTAACTTCTCTTTGGCAGTTCTTACAATATTCCCAATAAATCAATTTTATGTTATTAAATAAGTTAATATGGAGGTACTGGTATCATCAATTATTCCTCAAAACAGATAACTAAACTGTTATGCTTTTTGAGGAAATATTGAGGAATTAAAATTTAAGTAAATACCAGACAATTTTTATCAAGTAACATTATAGGCGAGTACTTACTGGATAAAAATCTTACTTAGGGCCTCTTTCACCATCTGTCAAGTAGGCTAACAGTCATTTAAAGTCACTGGTCACCGGGTATACTGGAGCTGATATACCTTTGTTTGTGCGGTAAAAGTTCCAAACATTAAAAAGAAAATAATTAAAAAAAATCGCCTACATAATTATGCACTAAACTTTAATTTAATAAAACATAAAATTATTTCTAAAAGTAATTAATCAACACTTTACTTGTAGTTGGTGAAAGAGGCCCTCAATAAAAATAATGGTACAACTCTAAGTATAGGTGTGCTTGGATATAAATACATTACTTACATTACAAAATTTAGCGGAAAATTTGTTGATTGCCGATAAAAAAGCTTTTGAATCCATTTGTGCTGCCGAACAAGATACTTGTAATGTTAGAGAAAGTAAACCTGAAAAAAATGGAAAATTACTATTAAAAATAGATAGCAAATTGAATTCTAAGTGTACAAATAACCGCAAAACGAATAACACGACTACAGGGTTAGGATATCACGGCAGTACTGTGCTGTGATGTTGACTTGTTTGTAATACAGTAAAATTGTATCTCTATGACATCATTATACCAAACACATACCATCAAGCTATGTTGCCTGTACGGTGTCAGACTGTGAGTCATGAAAAGGCAGTTATCGCGTAGTTATAGATATCTACACACGTACCTACTATCTACAGATCAACAACTCTCAAGGACGTATACACCGATTAGCGAAGCGAAGGAAGTAGTTACTAACAACGACAAAAAATATAAAAAAAAGTACGTACATAAACAGGTGAGGTAGGACGTCTGCATCGAAAATGGAAATCACTAACTTAGGTCCACAAAACTTGTCTAACATGATAAAATATAAAACTTTATTTAAAACATTGCCGGTTTTTATCTTATCACAACATTGGAACGCAGCAATAAATCAATCGTTCGTGGTAATGGTAACGTAAAACTGCAGGTTTAAAACAATAATACTTTTCAAGTTAAAAAAGTAATAACAGTAGCAAGTTAGCATACGTACAATAATAATTATTTTTCTTTACTTTATTTATTTACTTCAATTGACTTCAATTATGAAATTGAATTATTGTTTATTGGTTTGGTTTGACAATTTGACAGTGACAAATGACAGTAACATTTGTTGACAGCCCGGGCCACAGAACAGATAATAATCTAAAAAAAAGTGATACCAGCTTTTTTGAATGGACCGATACAAAATAAATAATGGACGAAATACACGGTCAGTCCATCGCGTCAAATTAACCAAAATTTGATCGTGAATGGTAAAAACTGATGGCTTGATGTCAAACACTGTATTGAAAAATCGCGCCGTTGCGTCACGTCAGTTTGGCGTCACGCCAAATGATTGATCGTGTATTTCGTCCATAAAGGAAAAGATTTTCTTTTCAGGTTACGATATAATTTAGATTATGATTGAACGAGACTTCGTTTATTTTGTGTTCTGAGAGAATGAAATATCTACTTAAAGACAAACCACTGTCCATTTAGCACATAAGGTTAAAAAACCGAATTTACGCAGTGGCAGATTTACCAGAAGGCTGAGCAGACTGGAGCGTAGGGCGGCAGATTTTAGGGGGCAGCAAATTTGGCTAAAAAATCACGCGAAGGCATATGTCAATCCCATACATTTTATTTTTAGCGAATCGAATCGCTACGGAGCGAATGCAACTTGTCTAGGGCCCCTTATTACATTAGGTTTTTTTCTAACTATAATTGTGATTGTGGACTAGGGTATCAAATTGCAGGGGTCAGTAGGGGCGGCAAAATTTGAATAGCCTACTGGCGGCAAATCTGTAAATCCGCCACTGAATTTACGATGGCGATTAATGAAGAAGTCTATAATTTAAAGCGTCCCAGGTATTCTAGGTGTGAAAGTGCATTGAACTGGGGTAAGGCTTCTTCACTCCGGTGTGTAGTGTGAAATCTGTTATTTGTGGTAATGGTCCAAAATCTGGTCTGCCGCAAATTTTAAATTCAAGGTCGACCTCTAATTACTGAAACTGATATAATAATACGGCAATTGGAATATCTGTAGGTACTATGGGATTTGGGTGATCTACCGGTAAATGTAGGTATTGGTAAGGCTACAGTAGGTATAAGCCTAGCTTACTAGCGACCAGCTCCAGGGTCCGATCGCTACCAAACTTTACAGGATTACCCGCTGGATTAATCTGAAGATTGTCTGAAAGTTCCGATCAAAATCGGTTCAGCGGTTTTGGAGTCCATAGGGAATATCCTACACACACACACACATATCGCCTTTTATATATTACTAGCGACCCGCTCCCGGCTTCGCCCGCGTCCGATCGCTACCAAACTACCAAAGTAACCAACTGGATTACCCGCTGGACTTATCTGCGCAAGTCCGATCTTGCATTGAGTAAGTATTGCTCCCACCTCTGGGATGGCTCAGCCAAATACCAACTTGCCGCACTCCACTCGGTGGAACGCAGAGCTAGGAGACTCCTAGGCGACAGTACTCTTTTAAAATTTAAGATGCAGAGCCTGGCACATAGACGCAAAATTGCCAGTCTATGTGTCTTTTATAAGATGTACTTCGGAGAGTGTGCTCAGGAACTGGATGAGCTCATACCTCCTTCCATCGGACATACAGACGTACGGCTGGTTACCATCCTCATCTTGTCGAAATCCCTCCTTTTCGGACCAAGCGCTTTGAAACATCCTTTATAATGCGCACTGCCAAGGTTTGGAACTCCCTGCCTGCGTCTTAATTTCCGAGCTCATATAACCCTAATCTTTTCAAAGTTCGAGTGAATAGGCATCTTCTGGGTAAGCTCGCTCCAACTCCATCATAGGTCTCATCCTTGCTACTCAGTTGGTTGTTGGCCAAGAGCAAACCCATCTCTAATAAAAAAAAATAGTCTGAATGTTTCATCAAAATCGGTTCAGAGATGTTGGAGTCCATATAGGGAACATACACACACACACACACACACACACACACACACACACACACACACACACATCGCCTTTTATATATAAGAAAGAAGAAGAAGAAGATAAGAAATAAAGAAGGTTATTTATTACTAACTGGCCGTAAACAAATTTTCAAGTTATATTGTAAACATTATACCTACCTATTCTAACTAATGTCATTGTCAAACACTAGAAAATTCACAATGCAGCAATAAAAATTATTTTAGAAAAGAACTAAAAATTTACAAGTAACAAAGAGATGACAATTTGTTCTAAATTGTTCAGTGTAAACTTTGCTAAACTTTTATCTAGGAATTGTGCAAACGTAAGAAGATACAGTTTATGCTGCCCACCGCGACCTCCTCCTGGACAGTGCGGCGGATGTATCCCGCCGGGCTCGGGCCAACGTATAGTGCCACCGGCGGACTGTAGACCAGGACCTATTCCACCCAACCCGTGCGTACCACGTTTCCATCACGGCAAAGATACATGGAAGAAATATAGACTGATAACATTCTTCATCTGCTTTCCACTGATCATATGCCAAGCGTTTAGAGCACTTGGCCACGAATTACCGCCTAAGGGGCCGTGTCGGGATTACGAATACATGCGTATACGCACAAAAAAATTTCCATGGGGCGATGGGAACCATACTCTATTTCACAACGACCACGTAAATCACTTGCCGGGCGAGTGTGAGCCGCCTCCTCTGGATTGCGATTAAGAAAAAAAAATCTAGTCTCGATTTGTGCCCTATCAAGCATTTACCAAATAAGTAATTAGTTTTTATTAGATAATATATTTTTAAAATTTGTTTACATTTTTAATTTAATTTGTATTCAACCACTCTTTACCAGTTTGTAGGATTTTGGTCTAATTTGTATTTATTTCAAAATACCAGAGCATCATTTGTTAACCAGAGCATCATTGGAGACAAACAAAAATTTCAATTTAAAATCTAGGTTATGCTTAGGATTATAAAATTTGAAACCTATTTTTGGGAATTTTTCATAATCTTTTGTAAAATAGTTCACCCGACTTAAATTTATTAACAAAACCTAATTTGGGTTCCCTATGGGATTTTTTGAAATAGGTTTCTAGAACTTTATGTAAATTCTTTAAAAAAATACTCAAGTAATACAAAAATGGTGTTACAAAAATAAGTTTCAGACTAGGTAATATTGTAGATAATTTAGTTTTTCGAAAAATGACCATATAACTTTTTTTGTTAAATTTAAAATTAACAAGAGTTAGGGAGGTTAAAAAATAAAAGGTTGATAAGTACATTTTTCATAAATCACGTTCTTACGAAGTGTCTCAGGTCGAGGCGAATTAAAAAAAAATGACTTGTAGAGGAAGGGAACGGTGTAGCACCAGTAGGTATACTCGTAGCAGGTGTAAAATTGAAACAGGCGTAGCGTTATTGTATTTATGTTTAAAATTGCAGCTGCGTTTGGATAAATGCCAAATACTCTCTTTTTAACTGTTACAGGAGGATAATTGTAAAGTTTAAGTAAGTACAATATTTATGTTCAAACGTGGCAAGTTTCCATATAGAACGGGCACAATGCGCACGCAATTTGTGGAAAGAGACGTAGGAAGGGCGCTTGCGCGGTTGGGCACGCGGCTGGCGAAGAAACGCGATCAATAGCGCCACTGACGTCAGAGAGCGGTGCCGCGCCATTGGCCCACCCGGCATTATTAAATAAACCTCCGGGTGGAGTGGCGCGCCAAGTGTCGCGACGCGGGCACAGCACCGCAGCTAGCGGCGGGCTCGCGCACCGCTCGCGGCTCGCCGCCGCCCGCCATGGCCGACATGCCGGACCTATCGCACCTCACGCCCGAGGAGCGCGCCATCATCGAGGGCGTCATGATGCGTCAGCGACAGGAGGAACAACGCGAACACGAGATCATGAGGTGTGACCTGCGCCCCACCCCTAACGCCATCTCTTCCCACCTAATGCACCATCTGTGAAAGTGTCGTGACCTAGTATAGCTAGTTTTTTTCAACGTTAATAAAATTGTGACCAAAAATATTCACCGCTAATCACTCGCGAACCCTTGACGCCTGAAAATAAACCTACGTAATATGCGTAGGCTTGTTGACGAATGTATTGACGTAGATATCCTCTACTCACTTCTGCGCGATTTGCCATTGAAAGTGTATTGAATACCAAATGTGATAAAGCTTACGATTTTATCGCAACCACTTCTCATGTTTTATTGTTTAAATAAATCGATAAACTAGCTTGGTATCTACGTGATTGCCGTTGTTCGACTAATGATATAAAGTATAAGTTATATAAAACAGGAATTAATTAAATTACGAGTATTTTCCTTTTGTGCAGAACTAACATTAAATTCTAACTTGTAATCTTTACCTGCCTACTTTTATTTATATCTAGTCCATAAAGTCTCAGTGTTAATATCACGCCAGAGTTTATACTTTCTTTGCCCGTGCAGTTAATGATAACGTAATAATAACATTTTAGATATTTTAGCATATTCATTCTAAAGATTACCTACATCTAAAACAAATAAGAAAATTAACAAGTAGGTAGGTACTTAACAAAAAATATATGAACTGTTTAATGATGGTTTAATTTAATATTGGTGCTAAATCACTACATATTATAAAACAAAGTCTTCTGCCGCGTCTGTGTCTGTTCGCGTTAAACTTAAAACGCTCATTTTCATGCTGTTTTCACCAATGGATAGAGTGGTTCTCGAAAGGTTTTAGTATATAATGTGGTATTAATTTTTTAATTTCTTTAAACAAGCAACACATGTCATTATGTAGTTTATTGATTTTCTTATTAAACATGACTATCGTAACTAAGGTTGACTACTTACGTACCTATTATCAAAACTGATTAATAAAAAGTAGGTACTATCATAATTATTAGCAGAACCTAGTTATTAATTTTTACACACATTCAAGTAAACAAAGAATATTTAATTTAATTGACATGTGTAGATTTTCGTGTAAATATTTTATAAAACCGGCGCCAGACATAGCAACAATATTTGAACACTTATTTGATCACTTGTGAGGCATGGGTATTTGGGTAAATATTCAAAGTTTGATTACATATTTGCACTTTGCCATTCGGTGTCGGTTTTTGGAGCGCACATCAAAGCGTTCAAAGTTCAAAGCCTGCTACACTTGCGCAAAGTTCAATGGAGTTATTGGTATAATAACTCTTTTTTAGTTTAATAATAAAAAAATTACCGACTCAGCTCAGCTTAATAATAAAAAATAGAGACTTTTTAGCTTAATTTTTTGTACACTTAAATAATAGAGATATTCGTCCATCTTGTTTGTTATCTATTTGAATACTGTGAAGCGAATGTGTATGCAAAGCATATCTGACAAGTACAACAAACAAGTGTTCAAATGTGTGAGCAAAGTAGCTCAGTCTTTGTTCAAACATTTGACTGTGTCTGGGCGCCGTCATAATTATTATTGGACACAACCAGTGCCGGATTAAGATGCGCAGGCCCGTAGCAAATTCTATCAAGTGGCCCTTGGTTTGTATTGGGATCTTCAGTTTAAGGTGTTAAGGGATTACGTGGATTTTCAATCTTAAAATGAAGTTATGTTTTCTTAAGTTTGAACAAAATCTTTTTATTTAAGAAGGTAAAAATATTTTGCTGAAAAAAATATTTTACGCTTAATGCGCGGGGGCCGTAGCAATTGCTACGTAGCTAATCCGGCACTGGACACAACAGGCTATTGGTATATTTCTTGCCTTAAATTATTGCAGTGTATTACTTAAGTACGAAATTCTTAGCAGGTTTCGTTTTAATAAAACAGGCGCAAACAAGACGAAGTAGCTGTATTGGAACAAACAATTCGCTCGAGAAATGAGAGACAACGTGCAGCAGGCGTCGAACTGGCAGCGACTTGTCACATCTGTCTCAAGACCAAGTTCGCAGATGGCGTCGGTCACTCCTGTCATTACTGTCGAGTAAGATGCTGTGCAAGGTGTGGAGGAAAGGTTTCGCTGCGTTCTAACAAGGTTTTTATTTCTCCAAATTCTTGGCATTCCAAATTTCTAGTAATCTTCAAAATATTTACGTTCGGAATATTACGAATCTCGGTCCCATCGAGAGAATAAATATTTGATTATTGTTACAGGTAATTTGGGTGTGTATATTGTGCCGAAAAAAACAAGAACTCTTATCGAAGACTGGGCAATGGATTCATAAAAATTCCGGTCAAGACTCAATGCTCTGGCAAATGGAATCAGATTTACGACTACCTCCATCGAGTGATTCTCTACACGATAAGCGGCCGAAGTTAGAACGAGCACATAGCGCGGCAGAAAAGGAAAACAACCCGTTACAGAGATCAGGGAGCGCACTTCGACGACAGTACAGCCAACAGGAGCCACGTTGTTATGGGGAGTTGGAGGGGCTAGCCCGCACGCATCCGCATCTTGTGCATCCGAGGCAGAAAGCAGCGTACGGGGTGGAAGACGGTGGATTGCTTCCTAATCCCGCACAGCTGATGCCTCACGGACCCGTTTCACATCCTCCTATGCCGCCTCGTTCCTCTTCTTCAGATGACGAGGTGCCCGAATGTATATCTGATGAGAACGACGAATATCGCGATCGCGGTAAGTTAAGCGCACTCTCCTTACATTCATCCCACCTCGGACTCATCGTCACACTTCCTATCCATCCTAGCTATTTTTGGTTATATCGAATATCATACACACAAAACGGGTAGCTTTATTGGGATAATTAATACCGCAACATTACACTGGTCACACTAGTTCTCCGAAGGATCAATTTTTATCACACACAAACACATCCACCATCAGCATAATGAAATTAACGATAAAGTTAAGGTGTTCCGTGCGAGGTACTATAAGTTTAAGTGTTAGAAGTAGTCTCAGGCGTAAGTTTAATGTATTACAGTTTTCACTAAAAACGATAGTGTAGAGCACCTAAACTTATCTATGTTTCCATCATTTATATGTAGTGGTATTTATGTTTTTCTGTTGTTAGTACTCGTAAGTGGTAGAAGAGTGGAAGCTACTTAGTCATACCTACTGATATTTCTTTTACAGACAGGACTTTCGCCGCTAAAGGTGTCAAATGTAGAGCTTACACATTTGCGACCTCTTGCGATTACTCTCCGTTTATGTGAACTTAATTGCCTTTGTAAAATTAAGTACACGCTTCGTACACGTTGCGTATTAGTGTACCGTGTACGCGCCCGGTAGCCGCCGCGTCGTAACACGGCGTTCACCAGCCCTCACTGTTCGCAGGTGTTAGAGATAGGAGCGGCTCCGAGAGCTCCAGAAGTCAACGACGAGCGATGTTAGACGAGAAAATGAAAAAGTTTCTAGCGGTGAGATCGCGTGTTTTTCGGGAGAGTTGCGTTGTATCA
Source organism: Synanthedon formicaeformis (assembly GCA_945859745.1). NCBI lineage: Eukaryota > Metazoa > Arthropoda > Insecta > Lepidoptera > Sesiidae > Synanthedon > Synanthedon formicaeformis. The sequence goes on along the minus strand of OX243958.1, from coordinate 5,270,651 downwards.
TATGCTATTTTTTAGATGTTGAACGTGTTCGTCGGTGATTTCCTCAAAATCCAAAACTCTACTTCTTCCTTCTGGTTGACCGACTGTATGTTGGCTGTCAAACTTTCTTTATACCTGTCCTTTGTTCATATTACTTATTATTTTTCTTCTTATGAAGTATATTTACGCACTTACTGATGAGACTTAAATGAAAAAACATAAGTACGAAGTACTTTTGCTCTATCGGCATAATATTTATTATTTTATTCAGTAAATATATTTCAGAACCCTGTCTAACGTTTAAACCAGAAATGTGTGAATTTGGCTATTTTTTTGAGAGCATTAAAATGTAAATATTGTCTGTTTTATAAAATTTTAAAATTATCCTATACCACTAACCTAAATACCTAGTTAGGTTATTATAAAACATGATTATGATAACATTTTGCAAACAATTTCTGGTTCATACAAAATCCGCATGCTTGGGCGAAAAGAAGTGTCTGTTTACTTCTACGAAATGTTCGTATTGTGAACGTGTAACCATTTTATTTATATTTACCTAATTGTTGTTCTAAATACACACATTCTTTCCGCTTGTGCGTGATCACCGCTTTCCATTTATTTCTTCTCAGCTGGAGGGAACGAGTGATTTTTCGCATTTTATCTCTAATGTTGGCGATTAGACAGTGGGTGCTAGAGAAAGAAATGCAGAAATCGATAGAAACGGTTCCGGGCGCGTACGGGCGCGCACGCTGACGATAGCACTTTACCCGTAGTAGTAACTCCTGTAGGATCTTGTCTGGGGCTTACCTATGCGATACTATTTATACGATGTATGTTTAGGGCAACTAGAAGGACGCGAATCACTTCGGCATCCGCATCTCCGCAGTACCACCGTCGCCGCAAACAATTATTACAATTTGACTAATCATTCGCCGGCCGCCGGTCGCAGCTTCGATTCCGTCACAGACTGTCGCTGGCGCGCTCGCGACGATGGCGAAGGCGCATACTTGCGACCTTTCGCACCGGACGAGGGCCCGCGCCCCGATCGAGCCGTGTACAAGAGTGCCTATTTATGGGAGGATTCCTTGGACAATAGACGCTTCACTGAGAGAAGAAAAAAGACGGTCCGATTCGATGGGCACGAGGGTGCGGCAACGTTCCCGCGAGGCGGGCGTGACGCGTCCGGCGCGCCACACGACTGGGCTTCCCTGCGATGGGAGTCCGAGCGTCAGACGAGCCAAGATTCGGCCACCAAAGACTCTGGCATCGATACCTCTAGCACCTTCACCTCCAGCGAAGACTCGAACAGGGGCGATTGCCCTAAGGTACTTCAGATCATTTGGATTTGCATAGATTTTTAATAGGTACCTATCATATTTAAAAAACCGACTTGCTTTTTATAGTGACACAATATGTTTGTAACCCCACCTGCCTATCAGACTCAATATGTTAATAAATCAAAATTTATATGGCAATATAAACAAATCACGTTGATTTTTTTGATGTTTAGTCACTCGAACCGTAGACGAGCCGTAAGACGTATCCCAACTCTTACTACTGAAATGCGATTATTCTCATCTTTATTATTTCCTAGTTTACTTCCATTTTGTTCTTCGTTCCTGTAAATGTAGTTAAATTTGTATATCTATGTTTGTTTTTGGCTGCAGCATGGATGCATTCGCGCGCTTGCACCGGTCTATTTAAATGTGGCACCTCTGTACGAGTACATAGAACTTAAAATTTACTTCAGACTGTTGCAACTTGTGCAGTTACTAAAAAGTTTTATTGTTGATCAGAATACTTTCATTGTTGGTTTATTGGTAAAACTGTGTTTATTTGATGCGACAGTTTCCGCTGAGCTGGCAGGTGTCGGCGGATGGCTCCCGCATGATCGGCCATATGGTTCTTCGTAAGAGCGTCGTGGAAGGCAGTTCACATTCGTCGGCAGCTATTCTCGGCTTAAAAGTTGTCGGAGGCAAATTATTGCCGGACGGTACCCGAGGAGCTGTGGTTGAGAAAGTTAAAAAAGGATCAATAGCCGATTTGGAGGGACAGCTTAGAATAGGTAAAATATATTGTTATCTACATCATTATACAAGATTTTCTGAGTGTAGATTGCTTAAAGCTTGGGACAAGATTAATCTTTGATTCGAAGCTAACAGCACGTAACGAAAATTAGTTTTAACCTCCGACCCCCGATGCAAAAACGGGGTATTATTAATTAGTATGACATGTATCTATCTATATGTGTTTCTGTGTGTCTGTCTGTAGGATCGTAGCTCCCAAACGAATGGACCGATTTTTATCCCTTCTTTTTGTTTGAATGCTGATGTGATCGGGATCGTTCTTAGCTATAATGTATTAAGATCTGTTCAGGAGTTTGAAAACCACCAGCTCATTTCCTAGTTGACGAAGCGTTTTCACTAACTTCAAACAATCGAATACGTGGATGTGGATTGATGTCAAATTTAGTATAGATATCTACTGTTACTTCGGTGGTATTTCCATGACATAGTAACCTCGAACTGACGCTGCAGCATCAAGTAGTCTGCAGGACACCCAACTCCTCAGCAACTTACGGCAGATATAGCGTGTTTGGGCTTAATGGAAAGTCTGGGGTTAGTTTATAATATTTACTTTTAGGTTATAATAAAGAGCCTATATCGATTTACTATTTAGGTGATGAAGTGGTCCAGTGGAACGGTGTACCACTGCAAGGACGTGGCGCGGAGGAGGTGGCGGCGGTAGTTGCAGATAGTAAACATGATTCTCACGTGGAGCTAGTCGTTTCGAGGCCCATAGCTCCAACACGCCCGCCCGCACAACCCTGGAGGACTCACAAAGGTATTCATTTGTTGGAGGAAATAATTGACTTAATATTTCTAACTTTAATAATATTCATATTTTTAGATAGAGTATCATCGTTGAATAAATCGGAACGATAAAGGGTCACGGGTACGGTGGATCCAATCTGCTTCTGACCGATCCTTTTGGAAAATTATGGGGTAGGATGATTATTAGGGAGGAGATCCTACTGATGAGATTATGCTGATCATTGTTGAATTAATTAGATTTAAATTTGTATTAAATTAAATTAGATTTTAACGTTACATTAGATGATTAGATTTTGTTCAATTTGTCTTAGATCCGACATGGATTAGACACACGTTATGCAGTCAAAAGTTTTTAACCCTGTCGCCTGACGCGACCTGAGGGATTTCATTAACTTCCACAGGTTCGATTGATTTGAAATTTGGTATAGGTACTGTTACTTCAGTATTTCTATGACATGGTAACCTTGATCTGGTTCTGACTATTGTAAACTATTGTTTCTCCTTTAATAAATAAATTTAAAAAAAATTAAGTGTCATAACTGCATCAAATATCGCAGACGTTAAGGACATGTAGAAAGGATATTAAGAAATTCCATGTTCCACTGCCTCAGATGAGAGTAGTGTAGGTGCATAATATATTTCTTTTATTACAACCCAGAAGTGTACACGGAAGTGATGGGTGGATGTGAGAAACCAAGCGTTCTGGTGACGTCACCTGGCTCTCCTGATGTTCACGCTCGTCGCCGTCCGCGGCACAACCACCACAACGCTAATGTAGCCGGAAGAATACAGGTAACCAACAAACAAGTACCTATTGTACTAATACGGTACTAGACAGTCAGGTTGACGGTCAACTGATGGTAAGTGGCTACCGACTATAACATGGTGGGCGATTATAATACAGGCATATATATATGGATATAGATTTGGAAGGGTGATGGTCTGCCACCAGATGGGCTGCCCAAATGACTGTCACTACTTTCCAAATCATAGCAAAATTTAAAAAAAAAAATTATTTCCAAAGTTCATCTTGCCGGTATCGAACCCGAGTCTTCTGAGACAGAGTGTTAAACCTAACCTAATCCAACTGGTCCTAACTGACAATTAACGGACAGCCAAAACTACTAAGTCTAAAAAGCTGAAATTTGGAATGAAGGTTTACCTACTTTATAACGTAAGCATCCGCTAAGAAAAGATTTTTGAAAATTTCAACAAATTCTATACTCTATTATTGTAATTCACATCCTTCTTTAATAAATGTATATGATAATTTAGTAAGATAATCGATGAAAATATATTTTTGAAACAGCTTAAGATATACTTCGACATAAGCGCCCTCCAGTTGCTAGTGACGGTGGTGTCGGCTAGTGGATTGACGCCGAGACTTGACGGCTCTCCGCGATGTCCCTACTCGAAGATATTCCTTCTTCCCGACAAGAGTGAGAAGAGCAAGAGAAGAACTAAAACTCTAGCAAATACGCTAGAACCGCGGTGGAACCAAACCTTCGTCTATTGTGGTATACGAATTACGGACATCAAGAAAAGAACTTTAGAGGTACTTAAACATTTTTCAAAACATTTTAACATTGCCAAGATGATGCTGTTATGAGAATACAAGCAAGCAAAAACGCCCTTAATAAATGAGTTTGGAGCCCGCGACTTCATCTGCGTTGAGAAATGAAAAATATAATACCTACCTAAATTACTATAATGGGGGCCAATGTTGGGCCACTACAGCGACATTGGCGCCCAATTTTTTATATTTTTAGATGATCCCTCGGGAACCTAATTTTTTTTAGGATATAAAGTATCCATAAATATAAGTAAATATAAGTATATTACCTAATCCAGGCAACAAACTATCTGTGTGCTCCAAATTTAGTTACGTAAAAAAAGTAACAAACATACGTTAATACTCACTTATTATACCTACTTTGGCATTATGCATTTATAATATTACAAAAATATTTAAGCTGTTCGGGTTGTATGATAGCTTGTACGATGTTAGTATGTATATAACAATTTTCACAAATAAACTTGACAATTTTTTTTCAGGTGACGGTATGGGATCTCAACCGGTACGGTCCGAACGACTTCCTCGGTGAAGTTCTTCTCGACCTCGATAATGTTGTCATGAACCACGAACCAAACTGGTACACTCTTAGGCCACATGAAGACATAGCTAGTTTTAGTGTAAGTACTTATAATTTGAAAACTATGTATATACAAAAAAAATACTTAATCAAGTGTAAAATATTAATAAGTACTCATATATGTACTGTCTCGGGTAGAAGAAGAGTACAAAATGATACTATCATTTAGGTATATGGGAAGAGTGGCAAGTGGCAACATTAACGCACTCCAGTCAAGGCTGGATTTAAACTAGGGGCTAGTGCCCAAGGCGGCAAATTTTTTTAAAAATAAAAACAACTGAAAAATTCATTTACATAGTTGAACCTGCTGGGAATCGAACCTGGGAACCCAGGAATAGAGCGTTAAGGCAAGCACCCTAACTACTTATACAACGAGCTCGTCAAATCCTGAAAATATAATAAAGCAATGTTGAATACAGCGGTATCGCGACGAAGAACCAGATGGCGAACATCTGTCTCCACCATCTACCTCCACGTCGCGCCTCTCCGATTCAGATACACCCAGTGAGTGCGATCTGCGCAGACACCACTCTCTCTCCAGCCTGGCTTCCAGCTCTAGCCCACCGCCTCCCAACGAGGTACTAAATAAAGCAATCCAATACATACCTATTGATTTCTGTTTCTATTCGCTAATTTATTAACCGCCGACGCTCGACACACGCCCGTATGACGTGTGTGTCGGTCTTTGGAATCCGTAGCTCCCAACCTATTTTAAATCCGCCTTTTTTTTTTAAAACTGACGTGATCGGGATCGTACTTAGCTATAATTTATGAAAATCTGTTCAGGAGTTTGAAGACCATTTCCTAGTTGATGAAGTGATTTCACTAACTTCCACATGTTCGAATGATGTCTAAAGACTTACTTCGGTGGTGATTCCATGACATGGTAACCTTGACCTGATTCTGCAGCATGAAGTAGTCTGCGGGATACCCAACTCTTTAGCAACTTACAGCAGCAGATGTAACCTGCTTGGGCTCAATAGAAAGTCGGTGGTTAGTTTATAATTTTTATTTATCACTTGTTTCATAATTTGTGTTCCAGCGTATGGAAATGGAGGGTACGCGATGCAGTAGACGCGACATGTCGCCTGCGGGCCGAGTGAGAGCCGCAGGCATGTCAAGAGAACGGGTGAGTTTAGAAGACAGAGATCCCGAAGTAGTGAGGTAATTTGTACGGTTAACGTTTGATGTGTTCGTTAGAGCGGCGGGTACGCAGTGACACGGTCGCAGTCGGCGGCGGCGGGACGCAGCAAGTCGCCGCGTCGCTCATTGTCTCCGCCGGACCGCGCTCCGCGCTACACAGGTGCAACTCAGCGCTGGCGCTCAGGGGACAGGGGAAGGGGACATGGGACATCTGACGACCCCGCACGGAACACTGTCGCTGAGACACGCACGTTTATCGTCTTCCGCTCATCCACCACTTTACTAACCACTCACTGTTACCTCTTCTTTATTTTATACTTCACGCATCTACCGTACCGGTCCTTCTCCATCCGATGCACGTTCACAAAGGGTGCGCAGAGCGCCCACTCACTTTCACGATTGCATGTCTATTATACTTCAGCCACTATGAGTGAAATGTTCAAAGTGTTAGCTCTTCGACGACTCTCGATCACCTCGCGTAGTGAGCCTCGGACGGTGTGATGACGGTATGTTGTGTTGGCAGTGAGTGAGGAGAGAGGCGCGTCGACGCGGCTGCCCACGTACGCGTACTCGCCGAGGTTCCAGTCGCGATCGGCTACCGCCACGCCTACCACCAGTCCCAAGAAACGGCAGCTACCGCAAATACCTCACCAGGTATGAACAAAGTTATTTCTATCTACACACGCCAGACAATGCTCAATAATTACCTAGATACTCCTAATTTTTCTCTCGACGCAAAAACGGGGTGTATAAGTTTGATTTGTCTGTATGTGTGTGTAATCGTAGTCGTAGCTCTCAACCTGAAGGAGCTATTTTAATCTGCTTTTTTTTTGATCGGAATTGATCTTAGTTATAATTCATGAAGATCTGTGTTCAGGTGTTTGAAGATCATCAGCCCATTTTCTAGTTGACGAAGTGATTTCATTAACATCCACATGTTCAATTGATGTGAAATATGGTATACTGTTACTTCGGTGGTATATCCATGACATGGTAACCTTGACCTGGTGCTGTAGCGTCAAGTAGTCTCAGGAATTTACAGCAATTTACAGCAAATATAGCGTGTTTGCTCTCAAAGAGTCGGGGGTTAGTTTATAATTTTAATTATAACTTGTTAGGACTAGGGAGCATAGTTATGATAATGTATTTGTTTGTCAGAGCGGTCAGAGAGCGGGACGAGCACAGGTGTCCGCCGACCTGGAGGAACGTAAGTGGATCGCCCCGCATCACATTGGCGCCACACTCACCTACCGCAGCACGCCACAAGGTCAATTTTATTGACACGCACCATCCGAACGCAACCCACGCACTTACAATAAATACCTGCTCGATTAACATTACTTACAGCCCCTTAGAACATTCACGCTTAGGGTATACATAAACAAGCTAGAGATAGTAGTCTTGTTCACTGCTGAAGGTCGTGCCCTCTCTGAAACGCCATTGTGACATCGACCACTTTCTGTTTTCACTCCGCCCTGCCTTCAGCTTTGTTCATAGCCTAGTACAGTGAGGCCCGTAAGACCAACAACTTGATCTGTCCATAACCTAGGAGACCGGCCACGAGATGACGAGACCTCTAGCCATTCAATCTTAATCACAACTGGTTTCTCCCAAGTTTTCTGGCTCTCTGAAGGCTGTATGTCTAAAGTAATTTCTCAAACAAGCTTTGGTTTGGTTTTTTTTGGTATGCTAAATCTGATAGCAGCTAATAATCAGAAAGCTACTCCGCTTGTCAAACATACCTATGACAAAAAATAGTGCGCCGATCACTTCCAACGGCTTCAATTGTTTACCAATAAATGTTTAGTTAATATATACAATGTAATGTACAATCTTTCTCCGTAGCCTGATTATGTATACTCTAAAGCCTACCTGATTCATATATCTCATTACCCAATTAAAAAACCTACCTACTTATCACTTACCAATTTTTAAGTAAAGATCTAAATTTTCATAGGCCAGACAGGCTATTTTTCGTTCATTTGTTTGTGAATTTATTACTGAACAAAAGCAAATTAAAATAAAGCAACTTTATTCGGGATTACATATAACTTTTTTGTATTTCGATCGCTATTAACCGAATTGATGCATAAAAAAAAATCAAATAAATAAAATAATCATTGAAGCTTTAGTTAGAATATTGTTCACACCGTTTTAGAATTTATAGTATTAGTATTACTGTTCAATTTAGAATTTCAGGAAAAATATTCTGGGCTATATTCAGCGTACATACGCATTAGATTTCCACCATCCAACCGATAGTTGGCTTAATTACATAAAAAGCTTTGTTCCTACTATTTGTAGCTTAAAGAAATGCACAAAGGAATGTTTTTTGAGAACATATGGACCTTGTTATAATCAATGGAAAAGAATCTTTGGTATTATATACAAAAATATACAGAACTGTTACCTTACATCGATCCAATATGTGGAAAGTCCCGTATAGATTAAAACGAGTCCAGTGATTGGCAAATGCATTGACCAGAATCGTTAATAAGATTTATGGGAGGAGAATTAGAGTAGAGGAATATGTTCAATCCACTGGTTAATTGAACTCGTTATCAAAGATCGTTAGGATCATCGTAATTCCACGTAGACTTTGTTTTTTAATTTTAATCACAAGCCTCAGCGACCGTGGGACAATAAGTAACCTTAGCGGTGTTCAGGGTGGGAGCGCCACTATGCGGGGCTCTCGGATTCAGAGCTGGCAGCTAGAGGCGGCGGTGCCGGTGGAGGTGGATGGGCCCCAAGACGCCGGTTGTCGCCCGACGCGGCCGCCGGAGACTCCGACCTTGAATCGGTCGCCTCTGTCACCTCTAGCGCATTCAGCACACAGTCCGAAAGGCCGCGACCCACGCGAATGCTCAGGTAATGTTGTACATTGCCTTCTAAACGAATTGCTTTAAAACACAATGTTGCGTTTAACTTATTGCTTGAAACAGGATGATGAAAATAATCCTATATGTTGATATTCTAAAATAATCAATTTAAGTGTAATATTTCAATCAGTACTAGATAGAATTGTCTAATACGATTACACAATTTTTCAGCAGACTACGTGACACTGTCAATAGTACATCATGCTTATACGATATTGCTATTCCAGCCCCCGCTCCATATCCTCATTATGTGTACCCCAGTCGCGTATTACCATACGTATGCCACTCTGGAGAAACAGAACTATATTCCAGTCGAGGCAGAAGTTCTGCGTTCTCAAATATAGAGACTTCATTGAGATTTTCTTCACGTCCTCTTCGCCATATACTCTCACGAAGCTCTTCCGTTGGTTCTAAGAACAATGAAGTCTATTCTAAAAGACATTCTTTAGGAAGAAGTTATAGTTGCCCCGAAGAAACTATAGACGCTAACATTAATAAAATAATAAATGATGACGAGTATTCTTGCCGAACTAATATCAATCGATCAAACATTTACGACACTCTTGTTAAATCTCAACCTTTGGAGGACGAGTTAAACTATTATTATAACACTTTGTCGACAAACTTAACTCAAAACTTTCTTCCTGATAAAGAAATTGAACAAATTTATAAAAGAAGAGAACTTTACCGTTCAAACAATACTGATCATTATTTTACACAAGCGGCTAAAGAAGTTACATCTAGAACCCTTCCTAGAAAGGAATATTTTTGTTCTCAATATAAGAATGAAAAATCTGTTTATAAAATCCCATGTAATTCTAATAACAAAATACATTTGTCAGCTTCAAGTATTATTTTAAAATGTCCTAAATTGCTTTCACGCAACGGATCATTACGAAGAGGGCGAGATCTAAACGTTACTCCATATCTTTCGAACATTACACCATTGGAAAACAACAAATCAAATATACTTACAAGTTCAGAAACGATTCCTTCTTTTATAGACAAAAATCAATTTATGAATAAGGATATCCACTCAAAATCTCTTTCTATGATTTCGTCTCATAATAGAGGTCACTCACAAAATGATTACATACATTCCAAATCGTTGTTTCAATTACCTTCCAGTTATTTGAATGCGAATGAAAATGTAAATTCTAGTAACAGTGATGATATGGAATTAAAATGTCACGGTTACGAAAGTGACTGTAGTTTAGCTGAAACTACCATTCACGTAAATGTAGGTAAACAAAACACAATTAGCATAGATAGTCCTATAGATACAACTTCTGAAATAGAAGGCTTCGCTAGACCTGGACATTCAAAACATAAATCTTTGCAGTACAATAGAAAAAGATTTATGTCACTCGATTTAAGATCCAGTTACGAAGATAATGAGGCGAAAGGAGAAAGTGATGCTGGTAGTATTGATGTAGGAAATGTCGAAAATTTAAAAATGAAACAGTTAATCTCAAGGCGGAACACAGTTTCTAGTTTACCTTATTCAAGAATTTTGAAAACACCTGATGAAATCGATGATATTTTCAAAAAAATGAGTATATGTCGAAGTTATGACAATGTCAAAAGCAATTGCGGCGAACAAAATGTCCATACGTATGGCAATACCATTACTATAAAAGAAACACCCACTCTTCACGAATATGACTCATTTCACCAACCATTTTCACCGTGTAGTTTAGATTTACATCTCCGACAACCTGAGCCTCCAAATAAAATTGCAGCTAGTACTAGATCACGATCTCTATCGTCAGGAAAACATTTAGATAAAATAAACCGTAAGAAAGCTAATCATGTGTCTGTTGCTGTTTCTCCTTTGAATCCCGATTCGCTTCGTGGTGCGCTCGATCCTGCCTCTTCACAACATATGCTCGACGGCATCCATCATGAAAACAACGACGACGGTACCACAAAACAAACCACCAACGAAATGGATCACGATGGCCGATTTGAAATGATGAAAACGGCAAAAAATAACGAACAAAACTCAAAATTTTCTTCCAAACATGGTAAAAAATCTGAATGTGATGCGTTGGAACACGAATCAAAATGCAGTAATGATTATGGTGGACGAGAAAATGGGCGAAATAACAATCAGCCACCACAATTGGAGCGACGTGAGTCACGTCGTGGCCAGTTTACGAGGAGTCAGAGCAATGCGGATGCGCCACCTGATGAAAAAGCAGGTTATTTATTTTTTATACTTACGTCAATAAACGGAGAACGAACGAAATACCAGATATTTTTGTAATACATATAGATTGTAAGTAATTTATATGTGATGTTTTATTTTTATGCAAAAAGATGGCAGCCTCAGCGACACAGCTTTGGGCGGCAACAGCGAGGAGCGCAACACCGACGATGTGCTATTAAAAGCAGAGCCGCGCGACTTCTTCGGCCCCGGCATGGGCAAGAAGAGCAACTCTACCTCACAACTATCTGCTACAGGTGAACAATATCCCACTCAGGTTACCCTTACACAAACTCCCTTAACTGACTCACGTTGTACTAACTCTCGCTTGCCACACGCCTAGGCATCGTATGAAAATTCAGTTTCAGGGGATTTCAGTACGAAGAGTCTATGTTTTCTTTTATTATAACTTTATATAAACATGATCGACAGGACGGAAGCGAAGGTTAGGTTTTGGTAAACGTGGCAAAAATTCGTTTACGGTCCAACGCAGCGAGGAGGTGGTACCCGGTGATATTCGGGCGGCTGCCGCCGGAGTATCCCGCGCTTCCTCCGCCTCCAGCGAAAACGACGAGGGCAGGTGCGACCGCGGGGCCCAACGAGGCCCGCCAGGGCTCATTGACACAATAGTGCGGCGGGCGGTACCACTCGCGGACACTACACACACTGCCTATCTCGCGGACATAACACACTCGTTTCCACACAGCATGTCACACACAACTACTCATAGACAAATGTGCAGTGTTGCTTCTCTAAATAGCTACGAAGCTTTGGTTGTTAACTGTTGAACGAAACAAATTGACAACGATCGCAAAAGAAGTGAATTTGAATAGGAAAATTTACACAAAAACGATCCTCCGCGAATCACAACCATGAAGAAAACGATTCACGCTATAAATAATAGCTTATGAAACATGATCATCGCACTTAGACGGCCTTTAGACCATTTCACAGGCGTTATAGGTGTAAGATAAGGCGATTGGTGTCGTACTGTAACGACTGGCGGTCGGTGGGACGAGGTCGTCCGCGGCCCACCGTCCGCCGGCGCTGATGGGTCGCTTGTTGCGCGCATAGAAGGCGGCGGCGCGTCGCGACGCAAGCGCTCCGGGCCCGCAACCACCACGTTCCAGCGATCGCACGAGGTGCCCTGCACCACAAGCCTCATCTCCATATCTAGCTCGGAAGGATCCTCGTAAGTCAATCGCTCCCTTCGCCGCCGCCGAGCGCCCGTCGATGTTGTCTCGCGTCTTCCGCTCCACCCCTCTGTGTGCCTTTCGTCCTCAGATCAAATAACAACTTAAGATAGAGCCCTGTGGGCGACAGAGTGAAGCCGGTAAAACTATGGGTTCGCCGTGTACATAACACGGTTACACTCTCACAAATGCAATCAAACTACGCCACGCCTTTTAAAAATATTTTACTAATGAAACGGTGTAAAACCCAGTCTTCAATGAATAAAAAGCAATATTGAATCACGTAAATTTGGAAACTAATGTTTTCAAAAATTGAAAATAAACAAAAATTGAGGTTATAGCTTGGAAAACAAAATGGAACTCACAAATGTTTATAAAACCGGCTTCAATATGCTGTCCGCAAATTTCTGTCTATAGTTCTTATTTGGCCTGAGCTGTCGTCTTGTAAACGCATGATTCGGCTCATTGTATTCTTGTCCTTTACTTCATTATTTTCGTTCAGCACGCACGAGTCTTCTCTCGCCTCGGAACCGCACTTGTCTCTCCACGGTGTCTCCGTTACGGATCGGACGTCGATGGTGGCTTCACTTCTTGATATAAATAGGAAGCGCTTCGCGACCTCCGCTGCACGACTCCATGGATGATAAATGTTGCAATTTTCGCCTACGATACCTATGTCTGCACACTCATTTTTTAATTTTATATTCTTCAAAAATTCAGTTTGTCGTTGTTCACACACGTCACGACCATGCATGTATTTTATCTCACAAAACACGAACCATTTCCGTTATCTATTGTATAACCTCTTGCAGGTTTTAAGTATGAAACAACCAGTGCTTCAGTGGATTGCGTCGATTTAGCAAATCTGTATATCCACCTAAGTATAAACGAGGCGACTCTTTCTACCCAATATAAATCATGAGTTAGCATTTGAAACATGTTTATATCTGATGTATTTATTTGGCTAATTCTATCTTCTATAGGCAGTTGTTTTCAGCCTGTAGTACCTTTTTTTAGAACCTGTACGCAGTTGTCTGTACTATACTTAAAGTTTTAACGTTTTCTTACTTTCACATTGGTATTACCTATTCAGTCGATGCATCCGAATTATTACCGCCCTCTTCTTCACTATTGTATCAATGTTGTCATTGCTGTATTTTAATTACCTATCATAAATAGATTATAAGCCAGTAGTCAATAAATACTCCCGGGATAAACAGACCATACAGCGTCTTCGAGAAATTGTCAAAATGGTTGCAAAGGCCTTGATAATCTGTTTGGGAATCGAAAAAGCCAAAAGCCCCGGATAATAGAAACATTTACCTACATTACACCAAGTGGTTACTTTTATACCTCTACGCATACATTCTGGTCGCATCCTGAGAACAAAATATCAGGGCTTTTGCGCATTGTCTGTACTAAAAGACAAAAGAAAATCTACCAAATAGATTTAAAAAGGTTAAGATAAATATTCTTCGTAAAAATTATTATAAAAAAATACTGGTAGATTTGAGTAAGTAATTAAACCCTGTTTCTTGCATGCACCCATAAAAAAATCTTAATTTATGATTATTATTTTTGTGGTTAACTTTACACTAAAAACAAATACTTTTTCAAATCTATGAAACGCAATGAGCACTTACACATCGTATGTCCTGGATTATAATCACGAGAATCACTTTTCTCTCGGTTTCAGAGGCGATTTTTATTGTGCAACCTAAAATTTTGCGAAATATGAGCTATTATCGCTTGGCATTAATGTGAAATATTTTATAAATTTTGTATAAAAAAGATACATCATTTATCTGAAAATATTATTTACTTAATATTAAAAACATTTGACATGTTAATATTTTATAAATTAAAAAAGGCTTAGAAATATCCACATTCAAAATTTAGTACCTAAACATGTTTGTTTAGTAACAAAATTCAGCAAACATAGGTTGGGATAGTTATATTTCGTAAACGTACTTATATTAAGTGACGTTAATGGCTCATTTACACTAATTCCCTGTGAAAATTTTCGAGATTTTTGTAATTGGGATAACATTCGATAATTAAGAAGGCCTTTTTTATACTTTCAAATTATACTATTTCAAATCACACGATATTTTCTTAGTAAAATCTATAATTTTTATTAACTAACTAGCTGGCGCCCGCGACTTCGTCCGCGTTGAAAAAGAAAAAAGTAGCCTATCCTGTGTCCCGTACGTCTAAATGTTTATCTACCAAGTTTCATGAAAATCAGTTAAGTAATTCGTTTAAGAGTTATGGAGGAACATACATACTTACATACATACATACATACATAGAGAAAAATTTTTTGAAAATCGTCAATTTAGTTTCAGTATCATGTATAGAGCCTATAAACTCGATATCTCTGAAAACAAAGTAACTTACTCCATGACCAACCCTTACAGATTTATTATTAGTATTGATGATAAAAGTATCAACCTTTAAAGCGAAAATAATGCAAAACTGATAGCTTTATCTCCATACAAAACTAGATTGATCTCCTATTCTATTGATCGAATAGGTACTGATGTATAATTCAATAGGAATAATTATTATTGGTCTCCTGAGTAGGTACTGAGGACGAAATCATTCCGTCGGCGGGTATGATCGAATAGTGCGGGCTTTGTTGTCAGATGGTCGCCGGGTATGCGAGGGTCAGGCTCATCTGATGGCGGAGGAGGTTATAACGAGTTCATCGATGGCCTGGGACCTGGCCAGTTGGTTGGCCGTCAATTACTGGGCTCGCCTACACTTGGCGACGTACAGCTATCTATGTGTTATCAAAAAGGATTCCTCGAGGTTAGATATGGGGCTTAATCGTAGATAGAAGGAAAAAGTAGGGAAAAATATACTTTGATTTTGTTTATAATTAAGTGAAATTAATGTAATTGTTGTTATTTTATTATTTCAAGGATGACAAAAATAATGGTATCCTGAGTTTCTTCTCAGGATCGTCATCATATTGGCTTTTTCTCCGACACCCTGGTAAATTTAAATTTATAATGACGATCATAAGAGTTTGTTGGAGAAACCTAATTGATATTTTGATTTGATTTGATAAGTGACTCACTATCCGAATGTGGTTCTTTAAACTGAGTCCACTGGTCTCAGTTTGATTAAAACATCACTAACGGGATATCTTCCTCTTTTTGCTTCTATCTACGGGCTCACTTAATTTTTTAATCGTGTGTTTGTTTAATGGGTGGTGTTGAAAACAGGTGGAGGTGATAAGAGCGCGAGGTCTTCAGGCCCGCCAAGGGAGCAGGACTCTACCGGCGCCGTACGTGAAGGTGTACCTCGTGAGCGGCAAGCGATGTATAGCCAAAGCTAAGACGAGTACGGCGCGACGGACGCTCGACCCTCTCTACCAACAAACGCTCACTTTCAGAGAGAACTTCAAGGGGTGTATATTACAAGTGAGTCCAAATTCTTCGTGTTAATAGAACCAAAGATCCGAAAGAATAAGACCTTTCTAAATCAGCTAATATTTTTGTCTGTTTGTTACGGCTAATCTCCGAATATTTTGGTGGGACTTTCTCTGGCAGATAGCTAATGTTACAAGAAATAACTGAGGCTAACTGGTGCCCGCGAATTCGTCCGCGTTGAAAAATGAAAATAACACCTGAGAAAGTATATGAGTACTATTTTTCCTACTAATATTATAAATGCGAAAGTTGGTACTTTGTTACTTTTTACACAAGAACGGATTTGGATGGGCAGACAGGTAGTTTATTAAGTACCTGGATTAACATAATATAGGCCACTTTTTATTCTGTTAGGTTTCCGAGTGATCGTCTAAAATATAAAAAATCCTAACAAAGATCCATACATGGTCACAAACTCGGCATTTACAATATTAAGATAAGCAATGTTTAGTACCACACGCGCTCCTCAACGAAGCGTGAGCAAGTATTTCAATATTATTGTAATTTTCAAAACGATAATTTATGTGATGGTAAATGGCAGGTGACGGTGTGGGGCGATTACGGACGCATCGAGGGCAAGAAGGTGTTCATGGGCGTGGCGCAAATCATGCTGGACGACCTGAACCTGTCCAATATTGTCATCGGCTGGTACAAATTATTCGGAACCACATCTTTGCTCTGCTGAGTCGCGCTGAACTCGATATCACAATAAACTTACGATTGTCCAAAATAATAAATTTAGTGATACTGCTTTAATATCATATTAAAATGCTAAATATCTTAAATATAGGGCATTTTCTATAAAACGAAATATAAAGTAATAATTTGTACTTTGATTTTCTTTTGGAATGCCTACCGGAGTTTTGAATAGATAGCATTTTATAGCAATCGAAACAAATGTATAGTGTACTCAATAAATATTATGTAATTAAGTATTAAAAGCCAAACGCATTTCAAGTGTTTTTCTATCCAACTTAACTTATTTAAAGTGAGTCCTAAATATCTAACTTTTCCTTTCATCACTAGAAACGTTAGGTCAATAGATTGTTAACTGATAAAATAAATGAAAAAATTGTTAGATTATTGTTTTGACAAACACCAGGCCTACAATTTTTTGCTCTGAATTCTTCCGAGGACGAAACATGGCAAAAAATAAAATGGATTTTTTTTTAATGTAAAGGTAGACATGCAGTCTGAATGTCCACTTGATGGTAAGTGGCTACCGTCGCCTATAACACCCACAGGTTCTGCAAGAGCAAATATAATAGGCAGAAGTGGAGGGTATTTATAAGTAATAAAACTGACTAAATTCTTTACATTAAGTTTTATTTTATATTAAAATATTGCAGGCATACATACATTTATTCTCATCCGCTATTTGCATTCATAATATATATTTATAACCCACACACATTTATGATCGAGCACAAACAATTCTAGAAAAATATCATAAAAAACTAATCAACTTAAAATTATATTTAAAAGGGGTGAATGAAAATTGTATGCGTCCCATACGTATGTTGAAGTAACTTGAGTAACATAGTCATATTATATTCTTATGTTACTACTAATATTTTAACAAAATAATATATAAAAAAAACATAAGGTAATTCAAACATATATGTATATAACATATATATATGATACATATTTTATGAATATACAAAAGAATCATATGCTTACATATTTAATTTTGATGTTATGTCATTTTCTATTTAGTAACAGAGATGATGATATATTATATCAACTTCCTATCAATAGAAAAATATTGTCCTATAATATGTATGACGACTGACATATTCACATCTAGTGCAATGTCACTGACTAAAAAATCAAATTTGCCTGTAAAAAAAAAACATGGTAAAAATGGGTCAATTAATTATCTAATTTTATGGTACTAAAAAAATTAAATATCTACTTTATATTTCATCGTAGCAAATAACTAACGAAAAAGTTTCAAGTTATAAGTATTTTTATGACTATGACTATTTCTTATATTTTTATGACTTTTATATATTTTATATTTTTATTATATTTTAATGATCATTTATAGTCACTAACATAGCCTTTAAGTTTTTTAATTGATAAATAATTATAAGCAGAAGTATCCGAGACAAAAGAATATTTAAATATACTAATATTATAAAGATTTGTATTCTTGTATAGTTTCTTTGTGAAAATGAAAAAAAAACTCAAAAACTATACTGGACCGATTTTAAAAATTCTTTCACCTATAGAAAACTACATTTATGAGCGAGTTACGTAGGCTATATTTTATAAAGTAACGCGGACGAAGTTGCGTGCAACAGCTAGTATATAAATAAAATAACGCGCCCCGCCTTGAGGGGAGTTACATTGTATACAAAATATAAGCCCATTCCCAGTAGTAGTACCACTGATGGTACTACGGTCTTCATTCATCCGGAATAATGTGAAACTTTTAAATAGTGAAAGAATTTTCTTCTAAAAAAACCATTCTAATAATGACAATGTCAGTGCTTTTAGCGATTGGCGAGTTCATACGGCGAATTAGTGATTTTTGCATCAGTGACATTGGATTGTGGAGTAATTGGTATCAGTGGAGAATACCTCAGTGCAGTAACTGCTTGTGCTGTTTGGAGGGAGAGGCGCCCGGTAGTCGACCGTCGCTGGTGCGCTTCAGACCCGTCGACTTTATGTCTGCCAACAAACAAACCAACATTGGTCAACAGTGTTCGGTAGAGAGAAGAGAGTCTAGGTTCGGTAAAACTGTCGGATATTCCAGTGGCTGTACAATTTATAATTATGTCAGCTACATATAAATTGTACAGACACTATGCCGGATACGGTTTAATGAGAATATCTATGTCCGACTTATGTTCCATAGATGAACGAAAGTTGTCCCGATCTACCCTCTGCCCTTATAGTCTATAATAATAAAGATCCGGCATTAGAAATATATATATACCCTCATCTGTTATTTAACGATGACAAAGATTATCTGGTAGATGATACTTAATTACTTATATTGATAAATTGCAAATGGGTTGCCTAGCTAAATCGCGTACCGATGCTGTTAAATAAAATAAATTATAATTAACTCTCGCCATCCCTATCTGTCAAGTGGAGTGACGCACGCAAAGTTTCTGTCACTCTCCACGCTCGTAATAAAAATAACCTTTATGTTAAGTTTTCGACGCGAGCGTGGGGACTTGGAGTGACAGAGAAGCGTTGCGTGCGCTATTTTACGCGATTTAATTATGTAACCCATTCGCAATTTATCAATGTATAACCTACCAGATAATCTTTGTCATCATTAAATAACAGATGAGGATATTTATTTCTTATGCTGTATCTCGGTACTTATAAGGATGCTACTGTCCGGTCCTTTTAAAAAAATATGGAGGAGGCCTATGTCCAGAAGTGGATATCCTAACGCTGAGATGATAATGACGTCCGGGCGTCGGTTTGCGGACCGGCGTAGTGGAAACATAGCCAAAGAGAGCATCAGTCTTACCTTGCAACCACCTGACTTGTGTGGCGGGCCCGTAGCCTTTATCGTTGCGCGCCGCTATGCGGAATATGATCGCCGGCTTAGTGGACGAGTCGACGTGGGCGGCGCCCAACGAGGACTGCGGCACGACGCACGTGTTGGCCTTGCCGCAGTAGACCCTCACGAAGGCCAACTGCGACTTTGCTTCCTTGGCCTGCGAGCTCGAGCGCACCGCCAAGTACACCGAGTACTCGAAGATGCCTTCGGCTGCGACCTGCGGCGGCTCCCACGACAGGTGCGCGCCCTCCGTCGACTTACTGATCTTGATAGCGGACGGCGCCCCCGGGAAGCCCGGCAAGCACGTCTTGAACGCCGACTCCTCGCCGAACTCGCCGCGACCGCACGAGTTCACCGCCGCTATGCGGAACTTGTAAGCCGTGCCGTTCTCAAGGGGAGTCGTCGCCATGGACGACAGGTCCGGTAAAGAGTCCAGCGACAGAGTGGATAGGTCCACGTTCGGATCGCTAATGTAGTTCTGCACCTGAAACGCGAACACCGCCAACATGTCTTTATGACTTCTATAGTCATATTGCATACTGATACACAAATCAATGCAAATACAAATATATAAAGAGCAAATATATACAAATACTATGTTAACTGAGAGAGAGCGTCAAGGCAAAGATCCTAACCACTCATCTAGGGTGGCAAACGAGATAATGGCTAAGTAAATGGGCAAGTGACTTACCGTGAAAGTAGTTCCTTTGACGATGCCGACAGTGTACCACGTGTCTTCGTCGTTCTGTGGCTTAGACTCTTCGGTGGACTCGTTCTGCAATCACAATACAACCACACTGAGACCTTACTACATTTGTGCGTACGTCAATCACATGTTTTCCCAAGATTGCTAGTGTTGTCTCGGATATGCAGGTTTCTTCACAATTAAAGCAAATAACGATATGACATGACACGGCACAGCCTGCCGCTTTTCCTAACTAGAGACTGAGTTAATTTCCTCACTCTGACCAAAGACTTCTATTATAACTGAGGTAGATGTGGCGTACTCTACTTAATGACATTTGAAAAGCAATCCAAAAACTACAGATTCATAGTATAACACACCAACCGAAAGTATCTACGAAAACGAGCGCGAGCGCAAGAGATTAATTGTCAACAAGAGCGAAATTTACCTACGGGCGGTGGACTAACATATTATTTGGAGCGTATGCGTTTTCTACCTCAGTTACAATAGAATTCTTTGACTAAGTCTCTCCAAGGAAGGGTTAAGAGATCTGACCTCGTGTTGGTGATGCAGGGCGGCGCTGGCGAGCGTGGCGAGTGCGTGAGCGGCGTCCGTGGGTGGGATGGGGGGCGCCCCGTTGTTGCCGGCGGCCGCCCCCGCGCTCGCCGCCCCCGAACTGCTCACTGCCCCCTCCCCCTCGCCTGCCGCTCCGCCGCCCGCCTCCCCCTCTGCCGACGACGACACGCCCGCCCCTTCCTCGCCTTTTTACAAAACAAACAACCTTAACAATTGAAATGTCGGGGGACACCTGGCAAATGTAAACATCGAAAATATTTCGTATAAAAAAGGCCTTATTTAAAAAATACATATTAGCTCCGCCAGTTTAGCCACATTATGGCCAAATGTTGGCATCGCCACGCCAGTAGCCGATCTCACCAGCTAGAAAATATGTTTCACATGAAAATGATAGTTTCCGTAAAACCCTTGTTTTATTTCATTGGAAATAGATCACTTTTAAATATTTATGAGACTTCAGTACTGCTGGAGTAAAAGTTTATCAATGTGGGAAAAATAATATACCTTGCAAAAGGGCGTGTGTGGTGAGCAGGGCGCTGCCGTTAGCTGTCATGGTGAGGACGGGCAAGGACTCGCTGGCAGCCGGTGCCGAGACGTCCATCTCCGACGTGTCTGCGTCGTCGAAGCTAAGCATTCACAACACAACACATTGAGCGCACTAGAGAAATCAACCCACAATTAATTTTCATCTCAAAATTTTGTTTGTAATGTTTTGTCAAAAGTAAATTTTAAATATAATGTAATTAATATTGAATCCAGGCTTCTTCTGACGTTCTGCGGCTGAGATGATGAGATGAAATATTCATAATAATATTCATATGGACGATAATTAGGCTGGCACTTCAATAATGAATTCAAAAAAATTACAACTAATTAAAAAAGATTTTTGTTGTTTTTAAAAGTATTATTCATTCATTAGCATTAATGCACTTGCTTGAGAGAAATCTGCATAACATGTAATATTTTTAGGTTTGCTATTAATTAAATAAATAAATAAATGTATTTCACTCTTTCGTAATGACCTAAGAATGTCATAAAATCGTTGATTGTGTAATATGTTTGGCATTTTTGGAAAAGAAAGAAATATGAGGGAAATAATAATGAATTTTACGTTTTTCCTTTTCAGAATATAATTTGTGTTTCATACAAAAACAGCTCAACAGATTTGGATGAAATTTGGCACACAGATTTATTAACTGAATACTTTTTATCCTGGAAAAATGTTGGGTTCCCCCAGCTAACGATAATAATAAAAAGTGACCTGTTAGCGGCGTTTTGCTGCACGGTGAGAGTGAACGAGCGTGGCGCGGCAGGCCCGTTGGCCGTCGACGATATGAGAGCCGCTTCCGTCTGTCCACTGCTCGTTATGTCTGATCCGCCCTCCACCGTACTCGAACTGCGCACACAATTCACCATCACAACTCTCTCCTACCATCCAACACCCAATATCACTCTCGACAGAATCGTACTCGACCTGATAGCAGCGAGAACGTCGTGGGCTGCACTTGTGATGTCGTGCACGTCATCGCTGCTAGCGACGCCTTCCGCCCCACCGACGTCTTCGTCCATTGTGCTCGACTCATCTGAAATCATTTACATTTTAAGTACTGAAACCAGTCAGTTCAGCCTTAACATAAAGAAAAGACATGGTCCGTAGGATGGAAACGTAATAAAATATTCGATATATAGGCTTATACATAGTACAGCAAAGGATTTTTTTTAAACATAATATTGTTATTTTTAAACTCTATTGCAATAAATTTAGCACTTACGTTCCTCTATTTCAATACCAAGAGACCGTTTATACCATTTGATACCATACCGTTCATACTCTTTGGGTTGTTTATTTCAGACGATTCACAGATTTAATCACGATACATACCATCTTGTACAAGAGGCGCACCATCACCCTCACCAACTCCGCTGTCAGTGGGCATTGCAGAGCTGATGGACTGATCCGGTGACTCCTCCTGTTCCGGTGCCAAACCTTCCACTTCGTCCATACTGCCTTCTTTCAATCCTTCCATCTGGTTGTCTGTTTCTTGAGGAGAGTTATCCTCAGTCGCGACCTGGATAACGAGAAAATATAATAAAAGTGCACAAATTTTGTCTATGGTATACTTTATAAAAACCAGATGTGCTTCACATGGATGCAATTTTACGTGGATACACAAACCTTCCTAGTTCATTTTGGTTTGACAACTTTATGAATGTTAATCTCAACTCAAACATTAGCTTTTTAATTTGCACATTAGATGTATGCAAGTTATATTTTTCAGTTTGACAAAATGCTTATAAATCCTGTGATTATTTCTTTAGCTCAGTCTTTAATTTAAGCTACACCCTATTCCATGAGTCAAACTTCTAGAGAACAAAATAATCAAAGCTCATTGGTCAACTTAAGGGACACACAGATCATTTTAAAGGTGTTACATTCTGATTATTTATTTTCAAATTCCTATTAATATTTTAATAATTAAGTGACTTTTATGTATCTATAATTTCTCTTCCAATTCACCAACTTCTGAATGTGAAGTGGACCGAAATTAATTGTAACAATTCCGAGTGAAGCCAACCTTAAGTAATGGTTTAGTTAGATAATAATGGGTGATTTACTGCAGGAGCTCGACTGATGAAATAGGATATAGGTCTTATTATTGCCAAATTGTATTTTATTAATTTATATAATTATAAACTCACTGGTGTTGATAAACAATTATCACCAATATACGCCGATTCATCCGCAACAGCGCTGGCTGCCGTGTCATCAAGGTCCATCTCTTCGGGATCAGCTTCTGCATTTTCTAAAAACAAATGTCCGAATACAAAATAAATACATATAGTATAAACGAAAAAAAATTATGTTTATGTAAGTTTCAAATGTTAACATTAATAAAAAATATTAGATATTAAAAAAATACAAAAAAAGTGACAACATAATTATATTAATGAATATCCCACTAGAGCTTTTTTTAAAAGCTTACAAGTGCCTACACACAATGAACTCTAAATTTAGTGATGTGACAATTATTACTTTAAATAAAGAATGTTTTCCAATGATGATAACAGCATAACATGATGAATGACAAGCAACCTTTTATACAATTTCCCATTAGTAATAATTTCACGACACCATGTTTAGCAGTCTTTCACATACGGACGCAAGCTCAGGCCATTAAATTATATCTAGTCATGATAAAATGTTTTGCATACATACAAAAACAAAAATACGATAAAATTAATAAAACAATTTCTTCTTGACTTGATTTTTCAAAATCTTCAATACTAGTTTTGGAATCACATTAAATTATAATACGTGTTCTGCACAGATTAAGTCGTTACCGCAACAAAGTCATCATAATATTTGAGAATTGTTTGTCTTGCCCGTGTGAAGTCATTGCATTTGAAAATGGATCATACAATTGTATGGTGCCCAGAATTGTGTGGTGCTATTTATCATTTTGTGAATTGTATAGTCAGAAAACACTCTAAATGTAGGTACCACACATTTTGAATTTTAATTAAGTATATAAAATAAAATATAAAGTACATACTTAAAAATAGTGGTGTATGCCAGTTCATGATTGTTGAAATTTTTTCTGACAGCCCGTACAACCAAAGGTTAGTATCAATTAGTGATGCGCTGAATACTGATTTTGACCGAATAACGAATACTTATAGTATTCAGTTTGACAATTACCAAAATTGTCAAACCGAATACTATTCGGTTGAATTATTTAGTTCCGTGATCTGCGACTAAACTAAGCAGATAACTCTAACTAACTAACTCTAAGATAAACAGGTTTATACTTGTCTCATATTGTTTTTTGTATCTGTTATGAAGAACTCGAATCAACTAGATCAGCATTATCCGAAGAAGAAGTTAAAAGTCCAATCGCGGTGGAGTTAGATAGATATGCGAACGAAACATAGTCCTTTTGAGGGTGGGCAAAGCACAAGTCCAAGTATGCAAATTTAGCTAATCTCGCACAGAACAAAGACATATAGAAAAAGAATAATCGGACATGTCAACGCCCTAGCCGTGGAGCTGGGCGAAGCACGAAAGGTCAAAAGGCTTAAGCGCTACCACATTTGGTGAAATAATAAAATAAAATAAAAGGAGAGCCCCTCATTGGAAGGACTGGCCTTACAAGTCAATAAAGCCTCACAAAACATCTGTTTATGGTTTGGAACCGATTGCATGATTCACACACAAAAAAAAAAATTAACTAATTTAGCCAGAATTTTCTTCAGTGCACCTAGTAGTAGTGTTTGTACACTGAAAGGTTATTTTCAGAAGCTGGAAATATTTTTTACGAAAAGAAACGTAATAGACAGTTGCCAGACAGAGCCGAATGCTTAGTTTTCTTACACCACAATTTACCTTTGGTTAAATACAATTAAAATTAGTTTCTTTCTCCTGTATTAAAATATAGTTGTTGTTTATCTTTTGTTTCAATTTAAGTTTTGTGTCTGATTCTCTTTGAAAAATAAAAATCTTGTTGATAGACGGATCTATCTAGATTAGATTATTATTATTTATTTATTATCAAGTAATAGAACTGAATATGAATACCTCTAAAATTGGTGAATATACAAAATACCGAATAGTAAACGAATATTCGGCGCATCTCTAGTAATTGATCATTGAGATAAATTCATTGTAAGAACACATGGCCATGTATGCCAGACACACTTATTTGACGTCACTACAACTAAAGCCAGCAATAAAAGTGTGCCTAAGTTTCTATGAAAAACATCTTTTGCGGAGAGTGAGACCAGCTGTTGGTGTGACGACGCCAACATTTGAGCACACTTTGGTGGAACTTTTGTGTTAACTTTAGCAATATAATGGAGATGATGAAGATATATAGGAAGTAATGAAAGTTTAGTAATATAAGTATGCCAGATATGTTATAATGAAACATGACGAGGATGTTAACATATTCTTTTCACCTTGAACTACTGGTTGCTCTTCATCATCACCAGGTTGCTCACCAGCGCCTATATCCAGTGCATCACTGCTACTTGTGGGGTCTGCACCATTGGTAGCTACACGAAATAAATGTAATAATTTTTGCAATGAATATAAGCCTGGAAGTCTGTAGTTACTCGAAGAAATGTAGTTAAGAATTACTTGGGGGACTTCCTCGCGAAGTAAACCTATTTATTAAAAAAAACCTAGTGGCCTAACGTCGGCCGATAAACCGGTAAATTTGTGATGTCATTACTGAAACCTTTGAATTGAATATATACCTGACTCCACAGGTGTAGCCCCATCAGTTTCATGATCGCTATTAGTATTTTCAGAAATTCCTTCGTTTGTTTCTATAGACGGGTTTTCGGGTAAGAGAGATACTTCCGCGCCATCAGGAACATCTTCATGAATCGCAGAGTCCGACTCCATTTTCAAACAAAATTATAATGCAGAACTACGTAACACAAATAAACATTGAAATGTAGGAAACAATAATAACAATTATTTCAGTAATTTTATTAGAAAATGCAGAAAATGTAATATTTTTGACAAATCTCAAAAACCATAGTGCCAACTTGGCGTCTTACTTTTTTTTCATAAATATTAACCACAGAAGCTTTAATGCTTTAATCGCGGTTCCTCTATGGTCCCAACCAGCGCCGTAGACGGTCGCTATGTGATCGCTAGACAGCGCTGTCCACAGACTATACAGTGAATCTAGGCGCCATCCTAGCACAAAACAAGGTTGTAATTAAAAAACAATGTTATAAATAAACCTAGACGGGTAAGAAATAAAAAAAAAAACTTCTTTGTACTCTCTGTGATAATAAATAATAATGCTTGTAATTGACTGTGTTTGTAATTTTGTTATGTAGGTTACATTACTCGCTAGAGAGTAGTTAATTATATTCTTTGTAGTACTCACTACTCACTTCTCGATTGGTTCGATGCACAAACTAAATAGTAGCATTGAGTAAATAGTTACTTAACCATGATAGCAGATACTATACATATATAGTTCGATATTGGTTCAGCGAACTTGAATGCATTGAAGAATTTTTAGCTTCTCCGTATGACCCCTTTAATAGTGAGCTGCGGTGGGCGGGGCTTATAAACTGAGCTGCGACGTGAATTAGTTCATTTTGCCACATTGTCGAGTGCGTACGTCTAAACGCTTGTCGCGGCAGGCCGAGCCGCGAAAGCCTCCAATCTTTTATGTCGGTATATTTATTATCGAGACTAGTAAAATCACAAACATGCTCTGTGGCATTTCTCTCTTTATGATGACAACATTATAATGATAACCACTAAAAAACTAACAAGCCAATATTGTCTATGGAAGGCTTCCTTTTCAAATTCAACAGCCACGGGACAAAGGTGGAAAGTGTGTAACAATAAAACTAATACAAGAATAAATAAGAAAAGACTCCAGGACGAAAGTTAAGTACTTAGTTAATCACTTTACATATAATTCTTAATACATAACATGTAATTAACTCTGATTTCTTGAATTCACACTTGTCGACCACACGGTCTAATTGAGACGCTTTGATGCTTACATACTTCCATTGAACTGTACCAATTATGTATCAGAACACACGACTCATTATTCACACAAGGCTACTTACTAAACTAGCAACTAGTTTAATTGTTTATATACAGGATTATTTGGGATAAGGCATGATTTCATTAATAACCTGTCACTTGGTCACATGGTGTAGAGGATGATCTCATTACACTCATTACTACTAAATCAGCGTTGTACAAACGACTACATGACTTACACACCGCCCACACCTAATCCTTGTGCATTAGTCACAATTTATATCACCCTCAGCTAGGTAGCTGGAGCGGGATCGAAGGAACAAAAGGAGACGCATGTGTGAATGAGTCTCCAGTGTTTCTACGAGTACACCATGCGCAGCGTACTTATAATTAAGTCGACCTTCAGGGTGACACTTGCTTAAGTCGACCTTCAGGGTGACACTTGCTTAAGTCGACCTTCAGGGTGACACTTGCTTAAGTCGACCTTCAGGGTGACACTGGCCTTATCCTTATTGATTACACTTGCTTAAGTCGACCTTCAGGGTGACACTGGCCTTATCCTTATTGATTACTCAGCATCAAGTCGACCTTCAGGGTGACACTTGCTTAAGTCGACCTTCAGGGTGACACTTGCTTAAGTCGACCTTCAGGGTGACACTTGCCATATCCTTATTAATTACTAAGCACGAGCTGGGAGGTACCGGGATACATGTCAAAGCATGGTATGGCCGGTGCCGGTGTGCCCCTTGTTGCACCAAGGTATGTGTCGGGAATGAGCGTCGTGTCGTGACCCACTGTAAAACCTTGTTAATTATTGGAATCAGTCACGTTGTCGTGACCCACTATAAAGATTGTTTAATGCACGTCGTACCGTGTTGGAGTTAATGTGATTCTGCTGAATGCACATCGTATCGGGGAAGGACTAATCTATATTATGGTAAATTACGGGATAGACTTGTCTCAATCAACATCACTAATCAACTGTGGTTCTCTTCAACGGCGGCATCAGGCTTCAGCAACGGCATAGGGTTCATAGAGACGTTCAACTAATAGCAAGTCGCCAATGTATGCAAAGGCATTGGCGACAATAGACCAACTTACTTTAAGCTCTGCATCTACGGCATCGGGTTCATCTGCACAGGTTCTATTCATCAGCGAGGACACCGGTTGACGACGGGCTTCCAGAGGCAGCACTACACCTTTATCTTATCCTTTCTCTTTCCTCACTAAACACTAGCCCACCATACACTGATACACAACACCGTCATACTACAATTTACATTCAACACAACACCATATGCGGGTATAAAGAAATATAGATTAATTCAGTAACCTTCATGTGTGTTAACTATGTACTTAAGAGGGAAGAGTTGTACCCACTTCCCAGACCGCCATGGCACCGGCAAGGTGTCATGGCTGTAAACTATTTTTATAGGCGTGACAACAAAGGAAGAGAAAGTGACCAACACACAATGTACACTAAAGCGAAGCAGATACACAAACTCAGAGTCGGTATGTGCTGAGGGCAGGTGAACACAGGCACACGAGGAACTTAATCGGGTATGTAATCTCTACATACCTACATTCGGAAAATGACTAGAAGTCTGTTGAGTTACACTATTGCTTAGTTGACAATGCTTATTGTCGTCATTACTTGAATCATTAATTTAACTTAATCTTTGTACATTACACAACTTTAACTTTAATCAACTTAACCCCATAAAGACTTCACGGTAACAGACATTTTCCGATAACGCTCTCAAAGGAATTACTAAAAAACAGTTTATTTTATTCGAAATTCCTTCGTGTGTTGTTAAGTGGTGCAAAAATAATTCGCTCCATCATCTCAAGGCTAATGGGATCACTTTTCACATGTATAAGTACACCGCTTGTTTTACAAGACCTTAAAATTAAAATATCTCGTATTCTTTGTTAGGGATGTCATTATGCCAAATGATCTAAAGCATTTTATTAAGATAATTATAGGGACTAAATATAAGGGAATATAAGGGAAAAATAAAATAAATAAATAAATATAAATAAAGTTAATACGTAAAAACAGATTTAGTTTCTGGGGTTAGTGTTATGCAGAATTACTTTGATAGTGCTCAAAACTATGTACCTAGTTAATTACACTCTAAACTTAGGTATACTTTAATTTGGTTATTTATTTATTTATTCAAAATCCACAGCTCTCAAAAATTACTGACAAAAACAAAACACACCCTACAGCTAATTATGGATTTTACATTTATACAAATTAAATAAATAACAAAAATACAAAATTAGTTATTTCAAACTTTACTTTAGTTTGGACATTGGTTTTTACAAATTGGTGGTTAAATCCTTCCCCTGCTTCAATCAGTAGTTCTATCGCATGCGACAGAGCTTACAAAGAAATGAAGTGAAGACTACTTCGAAAAACAATAAGAATACAATACACCTTCTTACATAATTTAGTTTTCGAGTTCCTATTTTCATTTTCACCTGGAAAAAATGAGTAGTGGATTGCAAGCTCTACATCAGAATACTAAGTGAAAACATCTTTAGGCGCGTTTTGTGAAGCATCAGGCTGGGGTCGGTGATAATGAATAAAGATTACTCGACTCTACTCAACGTCAAGCCCGCTCGGATTGGTGACACTGTATCGTGTGTGTAAATAATTTATAATGATATTTATAACTTTAAAATTGGAAAATTAGAAGTTTCCACTTTTATCTGCGTTTACAAAATTCGTAAAAGTATAACAATGCATACTTTTAATATTTCATTATCTATCCTTTACTTTGACCAAATATCGAATTTAACTCTAAAATAATTAGTAATTTATTGTATGTAAATATTGTTTTGAATTATCTCGAATTTTTAATTCTTCTAAGTAGAATATTTTGTGTTATGAATAACTACTTTTACTCGTTGTTGACTTTTTCCTTATTATATACTTGATAAAGAATTAAATTTTATTACACAACAAATGATTGTTGACTCTTGCATGAAACATCCCCGCATATCAGCCATTAACTGTCTGATCTAATGTCAAATTTTGAAAAATGATCGAATTTTATATTTAGTAAAAAGTGCATCCTAATACCAACCGAGACATGCTATCATTAAAGTTTCTTTTTAAATGCTAATAGTTTGAAGGTATTAATTATTGCGTTCTATGTCATATTCTATATTTGTCATATTTTGGCGTCGAAAATTTACAGTAACTAGTATGAAGGGACTGCTTCCATGCTCGCTGAGATATATTATTTCGATGTATTGGTTCGATATGATTAAAGCACAGACTATTAGTAAACATTATAGCATTGTCAATCATTTGCCAAAATTACTTTGTAATTTGTTCTGTCACAGATTTTAGATTCTGTTTCTGTCTATCTATTTTGTGTTTGTTTTTCGTTTTATCGTAATAAAATAAAATTTACTGTGTTTTGGTTACATATTGGTTGGTTAGAATTATAAATTTATTTTTAGTTAAGGTATTTACGTACAGTTATATTTTTCTGTTAATTTTTATTTTACGAAATCCAAATTCTGAATTTTTCATTTTTATTTTACTACTTATATACCGAATTATTTTGAAGTAAAATATTTTTTTATAATTGCAGAATGTCTGGGAACGCCAACGAGAAACCAGGCGATGGTATAAGATCGTTAAAAACCAGTACAGCATTTAGATTAGTTAATTTTGAACTGTATGCAAAACCTGTAAGTTTTTTTAACTTTTCTTATTCTTTGTGGCTGCTTCATAATTCATAATGTCATTAGACATTCTGATAAAATTGACTTCATTTTTTTCACATTATTGAGGAACACCAGCTCAATTAAAAAAAGTATCTTGTCATAACGCAGAACGTCCACCCACAAGGTGGTCAGACGATCTGATAAGGATCATTTGTTTAAAAATAATAATAAATAAGTTAAAGATAATGAGTATACCTATTCACATAATTATGATCTATAAACATACAAGTACAATTACTTTAAGCACAATTAAGTACAAGCACCCTCAATGGGTCATTGGATACATTGGACAGGGAACGTGTTACACTAGTTTTGAGAATATGAAATTAATTATTTTTAAAAATAATAATATCATAGTACCTATGTTTCATAATTCAAATAATCACTTATATTCTGTTTAAGGGTGTATTTAAAATTCTAAGATCGAATATACACAAGAGGTTTAAAAATGTGCATCACAACAATATAGTTGTGATATGGTATTGTGATATGGTGTTTATAAACAGGTTTTTTTTGTTTCAGAATATAGTAATAATGAGTATTGGACTTACTTGCTTTGGAATCGCATTAGGTTATATTGCATACATGAGGCAAAAATATGAATCTATGGGATATTATGCAGCCGTAGATAAAGATGGAAGGGAGATCTTTGAAAAGAAGAAGTCTAAATGGGATTGATTTGTAACTGATGTTATTTACTATGTAGTATTTATTGTAGTATTATTAAATAATAAAAATATCGAATCAATCTATTTTCTGCTAAAAGTTACTTGCGGTTGGCAAAAATTTTGATTTGTTAAAAGTTCTGTAGATCACTACATTCTACTTTCCTCTAGCTTTTCACAAATTCTTTATTTTGTAGCCAATATATTTATTTACTTTAATTTTTGGCGGCATTCATATTTTTTTAAAGAATTTTTTGAAGATAGCCTTACGGGGCCTAAAGTATCCCAAAACATTGTTCAACGGGCACCAGGCTCTCATACAATTCCGACCATTGCCTGTGTATATAAAAATTTAAGTCAATATTGTCTGTATATTCTGCGGTTTTGTGATTGTGTGGAGCTAATAAATGCATTATTATTATTATTATTATTATTACTTTTTTAATAATACATCACTTTATCTCAAAATTAAAGGCCAACTTAAGATAATATTATAAAGGGTAGAGATAAGGAGGACCAACTTACATGGGTGTTATAGGCATTCTACACGATTGGAACCAACCACCAACTGAGGTCACCTTGGTTGAGTTGATGAATAGGTATAGGTATTCTATCCTTGCTAAAAGCATTAAATAGTGGTTCATAAATTGACCAGAATAGAGCTAATATAGCGGACGATATTCTTGGATTATTCGTCCAAGGTAACATTGGTGTTTGATATTATCTTAGAGTAGAATATACATAAAGCATAAATCAATACATAATGCTTTATGTATACTCTAAGGATATTATTGATTGGTTGCGTAGTTCATCTACTAGTGCGTCACACACCAATGCTACTACGTACATTGGTATTTTAGAAACCTCCTTACCTCTATTCTCCATGGTTAGTATGTGGTTAGTGGTTAGTATCTAACCCAAAGGGGTTATATCGCTGCTTAAAAACTAAAGGGCCATAAAACAAAAAAATCCAAAAATGTTTTTATTGCAAAAATACAATCACAATCCTTCATATTGTATGTTGCAAAAAGATTTATGGTTGTTTTATTCCATATTTAGTATATTTTGATAATTTTTTATATATTCAAAAATAACATATGCTTATATCTTCTCTAATATTCAGTTTATTATAAAAGTACTTAAAACATATTTTAATGATACTTCAAAATACGCTTCTAACGATGTACAATATGCATATATTTGATATATATCTAATAAGAAATAAAATTGACAAAAATAATTTAATTTTTTTCGATTGGCTCTCCTGTAAAAAGAGTAATTTTGATTTGTGGCCCTTTAGTTTTTAAGCAGCGATATATAGATATTATAATACTCTTTGTTTCTAACTAAGCTGTCATTTATTTAAAAAAAGTATACGTCAACGTCATATGTCAATCACCTGGTGTTAACACTGTCAATTTGACATTTGTCAATGTCAATGAAGAGCTGGCCTGTCTGGCACTGGCCGTGATCTCAAAAATAATATAATATATATGTACCAATAAAATTACAATAACTACCATTACAAAACCATACCATACTGATTGATTATATTATTTACCAGTATTTATAAGTTACTCTGTTATTTATTATGTTATACGTCAGTGATGTTATGTTACTGAGTTTAGTGGTTTAGTCCACCCATTTCTATTTATTTTATATTTCACTGCCAATCCAATCCAACATTTTGTGAATTTAGTGTTAAGAAGCGTTGTTTGTACCAATAATAACTATGTAGATCCGAATAAACAAATAATTTATTGAGTTGTTGATTAATGTTGTTTTGATTGTTGATTTAGCGACTTTGAAATGATAACAGCCCTTGTATAATAGGAAAGTAAGGATTATAAACATAAAATGTTTTCTGCGTTGAAAAAGTTAACAAGAAATAATGATGAACGATGTCCAGCGCCTGTTCCTATGTCTTCCTCCTTACAAAAGAAATTTTCAAGGGGAGTACATTACAACAGTAAGTATACGAGTGACTGTCTGTTTTATAATTGTAATCTTTATAGTCTTGTATATATAATACCATAGATAAATGTTTGGTCCCGCTACGCTCTACCAGATATGGCCCTACCTAAAAGCAATAGCTCCGTAAATGCGGCAACTTTTTATTGTAGTGTGTGTAAAACATCGTCAATATTTATCACTTTTTACACAGTTTAATTATATTTTCACACAGTTTCACTACGCAAATTGACATTTTATCATGCCCAAAATTTAATAAAACATTCGGAACGTACATTTCACAGACAGTTTGCAGTGTGACTAGCTCAGGTACGCCGAATTCGGCATACTAAAAGTTGCCGCATTTTTCTAGTACGGCGGCTGTATCTAGTAAAGCGCAGCGAGACCAATCAAATATCTTTGTATAATACATATATTTCTTCTGTTTCACTGAACTCTTAAACGGCTCGACCGATTTTAATTCTGTCTTCACTTATGGATAGGGATAATCAGGAATGGTTTGTATGTAAAAAAAAAATTGGTCGCAGACGAAGTCGCGGGCACCCATTAGTATATAATTTTTTTTTTATGTCAAGCTCTAAACACATGCTTAATGGTCAACTTGATGGTAGTTGACTACAGTCGCCTATGCCACAAGCAATGCCACAGGTGCTGCAAATGCGCTGCCGACCTTAATGGGTTTGGGATAGGCAAATGGCAGCATAGGGATGCTCTGACAGTACCCTTGCTCAGTCACCAAAACCAAACCTACAGTTATTTCACAGTGGTCTTTTGTAAGGATGTGGATACTGCCACCAGATGGGCTGCCCACTACTTAATTAACTACAATATTTTAATTACTATTAAGTCATAACTCATGGTTGAGTCTCCATTGCAGTGAAGATATTGATAAAAGGCGATAGAAATGTTGGCAAGTCCTGTCTCCTTCAAAGATTACAAGGGGGACCATTTATAGAAGACTATGTTCCTACTGATCAGATACAAGTCGCTCCGATACATTGGACTTACAAGAATACAGATCATATAGTGAAGGTAAAAAAATTTAGGAAGTTTTTTTAAATTTAATATTTTGTTTTAATATGATCTAATTCCAATGGTGTGTTCAGGTAGAAGTTTGGGAGGTAGTTGATAAGGGAAAAACAAAGAAAAAGTTCCCGATTGGTTTGAAATTAGAGAACCAGTCTGCACCGGCACTAGAAGAAGGCTACGAGACACCAATATTAGATGCCACTTTTTTAGATGTCTACAAAAATGCCAGTGGTGTTATTCTAGTGCTTGATATAACGAAGCCATGGTTTGTACGGAATATTTAAATAATGATTCATAATACAAATTTAAAAGTTAGTAAAATTTATCTTAAGTCATTTTATGTTATAAAAGAAGATTAATGTCACATTAGATTTAGTAATAAATATCTCAGGTTTTTTTAAGATTGTAAATTACACATCTTTATACTTATTTAGCTGATGTCTGCAACTTTGTGCCCATTGAAAAATGAAAAATATAACACCTGAGAAAATATCTGACATCCTTTTCACTGTGAAAAAGATGTCAGATATTTTATTACCCAATGTTTTATTTCTTTAGATATTCCATCTGATACCTCTAACAATTTTAACTTAATAACTTTAATTGATTTAATATTAATAATCACTTAATAATTAATCATCTTTTTATTTTAATAACTGTAAACATTGAAAGTGATGTTTGCACTATGTATTTATACCAATTTTATACTGCCCTTTACTCGAGTTAACCCTGGTTTTTTAGGAACTATTGTTATTATTTCCAGGACATTTGAATATGTAGTGAAAGAGTTATCTAGTATTCCAGCCGACATCCCCGTTGTTGTGTTGGGAAATCACTGTGACATGCAGCATCACCGACAAGTACATCCACATCATATTGAGCAAGCGTTGCATCAAGCTAAACTTACTAGGTAAAGTATGAATTAATCATATTGTTTCACTTAAAGAATTGCAGACAGCTTAAAACGATGGATTTCTAAAACTATAATAAACTAGCTGTTGCACGCGTCTTCGTCCGCGTGCCTTTATAAAATATATCCTATGCAATGTTACTTGCTGATAGTGTAGCTTTGTATAGGCGAAAGAATTTTTAAAATTTAAGTAGTTTACGAGTTTATTTATAACAAAGAAATATAAAATTTCTCTTTATAGTTCAGTATGGTACCCACAAAAAATGAGAAAATATATGAGTAATGACATCTTTATCGCTGTGACGACTGTGGCGCTGCCACACGCATTTTTTATATTTTTAGGGGCTTCTAATATTTTTCCAGGAAAAAAAAATACCCTATATGTTAAATCTAGGTAATAAACTATCTGTGTGCCTTTAATTCAAATCCGTTCAGGCGTTTTTGCGTGAAAGAGTAACAAACATCCATCCTCACAAACTTTCGCATTTATAATATTAGTAGGAAGGATAACGTGGATGCAAAACGTCACTGTATTTACATAGAATTTTAAACAGTGCATTGATATATTTTGCTAATATCTCTATTTACTTAAGTAAATATAGACATAATTTGACTTATTCCTCCTTCGATGTCCTACAATGTTTAAATAGTATTTAAACTTGTGTAAATGTTTGCAGTAATGACTTTTATGACTGACAATGTACTCTTAATTTTAAATATACATTGTATATTATATACTTAATCTTTGTACATTGTTGAAATTTTTGTCTCCTCTTATTGCTATGATTTATTTACATTTATTTTAACTGTGCAAATAAGGTCTGGATTCAACTTGAATCGGACAAAGGTTTATTCAAAATCAAGGTCATATTATATCACAACTGACAAAAACTACAATAGAGAAGTTGAAGTTGAATATATCCCTGTTCTAAATATTAATGATTATTTTAATTCTAGTCTATTATATATAGATATTTATAACCTTAGACCAAAAAAAAATAAGTTAATGTAATCTCACAGGACAGCTCCAGTGAGATATGCAGAATCATCAATGAGAAATGGCTTTGGACTAAGATTATTACACAAATTCCTGAGTGTTCCATTCCTGAGGTTACAGCGTACGAGCCTATTGGAACAACTTCAAAGAAATCAAAAGGATATGGAAGAAATCGAGAAGGAACTTGATGATTTTCAGGTTATAATTTCACTTTTTTAAATAAAGCAGTTTCCTGTAAACATTATTTATTAAAATTATTAGGCTTCAATAATATTATATCAAAAACAAAAATAACATATATTTTCAACACATTTTTTTTGTGCAGTCTTTTTTTTAACCCTGATGCCAGATTTGTGTGTACAAATCGTAGCTCCCAAACGGATGGACCGATTTTGATCCGGTTTTTTTTTTGTTTAAAAGCTTACTGCTTGGGATCTTTCTTAGCTATAATAATTTATAAAGATCATCTGTTCAGGCGTTTGAAGACAACTAGCCCAATTCCTAGTTGATGAAGGGATTCATATTCGATTGATGTGAAATTTGATGCTGCAACTTACGGTAGATATAGCGTTTTTTTGCTTAGTAGAAAGTCGGGGGTTATTATAAATTATAAAATTTCAATTACACCTAGCTTGTGTTTTGAAAGTTCAACCATAAAAACGACTGGAATTTTAAAATAAAAAAAAAAGTTTAAATTCTCAATAAGAGTTATCAATTATGTCAGAAATTATTGCGTTCATTTCGTCACACAAAAATTTCGTCAAAATTGGTTCAGCCGTTTAGGGGAGTCTGACAGAAAAAATATTCATGGAAAGGTTTGAATTTTTATTGAGTTTGGTTTGGTTTTCAATATGTTTTAGATGTCGGAGGAGTCACACTACAATTTATTCGTGGATCGAATGGCAAACAAGCGCAGGTCGAATGCGGGGGTGGGGCTTGCGGCGGGGGTCGGCGCGGAACGTTCGCCTAGTATCGTGCTCGGCGCCGGAAAGCCCATAGTGCCACACGACGTCAATCCACTAGTGAGTGAGCTCCCGTGATTATTCAGCGTACCCTTTCCATAAAAAGAAAATTAAACTTTATGTCTATAATTATAGATCTTTAGAGTAGACTCATTTTTTCACCGAACAATGGATATTTAATAAACGGACTTCTGTGTATATGTGTCGAATGGACGTTAGCTTTAAGTGCCGTCAGATTTGAAGTAGATTTGATTGATTCTCTCAGTAAGATTTGAAGTATTGTCGGTGCTCGATATTAGTTTGTTATTCGTCGAATACTGAACATAGTCATGCGCATTACTTTTAGGTAGATTTATAAAGATTATTCTGGTCCAAAAATAAAATGTTTGTTATAGGTAAGTCAATCAATAAACCCACTGGGCGCGATCTATCCGTCGCCATCCGGCGACGCAGAGCAAACGCAGTACGTGAATACAGAGTTGCTTAAGTCCAGACATTCCTTTGGCGTGGAGACAACACTTAAAGACAGGTGGGATCATAATAATGTCGTTTTTAGTTCTTACTTCGCCATTACTTCGTTATAAATGATAAAACTTGCCTATCGTTACATTAAATACGTTATATCTTTCCAAAACGTAAATATGATTTAAAAATAGTTGTCTATCCCCATCTATCTAATCTAAATATATTCCTCATTTTTCAACTTCACAAACTAAGAAAACCCATTTACTTTTATAAAAAAAAAACTTATAGTTTTGGGCTGCCCCGTAACGAGACACGTTGTGAATGATCCGATATACGATAAACACCCTGTAGGGTTAAAAGTAAATAATGTATAAGATTAATTTGGTATTTTTCAGTGGCAGTACTCCTCCATCCGTTGCGCAGGCGGCGGGTGGTGTCTTGGAAGAATTCTACGCGGGCAACCTGGACAGCAGCTTCCTGGAGGACCTTGCGCCACTCTCCGCCAACCAGGATGTCGCATGTGAAACGGACAGGTAATAGTGATCTACAAACTTGATTAACTGGACTAATTGTTGTCCTTAGGCATTCGGTTAATCGAAAATCCGGATAATCGAATGTATGAAGAAAAGCGGGTTTTGTGCATATGGAGCACATAATGTTTATTTTCGTTGATTTTCGTGCCAGTTCCGATTAATGCCATCTGTAAACTCCTACAGGGTAGACAGCACACTAGCACTCCCCTTGGTGTTGCTTCTGTCCTTAGGCGGTGGCAACCACCTACCATCAAGTGAGCCGCCGGCCTGGCTGCCACCTTTATATTATTTTAAAAAAAAGTTCCGACGCGTTCATGCTTGCATAAATTCGACTTGTAGGTATTTGATATACATAATTGGTCGCGGTTGGTAGTCCGGATAATCGCGAATCCGTATAACCGAGGGCCGGATAATCGAGTTTCTACTACATTAATATGGATTAATTTTGGTCTATGTTTTTGGTTTTGTTTGTGTTTCCAGTGAAGACGATAGCCCGACAAATCCAAAAGTGACATTGTACGAAGACGACTTGGACATTGAGTATCCACAAGATGCGAGGAACAGTGTGGCTCCAGCGTTGAGCAGAGACATCTTGCAAGTGCCAATGGGCGAGATGTCGCTGAGCCGCGGGTGCGAGGGAGACAGCGCTACATGTGAGAGTGAGAGCGCGCATCACTTGCACGACTACCCTCTGTGGGCGGGAGATTCCAGCGTCAGAAGGTCGCCTGAAGGTGATTTTATTTTATTATTATTGTGCGAATCTTATGAATAATCTGTAAACAAAACCATTCATTGTGCAAGATCGTAATATGCCGAAAATTGTTGGTTTGTTTGAAATTGTTTCAAATTCTTGTCATTCAAAGAATTACTAAGATCTACTTGATGGTAGTTGGCTACCGTCGCCTATAACACCAGCAAAGCCACAGGTTTCGCAAGTACGCTGATGTAAGGGGTCGGGATATTGAAAACGGTCCCTAGAATGTATTATTTTCAATAAAATTGGAGATCCCTACAAAATCATAATAATGTAACACAATAATGCACACATAATACGAAACTAACTGTGATAATCCTTTGTGTTCCCCAGGGCACTTTAATATCAAAGCATTTTAAAATCTTATAAATTATAAAATCCACATGTCTATATTTTAAAAACAGGACAACACAATACACAAATGTGTCGTTCATTGTAAAAGTGAACTATCTCCTTGTAACTGAATTTTAGAATAACGAGCTTTTTGCGAATTATAGTGTAGGAAAAAAAATATAAGCATTCATTCATTGTCTTTGTGGCGATACTCCACAGATATACAACCTCTTCGACTAACGCTGGCATAGAAGATTTGAAAATTCAAGAAAAGATTCGAAATTATGAAAACGAATAAACTGTCATGTCAAATTTGTGTATAAAAGGGGTGGTCAACATTTTGTAATTATTATTGTGCTATAGTTTTTCAACCGGACTTTTGCTATGTACATAGGCTTATTTTAAAGTGTAATTATTGTCAATTCTATCAGTTAATATAATATTCAAGCTATTGACTATTTCATTTGGCTACATCCGAATGCATGCAAAAGCATAAATGTGGTACTGCTGATCTCCCACATATTGGTGACCACCGACGACGCGCAGATACAACCATGTCACATATTGGTGACCGCCGTCGTCTCACAGAATAATTGTGAGTTAATAGAAACCGCAAGATTCATTCGGAAAGAAGAAACTTGGTATATGGTGCCACCATAAGCGGAGCGTTTTTGCAGCATAATTTAAGGATGGCATCAGCAGACGATGATAGGCAAGAGATCGTCAGGATTAACGCCAGAGTACCTCCGTTTTGGCCAGAAGAACCTGCACTATGGTTTGCCCAAATTGAAAGCCAATTCTTGCTCTCTAGAATAACTACGGACGAGACAAAATTCAGTTATGTTGTCGGACAACTGGAGCATCGCTACGTTGCTGAAGTGAAGGACATTATAATTAACCCGCCGGAGACCGATAAATATTTAAGGCTAAAGACCGAGCTTATTAAGCGCCTTTCAGCATCTCAAGAAAAAAGAGTAAAGCAGTTGTTGATGCATGAAGAGCTTGGAGATCGTAAGCCATCACAATTCTTGCGTCATCTACAAGATTTAGCTGGTCCGTCTTTCCCGAAAGATTTCCTTTCCACTATTTGGTCTAGCCGATTACCGACCAATATTCAGACGGTTGTAGCATCGCAATCCGATTTGACCCTGGAGAAAATCGCAGAACTAGCTGACAAGATTCACGAGATTGTTCCTCCATGTCCACAAGTGGCAAGTACATCTAAGCCCACACCATCTGTCCAAAATGATCTTGAAGCGCAAGTCACAGAGCTCGCGAAGCAGATTTCAGTCCTTTCTGCCAAACTAAATAGTCGCACCACTTACCGCCAGAAAGCAGATATACGTCGGACTCGCTCAAGAAGTCGCTCCCGTCCACGACAGCCACCACCGAATCATCCATACTGTTATTACCACTACACATTTGCTGACAGAGCCAGAAAATGTAAACAACCATGTAACTTCGGGTCGGAAAACTCGAAGGGCAGTCGGAAGTAGCGGCCAGCGACTGCCCATCATCCACTACAGGCCGTCTATATGTAACTGATCGCGCATCAAAAATGCAGTTCCTGGTGGACACTGGTTCCGACTTGTGTGTTTTTCCGCGAGCAGCAGTCAAGACGCCCTGTACCAAAACATCGTACGAGTTGGTAGCTGCTAACGGTACGGTGATAAACACATATGGACCAATCCGGCTTCATTTAAATCTTGGGTTGAGACGAGATTTTGTGTGGAACTTCATAATAGCTGACGTTTCGAAACCCATCATTGGAGTGGATCTCTTGAGCTACTATGGATTACTAGTGGACTGTAGACATCAGCGCCTGATCGACAGTATTACGTCGCTAACTGCAAACGCCCAACTGTCTAAAAGTTCAGATGGCATCTCCTCGGTGAAAGTAGTTTCGGGAGAAACAGAGTTTCACGATATTTTACGTGACTATCCCGAAATTACTAGACCAGCAGGCTTACAGTCAACAATAAAACACAACACTCTTCATCACATCCGTACAACGCAAGGTCCTCCAGTTTACTCCAAGCCAAGACGTCTCGATCCAGTTCGATTCCAAGCAGCCAAGAAGGAATTTGAAGACATGCTGGAAAGTGGAACTGCTAGACGTTCAGAAAGTCAATTTGTCTTATGATTTCAGATATTGCCTTACAGTCATCGACAGATTTACTCGTTGGCCTGAGGCGTTTCCTCTGAAGGAGATAACAGCAGAATCCTGTGCAACTGCCCTCATCTCTGGCTGGATAGCCAGATACGGTTGTCCTGCTCGAGTGACTACGGACCGTGGTCGACAGTTCGAGAGCAGTCTTTTCAAGGCCCTCACTGCCTTGATTGGTGCGCGCCACTTTCGCACCACTGCTTACCATCCTGCAGCAAACGGGATCGTCGAGAGGATGCATCGTCAACTCAAGTCTGCCATTATGTGCCACAACACATCCAGCTGGGTTGAATCTTTGCCCTTAGTACTTCTGGGAATGCGTAGTTCCTGGAAAGAAGATCTACAGTCGTCTCCAGCTGAACTTGTTTACGGTGAACCCCTACGTCTACCGGGTCAGTTCTTCTCACCCAGTAACGACTGCAACGTTAGAGATGTCACCGAGTACGCAAACCGACTTCGCTCCTACATGGCGAAACTGACTCCACAACCTACCACATGGCACAGCAATTCACCCTTCTACATACCCCGAGACCTGCATACATCTACACACGTCTTCATTCGTCAAGACCATGTCAGAAGTTCTCTAGAACCGCCGTACGCTGGACCCTATAAGATAGTGAAGAAGCAGCCTAAATTCTTTACCGTCGATGTCCGCGGCAAGGTTCAGAACATCTCCGTCGACAGGCTGAAACCGGCATTTCTGATGAGAGAAGCGACGCACCTCAACGAAGACAGATGTGAGCTGACCGATGAGCCATCTTCAAGTCGTGTCGTCGTACCTAACGCCGTGCCTGAGGAGAAGAGGTCGCGCAGTGGTCGTCGAATCAGATTTCCGGACTACTATCGACCATAGTCATGGTCTGGCCAGGGGGAATATGTGGCGATACTCCACAGATATACAACCTCTTCGACTAACGCTGGCATAGAAGATTTGAAAATTCAAGAAAAGATTCGAAATTATGAAAACGAATAAACTGTCATGTCAAATTTGTGTATAAAAGGGGTGGTCAACATTTTGTAATTAATATTGTGCTATAGTTTTTCAACCGGACTTTTGCTATGTACATAGGCTTATTTTAAAGTGTTAATTATTGTCAATTCTATCAG
Organism: Synanthedon formicaeformis; assembly: GCA_945859745.1. Taxonomy (NCBI): domain Eukaryota; kingdom Metazoa; phylum Arthropoda; class Insecta; order Lepidoptera; family Sesiidae; genus Synanthedon; species Synanthedon formicaeformis. The sequence goes on along the minus strand of OX243958.1, from coordinate 5,227,865 downwards.
TTAATATAATATTCAAGCTATTGACTATTTCATTTGGCTACATCCGAATGCATGCAAAAGCATAAATGTGGTACTGCTGATCTCCCACATCTTCATCTATGGGATTTTAATGCAACTATTGGAGTTACTTCACTTTTATATTGAAAGTTATGACTAAATGTGATACCATTAGGCAAGAAAAGATGGTTTTAAAAATAGGGAGTTACACCACTTTTACAATGAACGACACAAATCGTGTTAATAGACTTCTTTTAAATCAATTCTGTGTTTTTCAGGGGGAGAAGATCCTGACTTAGTTCTAAAAGAGACAGAAGAAAAGGTGAGTTTCTTTAGGCTAAGGGCCTCTTTCACCATCTGTCAAGAGGCTAACCGTCATTTAAAGTCCCCTGTCACCGGCAATAATTTAGCTGATATACCTTTGTTTGTACGTGTTAAAAGTCCCAAACATTAAAAAGAAAATAATAAAAAAAATCGCCTATCGAAGGATGCACTAAACCGAGCGCATAATTTAATAAAATAAAATTATTTCTGAAAGTAACTAATCAACACTTTACTTGTAGTTGGTGAAAGAGGCCCTAAGAAAGTTATTTTTCTCTTAGTTATTATTTCATTATTTTTGATCATGTGTTAAAGAAAGCTAAATCTTTTTGTTTGTTTTTTTTTTTAACACTTTTTTCACTTTACTATTTTTCAAATATTTCCTACTTGCTGTGCTGCGTATTTATGCATAAATACTTTTCTAGTAAAACTAATTACCATTTTTTCTTTAAGGTCGAAAAGAAGCATAAAAAGAAAAAGTCAAAAGATAAAGATAAAGACAAGGGCGACGGTGCCGATAAAGCGGAACGTAAGGACAAAAAGAACAAGCGTAAGAAGTCGAAGGGGGAAGAAAAGTGCGCGCCAAACCCTCAACTACAACTGCTAACGCCATCTGTTGACGACTATGTTGTCTACGAGGACTATGATTCGCTTTAATACTTAATATACAAAAAAATATATACATTCCAAGTTGGAGATTGTTACTTTTATATTTATTCGCTAAGCTGGACTTGTATGTCTTGTTGTTGTTGTTGTTCTTTGTGGCTTTGACTGATAGATTTGTTTTAATGATAAAATGGATATGGATTCATGTCTTTAGTATAATTGTTGGGTCTTCTCGATTAGTACTGTGATTTATCGTCTCACTTTGCTCTGTTTCAATTATGTAGATACAACCTACAGGAATTTTGAAGTTTGTGTAGAAAAAGTCAAATATGGTTTTTATGATAATACCAACGTCGTCTGAGGCTGTAGCTAAAGCTCGTAACTACAAAAATGCTATTCGGAAGAGAGAAGTGAAAAGGGTGTTATTTAAAAAAATAAAAAAAAACTGAATTCTCATACAAATGGCATTTACTGACTTGTATGGGCTGGTAAAGCGGGGTTGACAAGGCACGAGCGCACTCGGACCGAGCGCACTCGTACGAGTCAGCTCGTTTACACGCTACGAGTAGTAATCCGAGCGCACGCGCTCGTACCGTGTCAACCCCGCTTAAGTGGCATTGCAAACAGTGAATTCATAAAAGAATGTTTGGAGGGAGCATTATGTCCTTTGAAAAAACATTTTTTTTTTTTTTTCAAAATAAATAAGTGTGGTGTTATTGCCGCTAGGAGGGTAGAAGAATAGGCAGGCGACATTAAAAAAACGCCCACCCAACGCCTTTTCTCGCGTCTCGCGTACATGAAGTTTGGCAACATCACATTTTTTAACACATTCATTGCCACATCAAAAATTTCAAGTCACATATGAATGGCCAGCGGTATAATATGTTGAACTCGCGTGGTGAGTCGTCGGCCGTACGAATGAGGAGAATAGACTCGCCACGCGAGTCCACCGCTTTTGAATTGCATATCTCCACATTTCAAGGTGGTTTTTAAATGAATAAGTTGTGTTTACATTAAAACCTTGTGAAAAACCGATAAATAGTTTGGACTTGTTTGGACTTACGTAGCGAGTTCTAATCTATGCGATTTTAGTGAACGGCAATCCTTGGCAATGAACGGGTTAATGAGAGGTATATGATATGAATGTGAATAATAATGTAACATTGTGCACATAAAGCAGTGCTGCCGTTATACAGCTTTCAGCATAGAGCGCTTTCCGTGATAAATATAGCGCTTTTTCAACTTACAGCTTTTAATATAAATAATATAAGCTATTCTTAGGATGTAACTAGATTTTATAAAGAACTAACAATTTATGTGATTTTGTTTCTATAATTTTGAAATTAAACAGATTAATTTTATACAAGGTTTGGAATGACATAATATTGGAAATGTTAACTGGTTAGGATAATGTATAATAAAAGGCATATTTACATTCTAAATGTGTTTATTTTTTTCCTTTACAATTCACTTACAATTATCATTGACCTTTATCATTATAATTGAAATAAGATTGGGTTTGATCTGGGCCCTGGGCTCGGCAAATTGTCAGGCGACACGGCTTTTTGTATTTATAATTTGGGCAGCCCGCCTTACAGAGATTACCTCCTCATACTTAATTCTACTAAGTTTGGCAGCGACCTGCAGAATTTGCGGCATTGCTTGTGTTAATTTTTACATGAACATTTAGTGTGAACTCTCACTGTTATTAAATATTTTTTATTTTAATTCGTATAAGGTTTAAATTTCGTTTAACTAACGTTTAACGTACATTTTTCATGTTATGATTATATCATGAATCAAAATGTCTATTATCTTAATTAACAAATAATTCACAACTTAATTAGTTTATACTTACAAAATAAAAAGTGTAGGGTTGTGGGTGTGGTAGGTACTATAATATTTTATTTTTTTACTAGCTGAGGCCTGCGACTTCGTCCGCGTTGAAAAAGAAAAAAGTAGCCTTCGTGAAAATCAGTTAATTCGTTTAAGAGTTATGGAGGAACATACATACAGAAAAAATCTGAAAATCGTCAATTTAGTTTCAGTATCATGTATAGAGTCTATAAACACGATATCTCTGAAAACAAAGTAAACTACTCCATGACTGACCCTTACAGATTTATTATTAGTATCGATTATAGCTTACAAAGCAAAAAGTAGCGTAGAATGAACGTTCACCGATTATTTTATTGTAAACGTCCACTCAAGATTTGCTGTCGTCTTTTGTATGGAATTGTGTGAAAGCTCGTTTCCGTGAATGGATGTAGGTAAGCACAATTTTTAAAGAGGCAAAAAGGAGACTCATGAATACAGTTGAGCTGGGCTGCATTTTTCTTCTGATGCTCACTTAAAAAGACGTATAGAAAGTATAGAAACCAAGCCACAAACTCATTAAGATATAACGTTTGTTTAGTTTGTCAGTTGTCATTGTCATGTCTGTCAGCCAGCTGAGCCAGCAGTGTCAACTTGTCAAGTTTTTTGTGTATGATTTGATTTGTGACTTGTTAGGAGTGTATTCTGCTGTATTGTAATTTGTAAATATTGTAATTGTATTTAATTTTGTGATTTGCATACATACTATGTTTAATTTTAGTACCAATTTATAATTAGGATGTTTCATTTTCATTCCTTTTTGATAAACCGTAATGTATAATTTAATCACTAGGTACTAATATCGGTCAAACAACTAAATGGTACCTAATTCCCTTTTTTATTTACATAAAAATGGTGAGAGGTTTCTTTAAAAGACACAGAATTATGATACTCGCTAGTATTTTCTTTTTTTATACGGGCTGTATCATTTCTGTGAGTGTCTTGCGCCTCGATTGTGCTGATGCTAGCTTTTCATACGAAGAAAAAAAAATCGTCGATGCCAAAGAAAATAATATAGAATATGTTGTATTAATACTTACCGGTCCAGATAATGAAAGTAAGAGGGATGCGATAAGAGCTACATGGATGAAATTTCAGAGCAATATTATAATTGAAAATGGAGAAAGGATTTATAAGTGGAACCATACTTGGACTTTCCAATCTATCCCACAGAACATAATAAAATTTTATTTTGTAGTTGGCATACAATCTTTAGCGGGCAGTAAAGTAGTTAAATTGCAGACTGAAAACGAACGAACTAACGACCTTTTAATTTTAAACGATGTAGAAGATAGTTATAAAAATTTAGCCATCAAAATGTTACATAGCATTAAATGGGTTGACATTAATTTGAAAGGATTGAAATATTTAATTAAATGCGATGATGATTCTTTCCTGAGGATTGATCTGATTATAAAAGAATTAGAGGCTTTTGCACCCGAGATGAATGGATCTGAGATTAGTAAATTTGTTAGTTACAAGGTAAGATACGAGTATATGTACTAAGCTACACATTATTAAGTGTATTGGGCTAAAAATGATGTTACTTTTTGGAATCCACAGCCTTCTAAGGTTGTGAGATTCGCTTAAAAGTGATACACTAAAATCATATGTTAATTATTTCAGAAACTTGTTTCTCCATGCAGAGGATTGTATTGGGGCTATTTTGATGGCCGTGCAAGGGTGTATCTGAATGGAAAATGGCAAGAACAAAGCTGGTTTCTTTGTGACAATTATTTGCCATATGCACTCGGCGGTGGTTATGTCATATCACAAAGTATTGTGAATTTTATAGCCAAAAATGCCGATTCTCTAAGGTAATATTTGTTTGGAATGTTCTTTAAATTTACCTTAAATCACAATTGTGAATTAAATTCACAAATCGTGAATGGCCACAACTTTCCAGAACATAGCCAATTTTCTAAGGTTGATCCAGCAGGAGATCGAACCCAGGACCCTAAGACAGTTGGTTAAGGCAAGCACCCTAATCACTCATCCAAAGGGCTCATCAATATATTCTTATTGCTAATTATATTGATTTCTTTTGCGTTTAATTCCAGCCACTACAATTCCGAAGACGTATCAATGGGTGTATGGACTTCCGCTTTAGCTGACATAAACAGAGTTCATGACGTAAGATTTGATACTGAATGGAAATCGAGAGGTTGCAGTAACGAAATGCTTGTCAGACATAAGCAGACTCCCAGTGATATGTTTCAAATGTACAGAACTTTAGTGTACTCACAAGGTGAAAAACTTTGTAAGGCTGAAAGGAGCGATAGGAAATCTTATTCATACAAATGGAACGTTTTACCCAGTACATGCTGTAGATAATAATTAATTATGTGTTGATAATGTATTTTTTATTCTATCTAGTCAATTTTTGTTAGTGGGTAATATCTATCAGCTGTATATACAACATAGTGTTTTGTTTACTTTTGTAAAAAAAAACTAACAGAGTGGACCAATTCATTTCATTATATAGGATACCTTTTAATCCTAGAAAAATGTTAGGTTGCAGTGGGATTTTCAAAAAACGTAAATAATATTATAAAAAAATCTATTACTTCACATTTCCAATTACGATTCGTAAGTTTTAATAATAAGGATATTCTTATTCATTAATGTAAATAAAATCGCGGGCCCCAATTTTTAGATGTCTAAAAAAGGAAACCCGAGCATGTTATGTGTAATTATTTTCGTGGAAATCATTTTAAGCATATCATTTTGGGGGGAAATGGTTTCTATAGCAAATAGTCTAGTTTCAGTGGTTAAAAAAATAGTTCACAATTATTATGTAATGTACAAGCTGAGTAGATTACTGTTAACGATTGTTTGTGATCCTTATTTGGTAACATTTTAAGATGTGACATATCATGTGGAATGTATTTCATTAATTAATTAAACAGAAACGCTTTGAATTTTCTTGTGAGCATACTTTTTGTGAAAATAAAAAATATTTCTAAAGTGTAAGGGAAAGTTCTGTCTTTTTTGGCTAAAGAAAATCTTTTTTGAAGTGAACTTCTTTAGGCGCGTCATCCTCAGTGAAGTTTAATTGTATGAAATAAGCGCCATCTACCCGAATTAATTCGTACGTCTCGATTCATAATAAGCATAGCTTTGTCAATAGTTTGTTAAGATGTTAACAGATGGCGTAGCTTTCATTGTGGAATTCTGTCTGTGCCTCGATTTTTATTTCAAATCATAATATACTCCAGTATGTCCTTATTATGAAATTATCAAATATTATGTCTTCATCCGAAAAAATACTACTTTATAATATTAGCAGGCATTTTCAAAAACGACAAAACTTCTCCTTATATCTATAATATTTCAGAAAAAAAAAACTTGTACTTTTTGAACTCAAAAATTACCCCCTGTTATTAAAACATATAAAATAAAAGATTATGTAGTCAAAACATATTTTTTTAATTCAAACAAATATTACAAAAAAAGTAAAAAAAAACTTTAATACATCTGTCATATAATTAATTATATATCACATTTAAAAAGGATTTTTCAATTATTGCCCTAAGGATGTCGCTTCACTTTGCTGTCCATGTATGTTTGATTGTTATAAAATGTTGTTCTTGATAATTCTTCTTTAAAATAGTCTATTGTTTTTAGTAACCCATCTTGAAGAGATACCTGAAAAAAAAAAACACAACTCCGTTAAAGCTCGATATGGCAAAGGAATGTTCCATTCCATACCCATTTTTGGTCAGATTATAAACACCAGTTTTTTTAACTTTTGTTTGGATAAAGTAATGGTATTATATACATTTTTCATTTGAATTTCAAATCATTACTTAAAGATAATTTTATAACTTGTATTACGTAATAAGATTCTTCTTCTCTTCATTCTATTTTAAGAGTACCTGCTTACTCTTAATCTCACACCAAAAAAAGCTCGTATTCCGTAAGGGGACGGTCACTGCCGCCACACTAGCAGCCTCCCCAATTTAACACATTCAATGCCACCACGAAATAAATGAAATCACTACAGGTGCCACCCACCTAATAATTGCAAACTTATTAACCCTTTAGCCGCCAGAGTAAGATTTATCCGACAATTATTTTCGTGTCTACTTCGCCAGAGCCGGATATATACGACAAATTTCTCTACTTGTATAATGTTTATTTTTAAATGATTGAGTTGCTTTCTCTTAAAAAATAAGCGCCAGGGACACGGCAACTCCTACAAAACCGAACGGTTAAAGGGTTTGTAACTTAGTAGGTGAGTGTTAATTTAATCGTTATAAATGTCGAGGCGGCATTGAAAGTGTTGAGCAGTGAGGTGGATGTAGAAGAAGGTGACCTTGGGTGACCAGTGCAGATGCGTCTCTGCGACTGTGATGTCCGGCCGCCGTCGCTGCGGGTCGTCCTCCACGGCCGCCCTCGTGGACACGGTGCTGCGACATCCCGGGACTAGATTCTTTATTATGAGAGCGAATTCTGGAACACAACCGCACACACGTCTAAATCTTACCCACAATATATTTTTCAAAAATTTTGTAAAGACAGAATTCACTCGAATATTTTATGTCGGGCCTATATAGCCTTTAGCCTGAGAAAATAAGAAAAATCAGGGGAAATAAATCGTGTAGTTTTGAAAATTGGTAGAATTATACTTTACGGTATCCAGATCAACATACTAAAAGTCCTCAAGGGTGGGGGTTGTGCTAAGGGTGTAAGAGGGGGTTGAAGGTACCTTTTTTGAGGTTTTTGCTCATATCGCGAATATCTGTAGGAATAGCATTATGATTACTTCTGACAAAAGTTTCTACATGAAATTGTCTACAAATTTAGATATATTAATTTTTACTCTACGATCAATACTTTAGGGACTACAGGCTGTGTAAGTTTACAGATATATAAAAATAGACGATTTCAGCAAACGGTGTCGTTTTTTTTTTCGGCGTTATTTATCGCCATTTTTAGTTTAGAATAAGCAAGCTTAGTCATCGGCCTACCCAACATAAAAAAACCCCATGAAGATCCATGGAGAATTCTAAACAAAAAAGATGATAATGTAAACAAGGTCCGAGGGTTCAAGATACCGTGTGCCCTTAAGCAACGAAGGGCGTCAGCGGGTCGTGGATGGTGAGGTTGAGGTCCATGCATACCACTGAGGCTGAATCGACGTCTTTTCTACTGCATATACAAACAGGCCAAGATTTATAGCTCAAAAATGGGTTCGATCCGCAAAAAATCCTGCTATTTGATTTTTCGATTGGATTATGTCAGAGACTGTCTCTCAAGTATAAATCCAAGTTTGTGTCGCTTGAAACCGCGAGCGTTAGCCGCCATCTTGAGAAACGCCTTTTTGCAAATATCTCGGCAACGGCGAGTTTTACGTTAAAAATTGTAAGAATATTTTTTGTAGAGAATAAAGTTTCCCATCGTTTTTATTTGAAACTTTTTTCTCTACTGTTAATATTTGCCGATATATGGTCGATTAAAAAAACCAAATTTTTGTTTTTGAAAAATATTTCGATAAATTTTAGAAATACGAAAAAAATGTGATAATCAAAGTTGTAGAGCATAAATTTTTCTATAATTTTTGTAGGAAACTTTTTTTTGTAAAATCAATAGTTGCTGAGCTCTACCGCAATTAATAGTAAAGCAAAATAAAAGAAAATCTTTTTTTTTTAAATTACCGAAAAAATAATTACCAAAAAAAATTTAATGCCGCAATTTCAAATGGGAAACTTATATTTTATATTTCTGTCTTGTGTTGCTTTTCATAAAAGTTGCCGTAGCTGTTTTTTTTTACCTGACGGAAACTTTAATTGCGGTAGAACTCAGCAACTATTGATTTTACAAAAAAAAGTTTCCTACAAAAAGTATAGAAAAATTTATGCTCTACAACTATGATTATCACATTTTTTTCGTATTTCTAAAATTTATCGAAATATTTTTCAAAAACAAAAATTTGGTTTTTTTAATCGACCATATATCGGCAAATATTAACAGTAGAGAAAAACGTTTCAAATAAAAACGATGGGAAGCTTTATTCTCTACAAAAAAGATTCTTACAATTTTTAACGTAAAACTCACCGTTGCCGAGATATTTGCAAAAAGGCGTTTCTCAAGATGGCGGCTAACGCTCGCGGTTTCAAGCGACACAAACTTGGATTTATACTTGGGAGACAGTCTCTGACATAATCCAATCGAAAAATCAAATAGCAGGATTTTTTGCGGATCGAACCCATTTTTGAGCTATAAATCTTGGCCTGTTTGTATATGCAGTAGAAAAGACGTCGATTCAGCCTCAGTGGTATGCATGGACCTCAACCTCACCATCCACGACCCGCTGACGCCCTTCGTTGCTTAAGGGCACACGGTATCTTGAACCCTCGGACCTTGTTTACATTATCATCTTTTTTGTTTAGAATTCTCCATGGATCTTCATGGGGTTTTTTTATGTTGGGTAGGCCGATGACTAAGCTTGCTTATTCTAAACTAAAAATGGCGATAAATAACGCCGAAAAAAAAAACGACACCGTTTGCTGAAATCGTCTATTTTTATATATCTGTAAACTTACACAGCCTGTAGTCCCTAAAGTATTGATCGTAGAGTAAAAATTAATATATCTAAATTTGTAGACAATTTCATGTAGAAACTTTTGTCAGAAGTAATCATAATGCTATTCCTACAGATATTCGTGATATGAGCAAAAACCCCAAAAAAGGTACCTTCAACCCCCCCTTACACCCTTAGCACAACCCCCACCCTTGAGGACTTTTAGTATGTTAATCTGGATACCGTAAAGTATAATTCTACCAATTTTCAAAACTACACGATTTATTTCCCCTGATTGCCGATCTATGGCTTAATTTGCCTTGGTTACTTAGTTTAAATTTTTTTTAAATCTACTATATAAAAATAAGTCGGGTTTTCCTTCCTGACGCTATAACTCCAGAACGCACAAACCGATTTCCACGGTTTTGCATTCGTTGGAAAGGTCTCGGGCTCCGTGAGGTTTATAGCAAAGAAAATTTAGGAAAAATACAGAAAATTTCAACAGAAAAGCGGGAAAATCTTTTTTTACATACAGCGCCATCTCTGATACATAGCATGTACTACAAACCAATATTTTAAGTAGATGACGCCGGTGCGTGATATATTGTTTGACAGCTACTCATTGATGGGAGAATGTTGAAAACTATTTAGTTGAAAACCTCCTTGGTTACTTATGTCATTATTTTTATATATATTTAAAATGTAAAAAGAAAAAAAATGACTTCAATTTTGACTTCAAGAAAACCAGCTTATCATTTCCTCAACATTTTGGTATATAAAAATAATGACATAAGTAACCAAGGAGGTTTTCAACTCAATAGTTTACAACATTAAAGAAAATTCCTATAGAAAGAAATTGTACTTTCAAATCGTCAGAAAGAGCCCTGTCAAAGACGTAATCTAGCACCTAGCAACCGTTGTTGATAACTTTTTCACTGTCATTAGAAAATACAAATTTATATACATAGAAATTGTCAAATCGATTGGTCTCATGTGAAACAATGCCGCGACCCAGAAGATCTAATCTTTCCCAACAAAGTCGTAATGCAATTAGGCTTCGGTACAACATTTGTAATCAATCCATTGTCGCACGAGAAGAACGAGGAAACTATAAAGCCAAAAGGCCACTGACGGACTTAGATAGTGACACATAAAGTTGTTCTCCCAGAAGGAGTGGTGGGGGAATTCCCGTTTGTTGCGCGTAGGTCGCGTAGGGGGTTCCCCGGTGAGTTCCAGAAAAATCTGATATCCTCGGTATCGGTTGTGGTAAAAAGTTGGTGAGGGATTGGTCCTCGGAAACGGTGAGGGATAGAAGGGTGGGGTTTGCGGAATGTCATAGAGGGTCATCGGTAGTTGCCACAGAACGACTCATCCCCCTCCATACATTTTTTTTAAACTCCATACAACTCTTTTGGACTCATCCAAGTGGAATATCTGCAAAATCACCGGGGATAGATGGGCAGTCTCTTCGGGGGGTGGTAGTTTCTCGCCGAGGTCCACCCCTCGGCACCGTCGCTCCCCCCCCCCCCTCCATACAAAAGTGGCATTTTCGGCGAAACGGATGGCAATATCTCCAAAACCATCGAGGATAGGTGGTCGGTCACTTTGGCAGATAACCATCACCCCGCGGGGTCCATCCCCCGAGATAATCGCCCTCCCCTCACTCCACCCCTTCACCCCCCCCCCCATACTTTTATGGTTTGTCGGAAAAGCGATTTATTTCAACCGGAAGGAGATTTTCTAAAGCGGTCTTATTCCATCGTATAGAGGTGGCCTAGAGCACCCCAGGAAATTCCTCGATCTTCGGTCCACCCACCTGGTACAAAGATGGTGAGAGATCCTCGGAAACTATAAAGGATAGAAGGGTGGCGTTTGCGGCATGTCATAGAGGATGATCGGTAGTTGCCACAGAACAAGTCATCCCCACCCCTTTCATACATTTTTTTTACACTCCATACAACTTTTTTGGACTCATCCAAGTGGAACACCTCCTAAACCACCGGAGATAGAGGGACGGAGTCTTCGGGGGGTGGCAGTTTCTCCCAGAGGTCCACCCCTTGGGACCATTTCCCTCCCCCCACCTCCCCCTTCACCTCCCTCCATACAAATTTATGGTGTTTTTCTGAAAAGCGCATCGTGTGTCACATTCGTATAGAGGGTGGCTTAGCGCACCCCAGGAAATTCCTCGATCCCCGGTCCAGCGACCTGGACTGAAGTCCACTCTCAAACACAAGACCATCTTTGCGTCCACAGCATAGCGCTCACCGCAGAGTTGTGCGTTTCGATCAAAGGACCAAAGCTCTAGGCGGTACGAAGTTCGCCGGGTCAGCTAGTGTTTTATAAATAATAGCATACAGAATTCACTAGTTAAGGCGTGAAACTAGTTAGCAGAGAAAAGTTACTTTCACATCTAAATATTATAAAGAGAGAAAAGATTTGTATGTAATGAATGAACTCCAAAACTACTGGACCAATTTTAAAAATTCTTTCACCTATAGAACCTAGCTACGTTATCAGCGAGTTACATAGGCTATAATTTATAAAGTTACGCGGGCGAAGTCGCGTGCAACGGCTAGTTTATTAATATTAGTATCTACGGATTAAAATTCATTCAATTTATTGGTTCTAATGTTTATTGAACATTGGATCTTTACTTTAAGATGGCTAGTGCCGGCGGCTATGTTCCTATTTCTAATGTTCATCCTGAAATTCCATTTTAACTATTGGTGACATTTTTTTAATTCCGATGAGTAGTTTTAAAGATTACCTCCTACATAGAAATAAACTTTACTTCTATGTAATTATTATAGATAGTTAGACAGTAGGTATAGATGACGTCACATTCGTAAGAGTGTACCTTCTATCGTGTTCTCAACAGGATTGCCGATGTTAACTGGCTGTGTATAACTAGATGCCATCAGAGCCAGAAGCCCATCGACCAGATCTGACACGTAACAGAATGAACGTGTCTGTCGTCCGTTACCATATACCTGAAATTTACACATTTTTCTACGTTAAGGTCGTCAGACAGGCTGACAGTCCACTTGATGGTAGGTGGCTACAGTCGCCTATAACACAAGAAACTAGGCCTGCAATTTCTATATATAAATATTGATAATCTAAATAGAAAAAGTTTTAATTTACGTCGAATTATGAGTTTTACTGCAATTGATAGTGCAAAATCTTCCTTGCAAGTAATTAATTAATGGTCCCTGAGGGGTAAGAGAGAGATAAAAAGTTTATTTTAAGATCTTTTCATTTAATAAATATGAAAGTAAAGACAAATCAATACTTACAGTAATAGTCAAGTTTTGTAGAGCTTGTAGAATAAAATTAGACACAACTCTACCGTCCGATACGTGCATTCTCGGACCGTATGTATTAAAAATCCTAGCTACCCTCACGGACACATTCTCCTGCTTTGCATACGAGTATGCCAGAGTCTCGGAGACTCTTTTGCCTTCGTCATAACACGCCCGAGGTCCTGCAATTGTATGACAAATTCAATTTTAAGTATAACTAGCTGCTGCCCGCGACTTCGCCCGCGTAACTTTATAAATTATATACTAAAACCTTTTTATCCATCGGTGAAAACAGCATGAAAATCGTTGCAGTAGTTTTTGAGTTTATCGCGAACAGACAGACAGACGCGGAGGAGGACTTTGTTTTATAATATCTAAGGATAACAACACTTGTGCTGTTGTGTTACGAAGGGCCATAAGACTGTCTTCATTATAAAAAAATATCAAATTAGTCTACATTATGTGTGTCTATAGCTTCACTCTTAACTTCACTCAAGTCAAACAAGTAATGGGTGAATTTTCAATATTTTAAATTATTTTTAGTCTGTACTGTGACAGATTTGATTTTTTTTTTTATATTAAAGACAGACAGGCTTACGATTCTTTATAACACAAAAGCTCAAGTGTTGTTATTATAATACAAAGATTTAAAACTGAACATTTATACATGACACATTTACAAATTTTATATAAAATTTCACTCAATCCATCTGCTAATTTTCTAGTTTTGTGGACATGAACATATGGACGCTAAGTTTTTATATACTATAGTTTATTAATATTACATACCTATTGGATTAACGTGGCCCCAATAAGTCTCTGGCTGTGGATGTACCATCGGATCACCATACACTTCAGACGTACTGGCTATCAAAATCTTTGCGCCTACACGTCGTGCCAAACCTACCAATTAACACCAAAATATATATTGATTAAATATTCTCAAAAAAAATTTTGAGATTCTTTCACGGTGGTCGCTTGTATGGGGGGTGGTTACTGCAGCCATATGGGCAGCCGAAGTGACTGTGTAACACAGTGTGTCGTGCTATTACAAACTTGAAATGCCTTCTGGACATAATTAAGTTCTTTCTAGTTTTGTACAATTTTATTGATAGGTTTATTTATTTATTAAATGTTATTTGTAGGTTTATTTTTTTTCTATACTATTTTGTAATCGATCTGTTTTTAATCTTTTTCTTTTTATTCTTTTATATTTAAAGCTTCTATGTATTTGATTTTTAATAATGCCTGACCTCACTATCGGCTCTAACAGAAGACAGGCTATTACAACGTGCATTATGCTGAGTTGGAGCTGGTTTGGGGAAGGGGGCAGGGTCTTCTTATGCTAAAATCTGATGAAATAGGTTATACATAAGCAAGCTAATGCAAACTCTATCTATCTATACACATATCCAAGGATTATACTGTTATAAACGTACCCAACATATTAATCGTTCCCAGGGTGTTAGTTTTTATAGTCTTCACCGGATTTTGCATATAATGTGGTGGGCTCGCTGGACTCGCTAAATGATATATTTCGTCTGCCTAGAACATAATTGAAGTTATATTTCATCATACTAACATCAGACAAAAAGAACCTTAATAAACTGTAAAAGAGCTGGTGATGGTGATGTTATATAACCTGGTATTAGCATACACATACCTCAACATACAGTGGATTGACGATATCATGATGTATCATTTCAAAGTTCCGATGACCGAACCAATGTTCGACATTTCTTTTGCGGCCTGTGAAGAAGTTGTCAACTACTATCACTTCATGGCCTTGCGTCATTAGAATATCAACTAAATGAGAACCAACAAAACCTGCTCCCCCAGTCACCTGAAACAGACAGTATGTTTAAATTATTAGTATCAGAACTATAACAGGTAACCGCAATCATCCAGAATGAATTGTTCTCAAATCTAAAAATAAAAATCCAACATCTGGCATACTTATAATAACAGCAATGAATAATATCAGGCGTTATATTGCTTATTATATATTTTATCAGCTATAAAGAGTGTATTGTGTAAAGGTCTAAGAAATGTGTACTTACTAATATTCGTTTTCGCTCTTTATAACCCAAATATTTTACATCTGGATATTTTTGTGGTATTCTCCCTTCTAAAATAGCTATTTTCTTCTCTAACTGCTCAATACGGGCCTTTGCCTCCATCAACTCACGCTTTGTACTATCATCGGCTCTGTTAGTCTCCATATTATCTTTTTTCCACTCTACTGCGACATGCTCAGGTTTCTTTGGTATATAATTAAAATCTCTTAAGGCTACTTCAGAAAAATCGTCAGCTATTCTGTGGTGTTTACTTCCAAAGGCGTTATTAGGTATATCCTTTGTGAGAATGAGTATCAGTAAAATAACTGTAAACAAATATTATAAATGTCATTGTGTATTTAGATTTCCATAATTGTGCCCTTCTTGTTGATCGTCCTTTCCATTATTGAAAATCACATCAAAATCCGTTGCATGGTTTAGGACAAGTTTAGGAGTTCAGACAGACAGACGCGGACAGCGTCTTCAATTTATACAATGTAAGGATTAGTTTCGTAATTAAATTAAACCGAAAGTAAACACATGAGATAAATGAACGAGAAATACTTACCTAAAAACAAGAAACACAAACAGGTTATGGTTTTCCTAAATTTCAAATATTGTCTTATCATTTTCTGAAGATATAATTATAATATTGCTTACATTTCTATGTAAAAATTTGATACATATTTCATTGCATATACCAATATTTCTCAAAACATATGTGTGTGTACGTTTATTTTATTATTTTAAAAGTGAAAGATTGAAAGAAATTTTTATAAATAAACATAAGTGTTAATGTCATTGTCAATCTGTCAGTTAACTGTCAACAATATGTCAAATAACATACTTTTTTTTAGTTCCTTTCCCCTTAGGTACGAGAAGTTTATCCAGTGAAGTTTTGAATTTTTTTTATTAGTAATGAATCCAGATGTTTTGTCTACTTTTTTGAAATTTTTTAAAAAACAACTTTAAGTTATTAATTATGATTATGTAATACCCCGAACTTAAGCGATAGGAGTCACGTAACGACGTGTCGCTTTGATTTCGGAACTGAGCCAAGGACTGAGCGATAACCGAAAGTCAAATCGCGTGAGTTTGGGTATAGTTTTGCATATTAATATAATATACATATAAATTATTTTTGATTGGTGAGGAAGCAACAGAAATTAATTTAGACAAAAAATGTTTAAAAAATCTTAGATTATATGTAGGTACTTACAAATATAAAATCGACAACTGAAGTTATTTTGATGACTCAAAGATTTTTTTCTCGCAATATTTCCTCCTATTATGCTACAATTTTTTATCCTTTTTTTATGCGCTCTTCGATGAAGTCTATATTTTCAAAAATTTTTAATCACTTTTAAATTGGACGAAAGCCTTCAGTCGAGTTTTTCAACTATATATGCTTCGATCTTCTGATTGAACTGGATCTTAACAATAAAGCTCTTTAATGTTTTGATGATCGATAATCGAGAGTTGTATGATGCTCAAACAAAAGACGAATTAAAGAGATTTCAAAATCGTGTAACTGGGTTCGTGTACCTAAGTCGAGGTATTGGATACTTTTGATCTGGCTGGTGACGCTTAAAGTGGTTTCTGAGAATATTATAGATAAGATTAGTGTTATCATATTTATTAATATTGATTCAGCTTTTCTCTGGAGTAAATAAACCGACCGGACTGCAGACCGGTCTAAAGTCCGTTCAAAGTAAATATTTTTTATTTGTCATTATTAGAATAGGGCTGAAAAGTGACTTTTGGAGAAGAGAAAATAAATTTGTTAATGTACTCAGTTACTTTTGCGCATTGTATGAATTCACGTTTCTCTAACAATTGAAGTTAATGGGCGTTTTTCCATCAGCGACGGCACGGCACGGCGGTGCCGGGGAAACAAAAATGTATGCAAATGTATGGCTCGTTTTTCCATGCACGGCACGGCACGGCCCGACTCGGGTTGGCACTTTACTTGGGGTGGACAGTCGTAACTGCATGTGTGTTGTATTTGAATTGTAGCCGTGTGCGTGTTGAGTGCTCGGCGCGGTTTACGTAGGACGTAAACCGGCCGATCAACACCGGCTCAGTGGAAAAACGAAGAACCGGCGTGCCGTGCCGGGCCAGGCCGTGCCGTGGCTAATGGAAAATCGCCCATTATCATTTTTGAAAATTGCTGATGGTGCCCTAGAAGCGGAGTCGTGTGTTTCCGGCACGTCTCTGCACGGCGCGGAGGTCAAACTAACTCCGCGCCTATCCAGGTGGAGCCCGCAATGTGCGGGCCTCGTCTGGAGGGGGGAGAAGGTATAGCGTATCTTAACATCCTCTAACCTCCGCCCATAGATGACACGAGCAAAAACCATGAGTTTTAAGTGGGTAGATGTCCCACATACCCCACCGATTGCACCAGGGTTTCCCCACGCATTTTTTTTTATTATGTTATAGGTACCTAGGTAAGAATCATAGACAAAACTTCTCGTTTACTTTAAACACTTTATTAGTCATACTTACCTATAAGTATAGAAATTTACAAATTTACATTTTGTATAGCTTATCCCAAAAATAACAAAATAAAAATTTATAATGCATTATTTGGATACTGTGCAAAATTTAGAATAAAAATTTCACAATCTAAATCAGTAAGTACTTTATACTGTAAAGTAACTGATAGATTACAAAAATTTGTATACAGTGTTAACTGTAATGAACCTATATAAATTAGTTACATTAAAAATAAAAGCAGTGTTACATTAGGTTTTGACTAGTTTTTGAAAGAAGAAATCCCTTTAAGGCCAGGATATTCGGGTGCAGTATTCAATCCTCACCCCGATGCCGCTAAAACCATTATTTACCTACAGTATTACTTAAAACCTACGTAGGTACATCAATGTTTAATCACTTATTTTCGTAACTGCTTTGAACCAAATAAGTAATAGCAATATTTTATTTTTATCAATCGTGGTCCGAATATGACTAGATAGGATATATTCACTTAGGTATATCTATACGCAAGGCCCTCTAATACGTGCAGGTACATCTGGGTGATCAGAAAATAGTCCGTCTATACCAGTAGCAAGGAAGGCTTGTATTTCACCTTTAAGATCACCGATACCTGAATCAGAGGTGTCATCTTTATTTTTATATTCGTTTGGGAGATACGGATTTTCAGCTCGGAATGTATACGGGTGTACTTTCAATCCTGCCGTGTGTGCGTCGTCTACGAAGCTAGTGGGATCACCAAGTTTATCGTCTTCGTTTCGTGGTATTATAAAGCTCTTATCTGGCCCTACAGCATAAGCGTATTTTGCTACTTCTGCAAGTCCTTCGGGTGTGGCCATGTCACCATAAGTCAATCCTGTCCCAAGTTGAACTTGGTCGAATGGTTGTGATGATCTATCGCTTTCATACAATTGCAACAATCGAAGCTCAGTAATATTCTTAAGTTCCTTCAAATTACTAACTTCAAAAGACTGAATGTAAATTGGGGCTTTAGAGCCTACATAGCCATTTTCATGTAATGTATTTACCACAGGTTGCTCCATTGCTAGGCCCAGATTTTTAAAATGACTGCTATGCTTGATTTCAGGGTAGATTCCTATAGTTCGTTTTTCACTTATTTGCATACCTTTTACGAGATCAATGATTTCTTGGAACGTAGGTATGTAAAAAGCGCCGTCGAGTCTTGCGTTACCGGGTCTAATGTTTGGAATGCGTTCTTTAGCACGCAAAGTTTTCATTTCGTCTAGAGTAAAGTCTTCCGAAAACCATCCACTCATTTCAACACCATCCACAGATTGGGTACGGTATCGGTTCTGGAATTCAGGATATTCGCTTACATCTGTCGTCAATCCTAGTTCGTTATCGTGTCTAGCGATCAAATGACCATCCTTGGTCATAACTAGATCTGGTTCTACATAATCCGCACCCATTGTAATGGCTAGAGCGTAAGATCCAAGAGTATGCTCTGGTACATAGCCACTTGCTCCACGGTGGGCAATCACCAATGGTTTGCAAAAGTCTGGGTTGCCATTGGAGTTCTCTGTACTTGTTTCTTCGTCAGACGGAACAGGTGAAGCTATTACTGTAGTTAGATAGGCTAAAAACAGCACCTTTGCTGCAGCATTTCGCATCATTTCTGTAATTAAAACACAGTATAATTGAGCATGTTTAACATACCTATATAGTTTATTATATAAACTATTTATTTATTTGCCTAAAACATTTTATATTATTATAAATTAGTTTATTAAAAAAAACTGAATCTAATCCTCCAGTTCGTAAATATGTTACGGAGGACCCTATTTCCAAGCTAATTCTAGATATTTTTACGAATTTGGTATATAATCTAGCTAGATAGTTTAAGTTAACATCACATCACAGTATAGAATTAGTAGCTCAAAAATAAATGAATTAGGTAACGCATGTAGTAAATTACTTAATTTATTTATGCGGAGGTGTACGAGTATGATCAAGTTGATTTTATTGAACAGAATAGGTGATAGATACCTACAAGTCTATAAAAGATTTAATTCTTAACGGAAACAAGTTATTTTTTGTGCTATAATTTATCTGTTAGTTATACCTACTTTTTTATTTTATGTAGAAATACCTAATATAGACGAGGTTTTCTTACTTATCCATGATCTCGGTAATCCGTTGGCAATGAACATAGTGACTGTTCAACTTAAATGTATAAACAATGAATATTATCGTTTTAAAACATGCAATTGGTGATTGAAAGTTCATATTTTTTTAAAAACCGTTTTCTGTACTAATAATACTTATAATATTTTTACAACGGTATTTAAAATATAAAACAAATTCTCAAAATGGTTAGGTAATTAGGGAAAATGAAACATTTATCCTTATTTTGTCAACGCGCCGAAAATCAAGCTCCTTTACTTAGAGGTTACAATACAAAATTATTTTTTGCTATCCTTCTCGCGTTATTAAACACAAACGAACATAAAAATAAAAATTCAAGTGTTAATTTTTAAATTAAAATCAAATCAACCTACACAACTATGAAACATATTTTCTATTATTAAAATATCGAATAAAATATAAATTGAACAAGTGTTTACTTACTTGTATACCTACGTCGTTGATCACGATAATTTATCAGTGCGCGCGCGTCTCTTTACAAAAAGAAACTGATATGAGTAGATATACTTTACCACTGTGTTAGTAGGTATGTAAAATAGAGAGACATCGAGCAATTATTAGTGTAGTACAGTGGTAAAGAAAATCGTCAGCATTCATGCGCGACAAAACAAGAACTTCATTAAATAGGTGTCTGTACTTCATAGTATATAGCCATTACGAAAAATTAATTGGAAAAAAGAAATTAAGTGCAGTAATTATTTTAGAGTATCGTGGACTCCTTTCGAAAGGCTATTATAAAATCACTGATTATTTAAGCGACAATGAAGGCTGGATTAAAGCGATTCGGAGCTAATATTATGTTTAGTATTGTACACGTACGAGTATTGTATATACCTATACTTTGTTTATAATTAATTGAAATTATTGTTATTTTATTATTTTGAAGATGACAAAAAGAATGGTAGGTACCGTGAGTTTCTTTCAGGGTTTCTTCTCAGAATCGACATCTTCACAATTTTTTTCCAAAACTGGTAAATTTAAATTTAATTAATGACGACATCACATGAGTTTCTTGATTGTTCACATACACAAAACTTAATTTATAAATAAATATTTTGATATTGATTTGATTTTATATAATAAGTCCGACTGCTTCGTCCGTTTGATCGGACGACGCGGACTTTTTTCCTGTTAATGCAATTTATTGTTAAATAATGCAATTTATTGGATAAATATTTGCAAGAAAAGAACGGTTATCTGATTAAAAGTTCCTAGTGAATATTTGCTAAAGTCTTGAGTTTGGTGAGATTGTTAAAAGAATTAAATAATTATTCTGTGAAAAATAAATATTAATAAGTAGTTATCTTAGTGGTGACTGGTGACAGGGCCATTGCGTTCCGCGTACCATTTCCGTAACACGAGTAGGTTATACTCGTAGATCGGCCACGTTTCGGTGCACAAGGAACGGATATCTGAGTCCATTCCCTTTTTTGCTCTAATGTTGCTTGACGAATGACGATAGCCACCAAAAATCGAGTATCGGTATCTGTCGCATTTTTTTCATTAAAAATATATAGAACCATAGATAGCAAAGAATTACTAGGCTTTCGAAGTTTTGTGTGTAGTTTGAAACGTTAGAAGATGGTTATGTGTAAGGGTTAAGTAAACCAAGTTATTTTAGATACATCGCTTTCTATTTATTAGGTATAGTTTTTATTCTCTATCCATACAAATTGACATTGAGAGCAGGTTACACACTAGTTCTATTCGGCGTACACATTACAACGCGCGTCAAGCGCGCGTTCTCAGTTTTCTCTTCAAGCACGCGTCAGGCGGGCGTTTCGAAATACATGGGTCGCCATTTGGATGTCGAAAGTGGACACGACGCGTACAAAAATGAAAATTGAACATTTTGATACGGATTTCTTTATCGACGAAATCCACAAGCGACCATTTATTTGGGATGTGGAAAGTCAAAATCATAAAAATAAAATACCTATTAAAAAAACGTAATTGGGTGGGGTGGAGATGATTGAATTTTTTTGTGAATCTTGAAAAAAAAAAAAAAAAACTAATAACGTGGTTATATCTTAGTATGGGATGCAGCCAATAATTCTCTTTGTCTCTGTCGTCGTCTTTTATAGCGACGGTAGAGAAGCCCACACACAAGAAATCACTTCGACGTAAATTTCCGAACTGAGCCAGAACAGAAGTATACTCAATTACTCACCCTGCTAACGCTCGTCGAGCGCCGAGCTAGCGCTGTGTATGTATGCTACCAACGCGCGCCTAACGCAACGCCAAGCGCTCAATGTGAACCTGCTCTTACGCGTTCGACGCGTTTGATCGAGTAAAACTCGCACTACGCACTCAGCTAGATAAATTTTCACGAATTTATAATAAATAATAATAAAACCTAATTAAGATTTTTCCTGATGCGAAATCGGGAACGGGTCGCTAGTTACATTGAAATTTATATAAATGATAATTACCTAGCAAAGAACAAAATTAATAATTTATCATCAAACAATTGATTCCGTTACCAACTGTACTGAAAAGATAAGACGGTTGTAGTTTAGTATTATGGTTATCTATCGAATTTGACATTTCCTGCACACTGTCAATCAAAATTGCTATAGAAATTGACATGAATAGATATGGGATTATGTATCTATCATTCTTTACCTTGCAACAGGTATACCTATGTACAGTCGGAGTAAGAAAAGGTTCGTCACCTTTAAGTCGACATTTGTTAAAAATCGAGAGGGCAATTATCAGTCATGGTAAATGTTTCATTTTAAACGAATCATTTAAGCTTGCTTAGTGATTTAGTTTCATAAGGTACTAAGTGCCTACAACTTGATTAAGGAATGAATTTGAATATTGACAAAGGCCTTGGTATCCTGACTGTACCTATACTTAATTTAGTAGAGTCGCCAGTTAACAAAGAGTCATGTACGAGTATATATATTAGGCTTAAATTGAGTTTTACAAATTAAGATATGCATTGCACCTGTTAAAACTATAAAAAAAAACTAAATTAACCATTAATTTGTGTGTGTTCTTGAGTTAAGTTTTTATTAAGTAATAAAGTCGCATTAAATAAAATAATCGTATTTTAAAGCGATAATAATTTTGCAAGAAGTGAGTAGATAGGTATACTGTTTCATTACTTAATATTATTTTGATAGGTAATAAAACTGTAGGTTATCATGCTGATATCAAGTTTATTCGAAGTTTGTGTGGAGTTCCTCTACTACATTCATTAGGTAGAGGTATACCGGAATCCGAGGACATTAAAAAAATAAATAAAATGTTTAGTATCTTAATTACTCGTGTCTAAAACTCGTATATACTTAATGTGCCTACACATAGGAAACCTTCCTCGTTTAACGCTCTTTCCAATACGCAGTGAAAACAGCATTATCTAAAATCCGTTGCATAGTGTAAAAGATCTAAGCGTACAATACATTTTTTTTTAAATAATTTTAGTAGGTATACATTAAAAAATATCTTCTGACCTGATTAAAAAATGATGAGAAGTCCTCGGAAACTATAAGATTTGTTGTTTATGAGGGAGAAGTAATTTCGTTTTATAAATGTGTAATGCTGGTTGCTCGGCGATGATCCTAACAACATTATTGTTAAATAAAAGCGTTTATTAAAAACAAACGCTTCCCTTGAGGTGTAGGGTACGCGACCCCGTCTGTTTACAAAGGATTTGAGGTTTAGGGTTGACGATCAAACATTTTCTCTTTGTAGACATTTAAGTTACTTATGATTAAGCTTTTTTTATATAAATTTTATATGTTATCTAAATTTATTTTAAGTTAAGTTTAGTTTAAGTTACTAACTTTGACGACTTACCTAAGTAGGTATAACAGATTAACAGCTTTATTGTCTTGGCAATTAAGTTCAAATTATTCTTGTAATTATTTTTATTTGGCTAACAACATTTTATACCTACGATTCGTTGCCTACGTATTATAAATATTAAATCACGAAAAATTATTTCAATACTTTACAAGTTTACATAGTGCAATGCTCTTATTACGATGACTATTATTACTATTTTAAGTAGTAATGGTAAAAATAAAATATATATAAAAAATAAGGTAAGAAATCAGTTATTTAAGATATTGTGTACGAAAGAGTTTCGTCATAATCCTAATCTTTACTAGCGTTTTGGTATTTTTGTATTAATTTTGCTGTTTTGTATTCGTTATATTTTATTAGATGTCATAAATCACATCCTGATAAAATTAAAAGTTGCATTATTGTTTAAATTTATTGTCACTGCAAAATATTAATTTAAATAAATATATAAGATTTTTTTTAATGTATTTTAATCGTAATATAATATTTTTTTAATATTTTGTCTTAGAATAGGGTTGTCACAACCTGGTTAAGTAAAACAAGTCCTCAAGGTTGTGTAGTTTATTTTTTTCGGTAATTCACAACCCTCACCTAAATGTTTATAGGATTTCCCAACGGGACATCCCTTGCGAAATTCGTTTGTTTTTTCCACGTACCCTTCGCCGCACAGCGGAGCCTCTAATCCTACTAGATCGAATTAATAAAGTTTGTCGTTAATCATTATCGTAAGCTGCGAATACGGAATTAGACATTGATTACAGTAAGGGTGAATAGATAAGCCGACTTTATTACACGTAAAACTTTAATATAAAAAAGAAGAAAAAGCTAAGAGCTTAGGCACCTAACTGTTTATAAAACTGTTGAAAAATTCTTGACTTTTTTAAAGTAAAAGTCGACAGGTATGTGGTGATTGTATGTGGATATTGTCGCCTATAAAGATTAATGCTGCCGATCTTTATCCTAATAAAGGATTTCGTGGTAGTCTCCCGTCAGATTTTGTTATATCTGTTTAGGATTTTGCTATAGGTAAATTTTGTTATAAGAGTTTGATAGAAGAGTATGAATTGAAATTATTTGAATATCACAATAATGTATTGGAATCTATGTAAGTTCATTAGGAATTTGGGGGCCCTAATGGATTGTGGAGGGGCTATTGTAATAAATTGTGGTTAAATAACATTACAGTGTAAATGCTATTACCAATGATTGTGTTTCATGAAACCCCTTTTAAGTAGTTTGGATTACATTTAATTTTGTTAGCTACACGCTTGAAAGTAATGTTTCTTTATAAAACTACATATTCAAATATATCAAATATAATATGGTATCATTCCCTCTCCACCCTCAACTATAATATTGCTAAAATTGTAAATTGTAATTAAAAGACACTTCTCATGTTATCATTGTAAAAGAAGAAAATAAACTACTCCTGTGAGGGTGGTGTAATCTTTAGAGGAAATTAAGAAAAAAAAAATTAGTATGGTAAACTACCACTTTTTCCTTATAAAAAATAAATGTAAATGTAAATATAATATAATAAACAAAAATCATATACATTATAAAAATAATGTATATGAGTAATAATTTATAGGGAAGCAATGTATAGGGAAGCATAATCAATGTGACTTCGTTAAGTATATCAGAACTATTTATATGTGTAATAGAAAACTAATTAAGCTTTTCAGAAAAATATAATTGTATACCGAAAATATTTATGTTTTGATTTGATGACTGCTGGGCAAAGCTTTTTTCAGCGCATGACTTAACGACGGTGGCGTAGCTACAAATTTATTCAATCTTTGTTTACATTTTTTGGTTGATCCCTAGGGAACAGTGTACTCGTACCTACATTTTTCTGACAACGCGTATGCATTTAATGCATGCATTTAATGCGTATGTTAATGATAGGTTGAGTAGTTAAGGCGTGCAAGCGAAACAATAACTCATGCATTTAATAGGTACTAACTGCTGCCCGCAACTTCATCCGCGTAACTTTGTAAATTACATACTAAAACCTTCCTCGAGAACCACTCTATCCATTGGTGGAAACAGCATGAAAATCGGTAAAGTAGTTTTTGAGTTTATCGCGAACAGACAGACAGACGCGGCGAAGGACTTTGTTTTATAATATGTTTTTGTTTAAGGATTAGTTGGGATTCCTAAGCTTCCTAAAATTGACGATTGTGCGGCTGGAATTTGTTCTATGTATAATAAAGAGTATTTTGAATTTTGAATATCCAATTTTTTTTATTCAATAGTACTTATTGTGTGCGTTCATAAAATAAAAATAATATTTTTTATATATTTCAATGATACTAAATAGGTTTATGTTTATGACTCACACTGAAATGTTGTTTTTCAAACGTGTCAAAAAAAAAGATGCTATGTCCATTTTTCATACAGAAGTGATGTGGTTAAGTGGATAATGAGTGGGTTTGTGATCCTGGGCGGAGTGGGCACGCCCACCAACATGGAATTCATTTTTACTTTACACAAAACACAAAAAGTCTGACCAGTGTTCCTTTTAAATTATGACAATTTAATCAAATAAGCGACTATAGTTTAATAATGAAGGTTTAGGAGTCTTGGAAGGACCAAAAATTTTTTTGGCCTATCTATTTTTGACAGCGAGAATCGTTTTGTCGAATACAAAACAAAGTCAACTACAATTTTCTAGTACAATTTTATTGTAGCTGCCATTACTTAATGTTGCGTCAATATGTAGATATGCCTACAATAATAATAATAATACGTATTATCGATGAAAATCCAAATGCGTTCTTGGGTTTATGTAATAAAGTGGAGCAGTAATTCAATCAATACGTTGAAAGGCAATTGAGAAAACAATCGCTTTATTGAACAATCTATGTTTCGCAAAAAAATATCTACCTAATAAACTGTGTCAGGTCAAGCAGTCACGACCTTATTATAATAATAGAAAGATAAAATCTATCTTAGCCCGGATTTGTGGTTATGTATTTGTGAGTTTATTTAGAGGTTCTTAAAAACCGAGTTGTACATAGTAAAAGAGTTATTGTAAAAATAGAAGTAAGTCTCTATGATCGAACAATCGCTCGCATCGACATCCCACAATCGACGAGATCAACACGAGCCACAACAATAATAGAGTCTATTGACGAAATCCTATAAGCAGAAAAAGGCAACATCAATGTTTCTACGGCGAGAGCGTATCGAACAGAGCCATGGTCCAAATTAAAATTACATCTAATAGCCTTATAGGCGTGAATTATTAATTTGTGCGGCATTGTCCCGCGTCGGCTTGCATTGTGTCCGATAAACGAACGATTGTATCGAACACACCTCGGATACATTGTAGCAGATACCTATAATGAGTCTTGTGCGTTAACCTCCTCCATAGAGTAAGCCATCTAGTAAAATAATTTAAAAGATTTACGGGACTGTGCATTTTCAATCCCGCGGAATCCATATGCATTAGCGGGAGCCCGCAGTTTCTGGAAGCTTCAAGGATGTTTCTAGAAAATCTTGTAGCATTTTTAAAAGTTTAAATGACTTTAATTTTTTTTTAAGGTTGACGGCCAAGTTGTCGGCACGAGAAGCTGTAAATTATGTAAACAAACATTCAGGGGTTTGCAACATTTGGATCATTAAGTATACCTACTTATATAAACAATAATTAACAAAAAATACCAGAAATAAAGGACCAAATGTTTTTTTATAACTGTGTCAAATTAAGTTGCTTGCGAGCGTCGAAGTATGAGCTATACAGATACGTTCCTTCATACTTTCCCGTGTGGCAAATTTGTTCGTTTGCATAATTTTATTTACAGGATTTTCATTAGCGACTATATAGGTGGCTAACGACACCTCTGAAAAGAAGTAAGTCAAGAGAGCATGCTCATTTTAATATAATAAAGGATCCTTAAGGAACAATTAGCTTGGCATAGAAAATGGGCTCTAGATTCCTTAAATTAAGCACGTAATATCTTTCAATCCCGCGAGTCTCTTTTTACGAGCGGACTTTCCCGCGTATTGAGTGCGGGATCATGACATTTTCTTAGGTGGTTATTGGAGTCAATCCTACTAATGATCCTTGTGCATTCAGAAACATGCATTTATACCTACGTATAAACAGAAACACCGATAATATGATTTATAAAAAAGAACTACATATAAAAAGCCATAAAATTTGAAATATCCCAAACACTTCATTATCCGTGACATCAGACTATCAATCATCCGAAAGCTCGCAAAACAATAATCACATTATCATTCTCCCATAATATCAAATGCAGACCCGAAATGCATAAAGAACCCACTTTGTATTATTTATATATTTTTTTTTGTGTATTTGAGAAATATCGTCGCAAAGCAGCGCCTCGCTTCGGATCGAACAATGTGAACTTATGGTCGAATGTATTATTTATTGAAAACAAGAAAAAAGTGCATAAGAAACGGCTTGACATATTGTTAAGGGCCTTTATAAAATTATTTGCTATCACGCCATCCGGGACTTGTTACGTAGAGGCTAACTTTAAAATGAAATAAGAGTATAGCTCGGGGAACATTTATATATGAAGAAAGGTCTTGTACGAGCAATAAAACAATAAGGCAGTTAAAACATAGCATCGGATTAACGATTCACTGGGAAACAGGCGCGTAGGCTATCTGACAAGACCGTCGATTATTAACAATCATAACTAATTAAAAATTCTTTGTCTAACCTCAAGTAATGGTGCGTTCTCATTTTAATAATGATATGGAACCCACTTCAAACGCGCTATTAATAATGTTTTGAATGAATTTTTCGAATTCCCAAATGTCATCCAGCTTATTAACTGGCATCATTTTTTGTTTTGGTCTTATTTGCTTTGGAGGGCGTTTTGGTTTTGGCGCGGTCACTCCGACCTTTCGTTTTTTGTCTCGCGCCAAGCAATCGCGGTAGATGAAATATTGTTTCAAGTTAATTACTTACTTGTCTATTGTTTATAATGTGATTATTTTATTTACTAATAATGTTTTCTTTGTTAAATCGTTATAACATCTTAATTAATTTGTTTTATGTTGTTGGTGAATTAAAGTGGAAATAGTTTGATAGGTTCAAGTGAAACTTGACACAATCTATACTAATACATATTATAAAGTGATTTTATTTGTATTTTTGTACGTATGTAATGAATAAACTCAAAAACTATACTGGACCGATTTTGAAAATTCTTTCACATAGAAAGCTATACATTATCAGCGAGTAACATGTAACGTAGGCTACATTTTATAAAGTTTCGAGGTGAAGTCGCGTTCAACAGCTAGTATATTATGTATATAAAAGCTAGCCGCAGAGCAGAGCTAGTAGGTATAGGTATATATCTATGTATATTATAAAACAAGCTGGTGCCCGCAACTTCGTACGCGCTGTTACTTAGTAGGTATACTCGTAGTACCTTTCTATTTAAGGGCAACGCACTAGCTGGACAACGATTAAAATGTTAATAAAAAAATGTTATATTTTAAATAATATCTACTTATTATTCTGAGGTCGAAAGATAATAATTAGTTTTCAGATCAAGAGCACAATTTATGTTTAAAACGTAGACAATTTATCACATCTTCTATACGTCAAACATCATCTGCAAAAAGATGCCACTAAATGAATAAATTTAGATTCCGATGCGCGTGATCGATAGTCCCCTAGATCGGATCTATAGATCATATCGAGTTCGAAAATGGAATGCGTGAGTAAGACAAAATATAATTAATGATCGTCCTTCGAAATTCGAATCTGTTTAGTGTAGACATGTTGGCGTCGTCGCAATAAACAAAAGGCAAAAAGATCTGTTTTATTTTTTTTCATTTTCATGTGAAATGTTAATAGTTGTGTGTAATTAATCATTTCTTTATTCACTGATACATCTGTCGCGGCTCGCGGGCGGCAACATAATATGCGGAGTGGACACCATTGTTGTACTCGTATTGTAGAAAGATATCCATTTTTTACTGCAAAAAGTCAGATCGCTCCACCTGTGCTCTGCTCTGGGGTAACGGTTTAATTCTTTTGTGATAACAAAATTTAATAGATTTATGCGTCCGAATAAAGACTTTTTTTATAATTTAATACAATAATATAGATTAACTTTTTTTTGTCAAACATTTGAAAAAAATGTACAATAAGCTTAACTAATTTGATATTGAATGAAATGATGACTGTTTAAAGTAATGAGTGCTTGTTGTATCTAAGGCAACATTAGGTAGATACTTGTAGTTGACTGTTGAATTGATGAAAAAAATATATTTACAATAAACGTTATTAACAA
This sequence comes from Synanthedon formicaeformis, assembly GCA_945859745.1. Classification (NCBI taxonomy): domain Eukaryota; kingdom Metazoa; phylum Arthropoda; class Insecta; order Lepidoptera; family Sesiidae; genus Synanthedon; species Synanthedon formicaeformis. The sequence continues at coordinate 5,198,416 of OX243958.1, read as the reverse complement.
AAGCATATAAAATCATCATCATCTCAGCTGTAAGAACCCTTTTAAGTTTTATAGGAATTATAGGACCGATGAAAAGTGTAGCTTGGATGTAACGTCGACATGTGGCCTTTAGTTACGTCCAACCTGTGGGTGGATGTCTTATTCTGGGCTTGCCGATCCGTGGTCTCCACTCGAGAACCCTTCGGCCTATGAACTGTATTCTGCCTGCTTCCACATCAAGTTAACACTGATCCGCCGGGTTATCTCAATGACTTTCGTTGGTCAAAGGAGTGACCCCGAGCACAGCTCTCTACATAGCTCGTTGAACGACGTTGACCCATAGTTAGAAACCACGATTCAGCACCATTATATCATCATTGGCAACAATTATTACTTGTTAAAATAGATTTTGAAGTCCTCGGGAGTTTGGACAAGAACATGGAGCTTCCCTAACGCTGCCTACCTAATGAGCTAATGAGCTACCCTTTGGGAAACTCGGTTGAGGCTATCAAGCATCGTGTTGAGGTCTCTCATCGAGACCTACTGGTAAAAAACTAACAAACCCAATTTACTTTAAATTGACACCAACAGAACACAAGATAATTCTTGGCAAGTCAAGAAGGTATCGGCTTGTTTTGTTCTCTACCTGAAGGGCGAAGTGGTTGTTGCATTTTAAAACATATTTCCTCGAACAACATTGTATTGTAGCTGACTTCTGCAACCCAAGTGAACACAGCACAATCAATCGAGGCGTGTTTATGACGGATAATGTGTCCTGTCGTAGGAGTCATTCGTCAAACATGAAATGGGCGCAGGTTGTTGAATTGGCGATGGCGATGGCGAGGCGCATCGCTCTTTTGTTGCTCGTGGGAACATTTAAAATAATTCTATTCTTTTATATTTATTTGTAAGTAAGTAATGTATTGTAATATGTTATTGTTAAAAGAGTACTAATTTTATTAAGGCGTGATGTTTCTTAAGTATTTTATTTCATGCGTGAATTAATTGGTATCGTAATTGTAATTATATCACTATCAATCAAACGTGTATAGATTACTTTGTTTTTCGATAGTCACAATTCGAAATAAAATATGTTTTTTTCATGGTTGTAATTGATTTGATTATTAAGTAATTTTCAGCTGCCCCGATAAGATTTGATTGATAAAATTACTTGAATTTTTAATATCGTAAAATATGGGTTCTTGCCAAGTTAATTATGTATAGTCAATTGTTATTTTCAAACTTAATTTATTACAATGAGACACATAAAAGAAAATCTACTCACATAAGTTATTGTGGTGATTCTTAGAACACCCTCATTTTTAATCCGAAAACCATAACGCAGGGTTAATATCTACTTTATATTAAAAAAAAAAAAAACGACTCTATGCGACCGGTTTTTTCCCACCTGACAACGCGCCCAAAGTTTTTATTTGTTAATCATTTTGAAAATTAAATTATAGGTTATAATTTTAATATGATAGGTGTGTTACATATTTTAGAAAAGGCTTGTGGAGATCGTTATCTCGTAATAATGTTTATTTAATTCAAAACTGAGGCTAGGCGAAGTCGTAAAATTTAAATGTGGATTGTGGACCCTTTAAAAGTTATGTTTATATAGTTTAGTATTCTGAATTTGAAGTAATTGTGAAAATTATATTGTATTGTGGTCAGTTGTCACCGTAGTGGAATTAATAATTGTAATAAATAATTGTGGAGTTTATGAAAGCGATGGCGTGTTAAAGCTTAAACATTGTACCTAAATGAATTTCGATAATTCACCCATTCTACAGGTTGGAATCAAAAATTTCTTTCACTCGATATTATTCTTCGATATTACTTCCCTATTAGAAACTTACATTAAAAAGAGGTATAACAATAAAATATACACTCAACAATAAAATATACATATCTATCAAATATATCCATGTTATTAGAATTTTTTAAGTAGTTTTAAAATTTTCCCGTAAGTACCTCCATAGATTGATACAGGGTTATAGTGTGACGTTAAAAAGCCTATAGAAATAGGCTATATAAAAGAAAAAAAAATTAAAAACCAACATAGTTCAAGTGCAGCGGTCAGTTGTCACCGTAGTGGAATTAATAATTGTAATAAATAATTGTGGAGTTTATGAAAGCGATGGCGTGTTAAAGCTTAAACATTGTACCTAAATGAATTTCGATAATTCACCCATTCTACAGGTTGGAATCAAAAATTTCTTTCACTCGATATTATTCTTCGATATTACTTCCCTATTAGAAACTTACATTAAAAAGAGGTATAACAATAAAATATACACTCAACAATAAAATATACATATCTATCAAATATATCCATGTTATTAGAATTTTTTAAGTAGTTTTAAAATTTTCCCGTAAGTACCTCCATAGATTGATACAGGGTTATAGTGTGACGTTAAAAAGCCTATAGAAATAGGCTATATAAAAGAAAAAAAATTAAAAACCAACATAGTTCAAGTGCAGCGTTATAAGAAAAATAATAATTAAAAAAAAACGCTTTATTATGAATATATTTCTTATTATAATATTTTTTAATATGAACTAATAGGAACACTCTTTACACCAAACTGCTATGATTTCCCTATTTTCTTAACTCTTCACATTACACCTACAAGAAAACGATCAATTCTTAAATGGTCACTCTAATCTAATCGACCAAAAAATATTAACGAAACTCCTTCTTTTTGGAAGTCGGTTGAAAACCACCGATCGACATAAAACAGGGGGCGCAGCACACTATCGCAGATTAAACTAAGACAAATCGTAAAGATACAATCTAACAACAAAGAATTCCGCACTGATTGCGGTCCAAATGGTCCGTTTGCAATCAGCGGGACAATTTTAATGACATCGTTTTGTGAACGCATCAAAAAACCGTAGCCACGACAAAAGACGACCGTCACGAAGATGGCTTGAAACGATAAAAGGCCTATAAATAACACATAGAGAGTGTTTAACATTTCACAATTCAAACGAACCGATAATAAATGAGTCGTTCCATTAATAAATCAATATTTTTCCTAGCATTGGGCGTAAGCTGATTTAAAAAAAAAGGTTTATTAAAAGGTTAAGTATATTAAGAATCAATCTGTATTTTTGAATTAGGTAGGTACGTATAATTAAATGCACTTTTATAAAATTTTGATGTTATATATACTTCAAACTTTCTTTTCCACTCCAAATCTCTTCTTACCTAATGTATTTGTACTAAGGTCGGCAGCTTAAATAGGCAATCGCAACCTCCTAAGTAAGTACCATCAATTAGTACCGTCAGACAAAATATGTCGGTTTTACTAATGTGAAGTAACAAAATATAATTGTAGGTCATCGAAATACTACAATGGAATTTACGTCACAAATGCCAAAACGGCACATAAAAAGAACGCCTATGACAGAATCATGGCGGACTCTTGCCTTCACGCGTCAATGGTAAAAGGTAATAACGATCAACTTCTACTATTTCATTTTAAACTCTAATGGGTTGACGTAAAGTCACATTTTCTTTAAATTCCGTACTTATTATTACGTTTGTTTTGTTTTAAATGATAGTTCATGCTCTACGCATATGTCACTTTTAAATGTTCCATAAAATTCGTAGTGTTTTGTATGGCACGCGGGTTTCATGTTGTAGGTACATATTTGTGATAATTTACACCTATTATTACAGACTAGCTGGTGCCCGCTGTCTGTATTATCTTTATCGCTGTGACGACGATGGCGCCACCACGGCGACAATGGAGCCCAATTTTTATATTTTTAGACACTCCGTCTACCTCAAATTTTTCCAGGATAAAAAGTATCCTATATATTAAATCAGCTAATAAACTATCTGTGTGCAAAATTTCACCCAAATCCGTTTAGTGGTTTTTACGTGAAAGAGTAACAAACATACATCCAACATTATCAGTGTTTGCAATTTTAAAATAATAGTTGAAATTGATCTTGTTTAGAAATAAATTTTTAATTGTATGCGCGAATAGCAAACGCGGGGAGAACCTAATAGCCGTACAGCGTGTTATGCTTTCCGGTGTGTTTTCCCGGCTCCCTACTAGGTATTTCAATTCTTGCCTTTGTCCCCTCTTCCTTCTGGGGCTTGATACGTTCCTTTATTATTTTCAAGATGTCGTTTGTTGTCGCAAGCTTCTTTAAGAGTAACTCTCATAAGTGCTCAGTTATTTGAAGTCTTGAAAAGATACATTAAATAGGTACCCACGACAGGACAGAAGCTTTCTAAAATACATCAGTGAAAACCGCATTCAAATCCGTTAAGCCAGTTCTGAGATTAGTACACAAACGCAAAGAAAAAACTGACTATTTTTTTTTACCTCGGTAACATAATAAGTACAGTCTGTAGAAATTGTTTTATTGAAAAAAATATTTAAACTAACAGACACGGCTCGTTTACGATTTTATTTCTATATGTATAATTAAATTTCCAATTTTAAATAAAAAAAGCTAATTATAAATTAACTTTGAGGGAATGAGCCTTTGAGATTCTTTCTGTGAAAAAAAATCCTTTTGTGTTTTGGATTTTCAGCGTGAATTAATAAATATATATATCTTTTTTCTTGCCAAACATAGATTTTAAGTATTCTCTCCAAGATACAGATAGATAAGTAGGATAAAAAATGTACCTAATTTAGAAAAAATCACGTATAAAATGTTTATCGTGTCACGACCCTGAACGTCTTGGGAACACGTCTGTAGAATGAGGACAAGCAGGCGACAGGCGCGTGCCTGTTGCTAGGCAACGCGCCGCGGGTGGGCGTGGCAATCGATACCACCCTCACAAAGCACATTCACCCTCTCTGCCTTCGCCTGATAGCCCTTTTGCTTTCAACCGAAACTGAAGTCTGAAATAGCTGCTCAACCTTGAACACTGTACAAAGTTGGGCTAAACGCTTGTGCCACGTTGACATTGCAATATTTGTGTGATATTCTCGATCTTATGTAAACGTAAAACGACATTTTCAAGTTTTTGAAGGTATATTACTAAAAATATTAAGTATTTTACGGGCTTAAAGGTAACGAACTTTTAGCGCTAAATATCTGTTGGTCATGCACTCGTGAAACTGAAATAGTTATGCTCCGGTGTTATACGGTACATACATTATATTCAGTAGTACCTATTAATTACAGCTTATTGTTTGTATAAATTCTCTTTAATAACTGTATATACTCGTACTTACATATGTGCTCATAGGGTCTTTTAGACGCCCATGACTCGATAATACCTGTTACCTGCAGATACTTATATTAGAGAGAGTCTGAATTTTTTTTAATTGTAGGTAAGTGTATCTGGAGGCACTGTACCTATTTGAAAAATTCTTTCACTGTTTAAAAATACTTTAATGCAGATGTAGGTATGCTATATTATATTATATTTGTATAAGGGCTTCTTTCACGAACTACAATTAAAGTGTTGATTACTTACTTTTAGAAATCATTTTCTGTTATATTGAATTATGCACTCGGTTTACTGCATCATTCGATAGCCGATTTTTTTTTATTATTTTCTATTTAATGTTTGGGACGTTTACGGTACAAACAAAGGTATATCAGCTAAATTATCCGCTTACCGGTGACTTTAGATGACAGTTTGGCCTAATTGAAGTTTGTGAAATAGGCGCTAAGTAGGTATAACAACTTCTCCAATTGTAACCGAGAGAAGCCGGGGCGCGTCTCTCTAGCTGTTATTAAAACTGCAAGCTCTTCTGTAATAAGTTTTTGGTATAAATATTAACAGCTTGTATAATGCTCGATCGCAACTTAACAACGTTAAGGTAATAATTGCTTGTTCGGTTCATCAAACATTTTAATATTTTTGTCAAAAAGAAATTGCGTCTCCCTTCTCATTTTTGTGTAGCAGTGTATCGGACAGGTTGTAGCGGGTACAATGTACCTACTATTAGTACACAAAGGTCGGCTGTCGCGTACAATGCGGACCCGAGATGCGAGAGGGGCGCGAATTATGAGCTGTCACCGCCAGGACTACATGACTCGGTACCTGAGACTAATTTAGATGTTTCTCCTAGCGATGGCTCCCAGCCAACCGACCTTTCATTATTAACAAATTATTATTGTTATTCAATCTTAAGAAACACCGAGCTGGAATATTGCATGGTCATCCTTGAAGTTTTCTTTAGAATTACAAAATACTAGTTTCAGAGCCAAAGGGTCTGAAACTAGTATCTAGTTCAAATTAGTTGGTCGAGACTAGTCCAAGGGTCGAGAGGTTCGATTCGCGGCAAGACCAACTTTTGGAAATATTTTTTTCATAGTTGGGTCTGATCTGGTTTTGGCAAGTAGGTACAGTCGGCCGCATAAGTCGATTAACACATTCAAAAGTGCAAAACAACTGAACACTTAACTTACTTACTTAATTACTTACTTACTGAAGCTTTTTACGATCGTTTGTACGTGGTTTATTTTGTTCTCTAGTCGTGACAACGACTTATGGCGCGTTGAGTGTTACGTTGTTTTACACTTTTGAATGTGTTAAACGACTTATGCGGCCGACTATACTTAGCGGCAATGTTGGGCACATTGCGTTTCGCAGTTATTTGGACAGCCCATAGAATTAAAAACTTTTATTACTAAACCTGTCCTTTTCTATAATCCCTTATCTTCAATCATACTACGGTCGACAGTGCAATTGTAGCACCTGATAGCGTGACCTGGTGGTAGCCACCTATCATTAAGTGGGCCATCAGCCTGCCTATCATATCTATCTATCAAAAAAAATCATATCTATCTATACATAACAGCTTGTTGTATTAGCTACACCATTATAGATATAACTCGAGAAGCAGGACTGACTTTTATGATCTCAACGTTTGCGGTCAGCTAGTAATATTATAATACATTCAAAGAAAATATTGATCGTAATGTAGGTACAAGTACACGCAAAACACACGGCCGTGTCCACGACACAGCCACACCCCATTTTTTTCATGTGGCACTTTTTAATAGAATTTAATCAACCTTTTAGTTCTCTGGAGAAATATTTTGGCTACCACAACTTGCCAAGGGATAAAAATAACCTTTTTACGTAACCTTTCGTTTTTAAATAAAAAATTAGATAATTAAATTCGTTTTGGAAATATTAATTTCTTAAACAAATAAAAATACCCATATAATAGATGTGTGAGCATCAGATTAGAATGGGATAGTGACCGTAAGAGTATCGCTCGCGTTAATTAAAACAAATTGCCTCATCTGTGAAGAGACTCACTCATCTCTACTGATGTTCTATCCATCCCGTATTTTATATAATGGACCATAAAATCACGATACCATTTTATAAACACTAAACTTATAACTAAGTACTATATGATTTCATTATTTATTTTACGTAATATATTACGTTGTGGTGGAGGTTTTGATTTTTTCTAAACTGAGCCACACTGAGGTACCTAATGCTTTCAAATATTTAAAATTCTCTGGCACAGTACACACCATTAATTTATAGTATTCGGACGCGCTCAGAAACTATGGAGAATGTTTGTTATTTTTCCGTAGCTAAAAGGGATTCCTTAATTTTAATAAATTATCTAACACTAGCAAATTATTATTAATAGCTCGTGCTCGCAAGTTCATTCGCGTTGGAAAATAAACAAAATAATTCATGACAAAAAATATATAAAGCTATATTGTTTCATTGCGCCCGACAACTTCATTGCTTCTAGGTCTTTTATTTTTAGAAGAAAAGGTAAAAGGCACCCTATGTTCTTTTGACAAAATATGTATGCATAATTTCATGATGATCAAGGTTGAGTAGTTAAGGCGTGAAAAGTTAACAGACAGACAGAATTACTTTCACAATTTTTGTATGGGTATTGAAACACATTTATACTTGTTATGATTTCTGCCAACACGATTACAGTACACGTAGCTAGCCAATAATAGTATTTTTGGATATTGTTTTCATCCAAGAAGGCGCACCCTTACAGAAAACCATCGTAATACAACAGTACGCCTTATGTTGTTTCGATGGCTAAGGATTTCAGAGCCTATTCCATAAAGATTAAGTAGATATAATAAAAGCAGACATTAAACTATATTATTTTCTCTGCCAATTTGCCAATATTGTATTCATAGTTGATTCCAGTTTGAAAGATTAGATCTAATTGGTAACGACACGTACGAAGTCACTAGCAAAATTAAGTTCTTCTATAACGAAATTAATTCATAAATCCTTTATTGGAATTGATGAATCCGCTTCCATAGTTGTATAGCTTGTCAGTAGTAAGGGCTCAAGAGTGGCCGGACTGGCGCGAGCGGGACGCGCCCGCACTAAATTTAAATATTTTAATCCTTAATTTAAATTTTTGACATTTTTATTTTATGTTAGTATTCGTGTAGTTTCATTTTTAATGTTATTTGTCATATTATTCGGGAGACGACGATGCAACTTGTGACTGGCGCCTTGTGTCCGCCTTTGTCCGTCTGAGATTATTTTTCGAATTTTCTAAGTGCATTTATTGTGTACATATAATTAAACTATTTCAAGTTTTTTAAAAACTTCTATTGAAATTTGTAAGTATAAAAATTCGTGTAAAACGATTTTAAGTAAGTAAGTATTGATATAATTTACTTTCGAGTGACTCTGCAGAAATATAATAGATACTTTACGCCTACAACGTTATCATAGGTTATATTAGTTTATGTTAGTTAGTTTAATGTTTAGAGTAATTCGAGTGATTTAGGTGATCTGCTTTAACGTGTCCTGGGCTGGCAATTTTGTCAGATATATTTTTGTCAGACGTGACTTTTAAATTATTCCTCTGGAACATTTTACTTATTTCTGGATGAATGTCCCTACACAGTAGGTATGTCCTTTCCTGTCTTTCTAAAAAGCTGACAAAGTGTATGCGAATTTTCATCATGATCGGATGACCTATGGCGTGAAAGCGTAGTATGTATCAAATAAACTAATCGCTTTCACATTTATATTTGTAATCTCTACGATATATGTACCTATGTAAGTTATAGAATATAGATAGCATAGACTGTAGATAGGATAGGATAGGATATATATAGGATACTACCAATTACATCACTAAGTACTAAGTACTTCACATACCTAAACTAATGACCTACATATGTAATTTTAACGAAAAATGCAAATATTGCTAATAGAAAATCAACTTTCTAAATGAAAGACAAATCCTTCTAATATTATAAATGTGATTATATTTTATTTCGTTCCACGATGCGTTTTATCGTGGAAAATGTTAGGATCCCGAGGGATCGTAAAAAATATAAAAAAATCAGGCGCCACTGTCATCGTGGCGGCGCCACCGTCGTCATTGCGATAAAATGTCAGATATTTTCTCAGGTGCTATATTTTTCATTTTTCATCGTGGACGAAGTCGCGGGCACCAGTTAGCAACCTATAATAACAGTTAGTAACAATACTACACTCACAATTCTTTATTATTTTAAATGTCTTTTTTCCACCTTCATAATGTTTGTTTAGTTAGGTTGGAACATGGTGGTGTAGAGGAGAGAATAAATGAGGCTTGTACATCATTATAATATGTTGATCATTAGTCATTCTTGGTATACAGGGCCTCTTAGAGACCACTTATTATTTTGTGTGTACAAACTCGTTTTTACTGCATTAATGTAAGTACGACAACAATCTATTAAGAATATAAAACGATTTTACATTTTATACGAAGAACGATAAACAATTAGTATATTAGTTATCTACTTAATTGGTTTCATTTAATTGACCAAATAGTTTTTATGTATAATATAGTTCATTTTCACAAAAAAATATAAATTGCGAATCCAGGAAATCGTTAGGTTCCCGAGGGATCGTCTAGAAATGTAAAAGAATGAGCGCCACTGGCTTCCGTAGCCGACATCACTACGATAAATATGTTAAATATTTTCTTCATTTTTCAACGCGGACGAAGTCGCGGGCACCAGCTAGTAGGTATCTAATAAACAATTATCTAAAGTAATTTTAATTGATAATTTTATTGTTTGTTAAAGAATGTTAGTAGTCTATAAAATAATTAAGGCAAAATTTTCATTACTGCGATAAGATACACGAAGCAACAATTTAAATATTATGACGTCATTATAAAGACTAATACAAAAATGATAATTTATGAAAACAAGTTTGAACACTAAACATTTGTTGGATAGATATACATAAATTGCGTCATGGCCGCACGTGACGAGGTGGCCGAGTGGTTAAGGCGTTGGACTGCTAATCCAATGTGCTCTGCACGCGTGGGTTCGAATCCCATCCTCGTCGGTTAACATTTTGGTTTTTTATTATTTTTTTGAGTATAATACGTCGTTATGATTGGCAATTTTTTTTATTGTCTTGAAATTCAAAAAATATGCATTTATAACTAAATCGATAGAAGGGCGGTTATTATTTCCAAGAAAGTTAATTAAGGTTTTACTCGGTTTAGCAGTTAGCACGGACGCAATTTTTTTTCTCCAAATTGTATATCTACTTACGTACATTAGTGGAAACAGTATCAAAATCTGTCGGTTGATTTAGAACTAATTTTTTTCTTAGGTAATAACTTCTGTTCTGATAGTTCGTCTGGTAGATTAGAAAGCCTAAAAATCTGTTTTTGTAATAGTTGAACTTTCTCCAAACACCAGTAGGTACCAGAAGTAGTTAATGATAAGTTATGTCTCAGTTTATTATAAAATAGGAATATTTGACTTTTTCTTATTATGAAACAAAAAATAATTGAAAATTTGTTCTTCATAAGACATAAATATAGGTAATCTGTAAACTTCCCTTAGGCTGCGTTTCCACCAGAGATGTGCGAGGATGCGTAGCAAAGGAAGTGCTTTTCAAAAACCAATAGAATCGCTTCATTTACCTTGCCTCGCTCAGCACAGCTCTGGTGGAAACGGCTTAGCGGAGCGAGGTTTTTGTACGTACAAAACAAGCGAGAGATGTGTGCAAGGAATGTGTTGCGAGATTTGCGACAGATGTGTGCGAGGAATGTGTTGCGAGGTTTTCACAGCTTTCACAGCTTCGCAACGCATCCTCGCACGGCTCGCACCGCACATTGCGCATTTTCACAGTTCCGTTACACATCCTCGTACGACACATTTCTCTCACACATCTCTGGTGGAAGCGCAGCCTAAATGTTGTTTAAACGAAATGGCGGGCATTTTTCTTTTTAACTAAAAGTGGCAGCATCATTTTTTCACTTTACATCTTTACGAGCTATTATGACAGTTAATTTATGTTTGCGGTGGGGGTTTGTAATAAGGTTAGTGTTTTAGAGGTTAGACTTTTATTAATATTTACTATTAATTAGATTTGACGGCGAATCGGCGGGACACGCGCGTACGCCAGAGGCATTGGTCTGTGGCACGTGCCGCTTCTATTCACCACATTGTTATTCAAGTTATTTATGAATATTGTTTTTCGCGACCGCGTCGAGAGATCGACGCCACGCGCCAAACACCCCTTGACACGCACTTCTGAACACTTGCTTAGTGCGACATAAGTTTAACTTGGATCTAGTGGCTTTAAACGGAAGCTCTTAACTAACTTTGCATTATATTTATTGTGTTTCTTTCGTAGCTTTCAAAATATTATATTATACTAGCTGGTGCCGGCAACTTCATTCGCGCTCTCTTTTTTTAAATTAAGGTCGGCAGACAGACTGACAGTCCACTTGATGATAGGTGGCTACCGTCGCCTATAACACGAGCTGCAAGTGCGCTGCCGACTATATTAGGATTAACGATTGGATAGGTACAGGGAAATGGACTCTGACATCCATTACCTCACCGCCGAAACACAACCGCACACAATCAATATGTAGTAACTGGTGGTACCTAAATTGTCGTTTTCTGTAACTGCCGCTAGACGGACTTCCCAGATGACTGCGAAACGTAGTGTGCCCTACCACGACTTTCCAAATCCAAACTAAAAATCTACAAATTCTAAAAATGTTAACAAATCAATTGGCTAAGACAACCCTCATGGTTCGAATTTGATTCTTGTTATGAAATACTCAATCGTCGCTATTGTAACAGTTGGCAGTTAGTGTTAGACATAGCCCACCGATTGGTAGCGGAAGTAGGGCGGGATGACGCGACGGGCGTGGAGGGGTGACTTCCGGGTTCCGGCCTACTGCTCCTCGTGGTCATAACTCATCATCAGCTCGCAACGGGAGGGCTCACAGTTCTCCCTCACATGAACACAAAGAAAAATAAAGATTTGTGTGAATTATGCCCTCTGCGTAAGCAAAGGGGGACGTACGGTAAAAAATCTTGTTTCAGAAATGTGTTATTATAAAAAGAGCTGTTAAAACTGATGTAGGTTTATCGTTTCTTATGCAATTTCACTGGATCATTTTCAGCGGTTCAGTATAATATTTGTATTATATTTATCTATTAAATCGTCATGTTACTATGTAAAAAGTATGATACTATAATAATTGCTAGTAGCCCAGCAATTTAGCAATGTCCTTTACATTGCAGACAGGCTGACAGTCCACTTGATGGTATGTGGCTACCGTCTTGACTGTCTGGGCTCTGACTTACTGAACGAAACACAACAGCACACCAGTACACGTGCTGTTATTGGCGGCAATATGCCCTGATCACTACTTACCAGATACTTACCTAACATTTTAGTTAACTTGATACTGCATTTTTAAATCGTAAGCACAAAGTGTCTTTCTACCTTGTACCATAGAGTAAATAGTGCTCACTGGTTAAGTAAGTACCATTTACTCTATTATTGTACTTACCAACTAAATCAATACTCATTACTCACCCATTGAATATTTGTATAAGGAAAGCAGGGACTCGCAGCCCCCAACCTATAACTTGGAATTGTAAAAGGCTTTGCTCAGGACCACTAACCTAGTCACACCTCTAACGACAACAATCTCTAGCTCTCTGATCTCTGAAGCATTGGGGTCGTACCGTATCTAACTCTTTTGCCAAGGCCAAAAAGATACCATTTGTTGCCTACATTTTTACTCTCAATGTATGATTATGAATTTTTCTTTTTTACAGCAGCCTTTTGAAAAAAAAAATCCCAAAAAAATCACGGTTCAAAAGGTAAATTTATTACATTTCTATTATCAACTTTAAAACATGATAGCATGTAGCAATATTCTTGATTTAATTACCTATTTACTAATTGACAAATACGATCACAATTTAGGACTGCCTTATTGAAAACCCGTGTCTAACACGTTGACAAACGATTACTAAACTAAGTAAGTTTACCGATAAGATTGTACCAAATGCAAATTTTAACTCGCTTCAGTGGTTTCCTTAGTATATTTTCGTGTATTTTATTTAGTTAGTGCGTGCGATTGATCGAATGTCGACGAGTCACGATAGGAGGTCGTCACGTCAATACACTTGTACTGATAGTGAAACAATGCGTTCCTATCGTGTATTCAGGTGTCGATAAATTTATGTTTCTGCGCCATAAGTGCAAGTTGTATTTAACAAACAAAATAAATTTTGGCAAAAACTGATAAAATATTTTTTGTTTTGTTTAGGTAATACTAGGTAATCTATGTTTATAGATCAATCTTTGGTCAAGCCGCGCTCGAAATAATAATTTCCTAAGTATGTATATTGTACTAAGGACTAATGAATTCATAAAACATGCAGCTAATACAAGTCGAATACACAATTCTGTCTTAATTTTACTGCGAAAAGTTTTTGTCGCTTGTCAATAACAATACGATGGACATAAAACGTTTATAATTTACTGATTCTAATACATTAAAGATTGAAGTGAATACGAAACACGACCATTCTAAAAACGACCGCCCGGGTTGCATTTGAATTTCCGACTCTATTGTGTTTTGCTGTACATTCTTTTTTGCACCTTAACTGTATATGTTACGAGTCATTCTTTTTGTCTACATTTTGTCATGACCCTTTCATAGAGCTTTAATTGAGGGAATTGATAAAAGTTTAATTAGGTATATTTAATAAAAAAAGTTTTCGTAATAACCACAATACAATACATAATGCTGTTATTAATTAACGGTTCTCTTCTGTAAGGGGTGGTTACTGGCACTAGACGGGCTGCCGAAATGACTGCGAAACGTAGTGTGCTAAATGTGTTCGATTTCGTCAAATTTTAAAAATATACCTATAGGTAATAGTAACCAAATAGGTACATACAAGATTTTTAATAAAACACATTGTCATGTGTAAACAAAAAGGGACACCCTAACTGCGGGGGTTGCAAAGGGCGGGGCCAGGTGTCAGTCGCAGACTGCAGATCTTATCTCGAACCGGGACCGGAGGCGCCCCTTTGCCGGCGAGTCGCCTGTCTAGGGCCCAAGCCTCGCCTCTAATCTCAACTGCTTTACTTTCCCTATCCCGAGTTGCGGCAACTAACATCCTCTTTTTATTCTATAGCTAAATTCCGTTAAGGATCTTGTTACTTACTTGATCAAATTATCAGCAGTTAAGTCTGAAAGGAGTAAGGTAAAGAAAAATTATAACATCCTTCAATTTTACTACGACCTCAAAATAAATTAATATGCTACTTACCTACGTGCAGCAACTAGAATTTGTTATGTGCAAAAATTACTTTAATAAAATAATAAATAACCAATTGAATTTTCATGTTTAAAAACCAAAAAGTTTACCCTTATTTTTAAATAAAATACTTTAAAAAAAAACCTTCATGTAAAAATTTTCAGGAAGACTTTTTTGTCGATGTCTCAAAAGTAGGTAGGTATTTCTTTTTTCATACAGCAGATTTTATCTATTAGCAGTTGAATTCTCTTATATATTATTTTTCTGTCGCATTTTAATTATATCTAGGTAAGCATTTGGCCACCATAAAACTGGCTCGTGTCTCTCAGCGTGTATAATATGTTAACATGATTTTTTAATTTCTCCTCCGGACAGCCAAAGAGGCAATTGCGAGTGCACGCGCAGGAGTGAGATTTATAATAAGAAAACGCTCCTACCGCGCATGCACCATAAGGATCTATAAATCTTTAAGTACTGGATCGGCCAATCCCTGTTGAGAATCGATAAATCATTACCGCGGACAGTGAAGTCGAATCGAACACTATTTCTGTCTCGCTCTCGCTCGCCGCACTTAGCTCTCCGCCGATCATTTATCATTTCTTTCTCTCGTTCCCTCTCAGTGATAAATTCAATTCTCTTTTGGAATATGATTGTTCCTCGTTTTGTTATTGTGGTGTTTTATTGTGGGCATCGTCACGGACTTAGGTTTTTTGATCGGAATCCGATCGAAATGATCGCGAGAATTGGATTTCCATTTTAGATTTCGAGCAACGAGCGATCAATCTTTTGGGCATTGTATTGGCATACGGACTTTTGTTTATGATCCTGTTTTTTGTGGAAAAAAATGAAGACAAACGTCTGTTACTCGAAATTAATTTATTAAACATTCGAAAATTATGTTTAATTTTATGTCGGAATTTTTATATGAATAATATATTTTTGTGTTACGTTAAAATAATGATTCCGTTGTCGTGTAAGAAAAAAACAGACAAAACTCGGCTCTTTATATTTTAAATCAAAAGTTATGAAATACGCGACACACAAGATATTGTCTTACAGATAATCTATATAAATATAAATGAATCCCTAAATGTGTTGTTAAGCGTAAAATTCGAGAACGGCTGGATCGATTTTAATTCTGTCTTCACTCATGGATAGAGAGATAATCAGGGAAGGTTTTTACGTAAAAAAAAATGCACTCCGGGCGAAGCCGGGAGCGGGTCGCTAGTCAATAATAATAATGTAGGTTTGTCCTTTGAATGTAAGAATAACTGACTAGATAATTTATGGCAAACACTTTCGTTGATTGATTGAACGCAAAACTTTTGAGTTCGATTGGTTATTTTTGACTACTAGAAAACAACATCTTCTTATTCATAGTGTTCAGATCTCAAGTTAAGTGAGATATTCTCAATTATTTAAAAGAGTCCACATATACAAAGTAGGTACTTGTACCTGAAACCAGCTGGCATATAGAGGTACCTAGACCTACTTAGGTGAGTACAAGTGTGCCTATATTATGTTTAGCTCAAGTTAAAAGTACTTAACGTTCAGTTTTTTTGTGAAAGCTTCCATTACTTAGTAGATTATTAAACATTTAAGTAAAAGATGAGTTCGGTTTGGTGAATTATTTTTTTATTTCTCCTTGCTATATTTACAGAGCTGTGGAAAAGACAACAAATTCATTCTCTTAAAATAACTTAAAATACAATTATATGTACTATATCAGTTCTTTCTATTAAATAACATTGTTATCTTCTATCTAGCTTGTAGTTTAGTGAAAAAATAGTTTGATTACATATTTAAGACACATGCTGCAGAAATCGATAGCACTTTTCTGATGTGGCAATGTACAGATTAAATTTTACAATATAAATTTGATCTCTTATACCTCTATTATCACTGGGGATTTGTCTTAAAATAATTTTTACAATATATTTAGTTGTCATCTTACCGTCAGATAAAATAAGAACTAAAGATAGAGCCCTGTGGACGGCAGAGAGAAGCCGGTAAAACTATACGTCGCCGTGTACATACATACACGGTTACACGCACACAAATGCAATCAAACGCACGCGACGCCCTATTAAAATATTTGCTAGTGTTCAAAAAATTATTGTTTTGATACCAGGTTTCAAAAAAATAAAAAAAAACACACGTAAATAAACTTGAAAATCAATATTTTCAATAAAGATAAATAATAATTTCGGTAATAGCTTCGAACACAAAATCGATCACAGTAAACGGCCTACGCACACATGTTTATAAAACCGGCTTCACTGTGTTGTCTCCAAAATTCTGTCTAGTTCTTATCTGGTCTGAGACCTTACCTAGTAAATTTACAAGAACTTTACAACCTATAAATCGTACTTAAGTTTTATTGGACTGTTATACTTTGGCCATTTTAACAATTACTTAGTTTTTTTTTTAATAAATGAAAATAAGCAAATCGTTCTGCTTATAATATTTTGTAGTGCAATTGAAATAAAAAAATTAAAAAAAAAAACATTAATAATTTCATTCCACACCTATTTAATATTTTCTTCAGTGATGGACGGGGCCTGTCGAGGTAGACCAACTATTATACCGCAATCTGTGTATCTACTGCTTATAAATTGGGAGTCTTTTCACCATACCCACAATTTCTCTTTCCTTGAGGTTTTTTACTTGAAAATAAAGGGATTTTCTTTGCACTGTGAGTAGGTACAGTGAAAATTCAAGCTTTCACGAAATACAAACCAGTCATCGCCGATCACAAGCAAAGTTCTATAATTAGGTATTTCATACAACTAGGTATAATCGTTTTAATGAGAAAACAGATAGATCTAAGCAAATTATGTATAATAAAAAAATTAAGTAAGAAGTATACCCTACATTTGACTCTATAGAGAAATATTTTGTATCTTCGATAGGAGGTGAACAACAGTTTTAATTTGACAAAATTTAGATTTGTCATTAGAATTTATTTGGAAAAATCTTTTAATTTTACAAAGCAATTCGTTGTCACAAAAGCTTGCTATAAATCACTGTCAATGAGGCAGATGACAAAAATCCACACTGCATTTTATATAATGGTAATGACGCATCCCTTAAGAAATTACAAAAGTTACGAACGGACGTAACGTGGTTGTACGCTTTTTTGTGTTATTACAAGAATAAGGCGAGTTTCTCGCGTAAGAATGTGTTGTAAAGAAAATATATGACTCTTTTTTTTCAACAATTCAACACTGTTTACATTTCAATTGTAAGCAAACAACAAAATGTTGGCAACAGGCTTTTTGTGTTTAATTTTACTTATTTTATTATACATTAAATTCAACGGTTCTATTTATAATCATATAAGAGTAGGTAATGTAGTATTTAGTAATGACGGCGGACGGTTTTCTGCACACGACAAATTGTTATTACAATTGATGCAATAAACAGTAGGTAAAGGATCCGGCACATATCCGACAATGTCGACGTAGCATGCATCGATGATCCCGTCAGATATGTGCTAAAGCCTTTATCTCGATGTGAATTTTGTACATAACCCCTTTTTATTTTGTATCAGACGTTTATTGCACCAATTGATCGAGTAATCTGATTAATTACCTACCTAGCTGTTAATAAGCGTAACACAGTATTACCTATTACAAAATCAAGCATACAATTAAAGCGCTTTAGTGAACTTTTCATTCCACGATGAGATCGTTTAAGGCGCTACCATGGAATCGATTTTTGATTCATTGAAGCGATTGAAGCACACATTATATCATACATACCTACCTATGTTATGAGATAAATATTCTCACATATCTATATACTAATATATAAAGCAGATGAGTTTGTTTGGTTGTACGCGCTAATCTCAGGAGGTACTGGTTCGAATTGAAAAATTATTTTTGTATTGGATAGTCCATTTATCGAGGAAGGCTATAGGCTATAGAGAACGCGGACGAAGTCACGGGCACCAGCTAGTTATATATATAGATGTTAGGTTCTATTTGTATTTAGATATACAAGATTCGTATGAGAATTCTATTATAACATATTTTTACACAATTATTACGAATCGCGAAAAAATGACATCTTTTTGTTTTAGCAAAATATGAGTTTCAAAAAATGTCTAATAAATGGACAGTTATTCATTTGTATTTAATGTATTAGAGATTCTTTTTGAGTTATATCCAGATTAAAGCGTTCAACCGAACAAACTTACAAACAAACAAACTTTAGCTTTTTAATATTAGTATATATAATCCAAAAATAAATATGTATTTCCTTCTTCGACGAAACCACCTACCACTAAGTGAATTGTGGCCCAATAGGTAACAAATAAATTATAAAATTATGCATTTTTACATAAATAACGCTGAAATATATTTTAAATATAATTTTTCAACAACGTGGAGCCTTCAATGCATACGGACATAAAATTTCTGTTTTTTAACTGTATAAAACATATTTATTCAGATAATAGATATGTCACAGTTTCTTTAGGTGACAATAGCACCGTAGGTAAGATTTTATGTAATGACGACATAAAAAAAAGACATTTATTGTTTTATATTTTTAATATGTATTTAGTAAATGTTTTCTTATTTGATCTCTAAAATTTTGATGGCAGTCACAATTTTTTTTGTATAAATTACGCAATGATCTTAAAAAAAAGAGAATTAATGGTAGCGCCTTAAACACGAGTTATATTCGAGAATTTAGCAGAGGGCTCGGCTCTTCAAGGTTTCCATATACGTACATATACGAGTATCATTCAAACGTCGAATGAAGAGTCCCCTAAGCGCGGTGTGGTCAGTAGGCAGCAGCTGCACCGGAATGGTGCATCAGATGGTGATGGTGATACGACTCCTGCGTTGGACACCACCACTCGGGCACAGCGTGGGGCACTGTGGGCGCAGGCTGCTGAAACTGTGTCCAGTGACCACCGAACCCTAACTTGTTTTCCATCACACCGTTACCACCTATATTCGCGAGGTGCGGCGGTGGTTGATTGTGATGGGGCGGGGCAGGCGGTCGATCGTACTTCTGGTCGTGAGGTGTGAGGTATTTGTCGTTTAGACTCTCCAGTTTATCCGCGATGGAGGCGTGGTGAGGGGGATGTGGTGGGGCTGCGGGGGGCTGAGGTAAAGGTGCGGCTGGACTGGCCGCTCCGGCCGTGACACTCACGCTACCAGCTGATGAGGAGTCGTCCCCGTCGCTGTCGTACCTAGGGGAAGCGTCGCCAGCGGCTCCGTGCACCTTCATGTGTTTCCGCAGCGAAGACGGATGCGTGTAGGACTTGTCGCACCCGTGCACCCGACAGTTGTAAGGCTTGTCGGAGGTGTGGACGTGCGAGTGCTTTTTTCTGTCCGACGAGTTCGCGAACCGACGATCGCACCCGGCGTACTCGCACTTGAAAGGTTTTTCACCTGGGAAAGACAAAAGCATAATGTTAGATCACCAGTAGTATTACTATGAACGATTATAAAGATATGACATATTTCTTTTTTTTGTTTGTAATGAATAAACTCAAAAACTTCTGAACCGATTTTTGAAATGCTGTTCAATCATCTCATCATATCATAATATATTAACACATATTATCAGTAGTGGGTATACTCTGAGTGAGGAAAGACTGCAATTCAATTTTGCTATTTATAAATTGAAAACGCTATTGAAAACGCAAACTTATAGGAAAAAGGAGTACGTTGTAATTATAAAGAAAAACGTATATAGGTATCTGTACTGGACAGGAGCCCTGTATCATTTGAGGCCTGGCTGTTGTCGACGATTAGTCGAGGAGGAGGGGTGTAAATTCCAAAACGAAAGCTTTGTACTATTACTGGTCTTTATTATGCGTTAGCACGAAGAAGACTGATTTTACGCAGAAAATCGCCTATTTATCATTAAAAAGTTACTTATACAACTAGTGGCGGCCGTGCCATGAGCGAAAAGAGCTTGCGCCGATAGCGCGCAAGCATGACACGACCGCCCTAAATAATATGTCTATCTCTTTCTATTTATTTCACTATTAATTTTATTTCTTAATGCTAACACGATTCACTATTTTACAATTTAAACTATTGGCTGTCCCGAACAGTATCGATCTTATAATATTTATTTCCGGAACGGAAACTAGAATAAAAAAGTATGTGCTCTGTAAGCGAATGTCCAATCACGTCATAAATAACCAGATTTGCTCGTTGTTTATAGTTTCACGAGTATACAAATAAATATTCACAACAATTGCACGGGATACTTAACAAGAGCATAAATCATCTGTATAAGACGACTTTGTCACATTGCCTTAACAATACCCATTGGTATGCGATTTGATGAAGGAATATGGAACTTTAACGTATAAGCCAGAGATATCATTTAATATTTTAATAAAATAAGAAAGAATATATGTACCTACACCATAATAATAATTAAAAAATGCCTCCGTTTCTACCTAATATTCGATGTGATCGTAAAAAAATTCGACATCCAATTCGCACGGGTGCATTTTTTTCCAAAAATTATTTATAACTTTTTCGAAAATTATGAAAAATTTATGAAAATTATATAAGCTATTTTAGCAGAAAAAAAGACATCCGTTCCAAGTCATGGGGCGCTACTAGTATATTTTGAATATTATTAAAATTGTTGATGTTCGTATAGGTATGTTATCGCAACCCAAGTAATATGAATGTGCTTTTTATATTAAAATTTATGTAATTGGAAGCACCTTTAATGTTTGTTTTAAAGTTAAGCACGTTCTTTAATAGCTACTATAAAATTTTATGTCATAAAATTTTAAAGACTTTATTACACTTTACTAAATATATACATAACACGCATAAGTTCACAGTATTGCAAGTACATATTTGTTAAAAACATATTTTTACATTTTAAATTTCAATATGTTGCTTTCAATCCTACACTACCTATACGTATAATTGTCTATCAATATACGAATTATCGCTTTACGAAAAGAGAACTTTTAATCCAATGGCTAATTGAATTTCTTGAGCTTTGGGGTGACTAATGCGTCGAAAAATTATTATTTAAATAAAGTAAGATATTCAATGTCATCATCATCATCGAAATAATATCGAATAATAAATTTTTGTTGGAAGACAATAAAATTTAAATTGCATTAGTATCAAATGAACTGCGAGTATTATAACGACAGTAATAAAAAGGTTTTTTTTTTATTATTAAAATTATGAATATTCTTCTAATTTGTATGAAAATTAAAAATAATACAACTTATAACTATAACGTTTTAGTAATTAATTGTATTGAAATAGTTCTCTAAATATATCTATAACATTTGTATAATATCTAAACTAAACATATGGCTACAGTTTGAGTATTAAATATAATAATATACGAAATTTACCCATATAAATTGTATATTTGAACAGTGGCCTGAGCTATATTTGGTTTGCCACATATAAGTAAATATTTTGCTCTGTCAGCGGCAGTGCGCAATATTTGCATAAATTTCCCATTAATACATTAACTACAAGCAAATACAATGACGAGCCCATTGGTCAAGTGATCGAGTCAGGGTGCTTGCTCTGATTTACTCGTAGAGGTCATTAGTTCGATTCGTGACAGCGTCAACTTTGAAAATGAACTTATCAATGTTGACTCGTGTGTCCGTTGTAAGTGTTCAAAGTACGCTGTGTTCAAAGTGTGTATCAAAGTACACAACTACAAGTAGTAATAAGTAGTAGTACTACAAGGAGGTAGTATATTTGAGACCAGTACAACTGGTGTGTTCCTTCTGTATAGGAAAATATACCTCATTGATTTTATTATTACTAATTGTATTGAATCCATTGAATTTGGTGCATATTTTACCACTACTATCTCGCTTATAAAGATCCATAAGGCATATTGACAGATTCGTCACAAGTTCACCGAATCGTGCACGAGTACCATTCAATGTTACGCATTAAGACGAAGGCACCCACCGATATGCGGCCAGTGTGACCGCACTACAATAAGTGTGCTTTTCTTTGTCATGTTTACAAATAAACCACTTCGGTTGTAATCCCCCGTATTGTGTTTGAAACTTGAAGATCGCGGTGAGGACGCACAGATGCTAATCTCAAGTGTCTGCTAACGCGGCAATAATGCTTTTTAGGTGTACTCTTACCACATTTTGTGTGTATCAAAAGTGTGTACCTTGCCTTACTACTCAATGAAAGAATCGCGAGTTCGAAGCTTATTTTGAATGGAGTGATACTTCCTTTCACACAACAGTTCCCATTGTGAAATCATGTTTGTCGTTCAAGTAAACACAAAGACGATTATGTCCTGACATCTAAAACTCACGATTTGATTGTAACCAACGTCTAAATACTTATGATTGAAAAAGAGTTCATGACAAAACATTTGTTTACAAGTGTTTTAACGAGATCATCTTAATCTCCAGTTCTGCTGAACAAATTTTGCTGAATTTTTTTCGGGCACTAAGATTATTACTAAAATTATAAGAGTACTTATTATCTACCCTGTAAGTATTCGACAATTCGACAAAAACTAATAAAATAAAGAAGCAGTGAGGAATATGAATTCAAAACGGATATACAAAGAGTTCAATCTGTTTATGTTTATGTTTAAGTGCATATCCTAATATGGACTTGCTACAACAATGTGTCAATAACTAAGATAATAATATGTAAGCTCATGTGGTAACGTACCACATCGAAATTAGTCAGTAATAAAGATACAGTTTTAAAATCCATAAAAGCCCTTGGAGACTTTCATCCACTGTAAAGTACGAGTAATTAAAAGATTTGGATCTGCTTAGTGGCGTTAAACGCAGCTAATGGTTACAGTAACGAAATTAAAATAGAATTAAAGAAAAAGAGAATATAAAATACACGAAGAATGACTTAATTGAAATAAGATTATTTAATAGATTAGATTGGATTTATGATCTAGTTGGTAAAAGCGGTTGAAGATTCCATCTAGACTGATGTATATGATCCTGGTGTTCTTGAATCTGGTTGGAACTTATCTGGAACTTTCATATGGATAAAATTATTTTATATAATTGTCCGGAGATTTAGGTTACCGGAGGTTCATTATGTAGTTTTCAGTACCTACCGACTTTCAATGTTAACTAGCTTTTTATATGTCCTGATTCTTATTACAACAATAACCCTTATAAAAAAAACTGTTTTAACTTATTCAAGCTTTTGCTACACCTACTTGTGTATTTTGTCAAAGGCTCGGGCTGATAAAAAATTAAATGAGAAGTAGTCCGATTTGGAACGAAAACAATAAAAAGGCTATCGATCCGAGGCACTAATGAGTGTATAAAATAAAAGAGTTGAAAACATGTGTCACCCGTCTAATTAGTAATCGGGCGTCTCATCTCGGCCACGGTTGATGCTGGAATGGAGGACGTCACAAAAAAGGATCAACGACAAATCCTATTACAAGGTGATGCGTTATCTGCGAACCCGCACGAGCCATCTCGCCCACTAATGCGATAAGACTTTTCGTTTACTATAACATACAATTCTGATTTCGTTTATGGTATTAAAAAAGTTGAAACTATTATACAATACAATATTTGAGGAGAAACCTATCCATTTCAATCTACACCATAGAATTAATATGGAAACTGTTACTGTCTACACATATCAGTCACCCCCCAATTTATAGAACCTGAGACTGTAAAACCCAAAACAAAGTCACCTTTAAAAAGTTGTCAGGATTTGAACCCAGGATATAGATGAAATCTTAAACAAACCATGGGTCCTTTTAAAAATGTTATATATACATATTATATCTATTAAATGTGATATTAAAAAGAAAAGGGCATACGCATGGAATGCTGGTCGTGAATTCGTTGCATGCCGCGCCGGGACACGAGCTAGGGTCAGATGCTTATCTTAAACGGCTGTATCACCCACAGGAGACACTTTTTTGTAAACGTATTATCGATGTGAAACGTTATCCCGACCGTGTTATTCAATGTTCTGTGGCGACTCCGAAGATTATCTTAATCTGTTGTTTGTTTCCGATTGTAAAACTCGTGCGCCCACGCTTCCTTGCGATGTTCACATTAACAATTCATCTACCACTTTCCTCATTGAATTCTAGTAATTTTTGGCCAGTTTTATAACTAATTAATATTGACGATTGTCATGTTTAATAATAAAAAAGAGGCATTTAATCCAAGGCATAAAATCACAGAAAAATTACTGCTGTCTGTAAGAGACTTGATTTAATTATAATAGGTAAGCTTCAGTAAAAAAAAAGGACAAATATTTTGTCCAAATAATTATGGTCTGAAGAATTATCCAATTTTTAAATTTTTTAGTTTAATTTTAGATTTGCAACAGAGAGAAGTCAATTGTGGAATAAACTTAAAAAAATTCATACACCCGTTGTGATATCTCTTAATTTATTAGTATTAAAAAGCAAATAATGTGTTGGCACACCGCCTAGACCGAATTATACGCGATATTAGGTTACAAATCGCTACTTAAGCGCGCTCCGCTGAGAAAACAAGCTTTTTAGAAATAGCACGAGTGATGTGAAACCCGACACCTTCGGCCTTTGCACCCAAATTGTGGTAAATTGCTTTAGGTGAGTTTATTGAAAAAACAATCGTGGGTTAGTCCATATCGAATTGCGTGTTACGTTCGTTTTATACTTACAAATTGCTATTTATCTTCCAAAATAAAAATGACTGAGAACTAAGAATTTCATGGATTTATTTACAACATTAACTCTACACAACTACTTGTTGTCATCGCTTCTCATTTGATATTTGATAGCCACACACCTGTTTAATATTTTTTGCATTTTTGTACGTCTAATTAAGTCTACATATAGGTGGCAATGTTTTATTTGAATAAAGTAGTAGGCAAGGCCTATATGCAGGTAGGCCTTCTATGGATGAGATGATGATGAATATACACACCAGGGTATATACATAATAATATGTTACCTATTTACATCTTATCTTGTATAGAAAACATCTGAATGATCTATAAACACATAAAAAGACAATAAAATGAAATGAGCGTCTATTAAACAATTACCTTTTCAGATTGGAGCATGTTAGTGATTGTTTATTCGGTTATTAAATGGTGCGGCGTGATGCATAATATCGGAGTTAATTCAATCTTGAATAGACAGGCGGCTAATAAGCGGCGGATGACTGGCTGTTTCATATGGCAGCCAGACAGACGTGGTCACGGAAAGTGTAAGGTCAACTTTGGCGATCTAAAATATAACTACGCCGACAGTACCTACCCATTATTTTCATTTTCTGATTTCAGGTATTTTATTAGAACTGTTCGAAAGAGATTTTTTTTAATTCTTAAAAGACTAGATTATTTTTTTAAATAATATTAAAGTAACTAATAATAATAATAATAAAAACATGCCTACTTGGGTACTTTTTGCATGGGTACTACTGCATTTTATTTTAATTTAGCTTAAGTTATTTTTCAAAACTAATTTGTAAAATAGGTTGTTTAGCAGGCGTGATAATTTTTAGTTTAGTTTTCTGGTAGTAAGGCGATTCCTACAGTCATATGAAACAAGGTATAGGTATCAAGGAGATAACATGTTAAAAGCTAAGAAATAAGACTGGAAGAAGACTAGTAATAATTTATGATTTTAATGGATAAATAAAATAAAAAAATGAGGAATGTAAAAGCTAGTAAAATTATTTTAAAGTTTGATACCTACCTACTCTATTAGGTATGCAGTCTATGTTGTGGATTAACGCAGTTTTGTGCAGTTAATAAAATCTCATATGGTAATATTGTAAATTTAAGTTAGGGAAAAAATTGTTAATTGTTTTATTTTTTAATTTATAAACTTTCTAAAAATAGCTACATAGACTCACAAAACACAAAATGTTTCTGTTAGAAAAATGTACTTAAGTATTTATGTAAGCAATTGGGAAAACTTACAAAAAAAATTGGAAAAATATTCCGCGTTACACTGTACCTATAGGTAAAGGCACGAAGTGTATTTCGTGCAACGCGTCCAATGATTTATGATGTACCTTTTATACGAAACGTATTTCGAATTAGAAAGATATATTAATATCTTCATTTTTTCCACTTCTCAGAGAATACGGGCCCTCGTACCGGGAACACAAAAAGAATAAGCGGGGTCGACCGGGCCGGCGCATTCGGCGCCCAACGACCGTGTGACAAGGTGCTTTATGTGGACGATTATGAGCGGACCGAATAATGTTCGATACTCGATAAATATCTGCCAACTCATACAAAAGCATCCCAATAAAAATATAATAGTAAATGTAGCAACAACACTGGCCACAAACTGCACAGTCATATCGTGCTGATAAATATTATTTAAATGATAACTGAACGCGTGAGCAAGGTATGGCGATAGTAAATGAAAACCAACTTTTGATTATTACGCGCGGAAAGGTCATGAAACAAAGAATAATGTGACACAAGATGATAAAATAATTCTACCTAGATTTTACTTACAATTTTTATCTTATTATAAATACTTATGCTTTAAAAGAATTATGTAAGAATTTAAAATAATAAAATTCCTGTATGTGAATTAAAATGGACTTTATTAAATTCAAATTCTACTACAAAGAGACTACAAAAACATCATAAATAATTACATGCAATTGATTTGATTGCATTTGATACCGCACACACCTTTTGAAAACCTCGTGAAATTTTTGAAAAGTGATATTTATTTTAACATCTCAGACAGTTCAAATGCATTTTGGGCTGACATTGCAATTATAGCATTCAGCACTTCATAGTCAAAATTTTCACTACTGATCTCACAAAGAATGGCAAATGAAGATGGTCTATTTAAAAAAAATGTAAAACGTACGTGTAACTAATTAGATTATAAACTTGTTCAATTTATAAATAGTCAACCAGTAGAAGCAAATTCACGTGAAGGGAGTAGTTTTGCAAAAAGGCAATGACGTCTGTTTTTTTTTGTGGTCCAGCGTTGAAGCTGAGCCACGATCCATGATTCACGTCGAAACGTTGTGTGTGCGGCACCGTCCGACCGCTTAAATTATCCACTTACATTACTGACAGACCTATATGTAAGCAATTAAGTTGTACAACCTATTATAGGAAGCCTATGAATAATATTATTTTACTAAATATCAGTAGTTACTAAACTGGAAGCGCAAAGTAGACGCGTCGCATGATCAATTTCACTTGCTAATATTCAAGTAAGAATTTTTATTAGTAATTTGTTTTTTGTTCGTTGCTTCTGTTTGTCTACTAGTGGTATACCTAACTACATAAAATTGTATGTAAACATGTTCAATAAAAATTTAATTAAATTTATAAAAAAAAACATAAATTTATTTATTTTAATAAAAACATCTTGTGCGTTAGTAATTAATTATATTTGTTACTGTACTGTTATGTTATACTGTACCTTGGTAAATATGAAGAAAAAAATGAGATTTATTCCATCCTCTATATTTTTTTTTTAGTAGGTAATTAAATGTCCTTATATGTTCATTAGTTAAAACTGTTCTTTGGCCCCATAAGAATTAAAAAAAACGAAATAATACTAAAGAACTTGGCTTGTTTTCTTTATTTTCAATATAGGTATATCGACATAATGAAACATCTATTTTATTATTTAGAAAAAGGTGAGGAACTATAAAAACACGTTGTTAAAGATTTTTCTCGTTAGTCTGTTCATCTGATTTACTGGTATGTGGAGCTTTAATCAGGGAACAATTTTCATCTCTTCCCTGTTCCCTGTTTGTGATCGTTAAAAATCGTTAAAAACAGAGTAAACTACCGGTTGTGCGTTATACTGGCGGAAACTGCGAAAATACAATCTGTCTTGCTCCGATAAGTATCTGCTGAGACCGTGCAACAGAGATGTCTTACACAAGCGTTTATCTTGGGAGACATGGAAAAGAAAAGCGCCGATGTTAACATTTTATTCATACATTTCTTTCAACACAAATGTCTTGACATATACTATAGAATTTTATGGTTATATGGCTACTAGCTTTTGCCCTCTACTTCGTCCGCGCCCCTTTTCTTGCTAACATATTTATTTAATCTCTTATTTTTGTTAGGTGTTGATTTTTATTTGCTATTTTTCCAGATAAAAGGTAGCCTATGTCCTTTTCTGTATCTCTGACGATGTGTACGCAGAATTTCGCCGCTTGTTTGTTAAAAATTTTTTTATTTAAAAAAGACATTACTTCGGCCAAAGTTTGGTCACAGTGTGGCTAATGTTATGCCCGCCTTTCACTGCGAGCGGAGCGGACTCCATTTAACTCGCACGACTCTTTTTGACACCTTGCGCTCGCCTATTTGTAGGTGGACACAAGTATGCAGTTTAGTCGTGCGAGTTAAACGGAGTCCTTAATGGGTCCGCTCCGCTCGCAGTGGAAGGCGGGCATTAGCGTCGTCACGCCAACAGCCGGTCTCACCCCCAAGCAAAAGATGTCTCATATCAAAAAAGGTTTATTTTCGATTTGGAGGAGATTTTCAGAAAAGTTTAGTAGGAAACAATGCCGAGCACCTGTGCCTGTGAGAACAAATACAAAAAGAGTCCGAAGCCCGTACCAGCGATGCTCGTCAATCTGTATGTCAAGCGTTTTGACAGCTCTAACCGGCATCATCGCCGACCTCCAACGGCCCAAATGACTACATAGACATATTGCTTTAAAAAAATACAACAATAAATTTTAAATTACATGCTAACTTCTAGTTAATAAATATTGAAATGTTGAAGTTCTAAGGGAATTTGTGAAAATATTTCTCTCCAGTCCAACCTGTCAGATTAGCTGCTCTGATTTAGATCTGAGATAGTTTTATACTACTTTTTTTACTTAAGTACTTACTTTTCAAATCTAGCAACACTATAAAAATTATAAATTACGGACTTTTATTAGACCCATTTGAAAGCTGACTTGACTCAGTAATACTATATACTATGCTTTTATCATCATAATTATATATTTCTGTTACTGCGTATACAACTTACTCATTCTTATGGTTATTTTTTTATAATGTCATCTTAACTCTAACTTCCTTTATAATAATTATTTTTAATTCAAATAAAAGCAGCCTCATATGACTTGCTTAAGGCTAATTTTGATGTTCACAGCAGCTTTTAATTATTCGAATGACTAGCTGATTTTTTTGTAACTTCTTTTTGTAAATAAATATTTGTCTACATCTGTTGCTTTGTCTATTCAACCTAATGTCAAAACAGAGGTGTTGAGTTGACTTCTAATGAGTCTTCTACTCAATTTTGGATTTTAATCCTGGGCCTTATAGAAAGACAGCAGTAATAAAACACAGGTGGTGTACAAATATAATTGGTTGGAGTTACAATGATGAACCGATGTACAAAATGTTTTGCTTTTAGCTGCTTTTAGCAAAGTTGCAGTTTTACCATGAAACCCGTGACAAGCCTTAATTGGCTATGGGCGGTCAATGGCTCGAATAAGGCAGTTTCAATTGTGGGGATAAACGCTTTAGAAGAAGACTTCATTCACGTGGAAACATAGAGTACCTAGATGGTGGAATCGAATTTGATGAAAATCGTATAAGATGAAAGACAGTCATTTTACTTCATAAATTGATCAGATACACCCACTTAACATAGTAGGTATACCTACATAAACTTCACTATCGATACCTACTTGTTTTTAAAGAAGAATAATTCGAGAAAATAATA
This sequence comes from Synanthedon formicaeformis, assembly GCA_945859745.1. NCBI lineage: Eukaryota > Metazoa > Arthropoda > Insecta > Lepidoptera > Sesiidae > Synanthedon > Synanthedon formicaeformis. The sequence continues at coordinate 5,168,212 of OX243958.1, read as the reverse complement.
AAGTCCCTAGTTTTGACAATGAATAAATAAATATATATATAAGTAATTTAAGTTAGTCATGTAAAACTCAGCTAGCCAGTTCTAATTTAACAGGAAATAGATCTACTTTAGCAATCCGTGGTTATTAATAGATATGGTTACTTACTGTTGGTTTCAATTTACGGAATAGCATAATTATTATTAAAAGCAATCGAGTGAGGCATATTTCCAAGATAACTTTATTGAATATTGGAAAGAAAAGTCCAATTTGTTGAGTTCAAACGGTGGATGGGTACGTATAGCCGTGTAATGCGTGTAAAGCCGTGGGAAGTCTGTGTCCATACGTCACCGGTATGACAGCGAGCGCTTCGAACAAATAAAACAACGCGCCGTAAGAGGTCGGGACAAAATGCCCGTACACCTACATTGCGACTTTACGATTCAGCGAACGAATAAAATTGATGATTGTAACTAAACTAACTTCAATAAATGAAGTATGTTTTGTTTGATTGTAACTTGTTTCATATTACTAAGGTGACCTAAGAATTGTGTTGCATAATGTAGGATGTAGGTATGATGTGATATATATACCTACTCGTACTTATATTTTTATTATTCTTTCCTCTATGGCTTTGATTTAGTCTATTTTTAATGGTTTATACAAAAACTATATACCTAATTTAATAATTAAAGGAGAAATAAAAATATGTTGTAAGAACATCTTCTCACAAACTTATCACTTATCACAGCATAGATATACCACAATAATGGTCTTAAGTACCATCTAGGTACTTATAAGTATTAATGTGTTTTACATTTCAGTTTTGCTAAAAATAAAGCAAGTTAGAGAATATATTAAAAATATTGTTTGACCTCTCCGAAGGCTTTACTGCTCTTCCAATTTAGATTTAAGATCATAATAACGTGTCAATGGATTGGTGAACGCAAGAGGTTAGACTGCGCCCCCTGTGCTCCGACGACAGTCGGCCCGTGTCGCGAGATGCTCGATAACTTATCGCCGACTTAATATCTGTTGGTAAGACGTACTGGGAAGCATGATTAAACGTATTTACTATAACAGAAAATTCTTTATATTAAACAGAACTGTTACGAAGCACGATGTTCTTTGAAAATTATTGGTGTGGTGAAATTTTCTTGTGAAATATTAACGGCGCTAAAAGACTTTTCTAGTCTTCTTTCACACATTCTTTTTAGAAATAACAAAAAACAATAGCGATATCATGTTTTTTTTGCAAAAAAAAAGGATTTTTCATAAAAAATTGAAGGTAATAAATATTATTGGTACCTATGGTCGACATAGTTGCCCATAACAATTAGGCCAATCGCCTATTTGAAATATAAATATAGGACCTTATTTTTATTCTATTTAAACTTTAACAAGTATTTAGGTATATAGATAGTGAAACACAATAAAATTGTACTCGTAGTAGGTAAGTGGATTAATCTTCCACAGGTTCGGAAAGTATTTTTTTCTACGGGGAACAAACCGGCAACAAGCCTCTGACAACAAACAGCGCTCTTCTCAGATAAATGTTTCATTATTAAAATTACACATTCCTATAGGTATGGTTCCGATGCTAAATAAATGGTAAAAATGCTCTTAGATTTATAAAGAAATAAGGCTAAAATTTATTGTAAGTATGTATAAATTTGTCATTATTGAATTATTTTATTTATACATATATATTTTTTATTTTAAATGATGCATTCAATGTTATTATGAACTCGGCTTCTGGTTTGTTATGTATTCTGAGGCAAATTCACAATTCACAATGGATGAATCAAAGTTATTACAAATGGGCCACACTATACACACATAATATTATTACCTATATAATATATTATAAAAAATTAAATGGAATTAGTCTCGGGATGAACATATTCTGATAATTACGATACTTGTTTCTTTTTATTCGTATTCGAATGGTGTCACATTTCTTGGTAAAGGGACCAACTTCCCATAAAGGAGCGATACGAAATGATACGAAATATCGTTGTCAAAAGTAGGGATGTGCATATATTATGTAGGTATTCTTTAGAAACTTAATGTGGTTTAAAATAATAATATATAGTTTCTCACAAACAAACACGTTCAGAATCTCTTTTTTTTCTAACTAATAATCTTATAATAATAATATTATAAAATGAGAAGATTTATATTTTTGTATGTTTGTAATGAATAAACTCAAAAACTTCGGGGCCCATTTTTGAAGTTCTTTCACCAATAGAAAGCTATATTATCAGCGAGTAATATAGGCTAAATTATAAAACTAGCTGGTGCCTGCGACTTCGTCCGCGTTGAAAAAGAAAAAAATAGCCTATCCTGTGTCCCATTCGTTTAAGAGTTATGGAGGAACCTACACTTACAGATTTATTGTTAGTATCGAATATTGATATGCAAAAGTTTGTATGTTTGTTACTCAATTACGCAAAAATGGCTGACAAGATTTGGATGAAATTCGGCAAACAGATCGTTTATTACCTGGATTAACATATAGGATTAGTTTGATCCAGGAAAAATTTTAGGATCCCGAGGGATCGTCTAAGCATATAATAAATTCGGCGCCACTACTAAATAAAGCTCAGAATTGTTTTCTTCTTGTTGCGGCTAATAAAATTTGATTATAATGTGAAAATTTATAACAATAACGATTTATGGACATCTTAATGTCTGCTACAAGCCGAGACTTCACTAATATTTAAAAATATTTAAAATTAATAACTATAGGTATTTCATTGGATAAACGAGACCGTATCCACTTAGCGCCCACGCGAGATCGCATTTCAGCCCCTGGGCACATTTCTGGGACAAACCAATATTTCTAACGAATATTAATAGCGGTTTTTGTTTTTCTTTTACTTCTTTAAAAATCTTGTTGTCCTCGAATTCTTGGCGTGTTTCAAATTTTTTGATAGGAGAACTGTTTGTAGTGTATATCTAAAAAAACGTAGGTATAATATGCGTCTAAAAACATAAAAACAACGTTTTCAATTTTGTCATTAAGTAATACGTTTTATTGCTAAATTGAAAGGTAGTATAGTCTCGAAGAGAATCTAGTACAACTTCCAAATTAAGTAGCTATTTTTTTTATGTTAAGTTCGGCAATCTGGCTGACGGTCCACTTGTCTTAATGGTAGGTGGCTACCGTCGCCTATAACACAATCAACGCCACAGGAGCAACAAAATAATTTTTAATGTAATAATTTTTATTTGTAATAGTAACATGGCCCAATGATCTATTTCTTAAAGGTTTGTATATATGCACCCTCATTTATAGGTACTTCGACGTCTGGCGTAAAAAATCATTATCTATAGAAAAAATGTTTGTCCTGACTAACTATCAAGCACAGCCAAAAATACTAAGTATAAAAATCTGAAATTTGGAACATGTAAGCATTCCGCTACATGATTTTTTAAAATTTCGACTCGGTGCGAAACCGGGGGTGGGTCGCTAGTATAACATACAATACTTAATATATATATATAAAACAATAAACACATATACCAAAACCAATTGTCGATTAATTAAACAAATACCAGTAAAGTATCCTCTATATTAAACGGTATCAGGGTTATGTTTGTCTAGTCTTTGAGTTCTTAGGGTTATTTATTTATTTATTTATTTTATTTATTTATTTAATAGCTAACCTTACAGCATTTAATATTTAACAAATACATATAATAGATTAAATTTTTATATAGCCTATTACAAGGTTAGGCATCTTAAAGTTTATATGTATATTAGTATATTCCTTAAGGCTGGACCATTAACTGTAAAAAAAATATATAGTAACGTTACGAGAGGTTGGCTCGTAGTTAAGGAGTGGAAGGCCTCGGAGTCGGCAACTTCACACACTTCCATACATATTGATAGCGACAAGGTGTCGGCGAAAAAACGCATGAATGATGCAGTGAGACCCTCCGCGTTTGCCGTACAAGACTAAAGAATTTCGCACAGTTAGGAACCTCAAAGAGTTAAACGTTTTTCTCACCGCATTGAAAGCGACCTGATAGCTCATTTAATTTAATGAGAAACTTATGTTCTATACATGAAAAAGATACTAGCTTATTATGAACTTAGTTGAAACAGAACCGTGTCTATGTATAAGCTCGATCAATTACCTAATGATACTTGCTTACAGTATTGTACGGTCAGCAGGTGAAGGAATAGCAAAATAATGATAAATTATTCTAACAATAAAATAATAAATTATTAAGAGGTTTTAACTTTCTTTCAGTTAAGGTCATCAAACAGGCTGACGGTACTTTTGATGGTAGATGGCAACGTCGCCTATAACACAAGCAACGCTACATACTCGTATGCTGCAAATGCGCTGCCGAACAAAGTCGGCGTATCCTTAGTCCTTAGTTCTTTACTAAGTTTTTTGGTACAAACCTCAGCATATAAGTTGACATGAGCAGGACGTATTCTATTTAAGTTTTCCTATACATTAAAACATAGCCGTGACATGATTTGAAATTTGCATTTATTATAACATTAGTAACATAATAGTAATAATAATAATAGTATATTTGTAGACAGCTGTTGATAGTTAATTATTTAAAATATAATATTCAATTTCGATGTAAATAGTTACATAGGAATTAAAACCGAAGCATACTAAAAAGTATTAAATAAAAAATTAAGACGTTCTCATTTTGCTGACAGTATCTACACATATATTTCGGGAGTTAATCTGAATATGAAACTACTGTGCATTTGCACACAACCAGTGCAAATATTGTAAAAATCAACGCTAAGCGGGGACTAGTCTAAACAGTACCGGTAATATTTTCTGAAAGTATCGCTACCCTTGTTGTATTATTACACCTTGCAGCAGACAGAGCAGCTGTCATTGTAAAATACAGACATAGATAGTAAAGTGTCAGAGGAATGTCTGCGGTAAGTTAGGAAAGCGTAGGCAGACCGTCAGAGCCGCGACCGGGCGCATCGTTTCCAACCTATTGTTACAACGCAACCGCGTTCATACAATTTATGACTGTTCGCGGTACAGAGTACGTACCTGAACTCGGAACGGTTGCCAGATACTTGTTTCCTGGACTTTTCTAACGCCATAAAATAGAGGGATGAACAAGCCTTGTAAACATTGAGGCGTAATGTTTATTTAAGCACTAGCTTTTGTCGCCGACTTCGCTCGCGTAAAACAGCAGCTTATGATCTTTCGCAGATATCAAATTGTCTATAGATTAAGATACATCAAAATTGAATTTATTCACAAAAAAACTACTTCCATACATTTCTTATATTACCATTTTCATACAGAATGAGATTGAAAAATAAGTCCAAAGGAACTGGCCACGCAAAATTTGAATTTGGAAGGAAAATTTAAATAGAAAATAGAAATTAGCAAGTAGTCCTGAATTTCATATCATAAAATGACTATTATATATAAAAATGTGTATCTTATAATAATAATAATAATATAAGATACATTTATAATGAGAACATAGATTGTAATCTTAACAATCCAGAACGGATATTACATTTAGTATTCCCGATTACTCGTTCAATTAACGACGAAGACAGGTGATCTACTATAGAGAAACTTGTGTTGGAGTTTTGATTGATTGCTCGCTCCCGATGCTTATCTTTACGAACAAAAGAGCCCTTGATTGAATGAATAATTCTATTAAATTTGCCATTAACTGCCAGACTCTAGTTTCGTCCATATCTATACATAGTATATCATCCTTTTTAATATATAAAAAGCGATGTGTGTGTATGTCCCCTAATAAACTCCAAAATCGCTGAACCGATTTTGATGAAACTTTCAGACAATCTTCAGATAAGTCCAGCGGGTGTTCCTGTGAAGTTTGGTAGCGATCGGACGCGGAGGAAGTCGCCGGCAAATACTAGTAGTATAATAAAATCGTACACGAGCCTATGTCTACGTGTCTACATTAAATATTAAAAAAAAACATACATTTTGTACAAGTAGTAATAAGCTTACTTATGGTCAAAAAATTGTTTTTAGAATTTTTGTCTCTTTGTTTTTCTGTGCGTTTGTGCACGATAATCTCAGAAACGGTTTAACCGATTTGAATGCGATTTTCACTGATGTTAAAGCAATCTTTCCGTAAATTTTATTAAAGTTATACCCAATACCGAAATACCTAGATTAAACTATATAGGGAAAATTTATCCCGGAAAAATGTTAGGTTTGTGTGGGATTTTCGAAAAACGAACTAAGCGTTTACGAAGTGGCGGGCAGCAGCTAGTACATACATTTAGTATATGTATAATAGGATGTTGATATGTATCCGTCGAAAGAAAACAGTGTCAGTAAAATTGATAAGCAAAGATGAGATCGATTTTGTTGATAAACTTTCAAATGAAGACGTTAACAAAAAGCTTATAGTGTAAGTACTTTTAAATTAATTATTCATTACCGAACGTAGCGCTATGTGGGTGGCAAGCTTTGGCCAGAGCTTCGAGTTTAGCAAAAAATCATACAGTAAGACTTCCCGTCCTTATAGAGACGGAGACATAAATAGATAATTAATTTATTTTTTTGAATGACTACACATTTCGGTTCGATATGTTGGTATAATTGTGAGCCTCCGACTCTCCGAGGGAATCATTCATAAATCATTGTTGTGTTTTTGTTAATATGACTTTATAATTATCTAATTGCCCGAGTCACATTAGCGATTCGAGATCGGTATCATTTTAAAAGGAATTCGATCCTGTCTGATGGAAAATCAGTTTCGTATGTGTAGGTATGTCAACTTGGATACGAGTTTTGACGTTTTTGCGCGAGTTCCGTAGCTTTGTTCGCACCATCTCTTTGACGTTTAGCGAAATTCCACAGAATAAAAACAATTGTATCACATCGGGCGGTAGGTATAGATAACTTTCGGGAACGTGTAGCCATTTCAAATATTTTTTTTACTCAATACCCACCACACAGTTCCAGTAGGTCGTCCACAGTCGTACAGGGTTTTATATAATTTTCCAGAAAATGTTTGATACTGTTGTTAAAAGTATCTTGGTTACCTCATCATCAGCCGTAGGACGTCCAATGCTTTATATAGGCCTCCCCTACAATTTTACAAAAGGAACTGTCAAAAGCAGTCTGGATCTATTTACATTTTACCTAGTAATTTGATCCATTTGAAAAGTTCATTTCCAAACTTGACCCTGCCGGGAATAGAACCCGGGATCCCTGGAACAGAGCGTTAGCGTTAAGGCAAGCACCCTAACCACTTATATAACGGGCTCGTCCAACGGGAGTTGGGAATATTTAGTATGTAGAATATCGTTATAGCCATAATTTGTTTTTCATAAACAATGCCTGATGCAGACGATGCAATTTCAATCATAGCATATGTGGCCTTCGTTTTAGTTTTATGCAAGGCGGGGACTGTATGGTGTCACTGACAAGGAGACAAAAAATAAAGCGTTTTTCACTTTTGTCTATGGGACAATGGCTGTGTGTGTTTGGACGGATTATCTATGTATGCGAAAAGATTACGTTACGATGGTGTGTGTAAGTGGATACGGTGAGTGATTCGGGGTTGTGTGAGGGTTGTATTATTGCTGGCGACGTACGACGGGTGATGTGTTAGCCACGCCCATGAGATAAACGTTTTTTTTATCATTTTTATACGTATACTGTACCTACTTACTATGAAGCTATGAGATGATTATTAATATATTCGCTGCTCAATTCGAGTGAAAACGATTTGTTTAGAACGGGGTCGCTGTAATTATTATGAGAATAAAATATATCTCCTAGTTTTAGTATTAAAATATTACTAAAGCCACGACATAATTATTTTTGTAATAAATATTGTTCAAGTCAAAGTATTTTAGATATAAGAGTAAAACTTTTAAACCAATTGATGTTTGATAAAATAATATCGTATTATCTACTCGTATTACGAAATGAAAAACATATTCAAAATCTGTTCTTCACCGTTAACCACCGTGAACAAAAGCACATGTGCTGGTTAGGCTTGTGCCAATAAAAATATATTTACTTACAAAAGTAATGTTCAAAATTTTTATGCATGACTTCATGAATAAATATTTGCAGATTGTATGACATTTAATTAAAAAATAATAATATATAGACTACTATTACGAAATCCTTGTTTTTAAAATTCTGCCCATTTTATTAAATTTTATTAATGCGATTAAAATTAATTTACTCTTTCGAACTAAAGATCTTTAGTTCAAAATTCAATTCAAGATTTTAGCAATAAATGGCGATGACGCGCACAGTGAGTGTGTGATCTGTTAAATACGAAATCCTCTTTCGTATTACACGCACACACTTGCGCCTTTATTGTTGCTAACATTTTTTATACAATTTATCAATCCGGGGCAGATGGCCGCGGCTCACATAAACACCTATTCAAATGCACCCGACTATTGTACGAGGCTACCTTCTTTCTATACGCACTATAATATTATCATCATACTTATGTGAGAATACGATACGAGAACGTATATATAAACTCGCATAATTGTTACAATGAAAAATGATTTTTTACAATTTATAAGTTACTTTTTAGTAGATATTTTCTCTAAACTAAAACTAATATGATTTGAGAATTATTTTATATTCTGATGAAATAAAAATTAAATTGTTATCAAAATGTGTAAGTATGGCACGAGGTAGTGCTCTACTCTCGACATGTCAAAAAAAGTATAATATGTATAAAAAGTATTACAGTATAATATGAGTGCACTTATATCGTCAAATAATCTGTCAGGCACATAAAATATATCTCAATGACAATTATTTTGTTTAACAAAGTAAATAAAAACATTAAAAATAATCTTTCCTGGACGTCCGTGTGTCTGTGTTTATGGATCCGTGTATGTGACAGGGAAATTGGTCGAAAAAATTATCGAACCGGAATAATTTATCAATATGCCTATAAATAAAAATGTTAAGTTGGTTTGTGTATGCTTCAAAAACTCTAGAATGGGTAAAACGATTTTAAACTGGGAAGGTTTGTAAATATACAATAAAAATTGGACCCCGGGCGAAGTCAGGAGCGGGTCCCTAGTACGTAATATTTATCTAAACAAGCCAATGAGTAGTTTAGATTTTTTTTAGTTTACCTACTCCTATTATTCACTCTATTATTCTATCACTTATTATTTTGCATTCTCTTGGCGTTCCGAGTTATTTAGAGGCGATATTAGTCACGTACCCTTAAGTGGACTGTCAGACTTTGCGCCCCCTATTCTCATAAAAAAAAAATAGTTGATAAAATTCTTAATAAAGAATCACCTAAGTTGTTAATATGTTAATATGTTAGCGTATATTAATAATGTTGAAATGAACAATATACTTACCTAATTAACAAGTAATATAATTTTTACTAAGCAGCGGATTAATTAATTAAAATCTAGCGGAAGTATTAGAAAAAATAGTGTGGGTACCTATTTACAGCAAGATTAATAAACTTTCTCAATAATGTATACAAAAACAGATAGAGAAGCAAGATATGTATGATAAGCGCGGAGATTATATCACAAATTACCTAATAGAGATAGAGGGCAATAATGTGTGATAATTTGTTTATCCTTGCTTCTTCTTGGTTTGAATCAAAAGTTGTCACAAAATTTATTTTAGTTACCTATCACTTTAGTCACAATCAATAGTCATATTTTGAAAATGATTTTATTTCATAAAAGTAACTCTTGATTCAAACCAAGAAAAAGCAAGGAAAATACAAACTTCACACATTATGGCCCTAGCTTTATTAGGTAATTTGTGATATAATAAAACTTGAACTAACCTGGCTAAACAAGATAAATTTCAATTTTAATTAATTACTCGATTTGAATTGTGTTCCGACTAGATTAGTTAGATACTAGATTCAGGGCCTCTTTTACAAACTACATGTAAAGTGTTGATTAGTTACTTTTAGAAATCATTTTCTGTTATATTGAATTATGCACTCGGTTTACTGCATCATTCGATAGCCGATTTTTTTTAATTATTTTCTATTTAATGTTTGGGACGTTAACCGTACAAACAAAGGTATATCAGCTCCATTATCCCCGGTTACCGGTGACTTTAAATGACAGTTTGGCCTACTTGACGTTTGTGAAAGAGGCGCTCAGACTGCTTCTTCTGTACCTACCGGTCTACCCTACTGTAAAATGATGGGTAAGGCGCCTACTGCTGTGGAAATTTTATGGCTAAGAATATGATTATTAGATAGGTAGTCAGATATAGTCGTCTTCTTCATTGCTGAAGGTCGTGGCCGTCCTCAAATGCTTTGGTGGCGTCGACCAACAGCTGTTTCCATTTCAACCTGTCCTCAACCTTTCTCACAGCCTTCGCGAAATGATGATCATAATTATTACGATAACCAATTAAACCAAATGAAGTATGATTTTATATGGATCGCATAACGTATAAATTTACTTAGAGAAATTTGAAATATTAACTCAAATAACCCATAAAAAAATGGTAGAATAGTCATCACGCATTAGTTAGCAATAAGGAGCTGCACTCGACGCGAGTGGCATCAAAGCAAACAATGAAATAACCGCAGCTCAGCACACAGGGGCGGCACCGACACCGGCGCAGGAAGGGTACCGTATTGTTTGCAAATATTTTGAAAGCGTCATTTTATACGGGATATTAGCCAAGCACTGCGTTTGATAGTCGGGGGACGTCTTCACCGGTCGAAATCATATCATCATTACTGTATTGTGTCGGAGCAACCCTACCTATACTGACGCGCTGCTGTTGAACTCATCAAAATCACAGCTATCGTTTTTTAAAAAATATTTACAACTATTGACAAACTTATTCGAATTATATTTTGGAAATATTTTTTCATTTTGATTTTTATCTTCTTTTATCTATATATCTACATATACAGTACCTATACAAATAAATAAAAATTGAAGCGTCTGTTTGAAATGTCAGAATAACTGTTTTTTAATGTATCAAAGCTGATCAAAGTACAAAGGTTAAAAAAAATTAAAATTTTTGTCTGTCTTTCTATTTGTTTCAGCTATTCTCTGGAATGGCTAGACCGATTTTGATGGGGCTTTAACTGACAGATCGCTGATGTTATTAGGCTGAGTACCTTAGGCTACTTTTATTATAGAAGAAAATGGTTTTTACTAAAATTAAACAAAGCACGAATAACTGATACTTGCACTATTACTATTCTGTGGAGTTGACCGATTAGCTACGATGTAATAGTATCGCATGTATGTAAGGTTAAGAACTTATTTATTTATTTCAAAATCCATTAATCCACAGTTCTCAAAATAGAAATTACACACAAAAACAAAACACACCTTACAGCCAATTATGGATTTTACATTTATACAAAAAAATACACATTGAGGTGCAATTATATCTCCTAATATATTTTAAGTTGGACCAAATTACACATAAGATATGTGAATGAGGTTTTTCATTATTATGGAGGTGAAAAAGTCTAAAAAGAAAGAAAGAAAGACTTTATTAAGTGATTTAAGTTAACAGGTGGACGAAGTGATAAGAGTTGATTGTGGGCGGATCGCAGTGCGTCGGGTGGTCGCAGCCGACGGCGTTTTCACACCGCGTAGCGCGTGGCAGCCTGGCAGCTCTATGAGACTCGCCCTGAGGCCCTGAGGCAAGCCAACGTGCTTTTGATTATATTCAAATCAGATCGCATTTATTTACAAACATCTTTATCCATACTACAATGACTAATTTGTCTATTATAAGAATATGATTTATTTACTTAAGGCACAAGTAAACTCGATTCTAACTGAAGTTGATAAAGATCAAAATTTAAAATATATTTTTTTCTTTAATATACAAATAAATGATAATTAAAAATACTGAAATTGGCTTAAAACATAATACATTGATATTTTCACAATAGAAAAAAATCACAAAGTTAGCTCTATTTCTTGTCGATTTTTGATTTATGTACCTACATACGTAAGAACTCTGTGAGGTTAAAGAATCAGAAGTCGGGAAATGGCTCTCACCTGAAAAAGCATTTAAAGTAGGTACTGTTACATAACAGTGTTATGTAAAAGCGAAATTACCTACATTATAATAATTGTAAATAAATTACAAAGAACGTTGCTACTGAATATTAGAGAACTAGATATCAAATTACCAACAGTATAGGTACGAGATTCTAATAAAAATATCAATTTACCCACACGTCGCACGCGTTGCCGCGTCCCGTAGCGATTTTAACTTTTACAACGACTGATAAATATCACCATGACATTATCTTCTTTATGTTAGAGCCCCTATAAGATAATTATTATCTAACACCAAAAACAATAAGTACCTACCTTTTTTTTACTAGGTACTTAATAATTTTTCTATTAATGTTTGCTTGTATAGCTTTACAAGCATTATCATCATCAATCAATCAATACTAATGATAAATCTGTAAGTGTAGGTATTGTATTGTATATACTATGTTCCTCCATAACTCTTAAACGAATTAACTGATTTTCATGAAACTTGGTAAATAAACATATAGATATACCTACAGGACACAGGATAGGCTACTTTTTTCTTTTTCAGAGTACATTAATAAAAATATAATTATTATGCTATTAAATATTATTATTATTATTATTTTTTTACTATGCTTATCTAATTGTATTGTGACTTGACTAAAACAATAATGGGTATAACAACATTTTTATTTTACCACATTTTTAAGACCTCGGTGTAATAGAATGGGTATTTTATCTGTTATCTACTAGCACTAGGAATACTTTAGTTTACGAAAGCAACGCACGCCAAGAAAAGAATTTGTCTATTGTCAAATTTTTAAAAGCAATGGGCTATAAAATTTGAATGATCGAATATTTCCTCTACTTTAAAAATAAAATATTGTATGTTCTGTATTGTAAGATTAAATTGTTTATAAAGGGTCAATTTATCGGCGTTCTAAGGCAAAAATCATATGGTTTTATGAATAACGTATATGCTTTGAACCTTCAACGCTTTGGTTCAGGAATCAGGATGCCGTACAGGCTACTAAGGCGCTGCATTGCTTCCGGAATGAATGCGGGGGTGCATATGGATATTTTCCAGGTGTTCATTAGCTAAGAAAATACTAAAGAGCATCCTGGAACAAGCAAGAATAGCATCCTGAGAAAGATATTAGTAAAATATGACTGATCTATCCAAAGTCATGAGAGAGGTGTCATTTTTAACGCCCGACGCAAAATAGGGTGTTATCTTCTACGGGTTAACCTCGACCTGATGCTGCAGCATCTACGGGATATCCAACTCCTCAGCTACTTACAGTTAATATTATGTATGATTATTGATAGGTACCTACAGCAACAGTCACCTGAACAGTTAATGATATGTAACTAAAGAAGAATCACTGTCGATATTCCAAATAAAATAAATAAATAATAGGAATTGTTACCTGAGATATTATTAAAATAACAATCATAGTTAGGTAGGTGTAAGCTAAAAATATTATTTAATGACTTTTTTTAAATAAAAGAAATATTGACTACAAATTGTGGATTTATTCTATGATTTTTGACTAGAGGTAAAATTGGCACGACTCTTTTTTTACGTGCATAGTTAATTAAAGTGATGATCATTGTGAGCTTCCAGTTTTCTATTAGTTCGGAGAACCTTCCAACCAAATTTATGGCCGTCCATAAAGCAACTTCAATTTTACCCACAAAAAGATCATTCAAAAGTCAATGTGAGATAATAGCGAAGGAAGGCACGGGACAAAAGTCTGAACGCAATACTAAACATTGAGTTGGAACAATAAGTTTGCCCATAATTCTTAAGGCTGCTGGCCATACAAATTCCAGAACCGTTTCACTTAAAACAGATATTTTAAGGTTAAGTACCACTGGATATTTTAACAATGCACAATAGGGTTCTGAACCATAATAAACTACTAGTGAACCTTATTACGAGGCAATAGAGTGCATAGACGATGAATTTGATATTACTGTACCCAAAACTGAATCGACGGAACCGGACATTTTAATTTATGATACATTTTCTAACAAACATTACACTGTTCGGACGAATCTTTTGACTTTTGTAGCGAATTGACAAATGAAGACCCGTGGTGGAGTTTTTTTAAATTCCATACTAAGAATCGGACTTCACAAGTCGACAGTGAGACAGTTCTAGACAGATGCTCGATAGAGTTGGTGTCACGTAGGGAATCCAATACCGGAATACCAGATATTTGGGATTAATTCTATACTAGTAAATAATTGAGCGGAATCGATTTTCAGGATTCAGAACAAACTATGACATGAATGTGATATTGATAATTTAACACTTTAGGTCGAACACATATCCGGCGCCACACGAATCTCAAAACAGTAAACATCTATTCATCCTCACAAAAACTTTCGCAAGTATACTTATGCGCATATCAATACTAATAATAAATCTGTCAGGGTTGGTCATGGAGTATAAGTTACTTTGTTGTTAGAGATATCGTGTTTATAGGCTCTATGCATGATACTGAAACTAAATTGACGATTTTTAGATTTTTAGATTTTTAGATTTAGATGTATGTATGTATGTTTGTATATGTTCCTCCATAACGAATTAACTGATTTTCATGAAACTTGGTAGATAAACATTTAGACGCACCTACAGGACACAGGATATCTAGGCTACTTTTTTCTTTTTCAACGCGGACAATGTCGCGGGTGCCAGCTAGTATATAATATTAGTACAATACCTATAGGAAATTGATAATAAGGAAACTCTTTTAATGTGGTAGATACCTACTTAATTTATGATTTATTTGCAAAATATCTCAAAATTAAGCGAAATTCCACAAATTAAACAACTAAATTCCGAGGGATGTAACCATGTTCAGTCCCGTAAATACCGATACCGAAATATAATGTTACAGGATTTGATTCTCTAGTGACGCGTCACTCGATCAAGTTAGACGGCAGCTTGTTGTTTGGTGTCATTGTGTCGGTTCAGTTATTGTCGAGGCGTGCTGTGAGACGTTGTGGTAGATGTATCGCACTGGTGGGCGTGCTGTAGTGCCAGGCAGCCGGCACTCGCCAGCTACGGGGGGCGGTTCATTATGAATTAATGAGAATTGAAATGTTTCCGCAGATCAACACTCGCACGCTTGAATTGGTGCGACATCTCAATGTTAGCCTTAACTACCGGATGTCAAATAAGAATTTGTCCTTGACTTTTTAATAAGAGTAAACTTAATTCTTTTTCTAAAGACTGTTTGTATTACTTATAATCTATATCTGTATTTATATTATAAAAAAGTACACTTATAGTATATTCCTACGAAGAAATATACTATAAAGTGTTTTTATTTTGAACATAATATCCTTTCAGTGTCGTGAGATCGCTGAAGGATAAAATATGAAGTTACATACACACACACACACACACACACACACACACACATTGGCATAATACTGTCTAAATTGTAGATATTATTGTCTGTATTACTGTTAAAAAGTTAATATTTGTATAAAGAACTTTTGAAGTTAGGTATACGAAGTCTAAAATTATTCAAATAAAACAAACACTTACCGGTATGAGTCCTCTTGTGTATCTTAAGATTTTCGGATCTTGCGAAAACCTTCCCGCATCCAGGGAACGGACAGGGAAACGGCTTTTCACCAGTGTGCACCCGTATGTGGTTCACTAATTTGTATTTCGCTTTAAACGGCCTTCCGTTTCTCGAGCATCCTTGCCAGAAGCACGCGTGGGTCGTGCACTCTGGTCCACCGACGTGTTCGACCGTTAGATGCGTCACTATCTCGTGCATGCTCGAGAACAATTTGTTGCACATTTTCCTCGGCGGAGGTTGTTCCGGATCGAGCCACTGACATCGCATGTCGCGTCTGGGTGGCGCTCGCACATAACGTAGGAACGCGTGTGGTGGGTGCGTGTGAGAATGTGGGACCAGGGGCGGTGCTCCGCCTTGATAGTGCATGTCACCTCGCCAGTCCCAACTCTGTTCTAGAGGCTGTTGAGGGAATAGTTCGCTGCATCCGCTGTAGTCTCTCAGATAGCCGGTTTGGTAAGAGTGTAAAGGATAAGGTTGGTAGTGAGGAGGATGGTGTGGTGGAGGGTGGGGTGCCGCGGCACGGTGTTGCGGGACTCCACATCCCGGTTGAGGCGACATCTTGAGGCCATAAGACGCCAAGTGCGCATGATTCGTCTCCAGGAAAGCGTTCATGGCGGGGGTGGCCGATGCCGGCGCATAGCCCCATTCGCCCGCCACCATCCACGCGGCGGGTCACACCCGCTACTGATCTTGCGAATTCAAAAAAGGGCCGCGAATGTCCCCTTGGAGTCGCCACGTCTCGGTTTGATCCCTGTTATCAACAGAAATATATATTATTTTTTAAAATAAATATTAAAGAGTCTTATTAAAGGATAAGCTAATGAAGGGATAGGGATTAGAAAAAAATTCACTTTCGTTATTCAATTTCGTAATAATAT
This sequence comes from Synanthedon formicaeformis, assembly GCA_945859745.1. Taxonomy (NCBI): domain Eukaryota; kingdom Metazoa; phylum Arthropoda; class Insecta; order Lepidoptera; family Sesiidae; genus Synanthedon; species Synanthedon formicaeformis. Next base: position 5,151,751 of record OX243958.1, on the reverse strand, counting down.
TAGGTAATTAATATTAGATACCTTAATTAGCGTAGCGCTACTATTTCAGGCGAAACTTGTGTGGGTAAAGGTATAGGTAAGTTTAAACTGTTTACATTTTTTACATGTTTACATTGTTTAAAATAAAAATAGTTTGTAACAAAGTGTACCTAATTCCTTCATATTGAATCCAATGCAGTTTGCATACAAACAGTGCCAATGTTCTGTAACAGGTTAATATTAACCCGTTTGATAATAAAGTTAAATATATAACGTTAACCCAATGGTTATTCTAACATTCCGAGACAAATTCGAAAACGTTCCCAAAATAATATAAACTCCCGCGCGATGAACCGAACTTGAACATTTGTAATAAAAAAATGTGACGCAGGTACTTTTGGACATTAAATTAAACTGTGGGTAAATTTATAGGACATTTTTATACGCCTGAGACAAAAATTTCGATTGTGTTCGTGTATATTTAATTTTGGTTTGTTTGTTACGGCTGCGTGCCTCCAATCTCCTTTATTACCTACTCTCGGCTTTAGCATCGATAATATAGTTTATTAAAAATAGTTTTATGAATGATACAACCAGTTCCAATATGGACAGAGTGCAAGGGAACACTTTATTGCGACCATTCTTTATGTTTATTAGATGGTGTCAACCTGTGTCGTGCGCTTAAAATTGCAATAAAAGGTCTAGCTTTTGTTAAGTCGACGGAAACTTTAAATTATACTGAAGCTGATATGTTATCAAACATTTAAGTTTTGTTTCTTTTAAGACAAGACAAGGAACCTTAACCTAACTTTGACTGAACTAAAGTGCAATTTTTGTAGCTTCTCGGAGTTTTAAACCGAACAGATTTAAAATTGGAAGTTTTTTTTTAAATATTATGTAAAATAGGAATTAAGAAATAAAAGTAATAATTAAAACAGAACTTAAGTTAATTAATACACAAAAGGTTTTTTTGGGCAGTAATTTACTACATATACCTACTCTCAGAATTATTTTTTTTGTATAAATCTAATACCTGTTTCGAACTTTTTTAAATGCACTGTAGTTTCATCTTAGTATTAATTTGACTTAGAAGTCAAAGGTGACGAAAATATCGCTTTTCTGGTACTTAAGTCATCGCCTTAATTTTATGTAAAGGTCGGCAGGTAAGCTGACGGTCCAGTCGCTGCAAAACCATGGGGATTGCATTTGCGATACCGACTTTAACAGTAGGAAGGATAAGGAATAAGGATGGGACAGGTGAACGGAATCTGATGGCATCCTTACTCGCTCACCGAACCACAATAGCACGTTGTTATTTCACGGTGGTCTTCTATAATGGGATAGTTACTGCCAGTTGGGCTGCCTAATTTATGACTGCGGTACGCAATGTGCCCTGCCACTGCATTATTATTGTTATTATTACCGCCATCATTACCGCTCATAAAATTGTTTGTAACAAAAACTAGTTATATCTATTATTTTGGTTTTTGTAGTCAAAAAATATTTAAAAAAATTAAATAATGAGAAAACTAAGCTTTCTAAGCTTATCAGCGTAATCAATGACATTGGGATTTTTATTCAAAAAACCCTGCAAGCACATAATATATAGTTTATGTGTCTACATTTCTTATATCAATTTAATCAAGTTGAGTTTACTGGTTTAGCACTGACCAATTATCTAAACCACTATAATTTTTTTATTTATTTATAACTAGTGACCCGCTCCTGGCTTCGCCTGGGGTGCAATTTTCACATATACAACTTCCCCCGTTATTCTTCTTTACTTAAGTGAATACAGAAATTAAAATCGTTTGAGCGGTTTAAAAGTAATAAATGCACGGCGATTGATTTTTATCTATAAGAATATTTTTATATGAATATGTCAGGCAGATATTTTGTTTACTGAGTATTATTTTAGAAGTTCCCTAACAGAGCATCCACACATAATTTCTCAATTGAATCCCGATGGGTAGGTAACAGTCAATCACGATTTTTTGTGGGCGTAGTTAATCGTGTTTCGTCCAAATAATATTGTTTATGTATTGTTCGAAACAGTCTTCCGAGGACGTAGTATATGAACCGCTTTACCTGGGCCCGTTAAACAATGTTAGGCCTTTCAGATTCCCATCTAATCTTTACATTATCTATGCGGCACCCCGCTGCGGACCGCTTCATCACAAAGCAACGGGTTGACAGATCTTCACAGACAGACATCGAGTAATACGATTACTAAAATTTTTGACATTCGCCATCATTCAAACTAAATCGCAAACAAATTGCAACTCTGCGCACTTGAAAATAGAGACTATTTGTTTTTGCTCGAACGTTTGTATTCTTGTAGGTATACTTCTCGTCCATCTGTTCAACTTTTCGCAGTTTTAAAGAATTAGTCATAATCTTATTAGTGAACTATTGTATTCCTTAAAGTTGCTTAATGTGTAAAAGATTTACTGCGATGGAAAATAAATCCAGATAAGTGGATGGTTAAAAAGATATTATCTTTTGATTTAAACTTAAAAATGTCATTTAAAGCAGCAAATAAAATTCACCCACCCCACTGCTCTAGTTATAATGTATTTTTTATACAGCAAAGAATAAATTTGTGTACATGCTTAGATGCTAGATGCTTAGTTAAATTAATTAAGTTGAGATTCAGAATAAAATAAATAAATAATAAATTTAACTTTTTGCTTATGGCTAGCATCTAGCAATGTAAATGTATACCTACTTATGATTGAGCCAACTCACCTAGAAGATGTCTATTCACTCAAATGTGCCTTATAACTTAATTTTTAAATATCAAAAAAATATATAGTATAGTATACATTCACGATCACACTAGAGAAAAATAAGAAACTACAAATGTCATCGTACAATTCTAACTGATATTATAAATGTTTGTTTGTTTGTAACCGATCAACATGAAATTTTAAATACACGTTGTCTGGAGTTACAGAAAAGGGTACCTATTCAGAAAAAAGTACTATTCCCGAGGGATGCCGTCGAAGTTACGGGAAAAAGCTACAAGTTAGTTAAAAATAATCCACATTGTTTTTATTAAATGTATGTCAGTTTGAATTGGCATTTAGATATTTTTTGTCGAAATTTTAGCAAAGTTATTCTAATTTTAAGAACAACTAACCAATTCGACTATGATCAGCGGAGAAGTAGGTTAGATTAGATACTTACTTACTATCTAGTTTTATTTTTGATATAGGTACATTACATACCTACCATATGTTTGAAGTAGGTATACCTACATACCTTAAGTACCTTAGTAAATATATAAATATCTAACCTATATTATATAATACCTATATTTCTATATATACCTAACATTATAGAGCTGCATATGAAAATAAACATAAAAATATGTACTTACACATATAAGGCAAAATTTTGTACATACCTACCACCTATAGGCACAAAATTATTAGATACCTGGATATTATAAAAATGAAAATGAACCAATTCGTTAAGTCTAAATTATGTAGGTATAAACAACCCTCAAAATTCTAGAATGGCTTCTTAATCCTTAATCTGTAATCATTTTATATGATACTTATCAAGTAATGTAGGTAAATGATGTAATTATTTAAAAAAATATTTTAACTTTGATCAGATGTTATTGTTTTAATTTCTATGATTTTTCAAATTTTATTACCTATATTCTCTTTATATTAGACTCCTTTATCAAACTATACATAGTCAAAATATACATACTTTTTCATGAATAAAACTTCAGCTTGAGACTTAAATAAAATTATTTTAATGTATATTTTAGAACACTATGTAAATAAGTTAAGTAGGTAATAGGTATTATTTCATTAATAAAGTAGGTATAAAAAATAATAAAGAATAAATAAAGAAAATAAATAAAATAATAATAAAGATAAAAATAAAATTAATAAAGAAGTAAATGTGTTAAGAAAATTAAGTTGGTTGTATTAATATTATTATGATTGTATTGATTTACCAAAAATATGCCAACACAATCATTTTGCCGTCGCTGTTGTGTCGCAATACCTACATAAAATCCCATTTTGATTTTTTTCAATTATCTTCCAAAGATAATTCTATATATTCCTTCTATAATTTTTTTTTGTCTATTAGATACATACGCCTTTTGTATAAAATATTGAAAATTAAAATACCTAAGATTTATTATTTCTATTTTATAGACTTTAAAACATTATTTTAAAGTCTAGATAAGTAAACAGACATATAACAGCTTGCCGTCGCTAGGTACCTATTGGCGCCAAGAATTACAATTATGTATGTACGAGTGGCTTAAACTAAATATTTAATTATACATGAAATGATGTTGACAATTATTTTTATTTTATTTCAATTAATAATAAAGTATAATTTTTAATAACACCTTTAATTAGCTTTAGCTGTTTATCTTTTTTGCAAATACCTACTTAGGCATTTTACCTAATTATATGTAGATTATTTATTAAAGTAATGAATTAGATTTTTAACTACCTACTAAGTATACGACATTTGTAAAATATGTCACCAAGATACACATTTAATTAAGTAGAAAAAAAACAGTTTAGTCTTTAGTTAATAAAAAAAATATATAATAAAAAATATGTAGGTTATACTTCTTCTATATACTTCTTCTAAATAAAAATTATTTTAGTATAAGGAATTATTAGTTATTATTTAGTTAATTATACTTATCAATTACCTACTTAGCTTTATCTATCTAAAGAGTAGGAATATATATTAGGTATTAATAAACTATAAATTATAATATAAGGTACATAGGTAATAATATGCAGATACTTATTAACTACCTATGAATTTACTTAATTTTATTTATGAGAAAAATGAAAGCTGCTTACTTGCGTTGTAAGGATAATCCAGTCTTGCTGTCTTAAATCACAGTTATCCTATTATATCTAATTAACGCACTTCAAGCAACAAAATATATCGAATCACTTCACAGGTTAAGACAAAAATATAAATTCAGTATCCTCTTAAAACAAGCGTATTGATCACAGATATTGACGCGCCGTTATAAATTTCTCGTTGGCGTTTCGCGGACGATTTCCGTGAAACAATCGGCTCTCGCGAATGGCATGAGTTTCTTTAACAAATTGTCATGAAACCGTTTTTTCCCGTAAGCATGAAAAGGTTCGCGACGTGTGTCCACCGATTCCGCCGAGACTCTCAGCATGACTGCGGGCTCCCGCGTCGCCGCCCCTCGACACAGCCGACATACTGTTCCAAGGAAATATTTCTACGAGCCCGGCCCGAAGGCGCTAACGCAGCCCTAAAAGAAGGGCGGGACATTGTAAACTTTTTCATCCAATAACACCGAACGCGTGACAGACGCAGACACAATACGACCGTCTCTTTCTAACGTATTGAACAGACGCGAGTTGGATAGAGATGCGAGACACTGTTGAGCTCATAAAGATGGTGTTAAGAAGGAAAATTTCTTTGTATTGGTGTCGTAATGCGTTCGCTTTATCAGATTTACGTTGAAAGCTCACCGTTAGCTTTGGAGGGCGCCATGTCGAGCTTTTCTTTCTCGTGCGCAAGAAGGAGATCGTGCGAGCGAGATCGCGTATCCGAGGAAATGTTCCGGCTAATGAATTTTCCTGTGGGAAGGAAAACACATGTCGACGGTTTTAATTTAATACGTGTCATGCTGCGTGCCCATGTTATGCCATGAGGTGGTCGTCTCAGCTTTTCCATAGCTCTTACTCATAATATTTATACTTAAATACATTTTTATTTATTTAGCTATAATTATTTATTTTTAATATTACTAGTTATAAATGTCATTTAGGAACCAGATAGTTACATATTATTATGTAGTTACCTATATCTACCTAACATAAATAACAGAAACATTCCTAAATTAATGTTTCACCACAAAAATATACTTATACCTACTGTCTAGGTAATAGCATTATTATTGTGCTAACCTATGAATATAATAGCATTATTATACTTATTGAAAAATACTTTTTTTTATTTACCAACCAACTCGTCTATCAGCTATCCAAAATAGTTAATAATTAATTTAGGTACAGACCTAAAGTAGATAACTATTATTGGCAATACAATGGCAATACAATATTGCTTTTTTCTATTATTAGTATTATATAATATTTTGTTGCTTATCTTCTTGGTGACTTAGGTACTTACCCGCTACATATATACCTACTATTTGGTCTCTATAATGTGGTTAAATATTTCATAACTACAGAATAAAAATGTATAAAAAGTTATTAAGTAAATAGCAGTTAGGTAGGTACTATTAATTTGTTGAATTGAATAGTTAGACTGTATTCGAAACTTCTGTTTAAAATTAAAAGTATTTTTAAAACATTTTGAATGTGAACATTTCATTTCGAGTGAAATGAAATAATAAATACTTAGGGCCTCTTTCACAAACTACAATTAAAGTGTTGATTAGTTACTTTGAGAAATCATTTTCTGTTATATTGAATTATGCACTCGGTTTACTGCATCATTCAATAGCCGATTTTTTATTATTATTTTCTATTTAATGTTTGGGGCGTTTACCGTACAAACAGAGGTCCATTATCCCCGGTTACCGGTGACTTTAAATGACAGTTTGGCCTACTTGACGTTTGTGAAACAGGCGCTTAGGCTAGATGACCTTTAATTTGTACAGGAAATATGCTATTTAAACTAATATATTTAAGACTTTTTTACCTTTCTTAATTAAGTTAAAACAATTCGTTTTCATTTCCCCTTTTGCGATTCATAAGCGCATTCATTCGAGCTTTAGTACTACCTTTATTATTGTCATTGCTATAATTAAAATTCTGAACGTGTCTTATCTGAGTATGGCGTACCAAAAATAATTGACATAATTAATTTGATGTTCCGAGCATTCTTTGTAATTATTTGGTAAAAAGTGGCATTCCACGTGTGTCTTGGCGTGGCGACGGCACGCCCCTTAGTAGCGGACGTCACGATTGGCTAACGGCTAGCCCCGGAGTGGGGGAGATTCGAAGCACTCTTGCGCAAACGCTTTTACCATTTTTATATTTATTTTCGTACGCCCGCACGAACAGGCTCGTGATTAATTTAATATATTTTTACCGGTCAAAGTTTCTCACGCAATATGTTTTTGCTATCCTCACTCGCGACTTGCGAGGGCATAATGGCTTTTCGGATTGCACTCAAACATATTTTCTTTTTATTTTGTGGGTAGATATTCGTTTTGTTTTTCGAATGATTTATTAAATGCGGGTATTCTTTTGTTGTTAGTTGCGAGCTAGATATATTTTTAATAAATAAAAATGTATCGTTTAAACCGCCAAACTCAAGAATCGCTGTTTCAATTTATGAATAAAAAATATATTCATAAAAAAATATAATTCTATGTAGGTACTCACACTGGATGTGACTGAATTTGTCACGACTGTGTACAGTCGGAGTAAGAAAAGGTTCGTCACCATAAAGTTGACATTAATTTGCTTGCACCAGGGCAATTATCAGTCATACCAAACCCAAACCTTATTTCAAATGTTTGTCGGTTGATTGCTTAGTTATTTAGTTATAAAAGGTACTAAGAGTCTACGTTATAAAAGGTACTAACAACTAGCTGGCTCCCGCGACGTCGTCGGTGTTGAATAAGAAAAAAGTAGCCTATTCTGTGTCCTGTTCTAAATGTTTATCTACCTACCAAGTTTCATGAAAATCAGTTAATTCGTTTAAGAGTTATGGAGGAACATACATAGGGTAAAGCGGGGCTAGTTGAGCAATTTTTCACTTGAGCGGATATAACTCCTCAATGATAAGTCTCAATAAGTTGTTAGCGATCTGATGGATTACTAATTTATCCCTTAGCAAAAGTATCCATGTAATTTAATGTTAATAAGTCAGATTTAAGAGCTACAACTATTTATGTTCAGAAGGTCAAACATGCTCAACGTACCCCATAGGAGAGGTAAGTTGAGCATGGGTACGAGGCAAGTTGAGCACTAAGAATGTCTAGCCAAACCTTGGGTTCAATTTTAACTAGAGATTAAATAAAATATCTGTTAGACAATCAGCTCTTTATTTATAGTCTTTTAGTGACAGAACAACAAAACTTAAAGTAATTTTCTTTGAATAATTAACCGAAACTAGAATCAACAAAACATCAACGAATCTTAATATTACTTCAGAATTAGATTCAGTCTTTCTGTTTAAAATCAGAACCATTCTTTTCCGGCCATCTTATTTGCAGTCCAGCTGGGTGGTATTTCAATACCAAATTTAGCACCACACTCGTAGGCAAGGCGACGGACGTCTTTTGGAGAATATCCATAGAAGATTGATGCCATTTGTAGCAAGTATTTTTTCAAAGAATCCTCCTGTGTAGGAGAAAATACTTGCCTCGGTGTTTCATAGCCCATGGATGCATCACCACCTTCATTTATTTCTTCAAAAACCTTATTAAAGTCATCTCTTTGATACCGAATTCTTTGGCGACGGAATTCACACTTTTTCCCTCGTCGTTGACAGCCTTTGCAGCATTATTTAAGTCTTCAGTAGTGTAAAAACATCTTGTTGTCTTCCTCTTGTAAGTCCACATCCTAAAAAAAATTCATTACTTTAGTTGTTTGAGTCGTGGGGCAAGTTGAGCAACTATAGCTCAACTAACCCCAACCCGAAATTTTATAACAAAAGTGAGGTTACAAAAAAACCGTAAGAATTATACCCAGAACCTCTTTACATATCAAAAGTACAATAATTTTATGGAAGATTAACACTAACCTGATTGAAAACAGATAACATTTGACTAATACAGATGAAAACTTGCGATTAACGATTTTTTTACTATTTGGTCACAAAATAAAAAAAACGCCCTGGTGCTTCACTCGCTTGTCGAGCTGCAACTAGCGATCGCGCGATTATTACATCTCCCGCGACCCCTTCTTTCCGCCATATCATGCCTATGCGTACGGTGAATAGTTTGCGAGATATTTCGATTGCCCAACTTGCCCATATGCTCAACTAGCCCCGCTTTACCCTACATACACTTACAGATTTATTATTAGTATTGATTAATTTGAAAATTGTCGAACGTTTTCGTACACAATGATGTGTTAAATAAGACAGGATACCTACGCCCTAAGCAATGTAATTGTGAACATTTTTTGTTCAAAAACAAAAATAACAAAATTGGCAATAAAAACAAACAAATTTTTAGTAGATGTGCAAATTGGAGGACTATTTTTTGTCACTAGTGGTATGGTAAGGGCGCATTCTGTCTTATATTTACACATCACTGATATTCGTACGCCGACTGTACAAAGAGAGTCCTACCTATATTGTTATGGTTATATAATACCAACAGTAAAATAAATAATGTAATTATTTATATGAATGTTTGTAGGGAGTGATGGTAGCCTACAAATTACGTGTACAATACCTCTGCGGGACATCAGCCTTATTAATCGAGGCCCAACAGATGGTCGCCAGCCCTTCAGTTCGGTCCGTCGCTGCAGCCCTATAAACAATTGTATTCAAAATTGTTTTAATTTTGCTAAAAACTGAACCGATTATTACCGTTACCCAATAAAAAAAGACCATTAATTAAAAACTGTGACGAAAGTTGTCAAAATTGTATATTGGTAAAAAGAAAAATCTTCAAATATTTAGAATGTTGGTAGAAGAAAATTAAGTAACATATTTATGATCTGCAATAATTTCCGAGGCAATGTTTACCTACATGGGGCCGTTTTCTTGGAAATTTTGGCCAATATTTTAGATTTCAATGTTTAATTTATGTTTTAGGTAGTAAATAAAAACTCCAGTGATAACTACATATATTTTATGTTTTACTAAATATACTTACTTATTTACTTAATTATGTTTAAGTAAGTATTATTATTTATTTTTGTGGTAGTAGATAATATCTAAGTTTACCTTAAACTTTATGCGATATTTATAGCTTATTTATACTTTATTTTAAGATATTTTTGGTGTTTTCTAGATATTTTTAAATTGTTGGTTGATTGACTCTGTGAGAGATGAAGAAATCCGTCTTTACCTACTATATCACATCACAAGAGTAGGTGCGTAGCGGATATCGGTAAACTCTATGATTCACTATTTATAAAAATGACGAATGGCCGTGAGTTTCTAAAATTGTTCTAAGCGGAAAATTGTGACCACCGAACCAAATAGAAATCACGCTCCGCGGTTCGCGTTTCACGAGTTGAAACTACTTATCAAACGATTCATTTCAACTAATTCAAAATAAAAACAGTTTCTACAATAATGTCTAAATTATTACGATATTTTCATGAGAATTCAATATTTTATGCTAAAAATTATAGAAAGTTGGTGATACTTATGAAAGTAAAATTGAACGTAGGTACCCATCTATCTGAAGAGTTTGTTTGGTTGTACGCGCTAATCTCAGGAATTACTGGTTCGAATTGAAAAATTCTTTTTGTGTTGGATAGTACATTTATCGAGGAAGGCTATTTGCTATAGGGAACGCGGACGAAGTCGCGGGCACCAGCTAGTATAATATCTTTATTGAAAAAATTGTAATATAAAAATACCTAAGCTAGACTTTACAACAGTTCTGTTACTGAAGCCCGCCGTGAAAGAAGATATTAGATTGGCAGACAAGCTGACGGTAGGCACTTGGTGGTGGTGGCTACCGTCTACTATAACACAACAAACGCAACAGGTGCTGCAAGTGCACTGCCGACTACAGTAGGATTAAAGATTAAGGATAGGGAAGTGGCTGGCATCCTTACTCACTCATCAAAACACAAAGATAGGGGACGCTGAAAGGTTATGCCGGACTCCTACCGCCTAACCCAACGACTTCCTGTAGGTGGGCGAGGTCGCAGGGACGTTATGACACGACATCGGTGCTCCGCCTAAACGCGGTATGCCTTGCCACTACTAGAATATACTTAAGTTAATAATTTTAAGCACTCTGAATGCTGATGAAAACCTTATGGACGAAATACACGATCAATCATTTGACGTGGCTCCAAACGACTTAAATCAAATGGAGCGACGCCAAACATTGTGCCCACACACGGTCAGTCTAATTTTCTGTCATTTATGCGTTTGACCGTGTCGAGTGACGTTGACTTGAGCTCTGATTCGGAAGCGCGGTAAGATGCCACGGCGTAGTGTTTCTACCGAGGAGGATAGAAATGTATTCCATCCTCCTTGGTTAGCGCCATGAAGTGACGTGACGCAACGGCGCGATTTGAAATCCAGTGCTTGACATCAAGCCATCAGTTTTTACCATTCACGATCAAATTTTGGCTTCACTTCAGTTCATTTGACGCGATGGACTGATCGTGTGTTTCGTCCATTAAATTAGTTATATTTCTTAAAAACTTTCCAGTAAAGTCAGTGCGGAAACAGTGTTACTTAATTCTTAACAAATAAAAATATTGATATGTCCTGAGACTTTAATGAATGCTCAACCCTTCCTATTTGGGAGCAAGGTGTAATTAATTCGATTCCGTCGATCGGATGACTTTTGAATATCGATTCCTATGAGTCCGCCGCCGACACAATCCGATGTGAATCGACTTTTTGCCGCAACGGTATCAACTGAAATTAGATTCAGATTCGTAACGTTCTCGTTTCTCTCTCTCTGCCTACCTGTTGCCTTGCGTGACACGACAGCATAAAAAACGTTTTGTACCAATTATACAAAAGGATCTATTTTTTATTTGGACTTTATTTATGTCTTACGTTCAAAGGAACTCTACCCACTTCTTTTGAGGAGCGAATTGGATTAAATATTCATTCTGTTTTCATCATCAACTGCAATTGGTAACACAGGAAAAAATGTTTTATGATTTTATTTTCCTAGGGCATTCATCAGCGTTACAAAATATTTATTGCTAATCCACAGGTTGTGGATAAGTAGGTAAGAAACATTTTCTAACGCGAAATCGAAAAGACTCAGACGCAAACCGATTAGGATTTGAACCAGTGTCTGCCACTTCAGCAGCAGAGCATTCTTTAAAGCACCGGACTATCTCTGTTACTTACAATATCCACATATACTTTATATATGTAAAATTAAGTTTGAAAATATGTATCTTATAAACCAATACAAAACATGTAATGTAGGCGAAAGAATCATGAAATAAAATATATGTTCTCATCATTAATACCTACTAATATGTCTTCGCAAATGTGTCAAAATATTATTATTAATTAACACACCACACGAGCAATAATAAATTGTCCGAAAAACAGACACTAAATTAGACAATTTTTTTTTAATTTTTCATTTGTTAATAAAATTATTAAATAGTAAGCTGGTGCCCGCGACTTCGTCCGCGTTGAAAAAGAAAAAAAGTAGCTTATCCTGTGTCATGTACGTCTAAATGTTTATCTACCAAGTTTCATGAAAATCAGTTAATTCGTTTAAGAATTATGGAGGAGCATACATACATATATAAATACATACAGAAAAAAATTCTAAAAACGTCAATTTAGTTTCAGTGTCATGTATAGAGCCTATAAACACGATATCTGAAAACAAAGTAACTTACTTCTCCAACTCTTACAGATTTATTATTATAGTATAGTATTGATAACCCATGTTACTCGCTGATAATGTAGCTTTATATTAGGTGAAGGAATTTTCAAAATAGCTTCAGTATTTTTTGAGTTTATTCATTACACATAAAAAAATACAAATTTTCTCTCTTATAATAATATTATTCTAAATTTATATACTTACTATTAATAGGAAATCAACTTTCTTATAAGTCTTACTTTCAATAATATTACCTACTACTCATGCATTATAAAAAAGGACATGTTACTTACTCATACTAATTATCACAAGGTGATTTGCGAGCGAACTGTACCTACTGAAATTAAGCCACTCGTAAGTCCGGCCAATATTCGCATCACGCAGGCACCCGCAGTGATACCACGAAAGCGTACTGAAGAAGCTAAACGGCTGCGCACATACCTACGTATACGTATGCATTATAAGCGATAATAATTTAATATGCCATTTGCTCGGAACCAAATTGAGCAATTTATACACGTCGCTCGGCGCCCGCGCATCACCCGCTTTCTGCCGTGCGTGATCTTTAATCAGCTCCCATTATTCCAATACCGAATGGTGCACAAAGAAATTAAACTTATTAATAAATACAACTCATTAAAATCTTATTTTGATATTCGCTCAGATAAAATAAGAACCAAAGATACAGCCCTGTGAACAGAAGAGTGGAGCCAGTAAAACTACGCCGTCGCCGTGTACATTTACGGTTACACGCACACGTATGCAATCAATCATTGTTCGCCTCGCATTATTAAAATATTTACTAGTGAAAATGCCGAATTGTGTGGAGAAAGTGTGTAGGTAAAACCAGTTTTGAATAATAAAAACCAGGATGAAATCACATTTCACACACAAGTTGGTACTCTTGGGAAGCAATATTTTCAATAAAATATGAAATTTTTATTAATAAAATATGAATTTTTGTATGTGGTCGACAAAGTTTGAATAGGTATACAGTAAACGTCCTGTGCACACATTTTAATAAAATCTGCTTCTCTATGTTGTCCGCATCTATACCTATGTCTACATCTCATATTTGGTCTGGGGATACACGTAGTAGGTATCTTTTCAGATGCGCGTATTCCCAAAGCTTGAATAACGGATTTTTGTATACGCTTTTCTTATCGCCATGGTTATTATCTTGTGATACCTATAGAAATTAAAGACAAAGGCTATCTCTAAAGCCCTAAGAGAGGATTAAATTGACGTTAATTCGCACAACACGGTGGCGTAGTGGAATGGTGTCTAGATTTTCTTGTTGGTACGAAAATCACGAGATTTTCGTGACTTAGTTGTATTCCTAAGTTGGTTGTGTATGGACCTTTTAACCTGCCTGCTACCTTTTCTCTCAAAAAATAGTTTAACATCTGTTTATGATTTAAATCTTAAACATGTCCTTACAAATTACTATGTTGTTTAATTATTATCGTCCCGGTAATGACTTTTTATACAACATCGCTCTATTATTTAGATATTTTAATCAAGACGATCGATTGGAGTGTGTCGATATAAAAGAAGGTAATTAATAATAAGAGATGGAGATCGGAGAGGCGATGTTGCCACATGCCGCAGCAAAAACCAAATGAAAACGGGCCGATTCGAAACGCATTCGGAATAATAAAGCGATGACGATTGTACAACCAGGCCCTTTTTGCTCACAACCCTTGTTTTTATTGTCTGTTTACACGACAACACATTGGTAGATACTGTGTAGCGGAATCCATAAAAACACATTGCATTATTCTGCTAACTTAAAAACTTCTACCACAATATTAAACTACATATTCCACCAAAAGTATATAGATATTACTAGCTGGCGCCCGCGACTTCGTCCGCGTTGAAAAAGAAAATAGCAGCCTATCTTGTGTCCTGTACGTCTGTAGTTTCATGAAAATCAGTTAATTCGTTTAAAAGTTATGGAGGAACATACAAAACCTACACTTACAGATTTATTATTAGTATTGATTATAAAATAAAACCTATGTTACTCGCTAATAATATAGCGAAACAGTGAAAGAATTTTTCAAATCGGTCCAGTAGTTTTGAAGCCTATTCAAATCCAAACAAACAAACAAATCTTTCCTGTTTATAATATTAATATAGATAGATAGATAATTTCTTAAAGTCAAAGACAAACAATAGAATATATACTTCTTATATATATCTACTTAAAGAAACATTCAGAAGTATTTAATTAGCTCAATCGCTAAAACCCCTTTTCTAATACTTAGGAAGAACTTTACTATGGTGGCCATACTATACATAAAATATCAAAACAGATAGGTATTTCTTTAAGAACTTCTTATTTTAAAGACTATGGTATTAATAAGCAGTGATGATTAAAAGACAATTTTATTTGGGATTTAGATCAGTATTTTGTTTTACTTCATTTCTTTCGTACATAAGAAATAATGATAAGACGTAACTTTTGATTCTAAAAGTTACGAGTTATTGATTACTAAGATTTGATTTTGTTTCTATAATAATTAGTTAATTTTATTGACCGTGTATAGTATAATTATAGCATGTTATCTATAATAGTTAGATGAATTATAGATATAATATTCGTGTATGTTTTATTTTAGTTTATTTTACATTATACTTATCTATGAGTTAAGTTACATAGGTAGAAGTTGCTGTAGTTAGGTCTACTTACATTTATTTTTTGAACAATCCGCTATTTGACTAATTTTAGAAAATCGTTTTAAATTATTCTTTATTACATAATAAGCACACTACATTGATATTTCCGGGAGATCTACTGTATTATTAATAAAAATCAATGGTAAAGTTTAAATTTTAAATAAACGCGGTTTCGCTGGTCTTTCATACGTGTGACGTCACACGCTAGTAAACAAACAGAACTGAATGATGACACAGAGAACTAATATTAAGTGAATAAACACTATTTATTACTCTATGTCTGATATGTTTACTAGCGTATGACGTCATCAGAGTTGCAACCAGTCACAGGGCGTTTCGGCGCCAAGATAAAATTTCAAAAATTACGATTTGTTTTTCATATAATTTGCAAAAAATATTTAATTTAATTTAATTTAGCTTCAAATAAAGTAACATATATTTTTTTACGCAATTTTTTGATAGGATAAGCAAAATTTGTAGTATATTTTAAACCTTGTATAGCCAATTACGGAAGCTGTAATACCTTATGGGTTTGAAAATTGATGATTTATAGATATGTAGATACCTATATAATAAACCTTTTTCTTACTTTACCTACATACCGTTTTGACTATATTCCATAGTCATTTGCTTTTTTTATTAGGCCAAAATGCTGAAAAACCTATATTAAATAATAGCTATAACCCCTAAAATTTCCATATTTAAATTTATAATAATCAAATAAGTACCTAACTCAGTAACTAAACGTCACATAATAGGTAAAGTTGAGATTCACATGGAGCTTATAACGGTCAGTTACTTACATATTAGTACAAAAAAATGTTGATAGGTACTTAAGTGAATGTAGTCCGAGGTAAAAGTAAATGGTGAGGTGTTTCAGCATGTGTACTACAACAATTGGTGTTGATAGTCGGTTCGTTTAGCCTTTGAAGGAACGGTTCGCGGTGACTGGCGCGAGTAACAAAAGCGGGTAATTCAACTAGTGAGAGAGTACCGCGACCGCGGCCAATCGCGCCCGACGCGGCCGCCCACAAAAACCGATCAAAAACACCGCTCCAGCCACGAATCGAACGCGACAAATTGCTTTCTTTTCTGAAAATAGATCAATCGTCCAAAAACGAAATGCGATTGCGACTCACGGTAAAGTGGACCATGACGAATGAAACGTTTTTCAACGCCTAACTGAATAGTTTCACTGAACGAGAATTGAAAAGCTCGTTGATTTGGAGAGCTGTCGGAAAATCACACAACTTCTTTTTTTTATGTCATGCTTATGATCACACACAGATAGGTAGTACATCTCATTAGATATGTTTATTTTATTTTATGAAATAATATGAAACACTACAGTTGCACGCGACTTCGCGTAACTTTATAAAATACTAGCCGGTGCCCGCGACTTCGCCCGCGTAACTTTGTAAATTATATAAAACCTTCCTCGAGAACCACTCTATCCATTGGTGAAAACAACATGAAAATCGGTGCAGTTTGAGTTTATCGCGAACAGACAGACAGACGCGGCGGAGGACTTTATTTTATAATATGTAGTGATATGTAGTGATAGCCTATGTTACTCACTGATAACGTAGCTTTCTATAAGTAAAAGAATTTTTAAAATCGGTCCAGTAGTTTTTGAGTTTATTCATTACAAACATACAAATCTCTATTTATAATATTAGTAATAGAAAAGGAAATGGGATTCAAGGGCTGTAAATAATTATCCTACGATCATTTGAAATTTGGAAGCCAATAGATCCAAAATAATACTCTAGGATCCCGTGGGAGCCAAAAGGCAAAATAATTATCCTACGATTCCATGGAGTCCTCGTCATGAGAGCCAAGTGGAGGTTCATTAGATGGGGTGTCGTCTAAATAGTAGATAATTATAATTAATAGGATAAACAAATGATATTTAAAGACCCGGATAAACGATACATAATAAACGATACGATACATACCTGTTAACCGAACGGTCGCGGGTTCGAATCCCGCTAGGGGCAAATGTTTTATGTGAACATTTTACCTTTGTACCTGAGTCATGGATGTTTTATTTACAAAAATTATTACAAAAAAAAAAGGAATCTATGTATTATATCAACTGTCTGGTATCCATAATACAAGCATTACTTGCTTACTTTGGAACTAGATGGTGCTGTGTGGAATGTGTGAAGATATTTATTATTATTTATTATTATTATTATAATTGAAAACAGGATAGGACAACCCAAGTTGCAAGGTAAAAATCCCGAGTGCACTGGCCACTCTTTACTAAGTAAGAAACCATGGGGCCCACTCAGCTATTTGTTATAGGAACTAGGGATCGACCAATGGTTCCTATAGTTCCTATAACAAATTCCTATAAGCAAAAGAGTAGATATACTTACATATTACGTACGTATCAAAGGTGTGTATGCAGTGTATGAGTGTATGAAATATGTTAACTGTTAACGGTTAGTACGACCCAAGTTAATACATCGAATTTGTATCGTAGGTAAATAAATAACAGTAATACAAAATATAATTAAGAGGGTCGTGTAAACCGATAATGTTTCTTAAAATCCAGACTATCAATAGAGTTTGATTGGCTACATCAAGATAATGATCCCCACAGTTAAGACTCCCTTGCAAACATTTGCAATGACGTAGGTAAGTAGCATTGATTCATCTGATAACATTCACGCTGATTATCCTTCTTGTGTTCAACACAAAAATCTAACAATTTTGTTCAATTATATACAATTTTCATTATCGCAACTAATCTATCTGATATTGATAAAATTGTTTGTCCTGACTGACTATATCAACGAATAGCAAAAATTACTAAATAAGTTTACCTAGAAAGCTGAAATTTGGAACAGGTTAACTTTATAAAGTAAAGTAAGAAATAATTTTTGAAAATTTCAAATCCGTGCGAAGCCGGGAGACAATATACCTAACTTCCTAATTAAGGACAATTTTTGCTTATTTCTTTATCTAATTCAAATAAGTAGGTTCAAGTACAATCCCCCATATAATTGTCTATAGTAGGTATAATACAGCAGTTCATAAGATTTCATAAGAATTGAAAATTTTATCCATTCACGTCCGCCTACGAAATTGTGAACTTAAGTCAGTTTAAACCAAATCGTTAAGTAAAAGTCAAGTTAGGTTAGGCTTGAACGTGTATATACGACTAGCATTTAGTTCTTTTATAAATTAAATTAAGTACGTTACCAGATCAGAAAACATTCTGGGCGGTAAGTCTTAAGTAAGACCCCGATGTCTTAAGTAAACTTATCCACGAAGATTTCCCAACGTTAAAAAAGGTCAGAAAACATTATCAGTTTAAAGTAGGTATCAGTTTAAACATGTATTTTGGGTAGCAATGCTTGTCAAATTTCAAAACATTTATAAAGTAATCTTTCTTAAGTATACCTACTTAGGTATCTGTAGAGAGTTGCGGAAGAGTGTTCGTCCGACCTCGCAACTTCGCCTTATAGCGGACGCGGAGGACGCCAAAGGGTTTAGTCAGTAAGTCTACCCCAATACCATCTCGGGGCAGGAGTCCGAAATAACCCACCGGTCTGTCCCCAGGTCGATGGGTATCCGTGATGGATCCCTCTTGTAAAAAAAAAAGATCTGTATATAAATAGATTATAATAAATGCCTATAAAATTAAAAAGATGGGAAAAAATTCTTTATTCATTCCTTTTTTGAAATATCATCACAAAATGGTAGTGGAGATAATGAGCTTAACGAATCTTTGTTGAAATTTATTAAGAAAAATGTATTGTTGATAAGCGTAGAAGCGTTAATAGGGTAGCTGCGCCCCGCCTGCACACGCCCTCCTACGACCGCCTACATACTCGTAGGTACTATTTTCTCAAAAATAAACTTTTTAAATTAAATTTTGAATACATGCAGCAAAATCAGTAAAAAAAAAACATAACTAGAAATCTTACTATGCAAGAACTGTTCAATAAGTAATCATAATACTTGGAGAAATATGTTCTGTGATGGTTGGTAATACCACATACCATCATTGAGTTCGGTGCAGTTTTTAGACGTAGGCAGCAAGACTGGTCTGGATTTGAAACGTAGGTAGTGATTGCTGCAGTAACCATGCACCCCTTTACAGAAGACCACCGTGAAATAACAGCATATGTGCCGTTGTGTATCGGTGAGTAAGGAATACGAGAGCCCATTACCCCATCCCTTCCTCGTCCCTTATCCTTCTATGGTCGGCAGCGCACTTGCAGCACTTATGGTTGCTTTTGTTATAGGCGACGGTAGCCACCTACCATCAAGTGGACCGTCAGCCTGTCTGTCCACTTTATCATAAAAGAGTAGTACCTACATTATGTTTTCATTTATACTAGTCTAAGTACATATACCTTGTTACGTATTATGTTAGCTATTGGTATTTCGATAGAGTTAAGTAAATGTAGTGTTTGAACCCTTGTGCGCAATGTAATAATATAGCTTTCTTAGTGTTGTTGTAGAAAGGCACTTATGGGTGAGGCGCGTTTTCTTCGGGGTTATGGGCGCCCCCGCAGAGCCCTGCGGGGATCCAGCCGCCCCCACTTAACGCAATTTATTGCGCTACCCCTTAATAAATAAATAAATAACCGAACAAAATTTGATAAAATATAACCGCGCGTGCTGCCTGCTCTCTACTTCCGTCCTATTACCTACATACTTACCTACATCGATATATTACCATACATGCATCTTATGTTTAAATGAATTTTCCGCGTTCCTTTTTCTTATTCCATGGCCACTAAACTTCACAGGATCACACGCTGGGCTAATTTGGGTTAGCCCTGGGTTTTGGAGTCCAGTAATGGAACTTTTCAGAAGGCTTTTTTCAGAAGCAGCCTTTATAACGATAGCCTGTTGAATGACGCTCTGTTCTAGAGAGCCCGGGTTCGATTCCCAGCAGGATCAACTTTGGAAATGAACTTATCCAAGTTGGCTCTTGTCTGGATGTGGAAAGTAGTGCCCTGTCACTTTACTGCGTTTCGCAGTTATTTGGGCCCTTACAGTAAACACCCCCTTAGATAATAGCACCCTAAAATAATAGCACAATTGCTGTGTGTTTCAGTGAGTGAGGTAAGGGATGCTAGAGCCAATTTACCTATCCCTTCCGAATCCCTTATCCTTAAACCACTGTAGTCGGCAGCGCACTTACGGAACCTGTAGCGTTGCTTTTGTTATAGGCACCCTCAGCCTGTCTGCCAAACTTAATATAAAAAAAGAATTACCTAGTACGGAGTAGTACTACTATGTGTAGGGTAAGTAATTTTCTTTCAATCATTTTTTCAACAAAAAGTGACAATGTAGCATTGTTATGAAGGTTACCAGAGGGTAAAAAGAAGGGGGTAAAAATGTTCTATGGTAACCCTTACCTACACCGAAACACCACACGTGCTATTTATTTCACGGTGGTCTTCTGTAACATGGTATTGAATAAAATTATGAATTTATGAAGGAAAACTAAGCATAAGTACTCGGTTGGAACAGTGCTTGAGAAATAAATAACAGTGTGGTAGTGGTTTGAATGAAAGCAGTATAAAAAGTAGAAACTCATTAGTAGGGACCAGCGCAGGAGCAAGAATTAATGAAGGTGAACAATAATTTAGGGTTTAATTAAAAGTGCAGCACCCCGTGGCGGCAGCCTCCGACTCCGCGCCAGCCAACCGAATTATTGTTTCTACATAATTTGTGAAAGCGGTAATTTAATAAAACTCTCCCGCCTCTAAACAAAGACGCCTCTACATGCACCTAGTATAGGCGAGGTAAATTTATCTGCTCGTGTCGTGTAAGTACATCCGTTAATTTCGATTTTTGTTTAATTAAACAAGCTATGGAGAGGGCTAACACTATACTCGGGGTAACAATACAAGACCGAAATCCATTAACATGTGAAAGTTACCGTCATAAGCCAGCGGATCAGAAAGTTTTAGTGGCAGTGGGCAGGACACATAGTACAGAGAGCCGTTGGCCGCTGGAGCCGGAAGGTTCTCTGTACTACAGTAGGACGTCCAGTATATTTTATTTGATTTGTTGATGGTACTTTAAAACCATTGGTAGCGTGGGACGACGGACACCTAAAAATTGTGATGGGGACGAGAGACAATACAGTGTAGTGTAGGTGAATAATGAGCGGGGACCAACCCTCCAACCAACCAAATGGAAAAATACCCCACAAGGTGGACAGATGATCTGATAAGGGCGACGGTTGATCCAGGCTGATTTTGACCGGTCCTATTGAAAATTATAGGAGAGGCTTATGACCAGCAGTGGACGTCCTGCAGCTGAGATGATGATGATGAGAAATTATATTTTCAGCAAAACAGTCATACTCAGGAAAGATACCATTCTTAAATTTTGTCATAGATACCTACAGTCGATGTTAGAATAGAACACACAAAAATAAATTAAGTACAAAGATAATTAGAGGCTTTAACCGGCATTGTGTGATGTTTGGATAGTCAAAGAGATTAACTTGGCGCTGTAAGGTAGGTACCTACCTACCTAATAGGTCCAGATAAAACGGGTTCTGCTATCAGTTGCATAACGCACAACAGAGAGCTCCTATAGCTCCTATATAAGTACGTAATAATATTCGGCCTCATAAGTAGATACGTGACATTTTTGAAAGCGATGTTTGTAGTACAACCGAGTCATACATATTTCAACCCCGAAAATTATATAAACATAATATGGGATTAGTTTTCATGTAAGTATGAATGTCTTATATTATCTTTTAAATTTAGTAGGTAAGTAGGTATACCTACCTACTACCTATAACTTTATTAAATTGTTATTCGATTTATCTTGATAATCGATTTCGCAGTTCAAGAGATCAATTAATAAAATCGAGTAAGTAATAAGTCACTTATTTGCAAATTGTTGTTATTTTAATAGGAGTCCTAAATATAATATGAATGGTGTATTGTAAACGTCTTTTCTCACAAGTATCGTGTTCGCGCAATGAGCGTCCGCGCCGTGACCCCCGGCGCTAAGAGAATAGCGATTATTCCCAAATCACTGTTATTACAGAACCACAATGCTGCTGATGAACGAGGGAGCATTATAAAGAAAAATCTAAGAATACGTCCCCTATTTGTTAACTAAATAAAGAGCATACATTTTTACATTTTATTATACCTACCTACCTACCTATTTATTTGCAAAATAAAATATTTGTACAACCATCACTATACACCGCTTGACATTTGTGATTTGATATGCAATTACTAAACTTATCTTGTAAATCTGTAAACAGGAAAACACAGGTTGGAATTCCTGTCACAAATTATAATCATGTTTGTCAAATGATAACCGCCGAAAGTGGTGTATTACAGTAGGTACACACTAGGCGTTTTGAAGCGCGCGCTTTGCTAACGCGCGCTTTGAGAACTATGAAATTCAACGCCAAGAGCTCAATCTAAGAACTTCATATAGTTCTCAAAGCGCGCGTTAACAAAGCGCGCGCTTCAAAACGCCTAGTGTGTACCTGCTCTTAGGTAAGTAAAAAGCACAAGTCTCAACTATTGACTCAAGTTAAGAATGTTCATGCAGGAAGGAGGCAGGAAGGTATTGGCTTCGAATTGAAATTAAATTATAAGGAATTTCTAATGAGAAAATCTAAGACTTGTGTTATAGGCGACGCTAGCCTACCATCAAGAGGACCTATCAGTCGATCTTAAAAAAAAAAATCAATTAAGTTAACGCAACTTTTAGGCTTACAAATATAAAATATCGATATATCTTCAACAATGTACTGTTTAACCTCAGATTATTAAAACAGATTTTAATACTCGTAATCTGAGTGTTTGACGTATTCAAAACACTATACGACGCGCACTGCAGGACACAGGCTTTCGGTAAAAGGCTTCAAAGAACACGACTAGTCGTGTCTGCACCCACTGTTTTCCCGCGACTTTTTCTATGTTGTCAGGCAACCTCTAATGAGTCTTCCAGGTCAGAGACTCTGGGTAGGAGAGTCCCCCTAGTAAACCTTTCTTCTCTACCAGACCTAACTAAAGCAAGTATCCTGACTTTCTTACCAGCAAGTAGCCTGCCTACTAACTGCTATTTTAGCCTTCTAATTCTATAACATATGTATATGATTTCAGGGATTTCGCAGGTATATCCCAAGTATCTTTCCATATTTTCATTTCCAGTGAGCCACCTTGAATATTCTTATCATCAGACCAACTAACTGTTAGGGTTAACATCTTTCCACCATAAGTCACGCTGGAAACATAAACTAATAAAATTTTAGATTTTACAGGCCTTAAAAAATTGCGGGATGCAATTCCCCACAATTTCCTGAACTTTCTCAAATTTTAACCTGACCAGCTTCACAATTTCACTAATTGTTCTACTGCAACCAATATACGAATTTGTGATAACGATGGTAACGAATCTTCAACTTTATTGTAAACAAAATGACAAAGAACGTTGCAGAAAGAACAATACAAGAGCGCACAGTGCATTAAAGCACCACCCTTGACGCCAAGAACAATGGAATTTTGCGTAATGTGAGGCGAAACGGAAGTGCACGGACCCCCGGAATGCGGTGATTTTCTTGCGCTCGCGCTCTTTCTATACATTATAAAAACATTTCAAATGTGAAACGTTTAAAGAGGGCCAATGCGCACCATATTTTGTTATCGGCTCAAGCATTGAAGTCAACTCGCGATGTTCATTGTTCAAGCGTATAATTACGCCTTATTGTCGCGCACGAACTCGAAGAATATGCTTCTGACTTTTGACTCGGAACGCTCTGAGCAAACTCAATGGAAGACGGTTAAATCTTCTCACGAGCAGTTGCCTCTTAGAATTTTATCGATTAATTAGCTGAACATAAGTTCAACGTATTTGAAAATCATTAGGCAAGAAATGAAGGTCCATTTAATAGTAGGTACTAAAGTATCTATTTTTTTTTTGTTCAACGCTTTAAATTCTGGAATTATCCGTTGGATTTTAAGAAATATTTTTGGATTTGATAGCCTTATTCTAGATTCTAGAGGAAGATTATAGACTAGCTGTGATCGGATGAGACACACACAGCTAATCAATATTAGAGAATAGATTATGAAATATTGTGCACGATATAGTATTATAAAAAAACTAAAATAGCCATTTTCAATCCCTTTCTTTAATTGATGGGATACAACCACACAGTTTTAATAAAGCTTAAAAAACCGGAAAAGCTGCTGAGCGTGACATTATTTGAAAACAAAGAGAAGGACGACTCTATCGCAGCTCTATCGCCTTACAAAACAATCTGTCGTTTCGTGGTGTTTGTAGATTGTAAGAGATAATAGAGTATCAGTAAGTCATAGATATAATAAGTACAGTATTTTAAAATTTATTGGAATTTACCAATTCTTGAGCATTAGCTATGCCTTAAAAAACTACATTAAAATAGTTCTTAAGAATCAGTAAAATGAATCTAATTTACTGACTATGAGGAAGTGAAAAGGGAAGTCCATATGTTCATTTACAAGTACCAGATCAAGCACCTCATATTGTGAGGGGTGTACCTACGATTGTCGTCACGTGCGTATAAGAGCTACTCGTGTGATCATTCCGATTGCTGAGTAATCTCAGTGTGATTTTGTTCAAAACCAATCACTCTGTTCGAGTGATACTTGTGAGGCTCGCGCCGTTGGAACTGACAAGAGCTCTTAGGCTCGTGGATATTAAAATACTCTAAAATTAATAACTGAAATGTAGAGCACAGTTCAGCGTTATTCAAAAGAGTTGTTCTGGACAGAGAAATATAATTCAATAAATGATTATATATACCTATACGGCATTCTTTGTAACCCAATATCTTAAGTCGATCTTAAGGAAAGTTACAAATATTTCTTGTTTATTTCTAATAGGTATTATTGTTAATTATATATATAAATGGTCACTGTATCTTCCTTTCGCGTATCTTCCAATGCTCAGAGTGGATTAGATGATTGGCAGTTATACCTTTATAAAACAAAGAATATATTAGGTAATTGATCTACGAAATATACTTATATAGTTTCAAATCTGTCCATATAGTCTCTTACAAAAAAATCTTCCGTGAAATCTTCCAAAGCTTTAATAATTAAGATCGGGCACTGCAACAAATGCAACATTAATTTGCATTTCTACAATAATTAAGACATAAGGTAATAAATAAATTTAACGACATTTTTATGCGTGTAATTTAAAAATCATTGTGAATTATGTACGAGTACAAATAAATTGAATTATACACACGGCATTTCAAGGTTCCTTTAGAGTAAAAAAAAAACGAATGAATGAATGAATGAAAAGTCGACTATAATTTGTATGATTTGTAAAGAGTGAATGGTATTTAGTTGGTGTACGTCTGTATTATGTGTCGTGGCTCAGCGAGGTATTGTTTGAAGATCACGGGAGTCCGCGGTGCCCCGCCATTTTCCCGGCAGGGTTCTGCTAAAGGCCCACTATGTTAATACTGAAATCACCAAATGTGCCGTTCAATTCGTCTATACAGAATGGACTCTTGCTCTTTGAACGTTATCATTATTCGCGGCGATAACAATGAGTAAAAATTAAATTTAGAATTGCAGTCCAGTATATACGATTGACGATAAGTATAAAAGAAAAAATCTTTTTGTTATGCGTTTTAAGAGAAATATTAATTGCGATAAATATTTACTTGAAAACTTATCAATGAACTAGCTATGCCCGCGCCTTCGTCCGGGTGAAAATGAGATTTTGTGATATCAAATCGTATTATCTCTTTAACCACACGTCCAAAACACAGTATGCAGAAAAAAACAAAAATCAGCAAAAATTAAAACGCAAGTTTTAATACTACACATAAAATACAAGTTTTTGATAAAGATTCATAATTTCGTAGATAAAATATGCATCGATGACAATATGACAAAAAAAACTACACCTAACATTTTTTTTAAACATAAAATAGTACTTCAGGCCTAAATATAAAAGTTAGACATAAATGCTGTCCCAGACATTTTTGGAAGGCTTATAACTTCCAGGAACCTACAGGTTGGTAGATCTATAAACATTTTTCAAAAAATTATAAAAACCTGGTAAAAGCACATCAAGCGAAAACGTAACAGCCTCCATTTTTCTTACAAATAGATCTCGTGATTCGTCAATGTGTCACGATTACGGATTGACGAGAACCATTCTATTTGAGTTCACAAATTTAAATTAAATTTATCGAGTTTTGAATTCGCTCACGTGACTAATTGTAACGGACGTGTCGCCACGGGTTCCATTTTGAAAACGCGGTGTTTTTGAAAACTGGAAACCCGCGGTGATCGCAGCGAGTGCTGATAGCTGAGTGCGTGCCCTCACCACGCACTGTTGGATCTAACCGCAGATTTGTTGCGCAGGCGTTAGAAACAGTGGTGGGTACAACCAACTGTGCTGATGGAAGAAAATTGTTAGAACACCAATTGAGACATTCAAAAGCAAGTGTACAAAATAAGAGTAATATGATTTTACCATTAAGTACCAATCTTTTAATAAGTGATGTAACAATATTGAAAAGTTTTTGTGGTTATTTGATTGAAGATATATGGGATTGATTGAGAAATTGATAAAGTATCTACCTATGAGTTTTTTTGCATTACTACTGTTCTTGTTTATATTAGGAATTTTAAATTGTTATTACTTCCTCGTAATTATAGGTACTCGGATCTTACTCTTAATCCTATATAATACCTATACCTACCTAAAAACGTTAAGTTGGTTAGTTATACCCCTTCTCGATTTTTTGATGAAATCTAGAAGGGGTATACCCATTTCAATTTTGTTTTCACATATGGAAAGAGGGATAAACGGGAAAGATTTATATATAAAAATTATATATATAAAAAAGCTGGAGTGGGTCGCTAGAAATTTATAAAATTTCTAATGTCTATTTTGTAAACATAGAATAGGAAATTACAAGTGACTTTGTGCAAAATGCTTCCATAGCATTTCAGTACCCTTTTACTTCCAATATACTTACCTATATAGTCTTTGCCCTTTACCATTTATCTATTACCTCAATAGCGAAACTCAACAACGCACGTGTGTTTAACTCAGAATTAAGTTTAATTAATTAAATGAAGACTAAAAAATATACTATACATAATTGTTTATAAATAATGCGACGAGTTGTAAATTATTTTAGTTTTTAGGTGAATACGAGTTTTGAGCCGAGAAATGGTCGAAGAGTGCAGCGCGAGCCAGCGGGTGGCCAAACGGTCCCAACGCCGATGCATAAAACCACATAAAACACAACAAATAACCACACATACATTTGAATACATCCATTTAAAAACGTATTTAAAATATATAGCCCTCGCTTACAAAAAAAATTATAAATTTTCCAATCAGTCATATTCATTGTGAAGTAGATATGTAGGTATAGCCGAGGTAAGTACCTACTATTACAAGAAGTATCTTATTATCATGAAGAAATGACGGAAAAAGTGAATAGACCATAAATAAGTGAGAGTTGGATGTCAGAATACAAATACTTAGTACCTATTTCTTTTTTATTCAGAAAGTTTTGCTTTAATAAATATTTAGTGTTTATTATTTGCTTTAATAATAAACACTAAATTCGCGATGTAGGTATATCACCTATCAGATTTTGATACGATTTTCATTAATAGAAAAAGCGATAAATGAGGAACGTTTGTGTATATCTGCAAAAAAAATTGGTAGTACTTACTGCTTAAGTACCTACTATTTACTCTATGATAGCAGTTTTTATTTTACAATACTGCAATACCTCAGATTAGTAAAACAGAATACTAATCGGATTACAATACAATACTGTTTCATTATACTTGTATTTTCACGAATAAAAATTTGAAATGCTTCTTAAATCGATTAACATTTTTAAAATATCCGAAAGTAGATTAAATGCTTGGTGTTCTCGTTGGACAACTATTGAAACTCATAAATACGAAAGAATTCTAAACTACTGGCAACATTATGGGAACTGTATGAGATCACTGAAAATAAAACTATCATGTTGTCGTAAACGATGTAAACTATTCTTATTTACGAGTGAAGTAATGTTCAGTTTCCGCTGCGCCCTCAGACTAATTGCGCAATTAATCTTTACTTTATCGTCGCTACTGTGTTTTTATCGCGAACTTGTAACAGTTGACATTGTGTTTGCACATTATACATTTGCACCTTTCATTGCCTTTAAATGTCACTTTATTTCTTATTGTTTCATAGTTTATTTTACTTTATGTAAATGGTACACTTGATGGGAGATGCCTATAGTATAGTGTCGTCTGTAACGCAAGCAACGTCATAGGGGTTGCAATTCCTTTGCCAACCTTGGTAGGAGATGATATACCTCGTCCCGAGATGGCTGGCGTACCTCTAATCCCGGGTACGCCGAGGTTACGACATGGAGCGTAGCTCTCGCCGCGCGATAACCTTAGCGGGACACCGATGTCGTGTCATATACGTGACGGGACCCCGCCTATCTACGGCTGCGCTAGGAAGTCGTTGAGTGTTTAACCGGTAGGAGTCCGGTATAACCCCGCATCGACCCCTATTACTAAGGATTTTCCAAAGTTGAAAAAAGGAGATAATATACCTATACCTATATCGAATGTCCTCTTAGCATCCTTTACTCACCGAAATACACCGATACCATTAGGTGATGTTATATTACTTTGGTCTTAGGCGTCCATACCTACTCATGTCTCACAAGAAAAAGGGATGATAGTTCAAGACTTTAAAACGCAGTATGTCCTACCACTACTAAATAAACTGTTGTTTAAGCATAAATATTAAAGTTGGGCATGTATTTTGTAGACATTAGCTTAAGTTTACTTTCGTAAATACCTAATAGTAGACTTAGCTTCGTCGCCCAATCTCAGTTTTGTTGAAGTGAAGAACACATCTTTCCAGCCACGCATGCTTGCAAAGATATAGGTATTATATTATTCGAGCATGTTGCATCAAGGTAAAAAAAGATATTTACGGAAAGGTCTCATAAGATTTTCTAAAAAGCAAAATAAAAAGTAAAATCTTCTATCTATATACTTAAATAAAAATTCATCTCTAAATGTGTTGCTGAATGCAAATCTCAATACAATTCAAATTTTTTTTAAATACAATTCGTTAAAGTCCGAGGAAGTGGAAAAATTGAAAAATCGAAAGAGAAAAATTGGATGCCAGAGCTTATTTCTCCATCCCTTGCTAAAGGCGCAACTTGGTAGAGCACTTGTGGCACCTATGGTGTTGCTTGAATTAGGCGTCGTTAGTCATCTACCATCAAGTGACCGTCAGCCTGTCTGACAACCTTTACATAGAAGAAAAGAAAGAAAATCCCAATTAACATATAAATAAACACCGTCACATTTAATTAGTTTTGATCGCGATATGCCTACCTACTTAATGAATTATTTGCAATTACCCACTCCGAAGTGAAATTAACATCTGTTTACCTTATTAGTCGACAAAACATACAATCTACAATCGGCGGTGATACATGAAAAGGTACAACATGCGTCTGTAATTAGCAAATGATTAATTAGGCATTTGCAAAGCCAAGCGCAGAATAAAGATACTTAACTCCGGTTAGTATACCGGTTGGTCGTTCGCATAACAAAAACTTGAATGACAGAAAAGATTTACATACTTGCTTGTAAAATTAACCATAATAGGTATAATAAACGTTTTGTTAAAACATGGCACATTACGTCATATAAGAAAGAAAAAAACTTTTAGTCTGATTATTTTATTGCCCTCCTACGTAATGTAACTAACGATTTTTTTAAATTAGGTAATTTAATTACTTTAATCGAATGAGTTAGATATTTTTTTTATTCTTAGCTTTTATCTTATGTCTTAGGTATTACTACTTCTTATTAATACCTACTATTAAAATATTTAGGTAAAAATAAATGTTTTTCGATACGATTCGCAAAACGAATAACTCCACTTTTGGTTGAAAATGACTTTTTGATACGGGAGAAACTTAACGACAATTGGAATTTAATTTTTAAAAGGTCTATCGGTTAATACGAGCCATAATTTCCAATGTAAAATTGTCTTTTTTTTCTTTTCTAGTATAATACAAAAAACTTTATAACGTTTTTAGTCTCCCCTGTAAAATTTGCCTCAGGTTTTATTTGGTTTGCGAATTAAGGTATCGTTTTACCTACTTATATGTTTTATTCTTTTTTTTTTTTTTCAAAATATACCTATTCCTAATTTGATATAGGTAGAAACTAAAAGATATTGCTAAAAAAGGTTTATTCACGAGGAAACTTATCTTTTGAAAATATCTTATCTTTTTAAATGTTTAGGTACAAACATTATTACTCTCATTTACCAGGTAGATAAGTAGATCTATCTAGTAGGTATATGTAATAAGGCACAAGGAGCAGTAATTGCAATCATAAATATCGCAAGAGAGTAATTTATAAGCAGAACAGGACCATCCATTATGCCTCCTGTCGGTATCCCATTTTCCACATAGATATATAACTATTTATTTATAATTCCCTCAACGTGGAGGGAGGGGCAGATTGTTCGTCACGAAGTGGGAAAAGGCGCATCTGTTAGCAATATTTTAATACTTAGATGCTTAGATAAGATCGAAATTTATGTTTAATGCGTAAAACTAACGACACAGTCAGTGCCAAATTGATAGATATGTAGACAGGCACTACGAGTACTGATATACAACATTTAAAATTTAATAAAAAAAGATTTGAATTTAAAAAGAAGAAATTCCACTCATTCTTTCATTAGGTATATTAAAAGAAAGAAAGAAAGAAATAATAAGTTTTATAGTTACGTAGGTATACATATAAAATCAACATTGACTGTACAAATTCTAGTAAGAATTGTGGGAATCTGATATTTATCTATTTATATAAGTAGGTACATACTAGGAATCCCGTATGGTGGTCATTTAGTGTTTTAGGAATTCGGTATACCTACTACTCAGAAGGAACGAAGCGGCAGACAGGCTGACGGTCCACTTTATATTATAATATTAGGTGGCTTCTAACACAAGCATCATACCAAGTATACTGCAAGTACATTAACGACTACGATGGGATTAAGGATAGGATTAGGGATTGGAAAGGTATAGGGAAATGGCCACTGGCTTTAATCCTACTAAGGTCGACAGCCAACTTGTATATAGCACTTAAGACTTAGCTTAGCTTAGCTTAGCTCTTGTGTTTCGGTGAGCGCACTTACAGCAGCTGTGACTGCTTGAGTTATAAAAAAAAAGAATAATGTACCTACGAGTGCCTATGTAAGAAATT
Source organism: Synanthedon formicaeformis (assembly GCA_945859745.1). NCBI lineage: Eukaryota > Metazoa > Arthropoda > Insecta > Lepidoptera > Sesiidae > Synanthedon > Synanthedon formicaeformis. The sequence continues at coordinate 5,120,272 of OX243958.1, read as the reverse complement.
TAGATATATACGAATATAGTATCTATTAGATAACTAAAAGGATAATGAGTTTTTTTGTATTAGGTACATACAAATGCTACCATAACTACCCTTGAAATATTATTTAGTGGAGTAGGCGGTGTGAGGGGCGTGGACTGCAGAACTCCGCCCACCAGCAGTCCGCTTTTAAAACAGGTTCACAAGGCAATTGTGAATACTGTAAAACAAAATATTATATTGTTCATATGATAAAAAATATAAGTAGTTATTAAAAAGCCAAGCCTTATGTAATATGAATATGAAATTTATTTATGATATTGCCTAAAAATATTTCTTTAACCTATTAAACCTTGGGATTTTTTTTTAATCCTATTTTATACGTAAACCAACTTAATTTTACCAATTTGGTTAATCAATAATTATATATTATTATTATTGACTAGGTAATGCGTTTATTCTAATGTGCTTTGTAGCAGGCAGTTGAGATGCATAACGTGCATGTAGGTAAACGCAGAGCAAGTTTAATAAAGTTTTTGAATACTCAAAAACAAAAATCAACTATTCAAATTTGACTTTTGAAATATTCATATTTAACTTTCGTTGTTAGTTATAACCACCTATACTTGTACACCTATTAAATGAAGAACAATTACCTAAGTACGCATATTCTGTGCTATAAGTAACTACCTAAGTCGACGTTATGGTTTAATATCTAGGACAACTAGGTAGGTAGCTACGTTCTGTCTAATGCTTGCATATGCATATGAAAGCATTGCATATGCTTACATACGAGTAATGAAGTATATACTCGTATGTACTAACATAATTATACCTATAGGTGTACAAATATGTTTAACAAATAACCCTTTCTTCTATGATATTATTGGCGATCCAAATGGTGAATGGTGACGCGTGGGAGGCGACCGGCGGGAGATCTCTGCGTGCGGTGGCAGCACACCGCAGAGTCAACTCAACAAAATATCAAGTGATCTTTCACATTCACAACTCAAATCAAAGCGCCCTACGCTCTTCACTTCCTGTTGTGACAAGGCAAGGCAGCTGCCACCACTTTGTTATATACCTACCTTTATTAAAATGGGAGATCCATAAAGGTAAGGTATTAAGATTTCTTCGAGGGACTCTTATAAAGATTATAAAGGCTTAATTGGTCCAACGATACCTACTTAAAAAAATTAAATATAATTAAAGCCAGAAGCCAGGGCTTACAAACAGATATTCATACTTACAAATGTTTTGTCATGTGTGACTATGAATAAGTCTGTTTTTGTCTTTGTCTGGTTTTATATTTTATATATAAAATAAATATATAGATGATTATCTCTATACAAAGTGAATTTATCAGTTGTCTAGCACCCAAAGTACAAGCTCTGTCTGTATTGTTGAAGTTCTGACTATCTGCATTAGCATTAACTAGCACTAATAAGTTTATTAGACTGATAAATATACAAACATGTAAGTATTTTCATTACCTACCATGTTTTATGCAGTAAGTATCAGTTGTATATTTTTTTGTTTTAGAAAAAAACTTTTCTAAAACCATTATGAAATATTTCTTCCACTGGTGTTTAAAATTCAACTATTCAATGAGTAGGTAAAGTGACTTGAAAATAATTGCTTAACCCTTTCCTACTATGATTGCTAAAAAAGTACCAAATCATATTACCAAGAGTAGCAATTTGGAACAATTGACCGTAAATCATTTTGTACAAAGCGAATTTAGAAAAATAAAACTGCCTTAAAAGAAAAACAAAATATACTAACATTTTTGTCACAAATTTAACAATCGTGTCAATCAGAATTGTTCACGCTTGAACTAAAATACAATGAAATCCCAGGTTTTGAAATTCTTAACTAACAAAACTTGTGAACACAATAGAGCTTCCAACGTCTTGTTTAGGAAACACACGCCATTCAAATAATTGTTAAGCCATGGACCCACCGTGATCTCAATTTTATGACTTAAAATTATCCTGTGGCTATGACACATAATATAAGGCGTGTTAAAGTGACCCTCATTTAAAAAAAATGAAGTAGATATAGGTAGGTATAGAGAAAGAAAGATCTTACTTTGGATTACTCTATTCTCCAAATTTATGTGAAACTCTTCCAAGTTAGGTACCTAGGTATTTAAATAGACACTTATTGTTGTGTCAACAACAAAAAAGTGAAGATTTGTATTTTTGTATGTTTGAAATCAATATACTTAAAAACCACTGGACCTATTTTTAAAATTCTTTCACCTATAGAAAGCTACATTATCAGCAAGTAACATAGGCGAGTAACATAATGTATACTAATATACATATAAAGCTGAAGAGTTTGTTTGTTTGGTTGTACCTACGCGCTAATCAATACTAATAATAAATCTGTAAGTGTAGGTATATTGTATGTATGTATGTTCCTCCATAACTCTTAAACGAATTAACTGATTTTCATGAAACTTGGTAGATAAACGTTTAGAAGTACAGGAAACAGGATAGGATAGGCTACTTTTTTTCTTTTTCAACGCCGACGAAGTCGCGGGCACCAGCTAGTACTTTAGCGAAGAAATGACGAGTTTAGCAAATTCTATGATCTCATCATAAATTTAAGAACAAAAGGATGTTTATAAAGAAGAGACCTATTATAAGTTTCAAAAGTAGGTATACCTATAGTTGAAATAGGTATAATAAATACTTATTAGACACATGGCTAAACGTTACGAGGAAAAACTATAAGTAAAAATAAAAAAACAAAAAACATGATGTATGAAGGTATTTTAGCGAAATGTCAATACTCACGTGGCCACGGCATAATAAGTACAAACAATGGGCACGAAGAAACTAATGGGTGTCTCTTTTAGAACAATTGAGCAAACTGCTTTTGTGTCTCAGACGAGAAAAGGTCGTGAGCCATAAATTACAATTGCGTAAAAGTGGTGCTATATTGATTTACGATCTTTCAATAAAAAAATGAACGGCTAAGAAAAATTACAAGAAACCAAGAATGGTACCAGAACTTCATAAGTTACTTGGAAACTGGTAAATAAACATCTTTATACTATTCATTTTTGTCCACTGCAAGATTCCTATAACAGACATATTATGACTTTCTGAAACGACCTAGAAGTAGATAAAAATTGATATTTACTTAGGGGTTTATTTAGTAATAATAGTTATTGACACAGCAATTTCAGGCATATTGAATAAAACAAACACAATAAACAAAATCAAGATTCAAAATTAAAATAATCTGTCGTTAGATTCCATGGTTAATACCTACCTAAATATGTATGAAATGGTTAAGAAAACTATAATTAACGTTTAGTACATATCAAATATAAAAAAATTAGGGAATTCTTGAATAATGCCTAACGTGCCTATAAACTTTGTGAGTTTATTGATCAACGAGATTCAGTAATTTAAAAAATCTTTCGGTTTTTTCTGCAAATTATATAGATAATAGGTATGTACGTTTATCGCTGTTGCAATTAGTAAAAACCGTATTGAAACCCGTCACCCGACGGGTTTAGAAGAAGTAAGCGCGCGACTTCGTCCGCGTTGAAAAAGAGAAAAGTAGCCTATCCTGTGTCCTGTACGTCCAAATGTTTATCTACCAAGTTTCATGAAAAATCAGTTATTTCTTTTGGAGGAACATACATACATACAATACCTACACTTACAGATTTATTATTAGTATTGATGATTAGGCGTGTAACATATGAAATTTGCACAGACCATTAAACTGGTCTGTGCACTAAGACCGAGTCCATGTGACAGTGCATTGACAGCTATAACAGGCTGTCAATGCCAAAGTCAAGTCACCACACCTCTCAACTGTCGGGGAAGAAGGGGACGTGAAGGGAGGGAGGAATGGTCAATAAAAGTAGGAGAGATACCTACAACAAGGACGGAGACGCAAGGACACTGCTTAGTGCTTACGTACACGCATACTTTCATTACAAGCTTGGCGGTTAATTTAAATTTGGGGAAAGTACCCTCTGTCACGATCTATACCGTGCTACTTCGTCTACTTCGCCACGATCCCTGAAGTCGCCTGTGCGAGGAAGGGAGTCGCCGAGGGCTCTGCGAGACTCATACGCGGGCGTTTTGGACCACGGCGGGAGGAGCTAGTCCGTGCTGCCTACTCAGCACCTACTATCGCCGGCTTCCGGCAACCACTCCACACCGACGCTCGTCTGCACGCTCTTCGCGTTTTGAGGGGGTCTACGCCACGCTTCCGCGGGCTGCAGCAGTGGACCTGCTTCAGCGGCATTCCCGGAGCGTTTCATCCAGCTGAGTAGTTTTTAATTTGTATACTCACCAGCTTACCCTCGGAGCTTGGTAAATTTCTACGTCTGAGCCAACACTGCTCACGTCCTCAACGTGCTACTCTAAATATTATAATTTAATTTAATCTTGTTAATTAGTAACCTTTATCTTACTGATTTTGATATTGCTGATATATTGTTATAATTCTTTTATTAAACTTGTGTTGTGGTAAGTCTTTGTTTTATTTCTTAGGTTGCCCTCTTCTTCTCTCTGGCAAAGGCGCCCTATAGTCTCGTGCCTTACTGGCTGAACACTAGTCGGTGGTAACATCTGGTCTGGTGCAAAGCGATAAACAAGCACAGCACGCCAGAGGGTTACAGGCGTAATACAAACACTTTTAAAATAGGTACCTAATTGATTCATAATTAATGGCGCAAATAAATTAAAAAATTAATATAAAACTTTACATTTCTTGAACATGTTTGGACATTTTGTACCTAATTATTTTATAGTTGGTACCTACTCAAATCTGAACTCAGACCGAGGTTGAACTCAGACTCACCTCACCTATCAGATGACATAATATTGCATAATATAAAACAATCATAAATTCTGCACATTAAAAAATATCATTACAACCATTTTTGGCCTACCTAAGTATTGACATGTCCCGCATGGAAGTATATTTTAATCGTCCAACCGACCAGTCCATCAAAGGCCAATTAATAAAAATTACATCTTACATTAAAACTATTAACGTCCAGCCGGGCGAGCCGCTCATAAACTGATCAAAATCATCTCCCAGAGCGATAATAAATTAATTGTTTTATTATGTCACAAGAGAGAGACGCGATATAAAAAAAAACCGACAATCGATTACGGAATTGAGACGTCCCGTCCCGCTATCTCCTTTAGATTTAGACACGTGAAATTACGTATAACATAAAACCTATCGAGATATGAAACAAATGAGTGCGGGTCATTCGTTTTTTGAGCCACAGCGTGAGGCTTATGTTAATGAACCTCCAAAACAAACATTGTTACAAGCCGAATGTGTAACATACGATAAAAATAAATTAAATAATAAAGAGAATCGTTAAAATGGAAGAAATGCTTGTAATTTATCCTCAAGTCACCTTTTGGAGATTCCTTGGATGCCTTCGCGGCGGGGTCCGGCCCGACACCGCCCGCTCTAGACGCGTTCACCAAATAAAAAGGCGCCACAAAAAGGCATATTCAATAACCCATTGGCCATTACTATGCAATCGAACGTACCCAAATTAATAACGAAATCTTTTGAACACAATTTAATAAGCATAGTTATTCTTTTCTCGCTGAACAGAATAATAAATGTTGATGGTGTTGGTAAATTTTATAGGATTCTTTTGAGAAATTGTTTGTGAATAGCAATTACCTAACACGATTTCATAATTAGGTAAACTTAATATTTCATCGTCGAATATTTAATGCTTCAGTGTAACAATCACGTAGCGCTTCTTGTAACGTTTCAGCGTGACATCTACCGCTTACCTAACTAATTATTATTAATTAATTAATTAATAAAATAGGTACGTACGCGCAACGGTACGCGTCCTGTATTTGAACACACTTAACTAACTAGAAGGACTTGAAAATAACCAGTCGGAATTGAAAAAGCATATCCTTTCATATCCCGATTCATGAGGATTCTTAGTTAATTCAATTATGAAAAATAGAATTAAAAAAAAAAGAAAATCTAATAATAAGGAAACTAGACAATAATTATTTTAAAATGTGATATTAAGTTTATGTTAAATCGCGTGTAGGTCCTTCCGTAGGTAAGTCTCTGATTCTATCTGGTACCTACATACAACTCTTCATCAGATATCTAATGTGTTCGTCTTGTATACGGTATTCCTTTATACTTTCAAAAGGTCAGATTTTTTAAAAGGACCGACTTTCAGATGACTGCCGTATTTTATTTGAGGCTTTGTTTTTATTCAATTGATTCCATAGGATATCTTATCGGAACTCATTTTGGCAGTGAGCATACTCTGTCTGGTCGTCTCTATACTTACTCATAGCACATACATTTACTCGCAGCAAGTGGACCGGCCAGGACGATTATTTGCTAAATAGCAGATTCTGTAATGGCATAATGCACCTATCTATGTACATTGTATTACAGTCAAGTAATGAATTGCACTTCGTTCAAACCTTATGACAATTTATTTTTAACCATAGGAAAAAATATAAAATGATCTTAACTTTATATACGAGTACTTACTAGCTGGCACCCGCGACTTCGTCCGCGTTGAAACAGAAAAAAGTAGCCTATCCTGTGTCCTGTACTACGTCTAAATGCTTATCTACCAAGTTTCATGAAAATCACTTAATTCGTTAGAGTTATGGAGGAACATACAATACCTCTACTTACAGATTTATTATTAGTATTGATTATAACAACAAAAAAAAAACATAACTTTTTCTGTGTATTTTTATATTCCCTTTATGTCGAGTCTAAAGCGTTATTATTCTGCGATAATAATTTTGAAGGGCACTCGGCATTGCAAATGCCGCACATATGGACCCACGTCCAGGGGTCGCGGACTTGAAAAGGTTAAAAAACATCCTTTTTCTGTAGGTAAATAGGTGAAGTTTCTCTCAAAGTTATCGAGACGGATCCAAGCTATGAAATTGTCATTCTAAAATTAACCTTTATATCATACGAATGATTTGGTCTCGGGAATCCCCATGAGAAAACTGTGGCAGGCTCTACTACGAATACAAGGGTTGCAGTTTACCGCTATCTATTGTAGATTTCAAAATGTTTAATGAACAAACTATGTATTGTTTTAGCCTTGTCCTTTCCCCTACTTTCACTAAAAAAAAATATAATAAAAAAAAAAAACTAAATAAAGCCCGCTATTTTCACGAGCGTTAGATATACAGGCGTGAAAATATTTAAAACATACGACACTGATATGACAAGAGTCTGAAATAATTCAATTTTTTTAAATGCAATATCAGCGTATTATTTCAACTAAAGTATGGCTAATTTCGTGACAGAACATTTTTGAATTTTAAGGAAAATATCCATACGCATACATTATGAGTATGTATGTGAAATTGTGAACATTTCTAAAAAAAAAAAGCAAGGAATCAAAAGAAGCAACAGATGTGTTCAATATTTTATTATAAACAATAATACAAACTCGAGTGTTTCTTAATGTTTTATTGATAAATTCACATTCAAATTATAGATCACGTCGACAGATGTTAGGTACATTATGGGATTTCTACAGACAAATTTTTTTACTCTATCATACTGTATCGGTACTTCTCAATTTTCTAAAATCTACTGATCATTAGCTACATCGATTTAGGGTGCAATAAATGCTTAAAAACTCCAGTGACAGGGGATGAGTCAGAAATGAGACCGGAAGAAATAGTTTTAAACAGTAAAACGTATATCATTTGTGTATATACAATACACGATACAGAGAGAACGAACATCCGAAATGTTTCCATGATGTAATAATAAAAACTATTACATTTGTATATATTATGTGGTCAGTCGCCAAAGTCAACTGACGTAGCGAGTGAGTCTCGATTCTCGATCGGTCTTCATACTTAACTAATATTTATAGGTACAATCTTTTAAATAATAATGTATAAATAAAATTGCATATTATCATTTATTTCAATGAGGTCAATGCTTTCTATTTAAGCATACATCGAGAGGTCTTACTTCACCCATCTGTTTACCAGACGAAAAGTATATTTTATCAATTGTTATTTATGAGAAAATAAACCGCGATTGTATTTTGCCTATTAAAATATGCTCGTGGATATCTTTAATAAAAATTTTAGTAAAACTAACTGTTATGCTGCATTTTTTCTAACTATAAAATTATAGTTTCGACAGCATATAGTTGCCGGCGAAAATCCGTTCAACTAATTGGTTTTGAAATTTGAAAATCGGAGCAAGCAAAGATGTGCGACAGAGAAGCATACAATGTAATAGAAAAGGACGCAACATAGGAGTTTGTTTTTTTTTTTATTAAAGATATCTATGAGCATATTTTAATAGTCAGCACAATCGCGATTTATTTTCTCATATAGGTTGCGTACGACCTCTCTTCGAATCTTAGACCATTAAATTCTGTTGCGTTTTCGGGCCGCGTCAGTTGACTTGCGGCATAATATGGGTGCTGTTAATCGAATTATTTGAAAAAAAAAAAAGCAATGTGACGTCACAGGCGTCTATGGGACCAGGCGAGCGGGTGAAATCGTTTAGGTTTAGGCCGCGTTCACACCGGATTTACATTCGGCTGCCGAATGTGAGCGAACATTATGCACTTGACCTAAGTCTTTATACAAAAGAAACATTTTAGTTCACACTTAACCAGGTGTACAACTATGAAATATTTATACACTGTCAATATCTATGCATTTCTCATTAAAAAAAAACCTATGTGATTCAATGAGAAAATGGACGTTATATCGTAGGGCTTATTTCTATTTGGAAGCACTATATGCTCTGTTTATGAGAACAGTAGCAACTCAACGTACGAAAATACACAAATGGACTTCATTGCGAATAGCAGTGTCTTACTCTAACGTATTAGGTTAGTTCAGATCAAATGTGATAGATATTTGTTAATCGTCTGAAATTTCCAATCAGTTACAACCAATCCCATACACACATAATAAAAAAAATTCTTAGTCTCACCTGAAACAGTTGCAAAAAACAACTCAATAAATCATATCAAACATTACAAGACTAATGGGCTGTGTGTGGTTTAGTGTGAACGAAAAACATTCATATCAGTACTCAAACAAATGGAGATAATTTGAATGTGTCTTAAAAACAGATCCAAGTAAGCCCGTTTTATAGTCGACGGACGAAAGTTCGGTGTGAAGGCGGCCTTAGTTCGGTTACATTGTACATAACACAAGAGTAAGTCAGTAGTCGGTTAGTCGTTACCGCCCGCGAACCGCGCGCCTGAGATTCATCGGCAGCGGGCGGTTTGCTCTCGCATACACTTTATTAGCATACGTCACACCACTCGCACCAATCATACAATATAACACCGGTGAATTTCACTCCGACATTTCAGTACAACAATGAATAACGATCAGGGAATGCAATACCGGGGATAGCGCGGGACCAAATTTGTCGGTGAAGTGAGATTAGCGGGATTGACGAGAACCGTTATTTTGTTAAGTGTTTAGATGAATATTTGGTATTGAGAATTTTTAAAATTTTCGGCACGTTTCCGATGGGGCGGGACGGCAACGTTGCGATATCGACAGGCCGCACTGCATGACACATGAGATAAGTCACGTTTAAATAAAAACAGATCCACACTCGCTTTCACCACGGGTTACAAGACAAGTGATTCAATTAACTAATGTGACCAGGAATTAGAAAGCTGAAATACATTTGAGTAACATAAATATTGTGTGGTCGGTAGCTATTACAACACCTCCCATGTCATTAAAACAATCTGGCCCTTCATTTGTCAATAAGATAAATAATAATTATTGGTCATGTCATGACGATAGTGTCGATATTTCCGACTCAGAAACGAAAAAAAAAACCGTCTTCACTCGAGAATTCCTGCGTGAAAACAAAAAACGCTGATAAAAAGATAGAAGAACCTTCAATCCAATTCATTAGTTATATTCCCAATGTTTCGAGACCAGAATGGAATTGAAACCCGATGTAGTAGATTCATCTCATGTGTATAATACAATAACGCATAGCCGACTCACCCCGTCGAATATGGCCAGTTTGTTAGCGAAGTCCTAGAGAGACCGTGCGGGGATTCCCCTGTTTGAGTGTTCAGTCCCGTAGTAAACACCGGGATTGCATCCTCTAACAATGACATAAATAAGGTATTGGGGTGTCGGTAGAAATGTGCGGGGCTTTTGCTTAGGAGTCGCCCCACCAGTCCGGTCCGCCGCCACCTCCGCCGCCGCCGCCGCCGCCGCCGTACGAGCCGCCATAGTTGCCGCCGTACGAACCGCCTGAAGCGCCGTAACTGAATCCACCTGCCGAACGAGATAAAACTCGTTAATTACACTCTGTACATACATCTAAGTATATACTAATATAGATAATAGTTTCACAAAAGAAAGTTAGATTGTTCTAGATAAAATGCTCAGCTAAGGCTTATCGCCCACTAGGCACCTGGCTGCGGCAGCCAAAATATTTGCGCAGCCAAATCGACGGCCAGTTGTCACCCAAACGTCGAGTGATGTGAAAAAGCCAAGGGACATACGTCTGGCTGCTACGACAAGTGCGCGGAGACTGACGGCAGCCAGCAGCCACATACATTCGCCTAGTCGCTAAACTACTCGCTCCGGCTGCGCACAGCCAACGGGCTGCCGTGCAATCAGGCGCGTTTTATTGGCTGCCGCAGCCGGGGGTTTGTGGCTGCCTAGTGCGCGGGCTTCCATACACCGTCATATGTTCAATTGGCTCCAGCAGCCTGGCTGGCTAGTGGACGATAGGCCTAAATAGTCAATTTGATAACATCACTCGTGACAACTCATTGTATCTAGATATAAAGCGGCCTTTACATTTGGCTAAATTTAGTGCACTAAATTCAGACAGCGAAAAAAAGCTTGCTCTTTACACTTTATCTAATTAGCCATCTGACACAGAATTTTCCGTATATATAAGTTACTCTATGCACGTATAACGGCGAATTCCGAGTGTGTCGTAAACGTAGTGCTAGTGATTAAATATTCTCTGTCTTTGTCCTTTGTCCCATAAATAGGGCATTTCTTCATATAATTCAATTAAACGAAGAATTACTTCTTTTTCTCTAGCGGCCATCGCTGCTCGAAAGTAAAGAGAATAAAAAATAAAAATAAAATAATCACGACCGACACACACACTACGTTTTAATCACGTTTTAACCTACTGCGCTGTGTTCGGTGACAATTCATAGAGTAACTTTATATATTGGAGAACAGACAACTAAAAGCATTTCTTGTCTAAATCGCTTTACACTTGGCTAAATTCAGCATGCTAACTGATTTAGATCGGCAGACACCAGTCTGATTGTCTAATTAGTGTGTCTAACTGTCTAAATGTCTTTACACTTGTCTAAATCCCGTGTCTAATTCATTTAGTGCACTAAATTTAGCCAAATGTAAAGGCCGCTTAAGCATTGTTCGTCTGTATCAAACATAGGACATACTTATTGACCCCATAATTTTACGCATTTAACCAAATTAAGTTTGGATAAAATGTGGTCTATGTCTCTGGCAGACATACAGTTGACGTTTAGGGTCGATGCACATCCGATGGAAGATGCGTCGCTTAACGTAGTTCACGTGATAGCAGAACGGACATGTAGATAATAAGGACTAGCGCGCACGGGTGACTTTTGTCACGTTGACATATAATTTATTTTTGACTTGACTTGACGCGGTTTTCACTATCAATTAGGGAATTTCTTTGGTAGATGTTTGCGACATGCATTCCGACTATCGACTAAGAGGGAGAAATTTGTCACATGAGCGCACGCTGATTTAAACATTCAGCCTTACACACATGTATCTTACGTCAGATATGAATCGACTCATAGAGGTTGATAGTGCTATGATGATTGCGTACCTGAGGAGACTCCCGCGGAGCGCGTAGTCTGACGCGACTGCGTACGGAAGTCCCTGGCGCCGAAGCCACTGGCGCTGCCGAAGCGACCGGCACCACCGCCTCCGCCGCCGCCGCCGCCGCCGCCGCCGCTAGACCGACTGCCGGCCCTTCGCCCGCCGCCACCCAGTCGCCCGTCCGCCGCCGTACTCATTAGCCAACTGCAACGATACTCATTTTTAACATCTTTGTTTGCAATAAGGACCACGGTTGATGACAATAATGCCAATAAAACGTACGTCACTCCTTAAGAGACACATAAAAATGTTGTATAGAAGAAATGTTGTACTCTATCTGTTACGGTTGACTTAGAGTAACCATTTTTTTCCTTGAATCTTTATCCGTTTTCATCCGTCATGTCGGTTTCTCCGCTAATCACTTCCTAAACCAACCAACGGATTTAAATTAGGTTTTCACTTATGTAAAGAGGGATAAGCGAGAAATGTATGTGTAATGTGTATATTAAAAACATCGCATCCTGGACAAAGGTGGAAACAGGTCATTAGTTATTAAAAAACTATAAAGCGTTTATTATATATAGATGGTCACTGACTTGGGCACATCCTGCTTGGCCTCGACGAGCAGCTCGACGAGGTCCCTGGCAAGGCCGCGATTCGAGTCGTTGAAGAAGGAAGTGGCCACGCCCAAGTTGCCCATACGGCCCGTACGCCCAATGCGATGCACGTACTCCTCCACGTCCGACGGTAGGTCGAAGTTTATCACGTGGCGCACGTGAGGGATATCCAGCCCTGCAATCATCCCACATCATTATACACTTTTCACACTTGTCAAAGTTGAACTCGTAATATAGTACAGACTATTTTTTTAATATTTTTAGACGATCCATAAACATTTTTTCCAACTTGTTTTTTTTTTCATATTTAATGTACAAGCACAGCTTGTTTACGATATTATTATATATATAGATTTAAAAGAGAAAGCCGTTGGATTTACCTCTGGCGGCGACAGCAGTGGCGACAAGTATGGGCGTCTGTCCGGTACGGAAACGGCGCAACGCCTCCTCGCGTTCGCGCTGAGTGCGATCGCCGTGGATCGACGTCACAGGATATCCCTCCGTGTCCAGATAGTCCTCCAGTTGGTCAGCACCTGCACACACCATTTTAAAGTCAATGCGATATCAGTTTCAACACACGGATGTCCCGAATGCGATACCAGACAGAATCAACTTAGGAAATGAATTTTGATCTGAACATTGCGTTCGCATTTTTTATTTTATTAATAATTTGCTGAATATATCTGAATAGTTGATTGTATTTACAGTCATAATGCAGTTTTATAATTTGACAGTTTGATGTAGTTATTGAAGAAGCAATAGTTTAAACAAACCTTTTTTAGTCTCAACAAAGACCAGAGTCAACTGATCCTCTTCGGGGCGCGACCTCTGCATCAGGTTTGAAGCGTTGAGCAGATCGAGGAGGAACGAGCGCTTCTGCGACTCCTCCACCCAGACCACCTTCTGCGTGATGTTCTCCGAGGTAGAGCCTACGCGGCCCACCGCCAGGAACACGTACGTGTGTAGGAAGTCCTGCGCCAACACTTGGATCTGCTTCGGAAAAGTGGCTGAGAACATGAGCGTCTGACGCTCGCCCGTCTTGGGCATGCTGTAGCCCTCGACTATCTTGCGGATTTGCGGCTCGAAGCCCATGTCAAGCATGCGGTCCGCTTCGTCCAACACCAAGTGACGGCAATGGTCCAACGCGAGGCGATTACGCGCCAGCATGTCCACGAGGCGACCCGGCGTGGCGACCAGCAGGTGGCAGCCGCGTTCCAGCTCGCGAAACTGTTCGTGAATCGGAGATCCGCCGTATCTGTTCGTAAACGCATACCAATTAGGGTATGGCTGTCACACTACATTATGTACTTAACTTAGAGCTGAGCTAGGAATTACGATTGTGTACAAGATACAAATCGTCACATACAAGTGGCATCATACACAAGGCACTTTGTAGTGTGGCCTTAGACTTAGGGATTAAGAGATCATAACCACACCCTGCATTTGCTTTTTTCTTGACGAGATAGGATAAAAGACACTCACACGACACAGGGTCGCACGCGCGAGCGGTAGGCGAACTTGCGCGCCTCGTCGAAGATCTGCGTGGCGAGCTCGCGCGTAGGCGCCAGCACGAGGCCGAGCGGGTACTGCTTGCGGCGGCTGTAGGGCCCCTTGACGGGCCCCGCTTCGTACATCTGGTTTAGGATGGGCACGAGAAAGGCGGCCGTCTTGCCGGAGCCCGTCTGCGCGCACGCCATCACGTCGCGCCGCCCCAACACTATGGGGATCGCGTACTTCTGCACCGGCGTCGGCTTGTCGTACCGAGCCAGCTTTATGTTCGACCGCATTATCTCTGTCAGGTTAACATCATCAAACTGAAAACACAAAACCGAACAGCTCAATTACTGTATTCAAATTAAAATGTAAGAATAAGCGCCTCTTTCACCAACTACAAGTGAAGTGTCGATTAGTTCCTTTAGAAATCATTTTCTGTTTTATTGTTATGCACTCGGTTTACTGCATCATTCAATAGCCGATTTTTTTAAATTATTTTCTATTTAATATTTGGGGCGTTTATCGTACAAACAAAGGTATCAGCTAAATTATTTCCGGTGACAGGTGACTTTAAGTTGGCGGTTTAGCTTACTTAACGTTCATGAAAGAAGCGCTAAGAATACTAAACTCAGCAAAAGTTGCTAAAATTTATTAAAAATGCCAAGACACTTGCTACTTAAGAGACACTTCTATTATCCTAATTAATAATAATAAACTATTTAATTCGTGTTTTGACATTAAGGTCAAGGTAATTAGTTTCTATAGGTTTACTATAAATCTAAACGTGCAGATATTATAAATAATGATCTTACACTGGTGATGAAATCTGGCACGCGGTCGCCGCTAGCTTCCACCGGGATATCCTCGTATTTGGAGAAGTTAATTCCAGTGTTGCCAGTGCCAAACAACTCCAACTCCTGCCGCTCGTCGCGAGGTAACGGGATCGTCCAGTCATTCTGAAATACACCAATAGCCAATTACATTTATTACAAGCTTTTTCAACACAACTTATTAAGGTGTTGTGAATTGTGACATCTCATGAGGTGGAACTATAATCCAGGACTCAGGCAGTCCTGTGGGAAGTTTGGTATGGAGATTTCTTTTCGGGAAAGTTTAGTACGAGTGTTATAGTAAACTCAAATACTCCTGGCACACTTTGCCATAAATCATTTAAGCATTAGGCTTGTTCCGCACGTATTGTCGATACTTTAGAGTGTTGTTAAGAGATTTTTTTATCAATTTACTCCACAATCAATAATTATAAGACTAATTGGAAATGTTGCAATTGAAAATTGTTGCAGCAGGAATTGATTGAAAGCATTATGTTGATTTTTCTTCGTTTTTTTATGACATCATAATTTTTTGTATGAAAAACAATCTTCAGAAACCTATCGAGTGGGGTATCAAATGAAAGCACTGCATGACCTGATAACAAAAATATACCACATTATTACATTTCAACCAGTTGTTTCGTAAAAGAATTAAAAATATTCGATTTTAACCAATGGTGATAAGCTCAATGGTTGGTCGAAGGTAGAATGGATCAGTCAACATTGATCGACGATCGGTGTGATAACAATTTTAGTCCCCTTGGTGCTGCTTGTGTATTAGACAATCCCCACCTTAAATCTGATAGTCCACCTAGTGCCCTTCATAAAAATTAAAAATATGTAGTAGAGAGAAATACCTCGTCGCGGCGAGACGAGGTGCGGCGCACGTCGTCGGAGGCCCAGCGCGAATTGGTGCTTTCGTTGCGCTCCGGCTCCTTCCAGCGGTCATTGCGCGGCTGTGGCGGCTCCTTGAAGTCCTCGTCGCGGCGCACGTCGCGTACTGGCTCTCGGCCGCGGCTCGCACCGCCCCCGCCTCCGCCACCTCCGCTGCCCCACTTCTCCTCCGACCACCGCTCTGATTCGCCATTTTGTTGTCCACCCTCACGACCTAGCGCAGGCAACCCTTCAACGCTTATTGCTTCTACACATACTATGTGTAGAAGTCTATCTTCTCCAATAATGATAAGTGATAACGAGTATCAAATGCATTACTCTATTCATTTGAGCAAGGTATTTTTTTTAACAAATTTGTGACCTAAAATCAGATATCCATGACTATTCAGTGTTAAAATAAAGAAAAATTAGAATTTTTTTTGTTTGTAGAATAATATACTTTTGGATACAAAATTTATAATAGTAACATAAGTTTAAGGTGCATTTTCTTGTAATTTCTCATGTATCTTTGTTTAAATAATATCTCTTGCTCAAATGAATAGTGTATAGTTTCAGAAGTATAAGTATTATAATATTATAATATGAAATTATAATATTATAATATATATTATAATATGAATTAGTATTATAATATGAAAAAATATTCCACCTGTAGTCTGAATGCATCACTGATAAGATGTTGAATGTCATTTTGCTATTATGTAGTTTTTGTCATTTAATTTTCAGAATACTGTCATTTGCAATCTGGTCATTAATATGAAAAAAACTATCTAGATTTTTAAAAGTAAAAATTGCCTTCTTCATTTGCCTTTTTTAATGAAATGTTATTATGAGAAAGTATTCGAATAATACAAATATTCATAAAACACCTTAGTTGTAAGCAAAACAAAAAGAAAAATGGCATTTAATATCTAATATTCAAGGTGACCTTATGTCTTCTCAGACTTGAAGATTTTCTCGTGATGTTTGCCAACATCATGAGACTGTTAGAAGTTAGAGCAGTGATTAACATAGATGACTCAAAGGACTTCTCAACCAGGATTTGTGATAAAAATATTAGAATGTTTTAGTAGTTTTATCTCACCGCGGTCTCTGCGCGGGAATCGCGAATCGTAGCCGCGATCGTAGTCACGGTCGCGGTCACGATCGCGGTCGTCGCGCCGACCACCACGGTCGTATGTTCGAGAGCTACTTCCGAATGATGGACGCTCCCGTGAATCACTTGGACGACTGTCTAAGCTCCGCTTAGACTCTTCCCCTGCAACACACAATTAAACTCATCCAGTCACACAAACAATCAGTTTTGTATGGAGAGATCAGTTTTTTTTTTAATGGTTAAAACTTGTACCATTAGGTAAGAAGAAATTACAGATTTTACTGGGAAAATATTGTGTAATTTAGTAATGGGGTTCCATAGATATTTAAGTTTGAAAGTATTAAAATACTGTGCATTTACTAAATACAAGTCATCATTCCCATATTTATTAATAAAATCTGTAAAAATTATAATTTCAATTTTATAAATCTGTAATATTCACAGGAAATTACTGAAAAAAGAAAGACTTTTATTACCAAATCGTCCAAAATTTTAGTAAAAAAAAAAACAATGGCCTAGTAAGTGCTTTATTGATAAAACTAATGAAATAAAAAATTGTTATAGTATGATTTTGTTATAGAATGCTGTTTTTCATATTTCCATGTTTTAGTAATTTTTATAAATCAAATAATAAAATCAACAATTTAACAGTTTATTTTTCGTTTGATTTGAACAATTTGTTTGAGTGTACTGTGAACTCAATAAGGTGAACTAATTTACTCTAAGTAGGATCTCAAGAGAAGTCAACAACATAACATATTAGTCATAACATAACATTAGTCAAACAAAATATAGAAAATATTACTTTATCTCAAGATTAATTGCTGCATTCACTGTTATCTCAAACATTAATATAATGTAATGTAATCGTTGCAAGGAACAATGTTTTCTTTGAGGCCTTTTGTATAGAGAAAATTTTTAAATAGTTTAAATAAATTCTCTCTAATCTATACTATTATATAAAGCTGAAGAGTTTGCTTGTTTGGTTGTACGCGCTAATCTCAGGAACTACTGGTTTGAATTGAAAAATTCTTTTTGTATTGGATAGTCCATTTATCGAAGAAGGCTATTAGGCTAAAGAGAACGCGGACAAAGTCGCGGGCACCAGCTAGTAAATTATATATTCCTTAGTAATTTTAATTAGATTCCAACTCAAATAAATAAAACTTATAAATGGTAATATTTTAATACCTTGAGAGGCACCAGCCTGCAATCTGCGCTGATGCGGGGGGATGTAGCGGCCAGCACTCTTTGGAGCCTGGGGCTGCAAGTCCAGACCAGCAAGCTGCAAGTAAAATAGAGTTGAGATTAACATAAATTATTTGATAAACATATGTACCAGCAGGGCTGAATCCTTTTATTTATAAACTTATACTTGTAATATTTGCATAGTTTGTTTTTGGCACAACAATGGAGGTGAGTGGTACAAACCATAAATGACTTCTGTTTTTTGTCTGAAAGTGTAGATCAGTGGTGCTCTAACTGTCAAATGCAGGAGCTTTTTGTTCCAATGCTACCATTCGCCAATATCGATCTATTCACTATTTTTGATTTTATTACATGATTCACATTGCAGAATAATCTCATATCACTTTTTTATGTTGGAGTAAAACCCTGCTAGTGGTGAAAGGTGGCTTAATCAAAGGAATGAGCAGTATTTGTCACAGAAAAACCAGTGTGCCACATAATATTTGATGATTATTTTGGAAACTTCTAGCAATTATCTACACCTATAACCTCCCTACACCATAGATACACCCTACCTACTTACACTACTCAAGTATGTGCATCATACATATTTCTGACGTCTTCAATCCCTTATAATATAACAATTTTGAGGTTAATCTGAGTACTACTGGTGTACCACTGGTGTAGATCATTTCCAAGGCTGTCATCAAGTTATCAATATCTCCAAATATTCTAGTAGTTTTTTATATAAATCTGTTAAAATTTATGTCAATGACGACAGGTTGAACGGCGTTTGCCTACAAATCATTGCCCAGTTAATAAGTCAGCATACCAAAAAACTTTTAAAACCTACAATATTTCACAAATTCTTAGAGAAAGAGCTAAATATGAATATCAATATAGGGGATATATCATTTCAGATAGAATGGGTAGTTGGTGGAGGAGGGAAAAAATATATACAATAACTAGCAACATGTTACATATACCAAGAAGATTTTCTAGGTTTTTTTATTTCTTCAATATAATTTGCCACTAACATAGGTGCTACTAATTATAAATGACACTGAAAGTTTGGTTAAAAGGTGACCATGTCCAAGTGATATTTCATAAAATGAACCCAAGCAACTATAGAGAATTTCGTTACATCATTTAATTAAAACAGAAAAACAAAATTAAAAACTATTTTTGATTTTTATCTCAAGATAACCCTTCAAAATGAACAGCAGAAAATATAAGAGAAGTATAGAATGTTAACAATGCAATATTAAAATTTTCTGTTTATTATTAAAAAGTATAGGTTCTATGATTAGACAAAGCAAAATTACATATTTTGTTATGATTATTAGTGTAGGTAAGAAATGCGGTCAAATTTATTGCGAAACCTATATCCCTCCCGCCATGACACGCACTTACGTCGTGACAATGACCTCACTACATAGTAGAGGAAAATTACATTACTGATGTATTTTTATCGCAATCTCCTTTTTGAGAAATAAAGGTTAGCTAGCAATGAACTAGGCAATCTAGAAAGCCAGGTCGCCATGTTGGTTATGCCCGAGACACGTACAGCACAATGTATTTTCGATGAAGGGTTTTTTAATGACATAAACTTGGTTCATGAATTAAACGTTTATTAAATATTGCAACGGCTCTTTAGTTTATCACAGGTATGACACGATTTCTATGTAAGGATGGAAAAAAATCAATACAACTGCACTTATTGTACATGAGGTACTGACCTGCTGCTCTAGACCTGTTCCATTTTGGTTGGTAACATTACTCATATTACTACCAAGCAGTACGTGTTTTTGGGAACGTTGCACCAAAAATACTATACAAATACAGTCTACAATGAATTTTTCACAAACACAAATTCACAAAATCACATGAAAAGGCATCAATTTTCCTTTCCGAAACACTTTTCACTCGAAGTTTTTTTGTTCTATTCAGTTCTATTACAATATGAATGAATGAATGACTGATTCGTATGCAGATAGCTTAGTGTTGCCAGACAGTAAATTTCATTTTCCATCATCAAACTTTTTTTAAAGAAAGTATCATGCTGTTGCATTCGTTTTTATAAATATTTATATTTTTTTATGCCAACTACGAAAATAATGTAGTTTTGAGTTATTTGTATTATAGTTTAGTTTACTATAAAAACATAAGTAAATTACTATTTTTTTTGGGATTGAGAAAATGGCTCAGTCTATAAAAACGACTAGTTTTCATTTTTGCTATAGAATAGTGTAATACATTACGCCATGTTGCTATTATCAATTACTAAGACGAATAATAATTAAAGATCTTTTTTATATTA
This sequence comes from Synanthedon formicaeformis, assembly GCA_945859745.1. Classification (NCBI taxonomy): domain Eukaryota; kingdom Metazoa; phylum Arthropoda; class Insecta; order Lepidoptera; family Sesiidae; genus Synanthedon; species Synanthedon formicaeformis. The sequence continues at coordinate 5,099,975 of OX243958.1, read as the reverse complement.
TCTCAAAAAGAAAAAATCATCGATATGAAAAAGCACACCATGCCTTATCGGTGCACCATTAAGTTTGATTGTAGTGATTTATATTATCGTAAATTTACAATAACTTCGCAAGTGTGGCAACTCTGTTTCCAATCGCACTGAATGAATGCTTTATGCAAATGTTGCCATTTACTAAAAATGCCGTTCCTTTGCTCATTAAAATAATGTGACCATAATGTAATAGTATCGCGTATATTATATAGTTCTGTCTGGTCACTTTTTGTGAAATGAAATGAAGGATCGATAAATAAAGTGATCTACTAATATATGTAATAAATAAATATACATTTTCAAGCATTGTTGTGCATATACCTAATGTTTATTTTATATTTTTGCATTTTTTGAATAATTATTTATTATAAAATATAGCGGCCATTTAAGTTCTTTATTTTTTTGATGCACGTCGATGATAATATTGTAGAAGTTGCGCTATTAAGATTCTCTCTGGGGCCCTAGACAAAGTGCATTCGATTCGATTCGCTAAATAAAAATGTATGGGATTGACATATGCCTTCGCTAAATCACGTGATACTTCCCATACATTTATTCTATCGAACTTCGTTATCGTTTTTAAAATGGCACTTTGTCTAGGGCCCCTGGGGCCCTAGCCAAAAGCAAACCAATGCAAACGGGAGCGTTGCGAATTTACGAAACGATAGAAAATAAAGCCCGGTGATTGGTTGTTGTAACGCCCACATAAAATTTTGACCAATCACTGGGCTTTATTTTCTATCGTTTCGTAAATACGCAACGCTCCCGTTTGCATTGGTTTGCTCTTGGCTAGGGGCCCTGGTCTCAGAGTTTCCCAATGGAGCCGGGTAAGCTCTTTTGTCTTTAGCTATGTATTCGGAAAGGGATCTGTCTGCTCGGCTTTGCAATGCCGATAACTTACTTCCAAACTGTTGGAAAGACGAAATATATCTTTTCAAACCTTATTAAACTTCACAATGACACGATGAGCTTCATAATGACTAATAATGACATTATGTCTGATTATGTCATACATTAATAATTATAGTCTATGAAAAGGATACCTAAAAACTCTAAAAAGTGAGGTGACATTTTGGGGAAGTACCTACGAATACGAAGATGTGAGTGAGGTTGTGTGGCATGCATTATGGTCATCGAGGTCCGTCGAGGTCATTGAAATAATATAATTATCTTCTGGTCCGTATTTATACGTATGTGGTGTGAAGTTGGTTGACTTACTGAAAACGTATTTACTATTTATTTAGTTTAATTAGTTTGTGTGTGACTGACAGCACAGTAGCGTATAGCAAGATTCGTTTGTTATTTATAATATTTTTTAAATTCTACACAAAAATTTCTTGCTTTCGGTTCCAATTTGTACTAAAAAAGTGAATAGTGCAACAAAATTTGTTTTTATGGTAAGCACAGCACATTATATATTATAATTATATTATTATTTGAGGGTTGCCAGATGTCGTTTTATAAGGATTTCTTTTTTTCCCAAAACTGGGGCCCTAGACAAAGTGCATTCGATTCGATTCGCTAAATAAAAATGTCCCATACATTTTATTTTTAGCGAATCGAATCGCTACGTAGCGAATGCAACTTGTCTAGGGCCCCTGGTCTATTAATTTAATATTTTTCTAGAATAAAAGCAGAAGTACAGGTAAAATTAAACTAACAGGCTTTGTAAATATTTTAAAGTGTTATTAAAAACAAAGATTTAAATCTTTGATTAAAAAACAATGAAGAACTGCAAAAATAATAACAAGTACCTACTTTTACGGTTAAAACAAGTCATTTTGAATTCGTATAATGATGCATTGCATGTAGTTAATTAGTATTTTTTAATTATATTATATCCACCTAAGTATTTACTTACATATCTATTTAGCTATAGGTAGGTACTAATAAATAAAATTTAAGTATCTAAATGTAAGTAAGTAGAAGTAGGTATATTATAATTATGGTACTCATAAAACTATTTTCAAATTCTTTGTCTGTCTACTTGTTCTGGTTAATTTGATACAGTTGGTCCGATTTTGACGGGATTTTCACTGGCAGATAGCTGATGTTATAAAGAGTAACTTAGGGTACTATTATTTTAGAAGAAAAAAAATGTAGGCAGTGTCCAGTATTGCGCGCCCCCCATGCGCACACCGCAGCGAAATGTGGCAGAGTTCAGCTAGTCCTTTCATTCCATGTAGGTATATTCAGAGTCTTAGTTTATTTTAATAAATCCTATAAACATAATTAACAAGAACTAGCAACCCTAAACTGTCTATCTAAGGCATATCTTGTTTTTTTTTTTTTTTCAAGGTTATTATAAAGTATGACTCAATAACTCATTGCATAGGTACAATCGCCTGTTATGAGAATTTCATCAGTAACTTTTTACCTTAAAATTAAAATAAGTTTAAATAAAATTTACCTGAATCGTGGAAATATAAATATTAATGTGACGCTAATTGACGGGAAACCGAGGCCTCAGTTAGTTAGTACCTTAGGGCCTACAAACATTGTTGGCCTTTGAAATACCTTTTCAACGACACTAAAGACACTGTGGGACCCTACCAGGAATATCGAGTGTTAATATAGGTGTATATTAATTAAAATTTTTAGATGCCACGAAATGGAAAACCGCCTCCAGAACCTCGTGTCCGTCAAGCTCCTCCTGAGCCTCGTGATCGTCAACCACCGCCGCAGCCTTGCAGGGAAAAGGCGCTCGCTCCACCACAACCGCGACAGAGACAGGACCCGCCACAACCCCGACAGAGGCAACCTCCACCACAACCAAAAAAATAATATATATATTTTGTATGACGCTTATAAATCTTATAATATAAGTAAATGATAAAATTAAAAAAAAAGAAAATTTTTAGCAAAAAAACTGACTGCAAGCCTTTTTCTCACGGATGCCATTGTCAGAACTGGATCAAATTGAAATGGGACCACACAGGAAGCACCAGTTTTCAAATAAAAACAGAATCATCAAAATCCTTACACCCAGTCGAAAGTTCTGAGGTAATAAACATAAAAAAAAATACAGTCAAATTGAGAACCTCACCCCCTTTTTTGGAAATCGGTTTATAAATGAACATAGATTTCTAAAATAATTTAAATAAATTTTAAGACAACTCACTGACAATTTCTCCATTGTGTTTGTTTGATGAGATCGTTGGATGAGTGATAAGGGTGCTTGCCTACGTCTCAGAGGCCCCAGGTTCGATTCGCGCTGGGGTCAACTTTGAAAATTGTACCACTGACAATATGACTGGTGGTATGGTACCCAGTACCCATACGATATCTCTCTTTCCTAAATAGGAATGTGACAATAAATAACACCTACTTACCTAAATTAAATAAAAATTATAGGTATTCCTTTAATGTTTATTTTATAACACTCATAATCTAACAACATCATGTGTAAAGAAATAAAAATACAAACAAAATGAATAAATACAGAGACCTATAATAATAACACTTCTTCATTTTAAATTATTGTCCATAAAATTACTCTACAAAAGTTACAAAAAGTAATTGATATAAAAATACTTACAAGTACATATGGGAAGTCCCCGAGTACTGGACACTTAAGGAATTTAAAAAATAACAAAAAACTTGATTATAGTACATACATAATTAGTTTATTTATGTTAAAATAACTTTCAATTATATACTTAATAAACATAGACATGTTATAAATCTCAAATATAACTGCATGTAGTATCTACTTACTAAGTAAAATTGTTTTCAGGCTTAACTTACAGTATATCAGTGTAATTTAACCTCGTGCATTTACTGTCACTTGATTAGAGTGCAATATAATTGCATGTGGGAGGAACTTGCATTTTTCAATAAATTGTTGCTAATTATTTGTTCTGCAACTCATCATAATATCATAAAACCTTTAGTTCTTTCTTTTTAAATATTTTAACACTTTGTTCCATTTCAGTTTCACATTCTTTTCTTTTTTTCTTTTTAGATTTACTTTTCGGTAAATCTGCACAAATATTTTCTATTGCATTTTTACCCAGATTTTCCTGTTCAAGATCCATATCTTCTGCGCTGTTTTTGTGGGCTTTCTTTTGTTTTTTCTTTTTTGTCAAAGGTTCTGAACTTGATGTTTCAATATTCATTTGGGCGTCGGGAATATTGCTGCAATATTTTTTTTTATCTTTCTTTTTATGCTTAACCTTAACATTGACTTCTTCATCACTATTTAAATCTTCAACAGCACTGTCTAGTTTGATTTCTTTCTTATGTGAATATCCTTCAAAGCGAGGCTCATTCAAAAGCATATTCTCTTGTCGCTCTATTCTTGCTAATTTTCCAAGGGCCTTGAGACCGTGCCGTGCTCCTCTGAAATAAGAAAAGATATAAATGTTATTTTGTATTAACACAAGTACAATTTTTTCATATAAAAAAAAATTTGATGTACAGACTTGGTTCTTACGATTTGATTATAAATGTAATTAATTAATGGGTACACCAAAAATATGTCACACTTAGTACAAAACAAAACCTTTTTAAATATTAAATATATTAAACAGACAACTAGCTTCAGCGGTGAAGAAACAAGCCTAGCGTAACCAAATCTATGCAGGTCACATTTACTCCGCAAAAGGGTGATGTCCCGCCTGTATATATGTTGTCACCTAATATGCTATATTAAAAAAAAATAGTAGAAAAATCTCACTTATGTGCTGTTCTTCCTCCACAAGCGATGAATAGCTCTTCATCTGTCATTTTGAAAACATCTTTCTTCTCGACTTCTCCTTCTGAATCTGATTCTCCAATCTTCTCTGTCTTTGAACCTCCATTACTTAAAACTGCCTTCTTCACAAAGTAATCTGCATACTGTTCATTTTTTACATTCTTCTTTTTCCTCTTGATCTTCCACGTACTACTTGTTATTTCAAATTCTTCACTATCTTTCGTGCTTATCTTCTTTGTTGTGCCATTTTTTTCTTTCACCTGAATATGTAATGAAATGTTACACATATTGATTTACACGCATTTGTATAATGGTAAGATGATTCTGACAGGATAAAAGATAAGCAGTAAACAATGAGAATAGGAAAATTGCACTTTGAACCTCTGTCTGTCAAGTGTACTCCACTGGAGTATACACCTTATAAAATTATGTCATAGAATACATTACACAGATCAAACCTGAACATTAGAAGCAGCCTTGTCGTATAAAGCACTCCACCAATGTTCCGTAAAGTCCGCGGCGGCGTCATGACCTATACCAGTAACGCTGCGTTTCAACTTTGGCTTTAAGGCTTCAGAAATACCATTTTCATGTTTGCCCAGACCTTTTCCTGTAAAAACAAAATAAAAAAAGTTGCAGACTACCTTGAACCCTTCAACTTTAAATATATTTGACTAGCTGCTGCCCGTGACTTCACCCATGTAACTTTGTAAATAATATACTAAAACCTTCCTCAAGACCCACTCTATCCATTGGTGAAAACAGCATGAAAATCGGTGCAGTAGTTTTTGAGTTTATAGCCAACAGACAGACGCAGCGGACGACTTTGTTTTATTAAATAATTATGTAAGGATTTTATTATTTATTTAACATGTGTAAACCATAGTAGGATTAAAGGATTAGAAAGGGAGGTGTTTGGTGAGTGAGTAAGGGAGGTCAGAGTTAATATCCTAATCCCTGATGGCAGACAGGCTGACGATCTACTGGTGGTAGGTGGCTACCGACGAAATCAAGATCCCTGAGACAGATTTAATGGAAGCACCCTAACCACTCATACAATGGATTGTTTTGAGTTGAGATAGACAAATGTTTATCCCACTGGACCATCATTGTTCGAAAAATATTATACCATACAAAGCTTTAAATCGAGAGATGCGGCATTACTAGCGAAAGTGTGTTACAAAATACAACATACATCATACTAAAGACAAAAATACATACACCTTTATCTAAACACACTTTTAAACACAGACAACACATTCCTTACTTCAAACGTGACTGTGACGATAGCGACGCTCTCAACAAGCGACCGTAACTCACTGTAGCTGGCATGCAACTGTACTGTAGTTGGGTTGAGCGCCTGCGCCCAACCCATTGTTAAGAATTTTCGGTGTGTTTTTAGTATGGCGCGAGGAGATTACGCCGCATCTTCGATTTAAATCTTTGATACCATAAAATGTGTCTATAGTTTCACCTTTCGAAAATGTGCATTAGTTATTGATAATAAAGATAAAATTATACAGATTTATTAGCAAATATTTCGTAAACCATTAAACGTGAGACGAGGAGTCTTCACAATATATTTAGGCAATGGAGAAAAAAATATGATCGAGGTTATGATGTGTACACATAGATTTAGAGCACAACCAAACCAACTTGGAGAAATAGAAAAAACGTAAGAAAACCTTTAACTCAAATCGACCATTATTTAGCATGAATATTGACAATTACTTCTATTACCTTCTGTCCATCCATATTTTTGTAATTGTTTTCGAGCAAAATCCATTTAATTCAATTAATAAAATAGTTTAGTTAGGCATTAGATAACACGAATGTAAATTTAAAAAAAATATAGGATATATAGAAACAAATCTTATAATTTTTTTTATTTAAAACTAACATGAAAGTTGTGTAAATTTTTGAAAATCACAAAGTACTATATTTATTTTTATTTAACTATAATTATCCACAATGTGCGATCCATTAACCACAGACTAGCGGTTAAGTCTGCTGTGCTGTCTAACTTTAAATTGAAGAACACAGAACACTATAAGTGACAAGTGTTGACAGTGACAGGAGAAGAATGCATGCCATTGAAGCCGAACAAACAAAAGGGGTAATTTAGCCATAGACCATAGTACACAGCTACAGTCCAAGAGGAATGCCAGCAATTTCCGGGTCACTTGTATAATAATATATTTTTTATGTTATTTCTGTAAGACAAAAATAATTTTTTGGCCAAAATTGCCGCCCTAGGCTCCAGCCTACTCAGCTTAAATCCGCCACTGAGAAATGTGAAATTCCGGAGTATGATTTTCCGACAGCACAATATCTCGATCGGAGTCACGAGCACACACACAGTCAAAAGCATGTGAATGAACCATTAATATCGTGGTTCAATTTAATTTTAAGAACTGATTATCACTCAGTCCTTAAAATTGCAGTGTGTTAATATCCACGATTTCATCATTATGGACACTGAAATTATACGCAATTTCAATCGATGAATCTTATGAAACTTAACAGTTTACTCAACGATTAACTTTATTTTGGGTTCAATACCAAGCTGTACCTTCAGCATGTCGCAGCATGTCGTCAGAGTGCTAAAATAAAGTTAAAAATAATAATTTATTCCATAACATGTCTTATATAAAGGATGACTGATGCAATTAATTTTTGGATGTAGACGATAGACATCTACAGCATCGAACTCTATTCCACGAGTTTTGAAAATGTTACACCCTCTTAAATGGTATCATCAATACTAATAATAAATCTGTAAGTGTAGGTATTGTATGTATGTATATATGTTCCAACGAATTAACTGATTTTCATGAAACTTGGTAGATAAATATTTAGACGTACGGGACACAGGATAGGCTACTTTTTCTTTTTCAGCGCGGACGGTCGCGGGCGCCAGCGCCAGCTAGTAATTTGAATAAAATAAACAAAAAAACATTTTTATCTATTTAATTTCTCAAAAATCAACATTTGTACGCACAATATACATAACAATACACATAATATAAAAATAGTTTTTTTGGTTAAATCACCTTAACTTTCTTATATTTTACAACTACTCACAGTATTTGTATTGCAGCCTTGGAAAAAAATAACAAAATGTATCAAAAATAAACTATAAATGCATTGCGAACCTATTGTCAACAGTTATTAACTTGTCATTCATGCTTTTTATAAGAAATAACATAATGAAGTCCAAACAGAGAATAAACTTAAAAGTAACAGATGTTAGTTTTTGGGAACTTTTGTGAGACAATATGTACTCTTTTTAAGTTAATGAATGGCAAATGAATGAATCACCCAATTAAATAATTTCGAAACCTAAGAAACATACCAAAACATCCAACAAATGTATCGGTTGGCAAATTTCATATAAATGTTTGCATTATTGTTATTATGTAAGCTGTTACGAAAATAAGTCTGTAAACTTTGTTGTTGGTTGAATATCGTGGCTTTAAGATTTCTATTTGTTTACATCTCCTGGAGTTGTACTATTTGGGCTCCCTTGCCAACGGCCACTCCTGGTTTGACGTCGGCGACGGCTGCAATCACACCGTCGCGCGGAGAACGTACCACATACTCCATTTTCATTGCAATCACTACGAATAGCGGCTGGCCTTTCACTACCTGTTTATTAAAAAAAAAGCCATAGTATAACAAAACTGTTCCTATTCAAAAAACGTAAAAAATTTGAGATCATCTTATTTTGTAAGTCCATAATAATTAATGTTATATGTTTTTATTTTTTAAGTAATTTGACGAACCCCTTACATATAATAACAACGAGTTTTTTTTAAGTGAAATGCATCGAAATACTACAATGGAATTTGCGTCACAAATGCCAAAGCGGCACATAAAAAGAACGCCTTTGACAGAATCATGGCGGACTCTTGCCTTCACGCGTCAATGGTAAAAAGTAGTAACGATCAACTTCTACTATTTCATTTTAAACTCTAATGGGTTGACGTAAAGTCACATTTTCTTTAATTTACGTACTTATTATTATGTTTGTTTTGTTTTAAATGACAGTTCATGCTCAACGCATATGTCACTTTTAAATGTTCCATAAAATTCGTAGTGTTTTGTATGGCACGCGTGTTCCATGTTGTAGTAGTTTGATGGTGAAATGACATTTCTATAAATAAGAATAAATTGCCACACATAAGATTGATCTTAGTCACTTTTTTAGGCACGTTTGGCACGTTGGCACACTGAATATTGAGGTGACAGTGACGTTTAATATTTAAGTGGCATTTTATTTGGGCACGTTGGGCCGACTCACTTTGTCTCCGGCGTTGACGAGTATCCTCTCCAACACACCGGGAGTAGGCGAACAAGCACTGTCCGCGTTTGCCGTCGCACCATCAGCACTTGTGCTTGCGTATTTCGGACGAGGCAACTCCACCACTGTTTGACCGAGCTGGACATCATGTTTATTTAAGTATTAATTTTCCAAACGTTACACCAACAGCACAAACAAAAAACTTACAATAGGTATAGGTAACATAAGGCAATTTTAAGGCATACACAGATAAACTACAAACTAGAAATTGAGACTATCGATAGCACACGCAATAAATAATAAATAACTGAAAGCAAACAAAAAACAAAGACCAAAAATCAAAGACAAATAAACTATTTAACTATATCTGAATAAAATAAATCCAAAAAGTTCATTTACTTTTTTTTTGAGTATACAATAGACATTTAAAAAAAAGTTAAGAATAAACACCAAAAATTTACAAACAATATATGTTACTACTTTGGGAACATTTACTTGTTCATAACTGAAAAATTTAATTTTTTTTAATTTATCTAACACTAGCTGCTGCCCGCGACTTCGCCATCGTAACTTTGTAAATTATATACTAAAACCTTCCTCGAGAACCACTCTATATCCATTGGCGAAAACAGCATGAAAATCGGTACAGTAGTTTTTGAGTTTATCGCGAACAGACAGACAGACGCGGCGGAGGACTTTATCTTATAATATGTAGTGATTGTATAATGCAAAAATACTATTGAATTCAATTCGAACCAGTCTGCAATTGTTTATGAAATCTATTTTTAATACAAAAACCGACCTCATCGTAAATGTGAACTTGATTGTCGTGGGTTAGCAGTCCGAGATCACTTCTCTTGCCATCCAACACTGTGTGCAGGCGAGTGCCGCGTTCAGTTTGCCTCAACTTGGCCTCAACTTGGTGCCAATTGCCATCGTTCACGCGTACTTTGTAGCTGTGAGGTACACTGTCTTGTTCCACTGTTACTTTTACGTCTGAAAAGTAATATTACAAGCTTTTAACTCAATGTTATTTCGTGGAGTAATACACTATCAGATGCTGTTGTTATTTGCGATTTTTTTTTCAATAAAACATACATGTATGATATGTAGCACTTACCTTTGTCTTTATGTTTTAATGTCAAAGTCTTTTGCAACTGATAGTTTGGTCGCCATGCATCCGCTGAGAGATAAATTCCTTTCCAATTTTCGTTGGCAACATTTTGTATTTGACTTTTAAGTACCTACAACAAGAGACAAATCTTACTTTTAAAAAACACAAAGTACGGTAGCCTATTAGAGAACCATTAGAAGCAAAAGGTAATTAGGTTTAAAATTATGTAATCTAGTACTCAGCAAAAAATGAGAGAGTTTGGTTGGGAGAAAGAAGGAAGGAAGCTTGTAAGCAGCAAAAAGATGTTGGTAAGGAAGTAGTAATATTTTCACCATTAAGCCAAGACTTTGTATTGTATGTAATCTTAGATTTCTACTTGTTTTTTTCCTTTAGAACTTTTGAAGTAGTGTAGGAATTGACATGTAGGAAAGATTGTGATTATTTGAGGCAATTTTTTGACCAGGAATCTAATAAATTCTACAGTAACGGGATTAAGCAACTACCAACACGATGACAATAAAAGTTATCGAACATAATTAGTTTTGTAAAAATTTTCTAAAAAAAATAAAAAAATAAATGTTGAATCTGTATATAAAATACGAAAAAACTCGTTTTCAGACTTAACTACATATTAAGACAATCTTACATATCCAAGAGCCGTTTGTATAGCGCGCTCGTCGGACAACGTCGAGTCTGATTCTGGGAATAATTCCTTCTCGTGTTGCGGTATGAAGGCCGTGTGAACATCGCCCGATACAAATGACTTTGCATTGCTCAGACGCAACAAGAAATTAACATTGGTCTCTAAACCAGCCACCTGTAAAAACAAAACAATTTTGTATATTTAAATTTAAACACATTGTTTAAACAATTTAGCGCTTGTATTTTTTATTAGAGATAGGTTTGCTCTTGGCCAACAACCAACTGTGTAGCAAGGATGAGGCCTATGATGGAGAGAGCTCACCCAGAAGATGCCTGAATAGGCTAAGTAAATACTTGAACTTTGAAAAGATTTGGATGAGCTCGGATATACAGACGCCGGCAGGGAGTTCCAAACCTTGGCAGTGCGCATTATAAAGGATGTTTTAAAGCTCTTGGTCCGAAAACGAGGGATTTATCAGGCGTCCTGGCCGCTATCAATTCGATATTCGTTTGAAATGTCAAACATGAAAAAATGTTATGTACATAAAGTTTGTTTTTTAATTTCAGAGACAAAAATGACATTACATGTGACATGCATTACATACATTACATGGTATCATTATTTGCATGTGTAATATTTGTCTCTGATTAAAAAACAGGGGCTAGTTGGTTTATTGGAATTGTCTGTATCTGTGTAATGTGTTTGCAACAATAATAAGTTTTCTCTTTAATTCACTGCTTTTATTTCATTTATTCTGCTTATATAAAACCCTCACAAGATATAGATGGTATAAAAGGCACCATTTTGCGTCTATGTGCCAGGCTCTGCATCTTAGATTTTAAAAGTCTCCTACCTCTAAAAAAAGATAGAGTATAAAGATAGTTTTTTTTTTACCTGATACTCTGTTAGTTTTGCCCTAGTTTTAGCAAGCGCTTCGTTCCGATCACGCCCCCATACTACCAGCTTTGCTATCATTGGATCGTAGTGTACAGAGACCTCTTGTCCTTCTCTCACTCCAGTTTCAACCTGGAATCACTAACTTTTTAAGAGCTGGTTCCGCCAATTTTTTTTTTGCTGCACATGCGCTATGCAAGATTTCTCTTTCATTCAATGGACATTAGATGAAACGATAACTCGCTAAATCATATTGCATTTTATGCGAACGTGCAGGATTCAACTGTGGAGCATACTGCCTGTAACAGGATTCGGGAGAGAAGATTTGTATTTTTTTTTTTAATGAATAAACTCAAAAACTACTGGACCGATTTTAAAAATTCTCTCACCTGTAGAAAGCTACATTATCAGCGAGTAACATAGGCTACACTTTATAAAATTACGCAGACGAAGTTAGTCAATACTAATAAATCTGTACGGGTTGGTTATGGAGTAAGTTACTTTGTTTTCAGAGATATCGTGTTTATAGGCTCTATACATGATACTAAAACTAAATTGACGATTTTTAGAATTTTTTCTTTATGTATGTATAAATGTATGTGTGTATGTATGTTCGTCCATAACTCTTAAACAAATTAACCGATTTTCATGAAACTTGGTAGATAAACATTTAGACGTACAGGACACAGGATAGGCTACTTTTTTCTTTTTCAACGCGCAAGAAGTCGCGGGCACCAGCTAGTATACAATAAATGTAATAGTCACCCGAACATTCTCCTCGGCAGTGGGCTGTGTGAGACGATGAAGAGTACCGGCACGAGGTAAGAAGCCGGCGGCGGGTTCCTCCGCGTATATTCGGCACTCTACGGCGTGTCCCCTCCTCACGATTTCCTCCTGACTCACAGGCAACGGTTCACCGGCAGCTATACGTAGCTGCCATTCTACTAGATCAGTACCTGACAAACGAAAGATTTAATTGCTAATAAACTTTCATTTCCATTTTTTTAATTTTTTTTCCAGAGATAGTATAACCGTGTTTATTTCAAATTGAAAAAAAAAAAGGCGCAGGCAAGCGAAAGAACGCTAAAATTAAGAATTATCTAAATACAATATTTCACGAGCAGATTTATTACGTGCGTCAACCGCAATATCAATCAAACCGTTTTCCACTCATGGAGTTCCGAAAATTTCCGAAATTTACGGAATCAATAAAATTTGTGTTTATAATGCCCACACTCGCCTAGCGTAGATTTTTTAATTATATGGAAAGTTGATAATTTGACATTTATTTATTTCAGGAGAAATCAAAACTGCAGTATAAGTAAACATTAAACGCTCTCGCTAGATGATCGCGGGCATTATATTTATAAACTGACAGTAGGAAGGAGTCGTGTATACCGGTGATCATTTCGGTGATGGGATGTTCGACTTGCAAGCGCGTGTTCATCTCCATGAAGTGGAAGTCGTGGGTGACCCGGTGCAGTATGAACTCCACTGTGCCCGCTCCCACGTAGCCCACCGCTTGTGCCGCGCGCACTGCGGCCTCCCCTAACTGTCTCCGCGTCTCTTCCGATAGCCCTGGCTAAAGTTCAAAAAACTATTTTCTTATGTTAAACTCGACAGACAGGCTGACGATCTGGCTACCGTCGCTTATAAGACGAGCAACGCCACAGGTGCTGCAAGTGCAAGTTCCATAAAACAATTAAGGGTAATAGATTAGGAAGGGATGCGGTAATGAGCTCTGGCACTTCTTACTCACCGAAACACAACAGCACATAATATTATGCTGTTATTTCACAGTCTTCTGTATTTTCTGTGAACATATTTAGTTATTCTGTGTTAAACTATGTCAAGCGGCCTTTACATTTGGCTAAATTTAGTGCACTAAATGAATTAGACACGGGATTTAGACAAGTGTAAAGACATTTAGACAGTTAGACACACTAATTAGACAATCAGACTGGTGTCTGCCAATCTAAATCAGTTAGCATGCTGAATTTAGCCAAGTGTAAAGCGATTTAGACAAGAAATGCTTTTAGTTGTCTGTTCTCCAATATATAAAGTTATTCTATGAATTGTCGCCGAATGCAGCGCAGTAGGTTAAAACGTAGTGTGAGTGTCGGTCGTGATTATTTTATTTTTATTTTTTATTCTCTTTGCTTTCGAGCAGCGATGGTCGCTAGACAAAAAGAAGTAATTTTTCGTTTAATTGAATTATATCAAGAAATACCCAATTTATGGGACAAAGGCCACCGTAAATATAAAAATAACACAAAGAGAATATTAATCACTAGCACTACGTTTACGACACGCTCGGAATTCGCCGTTATACGTGCATAGAGTAACTTATATATACGGAAAATTCTGTGTCAGCTGGCTAATTAGATAAAGTGTAAAGAGCAAGCTTTTTTTCTCTGTCTGAATTTAGTGCACTAAATTTAGCCAAATGTAAAGGCCGCTTCACTTGTATAAAACGATGCTAACTGTTCTATGGTCAAATAATATTATTCGATGTTCTGTACACTTTTGAAGGAACATGGAACGGACTTCAGCTTTAGCCAAAGAGTATAATAATATATAGGGAAAGCTTTAGCTGATTCCTCATTTATTCCTGGTTGTTCAATTTAATTGATTTCCTGAATTATTCTTAATTTATTTTAATTAGTCCTAAAAATAGAGCCATTGTATTTAGTTTCAATATCCGATAGTATTAAACCACAGAAACAGAGCAAACTTGCTCTTTTAATTGGTTTACATATCTCTTTGATTGTAACTTATTACATTTTTCATTTGTCAAAGAATTCATTTGTACATACCGCTGGTGCTTCCTCAATAATCTTTTGGTGACGCCTTTGCACCGAACAATCTCTTTCATGTAGGTGTACTACATTGCCATGCATATCAGCAAATACCTGAAAATAGGCGTGTAATTTATTATAATTTATATGTATTACGCAGTTTACATTTAATACACGTTATGTAAGCAAACAAAATTAACCTGCACTTCAACATGTCTGGGGTCTGTTATATATTGTTCCAAAAGCATATTATCATCTCCAAAGGCTTTTAATGATTCTCTTTTAGCAGATTCCAGTTGTGGCAAGAACTCTTCTTCGGTCATTGCTATTCTCATACCCTGAAAATATTAATGCAAATAACTTTATTACTCATAGGGAAAAATTATTAAAAATTATAATACTTCAGCGGAGATATGTAAGTTCAAAACACCAGTAGACCAGTAGGTATTTATGGCTGATTTTTTTTTTTCATAAATACCTACCAGTAGACCATTATCATAAAGTATTTCATTCAAAAATTAAAAACAGGCACACATATAAATACAGCGTCCTTGTGAAATCAAAATCAGCTATGTGATGTGCAAAAAGTATACTTTGAGATTTTGAAAAAAAAGTTCTAAAAATATTTTAAAATTTTATTTGAAACTTAGGGTTTTTAAACATGAAAATTTAATATTTTAATTTTTCTATACAGATGATTCTTCATTGAGTTAGTTCTTGTCAATTGAGTGAAACAGCTAAAAGATAGTCTGCTGTTACACTAAAAATACATAATAGTTTAGGTAACTCACCTTCCCACCACCTCCTCTAACAGCTTTGATCATAAGTGGAAAACCGATCCTTTGCGCTTCAGCTTTTAACTTCTCTATTGATTGTTCCTCCCCATGGTATCCTCTCACTATGGGCACACCAGCATTTGACATTATTGCTTTTGATGTACTATAACATGCAAAATAATATTCATGTAAATATAATTTAATTTATTTTATAATTTTATATCTCTACTAGCTGGCGCCCGCGATTTCGTCCGCGTTGAAAAAGAAAAATAAAGTAGCCTATCATGTGTCCTGTACATTTAAATATTTATCTACCAAGTTTCATGAAGATCAGTTAATTCGTATAAGAGTTATGGAGGAACATACAAACATACATACATACAATACCTACACTTACAGATTTATTATTAGTATTGATAAGCAATAATAACTAGAGTGAATTTTTTTATCGTTGTAGACGGTGGTTGCGGGGATTTTTTTATAATTTTACACGATCCCTCGAGAACCTACAATTTTTTTCAGGATAAAAAGTATCCTACATGTTAATCTAGGTAATAAACTATCTTCGTGAAAAATCCGTGCAGCAAGTTTTGCGTGAAAAAACATCCATACTCACAACATTTCGCTTTTAAAATATTAAAGATAGTCATGGGACTATAATAATACATTTAAGACTATAATAAATAATAGTAATATAGTCATCATAATAATATGGAAAAGCAAGGCGATGAAAAGTATCTAAAATAAGTGTATCCATGTGCAAAGTTTCATCAATTAAATTGAATGAATACTGTTAATTTTTCTATTCAGCCTTTTAATACTTTTTGACATTATTTTTCAAACCTTTTAATTCCCATATCTCTAATAGCAGATGGAGGAGGTCCAATAAAGATGATATCCTCTTTTGCACATTTTTCACAGAACTCTACATTTTCTGAGAGGAAACCGTATCCAGGGTGTATTGCTTGACTATTAGATTTCTTTGCCACTTCTAATATTTTTGTGGCATTTAGATAACTTTGAGTAGATGCCGCTGGACCAATGTGATATGCTTCATCAGCCTAAAACATAAAAAAAGATTATATTACTTTTCAGAAAAGATTAACTGTTTTGAGTGTGCTTATACTAATGAAATTATTGGATAATTCATTATGTTCTTGATATTGTTCCTAATATTGAACTCAAATATTATTTTATACTTGCTTGTGCCCGCAACTTTGTCCGTATTGAAAAATAAAATATATTTTTCAATATTTAATGTGTTTTAATGTGTTGGCTCCATCAGATCTTCTCTGATGATTTTGCCAGTGTAATTTTTGTAAAAACAACAATTTAAAATAGCCTTTTTTAAAATAAAAAAAAAGCAGATCCTGAGACTAGTCAGTCAAGTCCAAAGCATATCTTTATTGTCAAAACAATAAAAGATATAATGCCTGACGAAAAATGTAAAAAAATTTCTTACCATTTCCATATGCATTGCATTTTTATCTGGATCTGAATACACAGCTATAGTTCTTATCCCCAGATTCTTTGCTGTCCTCATTACCCTGCAAGCTATCTCCCCTCTGTTAGCTATTAAAACTTTATCTATGTTCCTTCTTTGTATTTCATTTTTATACTTATTAATGTGGACATGTCTTCTTAAAGTTTGTAATACTGCTACGTTACTGTAAAAATAAAATAACAATAAATATATTGAAAGTTATTAAATCATTCTGCAACAGCCTATATATTACATATAATTTTCCTCATAATGTTTTCTGTCACTAGCACTATTGCGAATTACATTAATAAACAAAATTATCCATAGCTATATTAATAATTTATTTACTCACATACAAGCATCATAATGTGATATTGTTACTTCTATTTATTTTATTAATTTGAAAACAACAAACAGTGCAAGCAACCACTCAGAGTACAGAGTCAAGAAAATATTGAAAATGATCGCGTTATTGATGCCTTCCTCAAAAGGTCAGTGCGCCCGCCCGGTTTGATTTCAGTCACCATAAATTAGTGCTGATCACAATACATTTCTATTCTTTGCAGTGGTTAAAACTTGGTTAACTTAATAGTATGTAATTCAATTTATTGATTAAACGTTAACATTAGTTCCAATATTAACAGGTAATTTTTTGGGGATATTAATATACATACATATTACATTTTGCTTACTATAGCCTTTAATACATGCAACAATTATAAACTAGGTGCTAGAGATTATTTCATTCTCTACTATGTAGTAACTACATATTATTATTTGAATGATAAAATTCTAAATTAATTTATTTCATCATCAAGTTTACACTTACCAAATTTTATTTATTCGATTCATATTATCAGTTTAAGTAAAATCTGTGTAAGTAATGTAGTACTTATCTTCAATTTTTTATTGACAGTAAGTAAAGACCGGCCTCTTTACGCCCACCGCCGCTTTGTAAGTATAGTATTGTATTGTGGTATCGCATAATGCGATAACTGCCTACCATATTGTACTTCATTATACAATCTTATCATTAATTATCATTTCATTAAAAACGTCTGATATTATTATTATGGAAATTCAAAACAAACTACGTCAACCAAACGTCATTTCAAAGCCATGTGATAATAAGTTACTCTATGGCCATGTGATTGATTAATGAATGATGATGAGTGAACGTGAGTGAAGTTATTACACCTAGCTGTAGTTTTTTTTTTTGGAATTTTATAGCCTGGTAACTAGACCTTTAAGGGTCAGCGCCGACGGACGGAGTGGCAGCGAAGAGACTAATTTAGTAACGATTTAAATTCAACCTAAAGTGCTCCTGAAAACGACTGTATTTGGTACAATGAAATAAAATGACGGCGAGCGACTCAAAGCGCGGTCGAGAGGCGCGCGGCGAATCGATACAGTCGTATTCAGGCGCACTTTAGGTTGAATTTAAATTGTTAACTAAATTCCGTCCGTCGACACTCCGTCCGTCGGCGCTGACCCTAAGTCTTTATTATCATTATCACATATGTACACATAGAGTAACTTATATTATATTATATTATATTATATTATATTATATTATATTATATTATATTATATTATATTATATTATATTATATTATATTATATTATATTATATTATATTATATTATATTATATTATATTATATTATATTATATTATATTATATTATATTATATTATATTATATTATATTATATTATATTATATTATATTATATTATATTATATTATATTATAAGTTACTCTATGTTTATCACCAGCCTGGCTGTACTTCTTTTTGGGAATTTTTGTGGGCTACAACAAAATATGATTTATGGACGGAATACACGATCAAGCGTTTGGCGTGACGACAAAATGACGTGAGGCACCGGCGCGATTTTAAATACAGTTTTTGACATCAAGCCATCAGTTTTTACCACTCACTATCAAATTTTGGCTTCACGCCAGTTAAGTTGACGCGATGGACTGATCGTGTATTTCGTCCATTAGGCCTTTGGTTAATCTATCAATGTCACGGTTTGAATGTCAATTGTGAAGTGGAAAACGGTTTGATTTGATTTTTTTGAAATTAAGATTTTGACGAAGAATATAATAAATATTGCATTTTTCATATTGTCGGTGAACTGTTGCCGAAGTGTTTATCAATAAAAAAAAAGAAAATAAAATTACTATTTATTTTTAACGCATACAGTTATCCAGATTTTTATAATTCCTGTTGTGTATTATAGTATTTTCGCTGTATGATGATTTCCGTGACAGTTCTCACTTTTTCATGTCACGCATACTGTTTTCAACTAAAAAAAAAACTGGCACAAAAAAAATTATAATTAAACAAACAAATGTATGGAAAAAAATTATCTATTCGAAAAACACAAAAGGAATTATCACTTTTATAATTATTTTATTGTTATAATAGGTAAATGTAATAAAAACCATATATTTTAAAAGTGTCAAACGCGTGGAACGGAGCGTGTGTCAATAGGGATTGACACTAGGCATATTCACTTATATTCGATATATCGAAAGTACTCTATGTTTGTCATAGGATATTCGGATTTAACAAATATTTTTTCTATTCTATATATTTATAAAAACGTCGTAAAGCTGACTAATAATAACAATAAAGTTATTCGTTAAGTGTTAAGTTTTTCGTTCTGTTATTATTGTTGTTATTATTTTCTTTTGTTGTTTCTGTTTATTTGTTCTTTTGTTATTCTTATTATATTCTGTTTGGTACTTACAATGCCGAAAAAAACAAAATAGTTCGATTCCATTTGCTTTGCCAACTGATTCGATATATTTAAACAATCGATTAAATGTCGGTAGGTTGCATCACTAAAATTGTCAGTTACGAACTGTCACGCATATCATCATACAATGAAAAGAGTATAGTTATTGTTTACTCCTAACTTTTTTGCAACTTTTTAAAAGTTTGAAGTTGGAAAATCTACAAAGTTTATAAAAATAGTGATTACTTATAATTTCATAATATGTAATATAATTATGTTTTGATTATAAATCAACGAATCCCAATAACTAAATTATACAATGAATGAATTAAGGTAATAATATCTAGGTATATTTTTAATAATATTAAAAAAATGGGAATAAAAGGGTTATGGGCTGTACTGGCTCCGTATAGCGAAAAGAAGTCTTTGCATGAGGTAAGAATTTTTTTATTCACTAATTATCTCCAAAATACTTGTATCAATGAATAAATTAAATACTTATGAACTATTAAATATGCTTTTAAGTATATATAAGTTTTCTTAGTTTCTAAAATTAGTTTCTTAATTACCTAGAACAAACGGCCATTAGTATTTGTTACTTTCTGTATTTTCAGATAAGAGGAGAAACAGTAGCTATAGACCTTTCAGGATGGATTTGCGATAGTCAAAATGTTACAGATTACCATATTCAACCAAAGCTGTACTTAAGGTAAGGTGCTTACTTTTATTTACATGTAATAGGTAATATAAACAGGAATAATCATAATATGAATTATCATTAAAACTTGTTGAAATATTCGTTTCAGGAACCTGTTCTTTAGAACAATTTACTTGTTATTAGCGGAAATAAACCCTATTTTTGTTCTTGAGGGTGATGCACCAGAATCAAAAAAAGATGTTATGGCAAACCGTAATGCCATACAATTTCGTGGAGCACCATTCCGCTCTGAAGCTAATAAAAATAATAATAAAAAACCTGATGTAGCAAGAAAGAGGTTTAGAAATGTTCATATGGAAGTAAGATATTTCTGTTTTAGTAAGACACTAATAAACTATTTTTTTCTCGTAATTTTAAAGTTTTCTAATTGGAAGCTCAAGAGCTTAAGTGAAAATATCCATGGCTCATTTTGAATTACCCTGAGTTTAAAGTGAGTCCATTTATTTGAATACTTATTATTTATTTAGGACAAATACTAGTATACTATGGCGTCTTTGAACTCACTTTTGTTTTTGTTATGGATTATGTAATAGGAATGTTTTATTTTCAGTGTGAAAGCCTTTTGAAAAGTATGGGGGTAGTTTGTGTTAAAGGCAAGGGGGAGGCAGAAGCAACATGTGCAGATTTAAATAGACAAGGGGTTAGTATATTATTAAAAAAAAAACACTCAAGTTTAATTAATTTTATTATTGTATTTTTATTAATGGTACTTATGATTCTGGTAATTATAATATGGTAAATGGTAATTAGTAGTTGACATTTGACAAATTTGACCAAGTTCGATTCCTGGTTTGAATTTGAAAAAGTTTGAATGCAGTTTTCAATTGGCGGCAGTATTTTAACGTTAAAAGTCTGCTTGTACAAGGGTTAAATTGCTTCAACGTCAATTTATTAAAAATCTAAGCCTTTTAGTTCCTAAAAACAAATTTTCGTAACGTGAAATTTGCTCTCACTGATCAGCCTGTAGATATTTTTAGATATTTTTTTAAAATTTTTCTTGCAGTTAGTAGATGCAGTCGTTTCGCAGGATTCTGATTGTTTTGCTTACGGCGCAAGACGCGTGTATCGTAATTTCAGTGTGTCAAGCGCTGCTGGCGGAGGCGCCTTGCAGGGCTCCATCGACTGCTATGACGCCGATAAAATGTTCAAACACAATGGTACGTATCAAACACTCCAGCTGGTGCCCGCGACTTCGTCCGCGTTCTCTTATAGCCTATCTATAGCCTTTTTCGATAAATGGACTATCCAACACAAAAAGAATTTTACAATTCGAACCAGTAGTTCCTGAAATTAGCGCGTACAACCAAACAAACAAACAAACTCTTCAGCTTTTCAGATTAAGGATGGACGCCCGACGGTCGTGATTTTTAAAAAGGCCTATTCTCTATGTATTTAATGTTCGTTTTTTTTTATCAGGTTTTGGTCGAAACAAGATGGTGGCTTTAGCGCTTCTATGCGGTTGTGATTATGGGGTTGGCGTTTGTGGTTCCTCCATTAATACTGTTGTCTCTTTCTTACACACTGTTGCTGAAAAAGACGCCATATCAAGGTATTTTCTATTTCAGTTATGGCTTAGCTTTGCCTCATCAACACAATTTGTGAGAATTGTATAACAGATTGTTTCTATACTAATGCGTTTAGTAACGTCAATGTTGAAGGATTTTGTACCTACAAATTGTAATTGCGGATGGTTAATTTGTGTGGTTTGGTTGACGGTTTTAATGGGTGTGCTTTTAACCATCAGCGGAATAAATACAATTTTAATAACCAAATTTATAAGATTTGTCTTTAAAATACTAAACCTGTCATCAGATTCGAATCACAGAACTGTATCAAAAAGGCCTAGGTATCTACATAATTATTTACAAAATAGGTACTTACTCAATTTTTTTGTCATTTATTGCTGTTAAAAGCTTCTCCGTTAAATTTAAGATTTTATGCACGTGCGGTGCCTATTAATCCAATTATCTCCTTGTTTGTATTAATAAAACAAACTGTTCGCTTTTGTTCCCGTCCGTCTTCTCGTATAAGGTACGCTATGTGTGTAAAATACAATCTCGTAACTGTTAATCCAAATTTAAACCCTTGATAAAACCAGGTACAATTTCTGTTGCCTTAATTCCTCTCTCACAACTAGTTACCAAACAGCGTAAAAAAATTTCTTCTCTTGCAACTGGTTAGGTAATTTCAGTTACGAACATGGATAAAGAGTGCAGATCACAACTTCAGTATGTGATTGAAAGTGGTATAATAAAAAAAATACTGTCGCGTCGGCAAGCGCGCGCGAGAAGCTTCAGCTAAAGAAACTAAAGTCGATTTTCAATTGATAGCGCATTAGTCTCTTCGCCGCTACTCCGTCGGTCTGCGCTGACCCTAAATGGCCCCTTTTCTCTAATGTTCTAATGTATGAACATACTAGGTATCATCCATGTATTTATTCCATCGACGTCGTAGGACTAAATGTATATTTTAAGACTCGTGTCGTGGGTGGAAAAGCGTGAGCACTATGAGGAGCAGTCGCGTTGGGCGGGCGTACCGGGACGATGCGATCGCTGCGGACACGCGGGACGCTCCCACTCGAGGAACGGATGTCCCGTGTGCACCACGCAGCGTGGTTGTCAAGACACCGGCCACAAGTAAGTCTTTGTATATTGTTTACAAAATTTTTCTTTTTTAAAATTGCATTAAAGGTTTGGAACTCTCTGCCGGCGTCTGTGTTTCCGAGCTCATATAACCCAAATCTTATCTGGAGTGAATCTTCTGTCATAGGCCTCATCTTCGCTACAAAGCCGCTAGTCAAGCTATAAAAATAGCTTAAATAAAAAAAAAATAGGTGCAACTGACATTATGATTAGCAATTTTAATAAAAAACAATATACTGTTCCTAAATGTCTTGTTATGTTTATCTTCTTTACATATAGTATAAAAGTTGCTCCCCGCCAACTGTCCCTCTGTAGGTATGTACGCTTAGATCTTTCAAACTACCCAACGGATTTTAATGCGGTTTACACTAATGAAAAGAGCCTTAAACAAGGAAAATTTTTATATAAGTATAATTTGCAGGAAATAAATCCGTGCGAAGCCGGGGGCGGCCCGCTAGTTACTCATATTATTTTCTTTTTCAACGCGGACAAAGTCGCGGGCAACAGCTAGTGAAGAAATAAATGTATCTTCCGAGTTCTAGGATTCATAAACTAAATAAATCTTCCACAAAGTCAACATGATGATAATTTTATATTCTCTAATAATGAACTCGTCGACTTCGTAATAAAAAAATCCAATAATTTGACAAGTAGCTACATGAAGTCAACCAGTTTGCTAAACAATGTTGTTACATCGGCGTGTTCAAATTGTGAAAATTTAAATTTTATAATCGTTCATAAGGAGTAAACTCACTGACACACACAATTTTTTTTTGTTTACTGACATTATCTATCCTGTACCTAAGGTAACCTTTATGAGAATTTTTCCATAAAAGTGTATAGAAATAAATTTATTACAAAATATAGTAAGAATAATGACTGTTATGATGACATAATCTGGTGTTACTTTTTAGATCAAAATTGGCTGAAGTTAAACGAGAACTATCATTACGCAGTCGAGCCCTTTCGTCTCAACTCACATTTCCCGAAACCAATATTATGGATGAATTCTTGCATAGAACTTCTGAGAACATTGATTTGAATGTTTCTATAAATACTAGCACTCCAAAACTTATTCAGTTTATAGTAAGTATTATATTATTATATAATTACTAGCGACCCGCTCCCGGCTTCGTCCGTCCGTCCGAAAACTTCACAGGATTACCCGCTGGACTAATCTGAAGATTGTCTGAAAGTTTCATCAAAATCGGTTCAGCGGTTTTGGAGTCCATAGGGAACATACACACACACATCGCCTCTTATATATTAAAAAAGATTTACATTAAAATAACATTAAAATAAAGACCCTTGCAGCGATGCGATGCCGAAAATTAAGAGAATTATTCTTGTCTGATCTGACAATTACATTTTATTTATTTATTGCTGACATTGTAATGTGACATTATCTCTATCGGAGGCCTTGTGATAATAAATAAATAATCACTTACCCTAAACTACAATAACGAGTTTTATATTTCAAGACGTGAGTGGATAAAGGTGTTATGTCGCATTTTTGGGTTTTTTCGTTTTTTTGCGTTGATGAAGGTAATATGTCCATATGAATGATTACAGACCTTAAGATCGTCGATTTAAGACATTTTTGGAAAATAAAAAGTTGAAAAAGGTATTATGTTCAGTTAATTTTAAAAAGCAAAGAGTGCAGAAAAGTTTACTTTTGTTAATGGAAGAGGGAGCTATGTTCACTTTTTTTAAAAATTAAATAATAGGAGTGTTTAATTGCTATCATACCATTAATATTTTAGGTTGTTTACACAACTTTGCATGATAATTTAGTACAAAAATCAGTTTCGTGGCGACATCTCAAAAATAAAAATAAAACTTTAACCTCGATTTATTCAAAATTGGAATTATGCGACTTACCACCTTCATCCACTCACGTCTTCATTTTTATTATGATATTTTAGAAACTGATGACCGAAAAGTTGGATTGGTCGGAAAGATATTGCGTTGAAAAGTTTCTGCCGCTGTTAACTAGATGGCACCTCCAAACTCACGTGCACAGTAGAACCATTAAACCTGTCAAGATAAATAAGAAAAGACACCCCAGAGGTCAGTAATATTGTAAACCAGTTCTTTCTTATTTCAATTCACGAATAATAAGTAAGTATATTTTATTTTTAATTCGAGGTTTTGTTTTGATTTTATTCAATAACTTTGTTTAGGTGTCCCAAGCTATGAAGTTGTATGGAATGATATTGACGGGCAATATGAAGGTTTGATTCCTGATGATCAATTTGAAGGTACTGGTACTGTTCTATAGATATAATAATATGTTTTTGATTACTTCAAACTAACACATACATTTAGCCAAAAAACATGGTATCACTGTTCAAAATTAATTTACGGGTTCTGAAGAGAGGTCGGCCACCTGTTTACTAGATGAGAAGTATTTTATGAATTACTAGCTGGTGCCCGCGACTTCGCCCGCGTTAAAAGTAAGAGATGTAGCGCCTGACTAAATGTGTAAAGCAATATAACACCTGACATCTTTGCTGTTATAAAATTTTCAGGGGTTGTATCTTTAATTTTAGTAGATAGCTGGTGCCCGCGACTTTGCCCGCGTTGAAAATTATATACTAAAACCTTCCTCGAGAACCACTCTATGCTATGCTGCCACCTTCTCTATTACACTGATACGAATACTGATCTAAACACACTGATGTTTAGATAATTGCCTATATTCTTAATCCCAATGACACCTCAAGGTTAGCAGCTGAAATTTAAACTAACTTCATTGGTATGTTTTGTAGAGGACGAAGATCATCTTAAGCCTTGGACTTCGACCGAAAGACAAGATTTGATGCGTAAATTTTATCCAGAGCTGGTAGAGAATTACGAAGAGTCTATAAAGAAACCAGTAAAGCCAAAGAAAACTAAAGGACGAAAGAAAATTTGCACTGAGTCTGAAAAACTCAAAAGAAAATATAAAAGAAAGATCAAGAATTTAGTTGATGAAGGAATTGATAAACTTAGTAGTTCTATTAAAAATCTAGACTTGTCCGTTAATGAGATAGGACATAATATTAGTAATAAAGCTAATGTAAGTGTAAGTGTAAATAAGTTGAAAAGAAAAATAAGGAATAAAAATCAGAAAACAATGGACAGTTTTATAGCAAAGAAGAAACGAAAATCGAGTTTGTTGCGAAGTTGTTTTGGAAAGTTTAAAAATTATTCCAACGATGTTGCTCGTTCGAGCCGTGACTCCAGTAATCTATTGGGAATGCTTGAAGTCAGTGCTAATAGTATCAATGATAGCGAATTATCGGCAATAGTTGACGGAATTGTTAGTGAAGCGCCTAAAACAACTCACTTGGACAATAACATAATGAAACTTATTTTTGAGAAACATTCGACGCCACAAAAATCTTTTTGTCGCAGAAATTTCCAGAACAATTGTTCGACACCTAACGGTAGTCCGAAACAAAAGAGATTTGATTTTCCTTCAAACGTATCGAATCACTCTTTTCACTCAAAAGTAAATAAAAGTTATTTCTTTGATAAACTCACTAATGATTGTGATGCTTTTGAAATGTCCGTAGAATACAAACACAAAAGTGGTATTACGCTCCTAGACTGTGATGATACCATTGAATATAGTTTGCCTCGCGTTTGTTTGTAAAGTATGTTAAATTATGTTGTTAATATTACCTCTTAAATTGAAATAAATTTATTTTTTACAGATGAATGTATGTATAGTTTTATTTGTAGTTAATGCACATAATGCTTCGACCATGACAACAAAGGCTCGAATCTCGACAAAGTGTAGTTAGTATTACCATAGACTATAGTACTTAGCCAGTTAAGTAGTATTTACCCTATGGTATTACCTATTTTAATATTTAGTGTCATGAGTTTTTTGTTTAAGTTATCGGAAGGGGTTAACTTAGGGTGACTTTTCATAACCTTAAGTTAGGTATTTAGGTTAGGTTAGGTTAGGTAGGTTGCTATAGATGAGATTTTCTTTGACGCTACATTCTGTTGTCTAGTAAAGTAACCTTCAATGGAAAACCACAATCTGAAAGGGTATTGTCTAGCTAGACCTTTGGTTAGCGACTAAAATGATAACAGACTTGTGGATTACTGCTTTCCGCGCTTATAAACTGGGCAGCATGTGTTAAGGCAGTAACCACACCCTTAGCTAGAAGAATGGTTGAGTTTTGGTAATTAAGGGATGCCATAATTTATTCTACCATCCTTACACTGTCCCTTCTCCTTTATCCAAATCGAGAGCGACGGCGCACTTTCGTCCCTCCTGACTTTTCCATTTAATAGGCGACGGTAGCCGCTACCATTAAGTAAACCTCAGCCTGTCTGCCGAATTTTGCGAGCCGTGTGCGAAGGCGTTTATAACAATGATACTCGTATGAAGCTGGGACGAGGGCTATATTTATGTAAGAGCCTTCATAAATATAGTTAAATTCAGTATTCATACGCATACTGATTCAACGGAAGAGGGATAAACCGTCTCAGGACTCAAATATCGAAGTAGATGAATTCGCTTTACAATTATAAACGTTGCTAGATAAAAATAATTTAATGATTTATAAAGCTTCCAGAAACAATTTCCCTGATCTCTATTAATTTTTGGTACAGCGATCAATCACTATACGAATTCGTAGCCATTGTCTACGCGTCTGTAGAACCGATTCATTACCCCCACTAAGCTACGTAAATAGTGGTGCATGTTAGTGACAAAAAAAACAACGATATTTTATAGTCGTGGATTTTTTAAACTATTTCTTAAATACGCACTAAAACTATCTAGTGACGATAAAAACGGTGAGAAATACACGAGATTCTTTTACTTATTTATTGGAATGATCTCAATCTGTATAAACAAGACACTGCAACTGGCTATACGACTTCGACTCGATAAATGTTTTTGTATGCTCTCACCTGTTCCATTCCCAGGGATCAATTTGCACTATTTTAAACGTTTCTAAATGCAATTTTTAGTTTTTTTTTTAATGTAGACAATTACTTTTTTAAAAATTAAATTTCGACTTTTGTTCAAAATCACTAAGGGATTGTACAAAATCTCGTTCAAAATTCCTCAGTGCCTCAAAACAAAAGTTTTCGACCAATGTGTGTTGCTAGTGATGACATATGGTGCTGAAACGTGGTCTCTCTATGAGCCTTAAGAAAACTCAACGTCGCTCAACGAGCTTTAGAGTGGGCTATGCTCTGCGAGATCGAATCTGAAATAAGAAGATTCGTAGCGTAGACGTCCGAAAGTTACTGAAATAAGCCAGCGGATTAGTAAGTTGAAGGGCCAGTGGGCAGGACACAGTACGGAGAGGCGATTGCCGCTGTGAGGCCGGAACGGAACGTTCTCGAGTGGAGGCCACGGACCGGCAAGCGTAGCGTAGGACGTCCGCCCACATGATGGAAAGACGACCTGACCGCGGGTCGACGACGGTAGATCTAGGCTGCTTCTGACTGGTCTTATTGGAAAATTATGGGAGAGGCCCATGTCCAGCAGTGGGTTTCCTGCAGCTTAGATAAAGGGATTGTACATGTAATGTTCAATTAGATGTCTATTTAGACTTAAGAAAATATATTTTCATTTGTTAATTAATTTTATTGTAGGTAAGTATACTTTTTAACTAGTGATGTAAGTGTACTACTTATAAATATGTACCTACTTATTGACTCAAGAAATACTGTGCTCATTCTTTGTCTAGTAAATTTCGATTTTAATGCAAATGTTCGTTATAATTTTCAATATTTAGATTCAATTTATAATTTTAACTTCAGCATTCGTCCAATATTTAGCGTTGGGGGAACCTGTCTAAAACGATTTCAGCGGTCACACCGCGAAATAGAAATTCTAAATCTTTTTTAAGATCGCTACTGTGCTAGAAGGAGACGCTATACGGGGTTTGTTCACCCCCCAGTCGTGAGATTTCGCAGGTCATCGTCGGTATTCGGGATGCTGAATTGAGAGCGCTTGCGTGAACCCGGCCGCTTCGCCATTGCGACGGAGGCTGTGTCGTGTGTCGGCGCTGGCCCGTGCGAGCGCTCGTTTCGCACCGCACCGCGTAAGGACCGTGCTTCACCTGCCGCGTGCCGTCGCGACCGCCGCGCTAACCGCGTCCACCCACAGAACAACGCCCTTGACTCATACATCTTCTGCTCTCTGCCAATCGGTCCGCCGATATCTTTACAGTGCATGTGCTCTGTGTCCAGTGCAAACGCTCAACGAACCGGCGATTGTGGCGCGATGTAAGGGAGCTGCAGCCGTGAACCCATGTGTAAGTGGGTGCGTTGCGTGTATAGTTCTTCGCATGATTTAAAGCATTAACACTGAACGTTCCCTTGTAACGAGGAATCCTTTTGGTTTAGAGATTCGTATTTTAAACTTTCTTCAATTGGTTTAAAGACGTACACGTGCGCTGTTGTCTCTCAGGTGTCCTGTTTTGTAGTATGTGGTGTAGGATTTTTTTTAATTTTTAGAAATCAATTCAGTTGTTTATATGGCATGCCTTCACGAATAAATGTCCATTTCACTCGTAAGTGCATATTTTTTATCAAAGTAACAGGTGTCGTTTCAATGCCAGTAAGTTTGACATTGAATCTCAGACATTGTTACAAAAATCAATATTGTAATTTTTCTGTTCGTTACAATATAATATTGTTCATAAATTCATATGTGTAATATTGTTTATAAATTCATTCCTAAACTTTGATTCTTTGCTTTTTTAACAAAGAATTTCTAACGAGAGTTTAAAAATATTAAAGAGCTTAGGGTGTGCAACAAATTTTTTTATATCCCTTGAACATTTAAATAAATATTATGTTTTCAATTTGATACAACCTCTTTTTTGTCTACTTGCTTTATTGTTAACTAATATCGACCTCATCTTTCTTTGAGAAATAATCTTTAATACCATTCCACCTGGAAATGAAAATCGCATTTAAATTTCATTTAGATTTTGGAGTTTTACAGAAGATTTTAACAAAATGACAACAGAAAAAAATAAAAAAAAACATATTATTTATTGTGTTACCATACGTTACAAAGTAGAAAAGTAACATGACAATTTTTATTTACATAAAAAAATAATTTAATAATGCAGTCTTAGAATACATTTGACCAATGCTTTATAGATTGAATTTACAATTCCATAGATATGAGTGATTATATATAATGTAGAAATATACTACTATAAATAGTATACCTATACCTATGTGTAAAGCTACACTACGCTAAATGTATTTAGGCACGTGTAGGAAAGCTTTTAGGAGCACCGTAGAGAAATTCACTTCCTCTGAGCTATGTGAAAATCCCATTTGTGTGTACCCCTTTACAAGCGAAATACATTTCATCTTTTATTTTTCTTGTTTATAGACAGCCCTACAACAAAATATTTGATAAAAACACAAAACAGTGTCACGTCACTTGTTATGTGATTTCCATATAGATATAGCTGTAATAACAAGTAATCTATTTGCCATACTTATCCTTTATTCATAACTATGTACTTTTCATATACCTACTTCAGCAATTATTTTCAGATGTGTGAAATGTGCTCTAAAGAAAAAAGTCGAAAAACATTTTTATTAATTTTTTTATAATGTTCAATGTACGTATAGAGGCTGTGCCTTGAGGCTTTGCTAGCCTTGAAAAACACTTAGATCTGCCCAGTACCGAGTATTTTTTACGATTAGAATATTGACCTGCAGGCTGACTGTCCACTCCACTATGACAAGGTGGCTACAGCCGTTTGTAGATACAAGAAATACTCGGGGGATTCAATTTTGCTGGCGACTCTGACAGTGACAGGGTATAGGATAAAGGACGATGTGAGATATTTGCTTAGATTCATTTTCTTAGATAAAAACTGTCTGCATCCCAAGAGAATAAAAGGCAATATGAATGTAATTTTGAAATTGGATAGCGATGACATTCTGCGATGCGATGACAAGTTTGGTTACCGGTTTATGCATTATAAATTTAGTGCATTTGATTAGGTATTAATTAGCGATTCGAAATATTGCCTCCAAAATATCTACCTCCGAAGACCACAGAACAGTGGCGTAGCCTTGCCCTAGATGGACTCTGTATCAAATTTTATGACGGAGTGCTTCTACCTAACTGTGGCGAAGCGCCAATGAAGTAAATATTTTTTTACAAGAGAGACAAAAGCTCGCATGTTTTTAGACGCAAACGAATTTTTTGCTTACATTCGCTGCGGCCTCCTGTAGCCAAGATTTTTAAATAATTGATAAGGCGGTAACTACGCCCTGGCCACAAACAGTTTGATGATCCACTTGATGGTTACTAGGTGGATACTGACAAATAGTGACAATACGAGGAATCCTATGAGAAAGAACTCGACAAGGAACCTCATACATTGATAGAGTAAATGTTACAATTTTCAATACTAAGCAATTTTATTAATCATATGAACTACATCCATGAATATTGAATAATAATAGTCTTAACAATCTCAACTCAAGCTATAATCGCTCTGTGTGTACTTTTGCCTACGAGACAAAGGAAGAGAAATCAAATATTTAAATGGTCTTGCCCTTGACTCGTGTAGGGAAACTTACAAGATTATCGTTATTGAGGTTTGTTAGTCTTCTAAAACATTAGTACCATTTGATTATCTAAGTAAGATATCAATTAGCTAAGTCGTTGTGCAAAAGTGAATTAGTTCTTCTTATGTAATAGGGTAACTACACAAAACCTACGTATG
Source organism: Synanthedon formicaeformis (assembly GCA_945859745.1). Taxonomy (NCBI): domain Eukaryota; kingdom Metazoa; phylum Arthropoda; class Insecta; order Lepidoptera; family Sesiidae; genus Synanthedon; species Synanthedon formicaeformis. Next base: position 5,068,408 of record OX243958.1, on the reverse strand, counting down.
TAGCGTACATAATGACTGATTACACGTCGTCAGTGTTAAGATGGAAGACAGGAGAAGAAGGAAAAATACTTATTTTTGTACAAAAATAAATACGACGCTTTTCATGAAAAAAATATATGATGTATTTTTTAATCAACAGAGGGCGAGTGATATTACTCGTAGAATAAATAGAATACAATTTTATTATGAACATTAAAAAGGCGTATAGGCAACCGCCTACATCCGCCTATATCCATTACTGGACATAGACTTACCTCCTAAGAATGTCAAGTTACACGTGAGACCATTCAGCGTAGCATATTCTCGTCGACATATGCGGCCTGCCCACTCAGTGACTTGTAAAGAGTATGTAAGGACTAAGGAGTATTATGGATTAAATATTTTAGATCGATTTCCCCTTCTGATGAATTTTCACTTCAACACGGAGTCGCCCCTATTCTATTCTATAAGCAGTCTACTCGTATTTGTCTATATAAATTGTCCTATATTATACCTACTCGACGAGCACAAGTATAATTTTTTTCTCTCCTCGAAGTTATTATTGTTTCACAGTATAAATATACTTGTGATGTAAGAAGAGTCAGTGGCGTATTAAGAAAATATTGATCCGTAGATGGCTTAGTTAGTTCTGTTTTAGATCGTGTCCATTTATAGAATAGCCAAGTTTCTCATGTGATTGCGACTTGTTGGAAAAGCTTATCTGGTGGACAACCGGGGACAAGCTTAAATGTGCTTAATGCAAATATGGTTATTAACATTTGCAAACACAGCAGTTGTTAGAACGTGGTATTTGTCGACGATCTACGAATACGAGAGCAATTATACAGGCGTGGAGCGAAATTAGTACGTGTAAATTATTGAAATAGGGTCCATTTTATATTGCAGGCAAACGTGTAATATTTTTTTAATGAGAGATTAGAAAAAACAAAACCAGACTTTAGTTCAAGCTAAATAGTTTCTCGTGCAATATTGCTTCATTATATCCAAGATCGCCGCCAGTACATGTAATTATATTGGTGGATGAGAGCATACCGGGAGCGGTCAAAGTTCATTTACAGTGAACCTCTATAAGCCAGCGCGTGAATCTCGTGAGATTACCAACAGACCGTATGGATGGTACGGTCAGTCAACATTGGTACTCGTATACAACAGAATAATATTTTCAGTAGGGATGACCTTACTGACCGACAAGTTCATCTACCTCTTAAACAATGTTCTATTTTATGATTTCACTAATTAAAAAACTGTCATAAGCTATTTATCTAGACAGAGAGGAACGACAAATTAAAACAAGATGGTAAATATAGTATGGTACAATGGTCTGTCGATATGAGACCGCAATCGGGGGCAGCTCTTATTAAAATAAATGTTGCTGGATATAGCTTACATGCCCTTGTAAAAAAGCAGTTCAGATTTTTCTCTTATTCGTAAACAAATAGCTGATGAGATGACGGGAACAGAGATTTTGATTTTGCACGACTTACTGCACTGGTATAAGTACTGTCTGCATATTCTTTCTCGCCCATAACTTAACCCTTTAGCAGATGATTTGAGGTAGACGTTTATTATAAAAAAAAAATTGTTACGTTAACGAAAAATGCGTGTGTGTAAAGTTATTGCTGGTTAATTTGCTTGTAAAATTATAGCTTTTAGGATGGGAAAAAATATTGAGTTAAATGTGAGACCACTTCTGATTTCTTAACCTGTCCAAAAAGCCGTACTTGTAAAGTTAACAAAACAAAAAGCCATCAGGGGACAGACAGGCGACCTTACACAATTTTGCATATTAGTACGAGTGGTAAATTATTGGGTGGTCGTAATACCAAGGGGAACATATGCATTTCCGAAATATGTACTGTCATTTCACCACAGTCAAAATTGGAGTTTCATTTAGGAGTTTAAAGTCAAATTCGTCTAAAATTATGCGACTTATTTGTTTGTTTTTTTTTTTTAATACTCTTCATTTGGGCTTCGCCACAAAAGTGCTCTCGAAAAAATGTATAAAGGGCAAATTCAGGGCAAGTACGTCACTGATATCTTTAACTTCGAGTCAAATGAAGACCTATCTTGATTTGCAGTAAGAAAGATATAGAAACTTCGCTGCGTTGATTTACCTAAAAAATTTAAATTTTCATTGTAACCGAAACAGTATAGTTTTTCTTTTTAAACTAAACCAATGAAAACAGTATTGCAATGTAACAGCAACGACTAATCAGTTTGTCAGAGTCAACAACAACAATTGAATGATGCGAGAGCTCAAATGTCAAAGGAGCTTGTTTAGTTTCGAGGTATATAGGATGCAGTTGTTAACATGTGCCATGGAATACTCAGTGACTCTGTAATTGTTCAGTGTAAGGGAGTAACTACACTTACTCAGCTCCATTCACGTTTCACTTTACGTATTTGGTAACACAGTTTCGCTTCTATCAACCGCATACATACTTTTATTATAATATAAATAAATATAATAAGACATGTTTAGGTAGTTTATTCTGCTCTATTCAGCTTTTGTCCTTAGAAAACAGCAGGTAGCAAAATCGTAAAAGAGCCGTGTCTGTATATTTAATATTTTTCAAAAAACAATTTATACACGTTGTAGGTACTGCAACCGAGGTCAAATAATTTAAAATTTTAACAAAAAAAAAAACTGACTTCAAACCGTTTTCTCATGGATGCCATTGTCAGAACTTGACCAAATTGAAATGGGACCACACGGGGAGCACCAGCTTTCAAATAAAAAAAGAATCATCAAATTCGTTTTACTCAGTCGAAAGTTCTTAGGTAACAAACATAAAAACAAAAACAATTGAATTGAGAACCTCCTTCTTTTTTTGAAATCGGTTGAAAATAGTTTTTTTTAGAATTTTTGTCTGTGCGTTTGTGCTCGCTAATCTCAAACGCTTTGAATGCGGTTTTCATTGATGTATTGATGTTTACCTGGATTAAACATAGGATACTTTTTATCCCGGAAAATGTAACGTTCCTGTGGGATTTCCCAAAAACGAAATACAACGCGTACGAAGTTGCAGGTACGAGCTAGTAGTTAATAATTATAGTTCCTTACATATTATCATCACCTTAGCCGTAGGCCGTCCACTGCTGGACATAGGCCTCCCACACAACTTCCCCTAATAGCCTGGATCAACTAATAGCCCATAACTTTCTAAATGTGACCAAAATAAGTATAGTTACTCCCTAAGCTCATATGTGAGTGTGCCGACAGGTGTTGGGCGGTGAGTGGAGGCGCGCGCGAGCGACATGGTTGTACCAGCAAGCTGATAGCATGCGGGCGGCGGCCCGCCGGCCCGCCCCGACCTAGCCGAACACATCACGACCGCCACATTCACGGGTAAGTAGCTAAAGCTAGTATGGCGTAGAGTCAATCTCTGTTTCACTTATTCCGTGTCTCATGTAGGCCTTTTCTTTTCTCTTCCGAGGTATGATCAAAGGAATCTATGTCTGCTCGACTGCATGTATTTATATACTGACTCGCTCACGGTTTGCCCGGTATGCAATTTTTTACTGCGAAACTTAGTGTGCACCAAATATAGTTTGGTAATATTAGTATGCCTACACATGTATTATTAGTATGTAGTTATTACCTACCTATCTAAATGTTATGTTACTTTAAAGAGTCCAAGTTGAATTATCCCACCGCGTTTTTATTTATAGTATGTATTCTTATACAAACAAACTGTCATCTCCGGTCACTATGGGAGAGAGATTCGGCGACAGGTAGGACTATGAACTCGATTTCGTTTGTTGTACTCTACCGTAGTGCAATGCATCGCGCATTTTCATGGGTTATGACACACTCCGCGCTCTACTTGGTCGTATCTTTTTAGTGTCTGTTCGGAGTTGAATTTCTTGTTGGTTTTTTTGTCTTTTTTAGTATGCTGAAACCCTCTTGAGTTTAGCTGAAAACGAGCTTATACTGAAGCATAGGCTGAATTGCAATTCATTTTCAACATTAGGGTTAATGAATTTACGTGCGTTGAATTACAATATATTAATGACTGAATATATTGTAGTTCAATGCACGTAAAAAGAGTTCCAAGCACCAGTGGTGGGGATTTGTTTGCGCATGGTCAACTGAATGATCCAATAGCGCGAGCGCAATTCGCGCACCTCATTTCTTACCGCCAATTTGCGCTGCTGCACAACGTCGTCGCCCAGAGCTCTATTTATGTGCGTTGAACTGTGAACTATACTTCCGTTTTATTTATTTTTTATTTATGTTTGTGTTGCTTATTTTGGGCATGATGATCTTCATAGAAATTGCTTGATGTTCCATATTTTGTAGATTATCATTAAAAAGTAAGCCTTCTGTTTCACTCGTGCCTTTCTCAAACCTTCTAACATTTTTTTTAAAACAAGTCCCACCTGCTGTACAAATGCGATCAATTGAACTTTTGCATTTTAGTTACTTAATAGATTTTGTTGTAGGCGTTGAATATAGAATAGGTGTTTTATGATGGCAACTATTGGCCGTTGGCTGTTGACGTGCGGCAGATTGTCCTAATTCACAAACTTGGTTACAAGGGTTCCCAATATCGAATTATATCCGCAAAACTTAATCACCGACCGAAGTATGCTTCGGGGAGCTTTATCAGAGGCATAACTTTGACTTATACAATAAAGTCGCTTTCGGGTCTTGTTTCATAATCAATTCAAAAAACTTTTCGCATTAGTCGTGACTTTCTAAGGGTTAAAAAGTGCAAAATTAATCTCAATGTTTATCCGCGGCCCCAAGACTTTCTAGATATGTTAATTTGTGCAGGAAAATGAATCGTTTCTGTATCTCGATGGTATGAAATTCCTTGTGTAATATATACTCGTATACTACTGTAATAAAGCCGAAGAGTTTGTTTGTCTGTTTGAACACCCTAAACCAGTGATCCCCAAACATCTTTGTCTCACAGATCTTTGGCATGTTTTTCAGGTTTGGGTTAGTTAATATTGCATTTTAATGGATTCATCAACTTCATATGTATTTTGATTAATTTCTAACTGTAAAAAGGTGTAGATAGAGGTTAAAAACATAAAATACAATAAGTACTCTGTGTATGTCTGATTTACTATTATGGAACCCCGTTTACATCTCATCGGGGCTGCTACTTCCTTTTTCGTTTACATAGACCACTTTAGGTATCTATGACTTAAACTCTTGAACTACCAGTCGGATTTAAAACATTCTTTTTGTATCTATTATCCGAATCGAAAAAAAACATTGTTCCTAAAAAAAGCGAAAAGCGATTAGCATCAAAGGAGGAAGTCATTGCCGCAACATTTTGTGTTTGATAAATCTTCAAAAAAGTTAGAATGTCATTGGACTAAATGTATAGAAATGAAAGGAGACTATATTGAGAAACAAAAGTAGAAAAAAAAACAATGTTTTATTTGCTAAACATGGATAAAATAATGTACAACATTAAAGTTTTATAACATGTCATTTAATTTGGTCGCAGCACCTATACAAATAAAAAGATATAAAAAAAACTAAAAACTACAAAAAAAAAATAGACAAAGATACTCACTTATTGAACGTGTAAATTAGCTATTTACATTGACATCACATACGTATAAATACACAGAGGAATGTTATTATAATTCATGTGAAGTATCCTCTCGGTGTATTATGTACTCCTCTAACAACTCCAAAGCAATTTGGCTGTTAGTTTTTGTTATTTTTAGTACTTATCTAGTTGTACGAGAAACATTTGCAGCACGATTACCTTTATTGTCCACTTAATAATAGAACAATGCATTTTAAGGTAGCATTGTGTTTGCAAACTGTAGTGTTCTTTCACTGCACACATTTAATTAAACAAGCTATAATTAAAATTATACACTAACCTTCGAGTTTCTATTGAGCCCAGACTTGCTATATCTGCTGTAAGTGGCTGAGGAGTTTAGTGTCCCGCAGACTAATTGATGTTGCAGCATCAGATCAAGGTTACTATGTCATGGAAATACCACCGAAGTAACAGTATATCAAATTTCAAATGAATCGAACCTGTGGGAGTTAGCAAGATTCCTACGTCAACTGGGAAATAGGCTGATGTTTTTCAAACGCCTGAATAGATAAATATTCGTAAACTGCTTATAGCTAAGAAAAATTTCGATCACGTCAGCTTTCTAGCAATAAAACCGGATCAAAACTGGTCAAACCGTTGGGGAGTTACGATAGAAAGACACACAGATACACCCCGTTTTTGCGTCGGGCGTCGGCGGTTGAAATTATTAGGCTTTTTTTTAAAGAAACTAATGCATGTTCTTCTGAAATGTGAATAACAGATCAAGAACGACTATCTTACGTGCACTCACGTAGTTACTTCATCTGTTGATTTGAAAATTATTATTTTTTGACATTTTGTATGGATGAAAAAATTTATCTGTGAATAAAAAATGTATCAATTTAAATTAAAAAGAAGAATACATTGCAATAAAGGTGAATCAATGATTGTAGTGTTTCAAATAAGCAGCTATATTTTGTGTCTTTGTAGAAAGTGCAACAAAGCACTTTGAGTATCTTCGTTCTATAGTGAAATTTGGAACATTGTATAAAGCTTCCCATTCTTACGCTGAAGGCGCTATCGCGCTTTTGTTGAATTATTCTAGTTTACTGGTTACACTTTATATGTGAATGTAGAAATGTGATACATTTCAGGTAACTTTATTTTAAGTAGATTACCAATACTTAGTCAAGTTAAAACAAAATCTAGCAGTGTACTTTGCAAATTAAGAGGACTTATATGGTGCTCAGAGAAGGAATTTAAAGATGTTGGTGTTAAAAAGTATATTTCGATTTTTGTTACTCAGCAATAAAAATTGTAACGATACAATACAATATTATTTATAGAATTTCAGGCATTTCTTTTTAATTTTTAAAGAAAAAGTCTAATTTAGTATTTGTTTGTAGGGAAAAGATGACACTAAATTACAAAAAATATGTGTATTCGATAGCTTCACAGCACTAAACTTCACAGGATCATCCGCTGGGCTAATTTGAAGCTTGCCTGTTTTTTTTTAAAATCGATTGAGTGGTTTTACGAGTCTATAAATTGAGCACAAGTCCAAGAATTTTATATTTAAAGAAGGATAAAATTTAAATACTTACTATATCGTTTAGACCCAATTTTTTATGTCTAAAACTACAATGATATAGGCCTACCCGACAGTCACAAGATGAAATTATTTTTTCAGCTCTACTTACGTGATTTGGTATTTATAACACTTCGTAGCATATTTAGCGTTTAAAAAAGGCATCTAGAAATGAAGTGAACGACTTATCGCTATCCCCCACTGTCTCCTTCTCCGCTAACTCCTCCTAAAGCAAAAAACTTATTTTTATACTGTTTTCAGTAATGAATAAAGCATTACACGGAGAAGATTTGTGAATATAATTCGCAGTAAAAAATTACATTCGTGCTAAGATCGGAGCGGGTGGCTTCTACTAGATAAATTACATAACTTTTACAATTTCTAGCACATGTATGGGCACGTTCGACCGGCACAACACAAAGTGTTCCCGAGAGCGACCGGAAATATTTAGTCTTATCTACGTGATATCGTCGCTGTCCCTGCTAACACTTCTAACCTCACGTAAAGTCTCAAAAAGCATCAAAGCATCTTAAAGCGTCTCAAAGCATTTAGAATCAGAGCGAAGTTGAACACTATTATGTCTATAGACACATCTCAGAGTATAAAGTATGAAGAAATGGAACAGCATAGTCAAAGTAAAAAATAGACTGGTATGTTGCCCTCACATGACTCGAAGTTCTACGAAATACGCTCTACGATTTCGTAGAACTTTGTAGTAAATGCTAATGGCCCTCTTCGTAGCACACGTAGCGTCTTAAAACGTCATCAATCTACGAAGCTCCACTACGGACGTCAAGTGTTTTTAAGGTGTAAACAAAGGCCAATCCTAAAAATTTGCATTGTTTAAAAAAATGTTACAAGAAAGTGTCAACGCAACTGGTTTGGAAAAAATTTATGTTATACTTGTTTTTTTTAGTGTTGTTTTAATGGTAAATACAAGAAACCACAATCGTCAGGCCTGTTGAATTGTTTCCGCCGCCTGAGAACTAAATATATGGAGCTTTAGTGTCTCAGTGACTGCGTTGAGGTATGGACCACGTTTGTGTTTTTCTTGCGGAACTAGTTTGATATATATAGACAATTTAAAGGTCAAATCGTCAATGTCATTGGCGTATGTGAATCCCTTAAGACAAGGACTAACCCCAGATCGAACACAACTTTTACCTTGCAAAGATACCTAATATATTATTTTGATGACTTAACAAATTGAGCGCAAAATATAGGTAATAAGCTATAAGTTAAGGTGCAATATTGCACAATAAGTTTTTGTAGCTTCTCGGAGACAACCAAACAGATTTAAAATTGGAAGACATATCTTAAATAATGTTTAAAATATGGAATAAAGAAATAAAAGTAGCCGATTAAAGATAAGCGATTAGGATGAGATAGGAAAAAATGGTTTGGTATCACTTATGCCTGTTATTTCACACACTTTCTTGCTGCTCAATTTATACTGTGAATATTATACAAAAATTAGTAGTGCCGTGCCACTACTAATTTTTCTGACTAAATTTTACTGAGTTTTATGACTGCAATATTTATTTATTTATTTATTTATTTATTTATTTATTTATTTATTTATTTATTATACAAGGCCCCCAACGAGGCAGACATCTAACTTTAACACACTGTTCAAGATAATTATCACAATATGACATGCTATAATTCGGACGTAAATGAGAAATAAAATAAACTAAAAATTGTAGGTAGAGTCGGGGTAAGAAAAGGTTTGTCACCTTTAAGTCGACATTTGCTTGTACCAGGGCATTATTGTCAGATGCCAAAATTTCATTTGAAACGCCTGTCAGTTGTGTGCTTAGTGCTTTGGTGCCAAGAGTCTACGATTTTGACAAAGGAATCAGCAGGTTTTCGTACCCCGACTTTACTTTACTCGTAGACATGTAAAATATATGCTACGCTTACTAGTTGAGAAAATACAAGACAGCAGTGTTTAGTTCGAATCGGGTTACAAGGCGCTCATACAATGTTTGTAGAGGCTGGTAGGGGTGGGTTGCAATGCCCTTTAGCTTCGCCACTCTTACCTTACAAAAGATTTCTACAAAAGATTACTTACTACCATACTCTGCTTTTGTTATTAATATGAGTCCTTGCTTACCTTTATAGCGTTTAATATCACTTTGCTGGGGAAACGGGTAATACCACGTAGCGTAACCACGCAACGTATAAAAAGAATTAAGTTTAGAGAGAACAACTCAGGTATAAGTACCTTATTTATTGCACTTGCAAGACTGAGACCTGACAGAGCACAATATTTATGGTTTCCATTTTAATTTCTTATTATAATTAGTTCCTCTTTAAGTAAAGAATTCATGGAGCATTGGAAAACAAATCAATCTTCATATACATATACAAATATACTATTACTATCCTTACTAATATTATAAATGTGAATGTGAGTTTGTTTGTTTGTTTGTTTGTTCCGCTTTCACGCAAAAACTACTGGACCGATCACCATGAAATTTTGCATACACGTTGTTTGGGACACAAGAAAGGACATAGGATACCTTTCATCCAGAACGGGGACGAAGTCGCGGGCACCAGCTAGTATACAAATAAAATTAAGTTGCTATCCGCTTCTGTCTGCTTCTTTGCTAACTTTTAAACTCCCCAACCGATTTTGATACAGTTTTCACTAAAGAAAAGAGCGATAAACGTGGAACGTTTGTGTATATACAGAACATTTGCGATTTCTGATTCTCTATTTACGTTATTTGAACCGTTTTTGAAATGATTGATCATTGGCGAAAAAGATCATGGTCAAAGGGCAGTCAAGCTATAGCAAAACCCGGATTAACTCGCAATGAGGTGATGCTTTGTGTATAGTGGGGTTGGAAGGGCTTCGCTCATTATGAACTTTTACCGATGGGCAAAACAGTCGATTCGGATGCTCTACTGCAAACAGCTGATGAGACTAAAGCAAGAAATAGAGAAAAAACGGTCGGAATTGATCCACAGAAAGGTCTTTTCATCATGTCGTTTTCATTTCTTTAACTACTCAAAAAATATTGACAAAGCTTGGTTGGGAAATGTTAATGTATCCACCATATATAGCCCTGACCTTGCACCCTCAGATTTTATCAAGAGAGTACTGTCAAAACTATTTGTCGCAGTTTTTTGAGAAATTTTTACAGCAACGGCCTTATGTCACTAAACACCTTAAAAATTAAACAAGTTATCTAACGAAATGGCACATATAGGTATATAATAATCAAAAAACAAATTATGACAAAAAATATCTTGAATCTGTATATAAAATACAAAAAACTTTCTCCCGACCGCGACCTATTATAAAGGATAACAAGGAAATACAATTTATAATATTGTAATTATTATAAAATTTAATGTCAACGTCCAAAGAACTTTTGTTTGCTGTTTAAAATTCACTTAATTTCATAGTAAAACAGGGGGATATAATTAAAGCCGCTTTGTGCCTCTGTTTGCAAAGGACTTGTGGTGATAATACACGTGTAAATGTTTTTAAACCTTTCGCTTGGTTCTCATAAATAATTTTATATCACTATGTAACCGAGAATAACTTTAAAAGCAAGTATATATTTGGTATATATATACTGTAGTATATTAAATCCGAGATTTTCGTCTATTTTGTCCACACTATTAGAATAATACACTCTTTTAGAGTGGTCGTGGTCGTCCCTAGTGCCCTTTGCTACCTCTGCGATGCTTTTCCACTTATGTCTTTTGGTAGTAGTTGGTCAAGAGCACACTGTACCACAGTAGATTGAGTTTTGGCTTTTATTTGGTCTGTCCAGCGGGTAGGCGATCTACCTCTTGGGCGTTTGCCCTCTATCTGACCCTGAACCACAAGCCGTTCCCTCGAATATTCTTTTTTTAGAGATGTGGTGGCGACTGTTTGTTCATATTTTCTCAAAAATCTTCGAGTTACACGATACGGGACACGAGACAAAGTTTTTTTTAGAAATTTATACGAGTTATTAAAAATACTTAATATCGTTCAGTAGTAGTACCTAGTACCTTTGAATACCTTGAATATTTAACAGAAAACAGTTTTTGAAATATTTTGTCTGTTGTGGAAACGGCATGTACCTAAATAAGTGACCTAAATGTACCTACCTAAATACCTAAATAGGTAATGTACCTAAATAGAGGATATCGATTTATAAAAAACTCTAAATCCATCTAGACTAATTTGGGATTATATATTTGTTGCCCATATGTTACATTTACAAATTTAATGAGCTGTATTTTTATTTTGTATTACGCTCGACAAAATTTACGAATAGGTATTCTAAAAGGCCGGCAGTCGCACAAAGAGAAATCCGATGTTTTCAATTTTGGGCGGGTTCTCCCAGGGGCACTTGGCCTTTGCTCTGTATTCGACTTGATTAATATTATTACTGATATTATTTGATACCGTCACTCGACACCTTAAATTTATATTTAAGATACTTTCCTGAAATATATTGGAGGTGCTAGGTACATTCAGAAGTATCTTATACAAAATAAATATTATAAGAAATTATAGTAAATTCAAGCTAGGTCATTAATTTGTTACCTCTAGAAAGGAAATCAGATGAATGTTAGTGTTCATTGTTTCACTTAAGTATGTAAGTTTTGATGACTATCCTCAGGAGATCTCATCGACCATTCCTCGTAAACTATGAGTACGCGCATTTACGACCACCGCCTCTGTACTTCCCAATCGTAAAATGGAAATAGAACCCCAACATTTATGCGTTATCACCAAACTTCCTTTCTAAATACCTACGACATTTTATAAAACTGTAGTTTTTTCAACTGGTATAAAATACTCCTTTTCAGACAAGTTTACAAGCCAAAACATTATGTTACACAAACCGCAAGAGCCAAGTAAAAAGAAAGAAATGTAACGACGCAATCAGAAATTTAGACGCTCCGAGCAATATTTTAAATTGGTAGCTTGTGGAGAATATTATTTTAAATTTTTTTGCTCCCCTTTTAAACATTTCAGTTTTAAATTCGAATGACTCAAGTTTAACTATTAGGCGGACCGTATAACGGACCTTGGACAGTTAAACGAACTCTGAAAGGAAAATGGATAAAACTCGGGGGAAATAAAACTTTTTTATTCTAGCATCTTTTTTGAATACGTTTCTCGTAGCTGAAGTCCAATTTGTGAAACAAAAATAGATTTGTTCGCTTAATATACTGACTGACGACTGAGATATTTATTGATGGCACTTGATATTAATATAAAGGTCAGATCGAGGTCGTCATGTATCAGAAGCAGTTCTATTTTTGATTGCTTTTTCCTACAATAAAACAATCGGATTTTTTCTTGATAATTTATGGTAATATAAGGTTTAATACGAGGTGTCTACACTTCTCATTTTAAATCTAGAAAACTGTTTTAAAACTTGAAATATTAAAAAAAACATATTTGACACAATTTAAACTTGCAAATCGACAAGTTACATAGATATTCAATGTTTCAGTTAAAAGTATCAAACCTATTATTTTATACTTAGTTTACTTATACGTAAAACGTTAGTAAAATACGTTTTATCGAAATGAATTGACTTTACTAATCGGTTTTAGTGGAACCTACCTGTGTAGTCGGCGAAATGAAGTTAGCATAAAATTTAATCCACTATTGGAGCTCATATCCGCCTTTCGAGTAACGAACATGACTTTAATTAGAAACTGGCATGTCCAGCGTGCTGTAGTCAATTACGGAGTAAATACATATACCTGGGATTTATGTCTACGTTATCGATTATCTGAAAATATTTGGGGATTGATATATCTATTTTGCCCGCGTAATTTTATAAAATAACTAATTTATTTACTAACTGGCGCCCGCGACTTCGTCCGCGTTGAAAAAGAAAAAAAGTAGCCTATCCTGTGTCCTGTACGTCTTAATGTTTATCTACCAAGTTTCATGAAAATCAGTTAATTCGTTTAAGAGTTATGCAGGAACATACATACATACATTTACAGATTTATTATTAGTATTGATAGCCTATGTTACTTGCTGATAATGTAGCTTCCTATAGGTGCAAGAATTCAAAATCGGTCCAATAGTTTTTAAATTTATTCATTACAAACATACAAATCTTCTTTCTTTATAATATTAGTATAGAAGTATAGATGTAAGGATGAAGTTATTATTCGCGCCTGACAGTTTCTCCGCTAACTTCTTCTAAACCCAACGGATTTTGATACGGTGTTCAATAATAAAAAGAGCAATAAACGAGGAAGATTTGTGTATATACTTTGCAAAAAAACAAAAATACCTACATCCGTACGTAGCAAGGGGTCAATGTCCTCCTCCCTCTTTTTCTCCGCCTACTTCATCTAACTAAACCACAAAACGGATTTTGATACGGTTTTCTAAAGGCTAAACGAGAAAGATTTGTGTATATTATTTGTAGAAAAAAAAAGCATTAAACGAAGTCGGGTCGCCAGTTAAGAATAATAATAACAATATTTATTTCACTAACATAGCACAGAAATTTTTTAATGAATTGCAAGTAGCTTTTTATTCGAATGTGTCGCACTTTGAAGCATAAATTCACGAGTTCATTTCCTGTTATTTAATTTCTATATCTCGCTTTATGGACAAAGGCGTGCTTAGTTACTGACATATTTCTGAAAACCGCGATGTTTGAAACGCGGATGTAATGTTGGTGAACTCTTTTTTTTCGTCTCTCGTTTTTTACTACGCAATTACAACTCCATTGTTCTAGTTTTGTATTGTTTTTAAATAATACAAGTACTCTAGTACCCCCTGAAACATTCTAGTATATTTTATTTTATTATTTCAATTGTTTTTGGTAACTTTCAACTAAAAAGATTTTTTCTAACATTTTTACATACTATTTACTAAATTATATTTAGGAAGTTTATGTTTCAAAAGGGAATTATTAAATTCGTTAAGGTCAATAATTTAAAAACACTAATGTTGACCTGTAAAAATATTTCTAATCTTTTAATTATTCTATGAACGCAATTTTAAGTTTAACTTAAGTCTTTAATACTAGAAAATTCCGCTGCGTGTTCTGGATAACGGAGCAAAAGAGTCTTATTAAACTTAATTTTTATTTTCATTCTGTTTAACTTAGAAGGTTGTGTTGGCGAAGTAATTACGACACACTTTACATATATTTTCAGTTAAGTTTTCTGACTGTGCAAAATTAACATTTGGTTTGAATAAGAAGTTAGCGTTATATATGAATAAATTTATATTTCCTATCCCCAGAGGTCAGTGATATTTCTTATTTAATTGATTATTCTAACTCTTCTGCTCTTCTGACTAAACGACAGATGGTCCTAGCTTTTTATTGGTCGAACCATCTGTAGTGATTTTCATAGTTACACAAACCAACTAATTAAACTATTGATACATTGACTTTAAGAGTCTACTTTGGATCTGTAATCTGGACTTGCACATTCGAAAAAGTCCTGAAGTCTTTAATATATCGCCTTTTAGAATGACATAAACATTATAAATTGAGATTATATCACAAAACATAGCATAGGAAAATAATTAAACTGTTTTAGCCGCTAACAAACATCTGACATAACGCTATATACAATGTTACGATTTTTTTACGATGATACATCTCTTTGTCATATTTCTTGATAATGAAAATATTTTTTGTATGTAAATAATGTAATATACATTTTGAATTGGTTTTCTACTCCAATTTGGCATAAAATTAAATCTTTACATTCAATTGTGAATTTTCAATCCGGATATCCGGATAGGCGGATCGAATATAAATCAGCGTTGGTTCCGGTTCAATTAAGTGTCATCGAAAAAATTTGACTGTGAGCTTATCCCGAGATCCTCTTTTAAAAAATATACGCCAGTTATTTTTGTCACTGAATCAATATCACTGGCTCTAATAAAACCAATGTTTTTCTTTTCTTTTTTTATGTCGACAGACAGGCTGAACTAGTCTATTATCATAGAGCGTAGGAATCATACTTAAGAGACTTTTTATGTCTAATATTGAGACCTTTTCATCTAAAGGATCGTCTGTTTTAATATAAAAATTAAATGTGCCATTAATGTGCACAGGCGACTCTATAAGCCATTAAAAAGAGGGTATATGTAGGGTGTATGAACGATATATGTAACTGGCCGTAATTTATATTTTAATTAACGTTCGGCGCACAGTTCCCGGATATGACTGACGTCCGCTTTGATTCCATATTTTTGTTCCAGTGTTGAATTTTATTTATTTAAAATAGCTATTTTTACTGATATATTATACAAGAGTGTAATGCTCTATAAGTCCGTTTACATTTATGAAAAAAGGTATAAACTACTTAGGAGGTGTGGTTTATAAAAAAATATATCTATACATATAGTAGAATCGTAAACGAGCCGCGTGTGTGTGTGTACATTAAATATTTTTTAAAAAACAATTTTTATACAGTATGTAGTAGGTATACATAAGTATGCTACCGAGCTCAAAGAATATTTTTTAGAGTTTTTGTCTGATTGTCTATGCGTTTGTCGTAAATGGTTTAACCGATTTGAATGCGGTTTTCATTGATGCATTGATAATTACCTGGATTAAACTATTGGATAATTTGTATCCTTGAAAAATGTTAGGTTCCTATGGGATTTTTGAAAAATAAACTACAACCCGTACGAAGTTGCTGGCACTAGCTAGTAGGGTGTTTGGTTTACAAATTTCTTTTACTTTTCACTTGTACGAATCTCTTGTATTATTCTTTTTATTAACTTGGTTCTTTAACGTGGCGAGCTGCCAACTGGATCCAAGACCTAACTTTGTATTCGTTACTCAAACACTTTTATTTAATGTTTGTCCTTATTAGACTAGGTCTTTAGTTAAATATTAGTAATTGCGTATTACATACAAGAGAATTGAATTACTAAATGGTATCTAGTCAGACAATACTTAGTTCAAGTAAGGAAAATATTGTAGTAGTAATAGATTTAGGAGGAAAACAAACATTTCTTATATATTTCATTTACGAAGTCGTTTATCTGTCGTAAAATATAAAAATATACACATCTGTGATATATGTATATATCAAGTCAAGTCGTATGTATTATATATGTATTATAGTAAATATTATAATTTACTATATTAAATCTTGCTGTTAAGTTAGATATATAGGTGTCTTAACTCGGAAGTAGGCCGTTCCCCGTCCCACGTTCTTCGTCCGCTATTAACTCATAAATTTGAAGAACCGCGTTACTGGACGCTTCGGAATTCGACCCCAACTAAAGAGCATCGTACTACAATTTTCTAACATCAACGCAACTTGCATGGTTTATACTTTATTTTATCATCGAAATAATATATCTCTGCTAGTATGTAATTACTTTGGAGTTTAGAAATCGCGGTTTCACTCATTGTAATCATTATTTATGAGATTATTTAGACGAGTTCGTTGGTTGAGTGGTTATGGTTTTTACCTTAACGCTCCGTTCCAGGGTCACCGGGTTAAATCCCCGGCAGGGTCAACTTTGGAAATGATTTTTTTAAATTAGTTCTGGTCAGGATCTGGAAAATGGTGACAGTGCGACGATTTAGAGCTCTTAAATGGCGCAAGTTTACTAAAACACCGTGAGTGTTTTAGTGGGTAGAAGTCCCACACCGATCTACCTATGGTCGGTGGCGATCTGGTTCTCAGATTTTCCCACGCAAAAAAGGGGCGACCCTGAGTCATATGGGCAGCCCATCTGCCGGCAGTAACCACTTTCTTACAGAATAGAACTTCCTTACAGAATAGAACTTCCTTACAGTGTCCAGTTACAGGCACAAGATGCACACGCAGTGATTTTTACAGTCGTAAACGCTACGCTATGCTACGCTACGCTAAGAGAAAGCTTGGTGATTGGTTGTTGTAACGCCCATATATTTTGCCAATCACAAAGTGTTCTCTTTGCGTAGCGTAGCGTTTACGACTGTAGAAAGCACTGCGTTTGCATCTTGGCTAGGGGGCTGTTGTGTTTTGGTGAATGAGTAAGGGATGCCAATTTCCCTATCTCTTCCCAATTCCTTATCCTTAATCCTAAATAGTCGACAGTGTACTTGCAGCACCTGTGGTTATAGGCGCTTGTGTTTTAGGTGACGGTAGCCAGCCTGTCTGCCGGCCTTAAAAAAGACTATACAAGTAAAACTCTAGACTTAATTTTTTTCAGCTTTCACATTAACAAAACGTTGAAATGTAAAAGTGTGCTAAATATAAAACGTTGTATAATGCCGACCTATTAACAAATTCTCATTGTACCTATGCAAAGTAAATCGTCTGCAAAAAGCCTCCTTTTATCTGCAGACCTCCACGGTGCTTTGAAAAGGTTTAATAAATAGTTTCCCAACGAGCTGAAAGGGTGGAGTAAAGGGGTAAATACTCGTAAATAGAATAAAATAATGAAGCATCCCTCTCTAAATGTATACTCTGTATAAAGGTTGAATGAACTATTTGTGTAAATAAAATATAAGTAGGAGTAAGTAATGCGCCCTCTCTATGCTGGGTGTAATTAGTAGAATTATCTAAGACAAGCTGTGCCCGTGACTTCGTACGAGTTGAAAAATGAAAATGTATGAGTTCTAACGCCTAACTTATTTATCACAGTGACGACGGTGGCGCCGCCACTGTTCATATTTTATATTTTTTCATATTTTTTTATATTTTTAGTAGATACCTCAGGAACTTAATATTTTTGTAAGATTAAAAGTCTGTATGTTAATATGGATTCTTTATGTTAATTGAGGTAATAAACTATCAGTATGCCAAATTACATCCAAATCCGTTGAGCCGATTTTGTGTTATGGCGGAACATACATTACATTCAAACTTTCATATTTATATGTGAATGTAGTATTAGGATTAGCATTAGGATAAAACTTTATTTAGTTGAACATATTGTATAATTATTAAATTTTGTCACTAGAATTAAATACTAAAGGGTCGCAGTGGAAGCTTTAATGATAATAACTTATTATTATATAATAACTAGCTGCTGCCCGCGACTTCGCCCGCGTATAAAAAATAGATAAAAACCTATTCTCAGACCTACCAAGTGTACATATAAAATTTCATCAAAATCGGTTAAGCCATTTCGTAGGAGTATGGCAACTAACACTGTGACACGAGATTTTATATATTAGATAAGTTATGCTTATTATTATTCCCTATACCTTGGTACGAGTATAAGATGTAAAATATATATAACATCTCAGTGGAAATAGTTTCATATAAAGGTACGGTACCGATATTAATTTTTTATCTTGAGATCTTAAGATTTTTTTATGAGGTTAACATTAAGTAGTATGCCATGAGTATGCCTCGTACATTTTGACAACTGTTCTATAATCTATCTATTAACGTTTATATTTTATTAATACATATTTATACATGCTTGTGGGTTCTTAGTTGGCAAAGGTTGGCTTCCAAACACGAAAGCATTTCATGTGGAATCTTCAATATCATTAAGATACTTAAGACAATGGAATGTGTTTTGTGTTGAAATTTCCTTAAACGTAATCCCTTATTGCGATCGGTAGAATGAAGCAACCAATATACCTAAATTTTATATACAAAAAAAAACACAATATACCCAATTACCGTATTACATACAATATTTGTCTTGAAGTGGATAAAATAAAGTAAAATAAAAAAATTGGAGCGAACAAAAATAGTAATTTCAACTGGCTCTTAGCAAGAATGAAGCAACAGTGAATATTACGAGTATTTATTTTATTATTAAAAAATAATAATTAATAAATTAATATATTTTTGGTTAATTGAAGATTTAATTGAAAACGTTTAAAACTTAATTTAATTTTAAAAATTAAAAAAAAAACGTTATTTTGCCAGTTTTACCCCGTAGAAACATTTTTCCAAATTGATAGATTCATTTATTTTATTTCATTTCAATCTGTAAATGCAATAATAAATCGTAAGATTTATATTTTTATTTTTATATGGGTAAATAGTAGATATTATATGGATGAAGTTAAAATGATATATTTATGTAAATTTTATATGGTATTCCTTAAAAGAAACAAGGAAGGTGACGTGGACGAGAAACCTAAGAAAGTTAGTAAAAGTAAAAGAATTATAATTTACTTGTTGAAAATCACAGAAGTGAATAGGATTGAAATGGCTATTGAAAAGCGAACCATTACTACAGGCAATAGAGGAGCCCTTTACTCTTGTCCATAATGCACTAAATTACAACTCTTTTTTTAAATAGGTTCAGTATCACGTACTGACCCTAAATGCACAAAATCCTTACAAATTAGGCGGGCGGAAGTGCCGCCATTTTGACAAAAACCGTTTCGGCCTATATCTTCGTAACCGTGCACTTGAGGTCAAAAATCGTAATAGCCTTTATTGTAGTTAAATAAATTTCCTATCTTTTTCGGTCTATTAATTTTTTTTTTCTATCACTTACCGTTTACGACTTATTCGGGGATCGAATCGAAAATTTGAATGGTCGTCAGGTTAATTTCTTGTAGAAAATTTATAAACCTACAAATATATCGGCCTTCCCAGCCCATTTGTGGCATTTTTGATTTCAACTTATAAACTTATAATTGGCAAGGCTAAGGAAGTTGGAAATTATTGGCACGTTGCTTCACAACTTCATTGCATGAGTTAACTCGTTGGCTATTTTAACTTTTATACCTGAATTGCATTGCTGGTTGATTTCCAATCGATTTCTAACCCAAAAAGCCGAAAAAAAAATGCCAACCATATGCATTTATAAATGCGAAACAGGTCATTATTAAATCTTGCATTCAAGTTTTCAGGGACACAGAAAATTCACCCAGAAAAAAGTACAGTTTCCGAGGGATCACCTAAATAATAAAATAAAAAAATCAAGAATATATTGAGCAACAAAGATTGAATTGAATATATATGAATCTAAGAATAATAGGTTGCAGGCAAAAGCTAGTTTTCAATAAGATAATAGTTTCAATAAGTTTTCAATAAACATTTCTATGGTTTCCGTTGCTGTCCAAACCGTTGCTGAAGAACGCCATTGACTTAAAATTAATATTAAATTCCGAATGAAAAGTCTTTGAAAAGTTGACCAAGTGTACCTCTACCATGAGTTTATAATGACCGCACTCGCTAGCGAGAGCGTAAAATATTTGTATTGAAAATTGTCAATAATTGTCAATGCACTTGCTAGCGAGTGCGGTCATTATAAAATGATATATTTGTCTCATATCCGGTTACAGTAAGTCAATCAAATCGTGTTTCCATAATTCGTATACAAATCAAACATCATACTAATGGTTCAATTGTTTGGTGATTAACGTCATTATTATGACCAGTTTGCTTTGGTTTTAAAGTGTAAAATTACTTATTCAAGTTGCAAAACCGCCTCGGTCTTGTTAAAATGTATTCGGGAAAGTTATCGAATAATTTGCTACTTAATTTGATTACGTAACTCAAAGCTATGTATATTATATTGGCTTAGTACAGGGCCGTAGAATATCTGACGAAGTTTAAAGAGCCCCAAAGTGTTTTAATAGATTATGCTCCGAACTGAAACTGCCCTCAGTTATATAAATAAAATTATTTGGTTTGGTATCGTAATTAACTCTCTTTTTACAGGTACTGTTGTTTACCAATGTATATGTTTGTATCTGTTTAATGCTGCTTTTTAATTTATTAACATTTAATATATTAATCTGGAATAAGCATCAAATATTTATTTTGTAGAAATAACAGTTTAAAAAAATGTGGTAACAAGGGCCGAATCAACAAATGTCCGGATAGTAAGAAGTTTTGAAAGCTTAAATATTTTTGGAATTTTGGAGACAGGTTTTTTTTTTAATTGACCAGTGATTTAAAACAAAATAAAGAAAAGACAGCATCAAATCAAAAACTTCAATTAAAAAATTACTTACATGTTGTTATCTGTGAAAATATTAAAATGAATATGCATATTATGTTGTACAATAAAAAAGCATGGCAGGTCGATTACAGACAAATGTTGCCACTTTAATGGCAACGAATACGCAGCAGAACAATAAGTATAGAAAATGAACAAAATTACACTAATAAATTTCCCTGACATGGTTCATAAACGCGAAGGAGTGGATTTTATGAAATAGGCTTGCGCGATTTCTGCGCTTATACCACTTTTGGGACTGTTTATACCGATTATTACAATACCCAAACTGTTTTTTTTTTATAACCTCATATACTGCGTAAACGTTTATTATTTTAGTATACGGGAAACGTGTAACAAGTTTCGATTATATAAAATACCTAGCGAGTTGCCCCTGGCTTTTCACGGATGCATTTTTTTTCTGCAAATTAAGTATCAGAACAGAATTAAAATCCGTTCTGTGGTTTAGAAGTATTTAACGGAGAAACAGACAGACGTGGACAGTTTCAGCTACTTGGTTGCATTTTGCGGTTACCTATCATAAGAGTAATTCTTACTTAACAATAATTATTACATAATAATTAAATTAAAATCAAATTATTTTAGAAATAAAAAATAATAATAAGTCTTATTAAAATTAAATAGATTTTGTAAATAATTAATGAAATTACTGCTGTTGCAAGCTTAATTATTTTTAATGAATATCAGAGTTGAATCATTGTTTATGAATTATGAACAAAAGTTTACTAAATAAATACTACAAATCATACATCAGCATTTTGGTACATGATCATAGCAGTCAAAATGTCTATCTGTGTATCAAAACGGATTACGTTTAATCTTTTCAAAATAATTCAAATTATCAAATTTTAAATTTTCTCATTTATTTGCCTAAATTCTACATTATGGTAATAACCAATGACCGAAATGAAACCGTCTGTTTGTAATGACACGTTACCCGGTACTATTTTCTGTGCTTTTTCAATAAACTTTCTAATAATTTTCTTTACGAAAAGAAAGTGAATATCGCGTACTTCGCCCTGCAAATGTGACTGTGTTGTAAATATTACCGAGCATAAAGCAACGCGAAGGCTCCCCAGTGCGTCATTCCGTGTACATACATTCGAACGGGCCGCCATATCCTGAGCCCTTATCACGGCCCGTTATTGGAAACTGAAAGGGCCTATCAATTTCCTGTTCTATTTTTGTCCTCATTTCGTGTTCAATGATACATTTATGTGAGAAATATTTTTCTTCACTTACTTACCTTTTTGATAAAATTTAAATTTTCCTAATTTTGAAATTTTGGTGTCGCTGTACATAATATTATTATCGATTTTATATAAGATTGTAAACATACAACAAGGCATTTGAAGAGTAATTTAGAAGAATTCACCTAAACATTTGTAATATAATTAATGTTTTATAAAAAATTATGCAATTTAATTGACGTTAAAAGTCTGTGAATTATTAAATTTATTATTAACTAGTATAAATTTTTGATATAAATGTTACGTTAACTTATTACGAGTAGCTGACGAATTTAATTTTTTTGTGGTATTCTTGCTTTTCCAATGCGTGAGGAAACTTTTCGAGGCCGGAACTAAGGAAAAAAAAAATCATCGAAATCAGTAAATTCATTCTCAAGATATCATAAAACCCATTCCATGAGAAATTTTTTTTTCGGGACGTAGACAAATTTAACAAATTAATATCCATGTTGAGATACAGATGTTGTTAACACGGTTTTTGTTTCATAAATATTTAACTTATTTATTGCAATATATTAGTAGCCTAACATTAGATTTCTATCAGATTGAAAGTGTAATAATAAAGTGACCCTTGCATTTTCATACCTGATACCTGGCTGACATGAAAATATAGTGTTTGCCGTTCAATTTACGCAATTTAATTCCGAAAAATAATGTCAGACCAATATTTCATTTTGCATGCCGATAAATCAAATTTGTATGTTAATAAACCGAAAGTGTTAATTTTCGAAAATTTATAGGTAACTTCATATTCCATACTCAAATTCGCTAATCCCCTATACCTAATACTTTTAATCCTTAATCCTGAAGCGCATTTGACAGCATGCATCATCAAGAGCCTACATGCATAATATAATATGTCCGCTGTGCGTTTGTCTCAAAAACAGCTTAACTGATTTGAATGCGACGGGCTGACGGTTCACTTGATGGTAAATGGCTACCGTCGCCTATAACACAAACGCCATATTTATTGCAAGTACTCTGCCGACCATAGAAGGATTAACAGGTACTTTGGGATTTGGTTGTAATGGACCCGAAGCGCTATAATTTTCAACCGAAATTAGATCTTATAATTAAGGACTTATATAGAAAAAACGTAAAATATCGCGTGAAGTAGGCGCAACGCGGATCCGCGTTTCGGCACACGAGTAGTGCAAAATTATTAAGCGGATTCACGTTCCTGCATATGAAGGGTTAAGGATAAGGAATAAGGAAGGGGTGGGATAATGGGCTTTGGCATCCCTTACTCACTCATCGAAACACAACAGCACATAGGGTGTTATTTCACGGTGGGCTTCGGTAAGGGGGTGGCTACTGCCAAACGGGCTGCCCAAATGACTGCGTCGTCCGATCAATCGTAGCAACAGGAAAAATAAGTTCGCGTTGTCCGATCAGTCGGACCTCGCGGTCTCAGGGCGAAATGTAATGGCGTGCCACTACTAATTACTATTTTACTAAGCTTTCTATAACATAGTGCATGTCCAATCTCAATCGGTTTACAAAATAAAAAAGTTTCACGCTATTCCGAATACCCAGCAGACGTCGTGGGCATAGCTAGTACAAAATAAAATTCAATTTTGCTTACCTCACACCCTTAAAGGTATGTTCACATCATTGAAAACGTTTACACTTCATATGACGTCACACCTCAGTTGACAAACATATTGACAGTAACGCACAGTAATCGCTTTCATCGCAAACGTTTCCTTGACACTGATTTAAGGTATCACAACACTCGTGTCCTGATTATCGTTCCTCTTTATCTCTAAACTTGGGATAGAATTTTCGTACGATTTTTCATCTCTCTGTAAAACGATTTACTGAGAGATAAAATAATATCTACTCAATACGACCTATAACTATGTATTTATATAAATGTATACGAGAAATAAATAACAATACGTGTATTTGGTTTTAAAGCGATACTTCATCGGAAAATAATCGATAATTTAGTTGGAGGCCAGAAAAGCCGAAGCATGAAAAATATGAGATAATATCGTTCGGTTATGCTCTATTTAATTATCCCGTTGGTGTGGTACGCACGATTATAACCACATATGTGGCTTCTATTTTTCATTATATTGTGTGAAATTAATATACATAAGTTTAAAACCACCCATGTAAGCATCCGCTAAGAAATGATTTTTGAAAATTTCTTCACCATGCGAAGCCGGAGGCGGGTCGCTAGTATGAATATCGATGGCATAGAACACAGATGTGGTATAAATAAATTTTACAGCAGAGAGATTTTAAAGTTGAATTATCAAAGCCATTTAATCAAGCCACCCTTAAGCTAATTTAGTTAATCCTAACCGGTACATCGGATGCTTTCCACATTTGCGCAAAACAAATTTACAATGAGAAAAAAATGTACTTACATCATTTGTGCTCTATGCCATCAATGATGCCTTTGGTTCAGTGATTAGATAGATATGTATAGTGAGTTTGTTTGTTTGCACTAGGCGCGCTGGAGGGCGGCGCGCTGGGCGACGGCGGCGGCGGAGCGCTGCGTGCGCCCGGCTCGCCGCCCGCGCCCAGCCTCGGCGCCAGCCGCCACAGTCTCATCGGTGAGTACATACACTAATATCATAAGCCTCGTATTCACTATACTAGGGGACATCGCACGACAAATCTGGTAACATTGCATGACTTGTTTCTTGTCGCCGCTTCGCTTCAGTTGATGGACAAAAGTCACCGAGTATAGAGAGTATAGAGAGTATGTGGATGAACGACGTAGTGTTAAAACTAAATTTAAATGTGGACGAAAAAGTTCACGAGACATGATGTCGGGCGACGTCGCCCAACTTCGCCCGACATCTCTAGCGACACGTGTCGCAGGACATTTGTCCCCTAGTGAATATGAGGCTATATACACTCCTATCGTATACACTCTTAGGGCCGGTGCTAACTGGACGATGGCACGGCAAAGTATATCAACATAAATATTTCATACAATTCTGTCTTGTATTGCTAAGAATTAATTTCTTAGTTAAGTAAATGGCGACAGCATTTTATTTAATTTTTGTCTAAAATATTGACGTAAAAGTAAACTGTTTCATTTGAATTGGTCGTGGCCATTTCTATTTCTAAGAGTATGTTTATTAGACTTCCTTGCTTCCTAAGCAAATGTACAGACTTCATTTTTGTGTACATCAATTTGGTTAAGAGCTATGAAGTAGGTACTCTTTGTGGCCGGTCCAGTCTTTGGCTTTAACCCAGCCACCAGAACACCACAGAAACTGATGCTAAAGAAAGAACGTACCTTTAAAAATATATACGTGTTTTCCGTTATTTAAATGTTAAAACTTTTTATTTTTAAGTCATGGCTAGCCTAAATTACTTGCGGCACCTAAAAGGAACCACAAAATTTGCAGACTTGTAATTTTAGTATTTTATTAACTTAGTGTGTACCACTTTTTACTTTTCAATAGTGCCTATTTATAATATCACATCCACCTATTGGCATAGGTAATCCTGTCCGTATCTTACTCACCTAGAAATGTTTAATTTTGGGGAAAAATCTAATTGTTATAAGACTAAAATAAAAATAAAAAGGAAGCAAATGAGAAGAAACCATAACTCTATAAAGCCCTAACTTTTTGTATTATTCAGAATGGTTTTCTCCACGGAAACAAAGCAGGTTAAATAATAAGTCTCAAGTTTGATGCAAATCCAAAGCATTTCAAAATTGAATTTACTATATGCGGAAGTACAATTTTACAACCTGGCTTTATCTTGATTACAGAAACGCATTTGAATCTTGATTATATAATTAGTATATGACTGTTTGGTACATTTCTAGTTATAAGAATAATAATAAGTGGTGGCACAGTTGCACCACTGTGGCATAGTGATTCCTCATAATTCTGATCCTATTACGTCAAAGTTTTATTATGGCTTTTTTATGTAAAGATTGACGGTCTACTTGATGGTTGATGTTACAAATATAAGTTTAGCATCATGAATCGTGCTGAGAAACAAGGCTACAATCGCCTATAACATAAGCAATGCACGGGTACTGCAAGAGCTCTGCCGACCATAAGAGAATTAAGGATACGGGATTACAAAGGGATAGAGAATCGCTACGGGATGCTGTTATTTCACGTTTGTCTTCTGTGAGAGTGTTTATCTGAAACAATAATGGCTGAATTTTCATATGACTGTCTCCAAATGTTAGAACACTTCGAGCAAGTCTTGTCTTTCCAATTGGTGAACGACCTTCAACTCTACACTCTCGTCACACGCCACAAGCCGCACGAGTATCTCGATTTAATTTGGCGGTATAGTTTAATTAACAGGATTCCAAGCGGTGTGTCCTGAGGAAATTGATGAGTTGTGTAGTGCGGGCGGCGTGGCACGGGCGCGCGCGGCGGCTTCAAGATGCTCGTAAATCTACGCGCTACGTGGGTCGGCCCAGCGTCTGATTAATTTACTCCAGCCGAATCCGTGTAACTCATCCGAAAAAGCTCTATTTGGAGAACTCTGCTTTATTATCTGCTAATTTTCCTTCATTTCACGCGCCACAATTCACTGAAATTGAGAAGTCGTTTTTGTATTATAAGTACCTATCAAGATATGTGTATATGTGTAAGCCATATTTCACACAGCAACATAATGTTTTTTCTCATAGCTAAAAATAATATTTCTACCATTCGATGTTATTTTCCTTATTGTATTATTTTTGTCTTTCCTTTGTTATCCATATATAAACAGGCAAAGACAAAATAAGAACATTTGAGTACCTTTTCCTCTATATGTTGATCGACTTTCTTTTTTTGTTTAGTAGTTATCGACGAGCATGCTAAGAAATGAAATACGTCTATAAAATTTACACGTGTGGTTGGAAGCGGACTAAGAGTGAATACACACATGCGGCAAGAATTCAATCTTAAAAATAAAAGTTATTTCAGGCAATTAAAAATGGACCAGATCAAATGTATCAAATTACACTGTAAAATTATGTTATAGTAGGTAAATAAAATTAGTGAATTGAATTTTTTCCAATGTTATTTGATTTAATATAATTTAAAGACATTTTACATTTACATATTATACAGTTATTTAAAATAAAATCTAATCCTAAGTTATAATATATATACACATTATATAATATAAAGCATCGGTCCTTTTGGTAGGGTCCCAAGCATGCTGGCTGCATTACCTCGTTGTATAGCAATACTGATCTGTTGACCGAGGTAATAGCCAGCTTTAGAATCGCCGGTTATGTCGACCAAACGTTTTGATAAAAATTTAAATAAATTAAGAGCGTTGGGACCCCACGGACCCAGAGATTCGACACCGAAGGGAACGAATATGTAGCCGGTGCCGATATCTCTGTATTTGTAAATTTTCCGCTTTTCGGCCGCCTCCGCAGCAGCAGCTGTGGTAAGTGTTCCATGAAGGTGGGAAGGTGCCAAAGTGTCTACACAAGTAGCATCCCACACTAGTGGACGACCCATCCTCCATGGAACTAGGGACATCCCATCAGGGACATATTTAAATAAATATAAAATGAACAGGCCAGAATGGAGAAAGTGCTCCGCGCATTTTTTATGCGACCAACTGAATCGCAATGAGCCGCCTGCGGTATTTACCTAGTTTTCGCTTGGTGTTTTCTATGACTTTTAGTTTTTTTCTCAGGTCCTAATAATCCCATGTTAAATAACCTATAAATAAAAATAAATTAGACTATCACATGTCAAAAGAATTTTTTAAATCCAACTAGTAGTTCCAGAGATAAGTGAGTCCAAAAAAAACTACTTTTAGTATAGTACTTATATCTAATATTAAATTTAATATCTATGTAATTGATTTTTGGCTTTGTTAACCCGGAAGATAAACATATTGCAGATATGTTTGTATAGCAAGGCTCAATATTTAAATGCGACACCGCTCTCGCTGATGGTGTCATGAATTATAGATTAAAATCCAACCCTATCATTATCAGTAGATTATTCTTGCGCTATTATCGGATGAAGCAAGCAGCTTTGTAAACCGTCCCTAATAGATGACCTCAAATTATTCATGTGGAATATTACACGGAGAACGAGAAGTGAGTAGCATTTCAGATGCGATAGGGATTGGGTAATTAAGTACACTTCGCTATTCCTTTCTGGGTCAGGATGCCCTCCAACAGAATGAGTTCCAGTTCTGTGTCGTAATTAATTACCTTTCGCACTCGCTCATATATCTATAATAAATAATGTTGTTTATCCTATTTGTAAGAACATCAAACCAATATACAAATTTATGGTGAAATTAACTGCTTTTTGCTAAATATACGAGTAAATCAAAACTTATACGGTATACTTATATAATAAAATATCAATTCTTAAAATTATGTCTCTTTTTCGTATTAATTTAATTTATAATAAAACTAGTTGTTGCACGCGACTTCGCCCGCGTAACTATAAAATTTAGCCTATGTTACTCGCTGATAATGTAGCTACGAGTATCTATAGGTGAAAGAATTTTTAAAATCGGTCCAGTAGTTTTTGAGTTTATTCATTACAAACATACTTCTCTTTTTTAAATATACGAGTAAAATCTTCTCTTTTATAATATTAGATGTAGATTATGCTTGATACCGTGGAAAAGTATTAACATTCAAATGTGACATTGGTAGGTATAAGTAGGTAATATTATTTCAAGTTCTAACAACTAAATTAAGTTATTTATTAACGGTTAAAATAATTATTTTCTAAACTCTTCAACTAATCATTTTAAACTAATATTTAAACAAGTCCAATCTGTCATACTCTGCAGTAGAACTATACTTAGATTTTTTTGTCCAATTTGTTTTAATAGAACTAATAGTAATAGTTGGCTTAACCCATTTTTAACGGCCTTATTATGTATATGAAATGTTTTCTATTATTTAGTTCAAATTCACAATTAGATTTTATATAGACTTTACGAACTCATTCAGCGTTCAACAATTTTATTTTGAACGAGTATTTCTTTCAATCTGTTTCTTCCCAACAATGGCCGAAGCTTTTGTGCAAAACGCTGTTACGTTAGTAATTTCCTGATGTCAGTGCAATTTGACACGGCGGGATAATGCGGCCGTATCAAGCGGGGGCCGAGAGCCGTCCCATTGTCCGATAATAACATATAAACCTTATCATTGAAGCTTATAGTTTTGTCAAATTGCTGTTTATCTTTCCATTTTCCATTTTAAATTGTAGCGTTGTTCATTCGTGACTTGTTAGCTTATTAAATGTACTCGTATTTAAACTTTATGTCACTTTGATAAAAACTTCATTGAACCAAATGGGAATCCTACTAATATATTACAAATTAATGCGAAAGTTTGTGAGGGTGTATATTTGTTACTATTTTACGTAAAAACTACTGTTCGGATTTAGATGAAATTTTCCACACATGTAGTTTATTACTTGGATTAACATATAGGATACTTATTATCCTGAAGAATGTAAGCTTCCCGAGGGATCGTCTAAGAATATGAAAATGGCGATACTGTCGCCGTGGTGATATAAAAGTGAAATCTGTGAAAAAAAGAAAAAAAATCCAAGTCTTATCCAGACCTTATCTGGTCAGACCACATGTCTGGATTTGACCTAATCCAGACATTATTATCTTTTATACATTGTGTAAGATTATATGAAAAAGTACAGTCTTGTAGATATCAAAGTCTAAAATGAATACTACTATGCCATACGCTTATTTTCAATTAATTAAATAGTTTAAAATTAAACGTGCTATTATTTGCTCAAGGAATTTAGATTGTAAAGCACACCACGTTCAAAGGGGATGTGTGTGTATTTCATATTGTGCTCAGAATCAGCATAATGGTGGCACAGATAGCCGACGTGTGGCTACGTGACAAAACGTTCAATGTCTCAATATGCCCTCTTATCGGCTATTTGTTTGTTATAGAAAACGCATTTAGACTTTGAGGTTCCATAAACACGTTTCAGTTGAATCAGCGTTTAGAAAGAGGGATATGACGGCGTTTCTAAATAAATAAATAAAAAATACTTTTGAGAAAAGGGCGACAGGCTGGTTGACTGTCGTCTTGATTGTACATATTTGGATACAATCCTAATATTATCAAATTATCAAATATTATAAATGCTCAAAAGAGTTTGATTGTTTACGTTTTCACGCCTTAACTAATGAGTAGTATATACGTTGTCAGGGATACAAAAATAGATTGAAAAATGTTTTAGCACCTAAGTATAAAGGTTGCGGACGAAGTCGCGAGCAAAAGCTAGTCACCAATAAAAACAAGCAATACCAGGCCTTTTGGGCTTCACCAGATTAGCTACAGGTCCTTTTATTATTAGCAATACTTGGCTTATGGCAATATTGTTGACGTTTTGATTTATTTTATTTTCAACCGACTTCCAAAAAAGGAGGAGGTTCTCAATTCGACTGTTTTTTTTTTATGTTTGTTACTTCAGAACTTTCGACTGTGTGAAACTATTTTTAAGATTCTCTTTTTATTTGAAAGCTGGTGCTTCCCGTGTGGTCCCATTTCAATTTGGTCCAGTTCTGACAATGGCATCCATGAGAAAACGGTTTGAAGTCGTTTTTTTTTTGTTAAAAACGAGATTACCTAGTCAAATATTAGGATTGGCAAGAAATCAACACATTGGCCCGCTTCATATCGGGTCCGGAGAGTTAAATGGATATTACGGTTCAAACGTGCTGTTGATTGAAGTCGACGCGAAGCGAGGACGTCTCTTGTGGGCGGGCGGCGCGAATGGCAACGCGCTAGCTGTCACTCGCTGTCACCCCGTGTCACGCCGCTGGCCGCGCTCAAATGGTCACAATGTACGACAACCAACTGACGGCGCCACACACTGAATCAACAACTACTATAACATATCAAGGCCCGTAGCTTAAGGCGAGGTCTTTTCTCAATCTCCAGATATAAAATTGGAATTCTGCCTCCAAATATCTTATTATTTCACTATGTACCATTTGTCTTCAGACATATTATCACTATGCACCAACTAAATTATTGATTGCAATTTATTAAGTGAAAACTGTATTAAAATTCGTTTGGTGGTTTAGAAGTAGTTAGCGGAGAAACAGACATGACGGGCTTATAATACGTATCAACAGTTCAAAATTATAAACGTGTATGCAAGAGTGTCCTTTGTTCGACTTAATTATAGTGTGTTCATTGGACACAGTATTTAAGATCCATGCGCGGATAGTGAGTCACATCTTTGTATTTATTTCATCAACAGATCCTTATCCTTACTAATATTACAAAAGTGAATGTGTTTGTTTGTTTGTGTGTTACGCTTTCACGCAAAAACTACTGAACCGATCACCATGAAATTTTGTATACACGTTGTATGGGACACCAGCAAGGACATAGGGCTTAATATACAGAAAAAAGGACTTCGAGAGGGATCATCTAAAATAAAATAAAAAACTAACGCCTGGCCAAAGTGTTATAGCAACAAGTTGTCAAACGTTATATTGCTTATTTATTTTTATTTTTCAACGCGGACGAAATCGCGGGCACCAGCTAGTATTTCTATAATCTTTAATCTCTACAATAAAAATAGGGAATATTTTTATTATATCCGTAATACGAATCATAATAAGAATCTGTAGTCAGTGATTAATAAGAACGTCATAAAATTCAGAAAAAGAAAAATGTTTCGTTTTTTTGTTTGCTTCAGGTAAATATCTATTTGGTGATAACATTTTGATAAAAATTAATAAATCTATTATAAGATAAATCTCGCTGTCGAGAAAGTCCAGAAAATTAGTTGTAAGACATATTAAAGCAATCGTTCAACTGTGACATTCTAAAACTTTATATTAATTGTTCAGAGATTTAAACGTTGTGGCCATAAAAAGAGATTGAATAGGGAAAGCGTGGGTTTCGAACAAGAAACGACTGCAGCCATCACGAGGGTATGGCATATCCCGGATATTGAGGAAACGTCGTGTTTTACGTCTTACGTCCTTTATCCATGCACCTATTATGCGGACGCCATATTTTAGAATACCATGAAGAGAGTGCGAGCAATTTTCATTAAACTGACACAAAATTCACGTTAAATATTGTGTTTAACGCAAAAGATAATTTGAATGATTCAAACCAAATAATAGCACGTGTGTTTCGACGAGCGAAACAAATATGCTAGAGCACATTCCCAAATCAGAAAATAAGGGATCACCGCAAAGCAATAATTTTACTTAAAAAAAGAAAAAAAAATGTGTCGTTATCGCTAACTTATTATTATCGCTAACTAATAATAAATTTTCGAAATTGGTTTTGTGTGTTCGCACTATCGGGCTGATCAAAGACCTATCTATTAAGATAGATTATTTATATTATTCAAAAGGAAACCTTAACCACACTCTATTACCTATATCTAACTAATATTAGAAATGTAAAAGAAAGAAATACATTTTTCCTGTAAAAAATATTTTTGTTTACAAGATCGTTTTATTTTTTCATCGTCAGCAAGAACTAAATATAATTATAAGATACTATAAACCTGATATACATACGATATAGCAACTGTATCACTTGCAAATTTACATTTATTTAAATTTAAATTAATTAATATTATATGTGAATATATATCGTAATCGCTATAATACACTTTACCGCAAAGAAAAAGGGACGGTTAGAAAATCTTCAATATCTTCAAAAGCTATACCTGACCTAGCTTTTATAAAATAAAGACTAAATTAAAACTAAACTAGATAAATTTTATTTTTATTTAAGCACATTAAAATATTCGTTAATTTTGTCTTTATTCGCTTATTCGCACCAATCAATTGCTTTAAAAGAAACTTTAGAAATATTTTGCGTTTATATTCAGAGAGAAGGTGTTGCGTTTTAGCAGAAATCATTTAATAGAGTTCAGTTCATTAAGTGCGTCAGATAAAATTATTCTAGTCCAATGGACGCAACTGAATCAGTTAGCGTGTGTAATTTGTTAGCCGTTACTACAGACAGACACGTCAACAACTCTTCGTTGTGTTTCACAATATTGATTTGTATTCTCAAGAGCTTACAACAGACATCCAGAATTCAAGTTAAATATAGACAAAACTATATTTAACTTGAAGCGGCCACTGACAATTTTTCAAAGGAAATTGTGTA
The DNA here is from genome assembly GCA_945859745.1 of Synanthedon formicaeformis. NCBI lineage: Eukaryota > Metazoa > Arthropoda > Insecta > Lepidoptera > Sesiidae > Synanthedon > Synanthedon formicaeformis. Next base: position 5,035,047 of record OX243958.1, on the reverse strand, counting down.
CTGTGTGCAAAACATGGTAATAGAGAAATAGGTTCTGGAACATAATAGCATAATCTTTTAACTGTCGCCATTTCGTGCGAAATAAAATTGTACGAGATGACTACTAAACTGATCCTTCAGAAGTTCGGCTTGACCGCCAAACGTTCAGTTTTTAACTGCGATATGCAGAAAAATAGTGCTGTTTCCGAGGCTCATTTAAACATAAAAATGAAAAATTCAAATAAAAACATATGAGCATTAAAGATTGAATAAATGTTCAAAGAGGCGCGGACGTAGTCGCGAGTAAAAGCTAGTAAATTTATAATCAAATTCTCCTGCCAAGAGTTTGTCTACCTCTTCGTCATATTTCTATATAAAAATACCTAAAGATCGCTCTTTAGGTCTTAGTACCTTGGAGTACTCCCACGATATTGAAATCGAAGCTAACATTTGGAGCAAAAGGTGTCCTGATGTAATGAGAATCGCAAAGAATTCCTTTTCTATCATGAGATACGTCATAATTGAAAACCCGAGATGTTTATGTTTAGGCAGAGGTAAGTAATAAACAAAGTAGAAACGAAATATCCAAACTCCACAAAGCAACGTTTATTTATTCATCTAAAATAAACATTAACAAACGTTTTCCGAGGAAAGAGCACTGAATTGCTTAAGAGAGAATATTTCGCTGTGGAAACGTCCATAAACTTTCATTAAGGTAGCAAATTCCTGGACAAGACGAAACTTCCCACAAAGGAGTTGTTTATACCTATGTAAAGGTTGGCGGTACCTTCGCTAAAGTTTTAGGCTTCTCGCCAAGTCTTCACCATCATTAAAAGACATTTTCAACAATAATAATAAGGATACTCGTCGAAAGTTTAACGAGTGAGCCAAGATCAATGAGCGAGTCATAATAAAGTTAGAATTATCAGTATTTTTCGTTTTGTTCTATAAGAATAACTGTAAATAAAACCACTTTATACGGAGCTTAATACGAACTTATACGAAAAAATCTTTCTTCTTTCAAATGGTAACTGTAGCATCTTTTTTACAAAGTATAAATGAAGTTGCTTTCTGCGTCTGTCTGCATGACCGCTAACTCCTAAACCACGCTACTGATTTTGAAGCGGTTTTTACCACCAGTTAGATAAATTTTCAAGTAAATTTTATTTTTATAACAAAACCTAATAAAGTTTTTTCCTGGATGAAGCCAGGAGCGGGTCACTAGCTTATTTGATATACACACAGTAATTTAAAGCTTTATTTTAAAATTGCAAAGAAAAATTTACAAAATTAATTTGAATTTTATGCGCTTGTGTTTATAAAAAACAACAGCGAACGTTAAAATGAAACATTTCAACACTTACGTTTTTATGGAAAAAAAAAGTGGGTTATATAATTTAATTTTTATAAAAACTTCCATATGGTTATAAAAATTTGACGTTTATGTGTTGTTTTAGTTTGAGTTTTACAACGAAAAAAAAAAGGAGGTAAGTCGAGTGTGCCGACAAAATGCCTCTGCAAGCGCAGATGTCGAGGGAGCGATATAATACACCTATGAAAAATACACAAAGTTAGCTTGATTATGTGGACGTGTCGTACCCGGTAATGTATCCCAGGTCGCACATCTTACTACGTCCCTTAGGTTCCACTGCGTTCCCATTTTTGCTGATCACAATAGCGCGGGGTAACAACAACGCAACTAAACATTTTCGATACAATATTTATTAGATGAGTTGAACTCCGGACTAAATATAGGATACTTTTATCCTGGAAAAAATCTTAACATATGCAAATTGGAGACCATTTTTTATATCTTTAGACGATCGCTCGGGAACCTAACATATCCCATATGTTAATCGAGGTATTAATCTATCTGTGTGCCAAATTTCATCCAAATCCGTTCAGTCGTTTTGGCGTGAAAGTGTAAAAAAACTTAACAATAATTTCACTGAACATTTATTAATTTAGAATACGAAGTTCGCCGAGACAGTTAATTTATAAAATGTGAAAAGATTTTCTGATTAGTTTACGAAGTCAGATTTTAATGTGAAATAATTGAGCATATTTTATAAGTGACTTTATTTAAAGTAGTACGAGTAATTAAAGTTAATTTTGCTTTTGTTTAAAAGACAATAATATCTTACGTGTTATATATCTATACTTGTGGTAGGCTGGCGACGTTGGAAACGATACGGGAGCAGTTGTCGACATTCGAGCTCGCCTATCTTCTAATTGAATCAGAGAACTTTCTGAATTTCAGAGAAAATTTGATTAAGACGTATGTAGGTAGCTTCATTCTTGTCATCTCTCTTTAGAATATGTTTTTTTTTTCTCTCAAATCCACTTGTGTATAATCACTTTTTGAAAACGAAATGATTCATCGTAGTTTTTTAAAATCTATGTCTTGTCTGTTCTAACCTTTTCACGCCATAACCGTTTATCCGATTATTGGGAAATTTTGCATACACGTTGTCAGGGATACTAAAAAGGATCATCTAAAAATAAATTCCTACACCTTAGTTCACTTTGTTCCACTGTATTTTTACCTTAGTTTTAATTTTGCCTCCTTTGCCTCTTGCTCACAAGTAATTTCTCTAACATTTTAATTCTTTTTCTAAACGTATATGTATATTTTAAAGCATCTCTAATTGCCCAGATATAATATTAAACGAGAATATGGAAATATAGTTTAAAATTTAACAAAAGTTACATTTAATAATAAATCAAATATACAATATTTGAAAAACTAATTTACATGTTAAAAGTACACCTGCAAAGCACCTCAATTTTCAACAACTTTCTTTAGTCATACTATATGATAGCAGTATTAGCTACAATCACCAACAGAAACTAGCTTCATCAAGCCAAACTTGGTCTTTGTGAATTCATCTTAAGCACTTGTATCTAAGTTTTCCCACTTATACCTAAGCTTGCTACTTCGAGGTCACATAGGTGTTTTTGTCTCACAAAGAAAATAAGCATAATATATGAATCTCAGACGAAGTAAGAACTACTTTACCGTCTTCACTCTGCCGTCAACGTGGCTCAATTCAATTTAATTTAATTCTATTATTTATTGCGAAACCATTATGTATAAAGGTGTTACAAAATTTATAAAGACCAGTGTTATGGACCCTGTCGGGCATGCAACTTGGGACTAGGAGAGAGGAAGCGTATACTTTAATATATAAAAAGAATCTTATTGTATTTAAATTTAAATTAAATTTTAAATTAAAAATGAAATAATATTTACATTTATATTATCATTAGTTCTTATTTTATCTGAGACTAGCTGGTGCCCGCGACTACGTCCGCGTTCTCTATAGCCTATAGCCTTCCTCGATAAATGGACTGTCCAACACAAAAATAATTTTTCAATTCGAACCAGTAGTTCCTGCAGTATACAATATTTATACTGCAGTCAAGCAGACGGCTTTCTTCCATTAGTTACCATTACAATATAAGAGGCAATTAAAGTTTTAATTAATTCAAACTACATACAATAGTACTGTAAGCTGTAATTTGCCGAAGTTTAATAGTTCAGGTACGTGTTTGAGCCTTAGTAATAACTTGGTAGAAATAAACAAATGAAATTAAGACATCTGTAGAAATTGAAATGAAAATTTTACTAGCTTATATAATAGGTGCTTAAATTGAGTAAACGAGCCATATCTGTACATTAAATATTTTTCCAAAAAAAAAAAATTAGTACACGTACTTATGTAATCGAGTTCAAAAATATAGTTTTTATAGTTTTTGTCTTTTTGTCTGTTAGTTTGTGCACGTTAATCTCAGAAACGGCCTTACCAAATTGAATGCGGTTTTCACTGATGTATTGATGATTACTTGGATTAAACTATAGGATACTTTTAACCCTGGAAAAATGTTAGGTTCCTGTGGAATTTTCAAAAAACGAACTACAGCGCGTAGTAAGTTGCGGGCGCCAGCCAGTCATCAATCAATACTAATAATAAATCTATAAGGGTAGGTATTGTATGTATGTATGTTCCTCCATAACTGATTTTCATGAAACTTGATAGATAAACATTTAGACGCACAGGACACAGGATAGGCTACTTTTTTCCTTTTTTATCGCGGACGAAGTCGTGGGGCGCCAGCTAGTTATAAAATTTACCTCACTTCGCGAAACACTGATTTCATATATTGAATAAAAAGATTAGAGGAATATCCTGTTACATTGGATTCTGCAGCCAAAACAAAGGATAATTGTGATTAGGCTTGATAAGAGCGGATTTATCTTGACCCGAGGCGGGTTCAATCGCATCAGACATAAGGGTTATCCTTTGCTACTTCCCACAAATCATTCTTATTTAGGTACTATTATTATCTATATATATTCATAATATTACATATCTTAACTTATATAATAAATGCGAAAGTGAGTTTGTTTGGCTTAACTTTCCGCCTGAACTATTCAACTGATCATCAAGAAATTTTGCATACACGTTTACAGGGATACAGAAAAGGACATAGGATACTTTTCATTTAGAAAAAAGTAGCCTACTGTTACTGTTCTGTACGTACTGTAAAAAAAATATGTTCCGAGAGATCATCTAAAATTAAAAATTGAACTGACCCAACTATATGAAAAATAAACATTTATTCAAACTTTATTTAAGTGAGAAAGGATGAAGTAGCGGAAAAAGCCAGTATTACCTACATATTCATTTTAACATACATTCGAGAATTTTAAGTATCATCATCACCACACATCTCCGGACGATGCATAGGCTAAAGGACATAGGTCTTATAAAAAGCCATAATAACTTTAATAACTTGATGATTTTGTAAAGACATGTGTGTATCATATCTTTCGACATTTCAAGAGTATATAGGTGTATATTAATAATATTATAATATTAGGGAACTACTTGACAAGTCGTAACACCAAAATGTCTGCGTCAATACTCAAACTTTATACATTGAACGACAATGCCGCCACCTCCGAGACTTCAGAAAACTTTTGTTATTTTCAGTTAGAATGCTAAATTCAATGTTATAAATAAACTTCGGTTCAATTATTATTGAAATCTAGACTTGTAACAACAAATTGAATAATCATGTATATAAGCGGTGAAGTCAGTAACAGCAGATCTGCTTTGACTGGGTGAAGTAAAGAATTCGGTAATTTCTATACTTATGTGAATTGTTATGTAGGTCATTAAACACCTACATAACAATTTCTTTGGCTCATAATTTTGCGGCCTATTTTTTCGGCATTTAAATAATATAGTTCGAAGTCGCCTTCCACGTTTGTCTGTCAGTATATAAATACACTATCTGGTGCCCGTGACTTCGTCCGCGTTGAAAAAAGAAAAAAAGTAGCCTATCCTATGTCCTGTACGTCTAAATGTTTGTCGATGTCGAGCTGATGCTGCAGCATCTAGTAGTCTGCTGAATACCAACTCTTTAGCAAATTACAGCAGATATAGCGTGTGTGGGCTCAATATACTGTCGGGGGTTGGTTTATAATTTTTCTTGTTATTTATTAGGTTTATAAAGTAGTTTTTATGTTATTACTGTGATTCAATTATTGTAGTAGTTTCACAAATAAAAGTATCATTTCATAGTCTTAAAATATAAATGACATTTGAAAAATAAGAAAGAAGTATAATGGGATAATAGGGCCACCCCCCGCTGCCCAGTAAGCGGCAGGTGCGGGGCGGGCGGACTCTGTTGGTTCACGCGCGATCGGTCATAAGGCGGGAGGGAGCTCTCGCTTCGTCGCTTTTTTAGCTTTTCTTTTTTTTTTCAATACCCTGTTTTGTTTGCTTTGTTCATAAATTCATAATAGAAATTGTAAACAAGAGAGCATTAGTGACTTTAGCGATCAACGTTCCGGTTTAATTAAAAATCTATTTTAATCCACTAACACTTTGCCTTTCTCTCTTCGCATTTGATTGATGGATGTTTTCAACTATTTCTATCAGGAATAAAGATTTTTTTAAGAAGTTATATAATCAAGAAATATATATTTTCCTGTTGACATAATATTGTTACTACGGAATTTTGGTTGGAGACTTGGAGATGATGAAACGTTTTACCTCAAAAGATATTTCGTGTCTCTTTTTTTAATACTAGGGTTACAAGCCACTAGACCAAACATGTCGTCAATATATAATTCAAAGTTAAAAGGGAAGCATCCCATTTAAAAATGTAAGATTATATTGGTGCTTTCGGCATGAAATTCTCATTTTCTGCTACGTTCATTCAGCGATAATGTAAAGTGGAAGATCGACATATAAATCACGTTATTATGTTAATCCGAGTCATTTATGAGATGCGAGGGCAACAACATTACCTTTGGAAAATTTCAAATTCGAATACGAGTATCAAATATTAGCATATTGAAATAATAATTTTAAATAAATTAAAATCTTTAAACTAAAGACTTACTACGGAATTGGCAAAGAATTAAATGTAAAAAAGGTATACGTGTTCACCTCAGGGTCAATTTGTAATTTAAAACTACTTGACTCTAAAGACCTTAACAAGCCCCCTTCCAGGAGACTACTGCATAATGATACTTAAGTTGTCATTGTTTGTGTCGAGTAAGGGAGTAATTTTTCACGGTTTTTTTTTTATATAAAAAAACCCAATTAAGTTTTTTCCTGGGAAAAGCCGGGAACGGGTCGCTAGTAGCATACTAAACATATTTATGTTTTTTATGTGTCCATCAATCAATGGATGTCACACATAAAGTCATGTCTACAATCGATCTTAAGTGACACATTATACCTATACTTCATAGTTTTTTATTTTTTATTATTGCGTAAAACTTAATTCACAAAACAATATTAAACAATATTTTGTCTTACATTGTGCATGTTTTAATGAAATCCACGCGATTGTAATAATTATAAATGATCATTTTGTTTTTCATAGTGCACAACAAACATAATTTCTTTTGAAGATGATGTGTATTTTTTAAGTTATTATTAATCAACTCGCGCCTAATTAACTCGCGAGCGGGCGCAAGTTGTGCCGTTTGTACTTGCGAGCCAGTATAATGTCCTTTCACTCAATTGGTGGCCAATACCCTTACGAAATACGAGCGTGAAATAACCGCACACTTGCTGTTGTGTTGGACCACTAGTCAATTCTATCTTTTTTAAAAATATTAAGGGTAGCAGACAGGCTGACTGCCCACTTGATGGTAGGTGGTTACCGTCGCCTAAAAACAAACGGGAGTACAAGTGCACTGCCGACACTAAATATACATACATGTGATCTTTTATCGTACAAGTCAATAGCGTACTTGAGCACAAAACTCTAGTTTACTCTAGTTAAAGTGGTTCATCAGCTTGTCTGGTTTTATTTTTCATAAAAAAAAACTAAATGCTCAAAAAGATTTATTTAATTGAAAAGACTAATAAATTTGAATGTAAACAAAGGCCAAGTTGCGTTAATTAATCCTCTAAACTTAAGCCTTTTAGGGAACATACAAGTATGTACCTACTTCAAGAGTGAGTTTAGCGCGTTTGTTGGCTCGTCTAATTGGTGTATGTACGAGTATTTGCTGGATTGGGACTCTAGCCTCCAGATAACACTAAATTTTAATGACTGTGCGTCGCAGTGCGGCGTGACTACGGCTGGAGCACGACTGGAGAGACGATTACCATACGACTGACCAAAATGCTTATGTATACCAAAATGCTCCAGCTCAGCGTATCTTTAGTGAAAATACCTATCTGTATTGCAATGTTTTTACTTTTGTAATACGCAAAACTAAAACGAAAAAAAAAAAACGCTACTAGGTACATCCCATATTATACAATACAATGAGTTTGTTTAAAGGAAAATTTTATATTCTATATATTCTGAATGACGGCAGTATCCTACATAGTTCTTTAGTTTTTCATATAACGCTGGTCTTTTCTACCTCCTCTTGTGAAGAAGCCGCCATGGTAATAATAGTAGAACTCAAAGCCACCCACAACATACGTCTACTGCTCACTCACTTCCATAGTAATGTACAGGTTAATGGGTGAGTCACGTCACCTAGTACCTAGTACCACGTCACCTTGGAACTATATGTCACCGTAATGTCTCGCTACCAGTCAGCATATTCCCATAGTTTTATCTTCATAGCACACTTGGTATCAAAAAGTAATCGTGACGAAAAGTTCCAATGAGTGGGTGCCTTAGTATAAAGCATTATTAGTATTAAAATTTGATTCAACAATGGCTCATACTTCGTGACAGGTTAATTGCGTGGTAATATTGCGAACGTGAAGCGTACTTATATGCCATCAGTGCCATGCCATTTTGGTGTGTTTGTTCATCTAAAATGTGGCTAATAGTTGAAAATTATATTTTAGATAACAATTCAATTTTATCCTTTTAGGTACAACGTTCGTTAAGGTGGGTGTAATGTTTTTTTTTTGAGAGATTTACGAGTTTACATCAAACAAGTTTTATACTAAATGTTGGTGTCTAGTAGTTTAATACTTATTTTTAAAAGAAATCATATTTTTCATTTCAGCGAACAAAAATTGTTCTGAATTTTTACTTACAGTTCTTTTGTAGCGTTTGTAAATAGTTCGTGTAATACACGAGTATTTGCAGACTGAAAGAGGCTTACATGTGGAGGGCATTGTCTGATATGTGTGGTCCCTTCTTGACATTATCTCGCGGTGCAGGGCGAAGCAAATATATTGGGGAGGGAATTCGCTGTCTATCGTTTTTCTCCACTGTTTTATTTCTGCTTATATGTTTATTGTATAATGAGTTTTTGCCGTAATATGATTTATTTCATAATAATATCTATTTTATTGTTATGGAAACGTGTTTCCAAGCTAGTGTTGTCTACAGAAGAAATTAATATGCCATAAATAATAATCAATCAAATGAGAAAACTGCATTATCTTTGAAAATAGGGCTAAGTCCGATACTAAAATACAAACTGTATGGCGCCATAATACTATTAGATGCTCATTGCGTTGTATGGACACGCCTTAATTTGTGGAATGTATAAAAATTTCAGCACTGTCTTGAAAAGATTTGCAATATAAAATTTACTGGCGATTCGACCTGGTTTTAATGTTCCTTTAATGTTAATGTTAATCTCATACAACTTCGAATCAGGTGTTATAAATATCAAATCTAATATCAAATATACTTAAGTGAAAATTCAATGAAATTAAATCATCTATGGACAGAATTAACGTAAAAGCATTAATTAGCTTGAATCAACTATTGAATTGATCGGTGGTGAATTGTTAACCATCAACGTTTTAATTAATTTATAATAAAAATAATAATAATATAATAAAGCGCGTTTCGGGCCTTATTACAGCCAACTTGATACATACGAGTATGTCACCATTTACCTAAATATAAAAAATGTAAAAATATATTTTTTTAAATACTTTTAATGTCTTAAGTGGAGGAAAGGTTTTTATCATTTATAACACAACCAATGCTAAAGGTGCTGCAAGTGCGTTGCCATTCTTGTGCCTTAGTAAAAAATCGAGAGGTTAAGTCTGACTCATCAAAGTATGTTATCAATATGTGTGGTTATAAATAAGAGAAATATTTCACGAGTCGAAGATATATTGGTCGGGCACACGATATGATAACGTGTCCCAACTTTGTGCACACCGCACTGCGACGCAACGTCATGTCATTAAAATTTACCAAAACCACTGCTCAGCTCTGTACGAGTAAAACAATCCACATATGAACGAGTATAACGCTCCCGTTAGCGTACAACATACTAGGCTCTGACGTCATCGCGGAGCGTGTACTTGTTTCTGCCACTGATTGAGTTTCAAACTCTTTTATTCACACTTTTCAGCGTCGCAGTTAAGGCCGGCCACAAACAGCCGGTATGTCTCTCTGAATTCAGAAACTTAGCAGATGAAAAATTGATATAACATCACTTTTATCTATTTTCAATAAAAAAAAATTAACGAAAATATTGGTTCATTCTTTTGTGTAGTCATGTTAAGTCATGTTAAATTTTTTCTCCATCGTGAATAAGTAATTTACTAAACACAAAATTTAATTTTCTATTGTACACATCACAGAACGGCAGTTCATTGATTCAGTTCTTGAATTTTCAACGTAATTGAGATGATTCATAATCTTATTCCGTCGGCCTGAGGTGTGTCGGTATGTCTATGTTCACTCTATGGAATTGTATAGAAAGGCAAGTTCCTGTTCTTAAAATTTATGATCTTTATTTTTCAAAGAATTCATGACGCTAGTCAGAGTAATTCTGAAAGATTGATCTGAAAAAATCAGAATGTGTGTGGAAAATAGTCATTTCCGTACTATCGCGGTCAATGGAGCAGACCCACTTTTCATACAAATTTGTCTAACGTTGAATTGAGGTTGTCATAGTAACGTAAATGTTATAATATGAAATACGAGTAGGTATTTGAAGTAGGAACAAAGATAAATACAAAATGTGCACACGAAATTGTTCCTTACGGTGGGACTGCTCCCTTGACCGCGATAGTACATTCTAAATTAATAATATAAATCAAGGACACGCTGTACGAGTGTGGGAACTCAATAATAGGTATATGGGAGAAATTGTTGTCTTAATTAACTTATTATAATGCGAATAACCGAAGACAGAATGCGACGCAAGACATTAACCATGTCATTTTAGGAAAACATTTATAGATGGTAACTATTGACATCTCAATTTTATATGTATATTATAGCTGTTTTCGTGGAAAAACATTTTTGGCTTATAGTCAGTAAAGAATTAGGGCCTCTTTCACAAACTTCAAGTAAAGTGTTGATTAGTTACTTTTAGAAATCATTTTCTGTTATATTGAATTATGCACTCGGTTTACTGCATCATTCGATAGCCGAATTTTTATTATTATTTTCTATTTAATGTTTTGGACGTTTACCGTACAAACAAAGGTATATCAGCTCCATTATCTCCGGTTACCGGTGACTTTAAATGACAGTTTGGCCTACTTGACGTTTGTGAAAGAGGCGCTTAAACTAGCGAAAATATCACATTTTAAAAATTAATTATACTAGATATGAAATTAATTTCAGTTTTTTTTTAGTTCCATGCAAACTGTCATACTATTATTATATCTTGGAAATATCATGTGTTTTTATGTATTACTACGACCAATAACTAATGAGTGATCATAATGGTAAGCTCGAGTTGGAAAGTGCCCTCTTCAGAGAGACATTCCACTTGTTTGGGGCCTCCCTTAAATGTAGCGCTGCAGTCGGTAGCGAATCTGTTCCGTGAGGTGGGGCTTTGTTGCGGCGTAGCTGATCGATTGCATCGTAAATTTATTTATTTACAGTTCGTTAGGTAACACGACGGTTCAAGTGCTCGAGTTTCTTTTCAAAGCTTACGTAATACGAAGCAAAACTTCGGGAGTGGATGTCTCGGTGGATAGTCTCGAAGTACCTACTAATCAATAAATTATGTTAATGCCTTTTATAAGAGGGAAAATTTTCACAATGAGTTTATCCGATTTGCTGATACTTATTCAAGGCAGTCTCATTTCCATTGTATGGACTTCTAACTTCTAACTAATAAGTTATTTGTAACAAAATTTAACTCATATCGGATATTTATCGCAATTGAACATTCGATCTGGTGGTAATAATAACAACAAAATACCACCTATATTAGTCTATGCAAATATTATAAAGAGGTAATTTTTATAAGATTTTTTGTTTATAAGATCTTCATAAATTTATATGCACTTCAGCTTGATAGCTGAAGTGCATATAAATTTATGAAGATCTTTTCAGACAGTGAAACGAAGAGATTTCATTAACTTCCACGTGTTCAATTGATGTGAAATTTGGTATACTGTTACTTCGATGGTATTTCCATGATATTGTAACCTTGACCTGATGCAGCATCAAGTAGTCTGCGGGAACCCAACTTCTCAGCAACTTACGTGTTTGGGCTCAATGTAAAGTCAGGGTCGGATAGAAAGTTTATAATTTTAAATATAGTATAGAATTTTTTTGTTATAGAAATGATGACTTGCCGGTTGGGATCGCGCCGGCTGGGCGGATCTCGCGGTTCCCTTCAGGCCGGCACTGCATGCTCCGCCGCCAGCGAGCTAGACCTCTCCTCACGCTCAAGACGATCGCACAAAGCCAGGTATGTTTCAAAACACCAATTTGAACTTCTTTAGGCGCATTGAACACTTTTGGTATAGGGAAAAACACTGAACTCGCGCCGTCACGCTCAGTGAACGACACGCTCAGTGACGCTTAATGTTTATAGTGAATTTTTTAGTATTCAATTTTTTAGGGGTAGAAGAGTTGAACTCGCGTGACCCTCACGCTCAGTGTTTTATTTATGTTATGCTAGACAGACAGGCTGACGGTATACTTGATGGTAGGTGGCTCAGTCGCAGAACAAGCAACGCCACAAGTGCGCCGTCTACAATAGTAGGATAGTATAGGGATTAGGAAGGTGTAATACCTTCCTAATCCCAAAATGAGCGCTATTTATTTAAACTTTCACTAGTATTAAGTTTATATAATAGATCATCAAACAAAACAAATCTTTTACTCGCAGTTTATCTGTGGAAGAATAGTCAAATTGTCTAAAAACCTCCGTAGATGTAATTTACGGCCGGGGTTGCTAATCCGTCCTTTTTCAAATAAAACTTCAATTGACATAAGATTGACATAGAATTTCCATATGAAACATAAAAACATTTAGTGGTCCCCCCTTTCAACGGTTTTGTTAGTGACTATCGTACTTTTTTACATTTTGCTATACTTAAGTAGAATAAAATCTTTATTTTAGCTAGTGAAATAAAAATTTATATATAACCTACATCTAAAAATATACAAAAGCAGTGATTATAACATAAAACTTTATTTTTGTCTTAAGATTAACTAAATAACATTTATTTATTCTGTAACATAACATTTTCTTCAATACTTAAGATAACATTGCATTTATTATATTTCTTAACTTAGTATTTTGTTTATCATTTAATTGTATTACACTTAAAAATTAAATAGACATATTAAATGAACTGAAAAGATAAAAACTAAAACGTTTCGATATTCTTATTTTGTAAACAAAATTTTAATGATTTATATTTTTGAGATATTTTCTCTTAAAAAGCTATTGAAATATTTTCTGTATTTATTTATATTTCTTGTAGCAAATTTCAAATAAAACTTTCTCATCATTCATTTTTTGAAACAGTCTCATACAGGCATTTAATCAATTTTGTTGACGTCAATTTAGTCCAGCCTTCTGTCTCTGTTATACGATGAGCCCTACTATCATCACTAATGAATTGCAGGGTTGTTGTTTCCAAATTTTTCAAAGAATACAAATCAGCTAATTCTAATGTTTCTATGGAATTTTCCATTGTTAATTTATTACACAAGGCTTCCTCACACAGTTCTTTAAGCCTATCAAGTTGATAAAACTCCGCAGCGGCCAACAATTTATCAGGTATATCATCAATTTTTTCAGCTTCGTTCGTGTATATGAATGTTAATATACTATGAACTACTGTTGACTCGAATGGAGACTCCAACACATTTGTCAAACTTTCTTCTGTATCGTGAGCAAAATGAGCTTTGAACACAGCACTTCTCGTAGCCAAGATAGCTTTGTGAACCTTAAATTCATTACCATCAGTTGATTTTATTACAGTATCGGAGAACAGCCCATCACTAACTAAGTATCCAAAATTGAGGCGCATCTGTGACTCCGGTGTTTGGTCTGAATCGTTCAAATTATCTTTTGCGCTAAATTCAAATTTTAATCTTAAAATAGAATCTTTTGTATTAGTATCTGTAATTAAGTACTGCCATTTGTAGGCTTCTACTATACGATACTCGTAAAGTTTATTTTTACTGCTGCCGTAGCCATCTGGTGTTATCGTTATTTGGGATTGCACGATCCTTTTTTTGGAAGACAGGAAAAATATATCTATTTCTTGATTTTGTTGTTTACTAAACTGAATTTTCAATTCATAATTCGTGTATGTTGTACTTCCATTTTTATTTTTTGAGAAGCATGAAGTCCGATATTGTCCCTTATTTTGAAGTAATAAATGTCTACAGTCAGGAATATTCCACAATATGGTGACGTTTTCCGTTCGCTCGGCGGCTTGAATGGTTTGAGTGGTTTGAGTGGTGCACATTTTCAAATTAACGAAGCGATATTGTTGATTTACTGTTTCGACTATATTCCCTTCTTTGTGCTGCACAAAAATTATGTTGTGATGATTATTCACAGGGTTAAATGTGATATTAGTGGTTTTAAACATAGCGAAACATTTTGCAAAGAAGTAAACTCAATTTCACAATTATCTTCTTTGTGTCAGTCAGATAAAAAATATGAATACATACAGATTTTTTTTGATGGCCAGTGTCAAAAATGTAGGTTCTGTTTTAAAGCGGTGGAGTTGCGGAAGAGACGGACGCGGAGGACGCCAAGGGGTTTGTTTAGTCGGTAGGTCTTCCCCAATACCATCTCGGGGCAGGAGTCCAACATAACTCACCGGTCTGTCCCCAGGCCGGAGAGTATCCATGATGGATTCCTCTTGTAAAAAAAAGGTTCTGTTTAAAAAAAAGTAGAGTATCAGAATCCAGAGAACCATAGAAGGAAAAAAATAAGTTAAAATAACAATGATTGTTTTACTGTTTCAATGCCGCTTTTTTAAGTAAAATTGATGATGACATAATATGTTAGTCATTGTATATCCAATCTACATAGAATAAAAAAAGATTGGTGCGCTAAGCTCGACTAGAAGCGGTCCTACCTAAGCAATAGCTCCGTGAATGCGGCAACTCTTTATTGTAGTGTGTGTGAGACATCGTCATTTTACATTTGTCAGTTGACATTGAGAACTAGTGTGCGTGAAGAATTGTGTTACCAGCTGCTCACTGTTACCCGAGTTAATGGGAAAAATATTTTATGCTGTGGTGTATTAGTTAAAAATATAAATCAGAAAATACTTAAAAATTAGCAATTAAGTTATCCGTAGGTTTCTTCATTAGAAAAATGGAAAGTATGTAATATCAATGATTAGGTCTCATTTCTAATAGTATATTTTTTATTTACATGTAATATTTACAAATTATTATTAAAAATAATAGCCAAGATAATAAGGTGTTACCAAAATAGAGCTTTTTATTTCTATTCTACCCGTCAATAGTGTGGTTACATATTTAGTACATACTAGCGACCCGCTCCCGGCTTCGCCCGCGACCGATCGCTACCAAACTTCACAAGATCGGATCGTTAAAAATGTAGATCCGCGGATACGGATACGGATATTTGGTGTCAAGATCCGCGGATACCACTTGACGCTTGCATTACAAAGGTGCCAAGTGTTTGATATTATGAAATAAAAAATAATCTGAATGGAATTTAGTATTTTTTTATTGCTACCTAATCACCTATATGTGTCGTTCATTGTAAAAGTGGTGTAACTCCCTATTTTTAAAAAACATCTTTTCTTGTCTAATGGTATCACATTTAGTCATATCTTTCAATATAAAAGTGAAGTAACTCCAATAGTTGCATTAAAATCCCATAGATGAAAACAATGAATGAATGCTTGTATTTTTTTTCCTACACTATAATTCGCAAAAAGCTCGTTATTCTAAAATTCAGTTACAAGGAGATAGTTCATTTTTACAATGAACGACACATATGTAGAATTTCAGCTAAAAATTAAATTAATAAGGAAAAATGTACGTAAAAAGATTCGTTAGGTTAGAATACACAAGTAACGTCACAACTCTTTAAGCGGCACAGACATAACCTCAAACTTTAACCATGAATATCTTAGAAAAACTATACATTTGTGCAGATTCCCCTCCCAATTAAAAAAAAAGCACTAAAACCGACGATCTAATAATCTATATTTTTACCATCATACCCCTTGAAATAGTGTGTTAACATTTTTACACTATAGCTTACAAAGATAAACATTAAATAATTTATAGAACTAGGTTATGTTACAATAACTAGGTTAGATAAATGAAATAGGTTATATAATAAAAAATACAAAAACAATGAGTTACAATTAGTGCTGTGTACACATGTTTAGGACCACCTTATTAAATAAAAATAAAAAATCAAATTATAAAAATCTCAACCACGGGGAACTTGATTCTTGTTATACGCGGCAACACTAAATTGCCTTTAGAGTTTATATTATTTTATGTTAAAATTTCGAAATTATACGATACTTACAGATGGTATGTGATCCCAGTGTCCTTCTTATTTTTTGTAGTATTATTTTTACACAGTGTCACTACGCAAATTGGAATTTTACTTAGGATTATGTCCAAAATTTAATAAAACATTCGGGACGTACACGTCACAGACAGCTTGCAGTGTGACTGGCAAGTGATTGGCACCGGTACGCCGAATGCGGCGTACTAAAAGTTGCCGCATTTTCCAAGTACGGCGACTGCATCTAGTCGAGCGGAGCGAGACGTTCAAATATCTTTGCCAATCTATTTACTAATCATATTAGATCATATGATGTAAAAAAGTATTTTGCATAATCGCTGCTTAAAAACTAAAGGGCCATAAAACTAAAAAATCCAAAAATGATTTTATTGCAAAAATACAATCAAAATCCTTCATATTGTATGTTGCAAAAAGACTTACGGTTGTTTTATTCCATATTTAGTATATTTTTAACACAATTTTATATATTCAAAAATAACATATGCTTATATCTCTTCTAGTATTCAGTTTATTATAAAAGTACTTACATAAAGTATTTATTATAAAGTATTATTAAAAATTTAATGCTACTTAAAAATACGCTTCTAACTATGTATAATATGCATATATTTGATATATATCTAATAAGAAAAAAATAGACAAAATAACTGTAAAAAGTGTAATTTTTATTTGTTGCCCTTTTAAGCAGCGATATATCAAGATACCATCGATGCAAAAATACAAGTGTATGTACAAGTTTATTTTTAACTAGCTGGTGCCCGCGGCTTCGTCCGCGTTGAAAAAGAAAAAGTAGCCTCCTGTGTCCTGTACGTCTAAATGTTTATCTACCAAGTTTCATGAATATCAGTTAATTCGTTTAAGAGTTATGGAGGAACATACATACATACAGAAAAAAATTCTAAAAATGGTCAATAGAGCTTATAAACACGATATCTCTGAAAACAAAGTAACTTACTCCATGACCAACCATAAGTTCTTTAGGTTGGCAACACTGTATTTGTCACTCGGTTTATTGAATTTTCTGGCGAATGAATCCAACTATTAGTGGGAAAGAGTTGGTTTCATTCACTCTTCATTCATTCATTTATTTAGTTTCCATTCATTTAGTTTAGTTTCCTGCCTCTACCTGCTTTATGTATCGACATAAATAGTTTTAAAATTACGTTTCTCTCTCATAAAACCTCCATAGATAAACTCGTTGTTATTTTCGTACAGTTTTGTTTCATTTTGTTACCGTTATTTGGCCTTTTATGCATTTATTAAGTACTAGCTGTTGCACGTACGAGCCTACGTCTAAGCCTACGTAACTTTATAAAATACTAGTTGGCGCCCGCGACTTCGTCCGCGTTGAAAAAGAAAAAGTAGCCTATCCTGTGTCCCGTACGTTTAAATTTTTATCTATCAAGTTTCATGAAAATCAGTTGATTCGTTTAAGAGTTATGGAGGAACACACATACTTACATACATACATACATACATACAGAAAAATTCTAAAAATGGTCAATTTAGTTTCAATATCATGTATAGAGCCTAAAAACACGATATCTCTGAAAACAAAGTAACTTACTCCATGATTAAACCTTACAGATTTATTATTAGTATTGATGATGTTACTATTATAGCTAATAACGTAGCTTTCCATAGGTGTAAGAATTTTTAAAACCGGTACAGTAGTAGTTTTTGACAAAGATTTAAATCCAATGCGGCGTAATCTCCTCGCGCCATACTAAAAACACACCGAAAATTCTTTACAATGGGTTTAGCGCAGGCGCTACACCCAACTACAGTTGCACGCCAGCTACAGTGACGGTCGCTTGTTGAGAGCGTCGCTATCTGTGTTTAAAAGTGTGTTATACTTTTGTCTTTAGTATAATGTATGTTGTATTTTGTAACACAGTTTCGCTAGTAATGCCGCATCTCTCGATTTAAATCTTTGGTTTTTGAGTTTATTTATTACATACAAATCTTCTCTCTTTATAATATTAGTATACATTGACTTTATTTGGTGCTTGAACTAATCAACATTTTGACTTAAATAAATAAATATTTTAGCATGAATTAGTTTCCATAGTGAGGAGACAATTGAAACTGATGATAACAAAATCGGGGGATACAGTTTGATGCTATAGCTACATACCTTTATCATATACATCCAAAGTTTTTCATTTTTCAACGCAGACGTAGTCGCGGGCACCAGCTAGTAAGTAAGAAGAACGGCCGCTATACGAGAAGAGACACTACAATGTGATTTTGTTACAAACAACGCTAGGCCTCATGTTGCAAAACCAGTGAAAACCTACCTGGAAACGCTTCAATGGGAAGTTCTCCCGTATTCACCTGATATAGCCCCTTCCGATTTTCACCTATTCCGTTGGATGGCACATGGCCTGACTGAGCAGCGTTTCCATTCTTACGAAGATACTATAGAATGGATCGATTTTTGGATAACCTCAAAAGACATATCATTTCTCCGACGCGGAATTCATATATTGCCAGAAAGATGAAAGAAAGTGGTCTCTAGTGATGGGCGATACTTTGAGTGTAATGTTTTTGATCGTTATATTTTAAATAAAACTTTTATCTTGTAAAAAAAACAGCGAGAACAAGGTGCTAATAAATAAAGGACCTATCCCACTTTAAGGAATCATTTTACCGGAGGCGTTGTATACTCGTACTTGACATTTGCTTTATTTACAACTCCCTGATGGCGTGTTACGCTTTAGTTTCATTTGCTTAGAGCCATACGGGAACTGAAACTTGGTTTTTATTTTTATTACAAGCGGTCTGTCCCAGGCTTCGCACGGATGCAATTTTTCCAACAATTTATGTTACACATAACTTCCTCGTTGATCGCTCTTCCCATTACTAAAAACTGTATCAGAATCCGTTGGATGGTTTAGAATAAGTTAGGGAAGAAAGAGCCAGACGCAGACAGCGACTCCGATCTATAATTTATAGTTACATATAAAAAACTGTATTGTAGGTATTATATGTAAGTATGTATGTTCCTCCATAACTTAAACGAATTAACTGATTGTTATGAAACTTGGTAGATAAACATTAAGACGTACAGGACACATGATAGACTACTTTTTTATTTTTCAACGATGACGAAGTCGCAGGCACCAGCTAGTTTAAATATATAAAGAAACATATCGAACACGTTGTAGGTACTTACGTTACCGAGGTAAAAAAAATGTTTTTAGAATATTTGTACTTCCGTGCGTTTGTGCACGTTACCTTATATCAGAAACGGCTAACCCGATTTGGATGCGGTTTTCACCGATGTATTTTAGCAAGATTCCCGTAACATTAAGTGTGTTTCATTCCATTCGGCTTACAAACAAAAAATATATACCCAATACCGAATACGGCAATACGGAGCCGAGTTGCGTGCACAGCTAGTTTATATTATGTACAGTTAAACTCCCGATGTTCGTTTAGTTGAAAATCAAAGTCTACGCTTAAGTGAAAACAGAAAACTGGAAGCGGCGTTAACATAATTATTTTCCCAAAAATAACATATTCTTTATAGAGATATGGTTAAACGGGCAGCGCCTCCATTAAGGCGACACTGAAGAGGTTCGAGGGCCTGTCTCTTGTTTGCCGAGGAACCCGAGGGCCCTCCTCTTAAGTACCGCCTTAATCATGAGTAGCTCGCTGAACCCTCATACAGGAAAGAGTTCTCTTTGTCATATCAAATAACAATAACCGCCATAAGATTACATTTCATAACATCGACCCGAATACGTTTCCGATTTCTAGTACAGTAAATAAAATATTTTCTATACCAAAACATGAAAAATAGCTGCAACACTTTAAATAAATAAGAAATAAAAAATATTCATATTAATAACATTTAGTATTTGGGAAGTGGTGGGTTACTGGTAATGTTATTAGCTCATAACAAAAAAAATGCACTCGACAATGCTAAAGTTGTGTCTAAAGTAAAAGAGTGAGTCTAAACATATTTATAAATTCGTCATCGTGTGTATCGATAAACGTTCTCGAAGTCTGAAATATCTGATCACATTTTTGATCGGTATACATATCTCATTTCACGGTACGACAGCTCGAAGCTACGGCTTCTTTTGCCCCCAGTCCTATCGTATTGGAAAAACCAATTTTTACCGGCTCTCGCCCGCGTGTCGCTAAGTCGATTGGTTTGCAAACGAAACTATAGCTATTTCCACTTTTCTTCCTACAGGTAGCTCATACAGAACAGTCGGTCAAAACTAAATTGAATTTCTCGTTGGTATGCCAGTATTTGCAAACGTTTAATGAAGATTTAAAACTTCATTAAACGTTCACAAACTAAATATACTTAATCAAATCTGTTATTGTGAATGAAATAGTTTATGAGGATAATATGTATGGATGTTCACTAGCTTTCGCCCGCGACTTCGTGTGCACCCCTCTTAAGGGTTGAAAAACAAAAAATCAGTAATTAATGAAAGAAAAGTTGAGGGACACTGCGTCATAAGGTATAATTCGGCATCACCTTATCACCTGGCAACAGAACGTTGGTCTTTTGAGGTACGCGACAGTATGCATACGTTACTGAAAAGGTATATCAACGTACAATACAAAGTGCATCAGTCATAGATCCGATAAGATTTTCTTCCGCCCGCTGTTGCCAACGTATCTGGTAGAGTAAGGTACGTGACGTGACCTGAATAGTCAGGGAATACATTTGTTCTGATTTAGAACTGATACGAATAGATTATTTAATTCAATATACATTTTTAAAGTAAATAATGATTCATTTACAGCTAAGCTTCAGCATATAAGCATACGTGCTGTTATTTCACGGTAGTCAAGGTAGTGGTTAGTGCCCTTTGCCAAATGTTTCCGAAACGCAGTGTGTATACTTTTCAGATCAATTCCAGAGCCAAATTTGAAAACCTCATTTCTAAAGTTGACTCTGCTGGGAATCGCACCCGGGGATCTTGAAACAAAGCGTTAAGCCAAGCATCCTAGCCACTTATGTAATGGTTTCGTCAAAATATCTGTGATTTTTTAGTGAACCCTATTGTTTATTTTGTTCAGATTAAAATTGCTGGGTGCTAGCGGTGAAGCTCCGCTACTAGGGGGCTGGCGTAGCACGCCGCATACACCGCACACGCCTGCCACTCCCGCACCTCACCACTCACACAATCATCTCGCGTCGACTAACTGCAACGGAACTGATACGTAAGTCAACAATTTCCTGAAAATCAGTTAGCTGTTTTCAATGTGAATGTCGACAAACAGGTTGACGGTCCACTTGATGATAGGTGGCTATATCGTCGTATACGTATAACAACGAAACGCCACATGTGTTGCACTGCGCTGCCGACCATAGTAGAATTAAGTTAAGAATAAGGGATTAGGAAGAAAGTGGGCTCCAAATTACACATATTGATTGATAGGGTCATTGATATAGAGTAGTATATCCAGTTTGAAAGAAATTTTGACCTAACTAATCGGATATTTGCAAAGTTACATGGTAAGTAGCGTCCAAAAGTTTAAGAGCTCAGTTTCCAAACGTTTAAGAGCTCCAAAAAAAGGAACATATAAGAATACAAAAATACACTGTAAATAAACTCGAGGACACAACTCAGCTTTACAGCGCTGATTTTCAGCTGTGCCCTATGACGCGCAATAAGGTTGTACTTTTTGTAGGTAATAAATACTGTTTTCTAGAAACAGTATTTATTACCTACATATATATTTATATAGATAAAACATGGAAAAACGTAGCAAAAACAAGGTCACCAGCATTTCTATATAGATGTACTTTGTTATATGGTTATACATGATTGCATTTATTTGTATAGTACAAAGAAAAAAAAATGTATAAAAAACACGATTCATTTTAAGTTTTGTTGTGATTCATTTAAACAAAGTCTAAATCTCCTGTAGATTCGTGAATTCTATATTCTATACCGCTCTATTTAGCTAGCTGGGCTAGCTCACATTTAAAAAAAAACATGAGCTATTAATAAAATTTTAATAAACATTTAAATATTATTTCCTAGCTTACATTTAATTAATAATTATTCATTACAAAGCCAGCATTAACTGAACACAATACTCATGCTTGGCAAACTATACAAGCTCGGAGATCGGATAAATGATGATCAGAGATCTACGTAACTAAATGGTAACCGCAATACTCTAATTAACTGTATTTGACTAAGATAGCCCATTGTTGAACAGAGCTTAATTGATGTATGAGAGATCGCAATTTATGCTATACATGCATAATGGCCATATGGATTTAAATGATATAGCTCAGTAACTATAATTATGTGTTGTAAGCTCGAGATTACACAGTTGATGGTCAAATATTCAAATATTTTCTTGAAAAAATAGGAGACCCTTAATATAATATGTATTATATACATATTATTAAGGATGCCTTAAGTAGCAGAAAAGGCACCAATTTGAGTTTTGAAGTAAAAAAATTTGAAGTAATCAATACATTTCTTTTAGGTCAGTTTTAAATTTCAGTGGTTGCAGGATAACTAGCGAACCGCTCCCGACTTCACACGGCTGCATTATTTTCTGCAATATAGATATAAAACCTTCCTATTTTAACGCTTTTTTAAGTAAGGCGTGTTAGTGTCCGTTGGTCCATGCCGTCCTTATTTCTTTATCCTTTTATATTATTTCTTATCCCATCTTCAGATAGGATAAATAATTATTAAAAAATAAAATTAAGATTAACTAATTAAAATATTAAATTTCGTCCTTTCAGTCTAAGGACGAGACCGTAGATGAAAGGGCTGAAGACACTAAAACTAAAACGGAAAATATGGCTTTTACCTGTAAGGGGTGTCTAAGTGTCAATAATGTTGAGCGTGCAGCGTTACACCTCTCCCACTTAGATTTTTAATACGAGTGAAAAGAGAAGAGATATTAAATCCTGGCAAGGGACGTCGTAATTATTTGAATAATTGAAAATGTAAAGCAGTAGCGTTATTAATAATGACGGCATGTTAAATACGGATCTGAAATTTTGTCAACAATTGAGGCTATTGTGAAATTAAAATCGTTTCAAATTTTTTGAGTGATGCCTTTTTTTTAATTTGGTATTACATGAATTATTTTCTGTTCCCTTTTGCGTCGAGTGTCGGTGGTTACAAATTAATATCTAATAGTAGGATTAAGAATAATGTGTGTTATTTCTCGTATCACTAATAAAATAAAAACTACCAATATTTTCATACCAATAAACTAATTTTATACCCATAATCCATATATTTTTCATCTATAATTAGTGAACAAGTAATAGTAAAACACTAACAAAATATGTGTTACCGAAGAGCTTTAGTTAAATTTAATTTGATTGACAAATTAATGAATGTAGAGTTCGAAGTATGCAATCAGTTTCGTTTAATGAATCAGTAGACACAGTATTATTGGCAACGCAAACTAGTGGTTAGGCGCACCCGTCAACTATCCGGGGATTGATTGGATACACACCCCCAAATATCCTTGCGGCGATCCCTCAGGTGCTAAATGCGATATTCAATTATTCCAGATTCGGTATTACAACCGCACCCTCCATTCCTATCCGTGGTAACTCCAAACAATCAGCTAATGCAAACACGAGAACCTAAGAGTTCGCTTCTAACATACTACATTATGTATCATTTGCATGTTGTTACTTGTTTGTGTTAACAACTTTAGGGCAGAAATATGGCAGAAACATATACAGGCCAACCCTTGAGCAAATCAAATTAATTTTACAATTCCACTTTATGTCGTTTTTCATATTTTCTGTTTCAAATTTGCTGTAAAATTCAAGATAAAATTTCATTATTTTCTTAGGTACTTTACCTTAGTTATCTCACATGAATTTGTTATGACATACAATTTATGGGTGTACTGTATTTTTAATTAACGCTCGACGCAAAATTTAATGAGGATAACATTCGAAAATTAAAAAGACTTTATACTTTAAAATTTTTTAATACTTTCAAACTTAAATGACCATGTAACACGTTTATAGTCCGATTCAAACTTAATGGAGGCTCGGAAGTTAGCTGCGAGCGCTGGTGTGCGCAGGTATAGCCCCTGTACACCCCCGCGGATATCTAATATTGTGTTCTGGGCACCACTTTGAACTTTGAACTATGTTCAGAGCCGCCATTAAGTTTGATTTGGACTATACCAAATTACACGATCTATAATTTACATTATTCTCTAATGGTACAAGTTTCAACCGTTACCAAGAAAATAATAAAAAAAACCTCTTCTCCATACAAAACTAAATGATCTTCTTTGTTTGTTGAAAACATGCAAAAAAATGAATTTTGCATGGCTACAGTTATTAAGAAAGGTAGACATTTACGCCATATTGTCATTTAAAATTATAACAAGCAATAGAAGATTTGAAGGCATTCATTATTATTAAAAAATTAGCAATAATTGCGCTCCCATAGTTTGTTGTTATATTAACATGTATTTATAGTTTGTTTCTGTTCTAAGCCGTAGGTATAAAGATAATATGTATGTTGCGTAGGTAAATCTTGGCTTGCTTGCTGTACCTATCGTCTTTGCACACTCTGTGCTAATGTAAAATTAACATAAAATCCTCGAAGCAACTCGTGATATAATCACCTTACAATAATAAACTGTAGGTATTACGTAATGGATACATTCTCTTTGTTAATTTAATTGCTAATAAACTATATCCTTGTAAATATAAAAGTCTGGTTTAGTATAATTTTACAAAATTTTGCGTTGCAGTCTTGCACTTATTCACCGTGGGACATTTTTATTGTTTTCTATTAGATATGCGACTCTTGAAATATGTCCACAATAAAAATAATATGCCCTTTAAAAAGATAAATGTAGTTTTACTTGGAAAAATTCTTGGGTTTCCCAATTTTCAGATTGATAAATGACTTCGCAAATGTGACTGAATAAACAGATAATTGTTTTTATATAAGCTAGAGAAATTTTAATTTTTATATTGATAAGAAAAATATTGAAACTTCGATATATTTTTAACTACCTGGTGCCCGTGACTTCGTCCGCGTTGACAAATGCAAAATATAACACCTGTGAAAAAATCTGACATTTTTATCTGTGATGACGGTGGCGTCCATTTTTTAAATTTTTAGACGATCTCTCGGGAACCTAACATTTTTTCAGGATTAAAAGTATCCTATATGTTATTACCCACACTTTCACCGCTGATGGTGGAACGCGGGGGGGTTTTAGTGGGTATTCCTGGGGATAAGACTTCGCCAGGCGAGTCCCACACTCCCCCTTGTCGACTGTCCCCATCGACGAGGGATAGTACGTAAACGTCATTTCCCCTCCACAAAAAAAAGGTCAAACTATTTGTGTGCCACATTTCATGCATATCCGTTCAGTAACATAATAATATATCCATCCATCCTAACAAACTTTAAAATTTCACTATAATTTTCACATTAATTTATACATTACGCTATTCGGCATTTATTTTAAGTAAATATTCGTGTATATTACCTACACGCCGAAGATGTATTTTCCCAGCTTCACTCTGGCGTCCACGGGGCTTTCTTATTTTATCAAAGAATTGTCGATGTCGATATATTTTTAAATTTTTTCTTTGGTTTCAGTGGTAGCAGAAGTGCTCTTCGCCGGAGATCCACATACACGAGCGGTAGACTACGGTCCGGAGGTCGCTGGTCGTTTGTGTTCGATCCAGCTGGACGCCTATGCTATTATTGGTCGATGGTCGTCTCACTTGCATTCCTCTACAACCTCTGGGTTATTGTATATAGATTTGCCTTTCAAGAAATTAATGGTGAGTACTATTCGTACCTTGTTATTTCATACTAAATTAAATTCTGTACCATACACACTATTATGGTATCAACAATGTATCTAGGAAAAGATGATTAGATTTTTTATTTCGATTATTTTTTTCTTCAAAGTTGTTATATTTTATACATATATTTTTTGAGAGACACGGAACCCACTGCTAGGTTAAAATTCAATATCAGAGATACACAAAATAGTTTACAAAAAGTAAATATTTTTTAATAAACATTTAAAAAAAAAGGCATTAAAATACAAAATAGAAATATTTAAGGTATTTTCCATTTTAAATACAAATGTGCTGCCGACCATAATATATCAAATCAAATTATTTAAAAAGTACCTGAATATAGTTGTAATAGAACCTTATTAAAGAGATGTACCGACACATATTGTTACATTAAATAAACTCAGTGTAATGTCAGCTAAGTGGTAATAAAACAATAAAACCACTCATCTGACAAAAGATCCAAACGTCATATCGCAAAGTATTACAATGTCTTCAAGGTGAAACGTCCTCGGAAAACTTATTTACGTAGGTAATTGAATTTTCTTTTCAGAAAGTTAAGCAAAAACTATGCTCCAAGATTCAGCTGCTAATCTTTGTATCTATTTTGAATTAAGATCTCTTCCGAGCTCTGCATATTAAGAATTTACTTAAAATTGAATTTTTATTTCAATAAGAACTTTTGCTTAAACAAGTTAAAAATAGACTTTTTAATCGGACGAGATTACGTTAATATTTTTTTTTGGTAATGCAAAATCATAAATTTTGTATATGCACTAAAGGTATAAATGCATAATTAAAAAACAAATGCATATTTCTGGAGGTATGATCCGATGAATAACTATTAATCTCAACTGTTTTAAGCACATTTTATAAATTTCTAAGCACAGCTAAACTCTTATTAAAAAATAAACAACATTTTACAATTATTTCGTCTTATTAAATGAATTACATATATCGACAATTGAATAATTTAAAAATCAACGTCTCAGTGTGATCTAAGGCCGGTTGCAGTGCACTCCTGACGGTCAGTCCTGACGATACGCATGACCGACCGCGGTAGCAATACGCGTGCGTACGGTCAGGCGAGCTCTGTAACGACTTGTGAATTTTCATACAAATGACAAGCGCGTCGGTCGTGCGTATCGTCAGGACTGACCGTCAGTCAGGAGAGCACTGAAACCGGCCTGAGTGTTTTATTGTGTAGAATGCCCTTTAATGAGTATTGCATGTTTGAACTTAGTGCGAGAACTGATTGAGTGTCCTTGTTTCAGGCGAGACGCTGATAGTGTGGTTTTGTTTAGACTACTTTTCGGACTTCCTATACTTGGCGGACATACTGTTTCACTTCCGAACCGGTTACTTGGAGGACGGCGTTTTGCAAACGGACGCGGCGAAACTCAGAACACACTACATGAACTCCACAACATTCTACATAGACTGCTTGTGTCTATTGCCGCTGGACTTCCTCTACTTGTCCATCGGATTTAACTCGATCTTGCGATCGTTTCGCTTAGTGAAGATATACCGCTTCTGGGCCTTCATGGATCGCACAGAGCGGCACACGAACTATCCAAACTTGTTCAGATCCACCAGTTTAATTCATTATTTATTAGTGATATTCCATTGGAACGGGTGCTTGTACCATATTATATATAAAAACAATGGGTTCGGTAGTAAAAATTGGGTGTATCACGACACAGAAACAGCGGACGTAGTAAAGCAATACTTGCAGAGTTATTACTGGTGTACACTGGCGCTCACAACTATTGGTAAGTTTTAGCTTTATGAAGACAACTCAACATTGATTTTATGTGACAGACAGTTATAGTTTGTCCATTAGATGGTGTATAGTGTGTAAATGTATGTAACTTCAGCGCTTCCAGAGATAATGCACAAAAGTACAATAGGTACTAAGAATTGTCCACAAGGTTCATCGGCGACTATAACTACCTCCTATTAAATGAGATATTTTAAAAGCTTATTAGCCTACAAAGGTGCTCATAATTAGCTCTTAAAGCCTTAATCGTGTTAGACAGCTAGCGAATATGATAATGGAGTGATTTCATCCCAAGTTTAAGTACTGAAATTCTGAAAAAGCCTTATGAAGCCCATGTTGTTAGTTTAAACAAGGTCAACAGCAAATTATTTTGTTCGTGCTATTGTCATTTTCGTAATCAACTACATCAAGTAGAGATTCTGTGGCTTTTGAAATACTGAATAACCATTTGGAACAGATAGCTGCAGATCAACCCAATATTTATTTAATTCGTTTAATATTTATAATTATATTAATATGTATGTTCAAAATAAATTTGTAAAACGAAAAAATAAAGAACAAGTCTACTTATTCTCTCTAGCGATGGAAAACATTAAGCAAATCGCATGTTTTAATAATTATAATAAATAAATTTAAATTTATTAAAACTTAGAAATTTTGTACAAATAAAACATCTTAATTATTTACTCTTAGGGCCTCTTTCTCAAACTACAAGTAATGTGTTGATTAGTTACTTTTAAAAATAATTTTCTGTTTTATTGAATTATGCACTCGGTTTACTGCATCATTCGATAGCCGAATTTTTTAAATTATTTTCTATTTAATGTTTGGGACGTTTACCGTACAAACAAATGTATATCAGCTCCATTTACCCCGGTTATCAGTGACTTTAAATGACAGTTTGGCCTACTTGACGTTTGAGAAAGAAGCGCTTAGATTGTTATATTCCTGGTATGAATAATATATTGTTTTGAACTTATTTGTCTAGTTAAATTTAAACTACATAAAATAATTATATGTATTTAGTTCAAAGGATAGGTTCTCTATTTTTGAACGCTAGGATGATAGGATAATAGATACCTAGCCTAGGATACGGTTACGATCATCGAAATAATATCAATGAATATACGACTTCTGCATGTAATCTGGAGCATGTATTAATAATTCTTCGGTTTTACTCATTAGCATAAGATCCTCTCTAAAACCGATCTTGTAACATAATTTTCCTTTGAAGAGGGGAAGTAGGTATCGCTTACGGTAATTGAACAGTGCGAAGCGCCAGGCACTCTTAACGTGCCGCATACTCTACGAGGGTTCACCAAAATTACATTACAATCATATCCGCATTCCAAATTTATCCCTATAGTGTTGTAGATAGTACAGATTCGATTTATTTTTTTAACATTTAACACAACTCGGTGTGTGCAAATTGAAAAATAAAAACTTGACAATTTTGTTTAACGAAACTTCCAAATCAACATTTCATTTCAAAATATGGCAATTAAAAATGAAATTGTATCTATAAAAATATTTTCTGTTAATGTTCTAAAAATAATGAAAATAACAGAAATATATTTTGTTTAAAAATTTTTACTTAATCTAATGTAGGCGTATGAGGTAAGATTTGGATCAAACACGATTTTACTAGAAAGATTCGCTTGCACTTTATTATACCCCCTGTTATATATTATATAACTTATTGTTAAGATTACACATGAAATAGCTATTTTTAAGTATTATGGCTTTTTAGAAATGCTCCAATCGGATTATTGGCAAACCTACATTAATTTACTTAACATAAAGTAATGTTATGTAACAACCTATACAACTTTAAAAAATTACATAACTTAAGTAGGTACCTGAATATATTATTTTGAGAACGAGGAAGTAACATGTCTCAAACCTATAATAATGTAAGGAAAATGAACAATATGTCTCACTATTGGGAATGTAAATATAAACGTTGTAGCCAGTTATCGAGGTTTATGATCCTCTAAAAGAGACTATAAATCATATAATCAAACGGATTAAGATCGGCTTTATATGAGGACCGGTCTGTCTATGAAAGTCAGATACGTTTCTTTCCACCCCCATACTTATGTGGATTGTGCTGAGGACCATTCTAGGTTATGGGATATGGTATTGTTACTACCTTCAGACTAATCGTATCTAGGTGCACCTGATCCGAAGTATTAATAAAAATATGGTTCAGTCCTTGAAAGTAATTACCCCGCCAAGCTATCACTGAAGCTGGAAAATGCTATCAATGCCTTAAGCATAAACTCATTCATCTGCTTATTAGAATGTTGTTAGATAGTGAAAATTTTCCCCGTCAGTGAATAAAAATTTCCTTTTAAAATTATCTGTTAGGTAATGATCAATCTTCGTTCGTCCTTTACGAGATGCAAGTTTTAGAAGAATTTTAAAATCCACTATTAAAATGTTATGCTCTCGGACAGAATTACTTTGGACAGTTTCTTCATTTCTTGTTAGACTTTTTAGTGCGAATATTAAGTAGATGGCCTGGTTCCTGTCACAGGGGCTCTTTCATTGTACATTCGGTACACATCACTGGTATACACACACATACGTCATTACTGGCATGACACATTGATTAAATAACATCTTCCCGAATGCAGACTAACCCAGCTGGATTCTTGTGTCAATCTCTTTGTCAAATTTGTTCCCACCTAACTGGATCGTTTGTCCCAAATAGACGTAATCCTGCACAATTTCATGAGTCACACCTTCTACGGTAACAGGTCTTGAGAGAATATGCTTTTTGAACATGATTTTCGTCTTGTCCAAATTCATTCCAAGTCCTACGTACCGAGTAGCGACATTGAGGCTATCCAACATCCCTTTGAGTTCTTCCAGCAAAATGGAGGTAAGAGAAATATTCGCCGTTAACATTCAATTCTTGCGTTTCCCAGTCCAGCGTGTATATCTGTACAACTTTTTGTATACATTGTACTCTTCGTATTGGTTTGATATCGGACCAAGGTCAGACCGCTGGCATACAGAAACGACAGTTGACAGCGTTCTTTCCTTTGCGACTTCTACCTACATCACTATTGTTGTATTATTGCATTCAATATTTAAAGTAAACTGGGCATTTCATTTAATTCTATACTATTCCGACTCTTTAGATAGCACTGACTCTTTTTCATTTCATCATTTTCATTTTCACGTAAATATTTTATTAGTAATTATAAACATTGTAATAACTATGTCGTTAAATTTTAAATATATTGAGTAATTGAACTGTAAATTAACTGTTCATAAATGTGAAGTTATAATGGGTGTGTAAAAGCTATTTCCGTAATAAAATGTGCCATAATTGCTTTTTCATCATATTAAGGTATAAAACTAGTATACATCTCCCAATATACCTATTGGTGGCTAATACAACATGCAATAATCACTTTAATACACATACCATGATATAAAGTAGTGGCACAGTATTATCTAGTCAAACTCTTAGGTATTAAATCTAGTAATAGCAGTAATATTACTACTTGTAGTATTATTACTTGTTTTATGGTAGTATCTAATGATAGTCTTAAGTTTAATACAACAGTCATTCTAGTCATGTTGCTTGCCATTTTTTATCTTCATCAAAGGGTTCTCTCTCTTTGGCATCATCTAAGGGTTAGTCCAAGTAGTTCTACTATTAGTTCTACGATAGAACAAATTGGCCAAATAAATTCAAGTAATACTACTGCAGAGTATGACAGAGTCAATCTTGACATGCAATACGAGTATGTAGGAGTATTAAAGATGACAAAAGAAATGGTATCCTTAGTTTCTTTCGGCGGTTCTTCTCAGGAACGTTATAGCTTTTGTTACTTTTTTTCGAAAGTCTCACTGATACATATTTATTGAATAAATTAATGTTTTACTGTACAAATTAACTAAAAACTACAACAATGTAAGGAAATACGATATTAATTAATCCCAATTTGTCATCTGATACCAATGTGGCAAGTGGCCCGCCCAACGCCACCCAGTCGGCGTATGTTGCACTCCCTCCATAAACAAACGGTCGAAACATTTATATCTTGAATAATGTATGAGTGCAAACGTCGCACGATATTGTTGGGAGGTTATATCGCTACCGTTTCGATAAAATTAATGTTTTTGCGGTTCAGACAATATTGTGAAAATTATACGATTAATTTTTATAATGTTTTTTTTTAATGTTTGTCAAAAGTTATTTTAACCTTCATGTGAAGAACGGGTTGGACCACGTAACTGATTGGGTGATGAGATACTGCCGCACTGCGACAACGTTAAATACCTGGGCTTCCGTGTGTACCGTAGGAAGGTAGTTGTAGATGCTAGATGCATATCAAAAACATGCGAAATAAAGTTATGACAAATATTTGCACCACTGATGGTGCTGGCTAATGGTGTAAATGAGACGCTAATTTATTTGATAACGCTTTGTCTTATTTGTGAACGTTTTGTATTATTAGGTTCACAAACATTCATTTGTTTATAGGCTCACTCGGTTCTTTATACAGATTTGTACGAGTAAATATTACAAAGTTAAATCAGGGTTCTTGCTATACTATACGTTTAATTATTTACTCTTAAACAAGTAGCAATGAAGAGAGACAAAATTATAATACGTTGGTACATTTAATAGAAATAAAATATAATTTCGAAATTTTAGTTTATGAGTGTTGCGCAGAATAAGTAATATGATCTTTTACACAGAATAGTACCTCTTTCCTTTATAGTTAGATATTCCAGAATGGCATAAAATATTTATACAGTTTTTACAGACTGATTGGAGTTTTCACAGTAATTACACCAATTTTCAATTGTTAATTAACTACAGAAAAAAAAATTTAAACATCGTCAATTTAGTTTCAGTATCATGTATATAGCCTATAAACAAGAAATCTCTAAAACAAATTAACTTACTCCATGACCAACTCTTACAGATTTATTATTAGTATTGATGATGGTAAATATAAAATTATTAATATTATTATTTATAATCTTTTAATATTTATAGTGGTTCATGTTCCTCGGTCATTTTAACTATTTTAAATTAGCTTTGTTTGTGTTCGGATAAATTGATATTTTGCCCCATGTGTGATGTGACCAGGCGAAAGGGTCCATGGTTCTGTATTGTCACAGAATATGTCGCGTGTATTAAATCATATACCGAATTGCATTAATTCAGGCACTTTATCTTTTCTATTGAATACAAAATGCATACTTAAGCATTTTCCTCTCGGAAAACCAGCGCGTGAACTAAAGTACCTAACAAGGTTTTCATCTAAGGAAAGATTGTTTCCACGTAGTAATATTTTTCTCTGGTAAGTTACATAAATAACAAAGGCACCATTTTAAACTCTCCAGTAAACCTTATTTAGGGTTTAAAATAGCGATGAAAACAATATGGCTATTTTCATCGTAAGAGCCGTCGTAAGCGTGGGCCTGGAACGAATGTCGTTAAACTAGATGGCTGCCCAGATTACGTGACACCGTTTTATTATAATGTTTTAGTATATTCATAAAAAAAACCCTTCATATTTTGTATGATGTATCAACTTTTTACATAATATTTTTTTTATTATATAAAATTAATATTATTTACATAAGAATACTTTTAAATTAATTAATACAATGGCTCACATAAAGTGTGTTCAATATAATTATGTATAATTGAAAAAAAGTCTTAAAATTAATTAACATATTTTCCAAGCTGACATAAACCAACATCTGATTTATAGTGTAATAACCCCAAAAATATTATAAATGATAATGTTACGTTAACACACACATACAATGAACTAATCAAAAATGAAATTTTTAATTTTTAATAAAAAGAATATGAAATTTTTATACACGGCGTAAAAACCCTTGAGACCGCGTGGTCCGACTGCTTCGCAGTGTCAGGAGTACAGAAAACTCACTGTATAAGAGCTAATATAAATATAAGTTATACACCTTATATATTTTTTTGGTCACACAGAAATTCAGAAATTTACAGATAACATTCTGAAATTTCTGTTAATATTTTTTTCTGTATTCATTGCGATTTTGAAATGAATAAGTACGTCAGTTATTTATAACTGACAGGTTACGATAATTCACATTTAGTTACTATTGAACATTCTGTCTGCTTTTATAAGTTCATGTTACAACATGTGTGAACATAATAAAATATTGGTTCTGGGCGTATAAAGGAAGTCGATTTTTGTGGATATTACGCAGTTATGAAATCACGCTACAAGAAAAATGCTTATTCGTAGATACATAATATAAAATTCTATGTATAAATTAAATTATTGCGAAAAATTTATATATCCATCCATACTAATATTATAAATGTGAAAGTAACTCAGTCTGTCTGTTACCATTTCACGCCTACACTACTCATTCATCATCATAAAATTTTGCATACACGTTGTTAGAAATACAAGAAAGGACATAGGGATAGGCACCTTAGGCACAGAAAAAAGTAGTGTTCCCAAAGGACCATCTAAAGTTAAGAAAATTAACGCCTATAGGCGTTATATTGTCTATGTTTTTTATTAAGCGGACGAAGTCGCCGACACGAGCTTGTGATCATTTATAATAGAGAAAGTAGTAGAATATACGTAAATATTCGTATATATGTGTGTATCTATCACAGATAAAGCAACAACAAAAATGTGTTCCAATAAAAACACGACACCGATAACGATGAATTATTTCTACTGAATAAAGTACCCTTTTCAGTGAATACTTAAAGCAGTAGGTGAATTTATATTTTGTAGAATTTTTTCAGTTATTTACATCATTTTATCGACCGTTGAGTACAAACACTCGACTGATCGTTCCATGTGTTAATCAACTGATTTAAAAGAATTTTTATTGACAAATATATTGTACATAATTATTGGGAGCAAGCATTTCGTGTAATATTTATTTTAATAGTAAGAAATTAATTTGGATAGTAAAAGAAATAAATACCTAATATCTGGGATATAAAGTATTATATGTTTTTATGCAGAAAATGTAGTCTGTATCTTACCAATCTCTGTTCAATTTTAAGCCAAACTGTTCATCGGCTTAAGTGTGATTCCTAGATTCCTCCAATGAACAGAAACACACACACACACACACACAGTACCTGCGCAAGGCGGCTACGCACTAGTACATTATTGTTATTAGATATTCTTTTCTTTTCTTTTTATTGTATTTTTATATACAATAAAAAAAAAATTGTCAAACCTTGATAAGAGGACAAGTTAAAATTTAATTATTCTGTTACCTTAAGTATAAGGTACTTGTAAAATATACTATAATATGCTATTAAGTTGGCTATACATAATAATATATTAAGTATAAAAATAATAAAATTCTTGGCAAAATTTCACATATTCTACAGTAGAAATATTAGAAATCACTAGCCCTCATATTCTCAGCAGCGCACGCAACTATGTTATAAGAAAAACAATTTAAAAGATATAATTTTATAAAATGCGTTCCTCAGCTCATTTGCCCGTGTTTAATAAATTCGATTTTATTATAGTGTTAAAAAACACTTATCTACGGTTCGCTTGCCGCTGCAAGCGAAGGCGCAACTTCGCCGGAAGTTGACACTTTCCGTTCATAAATAGGGAGATAATTGCGGGGAAGATGAGGCTTATTTATAGATCATCTAATACTTATATTGCTAATGCAGTTTACATTATTAGTTTAGTTTAAAATGCTTTTTAAGCTCTTTTAATGTTATTCCGTTACTATTACTGGGGTAAAACTGTTATAAATATACACGGTATAATAAAAATAATAATGATTACCTACATACAATCCTGTGCATGGATAAGATGAAAGTTAAATCAATTAAAAGGTCAAATATTGATGTTAGGTACTTTAAATTACTAAATTGGTAGGAAATTATTATTGATGGCAGGTAATTTGATGGCAATTTAAGTTTACTTAAATTAAGTTTTCTACAAATATAAAAAATGTTCTAGAAGCCAGTCATTGTTCTGCATAAAGAGTTAGCTGTATTGTGTATTTATTCACTCTGGAAAGTGTGTTATAAATAAAACAGCGGAGTATAATTGCAGTCGATACCTAGGAAGGTTATATCGTTAGGTGTTTCAGTGAAGCGCCATTTCATTTAATGACCACCATTTCAGTTCCACTCTCTTGAACACCTATAGTAATAAGGGCTAACGCTATGTATTTATGACTGCAATCTCGCCTAGTAAGTTCGCACAACTCTTATAGCAACTATATACATATAAAATATAGTAACACTCATAATATTTGAGGCATATTCCCGCGACTTTTTGATTGTCAAGTTCGGCAGACAGGCTGATGGTACACTTTGGTGGTAAGGGTGGCTACCGTCGCCCTACCGGAAATGGGATCTGGTATCCCTTACCTACTCACCGAAACACAACAGCAAACGAGCTGTTATTTCAGCTTCTGTAAGGGGGTGGTTACACCAGAGAGAACTTTGAATAGTTAACTCAACCGGAAATCGAATCCGGGAACCCTGGAACAGAGCGTTAAGACAAGCACCCTAACCACTAATACAACGGGACTTTTTTAAGCTCTACTAAATAATATTCTCTTACTATTGAGAGCTTTCAAAAGAAACTTTCATCGATCGTATTCTCATCGACTTACTTCAAATTAGCGCTCGACGGAAAATTCGTCTGATCGTTGACATAGTTCCAATTAAGTATGAAATATGTCTGAATTGCTGTAGCTACGAATCGAGTCAACATTTCATTGGGTGGGTGGTATAACATAAAGAATATTTGTTAAATATTAATAACAGCGGAATAACAGTGGAAAAATACTCATTAGCATACCCGGATGCCACAAACGAGCAAACGTGTTACTGGTAATCTAAAGGCATGGACATATTGCTAGAGAACGCAATTATATAACAGAGCAATACATTGTGTAATAGCCCATTTGATGTGAATATAAATTAAATGTAGATATTGTAGTTGGCTAATGTTATAATTAATGACGTCATGAGTCGCTTCACATCAATTGACTGTACCTAGATACTGAAACGTCGGCTGCCCTTTTTCGTAAAAAAAACTTATTTTTCAAAAGCTATTTAAAGTCAGCGTGCGCCTATCTGTATCAAGTTTTTGTAAACATACACAGATGAGGGCGCATTGAATTCTAACGGTGAGATGAGACGTGGTACAGTCGGTTAACAAGAAAGGTACAATAAGACCTAGATTCCAAATGGAACACGAAAAGAAAATGTAAGAAGCTTTTTTATACGCTTATTCCTTGGCTCTGTTTCAGTTAACTGTCTCACGTCGCGTCGCAGTATATCATATAAGCTCGGTTTTTGTTTAACAGATATTGTTCGTGATGCACGCTCATATTCTATTTTTGTATCTTGTTCTACACATTCCAAATACTTACTCATTACCATCTCACCTTTATTTGTTCACTAGCTATAGTGCTCGCGACTCTTCCGCTTTAGAAAATCAAAAACCATAAAAAACACCCGAGAAAATATATGACTACCTTAAATGATAATTTTACCGCTCATCATCTCATTTTTTTTATATTTTTAGACGATCTCTCTCGAACCTAACAGGATAAAAGTACCCAGAAAATAAACTACCTGTGTGCCAAATTTCACCCCAAGTCGTTCAGACGTTTTTCCATGATTGAGTAACAAACATCTAAACTTTCGCATTTATAATATCACTAGCAAGCCCCTCCCGACTTCGCACGCGTGAAATTTTTTTCTGTAAATTAGGTATATATATATATAAAAACTTTCTTCGCTTAACGCTCTTTCTATTAGTGAAAACCGCATAAAAATCCGTTCAGAACTTTTTGAGATCATCGCGAATACACCAACATGCAGACAAACAGACAGACAGGAGTTTGTTTCATAATATGCAAGGATTAGGATTTACATTATTATGGTACCTACCATAAAATCCTCTAATGTTTTTCATAAATTTGAATATCATAAAAAAATATCTTTAATGGTTCATGTAAGACGTTATATCGTAGTAGGATTTAGCAATTTATGGATGTTCTTAAGCGAACAGACATTAAACAAATTAACATGAACGGCTGCCTCAAAACGGAGACGGGTAATAAATAAACAACCGATAAGCTCATCCGCGTTACAAACCTTCGTTAAATTTAGCCTCAAAATTAACAGCTAAAAATAACTGTCACACTTAAAAAGGGGTAAGTGAAACAAAATATATACTTCACATTATTTTATTTTTCATACTAGCTGGCGCCCGCGAAGTCGTCAGCGTTGAAAAAGAAAAAAAGTAGCCTATCCTGAGTTTACACGTCTAAATGTCTACATACATTACATACATACATACATACATACATACATACATACAGAAAAAATTCTAAAAATCGTCAATTTAGTTTCAGTATCATGTATAGAGCCTATAAACACGATATCTCTGAAAACAAAGTATTGATGATGATATTGATGACTGTATTTAATAATAACAAGTATGTAAACAGGTTATATAATTGAAAATTATAAACTAACTCCCGACTTTCTATTGAGCTCAAACACGCTGTTGTCTGCTGTAAGTTGCTAAGATGCTAAGTTGCTAAGCTAAGATCGGCTAAGATCAGGTCTATGTTACCATGTCATGGAAATACCACCGAAGTAATTATACCAAATTGCACATCTATCGAACGCTAAGAATATAACAAAAGTTAATGAGAATATTACAATGAATTATCAAATAACGCTAAGAATAGAAATATTTTATTATAATGTTGCTATTGAAACATTTAAAAATGCCTCTTTCACCAACTACAAGTAAAATGTTGAATAGTTACTTTTAGAAATAACTATGTTTTATTGAATTATGCACTCGGTTTACTGCATCCTACGATACGCGAATAAAACATAAAATTATTTCTAAAAGTAACTAATCACCACTTTACTTGTAGTTGGTGAAAGAGGCCCCTAATTACATTATATTGTTGTCTATTTAGCACTATAGTTTTTTTTTTTATAATCTTACCTAAATCTTTAACTAATGTTCTTTTAATGATCTAAAAGAGTAGAGGTACATACGTCGAGCTTTTCAATTTATCCGTATAGCGTTAGCTGCAAAGCTCTATACAACTATTCTAAAACTTTGCTACGAACAATGATACATTTACAATTTGTTGCGGTGATTAACGGACGAGTGGTTAATTAAAATAAAAAGGTATTATAACAATATAATATTTCCTCGGCGGTATAATTTCGTTTGAGTACTTTATTTCAGTTGGTTATTAACTGTAACAGGGTCCGCGGTCCCTCGAGGGAATTCTAGCGGCCGAGATCAGGTGCAAATGTTGAAAGAAAAACACAAATAAGGGACGACTTCACAATTAGAAAGAGAATATCAATTAGCATTAATTCTCTTTGATCTTCGGACACTTTTTATTTTCTTAATGGACACTTTTAAGTTGAAACCTTATTTATTTATTCATTAATTTTTATTTTATTTAATAAAGTACATAAAATATTTTATGTAAGTACATATTTATTTTGCTTAATAAAACTATAAAATACACGTGTAAAAATTAATTGCTAAACTGCAGTTCTTGACAGTACATAACATATTTAATAAAGGTAATAAGTAATGAATTAAATTACTTTATAATAATATTAAAATACTAATATTAGGGCCTCCTTCACCAACTACAAGAAAAGTGTTGATTAGTTACTTTTAAAAATAATTTTATGTTTTATTAAATTATGCACTCGGTTTACTGCATCCTTCGATAGGCGAATTTTTTTTATTATTTTCATTTTAATGTTTGGGACTTTTACCGTACAAACAAAGGTATATCAACTCCATTATTCCCGGTTACCGGTGACTTTAAATGACAGATAGCCTACTTGACAGTTGGTGAAAGAGGCGCTTAATATTATAAATTTTACTAGCATCTCCTAAATCTCCTAAATCTACCTAAATAGTGACTTTAGTCTACTTTTAAATAAAGAAATCCTGGTGTCAAATATATCAATATCGAGCTTATATTCGAGACCTTAGAATATACATTAAGTTGATACGTAACAGAAACATTACAGTAATTCACCTTATTTGGAGGTGGTAACCACTTTTTTATGTTAAGGTCGGCAGACAAGCTGACGGTCCACTTGATGGTAAGTGGTTACCGTCGTCTATAACACAAACAACGCCACAGGTGCTGCAAGTGCGCTGCCGACTACAGTAGGATAAGGGATTGCAAATGACTGCGAAACACAGTATATACCCTTACACTACTAATCAAATTGAATCACCCTATTATTTTACAATATTCCTTTTTAATATATCCTCATAAATTTGTAATAATAAGGTGGCACATTGTTTCAAGAAAATATTCTTTGTTAGCGATCATTTCACGTTTCAAGTGTAATAACTTACTCGTAATTCTCTTAATAAGCTGTATAACTTCTCAAACGTACACGATTTAATGGCAGGTACTGTACTATTAAATCTTTATAGCGTATTTTATATGTATAACATTTATATTTATCATATGTTTTAGAGCGTGCAGAGGTTTAACCTGAAATATTAATTTAATTGAATGGTATTGTGCAAGCTAGCCACTTCGCTAGCTGTAACTATATTATAATTGTAATATATCAATTTATTACTTGCCAGATTAATACTGAAACATTTTAACAACAATAATAGAGTAAGCGTTATTCAATATTGACTGTTTTGACGAGCCCGTTGGATGAGTGGTTGGGGTGCTTGCCTTAATGCTATGTTCTAGGGTTCTCGGGTTCGATTTACGGCAGGGTCAACTTTGGAAATGAACTTTTCAAAGTTGACTCTGGTCTTGATCTGGATAGTAGTGGCAGAGCAGAGCAAACCCCTTATAAGAAGACCACTGCGAAATTACAACACTTGTGCTGTTGTATTTCGGTGAGTGATTAAGGGATGCCAGAGCCCATTTCCCTATCCCTTACCTTAACCCTAGTGTGATCGCCAGCGAACTGTTATAGGCGTTGTCACCCCCTTACCACCAAGTGGACCGTCAGCCTGTCTGCTGACACAACATGAAAAAAAAGATGTGTAATGCTTCCTGGATATGCGTAATAATATTCTTCAGTCCAACGTTATTCCATAGAAAGCAGTGTAGCAATCAATCTTCTTTACAAAGTTTCTTTGTGTTTAAAATAATAAGCCAAGCAACGTTGGGAAAAGAATATTAGAATAATTTTAATATTATTATCCGTAATATTGATACCAACTACATCCACTCAACTTTTGCTGTCAAGAGTGAGAAGCGATCCGTCTTCCCACTCGCAGACGGTTGCTATTGTGTGAATATATAATTTTATATATAAAATAACTGAAGACGTGGGTGGATGAAGGTGATATGTCGCATAATTCCAATTTTGAATAAATCGAGGTTAAAGTTTTACTTTTAATTTTTGAGATAAGC
Source organism: Synanthedon formicaeformis (assembly GCA_945859745.1). Classification (NCBI taxonomy): domain Eukaryota; kingdom Metazoa; phylum Arthropoda; class Insecta; order Lepidoptera; family Sesiidae; genus Synanthedon; species Synanthedon formicaeformis. Next base: position 4,993,821 of record OX243958.1, on the reverse strand, counting down.
CGTCACGCAACTGATTTTTGTAATAAATTATGATGCAAAGTTGAGTAAACAACCTAAAATATTAATGGTATGATAGCAGGTAAACACTTCTATTATTTAATAAAAAAAAAAAGTGAAAATAGCTCCCTCGTCCATTAACAAAAGTAAACTTTTCTGAACTTTTTGCTTTTTAAAATTAACTGTACATAACACCTTTTTCATCTTTTTATTTCCCAAAAATGTCTTACATCGACTATTTTAAGATCTGCAATCATTTATTTGGACTACCTTCATCAACGCAAAAAAACGAAAAAATCCAAAAATGCGACATATCACCTACATCCACTCCCGTCTTCAACTATGTGTAGGTACATTATTATGTACCGATTGACAATTTTAAGCTTAAGGTTGAATAGAGAATTGGTGCGCATAGTTAAGCGTAGTGTTTCCGGAAAAGCGTCCGTTTATGATTCGTTCTGCATGAATTATAACGACCTCTTTTGTAAGAATGGCTTTTCAATATTAACGTAAAAACGTTATGCGAAATAAAAGTGATTCTACATATAAACATATATTCTAACTAGCTGTTGCACGCAACTTCGCACTCGTAACTTTATCAAATATTTAGCACCGATAATAATATTTCTTTACCTACTTATTAGAACACTGTCGAAAATGTTACGCGTTTTGGAAATTTTTGATAAACACACTAAGAGGCAACTTTAAAAAGTTCAATAAATAGACAAAAGAAATAAAATATATAGGTCGATACTATTATCATCAGTCATGAGTGACAAAATATCGACAAAACACGTGCCTATCTGCCTTGTACCATGAATAATGTAACAATTTTCTGCGGCTGTTGTATTACTTATAGGAAAGGGGTGTTTATGTAAAAGTGTATTCTGTGTTTCCACTGTGTAACGTAAAACTGCGGGATGGGACGATTCGTCGCCGCCGATTCGCCGCCGCCGATTCGCCGCGGCCAATTCAGCGCCAAGCCAATTCAGCGCCGGCCAATTCGACGCCGGCCATTTCGTCGCCACTCGTTCTTGTCTTTTGTTTATTAAGCAGATTGTAGAAAGCAAAAGAATTACTACCAGTATAGATGTTTATTGTCAGATAAGTTCGACATTTAATGGTTTGTTGTATTTTAGCTATCGAAACATATAACATATAGCATGTTGAATAACAACCCTGTATTGTATACTATGCTATTCTTACTAATATAATAAATGTAAAATTATGTTTCAAAATTTATCTACCCTTCATGGCCCAAGCAAACAAGGGACAAAACGAATTGATTTATTTTATTTTTTGTAAAGTAATAATTAGGTCATAAATTAATATAAGTTACTTTTTATACTAGCCAAATTCATGAAATTCCTGGAATAGAACTTCGTTTATAAATTCTTTACATGATAGCGTGAAATGATCACGTTAGTAGATATAGACGTAAATTGTTTCAACATTTTAATTTTAACAGACAGTAGAGCTTAAATAATCGAGAAAATTAAGTTCTATTGTAAGGACAAGTAATTTGTAATTTATGGGTGACTAATGGGGCATTTTGCTTTCGATTTCTTTTTTTGACTATTACAAAGCGTGAGTGAAAATTTGTAGAACATATTGATGTTATTGGCTCTGTAATAGAATAGAACTTTTACTGTACCATACACCCAAAGACATGAGATGTGAGCATGACTCAGTTTTACATATATACAAAAAGTGGTTCAAATTTTTATATCCCGTTATCCTCTTTCCATACGTAAAAACGAATTAAAATCGGTCTAACTATTCTGGAGTTTTTGATGCGTACACAAATCAACATAACATTTTTTTATATAAATAAATCATAAGAATAACTTTTTTGCCTCTTGAACTTAAAATTTTTACCTTCATTTTTGTACAAAGTATTACAAAGTACAAGTACAACACAAATGTATTAACAGACATACTTAGTTTTAAAAACAAGTAGACAATAATTGACAAAACAGTAAAATAATAAAAAGTTGTATACCACGCCACAAAACTCAGGTTTATTCCATAAACGAGCTCCGAATTTATTCATAATTGTATTTGTTTAAAATCATCGGCCATGGCTTGACAATAAGGCTTGGCACCTTATTGTCCAGACAAAGAGATGTAAAAAAAACTATACATTGTTGAAAAATCCTTATTTCTTTGGTCAAATTTACTATTTTTACTCTATTTTTGTTATTCTCTGGTCACTGTACGGATTAAAAGTTACGGATTTAAAGTACGGCCTTGTTATAAGGATAAGCCTATAAAATTAATTGTCATTTTTTGGCTCAGCCGATTAAGGAATAAAATATTTTTTTAATTACTTACTTAAATTTTCTATTAAATCTACTACTTTTCCGTTATACTCGTAGTATACCTTTTTCGCATAAATAAAAATCATATCAAAGATTTTTAACTATTTCATTTTAAGTTGTTTAGTCCCGGTCTATTACTAAAATTCTCGTCATAAAATGGTATCGTAAAGCAAAATACTCAAAGCTTTAAAAAACATGTGTAGGCAATTCTTAAGATGGAAAGTGTAACCCTTGTATTGTTTTCTTTCTAAAGTTGTTAGTTTGTAAAAAAAATCTCTTTTGGCACGTGTCAGGCAATAAATTGCATAATAACAATGAAAAAGGTCATTTTAGCGCTGACAATGCTCCTTTTGTCGATACCCTGTAGAAGCTATAAATTTTAATTTGTAACCGAACGTTTTAATTTTATATCGCAAACAGACAGACAAACGCGGCGGAGGACTTTGTTTTATAATATGTAGTGATAAACTAATTTAGAACTAATGAATTTAATATCAAAACACAAGTTTGAAAATGAAAACATTTATGATAAATTATTACAAGTTAAACATTGATAGAAATCACAGAAACAACATAGGTATTCAATTTTGACTGCGCCACACATTCTTACTAATTTCGCATTTGTGCAATTCTACATTAGTAAACATTCCTCAAATCGTTTTCCCCATTTATAAAGATTTAAAAAGAAAAAGATATAAACATCGAATTTGGTTCATACGAATATAAACATTGAACATTGAAAATAAAAATAAGGATATAGGTTAGTACACTTGATCAGTTACTTATATAGACCAAATTTATAAAAAAATGATGGAATTATACCAACTCGGATAATGCACGAATGCGGTCCGCATTCGCACAATTTATGTTAAGGATCCGGATAAGTGGATAACTGAAACTAAATTAAACGGCGATGAAATGGCCGGCGTCGAATCGGCCGGCGTCGAAACGGCCTGCGGCGAAATGGCGGCGGCGAAAGGGCGGCGACGAATTGGCGGCGGCGAATTGTCCTAGACCCGTAAAACTGTAACTTGACAAGGGTCCTATCGCTTGCCATCAATAAATTATAAACCGTTTTGGCACACTATATGTTTCCGGAACTGGCTGTTTACATACTTACACAACATTAAAAAGTATTTACAATATTTGAAAATGGAACTCTTAGCAGTTTTTTTTTCATCTGACTGTCACCTGTTTTAAAATTGTGGCCTAATTTTAAAAATTGCCTGTTTACATCATCATGTATTTAACTCTTGAAAATATTCGTAGTATGATTTTCTACGATATTAAGTGTAAAATTGACAAGCTTCGCTCGGCTTCAAACTGATTTTGGCGATGAAGCCCCATGCAAGACTATTTATAGCTGGTTTGCAGAATTCAAATGCGGTCGTGTCAATCTCAGGGACGAATTTCTTGATGGTCGCCCGACTACCGTTGTGAACAACAAATACATCGATGCTGTGCCTCGTATGATCGAAACAGACAGGCACGTGACCTATCATGAGATTCGGGCATCTCTATAGGCACACAAATAGTTTATTTATTTTATTTTATTTGGAAAAACAAACAATTACACCATGTATAGTGAATTTAAAAAAGATAAACATACATAAATAGAGGTAATAGTGCAATCAACGACATTTTCCACGAATTGGTACATAGGCTTTAAACAGAGAAAACTATATTATACATATTTATATACAAAAATACACTTAAATACAAAAGCAACGAAGAACAAGAAAAACACCATAAAACTAAAACAAATTAACAATATTATTTTTATATTTTTGTGAGCTAATTGAGAATAGATCTACATGTATATAAACAACTGTACCTACAATTGTTCTAGATTAACATGTAGTATACTTTTTATCCTGAAAAAATGTTAGGTTTCTGTGGGATATACAATAAACGAACCACAGCGCCCGTACGAAGTCGGGGGAACCACTAGTAATTAATATGTTTTTGTATCAGCACAGGTTTGTTAGTTAACAATCAAAACTGTTTGTAGGTAACTAACAAGCGTATAGCCTGTTTATTAGTTGAACACAGACTTTGGCACTGACGTTGCAATTATAAAGACACGCTCAAATTATTTGATGGCGGCACCTATGAAGTTGCAAAGCGACGAGAGACCACCGGTTCGCCCGCTGCAAGCATTATTAATTTACCTGTTTTGGAACATCTAGATTGAAATACATTGTCCAGTCTTGTATGGATAGGGCTGTATTGTGTATTATAATTATGTTTGCAGGTAACATCAAACGATAATTTCCATTGTTGGTGCTTTTTGCTTTGTATACTGGGATAAATAAGAAACAACATTTTCAAAGCTTTAAAAAAAATAAACGGACATTGCCTATATACGATTGCCTAAAAGAGACTAAAAGTAGTCAGTTTCGTATGTAGGGTCGCTAGAACGCTTTAAGTCCCACGTGATCTAACCTGGACTGACCATGCTATGCTATGAGCAGCTATGCTGCTACATATCAGATGTTCTGTTGCGTACCATTCCTACTATTGGTTGACTCTTTAAGCTATGCTATGCATGCATTGTACTCTGCATAACTCACTGACTTCTGTCTTCTAATTTGTGGTGGATATTTCTTTTTTATCCGCCTCTTAGTTGTTTAGGCATTGCGGGATTGAGCAATTTAAAACTATAAAACAGGATTATTCTTCAAAGTTTATATGGAGAAATTTAACTAACAGACTGCTATAAGAACTTGATAGTGTAGATTTGCTGTTGACCTTGTTATAGCTCTTCTGATAACGCTATGACTGCATTGATAAATAATAAAAAAGTTACTTCGTATTAAACCATTTTATGCATTTTCAGGTGATTTACCAAGACCGAGAAGTAAAGGAGAATATGTGTTCGTAATAGCACAGCTGCTTTTTGGCTTGCTTTTGTTTGCAACGGTGCTGGGGCACGTCGCGAACATTGTTACATCGGTTAGCACCGCTAGAAAAGAATTCCAAGGTAAGAACATTTTACAAAATAAAAATTACAAGTCCTCTAGATTTTTTAATTTTTTTTAATAGAAGCCTACTCTAATAATTTTACTATAATCAATAAGCATAATAATGTTTTTCACTGACTTGAATATGTCCAAAAATTCAATCAAACTTTTGGAGCAATTATTTCCCAAGAAATTCAAATATAATTGTTAAAAGATGATTCATGGGCGATTTTTCCCTTGGAATGTATCTAGATATTACAGAACTAACTACATTTTTAACATCTGAATAAAAAGACGTGTGTCAGATACAGAGCGCGATAATACGGGCGTAAGACAGGTTTATCCCTTGTCTTTTACAATATCATGGTCGACCACTCATTTGCAACCTAAATGGCTTTGCTTGTATTTAAAGGTGACGGTAGCCACACCCTTAAATACAAATGCAATGTCAAGTAGACCGTTGGCCTCCCCCCGACCTTCATATAAAAAAGTGCGCTATTGCAATGCTTATTCCCACCCATTTCTAAATGGATCGCAGACTTTATTTTGTATTTATAGGTGACGGTAGCCATCGCTCTTCAAGTGAACTATCACAGCCGGCCGCTTTTCCCATGAAAAAGTCTAAATTTATTCTCAGAAAATAGGCCACTTGGAAAACAATGTTATTGAATAAATGGAATTGCCTAGAGGAGGATTTAAAAAGCCGCTTCGGGTGTGTGTAGGTAGGTGGGCGACACGTCATGCCTGTCACATTAACGCACTAAGCAGGTGTACGTGACGTCACGTCCTCTCTACGTGTCACCTACGCTACGTTTAAGTCGACCGTACGTACCCTTAGCGAAGTCGTGAAATACGAGTATCAACGGAATCTATAATCCGATGAAAATTACTAGTTTGTTGAAAAAAAGCGGCAGTGTTAACAAGTTTAGCGTTGTAGTTATATTTTTTAATTACCCCAGGGGTTACACCACCCCCGTGAACCACAATAATGTCTCACTTCTCATTTTGTTATATCCAATATTAAAAGTTGTCTCTTTTATTTATTACATTTGTATGTTTTACAATAGTTTACATTTGGGAGAGGGATATACGTACTTTTTATGCAATACGTAAATCTTACGAATTGCATAAAAAAGGATCCTATTGTATATCAAATCAATATAAAACTTTTAATAACTATATACTAATTATATTTATACATTCAATACTGAATATATCACAGATTTTTATTTGACACTAATCCGATGAAAGATTAAAAAAGCAACGGCAAAGTGTCAACAAGTTCAATTGGCCTTGCAATTCGGTTGACAAGACAACGCTGGCGACGCGTCATGCCTATCACTTTAACACACTAAGCAGGTGTACGGGACGTTACGTCCTCTCACCCTTAGCGAAATAGTAGAATATCAAAGAAATCTATAATCCAATAAAAGGATTAGTATATATAAAAAAAAGCGACAAAGTGTCAACAAGTTTAATTAGCGTTGCAATTCGGTTGAGAAGACAATGGCGCCGCGGCGGCAGAGAGCAGGCTGAATCCGTGACCTTCCTCGGCGTTGCTGCAGCGAAATAGGTCAGCGGCTTGAACGCTATAAATAGCTCGGCGAAAGTCGGGCGCCTCGCCCCATCCCAACTGGGAGCGCGCGTCCCGCGTCGCGTCCGCCATCGATCCGCCCGCCCGCCGTCTCTCTGCCCACACCGGCCCACAGCTTCAGCCTATTTGACAATTGCTCACTGGCCACCCGCTCAGCGTGGCGTTCTGTCCGGCCGGCTTGCGGCCACCGCTCGAAACAACACTGTCAACATTGGCGACACTGTCTACTTTAAACATTGAACGGTGTTTACTTAAAGCATTGCGTTTAAATGTGTTTTTCTTTTTTAACATCAATCTCGTTAACGTAAATTTATAAAGCTATACGCTATTGAAAATACAAATTGCTGATAGACGCAGTTTTAATATCGGATTAAATATAATTTGTATATTTAATGGATGCTATGTAATAGATAAGGTTTGAGCTATGTGTTTTATTCTCAATAAATAGATATTTTCTAAGATTACTATTTTTTTAAACAACCATAAAATAAATACATCAGATTACTTAAATTTCATTTAGTAATTAAAAAAACCAAGAAATTGGCTTCGCACCGGCCGGCACCGGCTTCGCACAGATTTTTTTTTTGAAAATTATATATAGTATTCCTTCATTTTTCCATAAGCAAAAACCTAATCAAAATCCGTTGCGTAGCGTACATACAGAGGGACAGACGGCGCTGTGTTTTATACTATGTCACAGAATAGGTAATAATACAAATAGTGAAGATATATAAAAGAAAACGTAGGTATTCTTGATTCGGTATTAGTGTATTTATAAAAACGTGTATATATAGGTGTGTATACCCCTTAATACTCAATTGACATAATATTTTAATAACATGCGGTTTGCAAATGAATTCTGCAGCTGTTGACCAATTACTTCTGCAGCCGCAATGTGTAGGGAATCGCTTGCAATAAATTTTAATTATTTATGCAATCCCGACAACGTCGAACAATGTCGATTTCTTGTGGCACGTTTGCGAATCTACAATGTTAGTTATGTATGTAGTTGGCTATTCCCGATGCATTAAGGCAGTGGTTCCTATTCCTAATTACTTTTTCCTACGTACCTCTTCAAGAGTTACATACATCGAACTCGCGTATTAAGGCAGGAATGATAAAAAAATTATTTTTTGACATTTGTTGCCATCAAAATGCTTGCAATGACGGTTGGTCAGAAAGTTGAATCAATTATAAAAGAAATGTGCCTTTAGACTTTTTTCATAAACATGACATCGTTTTCGTATTATGTGCACAGTCTATTAATCGTTTTGTGTGCGCTTCAAAAACTCGAGAATGAGTAGATTTCGCTTAATAAAATATGAACCAAAACTTAAAGTAAGTCTATTCTTTACTTAATAATAATTTCTATAGCAACCTAAAGGTTAAAACTCAAAAGAAAAAATAATCTTAAAATGACAAAAAAATAACGAAACAAACTCTATTTACTAGTGCAAACTGAAGGAACTTTCTTGTCAACTCAATAGTTGCACCACGACGCCCGATAAAGGCTGATAGGGGAAGGTTTGAGCAGCGCAGCCGGGCGACCGCATTCTATTTGACAAAGATTAAATTACTCGAAATTTCTACGGCGGCGTAATATTGTGTAAACGTTGATCGAAGAAAGGGTTAGAGCATTGTTGACTTGTTTTTGTGCACGATCGTCCCTGTTTGTTTTGTAAACAATCATCTATTCCATGTTTGTATCGGAATCTTGTTACGCTTCAAGGGAGGAATTCTCTTTTATTTTTCTTCGCCCCAATTGTCAATCATTGAAAGATAAGAATACCGCTCTGTGCTCCGATAAAAGCTTCTTTTTATTTATTTTATTTATAAAATACATCACTTACTTTTTTGCCTTTATAGTAAACAGTAGTGGAGAGACAAAGACTTATACTTACCTTCTTACAAAAGACCACCGTGAAATGACAGCATGTATGCTGTTGTGTTTCGATGAGTGAGTAAGGGGTGCCCGAGTCCCTTATCCTTAGTCCTTCTATGGTCGGTAGCGCACTTGTAGCATCTTGGGCCCTGTGGCGTATCTTGCGTCATAGGAGACGGTAGGCATCTACCACCAAGTGTCTAAACAACACATATTATGCTGGTTTTGGTTACTGCTGTATAATTTTTTTTTATTAAAATTACATAATAAGAAATTATTAAAATGTATTATAGAAAGCGATAATTAATTTTTAAGCCAATTAAGTATTCTAGGTTGTTTGTAATACAGTTTATACAAACGAAATTAATATTATCTACCTAAAGTTTGTGCTTGATTTACGAGACGGTTCACTTTAGCCTAACTTACTTCCGGTTAGACGACAGGTGAGATTAAGTGCATCAGAGGGGGTAAGAGGGGGGAAGTTTACGCCCAATAGGCGGCGTATGTCGTCTGCCAATCTAATCGTTTATATTACATTTAAGTTATCGTGTAACGGATATGATTAATATAATAATACGATTTTAACATAAGATTACTTAGTATGATCGTAGCAAATGTTAGCAAAAAAGAAAATTATATACTAGCCCCTGACTTTTTATTGAGCGTAAACACGCTATATCTGCTGTAAATTGCTACGGAGTTGGTTATCCCGCAGACTAATATCCCGTTGACATATCTAATGAATTTTGTTTGTTGCAGCGAAATTGGATGGAGTAAAAACTTATATGCGTATGAGAAGAGTGCCAACAAGTTTGCAAGTAAAGGTGATCAAATGGTTCGACTACTTGTGGCTCACGCAGAAATGCTCTGATGAGGAGAAGGCGGTGTCCTGTCTTCCCGATAAACTGAAGGCTGAGATTGCGATCAATGTTCATCTCGATACGTTAAAGAGGTAAGTTTTTTTTATAATATTAAGTACAGCGCTTTTACATAACATTCTTTATTAATCTTCTTATCTTACATTTTATAAAATAAAGTCTCTGTCCTCTTCAGTCTGTTTTTCTAAACCACATAAAATATTTTGTTAAGGTTTTCTCTAATGGAAGTTTTCTATACATGATGAGCAGAAAAATATTGCATCCGTGCGAAGTGTAGGGCTGGTAGCTTTACATTATATTGTTTGCTAATCACATAACCCTTTTTTATGTTAAACTCGACAAACAGGCTGACGGTCCACTTGATAGTAGGTGGCTCCCGTCGCCTATAACACAAGCAACGCCACTGGTGCTGCATTTGCACTGCCGACCATAGTAGGATTAACTATAAGAATAGGATTAGATAGGGAAATGGGCTCCAGCATCTCTTATTCACTCACAGAAACACAACAGCACACATACTATTATTTGAATGTGGTCTTCTTTAAGAGGATTTTTAGCAAAATGACTGCGAAACGCAGTGTGCCCTGCCACTACTAACTTAAACAATAAGTATAAAATCTTTGCCAATTCTTTCTGTACATTGACTCAATTGGCAATTTTAGACATCTAGAAAAAAATATATATTTAACACTGAAGTTTGGTTTAGATAAAACGTTAGCTGAACACGAAAACGTACGCAAGCAACACACTAAACACTTAATTCTCATGCTGAATGACGTCACGTCGAGTTAGAAGTGCAAGTAATAAAGCTCACTAAAAGCTATTCAAAAACGGATGCAAGAATTACACAGACTGTTATAGAAAACATGAGCTAATTGCTATGTCTACTTTGGAGTACTATTTTGCAACTTCACTCTCTGAGCCTGACCAGTTCCAATAGAATCCTAATATTATAAAAGCGAAAGTTTGTAACATCTTTTTGGCTGTGACGAAGGTGTCGCGATAAAGAACCTAAATGTATCCTAAAATCATATACATACAAATTTCATCCAAATTCGTTGAGCCTCTTTTGCGTGAAAGAGTAAAACATCCATCCTCGCAAACTTTCGCGTTAATTATAATATTACTAGGATAATTTGTAAATGAAAACATTTACTTCACGTACATGTTTTGTCAAGTCAGTTTGAAACTGTTGCGGCTGAGCTTTTAATTAGTAAAAGTTTTCCAGTCGTGTATTGTGGTGTTACCTAGTAAAACTCTGGTTTGACTCCCGACAGCTCGATAAGCCTCAGTGTCACGTTTGCGGTTAGCGGAGGGACTGAACCCACAATCCATACCATATTATTAAAATTTTATAACGTGTTAATTATTACACGACAAGCTTTTCCGTCTGCTATAAAATCTATACGAATCTGAAGTATGATTTGTGTTTTTTTTTGTTTGAACACACCAATCTCTTAACTACCGGATGGATCAGATGATCAAAATAAATAAAGTCAGAAAAAATGCTCTCTGAGAGAGAGAGAGAGAGAGAGAGAGAGCGATCCATTCCATTCCATGCTAAACATTGCTCCAAAAATCAAAGAAATCTAAGAAATACAACATAGGTAGTTTATTCATAACGCATTGGTGAAAAGGTTATGCGGTTTTGTTACAGTGAAAAAGCTTTTGCAACCTTTTCGTATTGTTAAATTTTTATTATACTCAACTAGCTTTTGCTTGCGGATTAGCCCAACATGGCTTCAACAAGGTTTAAGCTATCTTTATACGAAATTTTGTATCAATCGGTTAGTGTTTCATCTGTGAATTCGCCACAAACGGAGTTATTTTGGCATTAAAATATTAGTAAAACGAAATACGTTTTTTATAACGTTTGTTGAGCACAACAAATATTTTAATTAAAAAAGTAAAGAAAAGTACGTTATTAATATTGAATAATCTTACTCGCGTTATCGATGATTTTTTTACAACGCTGCTTGTTTATATATTATTATATTCCTTTATAATATTCATGATTCTCTAATACAAATTATAATTGGTAATAGAATACATTACGTGACCAAGCATCCGGCCATATTTAATGCAGCGAGCAAAGAAGTTGAAGCTTAATATCGCGTGTTGTATAATTAAAAGGAGAAACATTCGCTTTTACGTCCATGAATTATGCAAAAGCGTTCGTTTACGATCCGTAAATTTTTGTCGCCGAATGGCACTTCCAGTTTTTTCCCTATTTTTTTTTCACAAATCTTGTTTACACGTCGCATCGCAGTAACAGTGGTTGTACATATGGTTGTATTTTTCCCAAATCATATTTTGTATATTTGTTTTATTCTCTACTAGCCTTTTTCTTTGCAAGTATGCAACTTTTTGTGTAAACTATTTATACACAGCTTTCTCGTTTATCGCTTTTTCAATTAGTGAAAACCGTATTAAAATTCTTGGGGAAGTTAAGTTGGCTGAGTAGATGTCTCTAGATGCAACCATGTAAACTATTGCACAACAAAATACAATAATCTACACAGCGTACAAAAAGAAACGTACAAATAGTGATGAAATTATAATATATTCGTAAACTACCTGGACTATCCAACACAAAAAGAATTTTTCAATTCAAACCAGTAATTCCTGAGATTGGCGCGTTCAACCAAACAAACAAGAAAACAAACTCTTCAGCTTAATATATTGGTATAGATATTTCAAAAAGTTAATAAAAATATAGTGGTCTTATTGAAGTTGCAGGGAGTGTATAATCTCCTATAACTTTTTGAAATACTTTGCAAAGTTATGGGCTCATGTATAAACTAAACTTATTTTTATTTTATTTTAAGTAATAGAGAATTTTTAAAATACCAATGTTCTTTTGTAGAGTGGAAATTTTCCAAAACACGGAAGCTGGATTTTTATGCGAACTGGTGCTGAGACTTCGGCCAGTACTTTTTTCACCGGGTGACTTCATCTGCAGAAAAGGTAATAAGATAGAGGAATGAAAGCCAAAAAGGAAATGCAGTCCAGTAGGATTAGCCTGACAGATTTAATGTAAAACTTCGCAACAGAAAGAAGGGAAAATCACAAACATAAAAAACTAAACATTTTTGACTTCGGTAGATATGTGATGTGATGGCATTTGCTGATGTTATGCGTCAAGTCTTTTATTCTATTGTGTAGCAGTAGATGACAAATACTAGCGACCTGATAGAGTCGTCTAGTCATCGAGCTATCTTATAAATAGCAGTACCTTTTAGTGTAAAATTTCTTCTTTTTTTATCAAGCTATCTAATAGCCAGATGATCTCGATCAATGACACTTCTATGTCCAGGATTTCTGTATTGGACTCCCTATTCGCAACAGTGGAGAGCTTATAAAAACGATAAAATATTTTGTTCAGGCGAAGTCGGCAAAGAGATGTACATAGTGAACCGAGGCAAACTGCAGGTGGTCGGTGAAAATGGGAAAACCGTGCTGGCGACACTCAAGGCGGGTTCTTATTTTGGCGAAATTTCCATTCTGAACATGGGCACAGCAGGTAAACAACTTGGTAAATATCTGGGGCCCGAGACGCCACGCCATTATTACTATTATTTAATACAAAAACAAACAAAAAAGGTTTGAAAGCAAACGTTTCGAGGAGACGCTGCAATCAGGCCGAGAGAGGCGGCCAATGTAACAACAGGTTCTGGGACATCAATTACACAGATGGTGTTATCATTTAATAACTTGTAAATTGTGTTTGCGAACATTGATTTTTTACATCTATTTACCTCAGACTAAATAAGAACTACTTATAGAGAGAATTTTGCAGACAACAGAGTAAAGCCGGTTTTATAAACACGTGTGCGTAGGCTATTTACTGTATTGAGATTTTGTGTTCCAATTTTTGTTGATTTTTATTGAAAATAGTGGTTTCCAACTTTACTTATGTGTAAAATGTGACTCCATCTTGCATTCTTTTACATTCTTGCACTACGCAATTCGGCATATTCAATAGTAAATATTTAAAGAAGGCGAGGCGTAGCTTGATTGCATTTGTGTGCGTTCAACCATGTATGTACACGGAGAATAATAAATAAATAAATAATAATAAATATCTTCACACATTCCACACAGCACCATCTAGTTCCAAAGTAAGCAAGTAATGCTTGTATTATGGATACCAGACAGTTGATATAATACATAAATTACTTTTTTTTTGTAAATACATACATATTATAAATACAAAACATCCATGACTCAGGTACAAAGGTAAAATGTTCACATAAAACATTTGCCCCTAGCGGGATTCGAACCCGCGACCGTTTGGTTAACAGCTAGGGTTACTAGCCACTAGACCAAACGTGTCGTCAAAGGCGAATAGTTAAGAAAGGAGAAGGCGTATAGTTATACCGGCTTCACTCTGCAGTACACAAGGCTCTATTTATAGTTCTAATTTTATCTGAGCTATTTACCTACATGAAAATTAAAGAATAACACCCTCTCGTGTACTTTTTAAAAAGTTTTGTGAGGGAATGCTTATGAGTTATTTAATTTTTAATGTTATTTCGCATTTAGATTGCTTATTAATTCAAACTCTATACTTTATAATAATCACACGAGTTGTTAAGGTTTAAAACTTTATATTTGTTGACTCATTTTTGACGCTAAAATTGTTTCTTTCATTTTAAGAAATTACATACGGTGAGTTATTTTGTTATAACTTTCTCTTTATGTGGCATTATTCTATTGAAATCACTGTAATGTAGTAAGACGGTTGGCTTTGTGTATTTTTTTTTTGCGTATCTAACTTTACCTCGTTTGGATGTATTGAAGGCAGTGTCCCCGGTCGCTTTGCATCCATCCTTAAAACCTATTTTATATTTGGCGTGACCTCTTGGTGCATGTTACCCCATTAATTAATTAATTAAGATTTCATTATTATTATTAAGTTTCCTTCACTTATTCACAAGTTAAACAAGTGTTTCTTGAGTATTAATTACAGTTACCTGTTTACTTTTCCCGAACTAATATTAGGCCTTGTTAATTAGTGGCTCTGCTTTATTTATTTACAGATTATAAATACCAATTAATTTATATTGTATTGTATTATTCTTACATAACTAATAATCATTTTTGATTCCATAATGCTTTGTCTTTGTAATGAAGCACAAATTGAAGACGCGATAGAAATGGCTTCTTATGGTTGTTTTGAAGTCAATTCCTATTATTTTCTTACTACAAATATGGTTCATCGGCTATAGGTAAGCGTTATAGTTAACTTTTTGTCTCTAAAACTTTAAAGTAGTACTTTTTTGTGACTGTTAAAGCTTATGTTTATTAGTTCTTCTACATTTCATATTAATGAATTGTTTATGTGAAACGTCTTTCCTTACGTGTGTTCGGTCTCCCTTATTCGCGGCCTTATGAGCTGTCTTGGCATAAAAACTCAATGAGAAGCGAACGGAGTAAGTGATATAAAAACATGAAAAGCAATTATATTAAAAAATGAGAGCCAGAACAGTTCACAAGGTTTTATGGGCCGAACACCGTTTGGCACGGAGTGTGTGGATGACACGTCGACAGGCAACCGGCGGACAGCATCAGTTCGATCCGTGGGCTATTCGGACCTGTTCGTGCTCAACAAGAAGGACATGTGGGACGTGTTGAAGGAGTATCCGGCTGCGAGAGTGCGTTTAGAAGCCATCGCCGTCAAGAGACTTGAGAAATATAAAAAGGCACCGTTGGAGAAAGGTAATAAAGACAATGTACTCGTTTGTGACACTACACACATGACGTCGCGTATTGTTAATCTTTTTGTTGGCGAAATACACGCCTAGTTGAGACTTAACCAGTGTTAAAGAATTGAGTGCCAAAAATGTGCAACCTAACCACAGATCGAAATAAATTGTTAACATTTAACCAATGTTGAAGTAGTCTCAAAAATGTGCAATGCCAACATTACCACAAGCAATATGCTTGGCTGTAACAACAGAAAGTTTACGAATTATTTTTTATTAATAGAACAATAGCTTTGCTTGTAGTGCAATCGGCGACAGGTTCATTTACCATAAGATCAGTATACGCCGGTTTTAAAGGCGAAAGCATTTTTGTCTTTTTGATATTATAATATTTACGAATACTGATAGCCATGTGAACCAAAATCAAATATACAATTATACATACTGATATTTTTGTCGAATAACAAAAATAAAAACTAATAATTAATTGAATGAAAATTAGTTTTATAAGTAGTAGGTAATATCGAAATAAAAAATGTGTGAAAAAAAGTTGTCATAAAAGTTTCTGTCAACAGTATTAGAGACTGGAATTATTAGGAAAATTACTTAAAATTATATTACTTATCTAACTCAGCTTTAGTTAGCTGGGCGGTCAGTTTGGCTGAGGGATTAGTATTTGAGAGGAATTCTAAAAAAAGTTGCTTGTAGGCAACTATTTAACTTTTAGATAGGCGTCTTATTCGTGTTCATGAACGACGATTAAGAATATTGTGATATAATATCATGTAAATATAAAAACGTTGTGGTAATGTTATTCCCTAATGGGGTCATATATTGGCAGCCGATATCCTTTGGCGCTACATAACTGAAATGACTTGGTTGTTCAAATAGATATTAGATATAAACACATATTATTCATATACATTACTTATAGTAAGGCTCATCTGAGCTGAGTTGTGTCCTGTTGATTATAACTGAATTATTTATTACTTTGTGATTTTATGCGTAGTAATATTTGATTTGTTTACATTATTTCTTATGATTGAGGACACCTACAATATTTCGACGTACGAGGTCTTCTTTTCTAAATGACTGAATAACCAACACAAATGGCTATTTTATTATATGCAATATTTTTTATTATATAATATAATAATTTAATCTTCTTTATATACAAAAAAAATCCCTAAATCTGTTGCTAAGCGCAAAACTCGAGAACGGCTGGACCGATTTTAATTCTGTCTTTACTCGTGGATAGAGATTATCCCTCTATCCACGATAATCAGGGATGATCAAGGATAATCAGGGAAGGTTTTTACGTAAAAAAAAATGCACCCCGGGCGAAGCCGGGAGCGGGTCGCTAATTATATAATATATGATTTGAATAATAATCTCAAAATTTTGGACTCGTTTGACAAGTTTGACTGATATTTTTGTTTGCAGTAGCGATGGGTCGTTGTCAATCAACACCGGGTTTCTTGGAGGCAAGCGGCCGTGTCCCAATTGAGGACATGCAGCTTCCTCCAACGACGGCACCACTCATTATGCAAACTTCACACGGTCCTTCCTACCGGGACCAACTTTATAGGTAAGTAATGTTTTGTTAGATATATTGTGGATTGTGTGAGGGAAATGTAATGTATACCTCTGAGCACTATTAAAAAGTAAGTTTTGCCGGTCTAAATATCGTACTATAACGTAACCGTCCGTAAAATAATTTGTACCTACGTGGGGCGCTCTAAAAGTTTCCGGAATGAATAAGAAAAGTTACTATGTATAATAAAAAATGAATTTATTGCTTCTCAAAATATTCTCAGTTAGCGTAAATGCACTTTTTCATATGAATAAACCAATTTTGGAAACATATTATGGCACTCCTCTATGGTGACCTCGGAAACATGTTTTTGATACTGTTCGACAGCCTTTTCTGGTGATGAGAATCGTTGATACAGCGTTTACGGTTATTTTTACGGGAGTACTTCAATAACTTCTCCAGAGGAACAGTAGCCACGTGTCCAATTTTATTAAAAAAAGAAGTAATCACCTGCTTAGAGGCACTTTGCGAGCGCACTACTTTGGTTGGTTTCGACTTCTTGAGACAGCGAAAAAGAACTAAAGTTTCGAATAATATGTACTCGTATGTTATAAATTTTATAATTACCATAGTGTTGTGCTATTTTTGTGTGTTTCAGTTCATCTGTTAGTCCTCTACGTGTAGCGTCTCCTGTGGCGTCATTAGCGTCGAGTGCGCGCAGTAGCAGTGCGGTGGGTGGTGGCAGTATGGCTGCGGTGCCGGTTGGTGGCGCGCCCAGAGTTTTACTGGATTCGCACGACGCTCTCGAATGTGAAATAAAGCGCCTACGAGAGCGGCTTCATACGGTTGAGACCGAAAATGCTGCGATGTCTGCTAAGCTTAGCCAGCAACAGTGGGAGGTTGATCAAAGGTGTGTTATTAGCGGAAGACACACAGCGTTCCTCAGTCATTGAACAGAGCAGCCGTTTGGCTGCAATAATCACCCCCATAAGGAGACATCCGTGCTCGCAACCCTATCACCGGAACTGTAGCCCATGCTTAAGTCACCTCTGAAACATCAGCTTATAGAATTGTTGTTTCAATGAGTTAGTAAGGGAGACCATACCACTATCTATGATGGTAGCGCCCTTGCAAGGTTAATAGGCGTTGTGTTAATAGGCGATCGTATCACCTACCTACATTGAACTGATCAATGAGTATGCATTGATGTATGTATGTATGTATTAATTATAAAATGCATACAATAAGCATATACTTACGCGTACTAGGCGGCCAGATCGTACAACTTAATAACAAGCGGCCAGCAAACAACCTTGGCCGTTGCGACCTGGCCGCTAGTGCACGTACATACGCAAAATGTTACGTCCGTTTAAAAATATATTTTCATAAATAAGTATATCCTATATTTACGTTTTGATAAATTTAATGTTCTTTTTTGTTGGTTAGGTTACAAGAGATTGAGATGCAGATATGCGGCGGCAGTTCTTTGAGCTCACAAGAGGAAAACGAGCGGAACCGTGAGAGCATTATTTAACGGCGCGCTCCTCCCGCGCCCTCTTTCGCCGCGGTCTCCGTCTGCTGAAGCGTACCATATGCGCGTCATACGACAGTGCCGTAGTAGACCATTTCGCGTCGCGTCGGACGGTGAACACTCAGTGTTTATACAATGAATTTATTAATTGTGAAACTTATAATACGAATTAACTTTATCAAATTTATAAAAATACATAGTATATATAAATACGACTCGCTAATATTTGTCGAGTGATCGTGGAGTGAGATTTTGCCGAGACAATATCTTTAATCTAACGTCATTTAGGTAGACGATGTGTAATGGGGATGCAGAGTGCTTGTGGACTGCGACTGCGACTGCGATCCTGCTAGTGGCTAAGTCTTAGCTAGTTTGGTTAGTCTTCAGTTTCGATGGTATCGTCCTAAAGGGCTAACCTAACGAATCAATCAAATCCGGATATTGGATTGCTTCTTTAGGATTATATGCTCAGACCAAATAAAAACTATAGATAGAATTTTGCGGACAACACAGTGAAGCTGGACAACATTGTGTGCGTAGACCGTTTACTGATTGAGATTTTGTGTTCCAAGCTATAACCTCAATTTTAGTTTATTTTTATTGAAAATATTGGTTTCCATGTAATCTTACGTATAAAATGCGATTCCATCATGCTTTTTGCGTAATGCTTTCATTACGCAATTCGACATTTTCACTAGTAAATATTTTAATAAGGCGATATGTATTTTGATTGCATTTGTGCGCTTGTAACACGGCGAAGGCACAGTATTACCGGCTTCACTATGCCGTTCACAGGGCTCAATCTTTAGTTCCTATTTTATCTGAGGATTATAAATGTATGTAGGATGTATGTAATATGTTACGCATACAAGTGTCTATGTTAACGAATTTTATTTTATCGAATCACTAAAGGTTATTGTGGATAGATATGTACCTAGTATTTATTAATGTGATATCGTTTTACCTGTTTTGCTGATGGTGATGAATTTTACTCTCGTGTTTGAAAGTTTATGTATATACCTACGTATAGTATGAAGGTAAACGTTGTATTTGTAATCGGTGACTTAACTGTGTGCCAAATGAAAGGCCAAATGGATGTGTTTAACTAAATATAAGAGTTTTGTGTTATTTTAATACATAATACCTAAGTGGAGGAAGGTGGATATATTTTTATCCATTAAATTTGAGCTTTAATTATAAATAAAATTCCGGAAGACTTGTAAAGACACATTTTGACATGTATTTTTCATTTTCTATTTAAATAAAATATTATTCCAACACTGATAAGTTGAATGCAATTTTGATACAATCGAGGGCAGTCATTTATACAAACAAAAAACCAATAATATAAGTACAATCAACGACGAAATAATTAATAAAAAATAAACAATTCATTGAGAGCTGATGCACAGTGAAGTATATTTCAAGTGCTTTCAATAATATTAATAAAAAGCTCTATAGTAAAAATTATTTTATAGGTAGATTTAAAGGTAAAATTTCCTCACTAATAATAGTTATTGGGATTGGTAAAAAAGTAATTTCGGTTTTTTAGTGTTAAATAAGACTAATTTTTTTTTCTATAAGTACAAAAAATAACTTTAATCGATGTTTTGTGTGACACACTTAACTGTTTTTCTATCTGTCGCACAGATATAAATGAAGATTCGTTTCAATTATGGCTTTAATATTGTCATTGTCAACTTCTGAAGGTCGACCAAAACGTTAGTCATCTTTCAGTGTAAAATAAAATAAAGCTCTGAAAGATATACAATCAACTGCTTAAGCTGTACATATCTCTTGATGACTGTAAACTGACAGTTTAGCATCTTCAGTTTCAGACTAATGAACTGAAAGAAAAAAATTTTAAAATTGACAACGAAACAAAAATTACTCTATCTACTAGTGCAAATCGAAATAACTTTCTTGCCTGCCTAATAGAAGAAAATTTGAATCTTGAAAAAAATGTATATATTGAGAAAGTATAATTTCTGCCCCTGACTGTACGAAAATTTATTTTATGATATTTGAAATTTCTCGCAAAAAAATTTTTTTTGTTTGTAAAAAGTATTATATACTTATGTAAACATAAAAGAAAATTTTTTTATGTTATAAAATCCAAATAGTAACTACCTGTACTAACCCATGTGTATTGTATTAAGAGATATATAGCGGTAAAGTGAATACCAACATCAGTTCAATAAAATTAAAGTCACTACTGCCAAATAATATTAAGTAGATAAAAGAAAAAGTTTTAACATAATGTTATACCAATTTATGTATCAAAGTGTTTTGTATAGTACCATCTTTCTATTTCAAAGTTTAATTTATAAGATATTTTAAAATTATTATTAATGTCTCACGGTGATTTTCTAAAGAAACTTTGAGGTAATCCCTTTATTAACAAGTATCAAGTAACGATTCATCTTTGTTTTGTTTAATGAGGATATTAAAAATAAGCGTAATTATACAAAACGGTACCAATAAATAAATTACTTAGACATACCTGCCTATAATATTACATTTCCAATCTAATTGTAAATAACTATTCTAATAATATACACATTATATAATGTGATTGTAAGCCGTTTATTTTTTCCATATTTTGTCATTGCATTCAGACTAACAACAATAGGTATACCTTTACGGTATGCATGGAACCACAGAGCAAAGAATCGCTGCATTAATATAATATCCGTACCGCGTAATTGCGCTGAGCGCAACTCATTATCATGGCGCACTTGGCCGAGAGTTTCTATTTACACGTAGTGAAGTAAACATTACCCAAAAAATCGATAGAAATGTCTCATTGTGCTTTGATTTTGTGTTTGAATAAGCAAAATTCTAGCGTAATTAAAAGCAATTTATAGCTTTTAAAAAATACGAGTCGAGGTTTTCTTGGAACACAAAACCTAAACCATTGTTAGGTTGACAATGTTTGACCACGCCGTCTCTAGTAGCGGACGACGCGGCAGTTCTTTGCTCTGTGCATGGAACGCTCGTATGCGGTGATCTCTATAGACTCGCATATGCGCGTTCTATAGCCTCCGTATACTAAAAGCGTTCAAGTGTTGAATTTGTCTGTGTGTGACAAGATAGTGAATAGGAAAGGACCATTTGTTGTGAGCTATATTTTATGCACAACATGTTTTAGGCGTTTAGTTCATTGACCATTTTATTAGACCATAATAAAAGAAGATATCATGAAAAAAAATGTTTTTAAAATTTACAAAAAATGCCAAAAGTAGTTGAGAGTGTTTAAGGAAGTTAGTCGTTAAATTAATGTTTCCGTGATGACATTTTCATTAGTTTCATCGTCGCTTCATTTTCCTAACTAAACGCCCGATAATAAAATAGTTAGGCGATAAAGACATTTAAGTGTAAATAAAATGTTTATTTATTGTTATAATATTCCATAAATTTTTCTTCGAACATATTCTCAATTATATATGAAGATAAGAAAGATGCGCGGGCGATTGGTGAAAACGAAAATGCAAAGTGCTTTTTTCATAATGAATAATTACTAGATTATACATAAATATATATACGATCGTGCAGTGAACGTCTTTGGTAAGATTAAAATTAACAGGAAAAAATTGATTAAACGAATTGTAATTCCTTTTATGATAAGTGCCATTCCTTTACAATCATTACAAAAGATTATATAAGTATATCCGTATACACACAAGTGAATATACAGTATGTCCGGTCATGGACTAGCGTTCTTTTAGGTACATAAAATAAATTACAACTATTTTAGTATACAAATAAATAAATCTGTCAATCTAATAAAATTTTTAGTTTACATTTTGCGGTTATTTTTGCAGTAATTTACATTAAATTGCAGCAATTTTTTTGGAATCTATTATATTTTTTTAAAGTTTCGAAAATGTGAACCCAATTGTTTCGTAATGCAAACCATAGACAATATTGTTGCCCTCCAAATTAGGCTGTATTTATCAAAGCTATACCAAAACTATGTGAGATATTTTTTTTTTTGTATAAATATAGAGAGAAAAAAAAACAAAAAGCTGCCACATAGAGTGGATTAGACCTTATTAAGTAGTGTATATGTGTATTAAAAATCCTTGTAATTTATGTACCTAGAATATCGCTAATTCCTGGTCGGACACACTGTATAATTTGAAATCGAGGAAGGAGTGGTGAGTTAGTATTATCGCAGTGATAGGCTTGTGCATCTTAAATTGGACATTCAATTATGTATCGCACATGATTCATTTTATTGTTAATAAAAAGAATTATAATACTACCATTTGCTTTTATTTATTTTTACGACATATCCATTCCAGAACAGGACAACTAATTATAAATAGACATAAAATGAACCAAAACCTGTTAGACGCCATAATAACATTTAGTAAAGCTCTACTGGATATTAATTTAGACGATACATACATTAATTAATTTAGAGGCACAAGCAACGCCGTAGGGGCAACAACGGAAGCTGTGTACGTTAATCGGAACTAATTATTATTATTTTATAAATCGGCGCATTGTACATTTTTATGAGAAATAAGTATAAATCCACGATTGGTTGTCTTTATTAAATGTATTTATTCTATTCTATTCTAGGCTCAAAAATGGACCATTTTGGTCCATGGATCTATTGTGAATAGATCTCATACGGAGTGATATAGATCTCTTAAAAAAATCTTTATACAGAGTGATTGTCTTTTGTTTAAACGAGATCGGCTCTCCTCTTTTTTTAATCATTTATTTATTCACATAGTATGCCTATGCATTCGCACTGTGACTTGCACTAGTTCACGGTTCCAATCTTTTCCCATTCGAGGTCGACATCATGGAAATGCGATACTGTGATATATCTTATACTTCTGAGTACATTTTGTATTAGGACGAGTGCGACATAAGAGTGGAGGATCGCGAGTCATAAATTTTGTATTACGAGCGCGTCACACTTATTGAACGAAGTATAGCAATGTTTTTTATATGATAAGGTTGGCAGACAGGCTCATGGTCCACTTGATGGTAGATGGCTACCGATGCTGCAAGTGTGCTGCTTACTACACTAGGATTAGGATAAGGTATGTAGAAGGGGATAGGGAAATAGGCTCTGGCATCTTTTAGTAACTCACCGAAACACGACAGCACACGTGCTACTATTTCGCGACTGTAAAGGGATGGTTAAAGCAGCCTGCCGAGCTGCCCGAATGACTGCGATCCAGATAGCAGATAAAGTTCGATTATCGGCAAAGTTGACTCTGCCGATAATCGAACCCGGGAACCCTGGGAGAAAGTGTTATGCCAGGTACCTTAAACACTCATGAAACGGGTTCGCCGTTAGTTAATGTCAGCAATATATACCTTTACTATTGTTTCGTGAAACTTCTTTTTTGTAAGAGAGAACAAAAATTCAGACCTCTTGGGGAGTGGATGGGATATTAGGGTATTTTATTTAATATGTAGCACTCAGTGACCGACTTCAACGCTGGTCCACAGGGGTCGTGATTATGTAAATATAACTTACGCCCAGTATTAACCTTTGGAATTACCATTTTGCTTCGTGTGATTTTGGTACGCTCGCGTTGTTAATCTACGAAATTATTAAGTGGGTGCTTGCTTGTGTTAAGAGGAGAAATTTTACTGAAAAAGTTCTATGAAAGCATAAAACCATATACATAGCATATAAACACCATAGACTGAGATAAAATATAGTGCATAATATACTGGGTCTCAAACGGTCTAGAACGCAATTTGACTAGTTGTAGTTTTGCCTACAACGCAATACGGCTACTATGTAAAATACCTAATACTTATATTGACAAAAACGCAAAACGACTAGTTAGTATATTTCCTAAATAGTATAACGACTTAAACGCAAAATGCCCGGACAGGTAACTGCAAAAGTTTAATATTGCAAAAATGCAGAGTATCCTATTATCAATCATCATCAATACTCAATACTAATAATAAATCTGTAAGTGCAGGTATTGTATGTATCTATGTACGTTCCTCCATAACTCTGATTTTCATGGAAGTTGGTAGATAAACATTTAGACGGGTGGGTCTCAGACGGTCTAGAACGCAATTTGACTAGTTTGTAATGTTGCCTACATCGCAATATGCCTACCGCGTAATACGTCTAAAACTTAAAGATACTAAAACGCATAAC
Organism: Synanthedon formicaeformis; assembly: GCA_945859745.1. Lineage (NCBI taxonomy): Eukaryota > Metazoa > Arthropoda > Insecta > Lepidoptera > Sesiidae > Synanthedon > Synanthedon formicaeformis. The sequence goes on along the minus strand of OX243958.1, from coordinate 4,969,262 downwards.
ACCCTAAACACAAAATGACAAAGACGCATTTTGCCTACTTCTGTGTTTTGTTTTTGCATGTACAATTGCAAACAGAATCTATACTCGACTCGTTGTCACACATATTGGCACAAAGATAGTTTACTTATAACCGAATAGGTACTTTATTAGGGTGGGTCTCAAACGGTCTAGAACGCAATTTGACTTGTTGTAGTTTTGCCTACATCGCAATATGGCTACTATGTAAAATACCTAATTCTTATATTGACAAAAACGCAAAACGACTAGTTAGTATATTTCCTAAATAGTATAACGACTTAAACGCAAAATGCCCGGACAGGTAACTGCAAAAGTTTAGTATTGCAAAAATTCAGAGTATCCTATTGTTTCCCATTATCAATCATCATCAATACTCAATACTAATAATAAATCTGTAAGTGCAGGTATTGTATGTATCTATGTATGTTCCTCCATAACTCTGATTTTCATGAAAGTTGGTAGATAAACATTTAGACGTACAGGACACAGGATAGGCTACTTTTTTCAACGCGGACGAAGTCGCGGGCGCCAGCTAGTAATTAAATAATATCAGTTGTGTGCACTTCATTGAAATCCGTTATGGCTGAGTTGGAATCAACGACAGCAGTCCAATCTTCAACATCCAAATGGTGAAGGCACACCCTGGCGTCAGGTGGGAGATAAAAGTTGTACTTGGTCAGTACCATTGTTCTGTGCTATTGAGGTATTGGAATGAGAGGTGCCATGGAGCACATAAAAACACATTTATTAAGATCCCCTTCAGTTCTTTTTAACGGCCTGTTTGAAGAACACGAAAAAGAAGAAGAAAAAGAACGTTTTTTTCACATTCACGGCACTGTTGTTGGCGTTGTACGCCACTGGATCTGCCACCGATGGCACGAAACGGAAGAAACTTCCGACTTGTGCCACTATCAATTTTAATGGGCTTTGGTTTACTGTAGACATTCAGTATAATTATTTATCAAAAATTAATAATACATAAAATAAACTATATATGTATGCTTGTATTCCATCCCCCATTTCACTCTGATGAAGTGAATAATAAAGTACCTATTCGGTTATAAGTAAACTATCTTTGTGCCAATATGTGTGACAACGAGTCGAGTATAGTTAGATTCTGTTTGCAATTGTACATGCAAAAACAAAACACAGAACTAGGCAAAATGCGTCTTTGTCATTTTGTGTTTAAGGTGTTATGCGTTTTAGTATCTTTAAGTTTTAGACGTTTTACGCGGTAGGCATATTGCGATGTAGGCAACATTACAAACTAGTCAAATTGCGTTCTAGACCGTCTGAGACCCACCCCTTTATTATTCTGCCAATCAGAGTGAAATGGGGGATGGAATACAAGCATACATATATAATTTATTTTATGTATTATTAATTTTTGATAAATAATTATACTGAATGTCTAAAGTAAACCAAAGCCCATTAAAATTGATAGTGGCAGCACAAGTCGGAAGGGGTGGGTCTCAAACGGTCTAGAACGCAATTTGACTAGTTGTAGTTTTGCCTACAACGCAATACGGCTACTATGTAAAATACCTAATTCTTATATTGACAAAAACTGGGTCTCAGACGGTCTAGAACGCAATTTGACTAGTTTGTAATGTTGCCTACAACGCAATATGCCTACCGCGTAATACGTCTAAAACTTAAAGATACTAAAACGCATAACACCCTAAACACAAAATGACAAAGACGCATTTTGCCTAGTTCTGTGTTTTGTTTTTGCATGTACAATTGCAAACAGAATCTATACTCGACTCGTTTTCACACATATTGACACAAAGATAGTTTACTTATAACCGAATAGGTACTTTAATATGGATGGAATACAAGCATATATATATAATTTATACCATAGTAAACCAAAGCCCATTAAAATTGATAGTGGCACAAGTCGGAAGTGTCTTCCGTTTCGTGCCATCGGTGGCAGATCCAGTGGCGTACAACGCCAACAACTGTGCCGTAAATGTGAAAAAAAAAAACTGGAAAAGCCTGCACACATTTTGCGACTTGCACATCGCAAAACCTATGTAACCACTACCTATTGAAAAAAGCAATTAATTATTTATTATTAAAAAATGTTTTAACTGAAAGTCTTATTATTAATTTGTATCACACACTGGCCACTTATGAATGCTTATCATTCTGACATCAGATTATCAGATTTATTATTTCTCTCATTAGTTATGTTTCACTTTGTCACACCACATTATTTGTCGAAAGGAAGTAAGTATCTAAATTGTAATAATAATTGACACAATTAAGATCAATAAACGAAGAAATATTGTGATGGAAGATATTGCAAGTTCTACTTCTTCAAACAGGCCGTTAAAAGGAACTGAACATGGTACCTCTCATTTCAATACCTCAATTGCACAGAACAATGGTACTGACCAAGTACAACTTTTATCTCCCACCTGACGCCAGGGTGTGCCTTTACCATTTGGATGTTGAAGATTGGACTGCTGTCGTTGATTCCAACTCAGCCATAACGGATTTCAATGAAGTGCACACAACTGATATTATTTAATTACTAGCTGGCGCCCGCGACTTCGTCCGCGTTAAAAAAAGTAGCCTATCCTGTGTCCTGTACGTCTAAATGTTTATCTACCAACTTTCATGAAAATCAGAGTTATGGAGGAACATACATAGATACATACATACAATACCTGCACTTACAGATTTATTATTAGTATTGAGTATTGATGATGATTGATAATAGGAAACAATAGGATACTCTGCATTTTTGCAATACTAAACTTTTGCAGTTACCTGTCCGGGCATTTTGCGTTTAAGTCGTTATACTATTTAGGAAATATACTAACTAGTCGTTTTGCGTTTTTGTCAAAATAAGAATTAGGTATTTTACATAGTAGCCATATTGCGATGTAGGCAAAACTACAACAAGTCAAATTGCGTTCTAGACCGTTTGAGACCCACCCATAAAATAAATTATATATGTATGCTTGTATTCCATCCCCCATTTCACTCTGATTGGCAGAATAATAAAGGGGTGGGTCTCAAACGGTCTAGAACGCAATTTGACTAGTTGTAGTTTTGCCTACAACGCAATACGGCTACTATGTAAAATACCTAATTCTTATATTGACAAAAACGCAAAACGACTAGTTAGTATAATTCCTAAATAGTATAACGACTTAAACGCAAAATGCCCGGACAGGTAACTGCAAAAGTTTAGTATTGCAAAAATGCAGAGTATCCTATTGTTTCCTATTATCAATCATCATCAATACTCAATACTAATAATAAATCTGTAAGTGCAGGTATTGTATGTATCTATGTATGTTCCTCCATAAATCTGATTTTCATGAAAGTTGGTAGATAAACATTTAGACGTACAGGACACAGGATAGGCTACTTTTATCAACGCGGACGAAGTCGCGGGCGCCAGCTAGTAATTAAATAATCTCAGTTGTGTGCACTTCATTGAAATCCGTTATGGCTGAGTTGGAATAACGACAGCAGTCCAATCTTCAACATCCAAATGGTGAACTGCCACCGATGGCACGAAACGGAAGAAACTTCCGACTTGTGCCACTATCAATTTTAATGGGCTTTGGTTTACTGTAGACATTCAGTATAATTATTTATCAAAAATTAATAATACATAAAATAAATTATATATGTATGCTTGTATTCCATCCCCCATTTCACTCTGATTGCCAGAATAATGAAGTACCTATTCGGTTATAAGTAAACTATCCTTGTGCCAATATGTGACGAGTCGAGTATAGATTCTGTTTGCAATTGTACATGCAAAAACAAAACACAGAACTAGGCAAAATGCGTCTTTGTCATTTTGTGTTTAGGGTGTTATGCGTTTTAGTATCTTTAAGTTTTAGACGTATTACGCGGTAGGCATATTGCGATGTAGGCAACATTACAAACTAGTCAAATTGCGTTCTAGACCGTCTGAGACCCACCCTAATAAAGTACCTATTCGGTTATAAGTAAACTATCTTTGTGCCAATATGTGTGACAACGAGTCGAGTATAGATTCTGTTTGCAATTGTACATGCAAAAACAAAACACAGAAGTAGGCAAAATGCGTCTTTGTCATTTTGTGTTTAGGGTGTTATGCGTTTTAGTATCTTTAAGTTTTAGACGTATTACGCGGTAGGCATATTGCGATGTAGGCAACATTACAAACTAGTCAAATTGCGTTCTAGACCGTCTGAGACCCACCCTTGTATCTGCATCGAGATTTATAAATTCAGTTGGCAGTTAGAGTGCTACATTTATTATTTGTAATCTAATCTACTTGTTAATGTTTTATTTACTTAATTGTGTACAATACTAGCGACCCACACCCGACTGCTTTCCATTTATTTTCTATTTTAGTGTATTATTGGGTGGGTCTCAGACGGTCTAGAACGCAATTTGACTAGTTTGTAATGTTGCCTACATCGCAATATGCCTACCGCGTAATACGTCTAAAACTTAAAGATACTAAAACGCATAACACCCTAAACACAAAATGACAAAGACGCATTTTGCCTACTTCTGTGTTTTGTTTTTGCATGTACAATTGCAAACAGAATCTATACTCGACTCGTTGTCACACATATTGGCACAAAGATAGTTTACTTATAACCGAATAGGTACTTTATTATTCTGGCAGAGTGAAATGGGGGATGGAATACAAGCATACATATATAATTTATTTTATGTATTATTAATTTCTATAAATAATTATACTGAATGTCTACAGTAAACCAAAGCCCATTAAAATTGATAGTGGCAGCACAAGTCGGAAGTTTCTTCCGTTTCGTGCCATCGGTGGCAGATCACCATTTGGATGTTGAAAATTGGACTGCTGTCGTTATTCCAACTCAGCCATAACGGATTTCAATGAAGTGCACACAACTTATATTATTTAATTACTAGCTGGCGCCCGCGACTTCGTCCGCGTTGAAAAAAGTAGCCTATCCTGTGTCCTGTACGTCTAAATGTTTATCTACCAACTTCCATGAAAATCAGAGTTATGGAGGAACGTACATAGATACATACAATACGTGCACTTACAGATTTATTATTAGTATTGAGTATTGATGATGATTGATAATAGGAAACAATAGGATACTCTGCATTTTTGCAATACTAAACTTTTGCAGTTACCTGTCCGGGCATTTTGCGTTTAAGTCGTTATACTATTTAGGAAATATACTAACTAGTCGTTTTGCGTTTTTGTCAATATAAGAATTAGGTATTTTACATAGTAGCCGTATTGCGTTATAGGCAAAACTACAACTAGTCAAATTGCGTTCTAGACCGTTTGAGACCCACCCCACAGAAGTAGGCAAAATGCGTCTTTGTCATTTTGTGTTTAGGGTGTTATGCGTTTTAGTATCTTTAAGTTTTAGACGTATTACGCGGTAGGCATATTGCGATGTAGGCAACATTACAAACTAGTCAAATTGCGTTCTAGACCGTCTGAGACCCACCCTTGTATCTGCATCGAGATTTATAAATTCAGTTGGCAGTTAGAGTGCTACATTTATTATTTGTAATCTAATCTACTTGTTAATGTTTTATTTACTTAATTGTGTACAATACTAGCGACCCACACCCGACTGCTTTCCATTTATTTTCTATTTTAGTGTATTATTGGGTGGGTCTCAGACGGTCTAGAACGCAATTTGACTGGTTTGTAATGTTGCCTACATCGCAATATGCCTACCGCGTAATACGTCTAAAACTTAAAGATACTAAAACGCATAACACCCTAAACACAAAATGACAAAGACGCATTTTGCCTAGTTCTGTGTTTTGTTTTTGCATGTACAATTGCAAACAGAATCTATACTCGACTCGTTGTCACACATATTGGCACAAAGATAGTTTACTTATAACCGAATAGGTACTTTATTATTCTGCCAATCATAGTGAAATGGAGGATGGAATACAAGCATACATATATAATTTATTTTATGTATTATTAATTTTTGATAAATAATTATACTTAATGTCTACAGTAAACCAAAGCCCATTAAAATTGATAGTGGCACAAGTCGGAGGTTTCTTCCGTTTCGTGCCATCGGTGGCAGATCCAGTGGCGTACAACGCCAACAACAGTGCCGTAAATGTGAAAAAAGCGTTCTTTTTCATGTTCTTCAAACAGGCCGTTAAAAAGAACTGAAGGGGGTCTTAATAAATGTGTTTTTATGTGCTCCGTGGTACCTCTCATTCCAATACCTCAATTGCACAGAACAATGGTACTGACCAAGTACAACTTTTATCTCCCACCTGACGCCAGGGTGTGCCTTCACCATTTGGATGTTGAAGATTGGACTGCTGTCGTTGATTCCAACTCAGCCATAACGGATTTCAATCAAGTGCACACAACTGATATTATTTAATTACTAGCTGGCGCCCGCGACTTCGTCCGCGTTGAAAAAAGTAGCTTATCCTGTGTCCTGTACGTCTAAATGTTTATCTACCAACTTTCATGAAAATCAGAGTTATGGAGGAACATACATAGATACATACAATACCTGCACTTACAGATTTATTATTAGTATTGAGTATTGATGATGATTGATAATAGGAAACAATAGGATACTCTGCATTTTTGCAATACTAAACTTTTGCAGTTACCTGTCCGGGCATTTTGCGTTTAAGTCGTTATACTATTTAGGAAATATACTAACTAGTCGTTTTGCGTTTTTGTCAATATAAGAATTAGGTATTTTACATAGTAGCCATATTGCGATGTAGGCAAAACTACAACAAGTCAAATTGCGTTCTAGACCGTTTGAGACCCACCCGTATTATTTACTTTATTATTTATTTTATTTTATTATTATTTGTTTTTATTTATTTTGTACTTTAGACTGAATAGTTTTGGCTGTTCGTCAATAGTCAGTCATTACAAAAGATTTTATAAGTAGCTATAGATAATAAATGGTTTCCTAACAACTGAGTAAATTTAATTACATTATAGCTGCATTATGTTCGTTTTAATAAAAATTAAATAAAGGGAATAAGTAAATTGTAGTACGGGCAGGGATGTTGTCTATGAGGTGGGTTCCTCTTACTCGGGTTTCCACTCTTGTTAATATTTTAGTTCACTCTAACGCGCAATCTGCTTTCCGGGCGCGCATCTGTTACTGAATTTTTATCCCGATTTCTCAGTGTAAATAATTTATAAAAGATCTCCTCCTATAAATTACCACTTAAACAGCTTTTTTTCTTGTATTTTTCAAAACGTTTTGAATACGTTTGTTGTGTTAACGTATTCAAAATGTGTAACGATGAAGTTTTTCATGATTTTTTTTTTTTATTTTCCCTCAAATGTTACACCAAACTCAGGGGCAGTTAAAGTTCAATTAAACATCATTCAATATAGTAAAAAATAATAATAAATAATTTGAGGGTTGGTACATTTTACAGCCATATCCTCCAAAATAATCGGAGACTTATGTTGAATGAAGGACAGTCGGAGACAATCTTTGGAGGTTGTAAACAAATATTATTTGAATATCTCCATCTATACTTCATCATAATCTAATTTACCTACTATTAGTAGATAATACATCCTAGGGTCCCATCATAGCGTATGATGGGACCCTATGATTGCCATTACCCAGGTGATGTCAAGCGTTTGCCCTCGACGTCACCTTGGTAATTTTATGACAATATTTGACAATTTCTTTGACAAATTTCACACATCAATTCAGTAGGTACTTATGTGACTTCAGTTTTTTTCCGATATGCATTTCAAGTCCGAGTCTTGCGGGTAGAAACCTGGGATGTTTATTTTACAAAATTAACAATCTTTCTTAAAAGCCTGTTACTCAAGAATAACTCAAGTTATACAAGAAAATTAATGAATTAAATTTCATGTCGCCTACACGCGCCAAGTTTCGTACGGCTGAATCCGAAATTCCCGCGCACACTCTTAATTGGCAGTTGTAGGTATCTTCCAAGAAAGTGTAATTCACATGGAGCCTGCTTAATCCCCGGCTTCGCGAAAATAAGGAATATCATTCGTCTGCATTCCTTTCGCTCGGTTGCGCTCAAATCTAAACCGCAGAAGCTGCATCGCGACTCGTCCCGACTGCGACGAACGACTCTCGCCGACCCACACTTCTACATTCATTTCGAGATATTCACTGAATTCATGGGGTGGGGAAGCGATTGCACGTTGTAGTATTAGGGCCAGCGCTGACTGACAGCAAAAGATTATTTCCTAAACATATTTTTCTTAACATTATTGCACTAGCACTCCTTTGCATGCCGCGACATGGCGCAGCATCACGTGGTATGACGCGAAACGTTACGGCCTTTTGGTATTGAAATAAAGGAATGTGAGTGCTAAGATCATTGCGATAAGGTTAAAAAATATATATTTTTAACATAAGAGCACTAGCACTCCTTTGCAAGGCGCGACATGCCGAAGCATCACGTGGTGTGACGCGGAGCGCTACGGCCTCTTGGTATTGAAAAAAAAGGAATACGAGTACTAAGATAATTGCAATAAGGTTAAAAATAACATTTTGAGGAAAAACTTCATTGTTGTGCCATGCCGTCAGTCAGCGCCGGCCCTTTATAGGAGAATGTTCACTGCCAAAACCGACAAACTAAGATTTAATTTATTCCGTCTTTGTTACGTGGTTGAGCATTTTTTTAGTAAAAAAAGAATTACTATAGACTGCAATTATAATGGAAACTTTGAATTATTCAAGAAACAATTTGAAGGAGACAAGAAACCCCTTAGTTGGTCTTTTCAACTTTTGTGATGCAAGTACACAATAGTCAAACATTTAGCCATCAGTTTTAAATAGCCTTATCATTTAAAAAAACATAATGTATATTAGCTTTATCATAACTAGTTTTGCCTCGCGGATTCGTCCCCCTTACACCTAAATAGTACACATTATGCAGACTTTGTTTTTATCCAGTTTTCTTAATTATAAACATTATAATTCATAATTCATTATACACTTTAGCAGACATAGTTATTAATTGTGGATACTAAACTGGGCATAATAATCTGGACTCAACATATTTTCAAAATATTTGGAACCCTTCTGAGAGGATCTCGAAATATTTCCATATTATCAAACGATCAGCCGGAAAAGCATCAGCTATTTACTTGCAACAATTATTACGAACAAAATTCTTATTTACAAATAATATCTTTCAGAACTCGACAGGCGTTTGTTTATACCCGAGTCCAAGATCCATAAAATTTTAATTAGCTAAGAGACGCTCGAATGGGACGGGACGTCCGCCAATGACCAAGTCTCAATAAAAATCATAAAATAACTTTGCAGAAACTAATTAATTTTGCTTAACTTAATTAGATGTTGGTGTTTTTTTTGCATTTGAGAAAATGTTTCGCCTGAAACGCAAGCTAGATCAGAGAGGATACTACACTATCTACTACACTACACTAGCGTCTCCTAGGAAAGAAGGCTGAGGAAAAGGAATAACAATTTATAATTAAAATTATAAACTAACTTCCTACTTTAAATTGAGCCCAAACACTCTATATCTGCTGTAAGTTGCTGAGTAGTTGAGTGTACCGCAGACTACTTGATGTTGCAGCATCAGAACAAGGTTACCATGCCATGGAAGTACCACCTAAGTAATAGTACACCAAACTTCACATCAATCGAACATGTGAAAATAAGTGAAATCCCATCGTTAACTAGGAAACAGATCTTCATATAGCTAATACAACCCAATCACTTCAGCTTTCAAATAAAAAAAACGGATCAAAATTGGTCAATCCTTTTAGAAGCTACGATTATACAGGCACATACATAGATACACAGGCACACACGTGAAATTTATAACATCCCGTTTTCGTGTTAGGCGTCGGGGTAAAAAAGAATGGGTTTCGATTTCTGGAAAACTAAGTCACTTGTATGAATGTAACAAATTAATTCACAAACACTATAATAATAAAACTGAATTACAGAGAAAAGATTTCGTTTCAAACTTGCAAATATATATATATATATATATATATCCTTATCTTTACATACGAGTATTATAAAACAAAGTCCTCCGCCGCGTCTGTCTGTCTGCCTGTCTGTTCGCGATAAACTCAAAAATTACTGCACCGATTTTCATGTTGTTTTCACCAATGGATAGTGGTTCTCGAGGAAGGTTTTATTATATAATTTACAAAGTTAAGTGGGCGAAGTCGCGGGCAGCAGCTAGTTATCTATAAATAACAACAAAGGTCAAAAGTATATCAAAGATGTGATAGCATTTTATCCAATGTTGCATTTCAAGTGTAGCCTCGTCAGGCGTAAAGCTGATTTTCTTGGCTCAATTTTTGTAAAATCTTTTATTTCACCGGAGCAGGAAGGATCCTCCATTTACGTTTTATCTCGATTCTTGCCTTTTATTTTTCAACATTTCGTGAAACTCATTTCTCTATTACGCTGACTGGATACTTTATTCTAAAACAGAGAGATAGATATACCTTGGGATATAAATAAATACAAGTTAGGTCGTGTTTATTCACAGGGTTACCTTTAACTCTCTTGGATTATTTTTATAATTAAGGATTTAAAAGATCTGGATAAATAAGCAATTAATAAGGTGGTTAATGTTAATTCGGTTACTACACATTAAAAGTATACGCTGAAAAAAAGTTAAAATAGTCTCACGTTTCGGGATAAACATTAATGATAAAATATAATAAAAATAAAATATTTATAAAATAATATTTTTGTTTTCCTTTGGAAAAATAGAATATTAAATTAATAGCTGGTGCTCGCGACTTTGTCCGCGCCCCTATTAAAAAATTACAAATTATATAAATAGTTTTTTCTATTTTTCCCTCGGGAACAGTACTTTTTTCTGGATGAAAAAGTACACTATGTCCTTATTAGGCCTTGTTAATGTGTATGCAAAAAATCATTATTGTTGGAAAATTAGTTAAGGCGTGAAAAACAAACAGTCACAGTTAGTATTCACATTTCTAATATTAAGTATGAATGGTACATGATTACAAAATTTACTGCCATTTCTCCGTGAAAGGTGTTGTAATTACCGCCAAGGTGGTTTTATTTCACTTGCTCGTATTGAAAGTCCATTAAATTTTTAATTCCCCGAAGCAAATGCAAAAGTACAGCCGTAATAAACCGATGAAACGATCCTCCGGAAACGTTCGCATTTTATCTCTTAAAAAAATTTTTTTTTTTAATTATAAAACTTGCTGATGCGTTTTATTTCTGTATATACGTATCTGTGAAAAGCTTTTGGAAGAAAATATACCTAGAAACCTCAGTATATTTATCTTTTTTTAAGAATCACATTTACTGAGTGGGACTCGCCTGGTGGAACTTATCACCGGGAATGCCCACTAAAACCACTCCATTTTCCACCATCGGCGGCACATATGAGACCCGGGCCGGGATCATAGAGAGGCCTTATCCCCGGGCTCCACAAACACGCAACACCTTTCCCAGCACGCACTTCCTATATGCAGATATAATGTAGATGGATTATTACGAGTAAAAGAATATTTACAAGTTATTGGCTAATTTTCTTCTATAATGTAATTCAAGATGTGATAAGCAATATTGATTATAACGTAACATACTAGATGATGAACAGAGTTTAAAATGCCTCTGTTCGAAAGCGAATTGACTCTCATTATAAAACTTGAGTTTGAATGAATCGACAGCTCAATGTTTCGTTCTATTTTTAACTCGACTTTTCCAACGAACGAATTGACTATCCACCTCTATTTAAATGTGTACAATGTGAGCGGATTTATTGAGAACTGAAGGCTAGTTTGTAACAAAGAAACTTTGCCGCACGAGAAGCGTGGTGTAAAAATCATTTTACTATGTCGCAGCTCCACGGTTTTCACAAAAGAAAATGTTTGACACGTAATGGAATAGATACTTTGTTATGCTTGTATGATGAAATTGTTGCCTATGTATTTTAAAGCGCTTAGTGTCGCTAAAAAATAAAGAATATGTTGTACTTTAAACACAACATAACATAGTGTTATGTAATCAACATACTAATTCCTCGGGTGTAGTGGTTTACACCCCGCCCAAAAAGCCAACGCCAGTGGAGTCGCCACTTGGAAATTAAATACGATTAAAAAGCTTTAATACGATATATTAAAGCAATGAATTTTGTTGACATATAGCCCAAGAGGCTCGGCTCGGGCTCGGTAGCGATTAGACAGACATGCCGATAAGATTCAAATTACGATTGGCTTCCGCATTTGGGAATACGGATTGTAAAGAAAAATTGTCTGTGAATGCACGCTTTCTCTTAATATGTAAGTTACTTGGAGTTGATTTGAGTAAGTAAAACGAATTCTAATGAAGTTTGTTTGAAAAATTTGCAAAACAATTTGCATAAGAAAACGCAAAGACTAAGTAATGTTTTAACAGAAGTGCACGCTAGGAAATTACAAGAGCCGAGTCTTGCATAATATGCATTCACTGCGAGTGTAACAAAATTTGTATTTAAATATTAAAAGCACGACATAGGCAGCGATTTCTACTCTGTTTCTAGTTCTAGTTCAATCTAGTTCTATATATTGTATTGCTGATTACTATGAATTCCAAAGATGTTTCCATGTTTCAATTAAAACATTCGCACAAGCAATGTATGTATTGTTAAGGTCTGACAATCGGATGTTCGTCTACTCTGTGACGATGACGATAAGCCCTCTCGGCTCTGGCATTGGTTACTCGGCTCTGGCAATGTGCTGTTATTTTTCGATGATTTCTTTAAGATAGTGGGTTAGTAGCCCCCAAACGAGCGGCCCAATTTAGGTATGGTTGCGGAATCTATTCCGCACTCTTATTACTTAGAAATAATTCTATTCTTAAATCTTAATTGAATGTCATAACTTTAAATAGGTATGTTTTATGTGTCTTCACAAGTATTTGAAAAAAAAGCACGGGTCTTCTCGCGTTGCTTTTCTGCATTGTCAAATCAAGTGTGCTCATTTTTCAAACTAAAAAAATTCAAAGGCACGACAGGTATTTGAACTAGTACCTTCAGTGGTAGCAACTCAGCACTCTACCACATAGGATATAGCCTATGTTACACAAGTATTTTACACTAAATATTTTGTTTTTGACATGATTTTACTAGCCCAAAAATCGGCTAGTAATCTAAGATCAGGATCTACTTTAGATTCTCTTAACTTTATCTAAAATAATGCTTAATTATCTACCTGGTACCTACCTACATTATTTATAGTTAGACTAACCTCGGTCTTTCTATGAATCGCTATTTTCTTTATATTTTTCATTAAATTGTTTTAAGTCGGATGTAAAAGAAAACATTAAACTCTTTTTTGCAGCAATCCCTATTAACTAAAGACGTTGTCTTCAGTTAATAAAGATTGTGGAGGATTTAAACAACGCTTGAATGCCTAATCTTCTTAACATTTTAATGTTAAACACATTTGTGTTATTTACTGTCTTGTCTTCAACTTGCTAAGAATTTCTTGAATGACCTCAATAAAGGAATATAAAGAAAGAAATTTATTTATTTAAAAATATTAATATTTAAATATTAATGCCAGAAAAGTTAACGGTACATCTTATTAATACTAAGTATTTAGAACAGAAATTTCACATTGTAAGCTTTATCTGATAGTAGCTGGCGCCCGCGACTTCGTCCGTTATGGAGAGTTATGGAGGAACATACATACATACATACATACATACATACATACATACATACATACATACATACATACATACATACATACATACATACATACATACATACATACATACATACATACATACATACATACATACATACATACATACATACATACATACATACATACATACATACATACATACATACAGAAAAAAAATCTAAACATGGTCAATTTAGTTTCAGTATCATGCATGTATAGAGCCTATAAATACGCCTAAAAATCCTATCTCTGAAAACAAAGTAACTTACTCCATGACCAACCTTTACAGATTTATTATTTGTATTGATGATGATAAAAACTCATTCCTTTCTATTAAATTTAAAAGACGACGATAAGTCCAAACAACGATACCTTTTACGATACAAACATCAAAAAACATACCCAGTATCTGGGTCGTCTGTAGCGGTATTTTTCTGCGAAGGGATCGGACGATTGAAACGAGACACGAGATATTCCTGAAGTTGAATTTTCTTCACATAATTCTCTAGAATAATATTAAACGAGAAAAATAACAACAATTTTAAATTTTGTAAAGGTCGTAACGTCGTAAGGTAAGGTTGTCATTTTGTGAATTATGTATATTTTTTGTTTAATTTTTTAAAGTTCGACAGGTGTTGCAAGTTCGCTGTCGTAATTCTTAATATGTATTAGAAAATTTATGTGTAGGTTATTTTTAGTGTAATTTAAGATATAGACGCACATATCTCTTGGCGCTGTATCCAATACTAACTGTACTGTAACTGTAGGAACTATAATTCCCAATGATTTGTAAGAATTTTTAAGTTACGTAACCTTTAAGCATAGTAACTGAAAAAAAAAAAAAACCTTTTTCAAAAGCTCGTAAACCGATTACGTACTGGTTATTCCTTCGCACATACACATGTTACGTGGAGTGATGCCCTCTTTATTTTGCAAATTAGCTTCATCAACTTTTTCTTACAGGAAAATTTATTTCGGCTAAAGTGTATGTACTCTCAAAGTCGCGTAGAAAGTGTTTTCATTTATCAAGGCACACACAATGGCTGTTCCAAATTATGTTCTTTAACCTTATGAGAGTTTTAAATGAAAATGAACACGCATTACGGATAATGATACAAATATACTACGGAATTGCTTGCTTATTTTAATAGTTTCGTTGTTCTTAGGTAAGTATGTGATAGAATCGGCGTACTTCCACTTTCGGGAACGCCGAGGTTCTGACAGGGAGCGTAGCCCTCCCCTCGCTGGATAGCCGTTCCGTGGCCGATCACCGGCTGCGCTAGAAAGTCGTTGGGTTTTAGCCGGTATGAATCCGGCATAACCCAGCAGTGTGCGCGGTTACACTAAACTGCGGGGTATCCAAGCGGATTTCCCAACGTTAAAAAAAGGTATGTGACAGACTGAAACGATGTCTGTCACTTACAATATTTGCGCAAGAGATGCATTATAGACATGTCATTACGAACAAAATCATGTTAACAACCACTCATTTTCGATAAATATCGTTTATCGCTTTACATACTAATGAAAAGTAAACAGTAGGTATTAGTATCCTGAGTTTCTTTCGGGGTTTAAATTTATAATGACGATCATAGACGAGTTTCTTGTAGAAACCTAATTGATAAATAAATATTTTGATTTTGATTTTGATTGATAATTTTAGTTAGTTTAGTTACAATGACAGCTTTAGTTTAAGTTCATTGTATACTAGCTGTTACGACTTTTTTTGTGTAACTTTATAAATTATAGCCTATGTTACTCGCTGATAATGTAGCTTTCTATAGATGCAATGATTTTTAGAGTAATTTTTGAGTTTAATCATAAATTAATCTTCTCTCTTTATAACATTAGATTTCTAGCACAAAATATTATATTCACGCAGTAAACGAGAATGGTTAAATCCTGTCCATGTCCTGGTCCTAGTGTACCAAAAATCTTAGTATTTGCAGTGAGCCTTTGAAATTTTTCAAACCAATGTGAAGTCACTCATGTAAAATCATATTCTACTTAGTTCTGACACTAATTATACCAGTAGATCAATCAAAGATAATTGTAGAGAGGGCTCTGAAGTACCTTGTTTATAACTAATAAATCATTCGCCACTTGAAAAATCTCTAACAAAACCGACCGATGGACGTTCGCGCTGGAAATTTATGTGATTTTAATTGAAAAGTCCGCTGATTGAAATGCTTTATAGCGAATGGCAAACCTAATTGGATCAAATGTACAATCAATTGGTATTATGTGTGTACAATACAACTGAGTATTGCTAGGGGGAAACAGAAAGCGAATAAAATTAAATTTATAATTCTGTTTTTCGTCTCAGAATGCCAAACTCGACGTTACAAGACAGAAATTCTTAGCAAAACGCGGCTGTTCTTTAACGAATATTACTCGTACTTTAAATTCCATCAAGTTATTCTTTGTATAAGAATAATTGGATATATTTACACAAGTACAACATCCGCCTGTCTACATCAACGCAGTCTTTATAGAAATTATTTTAAAGGTATTTGGTCTATTTAATTAATACCTATTTATTGTTGCGAGGCCCATAGCATCAAAATCAGCTCAACTATTTCAAACGGACATTTACATTTTATTTTTTGCATATATTATTCGCAGTAATTTAGTTTATCATTTATAATTATAAACTATTAATTACAAACATATATATGTATATACCAGTTACTCGTATTCTTTCACCATCCAGTTGTCCCTAAACAAGATATAAGACGATTCCACCCTTGTATGAAAGCCTTCAATGAATACTGTATCAAAATCGGTCAACTGAAAACCATTTGTTTCAAATTTTACAGCTTCTATACTTTCCCGTTCAAAATGTTAAATTGAGTCATTTATCAAATGTTATTAATTTGGAATCTTTCCAGAATATTTCCTCATTACCACGCTTTGAGCGTCATTTTTATAAACCACCACATAATATTCCATTATTCCAGCTATTGTTTCAACGTTTAAATTGAGTTTGCCTTAACCCTCGACGACCGACGCAAAAACGGGGTGTTATAAGTTTGAAGTGTGTTTGTGAAATTGTAGCCCACAGCTGACATGATCAGGGTGGTTCTTAGCTATAATTTGGTGATTTAAAGTGGAATAAACTTAGAACTAATGGCTTTCGATAACACTGGCTACATTGATGACAAATTATGCTTGAACCTGGATTGTTTTAATGCAATATTAAAGTTTTTCCGAAATCAATATATTTCCATTTGTCTTCTCTTTCATTGTGTGCACAAAGAAAGAGTAGGCGAGCTTGACTTCTTAAAATTTAGAATGAATTTTACAAAGATTTAATAGCTCACATTTGAATTCTCATGAAGATTCATGAAGATTTTAGTCCTCAGATGAAAACCCAAAGAATTATGAACAATTAATATTGAACTATAAGTTCTTACAAAGAGACTGCATACAGCCAGCAGTAAAATGCATTTGTGGAGCGATTGGATAGCACCCAAAGTAGATTGCTTGACATTGCTGACAATGCAATCAATACCTACTTCAGTCACGTCCGAACGAAATACGAAATCAAATTTAACTTGTATGAACTGGCTAAATCGCATTGCTATTATGGTATTGCATTGCTAATACCAGTGCACGCAAGAGCGTGCACTGGTACACGTGGCAGGTCATCAATACTAATAATAAATCTGTAAGGATTGGTCATGGAGTAAGTTACTTTGTTTTCAGAGATTTCGTGTTTATAGGCTCTATACATGATACTGAAACTAAATTGACCATTTTTACAATTGTTTTTCTGTATGTATTTATGTAAGTATGTATGTTCCTCCATAACTCTTAAATGAATCAACTGATTTTTATGAAACTTGGTAGATAAACATTTAGACGTACAGGACATAGGATAGGCTACTTTTTTCTTAAGTAAAAAAGTAGCCTATCCTGTGCGCTAGTTATGTAGTTATGTGTTGATATGGTGTTGATATAGTACGCTAGTTATGTATAGATTATTCTAAGATCCTGTTTACTTAGAAGAAATAAATAAATGTTTATTAAACAAATATACAGTTTATATTTTGTTAGTACCAATGAATCTTAAAAGCTATGTTCAGATATTTTATTACTTTTATCGTTCAGACAAATTTCTTGGTAACTTTGTGTGTAGGTAACATTTGTGTTCTAAAAATGTATTCAGTTCTTAAATAAAAAAATCAATTGTAGGTAGGTACAATTTATTCATTGGAAATTCACAAATTTCATCCAAGAGCAAATAAATGTCGTATTTATTAACGCTTTGTCAAATGAGAACGAGAGCGAAATAATTACAACCTTATTATTTCCCGTTGAAAAACTCCCAAACTTCGAGATTAATTTAAAACTTTTTTGATAACGCTTTGAATCCGAAGAAAAATGTTCCGCGAAATGAAAATTAATGTTAATTTAATTACTACGCCTTTGTACTATATGTAGTTCTAGACGTCTTATCTACCTCAATGTTTTTGTTGTAAGGACGTCGTCAGGTATGGTGAATGAATGTGACTAAGCTGTACTTTAAAAATTCCCTTTCCACTCGCATGACACTCACGCTCCGGTCCAACTAATAATTTGATTTATTAGCGTTGGTCGTAGGAGCTCTGTGTGCAACATTGGGTCTGACCGCAATGCGGCCTGCGACTCTCCCGCTCGCTGCCTGCCACCGCCGACCAATCGACACCCATTCACGAACAATGTACGCGCTGACCGTATACTTCGGTTGTATCAATTCAATAATTACGTGTATTGATCCATAACACTTTACTTATATACGAGTATGATATTGTACGGTAGCAGCAGATTTCATTTTTGGCCAGGAAAGCACGTCTGAGTCTATTTTTAATTAATGTGTGTATTAGAAATAACTAGCGACACGCTCCTGGCTTTACACGACAGCGGGTGGTAGAGTGTGGTTGAGGGTGGCTGCATCCAGCGAGTCTCGACGTCGCGTCGCAATGATGCGAGACCGCTTGAATTTATTTTCTCTTATGATAACTTATAATCTATCGTTATCGAAGTTTTGGAAGTTATCGTAGTTTTTAATTTACGATAACAAAATTTTATTTCATAAATCTATAACGGATCAGGAAGCATTTCTAATAAAACCTCTCAGACGGCTTGATTTTTTTCGACATTTTCAATAATTGTTGTCATATTTCAACCAATTTATACAAAACTTAACCCACACCTTTCTCAGGTGAATTAACTGTGTAACAAAGTTATTTTATTGTTATAAGTAGTTACAAATATATAGGGAGACAGCTAAGAGCAGTAGAAGCGCTCTGTAAATCCACAGATAGGAGCTACGTGTATCTGCTCGTTATAGTCCGGTCTAGTCTAGATGATTTATCGCCTGTGGCGGCAGCCACCAATCCTACCCCTTGATTAATTACTCCGCCCGTGAGAAAACTATCCCCTGTCTCTGCCACTTCATTTCTCTTGTCGATATTTTATCATTGTTATGAGGTATTACCGTTAGATGTAATAGTTTTATGTGCAGTGGACAGGCAGATCGTTTGTCCTACGGGAGACAAGACAAGATAAGAACTGTAGCTCAGTTTATCTTTGCGGAATGCAATGTGCTCTGTTACTGGGCGGTTCGTGTTTATTATTATACATAATATACCTATACACTTGAAATAGATTTTTGTATGTCTCGAAAGTCCAATGCATTATTTGGAAACAAACTCGACTGTTTTATTATTCAACTAGCTGGCGCCCGCGACTTTGTCCGCGTTGAAAAGGAAAAAAGTAGCCTATCCAGTGTCCTTTACGTCTAAATGTTTATTTACCAAGTTTCATGAAAATCAGTTAATTCGGTTAAGAGTTATGGAGGATAATACATACAAATACATACAATACCTACACTTACAGATTTATTATTAGTATTGATTGATGATTGATGATTAAATTACAATCTTAAAACTATATTATTGTAAAAAAAAACATGGCACTCATTTAAAAACTGAAGTCCAACAGTGGATGATTATGGGCTGATAATGGCTTATGTACCGGTTATATTTTTTTAGAAATAAAAGCCTGTTTGTAGTTAAAAAATTCTGAGCCTCAAGAAAAATCAAAAAATGAGCTAACAGCTTTCATGGCATTTTAAGTCACTTAAATACTCTTCATCAATAAAAAGTTATCAGTAAAAATAAAAATTTACCAAAATATTCCTTTGTTCGGCAATATATTATAAAAAACTTGTGTGGACTAAATTTATATGTGGCTATTGCCCAGGTGTAACATAAACACTAATTGACAGAATGCCATGTGGTATAGAAATGCTGGCGATAAGTGTGCGTTTTAACGCGTTAACTGAAGGCGTGTTGGTCTCGTTTCATGTATTATTCAAATTGTCGAACGATCGTCGCGGATAAACCCGCTCGTTACGCGCGGTGCCTCCGCTACGCATTCTCCTAATGACACAATTTGCTGTGATTGTCTGAAAGCTCCCGAGGCGCCTGCTAACTGCGCTGATTGAGACTGAAAAATGTTCGATAGATTCCCTACCCATGAAAACAAGGACCGATTTCGATCCAAAATCCAACTTGATGAAATTGCCTCCGTATTTCTTTCAAGTATTTCAAAGGAGAAGCTATAAAAACGTCTAATACTTATTACTCGAGTTTAATTTATAGGACGAAGGATCTACTAAATGTTTAATACAAAATACGTATTGGGTATACGGAGAAAAGGAAAATAATGAGTACACAAAATTAGATCACCTCGTACTAAGTATATCTACGTCTGATTACTTATATTCTATAAGCTAAATTGCTTTTTAGAATGTCACAAAAACCTTATTAATTCTCATACAAATTGATACTCGAGCCTTAAAGATACTTATTAAATTTTCAATTTGAACGGACTAATTGAAGTTGATAATGGAAGCAGCCGGTTTTTATTTATCTTCTACAAGGTTTGCAAAAAAAAAAAATAAGAACAATCAATCGTTTCTTTTGTTAAAGGATTATTTAAATATTATTGAGGATTATTGCATATTAAAATAATTTTACCAAATTTCAATTTAAGGGAATTTTAATTTTAATGGAGTTTTATAAGGATACCGAAGTGATTGTTACAAAAAATAAATGAAAATAAAAATTTAAGTTAGTGATTGGTTTTTTTATTTATATTATAAAAACTAGAACTACGAAAATTGAATATTTTTTTCCATCAGATTGATAGATTATTTTCTACCTATGGGCTTCAATAAATTGTATGTTCCACACTCCTCGTCCTACAAATTTAGTATGGACAGGCAATGACGCGTGAACATCAAGTCCAACATTATTCGGAAGTTGAAACCCAATGTTTACTTCGATCTCCTGGGAAATCGCACTATAGCAGTAACGTTCCTATATTAACAAAACTTTAATCTAACCAGTAAGTCCCGGCGGAAGGCCGTGTTGTTGCGGGGCTACATTTTTGTGGGCTGTAAATTTTCTTTAATCCCGCCTCGTGGCATCTGGCCAACGCTACCTACCATATGCCTAAAAAAAACCGCCACTTTGTACGCGTATAGCGAGTTGTTAAATACTCAGAAAAGACATCCGGAAATAACCTTTTGAACTTATCAACTACACATTTGCATGTTAATTTTTTTACAAGCTATAGTTAAAAATTATAAACTATCTTTCTATTGAGCCCAAACACGCTATATTCTGAGGAGTCTGTATCCTGCAGACTACTTGATGCTGCAGGGTCAGGTCAAAGTTACCATGTCATGGAAATACCACCGAAGTAACAATAGATATACCAAATTTTACAAAAATCGAACACGTGGAAGTTAGTAAAAATTATAGATAAAAATGATCCCGATCACGTGAGCTTTCGAACAAAAAAATCGGCCCATCCATTTGAAAGTTTCGATTCCACAGACAGACACAGGATACACAGCTACACACAATAAAATTATAACACCCCGTGTTTATGTCAGGCGTCGTTGGTTAAAAACAAGCTCATTCTACTGGAATTCTATTTCACCTCAATTTATACGTGCAATACATCTTGGGCTAACAACATGGCGCCGCTTCAGTTGCAGATAAAATGATGTAGCATATTTCAGTGACTATCAATAACGTTCGTGCACATATCACGATGGTGTAGCGGTTGTTTGTTTTGCATTTTATATTCTTTTGTTCCATCTTCGCTAGAAGACTCGCAGTTTTGATGCGAGCTCGGAGGCGGCTGCCTCTTTTGACGAATTGCACGTCTTTCTGTGGGATCGTTCGTTATGTGGATACAGACATAATCTATCTTCATCGAGTTTCAGCAAATTGACCTAGCGTAGTGATAGATTATATTTCTTTTAATGGTTAATATTAAAAAAATGTTTTATTATTTTAATATTTCTAATATTTGAAAAAAAATATTACATGATATAAAAATATTAAAATATTAAAATTCTATTTTTTTTAAAAGTATCGACTTTTTAATTGTATTCGAATTCGTTTTAGATTTATATATATTTTGCGATAAGACTTAAATCTATTTGCTTCTGTTAAATCCGTAAATCTGAATTTAATGAAGCAAATTTCTTCACAAAAAGTGATATATTTTTGCGACATCTAACGTTTTAAGTCACCCAAAGTCGTCAGTTACAGGCAAGATCAGATATTTGTCAAGTCCCAGTCAATGCTCTCTTAATAATAGCCCAGTAAGCCTAACGACGAAGAACATTTCCACAATTTTCCCATAGAAACCGAAATATAAAGGTCGCACCGTCATTAACAGGGATAAAAGACGGAAACTCGCATAAAGGGAAGCCGGAAGTATTTTGCCGATACGAGTAACTCGCTGTGTCGCACTATGCGACAATCACTCATCAAAGGCATCGCTTTCCTTATTCTGTTTCTAAATAAAAATAAAACCACCAAAGAGAGACCGTCACTGAAATATAATTATCTAAATCATAGTACCTAACTACTTGCAGTTGATTCGTATGTGGGTACTCACGTCCGTCTAGATCTTTTAAACTACGCAACGGATTTTAATGAGATTTCCACTGGAAGAGCGTTAAAGGAGGAAGGTTTTTATAAATAAGTAATTTGCAGAAAAAACCCGTGCGAAGCCGGGGGCGGCTCTCTAGTAATAAAATATTTTGCCGTAAATTACTTGGTAACTATTTAGAGTGTAGGTATAATTACGAGTAAGTTACAATGTGTACAAATATTCTACATGAGATATTAATTATTTTTTCATGATGCATAGTGATGTTGAATTGTAATGATGTGCAAATTTTTTCGTGTTGTATCTGTAATAGTCCCTTTCCCTCGTGTCGAGAAAAGGTTTGGTAATGTACAATAACATTGCAAATGATGTGCAAATTTGTGCGTCATGATGAGTCTTCATTTCCATAACGTCACTCACATAAGTTATCCCGAGAAAAGGCAAATTTTATGCTCTTTGCTTTTTGTGTTTTTTTTCTTATCAAATGAAAACGATGTTATCAGTATATACTTATACACGTGTCCATTAAACAGTATCGTCACTGCCTAGGAGACAAATACATGACTTAGGTAATTTTATAAATTTTCCATTTGAATTTATTGCATTACCATAATAATTTTAAATATTTACCTTTAGTATGCCTTGTTCTGCTTAATAATCACTTATTATAATTGTGCTTTTCATCTTAATTAGCACATGACTTATAATTTCTTGAAATTGATCCAAAAAAGTCTACAGATTAATTAAATTCCTTGAATAGCGCTCTTCACCAGAATGAATATTGTTTCTATATCGGCCATAGATGGGAAAATGCGCTTTAGTAAAGGGATAAGTATTATTCTGCCACCCTTATCCTTTTATTCGCTTTGTATTCCTTTTTAGCGTGATCGACGGCAATACTGCAAAGCCACAAGTGTTTGGCAACAAAGTTCAAAGGGCTGCTTGCCTATCTGTCATACATTAACATAAAAAAGTAGGGGATTATGCTCGTTTGGTTTAGTTATAGTCCAACTTGGTAATGAGGTTAATCCCATGTGGCTATATTTAAATGGCTATAAATATTAGTATAGACATTTAAAGTCTTTTGACTGTAAATTCTGAATTTATAAACTTTTGAATATATATAAATTCAGAAGCTTCACAATTCACAAGTAGTTTTCAGTTAAACTTTAACAGAAACAGAACAAAATAAAACTCTTTTCAGTTTCACGTGAAAAATTAGTTTGACTTTTAACGTAAAATACATTTAAATTAAAAGGGTTAAATTCAAAGTATAAAATTCTATTGTAACTTACATTCCACATAAAAAATAAATAAAAAATATACTTAGGTACGTTAGTATGAAACATGAAATGAATCTTTTTTACTAGCAAGTTTTTACCAGAATAAAAGCAATAAAGTAAATACCAGTCAGAAATGCAAAATGCAAAAACTACGAGTAAGAGCGATTCGGTTTACATTACAGCCGTGTGTTTTGAGTTAACGTACAATCGCTCACACGAATGCAGATAACAAAGTGAATCCGTAAATAGTAAGGTTGGCAAATGGCGTTCCCTCGCATCTAGAGGCTTATTCTATAAGTCCAGCTACCTCCCGCCGGCTTTGTGTCTCTGATAAGCTGTCAAGCTATTCCATATATAGGAATTCGACTGCAAACTTTTATATTTACGTAAAATATTTGGATGAAATTTTACGACACAGTTTATTTTCTACTACTTAAAAAAAAGGATAGGTCATCTATTGAAAATCATCCGAAGTGGAAATTCCTATATAAAATTATCAAATAGGTCGAGCTACTTTTTAGTTTTGATCTTATACTAACTATTCCATGTGACTTCGTCCGCGTAACTTAATAAAATAGACAATAATAACTTTCATCAAGAAAAAAGTACTGTTCCCGAGGAATCATCTAAAATAAAATAAAATAAAATAAAATAAAATAAAATAAGAGGCCAAGCGTTATTTGCTTTTTATTTTTGAAAATCTTTTGTTTGCTCACAAAAATATTAGCACTTTCAGTAGAAATAGGGATGTTCATAGTTTGAATACTAGAAACAAGCATAGGCTTCAACTGAATAAAACTCGTCTCCACAGGGTTAGCAACTCTTTTATGGGACAATGTGTACGCTTCTACAACAGACTTCCTGCTAATATACAACAATTATCTCTGAATAAATTTAAAGTTTATATTAAGAAAACCCTGTGCAAAAAGGGTTATTATAGGATATTAAATTATATAAATGATGAACGTCCTTGGAGTTGAATATAGTTGAATATTGTGTTATTAGATTGATATATATGTATTGTTACGTGTTACATGTTGTAAATTGATTTATGAAAAGAGCAACTAGGGGGTTTCTTGCCGAGTTCTTCCCCCTAGAAACAGCTTTCCGAACCGGTGGTAGTTTGTAATTTTGACGAAGATAAATGTTTTGTAAAAACTTACATCTAATAAATGATTTGAATTTGAATTTGAATATATATATATATTTTAATTTTTCAACGCGAACGAAGTCGCGAGCACCACCTAGCCTTAATATAACTTAAACACTTGACGAAATAGCTCGTTAAGAATATTATACCAGTAGTTATCCCTGCTGTTTATGCTGTTTCACCTATATAATTTTTGCTAGAGGTTTTTTGTTACGCGTAAGGGATTTAAATAAATGTACCCTTTGTCCTTATTGGTGTCGAATAATGGCTGAACTTTTTCAACGCCACCAAGTAGGTAAGTAGTATGAGACAGAAGACACAGTACTTTTTGGAGAAAATCTGCATCCAAACTTGTACCAACTTTATTAGTGAAAATATATAAAGGTCCCGAGTGTAAAGATTTTGTCGTTAGCAAGATAAAACTCATATAAATTAACGTCTGCCCGTTTTGAGACAAAAGACAAAAGACGTTCTTTTATTAACAGTAATTTAGA
This sequence comes from Synanthedon formicaeformis, assembly GCA_945859745.1. Lineage (NCBI taxonomy): Eukaryota > Metazoa > Arthropoda > Insecta > Lepidoptera > Sesiidae > Synanthedon > Synanthedon formicaeformis. The sequence continues at coordinate 4,943,672 of OX243958.1, read as the reverse complement.
ACAGTTGGAGTAGTCTCATTAATTCAAGTGTACGAACAGCAGCGCCGCTACAATCTTGCACTAAATCCTTTATAATGGGCGGTTTTGTGATTTTTGTTCTGAATAAAGATGTCTCTCCACACCAATCGACAGAGATCCTAGAGAGTCTCGTTAAAAATAATGTTACTTATCCTTTATTTTTATCCAGACTGTCAAATATCTGTCGATTGGTATCTTTTTTTAATGTAATTATTATGATGTTTTTACATTTTAAAACGCGAAGAAAGTTTTTATATGGTTTGGTTGAATGATAAATATTCTTTACGCCTGATAAAGAAAAGCAGCGATCATTAGCAGGTGTGAATATTATTGCATTCAAAAGACGAGTTAATTGAAGAGTTATAGAATTTCTTAACAGAAAATACTTTGTTTCAGAGGCAGCTTGAAATCTTTCATCTTCAGGTTTGACTCTTGCAATCTTGCAGATTGCAGCTTCTATGCTTATATGTATATGCCTAGAGATTTGGATGTACCCTACGATACACTCCTACTTGTTTTAATAGGTTCATAGACATTGTGAAAAACAAAATCATTGTGCTAAAAAAACATTATTAATTTAGTGGTATTAAAAGGGATTAGAATAATTAATCGTTTAAATTTAAGAATAATAATGGAGCGTGTATTTTGAAAAATACAGGAAAAACTTAAGGTTCGTTTTTTTAAAATATAATTTGCAAATTAAGTGCCAATTAGAAGATTTCAGAGAAATAATCCGTTCGTTAAGGAAAGATTGTTAAAATTATTTATTTTTTGGAATTTTGAAATGTTGGAAAAAAGAAAACAATTTTTCTGAGATTAATAACACCATTACATACCTAATTAAATAATATATCCGTCGTTTAAACAGAGGCAACTCCAGAAGTGACGCAAGTGCGCCAACGTTCATGATAGGATAGGAAACGTAAAGGACTATCCATAAAAGAGTAAGGATGCAGAAATGGGATCTGGCATCCAATATTCATGTTTTGAAACATTTTATTAATACACTTATGTAGTACAAATCTGTTGAACCGTTTTTGAATGAAATAGTAACAAATATACGTAAGTCTTCACATATTATGTCAGCAATTATAATATTACTTAGTAGTTTAATAGGATATATGCACCTACTACGTGCTACTAATAATGTCTATTGATATAACCAACCGGCCTTTTGAAACACAACAAACTATTTGTTTATTTATTTTATTTTTCAAAAGGTACACCAACAGCACAAACAAAAAACGTATAATAGGTATAGGTAATACAAGGCAATTTTAAGGTATACACAGATAAATTACAAAATAGAAATTGTGACGAATGACAACATATGCATTATATAACATAAACTTAACTTAAATAGAATAAAATAATGAGAAAAAGAGAACAAAATGAAAAGAAAAGAAAAACACTCAGTTAAATAGTATAGCTGTCAATTTACGCTTAATTTCTGTCGATTTAGAATTAGATAATTTAGATAATTAGAAAAATAAATACGAAATTACTTAATAAATACAAAAAAATCGATAGCGCATCCGTCCATAAAGCTTGTGAATGTTCTCTAATGACTGACGAGGTTTCATGCCATTTGCTGGCTGACCATAAAAATGTTAATTCAACTGTACAAAGGGAATGAAACGTCGTAAATACAAACGCGTTATTTGCCAGCATCGAAGCGACTCTGATAAACCACTTTAGGTATAAATAAACTGGGTAGGTCAACACTTTTTTAGTTATTTACGAGCTGACCCGGCGAACTTCGTACCGCCCCAAAATCATTGTTAAATATAATATTTATTAATAACACCAGCACATCACAACAACATGAAACTAATCGATTTGGCAGTTTCTGTCGATTTGACAATTTATTTCTATAGTAATTTTATTTTTGTTGTTTTTATTTTTGTCGATATTTTTCGATAATCGAGACGAAACCAACAAATCAAATATCATGAAGATCGGTCCAGCCGTTTTCGAGTAACAAATGGTGTAACTAATACGACTTTCTTTTATCCTTACATATTACAAAACAAAGTCCTCCGCCGCGTCTGTCTGATAAACTCATTATTGCTCCGATTTTCATGCTCTTTTCACCAATGGATAGACTGGTTTTCAAGGAAGGTTTTAGTATATACGAGTAATTTACAAAGTTACGCGGGCGAAGTCGCGGGCACCAGCTAGTGTATTATGTAAAATATAATATAATACATAACATATAATATATTTATAAAAATATTATATAGATATATAGATTCATAGTTTTTTTTTATGTTAAGGTCGTCAGACAGACTCATGATGGTCCACTTGTTGGTATGTGGCTACCGTCGCGTCGCCTATAACACAAGCAACATAACAGCATACTATGATTAAGGATATGAGAGATAAGGTCCTTCTCTTATCCTATATCTGATCAAAGTCGATCAGTTAATTTGAAATAATAAATGTGTAGTTTGATAAAAAAAATGTGAATTCGTTATTCTAGAATTCATCAATCCGCCCACCAATCCAAAGAAAAAAGAACAAATAATGAACATCTAAGAAAATATGTACAAGAAAGACATATAAGTGTGCCTGGTATTCTTTTTAAATTATTCTGAACATTGAAGAAGTGTCCAACTCCTTTAGGCAACTCACGTAGTTTCCAGTGGACGACAACGTGTTGCGAGAACATCTAAGGCTTGAAGAAACCTGGTCTCTGTAACAAAGTTACTCGTAGATCGACTGTTCGAAGAGTGTGTACATGCTATATTTACAAGTAGTATTCATTGTCTTTGTTGAAAATATATAATATATAGGTTCTAAAACCCTCAAAATAATGCGAAGTTCTAATTGAAAAAAAAAAAAACATCTAATGGAAGCGTCTTCTAGTGGAGAGATACAACAAAAGTAAAAACAGTATATGTTCATCAAGCCACATATTACAGACGTTTAGTATTTTTCGATACCTTTCACTAAATTAATATTATTTCTAAAAGCTGAAAGCAAGACTACAATAATACAATTGCAGAAATCGCCATTTGAACACGAAACAAAATCACCAGATATACAGGGTGTGGCCTGTAATTAGAGCAATAAATTTAAACGATGATTCTATAGCGTATACGCAGTTACCTTAACCTAATCATAATGCTCTAATGTAATTATACTCAGAGATATAGCAATCCAAAGTTATAATACATAATCAATGAATTTCATGATCCGCTAAATTGTCGGTTATCAGTCGTTAGATGTCTTGGTACAGGGTAGGGGCGAGAACGATCGTAAATGTCAATGTCAAGTACTTGACTGGACACATTATGTTTATAGTAGTACATTGCTGGCTAGATTAATTTTGTTAGAAAAATACAGTAAATTTGTTTTTCATTTTAATTAATTGAAACCATTTGGAATTAATTACTGATTTGTTAAAGGGTCTATATTTTAATTTATTGCTCTTATTACAGGCCATACCCTGTATAGTGATATTCCGTTGAACCTTCTAAGTTCTATCCAAACATTCAACTAACTTAACGTTGTAACTAACTTGCGTTATTTTAAGATTGAAACTTTAGAAATATATTGTTATCTAGCATTGAATTGAGTTCTGTTTCTGTTCAATTGAGAATCTGTCCAAGTGAGCTTGTGGCAAAGAAAATATTCACCTATCCTTTACCAACTATCCCTGCCATTAGGGATACTTTTTCACATATCCCCGACTGTTCGAAAATTCAAAAAAAATATTGAAAGTCGTATTGCTTAAAATGTTTTAAGAACTGTCAAAATTATATTATTGATATTTTTTTATAATTAAGAATTATGTAATACGAAGTCGTATACTTTAAGAGCTAGTTTCTAAGAAGGTTTTGTTGTAATTAAAACATTAGTTTTTACTCGTCCCATAAATCACGCTCATTTGAAATTTATACAGGGCTCGCTGCGGCACGGGCTTCGCTAATCTTATAAATTATGAAAAACAACGAGAAAGCTATAAATTGCAATTCAGATACCCGACACGAGCACTGTAACGAACCACACAAAACTTCCCGCCGACGATCTTTCTGTCTTATTAAGAGATATAAAATAGCCACCACGTTTTATTATTCCAAGCGGAATAAACTGTTTAATCAATTGGCTATCATAAACTGAGCAGTCTCTGTCACGTTTACAGAAAATACCTACTATAAACACTTGGTTGGAATAAATAAGAAAATGACTGTGTTATATAACCAAGAAGTCTTTGTCGCGTCGGTGAGCTGTTACTGCTTTCCATAGATATTTTCTAAAAAACTATTTGTTTTGCAAGATTGAATATCTTGGCTTAGGTACGACAGATGTCTGCTCCAATTATTTATGATAGGTAAAGTGGAAGGGAACAGACGCGCTGGGCGAAGGAGAGCAGCTATTCCAGTTGGCTCTTCACAAATACCGGTTCAGGAAATTGACGGATAATCTTCAGGACTGAACAAGCACACACACAGAGAGAGAGAGAGATAGAGAGATTGATTTAATTACATTACGTGCAATATTAGGCAAGCAACTAATCATGGTAGCATAAGCTTATTAACTGAAAACAATTATTATTTTTGATTTAATTTTTTTTATAGCTCGCAAAGTTTTAACTCGTATCTGGTACCAAACACATTTTTCAATGTTTGTAAATTTTTCTTGAAATGCCGCCACCTGCTCCCGTCGCAGTGAGAGCGGAAATCCAATTTGAGTTTTGCCGTTTATATACATATGTATTAAATGTATAGGTACGCTTTGCAGGTCTCCTCGTTCCTGTGTTTATTTACAGCTGTCTTCTAGGGGGAAAATAGTAAACAACCAACCAAAGATGGAACGACACAATTTCTCTTGTAACATTGCAGCAATAAATTTACTAGTAAAGTAATTTCCTAGTAATTTAGTAGTAATATAATTTAGTAATTTTACTAGTAAATAATAAATAAAATAAAAATAAAAATAAAAAAATTTTATTTATTTATTTATTTATTTATTCCACACGTGAAATCAAAAATTGACGAGCCCGTTGGACGAATGGCAAGGGTGCTTGCCTTACGTCTCAGGGGCCCCGGGTTCGATTCCCGGCGGGGTCAACTTTAGAAATTTTAATATAATTTTCAAAATTGACTGGTCTGGATTTAAAAGTAGTGGTAGGGCACACTGCGTTTCGCAGTCATTTGGGCAGCCCGTCTGGCGGCAGTAACCACCACCTTACAGAATACCACCGTGAAATAACAGCATTATGTGCTGTTGTGTTTCGGTGAGTGAGTAAGGGATGCCAGAGCTCATTACCCCACCCCTCCCTTATCCCTTATCCTTAATCCTTCTATGGTCGGCAGCGCACTTGTAGCACTTATGGCGTTGCTTGTGTTATAGGCGACGGTAGCCACCAACCATCAAGTGGACCTTCTGCCTGTCTGTCAGCCTGTCTGTCGACCTTAACATAAAAAAATAAAAAAATCTCAGTAGTGGACAGTAGTGGAGGGCCGACCTATTCAAATATTATAGACGTTGACGTAAAACGAATCGACATAAAATTACATTTTGTATTGAAATGTCAGTTATATTTACACAGCATGACCCGTCGTTGAATATAGATTGAACCGATATCACGAAGGAAAAACGAATTTTCCGCAACGGAATCTAAAAAATCAATCTGCATGCATAGATTACATAGATTCCCGCCTATATTTGGCGTGAGACATTTTACGTAATGTTAGAGTTGGCAGCACCTGTGGCCTTAAGGGCAAATGTCGTCGGCCTGAACGCTCATCCATTCAAATTTATTCACGAGTTAGGACAGACTCCCCCAGCTTGACAATCCTCCACCAGCCGTTCCGGAAACATCTTATGTAAACATACAAATTCAGTACAAAAAATCCGCACATACAATATGTAATATTCTAAAATATCTAAGCATAAGTACTACAGTGGGCTTCATAAAATAAACAACTGTCAGCATCTCAAAACATATAAAAGCTAGTTTTAATCCGCGATTTCGTATGTGTCCCTTTTTCTTATTCGTTGACAAAAATATATGAGCTGAGCAATAATTTATTTAATGTATATTTTCCTCAAATATTTCATTTAGGCGTTGAATATTTTATATTTTTGTATTATCACTGGGAAACAGTACATTTTTCTGTACGGAGAATACTCTACCGACTTTTCTTTTTATACAAATTTATGCACTTGACTCTACATAATGTCGAACTCATCTAGCGTCAATGCGTAACCATAATAACTTGAAGTAACAGACAGCTATTGTGTTTCGGTCAGTTACAGTGACACCGCCAGAGCCCATTCCGCGTCCAGTAAAAAAACGTTCATACATTTTATGGAGACAGCACTTTCAAAGTAGAACCGAAGCCTTTCCTTCAACTTTATAGCTTGCATGCGAATTCAAACTTACAATTTTGTATGTCTTGTATATTCTTTTCAAAAATGTGTGTACTTTCTAAAAAAAATTTCTTCATTAAAAAAAAATGAATATTATTGTTATTATTATTTTATTAATGACTTTGAAGTTGCAGCAATAAATATACAAAATATTTATACTAATTATTCAATCAATTTTAAATTTAGTTAGTCAATTTAAGAGCGGGCATAAAGAGAAATAGCCAATCCTAGATTTGAATTTTATCTAAGTAAACAAAATCTAATTTAATTAATTTTTTTTAAATAGATAAATACATTATAAATGAAAGTGACGTCTGTAACCGAAAACATAATATAATTAAATTTTCTCGATAGAAAAAAATCACCAAGTGAGCTCTCATTTCCATCGATTTTAGTTTTATTTTCAAAATGACACACATTACAAAGCTAAAAGTGTATCAGTAATTTCACTTCACATATTATCTAAGGCTGTATGTAACAATTTTTCATTTGACATTGTAGTTTACGAATAATTAATATTTAATACTTTTGGCACTTATAACAATTTTATTGAGCGAGATGCGCTATCTTCCGTCGCATGTTGTGCGTAGTTCTACGTATTTTGTGTCACTGTCTTGTCCAAGGGGCCACGCGGGTGAAATTACAAATTTTGTTTGCTTTATACCCATTCTTAAGGGATGTCACGAGAATTAAATTTACCTAGCTTTTTTATATACAAATTTTTTACAAAAGTTGTATCAAAGTTGTATTGTAAATATTTCATTGCCTATTAATTTAAGTGGGGAAATGTTTTGAATCTGGGTGTGCTCGCTCCACTTTGGCATGTTTTTGAATTGTCTTGGTTTTTCATTCATTTTTGTATCCCACTAAGTACATAATATGATAATAACATTATAATTCTTTAAAATGTCGTACATTTCGAATTGAGAAATTTCATATTAGGTATGGGTCTCCACCAAACCCACATCAAATTAAACCTCTGTGACCCTTGAATCCAATTTAACTCTTCCACAGATAGCAAACGCGCACTTGTACAGGGTTGCGGATATTTATAATTTATCTTCACGTAAATTATGGAAACATTTTCCTTTTGTTGAAAACATACAAAAACGGTAAAAAAATGCATGAGAGATTATAGCCCAGGGAATTTTAATTACACAATATCCATCACTTTTTCTTTAGTACTAGCTGAACTCTATTTCATACCTCAAGCTCATGAAGTTGGATAAAATACCTTGGACTCTACTTAAACCGTCGATTAACATAGCAAATACATATATTTACAAAACGTAAGGTATTGGGTATCCAAATGTGGTTATTAAACAGGAAATTTCAACTGTCGCAGGAAAAAAACTGTTGATATAAATGAATCCTCAAAACCAGTTTGGACGTATGGAACTCAGTTGTGGGGGATTGCCTCAGTTTTAAATATAGAAATTCTGCAGAGATTGTGACAAATCGTCAATATCATCATGATCTTCGAATCAGAACTGTCCATAAAGAAACTAAACAGATTATATCTAGTAATAAGAAGAGAATAAAGTACCACCTGAACTTGTTGGCGATGCATAGTGCTAGTGCTAGGCTAATGCGGAGTGACATTAAATTCATTCGTCTCAAAAGAAAAACCTCCCGAGATTGATGGGGTAGAGGAATTGGGCATATGTTAATGGGCTGGTGCCCTTCAAGACCAGACTATTTAGCATAAACATTTGCTGAATGTTTACAGGAACAGACTGCTAAGAAAAGAGATAATTTTACAAAGGAAAATCTAAATATTAGGAAATATAGATTGCGTTGAAACACATCATTATTGATTTTTTGCAACAAATTTATCGATAGAATTTCGTAACTTAGAAATTTACAAATAAAGCAATAAACGAAGGCTTAACGAAGGTTTTGTCAAATTTCGTTCTATTTTATGTTTTTCAACCGACATCCAAAAAAGAAGGAGGTTCTCAATTCGACTGTATTTTTTTTATATTTGTTACCTCAGAACTTTCGACTGGGTGAAACGATTTTAATGGTTCCTTTTTATTTGAAAGCTGGTGCTTCCCGTGTGGTCCCATTTCAATTTGGTCCAGTTCTGACAATGGCATCCATGAGAAAACGGTTTGAAGTCGGTTTTTTTGGTTAAAATTTTGTTTTATTTACTCGTATTCGTTACGATATTATATCACAGTTATTTATAAGGAACCTTCAAGAAATCAAAGCATCACTTTTGTATTATTAAACCATTTGAGTCCTGCGAAGTTTTTCCCATAGTTCTCAAGCGATTTACTATCATTACAGAATTCCATTGAAAAAAAACTTAATGACACCATATGGTCGCCGTAGCCGCGGACAATATTCATAGACTTAAATGGGCAAGTCGTCGTCACAGTCGGAATGTTTCTACGTTTTGTCGGCGCCGGGGCAGCCTTGCAACAAAGTGGGAGGCGGAGGGGGGAACCCTCCCGCACAACCTCCTGCCTCCGTCACTCCTCACCTCACAACTAGTGCCTCGCCCGCGCCCAACGCGAATGAAATGTTCCACGGCCATACGAGCCGACTCTACACACATCACGTTATTAGTTCTTTAAAGAAAATCAAATTGTTACAATTTTAAAGTGAACTCAAGTGTTGGAGAGACGTAGCAATTATGTTGTGTTAAATGTTTAGATATCAAGGTAAATTCATTTGGATTGTTGCAATTTTCGCTAATTAACAACGAATTCAAGTCAACTCCTTTGCAGTTGGAGAATTGACGAGTGGTTTGCGTATTGCAATTATTGTAAATTGTTAAGAGAATAAAAACAAGTCGCTACTATCGCCGTGTTGGACGTCAAAACGTAATTTCGTAACAGGTGTATTGATCCTATGAATGGGTATGGTGTAAGTGAGAACAACCGGTTTGTAGTTTGCATAACAAAAGTTAAATGTGTTTATAGTATGTCATTTGTTTGTGCGTGTCCAAGCTATTTCTTGAACATTATACCTACAGGTGACATATTAGTCGGAGGGAAACTCACGTTTTTCCTGATAAAATAATGACATCACCTCGTAATAATATGTTCACACCAACACCCACATCACACGTGTGCTAAGGTTATATCACTAGTGTCAACTGACAAAAAAACATTTGTAAATACAATCAGTGTAATATTCGTACTTTAGAAGTTTTAACTTTAGCTTTACGAATATTTTGAATGTTTGACTAAATCCGCAATTTTACGATAAATTTTAAAAAATAATGTTTGGTATTTTATACGCAAAAAATAAAAATACAGCCAGATATATAAATATCTAGTCACTTATAAATTACGAATAAAATTTTACGACGCATACTTGGTAGGTATCAATTAACCTTATTATCATTAATAGCTCATGAGGTAACACTCAGCAGTGTCAAAAAAGCAGATGCAAGTTCGAATCCTGCACCTCTAAAGTTTGCCCTATATTAAGCATGTATATTAATTAATTTTGGCGATATCACTGTTTGTTCTATTACATAAATCAATTAATAAAACAATATCAATGATTTTCCTGCAAACCGATGTGCATCTGTTACCGTTTAAATAAAATAACTAAGAACTAAATAATTTTGTACTGATTAGCTAAGGAGGTAATTCTTCATATACCTATCTGACTAGAAAATAAATTCGCTGTCCGTTTCTGTCTGTTTCACCGTTAACTTCTGACTATCCAAGGGATTTTATATAGTTTATACTAATAGAAATAACAATAAACGAGGAAGATTTGTGTATAAAGGTGATTGCATCCGTGCAAAGCCGGGGATGGGTCGCGAACATTAAATATCCTGCCTGTTGGCAGTAGCCACGCGTGACATATAGAAATACTGAAAATTTTAAGCAATCGCTTCGTTAACGATGACCTATTTCATTAAAACAAGTTGTCCTCAAAATGTCCTAAGCTCCAAATTCTGTTAAATTGTAGTGCTTTAGCTAATTATTCCACCTCCATATAAAACATTTTAACGGTTGGTTATTTTGTGACAGAAAAATAGAGGAATTTTCTATATCACCTCTTATTTTGATTATTATTATAGTGTGAGTATATAAACTACTTAAAAGATACAACTTATTAAAAATTACATAGTACTCATAACTAAATAATCTTTACAGGCGGAGTGAAAATAGTAGGTATAAGTAAAGTAGCTGCTTTCTAAAATTGCATTTAATAAAACCTGAGCATGTTGAATGCATCTACACAGAAAATACGTTTTATATTTATGTATAATATTATAATATACGAATGTTTCTACATCGATGGGTTCACACATTATTATTGTAGCCGGCGAAGCACGAAGCGCGTCGTTAGCAAGTTGCTTGTTAAAAATAAAATTATACAATAAATTTAGCATCCGTCACCTTCGTTATTTATTATGGCTACCTTTTATGTTTTGCTACTCTTGTATTTAATCCTATAATGGAGTATTATAGGATTAATTCAATTGGAAATAAAAATTTTGTACTGCTATCCACTAATTTATATATGAAATTATAAATTACTAGCGACCCGCTTCCGACTTCGCCCGATATGCAATTCTTTATATACACTAACTTTTTTTTCCATAAGTGAAATCCGAATTAAAATTCGTTGGGTTATTTAAAAATAATTAGCGGAGAAACAGGCATAACGGATTTGTAGAGATTAAAGTTTTAATGAAATAAATGTTTACTTAGAGTCAATCGTAACAATTTTTTTTTTCTATTTACATAACAATTTAATAAGGTTCTAATATGCGTATATAAACTTCTATGTATGGAAGATAAATTCGCATCACAATTGCATGGTTTACAGACAGACGCGAAGAGTGACTTTAAATTATACTCGTACTATGTAAAGAAGATTTCATAAGAATTACATACTCATTAATGAGTTTACTTTTCATAATCTCAATGTTCAAAGGATTGACAGAGTTCTCCTAAACACAATATAAGTTCGTTATGTGTAACAATTTGTACCTTGTGGTTATTTATAACATCTAATGAATAATAAAACAATGTCACCTTATACATACATATACCTAGTTATACCTACGCGTAGGTACCTACCTACATATATTATCCTTATATTTATATATTCTAACTATGTAGATAAACTACGCAATTATTTTGTTACGGTTCCATCTATAAAATTACAAAATTCAAAGAAAAATTGCGAAGTCCATGCGTTTGCGCACGCTAATCTCAGAAACACATAATTTAGTAACTGAATTGAATGCGGTTCCCACTGATATATTGTTAGCGTGTTTCCCGTAACATTTAGTATTTATTTGATTCGAATCAATTTAGAAATAAAAAAGTTACACAATATTCCACGCATACAAAGTCGCGAGCAAAAGATAGTTTTTAAATAAAACTACGCGCAACCAACGCGCAAAATACTTAATTATAAACCCTATTAGATAAACATTGCGTTCTGTTACGTGAAACGACCATATTATATCAATTGTTATTATAGAGATAATTATGTGAACATACCTAGCATGTAGAGGTATGTAAATGTAAACTTCCAGAGAGTATTATTGTTCGTTGCCAATCACACCTGTTAGCTGTGACTTTAAACTTGATATGACTGTGATTTGTATCTATCTAATGTCGTGACGACAGAACTTACATACTTCCGAAGTATGTTATACCACCGACAAATCCGACAATGTAATGCCGCAACTGTAGTATATAATATAGATACCTACTCAACAAAGGAATGTCACTTCGATGTTATAGGTTCCTAGCATATCATAATTACAAAGTCGGCCATGAAAAGTGATTATGAAAAGTTTATCGAAGGTAAAAATTAAAATAACGCTCAGTAGGCATCACAGACGACATAAATTCAATCAGTCAATCAAGCTGAAATAGATAACTTAACAGGATAGATACTTAGATAACTTTGTAAGTCAAGTTAAAAGGTAAAAAGATTTTTATAAACTTAGTAGTGTACATAGATAACCTATACAGGTAGTAAGATTACAATTTAGCCGTGTAGAATTTAAATTTAAGGTTATCTCGTAAACGTAGAGAATTTCGAATTACTAAATTAATGAATATCTCGAATTCTTCTTATCCCAAAATCTTCTTATGCGGAGGTAATACACTTCCTCGATTTATAATATTTGTAAGATTTTCTTTCGATAGGTATACAATATAATATTTACTATATTATATTGTATCGAAAGAAATATACAATATAATATAGTAAGGTCGATATTTTCTAAAGGAGCCGTCAAAAAACAACTTTCAAGCTGTTACATAGCTTACGCTGTTTATAAACATTTTGATTATCTCCAAGTATGATGTTTGTATTACAGTACAGTACGACAAGTATGTTGTTGTATGTACTTTCTGGCCTGGCTTCTTCAGCGTGATCGTAAGTAGTAATAAAAGTCGTTGTGCTGTCTGTTTTTCACAGACCGCAAAACAGCTCTTGATATAGTTTTCACTGATGAAAAGAGCTTATTAATGTGGAAGGTTTGCGTATATAAAATTGTTTCATGCGAAGCCGGAGCAGGTCATTAGTAACAAGATATTAGTAGCAAATGGAAATTTCGCCGTCACTAAGTTTCCCAACGAAGTAAGCTGCATCAGATTAATATCGATGGCATTTAAACTTGTTGTTTGAATATCAAACAATTTCGTTTATCGCCATCTCATTTCAAGATCCATGAAACTCTATTGTAAAATTATTTAAACTTACAGTATATTGTATAAGAAAAATCTTAATGCTTTATTAATGTTTTCCCCTTAGGTTTAAAAATTAATAATTAAAACTAAGATGGAGAGTGTCTTTTATAAGATGTACTTCGGAGAGTGTGCTTTGGAGCTGCATGAGCTCATACCGCCTTCTTCTTCCATCTTGTCCTCATCTTAGGGTTCTTTTTCGGTCCAAGCCCTTTAAAGCATCCTTTATAATGCCCACTGCCAAGATTTGGAACTCTCTGTCGCCTTCTGTGTTTCCAAGCTCATATAAGCCAGTTCTTTTCAAATTTCTTGGTGAGCTCGCTCCATTATATTTTCGATTTTAAGCATAAATCAAGTAGGCGCTCAATTCTTCGCCCATCTTTATCGGTGGTAACCGAAGCGTTTAGGAATAGGCTGTCTGATGCAAGCGTCGTCGCACGCTTCGTTTAACAAATCATAAGCGAATTACAAACGTTCGCAAATATAGTTTTGCGGTCTAATTTGCATCAGTATTGATCTACTTATATTCAATTAGCAATCTTCTACATCCTATCAATATTATAAATCCGATAGTTAGTAAGGATCGATGGATGGATGGATTTATGTATGTTTGTTACTCTTTCACGTAAATAATTTTTTGATATATCATGACAACTTTGGACCGGGTTCAACTGTGAGCTATGAGTCGATAGTATCCGTTTTTAGACTATATGTCACCAAAAAGAGATACTAAACGTGCGGCGCTATGCACGCTTACTTGACAATTCTTGGAGCTACACCTTCATTTACTTTACACACATATATATTTTCCAAGTATTTCATTTAACTTAATACAAATAATATGAAAATGTTCAGCAAAAATATACATGAAAAAATCTGTAATTTAATTACAGTGTTGATTGTCATAATTATTTTTACATTATTCAAAACTTGGCACACAAACTAGATTATAGATTATAGGATATGTTTACAAAACTAGTTCGCAAATATGTCAGTAATTGGCTCTATAGAAGTCACAGAACTACCTACTTACTTAGTTTACTGTTACTTACATATTTGATCGAATAACTGTGTTATGGAAAATCTCCATAAATTACATGCTAAAAAAGGATTTTAGAGTATTGAACTTAAGTAGGCAAATGCTGAACTACGAGTATTTCTGTTTTCTATTTACGTTAACATTCGTTGCCCCGAGAATAGGAAGGATTGTAGTAAAGATATCGAGCTCGTTTTTCTTTGTGAAATTGAAAATGATAAATAGCAGTGAATTTGAAAAATGCGTGCTTCCTAAAATGCAAATGATTTATCTTCCAAATATACTTAATATAACCCACTAACTGTACCTACACTATTTATCTATCATCGATCTTTGTCACGTTTCCTTGAACGTCGGGATTCACAATATAAAACACTTTGTCTAAATCTGTCTAGAGATGCTCCAAGCAGTTTTATAACAATCACATAGACAAATTCTATACAGTTTTATAACACATTTTGTGACCAGCAAAGCTCTATCTCTATTCTACCTATTTGTTTACATAATTATATGTTATATATAACGAATATTTTGCTTACATAATACACACTAAATGTGCCTACTCCGTTTGTCAGAGCAACCTTAAATATTTGTTTCTATTATAATAGGTTGAAATGATCTAATAACATAAACCATTGTTTCTCAACTTTTTTGGTGTTGCGACCCAGTAAACAGCTAAAAAGGTAAGGTTAAAATATTCGAAATTAAACTATTTTTGATTAAATTTTTGACAATTAAAATTCCTTGATTTTGCTCGGAAAAAAATATATATTATAGTAGTTTAATAAATATCCTTAATGATTTTACGGTTCAAAACATGATATTTACAATTTCACCTGACAGTAAAATGTTACGAAAACAGGGAAATATTGATCGTTTTTCCAGTCGTAAGCAAAGTATTTCACTCACGGAAAAACATGTACAATTTACAATTTTTCAGTTGTCTGGTTTGTCTTAAAAAAACTGGGACAACTTTTAAATATATACTTATGCTCTTTATATAACAAAAGAGAACATAATTATTATAGTCAATCATATCACAACTAAAACGGAAATTAGTTAGAAGTGAGGTATATTAACAGAATCAGTGGGTGGGTTGATTGTCATCGACACCCAATAACTTTATCCCACGCAACTTATTTTCTTATGGACTACCCACCAGTCGTATCAGGATGAAGTAGTTCAGTGGTTTAATAATTAAAATTACATATCCACTTTTTTAGTTAGTTTTTTGAAATAGGTACAGTAATTTAATATTTTAAGTATATATTAAAAACTTTAAGATATAACGCCTGACATACATTGACGCCTCACAATATTCTATTGCCGAGCGTTGGATCTTTATTATTAGATAACTGCGCTTGCGTGAAGTAGGTACGAGTATATAGTCTATGTCAATCTTGAAATTCTATTCTTCTTTTATATATTTCAACTGCGTCCTGGAAATTAAAGACATGAAAAACGTTTTAAGATTAAAAGGAAAATGACAATAAGTAGGAGCCATGACCGATTAAAGTAGAACAAGGTGTTAAAAGATGTGATGTTTCTCTAAATTGTAATAATACTTACTATAACGTAATATGTATTACATTTAGTAAATTTTTATATACTTACTCATTACAAATGCTGGGAAAATGACATTTTCTATGTTTTATTTTAAATATAAAATTTTATTTTAATGTTTTGTTTTAAAGATTATATGATAGTGGTAATTTTGTTATTATATGTAGTGTTCGTAAAATATTTGCACACCCTAAAGGGTAGAATGTAGCGAGCCTAATTCATTATAAAACCATTTAATTGTAAATCAATTGTAAATCAATACCTATATTCAGCAAATAAAATTATTATTATTATTATTACCTAAGACCGCGACTTCGACCCCGCCCCTTTTTCAACGACTGACAAAAATACGTCATCAATAATTTATTCAATGGTCATCAATCTGTCATCATTACTAATAATAAATCTGTAAGGGTTGGTCTGGAGTAAGTTACTTTGTGTTCAGATATCGTGTTTATAGGCTCTATACATGATACTGAAACTAAATTGACGATTTTTAGAATTTTTTTCTGTATGTACCTATATGTATATTCCTCCATAACTAAAACGAATTAACTGATTTTCATGAAACTTGGTAGATAAACATTTAGACGTACACTACACAGGATAGGCTATTTTTTTCTTTTTCAACGCGGACGCCAGCTAGTTTAGATATATTTTTAGATGATCCCTCGTAAACAGTACTATTTTCTGGATGAACGTGTATGAAAAATTTCATAAAAAATATATTGAGTAGTAAAGGCGTGAAAGTGTAACAAACAAACCAACCACTATCTCATTTTCATGTAATTATATGTAACAATGTAATTATGTGTAAGGGTATTTTTAACAAATGAAGAGTGTTACAAATTACACATTGTCATCAGTGTGTAATTGCTATTGTAATCTGAAACCCAATTTTGTGAGGTAACAAAAGCGATCCGACGATCAATTGTTTGCGAGTACGTTGCCACTTAAGGCGATAAGGAAAATCGAAAATATACACATTTCATTGTGTTTTTTAAGCCACAGAACAAACATTAAAATCATATAGGTATATAGGTATATGTTCGATAGGTATCGAATCTTTGATATGAAAGTTAACTATCAGTACACTTATGAAGTTATTATACTTATACTAGCAGCCTAAGTTACTCCTTATAAAATCAGTTATCTGCCAGTGAAAGTTCCGTCTAAATCGGTCCATCCGTTACGGAGATTAGCTGGAACAGAAAGACAGACAGACAAAAATTTTTATATTTTTTTTGTTATAAGTACCGTATATAATTTTATATACATTTAGTAAGAAGCAGTTATTTTGACATTATAAACACTAATTTTATTTATTAGTGCATGTATAGATTACCTTTTATAATAATAATAATAATAATTTTATTATTATTATTATGTCTAGTTTTAAGTTTTTTATAATATATATTGTTTTTTTTTGTATTTATATAAATGTATATTGTAAAAAATTTAAAATTAAGAAAATTAAATAAATAAGTGAATAATAATAATAATAATAATTTATTTATTTTCGGATTACACAGATCCATAATGGTTAGTAACAATATTAACTTAAAACTATGTTAGTAAATACAATACACAATAAAACTATTATACAAAAAAAAAAAAAAAAATGCCATCATCTTATTTAATAATCCCTATAACTAATTTGACCCAAAAAGATAGTATGGGGCAGTCGCACTTGCTACATAACACTCTCAGAATGCCGTTACCGCTAGCGCGCGCTCTTTGTAACATTGAGGCGATCCGTTTGCGTCTGATGGCATAGAAATCATCAGTAGATGCCATAGCAAACATTGTGGATGCACTGCAAAAACGCGGTAACCGCAACAGCATCCTGAAAATATTATTATACTGAACACGCAGGGTGTTATATGCCCGCTGCGTATAGTCCACCCACAAGGCGCTCGAGTAGAAAGATTGGCAATAATATCGTAAACTTATTTTTATTAAATGTTTATTTTTATGTTAATATTATTAGAATACTTTGATGACGTAACAAATATTTTAACTTTGGCTTATACCACAACTTTAAAGTGGTTTCGAAAGTTACTAAAAGTAATAAATGTGTCGTTCATTATAAAAGTGGTGTAACTCCCTATTTTTAAAACCATATTCTCTTGCCTAATGGTATTACATTTAGTCATAACTTTCAATATAAAAGTGAAGTAACTCCAATAGTTGCATTAAAATCCCATAGGTGAAAACAATGAATGAAGGCTTATATTTTTTTCCTACACTATAATTCGCAAAAAGCTCGTTATTCTAAAATTCAGTTACAAGGAGATAGTTCACTTTTACAATGAACGACACAAATTTCGATAAAGTTTGTGGTTACCTAATAATACCCGGTTACCTACATACTTAGTGACACGAGAAAGGCTATTCACCCATAAAAGGGGTTGAATGTCCTTAATTCTTTAAATACTTAATAATAATAAAAAACATGTTACAATTTATTCGTGTTATATTTAATCCTGTTATCTCCGAATACTAATATGATAAAGAGAAGATATTTGTATTTTTGTATTTTGTTTGTAATGAATAAACTCAAAAACTACTGGACCGATTTTAAAGATTCTTTCATCTATAGAAAGCAACATTGTCACGGATTAACAAATCAATATTAATAATAAATCTGTAAGTGTAGGTATTGTATGTATGTATGTTCCTCCATAACTCTTAAACGAATTAACTTATTTTCATGAAACAAAACTTAACTTGAAAAATCAAGACGTACAGGACACAGTATAGGCTACTTTTTTCTTTTTCAACGCGGACGAAGTCACGTGCAATAGCTATAGTCTAGCTAGCAGCTAGTCTATAAATAAAAATTAATGGCGAAAGAAGTTGCTAAGCGCAAAACTCGAGAACTGCTGAAGAGAAAAATTGGAAAAACGTGCGAAACCGGGGGCGGTTAGCCAGTACATAATAAAAAAACTACGCGTTACCAGATGAATCAATGTCAACGTTTGAGTCAGATACTTGTTTGACATCACGCAACGAATGGGTAATTAAAGCTTTGCATAAATTCCACAAGTTTATTCATCTTTATAAGGTAGTTTTATTCACGGGCACTATGAGCGAATGTGCTATTATTATCCATTACTATAATAAAATTGTACACATATCCACATAGGTATACGTATACACAATTATACTTTGTTTTTCATTTTAATAAACATTTACATCTACATCCAAGAGAAGGAAAAAGAAAAAAGGGAAGGCAGCTGAGAAGATATTCCCAAAGGATGATAGACAGCTGGCACTTGACCGGCTTATTTTATTTTTATTTCATTTTTTTATTCTCATATCGGCTACTTTTCTTTACGAAAAAAAAAAAGATTATAAATATTGTAGGTACCTATAACAGTTAATAACAATTCAATGATCATTTTAAACAAGACCTCTCGAGCTTAACATAAAAAAATGTACATGTTCATCTGATCACAATTAAAGCAGACGCGCGATCATAAAATGCAATGATTATAACAATGTTATAATCATTGCATATAATCACTCTACTTAGATGAACTAAAATAGAGATGACAGTACGTCAGCTGAGTTGATCTTGCCTTGGTAGGTATCAGTTGCTGCCTACGAGCAGTTTTCTTTGATAGAAGTATTTACATAAATATGTATCGACGGACCAATTTAAACGTAGCTCAGCCCACACTCGGCTTGCTTAGTGTGCTTATCGAATTCGTACTTAGCTATGTATAATAATTATATTGAAGACGGGCGTTATTTGTTCCATTGTTTTATATAGCTATTACGCAGTTCTTGCGTACTTAGTTAAGTGTTAAATTACATCAAGACCACTTTAAAGCCTTGTACTTTTGTGTTATTGTACTCGTGCTCTTGTGTAAAAAATTAGAGGGATTTCTGGTAAAGAGCAAAATTGGAAAAAAATGCCTGGAAAATTGCATCCAAGCGAAGCCGGTGACAGTGCATTTACTTAAGCTATTTGTGGCCAGTTCCAAATTAAAATATTGTATAATTTAAAAAGCCTAACTGTTAAATCGAAATAAAAACGAAGCAATATTTCTGAAATGCGGGACGAATTCACTAATTGGTTCAACATATGTTTCACGTTGGATGGTTTTTTCGTTTTTTCTCAGCAACGCTCTACTTCCGGCGATGAATTAGTGTTTTAATCGTAACTGCAAAACAAGACTTTCAGCTGCTTCGCAACATCGTTCTCCTATAAAACTGTATGAAAAGTGTAATCAATCAAACGCTAAGTGACAATAACGTCATCAATCTGCTCAAAACTCGGGGAGGCAACATCAGGGAGACATTGAAGAGCGGCACGCGTAGCATGTTCCGCTGAGGTCACATCACTGCGATGCTCGACAGTCTATCTATGCTATTTCCACCACGTACGAGATTGACGCAAATAAGTTTAAATTGCATTTAAATCAAAAACTTAATAACTAGGGATCAACTAGGGAAACATGATTTAGGGGAGTATGATAAATTTAGGAAACAGAAAATTCAGTGCATGCATAAAATTGGATGCAGTACATAAATTGCATAAAACCTACCTTTGCATAAAATTGAGTACCGCTTTCAAAAATTTAAAAAAAACTTGAGCGACTAGATTATCCAACATTAAAAAGGCTGAATTATATTATTACGACTGTTGTTTGTATAGGTTTTGTTTATATATAAGGGAAACATCGCATGAATCGTAAGAATAAACCTGCGTGGGGTAATTTGGTGTAACTACTATAGGATGACGTATATCTTCTCACATAAGTAATCAATTAGTAGATGTAATCTATCTAAATCACAATCATCTTCAGCCCACAAGCCTTTTATTTGTTGGACATAGGACTTTTATTCGTGACTAGCTGCGCCCGCGACTTCGTACGCGTTGTATTTCAATATTCGGTATAACTTTTGTTTGTAAACCGAATGAAATGAAACAAACTACGAGAAGCTTACTAAAATTCATTTGTCTTTTATATTTATAAACCCAAACCCACGCCTCGAACCTGTACCTTTTTAACAGTGCTGATGAAAAAGTTTTTTTTTTTTGTTTCAGATAACAACGATGTATTGTGCCAAGGAAACGAGTATACTATGCGATGCTCTAGTAAATTTTAGTGTTAGTTGGTAAGTGAATAAATTCGAAAATGGAAGGCGTGCGCATGAGTCATCAAGGCGTGAGAGCGCATTCTGCGGAAGGATCGGCGGGACGCATCACCCAAGCCGGTCTAGCGGCACGCAGCGCAGAGGGTACCGCCGCCAAGGGCATGGCTATCAAAGGGCACGAAGACCTTTGGGTCGAAATTCAGGCCAACACCTTTAGGAATTGGGTCAACGAAACGCTCAAACCTATGGACATAAAGGTATGCATCAAGTTTAGTGTGTAATTACGACAGACAATTACATAAATACAACCTTCACCCTCTGAGTAGTAAAGGTGCGTTAACGCTTTAAAGTTTAACCTACTTAGGTAAGGTTATGTGAACGCCTCTCTCCAAATTTTTCTTTCGGCAATAAGTATCGCCTATAGAATAACCTATACATATAAAGAAAGAAACGAGTAGATAACGAGTCTATGGTGATTAAATCTACCGGAATCTAAAAGTACGTAAAATCTTACTAACATTATTTATTTTAATTTAAAACAATGATAATAATGCCGGTGGTATTATATTGTTTTTAAATAAGAAAGTCATATTAAGACAATTATAAAAACTTATTTTAGTACTAATTATTACTAAATTATAATTCATCTGAGATTACAATATAATTGTTGTAATTCTAGGTGGTGGACTTAGTGGAAGACCTTCGTGATGGAACCGTCTTATGTGCACTGGTTGAGGCCCTGCAAGGTCGCAGACTCAAAGGTTGGAGTCCAAATCCAAGCAATCAACATCATAAACTGGAGAATGTCACAACTGCCTTGCAAGCTATCGAGGATGACGGTGTTAAACTTGTCAATATAGGTGAGCTTTCTATCCCGTTGTAGTTTTTATTTGCTTGTCAAGGGTATCACAAAATTCAACCGTACCCACTATTTTAAAGTTGGCCACGAACACGTCATGGTTGGCTATTATTTGTGGCCGTAACTTCTCTGTCAGCTTTGCACTTTAGTGCGAATATATTTTTGGTGGCTTGAAAAAGAAAAGCTCTCTAGATGATGATAAGTTGACGTTGAAATATGAAAGTTGACATTGCTTATTGTGGGAACAGTCGACATAAATAATCTCTTAGAAGTCGCCATAGTGAAATTTTGAAATTTATTGAATTTCAAATAAATTTGGAGAGGGAAATCATCTTACCTATTTATCAATTTATTAATAAATTACATATAACTTTTGCCCGCGATTTCGTCCGTGGCCATTTTTTTCAGGTGTCAAAATATTTATTCAATCTTTATTGCTCATTATATTTATGAGCGTGTATGTAAGATTTCAGGATAATCAACTGAGTAGTTAAGGTGTGAAAGCGTAACACTCACATTATTATTTTGATTTAAATTAGTTTTATTGATTTATAAAGTAAAATTAAAAGTATGGATATCAAACAGCAATTTTGGCGTCGATATCCAATTATTGCTAAGCCAAATCGCTACTAATACTGAAGTTGACACTATACCTTCAATTTAACCCCGGCCTCTTAGAGCACAGCGCCAAGACAAACACTTCACTCGGCGAACAAGCTCATCAAATGCAGCAATAAAATTTACAGCGAAATTGTTAGGTTGTTATCTACGATCAAATATACTGGTAGATTTACTACATTTCTAAATAAACTTAAGTCCAAAAATCGTCCCTACATATAAATGTACCTTCTTCAGTTCTCAGTTCTAAGAAGTCTCACAGAAGTCCTATCATACATTGTTTTACAAAGAGAAGGGGAACTGATTTTAAAAGCTTGTTTATATGGAGACCACTTCACCTGTGAATAATTCTTTCGTTATTTAAAATATACAATATTTCAGATGAACATAGATAACATATATTACATAATATGTAACTAGCGAGTGCCCGTGAATTCGTCCGCGTTTAAAAATAAAAATATATAACATGTTACAAATTTATGCTGCGACGAGACGGTGGCGCTGCCACTGTAGACGACACGCAGATACACACATAGACAGACACACTTCAAATGTATAACACCTCGGTTTTGCGTCAAGCGTCGAGAGTTAAAAAAGGTCTGACTGAACCTAATGGAAATTAAGCTTAGGTATTTGAAGTATGCCAGTAAAATTTATAGTTTAAAGTATCAACTATAGTTCTTTATAAGGAATTTGTTCGAACATTATTGTGAATTATTATTGTTCATTCTACTAAAAATCACAACAATTTAACATTTATTACTTCAAAGTAATCATGTAAGTAGTTGGACCATTAAAAGCAACCTTTAACGTTACTACTAATAAGTATTTGAGCAACAATGTCTTTTGATGGCATGTTTACAATGTATAGGTGAGATAGCCAACTTCAGAAAGAAAAACAACGTGAACTAAATATTTTATGTAAAAGTTGAGAGGCAAAATTAATAGCACAAAAACTGACAGAGCTAGTGAAATTTTCTGTATTTTCCTACTGAAACTTTCTAAACTTTTTATTTGTGGTGTATGAATAAAAAAAAATGAATGAAAATGGAAAAATACATATAAATTTTTTCTATTTGTGATTAGTTTTAGGCAATAAGCAGTACATTTATATTTATAATTCGATATAAATAAACATTTACTGCCTAAGACAGACAGGCTGATGGTCTCCTATTAACACAAGCACCGACATATAACTTACGAATGAGCTTTCTTCCATGATAATATAATAAAATAGAAGGAATAAGGAGGGTTAAGCGAATGGGCTCTCCCATCGCTAACTCATTTACCGAAACTGACGAGTTTTTAAATCACTGTGGTCATCTAACATCACTGACATAAGTTGAGGTGGCAGTGGGCAGGACACCATATTATGTTATGTAGCACAGAGAGCCGACGGCCGCTGGGGGCAGAAGCTTCTTGAGTGGAGACCAACGCAACATAAGACGTCACCCAAAAGTTGAACAGACGATCTGGCAAGGGACGCGGGTTGACGTTGGATACAGGCTACTTCTGACCTGTTCTATTGGGTTATTATGGCGGAGGATTATGTCTGTATTGTTTGACAGAATTTCCAATAGCACAGAGATACTGTGTGCCAGTGGAAGTCTTGCCAAACAGTAGTGGTTCGCAGTGTACCTCATGTTAATGATACCATAGCTTATACTTCCTCACTTTAAGGAGGAGCCAAGAATATCTGCGATAAATTTTGTATTGTGTGTTCCAGGCAATGTGGACATAGTCAATGGCAATCTGAAATTAATACTGGGCTTAATCTGGTCACTCATCGTTCGCTACCAAATTGGTAGAAGCAAATTCCCTCCGAGGTAAGCCTCTTAAGTTCATAATGCCTATTAATTAATAACGATAATATACGTTTTGAAGTGCTCTTGTCTTTTTAGCGTTTCGCAGAAGCCTGATCCACTTTCAGAGATTACTTTGAAGTAACTTATTTAAATTAATTTATTACTCTATTGCAGTTTAATATTTTAATAGGATTACTATAAATTCAATATCAACTTGTTAAATTGTTAATTGTTTATTGATTGAGCTGAAACTACTAAACAGTATTACCGTTATTTAAAAAAAAATTAAGGTTTTACTAAAAAATATTAAGGTAGCCTAAGAAGAATTTGTTTTTAAAACTTCAGAAGCAGAAAAGCATACAGAAGTGGACAGCCACATGTTTCTTTAATATGTGTAGACCAAGATAGATAATTTGAAGTCGCTTTCCGCATCTGTCTGTAAGACTGTTAACTCCTCCTTAAGATCTGCTCCTAAATCACGCAATGGATTTTAATGCGGTCTTCACCTGATGGTTAGATAGATTTCCACGGAATTTCTATACAAGTATATAATAAAACCTAATTGAGATTATTCTTGAGCTAAGCCGGGAGCGGGTCGCTAGTTTGGATAATAATATAATTATATGTTGATTATGTAATCATTAAATACACTCATGCTTTTTATACAACACCTTATTAGGCAATTTAGAATATTATTAAAAGATCGATATTCCATAATGAAACCTTTGAAATTAACTGAAAATATGGATCAATCTTAGTAACTGTTTATTAATAGATGGGAATTAAAATTACGATTCAAAATCCATTTACTTTAGCGTCTACAAACTGTGTTTTGTTCGTTATGATGGCACCAGTTTTTATCCTACAAAGACAGCTGAAAAGTTTTAAAGAATAAACTTCGTAGTTTAAGCTTTTAATGTTTATTTAATGCAAAAGTAATTGCCTCAGGTTTCCGCGAAGGCGCGGTCACACGCTTGCCTTATGCAATACATCTATATATTATGTATCCCCACTTTCTAAATGGTTACAGCTCAAGTTTTTTTTAGTATTTGTTATCACAACGGTGTTTATCTATTACATAAGTAAATACAAGGCGTTAGTTTAGGCTATTTTTATAATATATACCTTTATTTTTTGGTGGATTGTAATAAGCAACAATTAAAAAACAAGTGACACAGATGAAACTTACTGTACTTTACAGCCAATGAATTCCATTTTCAAATGTTGCAAATAATTTTTATCAATACTAATAATAAATCTGTAAGGGTCGGTCATGGAGTAATTTACTTTGTTTTCAGAGATATCGTGTTTATAGGCTCTATACATGATACTGAAACTAAATTGACCATTTTTAGAATTTTTTTCTGTATGTATGTATGTCTGTTCCTCCATCACTCTTAAACGAATTAACTGATTTTCATGAAACTTGGTAGATAAATATTTAGACGTACAGGACACAGGATAGGCTACTTTTTTCTTTTTCAACGCGGACGAAGTCGCGGGCACCGGCTAGTACATAAATATATTGTTTGTGTAGGACCTAAGTGGCCAGTTACGGAAACATATAGTGTCCTAAGTAGATATTTTTTTGCAAATTATTTAGATTATCTATGTATCTAATCAAGAGTTGTAGATGTCTAATATTTTAAAAGGAGTTATGCTACTTTTTAACTTTATATGCGAGAGAATCTTCAGGCGAGAGATAGTAACTTCATATTTCCCAAATAGGTTTATTTTATGTCGGTGCAAGTGTAAGGTGGGACACTTAAGTTAATGCAATTGCAGGAAATTGATGTTATCGTGGCTGCAGTCGGCGCTGCCGGAGTGTCGCGTCAACAACTTGACTACCGATTGGAACAGCGGTGTCCTACTCTCGGCGCTTCTCGACCACTGCAAGCCGGGCGTTTTTCCGCATTGGCGCGAACTCAGTACGTTTTTAGATATTTATTTCTACATATTATATCAGTATATATAAATTTCAAATATTCTGTTCTATTGAGAGGAACCTGCATACTTAGACAAGCCTAGTTTTTCTTAACCATTAGAGCAAGTCTTAATTTTTAGTCCTAACTATTTAATGAAATTAAAAATTAATTCATTTTTAAAGAAATTAATTCCAATGGTTGTAACTGCCCTGCCAGCCGAGTGGAAGCTAAGCTGATAAATATCCTATAACAACTAGCGCATGTAGTACAGAGTGATCACGCGTTTAGGCCAATTAGTGCCGTCGAGGCTCGCTGTTTGGTCTCTCACAAATTTTCTATCTATAACAGACTCCATGGCTCATACCTCTATGATTCATCGCCAATATAAGAAATTATCATCATTTACATTTTTTATTACTTACATGCTTTAAATTTGTTTGCATTAAATATTAAACAAAATATATTTACAGATCGTCATGAAGCCATAGAAAATTGTCGACGTGCCATGAAACTGGCACACCGCGAATTCGACGTGCCAATGGTTCTAGAACCGGAATATTTGGCCTCGCCATGGTTAGATGAACTGTCTGGCATGACCTACCTCTCCTACTTTATGAGACCAGGTGGTCCGGGTTCCAGAACTACACTAGACTGGGTCAATTCACGTATAGAGAGGGGAATTACTAACTTTACGGTATGTATTATATATATCTTTTACTGATTTTATTGATAACTTCATCCAAAAATGTCTTCCACTTTATTTTATGTGCCACAACCCCCGTCCGTCGGTCTCACATTTACGTAAAATTATTCATATATTTATATACCTTTTTGATACGATTTGTGTAAAATATCTTACCTATTAATGTGCAAATTTATTATATATCCATAATGACAAATTCTGTAAGAAAAGTAAATCAGGACTAAAATCGACCCAAACACAGATAAAACTATGTAACTACAGTAAGTAATTGGTCATTCGGTAAAACATTAAGCACACTTGGCCATTGGCAATTCCTCTCCCGTTTCGTTATTGCCTAACATTACTCGTGCTGATGTTAGAACCTCAGACTAATGAAATACCTTAGGCCTCTTAAATATAAATTTAAAATATTTTCGTCTCATCTAAAAGGGGATTTACTCTTTTTTTATGCAAGTGAACCGCACTTGATGGTAGGCGGCCACTGTATCCTATTAACACAAACAACGCCCGGGTGCTGCAAGTACGCTTCCGAAAATAGAATATTCTTTAAATAAAAATAGTCATTAGGTAACAGAACATGTAATTTACAGACCGATTGGAATGATGGCCGTGTCTCCAATGAGCTGGTTCGTTCAATGGGCGGCCCCGCTTTACCCAGTAGCAAGTTGCGTCGCGATCCTACCAGATGGGAGGAGAACAATCAGGCTGCTATTGATGCAGCTAAGAAAATTGGTAAGTCTAAACGTCATTGTAGTATTTACATCTTTATTATATCTAAGTCTTGGAATAGACAAACTCAGACCGGTGAATGTTTTTGACGATCTATCTAGTATAGACGTATTAAAATATATCTTTTGTAAATTATGTTGGGCATGTGATTCTGAATTTCAAATATCTTACTAGTGAAATAGCTTTTAACAGAGCAATGGACAAGCCATTTCACTGTTAAAATGAAACAAAGCCAAACATAATGCAAAACCTCCATTTGTATTTGCGAAGGTCATTTTCCCGCGCGTTCTTTCTCGTTCTCGTAACACCAAGCTGTCCTTGGCAAAACTGTTGGCACTTTTTATAATAATAGAAAGTGACGTTATTATGACAAGTATATAAACAAAAGGCTAATTTATGGATTTTTTCAGGTGTCCAGCCAGTACTATCGGCACACGACATGAGTCAAAGCGATGTGGAACATCTGGGGGTGATGGCGTGGGCTAGTCAATTTCGAAATGTGCCACCACGCCCGCCCATTCACGATATGCTGAGGGTCGCGCTTGACTCTACTTCGGGAAGAGTTGGTGAACCTGTTAGTATCCTACATATTTGGTTATACATCATATATGTATCTACTTAAACTTTAAACTCTAAAAATATCTATACTAAATAAAAAATAAAACTTACTATTGAACCTAAAACTAGAAACCTTAAAAAAAATTATAATATAATAACTAAAATATATTATTAAAAGGAGTACCTTTAGGCAAGCTTCCGAAGATACTGGCAGCGTTCCCCCTTTGAATAGCTAGACTAATTCTTTGTCCGAGGTAGCTGCCAGCTCTTCGGTCTCTACTTACGTTATAAATTAGGAATATTCAACTTAGCATGCTTAGCTTTCTTTCAAATTAATTACGAACGAACCCAGGATGAGTGTAATATTTTATGAAGACCGTCGATCGAGTCGATCGACGATGAAGACACAAACAATATCATACGTACCTCATTCGTCGATTTTTTACATATTATTATTCTTTTTTTGTTTCAGACCTATATAAAAGTGGACAGCATATCAAACGAATTATCGATATCAGATGTTAAAGTGTATATTGTGAACCCTTTGGAACAAGAGTCCAGATTGAAGTTGGATTCGCGGGGTGCAGGAGAATTTATACCTGAACACGCTGGTATGCACGAAATCGTCCTGGCTGTTGATGATATGAGGTATCCAATTCCTACATGTTTGTATGGTTTTTTAACTTAACCTGTTAAGGTTTGCCAGAGCCCACTACCTCATTCCTTCCATATCCCTTATCCTTAATCCTTCTATGGTCGGCAGCGCACTGGCAGCACCAATGTTATAAAGATGTATTTTTGTTTGTGATGAATAAACTTAAAAACTACTGGAACAACAGCTAATAATTAAATAATTCCCACCCTAAAGTAGATGTTGACATACATATCTATTGGTAAAACATATTCTAGCACAGCTAATATTAATATTTGTATTAAAAACATGTATTAAAACATTTCAGAGTCGACGGGAAATATTTCTTCAGGGTCTTACCTAGACTAGTGTCAGTTCCACCACCGGGCATGGCGCCGTGTGCTGTGGGCAGCATTGTTGAAGTGCTCGTCAGTGCTACAGGTTAATGAGAGCTTAATTAAATTTTATTGGAATTGACTCAGTTAGGCCATTAAGTGCACTTGCACTGAGTGTTTGATTACATCATGTCTCGAATTCAAACAACCGGATATACGTTTCATGAGTGAATTATGACCACGTTTAGGGGCTCCGAGACGTGAAGACATAGATGTGACAGCCCATTCACCGAGCGGTCGCGCTGTACCCCTCGAGCCTCGTCATCCACCACCTTCAGCCCCTGGGACTACAGCATCGAGCGCTACCTTCCAACCCGACGAAGCAGGCACATGGACTATTGCCATTACTTACAAAGGCGAACATATTCAGGTTTTTATTTACTTTATTTTCAGCTAGCGGGCCGCCCTCGCTCTTATCATTGGTGAAAACTGTATTAAAATCCGTTGCGTAGTTTAAAAGAAAGACAGCAAAAAGCGACTTTGTTAAAAGACCAATGACACGCTCTCTGCTTTGCTCGAATTTTATTTACTTTAAAAGCATAATTATTTTAGTTTTTTTATTGTATGGATTCACTGTCACACGTGTCCTCTTGCGGAACTCGCCTACAAGGATTGATTTCAATCCATTAGTGTATTTTTGAATCGCGATACCCAAAAAAACACTAGCTTAATTTGTAGAATATATTTTTTTATAAATTATAATTTTTTTTTAGATTTTAGAAATTGTATTAAGACATACAAATAAATAAGCTATAAAAATAAAAATATGACAAATTATGGACTATAACAATAAAAGTACGACATATTATAAAAAAAATTACCTCATATATAAATGATATAATGCCTAGCTTGATAGCTTTGACCAATGGTTCCATCAGTTACGGTACATGTAAGCCGTATTTAATGCTTCTCTAGTTGCTCCTTCCTCTAATTGGAAATCGATTATCATCAAACGTTTCTATGTCGTCGTACGTCTTCAAGAAACCCCTGGGACAGTCATTTGTTCTTTCAGTAAAGGAACCCCAACTTTTGGTAACAATCAATTCAGTCATTAATTAATTAATTTAAATGTTAATTTTCGACAATGTATTTATAAAAAAATAGTAAGTACCTACTCTAAAATTCTAAAATCGTATTTTATTACTTACTTCATTTTTAATGTTTTTATTTTAATAAGTTGTTAACTTTGTTTTTTAAATCTGCTTTGTGTTTATAGCAATAACGTTAGATTTTTTTTAAAATTATGATTTCATTATTATAATTTATTTGTTAAAACACCTATTTTAATGTACATTTTATTTCCGCAGGTCCCTAAAATTATTGATTATTATAAGAATAGACAACTTTTAACTTGTTTAAAAAATTAATTACATTTAAATTAGGTTTTAAAAACATATTTATAGATAGACAAAATATTTATACCACCAACGCAGGGAATATTTTGATACAAATTTTATGGCTGTATCCTCATTGTAACATTTGTAACCTATAATCTCATTGTTATTTCATAAATTGTTCACAATACAAAGCAAATTGTATATTATATTGTACAGGTAGAGCTCAGGAGAAATAAACGGTGTCAAACCTACAAGCGATTCCATTTTACATGTCTTTTATAATGAAGAAAGAAAACTATGTATTTTCATTCGATTGCACAGCTAAGGCACTTTTACGAACACAGATGCCAAGCGAACCCAAACATTTATCAGTTGACTTGGACTCTTCAAACGTTTATGCGCGCTTCCCTCTCTTTGATAAAATAAGACAGTAAATTTCCTCTTGGTTTTCATCAGAATTGGTTCATTAGATCAGAAACAAAAGTCGCTTAAACATTTACTAGCGAATCCCGGCTTCGTTCGTAATGCATTTTTTTATAAATTTTTTAAGTTTAACAGACAGACTGATGGTGCACTTGATGGTAGGTGGCCACCGTCGCCTATAACACAAGCAACGCCATAGGTGCTGCAAGTGCGCTGCCGGCCATAGAATCATTAAGGATAAGGGATAAGGAATGGAATGGGCTCTGACATCCCTTACTCATTCACCGAAACACAACAGCACATAATAAGCTGCTATTCCACGGTAGTCTTCTGTATCTTACCGAATACACGAATTAATTTATCTTCTACACATCTTAATCTAAGTTTCCTATATTGATTAGGGTGGTCCGTTTACCTGCGATGTCTTCGAGCCAGCTGGAGTAAGACTGAGTCAGGGAGCGTTAGAAGGAGCCGAACCGCACAAACCTCACTCATTCGAACTGGACACGAGCGGTTGTGGTGCCAAAGGCGACCTGCAACTGGACATAGTACACGACAAAAGGAGTGTTATGTGTGCTCTTGAAAAACTTTCTTCTACCAAATATCGAGCTACTTTCATGCCTAAGGCACCGGGAAAACATAGGGTTAGTACAATATCAAAATATTTTTATTTAAATTAATTAAATTTAATTTTTAACTAAAGAATTTTATTAATAAATAATAAATTTTAAATAATTCGACCAAGTTTAGGGCAACTTAAAGTACTGAAAACTTGCTTAGGTCCTAATGTAACCTAAGCAGAGACCGTCGCGTCTCTTTTTAAGTAAAGCAGAAATTCGCTTTCAAACAGTAGGTTGTGGTCCTTAAAGCAAAAAGAAACTATTTAAAAGAACTGTCTGCAGCGTTAAACTTTTAATAAGTTACATCCAACGTCTGCAAATACGCAGTTAACTTCGTAGAAAAGTGGCCATTTGGTTCTGTTTTTCCATTCTTTAATTATAACTCTCCAATAACGCTTCGTTTGCGATTTACTTTCTGCGTCTCTTTGAACAATCCCTTTAAATCATGAAATCTGTTAATAACTTTAAAATTATTACTGGAGAATAATTTTGATTTTCATCGGACTCACGAAAATAAAGATTGTTTTAATGATAATTATAAAGTGCCTGCTTTTAAAAACACGAACAAAAATGCTTATTTCCGAATTTACTTAGAGTAGATACTGTTACGTGCGGGGTGAGTTAAAATGCCGTTTAGGGTTGTAAGAACACGATTTATTACGCAGACCAAGATGACTTCCAAAATATCAGAGCTTTTCCAATTAAACCGTAAAACTTGCCAAAAGTCGTAAATAATTCACTCTATGTGTCAACAATGCACTGTCGCAAATATCTTCGCAAAAGCTCCCAAGAGTTGTTTTCGTATCGCTTGTTGTCGCAGAACTGTCCCACTCGAGCGATGGCACCCGTATTTATACACGCGCAGTCAGCCGCGATGTTTTTGGAAAACACTAGAAACTTTAAGGTAAACAAGCTCGTACACAAGTAAACAAGTCATAAAAAACAAACATCGTAAACAACTCTCTGGCTTAAGGGAATGTGAACCTTATGTCGCGAACATAAGGAACAGTTTTCTCTGAGACAGGAGGGCTTCCTTCTACGTATGGAAATTTCCATACGCCCAGGTCTCATGATAAACAACAACACGCTGTTTGTTTATGATAAACAAACGCTTCGAGAATGTTCGGTCGTAACATTACCCCCCTCTTAGTTATGATCGTCCCGATCATCATTCGTGCCGTGATACTTTGTCAAACGGTCAATGTGTACGACCTTCGTTTTTCCTCTTTGCCCCTTTTTGATTCGATAGGTGACGTCGTTGATTTTTGTAACCACATTGTAAGGTCCTTCCCATCGTGCTTGCAACTTTGGGCTTTTGCCCTTTTTCCTGAAGGGATTATGAAGCCATACGAGAGTTCCCTCTTCAAAACCGTTGATGTTTGATCTCCTATCATAACGGGTTTTCATTTTTTCACCAGTCTTGAGACTGCACTCGCGAACTAGCTTATGCACTTCATCCAGCTGTTCTCGAAGATCGCTGACATAATCCGTCACAAGTCTTGGGCTATTCGGCGGAGACCCTGTTATTGCATCGACTGGTAGTCTTATTTCTCGTCCAAAATTCACTCTGGCAGGGGTAAAACTAGTACTATCATGTACAGCGGAGCGATAAGACAACAAGAAAAGAGGAATGTACTGGTCCCAGTCTCTCTGATGTGAGTCGACTACTTTAGCCAAATTATTTTCCAATGTTTGGTTAAACCTTTCGACCATTCCGTCAGACTGAGGATGAGCTGGTGTCGTACGGGTCTTATGTATACCGAGAAGGTTGCACATTTCTTGAAATAGGGCTGATTCGAAATTTCTCCCCTGATCGGAGTGTATTTCCAGAGGTACGCCATACCGACAGATTACATCCTGAACTAGCTTCTTGGCAACAGTTTTAGCTTCTTGGTTAGGGGTCGCAAACACTTCCGGCCATTTGCTGAAATAGTCTTGCACTACAACGATGTATTTGTTCCCATCCTCAGTTTCAGGAAATGGTCCGGCCACGTCTATAGCGATACGTTCCCATGGTGCTCCTACATTGTAGAGCTTCAGTTTTCCCCTACTTCTTGTCTGTGGTCCCTTGACTGAAGCGCATGCGTTGCATTTACGACACCAATCTTCTACGTCTTCCCGGCAATGGACCCAGTAGAACCGCTGTCGCACTTTCAAAAGGGTTTTCTTCACTCCAAGATGACCACCAGACACCCCATCATGGATATGACGTAGTAGAGGAGATACCTTACTTCGAGGGACTACAACCTGTACAGTCACCTGATGTCCGGTATTAGACTCCCATTTCCTGCACAAGATTCCGCCTTCCAGGGTCAAACTATCCCATTGAGCCCAATAGCTTTTTGTAACAGGACTGGAAGCTGATACATCCGCCCACTCAGGTTTCACTCCCTTTTTTATCCAATCTAAGATCAATCGCAGGTCGTCATCTTCCTCTTGCGCCTTCCTCATATTTTCTCCAGACCAGTCATCGTCTAATCCTTGGGTACGGATAATTTTTACTGATTCCTGAGACTCTTGTTTCCTGCAGTGTTTACAGATTTCAGGACATGGTCTTCTCGATAGAGCGTCAGCATTACCATGACCTTTACCACTTCGATGTTCTGTTGCAAAATGGAATTCCTGCAATTGCTCAATCCACCGTGCTACCTGTCCTTCAGGACTTTTAAACTGAAGAAGCCATTTAAGTGCAGCATGGTCCGTCCTTAAAGTGAACTCACGTCCAATGAGATACTTGTGAAAGTGCTGCAAGGTCTTCACTACAGCTAACAACTCTCGACGTGTAACACAGTAGTTTCTCTCTGGCCTGGAAAGCGTTTTGCTGTAGTACGCAATTACAACTTGTTTGTCTCCCTGCACTTGTGACAACACTCCACCAATACCCGTGTTGCTGGCATCCGTATCCACAATGAATTTTCCATTCCGTGTCGGATAGCCCAATATCGGGGACTCACATAAACGCTGTTTCAGTTCTTTGAAAGCGTTGTCACAATTTGCGTCCCAAGCAAACACCTGTTTATCTTCAGTCAGGCGATGGAGGGGTTTGGCTATTGTTGAGAAATTTTTGACAAAGCGCCTGTAATATGCGCATAAGCCAAGGAAGGATCTGACTTCGGTTTTATTCTTTGGTGTAGGCCAATCTTTTACAGCTTTGATCTTTTCTGGATCTGTTTGAACTCCTTCCTTAGTGATTATGTGCCCCAGATAGCTAACTGCGTTGCTGAAGAAGGTACACTTTTTGGGACTTAGTTTTAAGTTTGCCTCGCGTAGACGGTTGAACACCTTTTCAAGGTTCTGGAGATGTTCCTCGAAGTCACGACCCATGATGATTACGTCGTCCAGATACACCAGGCAAACATCTCCCAGAAGACCCACCATAACTCTGTCCATAAGGCGCTCAAACGTTGCGGGAGCATTACACAAACCAAACGGCATGACATTGAATTGCCAAAGTCCATTTCCGATGCCCGTAGAGAATGCTGTTTTCTCCTTATCCTCTGGACTTATTTCCACCTGCCAGTACCCACTTTTAAGATCAACGGTAGAAAACCATTCCATTCCACTGAGCATATCTAAAGTGTCATCAATACGCGGTAGAGGATAGCTGTCTTTCTTGGTAACGTCGTTCAGCCTTCGGTAGTCTACGCAAAACCTGGTTGTGCCATCTTTCTTTTTCACCAGTACCACAGGTGACGACCAAGGGCTAGTAGATGGTTCGATGACTTTGTTTGCCGCCATATCCCTTATCATATCCGCAACTTCAGCTTCTTTTGCCCACGGGATTCGACGAGGTCTTTGTCGTATAGGTCTTGAATCGCCGGTGTCTATTCTGTGCTTCACAAGTCCTGTTCTACCGCAATCATTTCCAACGGCAAATATGTCTTTGAACCGCATTAAAAGATCCTGAGCTTGCCTCAACTGAACTGACGACAAATTTCCTTTCAGCGAATCCAATAACTGCGATACCTGGTAGTCTGTGCTATTTACTGCGTTTGTTGTACTGCTTATACGTCTTAAATACTTCACTTCCTGACACTTTCCAACTACGCTGTTTCTTCTGAGCTGTACCTCTTCATTGCTGAGATTTAAAATTCTTACTCTGCCTATCCTGCTTGTCATTAGTAGTGTTCTGGCCATTATCCAATTAGGATGTGTTCCTTCATCCTCCGCAATGACACATAACCCGTTCTTGACGTTGGATGAGAATTTCGTCATTACTAGATTTTCTGATCTGGGAGCTAGTTTCACGTCTCTTAAACAATAGAGTGTACATGGGGTCGAGCCTTCTAAGAAAACTTCTTGATCAGGAAATTCGAGTACTCCTTGGTCGACGTTCAAAATACAACGGTGATTTTTTAAGAAATCCAGTCCTAATATGCAGTCGTCAGTAATATTGGCAATCAGCACTGAGTTTGAGTACAACTGACTACCAATTCCAATTTCCACGTCTGAGTCACCGAGGACAGGTACTGGCTGGCCCGTTGCTGTTCGTAGCTGACATGTTGGAGATTGTTGCTTCCATGAGATAGTTCGTTTTAAGAGTTCAGGTCTTACAATGGTGCGCGATGCTCCTGTGTCTATTGTGAACCTGCACATTTTACCGTTCAGCGTACCCTCGATGATTAAACTGTTTCCGTTAGAAGCTTGTCTGATAGTAATAGCAGGGGCTTTCCTTCTCCCAGCCAGCGCCTGCCCCGCGGCCCTGGCAACGCTTAGTTTAACTGCCCCTCGTCAACTTGGGTCTCCATCTCTGAGACCCTTTTTCTCTTCTTCTTTGGGCAGTCCAGCCTTATGTGGCCTTTTTCACCGCAGCCATAGCAGGTCGGGCCATAGCGAGGCTTTCGCTCCTCGGCTACCAGCTCCCTGACCTTGAATGGCCTCGTGTCACGCCGCACAGCTTCAACTTCCAGAGCATGTGCCAATGCACTCTTCAGGGTCTGATGGTGACCCAAACGTACCGCTGCGCGAACTTCGCCGTCCCTTATCCCGTCCACAAAAGCTTGGAGTAGAGTTATTTCTACTGCATTCGGTGTTGATGTATAGGCGCGACGAACTAATCTCTCGATTTCGTCAGCCCACTGCTGGAGTGTTTCCGTGGGCTTCTGCGTGCGATCGCGTAGTTGAGCCCTATACGTGTGCTCCATATGCTTGTCACCATATCGTGTCTCTAGAGCTTCCAGTAGGGCTTGCAGAGATCTTCCTTCTGTAGGGAGTCGCTCCAGAATCAGTTGGGCGTCTCCTCTTAAGGCTAGAGTCAACGCCATGAATGCTTGATCCTCGGTCCAGCCGCTGCAGTTAGAGAGGGTTTCGAACTGGTACTTATAGGCTGTCCAGGAAGATGTACCATCAAACCGTGGCAAGTCCAGCCGACCTTGTGTAGGTACCGGCGCAGTGAAGACTGCCTCCCTCGTCATCAACTTCTGCACTTTCTCGGCGAGCGCTTGGTGGCGAGTGTCGGTTTGGTCGAGTCTCTCTTCCAGGCCTTCGACTTTCACTGAGACCCCTTTAACTTCAGACTCCACCTTTTTAACTTTATCACATATGACATCAAGGCTTGTGTCCAATTTTGAAAGCATCATTTGGCTAGCAGATTCCTGTTCACGGCGAGCGGCTTCCTGACTGGCTTGTATGCTCTGTACAGCAGCTTCCTGTTCACGGCGAGCGGCTTCCTGTTCACGGCGAGCGGCTTCCTGTTCACGGCGAGCGGCTTCCTGGCTGGCTTGTATGCGCTGTACAGCAGCTTCCTGTTCACGGCGAGCGGCTTCTTGACTGGCCTGTATGCTCTGTACAGCGGCTAGCAGCGCAGCGAGGTCCATCGGCGGGCTCGATGTAGGTACTGCCGTAGGAAGCAGTTCGGTATCGGTGCTTTCCTCCGGCTCCTCACGTGCTTGTTGTCTCGCAGCATCCATCTCCACTTGCCTCCTGGTCCGTGGAGTACGAGTTCCTTCGTCCCGTGGCATTAACGGCATTCCGCTTCTGACACCAGTTGTTACGTGCGGGGTGAGTTAAAATGCCGTTTAGGGTTGTAAGAACACGATTTATTACGCAGACCAAGATGACTTCCAAAATATCAGAGCTTTTCCAATTAAACCGTAAAACTTGCCAAAAGTCGTAAATAATTCACTCTATGTGTCAACAATGCACTGTCGCAAATATCTTCGCAAAAGCTCCCAAGAGTTGTTTTCGTATCGCTTGTTGTCGCAGAACTGTCCCACTCGAGCGATGGCACCCGTATTTATACACGCGCAGTCAGCCGCGATGTTTTTGGAAAACACTAGAAACTTTAAGGTAAACAAGCTCGTACACAAGTAAACAAGTCATAAAAAACAAACATCGTAAACAACTCTCTGGCTTAAGGGAATGTGAACCTTATGTCGCGAACATAAGGAACAGTTTTCTCTGAGACAGGAGGGCTTCCTTCTACGTATGGAAATTTCCATACGCCCAGGTCTCATGATAAACAACAACACGCTGTTTGTTTATGATAAACAAACGCTTCGAGAATGTTCGGTCGTAACAATACTTATAGGAATTTAATACTTAGAATACTTTCAAATAAAATACTATGTATATCTTATATTGAAAATATTATTAGTTTAGATATAAAAGGTTATACTTATACTGAATACATTTTCAGTTTGATTACAATAGTAAAGTAAAAGTGATAACATAAATAGTTCCTTCTTCCATGTTTGTAGCATTACATAATGAATAATGAATGTATGTTGCGTTACACGTTTAATCAAGTTACGTACACAACTTCCAGTTGTACATTTACTTCAACGGTTACGATGTACACGGCTCGCCGCACATGTTCAGAGTGGGGTCACGGTCGAGGAGGCCTCGTGACAGCGCCAGTCCCTCACCAGCTTATGCGAGAATATCCAGTCCAGGTGAGTTTCATTACATGCAAGTCTTCAAATATATTGGTGAGGTCTTCAAATATATATTCAAATATATTCAAAATAAAAGTTCTGTCACAAATAACAACATGTTACAAACATCTTTTTATTTCGATTTCATTAATTACTAGCTGGCGCCCGCGACTTCGCCCGCGTTGTGAATGAAAAAAGTAGGCTATCCTGCGTCCCGTACGTCTAAATGTATATCTACCAAGTTTCATGAAAATCAGTTGATTCGTTCAAGAGTTATGGAGGAACATACATACAGAAAAAAATTGTAAAAATGGTCAATTTAGTTTCAGTATCATGTATAGAGCCTATAAACACGATATCTCTGAAAACAAAGTAACTTACTCCATGACCAACCCTTACAGATTTATTATTAGTATTGATTGATGTATTTAATTTAAGCCTATAATAGTGCTTTTATTATTTTTTTAAATTTTGCGTTGCATAATTTGCCAGATATTTGGCTACTTAAATACCGGAAAATATAAAATACACATAACTATGATCAATTTACTGTTTTTCTATTCCAGTAACTCGTTTAAGGTCTGAAAGTCCTCTCAGCAGCCCTTTGTACGATTCGAATACAACGAAACACAACTCGAGTTCGTTCGATCGTCGCGAGGAGCGACGTGACTCGACCGAATATTACAAATCGTCATTCACTTCCGACAAGAAGGAAAGGAACTACGACGTTACAGACTCCGCTTATTCTACATCGAGAATGAATAAAATAGACGGTTTCACGACTAGATATGGCTCAGAGAGTCCCCGAAACAGAACCGCCAGTCCCATAACCACTAAACATTTGGGGAACGGATCGCGACTTGATATCAATAGATCGAGCAGCCCTTTCAGAGCTAGCAGCCCTTACAGAGCGACGAGTCCTATCGAAAGGACGAGCCCGTTGACGAGGAAAGATAGCCCTTTGAACAGAACAGCCAGCCCGATTAACAGGTACGATTAACATTTTGATTATTCTTTTATATTTTTACTACTGTTAAATGAAAAAGAAAGCCGTAATAGATAAGAGGTAGCGGACAAACAGAAGCAAGTTCTAATCCCGGTTGTCTGTCATAATTTTTTTTTATTATTGATTATTGTACCTACTTGTTATCGAGCATTTGCTCTAACGACGAAAATCTGGAAAAGAGACTCCGTCGTGTTCAGCGCCCCTCAGATAGAACAGGACTATGTCCAGCTGTGAAGCTTATAATAAATATACTAGCGGCCAGCTCAAGGCTTAGCGTTTGTATTTTTCGACATTTATCAACAGACAGAAGTGGACAGCTACTTAATTTTATAATAAGTATAGATATGTATATAACGAAACTAA
Source organism: Synanthedon formicaeformis (assembly GCA_945859745.1). Lineage (NCBI taxonomy): Eukaryota > Metazoa > Arthropoda > Insecta > Lepidoptera > Sesiidae > Synanthedon > Synanthedon formicaeformis. Next base: position 4,904,032 of record OX243958.1, on the reverse strand, counting down.
CCCTTTCTGCTACGATTTCCCGGTTAAACGATTTCGAAGAAATTTTGTATAGAGGGATATCTCGAACCCAAGATATTATCTACTTTGTAATTTTTGAAACGAAGGATGCCGCAGGCAAAATCTATTCAGCAAATAAATGAAAAAGATATCAAATCAAATATTATGTAGGTATTAAAAGGAGGTTGCAGGTTGCAGGTAAACAGTACATTTACAACTACAAGTAAAGTGTTGATTAGTTACTTTTAGAAATCATTTTGTGTTTTATTGAATTATGCAATCGGATTATTGCATCATTTTATTATTGTCTATTTAAAGTTTGGGACGTTTATCGTACAAACAAAGGTATATTAGTTAAATTATTCCCTGTGACTGGTGACTTTAAGTGACGGTTTAGCCTACTTGACGTTGGTAAAAGAGGCGCTTAAACTATCATTTTATTAAACCACCCACGAAATTTATTTTTATTTATTTATTTTTCTCTTTTCATAACCGCCTATCAAAACAGTAATAATTAATTCCATTTTAGTAACCTAAAAACAGTAGATAATAAAAACGACAATTTAATTCTATTTTCGTAGCCGCGGTTATGAAACGAGAAAAACATTCCATGTTAGTAACTGATTATTAAAATCCAATTAGGAACGTGGACTGATGTGAGTCACATGAGGGATATTACAGCAAGAAATGGGTTACAAAAAATATAAGCTAAAAAATATATTTACTTACAAAATTTATTATTTTGTCATTTATTTCGTAAATTGCTTTCAGTACCAAACAGTTTCACATGCAATTATAGCTGAAAAATATTGTAATTATATGTTATTTATTTGCAAAAGGCGAGAACGTAGAATGGCATTTCGAGTTGTAAATCAATTTTCGATCAGCCCAAAGCGGGAAGCCTATAAATCATTACACATTATTATTTTCCCGCTTATTCATTCAAAACGTATTTTGAATTTTCCAGCGACTATCGTAACGTACGAGTATTTTGTGTATTTTATATACGTTCACGGAATATTAAAAAAAAAATTAAAATTTAGAACAACATCCAAGTTAATTATAATAAAGAGCTGTGTTTTCTTCCGAAAAAAAAAATCGAATTTATAATTTTATAAATTACCATTCTGGAGGTGAAATTTAATTTATTTTCTTGCGTAAACTGACGACGGCTAGGAAGAAAATATTTATCCTTGTACCAAATTTTTCCTTGTCTCTTTACATAACTGATTTAATTTTCAACTTTAAACTGATTAAACTTTAATAATTGGCATTGTTTATTGTTTTATACAGGGTTAAAATGAAAAATAACAAATAGATTATAAATATAGGTAATCTTTCGAAAAATTAACAATAAATTTAGCTTAAAACGAAGCACAAGTTTAAGGCAATTTAATCCTTTTCGATCATCTTCGATAATAGTGTGAAAGATGTTTAAGTAAATGTTAAGAAATATGTATATTTCTTAAGCTGAAAACAGTTTTATGCAATTGTCAAGTTTATACTCTTCAAGGGTTCATTAGACTTCATTAAAGTTCAACCCTACAATTTCACCTTGCCCCATTTACGAAATTGTTAACAGTAAATAATGAGTGTTCACGTAATTTTTACTACTTAGTTGCTAGGTACTGTTTTAAAAACTGTTTTCATTTTCACCAGAGTGAGCAGCCCTACTGAACGCTACAGTCCGGTCACAACTTCGAAGCGAGTCGTGGAAAAAAGGTCCAACTATAAAATGTACAGTTCATTCAGCGGCTCTCAAGACAATCTAGATCAAAGCAGCCCATTCTCTTCACTGGAAGTAGACCGATCGAGGAGATTAGGCAGTCCAAGTGAGTGACAAACACATATAACTAACCTACAAAACTGTCTAAAGTTCGCTATTAGAAAAAAAATTATATATAACAAAATATAGAATATTTTTTATTTATTATTTACAATAAATAAATAAGTAAATATATTTGAAGTATATAGTTGGTTTTTAAAGGGGATGTTGGAATTAATAGAAATTAATGTTTTTAATAGGTGCAGGTGACCCCGGTGGGAAATCTTATCTTGGCCGAAAGGATTCTTGGGATACAGTTGAGAAAACCAGGCAAATGTTGAGCACAAATAGGTAAGTTAAATATTGTAAAGTACCGACACTCAGTGCACAAAATAAGTATTTTGTAGATGGTTTCCTGATTTATGCAGTGATATGTTAAGTAATTACTAGATTGAGCACTCCCTACGATTTCTTGCTAAATTCATGTTCCAACGCGGAAGGTGCGCGCGACAGTAGTGTCAAGGTCAATACGTCAAGTCGTAGACAACTGAATATTAATATGGCCGACCCGATAAGCACGTCGGTTTAAACAAATTAAATATTAACCTATTAAACGTTTCAATATTAATGAAACTTACCGTCACACCACCAGTTTTACCAATATTTTTTGTTGTATTTTTGCAATATCTCATCACACAAGGTGGCATTTTTATTGGTTTTGAAAATAATAACGCGCCTAATCTCTACGAGCGCGTATGACAGACTGTGAACGGGTAGGACGTCGGAACTCCAATCACTTGGAACACTCATCGCGTCTTGAGTGTTCCATCTAGTACGTAGTACTTAACATATCACTGGATTTATGTAAGCTTTTTATAAACCATGTTGATATTTGATTTGAGAATATGTGTTAGCATTTTCTTGTATTTAAAGCATAATAGATAGCATAAAAACTAAAAATAATTTCAGGACATTTCCCTGATCGATAGAGAAATCATATTATTTTTATCCTAACATCAAATCACTTCACTAACCAAAAGGCAGGATTGTAGATGTTATAAACCATTTAAGAGAAAATGCAAACTATATCTGTGTAGAATAACCGTTATTCTGAAGCATTTTTGTGCACTTACCCATTTTACATATTATTAAATATACTCCACAATAAAAAAAATATCTTTGTAAGTTTGTTCTTTGTCTATTTTCTGACATTCTTTTTACGCGAAGCCTCAATCGCCGCATAGATCGTAGCGCGGTTATGAAATCTTCGAGCCGGTCAACTTACGAAGAAAAAATTATTTCCATTTTCCGGTTAACTGAACCACCCAATCATACCTTCGAAGAAACCGCTAAAGGAACTACTGAGCTTGAGGGGAATAATGCTTTTATTTAAAGTTTTCTTTACTATACAAGTTGAACTTAGTAAATTTAATTTTATTCGCTATTGATCTAAAAACTCGCTTTAGTTCTTTGCATTGTTTTCATTGAACTTGATATTAAATTTATAGACTGAGATAAAACTTAATAGTCAGCTTAAATATTCACCAACCAGAGACGCTGGATGTGCGTAGATTGAACAATACATTATTGTAATTGTATAATACTAGCGACCCGCTCCCGGCTTCTCCATGGATGCCAATTTTTTTACAAAAAATCTTCCCCGTTTATTTACAAAAATAATTAAGCATTCTTATTTTTCTTATTTTTTAATAGATATTTCGTTACAATTTTAATTAATTTAATATGAATTTGGGTATCCCAATATCTTACAATGACAGTTCAATAAATAATAGGATTAAGGATAAGGGATTGAGAAGTCATAGGGAAATGGACTTTGGCATCCCTTACTCACTACAAGACACAACAGCAAACATGCTGTCATTTCACGGTGAATTTAAATGGGTTCTTTAAAGTAATTATTATCACTTGCTTAACGCTGAGAAACACATCTCAAATTTTCTATTTTGACTACAATAGTCTAGTAGGTACTCCATATCCTTACTGAGCTAGTATGGTGAATTAAACGAAGCCTGTTTCTAGCAGTAAAGTCAATTTATATTATGAGATTCTATTGTAAAAAGAAGCCAATACTAAAAACGCAAAATAGTCACAGAATTTCTAATGCAGCCCTTAAGTACAATATTTATGTGGTTCAGCTTAGAGACCGAGAACCCCTCAGATCGGTATCACAGTCAAAGCACTTTGGATCGAGAGACAAAGCGCAACACACAAATGAACAAGTTCACCGATTTCTCGCGCGACTCCTTCAACCGTCACCTCGACAGGTTGGCCGACGACCACGACTCGGACACCTATGCGACCAAAGTAAGTGTTTGTCTTAAGTGTATGTATGGAATACTGCCTCAGTACAAATATATTATAGAAAACACTTAAATATTAGTTTTGTAAGTTATTCATTTAATTAACTTGTCTTTAGGTAAGTTTTTCTGTCTTATCTCGTCTTATTTACATCCTTATAGAAGGCGACAATTTTTAGCTATTTGTAATATTCAGTTTTTGTCGTAATATAAAGAAAAGTTTTTATGCACATTTTGATCTTGCTTTATTGCTCTAAATAATCGTTAGTATTTTTGAGGTTTCCTATTGACGTAGGTAATATAAAGTTCAACAGTAATTTGTGTTTGCTTATTTCTTTAATAAAGGCAAATAGTCCGCATGTTTTACTGTGACGCAATAAATTCATATTAATTTTACTATGAGAAAACTTTTTTATGTTGCGTTTTAAGTATAAAGTAAGATCAAATTAAGCTAAGATGAAACTAGTACTGACTATGACCTATTTTACAGCAAGAGTTCAGCAAGCGAGAAGTGCGAGAGAGTTCATACGTGGTGCGCGACTCTTCCTACAGCAGCGTGGAGGAGAAACAGCAACAGCAGTCTTTTTTATCCAATAGGCCCCCCCGCGACCCAATCGGGGGGGCCGTAACTGAGACGGATGCAGCACATGCCCGTTTCAGGTTAGATAAAAACCTTACAAAAGAGGTCCTATTCTTAATAAGCAATAAGATTTCATATTGAGTACCAGGCTTGGCACCGAGCATTATGGTAAATTTAGCAAATTCAGACTTCCAACTTCGAAAAATTCTTTTGAATAGTTATCTAATAGTTTTATAAAGGTTTTTTTTAATGATAGATTTTCTAAACCACTGTCCAAATTTCTTTTATGTTCAAGTCGACAGACAGGCTGGCGATCCATTTGATATGGTAGGTCCCTGACAACGTGTATGCAAAATTTTATGATGAGCGTTTAAGTAGTTAAAGCGTGAAAAGGTAACAGACAGACAAATATAGACAGACTTACAGAGTTACTTTCACATTTATAATATTAATGTGTATAAAGTAAGAACGTAGCAATAGATTATTTAGTTCAGTAACTTTAGACGAAAAATTAGCAAAACTTCGGAAAAACTCCAACCAAGCTGAAAATTTGTATACACGTACCTTTTAGCTCTCCAAATAACCTCTGAAAAGTCCCACGGACTAATTAGTTTTTGACCTGTTGAAGCAATTAACTGTCAAAATAAATGTATAATTTACGAAACTAACTCGTACAAAGGTTGTAATGGCGACATGGCATGAAGTGAGGTATAACCGAGTTATTTTTGTTTCAGACCAATTCAAAGGGATAATAATAAAGGTGCCAAAGGTGTACTCATAAAGCCAACATACAAAGGAACAGTGGGGCAACCTGTTGAGTTTATAGGTAAGGCTTTTTTTACTTACATTTCCTCTATTTTATTTTACCACTTATGAGGTAATTCCATTTATCGGCCTAACATTTTATCCTCGACCCACTTAAGGAAAAAATAATACAAGGAAACTTACGATATACTTGCTACCTTTTTATTATATTAATACGAGTATTATAGAAATACTAGCTTTTATCCACGACTTTATTCGCCAAGCATTGGATTTTTGTTTTTAGATGATCCCTCGAAAACAGTATTGTTTTCGGGATGAACAGTACTGAATTTCAAGAATTACTATTTTTTTGTCAATAAAACGGCCTCTTGCACCGTCAGTCAAGTAAGCTAACTGTCATTTAAAGTCACCGGTAACCGAGGGCTGATATACCTTTGTTTCTACGGTAAAAGTTCGCCTATCGAAGGATGCAGTAAACCGAGTGCATAATTCAATAAAACATAAAATTATTTCTAAAAGTAACTAATCAACACTTTACTTGTAGTTGGTGATAGAGGCCCTAAAAGTAAATACTTTTACAAATATCATACCAATAAGTGGCGTTAAAAATTTGACTCAGATTTCCATATCGCTTATTCGTAAAAATAATATTCACATAAAATATGTAGTTCATTGGTTTAATCTTTAATTTGGACCATTTCTCGTACAGTGGACGGAAACTCAGCCGGTGCGGGCCACCTAGAGCTGGAGGTTTCGGGCGGAAATGGGGCTTTAATCGCGAGCTCCGTGCGCCCTCTAGGTGGACATCGATACATTGCCGCTTTCGTACCGAAAGTGGCGCGTTCACACACAGTGCGGGTTACTTTCAACGGCGAACATGTACCAGGTAAGTTTTGTAAACTTGTAACTAATCGCAGCAGTAATCTTCCCCAACCTCCTTATGGCGAACAATTCGAACCATTGTTTTTGTAGTGAAAACCTCCTTTAGGCTCGTTGGACACTTTGGGTATGGGGAAAAACACTGAACTTGCGCCTGCACGCTCTGTGAACGACACCCTCAGTGACGTTTAACTGTATGAAATAAGCGCCATCTTTCCGAATTATTACGTACTTCTTGGTTCATAATAACTTAACTTCGTCAATAGTTTGTTAAGATGTTAACAAATGGCAATAAAGTGTTCGACAGTCGTAGCGGTAATGAATATTACGTAGCTATCATTTCTGACGTGCCGTCCTTGACGTGACTAACAGTTATTTTTGGTCAAAGTCAAAGTTAAAAAAAGTCGCCAAGACTAAACACACCAATTGCATGGCCCCCGAAATAATCACTATAAAACTTGAGTTACGAGATAACCATACAATGGACAGGAGGCGGATCCCTGCACACCCAGACCAGTACCAAATTTGGAAAGTTCATTTGCAAATTTACCCCATGCTGCGAATATAACCCAGAACTAAGGCAATCACCCACTCGATTAATGGGCTGGTCAAGGTCAACGGGTGGTAAGCTATGCCTACGGCCGCGCTTATAAGCATTGGGTTTTAGCCGGTAAGAGTCCGGCATACCCCACAGCGTCCCCTACGCAGCTGGGCATCCATGAGTAAATTTCCCAATGTTAAAAAGGGCTGTTTAATACCTGTCTTTTTTCATAGTAATGTCATTTAAAAATTAAGTGACTATATCGCATTAAACGAATTAAGTAAGTGCGAAGTTTGTAGTTGTATGTTACTTTATTTGTAAAACTAGCTGGCGCCCGCGACTTCGTCCGCTTTAAGGGGGGAAAAGTAGCCTATCCTGTGTTCTGTGCGTCTGGGTGTCTATCTGCCAAGTTTCATGAAAATCAGTTGATTCGTTTAGTAGTTATGGAGGAATAATACATATTTTATGTACATACAATACCTACACTTACAGATTTATTACTAGTATTGATAAAACTTGACAAATCAGCTAAACCTTGCCGACCAATTTGAGTGAAAAGAATTTTTATAGAAAAATATGGCTTAAAATTATACCCACTCAATGCCTACAAACTTACATTCTGTATTTAACTGACATAAAATTATATTGCACAATATAACGCGCGATTGTGTTAACCAAACATTTAAATATAATTTCCAAGTATTCCAACACGCGTTTTAATGTAGTCATTGTCTAAAGACAGTAATGAAAATTTTATACAAAGTGTGTTCTTTTTATAGCAAGGTGTTAAGCGATGAACCAATGTGTGAGGTCATGTAACTCATTAGAAGGAGAGCAAAGTAGCTGCCAATATAACATGTGATCACACTAACTGTCAGCTGGATCTATTAATTCTTTACAGAATTTTTTAGAAGGATTTTTATTAGTGTTCAGTACACACTGAACACTAATAAAAATGCTTCTAAAAATATCGGAAAATATTATTATAGCAGCAATAGTGTTCCTTTGAATTTCTACTTGGGATTTTTACAATGATACTGACTGTAGACGCGGAATTCAAAATCATCCCTGGTGAGGTGTATCCATTACGCCATACTTATATGGAGTTCTTAGGAAGCCGTTACTAGCAAGGTCGTAAATGTACTTGTAAACCTTTAGTGTCGCTATCGCTAGTGAACTTTAAAAGATGGTAGCTACCTACTGACAAGTAGATCGTTATCCCATCCTCTATTCATTTTAACCCCCAACGACCTACGCAAAAACGAGGTGTTATAAATTTGACGTTTGATATTTGTGTATCTATGTGCCTGCCTATGGAATCGTAACTCTCGAAGGGATGGACCGATTTTCATCCGGTTTTTTTTTTTGTTTTATAACTGGCGTGATCGAGATGTTTCTTAACTATAATTTATGAAGATCTGTTCAGGTATTTGAAGTTCATCAACCCACTTCCTATTTCCCTATTTCGAAGGGTTTTTACAAACTTCCACGGGTTCGATCTATGTTAAATTTGGTATACTGTTATTTCGGTGCTATTTCCCGATGTGGTAACCTTGATCTGATGCTGCAGCATCAAGTAGTCTACGGGACACCCGACTTTTAGCGTATAGATATAGCGTGTATAGATATAAAAAATTCGAGGTTAATTTATATTTTTAATTACAGCTTGTTATACTATATTCTTCTGTGAGCTGTAAGCTCATAGAAGAGTATAATTCTGTGAGCACTTTCAGTGAGTGTTTATAATTAATGTGGCTTCGTGTACATTTTTCCTGGTTGTTTTTCATTCCAAACTTCCATCCGAACTCTTTATTTTTGTTCTCTTTAGTTTAGTTTCTCTCTAAAAAGAAACCTATTTGAATTTAATTCATTTAATTAAAGTACATATTTACCTCGACGGCTACGTTCGAACATTAAAATAGTATCGCACAGATACTTGTACGTAGAAGCTGTCTCGGTTAGACAAGAGGAAATTGCTTGCATTTACCCATTTCCATTTCATATTTATAAAGCCCGCTTTCGAAATGAAAGAAACAAATTAAATTTTACTTAGAAATATTGAAAACGTCGTTCTTACCACAATGCACTAGTAATATTTAAGTTAAGTAATCTTGGCTTCTATTATAATATGTTTAATTGTAAATATGTATAATGTGGTTCATTCAAACCAAAAACGTTGGATTATTGAAGCAATAAATTTGTTTAAAGTTTTTTTTTTTTATGTTAAGGTCAGCATACAGGCTGACGGTCCACTTGTTGGTAGGTGGCTACCGTTGCCTATACCACAAGCAACGCCACTGCTGCTACAGTAGGGTTAAAGATAAGGTACTGGGAAGGGATAAGGAAATGGGCTATGGCATCCCTTACTCACTTACCTTACCGAATCACAACAGCACAAGGGTTGTTATATGGCGGTGGTCTTCTATAGGGTGTTGTTACTGCCGCCAAATGAGCGGCACAGTTTGACTGCGGACCACAGTGTATTCTTTTTTTTTTTATTAGAGATGAGGTGTACCTTGAAACTAAAATTAGATTGGATTTTTTCTTAATAATTAAATAGACTCTGTAAGAACATGTTCTCTAATTAAAAAATAACCGGTGTTATTGATAAATTTTCTTGCTCTACAGAATCGCATGTATCCAGGGTAGTTTATGAATTAAATCTCTAATTTAAAGGACTCAAATCGATGTGGCCCTGTCTCTTCCTTATAAGATTACAACTTTGCGTTTAGTTCAGATCAGATACCCATTACGTGACTATAGAAAGTGGAATGTGTTGTCTTCATGGACCGTGTAATTCGGCATGATTACTGAGACTAAAAGAAAGAAAACGCCATTACCGCATCAGGTCAACCGTACGTCTAGTAATCGTCTCGTGGTTGTGAAAACGTTTGTCTTGTGTTAAACTCAGCGTACACCTCGCTATATGTACAATTGTACATACATACTTACAAACAATACTTACCACAGGACGAACCTTGTGGTAATGTCCCGACTAATAAGAATTAACTAATAGTGAACTGTATAAAATAAAATTGTTTGTGATGACTGACTATCAACACACAGCCAAAAACTACTGTCTAGAAAGCTGAAATTTGAAACATATGTTTATTTTATAACGTAGGTAAGAAATCCGCTATAAAAAAGGTTTTTTGAAAATTTTAACTTAGTGCCAATGACTTCTATATTACTTCGTAATATAGAACGCTCCTAGTTCGTGGCACCGACGCGCTGGTGTCAAAATCGGAAATTGGCACCAATGACGGGTGTTCATTCTGTGCGTAGAAAGATACGAAAATGCCTTCTTACCAGTGAGACCATGTCCAACCAACCAATGATAACACTTTACAATAACAGAATACGCCAATAAGAAATAAAAATACGTATTTAGATGGCAATGAAAACAAATTAGTTTTAGTGTCTAGATGTGCAAATTGGAGGACCATTTTCTTGTCACTAGTAGTATGGTAAGGGCGCATCCTGTCTTGTTTAACATATCACTGCTTAGTGCGAAGCCTGGGGCGGGTCACTAGTTGCACATGAATACAAATGAATCCAATAACCTGAATGTCAAGTTCAACTGGACTTGTTGGACTTGAATGATTTGTTGGACATTAGCAAGACAAAATTTTTATGCTTTTTGATGGAAGCCGCAAAACGCGTGTTTAAGACCATTTATACGATATAACGGACAAGTCGACAAGTCTAAATTGATACAAGATTTAACATGGAGATTTCTTAAACTTCTAGGCAACATATTATTTTACTAAAATAATAATAATAAGTCCAAATTAGAGGAAAATCCCCGTTTTTATGATATTTTCTTAATTAACATTTCCAATTATTTAAATATTTTATCTTAAAAAAATAATTAAAAAAACTTTTTTTATAACATTACTTATTAAAAAGTAATTATTATTAATTTATTACATTCAAATCAAACATGTTTTGCGTGAGATATAGTCAGAACCAATATTTTATACTTTTCTACTGTGCTAAACATGTAAAACATATGGGTCGATTCTGATGAAACGAGTAATTCATCTAGATCTTCCAAGTTGAGATACGTGTTTCGATACTATATTAACTATTTGCGTAAGGATTGATGGTTGACATCAAGCTATGTTGTTTCTATTAAGTAAGTGTGATTTTAAATTCAAATGAAGGAATGCGGTTTACGGTTTAGTCGTGCTTCCAAAGGGTTTCAACGTAGTAGTTACGAGAAAGTGTCAAATACGCTTTCTTGAACCAATTAATTACTCCGAAAGATTACACATGTTATGGTCACAGAGAGCCTCAATTAAAACACTTGAAAGTTTTTAAATAGGGAAAGTCTGCGATGGCGTCTATTTTTTAACAACGTAAAAAAATCCAATCACCAAGGTCGCGTTTCTTACGTTCATTCATTCTACGACCTGAAGTCGTTAAACATATTTTATTGACGCATTTCACTCAGATTTAATTTTGGATACTAACTGGTTATTTGTTGTTATATAAATTTAGATAAATGCCGTTTGGTTAATTATGTAGTGAATGTGTTAACAATTTATGATAATTTGTGTTATTAAAATTCATGATTAATTCTGTCGTTGAACTACAAATTTAATCACAGGTTTCAAGCTTTCTATAAAAGAATATAGTTTGCCTTTTCCACAAGCTATCCTCTTAAATGTATCCCAGAGAAATAATTTTAAAAAAATTACTAAAAGTGAAGCCATGCATAAATATTTAATTTAATGCATAAATTATTAATTTCTTTAATTTATTACCTGCCTACATTCCTTAGTTCCATTTTACTCAATCATTACTCAATATACATAGGTAACTCAAAGTAGTGAGTTTGCTTTATCATTTTAACTATTCTTTTTAATTTTATTCTCAATTATAATTTTATTTTGAAATATAAATATTCCTAACCAGCATCTAAAGAGTACGTAAGGTATATTTTTTCGCTACTAACTAGTGACTGGACAAAATAATTATTTATTCAATCTTTATTGCTGTTATATGATCCCTCGGAAACAGTACTATTTTCTGGATGAAATATATTCAGAAATAAGCCTTATAGGAATTATACCTTTTCTGTATTCCTGACAATATGAATGCAAAATTTAATGATGATCGGTGTAAAAAGGTAACAGACAGAGAGAGTTACTTTCGCATTTTTAAAATATAGATATACTATTAAAATATACTATTAGATATACTATTTGGCAATTTTGAATTGTGATTTGTGATATATTGGTAAAATGATCACATCCACCAGTATCGTGGGCGCACAATTTAATGCAACTGAAATATAGCTGTCAGAACTAGTAGAGGCAAGGCTTTGTGAAGGCAGACAGCTGTTCTAAAATAAACCATTTAACTCAGCGAAACCGGACTATTGTTTGAGTATATGTCCCTTAAAATGATGTATTAAGGCTACATGCGAAAACTCATTTCTGTCTCTTTCTAACTTTAATAAGACCATTGATGTTAACATCTTGTTGTCTCTTTCGTGACAGTGAAAGGGGATCAGTACGGTTTGTGCAAAAGATTCTAATTTTAAATGCTGCTTTAAGACAAAGACTAAGGTCAAAACGAACAAAATTTTTACGCACAAACTAACGAATTGAGCGGAACCTAATTACTAAATCTTAATTCTTTCAGCATCTGTCAAGTAGGCTAACCGTCATTTAAAGTCACCTGTCACCGGGAATAATTTAGCTGATATACCTACCTTTGTTTGTACGGTAAAAGTCCCAAACATTCATCAATAGAAAATATATATCGATGCAAACATTAAATAGAAAATAATAATAAAAAATCGCCTATCGAAGAATGCACTAAACCGAGTGAATAATTTAAAAAACATAAAATTATTTCTAAAAGTAATTAATCAACACTTTACTTATAGTTGGTGAAAGAGGCGCTCAACTAAGTTAATTATTAAACTTAAAATCAAACATAGTTGTCGCCGAAAATTTTTTTGACCACTAATAATTTACTAACTTTTTTAAATATATCCGTTTCAAACTTTTTAAAATATAGTCTGTTATGCACTGTATTTTTATCTAAGTTTTGAATTTTTTCTAAAAAGTCAAATTAGGCAAAGAAAATAACGCTTTTCTGCTAAGTTCTCGCCTTAATGTGATTACAAACGCTTGTATACCAGTTGGTAAAAAATGGTTTTTAGTTAAAAACCATTTTTTTAAATATTTACAATCAAATGTTAAATATTACTGATTATTTGTTAACGCTGCTATATTGCGATATGTTGAACCGTGTGCTGCTGTCGTTACATGTAGGCTCTCGGATTCCAATCGGCCATTTTGAATACCGCAGTGACGTCACGAGGCTAGGTGCGGGCGAGTAGGCGGCTGCGCACCGCCCGGTGTGACATTTGAGTCGCGCTATCGTTCGAACGAGGCTACGCCAAAGCCTCCGCTCAAACAAAATGCAATTTCGTCGACTATATTACCGCGTACGTGATAATAACTTTTGAACAGCGGGAACTTATCGCAAAGTGCCTCTCTGCTCTTTTGACCTACTTTAAGAACAGTTGAGTTGAGCCATATATTAATATAAATAAAAGATTATTTTGTGTTGTGAGTGAATTGGTAAAGTGTTATTGTTGTGATTTCCTCTTCACAGTAATCACGCCAGTTATTGTGTCCTAGATTTCTGTAGTTGTGGAACTTGGTGTCCGCATACCTGAAAGTTAACTTGGCAAGAAAAGGTGAGCCTAATTTGCATATATTTACTTGAAATCCGCTTTGTATATAGTTAGTCGTATTAACACAGTGTGTAGGCGCGACACGTCATAACCTTTGCCATACCATTTTTGGACTACGATCTTATTGGAAACTACTTCAACTTATTTAATTAAACTATTGAGAGAAACTATTAAAGTACTTGAAATACTAGCGCTTATTTCTATACCAATATTTTATTAGGTCAAATTTGTGTTAACCTACATTTAGTAGGCACGTAAATAATGTCTCCGCAATGTGTTCAAGTGATGAAAAAATTCAATACATTTAATGTACCTAGTTGTTATTTTTATATCACGACCAGGTACAGCATAGGTTTCGCATCACCGCTTATGGACAAAGCGTAAACGTGCGTTGAACTCTTTTGTAAGGGCCGTTTCCCATGCACATCCTTCCCTATTTAACTATTACGTACGAACTAAAACCTTCTTTAATTGTAGGCTTTAATGACTATTATCGAATGACAAGTTGATACTGTTTTTTTTCTTCTGCCCTACGTTTAACAAGTCGCATCCGATTGTTCGTTCAATGCTGCGTGACAGCAACTGAGGCTAGAAGTGAAAAAATCTGCAAAAAATCTAATTACCTACGTTATGAACACAAGCACAATGAATGAGTAAAATAACATAATGGCAGATTATTCTTCACAACCTGTTTAAGTAGTGCGATTTGAAACTCCGTGGGTGTTTCTTATGGAAATACGATCTAAAGTTACTATATCTAAGTTGTTCCATATAATTATTGAATAAATAGTTAAGTTATTGCTAATAACTTATAATAATATAAGCGTAGACTTGCTTATAACTTATGTATTTGTAAATGGGAAGGTTTTTTGTTTAGGACATATTAATTTATCTTTAAATTTATCCTGTATCTATATCGGGCTGTATCACATTTCATTATATTACTAGCTGTGCCCGCGACTTCGTATGCGCTGGAGTTCTGAAAATTCCACAGAAACGTAACTTTTTTTTGGATAAAAAGCATCTTATATGTTAGTCCAGATAATAATTCGATTATTGTGAAGTTTGGTATACTATTGTCACTTATTAGGTGGCATTTCCATGAAACGGTAACCTTGATCAGATTTTGCAGCTTAAAGCAGGCTGCGGCACACTCAACTCCTCAGCAACTTACTCGTACAGCAGATAAAGCATGTTTGGGCTCAAAAGAGTTAATTTATAATTTCAATTACAGCTAGTTATTTTTAAATATTCGTTAAAGTTCAATATAATATGTGGGCCACAGAGACAAACAGATCAAACTTTTCACCCAACTCTTTGTCGTCGGGCATGAGGGGTTAAAATACAGAGGATTGGACCTTAAACTAATCGCATATAAAAAATATGGTAGAAATGTAGTTAGTTTAGTTAGTTCTAAAGTAAGTTCATTAAAATATATGTCTTCTAAAAAGTAGTAACAGTAATGGTAGGGGAGCCCAAGAGGGGATTTTTGGATTTACTCGAGCGCGTCAGATACTGCCAATGTATATACCCCACGTGTCTCCGATAACGGATATGTATTAATCTGACTGTTTGGTTGGTGGGGTTGGCGGGGTGGGGGTAAAATTTTAAATACAACTCGAGTGCGTCAGATTTTCAGAGGGGATGTTAAGTGAACCTAAACTAAGCTCCCATTTAAAATTCAGACGATTCGGATGTAACGCAAGCTCGTGGCAGCTTTTTGATAATGCAAAAAATATTTTTGACGATTCTCATTTTGTAATACTCGAGCGCCTCAGATTTTCATACAGATGGTTCAGCCTAAATTCCTGATCGTGCTGATTCTTAATCTGACGATTATATGGAGGATTTTTTAAAATACAACGCCTAGAAAATTTTGCACGCCTGTAGACGCTCACCCCACCGCTGAAATGAAAAACTTCATATAACCTTTTTTTTTCTTACCATCCAATCTTCAGTCTAATAGGTCCCCACGACGCTCGAGTGACTACACATTTAGCATCGTGGGCTCCCTAACCATAATATCAATTAATGCACCAACCAACTTTAGCGCCTGTAGGAAATCCAATCAACATTTTAATAATATTTAAAATACGGTTTCATTAAGAGGAAAGTGAAGCTGTAAATTTTCATACAAAAAGCGATAACGTTTCCCCCCCAGTAAACGTAGTCCAATTTTTATAATTTTTGGAAATGTTGTAGACATAACGAAAAACTAGGTCCAACCGTCTTTATTTTTAAGAAATATTGCTTACGATATAAGTTATTAGCATCTAAAAATCTATATTTTTTACATAAAAACTTCCTCTAGCGTTTTTATTTTTTTTTAATTAAATTAAACTGAATTACTAAAAAAGCAAGACGTACAGACTTAGATAAAGGTGTACTGAATCCAATGATATCAAAATTGTCTTATTACGTAAAAGTTTAAGGGGGGGGAAACGTTATCGCCCGAAAGCATATTACAAAAAGGAAATGTAGGCAATTGCCTCCAGGACTTGCAACTCTCTCTATCGCACGATACGGGTCGGGGGACAGGGGTATTGTAGTGATGTTGGAGGTGGTATCGATATTATTATCGATACTGAAAGATTCATCAATCAGGACTACACAAATAATATGGAAAAGTTAATGTCTATGGATAAGTTCATTGACTATTTAGTCTTTTTATTTTAGTGTCCTTATCTTTTTCTAAAAAAAAATTTGTGTACATACATCAATTAATTGTAGAATATTACCTAGTTTATTTAGGTATCACGATATAATACCTAAATAAACTTTTTATATGTATAGGACCAAATATGTCATTTAGTACGATCAAGACAAACAAATTAATAAAGTTTCGAAACTTATGTGGGTCTGCTGATCAAGATCCACAACTCTCCCCCCTTTTCCACTTGCCGCTTCATCCCCCCACATCGCAAAGTTTGTCCCCGTTAACGGTTTTTTAAGTATTTTGCGAAAATTTTAATAGATACCAAAAAAGTGTCAGACAAAAATTACCCTCATTAATTCTTAACAAAATATGTCTTATACACTTCGATTATCTTGACGGTTTTCAAGCTATAGCCAGTTTTCAAACTAAATTTCAAAATTTGAAAACTAGCTATAACTTGAAAGCCGTCAAGCTAATCAAAATAATGTATAGGATATATTTTGTTTATAATTTAAAAAATGACTTAAAAAAAATGAGTAAGTCTAGTAGGTAGACTGCACTCGCGAACTAGCTTGTGCACTTCATCCAGCTGTTCGCGAAGATCGCTGACATAATCCGCCCAAGCTTCGGGCTATTCGGCGGAGACCCTGTTATTGCATCGACTGCTACGATCCGAACACTTAGTTCAAGATAATTAGAATAAAAAATGACAAATCTGCCGGGCATAATTTTTTTTTTGGGATCACTAGAGGGTCATTGGAGGTGCCTAAATCCCCCGGAATCCAACAAAATTTCCTTGTGCTTCGTCCGCCATCTTGAAAAACAGGTACTTGTCAATATCTCGGCTCCTGGTGGTCGGATTTTATTTTTATTTTTTTAGTTTTGCAGGGAAAAATATGCTCTACAACTTTTGTTTAAAGAATTTTGTAATATCTGTAATGAAACAAAAGTTACAATAAAAAAAAAGCGCCATTTATTAATGCTTACGAATGTTTATTGTCAATTATCTTAGCCCCTTTCGGTTTTATCAAAAAAATTCTTCGAATAAAACTTGTAGAGGACTATATTTCTAACAAGTTTTGTATAAAACATTTTTCGATGACTCAAATATTACCTGAGATATAAAGCGCCGAATTTGTCTTTGTCCATTATTACTGAAGAAAATCCGAACACAATAGCGGACGGAGCAGCTGTCTACTGGAGGATGAACTTGTGAAATAAGTTTTGAAATATTTGTTCATTTTTAATATATATGTATATTTAAATATTATTTTAAATTTAAATATTTTTATTTTTATTTCAAAATATTATTCAAAATTTATTTCAAAATAAAATTAAAAATATTTAAATTTAAAATAATATTTGAATATATATATTTAAAATGAACAAATAAACAAATATTTCAAAATTTATTTCACAAGTTCATCCTCCAGTAAACAGCTGCTCCGTCCGCTATTGTGTTCGGATTTTCTTCAGTAATAATGGACAGACAAATTCGGCGCTTTATATCTCAGGTAATATTTGAGTTATCGAAAAATGTTTTATACAAAATTTATTGGAAATAGAGTTTTATTCTACAAGTTTTATTCGAAGAATTTTTTGATAAAATCGAAAGGGGCCAAGATAATTGACAATAAACATTCGTAATTAATAAATGGCACTTTTTTCATTGTAACTTGTGTTTCATTACAGATATCACAAAATTCTTTATTGTAGAGCATATTTTTCCCTGCAAAACTAAAAAAATATAAATAAAATCCGACCACCAGGAGCCGAGATATCGACAATTACCTGTTTTTCAAGATAGCGGACGAAGCACAAGGAAATTTTGTTGGATTCCGGGGGATTTAGGCACCTCCAATGACCCTCTACTGATCACAAAAAAAAAATTGATGCCCCGCAGATTTGTAGATATTTGCCACTTTTTGATCTAATTATCTTGGCGTAACTACGAATGAAATGAACTCCAAGTCCAAACTCGTGCTCTCCCCCCGCGAACGCCCGCGCGTCGCCCGCTGGTCGCCCGCTGCTGCTATCGTAGTGTGCGTTAGAATTTGCGAATGTTGTATTTGTGTTGTTCACGCCAGGAGTGAGGCAGAGCGGTATGAAACAGATAGCATTTTTGAAAATACCTACACGCGCCGCGTATCGGCACCTCACAATCCTCTTAACATTACAGAACACACGCGAGTAATGTAATGTACAATACTTATTACCTCATTTTAATAAATGCTTATAAAACTTTATATAGTAATATAATAAGTGCGTAGTGCTGGAAATATAACGGTAGTTACTTATAATGTAGGTACGAGTATAATTAGTTTACTCCAGTGAAAGCATTCAGCCCCGTTTTGCCAGCGGAGGAGACGCCTCGGAAACAGTATTTACTTACTTATGTAAATATTCACAGATATTATCACTTTCTTATTATGTAATGAGCGGTCGGTGGAGTGCGGACGGCCAACGCATTATCTTAGATTCCAACGTTCGTTTCAAGATTCTTGAAGAGCATGCAATACAACATTCACATTTTACGGAAACGAGGATTTTGTTGCTGCGTTCGACGCCCCACCTCCATTGGTACTGCCTTATATAAGAACCAGACTGATTTTATGTTCCACACACTCGAGCGTAACATAAATCGCTTATCGTCGAAGCGAACACTATGTTAAGATAACTACGATAGTTTACGATAGTTACAAGAACAAATATTGTTTTTTACTTATTTTGCTACACTTTACCGTAACTTTACCAAACTTTCGCTTTTAGAATACGTATTTTCATCTGACTAAAATTCCGACATATTTTTGTGTCGTCTGATGTTTTAATCACTAATTATATCAAAATATTTGTTGAAATTTCTTCAAAAGTTTAAATAACTATGTAGCATACTTGATAGTAATTGACACAGGTTAAATTGATTTTTCTTATAAATTTTTTTATTTAATTTTATAGAGAAATCTCTATAAATTTGTAAGAGAATAGTACGCCATGGCTTACTGTATAGTATTGTTCACCATACCGTAAAGGTCGTCAAACAGGTTGACGATCCATTTGATGGCAGATATGGTTATCGTCGTCTACACAACAACGCCACAGTTCTGAAAGTGCTCTGCCGATCCTAAGATCGGATTAAGGATGATAGGGTTGTTATTCACTTACAGAAACACAACAGCATACATGCTGTTATTTAACGGTGGTATTCTTTAAGGGGGTATTTAAATGCCGACAAACGAGAAGAAAGAAAACGAGAAGAAGAAGAAAGAAAGCAGCTTTTATTCCTCAAATACAATACAAATACAATATCGAGCGATTGAAATTTTTGCATACAAATAAAGTGCTTACTAATATCCCGAATGCTTTCTTTGGTTCTTTTTATTTGATTCGTGGGTTTTTAAAAGAATTGACTCATCGTTTAAAAAAGTTAAAACTTATATTAGAAACTGTCCAGAAGGGAATGTTCCCACGAAAAATTCCAGTAAGAGTTTTGAAGTGCACAAAGCCACAGAGCGTCAGTAGATATCAAATTACAATTTAGCAGGAATCTTGTTGTTTTAAATTATAAGCACTGCGTTTTGTTTTAAAGGAACAGACACTTTTAAATTTATAATGCAATTTTTACAGAATGCAATATACATCAAGTAAGTATAAAGTAGTAATAACTCTTCAATGTATGTTATGTTATGTTTATGTATACTTGAAGTTTTGTTTTTAAATGCTTGTCTAATTTTGTAAACAACATTAACGTGACAGTATACTGACAGATTTCTTTTTTATTATTTTTATATTTTATTTAGAAATAGAGGCTCTTACTTATTTTAAATTATAATAGGTATTAAGATCACTTATTATTAGTGATTATTAATTTTAAAGAAAGGGATGGGTCTCAGACGGTCTAGAACGCAATTTGACTAGCAAAATAAATACAATAATCTCGGAATTTGTGTAATTTTATTTTAATATTACTAAATTGTATTAAAATACTCCTAAGATTGCATACCAAATAAGACACAAGTGTAACAAATTATGGCCGCCCCTCACCGTCAGTTGGCATGATCCAATGGCTTGATCAAACTGGCTCGATCAAGTAAAACTGACCGTGTGTAGCGGAATATGGCTTGATTATGCCAAGTGATGGCGGCCATTACGAATATTATAATATAGATATAAATTGTCTTTAGAGAATTTATCTAAAATTTTTGGTTATCAACGATGAGGATTGATATCAGCGATGAGCTCTTTAAATAATCGTCACCTGGAGAGGGTAAAACGCAAACAGGTTTTCTGAAATCAAAAGGTGTCTCAGAATAATTAGGGCAATAAGTCGTGGCACAAAAATGCCTATAAATGCTTTAATATGGATACACCTTTTTCATGTAACACCTGCAAGGAACAGGTTAAAAACTGCAATGCGTCAGCTTTCGAAACACCGTGCACTGCAGAAAAACACGTTCTCAAATTGGCGAGCTAACGTAAAAAGATTATGCGGTCCATAATTTCATTCTAGACGCATGAAAAAGTCAGAGATAATATTATTGCTAGGCTAGAACTTAGGTACAAATTAGATTATTTTCTCAAAGATAACTGTGCTCGACATCTATCTTGCAGTTAATATATAGTTTTAGGTATATTTATTGTAATATACATTATATAGTACTCATATTATTAGCTGACCCGGCGAACTTCGTATCGGGTTCACAATAAAAACCTGTTCGATACAAAATGTATGAGAAAATTAATTTTATTCACAACTAGCTGCTGTCCGCGACTTCGCCCGCGTAATTTTGTAAATTATATACTAAAACCTTCCTTGAGAACCACTCTATCCATTGGTGAAAACAGCATGAAAATCGGTGCAGTACTTTTTGAGTTTATCGCGAACAGACAGACAGACGCGGCGGAGTCTTTGTAATAAACTTTGTTTTATATTTTTCGTGTAGGTATATTTCAGGTATATTCAGGTGTAGGTATATTCTGCTATTCAGGGCAAAGACAAATTCAACAAATACTCAGCTACCGAACCCACACGCACACACACACACACAGAGAATGGCTTTTGGCCTTAGACTTCTAGGGAAACATGTTAATTTTAACAGGGTCCCAGAGGAAATAGTCTAATGGGGTATGGTCTGGAGATCTTATGGGCCGGACAACTAAAATTGGATGTAGTTTAGTTACTCAAATATTCCCTTTTGTTGCATCCGGTCAATGTGAACATGTGAGAACGCAGTGCTGCTTGAAATAAATAGCAATTAATGGGAATTAATTTTACTTAAACATTCAGGGAATTAGCTTTGAGTTGATTTAACGAGTTAATCGTTTGTGATTAAAATATCTAAGCTTTTTTATTCTTTGTCAAAAAATCTGACAAATAATAATTATGTCAAAAAATAATCTGTTTATAGAAAATTTAAAGTTTTCTAAAAATAAAAAGTTAATTTTAACCACACAAAACTCGTACGAGCCGCTAGTTTAATATTAAATGCAAACTGTGCAATCTGTTGCGACAACTACTCATAACAAAAACATCATATTCAATTTGTATTCAATATGTGTAAATTGAGGACAAAAATATGTATGTTTCTGCACTTTTCGAAGAACTCAATCAAAAGTGATGCTCAGCTCAAACTGTAAATTATAAATGTAAACTGGTTTTTAATTTCAATAAACAAGCACCTTCCAGCAATTAATTTCGCAACATTATGTGTAAGCGAACTGCTAAAGCGTATTCATAGCCAGTAATTCAGAGTTCGCAACGAGTATTCATTCGAGCTGACTTATCTGGGCTTGAATGGAGGTCGCCTAGACCAGTCACGTTCCAACAACGGGCCTCACCAGCAGTCGCGGTTGTCTGAGCACCCCGAATAACTTTCCTTTGCCAAATACGAAATAAGCTACATATTACGGATATTTGTATTTAGTATAAATATTCTTGTAAATACGTCGCGTTCACTTGAAGTAGGTAAACTGCATTTCCTGCGCTTGATTATGCAACGTTTAAAAATGCACGGAAAAGATATACAAGTCGGCTTCAGAGGTTCTGCAAATTTCTGTTTTTCTCGATAATATTGCAAGCTGAATAATTTTGTAAACAGTTGTTGCCAACGGTTTCGCCTGTGCGATTAATAAAAAGCAGCTTATTATGTTATTTAAAGTTTAAAGTTATTTAAAATTTAAAGTTTTTTAAATGATTTCAATTAATATAAATAATATATGGTAATGAAAAATACTCTCAATATCAAGTGGACAGCTTAACCACTTTATCGTAAAAAAGTTTTATCAAGTTTTAACCACTGTAGCATTTAATGAATTTTAAACTTCCACTCAGTCCAGTTAAATACAAATTTCCGAACAAATTTACTTCACTTGCTAGTTCTAATTCTGTGTCTGTTAACCCCCTTTCTATTAGAAGTCGGATGCGGTGCTCCACCGCCACGGTAAAGTAGCCAAACAATTGTTCCAATCGTGACGTCCGCCCTCAGCGCCGGCATTAGGAAATAGGAAACAGAAACACCCGAGGTTGGCATTAGCAAACTCCCTTTGTTTGAAAAATACTACTTCCATTGTCCCGAGGTCAGTGCGATACGTAACTGTTAGGTATGTAGGTAATTAGAAAAAGAATAAGATTCCCTAAACTTTTTTAGCTCGACAGAAAATCCGAAGTCGAATATGTGACTTCTTTCTCGGTAGTTAATTTATCAATGAAACTACTTTGCCTATATTTTTTTTATCGGGAAGAATCCGATAAAAAATCAGTTACTTTTTTCCACGATATTTTTTTAATGCAAGCCCTAAATCCTTGCATATTATAAGACAAAGTCGCCCGCCGCGTCTGCTAAAATCTCAAAAACTACTGAACTGATTTTCACGCGGTTTTCACCAATGGAAAGAGCGTTAAACAAGGAAGGCTATTATATATAATTTGCAAAAAAAAATTGCATCGGTGCGAAGCTGGGAGCATGTTGCTAGATAAAATAAGAAAATGTTCAGCCAGCAATCCCAAGCAGCCCTATCAGAAGTGCACGTTGTAACTGGTAAAGACGTCCTTACAATAATTGAGCACCAATTTTGATTTTATTATGAGCTTTAACCGTTCAGGTACTCGTTTTTCTTCCATTTATGTCAAAAATTATCTTCTGCCACAGCTAGACTTAGTCTAGACTGTTAAGTATTACTGGTAGAACTGTTTGAAAAACTCTTCACAAAAATTTCACTGATTCGTAGTTAAATCGAAAAAATATTGTATAATAGGCATGTAAATTCAAAGAAAACAACTAGGTAGATATAACTATACAAACGATAATCATAAGTTAAGTTATAATTAAGGTAGGTACATGTTAATAGTTGCGCTCTTAAGTATAAATATGCAAAATGAACTTACGACCTTGGGGAACGTTGGCGTATCGTAGGTACTTACTTACTAATACCTACTTATGAATTATAATAACAATATGCAACAATGTGGTAGGTGCGATTCGACCTTAACGTGTCAAATTTCGTCAGAATTAATGTACGGAACCAATATTAGGTATTGTGTTTGTTAATATAACGGTTCGATTGTTTTCAAACGCACATAACATTTCTTTGCATCCTGTATTATACCTCTTGTATAATTATGACATAATAGGTCGATAATATTTTTTAACAACTTTATTGGCCTTGGCTATAATAGGCCTTATAGAATAACGTTAAAAATAATTTTGACTCTTAATACAATACGTACAATACAGTCATTTTTTGAACCCTGTTAGCAGTATCTAGGTACAGGTCGAGTCTTAGGCGACGGTTACACGTACAATATTTACTGTGATCCGTCAATAAATAATTATGTATCGTGGTATTTATTGAACGTGTAGCGTATTAATGGATGTCAATATTTTTTTCTATGGATTTCTAGAAATACTGACATCCAACAATAAATATTGAATTGATGGATCACAATAAATACCGTACGTGTAACCGTCGCCTTTAGCGCTCTGACTAGGGTTTCGATTTTCGGCAGGACCAACTGAAAATAAACTTTTGCAAAATTTTACTTCTCTGGATTGATTATATTTTCGTCTTAAATGTAAGATATATAACAAATAAATACGATTATTAATAAGACCATTTTTACGTATTATAAAACTTAATATCCGGCACAACGGTGTGCGAAAATCACAGCATCAGCGGTTTTGTTTAAACAATAAAAGTATTAAAACAATTAATAATTTACTACAAAGTTTGTAACATTATACGTCCACTTATGAAGGGTGAACCTAGGTGCGACGTTTACCTATCTACACGTATTGTACGGTATGCGAAGCTATATAAAAACAGGACGCAGTGTGGTGCCGCAGGGAAGCTATTCAGTCTGTGCTTTCATATCGCTAAAAGCTCTATATTGAGATGCGGAGCATATGCGTTATGAACCCGCCTATTCGAATAACTTGAAATTGTTGGTTGTGAATTTTAAATAAAGAACAATAACAACCATTTATCGCGTAAAACTCGCTGCAATTTTTCTATAATATGTACTAGCTAGTGTCCGTGACTTCGTCCGTGTTGAAAAATAAAAAATTAACACGACTAAATAAATTAGCGATAATAACGCCTGATATATAAATCTATTGTTTTCAATGTTTTTCTTTTTTCAACGCAGACGAAGTCGCGGGCACTAGATAATGGTTGAATAAAGTGAAGTGTTTGGTGATAAATAATGCACAGTAAACTTGACTATCGAAACTTTATTGAAAGACTAAACATTTACAGATTGATTTTTAACTTATACCTACACTTTAACCAATACCCTCATACATTACACCCCTACACTAAAACAATAACTACTTGAATAAATCTAAGATAAGCATTAATAACCTAAATAACAAACATGGATACAAAATGAATTACAACATACAACATTTAAGGTGTATACCGATTAGGGGGCTTAATGACGCGACCCGACCGGCTCACCTGCAAGCCTGTGGTAGGATTCTGTGCTGGTGCTGATCCTACTAAACTCGCCCGCTGACTCGCCATGCCATTACCAACCCCTGCATCGACCGTCCTACTGGGCCACCACATCAATGACCTAACTCGACCTTTAATGTGGTCTACGTGTCTCCTAATCGAGCTACCATCGTCCTTTTTTATTATGTAATTACGAGAGCCCACCGTGTCACTGATTGTGCCTTTAATCCAGCGATCTGGCTGTGCGTGTACGCGAACCCATACTTCCTCCCCAACCTTAAATTGTCGTGAGGTACCACCCGCCGCGACCGTTTGTTTTTGTTGTTCCTTCTGAACATGTTCTTCCAAAGACCTCGTCGTTCGGAGTAAATCAAGCCGCGACCTAAGAGTACGCCTTTGTAACAGTGATGCTGGTGTCTCCCCCGTCGTGCTGTGTACTGCATTTCTATACGCCATAAGGTAAGCTTGTAACGCTGCATCTACATCGCCTTTCTCCCTCTTTGCCTTTTTTAAGGCCTTCTTGCATAATTTGACTGCGTTCTCTGCAGCTCCATTCGACGCCGGGTGATAAGCTGATGCAAAGACATGTTTGATTCCATTGTTACGCATGAAATTATCTACCTCTTGACTAGTGAAGGGAGGGCCGTTGTCAGACACAATTACTCTTGGAAGACCGAACCGCGCAAAAGTCTCCCTTAACACCTTAATAACCGCCGACGATTTGGTTGACGTCATCCTAAAAGCCTCGATCCATTTCGTCGTCGAGTCCACTAATATAAAAAAAACTTCCCCATCTAACGGTCCCAAGAAGTCTATATGCAGCCTAGTCCAGGGCTCCGATGTATAGGGCCAAGACTGAGGTACCGCACGGGGCGGTGCATCACTCTCGGTCATGCACGCTTCGCACTGTTTGCCTGTCCGCTCCACGTCTCCGTCGATACCCGCCCACCAGACATAACTGCGAGCTAATGACTTCATTTTAACTATTCCCATATGACCGACATGAAGTTCTTTTAATATTGCGGTTTGTAAAGTCGACGGTATCACCATCCTATATCCCCAAAATATACACTTCCCTTCTAAATACAGCTCATTGCGTCTCATAAAGAAGGGTTTAAGGTCCTCCTCCGTACAATGCGCTGGCCACCCAGAAATTATATATTTTACAACTCGCTGCAATATTCTATCTTTCTGCGTGGCTACCTCGACATCCTCTTTACTAATGGGTAAAAAATCTTGTACGAAATTTAAATACGTTACTTCTGTTTGCTCCTCTCTTTGATTATCGCATGGCAACCGCGATAATGCGTCGGCACCATTTTGACTGCTGGTAACGTATTCTATGTCATATACATACCCCGATAACATTAGCGCCCACCGCTGCAGTCTACTGGCGGCCATAATTGGTATGCCGTGTTTGTTACCAAAAATGGCTACTAATGGTTTATGGTCTGTCCTTAATGTAAATTTGCGTGCGTACAAATACTGGTGAAATTTTTTAATCCCATAAATAATAGCAAGTGCTTCCCTCTCAATTTGCGAGTACGCCTTCTCCGCTGCGGTGAGCACCCGCGACGCGTACGCTATAGGTCGCTCGCCGTCATGAGTCAGGTGGGATATGACCGCGCCCACGCCCACGCTGCTCGCGTCTGTCGTCAGTACCAGCGGCAGCTCTGCGGAGTAATGCGTCAACACCTCACTGCTTACAAGCAAATGTTTTATTTTAATAAATGCTTCTTGACACTTGTCTGTCCAAATAAATTCCGTCCCCTTTTTCAGCAACTCGTACCATGGAGATAAAACTGTACTAATGTTTTTAATGAATTTGCCATAATACATTATCATGCCGATTAACGATCTCAACTCGGTAATGTTTGTCGGTACCGGTACCTTTTGTATAGCCTCAATTTTTTTTGAACAAGTCTCGATCCCCCGACGCGAGATAACGTACCCTAAATATGTTACTGTGTCCGCGAAGAAGGTACATTTTTCTTTCTTTATTCTTAATCCGAATCTTTGTAGCCTATCGAAGACCTTATGTAACGTATCCAGGTGTTCTTCATCGTTTTTACCAGTCAAAATCAAATCGTCGAGAAACACACCTACTGTTGGTAAATCGGCAAACATTTGCTCCAGCGTCCGTTGGAAAATACCGGGGCTTGTAGAAAGACCATAAATTAACCTATTATACATGAAGAGCCCTTTATGGGTGTTTATAGTTGTATATTTTCGTGATTCATCTGTCTCGTTCAAAACTAATTGTGCATAGGCCTGACTAAGGTCCAATTTAGTAAATTTCTCTCCTCCCCCTAACTTTACTAACAGATCGTCAATCCTAGGCACTGGATACCTATCGACCTCCAAGTACTTATTTAAAGTGAGTTTGTAGTCCCCACAAATTCGAATGGTCCCATCCGTCTTAACAACCGGTACTATCGGGGTGGCCCAGTCAGAGGTTTCAACAGGGGTAATAATGCCGTCTCTTACCATTTGTTCGAGTGCGCTTTCCACCGGTGTCCTGAGTGCATATGGTAGGGGTCGCGCACGCAAGTATACCGGTCGCGTCCCTGGACGCACGCACAGACTCACAGGCTTGCCCGTGAACCGACCGAGCCCATCCGCAAAAACACTACTGTATCTGGAACTGAGATACGTAAAAATGTTATTTTTAAAATCACAATTTATATTATACATAGTTGAAAAGTGCGATAAACGAATACCTAACTCCTCTATCCACTGACGGCCGACCAGTGCTGTCCTAGCATTTCTTATAACAAACAAATCTAAAGTCTTAGTAATATCTCCTAGCTTGACTACCGGTTTAATTCTACCTAAAACCTTAACTTGCTCGCCAGTGTAATATCGTAAAAATAGGTTCGATTGTAATAAACAAATATCTTTAAACATTTTTTTATAACATTCTTCGCTTATACAAGAAATAGTGCTGCCCGTATCTATTTCCATATTAATTCGCTTTTTGTTCACTTCTATTGTTAAAATATACGGCTTATAACGCTCAAAAGAATTAATAATGTTATTACAGACTAAAACTACCTCGTTTAACACGTCGCCCTCCGCCTCCAGTGTACTGTAATGTGCCTCTCGCCGGTGACCCCTGAGATTCGGGCACATTTTCTTCAGATGCCCCTGCCTATTGCATACTCTGCATACGTACAATGCAAATCGACAGGTCGCCGTAAGGTGCGCGCCGCCGCATGACGTGCACTGACTGCACTTTGGCCGCGCATCACTGTCCCGTCGACTCCAAGCGCGCGCCGCCGGCCCGCCCGCGCCCCCTCCGCAGCTTGTCTGCCCGTCGACGTCGCTTTGTCTTTGTCTCGATATGAACGTAGTGCGCCCTTTCGCGCCGCCTCGCCGTCCACTCGTAATTATAGACTCACACGTTTGTGCGGCTAGTAAATCTTCATTTTTTTTACTATTCATTGTCATATTTTCTACCGCCGCTGCATTTTTCTCGGCCGCTTCCAAAGCTTGCGCTAAGTCGAGCGCCTTCTTGTAACTCAAGTCTTGTTCCGCAAACAGTCTTTGCCTTATACCGTCATTCTTCAAGCCGCACACTAACTGGTCTCGCAAATTTTCGCTCAATCCATCACGAAAATTACAGTCTCTTGACAATCTCCTCAAATCAGCTGCAAATTCTGATATTGATTCTCCAGGCGTCTGTTTACGCTGGCGAAATTTATATCTCTCCGCTAACACACTAGGTTGCGGCTGTAAATGATCGCGCATTATTTTTATTAAGTCCGTGTATTTACAATCTGCTGGCTTCCGTGGCGTGCATAAGGTGGATAATAATTCGTAAGCTGGTCCACCCATGATGGTGATTAATGTGGGCACTTTCGCCTCATCCTTGATTCCGTTTACAACGAAATACTGTTCCAACCTGTCTACATAACTGGCCCAGTTGCCGGCCGTTATATCAAAGGGCTCGATTTTGCCGATTGACATCTTGAATTTTCCACCAGCTACGAACAATACACGGAGTAACACGCAAAGTCCTTTTTCTCGTCGCCAGTTGAAGTGTTTGGTGATAAATAATGCACAGTAAACTTGACTATCGAAACTTTATTGAAAGACTAAACATTTACAGATTGATTTTTAACTTATACCTACACTTTAACCAATACCCTCATACATTACATAAAGTAGTGCTACAATTACCTACACACATTTTATGAATTCTAAAGCTGATAGAAAAATCCTCGAGTCCTAGATTGTTGAGATCTACTCAAAACACGATTGCAAATTGAATTGACTTTCATTTTAATAACTTTCGCAACAGTAGTGTGGTGTAACGAAGTCATTTTGCATTTAGCCAACACTTCTGGAGTGACTACGCTTTTTTCATCATACAACTCACTTCTTTCAATCATCTTAAATGTATTTATAGCAAGATCACTTTTTTTCTTTTAGGACGGAGCCTTAAAATACTTATTTATAAGCAAAACACGAACATTTTAAAACAATTAATAATTAAGACGTAAATGTATTTTGATTGTACGGCAGATCGATTTTGGTTCAACCGAAAAAGTACGATATGTAGTAAGTAGTTAATTGCAGTGTTGATGTCAACTCTGTTGTTTGTTTAATACAGACATCTATCTATTTATATATAACATATAAAAGGCAATGTGTGTATGAATGTATGTATATATGGACCCTATGGACCCCAAAACCACTGAACCATTTTGATGAAATTTTCAGACAATCTTCAGATTAGTCAAGCGTGTGATCCTGTGGAGTTTGGTAGCGAAACCTAGTATGTTATAAGATCATAAATAAATGCAATTTGAAATTAGATACTTTATAAGTATTGTTTCAAGCGCTTTGTAAATAACAGTAAAACTTGCCTTTCACTCAACTGTCGCTTTTCTATTTATTACCGGAACCGGCAAATTCAAACAGTCATAGCAATTTCGTTTTAGTACTTACATATTCATGCATTTCGTGATGCAACCACCTGGTTCATATCTGTTATATCTTTGTCACTTAGTTTATTCCGGTAAAACAATTTTATGCGTGAGAACATGCAAACTTTTGCGTAGGTTTATAAAGGTGTTTATAAGTTTGAAGCCGAAAAATTTTCGCTAGCTTGTAAAAATGTTGCAATGCATTTATCAAACCATCGATCTATATACGATGTAGATTTATTGCCCAAAAATTATTTTTAGTATATACCTACCTAGCTACACTGCAATATATTTTTCGGTAATTGCTAGAAATATTGGTTCAAAGTTCAAGCGTTCGCGGCATAAAATTTCTACTAAATCAGACATCTTATAGCTCATTGTATCCAAGTAGCTAATATGGATGAACTCGGTGTCTAGGGCACATAGTACGGTATAATATTTCTCCAAATAAGTTTGATATTTAAAATTACTAAAGGCGCCGATGAAATCAAATAAAAAAATATTTTTATTCTGGTTCATGTATAATGTATTTCCCACATATGCTATGTGAAAATATTATATTTTCTAAAAAAAACTCACGTGCCTGACTCGGATTTCTTTGACACAAATAGCCATTAAACACTAATTAAAATATATTATAATTATATTTTTTGCGTAATTCTTTACGTTTCTTCATGATTGTATTAAAATAGGCTACAATTAAAATTATTCATGTCAAACAAACACGTTCATTAAATTACAACAGTGTTCACTATCTCGACGTTATTTCCTGTGGTGGAGCGGTCACCGACCACACTAAGGGTTGAAGGATATTACACAGCCTACAAATTGATTGCACACATGTACGATGTGTACACACATGTATTAAAATGTCTCTACTATTATTATGAACTTGAATCTTTTGAGACGTTTGATGAAAATGCGAATGTATGTTTAGATGTTTCGGTGTTTGTTTCTCAATCACGCAAAAAAAGGGTTAACGGATTTGTGATACACAGATAAACTTATTGCCTGGAATGAAATATAGGATGCCTACTCTTTATCCTGGAAAAATGTTAGGTTCCCGAGGGATCGTCTATAAATATAAAAAAAATAGCTGTGGCGCCACCATCATCACTGCCTCGTTGATTTGTTTTAAATAAAAAAAATAATTAATGACCTAAAAATAGTCTATTAAAATTCTTAAATAATAGGTAGGTAAGTTAAGTATATATATAGCGCGTATAATATTAAAAGTTTAACATAATAACTTTAGACTCTGATTTAGCCTAAACCCATATTTTATCCACTCACGGAAGTGGTTTATTGAGAATCAAAACCAGTTTTGTCTAACAAATTACAAGGTAGATAGAAAGCGTAGATTTGATAATTTTAACTGTAGCTAATTAATATTTTAATCAATAGTGAAAAGTATTTTAAGAACCGTGTCATACATTATTTTGATAGTATATCAAAAAGTACTTAATTTTTGGGTGTGGCACGTGTTGTTATTTCACGGAGAACGGAGAGTAAGGAGGTGATGGTTACTGCAGTGATGGGCTACCCAAACGACTGTGAACGCAGCGTGCCCTGCCATTTATGTTTTAATGCTACTTGTAGTACCTACTACTACTTATTCTGTGCTGTTTCTAAACTTAATCTGTTCGGATTACTTACTTTTGTAATTAAAAATGAATTTCTATAATTATAATTAACTATTCTAATTAGTAATTATAATTAATTATTTCAATTATCTTCATTCGAGGCGAGGATGTCGGTCTGATTCCCAGTGAGGTCATATTTACGAATTAGCTATATTCATCGTGTTCAGAATAAAAAATTACAACTGCGTTTTTATAAAAATAAGTATCATCGTCTATAATTAACAGTGTAGGGAATAAAATCAATAAGTTTTCAAGTAGATATTGCTTGCCTACCATTAGTGTCCATTCAATGGTACCATAGCACTATTATATGTACGTAATCCAATGTTAATTGCATACTTAGAATGCGTGTATACCGTTATCTCGTTCCCGTGGCTACTCCGGCTAGTGGCTTCTGCTGTTTATGTCATACCTATACGTTACCGATAAGGCGAGGTAAAGATGACACGTTACTTTAAGTTAGAAATAAAGATCCAAAAACTTCTTACCTACCTAAGGAACCATTTTTTTATTTTGAGAAAAACAATTTGAACAAATGTTAACTTTGATAATTCATATCTATTTTTTCAAGCCTTTTGGTCTAGCCATAAAAAAGAGTAGGCTAAAGAATATATATGGCGACACTAACGCGTTGAGAGAATAAACTAGATATAATATAGTTATAATTAAAAAAATATTTTATAATTTGTATTAAAGTGTGTATTTTGCTTTATTCTAAATTATGCTGTGTTAAAAATTAGGTACTAGTGGTTTTTTTAAGGATTTGAATTGAAACATAAAACCACGTAATGGGATTGAAAATTACGACATTATTGGCAATATCATTAATAAACCCCGCCTAAAGTAGTTTGTTTAAAGTCCTATAACTAATAATGCTTTGACTGATTGATAGAAGGACCGCTCCAAGGTTAATCTTGAGTTGATCTTTAGTCTTTTTTGACAAAATGTTTAAACTGTAAATCTCCACATGACTGCTATATATCAACAGTAGGTATATTAAGGGTTATAATTAGTGTGTTTAAAATAGCTTCGCTATGGTCATATACCTATTTTAGTTTAATGACATACCACACTTAATATAGATAGCTGTAAACCTTAATCGAAAACTGGGCATTATCAATTAAGAATGAACGATAAATTCCCTTTATTACCATATCTGGTTATGCTGGTAGCAGTAAAACTCTTCAGTATAACATAATCTGTTACTTCATTAATGTTTAATATTAGGGATTGAGTACTGGCAGGGCACTCTGCATTCCACAGTTATAAATGGGAAGCCCTTCCGACAATTGTAGTATCTTGTCGTGTTTCGATGCGCGAGTAAGGGGTGCCTGTGCCTTAACCCCTCCTTATCCCTTATTACTTCATTTTATTAAGGTTGGCATACCATCATCCCGCTTGTCGATATTTACATTGAAATATTATATGCAGTAATTATAATTTCGTCCGCGTATCTTTATAAAGTACTAGCTGGCGCCCGCGACTTAGTCCGCGTTGAAAAAGAAAAAAGTAGCCTATCCTGTGTCCCGTACGTCTAAATGTTTATCTACCAAGTTTCATCAAAATCAGTTGATTCGTTTAAGAGTTATGGAGGAACATACATACATACATACATACATACATACATACATACATACATACATACATACATACATACATACATACATACATACATACATACATACATACATACATACATACATACATACATACATACATACATACATACATACATACATACATACATACATACATACATACATACATACATACATACATACATACATACATACATACATACATACATACATACATACATACATACATACATACATACATACATACATACATACATACATACATACATACATACATACATACATACATACATACATACATACATACATACATACATACATACATACATACATACATACATACATACATACATACATACATACATACATATAGAAAAAAATTCTAAAAATGGTCAATTTAGTTTCAGTATCATGTATAGAGCCTATAAACACGATATCTCTGAAAACAAAGTAACTTACTCCATGACCAACCCTTACAGGTTTATTATTAGTATTGATATGTTACTCACTGATAATGGCTTTCTATAGGTGAAAGAATTTTTAAAATCGCTTTAGTATTTTTTGAGTTTATTCATTACAAACAAAAATACAAATATTCTGTCTTTATAATATTAGTATAAAAGATTATGGATGCTGTAAAATTAAAAAAAAATATATATAGGATAAAACCAAAACACTAAAATTAATAATAGGTATTTTATTGTTAGAAAAAAGTACATTTTTAAAAAAAGAAATTATTGAAAAACACCTTTGCAAAACTGAAGTACAATTGAGCGATTGAATAATAAAAAAAAGTACCTACTTACCTTATCAGTGAAATATGTAACAACTGTATAAAAAGTGTTGCGTGACAGATTTTACATAAACGAATAGTTTTCATGCGTTTATAAGTAAGTAACAGTCGATCAGCGAGCGGTTCGATTCGATTGCTCGTGACTGACTCGATTAGCCCACTTTTAACACATTTTGTTTTGGCTCCACTAGACTCTAGTGAAGTTGTTACTTCATCTTTTTTGTGGTTACTGTAGAGCGTAATAAACATTAGTGGTGAGCTATGATGTGGTTCTAACCAACATTTCTTTTACGGTTTTAACTGGGTTTTTTTTTTCAGCTGCCTTAGTATTAATTGAACTGTAATAAATTTTTAAATGGTGGTTCCTTCTACATAAAAACATCGTCGCGCATCAGTGGTTGTTAGATAGGTAGTTGTAATGATATAATACGATAGAATGTGTAATAATAGATGATATTATATAAGAATTTAGTTGGAAGACTAAGCGCCTCTTTCCCCAACTGTCAAGTAGGCTATCTGTCATTTAAAGTCACCGGGAATAATGGAGCTGATATACCTTTGTTTGTACAGTAAAAGTCCCAAACATTAAAAAGAAAATAATAATAAAAAAATCGCCTATCGAATGATGCAGTAAATCGAGTGCATAATTCAATAAAACAGAAAATGATTACTTGTAGTTGGTGAAAGAGGCCCTTAATGTAGCATATCTAATTTAATTTATATGATGATAAGTATATGTACACTTATATAACAAGAGTATCTGTTTGTGCTGAGTGGTCTCGCAAGGTGCAGCACTCCGGGATAGCGTACAGTCCTCCGCAGCATTAGGTTAGGTAGGCAGAGCTTCAGTCCACGTCATCCTTTGTATGGACATCCGGAGAAGCGTCAAGCCGACCATCGCGCTTGAAGAACAATAATTGGGCACACAGGATCTGGTGTCTGGACAGCGTCGAACCCAATGAGTGGCTCGATCCTGTGTGGACACCGAAACGGTAACTCCAAACACACAAACGGTCCGGCCGTTTGTGTGTGTGGAGTTACCGTTTCTTCACGGGCGATGGTCGGCCTAGGGCTTCTCCGTGAAAACTAGCCGTGGTAATCTCTTACCAGCACGTACTTCATGATTTTTTATTTTTTTTTCCTCTTCTTTTAAAATTAAAGAGCATTCTTTTGCCAGTGAGTACTTTCCTTATTTTTGAAATCATAGGTTTATTGAGAACAGTTTCTTAACACCCATTCTTATTACAGGGTCTCCTTGGACAGTCGAGGTGATGGCTGGGCCGCCAGGTGGCGGTGGCGGTGAGCCCACGAGATTGATACCCGCCCGAGTACCAGCTGTCTTTGAAATATCCACTTCTTCTGGGGCTGCTACTATCAACAAGAGCGAGGTGAATTAAAATAAAATGTATTTAAATTAATAAATTTAAAATAAAGGTACTAAACTGTTCTATTGTTAACATTAACATAAAGAAGTTACACATTAGTAGCTCATAAAGAAAGCTCCTTTTTAATATGTCTCCAGTGGACTTTTGCATCTACTGTTATGTTACTAAGAATATAACGAAGAAAGCTCTGACAAAATAATAAGGAAATAACAAAGACTAATGATTAGAAGCACTAGCTTATTTTGCCTTTGCCACAGACACATTAATTAATAGACATTAAAAGAGAACATCATAAATACAGCAGCATTGCATTCCGAACATTATAAAATCTTATATAAGTAATTATGTTTTTATTTATTAACTAGTAGCTGTGGCCGCGACTTTACACGCGTTGAAAAATTAAATTATCTGACAGACATATTTATCGTTGTGACGACAGTGGGGCCGAATTTTTTCCAGGATAAAAGTATCGTACATCAAAGTACCTAATAGAGACTATTAAATTTCATCCAAAACCGTTCAGCCGTTTTTGCTTCATTGAGGAACAAACATACAAACTATCGCATTTATAATATTACTAGCTGGCGCCCACGACTTCGTCCGCGCTGAAAAAGAAAAAAGTAGCCTATCCTGTGTCCCGTACGTCTAAATGTTTATCTACCAAGTTTCATGAAAATCAGTTGATTCGTTTAAGAGTTATGGAGGAACATACATACATACTATACCTACACTTACAGATTTATTATTAGTATTGATTAGGATGTGCGAGTATAGAACAATATTGGTAGGAACATTTATATGGCAATCAAACAATATGGTTGTAACAACACAACCATATTAGTAAGCGAATGATTAAAGTTGAACATTTGCGCGACAATACTTAAAATTTATTATATCATTGTACTTTTTCTTCTTTTAGGTGGATGTAACCGTCACAGCTCCATCCAGACGGCCGGTGACGGCCCGCATATTGGATGTTGCAGAACGACCAGGTGTATACAGAATCGAATTTACTCCAGATGAAGTCGGCACTCATTTGATCGACGTAAGTACTTAAATTTACATAATTACATGAATTCTCTAAAATCAACTGCTGTGTTGAGTTAGGGCGAAGTGAATGCATACACCATCAAGTCTTGAGCTTTGATTATTATCTTTATATTTCATTCTCCTGTTTGTTCCTTCGTTTGGATATGAATCCGTCTCTTAAAAAAGTATTATAATTAATGAGCAAACATAATAATTTGTTCCTCAAAAGACCATTTTTTATGTAGATAGGGGTTTTGGAAACATAATAACGATCCTGAAAAGAAACCCCCGAAAGAAACCTAGGATAGCAATGTAATACCTAAACATAAAATACCTAGAAGCCTAGAATTTAAAGTAAACTAATACAGCCAATGCCACATTCAATCTATTTTCGTAGGTAGGCATCTACTATTGTAAATCCCAAACAAAGGATTGTACCTATCGGATTTTACTTATTTAGCTTTACGTAAATTTTTGTCACGTTCCTATCTGTAACCGAGGCAGGAGCAAATGTCAAAAATAACAAGAGTCAAATTACTGACCCAGCAATAGATTGTTACCCACATTTATTTGTGAACTTCAACCCTCATATTGCGCGACGAAAGATTAAACCAACCCCTCACCTTTGAAGGTTAAGTGGTTCAATCAGAATGCTATTACACTTTATTTGCGCGAATGACGACATCTTCCATTTTGATTGGTGTTGGCATCTATCTATAATATAAATATAAATAGTCACATAAATATATGATGGAGCATCACTCGAGAATGAAACGACCGATTTTGCTGTTTTTTTTTATGTTCGTAATTTGTTAGTTCAAAGTTTCGTATGAAAGAATTTTTTTTTGGAAATTCAGAATGAACGTTAGGTATATTTTAAAATGTTCACAGTGTTTTAATTTTAACTTGCCCCGTCACTGTACCAACGCGTCCCGTCATCTGTAGGCAGTTAGGCAATCTTTTAAACAAATTGCTTTCGATTTGGATCTAGTAATTTGTTAACAACACAGATGGCGGCCATTCTTGCTGTGACACATAAATACAGTTTACGCGGCATTATTAATTTTTTTTTTCACCGTTTAACATGAACGTGAGTACCATTAGCTATCCCTAAACTTTCTAAACTACTAAGTGTGATTTGGATACCGTTTTAAATATAAATGTATTTACACAAAAACAAGTTAAATGTTCATTTGTAAACACGATAATTATAATTAATCACATTCTGAAACCTTTTTTACAGGTTTCAATCGCTGGAGATAAGTTAGCAGCAGGACCCCTTGTAGCAAAAGTATACGACGCCAGCCTTATTAAAGTAACAGACTTAGGAAATGCTATTGTCGGTCAGCAATGCCAGTTTCGAGGTAAGCTAAATTGCCTGAATAATCCAACTTTTTTCCGTAAGTAGGCGAGAATGCCTTTGACTTTTTCAACTGGCCAAAATGGAGTACCTATGCTAGTTGAAACTGAAATAATACCTAACTAGTTCCTAACTCTTAAATAGTATTGAAAATGTGACATTTATCTTATGATTTTGTAATCAGTACCTAAATCGCTTTCCGCGTCTGTCTGTATGTTCGCTAACTCCTCCTAAAGTGTCCTAAACAATGCAACGGATTTTATATATTATATATGTAAAAAACCTAATTAAGTTTTTTCTTGGGCGAAGCCGGAAGTGGGTCGCTAGTTTAGTTAATCATAATAAGTTGCATGTTAGGTACTAAAATCGTATTAAATTTAAATACCTACTTAGTTAATAAATGTACTCGTAGATATTATATCAATATAAAGTTGTAGGTACCTACAATTAATTTTTTTCATAAAAACCTTTGTAATAATACTTTTACTTTTATTGAGAAATACTGGTTGCTGGTTTCTAAAAGTATTGACCGAATTATATAATATTGTATTTTTTCAGTTGATGCTAGCGCTGCTGGTGAAGGTCAACTAGAAATTTCAATCAACGAAGGAGAGGTCCCTAATCATGTGCAGGTAATGTTAATCATGGCAGTAAAATTTCCATCCCGTGCGTTACCTACACCTTTGATTTACCATCATTGGCATCGCTATAGTTCTTTCAGCATACTTACCTACCAATATAGATAATTCTTAATTAGATTAAGAACTATTATTCAAATGTTTACAGGTGGTTGGTGGTGGACGCTGCTTGGTATTTTGGAGGCCGGAGGCTCCGACACCCCATCGAGTAGACATAAAATTTAATGGAGAACCAGTGCCGTCTTCGCCATTTGTATTTCACGTAGCTCCTGCACAACGAGTTGTTATTGATACTTCACAAATCGGTATAATTATGCTCTTACCTCTCTACCTAAATTAAGCAAAATAATTCCTTTCAGAAGAATGTTATTAGTTATTAGGGGCGACAACATATATATACGGCTATTCCCTTTGTCAAGTTATATTTTAGCGATGGCTAGATTGTAAAGATAGATGATTGTTTTAATAACTTATAAAACTTCTTTCTTATATTAGTTTTGAGATACACATTAGTCTTGATTATTTATTTTTCTCTGTGTCCATAATTATTTATTTACCCTGTATTGCTACGATGATATTTCACTTTGACATTTGACATTTGTGTTGATCACAGAAAAGTGAAAATGACATATGAATGACGTTTGTTTCATTTCAATTCGTTTATTTTGATTATAGAATAGTCAATAGATAGATTCGTTTTGTTTTGTTATGAATTTTATCAATAAACAAGTTGTTTTTTTTTTTTACTTGTAAATATTGTAATGTAATAACAGTCAACGTATAATCATAATAGGTTGTGATAACATACAAAATTCACTTTTTTGTAATCAATAAATGGTTACGATTTACAGTT
Organism: Synanthedon formicaeformis; assembly: GCA_945859745.1. Taxonomy (NCBI): domain Eukaryota; kingdom Metazoa; phylum Arthropoda; class Insecta; order Lepidoptera; family Sesiidae; genus Synanthedon; species Synanthedon formicaeformis. Next base: position 4,864,634 of record OX243958.1, on the reverse strand, counting down.
TGATAAAATATATTTACAGAACTTATTCCTGTGGGAGAAGTAGCCTCGTGTTCAGTACGTGTAGAGGGTTCAGGGGGTGGCGAATTAACTGTTACCGTTCGTGGTCCGAAGGCCGAAGTACCCGTACGGTTGACGGGAGACGCAGTAACTGGACTAGTTGCCAGCTTTACTCCGAAAAATGTTGGACCTCATACACTCACTGCTCATTATAACAACCAACAAGTACCAGTAAGTAACAAACAATTCTGTAACTAACAAATTTAGTAACTAGCCCGCGACTTCGTCCGCATTGAAAAATGAAAAATCTAACACCTGAGAAAATATAAATGACATCTTTATGAGTCACTAGTTAATACAGACAATTTCAAAATATGGACTTAGGTCTGAAAGTATGGACAAATTCTGGTTGGGTAACTTACTTGCTTCAGAAGACAATTAGTAAGTAATTGACTGGTTGATTCTCATTTTATTTTATGAACCATTATTGCTTTAACATCCTAAATCCATGTTTAAAATAAATTCTTCTGTATTACAGGGCACACCATTTGTGTGTAAGGCGTATGACGGGAAGCTTGTTAGTGTGACAGGTGGATCATCAGCTCGTGTTGGAGTACCTGTACAGTTGGCCGTTGATGCCGCTCAGGCTGGAGAAGGAAATCTCGAGATCACAGTCGCCGCTAGAGGACTGAACATACCAACTCAAGTTCATCCTCAAGTAATACTTGTTTATATTGGTTTTAAATTGATGTTTATCGTTTGATAATATTATTATATTTAAACTGTTGAATGACTTGTGTTTCAGGGGAATGCTCGTTTTACAGTTTCATTTACACCAACAGAAGCTTGCGACCATGTAGTAAATGTTTCCTTCAATAAGGTAATAATTTTGTTAATACCCTTTAATTAATGTATTTTGGGCAAATTTTAAGTTATCATCCTTATTTAAAGTAGACAAGTTATTTTAAGTAGTTAGTTACATTACAATTTCATTGAAATTGACATATTTTCAAAGTATTCATCTTTTGTTTAATATTTACAAACTGAATTAAATATTCTGTTATAGTGTTTATTTGATGTATTTATGTTTTCAATTTTAACTATACCTCCGAAAAAGTTTTCTACAATACATGGGTTTGTACTCAATTTTTTGGGTTTATCACTTGATGGAAGTGGAAGGTGGCTATAATACCACAGGTTCTACAAGTGCACTGCCGACTATAGAAGGATTTACAATAACTTATAATTAAGTTTAAACTCTCTAAATGCCCTATTATTCAATAACCCCACTATAAATAGGCAAATATCCTATTATTGTTGTAACTTAGAAAATAAAAATTAAATTGTAGATGCGAGTGCCCGGTTGTCCTCTAGTAATAGAAGTGTCTGAAGGCACTGGAAGTGGTGCTCGCGTCACAGTACCAGGCCCAGCGCCCCTTCATCAACCCGCTGCACTCACCTTGCACCATCCCTCTGCCACATTAGATCAGATCGAAGTAAATGTTGAGGGTAAGTTTTGTCATCTTGGAAATCTTAGAACAATCATATAATTTAAACAAGTGACCTCGAATATTTTCGTATTAGAGTTTACCCAAAGATTTAAATCTTTGAGTTTTCCTATAGAAGTTTCATAGCCTATGCTTGTATGAGCAGTGCTGTTTTCTTAAAATAAAATTTTCTCATAATATAAATATGTAACTAAAAAAAGAGAATAAGTTATTTTCTAACAGGTATATCTCTCCAAAGTTGTTATGATTCCAAAACAAAATTTGTATAAAGTATGAGGTGGATATTGTAGCTTAGCTTCTGTAAAAGTGGAAGATTATTGTTTTGTTTTTCTAAAGAAGTGACATCATAATTTTGTGATTCTTTCTTTGCAGGGTGGTATAAATGAATGAAAAATGTAGTTGAAACATGTTTATGTTACGACTTCCAAACAAGGGGAGAGTTAAAAAAGTTGAGGAGATTAAAGTGAAAAAAAAAATAGAAAAAAAAACGAATAATAAATAGCTATATTTAGATTCACAATTGCTTTTGCCTTACTAACAAATCCACCTCTTTAACCACTTAGGTATTTACTAATAAATTAATCCTGCTTTGAATTTAATATGGTGCTTTAGATTAAGGTATATTAGGATTAGAGAATTTGCTATTAAACAAAAAACAAATAAAACTTTAGAATATTTGCTATAAAGCAAGATAGGCCTAAATATGGATCAATAAATGTTCAGATTTCAGGTTAAACTCATGAATTGATTTATAGTAACAATCATTGCAACCGATTAAAAAGCTCATCCGCTTTGCCCTAACCCTAACAGGTTTTTGAAAAATGCTTTGTTAGAAAAATACTGGGGTTTAAAAGAGGGTTATAAATGGGGGTTGGAAGAGTACGGGGTTAAGGCAAGGCAGGTGAGCTGAGAGAGTAGGGGCGTAGGTCCAAACGGTGCATCAGTGCCGGCCGCTGTGTCTGCTACGGGTGCCGGAGTGTTCCGGGCTGAATTCGTGCCAAGGGCAGTCGGCGAACACAGACTGAATGTACTGGTTGACTCCCTTCCGATACCAGCGAGTCCATTTCATCTAAAGGTTGGTACTTGTTTTTTCCACATTACAATTTGTCAAAATAATAATGCTTCGTTTATTTACTGGACACTCTTTACTATTGAGCCTTTAACCTTAAGGGATCATTCGCTTGTAATATATTCTATCGACGGCTTGTAATGTAACAATTCACATTCGATTTTGAGCATTACGTTATCATATTGCCTCCGTGACCAACGAGCATTCGCCTTTTATAACATTTCAGATTTGATTTTTAGCATTTGGTTTAACTTATTCCACAATTATCGCAGTTAATATATTAAAAAAATCTTTAATCCGCATCGGCAATGCTGTAGTAGATTCAAATTTTTATCCTGTATTTTAGTAGACAAATTGATATAATTAAATACTCCTTCAAGTTGTATTAAAATCTCCTCCCTCACTTAGGTAATGTTTGAATCTGTAACGTTACATTACATTACAGGAGAATGCTTCCAGAACATTGGGATAAATGCTCTAAGCTCTTTACTCGTACTTGCATTACTATATGTAACTTTCTCTTAATTGCTTTCTCCGTTCTATTCTCTTCTTTGATGAAGTCACTTGCTTGGGCATAACACCTATAGGAATATTTTTAAGAATTTACATTTTTAAAGTGAATCTTTCTTTAGGTATACGACGTCACAGCCATAAGAGTGAAAGATGTCGCGCACGGTACAGTTGGAAAACCCGTTACATTCTTAGGTAAGTTGCAATTTTAAGCACAATTTATAAACACTTTTATACGTTATAAATAAAGGCTAAATTCGCGTAGCGCAAATTTAATACTTGTTTCTTTTTAATAGTGGAAACGATGGCCGCTGGTCCCGGTAACCTGGAGGTGACGGTGAACGGTGGACGCGTGCCGACAGCTGCGGCTGCGCAGGGCGCTCACACATACGCGATTAGCTTCACACCGCGCGACCCGCGACCACATACCGTCGAGCTCAGGTTCAACGGTGACCACGTACCCGGTGAGCTGATTATTATCTACTAACAATAAAAAAAACAAAGAACAGTGTAGGGATGCGTTATCATAAGACCCGCATATCACAACAAGCACTACCATGGGGTTTTAAAACTGTGCAATATTTTTAATGATATTGTTACGTGCGGGGTGAGTTAAAATGCCGTTTAGGGTTGTAAGAACACGATTTATTTACGCAGACCAAGATGACTTCCAAAATAACAGAGCTTTTCCAATTAAACCGTAAAGCTTGCCAAAAGTCGTAAATAATCCACTCAACGTGTCAATAATGCACTGTTGCAAATATCTTCGCAAAAGCCCCCAAGAGTTGTTTTCGTATCGCTTGTTGTCGCAGAACTGTCCCACTCGAGCGATGGCACCCGTATTTATACACGTGCAGTCAGCCGCGATGTTTTTGGAAAACACTAGAAACTTTAAGGTAAACAAGCTCGTACACAAGTAAACAAGTCATAAAAAACAAACATCGTAAACAACTTTCTGGCTTAAGGGAATGTGAACCTTATGTCGCGAACATAAGGAACAGTTTTCTCTGAGACAGGAGAGCTTCCTTCTACGTATGGAAATTTCCATACGCCCAGGTCTCATGATAAACAACAACACGCTGTTTGTTTATGATAAACAAACGCTTCGAGAATGTTCGGTCGTAACAATATAATAATATTCGCTATTATTGGGCGTGCTGGATAGTCATTAGAGAATCCTAATGTACGCAGGACAAATGCATCGAGACGAAGAATATGTGCGATTTTACACTTTGATTAGCAAAATTCGATGTGAGCATTGACTAATCGGTTTCAACTTGATTTAGTTTGTATAATACATATTTTAAAATGAGTATAAAAAACTTATTATATTTCATGTAAGATTACATTATACACCATAGACATTGAAAGAATGGACATAGGTAAATATATGTCTATTTTCCTAAAACGAAATAGTCACTGAAACTTTATGGAATGTAAAAATTGTGTTTTAGGTAGCCCTTTCATTTGTCATGTGTCGGCACCGGCAAGAGTGATCGGAGCTGGTTCGGGCGAATCGCCAGACAAGGTGTCTGTCGGAGACGCTTACACATTCAGCGTGGATTCGCCCGCATCGCCTCACGTCGAAGTGCTGGGACCAGCCAGAAGATCGGTACCTGTCCAGGTAAGACGCACCGTTATTGCATAGAACCAAATTTCAGTCGCATACAATGACATTATTTTAATATCAGCTCTAGGGAGATTGTTTTAACATTAGTTCCATTACCATTTTTGTTCTAGTTTGTACTGTTTGGATTCATTTATTATTCGACCTAAACTAGTTTTATATAACGTGCATAACCACAAGAGCGTAGACTTTTCGAAAGGGGTACATCTAAAAAAGACGTAACTATGTCTACTTGAACTGTAGAATCTTCGGGCCCTCAACTAATATTCATGGTTTAAACAGTTTTGTCAACATGAATTAACTACTCTATATTGATTTTTTAAGGTATCAGCCGAGGAGACTGTTGGAGAAAATGAAGCAAGCAAGAGATATACTATTTCATTTGTTCCAGTCGACGTCGGAGATCACAGTATTGAGGTAAATAATGACAGTTTCTCCACAATAGACCGAATTAATTTCATACTTCTTTCTCGTGTAAAAGTAGAACTGAGTGATGTTTTTCAAAAAATGTTAAACAATAAATTTATACCAACTCTGCTCCTGCTGATAAAAAAATAGTTGACAGACAGAAAAGTAATAAAATGATCTAGCAATGCGACATAAAGTTCATTATATAATGTGCTTAAAATGTTATTCAATAGTGTTGTGTTTTAGGTGCGTGCGGGTACTATGGGAGGTCACGTAGAAGGCAGTCCTTTCCTAGTGAAGGCGTATAGCGCTGCGCGCGTCGCTGTCACCGACATAGCACCGGGAGTCGTCGGTCGACCAGTCTCTTTTACTATCAACGCTTCACATGCAGGTGACAAACGATCAAATATTCACCTATTACTCAGTTATATAGGTGTTTGCATCTACAATGTTGTATTTCTTCCGAAGGTGCTGGAAATTTGGAGATAATCGTTGCTGTAAATGGAAGAAATGTGCCCAATTATGTGCAGAGTGAAGGAAACGCGAGGTTTAAGGTACGAATATTTTTTTTAAATGTTGGATTACCCAAAAATCCGAGCAGTATCGCAGCAGACATGAAAATATAAATAACAAACTAAGTAATGGAGGTGCCAAGATATTTTAGACGGGGTTATACATATAAGTGTTTTACTATGCGAAATTATTCACTTATCAAATGGACTGTAAGACTACATGCTACCCCTGGGCGGCACGCACTGTACGAACCGAGGTTGTAAAGGCGTGTTATAACGGCGTTCAGGTGAACTTCAAGCCTGTCGAAGCGGCGGCGCACACTCTGTCCGTGCGTTTCAACGGTCACGCGGTGCCAGGATCTCCGTTCACGTGCGCGGTGTCCGCTCCACCGGCGGCCGCGGACGCTCGCGCTCACGGACCCGGACTAGCGTCTGCGCCGCGAGGCGAACCAGCTGATATACACCTCACGGGGTTCCACAGTCAGTATAATACTCTCTTGCTAAAACTTACTGAAACTAACCACATTAATAGTGACAGTGAAGCATAACATTCTTGTCTTAGACAAGTCAACCTGGAAAAACTTTTGTTTTGTTTGACCTAAAGTTTACAAACATTGATTATTGTATTGTGTTTCGTAGTTGTTGTCAACTCTACAATATTGCTTTTAACACTCGTTTGAGGCGTTTATCATAGAGATAAATAATAATTTGGCGAATAGTGTCAAATTATTTATTGAAAAGTGTCACATTTGTAAAAACTTTAGTTTTAGTTGTTAATGAAATTTAAACTATAGAATTTAGCCAAAGAATATAAAGTGGATTCGTACAGACTAACATAATAATATGATGTGTGCGTTATATTTATTGAATAATTTAATTCTATTTCTGTGCGGTTTAATATTGACCTAAATTTAGAATCGAAATTAGGTGGATTTTTATTCAAAAAATCAAATCGTAAGTGTGTGCTACTAGTAACAGTATACTCAAATGCTTCACAGTCTTACAAGTTCACCTTAAATTCATTCAGCCGTAATTCAGCAACTTTAAATAATATACTTACTGTTTTATAATATTATTATCTTTTCCTATACGGAAGCAATTAAAATATTTTTTACTCTAATTTCAAAACCAAAGAGATAATATAAATATCTGTTTATCTAATATTAAAAGCACATTTTTTTTAATATGTTGATTTGCATCTTTCTTTACTGCTTATAAAGAAGGTTTTTTTAGAAACTCTAAAATAACTAAATATTTTGCATTGCAGCGTAAAATGTTTTGTCAGCCTTACTGTTAGAGATATTAAGAGAATGTTTACAAAATAAGAAGTTCATAAAATTAAACAGCCGGTGAGCCAACGGTGTACGTGTCTGGGCCAGGGGGTAGCAGCGTGCGTACGCGCGTGTCGGCGCTGGGCGAAGGCCGCTACACGGGCACGTACACGCCCGAGGCGGTTGGGCGCCACACCGTGCAGGTGACGTGCGCGGGACGTCACGTGCCCGGATCGCCCTTCACGTGCAACGTGTACGACGTCCGTCGCGTGCGCGTTACGGGACTGGGACCTGGTGGTAAATATTTTCACAGACATTACAATTTTTTGGTTAAAAAGAGCACTTCTGAAATGCTTTTTGCTATTTTATTCCAGAATTGGAAGGTACTCTCGAAGGCCTTAACCTGGAGGACGGTGGCGATGAGGAGCGAGGCGTCGAAGTGGGCAAACCTGTTACGTTCAGTGTTGACGCGGCGGGTGCCGGGGAAGGCACGCTTGAGCTTGTAGTGTCCACACCGTCTACCACTGTTAAAGCTGAGGTGGGGTTATTGTTGCAATTCCTACCGTTTGTTAACTATGACGCCCGACGCAAATACGGGGTGTTATAAGTTTGACGTAGCATTAAGTAGTCTGCAGAATTAAGTAGTCTGGGGAACAACTAGTCCCCAGTTAACTAACTACTACTAATTAACTAACTTTAGTATTAACTAGTCTGGGGTCTGGGAACTTCAGCGACTTAGAGCAGATATAGCGTGTATGGGCCCAATAGAAAGTCGGGGGTTAGTTTAAAATGTTTAATTATAGCTTGTTGGCCAATAAACCAGTCTAAACGTGATCTGTGAATAGGTAGTCGCGGTCGCCCGAGGGCTTTACGACGTGACCTTCGTGCCTGTATCGCGCGAGGCCCACCGAGTGTCGGTCACCTTCAACGAGCAGCCGGTTCCGGGCAGCCCTTTCGTGTGCCGCGTCAACGAACCACACACCTACGTGCAGATTGGTAAAGTTCCCACTTAACAGATTGATATTACTCACTGATCTGTATAAGCATTGGATAGGCTGCTGTCAAATTATTTTTATGCCTATTTGAAAAACGCTATTTTGGCGCTGTAGGCTATGGAGCGTAATTGCATGGAACTAAAACTAGTGATGGCCGCATGTCGACATCTAAGATGGGGTATATCGATCGTTTATTATTACAGCTATAAATTTTTCATGAGATTTTTAGTTTTTTATAAGTTTTTTTATATATCTTGAGTTCAGATGATGATTAAATTCAGATAATCCAAATCGTTGTTACACTTGGAAATAATACACATTTCTTCATGTTTCAAACCTCAAGCGGACACAAATAAACTTAAACAGTCCCTAAGACATTAACAAATAGAATAAAACAGTCAATATTATAGTTATCTAGAATAAAAATACGCGAACGTCAAAATTAGTTCTCCGTACTTTAGTACGGCGGCGTTTCGAAATGGTACACGAAAGTATCTGTAATTTCAATGGGATAACCAGGATTATTCAGGTCAATGATATTACTCGACTATGTCTACAACTTTACGATCCTATGACGTTATATATTACAAAAAACTTCATGCATTACTTCTTCATATATACAATCACGAACCTTAGGCTATGGGGACACTGAGGCGTGGAAGTAATGATTGTAAGTGTCGACCTTAGGGCCAACACACAAAAATGCGAATCGGCGCAATGTGAATGTCGGCGCAATCACATAAATAGATTCATGCAGGTAATTGACATGTCCAGTAATGTAACTACAAGCATATCCAGCAAGATTGCAAATTCTCATAGGTATTTAAACCTATGAATTTGTTTCGTTACAGGAAGCATTGCAACAGTGGAAATCGACGAAAGTCTGTCCGATCTGGAAGTTATATCGCCATCTGCTACCCGGATCTCCGACGTACATCTTGAAGATACTGGCCTCCTGTCGTTCCCTGCGACTCGTGTCGGGCGCTATGTTGTGAGGAGTTCCCGAGGGCCAATCGCTGAAGTGGAGGCGTTAGATGCGTCCGCAGTCAAAGTGTTGTCCGTAGGAGATGCAGTAGCGCATCGACCAGCCATATTAACCGGTAAGCGTTGCATACTGTAAACAGTAAAAGGTGGCCGAATTCAAATTAAAAGGAATGTAATTTTTTAATGCAAGTGACGTTAATAAAGATGTAACGTGTTTACGTAGTGAGCACTATGGGAGCGGGCGCGGGTCGGTTGTCGGGAAGGGTGTCGTGCGGCGGACAGACAGTACCGCATTCAGTACGGCGACGCGGCGGCTCACGCCAGGAGGTGGTTTGGCATCCGGCGCGAGCTGCGCCTCACCGCATCAACCTGTTGTGGAGCGGCACACCGCTCTCCTCAGAACCGCTTGTGGTCGACGTACTACCGCCGCACCACGGACAGGAGGTAATACAGGAGCACCTACTATACTCCGTGCCAAATACTCTTTAGGTAAAGAGAGGACTGAACAATAAACGCGGACAAAATCGCGGGCACCAGCTAGTAATATTATAAATGCGAAAGGATGTACACAATCACGCAAAAATGGATTTGGTTGAAATTTGGCACACAGATAGTTTATTAACTGGATTACAAAATAGGATAGCTAAACCAACTATAGCAAGTACAAAGTTGTTACATGATTCCAAAATTAATTGTATCGGATGTTAGGTGTCAGCAGTGGGCGTGGGACTGTACCAGGCGCAAGTGGGACGCGTGGCGGCGTTCGGAATCGACACTTTGGGGCGGCCGGCGCGCGAGTTCGACGTGGTAGTGTCAGGGCCTGGCGCACGTGCCTTACCGGTGCGCTGCTATCAGACCAAATCGGGCATGTTGCAGGCAGAGTACACCATTACAGAAGTTGGACAAAGCACTATAGGTGAGTCGTTGATGTCCATTCTTGTCTCAACTCACTCACTACCGACAATAGTGCAAATTATTTTTATGTGAAACATCTTTTGCGGTGGTTGAAACTGGGTGGGTGGCTTTGCGAACGGTTAGGCTTTCCCCACGTCAACAATGTTGGTCAAACTTTAGCCAACACTTTGAAGGAACTTGTAAATCTACAACTTGCAATATCTCCACACTATAGCTGGAGATTTCAATGTAAATTTTGACCAGTTAGTAATTAAAGTAAAAAAATACTTTAGATTCTTTATGTATCCAAACATAAGCGTCGTTATTTTAATATGTAATGGCATTGAATCAATATCATAATTTTTTTTATTATTTATTTCAAGTATTAAATGGAATACATCAAAAAATAAGATTATAATGACCATTTAACCAGCATGTTGTTTTTTTTCACAGAGGTATTGCATCTATCCAAGCCCGTATCTGGCAGTCCATACACATGCGAGTCATTCGACCCCAACAAAGTGATTTTGTCCGGAATACCAACTGGCAACATCATTACTCAGACGCCGATCAATTTCACAGGTTTGTATAACCTTTTCGAACTTAACACAAAAGGTGACTGTCAACTCTCCATATTTTGTTGATTTCACAATATAATAGTGTTGAACATTATCCAAATTAATGTAATTGCTTAACCTTTAGCTATAAGAAGCTACTTATTATTTAGTCTTTGTTTTTAATATTTTTAAAAGGTAACAATTTGCGGATTTGTATGTATTCAGTCAATGTTTATTTATTTCCTTATAAATTTTCTGTTGAAATTTATAATGAGATCAAATTTAAAAACAAAAACGGAAAAAAAAATTAAACTAACTCAAAGAGTGGAAACACAAAAATGATTCGATAATTGCAGAAAATGTTCTAAATTTTAAAGAATGTAGGAAGTAGTTTTTATAGAAAAGAGGGAGATGGAACAATACATTATAGTTATAGTCGTAACTCTGTATTCACAGTTGATACAAAAGAAGCGGGCTTAGCCGAGTTGGAGGTGACGTGCGAGGCGATGGGCGAGCGGCGGGTGCGCATGCCGGTAGACATCCGCGAAGACGGGCACGTCCATCGCGTACGACTGCGTCCCACCATGCCCGCGCACTACCGCATCTATATCACATATGGAGGTAGCTTACATTTATTTTACAGTTTTACACAGGCCCTTCGCACATTACGATACTCCAGTAGAATACCAGTTGCGAACTCATTCGCAACTAGAGGTTCGTACATTACGCGACTGAAAATGAACCAAATTGTGTCATTTCTAATTCTAATCACAACATTTAGATTCCTTCATCTTTTTAATTATGTCGAGTGACTCAAGTAATGTAGAGGCACTTACGATATTTCTGTATTATAGAAACATTAGAAGATTTTAGACTTTACTGTCATTTTACGTAACTTGATTGGTGTGCAAATGTCAAAAGTAAAATAAATGTTTGACATATAGAGTATGATATTTTGTATGTTTCGTCTGTCAGGCAGCAACGTGCCTGGCAGTCCGGTGTCACTGGGCGTGCTCAGCGGACGCAGTAGCGGCGCTGCTCGCTGCGCCGGCACGGGGCTCGCGCATGCGCACGTCGGCAAAGAAGCCGCCTTCACTATACACTGCGCCGATGACGACCCGCCCACAGTACAGGTATATAAACAATATTTATGGTCACCATACCCTAAGTACTACAACGAATCACAAAAGTAAAGTAAAATTTGTTTACTAATTACGTGAGGGTAAGGGTACAAACGTTACCAAATCTCTCATATTATTATGATTTGAATACATATGTATATATTACACCCGATAAAGAAATTGTTCTCCCAATCAGAATGGTGATAAGTTGGTAATTTGATCCGCCATCGCCGATTTTACGAGTACATGTTAAGCAAAAGTGTTTGAATTATTAATTAATATGGGAATAATTATTAAATGATTAAAAGACACAATTAAACTTAAAATTAAGTTTGCATCACGCCCACTATAAGATGACTAGATCTCACATATATTCGAATATTTCTATTCTAAACAAGCAAGCAGATATTGAGAAATTTTTGCCTGTAAAATTTTGCGCAAGAAACCTTTTATAGTATTCTTCCTTTTTTTTTTTCTTATACTGTGATCGATTTAAATTTACTGTTTCAGGTTGAAAGGTTAACGGAAGGCAAAGAGGATAACACAGATTCAGGCCTGCTCGAATGTAGAGTGGTAGCGGGCGCGCCTAGAGAGTGGCTCTGCGCGTATATACCGTTAGTTGTTGGCCTTTATGAAGTTAGAATATTCACTCCGACAGGACCACTCCCCGGCAGCCCCTTCTCTGTTAAGGTAAATCTGGGACTATCATTACACAATCAAACATACAATACAAAAACTTATCATAGAAAGAGTATAGTGGTAAATTGTATTTCTCTGAAAACGTACTTAAGCATTTAACTATGGAAGAAAAAAACGCAGAAAGTGGTGCATTTTTGTCTCATTAGAAGAAACTAGCAAAATTTTTTTTAAAGAGAAGTAAAGAGATCAGTCAAGCTTTACAAAATTATATATTATTTCCAGGTAATAGACACTTCGGCCATAGTCCCAGTCGGTGGTTGGGGATCAGATAATTCCGGACGGGTCCGTGCGCCTTCAAAACTTGTATTGGACACGAGCAACGCGGGTCCGGGAACTTTAGAATGCTTATTAGCCGGAAGACATCAACGTAAGTAAAATTTCCCGTAACTAATTTTTCGTTTACACTAACACTAAAACCGTGTTTTAATAGAATTTTTAAAAGAGTAAGTAGCACCTTAAATAATGGCATCAAATAGGCCAAATAGTTGTATTTCATTAAAGTATTAATCGTTATAATGACGGGCTACGATAATTTTTTCTTATCCTATTCTTCATTCGTGGATCGTGGATCATACAAATTTTGTGCATCATCTTCGTTTTATCTTTTATGTGAAGCTTATCTCATGCGCAGGTGTGGAGAGCGTATCGGGTCGGGCGGTAGTGACGCTGGCGGGCGCGGAGGGAGCGAGCGGTGAGCAGGAGCTGGAGCTGACCTACAACGGGGCGCTAGTGGGAGGCGCCCCGAGGCGAGCTCTCGTCGCCGGCGCCAACACGGCCGACCGCGTCACGCTCGCCGGCCGCGGCCTTGCGCACGCCGCGCCGCACACGCCCGCGCTCTTCACCATAGGTAAGACCATCACCACCACACACATCCACTGACCCACAACGGGCGCTGGTGGGAGATTTTGAACACTTACCGGACTCTCATTGGGCCCCCACGGACCATAAGGGTCGAAACAGTTTTTGTTGTGATAAACACATATACACATAAATATGGGTTATTCCAAAAATTACTGATTGCTAAGTGATAACAGGAAAGAAATTTTACATCTTCCGAAAATCCTTAGGCTACTTTTTGTTACCGTAACGAATTAAAATCCTTGACTTCAAAAAGTGATGTCCGAGATTGTGAGAGAGAAGTTAATTATAATTAATGTGAACAGACGGCAGTGCTGCCGGTCCGGGTTCGCCGGAAGCATCGCTGACGTCGTCGGACGGTGACAACGTGCCGGTGGCGCTGGCCGCCGCTGGACCAGGCGTTTGGCGGGCCACGTACACTCCGCGCCGTCCCGGAGACCACCAACTGCGGGTGCTGTGGGCCGGCAGACTTGTCAAAGGTATCGTGAAAGCTCAGCTTGTAAAATATACTTTATCTTTTATTTATGTGAAGTTCGTGGCTACCGTCGCCTCTAAGGAGTCAAATTTTGCCACAAAAGTACGCTTCACTAAAACGCTAACAACGCCGCAGATTCTGCAAGTGCGCTGCCGACCTAAGTACGATTAAGGATAAGGGATTAGGAACGGATAGGGAAATTGACCCGCGGGTCGATGCGCGCAGCCACCTACCGTCAGCTTACCTGACTTGCTCTTTATAATGGTTTAAAAAAAGAAGTACTAAACAAGCAAATATTTTGTACACATTTTGCAAGAGCACTTACAAAGTGTGGGAGTAGTTAATTGATGAAATGTTGATCCGCAGGTTGTCCGCTGACTGTAAACGTGTCGGCCGGCTCTGAGAGTGGAGACGCGTCGCGCGTAGTGTGTTCCGGTGCAGGACTCACTGGGGGCGTCGTCGGCCGCGAAATCCGCTCGTGGATCGACACAAGGCGGGCGGGGCCTGGCGAGCTCACCGCGCACTGTACCGGGCCCAACAAGGTCACTCTCCTCATATTGTAACCAAGTAGAATATGATAGTATTTTATTACAGATAACACTGTGTACAGCACGTAATGTGATACATTTATTTAAAGCGACAATAGATGGCGCATAACAAATAATTTATGATATTGTGTTTTGTGTAAAAAATAAGTAAATCCAAAATGTTTTAGTAAAAGTTGCGTGATTTAATGTTCCGTTTTCACCAGTATTATGGGAGGTATATAATATTTGCGAAAAACAAAATTACTGAAATAAATGCTCCATTTAATTTTAATCTTCGTCAGAAATTTACAGCGTGTTTGGGCTCAATATAAATTCGGGGTTTATAATTTTCAATTATAGCTTGTTATATTGAAGCAGGATTAAAAAAAATATCAAAATATTTCAAGCTTCGATTCTGTTCAATGTTGCAGGTGGCGTACTGTGAGCTATACGAACACGGTGACGGCACTTTCACGTTAAACGTGAAGCCGGCGGAAGCTGGTCGGCACGTGCTGAGCGTGCAGTTCGCTGGAGATCACGTGCCCGGCTCGCCCTTCGTACTTAAAGTGGCCGGCGCACCGGACCCCTCAAAGGTAGAAAGCTACTCTTTTCACTATTTAATCATGCCAAATCCGCGTGCGGATGGTCCGTGACACACTTAACCCACCCTAAGGCCGTATTAGAAAGACGGAGTTTAAATTACGGCCGACCGTATACAATTAATCTTCCTTACCGTATACAGTTAATTGCCCATGCCTGTAACTAAACAGCTACCCTGTCATTTGTTTATATTCATGCCCTCATTGTAGGACATGCATACGTAATGTAATTAATGTGGTTCGTCAGGTACGCGTATATGGCCCCGGAGTGGAGCCCGGCGTACTGGCGACGTTCCAGTCGCGTTTCCTTTGCGACACTCGCGGCGCCGGCGCCGGACAACTGACGGTGCGCGTCCGCGGGCCCAAAGGCGCCTTCCGCGTTGAGATGCAGCGAGAGAACCAGAAGGACCGTACTATACTTTGCAAGGTAGCGTACCACTCATTACACCATCAATTGAACCTGATTACCCCTAACTGTAAAACTAAGCTATTCTCTTCTAGCCACTTCCATTCGTCATACCAATTTCAAGTCTTTAAAAACCTATTTACAATTACCGCCTGTTTGAAATACGATACCGTCTGATGGGGGTACAGGAAATACATACAGAAAATGGCACAAGAAAGGCCAGTCTTTAATTAATCTACTATATTTTAAATATTTCATCGACAGTATTCAGGAAATGTTTCAATGTTTTTGCGCTTGCATTATCAGTAGGGGTAGCGTGTCTGTGAACACGGAAATGTGACAGGATTTTTTTTCAACTTTTATTTTGTAGGGTCAAGCGTACTGTAGCTACGCGAGCTGGTCTAAACTATGTTAGCTTAGCTTTCGGTGTCCGCCTTTTTATGGATATTGTATCTACTATCAGTCAGCAACTTCTTTGAATCCCTTTGATTATCGCCTATGTCGATAAGCGACGGGAATCATCTACAATAAATGGAAGTCTGTCGTCTTTTATTATGAAAGTCCCTGTAATCAAAATGATTTATAATAAATGTAATTATTATGAATTTTGTTTAGTTTTCACCGACTGAGCCTGGCGACTACCGCGTGGAGGTTCGGTGGGCCGGTCGCCACGTGCCCGGCTCTCCTTTCCCAGTCATGATATTCGACACGCAAGAGGAACTGCGGAGATACTTGCAAGCCACCGCCGCGTAACAGCACCGTGTCTTGTGACCTCATCATCGTCTAAATCCCTGTACAATCTTGGAACACACTTTGCAGAAACTTTAAACAGATTTCGTCACAAAAGTTGTGTACTTGTGATGCTGTTCAAACATGTACACTAACATTAGTGGTACCAAATGGCCAAGTTCACTTAATAAACCAGGGTTGTTGCGGATATTCGCATCCACATCCGCAAACGCTAAAATTCCCTACATATTCAGACATCCGCATCCGCCAATAATTATAAATTATGAATATATTGTTTTTATTTAATTAATAGAAATTTATTAAAATGATCACTTTCAATCATTTATTTCTGCAATAAAAATTAAATCTATTAAAAAACTTGAAATTCGTATTTTCCGTATCCGCGGATGTTGAAAATTCTGCATCGGCAACAACCCTGGTTTAAACTAAAGGCCCATGCCAATTAAGGCGGCAAGTACTATGAATGGTGACATCATCGTCATCTTTAGTTGAACCCTGCAAACTTGGAATGTTACATTGTATGCCTAACGACTCGCATAATAAACTAATCACAGTGTTTTTTTTTTAAATTGCCACACAGCCGAACGCTACAGATCACTACCGAGTGATCTGATCATTGAAGCAAAGTCATATACTCTTGTCAAAAATTGTTTTATTACATTGTATGTCCACCTTAATAGTAGCCACACACGTAACGATATACTTGCGCAATTATTTACAATGTAATTATTTGAAATTTGCGCAATAAACTTCCAGTACACCTTACTGTATACTTGTGCAAGTCTATACATGCGCAAGTATATAGTTACGTGTGAGTTTACCAGTAAAGCAGTTTAAGCAGTCGCCCTTTTCTCACGAAGAAACGTGCCCACAGTTCGTCCCACAATTTTTCGGGGCATGGTTCGATTTCATTGCTTTTTTATTTTTTTTTCCTTGGGAGTTTTTTAAAGCCTCTGATGAGATTTTAAGAGGCGCTTATTTCAGTATTATTTTTAGGATTTTGCACGAAATCATGTGATTAGGGATCTTTAAAAATGATGCGAATAAATGCTTGCATCACATGATTGTGTTATTTTAGATATTCTGTTTTGATATTTATAACAGGCATTGAAAAATTATTATATTTATTATAACTTTAAATTGTTAAAATTATGGAATGAGTTTCTATTTGCTTTGAACACTCGAAAAGCAATTGTTTTAATAATCTTACAAAATATCTTCAATATTTTGTAAGAAATGTATCAAGAAAGAACCGATATATTAAAATATTTGTTAATGAGTATTTTAATAACTGTAGAAACTGTCTTATTTATATATCTATATTGACAATCATAAAATTGTTATGTTAAAATATAAATTTAAAAATAGTACAAGGTGGACATAAAAAGGGTCATTTGTAATTATACTCACGAGCGTTAAAAACAAATCCGTCCAATTCTATTTAAAGTTAGATATTTCTTTACCTTAATTTTTACTCAAAAAGGATCATAAATAAAAGGCATAATAAATTGTTTACTTGTTAATATTTATTAATTACATTTTAGACTTACAAATATTAAACAAAAAAATATTGTAACTAACGAAGAACACTTTTGTTTATTGGTTTTATCCAATGAAATTTAAAACAATTAGTGGTGAAGTATTGTAAGTTCATTTTTGTATTTGAATTTGTTTGGAAAAAACCATTGATATATTTAGTTACTAATTGTTAATAAATGGAATATTATTAATTACATGTTTTATTTCTCCTTCATAATCAACTAGCTGATGCCCGCAACTTCGTCCGCGTTGAAAAATTAAAGCTAGGCCTGACGCCTATTGGAATATTTAGCCTATGTCCATTCTGAAATTCTATTCTAACTACATATATTGGATGACTAGTTTAGAACTTACATAGATTAGTATAGATTAATCCAATAAGAAAAAATTCAAGAACTATTCCCATAAGTTTGTTATTTAGGTATCTTAATAAATCGATAGATTAGTGATAAGTTACACATTGCATACATCTCTTACGTAGAAAATATATCTTCTTTTAATAATTCAATCGTGGAAAATTAAGTGAATGACTCTATGACAAAACAAAAATCCGTGTGTAATGTTTGAGTAGCATCTGTAGCACTGCTTTTAAAATGCGACTTGAAAGTGAAAACAATCAGTCATCAACTAGTAAATTACAAAAGACGCTGATCTTGATTCAGTGTTAATATATTGTAGCAATGAGAATTATATTTCTCTGGCTTTGGAGTTCTTCTTTGCTTCTCATCTTCCCTCCGGTTTGTATCTAAACATTAACGGTATGGTCCTTCGATCCGGATAAGTTGAATGAACGCCTCCCTTTAGTTCCGACCGCAGTGCGTCCAAACTTTGCCATAATTGCTGCATTTGACCGAATATTATTAGTTCTAAACGCTGGATGGAGTTGTGTAGCTCTCCTAGAAATAATAAGTATAGTTTTGAAATATTCTGAACTTTTAGAAAATGTTACATACGCGCTTTTTTACATGTTATTATGTACATATTTTCACCTAATTTTTAAACAAAATTGCTTATTAACCCTATCAAGGTTAGCCATTAGATATCCCATGATCCATTCGAAAATAATCTCTTTTCTTTTTCAATAGTATTGACCGCAATTAGCCTGTTACGTCTTCGGGGAAGTATCCTTGAACACAAAGCTCTCCTCACGATGATTTCTTTCACTGATACTAAGACTTCATTATTTTTACGCCATACATAGTATTAAAAAAACAGGGGTGTACTTACACCTGTAACTAATATCGCTAATTTTAATTTAATGCCTTACTTACATAGCTCTTTTATATGCGTATATTATTAATTAGTAACTAGCGGTTAAAATTGTACTTTTGGAGAATTTCTTTTTCCAATTTTATTAAGTAAGTCAGTATTTAAAGAAAAAGTCCGCTCACTTGATGTGACCACTCCATGCAATCTCCTCGTTATTGTGGCGTTGGCAGTCGCATTTACTTCGTGTGTTTTCACAGAACACATTGCACGTGCTTCTTCACGAGGGCCGATGCCATGGTATGTAGAATTGACTGCCTCCACGTAAGGATGTTTTCCTGTTTCATCGACTGTGTTGCTCACTATGTAATGTGGTCCATGTACTATACAAATAAAAAACATATAGGATTAAAGTTTCATTAACAACTACCTACTTAACGCACAGTGGGTTTTAATTAACCGTCTAGCATTAGGTATATACTTCCGGACTAGCATTAGGTATATCAGTCCGTAGGATTGCAAGTCAGGAGTGAAAACTTAGATTTCAGTGCTTTTTCCCTATCCCAAAATATCCCAAACCTCACTGAGCGTGACGTGACGGTCTCGTGAATTCATTGCTTTTTCCCCATATTATTATCAAAAGTGCAAAACGGGTGAAGGATTGACCTCTCTTCGGATCCTTTACTATTATTTTTCTTTTAATATAGTCTAGTTTAATTAGCAATAAATACCTAAATCTAAAGAAACGCATTTCTAACAAAGTAGTTGTCATTTTTATTACCTAATTATACCCTTGCATTTCTTCAGCTTCCATGCCGCTCTTTATCAATAAAAAATTTCAAAGCCTATCATACTTATGCATGATAGGTATGATATGTCTTTATCATATATTTTTAGAACATTGTATCAAGATCAGGTTTTATCATTTATCAGGCAATACATTATTATTCACATAAATACTTACAATTTGAGTATGGAGCCCCAGCAGCTCGAAATGTTGCAATGAGAAGAAAAATTAGAGCTGTTAAAGTAATAATTAAACGCATATTCGGTACGCAGATTAACATCAGCGATTCACAACAATTATTTATTACCTATATATATGTATAATTTATTATGATAAGATTTCCACGAGCATTAATCTTATCGAAGGTAGTAATTATTGTTGGCCGTTATTAATTAAATCTAATATTTTAATGAAAATATATATTTTTATCTATCAACCATCGAAGCAATCTACACAGTCTGAACACGCGAGTTTTGGTTATAAAAGTTGTTGTTATTCAGAGGTTAAAATCGAAACTGAATTCGACGGATGCGTACTAGCAGAGGTTAGCTAAACGAAGCAGAAACCGTCTGATGTTAATTCAAGTCGTCTACTAAAGATTCAACGTAACATTACATATACATATTAGCATATAAAGGAGTCATAAAACCGCAGTAGGAACATTTTGAAAGCTACACAAAGGTTTTACGGGTGAATGCGACCCTAACAGTGAAATATATCTATTTAACTTGATATTTCATATAAATTACTATATGTTTTGAATTAAATGCTTATTGAAATAATATACTTACATGCTAGCGACACTCGCCCGGCTTCACCCGAGGTGCAATTTTTATATACCTATAAAAAAAGTTTCCCCGTTTGTCCATCTTTCCATAATGTGAAGAAAACAAAATTATAATCGGTCTACCCATTCTCGAGTTTATGAAGTGCATACACAAACCAACTTAATATTTTTATATAAAAAATAAGTTTAAGTATATCAAAATATTTTTTAATGACATTTTTTTTTATATAAGTAAGTATACTGAAGTAAGTTTAATGTAAATAAATAGTACTTTTGCAATGTTTATACTCGTGCCTAGGTCTAACCTGTGGTTTACAGGATACTTATTTTACTGAAATAATTATTTTTAGTGAAAACTAGGGTCCAAATATATAGACTACTAGCTGGTGCCTGCGACATCGTCCGCGTTCAAAATGTTATATAGCCTAACTAAAGCCTTTCTCGATAAATTGACTATCCAACACAATTTTTTTTTTTTTCAATTGGAACCAGTAAGTAAATAGCTCCTGAGAGTAACGTGTTCAACCAAACTAACTCTTCAGCTTTATAGGTAATATGAGTAATATAAATAAACTAGATTATAAACTAAATTTTAGGAAAAAAAATCAATAAAAATAACCTTTAACTACCGGGAATGTTACGTCAGAGTAGGTCAGAGTACCTACATTACGTTTTGAAATTCCTAAATAAAATTCCGCACTGAGTAACGCGTAGTTCAAGGTTGGACGGGACGCAAATAGGCGCTAATATCTAACGGCAACAAAAATCGCTGAACAGACATTGAAAACAAACGATAATTATTTTTAACGATTCTCTATATGTATAGTCTGGTAGCCTGAAATGAATCGCAAAGATTAAATACCTACTTGAAATTGACCCGCAGCTCCCACATCCGTCGAAATTATTGCTTTCGTCTCGCTCTATTTGTAAGAACTCGCGGCACTTCTCTTGTTAAACGACTTACGTTTATAGGTCATACGAAGTTAAATGAACAATTAATACATGACTTGAATTTTAAAAGCATGTGAAATACATATATTGTACAGAAGATGAACCCACCATATTTAGCTGCGGCATAGTAGAGGCGTTTAAATCTGTGATTTAAATAGATATTAATTTTATACATTTATTCATAGCACCATTTTTAAATGAAATATATGGAAAATGCTCAAACGCCAATCTGCCAATCTTTTATCTTTACAGAGTACTTACCTACGTAACACATTGAACCTACATACAATTTGATTCATCCTATCCTATCTGTACTATGTCTAAGACAGGTGTGTCTGTCGATTGCACCATACAGTATATAAGTCAATGGCCGAGTCACATTGAATGTAATCAATGAATCTGTTCAAGTATGTCAAGGTTTTTAATTATATAGTATTTATATTGTGTATTATTTCACCCCGTCATGGGAATTACTGTAAAGAATACGAATTTAAGTGCACCTGAAATCCTATGGCAATATAGTACCTACATAACAATGATGATAATGGGTCAATTTCAAAATACTGTAAATTTTATACTGAATTCTGCCCTGAGACCGCATGGTCCGCCTGCTACATCCGATTGATCGGACGTTTTTTTTCCTGTTGCTCCGATTGATCGGACGACGCTGCCCCAAGCAGAAAATATAATTTTCTTAATTCATATGTTAACATAAATCTAATGCTTATTATTACACAATTTAGATCTTATAAACATGTTTGTAAAAATAAAAATTGTATTTATTTTATTCTTATATATATATTATATCTATACTATTACTAGCTGGCGCCCGCGACTTCGTCTGCGTTGAAAAAGAAAAAGTAGCCTATCCTGTGTCCCGTACGTCTAAATGTTTATTTACCAAGTTTCATGAAAATCAGTTAATTCATTTAAGAGTTATGGACGAACATACATACATACATACATACATACAGAAAAAAATTCTAAAAATGGTCAATTTAGTTTCAGTATCATGTATAGAGCCTATAAACACGATATCTCTGAAAACAAAGTAACTTACTCATGATCAACCCTTACAGATTTATTATTAGTATTGATTATAAAGCTGAAGAGTTTGTTTGTTTTTTTGTTTGGTTGAACGTGCTATATCTAAGGAACTACTGGTTCGAATTGAAAAATTATTTTTGTGTTAGATATTCCATTCATCGAGGAAGGCTATATAACATTTAAACGCGGACGAAGTCGCGGGCAACAGCTAGTCTTCTTATATATCAAAATCAATCGCCGTCCGCTAACTACTTCTAAAGCACCCAACGGATTTAAATTTTGTTTTCACTAATGGAAAGTGGGGTAATCAGGGAAGGTTCGTATATATAAAAATTCCATCTGTAGATAATACCTCTGTAGGTATTTAATAACAATTGAATATTTTTAAACCAATTTCAAACTATATCTATGGGCTAATAGTCCATTGGTTATAAGATTACAAAATCCTGCTTTCGAAACAATTAAAGATAATTCCTGTTAATCCAAATTCAGGGCCAATGAAAAATTAGTCAAGCACAATATATCCAAGCAAAGATTTAAATCGTATCCAACATTCTTAACAGACGCTTTGCATTTAATGGTGTAGGTAAATGAAGTTATAATAAAATGAAGAGAGTTTGCATATCGTTTTTCTTTTTGATAACTTTCAGTTTCGTAAGCACTAGCGGTGAGTATTGTTTTAATAATTATGTTTTATTTATAAACATAAAGTTATAAAGGACGCAGCTACCATGATTCGTTTCTACACAGTGATTTCATTTACAGATAGTTTCAATGAAGAAAACTACAATCGCTTTATAATAAACGCAGCGATTCGGCAGCTTTTTGAGAAGATGAGAGGAGTCATAATAAATGGTAGCAGTGAGCACGATATACCAGTTTTGGATCCTTATAAGTTTAAAAATTCGTTTCTTAATATACAAGAGGATATATTAAGGTTGGTAAAGCTGTAACATCCGTATGAAAGTGCGTAATTTTTTTTTATGTAAAAGTTGTCAGACAGTCTGACAGTTCACTTGAAGATGTGCTGTAAATGCGCCGCCGACCATAGTAGAATGAATCTTATGGTATAAGG
Source organism: Synanthedon formicaeformis (assembly GCA_945859745.1). Taxonomy (NCBI): domain Eukaryota; kingdom Metazoa; phylum Arthropoda; class Insecta; order Lepidoptera; family Sesiidae; genus Synanthedon; species Synanthedon formicaeformis. The sequence goes on along the minus strand of OX243958.1, from coordinate 4,841,475 downwards.
AAGGAATAAGGTAATGGACTCTAAAAAATCCTATCTTAAGTGATTGTAGGACCCTAGGGTAGTTTTATTTATCTATACCCTTGAGCACCCTTGAGGTTTAGAAAAACATTCGGGTTTTCAAACTAGGCTTGACAACTGAACTGGGCGTTTCTAAAGGTTTTGTCTTGTTGCCAGTCAATTCATTATGATGATTATATTGAATTTTGTTTTCAGTGTTAAAATGGAAGTAACTAATGGAGCTTTTTCTGGTCCGGGAAACTTCCAGCTTGAACAATCTATCTTTAATAGGAAAGAATTGAGCATAGATTTGGTATTAAATTTCCCCTCACTGGTATTTGAATCAGGTATGTAGTGTAAGATCTATACACATGAATAATAAAATAAAGTTGATGTCCGCCTCTAAACCGCTCACAGCTTCTTAACTACCCAACGGGTTTTGATACGGTTTTCACTAATAGAAGAGCGATGAACGAAGAAGGTTTGTGTTCATAATTTCTAAAAAAAATCGCATCAGTAATAATCCGGGGGTGGATTGCTACTCAAAAATAACACAATTTTGAGGATTACTCAGAGTGATCCTCAAAATTGTGAGTAATTATGGAAAGAGTCCATCTCTAGAACTATAGAGTGTTTAATCAATGTGTGTTGCCAGTATAAGACAATTAAACTGTTGGCCTAAAAGTCTAAATAAAGATTAAAATTTCGCGATAAAGATAGAGTTTACTGACGAGACATAATATACGTAATGAGGACATCATACTCGTGCTCTCAGATTTAGTATACCTAATCTATTAAAAATTACAAGCCATTGAAAAAAGTTCTGAAATTAACAACTAAGTTAGGAAGGAACTAGTCAAATATTTATTCATTATTTCTTGTATGGTTGTTCAGTGATTGTCTTGTCAAGCCCATGTAATAACCATTTGTTTTATAATTTTTCAGAGAGATATGAAATGCTAGGAAACATATACGAAATTGTCCCATTAGCTGGCTCAGGAAAAATGTAGTAAGTTGGATGTATGTTAAATCTTTATATATATATATATATATATTTCTTCTGTGCGTGTGTATGTCACTGAAGTCCTCCTAAACGGCTGGACCGATTTTAATTCTGTCTTCACTTATGGATAGAGGGATAATCAGGAATGGTTTGTATTAAAAAAAAAATTGGTCGCGGACGAAGTCGCGGGCACAGCTAGTATTTTATATATTTTAGTAGATGACAATAGATTATTGCATCAAAGATTTTAAGAAGGTAGGTAGTTTCTACATTAAGTATATGAAAATATCAGTAAGTAGTACTAGATTGAGCACTCCCTACGATTTCTTGCTAAATTCATGTTCCAACGCGGAAGGTGCGCGGGGTACGGCGCGGCAGTAGTGTCAAGGTCAATACGTCAAGTCGTAGACAACTGAATATTAATATGGCGGACCCGATAAGCACGTCGGTTTTAACAAATTAAAAATTAACCTATTAAACGTTTCAATATTAATAAAACTTACCTATGGAACGTCACACCAGCAGTTTTACCAATATTTTTTGTTGTATTTTTGCAATATCTCATCACACAAGACGGCATTTTTATTGGTTTTGAAAATAATAACGCGCCTAATCTCTACGAGCGCGTATGACAGACTGTGTGAACGGGTAGGACGTCGGACCTCCAATCACTTGGAACACTCGTCGCGTCTTGAGTGTTCCATCTAGTACGTAGTACTTAACATATCACTGGAAAATATTGAAATTTACTATATTAACTTTTTCAGCTTTGATGTTGAAAATGTTCGTTTTCAAGGTAAAATTTATTTAGAACAATCAGAGGACTGTGAATCCGTGCTCATAAAAACAATTGAAGACTGCAGTTTCTCTATACAGAATATCAAGGTAAATAAATATATGCATATAAGGAAAATAATCAGTTAATATTTTAAATGTAAATAAATAATTAATAGTGTAAACTAACGCGGTCTATTCTATTAAAAAGCCTATTCCCCATAGCTCTACTATGGATGTCTGTCACCTTATTGCTAGCGTAGTGCTATGAGTAATTAATAAAAAAATTAGGTATCTAATCCTTACATATTATAAAACAAAGTCTTTCGCCGCTTGTTGTCTGTCTGTTTTCATGCTGCTTTCACCAGTGGATAAAGTGGTTCTCGAAGAAGGTTTTAGTATTTTACAAAGTTACGCGGACGAAGTCGCGGGCAGCAGCTAGTACTTAATATTATAAATCTGAAGATTTGTTTGTTTGGTTGAATGCGTTAATTTCTGGAACTACTGGTTCGAATTAAAAAATTCTTTTTGTGTTGGATAGTCCATTTATCGAGAATGGCTTTAGACTATAATATAGGTAACATTTTGAACGCGGACGAAGTCGCGGGCAACAGCTAGTATACAATACAATTATTGTTTTTTAAATCAAAATAATTTTTTTATTGCAGAGTGCAACTGAATTTGACCAAAATATAGACGACATACTGAACGCAATGATTAATGACCTTTTGGCAGATTATCTAACAAGATTTAACAGAATAATTGCGTCGAAATATGCAGAGAAATTGAAAGGATATCTTAACCCTTTTTTGAATAAGTTTGATTCTTGGAAATACATTGCTATACTTCCTTGAAATAAAAAACATAATACAGTATCGTTCATTTTATTAACTTGCCTATCTTATCTCTCAATCTATTAATTACCTAACTATCTTTTTGATACTGATATACCACCTGGTAGGTACACTCCTGTTTCATATCTATAACTTCACCTGTAATAAACAACTAGCTACTAATAAAGAATTAATCACATCGATATGAGTCACATAGAAAAACATTTTTAATGTTAGGCATTTTTATAATTTTCGTATTTTTTATGTTATAGTAACGTTTTTGAGGCCTTCACTTAGTTATTGGCAGAAGGCTTGATATAGTTATGTATAATTATGTATAATTCACTTGATATAATATAATTACATCGAACATTTTTTAATAAATTTACTCGAATTTTGATTTCTAAAATAATTAAGTAAATAATATAAATTTAGTGCAATGAAAATATTTTTCGAATAGGATTTCGTTCCTGAAGTCAGAATTCATAAAAAAAGCAAGGATGTTCGTAAACATTTACTCGAGCCTTTTAAAAATACAAAATGTCAGAGGTAGCTAGAAACAAGTAGTTCTATTATTAATGTGAAAGCTTCCGTTGAAACATGACGAGCCAAGTAAAAATAATTACTTCAATTAAAAAAATAATATTGATTACAAAAGAACTCCAAACTTAATTCAACATTACATATAGATAATAAGATAAAAGGCAGTATAGTAGATTAGAAAAATAAAAGCAATGTGCGCGCTAGTCTTGGAGCCAAGTAGGAGATAATGGCAGTAGCTTATTAACGTACATTTTTGGACATTAATTTGAAATAGTACTTTGCAAAAATCTTCGTACTCGGTCTTGTTTTCCTATTTTACTGGTTTCCTTTTAAATGTCATCAATAGGATCCAATCGAATAAAACATTAGCATAGGAAGACATATCGGCTTATCTGCTAGTAGGCTCCCCTACTATGCGTAAGTACTATAAGGTAAATAAGATTAAATGATAAGAAGGTATATTATTTTGATTAATCGTCTGCTTACGCATTAGCGCAAAGATACTGATCTCCAATCAATAATTGTACACAGATATCTCACAATAATCAGATTGATTGATTAGACTAAATCAGTGCTGATTTAATGAAGAAAACAAAGGAAATTGAAAAACAGTAATAGAGTGTGCCGTGGTGACGGTTCGGTTTTGGAGTCCGAGTGAGAAAGTTGTGCCAATAAAATTTTGACGATGAAAATTTGGTTACTGCTTTTGTTGTGCGCATTTGCTGCGGCAGCGCCAAGCTCTCCTAATGAAGAAATTGACATTTTCCACTTGAGTAAGTTAATGCTCTACTTCTGAAAAAAAAATATGAAAAATATTTTTTAACAACTTATACTTCAAATAGGCTTCAATCCTATACAAATTTAGTTTTTATGAAACAAGAAACATAGCAATAAATCAATGTACTAATAAATAAATTTGATTATTAAATTTATATCAACGTACCTATATAGGAATATTACAGATCCCCTCAGACTAGGAATTTTCGTCTTTGGCAATTATCTCTTCTTTTCGTTCGTTTGTCTTACGTATATATTTTAAAATCGGCTGGCAGTCCTAACCTAACCTAACCTTTGGTGAAAATAATTCACTCAAGAAGAAAAAAGACGGTAAAAATTTGTATTTAATAAAAAATTGTCATTTAAATACAACTCACTGAGATTCTACATTTCAACTATAATACAATACATAGTAATCTTATAAATGTGAAGGTAGGGCTTTCTGTACTTTTTTACGCCTTAATTGCTCAACCTTTAAACTTAACCTTTAACCTTTAAACTGAAATTTTGCATGCACGTTATCAGGAAATAGGAAAGAACAGGGTACCTTTCATCCAGAAAGAAAGTACTTTTCCCGAGGGATCATCTCAAATAAAATAAAGACCTAACGCCTCGCCCAAGGTGTTATAGCAACAAGAGGTCAAACGTTATATTGCTCACGGGTACTTTTATTTTTTAACGCAGCCGAAGTCGCGGGCACCAGTTAGTACTTTATGAAAATGCCAATATTTTAACTATTATCAACTTTTTTTTGTTTTGTCATTCAGAAGAAGTAGCAAAAGAAGATCAACAGGACGGAAAGGAGTGGCTGGTGAATTTTATAGTTACTCAAACAATCAGATACATTCGACTTGTAATTCAAAGCGGCTCGCTGTGGTTTGGGATCCCAAAATTAGATCCCTTTGATATCAGTCAGTTCCATCTGAAAATTCCTGCTGGACTCATTAAGTAAGTACTTATTTCCTTACCTAATCAATGGCACATGGCAATACTATTATAAATACCTATCTATATACATAAAATATAGATACTAATAAATTAAATAGAAAGTAGAAAAATATATGTATACAATCGCAATGACAATTTCTATCGAATTTCTTAATATCCAAAGAAAGTGTTGAAATATTTGTATTGTTTTCGAAATATATTTAAAACTAGCGATAAAATATTGTTGGTTTCAGACCATCTTCTGTATCGTACTTACAAATATTAATATACACTATATAGTTCGTGCCCGCAACTTTGTAAGCGCTGTAGTTCTTTTTTTGAAAATTTCCCAGGAACCTAATCCTCGAAAAGGTAAAAAGTATTCTATGATTTCATCCAGGTAGGTAATCATTAATACATCAGTGAAAACCGCATCAAATCAGTTAAGCAGTTTCTGGAATTAACGTGCACAAACGGACAGACAAACAAAAAAATCTGAAAACTATTTTTTTGACCTCGACAACATAAATGTACAACGTGTACGTGTTGTTTTTTTTTTTACCTACCTGCCTACAATAGGTATAAAGTGTTTCCATGAAAAAATGTTACTGTGAATATCAAAATATCATTATTGTTTTTTTTGCAGTCTCGACCTTAATCTGACAAAGATTCACGCATCGGGCTTCGGTGACTTCGTAGTTCACAACAGTCATTTCGATATCTCGGATCTTTCCTTACAATTGGACATCTCCTTTAATCATGTGGACATTCAAGCTGGTTTGTTTCACTTTGCTTTACTTGGTGCACACTTGGTCATTTTAGGCGGTTTGTTTTATTTAATTAACGCTGATGAGCATAAGTTATAGTTAATAATTGTGACGTTCATTGTAAAAGTGGTGTAACTCCCTATTTTTAAAAAACATCTTTTCTTGCCTAATGGTATCACATTTAGTCATATCTTTCAATATAAAAGTGAAGTAACTCCAATGCTTATATTTTTTTCCTACACTATAATTCGCAAAAAGCTCGTTATTCTAAAATTCAGTTACAAGGAGATAATTCACTTTTACAATGAACGACACAATTATAAACTCTACTTTCTATTGAAACACGCTATATCTGCTGTAAGTTGTTGAGGAGTTGGGTATTCCGCAGACTAGTTGATGCTGCAGCGTCAAGACAATTTTACCATGTCATTGAAATACCACTGAAGTAACATTATAACGATTTCACATCAATCCTTAGAATTGTTCTATATTCTAATCATCAATCGAACATCTATCCGTTTGGAAGTTACGATGCCATAGACACACATAAATACACAAACACACAAGTCAAACGTAAGTATAATACCCCTCTTTTGCGTCGGAGGTTAAAAAGATCAAAATGGCATTGTGACACTAGTTTTGTGGGTATTATCCGTGGAGGAACGATTATCCCATAAAGACAAATACGATTTAGTGATGTATCTATATATAGATATGTATTTTTTCTCATTACAGATGAATACGATTTCGTCGGTGACTTTTTCACGGCTATTCCCCTATACGGCAAAGGCGAATGCTTGTAAGTGTTCGATACAAATTTTAAAAAAAATCTACTTTATCGTATTAATTAAATTAAGTGACATAATTATTTTTTTAGGTTCCAAGTAGACAATTTCAGACTTCGAACAAAAGCCTATTTGAAACAGTCTGAAAACGGCAAAGCCGTGATTATTGATAGATTAGAAGAAACAAGTTTTGAGCTTCCTTCCCTAAAGGTAAGCATTGTGACGATCATACTTGCTTGCTATTTAGTAGTGACAGGGCACACTGCATTTGGGCAATCATTTGGGCAGTCATTTGAGCAACCGGCAACCACCCCCTTACATAAGACCACAGTGAAATATCAGCACGTGTGCTGTGTGAGTGAGTAAGGGATGCCAGAAACCATTTCCAATCCCTTCTCAATACTTTTCCAGTCGGCAGCGTATTTGCAACATAAAATAAATGAACATAAATACATAAAATATTTTTTTTTAATAAAAATGCTAACCTAATCGTGGGTCAACCCTGCAGCCAGCTGGACAGACGACTTGAAAGACAAAAGCGTTTTGGCTACCCTTGGGAGAGGGGCCTACATCCAGCAATGGAGGGACACAGGCTGATACTGATGATGATGATGTTGATGGTGGTGATGATGATGATGGTGGTGTTGGTGGTGGTGATGATGATGATGATACCCAAATGAAGCCAACTTAGTTTAATTGATCAGTAACATATAATTGAAAAATATTACTTTACAGAGTCGTTTAACTGGAGTGATCGGAGGCGGGGACATCGATGCGGTTGTCAATGCTATAATCGAAGAAGTCATAGTCGACTACATTAATAGATTCCACGGCATCATTTCCCACATCGCATCAAATGTTGCTGTACCCATAGCAAATACCCTCCTCAACGTAATGGATACTTGGCGTTACATGAGAATTTTGTTGTTCATATAAGTACCTACATATTTATATGGATCATTCAAACATTTTCTATCTTTTTGGGTTCAAATTAATTGTAATTTAAACAAAAACAAAAAAAAAATTCTACTGCCACGTATACCTTTGCAATATAAATATTAAAAATAAATAATATTTTTCTCTAAAATGTTTTCTATTCTTTGCGATTTTCTGTAACATTGTGGTTCATCCATTCATCAGTTGATTACTTTTGTTACTACTTAGCAACCCGGTTTTACAAGGTGGCAATTTTATTATAAAGAAAAAATAAAGAAAACAAAATGTCCAATAACTTTATTGCAATACAAATAAGGCAACCATAAGTACACTAATGCAATTTTTTTCAAACTTATTCAATTTTATATTTATATTTATTAAGTTTATATTATCAAGTTATTCCTCAATACTTTTTATATAATTGCAATAATCCAGTAAATATGCCGAAACAGATTGAATTCGGATTTGCACTATTTAAAAAAATCCTTTTAAAGATTATTAAAGTAAAAAAAACTAAACATTTCTGGTGTTTAGTTTTTGTTGCTAAAAAAATAGATTTTCAAAACTATTGTCTATTTTTGAGATGTGGTTCACTTGCAGACACTCTCGAACAGCCTCTTCAGTTGTTACACATAAATCCATGGTTTGTGTGAAACCAGAACTTTAAATATATTCTTCAGTTATTTTCAGCATTACAAGTCATTATCTGCTTTATTCAGGAAGCCTTTGGTTATTTCCATTTTGCAATAATTAAATTGATAGACTTATTTACAAAACGACATATCACGTCGGTCAAACTTATCTACTGTTGATAATCGTTATAATCAAACCACACTTCTCTGCATATTCCAAACATATCCAAAGTAAATCCATTGGGGCAATTTTGACTCAGCAACATTGGGGAATCGTCGTTCCAAGCAGTTTTCAACAAAATATTTTCCGGCACTTGTTCGGGAATATAAATTTCACCTTTCAATGGTTGAATAGACCGAGAAAGTACATTATTTATAAATAATAACACGAAAAACGTGAAATGAAAAACCTTCATGTTCGTTGATCACAGTTAAATAATGAAGTGAATTAACATTGGGATAAAATGTTATCGAACTAGCTAGACATCTGACATCCGTCTTCCACCTACGCATTCATTCTTTAGTTGATATAATTTTTTTATATAGGTATTTACTAAAAAAAATTGGTAGTTAAATTTCATACAATTTTTAAGTTTAAATCCATACTAATCCATACTAATATTATAAATCTAAAAGTACCAGACAGACAGCTGTCGATTACCTTTTTATGCCTAACTATTCAACCCTTATTCAACCGTTCATCATGAAATTGTACTTACACGTTGTCAGGGATACCGGAAAGGACATAAGGTACTAAGGTCTCATCTAACGCCTGGCAAAGGGGTAATACTTAGCAATAAAGTCACGGGCACCAACTAATTATTATTTAAAAAGAAGTCGGTGTGATATGTAGCCATTTTTTGGACAACTTGGTTTATTAAATACAATATCTATACACAATTTACTTATGAGACGAACAGTGATGTTTCGCTGTCACTTGGGCAACCTGTCTGATGGTGGTAACCACCCCCTTACAGAAGACCACCATGAAATAACAGCATGTGTGCTATTGTGCTTTAATGGGATGCCAAAGCCCATTTTGCCAACTGCCAAGCCAAAGGCAAACTGCAATTATTTTGAAGAAACTTTATAGTAATATAATTTATTAAGAAAGATGTGCAGTGTGTTTACCTATATCGTTTGTACTTAAAATGTTGATTTAGTGTTGTTGTTCCTTCAGTCACTCAAATTTATGGAATTTACGTCGAGAATTTTACAATAATTTTACAATTAGAATTGGTGATACACAATTAAATGAATTAGTATTAAAAAAAAACACGTGGTAAGTAATGCAGCCAGCATGCTTGGGACCCTACCAAAGGGACCGATGCTTTATATTATATAACTGGCTGCTGCCCGCGACTTCGCCCGCATAACTTTATAAATTGTAACTTTGAAATAGAACCACTCTATCCATTGGTGAAAACAGCATGAAAATCGGTGCAGTCATTTTTGAGTTTATCGCGAACAGACGGACAGACAAACGAGGCGGATGACTATTTTATAATATGTAAGGATATAAATAACCATAGAGTAAAGTATAAGTACTATTTATTCTATGATATAATTTATATAGGATTAGATTTTTTTTAATAAGTGGGGGGGTGTCTTCATAATGACATCTATGAAAAAAGATAGGAACTTTTTAGGTTAGATGGCGGATTTCGGCTCGACCGAAGGCTTGGCTAGGTGGTTTCAACGAATCACGACAGATGGCACTGTTAATGTAAACAACACGCTCAACGCTGAAGTCCCTTTTTTTCAGGTTTTTGCTCATCGCGAATATCTGTACGAATAGCATTATGATTACTTCTGACACATTTTCTGACATAAAATTTTCTACAAATTTGGATATATTCATTTTTATTCTACGATTAATACTTTAGGAGCTACAGGCTTTGTAATTTAACAGAGAGTTAAGTTTTGTAATAAGTTTTGCTATTATTGGGGAAGATAGAATAGAATAGAATAAAATTTTATTTGCAACAAAGGACATAGATACATATAATAACTTAAAAAGGGCACACAAACGTCCCCTGCAACAAACCGGCTTCAACTCAGCATAATGCAAACTGTATAAACCTGCGCTGGTCTTCCTGCTGCTGCTGCTGCTTGGATGTGGATTTAGTAATTCTTCTAATGGCTCTATAAACACCAGCAAATATTGCTTGCTAATCCAGGAAAAGGGAAAGTGAAAACCAAGATTTTTCGCCACAAGAACTCCAACAACTCTCATTTTGTTGCTCTATCTTTTCCTACATTTTTAAATTTACAATTAATTTGTGCTCACAAGAAAGTCGAGGGTTAGTTTATAATTATATATATAAGAGTTTCTTGTAGAAACCTAATTGATAAATAAATATTTTAATTTTGATTTGATTTTGAAATTTTTAATTAAAGCTTGTATTTAAATTAAACGGCGCAGTGCAGAAACCGCGGGACACGCCTAATTTTAAACTAGGATATCGTGAGTTTGTAGAAGTGCGTGAGAGTTTTTATTTCACGCTATTTCGAATTTCGAAAGTTCATTTTTATGGGTACAATTGCTTATGTAGGCATAATAAAAAATGACAGAATTACTCAACATAAATTCTGGCAATACTGTGTTAATTCGATGTGGTGCAAAGCGGAAACACATTCTCTTTTCGTCACTTACATGCCTTGGATATTGTAGATAGCTAACCGTTATGATAAAGAGACCTTGGCACTCGTGAAAGTTGCGTTTGCGCATAATCATTACGTCTTGTATTGTTTGCAGAATATACTAATATGTACAAAGGGAATGAGTATTTCAGCATGAACCAATGTAGGGGGCGTAGCTCAGATGGTAGAGCGCTCGCTTAGCATGCGAGAGGTACCGGGATCGATACCCGGCGCCTCCATACGACACATACAATAATAAATTTTTTATTAATTTAATTTATTATTTTAATAATACAGTCCGCGACACATGGATAACCTCACTCTAGCTCAGATGGTAGAGCGCTCGCTTAGCATGCGAGAGGTACCGGGATCGATACCCGGCGCCTCTATATGACACATACAATAATATTTTTATTAATTTAATTTATTATTTTAATAATACAGTCCGCGACACATGGATAACCTCACTCCAGATTTATATATTTATGTAAAATGATATTAAACAAAACACAAATAACATCTGTTATGCAAAATAATTCAAAGTAAAATAGATAAATAAGTAGGTATCTACAAATCCCTCGCTGATAATGAATATTTTTTATATATGGATATTAGTATTTTCGATTCTAAAAACATTATAATGCACAAAAATTAGAGGAGGTTATCCAAGTGTCGCGTACCTGTATAATTATAATGTTTTTAGAATCGAAAATACTAACACGCCTATAGACGATAAACGGAATTTTTGTCCACTTATCCCTACTGTGTATAATCAGAATGAAAACTACTTTTGAATCATACTGGTACACTTCTATAATATTATACTAGCAACCCGCTCCCGGCTTCGCATGGGTGATTTTTTTTTTCTGAACATTAATTATATATAAAAACTTTCCTCGATTAGCGCTCTAACCATTAGTGAAAACCGCATGAAAATCCGTTCAGAAGGTAAATAAATTAAAATTATATACAGACAGACTTTGATAATAAGTATAAGTAATAAGTAACAAGTATAAATTTTGTTTGTATAAATAAATATACCTTTGCCGTTTCTTAAAGATGTATTAGTTTTGAGCGCACATCGCTCTTTAATAAATATTATCTAAAATTGTAAATTAAATAATTAAAACCCAGATAAAAAAAATTGTGTCGTGATTTAAATTAGCATTAGTTTTTATACGGTCGCATTTTCCCAAGAAAAAAAGGTTATTGCTGTTATCGGCCGGACGTTATGCCAAACATGTTATCAGAAGTAATCGCGGTTTGTCTCAACCGCGCCACCTTATCTCGGCATGCGGTCCACAAAGATACCTACCGGCACACGTTTCACACTGTGCTATTTCCATCAAGGCCCTTCAGTTGCCGCACCGGCAATAGTATAGAATAGATAGATAGTTAGGTAGGTACCTTAGTTATGGAAACCTGCCAGATAACATGGCATGCCACTTCATTTGTTCCGTTTACTCACACTGAATCACTAAACAGATTATTCCGAAATGCATATTTTACATCATATAGTCACTCAAACAAACCAAAGGATTTAATCCAATGACACACTTTCCAAAGTGTGGATATCGCGACGTCCCCTATTATAATCCCCTATTTTATACCCTAAGTACGAAATATTATTTTATTTAAATGCATACTTCTGTAGGAATATATTTTTATTTGTAACTAAAAAAGACAGATTATACGACAAACCTATGGATATTTTATCCAAAAAATCTAATGATAACAAAATCGGGGGATACAGTTGTAGTTTCGAATCTGTGCTCTACATCAAAAATTAAATTATACCACTGGATAGCTAAAGTATCAAAGAATTTATATTGTAACACAATAATTATTTGTTTTATTTTATTTAAAAAATATAACCCGTTATATAAACGTATTCACGTACAACACACGGCTGTGTCCATGACACAGCCACACCCCAATTTTTTTTTTACATTTATTTATTGTTGTTAGCCTGTCCGCGCCACAGTGAGGAAAAGGCGGAACATTATAAAGAGAAAATATTTTTGTGTTTGTATTTTTGTATTTTTAATTGTAATTAATGGGTGCCCGCGACTTCGTCTGCGTCCGATCGCTACCAAACTGCACCAATCGTTTCAGCAGTTTTGGAGGAGGGAACATACATACACACACACACATCGCCTTTTATATATAGAGATTCATTTACCTTTCAACTATAATCAGGCAGTAACATAAGCCATACCTATAATTCATAAACTTACGCGGACGAATTCGAGTGCCACAACTAGTTTATGGTCAGTTTTCGTGTGTCCACCTTGTTACATTATTCCAATTCCAAAATGCGAATTCTTAGTTCCGTTTTATAACTCAATGAGTTTCACTGGAATGTTTACAATTACAACAAAAAATAAAGTACTTACTTTAGTAAAAAAAAACAAAACCATATTGTTCTGGGATGAGTATTCAGTTTGTTACCTGGCGAGAGAGAGGTTCGCCGGCCGAGGTTCGAACTCGACTTGTTGACGCTTTTTCTACACATTCCGGCCACAGCTGATTGGCACAATCAACCCATGCGGCCACCTGCGTCTTGCTCTCATTGGTCCAGAGATGCACCCTTGTTTTAAATCATCAAAAGACTCTTGCACACTGTCTTTTAATATTTCAAAATTATAAAGTATCTTTGTAAACTCTGCTAACGACATGACTCGTTCAGGATTTTTTTAGAAAATCTTAATTTTTAATTTTGACGAGCCCATTGGATGAGTGGTTGGGGTGTTTACCATAACGTTCTGTTCCAGGGCTCCCAGGTTCGATTCCCGGCAGGGTCAACTTCGGAAAGCAGCACCTGCGACGTTGCTTGTGCCGACCGACAATCCAGTGAACCGTCAGCCTGTCTGAAGATCTTAACATAAAAAATAATTAAACGAGTAAAAATCGTAAAGGCTGTGCACTCAATTTATTCATACGTGTAGGATATCTTTTTTAAAATTCTCAAGATAAAAACGTGATGATATAGTATATTACAATAAGTGATAATAAAGTCACACCTAAAGATGAAGATTTTAGTTCTTATCTGTTGTATCATTACAGTTTTTTATAGGAAATGTGCGGTTTAAACAACAATTGAATGTCTTATGAAAAATTTAGTTTTTTTTAACTGATCTCTACGACGACGTTTCCCTTATGTTATAAACCTTCTCAATCTCATAATCTCGATTTCCACATATATTATTCTGACCGATTAGAATGAATTCGCTCGGTTTACCAATTTTCACTCACATGAACAAAAATTGTTTTTGAAATAAAAAATAAATTTAATGGCTGTTGAAAAAGCATTGAAAATGTTTTAAAAATAAGTTGCCATTTCGCAAATTCCTTATAAATATAATAAACGCAGATGAACTCTTGACTTATCTAGGGCGAAGGGCGGTGGCAGGCAAACTACTGGTCTGCTTTATCACATTGATCTCGATAGGTGAGCAACAAGGATAACATATAATTGAAAGAATAAAAGAATAAAAGACACAGTACTATTTTACTGATAATATTTAGGTTCTTCGAAATGACAATTTATTGAACTTAATAAATAAAACTTCTTATTAAATATAGTTTAATACCTCAAGTTGCATGCCCGACAGGGTCCATAACACTGGTCTTATCTTATTTGTAACATCTATCTATACCTTACGGTTTTGCAATAAATGATTGAATTGAAAAAAAATAACCACTTGAACTTAAGAATAAAGAAGAAAAAAGAAATGAGAAAATTAGTTCAATATTATATATTTGTTTATTTTTGTTGTGTACAGTGTACAAGTCACTTTACCGGCATATTGTAGAAAGAATCAACAATAAAACGAGGTGGAGAGTAAAGACGAGTCGTCGGAGCAAAAACGAGTTTTTAGAAATTCCCGACAACTATAATAATGCAAGTGCTACACAAAAACAGGGGATGTCATTTTCAAAAGGAAATGTACTTATTGTTTATAAAAAAATTTACAGAGACATCATAAAAATCTAAATAGAAAATAACTGTAGTTAAGTTAGTGGTGCATTCCAAAATAATAATACCTACTGGTTTTAGAATAATTATTATAACACTGCACTGTTCGGCTTCCACTCGTAGGTATATGTAAGTATTAAATAAGACTTGACGAAATGAAGGGTAAAATATTTTGAAATTTGAACTTTTAATACTTATTACTTATCCAATACTAATTAAGAAGTAACAGTGTTCAAACGCTTTATAAAATACAGTATAAAATATATAAACTACTAATATTCCAAAAAAAGAAGGAGGTTCTCAATTCGCTTCTATTTTTCTTATTTTATTTATGTTTGTTACCTCAACTTTCGACTGGGTGAACCGATTTTGAGGATTCTTTTTTTATTTGAAAGCTGGTGTTTCCCGTGTAGTCCCATTTGGTCCAGTTCTGACAATGGCATCCATGAGAAAAGACCATGAGACGGTTTGAAGTGGGTTTATTTTTTGTTAAAAAGAGTTATTGTTTGTAATGAATAAACTCAAAAACTACTGGACCGATTTTACCTATAGAATAGAAACATCTTTCTAAATAAACATTTTAAAAAGTGTGTGCGTCCATCCGGATCCCCTAAGACCCCTAACTGAGGAAACCCTACTCAGGGGATCGAGATGGGTTATTCCTTAGAGTATAAATATACCCAGGCCAGTGGGTATCCTGTGATTCCTCTTGTAAAAAAAGTATTTAAAATATAATTTAATAAAGGGTTTAATAATTATGGACCTTACAATTATTTACAAGTGAAACACGTTTATCCTAAGGTTAGTTTATAATTTTTAAAATTAAAATGTGAACCTACAAAGGCTAACATATCTCTTATGTAATATTCATTGCGTGATACCTAATATGAAACAATTTGGTGGTATTTTTTTAATTCATTTTAAATAATTCGGTTATGATAAAAACGTGCTCACCGATGAATTTAATAAAAAAAAATACGTGATTAATTTGTAGACGTGATCTTACCATAAAAATAACCTATGCAATGTCGAAACAATATTAGTTATAGATACCTACTGTCATTGTAGGAATGCGTCGTGAAATCACAAAACACTTTGGAAATCTTATATCTTTATATTTTTTACTAACTGCTGCCTGCGACTTTATCCGCGTTGAAAAATGCATAATATAATAATTAATCGCTGTGACGTCGGTGGCGCCCAATTTTTCATATTTTTACATAATACCTCGCGAACCCGACATTGTTCCAGGATAAAAACTATCATTTATGTTAACCGAAGTAATAAACTATATATGTGCTAAATATCATCCAAATCCGTTTAGCCATTATAGCGTAAAAGAGTAACAAACATCCATATATGCGACGGAAGATCCAGGCTGCTTTTGACTAGTCCTGTTGGAAAAATAGTCCAGCAGAGTTCGTCCAGCAGAGCAAAAATAATGTCATAAATTTAAGTTTGGAACTTCAACACTAGGTATTCCACAATTTTCGATGTCCTTTATGTAGGTAATTCATGCGACAACACCTAACTTACCTAACTTATGCTACGCCTCTACAACAAACTGTCAGCCTATATTCATTTAAGCGATATTTTTAACAAAATTATATAAAACTGTGCTGATTAGGTACTTGAGTTTGCGGGTCCAAAAGGTCCGAAGCTTTATGAGTCAAGCTTCTTGTTATTGTTATTGATAATTGAAAAGAGTACCTATTTAATGAAGGTTTCTTCCCGGGTAATTTACTCATAGAATCAACATTTCAAACCGGTGATGGTAATGACAGTTATTATACTTAACGACATAATTAAAATATTACCTACCACATACTGTATGTAAGTAACAAAAATTTGATCTCTTTCATTCAGATTTTAAAACACCTATTTAAACACTATTTTAGAAAATATCTAAGCGTACTTACATACAATAAGCGAAGGTTTGGTTTCCGAAAATTACTCGTACTTCGCTGAAAACCATACTTACTTGATTTTGATATAGTGAAACCAATATCAAAATCCGTTCGGTAGTTTAGAAGTTAGCGGATATGCAGGCAGACAGACTCGGACAGCTACTTCAATTTATGTATCTAGATGTACATGTATACATATCCATGTACGGATGTAGGTAAAGATTATATACTAAAGATTATAAAAATACTAATGACATCGATGATGACGCAATTAGATATATTATCTACGATTGTCTTATGCAAGAGAAGTTATTGTAGGTAAACAGGTTACGTTTGAGTCATTTCGTTATACCTATGTATTTCCTTTTCCTTTGTTTAATGTACATAACAACAGATTATTCTACCTTATCTACTTACCTACTTGTTTTTTGATAGAGGTGCATGCAAGATTACCTCTTCATATGTTTTTGTTTTCGGTTTATTTTAAACAAACAAGCTATGAGTAATTTCTTGTTATAAATACGCGTCACTGGTCTAAACAACGAGTAGCTGCAATCGTTTTCAATGAACTAAGTGCTCATTTCTAACGCTGACGTAAGTTGGATAATAGGTGTCCTCTTACCGAAACACTTGTCGGTCAAAAGTTCAGTGACACCTCGCCAGTCGGGGCCTAGGTCACCTTAGTTCTCATCTTTTCATTATGGCATTCACCTTAACTTGTACCTACCTATTGTTGGCTTGGGGATTGGTTTACTTTTTTTTTCTATTATATTCACCGTATGTATTAGGTAATTATAGGCTTTCAAATTAGTTTCAGGGAAGTCTGGATAACTTCCTCTTTAACAGTAAAAAAGGAAATTCCAATGGTTAATGAAAAAATGGGATAAGGCTGTTATTTTACGTGAATACATGTATGTTACCAGTAATATGCACCAACCACAGGCACCAACGAATCCGAATATATACAAAGAAATCTTTGATTAAGTATCTTGTGGTGTAAATTAAATTTTGGATATAGATATGTAACTACAGCATCAAACTGCATCCCGATTTTGTTATCATCACTTGTCTGAATTGCCTCCCACTATGGAAGCAAATTTAAAGACGTCAAAATTGTTTATTTATTCACTATTAATAAAACTGCATGGATATTGATGTCAACGGAATCAAATGCACGTTGAACGGCTCAACAATGGATAATTATGTATTTCTGTGGCTACGCTTTTATTGTCAGGTTTTATTGTCTGGACCCTCATGTGCTACTTTACTTATCTTCAACCCTCTGTAAAGAAGCACATGTTACTTCTTTACCGATATGCTTGATAAAGCTTTATAAGCTTTCACGAGTGACCGGAAGAAACTCAATGTCATGCCAACTTTTTTTTACGACAGATAAAACTGTAAACGGTTTCAATTAGTCGTCTATTTAGATAATTGGTCGCTATTCGGCCGGGGTCATATAGTGTGTGTAATGCCGGAGTGTTGCATAAGTGGGTGCATTTGCTTGACATTTGAATCGACCCCGAATCCGAATAGAAACTGTGTCACGCAACACCGGCAAGCGTGCACCGGCCACCGGCGGCGGAGAGGTGCGTTGTGCAATCCCGTTAGCGCTCTACGGCTCCACGTGCGGACCAAGCCGGCTCGCCTCAATGTCGGCCGTGGGCGGCCGCCGCCCGCTCAAAATAGCGATTCCGCCCGAACGTTCTCTATGAGCCGAACGAACGCCTCTCCTTCAGTCTAGCGAGTCCGGATCGGCGCGTCTCTCTCAGGCAAACAGCTGAGTATCAAAACAAACGAGCGAGACGGGCGGTCGCCGCTCCCTCTCGCCGGCCGGCCGGTACGTCCGCCTCGCGCCAGTTCTTGTTTGAATCGTCACTACTGAGGTCGTCCGCTGTGAGCTTGCGTGCGAAGTTTACTGCCGCGAAAGGATTTTCCTTTGTCCCGATCTTCGAGGACCTGCCCTCGTAGTATGTTTCCGCGCGAGAGCCGCGATCAACCCCGGCCCATTGACGAGCCGGACCGCGCGCAGCGTGTTCAATTCCAACGAAACCTTCACAATCTCTCCAAAATATATGACGGTTACCCAGCGAAACGTTTGTGGGTTTTTTGAAAATTTTCAGTGAACGTGTGATAAAATAAAATCAGAGACGCGTGAGGACCACGGGGTACCGTCGGTCTGTGTTCAGTGTTATATTGTACGAGTTGACTTTTAGCGATAATTATGTCGACAGGCAAACGTCTAGCCAAACGGTCCATCATCGGCACGCGCGTTGCAGCACTGGGCGATGACGGCCTGTACTATTCGGGCATGATCCAGGCGGTAAAGACGCCGGCACCTTTCCCCGAAAACAACAATTGCATTAACCTAACGCCGAACACTCGGTACACGGTGAGATTCGACGGAATGAAGAGTACCCGTGAATATCGTGACTCTGAACTGATCGGACCCGGTTTTCGCGGATTAGCTGGCGTCCGCCTCTGCCCCGGCCAGCGTTTATACCTCACGTACAACGGACGGGAGGTACGCGCTGACGTGCTGCACCACGATTTTGAATCTGACGAAGTTCGCGTCCAAGCTCACACACCCGGCACCGAGGTAATTATTTATTTTTATTTGTTTATATATTAAGTGTGATAAGACCCCATTAGTGCTGATGATCATGCATTAAAAAATGCAGGGAGAATTTAATATAGGACAAAGGCTACTCGCCCACCGGAACATAAACAGCACACTTGCTCACGCGCCGGTCTTCTTATTTTATTGCTGCCAGAGAAGCCGACCAGTTTATGACGACCAATTCAACTTGATTATTATTTACCAAAGTAAGTGATTAGATAAGAATTATTCTAAGTACCGTACCTATAACCGCTTTAAAATTTGTTATACAGTGTGATTATAAGGCTCCGAATGCCATTATTAATTTCTAAGGAAAAGTTAAATGGGCAATACAGAAAACTAATCGCGATAAAAAGCAGTAATCACGCTGCCTGTTGACATTACAACACCGGTGCACTTAGACAAAGGTTTGTTGAGAGCTCGGAGCGGGCGGCGAGCTGAGCTAATGACCCCAGCTATACCACGTGCATCACTCCTGCTTCCCCTTGCCCCCTCACACTCCCGCGCCTTGTGCATCTTCGCTGTTTAGCTTCGTACAATGCACCAGGCAACTTATTGCCACCGATATTTTCTATCTCGAACATGCAACTAAATACTGGAAACAAGGATTATTAACAAGGAAACCAAGAAAATGGTCCTTCGTGCCGGATCCTTTATCTTACCAATATTCTTTGTCTTTACTCTGCAATATTTTGTATGCCGATTAAGTTATCTTCATTGTTGCTTTTACTTCGCTAATTGCACTGTTTATTTTCGTGTACAGTTGTTTGTAATTGTAAATGATAATACATAATTATCATTGTTACGAAAAACACCATTGCATTCATAATATTGTGTTTAAAAATAAATTATTTATCGCAATTTTTTAACATTATATTTGAAATGTCCTGAATAAACTAATCATCATTAATCTAAAAACTAAATGAACTAGTTACTAAAGAATTAGGTATTAATTTGCATATAACGACTCTATAATTATGCGATGCGCGTGTCAATACACGTTCCTAATGGATATGGATACAAAGTCCGACGCTCAACCGCTTCTAACATAAAATCAAACGCAGGCAAATGGGCATCACTATCACAGCTCCGCTACGGCAAAGAGTGTAGTAGCAAGCAGTAGCACGCAGGCGCCAAGTAAATTCGGTCACACCGTTATTACAAAGTATATTTATCTGCGCGCCACATAAGTGGTCAAGATTACTTTATTTTTTCTTTGGTCGGTTTCATATTCTACTTGTGTGCCACGTCTCATAGCGAATCACAAATAAAATCACATCCTTTCAATGTTAATATCGAAATAGGAAATTGAAAAAATATTTAATATGGGGTAGCACTGACGAGATATTCGTCGGCATTGACGAGATGTTCCTACGACATTACTTCTTAAACGTGTGTGGAAATAGTTTTTTAGGACGAGATATCTCGTCAATAGCACGTCATTCAGACTTTATATTAGATTGATTTTGCTTCCCAATGAGGGACGACACATTTTCACAAGCCAAATTTGTAATGTTTGTGTACGTTTTTTATGTGGCGTGATAGTGACACAATAAGGAAACATATAGTTGAGCCTGCGCTCGCGCAAAGTGACTGCGTATATTGTATGACGTAAGCACGCGATATTCGCGTGACGCGTATCTCTATTTATCATACGAATCCCGACTTACTTCAATGTCAAATTTATCGATACATATCTATCGGTAATACAATTTATAAATAATAAGTAAACTTATGGCGCATATCAAATCCGTAAAAATAAAAATAACTATTCTTAAGGCTCCTTTCGATGATATAACTTACGTCAACCTTTTCAAGGTTTTATTCTATTTGATTGTTGAAACCTTAACCTAAGTACTTATATTTGTATAAACTGTTTAGTATACTTTTGTTTTTAAACTATATAAATTATAAATAAAAATCAATATAGGTTACTTAAGTTACTTACTTACAAATTTACTTAAGTTTGTCCTCCAAAACTTGGACTTGAAACTGACTCCAAAATTTCATACCGGACGAAGCTGGGAAGCTAATTGTACCTTAGATATAAAATATATCAACAATTTAATTAATATATTAATTATTATAACAATAATATTTATCAAGAAAAGAAACATCAATAAACACATTTTACCTACTGTTTACTATAGGCCAATGCGCAGTAATTGTTTACACGAATATAGTTCTAGATAACAACTATGTTTGCGTCACTGGTTTCACGGCGTGTTTCATCAAAACATGTTGATAATACGAAAACCCACATAGTTACGTCTCCTAAAAATAACTAAATTCTTCGCACAAAAACAAATCGGACATAATAATATATCAGAACATCGAGTGTTGAGTGTTGGGAATTACAAAGCACCAACTACATAATATTATCGCGTATACTCAAAGAGGTAATACCCGTTGCAATGAAACGAGGTTGCCTCTCGTACGTCACTCGTTATTTACATTTGGCTTGGCAATACCGCGGTAAAGACTTCGTGGAATAAGCTCTATCAAAAGTGCAAATGAGTCACTGTGACGGGCGGTGACGCGGTGGACAGGGGCGGGCGTCGGGCGGCAAAGCTGGCCAACACTGCTACCATACAAAAAGGAAATAAAAACACATGACGATAATTACCTCCAGGAAAATATTAATCCACTTTGAAAATCGATCCGTTTTGAGTTCTAAAGAAATACAGGTACTTAGGTACAATCGACAAACGTTAACATTGGTTAATTGTGGAAGAATAAAATTGTAGAGCGTTTTTTTTTTCCGAATTTCTCTCCTCAACTAGGTAACTTTTAGTTTTAAATGTTTACTTATTTTAAAAGACTTAAATTTTAGTTTAGTTTACGCATTTAAAGAAATAAATAAAGTTCCAAAAAGTCCTAAAGACATGTTTTAGTGTAGGACTAATACGACTATTATAAAATAAGAAATATTGTCATTTCGTTTGTTTTTTTTTATCTCTCGTCCCTATTAAAATATCTAAGTTAGCTTAAAATATAAGTTGCCCGCTAAGCAGCCTGGCAACATAATAATGTCAGCCGATAAGATATAAAAATAAACAGTTCGCAGCCGAGAAATAAGGTCATCGGCAAGGCAAGTCCGGAACCGCGCAACGGTATTCATTACAAAATCGCCTCAAGAATTATATTCACGTGCGCTCGACGCCGGCTGTACCGTTATCCGCAAACGTTGGCGTCCCAGCATCGGTTCGCCTAAGTAGGACATCGAGGGGCCCGGCTAATGTCCACGGCTATGCTCTTTCTAAGCTCCCACTTGCCGGTTGCGAGTTGCGACCGCGATCAATCAGACTACTGTTAAGCAAGAAAAGAAGTAATACAATGCGATTTTTATTGAGTAAGGTCAACTTAGCGATACAGTTTTCAATGCAATAAAAATTCTTCAGAGTTAAATATGAAATTAGTTCATTCTAATCGAAACAAGAGCGAATGTCGACATCGCGAGTTACAGTTTTCAAGTTTAGTAAAAATGTAATATAACTATTCTTCAGACGGTAATTTGAAATTAGTTCATCAAAGTCGAAACACATGAGCGAAAGTCGTTATCGAGAGTTACAGTTATCAACTTTATTAAAAATGTAACTATGAAATTAGTTCATCAAAAACCAAAACATGAGCGATTATTATCGTCGTCACGAAGAAACAACGGAATCGATACGGAGCGGTGCACGAAGTGCAGTAAGCACGTCGAGTGTGAAAGTGCCGCAAGCAACTAGTCGTTCTCGATCAACAACAGTTTCAGTCTCGCTTACTGCAAATACCAACATTGCGACAATGTTGCGTAATCTGAGACACTGGCTGGAAAGAAAATAATGGGACTACGCGTACAAAAGCTATCTATCAATTGTTAATCTATTTAATATTGAATCTTTCGTATTTAGAATAATAAATTAAAATACAGATTACTCGTATATTACTTATATAATAACTAGCAGCCCGCCACCGGCTTCGCATTTTTTTTTCTGCGAATTCTTCATTGATCGCTCTTTTTACTATCTACTAAATCAGTTTGGTGGTTTAGAAGGTTAGCATAGAAACAGACAGATGCGGAAAACGACTAATCTATTCTACTTATACTAATATTATAAAGAGGGAAGGGAAAGATTTGTATGTTTGTAATGAACAAACTCAAAAACTAAGGGCCGATTTTGAAAATTCTTTCACCTATAGAAAGCTAAATTACCAGCGAGTAACATAGACTATATTTTATAAATTTACGAGGGCGAAGTCGCGTGCAACAGCTAGTTTGTAATTATGTAGAGATGTAATAAATTTAGGCATAACTGTACGAAACGTTGCGTGTACTTTGTAGACGTAAAGTATAGCGACTTCGGACACATATTATAAGCAATGCAATTAGAAATGTATCATTTTCATTGTTAGCGAAAGCTGTGATGTGAAATGATCAAGTAATTACAAATGCGTTTTCCAGATTTTTCCAGTCCAGTAAAGATTTTTTTCGATAAATCGTAGACACTTACGCTTAGAGCTAAGCGTTGCGTGGAAAACCATTGCGTGTGCGACGTTATTTTCACTTATTTTAATGTACACTGTAAATCAGACATTCAGTTCCATAACCGATGCAATAAAATTTGTTTACAGCCAGTGTTGCACTTTTGATTACGTTTTTCCGTGATGGCCTTCATCAGTTAGTCACTTGGGAGTTCATTTTATTTTCTTGTGATTCCCTTAAACTCAATTGTTATGTTTCAAATATTTTAATTCGAATATTATCAATTCGAATTTTGGGTTTAATCATTAAAACTATTAAAAAAAACACTAAAATTAGTGTGTGTCGGTGAATTCCTAAGTGTCTTCCTATTTGTTACTAACTTGTGACTACAGTCACAAGTTTTTATTGCATTTACTTGTAAAGTTGTGAACTTGTGTCTGATTCTGCATGCAGCAGAAAGAAGTCATGGGAAGAGAAATCGACCCGCCCCATGCCGACGCTTCATCCACAACATACTATACACAATCGATAATGGAAATTAATGCTTTTTTTGCAATAGCTATACAAAAATACAATAAGATAATTTAACTATGTAAGATTGGATAAAATTGCGATAAGATAAGAGAAGGCTTTGTTTGGGATTACGTTGCGAGATAGAATCAGAAATGAGGAGATCCGTAGACGAACGAAAGTTATTATAGACCTAATCGGACAGATCAGTAAGTTAAAAGTGGCAGTGAGCAGGATACATAATAGGTACCTACTGAGAGTCGCTAGGGCCGGAATAGTCTCGAGTGGAGGCCACGGACCGGTAAGTGCAGCTCAGGACGTCCACCCACATAGAGACGACCTATGTTCAGCGGTGGAAATCCTATGCTATGACTGAGATGATGAATTTATGTATACGTTTCTAGCTAGTTTGATACCTTAATTTTTTATTTTTTAAACAAGTCATTGATATTAATAAACTAGCGGCCTGTTCCCGGCTTCGCACGGATGCAAATTATATACCAAAACCTTCCTCGAGAACCACTCTATCCATTGGTGAAAACAGCATGAAAATTTGTGTAGTTTTTGAGTTTATCGCGAACAGACAGACAGACGCGGTGGAGGACTTTGTTTTATAATATGTAGTGATAAATATAATTAATTAATCACTTAAGTACCGATCAAGCGAATAGCACCTTAGAGATTTTGCTATGGGCGGGTTGACACACCTGTCGTAGCGTGACGGTATGTGGTTTTCGCATGCGTTAGGCTGGTTCACTGACGTCACAACACTTGGGCATTATGTTTAAACTTGGAATACCATTTTAAAACAACAATTTTTATTGTAAAATTTTCCAATATTTTTTCAATCAGAAAATTTTGTAGACATATTATTAACAGAAGTCAGTATTGTGCCTAGTAACAGATTAGTGCAAATTTTAGTGATTTTGAAAATACTAATATAATTGCGAGAAAATTTATGATGGATGGACAGGATGGATGTTTGTTACTCTTGTACGCAAAAAGGGCTTAAAGGATTTTGCATGAAATTTGGCATAGATATACATTAACATATAGGAATCACAGCACACAGGTGTCGGATATTTTCTCAGGTGTTACATTTTTCATTTTTCAACGCGGTCGAAGTCGCGAACCCGACAATGTAAAATACGTCATAATAATATAACTACTCATTTGAAACGCTCAGTACTTACATAATAGTGTTCGTCAACTGTAGAGCCGAGACGCTTAGCGACACGGTTTCTAAATAAATCAAGGTGATGAGATAAAAGCTACTTGCGATCGAGATTAGTGCAATCCCTTGTCTACTTTGCAACTCTTGTCATTACCCGGACTAGAGCAGCTGCAGGAGAGAACTTAAGTAATATGTCTTTTTAATGCCAAAAATTCGGTAATTTTAGTTAAAAAAAAAACATATAATTTTAATTTCTTTGCCTATTTCTTTTAATACTTATTGATGGTTTCCTAATTTTTGCTGGCTACCGTCGCCTATAAACCAAGCAACGCCTGCAAGTGCGCTACTGACCATACTTAATGATAAGGGACCATAGATTAATGATAAGGGACTGGGAAATGATAGGGAGGGAAATGAGCTCTGTGCTGTTATTTCACGGTAGTCTTCTTAAAAGGGGTGGTTAGGTACTGCCCCCAGACGGGCTGTCGAAATGACTGCGAAACGCTTAACCTGTTCTCTTTAATTCTATTATGGCTTTCTCATATTAAATACAAAATCTTTTAGATGTTTTTGCATTTTTAATCACAGCTCACGTCTCATTTTACTAGCTGCTAATATCTAATCTGAATATTACGTTATTTTTAAACCTAACCTAACACAACATTTAACAGAATGAGGTTATTTACATTAAAATAAATACTGCTATTCTCTTGTTCATTTAAATATACGTGTTGTATAATAATGTAACATCTACAAAAAGATTAGGTACAACAAAAGGTTGCCTCATCGAAGGACAAAATCTTGTTTGAAAACATTCAAAATATCCGCATTAAAAAACATCACTATCATTGTGAACAGTTTATATTATAAACACATTAGGTATACATTAAATTGTTCCCCTGCTTGGTGTAAAATAGTACGACTAATGTATTCGACCCACATTCGAAGCCGAAACAGAGATGATTGACCATTTAATGATGTCAGAGAACCGTTGCGAATTTTTAAGGCGTTCTTTTGTTAGTGACACTTGTCTTGTTGATTCTCTTTCATTTTTATACAATCTTAGTACTAATATAATAAATGCGAAAGTTTTGTATGGATTTTTGTTACTCTTTCACACAAAAATTTGAATGAAATTCGGCACACATAGCTTTTTACCTGGATTAACATAGTATACTTTTTATCCTGGATAAACGTTAGGTTCCCGAGGAATCGTCTAAAAATATAAAAAAATATATATGCGTCACTGTCGCCGTGGCGGCGCCACTTTCGTCACAGCGCAATGATAAAGATGTCAGGCGTTAACTCTTAATAAATATAAAAAAGGCTGAGAAAATATATTATATTTTCTAAGGTGTTATATTTTTCATTTTCCAAGGCGGATGTAGTCGCGGGCACCAGCTAGATATTTGTACCTAATTTTGATCGTTTATACAACGAATATTCAATGTTTAAATAAATGAGAGGTCGCAGTATGTTGGCATGATATAATAATAATTCTCTTATATAGAAATTAAAAAGAATGTGTGTTGAAATTCCCACCAGCTTTGTTATTTTCATAGAGAGAATATTGCTGCGTTTACGCCCACAAGCCGCCGACGAAGGCAAAGGCAAGGCCAAACCCTTCATAGATTGCTTCATTGATTTCGCCTTGGAATATTTTACATAATATAATCTGTGTTGACAATCGTTCTTCCCTAAAAAGTGTAAGAGCTGACTTAATACAATATTATAATATCTTTTGCTAAAATTACAAAAATGAAATTTCTTAGTGTAATGCTGTACTACTACAAACACCTATTGCAAATAATCCTAAATTGGACTATATTTATTGAAAGATATTCGTGAAATAAAATAATAGATGTAAATATATATCATTTTATGTTATATCTTCATAATGTAATAAAAATTTAATGATCGCGTGTCAAAACCGCAAATCTCCAAAAGTATTTTATCGATCAACCTGTGGTTATACCCATTTTCAGGGGTGCAGAAAAGGACAACAGAAAGGGTACCTTTCATTCAGAAAATAGTACTGTTGCCGACGGATCATCTAAAAATAAAATAAAAAAGGTGGCGCTTACGAAGTCGAGGGTAAAAGTTAGTATATAATATAATTGTATAGTAATATTTACTCGTATATATTTTTGAGAAATTTTAAGTAGGCAAAAAGAGGACCTCTTAGACGAGATGAATGAAATATGTCTAGAAAGAAAATGTGAATTTAAAAGGTACATTTACAAGGAAATCTTCACTAAGTTGAAAGATATTGGGTTCAGAAAATTGTGTTTTGAAATTTTATAAGGCGAGGATCTTGTAATATATGTATCGTCATGCATGAAGACGCCGCTGTTGACTCAACAACGCAAAATAACTCGTTTTCGAATTAACAGTACTACCACCGTTACCGCGTAGGCGCTTGCTGACACAACAAATCGTTTTTCAAAAAAAGTAAAATTACGAGTATTTAGAAATAATTATTATGGATTTATTTTAACAAATCTGTCCATTTTTAATAGATTTATTTTAATAAACAAGAGCAAAAACGGGGTGTTCTAAGTTTGACGTGTACCTGAAATCGTAACTCCCAAACGGTTGAACAGATTTTGATACGGTGATATTTGTTTGAATAACACTGACAGGATATATGGTTACCTATAGCTATGGTTTTTGTGATCTGTTCAGGCCTTTGAAGACCTTCCACAGGTTCGATTGATTTGAAATTTGGTAAACTGTTACTTCGGTGTTAACGTTGACCTGATGCTGCGGATCAAGTAATCTTCGGGACACCCAACTCCTTAGCAACCAGCAACTAACAGCAGATATAGGCTCAATAGAAAGTCGGGGTTTTACAATTTTAATTATAGCTGTTATATAATAAGAGCTGTTTATCTCTATCAAGAACGTCTTGCTCTTAAGCAAATTTTCATACAATATATTATATCCGGATTACTTCACGAAAAGTCAAAACTTCGCTGACGTGAAATGGATTGACCATGCTCAACAAGTGATGCATATGTCAAGATTTTATGTAAGTGTGGAGAAGTTATAATTGCAAGCCGTTGCGAGGCGCGCGCGGGGCGAACTGCTCCGGCACGCTGACCTACTGACCCAGAAAAACTGATATTGAACTGACGCACCAGCCGTATACGAAACTCGACCTCCGTTTACGTTATCCTCGAGTTAGTGGTTATTTAGCGTCAAATCCAAACAAAAACCGGCAAATATATGAATAATGACCAAGTGTCCTCGAAAATAAAATGGATTAAAAATGCTTTAAAAATGTTTGCTCCCAATCAATGATTTAAACATTGTAAGAAATCTTGCAAGAACCGCAGAGAAGGGCCTACATGATGTCCTCATGATTACAAAAATGAATGTTTTCAATCGGTATCATCGTTCATTTGCAGCGAGAGGCTTGCAGGCAATTTGTGTCTAAGTGGTGGAAAATTGCTGCACGGTGAGCAATGTCAATGGCAGGTTGGTGGAAGCAGCGGGTCAGCGAAGTAACGGTGCCACTGGCGATGCGTGTGTCGTTGATTGCGTCTGTGTTAAGCCGATCGGGAACCTGTTCGTATCCGTTATCAACTGGTACCTCGGGGCGCGGTAGGTCGGACTCCGTTTTTGGGTCAGACTAGGTCACGACGCCTGCGTGGTTGACGCCGGCTTCCTTGAATGTATTTAGATCTATTGCTTTATTAGATCCGAAAAACCATCGTGCAAGTCTCAAGGTAATACGCTCACTTCTCTAAGCGTAGCTGCACGTAAACGATGCGATTATGGCATCACATTGGGCGTCGTGTTGAAAGAGCTAATCTGCGTCCTTGCGCAGATTTCACGTTTCAATTACGTAAGACAAAGTCTCGAGCGCGCAATTTTATTTACGTGCGAGTCGCCGATGGTACTCACCACCTACGCTACGAGCCGGACGCCCACGGTCGTATCGGATGGCGAGAGAATTTTACCCGTGACGTCATCGCACCGCGTCGCACCCACGCCGAATTGTACTCTCGCCGACACACTATGACGTTGATATAAGAATTATTATCGCTCGAGGCTGTGACGTCACCGAATTATACGACAGTTTACCTTTCATCAAAGTCATTATTGCATAAATACCGGCACTGCATTATGACCTACTAAGTTGTGTCATTGTCAGAGTCATGTTGTTCGTAGAAAATACCTTTTCATGTCATTAGATTTGTTTTGTCTTGACAGCACCTTCATGTTTTTGAAAATGTCGTTGAAATCAATAATCCTTTCTTAGCGGATGTTCCCTTATATTGGGAACAAAATTTATGTTCCCAATTTCAGCGTTCTATTCTAGATCGGTGAGGACAGAATATTTTATGAGTATAGACTAGTGTGATCAATGATTCCATTTATGTTGTTCAATATTAGCGATGATCTCTCGCCTCCATCAATAAATGCATAAATTGCATGCATTGCTGTCTAGAAATAGAACACAAAGGTTAGCCGGGCTGCGAATGCGGGACGTCCTAGATGCTAGGATCGCGACCCGTGGCCCCGATCCCGCGCCAACTAGGCCGCATCGTTTCGTCCTGTCCAATCGATGATGCTGACCTATACTACACATTTTACAGAACCTTGTCTTGACAAACTGACAATTTTCTACTAAAACTTATCACTTTTCGCAACTTTCAAACATGCAACAAAGCTTTGTTGCTTATTTTCCCCTCGTATAATTGCTTTACCAATTTGTGCAAATAAAATGACCGTTTCAAGGAAAATTATTGTAATAAAAACACTGGTTTTATTGTGAGGAACCTGTAATGTGGGTCACAGATTTTTGGGGCAAGGTTGATGCTTGCAACGGTTCGGCACAGTGCGATCGGCAATCGCGTGAACTGCTTCAGTCGCATCCGCTTTGCAAGCTGCACTGTTTGTATCCACTAATCATACGAGGCCGCCCATTGTGCCGATTCATTGCTCACTCTAACCGTACATATCCGATTCAAATTAGGTGTTTCAAGCATTAATAACTAAATCGTATTAAACAACACCAACTACCAAATGATGAACTTATCAAAATCCAATTTTTTTGCTCCTATTAATTCATCACTCAGGGTTATGAAATTGTAATTGCTAAAAAGAGTTGGAATCTAGGTCACGATGAGATCGCTTGCGGCATTTATTGCTCGTTCTTTACTTAGTGGTGGGTATCTAAGAGTACCAAAAAGTATTGAGTATTTTCGATGGAAATGCAAAAAAACCAAATAGTTTCATAATGGTTTTGTCTGACTTGTTCTCATCGGTTTTCACAATTTTCAGGGACGTTTCTATCTGGGTCTCTAACACGCGCGTGCTTACTCAGGCTCGCCCACGCGTTTATTTTTATCGCGCCTGGTTCTACACACATTTTGTGCATAAAATCTCATAGAATAACAGATGTCTCATACACTTTATCACTTCATAAACAAATTATACGCCTAAACCTTTTTCTCCATTTTCCTTGAGTTTTCATTAAATGTGAACCTCTGAACAAATAGCAACAACAAAATAATCCTACTAATAATATAATTGCGATAGTTTTGTGGATCGGTGTTTTTTACTCTTTCGCCTAAAAACGGCTCAACGAATTTGGATAAAATTCGGCATATAGAGCTACAAGTTAGAGCTCAATAAATTTGAAACACTAATTGCGGTAATAATTTACAGTCGGTACAATCAATTCTCTTCTTGATGTTTACATATGACAGGAAAGGAGCGGCATTGGTTGAGCAATGTTAAATAAGCAACTATCAAAGCCTCTAGTCTGGCACAATATGCCTATTGTCGGCTTCAATACTCCAAAGCTATTGACCTATTTACTGCTGCACGAGCAACCAAATTGCTTATGCATGCGTGTCTACGTGACTTTAAACTGCAGCTTCATTGAATATCTAATAAAGGAATTGGTAATATGTAGTTACCCAAATGAACATCTGTATTAAAACTTCTTCGTTTTTGTAAATAAGATATTTAAAATAATTGCTTAAAAACGACGTTAAATTCTGTTAAATTCAATCTGCTCACCTTGAATGCAGTTATTTAAAGCACATATTTTATCGGTCATCGAATAATGGCAACCTATTGTTTTTTTCCACTACAAGTTAATGTATTCCAATCCAAGTACATTGTCCTGCGCACAGAGTAAGATACCACGAGCACCGCGATAAGTATTCCAGGCTAACGTCAACTTTATTTGTGTATTCTTAATCCGAAGTCTTCTATAAAGCAGTGGTGTGACTGAATCTCGTGAATAGACCAGCGAAATTTCGCTAGTATAGATGTCGTGGGCAGATCGTAAAGTATGAAATCAAAAATCTTTTACCAAAAGTCGAAAATAGGTGCGATGAGGAGCGGAGCGAAGCAAAGCGAGGAGAAACGTGTTAGGTTTACTTGGAAATAAGTTTGGGGAGCCGAGCGAAGCGGAGCGGAGTAAGGCGACCCTCTCAGTTTTAACAGAAATGTGATCTGCCCAGGAATATCATGATATGCCCAATTCTACGATGTGCCGACAATATAGACACTGATATTATTTAGGTGCCGGCCGGTAAACATCACGAGCATATGCGCGTGCGACGCACCACTGCAATCGTCGAGTTGCTCACGTCTGGTTGTTAGCGCGAAGCAATAACTTTCGCCTTAATGACTGGCTTGGTTGCAATTTATTACTTGCTACCGCGTAAGAGTTGGTTCACTAATAAAACTGAAATACTAATATAAACGCTTCATGATTAGACTCTAACGAACGTTAATATTTTATGATTGACGCCGAATGAGTTAGAGCCGGACAGATTTGAATTTTCATTTTACGGTTAACTATATTTTTATGTTAGATGACAAGAAAAATACACAAGTTAATTGCATTAGTATTTCGGCCCTTTTTTATGTTTCCAAATTGAAATGTTACCAGCACATAATACATTTTGTGCAGTGGCAACACAACATCGATGTGCAGTAGAGCGCGCTGAGCTTTCGCAACCCAGTTATCGTAGACCAACTACATAGACACTCGCATTCACACGATTCAACGCATATTAAAATAATTATAATACATTAAGAAACTATTAGACCCGATGAAGACCGTATCTTGGTTTGATCAATTTAAAAGTAAGGAAACGCAGTTAAAATTTGTGTTCGTCGAGTAAACTATATTTTTATTAATACTTATCAATACAAAGACAAATTGACAAACATAAGTGGTTCCTCTAAAGTTTAAGATTTTTCTCAATTTAACGCCACTTCTAAATCTAAATCACTTTTGCTCAGTTTCACCGTTGAATAAAATGAATTGTGTAACGGCTGCCTTCTTTTACATAACTGGTTTTCGTGCGTCAATATCGTTAACGGAAGTGCAGTTGTACTATTTAAACCTTTAAATATCTACTTTACACTGCTAATAGGAAAAGGTGATTAATTTCTAAATTTATGACAAATCATAAAATTTACTTCGATTAAATAGCGATGGAATTAGACATCGAAGGATACGAAAGTAGTAATAAAAGCTTAATAAATTTGAGGCTAAAGACGTGTGAGTTCCGTCAAATGTAAGCTCTGATGAAAAACAGATCTGACGAATGTCGTAAGACTTGGGCTGCCCGTGTGATCGCCCTCATCTGAATAATGAGATTTACTTGGAAGATGTTAATAGTAAAAGTAGTAACTAAATTTGCTTGTTGTATTCAAAGAAATTGAAAACGCAAATCTATGTTTAATGGCATGTCCATTTCATACTCATACGAAATCGTACAAAAGTGAAAGTATTCTGATGTGATCAACGTTTATTGCGCTATTACTGCTATTAGCCTCGCTCGCTAAAGAAACAAATCTCGTGATAAAACAAATTATAACCTTACTCAAACCTATTTGAACCTTATTCGTGATTAGAGTAATAATATTCAAGGATCGCTCATTTCACAGTATCATAACCTTGTTTTTTAAGGGCAGTAACCAATCTTATGCTTAGTATCCCGCGAATCTAGAAAATCTGCTAGGCAATCCTCTTTTTTTTTATACTATCTGTTCAGATAGTTTAGATAACTTAGTTAATTTTGTTTAAAACAGTTTTAATAATTAGTAGCAAAAGAAATCACTGTGGTTACATCTTTTTGGCCTCAAATGAAATGAATTTTCCAATTAGATACCAATGTCTTAGAAATGTTTTTGACACAAATCTCCATTTTTGGCAACTTGACATTCATCTGTCTTTCTATAAAAGACTGTAATAACTTTTGTCCCCGACTTTGTCCTTGTGGAAAGTTTTAAAAGTAGCCTAAAGCCTTGAAATAAATTGAATTAAAGAAAAATAAACAGTGAAAAAATACGGGATAGTGATTGACCTTAATCTCACCTGGTGGTAAGTGAAGATGAGGTTTTAAATTGAGTTCGCTTGTCCGTTAGTAGCCTATAGACTCTTTAATACCTTAATAATTATATTATAAAAAACTGTACTTATATATTTCGCAAGATCAAAGTGTAAATAAATAATAGCGAAGAAACACGTGAAAAGTTATTGCGTGTAAGGAATTCGAAGGTTATTTTTAATGCATACAAAAGACAATGCAAGTGGACATTGGTGTGAACAACTCGTGTGGCGCGTGCGCACCTCCGCTGTTCGATCACGCGAACATGTAGAAGGAAGCCTGCGACGAAAACGCCAGCCAATGTCAACCGCTAGATAACCACCGACACATAATTGACCTACAGTTTGACTGAGAATGAAATACGAGTATTTGTCAATGTTATACTGGCTATACTGTTGTATAACATTGACAAATACTAACGCAAAAGAGGATGCCTGGTAATAAAAATGTCGGATGTACCTAAGGTCTTAAACGTTTTACCAAGGTTCTAATTGCTTTTACGGATATACCATCAGTATAATGCCATTTTTGTTTAAAGAGAAAATTCTTTTCCGTATACAGTGTGCCTTACTACTTCTTTAGCATTCGCAATATGTTTATTTCCTGCCCACACAGTGAATGATGTCACAATTATGTTAACGTATATTTAATACCGCAACCGGTTTCGTGCTATAACGATTACATTTCATTGTGGAGATGTATTTTTTAGCATTTATTTAGTAAATGAATGTCAGTTGGCACATAGTGTTTGTGACATGGAACGCATCTCGCTCCACTTCGAACGACCCGGTTATGACGTCATATCCACCCGACCACGGGCTATGCGAAGGTCGGACATATTGATCTCATGCCCACACCCACTCCGCTGGTGCCACGCTTGCACACTGCACAATTGTAGTTTAAAATAACTCAGTCGTTCATTGCATACATTGTAATTTATCTTTGTCTACAGGCGCCGATAGAGTTGAAAAAGAGATTAGACGAAATCAGACTACTGGAGTCGCGCAAATCTGCAAGACTGGCTGACGTCGACACAGACTTCGCCAGGCTCGCAGACATGGCTGGCGATCGCCGACGCGCCTCGGCTACCATTGAAGTTCCCGCACACCATAATATGCAAGGGTATGTACCTACAATTTAAATCTTAAACGACCTAGCATATAATCACATTAAGGTCGACAAGACTCAATCAAATAGTCATGTCATGAATATATCAATCATCAGCATCACAAACATGAAGAGTTTGGAGTCTAATTAATGCAATGCTATTTCACCTTGAGCTAGTGGCTCACCTCGCCACAACTCGCGAGGAAGGCCGGCGCATTTCTAATGCAAAATCGCCGCGATGCAAAATGTCTTCAAACGCAAGTCGACAAGGACTTGATGTAAACACAGGGAGGTCATTATAGGAGATTCTAGAGACATCTCGTGTATACAAGAAAAACGCATAGAAAATTTTCAGCTCTTCGATGTTTAACAAACTTTAGTGTTGAGTGCAGCTATATCTCACAACAACCAGCCGTGTAGGCATTGTAGTAGGTTACCTTGGGAAGTA
Organism: Synanthedon formicaeformis; assembly: GCA_945859745.1. Taxonomy (NCBI): domain Eukaryota; kingdom Metazoa; phylum Arthropoda; class Insecta; order Lepidoptera; family Sesiidae; genus Synanthedon; species Synanthedon formicaeformis. Next base: position 4,806,276 of record OX243958.1, on the reverse strand, counting down.
GGTGCAATCGCTCACGAGCGTGAATCGGCGAAGTGGGGCCGGGTGCGGGCGAGCGTTTCGAAATCAGCACCGAACGAACGCGTTAGAAACTGGATGGAAGTGTTAGTGCGGAGTACGGGCGTGTCCTTGTCACACTTGCCTACATTCTGCGGCCTGCTCCCGCCTCCCGCACCACTTACCTCCCCCGGCTCTCCTACACCGCACCTCAAAAAGGACAGACAATGTTAGCTTGCAACTGTGAAAAGGCATTTGCAAGTAATGTTTACTAATAACTACATAGGTATTTATTTCGGAACCCAGAACCAAAAATTGTCGATCCTGACGACGTGGTGTGACAAAACCCTGCCAGTAAAAATATCTAAGGGACCAACCAGTAAAAATGTCTTGAAGCGTAAGTAGAGCACAGTTCTACGATTATCAAGTGGACTTCAAGTTCAAGTGGACCGTCATCTTGTCAGCAAAACTTTTTAATTATTCAAAATAAAAGTATAATAATCGTCAGTCAATTATACCAATCGTATAACTTGAAATTAAGAACTGGTATAGACTTATGTAATGAAAACAAAACGGACTAGAGACCCGTACTACATTCAGATCAAGGCGACCTTGTCGAACCTGAAAACCTTAATTCATAAGGACTAACACATTGGCCAATCTACCGGTGCAGTGCAAGGGGCTCGACCGATGTAATAACATTTTAACAATGCACAAGTGAGCGGAGGTTGGAAACGTTCAGATGGCTAAGCGATTACTTTCTTTAAATGAGTTGTGAGAATCGGCGAGAGATAATGTATTGCAGCAGAACCGGAACAAACGGCATCAAATGGCAATGGCGTTGCGGCGACGTGACGTTCGTCGACATCGCAGTTTCACTTTTCATCATGGATCGGTGAGAGGCGAGACCTCCGCTCGCGGACCAAATTTCACAACAGTTTTAGCTCCGAAACAAACTTGCGCGAACGAGCTTGAATATGCGTTAAAACTACCTCAGATGACGTTCTTGTTCTTATTCTTGCTGCGGGTTCTACGATTTCATACAAATGTTGACACGTCAAAGGCACAATCCAGCCATAGCCAAATATACTACTTATTGAAATTAACTATAACCTTCAATTAGATACGCGGATATACGTAGGTGACATTAAATAAATTACAGCCATTCCTTTGAGTTAATAAAGAAATGCTGAGAACATTTCTTCCAAAAGCAGCCATTGGCGTTAAATAGTAGATTATGTTTGTGGCGTGTCTAAACTATTAACCGATAAGACAAAGCATAATAATTGATGATAATTGTGCTGCTACAAAGACTCAATCATATACTCAAATGCCTTCTCGAAGAATGGTCCACGTGTGAGAACTTTACTATTCATAAATAATTTTACACTGTTCAACCGGTACATCCTTCACCGCAAAAGCCAGTGGTTGGTATTTAGCTCAGAATCGGTGATTGCGTGTCTAAAACCTGTTTTTGAGGTAAGGAACTTTCGCCACATGCCAATCCATAGATTGTTCTCCCTAACTCAATCCTAAAAGCTCATCCTACTATAGTAAAACTCTTTTACAAAGTATAATTCTATCGAAATGACTTGCAACTATCGATATAATTATAGTATTATATTTTCTCTTTATAAATTATTGCACATATCTTCGATCGGATCAAATAGACAATCAATTCGTGATTGGAGCAAATTTCGCAATCACGGGACCCCAGCCATGGCAAAGTGAAAGTTCGCCGAGTCTCGTTTTCTTTTCAAACGTGGACTTTGAAGTCGAAACGATGTTTTGTGAATTCATAGTAAACAGTGTTAACTTTAAATCGGATGCTTCCCACACTGGGAAGCGTCTCTCTGTAAAGATTTTACTTTTATTATCGTGAATTAACGAAATACAAAGATGGCGTCGCGTTCGGTTGGCACTCGGAACGGCCGCCAACCAAGTGACACAATGACCTAGTTTCAAAATGGAACGCCACTAACAGAGTACTGCATATAAAACGATACCTGCATATCTATTACACACTATATGGAACAACGGAGGAGTTTTATTAATTCGCGTCACGTATGTTAAGTAATCTTCAGAGGGGATGTCTTCAGATCAACCCCGTTTTAAAACCTGCTACTTAAAGACGACATTGACATAATTATAATAATATCTTCTTTATAAAATGCCAATAGTGACTATTTTTTTAATGCTGTGAACATATTTAGCAAACTAGTTATCTATCCATTAAATTTTATTAATGGAATAGTACATATAAATAATAACAGAGTAATAGGACTAAATGCCTAATCTAGGCTCATTCTTATATTATATTATTTTGGCTTACGTTACCTGCCTTAGATTTGTGGAGGTAGCAAACACATGCTAATAAGGAATTCAAATATTAGAAAATAGTGTTGAATGCCACAAATAATTAAGTATTCTCGTGTGAGCAGGATCTTTAGTCGGGCAGTAGAACGACATTGCGACCCGCATTGTGATGTTGCAACTTAGTACATAATGTACCTATATCTTTCTGTACCGCATATCGCATTCCATTCAATGACATTCGTGTTATATTATAACATAAATCGTGTAATCATTTGTAAACAATATTGATTATTAGCTTAAATTTTGAGCTTTTACATTAATTTATGTGTTTCCACTTTAAACGTTTTATTTTTCAAGATATTTTTTACGATTAAATAAAAGTAGAAGACCATCCTGAAATAACTTAACGTGTGCTTTTGTGTTACGGCGAGTATGTAAGGAATGCCAGAGTCCATTTCCCTATCCCTTTCCAAGTCCTTATCCTTAAACCTAGTATAGTCGGCAGCGCACTTGCAGCACCTTGTGTCGTTGCTTATTTTATGGGCTACGGTAGCAATCTACCATCAAGTGGATCATCAGTCTGTCTACCGACCTTAACATTTAAAATAAAATCCAACTTTCATACGCCATGCTTGCCTACCTAAAGCAATTGCAAATAAGTTAAAGTCGAGTTCTCGCCGAAAAAGGCTTGTGGGCAGTCACCAATGGCTTGGTTGCGCACCTACTTTTGTATGTTAATGAGAGATTTGAGTGTCACGGGCGGCCGAGGCGGTAGCGGGTGCCGCGTCGCATTCCGCGTATGTTTGCGCAACACGTTGAAGAGAAGGTGGTCGCGACTTGACTCGTGGTGGGGCGGCACTTTCTCGTTGGCAACACGTTTCCTTTCGTTAGAGCCGTTCCCGTTATCTCATTTGGCAGGTGCAGCTCTAGAGAAAGTGTTATATAAACATTAAACATGAACACATTTCAGTTAGATATGGAGAAAATTAGTTCTTATTACGTTTGTTATTGTTAAAATCGCGTTAGAGGCGGGATTCAGACTGAGGCTGTTGTGATATCACCTATGAACGCATCTTTATTTATTACTTGTTTTCCTGTTTGTAATTTATGTAATCATTTCTAAAAACAAATCTGTTTGTTAATATAAATTTACTGGAAATGTACCCAGGTTTAACTTCTCTTCTTTTAATTACTAACGACCTGTCCTCATTTTCATATTTTTGTTTGCATTTTTTTCTTCAAGTCACATTCCTTGTTTATCGCTCTTTCGATTAGTGAAAACCTTATCAAAATCCTTTGGACGGTACCTAGAGAAGTAAGCGGAGAAACAGATAGAAGCGACTTTATTTTGTCATAATTATAGAAAGATATAGCTAGATAGGTAATAAAGATATAAATAGATAGGTAATACAAGTACTTATGTGAATTAGTAAAGTGGTGAACCTGTATAACATGCCGAAAGGTTACAGCGGTTTCTCTTCCTAATAAAATATATAAAATAAAAGTAAAAGTATATAAAATAAAAATTCTATAAAATAAAAGTATATTATATTATGCATGTTTGCCAAAGATTAGAATGGAGTCGTCCACATAAACCTGTTTTGGTCTCATACTGATCCAACTTTCATAATTCTAATAATATATACTACCTAATATGTTTTGTTGGAACAAAACTTGTTGCATTTCGACTTAATCGCACTGTCAGTCAAGTCCATCGATGACATCATCATTGCTAAGTGCCGCTGCGCAGATACCGGATCTTGCTTTTTATCGCCAAAAAAAAAATTAGTCCCGACCTACACCAACCACTGTGTGATAAAAACTCTTATTATAAAGTCGGAGTTACTAAAAGTATAACAAACACACAAACAAAAAATGACTTTTGTTCTTACGTATACTTAGGTATAGTTATTGTAATGACAGAATGACATTGACTCGCCTTTATCCGGCAGAGACTATTAGCCGTTAAGCCGTAGGAAGCAGTCGCTGTGTAGTGTGCATTCCTACTAGTGAGGTGCCGGATATCCGTATCCGCGGATATCCGACGGAGAAGAAAGTTCCGTATCCGTTACTTTTTGGCGGATCTTTTTACGGATCTTTTATCTTATTAATTTTTAATTCATAGCTGAAATTCTAGTTATGGGTGATATAGGTGGTATTAGGTAGCAATGAAAATCTATTAAATGGGTCTGACCGATGGGTTTGAAAATGACTATAAAACACACATAATATCAGAGCTGTGGTTATGTACATGTGAAAAGTTTTTGTTTCATCAAAATCGATGCAGTATTTCCGAAGTTATTGACACCGAAACTTCGGTCGCTATTCAAATTTTCAAGTTCGCCCGTACTAAGTGGATGACGTCACAAGGGCCGATGCTAGACGCAAGTTCATAGTAAAAAGATAGATTTGTATTTTGTAATTAATTAACTCAAAAACTACTTGACCGATTTTAAAAATTCTTTCACCTATAGAAAGCTACGTTATCAGCGAATAATATAGGCCATATTTAATACAGTTACGCGGGCGAAGTCGCGTGCAACAGCTGGTAACATTATAGAGAGAGTAGATTTCTATTTTTGTTTACGAGTATAATGATTAAACTTAAAATCTACTAGACCGATTTTAAAAATTACTTCTCCTATAGAAAGCTACGTTATCAGCGAGTAACTCAAGCCATATTTTATAAAGTTGCGCAGACGAAGTCGCGTGAAAACAGCAAGTATTATAAAAATATTATTAAAATGATTCTTGAGCGGGACTTACGACAAAGATTTCCTCAATACTTTCTGAAGTTATCGGGTTCGGAATATCTTAATGAAGTAGGTATCTCGCGGGTCAGTTCTTTTTGTCTACGTTTCTGTACTACAGATCATTCATTTGTTTTAACTGTCTCTCGATGACACAAAATGTAAATGTACGTTTTGTTGTATCAGCTAGGTTGCGGTTTGCAACTTTACTTGCAACTTTGCTTTGCAAGCATATACTTGGTTGTAAGTCATCCTCATATCATAAAGAGTGTAATAGGTATTTTTGTTAGTATACTAGGCAGGTAAGTATATTTTTTAAAGGGAGAAAAGTGACGATGTCTTACACACACTAAAATAAAATACGTGTGTGACGGGCTTCATGGTCATCCACTTTTTACGTCTTTTCGTATCCATTGGCACTTGGAAAAATAATTTAGAAGGTGTGTAGATGGTTGAATTTGTGCATAATATATAGGCAATATATATTATGTACAAATTATTAGTATTTTTTATTATTATTAGTATTTATTATATGGCAAAAGTAACGGTCATTATTTAAATTTTCAAATGCTCCGGCGCCAATGACCCATAATAAGCACTGGACTTTTTGTACCATTTTGAAATTTTTGAAAATTTTGACGTATTTTTATTCCGAACCTGATAACTTCAGAAAGTATTGAGGAAATCTTTGTCGTAAGTCCCGCTCAAGAATCATTTTAAGAATATTTTTATAATTTATAATCAACTTGCTGTTTTAACGCGACTTCGTCCCCCATAATTTTATATTCAATGTTAATAGCCTATGTTATTCGCTGATAATGTAGTTTTCTATGGGTGAAAGAATTTTTAAAATCGGTCTAGTAGTTTTTAAGTTTATTCATTACAAACAAAAATAGAAATCTACTCTCTTTATAATATTACCAGCTGTTGCACGCGACTTCGCTCGCGTAACTTTATAAAATATAGCCTATGTTATTTGCTGATAACGTAGCTTTTTATAGGTGAAAGAATTTTTAAAATCGGTCCAGTAGTTTTTGAGTTAATTAATTACAAACAAAAATATAAATCTACTCTCTTTATGATATTAGCAGCTGTTGCACGCGACTTCGCCCGCGTAACTTTATAAAATATACCCAATGTTATTCGCTGATAACGTAGCTTTTTATAGGTGAAAGAATTTTTAAAATCGGTCCAGTAGTTTTTGAGTTAATTAATTACAAACATACAAATGTCTCTTTCTTGCATCTAGAATCGGCCCTTGTGACGTCATCAACGTTCGCGAGTAGTATTAAAAAATTTGGGTGGCGCGCGTACTTTGAACGCTTATAACTCGGTAATTTTTTAAGATATCAAAAAAATAAAAACACTGCCGTATTTGTCTAGTGAGCTATATTTGGGGGATATCATTAACTAAAATCGATGGTCAGACTCATTCCATTCAGATTATTTTTTTATTTATTAAAATCAGACATTTGGCACCTTTATAATGCAAGCGTCAAGTGGCGGGCGTCAACTAACGTTTCAAGGTCACGCGCACCGACACCGATTAATTAAGAAAATTAAGATCCGTATCCGTATCCGCGGATCTACATTTTTAACGATCCGGCATATCACTAGTAGGAAGCAGTCGCTGTGTGCATTCTTACTAACAAATGTTTTTTTGTTTTCTGAAAGGAATAGTCTAAAAGAGCATTAATATTTTAGGCCTTTTTTGGCCTAAATTTTCCCAATTGGCGAAGAAAAATACAAATTTTAAAGTAATTAAAAATATATATTAAACATTAACAAATAAAATAAAAATATTTTATTTAAATTTTTCTTTAAATCTAAATAAAAACAGTATAGGTGCTTAACATAATATAAAAATAATTCTATTGTGTACTAAATTAAACGGTATAATATAATCACGCAAACATATATCGTTATCAAACCACAATGAGAATGCTTGAACAATTAATATAGCTATACGAATTAGGGCGTTAATGAGTAGTAATTAGTGTCTGTTTTGCGGTAGCATGAGGCGGTAAGGTCGCTTTCAATGTTACTTGTACAACTACACTGTCACAAGTGCAACGCGGGACGTGTGTGTACAGCTGACAGGCCGGCCGGCGTGAGGAATTATATCAAACACAGCCAACGTTATAACAACCATTATTATTTTATCAGGTAACTGACGTCAGAACAATCTGAACAAGCCCTTTTCGAGTAATCGAAAGTGAGTCGCACAATGTTTCCATGAAAATTACCATTGTTTCTGAAAACACTTAAGGGTGTAACTACATTTATTTACATACATATGTACTTTATTAACATTTATCGACCATTCCTATTGCATCCAGCAGTGGTGATGATGATTTCCATTTACAAAATTGTGATAATAATAATAAACTTCTATAAGTAATGTCCAATTCATTTTGCTTACACCATGATTACCCCTCCTCCTCCTGCACTAGGATACCTTGTGGTGCAGGGGTCAGTAATGAAAATGTGATTCTGATTGATAAGAAATAGTCTTCGCAAATATACCTACAAAGACTCGAAGTAATGCAGAACCACCTTTTCTATGGAGTAAAGCTGAATTGAGCTGAATAAATGTAATTACTAGGTAACGCGATGAGTAATTGAATACTGAAACGGACGTCGGAGCACTATTACGTCACTGGTTAGCAAGCAAACGCGTCAGTGTTCTATTTGTATAAAAGCCCGGGCGGTGTTTAGCGCAAGCCGGCCGGCGAACATCCCCGTGGAAAGTCAGCGAAGTCACCTCCCTGCATGACGGGGGTCGACGCTCCGTCCGACGACGACCTTGTCACATGGCTTCATCTCACTTTGAACAATTAAAATCATCCCAATCGCTCAAGCCATAAAATCCATTTTAACTTGACACGGTCAGTTAAGACACGAGTTGCTCTCGCAGCAAAAACTGAACACTTTTTGCTGAAAAAAAAAATTACTAAAAGCGTGTAGTGTATAGGCATAGCGATTAACGACCGTGTTCACAAGGTCGCAGTCGTGCCGCACCGAAACGAGACTTGGCGCGGGGTTAACAACACCTTGTATCTGGGGTGCGTTCGCAGGTCGGATGAGTCGCCGACCGGCCGGCCAGGTTCGTCCTCACTCCCGGCTCCAGACGAGTCAACGCACCTAATCAGCTTTTTATCTACGAATGTCTTATGGAATAATACAACCGATCCTCTCCGGACTTCGCCCGTGATGCAATTTTTTATATTTACAACTATAACCGAGTCTACATAATATATATCGAGGAGTTTACTTAAGTATTTCAGCATCATTTTTATGTATCTCTTAGACTCTTAGTTAGGGTTTAAACTACGTAAGCCATGTAAATTTATTTTTCGGCTACTTGTTTGTAATAATTAGGCTCATACGTATAATAATTAAAGTAAGTAAGCGTCCCAGACAGACAGACGCGGATAATACTATGTAGACTTACTTATACTACGTAAAGACTGAAGTACAACTCTTTGACGACTTAAAAACGATCCTATATAATAAATTAACTTGACACAGTAATGCATACATATCCTAAAAGCAATATCGGTTAAATTTGTTTTTGGCTCGCAGCCAAATATGCCACTGTGTTTAGATGAACGAACAAGGATTTTAATTAACAACTAAACGCGCTTCAATTGCGAATATTGCGAATTTTAAAAAGGAAATTAACGTGTGAAGGCTGTTTTTTTTTTTCATATCTTATTGTCATATTAATCTTAACCTTCACCTGTCGCTCCCGTAAGTTAATACCGATTTTGTTTTTAAATTTATTAATCAATACTAATAATAAATCTGTAAGTAAGTGTAGGTATTGTATGTATGTATGTATGTATGTTCATTCATAACTCTTAAACGAATTAACTAATTTTCATGAAACTTCGTAGTTGTATAAACATGTAGACGTACAGGGCACATGATAGGCTACTTTTTTCTTTTTCAACGCTGAAGAAGTCGCGGGCGCCAGCTAGTTTGATAATATACTTGTGTTATTGATATTTTACTTTATGTATTTGATAATTACTTTATCCTTTTAAAGTCTCTTAAAATAAGAACACTCTTAAATGAACATACATAACCCATTCCTTTTGGTAGCGTAAATCCTATTGTACTATTTTTAGAGTCATTTGCGTCACCACTGTCTTTGGCCAGATAATTGTATCGTTCCGAATCCGATCCGATTAGTCTTTTACCTACATTTTTATTCTAATCCCAGTGACCGTTAAAGAAACTTCATGGACACGTTACCGCACACTGGCCAAACTATTTTTTTAACACGCAATTAGTTCAATGTTAATAACAAATATTGCGCAACAGATATATTGACGCGAATTCGGTTTTCACTCGATACGCTTGTCCATGAACGCCTTTAACGTCACAATGCGACGTCAGATCGGATATACGCGTACTATTATCAACACAATGCAAACAAAGGCTGGTTTGATATGTCACAAACACGTTTTAGCAATCAATCTACAAGTCTAAAGGTTGAATGCGAAATGCGATCGGTTTTTAACGAGATGAACGGCCGTCCTTGCGAAGGTGGTGTATAGCGTTATCGACTAGACGCCCGAAGAACAGGAGCCACCGTCCTTACGCAACACACCCTAATAAAATCTATCGTCTGTGGGTCGTCCAACGCCCCGAAGTCGTCGACCACCCTTCAACTCTGCAGTTCCCAACACTCGTCAAAACTATTTGCCTTGACAGTCTAGTCTAGACTTCTATTTACATTTTATTAGACAGCGCAACAATGCCGATAAGTCATTTGCAAATATTTGTCACATCTTCTAATGGTTTTAATTTCACTCTACAATTTGCATGAAGATTATAATATTTGTATTGCGGTTATGACCTGCTAGCTAGAAGAAACTTATTCGTTATGTTCGCGTGCATCCATACTGATATTATAAATGTGAAAGTAACTGTATGTCTGTTACCTTTTCAACTAATCATCATCATGAAAATTGGCATACACGTTGTCAAGGATAAAGGAAAGGATAGAGGATACCATTAAATCAGAAAAAAGTACCCATTCGACAGACTTCGAATGGGACTTCCCCTTCAAAAACTTTTTCGATAAGTACTCCAATTCCAGGAAATCAGTTCGACTACATTACATGCTTAATCTGGCACACTTGAGGAAATTCTACTCGTATTTGACAGTTTCTTGTTTGTTACAGGTCGCGCAAACGTAGACCGAGTAGTTCCTGCGATTTGGGCTACATTGAACGCGACGATCAGATGAACGAGTGCAACGCCGCCCTCGTGCTAATGTCTCTCAGCTGCTCGCCAAATTCGCCGCGCCCCAGTAAGTCGCCAACACACGAGAACACTCGCCGCTCACCGTCACCAGTCAGACACCAGTCTGTAAAGACCGCAAGGAACCAACGCGAGCATTGGGAGTCAGTGCCCACATTTGTGCAATACATTAGTCCACGCTTGACTTCCGTTGTTTTACATCACACCCCACTCGTTCTGTAAAAGGTGCATCGTGTGTTGACAGCCTAACGTGTTAGTCTAACACTAATATAACAAATATATTTTCAATACCTACATATATAAATATATAAATATATTACAGGTATTTTTCAATACCTACCACGGGCACCAGGCTCTCATACAATTACGACCATTGCCTGTGTATTGTCTGTATATTGTGGTTTTGTGATTGTGTGGAGCTAATAATAAATGCATTCGCCAGCTCACATTAATTATTTATTAAAAATACAAAAGCGTTGTCAGGTGTTCATTTATTGAATCATAAATCTTATGGTAATGAGTCATTTATTTGTAAGCTGCTCGATGACACTGATTTAATTGTGGATTGACGGTACGCCTTTATCTGAATTAGTAACAAAGGATACTTAGCGATGACGCTTAGACATCAAGTTAGTATGTTTTCTAAAGCTTACCAATCTGCAAAATTGTGGATATCGTCTAGACTTAGTCTAGACGCTGTCTAGACAGGTATTTGGTGTAAGCGTTGCTCTTCTGTTATATTATTCTCTCCAAATAAGTTTAATTCACTCACTGGAACACCGCTTTGAACATGTTTTTCTTGTAATATTTGTGACACCTTACTAACTAACATCAACAACGAGAATCTTCTAATGAGTGTTACGTGAATTATCTTAATTAGTAGTTTTGTGTTAGATAACACCAGTCACCACAAACAGTTAGAACTTTATATCAATCACACAGTTTTCAGTTACCTAAAACAAAATTTATAACAAAATAATGGCGTACATTTTGAAACATTCGGTTTGAACACTGACTTCTTAAACAATGGTAGATGTAATCATCGCACTACATACACAAGCAAACAAAAAAATTCCGATATAATGCACTAAAACACTTGAAGGCCTTAATCAGCATCTAGTTGTTTTCTTTTATTTTTCCTATACTAGCTTTTGCCTGGGGCTTCACCCGAAATAAAATATAGCCTATGTGAACTTTGAAGATCCATTTTAAATAATGAAAAAAGATTTTTTTTTAAATCGGATGAGTAGTTTCCGAGTTACCATTCCAACTTACAAACTAACTTGTTTCCTCCACAATATTATTACAGCTTTCAAGCATTAATGTAAACAGTTATACTTGCCACGTATACTCGTAAGAACAAGCCAAAGTCATTAAAAAAAGATAGTTGACGTGTTTCTAAACTGATGCGGCTGCTATATGGGATAAGAAGATCACAAAATTGTGGTTTGAAATCCAAACTACGGGACGATGGATGACACAGGGATTTTGTTCGATCTGATCGGGACTGTACTTCTGGTGTTTAGCGAATCTGGTATTTTGCGAGTTTTTTTTATGCGATTAATCATTTCTGGCCTTATAGACCTCTCCTGGTAGATGAAAAAAGGGCTAGATGAAAGTATGAAATCCAGCACTATTTTTGTCTACCTTTTATGTGTTTTAAATTGGTGTTTATCTTGGAACAGGTGCTTGGGGTGGGAGATCGTCAGTGTCTCCAGGAGCCAGTAGTAGCTCGGGCTCTTCATGGCGTTCTGGCACTCCATCCCCGCCGCCTGCTTCTTCCTCATACAGCGACGAAGGCATCGCTATGGACTACGAGGAAATGCAACCACGCAAGAAGAGGGTAAGTTTTGTTTTATAGTCGTACATGTTAATCCTATTGTTTGAGAAAGGAAGGTAGCCAAGCTGAAGGTTCAGTTGATAATAAGATGCTGTCGTCACCTAGGAACAAAACAAGCAACACCAGGAACATTATATGGTGCTGCTAGCGCCGATGGGATATGCAACGTGTGGATTTAGTTCTGGCATTTTTACTCCGCACAGTAAACGTTTAGTTATTTCTTCGAAATGAAAGTACATACTTGGTTACGGTCGCCTGTCCGCAGCGTTTCCAGCCCTGAGAGCAATACAAAGGTTTGAGTTTTTAATCTATATTTTTATTCTTCACCAAGGGTTTGTAGCACATGACTCAGAGTTATCAATTGTTTTTAGTGTTTGTGGTCATGTAATTTTATTCAGGAATAATTACCATTTTAATTAATTAGGGAATACCCTAAACGGCGTAATTGTAAATTGAATGAAGGATACAAGGATAATATTAATTATTGAATGACACACTACTATAGTTAACGGCTTAGCATAACACATTCAGACAAAGCAGTTTTTCTACCTCACAAAAAAAGAAAATAAAGTAGAATTTCAGTTATAATGCCCCACGGAACTTAATTATGTAGCTACACGAATGTCACAAACTGAATAAGTGCATTGAAACGAACTCAACACTCGCAGCAGTCGACGTAATTAATTACTGTTTAATTATTGCACACAAAGGTTCTTTTACAAAAGTGTAAATGAGATTTTTTTATGGTGACACGGTTTCAACATCCTGAAAAACAAATGAACTGCCCCATTCAAATAAGATTTGTGTAACGGTGAGTGTCAAAATTTTGTGGATTTTTGGTGTGGAACGTGCCCAAGCTACTGCAAGTAAGAACCAGTAAGAAGTTCAATTAGACCGTGACACGGTTCGTGCTCGCTTTCGTGTTGCTTGTGGTCGTGAGGTAGAATGTGTGCTCGTATCAAACAAGAGGCTTTTGTTTCGCAACCGAATAGACGACATGCACTGTGCGTACTGATTGATCTATACAAAAAATAATCGAGATTAAAAGATATTAAAATGTATGATGATTCTAAATATATATTTTTTGTTACAGTAAATAATGGTAAATCAGGTGTTTCAAATTTTAGAAATGACTAAAATTTCATTCAAAATCGTACCAATAATAAATTAAAACAAATAATAATAATAATCTTAATTAATAAATAAGCGAGTTTATTTGTTTATTAATTTCGCTTTTACTCCTTAACTACTCAACCGTGCATCATAAAAGTATGCAGAAAAGGACTTAGAGTAATTTTCATCAAGAAAAAAAGTAAATACTTTTCCCGAGATATCATTTAAAAATATAAAAAAAAACAGACAATTTGATAAAAACACACAAAAAACAAATACAAAAAATATAGCAATAAATATTGAATAAATTATTGCTAATTTTTTTTGTCAGACGTAAAATTATTAGACAATAAAAACTAGTAAAAAAAATTAAAGCAGAAATGATTATAAAGTCGTTTGTTATCAGTTTGTAAATTTTTAAACCGATATTCTATTTTTTTTTTTTTTCAAAAACCAATTTCGATCTTCCATTTCTTAAAAACTTATTATTGTTTTTTTTATTTTTCTTCATATTCAACATATATTTTTTGTTAAGTAATTTAAAATTATACTTTTCTATGGATTAAAGATTAATTTTTACTGTATTCTAAGTATGTATTACAAAATACAACACATTCACTTAGGTATGACTTGTTGTTTCTAACAACAATTGTCTAGTCGATAAGTAATGGCGTTATGTCACTACTTACTTGCATAGCAAAGCCCGCAGTTCTTGTATCCTATAATAACTTTGAATATATTTATGTAGTACCACGAATTATTACATTATTCTTCAAGCGCTTACGTTTCTGTTGAACTTCCCCGTCTCATAAATGTCATAAGTACGTTTTCATTTTCACATCCAGTTTTTCCTAATACTCGTTGGGGATAGTACTTATTATTAGAAGATATAACGCCTGACAAAACATGTAAGCAATGTAAAGCAAACGCTTACTGACAATAGGTTTACCTTTGGCAAGCGTTGGATCTTTATTTTTAGATAGCTTTTGCCCTATTGGAATATTTAGATTATGTCCAATTTGAAATTGTATTCTATTGATGAAAGATTTTTTTAAATCTCTTGTATTTCTAGCGATCAATAATAATAGTATTTACCTAATTCGATAATGCCATGGAATTTAAATATCATACAATTAACGTAATTGTTCAAGTTTTCACTTCTGTCGGCACTCCCGGAGTGCCACTGTTTTTTTTTTTAGATGAGCCATTTATTTTGGGTAGGTACCTGCAGTACTTTTTTTCTGCATGAAAAGTACCATGTGTCCTTTTCTGTATCCCTGACGATGTGTATGCAAAATTTCCTTATGTTAGATTGAATAGTTGAAGCGTGAAAGCGTAACAACAAACAAACAAACTCACTTTCGTATTTATAATAATGAGGATGGTTATTTGAGAAAGTGAAGGTTTAAACGCGTTCCGAGTTGTGTATTCACTAATTTCTACATTATTATACGACGCGTAACGTAACTGGTAGCCATTGCATTAATCAAGTCACGTTCACAAATTTATTAGTAGGAATTCATTGGTAACTTTTCTTTATGGCGTACACATAGTTGTCAAATAGTACTTATTGTCTATTGCATAAAATACAACAGAACACATACCGTTGGTCTTCTGTAAGGGTAAGAATTTAGCTTATAAAGTGCAACTCGTATGCATAAAAAAATAATAACGTAATATTTTTGTTTTTATGTTTTAAAAGAAATGTCTATAATAAAAACCCGTCGCGAATTAAACTGCGATAGTGGTAAAGTAAAAAAAAAATAATCGTTAAGTACGACTCCACGTTGCTGTAATGAAAATATTACTATGGCGAAAATTTATTTACTTACTTATTTTCTATTTAATCGCTGACCGCTTCAATCTGTTTTCACCGCTAACTTCTAAACCACTCAACGGATTTTGATATCTCTACGGTTTTCACTAATAGAAAGAGCGATAAACAAGGAAGTTTTGTCTTTCAAGACACGGATGCAAAAAAAATGCATAATTATACTGGCTACTGTCTATTTACCATCATCAGTAATAGGTACATATTATAAAAATAGTCCTTTTGTTCTCTTTCTGTCTATCTGCAACTGCATATATGTACTAATCTCTGAAAATTTTAAACAAATTTTATTTCTGATTTCATCGATGAAAAGAGGAATTTCTGAGAATGGATTATGTGTATAATTCGTTAATATCTTATTTTTATTTGCCGATTTATCGCGGTTTTTGTCAAAGAAGGGGCGGGCACCTCGCGTGCACGCCGCAGCAAAGCTTGACTGAGTTCATCTAGTAAAGTGTAGACGATAAAAGCCAATGTTATCTTCTGTATAAAGGCTCAGTTACACAAGGAGAGTTTCTCGCATGCGAGAATTCAATTTCTCGTGATACAGTATTAAGCACATTGTTTAAACTAGATATATCTAGTTTAAACAATGTGCTTCGAGTTTCGTCTCTCTAAAGAAATTATAGCCCCTTTAAACTCGTCTCGCTCATTGCCTGATACGATTTTTTTTCCACTCGCGATCGAAACTCGCACACGAAACTCTTCTTGTGTTGCTTTCTGTCAACAAAAGAACTGTCCAGGATACGGATCCGTTACGGGTCCGATAACAATGTTCGTCTAACGTCATGTAGTAACAAGTGCGCAGAAATAAAATATAATTTATGATCCTCGTGTGCCAGTACTTGCAGTGCAATGTCAAGGCGTACCTACGACCGCAGTGTTACGTCACATACGTGCTAAAATATCTAAAATAACGTTTAGGTATTTATTATATGACAACTTCAACAATGCAGCAGAAGTTGTAAAAAATTGTTACAATATTAACTTCGTGGTGAAAAATACTCGTAAATGAAAATTACTTGTTTGTAAAGTTTAATTTTTTTTCTATTCCAATATTTATGGTCTGTTAAGATGGAAAATTGGGGAAGAGAGGAAAAATACTCATTTATTTTATTAACAAAACAAATTAATATGTATTAAATATTTAAATATAAACAAAATGTATATCACATCATTTAACAGAACGTACGTGTCAGAATACACATAATATGTCCTACACAATGTGTACTTAAATGTACAAAAAATTGAGTTTTATTCCACTAAACCACTACTTGCCAACCCTACTAATAAAAATTATATTGGCCTTCAATAGTGTCTATTAGAAGAAAGCTTTGACAGATAATCAAGCCTACTACTGCAAAACTTATTTGAAGGTATCTACTAAAAAACAAATCCAATACTATTCAGAAACAACACACATAATAAGTATTATGCGGCAAAAGATGAGACGTCTGCGTTTTCTAAACTCAACAAGTTGCTCTATTCTTCAAACGTATTTTTATACCATAACATAATGCGTTTCAGTTGGTCAAATTACGTAACAGTAGTGCGAACATACAAAAATGTGCGCATACAGTTGTGCGCCTACGCAGCACAGAAAACAATTGGATCCTTGAAACTAATTTAACAATACGATCTACGATAGGTAACCAGTAGGCAACGAGTGTGAAAAAATTTATTATTATTTACATTTGTAACGGTGCGTATTATATTTTTCGCTTATGAAACAACAAAAATCGTATTTGACGACGCCTTACATAAAACCACAGTGAATTACCAGCAAGGCTGCTATTACTTCTCAGTAAATGAGAAGAAAAGCCTATTCCCTTCTCGTGCTATTGACCTATTCTTGTCTTCTTGCGTTTTTAATTAGTGCTACAGTATAGTGACCGTCAACTATAATAAACCTTTACTATAATAAAGCCATTTTTGAAATCTCAACGTAACATAAAATGTAAAATTATGTACATAATGTAATTTTCCATTCTTCTCTAAAATATAATAATTTCATTCTTCACATCAATATCAATAGTAACGGAAACAGAAAAATACAGTTGGTATTAATCTCTATAATCAGAGCTACAAAATTTATTACAACCCCATCTAACCGGGTGTTTCATATTGGAAAGAAACACCTTTATAACATTTTCTTGTTTGCGTAAAACTTCACAATTGTTTGTGGATATTACTTTATTGTATAATAAATATGATGTATACACGTATTATGTGTAGGTAGATAATATATTTACAGCAAGTTGCCGGCCGGCACAATAGCTATGTTTTTATTAGCGTGCATTGCAAGACGCTTCAGTCCCACACGAGCTCAAATTTAACCTTGCTCTACGCTATGTTGGCGGCCAAACGATTTTATAGTGGGCGGACTGAGGACGCATCTCGCACATAATAATCATACTTTACTTACGTAATACACTTTTTTTTTTAGAAATGAATAATAAAAAACAAAACATTACTAAGAACTCTCCGAAAAACGAAGCGAAAATTTTGTGCCAGACGCCGCCAACTGACACACCTCCATTGAAAGTTTAAATAGTATAATATTATATGTGCAATTTTCAAGTCTGAGCAAACCAAAACGACTTCATTGGCTCATTGGTAATAGCTAAGCCAGCTGTGCCAGAGGTTGCGAGTTTGTACCTTGTATAAGATACACATTTTTGTATGCATGAAAAATGAATATGTGGTCCGAGTGTTTTCTATGTATTCTGTGTTGATAATATTTACAAATAGAAAGTTTAAGTAAGTATATTTTATCTATTGTCTATGCTTTCTACAGTAAAAGCACGTAAAAGCTCAGCTTCCCTTGGGGCTAGATGGCGATGTGTGACATAACAAATTTCAAGGTTACCCTTGAAGATTTTTTTCAATTTGTATAAAACTTTGTTTGAAGTATGTCAAAATGTCATCGAATATTCGATTAAATCGAATTCGATCTTTGTATCGATTATTTATAATAATAAAAAAACAAAGATTTACTTAATCTCTTATCATCCCGGTATACCTGTAACTGTAGCACATGACACCCGCTACTGATTACAATGACTTATCTTTTATCACACCGATAGGCTAACTTTATGAATTTATAATAATCTCCTATCGTGTTCAAGAAGGGCATGTCGAAAGGCACACTGAATACGTCGATCAGGCCAACAACGTGCAAATCTGCTATTATTGGTGCACCAACACAATACAATAGCGTGTCTCAGACGCGGTGTCGCCAAGCTTGAATTATCTATCGCCTGTATTGGCAACCGTCGTACCTACATTACTGATCCAATACCTAAACTTACGGTGACGCAAAACTAGCCAACGTTAATACAAGTCTAACCAAATACAGTGAACAATTATTGTATTGTTTTTTATGCTATGTTGAAAAGTTAAAAAAATAGATATCTAATGTCAGATGTGATGAATTAATAATTTTTCACACATGTAATTCTTATAAATTACGGGCAAGAAAGCCGGTCGACGACGGGCACTCCCCGGATTATCGTCCCTGAGGTCGGCGACCTGCTCACATGTGATCAGTACGGAACCTGTTCCTGCAAACCACTTACACCGGGCCACTGGCCACTGTGCGCCATTGCTCTGAACTAAATGGAAAAAGAACAAAAGTGATTGACTACTTTATAGCTTGACTCACTTGTCGCCAATCAAGTTGATTGAAAATCCTCTTAAAAGTTGCACAATTTTAATAAACTAAAATCATGATCATTGTGTCTAGATTAGATTGATGCCACCATGTGAAGTCGTTTTATAGAGATAAAACTAAATAGATCCATCAGCTAACTAACTAACTAAGTTCAGAACTTAATGAAAAAAAAAATTGTCTACTTTTATGGCTTGACTCACTTGTACCCAATCAATTTGATTGAAAATTTAATTAAAAGTTGCACGATATTATTGAACTAAAATCATGATCATTTCACTAATTTTGGTGTATTTATTTTAGATGGATGTAAAGTTGTTTTCAACCGACTTCCAAAAAAGGAGGAGGTTCTCAATTCGACTGTTTTTTTTATGTTTTTTATCTTATAAATTTCGACTGGGTGAACCGATTTTGATGATTCTTTTTTTATTTGAAAGCTGGTGCTTCCTGTGTGGTCCCATTTCAATTTGGTCCAGTTCTGACAATGGCATCCATGAGAAAAGACCATGAGACGGTTTGAAGACGGTTTTTTTTTTTTTGTTAAAAAGACGTATAATATACTTTTTCTTATAGTAAAAATAGATCAATAATTTTTGTATAGAGATCAGGCCATCAGTTTTTTATTATATATCGACGAATATCTGTTACAGAAGAGTTACAAATATTATTTTTCGTCAATTTTTCACTAAATTCCTTTTGGAGCAATTTCAATCACTAGTGGGCGTAGTAGATGAATTTCCTGGGAATGATTTTTGTTTTATATTGATAGAGAGTATTGAGGTTAAGTGTCGCTTTGTATGTGAAACAAAGTACATATTTGTATTGAAACTTAGTAAGTGATTGTAAAAAGTAAACTGTCACTAAATGTACGTAGGTGTACCTGTGTGTTGCCAAGAGTACGTACGACGTCAGTTAGTCACCTTGAATAGGGACAACTATTAGAGCGGCTACAAGGTCTTGTTGGCTTCCTGCGCACGATGATATATTGTGTGTACTATTGGACGTTTGTATTTTCAATAAGCGTATCTGAAAATATACTTACATCATAATATTCTACACTGATAATACGGTTGTCAAAAACACTTCTTTGGACTTATCCTCGAAAAGTAACTGGTTTGAAAAGTACAAACCAGTTGCCTAAATTTGGATGCTTCAATTTTAAATTTCAACTATTAGCCTTACAACTTTTAAACCTTGACTTAGACTGCAAGTATTTTACTGAAAACCGGCAATAGGTCGCGATAAACTATTTTTTTTTTTTACTTTTGTGTTTATAAACAAAATGACAGATAATTAGATAGATATTATGTATATTCGAAAATCACCAAAAGGTGTTATAGTATATTACGTTAAGTATTCCATATGACGAAACAATAAGTTCATAATTTTTGAAACTATGTACCTACCTCCATGACAAGCAGCCCCGGTGACGTCATTGATCCTATCTTAGTTACATCCAAAAGTATTGCATAAGTGCGCGCGCGCATCTACTGAAGCAGAGCGCGGTTGCGTAATCACGCACATCATACGAATATTAACTAATGCTTTATTTAACTCATTAAGTATGTAGGCATAAGGATAACAAAAGGTTAAGGATAAACAAGTGCAATCATTACCAAGTAATATACGGATCGTTATTATGCCAGTGGAATTCCAACATAGCCTTAACTTTTACGCAAATGACAACCTTGTAAGGCGTTCGAAAGAAAATGCCACTACCGGCATGGTCGTCACAAAGAGAGGCCGAGATTGGAATAAAGAAACGAGTTGATATTATGACGAAGTTTGCACGGGTTTTACGGATCTTATCGCGGACCGCACGTGTAACTTTTACACCGTCATACAATTATTGATTTCTTATGGGGGATTTATAAAAATTACCATCGCCTTGGTTCTCATTACGTAACTTCGTTCCGATAAATATTGCATAAAATAAAATACATCAGATTTTTTCTTTTCTATGGCGTATCGATATCGAATTGTCAATTAAATTGTTTTATTTGATACCTAATCTTTAGAAGCCTATTAAATTATACGCCAAAAATTAATGAAAAAATAAAAGAAGTTTGCTGTCTTTGTTAGTACCGAACATCCAGAGTTATTAGCATGTAATTAAAAAGGTAAGGTTGGTCAAACCTTACCTTTTGTAGTGCAAATTGCAAAGAAAGGTCGTATGTCGACATTACGAACAATTTCCACGAGGACTCCCGCCACAACTACACAAGGTCCAGCTGCCAAGGCAGTTTCGTGTGTTTCGTGAAGGTCGCTTTATCGTCTCTGATAAAACACACCAATTGTTATCTAGCAAGGCGTCAAGGTAACTTCCGCGTATACAACTCGCGGCCATTCTTATTGCTTAGTTAATTAAACACCGCGACTATCTACTACTTGTTGTTCGTTACAAAATGAAATAACTGTGACGTCGTTTATCTCGTCCGCAGCTCATGGTTTACCTCTGATAATAGATTGGTATTGACTGTCCTACATTCAGTTATCTATAGTTCCAGCAAATACTGTTTGAGCATGCGACTTATTTGAATGTCTACAAGCCACAATTAAAATTTAAAAATTAAATTAAAAATTATTGAGCCCAATCACGCTGTAATTTGCTGAGGAGTTGGTTAACCCCGTAGACTACTTGATGCTGCAGCATAATGGTTAGGTTACTAATGTCATGAAAATACCACTGAAGTTACAGTATACCGAATTTTACATGAATCGAATATATGGAAGTTAGTGAGTTCCCTTCGTCAACTATAAAATGGCCTAATGATCTTCGCCTGAACGGATCTTCATAAATTATAGCTAAGAACTATTTCGATTACGTCAGATTTCAAACAAAAATATAAATCAAAATGGGTCTATCCGTTTGTGAGATACACATTACTTGCGCGTGCGCAATCAATTATGTATATCAATTATTATGTAACGGAATGTATTTTTTAACTATGTATTGCTTACTTTTAATCTTTTAATAATAATTAATACTAATTTGATATTAAAACGCAATAAACAATTTTTTTTTTTAATTACCGGCCGGCATTCATACAAACGAACTTTGTCAAGTGCGCGTTGCTGATTCTTGAATAATATAATGTGGCCTTCGCGATCTATATTTACAACACGGAAGACATTGCGGTACTAGAAGCGCACAGAAAATCCCCTCCTCTCTCCCCTCTGCCTCCCCTATTACGCCCGCTTTGTAAACAGTTAGAAGGCAGATGTCATTTACGGCATTATAGATATATCACCATAAATGCATTGTACTTACTCGTATGTACCCAGCCGTTTATCACCTGTATTAACTCAGTAACCAATTCCGACACGTTGCTAAGGAAATTCCGAACATATCATTATTTCATACTAGATGAACCCGGCCAAGATTCGCTTTGGCTCGTTTTGTTTTTGTTTCTTTTGGAAATTTTGATTAAAAATTTATATAAAAGCACTCTTCTGGTAAAATGCAACGTTGTATAAAAATTTCAAGTCAATCTTTCAACTTGTGTTTTGTGTATGAGTTTTGTGGACACAAACATACGGAAGCTAAATTTTTATATATCTAAAGATTACAATATGTGGTGTAAACTTATTCTGAAATAAGTACTTTCTTTTTAAGTGATAAAATAATTAGAAATAAAATAGGTTTTTTAACAGGTTTTTTAATAGCATTTTATTTGACTCGGTCCACTGACAAACACGACAAATTTTATGAGCAAAAGTGTTAATTTATGGTTGGTTCATTTCCGTTGTGGTGCATGCCCCCAACGACCCCATGGCTCTACCACGCGTTTATAATGAGTTCATTATATATGCTTGCATTGTTATGTCAACTAATTATTTACATGGAATTTCAAGTTTAATAGCGAGCAATAAACAAATACACGAAGGTTTATGCGCTAGTATTAGGAGTATTTTAAAAATGTTGACTTTTTGATGTATTATTAATTTCCTCCACCTTCGTTTGTTTATTCTTGTTTTCATGAAATCCTGGTACACCAGAGAATGGCAGGTGACAGGCAGCCTGAAATATTTATTGTTCAGTATTAAATATCAGTTCTTTTGAGGTCAATAAGAACCTAAACTCACTCTTTCTTAATCTTAATTTTATACTTACTTAATATATATATATATACTTATACAAAAAAATGAGCAAAATGTTAATTGGCTAAACAAAGATATGCTTCCACAATTCAATTAGTGTCGCTATCGCCACAGCACCGATTTGCAGCTGGGCAATTTGTTTATGTAAAAGATGATAACACGCAGATAAACCAGCATCACCTCTCTATAGTAACATTTATACGATTCAATAATAAGCTTACTGACACATGAATTTACGAATTACGAAAATTATCATACATTCTGTTGGCAGTGAACTGAGGTCTAAATAGAACGCAGCCATATTGAAGATAAACAATATCAATGTGGGTCGTATATCTAGGCCGCTCACATGAGTAGCTACTTTGACGTATCCTTTTGTTAAATTCGCATTGTCTTTGTACGGTGATATTTTTGTTAGAAAAAATTGCAGCTCAGCGTTACTGCTAAGAACGTTTATTTAAACACGCAAGAAAATATTTTTTTTTTACTTGTTAATGCTGGTTTCTGCTCAGCCTCAGGACCTACCATAGAGGATAATGTGTTACGATGATTCTATTGTGTTTTGGCCGAACACCAAAAAGACCCCAAAATCAAATCCTCTCCCCTACGTCAATTAGTTTTCTCTCTCTCTCTCTCTCTCTCACACACACATACACACTTCCTTTGTTACTTTTATTATTTTCTGAAATGCCAACAAACTTTATAGGTATAGTATAGGCAGTGCCGTAAATAGGGCGGTGCCACCGGTGCCCAGGCACAGGGCGTAGACTCTGGGGGGCGCAAGAATGGCCAGACCTGGCAGGCCTATTATTTTTTCGGTTTGCTCCTGATAAGTTCCCGCTGCGCCCCTAGTGCTCGATTCCAAATCGATTAAGCATCAGAGTGGGCAACGCATTTGCACTAGTGAACTTACGTTTGAGTTTTAGTGAGTGAGACACAGTGGGTGGTATAATAGGCGAAGGGTCCCCTTAACATCAGATAGCTCGTCTGCTTGTTTGCCCACACCCACAGCAGTTCTTTAAATAAATAGATTTTTCTTCCAAAATATTAGATAATTAATTGGTCCACCAACACCAAGTTCCTTTGTGCTTTATTTTATCACCCTGAATGAAATAAAGTAGGCCTATACATAGCATTGCTCGGTACCCTACCTATAATAAGGGCGCAGTTACCTATAATAAGCGGTACCAAGGGCGCAGTTATAGAAGCTCGCACAGGGCGCAGAAAAGGCTATTTACGGCACTGAGTATAGGAACCCTGTGGTAGATACCACACCATGTTAAGAATTGATAACCTAGTTTATCATTAAGGATAAAAGATCACTCGATTAGTTACATTAACAATATCGCTCCGGTTCCACTAATTGGATCAGACCGGTCATAATGGGCGATTGAGCACTCCAAAGGATTGGCATTATGCAATCAGAAAAATAGGTTACGTCAATGCATACTGCGTAGTTTCGATTACGCTAGCGATTACGTACCCATATCGTTTCAGTGAATGTTATGACTAAAAAAAATACGTCCGATACGTTTACTCTATGCAATTTACGAAATAACTATCTTTGTTTATGTTTGCTGAAATTGCTCTAAAGCTTCATGCCCGTTTCGTACGCACCGGGAATGCACGAACTTCAGTGTTGTTGTTGCTCTATCTCACTCTGCGGGTCATCGCCCCTCGTTACACAGCCCTCTCGGTCTAATAAAGTAAATAACAGTACTCACATTGTGTTAAAAAGTAATTATTTATTGTAATTATTTCTTCGCTATTTTGTTGCGTGGAAAGAAAAAAATCTAAGTAAATATTTGCAACAACTGTGACGTATAGAACGCGAATGTTGCGAACCCTATATGCTGGCGGCCTTGATGCGGTCAAAGGCATCGTCAAAGAAATCGTTGACCGCTACTCGACTGGCATACCTGGAACTTGGATCTAAATTGTTAGAAATGATGAAACACATCGAAAATCAACCTATTATAGACTATGAATAATTAAATGATACATTTTTAATTAATAAATCAATATATAATTTGCAACAAACATCATTCAACTCTTAGATTCAGCTATAATAAAATTTTGCACATTATCTTTATTTTATTGTCCTATGTCGGTCTGAATTTTTCATTAAACTACAATACATATTGTAGTCTAATGCTTATTAAAGGTTAAATATATAACGCTAACGTAATTAGCGTGGCTGTTTTTTTTAATAAAATTCACATCTAGCAACGACGATGGTTAGATGGAGGCAATGCGTTTTTTTTAAACTGGCATCGGGCAATGACACCGCGGTCGGGGCACTGGCCGTTCTTGACAGTTCAAATATTTACATTTTTATACGTATATGTCGAAGGATCACCCACTATTCGTTCTGTTTTTAAAATGGGATACATTTTTAAATACAGATCATACGTCACTATTTCTGACTTAATCGCTGGACTGTGTCTCTTGGTAAATAGCTATGCCAAATAAACAAAGCGTATTGTTATCCTTTCACTTGTTTTTTGCTTTTATGAAACAAAGTTATTATACATCCTGTATTTTACAGTAAATTTTGCCTACCATTTCGTACGTACGCTTTTTCTTAGGTGTTAAGACATTTATCTAATCTTTATTGCTGATATATTTTTATCAGGCGTTGAGTTTTTTTATTTTTGATTGATCCCTCGGAAACAGTACTTTTTTCCTGGATAAAAGGTCCCCATGTCTTTTTGTATGCAAAAATTCAAGATCTTCGGGTTGGCCTAAGTCCAGCAGTGAACGTCCTACGGCTGGAATGATGATGATGCTATAAACTAAATAGGTGCATACTAAGCTATAAAAATATATAAAACAACTAAAACCAATTATATTGATATCGGATTAATTTTATAGACGTGTGATATGCGGTGGCACAACTATCATGATCGTCGCAGTCACAGTCACCACCAACCGGGAACAAAGGCGGGCGAGTTCATCAGACGCGATAATGAATATTCCCGAGGGGTCAACAAACTCCCCACTTTCAAACGTAAAATAATATTTATGTTCTGTCAAATCTTTAACGTCAAATTCCTCGTAGCCATATATATCACAGAGCACACAATATATTTTATTTAGCCCCCTGTAATAAACTGTTACATCTAATGTCGCCGGGGTGTTGCCAATTTGTTTCTGTGCCAGATAGATTCTCGCGTTTTGTAGGTGCTATTATGTCTTGAGTTTATATGTAAAAAATCGGTTTAATACAAATTATTATACAAGACGTAACAAGTTGAAACCTGCTGAGGTCGGCGACCAGATATATTGGTGCTTGGCGGTTGCCCTACTCGTCTGATTCATCATCATTAATGCCTCCTACCACCTTCACAACGCAACAATGTCATGATTCATTTTTGTGAAGCTATTGGAAGTTTTATTGCACTTTATTCTTGGCCTTAATAAGTGATAATATTCATCGACAAATTACCTGCTATTACTACATATATACATTAAATATTTTTTTAGGCGCCGTTATAAAAATATATTAACTTTTCTTTTTTCAAATACAATAGTCGCTCAGTTGGTTCTTCATTAACAGACTTAATTTAACCTTCATGGCAGATTTTGATGTGGTTTTCTCTATTATTTGAGAATGTATTATTCTGATCAGTTGTTCCAATTAAAGCCTACATACCGACCATAATAGAATAGTACTACCTATAATAATAGCACTAATGAATTTCGTTCACTGGACTACGCATTTTTTATTATTGAATGGCTGCAGTATTGATGACGCACATAGTGCTCGACATCATCAATTGACGCCACTACACCTTTGACACGGTCAGATTACGTTCTCCAGTAGATAAATAGACTAGATTTGTTTCCCATTTAACAACGTTTTAATGATAAAAATATAAGGCGACAAGTGTTTATCGTCGCCTATTAGCACACTGACACGGTTAGGTTAGGTTAAGACAAATATCTCAATCAATTTATAGAATAGGTTGAAAGAAATTGTTTCAAAGTTTACCGCCCTTCGACACGTTGGGCTTTCTTTGTAGTTGTACGCAAAAGTGTGTGTGGGGGGGTACATACTCGTTATACGAGAGTAAAGTTAGGGCGCCCTACCGCGTCAAGCAGAGAGGAACAGCAGGCGGCGGGGTGTAGTAGCGGTGAGGGGAATGTTTTCATCCGGGTTCAATGCATCCCCAGACCCTATACCTGTAGATTCATAACAAAAAATTCTTTTACACATGCCTCTATCGTATATAGTGTTGCCTTTCCTGTAGACCACGGTAGATAATAGTAGTAATAATACTCCACATAGTTGGAACACTTATTTATTTGTTCTTGCTTATATATACATATCTATTTGTTACAAAAATACCGACTAGGTAAATCAATCGTCTTCACGCTATCACGACCTAGCGCAGAATGGCGGTCGCTCCCGCTCGTTGGTAGGTATTACCATTATTAATTTTCTAACAGACGGCCATTCTGTTCTAGGAATGTCCTCATTCCGGAGCCAAGCTCGGTCATCCGGATTGAGTGAGTAGGTCCTCATACTTAGTTCGGAGTAAGAAGAAAAATATATGAGTTCGAGATACAATATTGAGTAAGAGTTGAGTAAAATGTTAACAATGAATAATAATAGCTATGTACATAATTTTCAAATATACGTCAGTTAGAAATACATCACATAATAAGAAGGAATAATAATAGCTATGTAGGTACATAATTTTCAGATATATATATCTGTTGGAAATACTGTGTAACATAATAAAAATGAATAGTAACAGATATGTATATAATTTTCAGATCTACATCAGTTTGAAATACATCACTATGTAACAATAACAATGAATAATAACAGATATGTACATAATTCTTAGATCTACATCCGTTTGAAATACATAGTGAATAATGCTGAATATATTTTTGTATAAATAAATTATTATTATTGGGTTTGCAATGCACATAAACTTTATATTCTATATATTTATTAATAGCAATATGATATAGATTCAAGCTAAGTTATAATTTCCAGATGTTACACAAAATACCAAACAAAACATTCTGATATTCTGAATGCAGAGCTTATCTTAATTAGTCATTAAATATAAAATAATCTGTAAGTACTACAGTACCTTGCAAGCGACTTGCTTAACAATCACATTGAGTCGCTTGTTAAGACATATTGTAATTGTAAATTTATATATATTAATAAAAATTTAGGGAAATATCAATACCTACAAGTACTAAAATGTTTAAGTAATAAAATAAATTTAGAGGTAGACTATTATGACTATTGTGACACATATTGAATGTAAAAAGAATCTGAAGATACTTATTAAAACTACTTACAATGAATATTGTCTAAAATCATACGCTAAGACTCAACAATTACAAAAGCCACCCTCAAATTAATTAATTAATTAGAGATCTATTTATTGGAAAATTCTGGTTTTTATTTCAGACTAGTGTCTAGTTATTAGTCATATTATATCAAACTATATGTAATTAATTACATACAACGAGGTAATGCGACTGCATGCTGACTAGCATGCCTAGGACCCTGCCAAAGGGACCGATACTCTTTTTTTATATTAATATAATGTGTAAATAAATATAACTATTAGGATTAAGTTATTTTAAATGAGCTTTAGCAGTTTAAAATATACAGAGTACTGCAATATGTACTTAAATCGTACTTAGGTACTTTACAAAATCATTAATCACATTATATCAAATTCAATCAAATTATTTACCTTAATTACATAAATGCCTCTCAGCATAATTATTTATGATTTTAGGTGCTAAACGTCTTTATTCTATAGAAGAAAAGCTTTTCTGGTTAGGTACATTATAACTACTTAAAAATTGGATTGTTATGCATATTTCTAGATTTAACTCGCTTACATTCTACTATTTGACACATTTGACACTCCACTATTACAAACAATAAAACTAACATTTGGCATTAAATCACTGTAGTTCAAGGGGACGTCGTGGAACTAATATGTAGAGCTACCGTTTGTCACTCACAGAGTACGCTCAACTCTCTTCTCAATTCGAGTATGGCTACCGTTTGCCTCCTGAGAGACCCGGCCTGCCCATTACCCAACTATAGCCGCTTAGCCACCATCTTTACTGCTCGCTATCGTTGCCCATCCGAGGCTCTTCATAATTCTATTATGGCTACCGCTTGCCGCCCGAGGGACACGGCCTGCCCATGCTACCGTTTGCCACTCGATGGACACGGCCTGCTCATGCTACCGTTTGCCACCAGAGGGACACGGCCTGCCGGGATAAAATTGCATCGTTTTCATTATCAATAGTCATAGCAGCTGATGCCCGTCCCGATCAACACCAGACTGCTCTCACTTCGCATCTAAGCTCTGTATCTGTAAATATAGGTATAGGAAAATAGATTTTGGAATTTAGGATTGATAGTTCAACTTCGCCTTTGACCTTTGACCCAAATGTTCCAGCCTCATTACTAGTACTGGTCTCGTTATCACTGGTTATCAATGATGATGACTGACATGTCACCCACGCCTTGCATTTATCTGCTGAAATATATTTTTGTATTGCCTATCTACAGGAACGCCCTTCAATATTCTGTCTTTGTCTAAAATTATAGTTATTTTTTTTTTTAGGGACCCCAAAGTTTAGCTGCCAGCTTCTTGCTTTTCTCTTTTTTTAGAATAGAATACCATTAGAGAACATTTACTTTGCATTCACCTGACATACACGAATACATTCAAAATAACAAAACAAAAATTAAATATATACAAATCTCTCCCATTTAAGTGAGAATACACAACCAAAATCCCATTGAATATGTGCCATTGCTCAGCATAGGCTGAAGCAAACCATAGCGCCGATCCCACGCCAGTCCCACTTGACAGATTCTCGCCGTCAGAACACGCGTCGCCACTGCAGTACTGTGACTCGTAGGAATTTAAAGTCATAAAATAAATTTAGAGTTTAGCCTGCAACTAATCATATTTAAAAATAACAGTACACTACCCTCCATCAGGTTGTCTTTGGTTATTGCTCATATCACAAAGTTAATCACTTGGCTCAAGACCTCATTCTCCTTTTGTCTCAATTAGTAACACAGTATATTCAATTTTGGAAGCAGATTTAGACATGAGAACAAAAGAAATATAATTCTGACACTTAAGGTGATACAACTCAGCCTTCCTCCATACAAACGTAGAATGATCATTACTCCGCTGTTTTATGTTTAATTTACAAAAGTAAGCATGGTACCGATTTATCTTGTCGTTAACTAGGTTCGTTTACATACAAATTTAAAAAACATTAATTTAAAAGATATGATCCTTGAAAAATCCATATTTTACCAATAAGTCTTGATGCAACTTTGTGGGTAAATAGGTCACTCTAGTGTACAAAAACTCCAAAGTACTTTGAATATAAACATCGATCAATAACTAGATAATTCAAGAGTTCAAATAACTTTACACGAAATAGATATATGCAGTAGCTCTGTCAAAAAGAGCATATGCCCTAGGGTCTGCTTATAATTCCTTTTTGGTACGAATCATTGCGTATCCCATTCGTGCTGTGTGAGACGGAACGAATTCTAGCCACGCGCGCCGATGTTTTCGAGCCGCCGACCAGTTTGCACTTAAAAGTCAAGTATTGGAAGCTACCACAGCGTGCTGTTGTTTGGCAAAAATTTACCGAGGACATTCAAGGGAACATTCAATGTATCTGTCGGATGTCTGCTACAAAGAGAGGATCACGCCAATTCAATTTTTGAAACAAATACTCAGGTCTGTTAGTATCAGCCACTTCGAAGATTAGCGTTGCATAGTAAAGTTATTGCCTGACATTCATATGCCAAATGATATATTTATTTAAGAAAGGTGTTATGTGCGATCTAAGAGGCACCTTCACGCAGAAACGCAAATAGGAATTTTGCACTCGTTGAATTAATTTGTATAATTTCTTAAATAACAAGTTACCATATTCAACCAAACAATAATTCAACTTGGATGAAATAATCGTTTCACAAAGTTTAAGTTTAAACACAAATCAACACAGATAAGACATCTATAATTTTATACAAGACTTTCAAAAGGCTTCTCAAAAAGGTAAATTACCGACCATCATAACTCCGGGGTTGCGCGCTAATCTAATTTTTTTTTTTTTTTTGCCTAGGCAATTCAGTGACCGCCTGTATTTTGTTTGTTCCATCCAGGCCTCAAAGGCGGATATGAAGATCTGATATCCAAGATCCTATTTAAAATTTTAAAACAAAGGAAGCACTTCCTCAGTATTTCCTCTAGCTATTAGTGATATCCGTATCCGTATCCATTTCTTTTTTGGCGGATCTTGTATGGATCTTTTATCTTATTAATTTTCAATTCATAGATGAAATTCTAATTAATTATTAGGTGATTAGGTAGCAATAAAAATTATTAAATTCCATTGAGATGTTATTATTATTTTAAATTCTTAAAATGAAATATTTGGCACCTTTATATTGCAAACATTTATCGTAGTGAGTTACCATACCAATAGTACATATTAAGGGTACTAAATAAACTATCTTTATAATCACAAATCTTTGTGACAAGCTTATTAAAATAATGAAATCTATATACATAAAAGAAAGTCGTATTACTTATACCACAGGTATATCTCGAAAACGGCTAGACCGATTTTTATAATCTTTATTTGAGTAGCAGAATAACCATTAAAATATCGAAAAATTAACGTAAATAAATAAAACAATAACCAGATAATCACTTTAGAAATAAATTGTACTTTCGAATCGACAGAAACTGCCAAATCGATTGGTCTCATGTTGTTGTGATGTGCGGGTGTTATTAATAAATATTATCCAACAATGATTTTATAATGAGAAAACCAAAACTTAAATCTTCGTAACATTCCAAATTCTAATTAAATGTAGAATTAATGCACAATGCAAATCGAAACATCTCCTGCCTGTCACGCAAAACTTCAAGTGGCGGGCGTCAACCATCGCTTCAAGATCACGCGCACCTACACCGATTGAGTATGAAAGTTAAAATCCGTATCCGGATCCGTATCCGCGGATATACATTTTTAACGATACGGCTCATCACTATTAGCTTCTTAACGCCATCGTTATTTTTCTTTGGCACGAGTAAGTACAATAGGGCTGGCGTACGTGGAATAAGAGTTTCTATTATTATCCAGTCACTCGTCTACCATTTTCCTGACTACATTCCGTTCGCTGTAGGGAAGACGATACGGTTCGAAGAAACTGTTGGCGGTATATTCTGTTGTTGTCCTTATTTAACTTAAATTATTAATTCATCAAATAACTAATTAATCAATTAATTGTTTAACTTTAGGGCCAATATTTAGCCCAATATTTAATATGAGCCAGGGTGATTCGTTCCTGTTTTTTTTTTCTTGCCTTACAAACAAAATTAACGGCAACCCGGAAAGATATACAATAATAATTTGTATACACTGTAGCGTCGCGAATTTAACATTAACCTTCATACAAGCGTTTCCAGGTATAACCAATGTCTTCTTCTTTTTCGGCTTCACTCTTGACAGAGTGGTCGTGGCCATCACTTCAGGTGTTGGTGGCAAGCCTCACAATACGCCGCCATTCCTCTCTGATGGCCGCCTTCCTCGTGCATCCCTGCAGTGAGCCATTCAACGCAGCTTTTATTTGATCCGTCCATCTCATAGGCGATCTTCCCCGCGGCCTGGTACCCTCAACCCTTCCCTGGACCACAAGTCGCTCAATAGCCACCTCCCCTCGGCGGCAGACATGGCCAAAGAACGTGAGGATACGGGACTGTACCAAAGATGACAAGCGCTGCTTGATGCCGAGTTCTCGAAGTATAGACTCGTTGTTACGGAATTCAGTCCACGATACTCCGAGCATTCTCCTCCAGCACCACAACCAATGTACCGGTGATATTATCCGAAGTGTACGTTTTATATAATTTGAGCCTTCTAAAACGACATCTTCAAACTTACTTACGCTCAAGTCCCGACTCGTCGTAGTATAAAACTAACTCCGAATGA
The DNA here is from genome assembly GCA_945859745.1 of Synanthedon formicaeformis. Classification (NCBI taxonomy): domain Eukaryota; kingdom Metazoa; phylum Arthropoda; class Insecta; order Lepidoptera; family Sesiidae; genus Synanthedon; species Synanthedon formicaeformis. Next base: position 4,773,355 of record OX243958.1, on the reverse strand, counting down.
GTCTTACATACGGTAACCGATGTTAATTCCGTAAAGGATTGACCCACTTCGTGAGTCTCATCCGTCGTGAGAAGCTCGTCCCTCACCGCCGAAGCTTCAATGTCAGCCTGAACAGCCTCAACACCCAAAGTTACCAAAACCCGACCCGACTAGACGTCGACTGAAGAAGTAGGACTTTTGAGGGTTACTTATCAACCCCTTATCAAGACTTAGATTTGGTTTTTTTTTTTTTCTTTAACTACCCTCTCTTTGATCAGAGTACACTGACTACCAAAATCAATGTATCTGGACTTCTCTAACTCCGTTAAGCTTAATAGTTTTCATGGAAATACGTCGCAGATACAGTAGCTGTGACGGACGCTTAAAACTAGACCCTTGTCGACTATTATTTATCAAAAATGCTGTTAATATTGCACATGTACCTTAATATTAATAATAGTACCTTTAATATTTAATATTGACAGTCTTTCTTTGTCGTGGTAGAATTTTTTACTTATACCTACAGCTAGTATACGTGTACTGTATCAAGCGGGGACATGTGATTCCACAAAATAGCACAATTATTATGTTTTTTTTTTTTACCCTATCACTTTAATTATCAGTGGAAGTCAAGTGTAAGTAATAACTAGGTAATACGTACCCACCTATTTAAGACATCCAAATAAGTAAGGTATTTTACCAAACGAAACGGATATTAGTATTTTAAGTAAACTTTTTATGAATTCCAATAAGTAAACTTAAGTCTATTAATTTGTAAATGTCTTTTATTTTTATGTAAATGAAGTGCATAAGTAGATTAACTCGTACTGAACAGTCAACAAAAGCATATTTTTTTTGTTTATACGAGTATAACGCTTCACCCATAATTACAGATAAAAGAAACATGCAAATGTTCCATGCGAAACTCATAGGTAAAATATACGTACCTAACTGAATTCAGGCTACAACGTATCTCGTATAGATATTCATACCAGTCAATTTATAATATTAATAAAAACAATACAATGTTATTAAAAATTAAATTAAATAAAAGTATATTATTACATCATCATACTAAAATAATAATACGATATTAACTTCATTGGAGTCTCAGTCGTACATACGTACGACATTTATTGTTATTATGCACGTAGGTAGATAGAATTTCGTTAACAAAAAAAATTACAAGTACATACCTCAAGGGCCGCTGAGTACTTACCGCACTTCTGATTTGTTGCCTTTCCTGTAGACCACGGTAGATAATAGTAGTAATAATACTCCACATAGTTGGAACACTTATTTATTTGTTCTTGCTTATATATACATATCTATTTGTTACAAAAATACCGACTAGGTAAATCAATCGTCTTCACGCTATCACGACCTAGCGCAGAATGGCGGTCGCTCCCGCTCGTTGGTAGGTATTACCATTATTAATTTTCTAACAATAGGGAGTGGGCGCCAACTATAAAATATTGTGCGGGAAAATAATTGCAATACCTACCTGCCTACAATCAAGTACAAACTTGCGGAGACTAGAAATTAAACATTTCAAGGAAAAAAACTGGTTTTATTGTATTTTAATAATCTATAAAATAAAAAAGATGTACGCCTCTATCTTGTTCAAATGATACCTACATCATAAAAATTAACAGGTTTTATTTAATGTTATTATGGCTTTTTAAATGATGTTTTTTTTAAAATAAATTAAATAGACGAAGCAAATCTTTACTTACATAGTTTGCGCTATTGCAGTCTCGCAGAGATATATTATTTCGATGATTGCAGTACACTGTAACTATTGCAGATCATTCCCTATTGTCAACTTGCTGCTGAACCAGCAAGGAACTCTTAATATTAAGAGCATTAAGGTTTTCCTCTGCCATAGAAAGAGTGCACATTTGCACAACCTCCCTATGTTACTGTAAAACAATCTACTGCATTAATTGATTGCAAACTTTTTGACACATTCTGGCAGCAGTAAACACCCCCTTAAGACCACCCTGAAATAACACCAGTTTCAGTGAATGAGTAAGGGATAGATCTGTAGCGCACCATCAAGTCAGCCTGTCTGACGACCTTAACTTAAAAACAAATCATATTTTCTGATATAATTTGAGTCGGTGCATTGTAACTTTATTACTCTTTCTTAAACAAAAGTTTTGCATAAGACATAAGAATTTATTCAATACTGGCGACCCGCTCCCGGCTTCGCCCGGGGTTTATTTTTTTTACCTAAAAACTTAACAGAAGCATAGAACACGTTTCTATTTAGAGTACCTACCTAAATTTTGAATGGACGTTTTACGGCTAAGAAATGAGGATATTGAAATTTTCAGGAGGTCTGAAGGTAGGTACCTAAAATTGTTTAACTGTCTTTCTCCGAATCTCTTTTTAAAATAATTTACTTCTGTAAGTTTGAAAACAAAATACCATAGTGTAATATAAAGCTATTATCGGTACGTTGACCTCAAATGCACCTCCCTTAGCGTTATGGGGGGTGCATGGTGCATGGTGTTTATATCCCGTCTCGCTCTAAGCGAAACTTATCACACGGACTTCCCTTGTTTCTTTGTTCTCGTGCTTATGGTGGTAAGCGATTTGGGTTAACGGCGTAGCTTGTTTCTCTTTGTGTGCGTTCTGCCTTACCTACTGACGTTTATGTCCTTTGCCTTTTACTCGCTTTAGTGTTGATATTAACTACCGTAAAAGCAAATCCGTCAATGTTAAATACATTTCTACTCGGTTGTGGTGTGGAATAATATTGAATATTAAACCCTATCTATACCACAGAATAAGTAATAGTACAGAGTACTACAAGTAGTATATATTACATGCAGTAGTTTACAAGGTTTATCTATACATACTTACAAAATCGTTTGTCCTGACTGACTATCAACACACAGCCAAAACTAAGACTGGAAACATGAAATGTGGAACATAGGTTTATTTTGTAATGTAGCATCCACTAAGAAAGGATTTTTAAAAATGTGCGAATCCGGGTTGCTAGAACCGACCTAATTGGTAGGTATGACCATAGGCTTAGATATACTATTAGTTTCAAATGTTTTAGCAAATAAATAGTTACCTACTGCATTTTATATCAAATAGTAAGTTACTCTGAAAAAAAAATAGTAAGATAATTAGCAACAAGTCATGATTGTAAATTAGTTTATAACGATGTAAATATTCAATTATGTTAGTGTGCGTTAGATTTGAAGCACACAGCGCCAATCGATACTCACACGTGCACACTGACATAGAAAACTGACGATGCCAACGCCGCCGCGCCGGCCGGCTTCGTAGCACTCGGTAACAAAGAGCACACAGTATACGGTCTCCTACATCGCATCGCTTAAAATGGCGTCTTCCTCGTTTCCTTCTAGTTCTAGAGTGAGATAACACGAAAACAAGTTATCTACCGGCGTGCACGAAGTAAATAAAGAGAAGGTCATACGGGCGAGACAAACTTATGCGCCGCTGCAGGATAGAAAGAGACGCAATGCAAACAAATCAATATCATGTTGGCGTTTCGCGATAGAGGGAGATGGAGAAATAACAAACCGGCATTTAAAATGTCGGTTCATTTTACGTCCCAGAGCAATTTGTTCAAATATAAAATCAGTCGCGAAGACATAGAGTATATTTTGGTGTGAGAGCTAATTGTTTACAAATGTTGAAACGCAATTTCCTCGGTGGCAAGTCCCGTTGTAAAATTGTCTATTAGTTCACAAGATGAACACTTTTCTAATCATAAACACGTTTAACGGTGCTATAATTTATATTTTTTATTGGTGTATTCTCCCACCTCACATTATTTATCTGCCTTCAAACAGGTTTTCATAAACTATACCTATCTGAAACATACAGTGGGCTCTCGTATTTACCCACTACAAATTATACCTATTGATAGGTATCGTCAAACGACGTACTCAATTATCTACTTAATAAGTAATTTTTCCATTACATGGGTTGATATAAGTTACCTTCATGCTTTTGTTCGATTTAAGGGAACTGCATTTATTCAGCTCATTTCAGCTTTTGTCCACAGAAAACAGCAGTTTTTTAACACAAAAAAATGTAAAAAAAAAAACAAATTAAATATGTAGTAGGTTATAGGTTCCTATATTAAAAAGTCATAGATAGGGTGACATATTTACATAATTAGCTTACAATAGATACAATAGGTACAGCTTTAGAAAGCTGAACGAACGCAACGCATTTCCCATAAAAGCTGAATTATCTTAATAAATGTAATTACTTCCTTACTTTGCAATTCTACAAAAAAGTGTAAAAAAATATCTAATAGTAGATAAATGTAAGTCATAAGGTTGACAGCAGGGGTTCCTCTATTTCATGTTTTCTGTGACACAAATAATTACTGTTGTCTATGCGATTGCGACGTTTGATTTGTGCAAAAAAAAAAGAAAAATGTGACAAAGAGCAGCGTTTATTGCATTATTAGTCCAAGGCCTGCTCTGTCGTCATACTCTTCCGCGTGTCAGGGTCTCCCCCACTGCAGAACCTCGTCCCTCGCCTCTCAGCAGCGCCGCGCAACCGCCCTGCGTCCGCCGGTACAACACGAGCTAGCTAAACTAAACAACCAGTAGCACACAGCTATAACTATACATTGCACTCTCTCACCGCCTACGCTTGCAGCGAATGCACACAGCAACGAAGCGACACGTGTAACGTGTAGCGTCAGCATACAACTGCAATCTTCAAACTGATGCGCAATACATATTTACTTTTAGACAATGCAATCATGTACAACAATTACTGAACTAATACGGAACTGAACATTAAGGAAGTTATGAGAAACTTATCAAATAATTGGTAACAACATTATAAAACAACCTGATAATAATTATAAAATACATAGTGAATATATTATTATAAAAAACTAAACATGAATACGGAACAAACACCCACTAAATAAAAATAAATATATTCAAAATGTGGGTAGAACATTAGAATACTGTTTTTTTTTTCTATTAGCAAAAGCTGAATAAATGTAAACTTCCTAACAATTCATCAAATCCAGGTATTTGCAGGTTTCAGAATAAATTAAACTAATTTTAAAGGAGTCTGTACATATAGGACGGGTTGTGGGTCAAGTTTGCGTTAGTATCCCGTTTCGTCGTTCGTGTCGACTGCCGAATTCAATCGAACCCTCACATTTCGAATTATTTGAATTCTCATCATCAAATCATCTCACACAATCCAGCAATTCACATCGACATCCAGCACAGTTTCTGAAGAGGGTTAGTCCCGTATATTAAAAGCCAGATCACTGTATTTTCATATCTCGTTATTGTATTCCCTACTTCCGTTCAATTACTGATGCCAAGAATCGGTGCTTAAAATTACAATACTATAACATTTAATTTAATTAAAAATAAAAGGTAGTTCATAATTCAAATCAAACTTGGGAATATTTTATCTCAGCATTATCACTTGATCTTTCCTGGTTTGAAATTTGGCGCTTGAAAGTAAGTAGGTCAGTGGTGCAGTGCAGGGAGGCTTCCCTATTGAACCGAAGCCTCCCCGCACACTCCACCCCCGCCCACAACCCTCTGAATGAACACAGGGAAAGGTATACCGCGGCTTCAACCAAAACACATAGATTATAGATCGCTTTACCCAAGCTTTACCTTATAAATACACAAATAGGAAATTTCGTAGTTTACTTTTTGACTAACTTTTTGTTTTTTATTATCAAAATTTAATACCTTCTTTTATAAGAACAAATAAGATATTTGAAGAACCTATAATACCTACTCATTGAATGTAAAGTCCTTAGAGAATGTTTTATACATCAAAATATATTTATTTATTCATATCATACATACTATAAAATGAAAATAAAGTCGCTGCCACCTTTATCTGTTTCTCCGCTAACTTCTTACTGAATTAGATACGGTTTTATCTAATAAAAAGAACAATAAAATTCAAATTAAATGTTGTGAAAAATATTGCATTCGTGCGAAGCCGGGTTCGGCTGGCTATTATATTTTAATTTATATTATGTGAGGTCATTTGAGTAATAACCATTTATATGTAGTTAACTATTATGTTGTCTTTGTAACATATTTAATTTGTTTCAAGAACACATTACAAATAGGTCCTTCACATCTTCCTTTATTACTTACAACATTTTCTATGAAAGGTCATCTTTGTGATCAAGTATTTACGTTAGTTATTTTGTGCTGAGACGTACCCTAGCTATTTGTCCTTGTCTTGAACAGCAGTATATTCTTAACGTTTTACGAAGGCTGCCCTCCACTAAGACAAAAACGCTCAACCTTCGTAGACCACCCTTGGCCGTGGTGCTGTGACCTAGTTCGCGACTTCCTCTCTCACCCCGCGACCAAGCATCCCCCTGACCTACTTCTGAATGCACTTGATATACGAACCAACATTATATGAAACGGAACAGCGAGGAGCGCGCGCAACCCAATTTCCACGGTCAGGGGCTGGGCACTAACAGAACTCAATGGCCCTGTTCACACTTTTATTATTTCAATCAATGAGAAAACTGTTAAAAGTTTCGTAATAATTGTGGGCTATACAAGAGGAAACTAATGTGATGAAGACCCACAAGAAATACTGTTGTATAATTAACAGGGGCATCGGGCAACATAGCAACGAACTGTGTATGTCTGTGTGTGCGGCTAAGCCGAAATAATGTGGCATTGGACTGAAGGTCGATGCAGAATCTTTGGCAGACCACACCAACCACAATTTCACATTCGTCCGCCTAAAATTGTATATACAGTTACTCAATTTTAACGTGAAGAGTGTAGATAATTAATGTTTAATTGATATTGACATAATTTGGACAGAAAACCATATTTCTGATTGACAGGAGGGTGTGGCAGAGCCACAAGAGTACGATAGAACGGCAAAGCCGTAACCTAGAATGATTTCTGATTCACCGCCACACAATACTAGTAACTCTAACAAACGTGTGGAACATAGTTTTAAGTCAGATGCTGTTGGAATGAAAATTAATAGTGTCCCTCCTAATTGTTTCAGCATAGCAGCGTCGTGTACGAGTGCACATGGCGAGGCTGCTATCACACCACCAACACACGCTCTGCCATTGAAGCTCACATCAGGCAAACACATCTGAAGTAAGCGCCAAAAATTTTGCGTAAATTGTCTGGTCTTTATTCCATAATCTTAGGTCATGTCGACTTAATAACTTCTGTAACAAATGCCAGATAATAGATAAACATTTGGAATTACCTAATAAACGATTTCATCTCTAGGTACATAGGTATTATAAAATATAGTCGTTGAGTGTCCCTCTTTATCTGTTTCTCCGTTAACTTCTTCTACCTACAGCATCGAAAAGATTTTGATACGGTTTTCGCTAATGGAAAGAGTAGATGAACGAGGAAGGTTTGTGTAAATAATTTGCAAAAAAATACATCTTTGCGAAACCAGGGGCGAGTCGCTAGTATTTTATAGTCTGATATATTTATAAGTTGGTTCTAAATTTGTTTTGAAATTGTATCACCTAAATTCAGCATTTCTCAAGCACACTAGTTAACTAAGTACTACATAGATTAATTAAGTTTTGAAACCACTCTTTTGAAATTGAATCTAAGTCACGCAATAATCAGTATTACTTATAATAGTTTGTATTGGAAATTAAAGTTGGTATATTTGATGTTGCATAGTCATATTACATAACTACTTATCTAGTGCGCTGCACGTCCATGGAAACATCTAGACTAAAACGTGTCTCGCTTCCTATATGCATATGCAACAATCAATTGGATACGAGTTAGAAGTGTTTTGAATAAATATTCAGTTATCTTTACTCGCGAACACGTGTAAATGTATCACGCAAACAAACGCTCTAACAATAATTATGATAGTTTGCGAGCCAGTTGGCAAGGAAGCCGATGCACATTTCTGCATATCTATAAATGAAACTTTTCTGTGTTCGAACATTAATTTTCTTTGTTTTAACAAAGGACGTTTACCTAAAATGATATTTTGCTAATTAGCAGAGAAAGAGTACCTAATTGGAATTACTCAGAATTTAAGAGTTCTTTGTATGTATCGAAGGATTTTTTTAAAGACTTTTAAAATCTTTTATTCCAAGAATTTCTACATAAAGGTTGCCGACGTTAAACGGTACATTAAATCATGTTTATAAAATGTTCACAATGTAGGTACAGTGCGAACATTTTTTTTTCCATTGTGATATAATTATGTAGTTGAAAAAAAACGACCTTTGCTCTAAAAATGATACACGCCTCTGTAGAACGGTGTAGGGCTGGCCCTGCGCTAACCCGGAAGCGGCGAGGCTTCACGTCAAGGTTGCTCGCCATTTGCCACATACATACAAGTAGCTCCCGCCCGCGCCCGTGCCACGTTACTAAGGTCACTCCATCTACGCCTGCCTCCCGCCACCCGCCCATACCCCCGCGACTTACGTAACTCTCACTGCCCTAGTACTCACGTCATGACAATGTATCTTTATCTACAAATTAAACTTCACTTGTAGAAACTGTGCTACCTGTAACTAAATTAAAATGATTTATTACAAAACATTGTTCAAAATTTGAGTATAAAGGGGTGTCAGAGTCCATTTCCCTATCCCGTCCTAATCCCTTATCCTTAACCCCACTATGGTCGCCAACGCACTTGCAGCACCTGTTATGACGACGGTAGCCACCTACCATCAAGTGGACCGCCTGCCTGTCGACCTCAATTAAAAAAAGGAACAATCCATGCAAAATAAAAACGCCTAATTCTACCATAGAATATATAAAAAATACATGGGCATAAAAAAATATAGAAAATAAACATCTCAATCAATCTCAGTTTGAATTATTTTGAATTCATACCTTCCTTTACTCGTGTCGTGACTACTTCGATAGAAGTGAGTCGATTACGCCATCATAGTCAACCAAGCCACTGAGTGTCTTACTAAGCATTATAACAATGCACGACAATAATTTTCTTTGTTTTCGCAATTTTCAATTTCTAATGAATGTTTTTTTTACGTGAGAAGTCAACGATCCTGATCTCCATCAGCCATGTGGGATTTCTACCCACAAAAAACCTTCGGTGCTGTTACATTCTTCAATCAGAATGTTTTACTTCTGCTTCTGCCACGTTTTCCTTGTATTTTCCTTGCATCACTACTTAGAAGACACGGTATCTTTAGCACCATTAGCTTTTTTTATTCCATGTTTTAGAGGTTAAGTCACAGGCTCATCATTATAAATTGCAGACTTTATGACGGACTATTGTCCAAGTTAGCACCCAAAAGATTTTTTAATGCAAACTGTGTATTATTGTTGTACGACTCACGAAGACAGCGACTGTTCGGCAATGAAAGAAGCATCTGACACTGTTTTGGCACTTTGCATCACCACGTAAATAATTCGGTAAATAATGAATTAGTAAAGACGCTGGATCCAGGCTCATTACAGATTCACTATTTACCGGTTCTAATGAAAAATTATGGGGGGAAGCCTTTGCCCAACAGCAGACATCAGCAGATGAATAATATAAAATTATGATATTTCAGGCCAAAGAAGGAAGATGAAAGCGATCACGAAGAAGAGTTCTATTACACAGAACGCGAGGTGCCCACACCTACTGCACCGCCTACTCTCTCCCACCGAGACATGTGTCGGCCACCTCACGAGGATCCCGACTACCAGAGAAAACTTGTAGGATCATTCAGGTATACATTCAACAAGTACCCCCCACACTTTCTTAAAAAAAGGCTTCATAAGGCCTACATTAACTGAACTTACACTTGCGTTTTGGAGTTTTTTATTATCACCAACTATAAAACATTACTTAACCAGTTATTACTTATGTATTGGGGAGGATCTTAGCGTTTAATAAACGTCAAGCGTTTTGCTGTTAGATTAAATTATGCTATTTTAGATTATTATTAATGATCCGAATTTTCCTTTTCAGGCAAGGTCTCCTGTCGACACTACAAAACTCAGCAAGACCAATAAGCATTCCTGTACCGCATTCCTGGTCCAGTTCACATTCACCGGTACAGTATAGAGTATTTTTGGTTTATTGTCAGACGAGTGAGAGCGAGTGAGCAACGAGTTTATTATGGGAGTGCACATGGAGTGCACAGTCAACAAAAAAATACAGACACGAATTGAAGCCAGATCGTATCTTAAATTAATGTTTAGAGAATAATAAACTTAATACTAAAAAAAATCTGAGTTACAAAATACTGATGTTTCTAAGTTTTTATACTCTTTATATTTTAAGAAATTAATGTTTTATTCTTCCTCAATTTTGTATATTTTGAATTATTGTTTGATTTTGAACATGAGTGTGTTCTTCGCCTAAAAATTTCAGAACGCTCCAAAATTGAAACGTTTATCGTTTACACCAAGCATACACCTACTTGCCACTTGCATAATATATATTTTTGATTTTTATACAAAGGACGGTTGCTTATTGGCTACCGTTATTATCACAAGCAACGCGATAGCATCCTTACTATGCAGTGCCGTGCCATACCGTAAGTCAACGCCCTAAGGGTTCCCATTGAGCTAATGAGATAAAGGAATCCCTCACGCATAGAAACAGAACATCATACGCTCTATGGTTTTCTGTCCTGACACCACCAATATAATAATGAAGTATTTATAACTGCTCGGTGACTATAACGTGTGTTATGTTATGCAGAAGCACATGCGGCTGACGGTGAGCGGCGCCACGAGCTCGCCTCACAGTCCTGGCCGACGGCCGCGCTCCGACAACAAGAAGTGCCGCAAGGTGTACGGCATGGAGCAGCGCGACTTGTGGTGCACGCAGTGCAAATGGAAGAAGGCGTGCACTCGCTTCGGCGACTAGCGCACTGCCGCCCTCTGGAGACATATTTTTGCTCTGTAAACGCGTTTCGCCAAGTATCGCATGGCGCATGGACATTGCCCACGTATAGGAGGCGGTACAGTGTGAAAACTATTGTTGCCCTAAATACGTACAGTAATGTAAGTGGATATCGATGTTTATTTTTCTAACGGATCACTACGGAAGCAATATTTTATTAGTCTCGCTATTCAAATTTTGTTATGACGTATATTTATTACATTAGTGTTCGTATGCAGTCACCGAATTCCGTCCACATTTACGAATGTGCTTTATGAATCTACGCGATTGACAGTTCAAACAATGTTTTCACGCTGTTCGCGAACTAACGGAGTTATGTGTTGTAACATGTAAATACGAGTAGACTTCAATAATTACTCGAGTGATGGTCTTTCACTGAAATAATTATATTTGACTGAATTATAGATGATAATAATAACAAATGTAGGCGATATACATAGTATAATGTGAATTTAGTCGTTTAAGGTATCTCATATTTGATAAAAGACTATAAATGACGTTTAGACTTATTTTTATGAACATATCTGTGTCGTGTAAGGAAATGTTGCACGAACGAGAAGACAATACTCAGCGTCGGCCGCGGTTCAGCGCGTGTCGGCACGACACGGCACGTCATGACACACGACACTATACGTCATTAACACTCCCTCAGTTTACTGAAGATAAATATTTCAGCCGGGAGACGCGGACCGACACTTAAATAATATTGACTGATATATGGAGAGCAGATAACGAAGGAAAGGATAAAGCGTAACAACATAATGTCAAGGCACTTTAAAGGCTTCAATGAACATCTTAAGGATATAAAAATAACATTCAAATCAACATTACGAAAGAGTCTTTCTCGGTAAGACCGGAGTGATTAAGGTAATGCCATGCCAAAACTGGATTAAACCAAATAACAACAAGAGCCTAACACTAAGTCATCGTTGTTGGATTAAGCAAAGCACTGAAATGACATCAAATTATACGCATATGCGTATCACGATCTATATAATCCTAACAGTTAGGTAATGTCACTTGCCTACGAAGTGAGGTATGATTGTAAGGTAAAAAATGCTGCGACGCTCTGGGTATAATGTAATGACCGGTGTAATGTCAATATGTATTTGCTACTTATTGACACATTACTCGGCATGTATCGATGTGCACTCGGCATGTGTCGATACGCAATCGGCATGTGTCGATGTGCACTCGGTATGTTTCGATACACACTGCATGTGTCGATGTGCACTCGGCATGTTTCGATGTGCACTCTGTATGTGTCGATGCGCACTCGGCATATGTCGATATTGTTGATTCGGTACTTCTCATTACACCCTCGATGTGCACTTGGTACGCGTTCAAATTTCAATACACAATAAGTCCGAGCTCCAGTAAAGCGTCGCGTAACGGATTTAGAAGGAACACGGATCGATGTGGCTACAAATTAAATGGATTGCGAGCTGCAATATTTTTAGTATTATATTAGATAATAAGTAAATTTGTAAATATGTTCTATTTATATTTAAACAATAATAATGGTCAAGCAATTTCGGATTTGTACATAAGATGAAATTAAGATATTATTAATTTTAAGGTTGAAAGTGTTATTGCATAGGCGTTAGAACGGCGACATAATAATTATTTTAATAACTGATGCTGTATTTGTAATCTGCTCATAGTTACCAGTAGTTTGTTATACCACGTATTAATGTTAAATTATATTCTTAATAGACCAAATGAATCGACTTACGATTCCGACGAAATACAACTCGACATGTGCCAATTGTGAAGCATCTCTTCGTTTGTTTCCCATATGTTATAATCTCAATTTGGTATAACGATATACTCATCTCTTAGGAAAAGTTTAGATGCAGTGTTCAAAGTAATGCTACCTTGGTGCTGAGATACAAACAACGCACATTGAAATGCCTGTATGACTGTCGATATGCGTGTATGTATGTTCACTTGTATGTTCGTACGTGATTTTATATTTAGCGAACACTCAAATCCGATTATTATTCCAGACCCGGCGACAGGATTTATTCATATTAAATAGCTAGTTTTCATTTGCATTGTTACAAATTAGATATCTATACCTAAACCTTAAATTAAAAATTGAGCGATTTTTATATTATGAATTATGAATGAAAATGAAAATATTACCCCCTTGTGTCTTAAGTAGGTACATGTAATTACTGCAATGTATCTATACGAAAAAAAAATCAGTAGCAACTCGTTTTTGTTTAAGTACCTTTTATTTATACCAAATTCAATTAAAATCGTCGTATGGTCACACTTGCATTGCAATATTAATGTTGCAATAAATATTTTTACTACTTTTGATGGAGAATAATCTTATAAGTGTTCATTGCAATAACGGTTGTACTTGTAGCAAAAATGTTTTTGTGATTGTCGTCATTAGTAGCAGAATTATTTAATTGTTTTCTTTTTATCACAACGAAACCGCGTTTCCAAATTTGTTTAGTATAAAACGAAAGGCAACAACCCAGCTAGCTAGATTTAACTGCCATATTCATATTGTTAGAAGTAATGCGGTTAAAATTTATATAGATACTATGTAAGCGGTATTATATTTAAGTTGAAAAGTCATAATAATTATTAGTTTTAAGGTGTGTTAATGTAAGTTTCACTTCTACTTATAAATAGTGCCCAACATGAAATTCATGCAACACATTACTTTAGGAACTCCTTGTTGGACCTTAATAAGGAATCAGAACACTTAGAAGTCGCATACACTCACCTTAAAACAGTTTGATCAAGTATACGATTATGTATTATTCGACAATCATAATGAGACACGAACCACGCTCTTGTATGCCTATGTAATGAACCTTTTTCTTTTACTAATCAGCTTGATTTGGGCTAAAATTGGACTTCGACTTTGAAAAAAATATCTGCAAGATTCGTTCGTAACCTAAATCAACATCAGAAAAGAATAATTATGCTTCTCAGAACAATAGGCAGATATGCTTTATTATTTGTTTGACAAACGCGTTATCTGCTTGGATAGCTTGAAACAGAAAAACATCTACTAGGAAGTATAGAAGACAATTGATAACTAGCGCCTATAAGAAAGAATTTTATACAAATCTAATATTTAAATTAAATCATGTTTTCTTGTCACCAGTTACGAACAAAAATCTATAACGTGTTTTGTATATCAGAAGTCCTTGTGAAGCCCCCAATAATTCATCGCTTTGCACAGATTAAGCTCTTCGAAGCAAACTCAAAATCTTCAAAGAAAACTTTATTGATCTGAGCGTAGTAAGTAAAAGCGGGAGCCATAGCGTGAATTGTCGAATATGATCTTAATGATGTTACAGCCAAACATATCTTATTATACATAGTTATTTGAGAGAAGTGATCAATATAAATGTGAGTGATAGATAACTGCAGCTATGTCGCGCGGCGCAAATATCGATTCAATAAGCAGATCTCAATAAATGTTTGAAGCTATTAGATTTATATACATAAATAAAAAGCGTTATTTTATTTAGTTCGCTATAGTATTTTTATTAGTTAAGTAGTGTTCTTAATTAGATGTATTATTTAAAGAATAAAGACAAATTTTATTTTTACTAATTACTGTAAATAATATTGCGTACATACATTATTATTATTATTATTAATTTATTTAGCCAAATTTTTGCTCAATTTTTTATACATTCAACACCAAAGTCATAATATAAAACAAAAAAAAATACTAATAACATATCAGTACAAAGAAAGCATAACCTGAATAATAACTATATTTTAGTTTTTTCAATTAGCTAAATATCTAAATAATAGCTTTATTTAGATCGAGGTCGAAGTATAGTCTCAGACGCTGAAAATCGAGGCGACCTCTAATGGCTTACAGAATGAACTCCGCCTCCGCGTGAATTCGTTGGCGCTAGTCAAGCTCTAAGTCCTTTTAGTGCTTTTCGGTTAAACGATTTCATGTCCATAATTTAGTTGCACACATTTGAATACATTTTTATTCAAATTACATCTAAAGTAAAGCCAAAAAGACAAAGAATGTAAACAGACCCGGCTCTCTATCCTGTTCCCTCGCACGAAGAGGCCGGCTCTTTCTGGTTCATGGCATGGAAAGCCATTTTGGCATTTTTTTTTTACATTATTTGCGTTGTCTCTTTGGCCTTGCTTTAGTTATATCTCTTTTTCGCATGTCCGATTAAACACGAATCTGTACTTACAACAGTGTATTGTTCTTATTACTATTAGCTAAAATGTACTATTCTTATTTAGATTAATTGTGTTTTTATTTTTAGTTCTGATTTTGTTGCATTGTTTTTTTTTTATTCAATTGAGTTGTTAATGAAATACAAAAACTGTGTATGTAAATATGTAAATTGCAATAGATTTTTAAGGCTTTCCTTTATGATGTTTCAATTCTCCGTAATCGGTATTTTAGTACTTATTAAAAGCCTTATACTGTAGTATTCACGAGGAACCTGTCCTAGATAACTTAAGCACGGGACACACTAGGAGCCTAGCGAAGCGAATCTAAGCGGTTCGCTCCGCTCATGTGGGCTGATAACGCCGCAAAAAGACGCGGTAGCGACATAAACAAAACGACTTAGTTTCGCTTCGCTTCGCACCCAGTGTGGCCTGCGCTTTATATACAGTGACCATCTTAAGCGGCGTACAAATCAGAATACTTATATTTTGTAAAAAAAATGGTCGTTAAGAGCACAGAACTAATATTTGTCTCAAGAAATCTTGCTGAAACATTACACAAGCTAATTTTGAACTATAATACCGTATTAAAGATTAATATATATGATTATTAATATTATTGCCTAGTGAGTAGCATGTTTACTTAATGTGTTAAATATTGTTTAGAGCGACGCCGTCTAATTTAAGTATGCTAATGCGATAATTTCAAAGTTATTGTTAATATAAAACCAGCATAATTATATTTTTCATATAGTTGTATGTATATAGAACTGTATCGTGTTTTAAGATTGGGTTCAAATTTATATTTAATTTTTCTTCGATATAAATTCACACAATACGTAATAATCACGGTGTTTTAATTACAAAATATTACACATATTTATCGTTTAGTTTTTACAATTGATATTGCTAAATGTATAAATAATGTTATTTGAAATTAAATATAGTATATATATTATATATTTAATATAAATGTATACATATGTGGGCAATAAATTATGTATTGTTTTTGAAAATATGTCTCCTCCAAATATTTAATATGCTCATTGTGTTAATTAAACTATGTTTAAAGATTATATCTACACTGCGTGGCATCGACAGATTAAACTTAAAATATATTCATTACTTATTATTATTATAAATGTAGAGATTCGAAGTGATTTATCGGTATTTAGTAACACTGCCACTGCTAGTGTAATATGGTCTTAATCCTTTAGCCGCCTGAGTCAGATTTATCCTACAATTATTTTCGTGTCCATTTTGCCAAACCCGTATATATACGACAAAAACCTCTACTAATACTTGTATAATCATTGCGTTGCTTTTTACTAAAAAAAATGACTCTTAACAAAACCAAGCGGTTAAAGGGTTAATAAGAGTTGATGATACCTGTTGTAAATGTACCTAACTGCCGAATGTTTATAAGCGACTTGAATGAATACTTTACAAATACCAACTCACTTGGAACAATAAACATATGGAAAGTGCTATGAAAGTTACAGCGAGCCAATTGTAACTCGATTTCTGTGTGATATTATTGTAAGCCAACGTAGGTATATTAAAAGTATCCATTTGACAAATATACATAGTTCAGCTTCGAGAGATCTATATGTCATTCATAGTAGAATGTGTTTAGCTAGTAGTCCCTCCCTTAACTTTGTCTTCGAGTACCTGTCTTCGTATTATTGCGAAGACTATATCTATCACAATTTTGCCTTAGAATGGCTGAAGTGTTGGTGAGACGATTGTATGGTTACCAGTAGTGTTAAGTTTGAAGTAAGATCAAAACGATGTTATATTTACACGGATTACTTATAGTCCGAATAATATTATTTGTGTTAGTTGTCAATATCACAGAAGTTTTTTTATTGAAAACTGTCAGCTAATGGTCAGCTACCACTCCTCTCTTATTTCGCTGTGTCAATGACTTGTTCATAGAAAGATGAATCTGTTTACTTATCGAATATCTATAATATATTTATCATACTATTTTATGTTACTATTTTTATTTATAAATTCATCGTGTGATCTTTCCTGTGGAGTGTTGGATTGTTATTTACATGCTGGCGGTTATTCTGCTGTGATATTTATAATTCTATTTATTATTTTTTAGACTTATACTATTTATAATTTTCATGTTGGATGTGAGAGTGTTTGTTATATTTTACTGAAAATAATGTTAGAAAATGTTATTTTTTAACGTAACGCGTTGAAGTCCAGAAGGTGTTCAAAACGTTTGGCAGATTCGATGAATTTTGAGGTTTTAAAAAATGTTTTTTATTACTGATTGTGAGATGAATTTTGTTAAAATACGTTAATGAGAAGTTTAAAAGAGAATTTATAATGAAATTTGACTGCTAATAACAATCAACGTACAATGTATAGAAACAAAATTGAAATAAAACATCACAAAATAATATTACATAATATCACAGTGAGCTCTCTAATTAAAATATGTACTATAGTAAAAAATTATATTGCATTTGAATTGTGAAATATTATCTATATTGTGACACATGAGTACCTACTCAATAAAGAATGAGACATGCTATGATTTGTAAGAAAAAAAAATACATTATTATTTTATTATGTGCTACTTCTGGTAGACTATTTGCCTGAAATTTTAATATACCTCATAATTTAATAATGAACTTTGTGTGTCTTAAAAATATATATATTTTAATTATTAGAAATACTGTCTTCTTATTTCACCCTCTTTTTTCATGTTTTACCTTCCTTCTTCTATGGGGACTTTAATGCAATCCACTTTATGGCTGATTTTAAAGTCATGTTGACTATGAGCGCCGATGCAATCATTTTTTTTATTGTCAGACGAGTGAGAGCGAGTGAGCAACGCAATTTTGTATTATGGGGATGTGGAGATAACATAAAAAAATACAGACACAAAAATCTCCCGTGGTACTAGGATAGTAGGTACTACGGGCAAAAATAATGCTCTTGGTACTACCAGTAGTACCACAGATAAGCACTGGAATTGAGGCGAGATGATATCATACCATACCAGCTTTATTTAAATTAATATTTAAAAAGTAATAAGTTTCACGCTAAAAAAAATATGCTAAGTTTCTTATTAGGAAATATATTTATTTACACTCTTATACTCAAAGAAATTAATGTTTTACAGTTCCTAATTTTTGTATTATTGTTTGATATGTGCCTACATGAGAGTGGTTGTACCGCGCCTAAAAAAATCACAACGCTGAATTTATTTCATTCTAATCGTTGGTTTACAAACAAAAAAGTTGTACCGAAATACCAAACGTACGAACGGGCACAACTAGGTGTATATTATGTCATGTATGTATGTATGTACATATGTTTAAATATTCGCACCGTAGAGGGACTACATATTTGTTGGAATACTAACACAACACATAGTTTAGTATATTGTTCGTTATTATAATTCGATTCCCTAACTGTCATTGGAGTGGCTTGCCTTATAAGCTCTGTCACAGGGGTCCCGGGTTCGATTCCCGGCTGGGTAAACTTTGGAAATTAACTTTTCAAAGTTGGCTCTGGAAAGTAATGGAAAGTAATGTACATTGCGTTTCGCAGTTGTATGGGCTGCCCGTCTGACTGCAATAATCAGCTCCAATATATAAGACCACCGTGAAATAACAGCATGTGTGCTGTTGTGTTTCTGGGAGCGAGTAAAGTACCTAAGCGATGGCAAAACCTTTCCTAAGCTATCCCTTCCTAAACCTTAATCCTATGGTCGGCAGGGCACTTGCAGCACCTGTGGCGTTACTTAATGTTATAGTCGACGGTGGCCACATATCATCAAGTGGTCCATCAGCGTCAACCTAACTGTCGACTTTAATAATAAAAAATCAGAATAATCGTAGAATAATTTTCGTTTAGAGGATGAAGCTTTTTTTTATGTTATGGTAGTAGGCAGACAGACTGACGGTCCCCTTGATGGTAGCTGGCTACCGTCGCCTATAAACACAAGCAACGCCACAAGAGCGCGCTAAGAGATTGGAAATAGGAAAATGGGCTCTGACATCTTTTACTTATTGCCTAAATGACTGCGAAGTCTGCGAACACAGTGCACCCATCGATGTTAGTGCACTCTGCCACTACTTTCAAAATCCGAACAAGAGCCAACTTTGAAAAGTTCATTCCTAAAGTCGACCCTGCCAGGAATCGAACCCGGGACCCCCGCAACAGAGCACTCATCATCGTCAATGAGGTGTTTGTGCTTTTGATGTCGAAATAATCTATTGACGGATTTGCAAATTAAGATAATTTGCACCCTGATCTGTTCTAGCTGTTACTTCAGCCTTTGCAAAAACTCGAGCTAAGTCAATTCTTAGTTCAGCTTGTATAGATGGACAAAATGTTTTAAATCTTCTAGCATAGCTACTGAATAAGAAATCAATACCGTCTTCTTGTGTTGTGTTGCGGCTTTCGGGAAAATGGTTTGGTAGTGGTCTTTGTGGTCTTACAGGCCAAAAATCATCACTTGACGAATCATCAGTATCGTCAAGATTCAAACTGAGACTTGTGTCTTCACTGAAGTCATCGAGGAAGGAAAAGTGCACAGGCGTGAGAGTTCCCGTTGTGTTGCTGGTACTTGGAGTTATCGTATCTAAGAAATTCATCTTCCTATTGTTAGAAAATTAATAATGGTAATACCTACCAACGAGCGGGAGCGACCGCCATTCTGCGCTAGGTCGTGATAGCGTGAAGACGATTGATTTACCTAGTCGGTATTTTTGTAACAAATAGATATGTATATATAAGCAAGAACAAATAAATAAGTGTTCCAACTATGTGGAGTATTATTACTACTATTATCTACCGTGGTCTACAGGAAAGGCAACAAATCAGAAGTGCGGTAAGTACTCAGCGGCCCTTGAGGTATGTACTTGTAATTTTTTTTGTTAACGAAATTCTATCTACCTACGTGCATAATAACAATAAATGTCGTACGTATGTACGACTGAGACTCCAATGAAGTTAATATCGTATTATTATTTTAGTATGATGATGTAATAATATACTTTTATTTAATTTAATTTTTAATAACATTGTATTGTTTTTATTAATATTATAAATTGACTGGTATGAATATCTATACGAGATACGTTGTAGCCTGAATTCAGTTAGGTACGTATATTTTACCTATGAGTTTCGCATGGAACATTTGCATGTTTCTTTTATCTGTAATTATGGGTGAAGCGTTATACTCGTATAAACAAAAAAATATGCTTTTGTTGACTGTTCAGTACGAGTTAATCTACTTATGCACTTCATTTACATAAAAATAAAAGACATTTACAAATTAATAGACTTAAGTTTACTTATTGGAATTCATAAAAAGTTTACTTAAAATACTAATATCCGTTTCGTTTGGTAAAATACCTTACTTATTTGGATGTCTTAAATAGGTGGGTACGTATTACCTAGTTATTACTTACACTTGACTTCCACTGATAATTAAAGTGATAGGGTAAAAAAAAAAAAACATAATAATTGTGCTATTTTGTGGAATCACATGTCCCCGCTTGATACAGTACACGTATACTAGCTATTATACTCCTACACTCGTAATTTCAAATGTGATGATCATGACAGAACTATTTAAAAGTACTTCCTATGGAAAAGATACATAGTTTTTCAAATGTCAAATTATTTTATATTTAGTATTCACTAGCTGTAGGTATAAGTAAAAAATTCTACCACGACAAAGAAAGACTGTCAATATTAAATATTAAAGGTACTATTATTAATATTAAGGTACATGTGCAATATTAACAGCATTTTTGATAAATAATAGTCGACAAGGGTCTAGTTTTAAGCGTCCGTCACAGCTACTGTATCTGCGACGTATTTCCATGAAAACTATTAAGCTTAACGGAGTTAGAGAAGTCCAGATACATTGATTTTGGTAGTCAGTGTACTCTGATCAAAGAGAGGGTAGTTAAAGAAAAAAAAAAACATCCAAATCTAAGTCTTGATAAGGGGTTGATAAGTAACCCTCAAAAGTCCTACTTCTTCAGTCGACGTCTAGTCGGGTCGGGTTTTGGTAACTTTGGGTGTTGAGGCTGTTCAGGCTGACATTGAAGCTTCGGCGGTGAGGGACGAGCTTCTCACGACGGATGAGACTCACGAAGTGGGTCAATCCTTTACGGAATTAACATCGGTTACCGTATGTAAGACTCATTCGGAGTTAGTTTTATACTACGACGAGTCGGGACTTGAGCGTAAGTAAGTTTGAAGATGTCGTTTTAGAAGGCTCAAATTATATAAAACGTACACTTCGGATAATATCACCGGTACATTGGTTGTGGTGCTGGAGGAGAATGCTCGGAGTATCGTGGACTGAATTCCGTACCAACGAGTCTATACTTCGAGAACTCGGCATCAAGCAGCGCTTGTCATCTTTGGTACAGTCCCGTATCCTCACGTTCTTTGGCCATGTCTGCCGCCGAGGGGAGGTGGCTATTGAGCGACTTGTGGTCCAGGGAAGGGTTGAGGGTACCAGGCCGCGGGGAAGATCGCCTATGAGATTGACGGATCAAATAAAAGCTGCGTTGAATGGCTCACTGCAGGGATGCACGAGGAAGGCGGCCATCAGAGAGGAATGGCGGCGTATTGTGAGGCTTGCCAGCAACACCTGAAGTGATGGCCACGACCACTCTGTCAAGAGTGAAGCCGAAAAAGAAGAAGACATTGGTTATACCTGGAAACGCTTGTATGAAGGTTAATGTTAAATTCGCGACGCTACAGTGTATACAAATTATTATTGTATACCTTTCCGGGTTGCCGTTAATTTTGTTTGTAAGGCAAGAAAAAAAAAGACAGGAACGAATCACCCTGGCTCATACTAAATATTGGGCTAAATATTGGCCCTAAAGTTAAACAATTAATTGATTAATTAGTTATTTGATGAATTAATAATTTAAGTTAAATAAGGACAACAACAGAATATACCGCCAACAGTTTCTTCGAACCGTATCGTCTTCCCTACAGCGAACGGAATGTAGTCAGGAAAATGGTAGACGAGTGACTGGATAATAATAGAAACTCTTATTCCACGTACGCCAGCCCTATTGTACTTACTCGTGCCAAAGAAAAATAACGATGGCGTTAAGAAGCTAATAGTGATGAGCCGTATCGTTAAAAATGTATATCCGCGGATACGGATCCGGATACGGATTTTAACTTTCATACTCAATCGGTGTAGGTGCGCGTGATCTTGAAGCGATGGTTGACGCCCGCCACTTGAAGTTTTGCGTGACAGGCAGGAGATGTTTCGATTTGCATTGTGCATTAATTCTACATTTAATTAGAATTTGGAATGTTACGAAGATTTAAGTTTTGGTTTTCTCATTATAAAATCATTGTTGGATAATATTTATTAATAACACCCGCACATCACAACAACATGAGACCAATCGATTTGGCAGTTTCTGTCGATTCGAAAGTACAATTTATTTCTAAAGTGATTATCTGGTTATTGTTTTATTTATTTACGTTAATTTTTCGATATTTTAATGGTTATTCTGCTACTCAAATAAAGATTATAAAAATCGGTCTAGCCGTTTTCGAGATATACCTGTGGTATAACTAATACGACTTTCTTTTATGTATATAGATTTCATTATTTTAATAAGCTTGTCACAAAGATTTGTGATTATAAAGATAGTTTATTTAGTACCCTTAATATGTACTATTGGTATGGTAACTCACTACGATAAATGTTTGCAATATAAAGGTGCCAAATATTTCATTTTAAGAATTTAAAATAATAATAACATCTCAATGGAATTTAATAATTTTTATTGCTACCTAATCACCTAATAATTAATTAGAATTTCATCTATGAATTGAAAATTAATAAGATAAAAGATCCATACAAGATCCGCCAAAAAAGAAATGGATACGGATACGGATATCACTAATAGCTAGAGGAAATACTGAGGAAGTGCTTCCTTTGTTTTAAAATTTTAAATAGGATCTTGGATATCAGATCTTCATATCCGCCTTTGAGGCCTGGATGGAACAAACAAAATACAGGCGGTCACTGAATTGCCTAGGCAAAAAAAAAAAAAAAAAATTAGATTAGCGCGCAACCCCGGAGTTATGATGGTCGGTAATTTACCTTTTTGAGAAACAAGTGCTTGAACTAGTTCAAAACTGCTTTTGCCTTTTGAAAGTCTTGTATAAAATTATAGATGTCTTATCTGTTTTGATTTGTGTTTAAACTTAAACTTTGTGAAACGATTATTTCATCCAAGTTGAATTATTGTTTGGTTGAATATGGTAACTTGTTATTTAAGAAATTATACAAATTAATTCAACGAGTGCAAAATTCCTATTTGCGTTTCTGCGTGAAGGTGCCTCTTAGATCGCACATAACACCTTTCTTAAATAAATATATCATTTGGCATATGAATGTCAGGCAATAACTTTACTATGCAACGCTAATCTTCGAAGTGGCTGATACTAACAGACCTGAGTATTTGTTTCAAAAATTGAATTGGTGTGATCCTCTCTTTGTAGCAGACATCCGACAGATACATTGAATGTTCCCTTGAATGTCCTCGGTAAATTTTTGCCAAACAACAGCACGCTGTGGTAGCTTCCAATACTTGACTTTTAAGTGCAAACTGGTCGGCGGCTCGAAAACATCGGTGCGCGTGGCTAGAATTCGTTCCGTCTCACACAGCACGAATGGGATACGCAATGATTCGTACCAAAAAGGAATTATAAGCAGACCCTAGGGCATATGCTCTTTTTGACAGAGCTACTGCATATATCTATTTCGTGTAAAGTTATTTGAACTCTTGAATTATCTAGTTATTGATCGATGTATATATTCAAAGTACTTTGGAGTTTTTGTACACTAGAGTGACCTATTTACCCACAAAGTTGCATCAAGACTTGTTGGTAAAATATGGATTTTTCAAGGATCATATCTTTTAAATTAATGTTTTTTAAATTTGTATGTAAACGAACCTAGTTAACGACAAGATAAATCGGTACCATGCTTACTTTTGTAAATTAAACATAAAACAGCGGAGTAATGATCATTCTACGTTTGTATGGAGGAAGGCTGAGTTGTATCACCTTAAGTGTCAGAATTATATTTCTTTTGTTCTCATGTCTAAATCTGCTTCCAAAATTGAATATACTGTGTTACTAATTGAGACAAAAGGAGAATGAGGTCTTGAGCCAAGTGATTAACTTTGTGATATGAGCAATAACCAAAGACAACCTGATGGAGGGTAGTGTACTGTTATTTTTAAATATGATTAGTTGCAGGCTAAACAGAGCTATGACTTTAAATTCCTACGAGTCACAGTACTGCAGTGGCGACGCGTGTTCTGACGGCGAGAATCTGTCAAGTGGGACTGGCGTGGGATCGGCGCTATGGTTTGCTTCAGCCTATGCTGAGCAATGGCACATATTCAATGGGATTTTGGTTGTGTATTCTCACTTAAATGGGAGAGATTTGTATATATTTAATTTTTGTTTTGTTATTTTGAATGTATTCGTGTATGTCAGGTGAATGCAAAGTAAATGTTCTCTAATGATATTCTATTCTAAAAAAAGTGAAAAGCAAGAAGCTGGCAGCTAAACTTTGGGGTCCCTAAAAAAAAAATAACTATAATTTTAGACAAAGACAGAATATTGAAGGGCGTTCCTGTAGATAGGCAATACAAAAATATATTTCAGCAGATAAATGCAAGGCGTGGGTGACATGTCAGTCATCATCATTGATAACCAGTGATAACGAGACCAGTACTAGTAATGAGGCTGGAACATTTGGGTCAAAGGTCAAAGGCGAAGTTGAACTATCAATCCTAAATTCCAAAATCTATTTTCCTATACCTATATTTACAGATACAGAGCTTAGATGCGAAGTGAGAGCAGTCTGGTGTTGATCGGGACGGGCATCAGCTGCTATGACTATTGATAATGAAAACGATGCAATTTTATCCCGGCAGGCCGTGTCCCTCTGGTGGCAAACGGTAGCATGAGCAGGCCGTGTCCATCGAGTGGCAAACGGTAGCATGGGCAGGCCGTGTCCCTCGGGCGGCAAGCGGTAGCCATAATAGAATTATGAAGAGCCTCGGATGGGCAACGATAGCGAGCAGTAAAGATGGTGGCTAAGCGGCTATAGTTGGGTAATGGGCAGGCCGGGTCTCTCAGGAGGCAAACGGTAGCCATACTCGAATTGAGAAGAGAGTTGAGCGTACCCTGTGAGTGACAAACGGTAGCTCTACATATTAGTTCCACGACGTCCCCTTGAACTACAGTGATTTAATGCCAAATGTTAGTTTTATTGTTTGTAATAGTGGAGTGTCAAATGTGTCAAATAGTAGAATGTGAGCGAGTTAAATCTAGAAATATGCATAACAATCCAATTTTTAAGTAGTTATAATGTACCTAACCAGAAAAGCTTTTCTTCTATAGAATAAAGACGTTTAGCACCTAAAATCATAAATAATTATGCTGAGAGGCATTTATGTAATTAAGGTAAATAATTTGATTGAATTTGATATAATGTGATTAATGATTTTGTAAAGTACCTAAGTACGATTTAAGTACATATTGCAGTACTCTGTATATTTTAAACTGCTAAAGCTCATTTAAAATAACTTAATCCTAATAGTTATATTTATTTACACATTATATTAATATAAAAAAAGAGTATCGGTCCCTTTGGCAGGGTCCTAGGCATGCTAGTCAGCATGCAGTCGCACTACCTCGTTGTATGTAATTAATTAAATATAGTTTGATATAATATGACTAATAACTAGACACTAGTCTGAAATAAAAACCAGAATTTTCCAATAAATAGATCTCTAATTAATTAATTAATTTGAGGGTGGCTTTTGTAATTGTTGAGTCTTAGCGTATGATTTTAGACAATATTCATTGTAAGTAGTTTTAATAAGTATCTTCAGATTCTTTTTACATTCAATATGTGTCACAATAGTCATCATAGTCTACCTCTAAATTTATTTTATTACTTAAACATTTTAGTACTTGGTGGTATTGATATTTCCCTAAATTTTTATTAATATATATAAATTTACAATTACAATATGTCTTAACAAGCGACCCAATGTGATTGTTAAGCAAGTCGCTTGCAAGGTACTGTAGTACTTACAGATTATTTTATATTTAATGACTAATTAAGATAAGCTCTGCATTCAGAATATCAGAATGTTTTGTTTGGTATTTTGTGTAACATCTGGAAATTATAACTTAGCTTGAATCTATATCATATTGCTATTAATAAATATATAGAATATAAAGTTTATGTGCATTGCAAACCCAATAATAATAATTTATTTATACAAAAATATATTCAGCATTATTCACTATGTATTTCAAACGGATGTAGATCTAAGAATTATGTACATATCTGTTATTATTCATTGTTATTGTTACATAGTGATGTATTTCAAACTGATGTAGATCTGAAAATTATATACATATCTGTTACTATTCATTTTTATTATGTTACACAGTATTTCCAACAGATATATATATCTGAAAATTATGTACCTACATAGCTATTATTATTCCTTCTTATTATGTGATGTATTTCTAACTGACGTATATTTGAAAATTATGTACATAGCTATTATTATTCATTGTTAACATTTTACTCAACTCTTACTCAATATTGTATCTCGAACTCATATATTTTTCTTCTTACTCCGAACTAAGTATGAGGACCTACTCACTCAATCCGGATGACCGAGCTTGGCTCCGGAATGAGGACATTCCTAGAACAGAATGGCCGTCTGTTAGAAAATTAATAATGGTAATACCTACCAACGAGCGGGAGCGACCGCCATTCTGCGCTAGGTCGTGATAGCGTGAAGACGATTGATTTACCTAGTCGGTATTTTTGTAACAAATAGATATGTATATATAAGCAAGAACAAATAAATAAGTGTTCCAACTATGTGGAGTATTATTACTACTATTATCTACCGTGGTCTACAGGAAAGGCAACACTATGATAACGAAAATGCCTATATTTTTGCACAGCCTTATCTCTGGGAGCTTGTAATGTCCTCTTATACTTTTCGTAACTAATGCGCAAGCGCCTCCATGTTTTTTTCAGCGTTTCACCTAAAAATATGACGTAAATCATAAAATTTGACGTGGTATCAATAAAAACAATTGTACTGAGTATTACACTTACAATTTTCACCCAATTGAATAGCAATTTTGGTCCAAGCATCATTTCTCATTTCATCATTATTATAGCATGGGTGACTTGTATCGTATATTACATGATTCATACGAACCGAATCAATTAATTGCATAGCTAATTTTGTCTTTGCACTCATTTTGCAACAAATATAAAAACTTTAATGCAAGCCGGCGACAGATAAACAAGTCAATCACTGAGCGTTGCTCTTATCTGAACGAATCGCGAGATCTGAGCGCAATCTACAATGATATTTATTTAAAAACCCAACCAGATAATATCTGGTTATATTATAATCTTCCAAAAAAAATTATCAGAGCGAAAATTTTTCCAACTTAAATCTATTGTAGATACAAGTAAAAATGATGTCACGATGAAAAAAATAACTGTCAGGCAAATTTAAAAGTACCTTCACTATTTTCAGTTTTAATTAATAATATTTTTTTTTAATTTCGTTTTATTGATTTTTTTTTATACTCCCCTGTGATGCTCCCACTCCCGTGTATCTATTTTCCGTGTCTGACATCTTGTTTATCTGTGTGTTGCATTTTGATAATCAGTAAATTACTCAGAAGAAACAAATCGACGTGCAAGATTTGATAGAGACCTTAATGCAGTAGTGATTATAATAATATGCTCCTTAGTTATAAGACTTGGGTTGCTTATAACTAAGGAGCAAGAGGCGAGATGAAAAGTTCGCGCCAAGGTGTATGTCATTTTAATTAGGTTACAATATGTTTTTGTTTACCTACAAAATTAGCATTGTTTTTGTTTATTTAGGTTTTCTCAAAAACTACAATTTTTGTTTATTTTCTTTTTAATTTCAAATGTTGGGGGTCAAAACAGTCAAAGATTTTTTGGTGCGTTCACGATATTTTTTATATTATATTAAATGGATTCAAAATTATAGGCTGACAATGGTTAGGCGCTAATAAGTAAATATATAAGGCGAAAAATGCAAATTTAATCTTACATATTATATAAGTTGTAATACATTTCGTCCCTACAACACAAACAAATTATTCACGCTTCTAAAATTAGCCTGAGTAAATTGATAAAACAAAATCTGTCGCGTATGACCATTCTTTTTCCTTCTAAATCATAGAGGGATCATCATATTTATCAAAGAACATCTATATTTGATCTATATACTCTCTAGCGTCATACATCTGAAAATGATACTTACCTACTAATCTGTGTTATTTCGTGTGATACATATTAATAGCCTGTGATTCTCACTAAAAAGAGAGAGTAGTATATTCACAGGTATATATTCTTTCTTTGTTCTGTGCGTACTCTAAGAGGTTTTGACATTTGACATGACAGCTCAGAAGCAAACAATCCAACCAAATCAATTATCAATGTAATGAAAAGAAAGATTGGTTGAGATTTATTTCTTTAGTACGAACAGTAATGTTCATGCAACAATAGCATACAAATAATAGTGTAAACAGTTTGGAAGGTGATTTGAGTGCAAATTATATACGTAAACAGTAATTAATTGTTAAAACCAGTCGACACATCGGCCCTTAACATGGGAGCTGCTTTAGGGCTTTGTTCTGCAGCGCAAGTAAGTTTCGAAACTTATAAAATCATTGCAGGGTCGCTCTTATTTGTGACTGATTTGCAGAAATCAAAAACAAGCCTCGTTTTCTCTATTACCATTAACTGAATATCGATTAAATTTCTAAATATAGGACTTGCAATCTCTCAATTTGTATATTACGTACTTTTCATCCTTTTTCTTTGTGACTCATCTTTATTGATCTTGTCTTAATAAACATAACTAATCTAGTTTCCTTAGATAAAAAATATCGTCGTAATATATGCTTATTACAAACATGCAGAAGAAAAAATTTACCAACTATGTACCTAGTTTTATTATAATCCACTTATTCTATAAGTGGATTAAATATAATTTATGTAGATTGCAAATTATTAGAACTTATTGTTAGTTACCATTGAAAGTGCTAGTCTGCAATAGAGCCTAATTTCTCAACATTACCGATTTCAAGCTGGTTTTTTTTTAAAGCATATCATCTTAGCTTGTTCTTTATTTATATGTTATACATTTTACTATATGTATATATTATATTATTGGCATAATTTTTTTATGAAGGCCTGGAAGGACAACAGGAACCACATGAATATGAAAATAATATATACCTAATTTTTTTTTATACTAAATAAAATTTCAGTTGGCATGCTGCTGTGGGAGTGCAGCATGCTCATTATGCTGTTCAGCATGTCCATCATGTGCCAACTCAACATCCACACGGCTCATGTATGCCCTTATGTTACTGGTAGTCATGATCATTTCCTGCATTACCTTGGCTCCAGGCTTGCACAACGAATTAAAAAAGGTTGGTATATATTTTTATTAAATATGTTAAATTAAATTATAGAAATAGAATAAAGATATAGATTTTTTTAAATACTTTCCAGTTGAATCACTAAATTATTGAAAATCACACTTTTGAGTTCCCAGAGAATGAAGGATGATTCCTTCCCTTATGACGAAACTTGTTTTATTATTTTTTGCTCCAAACAGAAAAAGATACTCAGTTGTTATTGACAAAATTAATAAATAAAACATTTCAATCTGCACAAGTATTTGGAATTGTCTTCAAATGATCCTGTCAAATATAACAAAATTTTTATAAGTACCATTTCAATTTGAATAACAATTTTGAGTCTGTTATCTAATCTGTATATGTATAAATCTGTTACTTGGTTTAGTATTAAGTGAAGATAATTTGTGCTTCATTTCACAACTTCCTGTACAGGTGCCCTGTAAACTATTCAGTTTCTACAAAAAATATTTTTTTTAATTTGCAGGTTCCATTTTGTCAAAACTCAACGGCCTTAGTGCCTGGCAATCTGAAAGTTGATTGTGACCAAGCAGTAGGATATCTGGCTGTGTATAGGTAGTCCTATTTTCTGTTATGTAATGCTTCAAACAAGACAAAACGTCTTGGTCAAGTTTTTATTTAATGTTTTACCTTGTTTCCAGAATCTGTTTTGCAGTTTGTCTCTTTTTTGTACTGATGGCTGTTTTAATGATAGGGGTGAAGTCGTCAAAGGATCCACGAGCAGGATTGCAAAATGGGTAATTTTTTACTTTTCTAGTTGATAAAAGCAGATAGTTAAGCAGTAGATAAAAGAAATAGTTGATATTTTGTTAATTTTCTAACTTTATTTTCTGATTATGTACATGCGGGACAAACTGAAAATTGTCAGAATAAATAAGAAGAAAATATAAAATTATTGATAATACAACTAAATGTAAAATTTTAGCAAAAAAAATTTGCTCCTATGTTGTGATTTAAAAGGTTTTATATTAAATTATTTTGTTTTTAATTTAAATGTTTGCTTGTTAAGCCCAAATTATGAAATGTTATTAATAAGAAACTATCTTTTGACAATAATTTGGTGTTATTTCTAGTTTCTGGGGTATTAAGTATATGCTCGTGATTGGCGGCATCATAGGCGCTTTCTTCATACCCGAGGGCCAATTTGCCTCAATTTGGATGGTGTTTGGAATGATTGGAGGATTTTGCTTTATTGTTATCCAACTCATTCTGATTATTGACTTTGCCCACAATTGGGCGGAGAACTGGGTCTGTGAGTATTCTCCTATGAAATTTTACCTAAGTCCACCAACCATTTTTTCATTTTAAAAATAGTTTGAAATTACTTTAAACTACGAAATTCTTCTACAATGTGTAATGTAATTAGCTTATTTTGAAGAAATAATCCAGGTGCATGTTTTGTGTGTTCCGATAGCGAAATACGAAGAGACGGAGTCGCGCGGTTGGTACGCGGCGCTGTTGCTCGCTATGCTCACTTGTTTCGCCCTCACTCTCACCGGGATAGTTCTGCTCTACGTCTACTATACTAAGGTAAAAATAAAGGAATTTATTTGAAAACTGACACGCACTTATTGGCGTCGTTTTCAAGTGAGTGTGACTTTGATAAAGGATGCACTAGATTCAGGGTCTCAAACAAAATCACTGCGAAAAAGTGTCCACTTAATTTTTTTTATATATGCTATCACTTTCTCTCGTTAATTTCTGATAAAAAGATGAATATGTAATGTAAATGTTGCATGACTGATTTTGAACCTTAACATTTTGTAATAATGGTTCAAGTTGTAACACATGTTCACGTTAAGGACAACTTTGTGCAACTAATTTGAAATATCACCCCATGCTGTGAGTGCTGTGATATTCTACTATGCCACTTTTAGTGAAGCGACCCATAATCTGTGTATCCTTTATCAAAGGAGTGTTATGACATTTCCAGGCGGACGGCTGCGACCTGTCGAAGTTCTTCATCTCCTTCAACCTGATCCTGGTGGTTGGCATGAGCATCGTGTCGATTCTGCCCGCCGTCCAAGAGCAGCAGCCGCGCTCCGGCCTCTTGCAGTCGTCCGTGGTGGCGCTCTACGTCATGTACCTCACTTGGTCCGCGCTCTCCAACAACGTCTCCGAGTGCAAGCTCAATGACGACGGACAGGTACGCTCAACTCTGGTACCCAACAACAACAACAACAACAACAACCCTTCAACAGCTATTTTTGAGCTGAACAAAAGTTATTTAGACGATGTTAGTCCGTTCAGAGTTATACTGTACTAAACATGTAATTTAAGCAATAGCCAAAAATAATATTTTTCACGAAATTGCACGAAAACAGTACCTACCAACATTCCGTTACTAACCGATTTCTATGTCTGAACTGAAATGCTCAATGAGTGCAAGCGAGGCAGACTGATAAAAAAAATATATGATTTGAACAACACGGATGATGCTCATAACTCTGAAAGGTAGGACTAACATTTGGAACTTAGCGCCCAAATAACTTTTACTCAAAAATAGCTATTCAATGGTATATTACACATATACCAGCAATAGTTATTGGTGGAAAAATGTTTTAAGACATGATCGACATTCTTCAAGATTATGGTGAACTTTGCAATATTTTTTAAATGCGTAACTCTATAAAATATAGCCTATGTTACTCGTATAAAATGTACGAATCTTCTCTCTTTATAATATTAGTATAGATGAAAAAATAAGTTTTGAAATTACTTGATTTAAGTATCGTATTATTTAATTTAAACGCGCGTTGCCAGGAATCTGATGAAGATAAGTATTGGGTATGTACTAAGTTATATGTGATTCAAGATATTTTCATTTAAACTTCGAATTATATAATAGGTCCACTTCCACAGTTGACAGTTAATGGACAGGACAAACAGTTTTTAACTTTGCTAAAATAAAATAAAAACAGTACAATAGATTAATTTGCACTTTTAACAGAAATTTATTATGTTATTTATTTATTTCATTTGGAAAACCTGTAACTAATAAATATTTTAACATGATATGTATCCTAACCATATGTTTCCACATATAATAATTAATAACAACAAATACTTACTTTAAACAAAAAAAAACAGAAATATGTTTTTTTTTAATATGTGTTTGAAATAAATATATCAAACTCAGAAAATTCATTCAAAACAATCTATTGTAGTTATTATTCTAAAGATCGCAAATTTAGTACTTGTTTGTCAAGTAACAGCTGTTAGTTAAAACGGACCTACTATGTTGTCCGGGTTGTAGACAAAACAATCACATAGTGACATTTTTTACACTCTTTTAATCGCATAGTAATTCATCTTCATATTGACAAAGTAGTTTTCAAAAAAAAAATTAAATCATGTTGACAAACTCCCCTGCATGTCATTTCTATAAGCAGGTAAAGTTAACTTTACCCGGAAATAAGCGCTTATACTTATATCATTGTATTTATTTCAATAAGTACTTACAGTATTCTCACTTTGATTATATTATAATCACAAACAATGCACTTTCTATAACTCATCCAAACATCACTTCCACACACCATAGTTTTCTTTTTTTAATATCAATTAGCGCCGGCGCTGACTGGCGGCGGTATGGCACAGCGAAGGTTTTTGTCCCAAACATATTATTTTAAACCTTATTCCAATTATTTTAGTAATCACACTCCTTTGCACACCGCGGTACTACGTGGTACGCGGAACGCTTTTACACGGAACGCTATTACGCGGAACACTGCAAGGTATTATTGTAATAAAGGAGTGTGAATGTTAAAATCATTGCGATAAGGTTAAATATAAATTATGTTTAGAAAAAAAATCCTTGCTGCGCGGTGCCATAACGTCAGTCAGCGCCGACCTTTAGTGGTTTCTTTCAGTAGAATCGGACTTGATATGTTTTAGTTTTATAAAAGACTAGATTTGTGATTCATTTCAATCAGTAAGGCTAAAAGTGTGTGCCTGTCGAGGCATGGAGTGTCAGTTCTCTATGATTGGTCGTTTATTGTCCAGGCGTCATTCGATAAGCTGTCGATCTATGGTCTGGTGATCTGGGCGGGCAGCGTTCTCTATTCCTCCATCCGCACAGCCTCATCCTCCTCCAAGATCACCATGTCGGACCACATCCTCGCCAAGGAGGGAAGTGCAGGTGAATATCGTCATATCTATACATGCTCGTATTATACTAATCGAAAATTACTAACAAGTAGTAATAGTATGAATGAAATTTCAGTGCTTTTTTTATTTTCCTTAACTGTTACTGTTGATTATTTTCTTCTTAAGATAACTACTACCGCGTACGCATATGCAACGAAATTGGCATCACACAATATTGTCATCTCAAGCAAAACATGATTCACTAAGTTTATTATTTTTAAATGAATATTACCTTAATATAAACAAAGCTAAACTGTCCCAAAGATAGTTCTGGTTCAGTGATAAGTGTGTTTCTGAGTCGTTCGTTTTCATAAAAATTGAGTACAAATGTCATAATGCATCGCGTACAATGCGTACGTAGGACCAATTTGTCTCTATCTTGAACCTTAGAAGTATTTTGTTATAAATTCCTCTGAAAATTAAGATCCACTTGCACAAAAATTTTAAAGTTGTTAAAAATGGAGAAACCATTTGATTCTAAATTCATAACAAGCAGTTGTATTATATGAGCTGATACTTATACCTATTTACCTGAAACACGGATTGTTTTTATAGTTCCATTCCAATTTAGTTATATAAATGAAAGTAATAGTGAGCACAACTTTATTAACTTATTTCAAATAGAATTTAAAATAGAAAATAAATAAAGAGTAAATAATTATTTGAGCGCAATATTTTTACTATGTCGAGTAAATATGTAACAAAGATTATGTATTCGTTGCACACGTCCCGCGGCGGCGGCACAACACAAAGGGCAAGGAGGGCTTATTGCTAACGAAGGTAATAACTCAACGATAAGGTTTGATTTCATTTGTGCCATACACGTCTTAATCATTGTCATTGTACAGTAGTCTAAGTAATTTGAACCGCATTAATAAATAAGTAAAGACGCGTTTCCAATGATGCAGCTCAATGTATAGATTAGAATATGCGCGCCTGTAACTAATTATTTATAAAATCAAAACCACCTTTCCCTATGACGACTATGACATTCATTTTTTTAAGATAAATATTAAAAAATTAGACTACGCCTCTTTGCCAATAGTGGTATATTAACTTATTTTATAGGATTGTGTCGAAATTTGTTCATGTAAAAAAGCGCATAAGATTTGGTGGCAATGTACTATCGCGGTCAATGGAGCAGACCCACTTTTCATACAAATTTGTCTAACGTTGAATTGAGGTTGTCATAGTAATGTTATAATACGAAATACGAGTAGGTATTTGAAGTAGGAACAAAGATAAATACAAAATGTGCACACGAAATTGTTCCTTACGGTGGGACTGCTCCCTTGACCGCGATAGTACATATTGTTGATATTACACCAAATTATGTTATTCATACAACACTTACTTGTTTAGTTATCATGATACAATATAAGTGTTAGAATGTTTGTAAAATGTGTGTACTGTGGGCACGCTCGCTGAGCGCAGAGTATGGTTCGATAGAGGGCGGTGACGGCGGTGAGGCGGGGGGTCGGGGGTCGGAGGGAGACGCGAAGGTGATCGACAACGAGGGCGACGCTGTCGCCTACTCGTGGACCTTCTTCCACGTCGTGTTCGCGCTCGCCACTCTCTACTTCATGATGACGCTCACCAACTGGTACAAGTGAGTGTTCACTTCTCTATTTGTATTGTTCCACTAGGTTGGCCTAAAGCTACAGAATTTCATTTTGTTTTAAGCCAGTTAGTTATCAGACTGCCCCGGGATCTGATCTTTGAAATTATTATAACTATTTTTTATGTGTTGTATGCTGTACCTATTTTTTAATGTTTACCATGTGGCCGAAAGTTGTTAAGGGCCCATTTAACTCCGAAACTTTCTTTAAAATTTCATCATTGAGAACTAAATGTAGTGCTCTGTCTCCGGGGTCCCGGGTTCGACTCCGGCAGGGTGAACTTTAGAAATGAACTTTTCAGTTAGCTCTGGTTTGGATTTTAAAAAGTAGTGGCAGAGCACACTGCGTATATCGCAGTCCTTTTAGGCAGCCGTTTGGTGGCAGTAACCACCCTACATAACCGTGACCCTTACAGCATGTGTGCTGTTGTGTTTCGGTGAGTGAATAAAGGATGCCGGAGCCCATTTTCCCCATCCAACTGCGGTAGGCAGTGCACTTGCAGCACGAGCACGTGTGGCGTTGCTTGTGTTATAGGCGACGCAAGCCACCTACCATTAAAATGAAACATTACATAGGCATCTTGTGTTAAAAGTAATGAATAGTAACAAGAGTGTCGTTTGAATGCAGTCCCAGCTCGCAGCTGTCGAAGGTGAACACGGCGTCGATGTGGGTGAAGATAACGTCGTCGTGGTTGTGCGTGGCACTCTACGTGTGGACGCTTGTCGCGCCAGCTGTCTTCCCGGATCGCGAGTTCAACTAAACCCACCCTTGTTCTAATATGCATAGAGCTCATTTTAATTGGTTCAATTCGCTTTAAAAGAATGGTAACTTAATATGTATTCTTTTTTCATTGATCAAAAAGGTAAACAAACAATTCACGATATAGAACTAAACAAACAATACGAACAAATTCTAAACGAGTTAATCACTGAGTAAACTCTCTTTGATAATGCCTAATGTACAAATCCCATCTTTAAAACAGTCCAGTGACCATGGCGACGCTATATTTGTTTACGTTTTTGATCAATAGAAAAAGAATAGATCATACATCTGTATATCGACCGAGTTATCGATTAATGAAAATGAGCCCTTGTCTTGCTAGACTAAATTAGTTAGTTAAAGCTGCTGCTTTAACTAGCTACGTCTCAGTGATTTCTATTTTATTAACCACAGACTTCTTAAACAATAACAGACTAAACATAAGGCTGATTGTGTCGCTCACAGTTCGCTGTTTTTTTTTTCTATACTAAAAGTGCCCAACGCGGCTAAATAAGTTTTCACTTCAAAAAGAAAGTCTGTATTTTTTGCTATGAGAGTAAGGATATTAATGTGTCGTATTATATGTTCTTTTGTTTAGGATGTCTGTGGGATTAAAATGCTACGATATCAAGTTAGTAGCACACGCAATAGAATAACACCCATTGACAACCAGTAATTACAAAGCACTAAGTAAAATTTGGTAAAAAAAAATCTCAAACTTTTTTTCATGTAATTTGGTCACATGTGCCACAAAAATAAAAAATTATATTTTCATATTTCACCTAGATGCTATTAGTAGTGCAAATATAATCTTAATAGTATATAAGTACATAACTTGATTCCAAGGTGAGATTAAATATCTTAGTGATGATATAAAGGGAATGATTGTCACCTTGTTTGCGGAGGTTCATAATGTATTTGATCTCAGATTTTGTAATATCATAACAGGCCGGGTCCGCTGTGACAGTTTTTAAACAAAATATAGTTAGAAAACATTCCTCGCCTTCGTCTGCTGGCAGAGGAATCATTCGTTTTGTGTTATATTTTGCGCCTTTAAAGTGTTTTTAGTGACGAAATATATTTCTTTTTCTTCTCCCGAGAACTAAATTGAACACAAACTTAATAATGTTCACGTCAGAGCACTCAAATTTGAAGATTTGTTAAAAATCTTTACTGAACATTGCTAAAGGAAATGTTAAACTATGTAGATCTAACAATGTTTTGTTAAAATTTTGAAGCGGACCCGGCTTTAGCAATTTATAATACCACTCCTTTTGCATTGCATTAAACATGCTTTATGTTTATGTATGTAGTCTCTCCATTTCATTGTTCATAAAAATTCTGTATTTAACTTTTGTCTTTAAAATTAGATACTTGAATGTAGTCACAATTGATATAATAATAATAAACACAAAAACCATCCCAAAAATCTTGTTTTTTTTTTTTTTATAACCATTAATATTTAATGCGTTATGCGTAATAATCCAAATTGGAAAAAGAATGAGTCCTATCACGGCATCTTATGCAAGTCATACACTATCAAAGCCTATTCCAATCTGATACGATTTTCTTTTAAGGCCGGCTGACAGTCCACTTCATAGTAGGTGGCTGCCGTCGCCTATACCACAAGCAACGCCACAGGTGCTGCTAACTATTGAGGACTATCATTTGCCCGCGACTTCGTCCGCGTCCGAACGCTACCAAACTTCACAGGAACACCCACTGGACTAATCTGAAGACTGTCTGAAAGTTTCATCGAAATCAGTTCAGCAGTTTTGGAGTCAATAGGAGACATATATACACACACCGACTTTTATATTATGTAAACATCTACATTTATTCCTGAATATCAGGAAAAATATTGACTGTCGATTTAAATATTTTGCAAATAAATTGAAAATATGGCTATCCAGTAATTTATTACTTTATATCGTTAATTGGGACAGGGGACGTATTAAAAATATGAAGATCAGACAATTAAACAACAGAATGTCGAAAAATATTCTTCACTTTATTTTGTATTTTGGAACTCAATTTTATCTTAGATTCTAATTAAATTTTTATCCAGTATCACTTCATACTTCACAAGTTTAGCGTACTTTTTCAACAGCCTTCTCCAGTAACATTTTATTTCATTATTAGTTAAATTCTCCCATATATGTTGAAAACCTCTTTCTGCAATTTCTTTTGCTAGTTCATCGTTGTTTTTAAAATATTCTATATATTTAGCGATTTCCTCTTTAGTTTCCTCTGGTTTTATGGGTACATAGTGTACCCACGGTTTCAATGAAGGGTAAAAAAATTCTAACCAATCATTTCCTACATGAAAAACAAGAGATTTGCACAAAAATAGGTGTTTCAATCTAAAACTCGCGGCGACTCCTCTATAATTAAACAGATACTTGTACTTGCAGTGATCTTCAAAACTCACTTCCGATGCTGGTGGTGCGTGGAGGGTATCCTGTTTCATACAATTTAGTATTATAACATAAGAAAACACACTTGTTGAGTGCACAGCATAATAGATAGTAAAATTACCGCATCAGATTTCCAAGCTTGATTCTTTGTATACTGGGCATCGACAAGACTGGGATTTGCACGAGACAGAAGTATTAAGGCATCCCTCTCTTCGCTGGTTCTAGAACCTCTAAAGAATGCTTTTGTTTCCTTTTTGTCCCACTGCCATCTAAAACAGCATTTCACTTTACTTTATAATATTTCAATAATTAATTACAATAAGTACTTAAACACAACACTTTTTATATAAAACTAAGTGACCTGACTAAAAAAAATCCTGACAATTTTTCCCATCATAAGAAGCTTCCTTGGCTTTCAATGAATATTTGAAAAAAATATAATTGCAGAATTATTATTGATCCAGCCATTCTTGAAATTGTGATTCATCATTTGTATAGAGAAATGAGTTCTTCAAATATAGGGTACTTATTTCCTTCACAATTTAAAAATGTATGTGATGACTTAAGCTTATTTATAACTGGAAAATTTTGTAGTATTACCTATCTGCAGCTGCTGAAATTGAGAGCCTATGTTTATCCCATCGACCAATCCCTGTTGGATATAACGCTATTGCAGGCCCACCTTCCCAAAAACTCCACGCCGGGTACATAATATCATAGTAGTCCTTTGTCTACAAAAAATTCAAGTAACCAATAATTAAACACATACAATTAAAACATTATCGTTTTACAAAACAAAATATATTAATAACCTTACTAAAAGAAAAGACTGGTGCTTTTGCATGGCCCCATGCATAGTTCACCTGTGGCCAGTCTCTGGTATTTATAATGAACTCCATATTAGGTAGCCTCGGTGCTAAGTCCTTCAAGTAATACTCAACACCGGAACATCTTGCTGGAAAATGGCAATCTTTGTCCCTGTACAACTTACCATCTATTATCTAAAAAAAAATAGTCCCATGTTACACCAAGTACCAATTATGTACCTGTTACATGTTCATAGTAATCTCCAATGTAATTTTAGTACTCAAAAACATATATGAAAATGACAAATGATGATGGTAATTATAAAAACCGGTTAAGTATAGGTTTTTTAAAAAATTAATTAATAGAATTCATCCTAACTACATAATAAAATTTTGCATACACTTTATCAAGGATACAGAGTACCTTTCATCCAAAAAAAATTAATACTGTTACCAAGGGATCATCAAAAATAAAAACGCCTGACAAAATACATGAGCAATAAAGATTGACTAAATTTAGCTCACATATTTTTGTCGGGTGATTCTTTTTATTTTACAATGCTCACATACTTAACATATTCAAGCTCTGATTATGTTAAGCATTGAAAAAAAAATGTCATCTGAGCTAGTAGCAAGTCCAAAATGCTTTCAGACCACCTAGTGTAGCGTTATGCCTGCTACACACGTAACGATATATCGTAGCGATTAATCTGTGCAAACCGATTCGCGCAGATTATCGAATGTGTGTCTGACAAATCGTTGCAGATTATCGCATGTGGAGACACTAGGAACGGTTGATTTATCTGCACAGTCTGAAATCGCTACGATATATTGTTACGTGTGTAGCAGGCATTAGAGGCACGAAGCTACAAAAAAACGTCACATGACCAAAAGCGTTTGTATGGTCGCCCCTGGCACGTAGCGTCAACAAAAAAACGAAAAAAAGTCCCAAAAAATTTTTTTCTTTTTCTTTGCATCTCATAGTACCCTGAACTCACATACTGAATATAAGCCGAAAAACGGGTGCGAAGTCGCAGGCAAAAAGCTAGTAATTTATAAAGTACACTCACTTGATACTTTGTACCCTTTGTACGACCTAATTCAAACATATTCATAGTTATTCCATCCATGAATGGATGCAGATCTTTGTTCATTACTTCCATGTGGCAACTGCAATTTTCCTTTTTGCATGGTTCAAAATGCTTTTGTGCATTATTAATTGTGTTACTAACTTTTGAAGTCCACTCATTAATGTCTGAAGAAAAAAAGAACACTGTGCAATCAGTGCAGATAAAATATTTCACGAGTATAGCGTCAAAGAGGTACCTAAGAGTATTTTCTTACCTCTGTTATATTTTTCATGAGTATTTTCAGAACAGTTATTTTCATTAGAACATGTCTCTGTATTCACTTTAGACACTTTCGAAACTATCAAAATTAGTATTATATGTAAATACAGCATTGCTTGACAGTCACAATCTTATTAATGCAATAATTAATAAAAAATTAAATAAGTATTAAAGATTACATTTGCAGAATAAATATACAAAAAACAAACAAAAACAATAGCGCCTGTCCTTTGTCAAATGACAGGTACACGTGTATATGACATTAAAAAAAAACTTATTTACGTCTGTGACAATGACAATAGTTTGCAGACGACTATAGTTCGCAAAATATAGCTTGATAACTGTGACAGCTGTCTTTGAAACCACGCCTATGAAGTTTCGTGTTTCATGACAATACAATGTATTAAGGGCCCTATAGACATCACAATTTGTTGGCCAACCGACAGCCGACGCCGATAAATTGCCTTGTCTATAGACATGTTGGCCAACATAATT
This sequence comes from Synanthedon formicaeformis, assembly GCA_945859745.1. Classification (NCBI taxonomy): domain Eukaryota; kingdom Metazoa; phylum Arthropoda; class Insecta; order Lepidoptera; family Sesiidae; genus Synanthedon; species Synanthedon formicaeformis. Next base: position 4,732,118 of record OX243958.1, on the reverse strand, counting down.
ATTATTAATATCCAACATTTTCGGTTGGTTGGGACGAACATCCAACTACACCCGACAGCCAACTTATTGCAGTGTCTATAGTGTAGTTGAACAACCGAACCGAACCATAGCGTGGTTTTCTATGTTCGTTTTGTTCATTCGTGACTTTAGTCTGTGGTTTAAGATTTTATTTGAATATAAATATTCTGTTTGTTCGGTTGGATCACTCATCATTTTGTATCACGCAAATTTTTTAGTATTTTTATGTCTTTGTATTTTTATAAAGACATGAAAATAAGTATTTTTATATTTAACTGCAATTGCAGCCTTTTTCCGTCTTGATAGTGTCGGGGGCATGGTGTACACATGCGTCCGTTCCTGTTCGCTGTAGGTAGAAACTGGCAGTTGGAGAATTTTGTTGGTGTGTATATTGACGAGCAGTGCCGCAAATAGGGCGGTGCCACCGGTGCCCAGGCACAGGGCGTAGACCCTGGGGGGCGCAAGAATGGCCAGACCAGGCAAGACTATTATTTTTTCGGTTTGCTCTTTACTATCTGAACTCATTCATTTGTGGTCTAATTTACAGTTTACTGAAACTTTTCAGGGTGTTATTTTATTATCTTAAATCTTAAGCATCAGGGTAGGTAACGCATATTTGCACGGGTTGTATAATAAGCGAAGGGTCCACTTAACATCAGATGGCTCGTCTGCTCTGCTAGTTTGCACACACCCACATCAGTTCTATAAAAAAATAGATTTTGATCCACCAACACCAAGTTCCTTTGTGCTTTATTTTATCACCCTGAATGAAATAAACTAGGCTTATACATAGCATTGCTCTAGGGTACCTATAATATCTAAAAAAAAAACAAGAGCGCAGTTATAAAAGCTCGCACAGGGCGCAGAAAAGGCTATTTACGGCACTGTTGACGAGCGCCGATCGGTTGTAACAACCTGTTGGTCCCGACAGATTGTGATGTCTATAGGGCCCTTAAATGTATGCACAATAATGCCGTACTTTATTGTTGGGAACGCCCACTTAGTGACGTCCAACGACTTATCGATCATGTGAATAAAACAAATTTAAACTAACATTTCTGTTATTTATTGTTTTGACGGTCTTAAGTCGTTGCTTGAACTGAAATAACAATTTAAATCTGTTCTATACCAACGATGATTTTGATTGTAAGCCTTTATATTAATGGCACCTACGTGTAATGCAACATCTTAATCCTCTTAATTTATATTATTAAAATTATGTACAGTTAATTTATATTTATTATGTACAGTTATTTATAAATGCACTATTATTTATTATCAATGACAATATTGTATTAAAAATATCGATAAGTATGAACAAATTAAAACATAGTGCCCAGCACTAGCTATGTCACTCTGACATCTGTCACAGGGATCAAGCATTATTTTACGAACATAGTGAGTGACACAACCACAGTGTTGGACAAAGGACATTTATATACTCTCTAGCGAGAGGTGTTGGATCATTGTGTTTTTGCATCTTGAATTTTTATAATTCAAATAAGTATTTGGATTATGCTATGTTTGAATTGCTATGCTTAGTGGTTACCACAAACTATATATATTATGGATATTGTTGAACCAGCGGTACTTACTTAACACGCGACACGCAACAACTCGGTGGAAAGTAAACGACGCTTTTTTAATATAGAGGAGGCCAAATTAAGCAGAGTATCTCATGGAAACGTATATGCGATAAATAAACAGCGGATGCGGTTAACTTCGACGAAAACTTGAGAGTAAGATCCTGATGATGTGGTTTATTTTAATATTATATTTAATTAGAAATAATCTAAAGGATTTGTATAAGTGAATTTGGATCATCATTTTAACAATATTTAAAATTTAGTCTAGTAAAAGCAGTGCTGATAAAAAATTATGACTAATACTCTAATGGTCTGTGGCTCCTTACTCAACTCTTGAAACTCTTTTACTCATTTGACATTACATGCATCACATCACCGATATTACGTTTATTGAGATTTGAGGAGTGTTGTGAGCTATTGTGGTTGGGAGCTTGTGAGGATTTACTAAATCATTGAACCGCGCATCAACTCGTTGTAAGATACTCATGAAGATATTTGAATTTTGATTCAACTGAGGCAAAACATCAACGACTGCCTAATAACGTCTTTCTTGGGTTGAAATCCAGGCTGAAATAATCCAGCTCCAATTTGTTAAAATGCTCTTCTAGTTCTTAAAAATAATAATTACTCTTATTTACACGGTTTGCACTACTTTCGCGGACTATGAAGCGATCTAAGACTTGGGAGTTTTTCAACGACTTGGGCGATAATAAAGCCACATGCACTCTTTGTTACAAAACATTATACCACAGTGGACCTTTTAATTTAACAAGGCATTTAAGAAATTCACACCCAAGCGCTCTTAATTACGAAGCAAAAGTAACTCCAAATAAAATTAAAAAAAACTGTAGATCTTCCCCTGATGTGTATTACACTGAAACATCTCTTTCCAAGTCTGATTTGCCTAAGAAAGTAGAATGTAATGTAAACGATTTTTTCACTAACTTAGGGGAAAAAAAGGCTAAATGCAACATATGCTTAAAAGTTTTGTCATATAAGGGTGCAGGGCCCTATAATTTAAAACGACACTTGAATACAGCGCACACTTACTTAGTAGATTACGATCAAGACGAAGAACAGCAAGCAACAGACATTGAATCTAAAACTTCTATATTCCTAGATGATACTTACGACACTTTGCCATCGACATCCAACGACGAAGAACTAGAAGTGGAAAATTCTTCAGGAGAAAAAGAATCAATTGAAGTATTTTATGTTGGGAAGAACAAATCAGATAAAAAGACTTCGAAAAAAGAACTGAGTAATCACAAAGCCATAAACAAATCTCTTCTTACAATGCTTATAAAAAATTATATACCATTTTCATTTATCGAGAGTGATTCTTTCAAGAGTTTCATACACACTTTAAATCCTTCCTATACAATTCCAAATAAGAAAACACTTTCTAATTCTTTATTATTAAAATATTACCAAAGTGTGAAAGAAAAAGTACAAAAAGGCTTAACAGAAGCAGAATTCGTGTCATTATCAACCGAATTCTGGACTTCCAACATTGAAGGCCTATGTATGGTGATTACTGCACATTACATAGACAATGAAACTAAAATAAATTCTTATATGTTAAAATATGTGAAAGATATAGAGGGATATACACCTGAAAACTATGCACAACTCTTAGAAAAGATTTGCGAAGAATGGAATATATTTAACAAAGTGGTGGCAGTCACGACAGACACCAGTGAGACTAGTCCAATCAAGGCTGCAATTGATTTATTGGGTTGGAAACAAATACAATGTTTTTCTTCAACTTTAAATTTAATAGTCCAATCAGCATTAACAGAAATAGATGTAGTTCTTGCAAAGGTAAAGTCTGTTATTGAAGTTCTTTATCGCAACACTGCAACTAATGGTGAAACAAATGATATTACACATCTTTGCCATAAATATTTTGCAATTAACCAAAATTTTTGTAACTGGATCTCCATTTATAACCTGTATAAATACATTCTTGAAATAAAGGATACTATTAACAGTGTTTTAACAAACCAATATCCGAACGCCATGAATTTTACAACAGAGGACTTTGAAATAATATCAAAATGTTGTGAAATGATATGTCACTTCAAATCGGTCACTGAAATAATGAGTGCAGAGAAACATGTGACCATTTCACAAATTATAATCCTAATACATTTGCTCAAAAATAAATGTGAAGCATACATAGGTATGTCTGACCAAATCCCGCAAGTCGTCTACAACATGGTCCTTCGTTTAAACACTGAACTCACAACAAGATTTAACAACATTGAAGACAACGAGCTGTACGCTGTGAGTACACTATTGGATCCCAGATTTAAGACTTTTGGATTTCCAGAAAATAAAAAGAGCAGTGTCGACCGAGCCAAACATTATTTGTCCAATTTAGCCACCAATGCGGCAATTTCCTCAAACTATTTCGAACAACACGAGACAGAAGATCCGTTAAATGACGAAATCGAGAATGGTAACGAAAGATGTAGTATTTGGGGAGATTTCGATGTTAAAGTGGGCAATGTTCTAAAAGCTCAAAACCACAGCGATGCTGCCTTAATAGAAGTTGACAAGTACTTTGTGGAACCACTGTTGAACCGCAAGTCCAACAGTCCCTTGCTCTGGTGGAACGCGAAAAAACACGTGTACCCTAGATTGTATTCAGTTGTTAAGAAGCAATTGTGCATACCGGCTACATCAATCCCTCCAGAATATTTGTTTACCAAAACCGGCCAGAGTTTGAATGAGAAACGACATCAGTTACATGGAAACAAGGCCCAAATGATTATGTTTTTAAATGGAAATATGTAAGGACTTAGTTGTAAATAAAATATTGTTCTACTATAAGGAATACATACTTTTTTTTTTATTTTTTATCCCGTAAATTATTTTCTGCAAGAGTGCTTTTTTCTTTCTTTCCTCGGTTTACGCTCTTGCCATTGGTGAAAACCGCATTAAAATCCGTTGCGTAATTTAAAATACCTAAGCGTACCAGAGGGGCAGCCGGAAGCTACTTTGTTTCATACTTTGTAGATGTCACCGTATAATTGTACGAACCGTTAGTTTGTAATTAATCTAGTGAGATTATAAACTGTCGACAGATTGTGAACCGACATTAAAATTTACAATCTAACGCTTATATTTCCGACCATGTCTAGCTGTCAGTTTATAATCTTACTATCTCTAACCCGTCAAATTACAAACAAATCAACCAATCACTGCACAGTCTTTACAATTTATCACTCGCGAAATTGTAAACTATCCATTGTTTGGTCGGCGTTATAGATGGCACGTGTTCGTGTGCATAGAGTTACAAACAAAATGAATTGGAATTATTTGTACCACTAGATCTAAATGGAACTTACTTTTTAGTATTAACACTTTTTCGGTACGAACAGTCATGATGTCATGTTTTTTAGCATGATGGTATTATTTATCAGATGGTCGCCTTCCCTGACCTTTAGCTAAATTATAATCTTATATTAGTTTAATCACACTTTTAATTTTTCCATTGTTCATTCACACTTCTTGGTATTTTGCTTATGTCCACTGTACTTTTGTAGATCTATAGTGAATTGTTGTTGGTCAAAAATCACAATTTGATGGCTAGTCATGGTCAGTTGTTAGATTGTAAATTTTAATGTCCGTTCACAATCTGTCGACAGTTTATAATCTCATTAGATAAATTAGACAAACTAACGGTTCGTACAATTTTACTGTGACATAGACATTTCAAAATATTTTCTACGTTACGGAAATCCAATAAGCACACATTGACCAAAGATAAAAAGCCCATAAATATTCAAAATATAATTACTTTATTTTCATTCAATTTTGTAAAAATATAGAATACATTAAAAGTAAAATAGTAATAGCTGTTTCATTTCATTAATACAATATCAATAGACACGATGTAAACATAGCAGAGGGTTATATGTCAAAAACACTATACTTTTAGACTTTATATAAATAAGGTTCAAAATTGGCTAAAAAAAAAAACGCTTATATAACCTCCCCCTGACAGGTCTACGCTGCCTGAGACACTTAAGTTCAAAATGTTTCAGTCTTACTACATAAAATTATCTGTAAAATTGGTACCTACTAAAATTATTCATTTTTCAATTAAAAAAGACAAATAAAAACTTTATCCTTAAATCTATTTACGTCATAGACAAAAACGGGTTTTAAAAAAAAAGAATGATACAGTAATCTCAATACATATAAGTAGTGCTTTTCTACATTTTGCTAAATGAATTTAGGAAAGTTTACGCTCCAGTTGATCGGCGATGGCTTGAAGGAAGTCTTCGGTGTTCAAGTACATGCCCTCCTTGGTGTTGGCGAGGCCGTGGATGCAAATCACCAAGTCCTTGGTCATCTTGCCACCGTCGATGCACTCCACGCATGCCTGTTTCATATCAAATAAATATAATTTAAAATTGACTTAGCAAAAATTATAATCAATACTAATAATAAATCTGTAAGGGTTGGTCATGGAGTAAGTTACATACTTTGTTTTCAGAGATATCGTGTTTATAGGCTCTATACATGATACTGAAACTAAATTGACCATTTTTAGAATTTTTTTTTGTATGTATGTATGTACGAGTATGTTCCTCTATAACTTAAACGAATTAACTGATTTTCATGAAACTTGGTAGATAAACATTTAGACGTACAGGACACAGGATAGGCTACTTTTTTCTTTTTCAACGCTGACGAAGTCGCGGGCGCCAGCTAGTGTCATAATAAATATCTTCACACATTCCACACAGCACCATCTAGTCAGTAAGCAAATAATGCTTGTATTATGGTTACCAATCAGTTAATATACTACATAGATAAATACAAAACATCCATGACTCAAGTACAAAGGTAAAATGTTAACACATGAACATTTGCCCCTAGCGGGATTCGAACCCGCGACCGTTTGGTTAACAGCTACGATTACTAGCCTCTAGACCAAATGTGTCGTCGTGTGCATTTTATTCCTTGTTTGACAAAGGCTACTAAAATATTAACCGAATTATTTGTAAAATTAAGACAATGCTTGTAAATGTTCCCTAATGAAAAAAATAAACAATTTATGGAACAGTTTGATTTTGGCAATAGGTAAATTTACTTAAAACCACATTACATAATTTGTTTTAAAATTAGCAAAGATAATTTGTGATCATTTATTCAATGAAAATGTTCAAAAAAATAATAATAAATATGGGCAGTGTTGTTAATTCAAACAAAGTTGGAAGACTTTGTTTGAATTAACAACACTGCCCATATTATATGTAAATTCATCAACAAATACATTATATGTAAATTCATCGAAATCGTCACTCAGAACGTGACATGTGTATAAATTTGAGTGTTTCCACTACTGGAAATTGATCGTGCGAGACAAGACTATTTTACACGCTGGTCATTATGGCACAGTGAATATATTGATACTCAGAACAATCTTATTAAGTGTAAAAATGAAAATGAATTTAGTACTGAATAACTATATTTATAACTGAATAACTATATTTATTCCAGTCAATTCAGCTTTTGTTTAATAGAAAATGACAGGAAATACGGAAACTCAATGAGGAAAACACCTGTATTTTTATAATAAAAATAAATTGCATGTAAAAATTTATTAGCAACAAGTGTGAGCGTTCAAAACACGCACGACGAGAGGCGGGCGGTAGCTGACCGGCGCCTCGTGACGCACGCGGATAATAAAATGAAGATAAATGCAGTTAGAGGCCGCACCAAACAACTATCGAATTGTGAAGTTGTGGCATTATAGTAAGTATACTCCCCATAACATGAATGAATAGTGTATGTAAGGTTTATGGGACCTGTTCTAGAGCTAGCGCGAAGCGGGCCAGGTCTGGCGTGTCGTCGAGCTTGGCGCGGTGCATGAGGCCTCGCGTCCACGCGTAGATGGAGGCGACGGGGTTGGTGCTGGTGGGCTGTCCGCGCTGGTGCTGGCGGTAGTGGCGCGTCACTGTGCCGTGCGCCGCCTCCGACTCCACTGTGCGTCCGTCCGGGCACATCAGCACCGACGTCATCATGCCCAGCGACCCGTAGCCCTGTTGCCAAACGGAAAAATACGAGGGCGGAGTGATAAGTCTGGTAAAAATCTATTTATGATTAAAATTATCGCAAATTGCATGGAACCTCCTTGTTCACAACTCTTTTGAAGGACTAAATTAAAATATTCAGCCAGTACCGCCGGTTAGTTTTTTTTTTGACAGCCATTAAAGAAAAATGATTGAACAAATTTTTGCAAAGATGGAGAAAACTGAATTCCGTGTCTTGATTAAACATTATTTTTTGCGCAAAAAAACTATTACGGAAAAGAAACAAACACTTGATAAATATTATGGGGACTCTGCTCCGTAGATTAAAATGATTCATAAGTGGTTACAGTTTTAGCATGACTCGTTCATAAGTATTCACATTGACATTGCTTGCATTACCTAAAGGAACCGTCAGCCTGTGTGCTTTTAAAAATAATTATACGCCATGTTACTTTTTTATCCCGCGCCGCGACTGTATCTGTATGTTCGCGATAATCTCAAAAACTACTGAACGGATTTTCATATAGCTTTTAGTGGAAAGAGCGTTAATTTGCAGAAAAAAATACACCCGTGCGAAGCAGGGAGCGGGTCGGGGGTTGAACTTTTTAAAATAATGCAACAATAGCACATAATAAGGGAAGCTTTTATTTTGTGACCGTTTTTAGAAATATATTTATTTTTAATGTGAAAAGTATTTCCTATAATTAGTTTTGAACTATTAACAAACAGCCATTAACCCTTATGCCAGAGACTCGTTTTCACTGTGACCCATAAAATTAAAAATTAAAATTATACGCAAAAATGCAGCAAATAGTGGATCGGTACTTATAAAAAAATCTATAAACAGTGATTACATAACCAATTGATTTTTTTGTTACGGTTTTATTGTGGCAATCTTATCATTATTATCGTGATATAAAGCCATTGAAACGTTTGACTTCTTCGATAACATTGAAAAGTGATGCATTTTAGCGATTTATTTTAGATATTACAAAATAAAGGAATTGTTTTGACTCAAAATTCTTATAGAAATCTATTGAAACTATTACGTTTATATTCTATCCAAGACATTACTATCCTGTACTAGCTGGTGCCCGCGACTTCGTCCGCGTTCTGTATAGGTTATAGCCTTCCTCGATAAATGGACTATCCAATACAAAAACAATTTTTCAATTTGAACCAGTACTTCCTGAGATTAGCACGTACAACCAAACAAACAAACTCTTCAGCTTTATATGAAGGTATAGATATGTATAAAAGCACGAGTATGCACAAGATATCATATGTACAAGAATTACAAAGAGAAAAAATTATTATTTTTTATTATCCTTAAAGTGCCTGAAAATGCATGGCAATACAAAATTCATGTACGTGATACACCGTATACAAATAGGTATAAAAAAATAAGGTTATCTAGGCAAAAACAAGGTTATCTAAGCAAAAAATAAGGTTATGTTAAGGTTATTAGGTACCTATTAAAAAGGACGCAGACACTGACCTGCGCTACGATGTCCGACTGTACGTCGCCGTCGTAGTTCTTGCACGCCCACACGAACCCACCGGAGCTCTTGAGCCCTTGCGCCACCATGTCGTCTATCAGACGGTGCTCATACCATATCTTGGCGTCTTCGAACTGCTTCTTATAATCGCTGGAAATTAATATTAACACATATGATACTTACATAATATTATAAAACAAATTCAACCGCCGCGTCTGTCTGTATGTCAGCGATAATCACAAAAACTACTAAACGGATTTTCATGCGCTTTCCACTAATGGAAGGAGTGTTAAACGATGAAGGTTTATATAATTATATAATTTGCAGAAAAAAGGGAGTACATAACATAAGTTAATGGAATTATTAATGTAATTAAAAAATTCTTTAATTTTCAATCAAAATTAAAAATGATTCGTTGAGAAATATTGGAAATTAATTTTATGACATTATACATAAATAATTATCACTTATAATTATCGCGTGTAATCAAATTTGAATATCCTTTTACATGAAAAATGTACTAAATAATTTTAATTCCAGGGCTTATTAAAAAAAATATTATAACACAATATTAATTAGCTAATTAAGTGGCGCACTATTCCAGTTGATTTGTACTATCGGACTACTGGGAAAAAAAAGTCCTAGTTTGGTGAACCGGCCTACTGGGAATGGACCGTAATAATAGTATATCCTAGTAGAAAAAAAAAGAACATAAGAAAAATAAAAGAAATGTAAAAAAATCCTACCTCTGGTATATTTCTTCGAAAATATCTTTGAATCGGCCGTCGTAATGCTTCAGAATGGTGTTTTTCGTTGACAAATACAGCGGCCATTTCTTTTGTAATGCCACCTGTGTAAAACATTATATTAAAAACATTGTTAGTATCATAGTATGTTTGCATTAAAAATGTCAGCATAAAATGCATTTATTTTTCTAGTTTTTTTTTATAATTTTTTTTATTAGTGTAACCTGAAAACTGGAATGAGCGAAGGAACGAATGGATTCATCGGTGTTGTACATGCCGAGGGCGACACCCGGTGTTTTGAAATCGTACAGCAAACGCTTCTCAGTTTTACCATCGTCGGCGGTGTACACTAACTCCACCTGGAAATAAATATTTTTTTAATTGTATTGTGACTATCCGTTTGTTCTAGCTAGACAATCATGCAAAAAAGTTCTATCTTGTAGTAAACTGTCTGTTCTTTTTTGTTACGTTGCAATGTAATGTTTTTGAATGAGAAAAAAAATATTTTTTAATGTATTTGTTCAATTACATAGGATTTTTTTTATATAATCGGTTAGGTTCTTTCGGGCGTAATTATGTTAGATAAAATTTAGAAAAAAATATTAATGTCAATTTTTATTCTTTAAACTTTTGAAAGTAAAAGAAATTTATAATAAATTTTAATTGTATGGTTTCTGGGTGAATGCAATATTTTGTTTAGTACGAGAGACTTTGTAATCTATTAACAGGACAAAAAAAAACAATCATTGGCTTAGCCATAATTAGGAAGTTTCGTCTAACATGTCCATGAACCATAAACCAGAAACTAGTGAACCATAAAAAATTAACTTCCCCTTAGTAATACCAAGTACTTATGTAAAATTATATATTGATTTATTGCTGAAGATGAAACTGTATTGTAGCATAACAGATATCCTTTACCTTTCCCGGTTTTGGCACAACGAAATCTTGAGCCTTGTACTGGTCGCCGTGCGCGTGACGTCCAATCACTATCGGCTTCGTCCAGCCTGGCACCAAGCGCGGTATACTCTGGCACAGAATTGGTTCACGGAAGACCGTACCGCCGAGAATGTTACGAATGGTTCCGTTTGGACTTAGCCACATTTTCTTCAACTTGAATTCTGTTGAAAAACAGTCAAGTTTTAAGTAGGTATATTTATTCATCAGGAAAATTTCAAGCCCGTAGTGCTTTCGTTAGGAAATTACTTTAACAAAGGCAAATATTTTTTGTATCCATTGCTATTTTACAATTATGGGCAAATAAAATAAATAAGAATAATTCGTCATTCATACCTAAATAGTCAAGGATTCGTCATTCATATTGAAGTAGCCCTCTCCATAGCTAGTTAGTGACCATATTTATGATTAAATTTATTATCATATTAGAAGCAAGCCCCTCCAGGGGGGTTGAACCGCTTGAAGAAGCCCATAAAAACTTGGAGTAGGCATTAGTTGGAACAACTCATCACAGAGTTCGTTTGTGAATCTATTTTATTTTCTACTTAGGGAAAAAAAGCTTTAGTGTTAAATAAATTTAAAAAAATGGAAGCATTTTTAATTATCGAAATGATTATGGTTGAATTTCAACCATTACAGTAAAATTATATTATCCATTTTAAATTGTGGACACCACTATTCCGCCGCCTACAAAACCTGTTAAGAACCTTTTAAGAACCGTAACCAGTTTAAAAACCTTTTTTAGCTATACATAACCAGTTTTATGTGTGCGAAGATAAACGACTAAAAGAAAAATTATTACTAAAAATCATAATATTCATTATCAAATATTAACGCATGAGAACGCCAACTATTGACCTTCCAATAGTAGCAGAACAAAACGAGATACCCTATCTATATCTACATATATTATACATCCACTTAACGAGCTATCATACAGATATCGTAAATTACAATAACCTTAGTGAGTAGTTAAAACGAGTTCATTGTTTGTACAACTGTTCGTTGTTGTTCTATATCATATCATTATTTTATTTAAATGAAAAATAATATCACGTGGCAAGTTTAACGTAGCAACAAGTGGTCTCAGTGCACTGCATTGAATTGCATGATTGCATGTATGCAATCAACCCACTTTATGTTACAACTCGTTTCAACAACGAAACATTAAAGGTCACAGATATTTGTAAAACGGAGTGTCTCAAAAAGAAAGTAGCCAATTTCTTTTATAGCGGAGCGGATATTGAGTTCAGTATCGTAAAAATTCATCTGTTGTAAGATTCCCAAAAAAATCCGTTGGGTTAAATACGATTCATAAAATTTATCAATTACGAACACATTATAGTAAACATAAATTTTTATCTTTGAGTGCAAAAGATCAAGTTGCCATGAGAATAATCGTTTAAAATTTAATCAATCTGTAAAGCAGTTTTTTAAAGCAGATGTGATCGTGTTTGTTCTTCGCTATAATTTATGAAGATCTGTTCAGGCGTTTGAAGACCATCAGCCCATTTCCTAGTTAACGAAGGGATTTAACTAACTTTCACATGTTCGATTGGTCATAAAGTTACTTAGGTAGTACTTCCATGACATGATAACCTTGACCTGGTGCTGTAGCATCAAGTATAGTCTGTGGAATAACCAACTCCTCAGCAACTTTCAGCCGATGTTGCTTGTCTTACATCAATTTGCAAATGTGACATGGAAAGACCAAATTTGTCCAACTACAATACGCTATTGAAACAATTATATGCCGCTCCGCTGTTTACTAATTGAGTTTTTGTATGAGGTAGGCACAAAAAGACTTGATAAAAAATATACCTAACATTCAGTAACATACCTTGCACTCTTTCCTCGTCTGGTGTGATAGTTGCGCACTTAATACCGACATTATGCTTGAGGATCGCATGCGCAGAATCGATGGTCACTTGATCATCGGTCGCATCGCGATGCGGCAAGCCCAGGTCAAAGTACAGGCATTCCAACTGTTGGCAATTGTATACAATTGTATTCAATGGTTTTATCATTGACGAGCTTCCACAGGTCGTCGACCTGATCAGATGGTCTTGATTCATGATTTCTGAACAGCCTAACTTAATGATCACATAGTAGTCTAATTTTTTCCTAACAGCATATGCTAAGATGCATACTTATAGATGGCAGAAAGTATTGCAGGATACTTGCATGGAATTTTATTTTTTATTCACCTACCTATTGCAGACACCTTAAAATGATAGGTGATTCGAGACATTGAGAAAAATATCTTATTATCTTAGAGAAGTTCTCTTCTAAAACTGAGGTCAATCTAAAAAAAAAAATTCTGTCTAAGAGTTGTAAACAAAAAATTAAATCGCACATGCACATTGATAAAACATATTTTTGTTTTCTAGGATGTTCTAGAATTATGGGTGAATTCATTCCTGTAAAGTATGTAATTTGTTCACTATAATACGAGTATAAATACAATAGTATGTATTTATTCATTCTATTGTAAACAATCTTCATAAAGATTTGTTTACATATTTCCTTCTAAACAAATGACTGGTTTATATTTTAGTTTTAAAAAATATAGTTTGTAATGTAGATATTGATTTTTTATTTTGGTAACTGTTAAATAAACTTACGTATTTGAATATCAGTCGGTTATAATATTTAATTTCAAATTAAATAATATTTATAATACCCTCCTTATTAGATGTTTTGTTAAATCGGCAAAGTTAAAAAACAGGGGGTGAAGAAAGGGAAGGCCAAGAAAAAAACAAAAAAAAAAGGAAACTGTTCCCAAGGGCAGGTAGGATTCCTTCAAGCATAATGCAATGGGAAAAAAAAAACACATTTCATCATTCAGAGTGGAATTCCGAAATATTATTTTATTCTTATCTTTATTCTCCATGTATTTGTTCAATTTAACCACACTGTCAGTGGAATGTTAAAAAAAAATCTGAGGCCTAGAATATTCCGAATATTTGAATGTACTATCGCGGTCAAGGGAGCAGTCCCACCGTAAGGAACAATTTCGTGTGCACATTTTGCTTTGCAATATATATTTTAAGAGAAATATTGACGACAATATTTGTCTCTTTTATTTACAATGTAGTCAGAAAGAGTAGGCAAATATAATTCAACGTTAGACAAATTTGTATGAAAAGTGGGTCTGCTCCATTGACCGCGATAGTACATATGACATTTTATAGCTAGTGTCCATGACTTCGTGCGTTGGAAGCATTGGAAATTGAAAATATAACACCAATTATTTATATTTTTAAATGATCCTCGGGCACCTAACATTTTTTCAGGATAAAAAGTATTGTATATGTTAATCCAGGTAATAAATTATCTGTATGCCAAACTGTATCCAAATCTGATCGTAGTTATTACATGAAAGAGCAACAAACATAATGTACAAGTACCCATTCTCACAAACTTTCGCATTTATAATATTAAAGTAGGGCCATCGAGAAGTGATACAAAAGTTTATTCACCCCACAATCTATTATCTCTTTCTATGTTGTATCTATTTGACACAAGATAGAAAGAGACAATGTAGCATACGAGCTTGCATAAAAAAATGACCTTGCGGTAACTTTGTTTACATTTGGTACCACTTCCCAATGGCCCTAGATTAGTAGAAATAGGAAGTAGGATATTAAAACTTAATAAGAAAATGTAATATACTTTTAAACTGATCTTATTAGTAGTGTGTACCAAGCCTAAACATCTCTACAATGACATCATAAATACAGATAGTAGTGTATGCACAGTTATAAAATAAAAATATTTCATGATATAAATAATTTTAACATTGCTCCATTAATCTGTCCTGTGATAAGGAGTGAGTTTGTATAGTACTTGTCCATAATACATTTCACATACAAGATAATGGCTACATTAATCCTTAAACAAGTAAACATAAAAAAAATGTACTTACTTACATAATACATTTTAACTAATTTTATGTAATTTCAATGTGAGAAAAGTGTAAGGAACACAACAAAATAGCTATAAAATGGGATTTTTTTTTCCTATTTGTTCAATATGATTAAAGACCAATAAACAAATGCACCTATAATTCAGTTTGCCTATTATCAGTTTTTAGGAATAAGCAAATAAGAAAAAATAATAGGAACTACAAAATTTGAATTGAAGATATTTGTTCTGAAACAATTAATTAATAAATTGACTTAATTACCTTTACATAAGGGAAAATAAGCTTTTCCTTAATTTTGGCCCAGATTATGCGAGTCATCTCATCACCGTCCATTTCCACGACAGGTTTTGTTGCCACAACCCTCTTTGCAGTGCCATCTTAAAAATATAGAAAGTTAAATTTTCACATTATATACAACAATAATTATAAAATTATATTATTTTTCTTTGGTAAGGTATGTTGGGGTAAGAGCGGACTAGGGAAAGAGTAAATGATACTAATAACTCCTAGACCAAGGAATATTTTTCAATACAGTCTATTACATCATTTAGTAGCATGTCAAATATTCATAAAGAACACATAACTATTGAATAGAAAAATTAGAAATTGTATGGTTTGACAGGGGTAAACCGGAACCTAGCCTGCATGACCCTTGTCAATACAGTGAATAAAATTGATTTCAGGATAAAGTCTGATCTCCCCCAACACAGGCCACATTTTCCCTAAATAAAAAACCTACCTATTTAGTTCAATCTTTTTTAGTTAAATAATTTAAGAAACGCATAAAATCACACGCTCTTACCCCAAGCAAAAACCAAGCTCCAATCCAATATGTATACGAATCCAGAAGTGTTTAAGTACGAATAAAAAATACGCTTAAAATATATAGCGTTAGTATACAAGTAAAATTGTGTACTTACAATTTCTTGCAGGGACAGCTTGTTTCGTAACAAATTCTAGAAGTCGTCCAGCAACTGCTTTGTTACCAGACATTTTACAAGGGGTTCAAGACAAGTTCCGCCAACGAATTACGAGTGCGAGTCAAAGTCGAGTCAACCAGCACCAAGGGCACCAGCCTAAACGCATTCAATGTGTATCACAGCTCTGCGTGTACTGATATTGTCGACACTAAAAACATAATATAACGAAAACTGTAAAATAAATTGCGATGGGTAACGTCATATATAAAGAATTGGCCACAAAGCCAGAAACAACCGAATATTTTAATTTAAAATCAGTTAAGTACTTTACTTATTATAATTGAAAAATTTAATGACTTTGACGTATAGACTTTATTGACACTGACACCCCCTCATTGACGACAGTAAAACTACGACGAGGCAAGGACGTTATAGATCAGTGTCTGTCTGCATGTTGTTTGTCTCAATATATTTTGTAACTTCCTTGCGTTTTTTTATCCGAAGGACATTTCCGGTTGCAGCCTGTAGGTTTTTGACCATATAAAAATAGTGATGTCGCCTAATCGGACTTATTAAAAAACCGTAATCAATGCTTCTTTAGTTTAGAATTAATATTAATTATTTTTTAATTGTTTAAATTATATTTCTAGCAGTCAGTTCTATGAGTCGCATTTATTTTCAATTATTATAATTTTTATGATGAGAATATTTTCATAGGTGACATAAAATTATCACAAAATAATAGTTATGTAATGCATTATATTATTATTTTTTTATTTAACTTCACATATAAATTGTGAATTGTTTTTTTATTCATTCCAAATCGACTTGGTCATTAGTAATCTCACTTTAAACGAAATTCAAACCTTAAAATAAGAATAATATGAATATTAAATCAAAGCAAGATTAAAAATATTTTTACTTTAAAATATTATAACTGTTTAAGTAAAACCGATATTAGTACAACACTACGGAAAAATTGTTCGTAACATTATTTTAAAATTTGACATTAGGATTAGGACCTGTCAAATTACTCCTTCGAATTAAAAAAACGCAGTTATAATATTAATAAATATTATAGTCCTTGGCTTGGGTTGTAAAGGCGGAACATCATAATTCGTAATCGTTCAGTTTCAGAGTTCAGACCTAAACTAGAAAAACTTCTAAACTAAACAACAAAAACGAAATAAATGAGCGTTTTTTTATATTAAGTTCCAGTTTATATTTTGAATAAAAAGTTCAATTATAAAATAATAAAATATATAAGTACATTTTGAATATAAAGACCTTAAATCTTTAATTATATAAAAAGTAGATAAACTTATTTATTTATACAAATAACATAAGTGGCGTAATAATGTACTTTACTTCAATATACACAAAAGCAAATAATAGTAATAGATATTTTTTGAATATAATAATATAATAGTTACTATGTACATAGGTTGTTGATATTGTATCCACACTTTCTTTTAAAATAACGAACCTAAAATATATTAACGAAAATAAAACACTACGTAAAGTTAACGCGCTGCGAATAAGTACGAGAAAGTTGCACACTCAAGCAAGCAGCAACAACTGGTAACAAGATATATCGCAAAATGTTCTTTCATAAAATTTAAATTACGGACATCAGTAGTGGTCGCGTAGTGGTAGATAAAATTAAAAGCACTTTACTGTAGTGACGGGCTCATGAGAGAACTTGCATTGTATAAATTATATCGATAATGATAAAATCGATTCATTGAAATCTCGGCGTCTTATATGGTTATATTTATGTTATAAATTGAAATATTAAGTTTATAACTATTTTAAAGGAAGCGAATTTAATTTTTTAAAATCTTTTTTTTTTTTTTTGCTTTTTGCAATAGGCTCTTTGCTTACCTAGTTTTTGTAATAGGGAGGAATAGGATATTAATGATATATAAGTACCTATGTATAATTTAATGTTTGTATCTATAATCCATATTGCGTTAATTTCACGTTAATTGTGAGATGATAACAGTGTCAAAGTAATAGAATAAAAATATAATATTGCAGAGTATAATGCATTAATTTTAAACATTTTATTTCAGTAAAATATTCGTTTGTGATCTGTGATTTTGGACAAGTGATTAATAAATAAAATAAAACAAGTGGTCACTGGAAATAACAAAACACTGTTATTTTGACAGCTTGATATTGAAATTTTATTCAAAAAACTGTATTTTATTTTAGAAACTTTAAAAATAATTAAATTAAATTCTGGTGAAATTAAAAAAAAAAGGATGTTAAATAATGTTAATGTTAATGTTTTTTAAAAAAATATTTCTTAACTTAAAAAAAATGACTTTAAAATTGTTAAATGAATGATCGACAATCTATTAATCGAGTCGATAATTTCTGAAAACGGGGCATCACTATGTTTCAATACTTGTATTGCTTGCAAAACAAAGAGTCAATGTGCTGATTGCCGCCGCCGCGCCCAAGCTGCGCCGCCTATGTCGGAGCGATCCGATCCAGCCAGTCCAAATCCTTTCCAAATCATCCCTTTATTAAGCCTTGTGGGGTGACGAATGTTTACTGTGTAGTAAAAAAAATCCAGTTTCTATCTAAATTGTACGTAATTATTTTATTCTGTGGTTCCAATATTTTGAATTGAACTTTTGTTTGACTAATTTTGACGCGGCCACGGGCGCACCGACCGCCAGTTAATTTGAGTGTTACAGTTAATTAAAATTGTCGTTCGTTTATTAAAATGTTCGTTTAAATTTAAACTGCTGTTAATTAGGTACCAATTGTGTTTATTTTTAAGCGGCTGTAAGACCAAAAAAGCCGGTAGCAATTTTTCTGGGTAAGAAGTTAATTATTTTTTTAAAAATATCGATATTTATGAAATCCTTTCACAAAATATTATATAGGTTCACGAACAGTTATAATTTTTTTTAAAATAAAGTCATTTTTTTATATTGTATTTGATTGTATTCCTAAAAGGAACGATGTTTAAAAAATATATGAATCGTAATCAAACAAACCGGTAGTTAGACGTAAGTAATAATTTGCTTAACTTTTGGCTAACTTCTATAAAACTTCCTATTTATTTAAGCTTTTTTTATACAATCAATATATTAACAATAAATCTGTAAGGGTTGGTCATGGAGTTGTTTTCAGAGATATCGTTATTATAGGCTACATGATACTGAAACTAAATTGACAATTTTTAGAATCTTCATGAAACTTGGTAGAAACATTTAGACGTACAGGACACAAGATAGGCTACTTTTTTCTTTTTCAACGCGGACGAAGTCGCAGGCGCCAGCTAGTAGATAATAAAATACGTGGCACTCGCTCACTTTCAGCGTTTCATTGCATAGCTTTGTGTGTTTGTATACATAATTTATTCTCGACTTGAATATCGTCTTCCTCTAGCTAGAAGTTCAGTCTTTATTTTTTATCCATTGACCTTTAGGAGCCGCCCAAAGTTATCAAATGTTACGTATGACACACCTGCTTACATACAGCTATTTTTAAAATAATAACACGTAAACTTTATTTACTCAAATCATATTTCTTCTGACACTTGCCAATTGCGGGCCTAGGTATGTGAAATTAATTTTAATTATATAAAAGTTTTATTTTCCTTTGTATATTAATCAACTCTTTTAGTTCTTAGTAATACAGGTGTATCTGGAAGAGATTTAACTACTAGCATATGGTTCAGATGATGTGGAAATATTTGCCAGTTAAATTACTTGTGAACCTCTAAATACAAAAAATGAATAAATAAATGTTAAGCACCTCCAGGAATAAAATATCATTTGTTAAGGGATTTACATGGGCCAATGACATTGACGATTTGACCTTCACCGATTTCACCTTTAAAATGACTATAATATCATACTAATTCCGCACGAAAAACACAAACGTAGTCTACACCTCAACGCAGTCACTGAGACTAAGTTCCATATATTTAGAGCTCCCAGGCGGCGGAGACAATTCAACAGGCCTGACAATTGTTGTTTTTTATATTTACCATTAAAACAATATTAAAAAAAAAAAAACTGATATTGACTTATTAATCGATGCAGGAATCATTTGCGAATAACCCGATGCAGGATTGTTTTCGAAACAATTTTCAATATTTAATAAGTCAAATTCTTCTTATGTTCCAAATTTTATTGTGGGGTTTCTATTACTTCGATGGAAATTCTAAACAATACAATAATTTGTTCTTCACATGTTTAAGTATAACATATATTTCTTTCAAACCAATTGCGTTGACACTTTTTTGTAACATCTTTATTAAACAATGCAAATTTTTAGGATTTAGCATTTGTTTACCCCTTAATAAAATACATGGAGCCAAACTAAAAGTAGTATTACTACATATTACATTCCAGAATTATAAAGGTTTATAATAATAAATTCAATTAATTTATTTACAAGTAAAACCTTTTATTTACACATACCTTTTATTTCAGTTGAAAGTTAACCATGGGTTGTTCTACAAGATTACTCCGTGCGTCCAGACCACTTAAGCAATCATGGAAACGGTACTCCAGTTCTTCCACACCGGCCCCTCCAGGGGTGCCATATAACAAACTTAGTGTTGGAGTTCCAAAAGAAATTTGGAATGATGAAAGAAGGTACCTTCACATGTCAAGCCATTTGCTAGCATAGCAAGATTACAAAACATATTGTAAAATTTGAATGTTTGTTAATAATATTAAATATACACATTCACAACAAAGTCTTCCTCTTTGTAACCAAAATAACACCTGACAAAATAAACCATCATAAATTTATTCAATCTTTATTGAACAGTACAGATAAAAACAGGAACAGTACTTTTTTCTGGATGAAAGGAAGTAACTTATGTCTGTTGACAATGTGTGCAAAATTTCATGATGAACGGTTGAGTAGTTAAAAAGTGAAAAGTTAACAGATAGTTACCATCAAATTTTTAATATTAGTAGGGATATACAAACATATATATATTTTATATATTTTTTCAGAGTTGCTATTGTGCCAGCTGTAGTTAGCAAATTAATTAAGAAAGGTTTTAGTGTAAATGTGGAAGAAAATGCTGGAGCTCTAGCTAATTTTCCAAATAAAACATATGAGGCGGCCGGGGCCAAAATAACTGATCTAAAAGGAGCATTCCAATCAGGTAAGACCATAGCTGTAATCTCGAATTAAATGCAATTTTTCTCTACATAATAATAAATCGATAAATGTTTTTCTTTAGATATTGTACTCAAAGTCCGTCCATTAATTAACACTGAAATACCAAACGTAAAGGATGAAGGAACATTGATATCATTTCTGTACCCTGCACTGAATAAAGATCTCATAAAGAAACTCGCTGACAAAAAAATTAATGCGTTTGGTAAGTTTTAAATAGATTAATTATAAATTCTTGTCCGACGCAAAAACGGGTTGTTATAAATTTGATGTGTGAGCCTGTCTATGGAATCATAGTTCCCAAAGGATGAACTGATCTTGATCTGTTTATTTTTTGTTTGGAAGCTGACGTGAAAGATGGTTTTTGGTTTTAATTTATGAATATGTTGATGTGTTTGAAGCTTTGAAGATCATTAGGCCATGTCCTAATTGACGAAGGGAATTTCACTAACTTCCACATGTTCTATTGATGTGAAATTTGGATGCCGTTACTTTAAAAGTATTTCCATGACATGGTACGAGTAACATTGATCTCGTGCTATGGCATCAAGTAATCTGCGATACACCCAACTCCTCATAACTTATAGCAGATATAACGTGTTTGGGCTCAAAAGTCGGGGTTTACTTAGTTACAATTTTAATTAGTGATATATACATGTTTTTGTCAGTTGAAAGACTTATTTTTTTTGTTTTATATTAGCAATGGATTGCATTCCTCGTATTAGTAGGGCTCAAGCGTTTGATGCCCTTAGCTCTATGGCGAACACAGCTGGATATCGTGCAGTCATTGAAGCTGCCACTCATTACCCACGCTTCTTTTCGGGTGAGTTATATTTGGAGATTCATTGTATGTGCAATACATATATATATAAGTGTTATACATAGCATGGCAACTCATTAGTCGACCTGGTGACCTATAACACCAGTATTTTTCAATACCTACCACAGGCACCAGGCTCTCATTCTCATAAGGAACGGGCACCAGCCCGTCTTCAAATGCCCTTGGGGACCTGCGCTTCACAGCTGACCAGCTGTGTGTGCATGCACGGGTCCCCCCCGTCTGGGGATTGCTCGGGTGTCTCCGGGCAATCCCCCTCGTTGGCGTCAGCCTAGCCAGCAATGGCTAGACCGCCCGAGGAGGATGGGTCGGAGCAGTTGCCTCGGCAGAGCCCGTCCACCCCCCACTCAAAGGGCAAGGAGACACCGGGGAGTTTTAGTGGGTAGGGGCCAGCTCCGCCTGCACGCCTACGCGGAGTATGCTGGTTGAGTCCCACATACCCCTACCGCCCAGCCAGCGGTAGGGGATTAATAAGACGATTTCTCCTCGACAAAAAAAAAAGGATCTCATTTTCATACAGTTCGACCATTGCTTTTGTATATAAAATTAAGTTAACATTGTCTCTATATTCTGTGGTTTTGTGATTGTGTTGTGTGGAGCTAATAAATACATTATTATCGTTATTAGTATGAAAACTAATGCAAAATTTAATCAAAACCAAAATATTCTCTTTCTGCTCTCTTTTTCTCTCTCTCTCTCGCGCGCTCGCATTCATAAACGCGCACATTATACACTATACCTTTTTCGTTTTTGTCGATAATTAGTCCGTTGGCCCTACGGATGTCCCCTTGACTTAATCTATTAGGATTCTGCTTGAGGCTTACTTTATGTTTTCGGGGTCGAGAAATCCGAAAATCGTGATCCCCCCTCGAAATCCGCATCAAAGTGGCCCAAAATTGGGAAAAATTGCACCCAAAAATTGTTTTTCGCTAATATCTCGAAAACTAACTTAAAACTAAAATCTCTTTCATTCCTGGTTGCTTGGTAATAAATTTAAAACCAGTAAGTTCAGTAATCCAAACTCTATACTTTTACATATTTTTCATTTACAGACGCGATTTTTCATTTGTAGTTTTCAATAGTTCCCATCACTAGTTTTTTTATCCAACCATTGACAAAACTAACAAAATTAGTTATAAATAATATAACTAATTTACATTATCTACAAGTTCTAAACAAAAAGACTGTACACATACGTCTCTTTCTTAATATTTTATTTATTTAGTCCATTATTGACATTAAAACTTAAAGCATACCATAATGTATATTTTTATATTATTGTGGTACCTATTAAGTGATGTGTGACTTTGTTTTAGAAAAATAAAATAAAAATAATGATGGTAGGTCAAATGACGGCGGCTGGGCGAGTGCCGCCATGCCGCGTCCTAGTGGTGGGCGGCGGCGTAGCTGGGTTGGCTGCGGCTGCGCAGGCCCGCTGCATGGGAGCCGCTGTGCGCGCGTTCGACACGAGGCCCGCTGTTCGGGAACAAGTCGAAAGTCTCGGTGCTCAATTCATTACTATGGAGATAAAGGTAATAATTAAATGTCATGATTTGATTTGATTCATGATTTCAGTGTATTTTTGGTCCTCGCATCAACTTACTATTCCCTCCTACTATGTACATTATCAATCATCTGCGGTGTTTAAAATTTGGCTAACAGGTCACATTAATATTGCTCTCATACCAGTTTCGTCAGATCTATATAAGTATATAGTCATTATAAGTATCGCCAGACACTACCTACTTCATCACTTATCGTCGATAAAATAGATTTGTATTCTGTCGAAAAAGTGACAACAAGCTTGGTAACAAGTGAATTTATAAACTTATTTTATGTAGGTGCATAAATTATAATCCGTTATATATCCAATGCTAGTTTAGACTTGTTAGAATAATCAATCAATACCTTAAGCGAACTGATAATAGGGTTGGCCAACTATTGAGTCGTGTCAAATATTTATGAAACGAAGCTCGAAGGTACAGGCTTAGCTCATTACAAAAAGAATTCAAATCTGAAGCAATTAAACTAAAAATCATTCCTCTACCACACCCTGTCTAATTCTGCATAGCAAAATTAATATTAGTCATGGCAAAATCAGGATAACTGCATACAATATGTATACATATTTTATTCTTTAGTTTGCCATGTTTACAAAATGTTTTGTTGAAAATTAGGTACGGCGGAGCGTTCCCCGCCGCCTATATCTGTTTCAATCAATCGTCTTATGCCCACTACATACTTGAAAGCAATCTTATTTTGACACCAATTTGACAACGCAATTTTGACGCCAATTTCCTCCGTCATAAAATTGAACAGCCTTGATAAAAATGATCATCATTCAAGTCGGCTTCTTCATTGCTGAAGGTCGTGCCCGTTCTGAATTGCCTTGGTGGCATTGACCACCAGCTGCTTCTTCCCTGTCCTCAGCCTCAGATAAAAATGATAAATGGCATAAAAACATTTATATGTTTACAACTACCCTTGCAATTACCGTCACGCGTCATTCGTATAAAAATCCACAATCTAATATCAACTCTCTAACCGTGGGTATTTGGCTCAATTTAATATTTCATAAATTTCGTAATAAAAACTGACTTTCTTCAAGAGTAAACTATTGCGTCATGTCGATTTGTTCATCAACTGCCGATCAGTCTGTTACAAGGTGTTATGGAATTATTATAAACAAAGTCATGTTAGCAAAACAACTCAAAATACATTATACACGCAGCTACATATGTTTTTAATAACAATACATATATAAAGTAGTAGTCATAGGCACAAACATGTGCCTAGTGCCATGTTCACACGAGCCGATGTTACTTTCTTTGCCCCGATATTGCCACCGATTTTAAGGCCGTGTAGGCGCTTTTAGCTACTAAGCTCGTGTAAGCCAACCATAACGTGAGACTAGTAATAATGATTGCAATACAAATTGACTTTATTCTGTCCAGTTTTTAAAGTAAGCAACTACATATCATTTACCTATGTTTTGGTCACAATACTTTTGGTATAGGAACAGTGAACAGATGTTCATTTCTTTGATCATTACACTACAATTTATAGAATTATTTTAATGAAACCATTAACAGTTGTAATTTTGTTTATGTAGTCGCTACATTACAAGGCTTCCGTGCATAGATGTTATGTATATGAACTTGTTATTAATCCAGTGACAATGAGATCAAATGACACGACTACTATCATGTGGTAATTGTTAAATACACATAAATACAAATACACAAATCACGCGCTCACTGTTGTGTGTCTGTGTCCGCGTTTTATTCACATAATATTATTTTATTTATTTATTTAATAAAATAATTTATTTATTTACATTATAATGAAAAAAGTATACTTTCGGTAAAAATATTTACCTATATACATTGTTCTCCATCGAGTGTGGTCAGCAACTTATGTCATTTTCATTAAAGTTATTGTGGATCAATGTAGTGATTTGTATTGTAAATTAAGAGAGATATAAGTATTGGTAAATAATGCTACATTAAGTATAGGTATAAGTGGATTTCTATAAGGCAGGTATAGGGTAAGAAAAATGCAAATTTAAGGCATACAAAAACACAGTGAGGTTAATCAAGAAATAAATAAAAACCGAGCGAGTCTTTAATTATTTATATTACCATACAATTCCTAATACTGACGGTATGGCATGGCAAAGAATTTTTTCCCGGACATATTATTTTTAACCTTATTCCAATGACTTTAGCACTCACTCTCCTT
Source organism: Synanthedon formicaeformis (assembly GCA_945859745.1). Classification (NCBI taxonomy): domain Eukaryota; kingdom Metazoa; phylum Arthropoda; class Insecta; order Lepidoptera; family Sesiidae; genus Synanthedon; species Synanthedon formicaeformis. The sequence goes on along the minus strand of OX243958.1, from coordinate 4,706,669 downwards.
AATTTCAATACCAAGAGGCCGGCATCTCTTCAGTAACAACTGAAGAGTACTGTGTACTGTGGGATACCACGTCAACGTGCCGAAGCATACCTTGATGCGCCGAGGCATGCCGCGGGTTGCCGAAGCGTGCCTTGCTGTGTCATTCAGTCAGTCAGCGGCGCCTACCCTAAGAATTCCGAAACGTCTACTGCACATACTACACCAACTTCTCATTTGACTAATTGTAGAGATCGGGTATTGTCTATTCAACTAAGTACTATAGCAACCGAATCTCTGTAATATTCGTCCCACGTAACCATGCTATATATACTTGTTTGTTTTCAGAGGTGGGTGTACCCTAAACCTAGTGTTTGGGGTGAAGCATCCACCTTTCGGCCTTGTCTGCCGTCGGCCTTGAACTGCTCTAGGTCTGAACTGTTTGTGCTATACAATAATTATTATATTTTATTGATTCCTCATTTATTGTGTGATCCATTTATTTGGTTTGGCTGTTTTAGAATACCTACTCTTAACTAATAATTCATTATTTTATATTATTATCATAATATTTATCATATATGTATTTACAACGATATCAATGCAACGAATTGGCTCGCCTTGATAACTTATTTATTTATCACCCATCATTATGTAACATGTTTTGCTTTTCGCATATTTTCGTTGTTGGAGTAAAATGTATATGTACCTACAATATATGTTTTTTAAGAAAATCCATTACGTGAACGCATAGCGATGCTATCTACATACGTGATGATATTATAAACTGATAAAACTCTTTAATTCTTAGTCAAATATAACTCTTATTCTAATGCCAAAATATCATTATGTATATGTAGATTATTTTTTAAAAGTTATGAGAAATTATTATAACAATTTTTTTTGTTATTCATAAAATAAGAAGTAAAGATATAGCCACGTGGACGGCAGAGTGAAGCCGGTAAAACTACGCCTCGCCTTATTAAAATATTTACTTGTGAAAATCTCGAATGAAAAAATGAAAATCGTAGTGAAAGGATGTAAAAACCAGGTTTCAAAAAATAAAAAGCAGGATGGAATCACATTTTATACGTAAATAAACTTGAAAACCAATATTTTCAATAAAATGGCCTTCACTATGTTGTCCGCAAAATTCTGTTTATAGTTCTTATTTGGTCTGAGTAATTAAAAAAATATATTTTGTACATACATAATTATTCATCCTTTAGAGTCGTATCAAAGATTTCAGTTGCACATGGAAATAAAAATTAAACAAATGAGTTTATTTTTGCATTAGTTTAAAATATGTCTGTTGTTACGTTATCAGGAAGAGGGTTCCGGGGAAGGCGGTTACGCGAAAGAAATGAGCGATGAGTTTTTGAGAGCAGAAAGAGCTCTTCTCGGCAAAGAAGCGAGGACTTCGGATGTTGTCATAACCACTGCTCTTATACCTGGAAAACCGGCGCCAATACTTATTTTGGAGGTAACTATGATCATGATCTCTCAGGAAAAGTATACTAAGTACTGAACTGTTCTGACTTCTGTAATTGATGCATGATATGAAGAAAAACTTTATTTTTGTATCATTCTTCTATGATTTAATGAACCAGCTACACTATCATTATAGCGTTAAATTATTATAAAACAAAGTCCCCCGCCGCGTTTGTATGTTCGCGATGATCTCAAGAACTACTGAACAGATTTTCATGCGGTTTTCACTAATGGAAAGATCGTTATACGAGGAAGGTAGTATAGTTTGCAGAAAAGAAATACACCCCTGCCATGTCGTAAGATTAAATTATCACAAGTGTTCACGGTATAGATGTCGCTATTACAAAGAATGTATATTAATAATGGTAGTGAAGTTTGTATTGTGAAGAAGGATAGACCAATTTATTTTTGTCCTTGTTGAAATCAAGAGGTTTTGTCTTTGTCTTATTATGTAAAACCTTTTATATCAAACACTAGATAAGGATATTATACCTGTTATATGGTAATTCATTTGCCTGTAACAGTATCCCTATAGAACAACTGAGTTAAAGTGAGCTAAGAACACTAAGCTTTTAATAGCTTAAAGTATGTTTTAGCACTTGGAAAAAAATCTGTATTTCGCATTGAGTTATTATGTAATAATTATTTTATCAATGACAAATAAATCTTGATAAATTTCTCCACGTAAATCCCATCCGTCACAAATGAGAAGATAATATTGTGTTTTGACATAAAACAAAACGTAGGTAATTGATTTCTGTGAAAATATGTGGCTTATGTAACCACATATTATCACAGAAATCAACAGACGAAAAAACCTGTAATGGAAAATAAGATACCGAAAGAAACTTTTAATAAGTTTTCTAACGATTTGAGATGGAGTTACAGTGATTCTTCATTTGTTGAAAATATGCGATAGCCAGGCTGACTACTTTTACTTGATAATACGTGAAACCGTCGCCTATAAACACAGGGGGGGTTCAAGTGCACTGCCGATATACATATAAGGGCCAAAGTGTAACGATAGGTAACAATAGGTACTATATAGCATCCCATATTTAAGCATTGAAATACAATAGCATACACACTGGGTACCGTTAATCAAAATGTTAACTTCGGTTTTCTAGGATGCCGTCCGCGATATGGCTCCGGGAAGCGTCATCGTGGATTTGGCTGCAGAAATGGGGGGCAACGTTGAGACGACCAAGAAGGGGAGTGTGGCAACTGTGCACGGGGTGACGCACATTGGCCTGACCGATCTCCCCAGTCGGATGCCCACACACGCCTCCACTCTCTATGCTAACAATATTTCGGGATTCCTATTTAGTTTGGGTAAGTAAAATTTTCCCCACTGTGGTTTATGAAGTGAATATGTCTTTAAATTATTTACTTCCATAGTGGGAGGCAATTCAGAAAAGTGATGATAACAAATTCCGGGGACACAGTTTGATGCTGTAGCTGCTACATATCTGTCGTCTACATCCAAAATTTAATTACACCACTCGTCAGCCAAAGGATCAAAGACATTTTTGATAAATTATATATGGTATATTCGAATACGAATCCGAACGTACACGGTCGTATTTGTGTAAAACACGTGGACGTGTCCAGGAAAAATCTACAGCCCATTATTTTTTTCACTTCTTGTAAAGAGTCCAAATCCCAACTCCATAACGTCTATTTTTGATTTTGATATTAAATGGGAGGAATATTAGAAAATCTGCAAAAGTAAATCGTATTGTATAATCATAACTGGACACAAAACACATGACCATTACATTAAAACCCCTGTCGAAACGTTTGAAAATTATGATGAAACAGACAACACTTGATATTTTGGTATATTGTATATTCTTTTGATATATTTTTTAAACAAAAAATATTTTTTTGATATGATATCGTGTTAATTGTACCTATTTCCAACCGACCAAGGGATTGCGTTGTCTGGTTGGTAACATCTGCTTATAATTCACATCCGTTTCTTTTTATTTGTATCTCTTAATTTTAATAATAATGATTGTATTACAATTTAGTACACGAAAATAGAAAAAAATATATAGTTGCTTCTCGTGTTCTCGTAGAATCAGCATTCTAAACCAGTGGAGTTCTTATTCTACAAGTTTTATTAATACATTTAATTTATTTAAAAAAAAAAGTATTTTATTTGGAACTTATTTTTATCTTTTAAACATGAAAATTATATATTATTATTTTCATAATAGAGTAACTTTTCCCCATAACAGATTCATATTTTAATCAGATTAGTTAGACAAACAGTAGTCATAAGCATCTAGGTAGCAGTTTTTTTCATACGATAGATAACACAGTCATCAAAAAATAAAAAAAGTGCACATAGCAGGTTTTGATTTGATAATGACTACATGTTATATTTATTATGTAGTTGTGACTGAAACTTGGTAACTGACTGTGGATGTTTAGTTTTTCAGTGTTCTCTTTTTATCTGTTCAGGATCGCAAGATCATTTCCACATAAACTTGGAGGATGAAGTGACTCGTGGTGCCATTGTCCTAAAGGCTGGTGAGATGTTGTGGCCACCGCCGCCACCAGCCGTTGCCCCGGCTCCACCCAAAACAGAACAAAAGCCGACGGTGCCTGCGAAACTACCTCCGAATCCGTTCAACGAAACACTCAAAGATGCCTTTTTGTATTCTACAGGTAATGGAATGAAATCTTTTGTTATTCAACCAAATCGTTCAAAACCAGGCCATATTTTTTTTTACTTCGCAGAATTTAGTAATAAAAGTATTTCTTCATTGCAGTAATTTCCTGTGAATATTTCAGACGTGAATGGGGATTCAAAAAATTGTTCGACGTAATATTTTTTTTAGAATTTGGTTTTTTGAGTTTTTATTGTTTCTTATAACATTCAGGTATGGCCAGTATCATAGGACTTGGCATAGCGTCGCCCAATCCAGCCTTCACAACTATGACAACCACTCTGGCTCTCTCAGGTACAATACCATTTTTTTTCTAATAATCACTCTTGAGACTTCAGATGCAACCAAAAGAGGCTTTTAATATTTTTTATTTTAACTATGACCTGGGATAATTAATTATAACTTAAGTATAACTAATTAATTAACTATAATAATTGCGGAGTGACTGAGATGAAATGATGATGGGAGATAATAATGCAAGTGAAAACAAATAATAGTCTTTTTTGTTAAGTACCAATGTAATAATAATAACCACATGATAATCGCTCGGTATAGGATGCCATACGAGTGCAAGTGCGCCACTGGGGACCATGCTGTTATTTCAAATTGGTTTCCTACTAAATCTTAAATACTACTAAATATAAATAAAAAAAAAACTTTTCTCATTTATATTATTAGTAGGATTATAGTTGGATGTAGGAATGTTTATTATTTTTTTCACGTAAAAACGGTAATTTTATTTTCAAAACTTCTCAAATTATTATAGCATATATAGAGATAATAATTTGTACAACCACAGTGGGGTATTAATAAGCTAATAATAAGCTACAATATTAATACTTGTAAGTTGTAAATTGATATACAATATAATTATTACGAAATAATTATACAGATAATCTAAACGCCACTCGCTCTCTTTAACATGTTTATTTGATTAATAGTATGATATATAAAATTTAGCGACTAAATAATAGAAATAACATTTATCTATCGATAGTCAGTTCTTATTGAAGATGTTTGCCCAAAAAATGTCTAAAAAAGGGGGTATGTGTTTCCAAAGTTTGAGAAAAGTTGAAGTAAAGTTTTTGCTGTGGTGTTTGACAGGCGTGGTGGGATACCACACGGTGTGGGGCGTAGTGCCCTCGTTGCACTCGCCGCTCATGTCCGTGACGAACGCCGTGTCCGGAATAACGGCCGTGGGCGGATTGCTGCTTATGGGCGGCGGCTACGTGCCTGAGACGCCAGTACAGGTACGTAAATACACCATACGGCATTTTATATGTGTGCTGCTTTCAGGGTTTGGATAGCGTTTGGGTTTGATTTAGGTAATTTTTCGTTTGTAATTCAACAAAATGGTGATATTTTTCGTGAAAACAAGCTGTAATGTAAAGAAATTCCAAAATAAAAGTCTTGATTGTTTCAAAATGATACTAAATACTGAAAGTTATATAATTCAAACTGAAAGCCATTCGACTGGATCCGAATGGCAAAGTACCGTGCGTAGTGGTCAGCTTTTTAGGAGAGGCCTATATCCAACAGTAAAGAAACAGGCCAAAGAGAATATAATCACTGCGTTCTAAACAGGCTGATGATATGATATTGAAAAATGGAATATTTTGCATTACAGGGCAGGTCATGTCAATGTGTCACACCTGGTTTTGAAGCTTTGGAATCAAGTTTATAAATGAACCATATTTTATGTACTATTTGATTCACAGTGGCTTGCAGGCACAGCGGCGCTTATCTCTTTCGTAAACGTATTCGGTGGATTCGTGGTGACACAACGGATGTTGGACATGTTTAAGAGGTATTCATACTCTTCTTATATATTAGAATTTATATAGAGTGATGTTAGTTTTGTTATTTTGTGTAGGTTGTAATTTTGATTCTATATCTAAAAATATTGTCCTCAGGCCTGGAGATCCTCCAGAATATGCCTTCCTTTATGCCATACCTGCAGCAGCGCTTCTCGGTGGATATGTTACGACTGCAGCGCTTGTAAGTAATGCACTTATAACTAAATATTATAAAAGCGAAATTGAGTTTATTTGTTAATGACGCTTTCACGCCTTCACGACTCAACCGATATCATTATGAAATTTTGCATATAGATAGACCCACCAACATTTATTTGCAATACGTCAAAACGAAGAACTAATGACGACGCCAAGTTGGGAAGTTTAAAACCTCAATTTTTTACTTTTTGTTCGAAGATTGATGCTCTAGCGACACTACATTAAATATAAGTTGGTGGAACTATACACGTCAAATAAACAGAAAAGAACATAGGACCTAGTAAACAGTTTATGAGGGATCATCTAAAAATGAAAATACAACCTTTTCAGGGGTACCCTGAAGTCCACCAGATGGCGTATTTGGCGTCTTCGTTGTGCTGCGTAGGAGCATTAGCTGGTCTCAACTCACAGACTACCGCAAGGAAAGGCAACTATTTGGGAATGGTAATTTATATTTTATAACTAACTTATCTAATTAATTGCGCTGGCGACTGGCGACCATAGTAGAAGACTCTGGCAACCTGTGATTAGAAAGGCGTTCATAAATCAATTCTGTGAACAGCGAATGTAGCGATAGACTCGGCCAGAGACCCGCTCATTGTAATCTTGATGGCATTCGCTTCAATCGTTTGACCATTGTAAAGGCAGTGAGACAATAATGATTTCAGTAACAAGGGTTTTTATACGATAGTTGCTTTTCATTTATGTAGTATTAAAGGGAAAATAACTTGATATGGATCCCTTTGCTACCGTCGACAACCTATTTCTACGTCTACTTGATACATTTGTCTTTAAGTGTGGACACATGGTTGTTTAAATATATTGTACATTATAAAATACATAATAACGTGGCAACTCTGGTAACGCACGTTTCTGTTTGCAGAGATTTGATGAATTCTTTAGTAATATGAGGTTGTGTCTAATTCCACATAGTAAAACTAATAAAAAAATGAATAAACTAGTCTAGAGTGGTGTTATTTTGTGTTGTAGATCGGCGTGGGCGGAGGCATCGCCGCGACACTGGGCGCTCTCACACCCAGCGTTGAGGTTCTCGCTCAAATGGCGGCGGTCGCCGGAATAGGCGGTCTGCTCGGTGGCACCATCGCCAAGAAGATAGAGATTACAGATCTGCCCCAACTGGTCGCTGGTTTCCACAGGTGTTTACGAACCACTGACCTGAATATATACAACTGGACAGGCTGTCCCATACAAATGACAGCTTATTTTTTGTACCATTTTGAAACGCCGCCCTCGATTGCCCTGTGAACTAATTTTGATGTTTGCGTATTTTTATTCCATAGATATGTATATGTATAATCACTAATTGTAGTTCCATGCACAATCGTTCTATAGCATAAAGCGCCAAAATGGCGTTTTTCAAATAGGCATAAAAATAAATTGACATCAGCCTGTCTAGTGGTATATAACTTGTCAGTGTTAAGAATCTCCACTACTTGTCACTCAATGTCACATTTCGCCCATTTTCTTTACGTGTGACCGAATTTAGGGAGTTTTGTTATGATATGAAAGTTACGAATGTTTTTAGTTATGAAGTTTTATCATAACATGCGTTTTGCAGTTTGGTGGGGATGGCGGCGGTGTTGACGTGCATAGCGACGTACATGCACGACTTCCCAGCGATGGCCCTCGACCCGACAGCCGCCACGCTCAAGACCTCTCTCTTCCTCGGCACATACATCGGTGGCATCACTTTCACGTACGTTCAACTAATTCTCATATTAACATCGTTGGACTTACCTATTCAATTAAGTTGTAACAAACAGAAATGAAAAGATACTTATAATGCTAAATGGAAATTGAAATTCGGTAATAGATGGGGCTAAACGTATTATTTTGTTAATATTCTATTTATACTTAATGTAAGTATATTAAGTTTTTAAAAGTAAAATAGCTCTGGTTACACGAAAAAAAAACAGTACTGGTACCTCGAGTGGCTCCGGGTTATATCTATTCCAAGGCATTATATGTATGGTCTTTAGATTGCGTATTTTCTCCGTGAAAAAGCGAAAAAATATTATTTAAATCATTTTATTACGTCATAATGTATTTTTGTTTCGAAACAATCTTAGAATTTATGACAATCCTTAAAATCTCAATACAAAAAAAATAGTATTGAGACATACTTGTTAGAATTTTGAAGATTACACAAACACGTATCATATGTAACAATTGTCCGTGATGATTCAGTTCCTGGTTTATCGCACCTTGTGAATTGAATAAATTAGCGCGATGTGTACAGGGGGTCGCTGGTGGCTTACGGCAAGCTGCAAGGGTCGTTGTCGTCAGCGCCGTTGCTGTTGCCCGGTCGGCACGCGATCAACGCGGGACTGTTGGCTGGTTCGCTAGGTTGTGGCGGAGCCCTGCTGGCGTTTCCTGAAGTGCCTGGCCTGCCACTGCTCACCGCCGCCGCAGTGCTCAGTGGCATACAGGGACTCACGCTCACCGCTGCAATCGGAGGTATCATTAACTCTGTCTCTTAATTGTCCTATACCACAAATAAAACATTATTCTATTATATAAAATGTCATTGTCAAAGCAAATCTGCTATGTGCAAAAAGTTGTAGAAATTTGTGGTGAATAAATTATACACCATAAATACGAGTAAACAGTTTAATGCCCGAAAGTAATATATAGAATGTACAAGTTAGAAAGGGCAACGACACGGTGAAATGACAGATGACATCTAATATCTGATCATCGTTTGTTCTTTGAAGCATCTAACGAATTACGTTTGTTCCCAGGTGCCGATATGCCCGTGGTGATCACCGTGCTGAACAGCTACTCCGGTTGGGCGCTGTGCGCTGAAGGGTTCATGCTGAACAATTCGCTCATGACAATCGTCGGTGCACTCATCGGTAGCTCCGGCGCCATTCTCTCCTATATTATGTGCAAGGTATTGTCAAAATGTGCATGTTTTTTTTAAATTTATTAGACCAGTAGGCGTAGAGTATGGCGTAGAGTGTAGAGCATAAGATGGTAATAATTTTTCGTTACTTTATTTTTAATTTGTTCAGGCGATGAACCGCTCGCTGCCAAACGTGATCCTGGGCGGATACGGGGTTCAGAGCGGAGGGTCGGCGCGACCTTCGGACGCCACTCACATCGAACTCAACGTTGACTCCGTCGCCGACTTGGTGCATCGAGCTTCTAACGTCATTATCACACCAGGTCACTGTGTATCTTTTTATTAATCTCCGACGACCGACGTAAAAAGCGGCGTTTCAATTTTGACGTGTGTGTTCCTGCGTGTCTGCCAACTGATTTTGATTTGTGTTTTTGAAGTAAAAACTTTTTTAGGTGGAGTTAGGCAGTTTGTATGAACTTGTATGGGGGTAAAACAGTGAATCCGGACCGTCACGCTCTCGAAGCATCACGGTGGTTTTGTATTATAAAATAAACACAAGTAACACCAGAGGGTTTCTCTGGGCTTATAAAAGCGAAAATATAAATCTTATATGAAACATCTTATGTGGTTCACGTTGAGGAACGAAACGATAGCGAACGAAAGAACAAACTATTTAACTTTTTTTAAGATAAGTTTTCACTTCTGTAGTGCAGTTCTACGACTGACATGTTCTTTTAAGTGGTAGATAAATAAATCAAACAATGCACAGAACATTAATAAAATATTATGTTTCTTACAGGTTATGGTTTATGCGTGGCCAAGGCGCAATATCCCATTGCTGAATTAGTAGGTGTGCTTAAGGGCATGGGAAAGAAAGTGCGTTTCGCGATCCATCCGGTTGCAGGTATGCTAAATAACAATATATATGTAATTCAAAATTTCTATCGTATTATGTATGGATTTTGTATTATAATTAATACTTCATTAATGTTTCAGGCCGTATGCCCGGACAATTAAATGTGTTACTGGCTGAGGCGGGAGTGCCATACGACGATGTGTTTGAAATGGAAGAAATCAACGATGAGTTCCCTGAAACTGACCTAGTTTTAGTTATTGGTAAGTTTTATTTGTGCAATTGTGAAAGTTTTTAACGCCCGAAGGAAAAACGAGTTGTTATAAGTCTGTGTACTTATGGCATCGTAACTCTAAAACGGATTGACCGATTTTGATCCGGTTATTTTTATTTGAATACTGACGTGATCAAGATTACAGCTTATGTAGATTAATTTATAATTTTAAGTATAGCTAGTAATATAAATGTTCCCAATGCAACATTTTGTATTTAGAATCGACTCTGTTTTTCATTGATTTTTTTTAATAAAGAAAACGTTTGATGACTTATTTAGAGTATTGTTAATTTAACAGGTGCAAACGACACAGTGAACAGTGCCGCTGAGGATAATCCCAATTCACCCATCGCTGGAATGCCCGTACTTAAAGTGTGGAAATCACAACAGGTAATAATTAATCCTTGTTCACTGAAACGAACTTATAGGGAGATAAAGCGTTGGGCTGTGATTGGTGGAGATAACAGACAATGTGAGTGTACACAGTACATGTACTTTTTAGTCTGTTCGTAGAACTCTCAGTGTTCAGACGCTCTCGCTATTATACCCCGTTTAATTCGTATTATTGTTATTTTAAGGTTTGAATTTCGTTTTACTAACGTTTAACGTGTATTAACTAACGTATATTTTTCATTTTATGATTATATCAGGAACCAAAATGTCTATTATCTTAATTAATAAATAATTAACAACTTAATAGCTAGAATAGTTTATACAAAATAAAAAGTGTAGGGTTATGGGTAAAAGTACGTAGGTATTACTATAATATTTTATTATAGTTTACAAAGCTAATAAAAGTAGCGTAGAATGAACGTTCATCTAGTATTGTATACGCCCACTCAAGATTTGCTGTCCCTGTCTTTTGTATGGAATTGAGTGAAAGAAAAAGCGCTATATTAGTACATATAATTAAGTGGGAGGAGTGCTTCCATGCATTTTATTTTTGAGCAAGAAATAAAATCACTTACTATATCAGTGAAAGAAAACGCTTTTAGGTAACTATTTTACGTAATTGCATATTAACAGCTAAACTGTAATATGCAATTTGGTTTTTTTTTAATTTATATCTCGTCAGAAGGCCGAAGTGGGAGTCTGTCTCGTCCTGATGCGACATTGTGGATACGTATGAACGACGTTGCAGAGTATAATAAACACGAATCTCTGATTTAGGCAGTTTTAATCACTATTACAATTCACTATTACGATAGTTCACATATAATGTCAGGGGCACTAAGATTTAGTCAGATAAAATCACTATTAAAGTCAATATTACAATAATTAACGACCAAACGCTGAGGCACTACGTTCCATCGAAGCAAAAGTGACGCGTCATTCGTGAGCGCGGCAAAATGGCCGCGCTGCCCTGCCGCGCCGCCCACACCGCACGCTCACCCCCTCCGATGTTCCGTAACACGGTGTAGCGTGTTGTACCTCAACGACCTACCACTGATGCCGACACGGCCTTCCTGACATACGCACGCCCTCGTGCGTTAATCTAAAAAAAAAACATTACATTACACCACAATCAATACACCGTGTATCAATATGTGTAAGAGCCTACATAGAGCAAAGTTCACTTTTCCAGAAATCCAGAAACTCGCGATTAATGTCATAATTTGTCTCTCTCAATGTCACACCGCCCCTTAACCCAGGATCTATCTCAATGTTGCATCGCCTTTTAAATCTCTCAACTCTCAACATCGCGCCTTAAATCTTTTAACTCTCGACATCGCCCCTTAAATCTCTCAACTCTCAACATCGCCCCTTACTGCACCCATCACAGCTCCGCGCCACCACCTGGGGACCAACACCCATATAGAATGCGGCAGGCCAGGGGCTTGCGGCCAGTGACGGGAGTACAGCATTCGGCGTCACAACACCACACCAACACAGCACAACTGAACGCGTAACGCGTTCCGCCCGGCTAACTCCGAGAGTTACCGCGGCACCGCTACCATCTCACTAAAACTCGCTCACCGCACGGCTAGCCCCCGGGGCTACAACGCCAACACCATCATCCTCTCCCGCTGATTCCCGCTGAACCCCCCCCTTTTTTTTTTTTTTGACATATCAACCTTGACTAAAGTATCAAACTTTTGACTGGAACTTTGCTCTATGCAATCTCCCGTCGGCATAGTTTCCTCAATAAATGCGTCTTCGCACATTGCCTCTGCTACCTCAGTTAACCCAGCCCGCCCCTTAGGGACCGCTCGCAAACTTTCGTGTGGGTACTTGTAAGTCCTATTCGAACCTTCAATGTTTTGTAGTTCATAACGATCATTTTCCAATATTTTAATGATACGGAATGGTCCCTTATATTTACGATCTAATTTTGTCTGATTGCGCTCACAACATCTTAAAAACACAAAATCACCCACTTCAAAAGGCTTAACACGCGTTTTATTCCTATTGAAACGTGCCATGTCATAATCAGCTTGTTTTTGAATACTATTTGAAGCTGCTTGCCTACTTTCTTCTAAATTTAACCTACTCTCGTAACAATCGGTATCGTGCACAATTTTAACAATCCCCAGAGGATGCTTACTGATGCCAAACATAAGCTCAGTGGGAGTAAACCCTGTAACTCTACACCTAGTCGTATTCAGTACGAGTTGAATTTCTCCTAGCTCATCTCTCCAGACGCTATCAGTGCTGTTTTCCACCACCGTGAGTAAGTTTTTCAACGTTTGCATTACTCTCTCTACTTGGCCATTGGCCCTACTAGCTCCAGTAGCAATAAAGTGGAGCTCAATGTTATGATCCTGGCAAAACTTTTTAAACTCACTACTAATAAAACAGCGACCTTGATCCGCGATCACTCGTTTTGGTGCACCGAATAAATGGTTTGCATTTTTTAACGTCTCCACTGCACTGTTAGCGTCTAGACTAATAGTGTGACGTAACAAAACGTATTTTGTAAAGGCATCTATTAAAACGTACACATATTCCTTTTTCTGACTTTTACCACTAAGCTTCCCGCTTATATCAATATGCAAGGTATGCCAGGGTATCGAGGCCTTAGGGATGGGATGTAGTTGTAATTGTTGGGCTCCGGAGGCACCCTTGCACGCCTTGCACACCAAACATGCATCAACAAACTTTTTTACAACCTTAGCCATTCCAGAGAACCAATACATTTCATAAAGTTTATCTAAGGTTTTCTCGTAGCCTAAATGTTTAAGTTCATTATGAGTGTGGCTAATCAGTGACCAAACGAGGGACTTCGGTACAATAGGTAACCAAACACTTCGCTTGTAGCGTTGTACCTTACGGTACAATATTCCTTTACGTAAGTCGTAAGTTTGCGTTACATCTGGAGGTAGATCGCCTGCTGACCACTTAGAAATAATATCGGTAATCTCACTATCTCTCTGCTGTTCTACGGCAAGCCAGCCCTGTTGTAATTCTAAAATTTTTACTGATTTAAATTTTGATACCATATCTTTCGCGGGGGGGTTTAAGGCCTTAACTTCCGGTAAGGGATTTCTAGATAGAAAATCTGCATGTGACATAAAACGCCCTTTTCGGTATTCGATTTGAAAATCGTAACATTGCAATATAGCCCACCATCTGTGTACCCGGGGTGTTAAATCGCGTTTTGTACTGGAGGACTTCAGTGCATTGCAATCGGTTCGTACAGTAAATCTGTGTCCGTATAAATAATGCCTGAAATGTTCTACTGCCCTTACCACGGCAAGCGTCTCTAGTTCGTATGAGTGGTAACGCGACTCCGCGTCCGTGGTACGCTTGCTGAAATACTCTATCACGTGTGGAAAATTATTTTGTCGTTGAATTAAGACTGCACCATAACCTTGGGAACTAGCGTCAGTGTGAAGTTCGCTCTCTTTCGCGGGGTCAAAGATTGCTAGTACCGGCTTAGATGTCAAAATACTAACTACTCGTTTATGAATTTCGTCATGCTCTTTTGTCCATTTAATGTCTCCTTTATGATTTACAAGGGGGTATAGTGGTGCCATGAAGACGGAAAAGTTAGGGATGAATTGCCTAAAATAAGAGGCGAGCCCTATGAATTGCCGTACTTGAGTGGCACTACGAGGTGCCGGGATATTTTTCAATGCCTCAATCTTTGCGGGATTTGGTCTTACTTCACCCGAACGTATAACGTAACCTAAATAAAGTACCTGAGTTTTCAGAAAGCTACACTTTTTCATATTAAGAGAAAAACCTGCATCAGTTAACGCTTTCAACACTACCTGTAACCGTTCAAGACCTTGTTCTATTGTTGCAGACGGGATCAATACGTCATCCATATATACCTGTACGTACTCATAGTCTTTCAACGCCTTCTGTATACACCGTTGAAAAACTGAAGGGGCATTTTTTAATCCAAAAGGCATGGCGACATACTCAAACTGCCCGTCAGGGGTTACAAAAGCGGTGCATTCAATAGTCCGCAAATCTGCACAAGGAATACAATGAAACCCAGACGTCATATCTAGCGATGTAAAGAAATTAGCGTTGTGTAAACGATCGATTTGGTCACTGATTCGGGGTAAAGGGTAGTTGTCAGGTCGAGTGTTCGAATTCAGTTAGCGATAATCAACCACCAATCGTTCAGAACCATCTTTCTTTTTTACCAGTAAGATTGGACTAGCAAATGGAGAATTACTCTCACGTATCACACCTGCCGCAAGTAATTCTGACACTTTACCTTGAACCACTTCCCTTTCACTAGGAGATAGTCTATATGGTCGTCTTTGCACGATTTTGTTAGGATCTATCAACTCAATTTTCATTGAACCAGTGGTCACACGTTTTGTTGGGACACCTTCAACAAAACTATCTAAAAAGGCGGTTAATAACTTCAACAAAGAATTTTTATGACTACCCTCTAAATCAGTGTCTATTTTTGATTTAAATGTTTCGGGGAATTTAGCACACAAGTTAATATTCTGAGTGTAATTAAACGAGATACCCGTCGAATTTATTTGTACAGAAACACCCCTTTCAATTATATCACGGCCTAATAAAATCGATTCACTTAAGAAGTAATCATCAATAACATGTAGTAATACTTCTATTTGAATGTTTTGTACAGTAACAGCGATCAAAATCTGCTTCTTACATTTTATGTCCTTTTTTCCTATGCCTACCAACACTACATCTTCATTAAACTCGGTTCCTTGTATTAGTAGGGAAATACTTTGTTTTACAAGAGAACATTCCGACCCTGAATCAAATAAAAAAATGTGATTCATACCTGCTATTTGGAGCTCACCCGTAACCATGCGCTTTGCGCACAGTTTTACCTCCTTTGTGACATCACGGTTGCTGCTCTTATCTGGGCACGCAGTAACAACATGACCGGGCCTGCCGCAACCGAAACATGTAACGAGGCGCTTCACTTCCTGGTGAGAAGTAGACTGTGGTCTTGAAACCCGAGAACTTGCAGTAGAAGCACGATTGCGTGGGCAATGTAGCATCCTGTGACCGACTTCACCACAACGGTGACATGTACCTTCAAAACGGCTAGATCGAAAATCAGACATGCGAGACCGTTTGTCGTCATAGTGTGAATCTTGATCATTCGCGCGTCGTTTTAAATTTACACCACGCAGGATACGGCATAATTGTGCCTTGGAAGTAACGGTATGTGCACTCAACTCACGTCTTATATTTTGATCAATATTGGATAAGACGGATATCACAAAACCAGTTAACGCTTCATCTGTCATACTCAGCTTGGGTATTGTTTCAATTAAATGCCAAAGACGTATAGCAGCATCTGCAGGAGTTTCTTTGTGGTTAAGTTGAAATTTTATAACGCGATCAAAATAGTCCTGCATCAACATAGGTTTTGCAAACTTAGCTATCAATGTTTCCTTCACATTTTCCCAGGTGACACAATCGGCGTTAATTTTACTGAGACATGTTGCAGCACGCCCGCGCAGCGCATGTGTTAAGGCTAATAATAAGTCGATACCTTGTAATTTCTTGCCCTTAATTATTACTTCGTTAATGCTACACCAGCCCTCGATATCAGCCTCGGCGTCTTCAGGATCAAATTTCACTAAAGTGAGGGGAGGCGCCGATGATTGCGTCCCACCCGACATAGCTCGTAGTAGCCTCAAAAAAGTTCCAATGTCTTCAGCACTATTTTGCAGCGGCGTGTTTACATTAACTTCCGTACTGCCGCCATCATTACTATCGCATTGTTCGTATCCCACTTCTGATCTCGTCAGAAGGCCGAAGTGGGAGTCTGTCTCGTCCTGATGCGACATTGTGGATACGTATGAACGACGTTGCAGAGTATAATAAACACGAATCTCTGATTTAGGCAGTTTTAATCACTATTACAATTCACTATTACGATAGTTCACATATAATGTCAGGGGCACTAAGATTTAGTCAGATAAAATCACTATTAAAGTCAATATTACAATAATTAACGACCAAACGCTGAGGCACTACGTTCCATCGAAGCAAAAGTGACGCGTCATTCGTGAGCGCGGCAAAATGGCCGCGCTGCCCTGCCGCGCCGCCCACACCGCACGCTCACCCCCTCCGATGTTCCGTAACACGGTGTAGCGTGTTGTACCTCAACGACCTACCACTGATGCCGACATATATAATCTGCGCACTATAACGTTGGCCATCCTCAATATGAATAAGATAAATAAATACCATATTGATCTCACACATTGAAGAGGCGCGTACATCCAATATGCAAATAAAAATAATCTCAAATGTGAATCGATCGATGTGTTTCAGGTGGTAGTGATGAAGCGGTCGATGGGCGTGGGTTACGCCGCCGTCGACAACCCTATCTTCTACAACCCCAACACGGCTATGTTGCTCGGCGACGCCAAGAAGACGTGCGACGCGCTGCTCGAACGCGTCAAGTTTCTGGCCCGTTAACGACCGTATCGCCATCAACGCAACGTCCAAATTGGCATATGGTTCGGAATAGGGGTGCAACAAAAACGGTTCAGCTTTGAAAATGTAATACAGTGTTTAGTCAGTCACTGTATTACATTTTTTCAGTTCAGTCAGTTTCAGTCAGACGAATGAAAAGAAACTCGCTGTTCACGACTAGACTTATGTTTCTATGTTCTAGACATAGACTAGTCTATGTTTCTCTACATTACGTCTTTTCTACAATATAGTCATTTTCATAACTACAAAAGAAATCAAAAAGACTGTAAAAGGGGCATAATATGAAAGGTATAAATTATATAAATATTACCTTAGGCAAGATCTAATTTATGTCTACAGTATATACATTGCCATAACTACAAAAGAGATCAAAAAGACTGTAAAAGGCGCATAATATGAAAGGAATAAATTATATAAATATTACCTTAGGAAAGATCTACTTTATGTTTTCTACGGTACAGACATTGCCATAACTACGAAAGAGATCGAAAAGACTGTAAAAGGCGCATAATATGAAGGATATAAATTATATAAATATTAAATAAATAAAATGAATAAATAAATTACCCTAGGAAAGATCTACTTTATGATTTGTACAGTATAGATAAACATTACCATAACTACAATAGAGTTCAATAAGACTGTAAAACGCGCATAATTCTTCTTCTTATTTTAATGTTTTAATGCCTGTTTTATATCGACTAAGTGGAGAGCAGTACTTTTTGCTAATAACGCTAATAATAATATTTAGTCATTTGACATCCATATGATTCACGTGTCTTAGAATATACAGCATGCAAACAATAAGGGCCAATAATATATAATATGTATTATGGCATATTATGTGCTGACGGGACCTGACCGAGCGTGTCCGATAATTACCGAAAGCGTCCGAGCATTTCAGAACATAACTGAACAGCTTCATCTCTTCTTTTCTTGCTTATGTATATTCTAAAAATCCGATTCTACTCGTTGCGTTTACATTTTCTGTGAAATATGATAAAATAATAAATGTTCGTTGAAATTAAGAATGTTTACTCCATATATTTAAGATTAAAATATATTGAAAAGTATCCATTCAGAAGACGGCCACACCGAGTATCTGATCTGTCATTATTTTACTGAAATGTTTTGATTTTGAAGAGACGATTTTTAAACGGCAGTCGCTGTGTACGTTTGCACAAAATGGGACATTATCCAATAAAGTGACCGCAGGCTGGATTTGTGGTTAAAATTGAAACAATATTTAATTAACTTGAATTCTAGTAGACATAGAATCAGCTGCCATCTTGAAATCGTTTCTTTAACGAAACCATAGACATAGAGGGTAATAGACTGAGCAATACTCGCATGAAATTGATCACTCCATAGAAAGAGAGAAAGCGATCGTGCGGCCAATACTTATCTCTTTCCTGTAGGTCTGTTAGCAACTTCGATGACCAATCAAAATTCTAGAAAAAGACAACTATTTGCCGCACGATCGTTTCGTCTCTCACGCACTTTTCTGACTCTATTCACTTTAATAAGGAACGCACAACCCATTTCTCTATGTCTATGAATGAAACTACACCCACAGATAATTTAATAGAATATTCGCTTGAAAATAAATAGCAAATCAACAATTGTTTAATTTAGTAAAAAATATATCTAAAATCGACTTTATTACAATGACATTAAGGCGTTGAAAGTGTAAATGATTTTATTTTATTGTATCAATATTATAGTAATAAAAATCAATAATTAATTATTTGTGCCACAATGAGCCGTTTACAATGAATTTATAATGTGAAAATTATATTGTCAATTTTATAAGTACATGTTATGTAAATGGATTTTAATCTTTTTTTTTTTGTTTTTGTTAAGCTGAATTTGTTTGGCTTATCGAATGGCTTGTCTTAATGAAGAAAGCATTTTATTTACAATTTTTATAAGTATACTTTGTAGAGAATTATATTAATTGAGTATGTAGAGTGAAATGCAAAACTCTTGGGAAAGTATAACACAACACTTGTGTCTAAACTTGAATTATTAAAAAATAATTAAATAGTTAATTATACCAGTGTTCTTAAATTGTGTGCCTTGTGTTTGAATTTATTTTTCTGCCCGACTGATATTTGCTAGTCCCCTAACATTTTTTTTATAATTGAGTCTTGTAGATTTAAAAGCAATTTACAGTGTAAGGTAAACGCCATTGACTAACTTTCCCAGGTCTTTTGTTTCTATAGAACTTAAAACAATATTTTTTATCAATTTGAGATTCTTAATTTTTATTACGTTAGGTTTAAAAAATATCTATGAATTTTAATGAGATTATGTCTAGTTTATTATTACTCTATTGGTAATTTGTAAATTTCTGACTTTTGACCTCTTTTCTTTTACATTCCATTTACAGTATGTGTAATATGTTTACTTTCTTCTATAGTGTAAATTTTGTAATTGTATTGTTAAAATTTAAAAAAAATTAAAGTAGCAAGTCACACCATGTTTTGGTTTGTGATCAATTTAATAAAAATAAAGAAGCCTATCAAATTAAATAAAAAACAGCCTAACGGATTCTCCAATCCGCGGTTTTTTTAGTAAAACTTTTTAAATTTGGCTAAATTATATAAGGCACTAAAAATAAATGTAATGGTTTATGTAATTTTTCAATTAAGTACTTAATACTTACGGTCTCTGTGTCGTATTTTTCCGAATTTTGGAGTTTTATGTTTTATAGAAAGCCTCGACTAATTTGACAGGTTCCAGCTATTATTATTATAAAATAATAATAGCTTCCTTCTCCACAAATACTAATTTTATCCATGAAGATAAAAATAATTTTGTAATCATCCAGTTTGATTCGTTTACCTTGGTAAACGAATCTTACTTAATTTCCTATCTGTGTAAACCAGTCTTCTGTGCCTAAAGTATTTTTATTAAAGAATGTTTAATAATGACGTTTTTGTTTTAATTCCTAACAAGTTATAATTCGCGTAGCGACATCTGTCGAAAATTTTTTCGAAATCTTGTATGGACAGTTATAACATGCCGGCGCAGCGACATTTCTCTTCGACACTACTTCTGACGTGCAGTCATAGCTACGACTGATATGTTTTTAGAGCCCCTTGGTGAAGGTAACCCTCCCTATACATATTACTATACTCTTTGAGGTAACCATGCCCCGAGAGCACCTGCACCAGGTTACTTGCGGATAGTCTGTGTTCTCAGTATATATATATGTTATACTCTAAGCTCTGTGTCTTTATCTATCACTGTCACCCGAGTATCACACTGATCTGTTTCCCTCATTTCAATCACACAACCAAACCGAAAGCTAAACATAGTGTTGCCACCTTAGCCTTTTTGGAGCCAGATCTAGTTTTTTTCTACCGATATTATATAAAAAATATCGTTTCTTTTTATGATTAGCTTTCTTAAGATTTCACTATTTGTATATATATATCGCTGCTTAAAAACTAAAGGGCCATAAAACAAAATATCCAAAAATGTTTTTATTGCAAAAATACAATCAAAATCCTTCATATTGTATGTTGCAAAAAGACTTATGGTTGTTTTATTCCATATTTAGTATATTTTGAACATATTTTATATATTCAAAAGTAACTTATATGCTTATTATATCTCTTCTAGTATTTAGTTTATTATAAAAGTACTTAAAACATTTAATGCTACTTAAAAATGCTTCTAACGATGTATAATATGCATATATTTGATATATTTAAGAAGAAAAAAAAATAGACAAAAATAATTATTATTTTTTTCGATTAGCTCTCCTGTAAAAAGTGTAATTTTGATTTGTGGCCCTTTAGATTTTAAGCAGCGATATTTATGTAACCTTTTCCATTCAGAAAACATTTTTGCCATGTTTGAGTTTATTAAAATATGAAAATTATATCGGAAAATGTATTTTACCGTGAAGTCTTTATGGGGTTAAGTTGATTAAAGTTAAAGTTGTATAATGTACAAAGATTAAGTTAAATTAATGATTCAAGTAATGATGACAATAAGCATTGTCAATTAAGCAATAGTGTAACTCAGCAGACTTCTGGTCATTTTCCGAATGTAGGTATGTAGAGATTACATACCCGATTAAGTTCCTTGTGTGCCTGTGTTCACCTGCCCTCAGCACATACCGACTCTGAGTTTGTGTATCTGCTTCGCTTTAGTGTACATGGTGTGTTGGTCACTTTCTCTTCCTTTGTTGTCACACCTATAAAAATAGTTCACAGCCATGACACCTTGCCGGTCTGGGAAGTGGGTACAACTCTTCCCTCTTAAGTACATAGTTAACACACATGAAGGTTACTGAATTAATCTATATTTCTTTATATTCGCATATGGTGTTGTGTTGAATGTAAATTGTAGTATGATGGCGTTGTGTATCAGTGTATGTTGGGCTAGTGTTTAGTGAGGAGAGAGAAAGGATAAGATAAAGGTGTAGTGCTGCCTCTGGAAGCCCGTCGTCAACCGGTGTCCTCGCTGATGAATAGAACCTATGCAGATGAACCCGATGCTGTTGCTGAAGCCTGATGCCGCCGTTGAAGAGAACCGCAGTTGATATTAATAAGGTTTTACAGTGGGTCACGATTCAACGCCTATTCCCGAAACATACCTTGGCGCAACGAGGGGCACACCGGTACCGGCCATACCATGATCCGACATGTATCCCGGTACCTCCCAGCTCGTGCTTAATAATAAATAAGGTTTTACAGTGGGTCACGATTCAACTCCTATTCCCGAAACATACCTTGGCGCAACGAGGGGCACACCGGTACCGGCCATACCATGATCCGACATGTATCCCGGTACCTCCCAGCTCGTGCTTAATAATAAATAAGGTTTTACAGTGGGTCACGATACGACGCCTATTCCCGAACATACCTTGGTGCAACGAGGGGCACACCGGTACCGGCCATACCATGCTCCGACATGTATCCCGGTACCTCCCAACTCGTGCAAGTGTCACCCTGAAGGGACTTAAGTAAGTGTCCTCTGAAAGGACTTAAGTAAGTGTCCTCTGAAAGGACTTAAGTAAGTGTCCTCTGAAAGGACTTAAGTAAGTGTCCTCTGAAAGGACTTAAGTAAGTGTCCTCTGAAAGGACTTAAGTAAGTGTCCCCTGAAGGGACTTAAGTACGCTGCGCATGGTGTACTCGCAGAAACATTGGAGAGTCAGTCACACATGCGTCTCCCCTTGCTCCCTCGATTCCGCTCCTGCTACCTAGCTGAGGGTAATATAAATTGTGACCAATGCACAAGGATTAAGTGTAGACGGTGTGTAAGTTATGTAGTCGTTTGTACGACGCTGATTTAGTAGTAATGAGTGTAATGAGATCATCCTCTACACCATGTGACCAAGTGTAAGGTTATTAATGAAATCATGCCTTATCCCAAATAATCCCGTATATAAATAATTAAACTAGTTGCTAGTTTAGTAAGTAGCCTTGTGTGAATAATGAGTCGTGTGTTCTGATACATAATTAGTACAGTTCAATGGAAGTATGTAAGCATCAAAGCGTCTCAATTAGACCGCGTGGTCGACATGTATAAATTCAAGAAATCAGAGTTAATTACATGTTATGCATTAAGAATTATATGTAAAGTGATTAACTAAGTACTTAACTTTCGTCCTGGAGTCTTTCCTTATTTATTCTTGTATTAGTTTTCACTACTACGCACTTTTCACCTTTTTCCCGCGTTTGTTGAATCCGAAAAGAAAGCCCTCCACAGCCAACACTGGCCTGTCAGTTTTTTAGTGGTTGTCATTATAATGCTGTCATCATAAAGAGAGAAATGCCACAGAGTACGTTTGTGATTTTACTAGTCTCGATAATAAATACACCGACATAAAAGATTGGAGGCTTTCGCGGCTCGGCCTGCCGCGACAAATTATATCGTCAAAATTACACATTTTTTATATTTAAATAATAGCAAATATTTAAATTGACCAGGATTGCAGATTTCAATAGGCCTCAACTTCTCCCATTTTTAATTACGATAGTTAATATTTTTTTCAGTATTGGTTTATGTGTAAGTAAATTAATTTTTTAAAATTTTATTTCAACCAAAAGTAATTCTTTTTTTACTCCTTTCCAGCCCCCTGCTTCTAAGACTGAATTTGTAAAATGTAGCTTTTTTGGGCGCCTGCTAGTCCATTTTTAAAAATTCAAGGTGGCAACATTAAGTTGACATCCTTGAGTTGATTCCTCGTTGATTCATTCAATCTGCTTGATTTGGCTTGATTGATTGAATTGAATTGGGGAATTGAATGAAGTTGATCATGTTGAGTTAGTTGTTAGTTAGTTAGATTTTTGGTTTTTTTGTGCCGTCCGTGGTGACTGTTTCAAACTGTGTATCTGTGTTACTTATTTGATTTGATCATAATATTTTAGTTTTTTTTTACATACATAATAAACACATACAATAAAATAAGTAATTCAACATGATTTACTAGGCATTTGTCTAGTATATACCGTTGCGTATAATAATTCTCTTTCGCACTACATTTTAAATCTCAGGAAGACCGCATTAGCATTTACCATACGGTTGGTTTTTTTCGGCGTTATTTATTTATTAGATGTAGTTATTCACCCGCAAACGCAACACTTCACTGATCAGCATGGTACGTTTTACATGGCTTTTTAGCACTTATTTCTATTATTTTATTTTTGTTTCATAGAAAACTTTGTAGTCTATAAATAAAGGTGACTAACACAGGCCTCAAGAGATTTGCATGTTAGGAAAAGTTTAACAGTTTATTTTTTTTAAAACACAGGCAAGTGAAAATAAAATGGTATCTGCCAGCAAATCTGCAATACCATTGACCAGCGAGGACAATGTTGGTCTCCTATCAATTATCTACAGATGTTTCAAAAAGGTATTTACTAGTCTTAATTAAATTTATAACTACGTACTAAAAATGAATTATTTTACAGTGAGGTTTAACCTTAAAATAAAATTTCACACAAGTTCCTAATGTCCTTTCATTTTATACTAGCTAGTGCCCGCGACTTCGTCCGCGTTGAACTATGAAAGGTACCCTATGTCCTTTTTGGTATCCCAGACAACGTGTATGCAAAATTTTATGGTGATCGGTTCAGTAGTTTTTGTGTGAAAGAGTAACAAACATCCATACAAACTTACGCATTTATAATATTAGTATGGATTGTATAGGTATAGGTACAATACAAAATATTTAACTATAAAGAGATTAATCTATATTATAAAGAGAGAAGATTTCTATTTTTGTTTGTAATAAATAAACTCAAAAACTACAGGACCGATTTTAAAAATTTTTTCACCTATAGAGAGCTACATTATCAGTGATTAACATAGGGCATAGGCTATATATTTTCAACCGACTTCTAAAAAAGGAGGAGGTTCTCAATTCGACTGTATTTTTTTTAATGTTTGTTACCCTGAACTTTCGACTGGGTTAAATGATTTTGATGATTGTTTTTTTATTTGAAAGCTGGTGCTTCCTGTGTGGTCCCATTTCAATTTGGTCCAGTTCTGACAATGGCATCTATGAGAAAACGGTTTGAAGTCGGGTTTTTTTGGTAAAAAGGGTTATTAGTTTATAACTTAGGTTTTTAGTTTATTCATTACAAACAATGATCTTATAATACAAAAATACAAATCCTTTATCTTTATAATATTAGTATAGATTAGCAGTGCCCACTACTTTGTATGTGCTTCTAGTTCGTTATTTAAAAATTGAAATTGAAAATCCTACAGGAACCTAACGTTTTTCTAGAAAAAGTATCAAATATGTTAAACTGTTTTTGTATGATTGAGTCACAAATGTACAAATTTTTGCATTTATATGCAATATTTATGTTGATGTTATTAATAATTAATATTTAATGTAAAATGTCAATTTGTTTTCAATTAGTAATTTAAAGTTTGATGAATACTTATTAGAGAGAACAATGATTTGAATCAATGACCTTGTAATAGTCTCTGATTCATAAGATGAGGATGTGACCTTCACATATTATATGATAATAATGTTGCCTCACATGAACACTTAACTCATTTTAATTGTTTTATTTATATAATTTTAGGGCAAGTTTTAAAATTATTTCGTTATTTATAATAGGACAATTTGTCATATATTTTATTGTGAATGTTATATCGCTTTTTCTGTATCAACTCCTGAAGATTTATATGTTGTGCATTAATGATTGTTTTAATATGATCAAAACTCATATATATTTTCTACATAAATTCTACATAAATAATTAAATACATGAATAATAATTCTACATAAAAATAATATAAAATAATCTTTAAAAAAGGGTTAAAAAAACTTTTTAAAATATCCTTTGCTCCATCCAGTATTTAAATTTAAATAAGCTTATCACTTGGTGAGCTAATTGCACAACGGGAAATCCTTCCTTACATATTATAAAACAAAGTCCTCCACCGCATCTGTCTCTCTGTCTGTTCGCGATAAACTCAAAAACTACTGCACCCATTTTCATGCTGTTTTCACCAATGGATAGAGTGGTTCTCGAGGAAGGTTTTGGTATATAATTAACAAAGTAACGCGGGCGAAGTCGCGGGCAGCAGCTGATAAAAATATAAAAACAATATAATTAAACAAACCAAATGTGTATCTGTTAATAATCTATTGTGATTGTGACAGGTGTCAATAGTGGGCGCAGTATATTTGGTGGGGTATATGCAATGGAGTGTGGCATGGCTGATTGGTCCCGTTGTTCTGTCTGTGATGCGTGACCAATGGCGGAAGGAGAGCGAGTACCGTCGCAATATCGCCAAAGCCGCTGCCCTCTCATCCGAGAAAGATATTGTATTGGCTAGACTCGATGATTTGCCAGCTTGGGTATGTTGGTTATATTCATATATTCCTATGTTTTTACAGAATTGTAGAAGAATGTATTGCAAAACACAAGCTCTTTTTTTAAAGAATAAATCAACCCAGTTTCACTGAATTCAAAAAGTTATGAAAAAAAAAGATATGTAATTCTCAAAAATTTGTCAACCCTACAAAATTCATATAATAATCACAAACATGGTAACATGGATATCTCAAATTGGCTATTAGGATTTTTACTCCTTTAAAAGCCTAAATAAATAAGAATTTGAGCCTGGTTTCATAGTATTATTTTTCTTATATTTTTTTTATCTGCATTTAACAATAAAAAAATAAAACGACAAAATTTATGAGCTTTTTCAATTTGTTTAATCTTATTTTATTTTATTGATTTGCCAGGCCTTGGATTTCCATTTTTATATGAATCACAATGAAAATATAAGAACTATTTTTTTAATATATTTTACTATGTCTTGTATAGAAGTATATTTCCATACAACACATACCTGCTGTATTATATCTGAAGTAAAGTGTGTTAATGACAGGCAATTAACGTATTGCTCATGGCTGTTATCACTCAATTAAAATTAAATAACACACACCTATCTTGTTAATATGGTTATTTGTTTTTATAATGTCATGTGTTAATATATTGTTAATATGATTGTGTGTAATCACATTCCACTATTAAAAGTCTGATTAAGTTGATAACTAAGAGTTACATTTACAACTAGAAGATTAAGAGGTGTAAGTAAACTCTCGAGTTTTGCGCTTAGCAACACATTAAGCAGTTTATTTTTATTTATATATAGATAAATGTTAGCTATAAGATGACCACTGCTAGACACAGGTTTCGCTCATAATTTCCCAGCAGGACTGGTCAGAAGCAGCATGGCTCGTATCCAGAGTAGACTTGCGGCTTTTATTAGGCCATCTGTTTGCTTCTGTCCTACACTCTGCTTTTAGGCCCTTCCTTGATCTCCATTTAAGAACTTTCCGGCACTAGCAGCTCCTTCTACTTTGTACCGCTTCAACTTATTAATCCGTCAAGCATATATATAATCTAATTGCATACAAAGGATCTCCTCATTCCTGATTCGATATTGCAAGTAACCCTGAGTACAGATAACTCTCCCCTTAGATCGTTGAACGACATTGAACTTTGTAATAGTTGTTACAATTTGTTTAATAAAGCATTTTCATGTTGTGATATTTAGTATTTACTATTCTTTTTTAAGGTATTCTTCCCAGACGTCGAACGTGCGGAATGGCTCAATAGGGTACGTAAAAGAGGATGATGAAAAATAATTAATTCAAAAAAGCTAGAAAATAATCGACGAGATTTGTTTGCAGATACTCCTTCAAGTATGGCCCAATGTGAATCATTATGCACGATCTCTCCTAAAAGACAACATTGAATCAGCTGTGGCAGAAAGTCTCTCCAACTACAAACTGAATGGATTCAAATTTGAACGCATGATTCTTGGAACTATCGTAAGTATTTTTCCTATTACATTTGTGGTGTCATTCACAATTATTACGACCATGACTAGTGAGCGAACCATTTGACAATGAATTTTATTAGGATAATTGCTCTTTTGTCCAATAAGGGTCAATTGATTAAATAAAGCACGAGTGAGTAGCAATAGCAATACACCCAGATCTGAAGTAACATAGTTGACAGTACAAAACTCTTCCAAAATTTATATCTTTTTCAACGAATATCTCTATTTTAAAAGCTTACATAAAAGCTTAACATTAAAAAATAAATACAACCAGTTAATTTATCTAAGTAAAGAAATAGTGTTAATATTTTGTGATAATTTGTTCTATTTTTATTGAAAAAGAAAATAGATATTGAAATGTACATGCAAAAAAAAAAACATTCTGCCAAAAAGAAGATAAATTTAATTAGTATCCATATATTGAGAATCTCTATTTTATTTTAAAGAAAGTTGGATTTTTATTTGAAAAGCACAATTTTGAGCCGATTTATTCTTGGGGATAGAGTCGGTCAAGCACTTGTGCAAAATTACTTGGAAATATAATCAGTTATTGCTTTCACATTAATGTGTAGCAATAAGTGGAATATATCCTACAATCTGGTAAGACATTAGACTTTAGAGACTCATTCATTATCTACGAGTACATTTCACCATTAAAAGAACATAGTACACTAAAAGAATTCATGAAGGTTTTTTTCTGCACACATTATTGTACCAGAGATGTCTTTTTGTTGAAATAACGTTAAATAAGTTGTTCAACCATGTTATTATTATTTAAGTACTAGCAGACCCGACACTCGTTATTCAGTCAAAATCATATAAAAATACAATAAAAATTTCCGACTTTCCAAAAATTTTCTCTAATACAAATTTTGTACTGCACATTTACGAACACAACCAAAAAACAAAATCGGTTGTGTCGTTCTAAAGTAACGTCCCGCAATTATTTAATGTTTATATGTATTATACATTAAATAATTGCGGTATAACGTAATTTCGTACATCTTATTACTAAAAAGATTAAGTGACAAAGTTTTAGTCAAGTGATTCCAACTCCATTTCGATCAAAGTTGTCATGGAGATAAATGTTGAACTCGGGTGAGAAGTAACAGCAAGAAATAAATATTTATATATAATATTTTATTAGCTGTAATATGGATTTGTAATCTTTACAATGAACAAATTTTTTTTTTATATATATTTGTATGCCGTTCCATTTCAGTAAACAAAAGGCAATTATTGTTTCAGGCACCTCGTGTCGGCGGCGTGAAGGTATACGATAAGAATCTATCAAGAAATGAAATTATAATGGATGTCGATTTGTTGTACGTATTGTTCTATGCACACATTATAATTTAAGATCCTTTTTATTTAAGAAAACAATTAACTACTGACTGCTTGCATACATCTATTTTTGAGTTATTGTTTTTGTTTTATGACTGCTTTCTACATCTATTTTTGAATTATTGTTTTCTTTTCAAATTAAATTGATTAACAATGTCTATAGACACTACGTCAACAAGCAATCTGTAGCACAGTTCAACAACTTTGTTTGTGAATGTACTAAAATAGATTTGACGTGAACTAAATATTCTTTTAGATGATAAGTACCAAATAGTGTCTGCTACTCTTGAAAATGATATATGGAATATTGTTTTACCACTTTAATTTCTCAAAAATTAAAATTTAATAATATTTATTTTAATAGTATTTTAGTATTTTTTATCTTACTTTAATAATAATCTTGCAAAGTTCGAATTATTTTCAGTAATTTCTTTAACTGACACACACTCATTAAAATTTAAAGTTTTTCATTAATATTTCTATTAATAATTAACATTTAAATGCATACATCAATTAAATATAAAAGATAGTAATTGATATTGCATGAAACTGTTCTTAATTCACAGTTACATCTAATAGGTCGTCACATATTAATATAAAAAAATGCATAACGCGAAGAATTTTTCATATAACAAAAGATTATAGATTTTTTCTATAGGCAAATTAACATTGAAACGCCAAAAATCTTTATTTTGTTCCTCTTGTGAGTAAAGGTCAACTATAATATAATCTCGCCTAATAAAATAAATTGACATTTTCAGCTATGCTGGTGATTGCGATATATCTTTCGTTCTTCAAGGAATAAGAGGAGGCATCAAGGACCTTCAGGTGAGCTCAACAATGCTTATCTAAAATCTATGTGATATCATACAGCAATTTGTTTTATGGTGGAAAAGATTACACTCATAGATAATGAAAACCATTTTTGCAAGATAATATTAGCTATTCCAAATATTTGCCTTCGCGGTGAGGACTTTGCATAGTGAAGGTTTTATAAATACGACACTTGACTGAATAATCAAATGAGTATTCAGTGCTAAAATATCACGTGTAATAAAAGACTGGTCATTAAAATTGACACTGTAAATTAGCTTATATTACGATAATAGTTGGCGCCCGCGACTTCGTCCGCGTTGAAAACGTTTATCTACCAAGTTTCATGAAAATCAGAATCAGTTAATTCGTTTAAGAGTTATGGAGGAATATACATACATACATACATACATACAATACCTACACTTACACATTTATTATTAGTATTGATGAGGTAAAATTAATAGCCAAACATGCGCTTAGGAACAGCCGCTGCATAAACTTTAGAGCGTATGCTTTTCTTTTTCTCTAATCTATGGTCCTAACTGAAGAGTTAGTTTTTTTTTAGATATCAAGGTCGACAGACAGCCTGATTATTCACTTGATGTGAATAATCAGGCTGGTAGGTGTTAGGTAGATGGTAGGTGGCCACCATCGCCTATAACACAAGCAACGCCATGTGCATAACGCTAGGGGCTTATTGCTTCAGATAAAGTATAATTTAGTGATGAAATAAACAGCATAAATTCTGTTGTGAATCGGTAAGTGAGTAAGGGATGCCAAAGCCTATTTTCCTATGCTCCTATACTTAAGTCTACTATAGGCCACATCGCATTTGCTTCACCTGGTAGCCACCTACCATCAAGTGGACCGTCAGCCTGTCTATAGAATTTAACATGAAAAATACCTACGTGTGTCAGATCCACGGTATGGTGCGCGTGGTGATGAAGCCTCTGATCACCAAGATGCCGCTGGTGGGAGGTCTGCAAGTGTTCTTCTTGAACAATCCCGCCATCGACTTTAACCTTGTTGGCGCCGCCGATGTTCTCGACATGCCCGGACTCAGGTATCACTTTACTTAGCGAGACAAAAAAATACTAACTTTTCCCGTGACTTCCCCGGCTAATCAAAAAAAAAAGTAATAACGTCGGCCTAACTCGTTAACCTGCTAAGTCACATTTTGCATAGTTTTCAGGAGGAAGAAAAAATGACATGACAAAATGTTGTGAGTCGCATCAGGCATGTGAAATGAGCGACATTATCGGTACAAAACTTAGGATTTAGCAGGTTTTCTTTTGCTATTAGTCAGAAAGCAGTTTTCCATTTATGAATTTTCTCACCTTTTTAGTTTGATAATCGTCGTTATTCCTTCACCAAACTGTAGATAATCGTCTAAACTTGTCGAAAAGTATTACCCCAAAAATGGACTTAGCAGGTTAACGAATCAGGCCGACTTTAAAACTCTTCATTTATTTACAATACTGTTGATAAAAAATTATATTTATGACAATAACCTGCCATAAGTATGAATGCAAGCCATCAAACTATACAAAATGGAATCCGCGTGCCATACAAAACACTACGACGAACTTTATGGAACATTTAAAAGTGACATATGCGTAGAGTAAGTGTCATTTAAAACCAACCAAACATAATTATGTCATTTAAAGAAAATGTGATTTTACGTCAACACATTGGAGTTTAAAATGAATAGTATAAGTTGATCTTTACTATTGACTTTTACCATTGAAGCGCGAAGGCAAGAGTCCGCCACGATTCTGTCAAAGGCGTACTTTTTATGTGCCGCTTTGGCGTTTGTGACGCAAATTCCATTGTTAGTACAATATCGATGATGCAAACGAATTATTTCAAATGAACTAAAATCACTCAACTATGAAGAAACAAAAATAATAAAAAGTAAACAATATAAGGATATAATAACTTTAACATTTATTGATTTAAGATGATTTCTAATATTTTTTCAGCGACATATTACGGCGGTGTATAGTGGAACAAGTGGCCAACATGATGGTGTTACCCAACAAACTGCCCATTAAACTAAGCGATGAAGTTCCCACAGTTGATCTGCGCATGCCCGAACCAGAGGTCACTTTAATATGTATTCAATACTAACTTTTGCACGCTTCTTCGTCAGCGTTGAAAAATAAAAATACAATTTATTCAATCTGTATGGCTGTTCTACTTTTGCCAGGCATTGGATTTTCATAATTATCCTGAGGACTCTCGATCCCTCAAACAGTACTTTTTTCTGGATGAAAGTTATTTTTCTTTATACCTGAAAATGTGTATGCAAATTTCACGGTGATCGATTGAGTAGTTAAGACGTAAAAAGGTAACTGACACACAGTTACTTTCACATTTATAATATTAGTAGGGATTAATGGGATTTTAACAAATGAAATTGAAAATTCTAAATAAATTTTATATAAATTGATTTTTAATAGGTGATGGAAAAATAATCTCAAATGCGGTTACTTTAAAAAGCTATTAATTATTTTTATTTTTTTTTCTATTTTAAATAAGAAAAAAAATTTTAGATAAGAAGTTGTCATAACTCCAATGAATATTTCAGGGTGTGCTCCGAATCCATTTAGTCCAAGCTCAGAATCTCATGAAGAAAGATATCTCAATGTTAGGTATGTATCAAAATAAAACATTGTTTGAATTTGTCATCGCTTGAACTCTTTTATCCACTTTGGTGATAAATATATTTTATCTCATATACATATTATATAAAAAATTAGTGTCAAGATGTATGTTCGAACTACTGAACTGATTTTGATCAAATTTCGTAACTATCCGTAATTAGGTCCAACTTAAAAGATAGGATTTATTTAGATTACATTGCAAATTAATGTAGGTAGTAATTAATATTGATTTAATATTTTGTATTCCAGGTAAGGGTAAGTCGGACCCGTACGCGATAATAACAGTTGGCGCACAGCAATGGAAGACGAAACACATCGACAATAACGTCAACCCTCGCTGGGACTTCTGGTGCGAGGTGAGCGAACATTATGACACTTTATGCCTCCTTCTCTCTCTCTCTCTCTCTCTCTCTTTCTCTCTCTTTCTCTCTCTCCCTCTCTCTAACTAAGCACGGTTAAGGGTTGTAGCACTTTCTGAAATAGTTTATATTAATGCAAATGTATGGTTTACAGTTCCCGAGCAGTTTAATATTTCTTATGTTCCTTAGTATTAGAGAAAATTAGGCGGTGAGTAGAATAGTATTCTATGATTTCAAGGGTTTAGTTTTAATTGTTTAAGAAACTTTAAAGGGTATGTAGTGGATATGTGGGTTTTCTTAATGTCTTTTATAACGATTTTCATACACATTTATTTCTTTATATTTATTATTTACTAGCCGGTGACCGCGACTTGGATTTTTATTTTTGGATAGCTGGTTGTCGCGGCTTCGCCTGCGTATAAAATTAATTCTAGACATTACTACTTAAAGTTTCTTATACAAGTTATCTTAATTTATGGTTGATCATTGGTTCTTTGATAATTTGCATTGAGTACCTCGTGCCATTACTGAATCAAATTCTTAACATTATAAGAGAACATTTCCTTTCATCTTGAAAGGATATCTTGTCTTGAATATACCAACTATCTCCAACTTTTATTTAATTTATTGGTTAGAGAGAAAACTATTACATTTTATGTATTTTTAAATAGTTTTAACGTTTAGTCTTTTCTTACACATTTGGACGACTTAGATGATGTTTACTTGCTGTTTACAAAAAAGGTAATTATTAGTCTTTGAATAGAAACCATTGAAATTATTCTGATATCTTTACATTGTGAAAATTGTGGATAAAATTTGGAGAATAGTTTACGGGGCGTAGCTACGATGGAGTAAAAAAGAAAAAATATGAGTAGGTAGTATATATATAACGCCT
Source organism: Synanthedon formicaeformis (assembly GCA_945859745.1). NCBI lineage: Eukaryota > Metazoa > Arthropoda > Insecta > Lepidoptera > Sesiidae > Synanthedon > Synanthedon formicaeformis. The sequence continues at coordinate 4,673,197 of OX243958.1, read as the reverse complement.
GACATTTTGACGACGTATTTTGTCGTCAGCGATAAAAATAAAAATATTTTTACGACTATCCCTCGGGAACCTAATTGTTCCAGGATAAAATATGTTTATCCAGTAATAAACTATCGATGAACTATGTGCTAAATTTCATCGAAATTCGTTCAAAAGTTTTTGCTTGAAGATCCATCTATATATCCGAATCAACGTTTAGAGTCAAGATATCTTGTCGATCGCGCATTCAAAAACAATATTCAACAATATTACGCCTAATAAGTGGCTGCTATACACAGTAACAAAAGTTGTTACTTACAAGACCAAAATTACTTCGATTTTGCTAAAAGCTATTGTATCGTTGTTTGTTAAATTTCAGATTTTAATACCTGGACCTGTCGTCCAGATGGACATAGGTATTGTATTCCAATTCCCTCAATATATGATAAAGTCGTAGCTGCGCCCTCTATAGCACATAGGTACTTTGTTAGGAATGAGCATGCAACAAGTAGTATTACGCTTACAATTCCAGTATTTATTGTCTAATATATGTTTTTGTAAATAACTTAATTGTGTTCACAAACTGAATTGTAAGCTCAACTCTGCTTCTGTTATTACCACAATAGTCTATAATACTTTTCCACTTTCACACTACGTTTTGTATGGAAATGGTAATTGATTGAGACAATATCTAATATATTATATCTATCTGTCTGCATATCTGATACTTATGAAGCATGTATTACTTTGAATTTGTATGAAGTGGTTAAAATGTTATAAAAAAATTACAAGGATCCATTCTTATTGTAGTTTATTCATTTATGAAAGAGAGTTTTTGTAAACAAAGATACATATAAATTTTAAACAAAGATATAAACGTTATAAATAAGTATTTGTACTGTGATGTAGTCATAAATGTTTGAAAATCAACGTTTTGATGTTATAAATTTGTTTACACAAAATACCTCGCTCAAACGAATAATAGGATATAGATCTTATTAATTTTTTTTCTTCTGAGATTTGGATTCTAAAATAAATAATGAGTTCGCTTGTTTTGGCCACTTCGTATTATTGTTGAGAAGGCATTTGAAACTTATAATTGTGCTTTTAAGAGTAAGTGACATTTGTTTTTTTCCTTACGTTATGTTTGCGCTGGACAGGCGCGTATAATGCAATCGATCGGGCAGGCGCTCGACGTCGAACTGTTCGACAAGGACGAGGGCAACGATGACGACAAGCTCGGCAGGTGAGTGGGGGCGGGGCATGCAGCTTAACCGACCAATAGGGACGCAGCGCGGGCGCACGTCACGCGATCGCTCTCGTTAGTACAGTGAAACGCACTTCTTGCCACTCACACATTGCCGGTAGAGTCAACGTCAAAAGTGGTGTAGCATATGAATTGATCCATGTATGTCTAAGGTTTATTGTAGCTTATAAAATACAGAAAATACTTCAACTGGGATGAATAACGACTGCGTATAGGTTAACTTCAAAGGTATCGCTATTACTAAATCCCTACGTCCGACGTAAAAACGGGATTTATTTATAACATCCCGTTTTCACACACACGCGTCAAACTTATAAGTTTGACACGTGTGTCTGTGGAATCGTAGCTCCCGAACGGATGGACCGATTTTGATCCGGTTTTTTGTTTCAAAGCTGACGTGATCGAGATCGTTCTTATCTGTTCAGGCATTTGAGGATCATCAGCCCATTTCGTAGTAGACGAAGGGATTTCACTTACTTCCACGTGATGCTTGTCATAGGACAATAATAAAAGGTCGTTTTGAAAGTTTTTTTTTCTCTAAAGTTTTGCGGGGTGTATTGCAGTTGTTATTCACCCCAGATTGTATTATTTGTATTTATATGTGGAATATTTTAATTAAAAACAAACAATTACATTACATTGCAACAAAAATAGTCTAATTACTATTACAATAGACACATTACTATTATACACATTGTGTGACGCAATACACTGATTGCATCGAATTGAATTTGTAATCACTAGAGTTAATTAGGATTTGTGTATTACTGATTACCTCGTGTGCGAGTGCACATTATATGTCTAATAGCCGTAACATTAATGCTACATTAAGTTTGACATTGATTTTTGTTAACCTTTGAATTTATTTAACGATAATTTCACAACGATATGAAAGGTAATTGTGCGCTTCAGAGTACTAAAGACATAAAACCAAAGACTTCTATTATGACTGAGGTAGACGTGGTGTATTCTATCTAAAGCAATCTGAAAACTACACATTGATAAAATATTACACACACAAATATTAATTGGCAACAAGAGCGAAACAGATAATTAATCAACGGGGCGTAGGACTACTTGTATGTATGACCGAACGCAACCGAAATTTCACGACCATAGCCGATATGGATACAAACGCTCGCTACTAATGAAATGAATGAATGTATTACTAGAGCTATGAATAAATGAAATGAACTTATTACTCAGACTGCAATGAAATTATTTAAACCCATGAAAATACGCATTAATTCTGTATACTTACTGTACAACCAGTGAACACTGGTGTGAATTTGAACGATTCAAGATTTGGTGCATATGCTTCGTCTACCTCAGTTATAATAAAATTCTTTTACATAAACACACGAGCGATCGTCAAACGCTTTGCTTACACGTTCGCTTCTGCTACTCTTGCATGGGCACAGACAAAAGCAGCTTACACAGTTTCCTTGGTGATGGTGATCGGTGAGCGTACAAACGAGGTATGTATGCATATTGATGTTTAGCAAATATGTTCTCTATTTCATCGCTGTCAAGGTCTTATGCTTACAAATGAGGAAATGTGGAAACGCTGTGTGTTGGCCGTGTCTATTTTATACATATAACGGCCGTACTAATGTGTCGATATTTGTGATTTGTCCCAAGGCGATAATAAGTTCGCGGAAGAGTCAGACGGCGCAGTTCGAGCTGTGGGACTGGGATCCGGGTATGGGAATACAGAACGATGATTACCTCGGCAGGTCCGTCATTTAATGAGTCGCTGATCATGCCTAGTGCACTGGCGACATGTCATTCCCGTTTTGTTTTGCGTGTTTAATTTTATTTGTTATAAAATATTTAAAAAAAAGTGACTCTTAGTATCACCAGTTTTTGTTTTTTCAAATTACCCTCATGTAGCCATCATCGCTGCATTTTAGATTCAGTCAACGTTCGGTGATATTAAGATGATATTTGGTTTTATTGATCTAATTGTTACGTGTGCGGTTTTTTTTTTCGGTAACTTACACTGTCGCTGTGGTTTTTATACATAGACATTGTACGTTTGGGGGTCACAGTTGTCTGTCCAACAAAGCAGCAGCTTTATAAAATTATTCAATGGGTTACAAAATTAACACATTTTTTGAATGTCTACCCTAACACAAATCCAAATTATTCACACTTTTATTAACTACTTACTACAAACGTTATATATTAATATTTGGGTTGTCTTATGCACTTGGAGGAAGTATATAATGGAGGGTAATGGACTCACGGATTCTCTAGACACGATAGGAAATTATATTATCTATTTATAATACACTAAAAAGATGTAAAAAAAACTTCTATTTCCAAAACGATGCAAGAAAGCTAACTGAACTGAAGCACTGAAAAAGCAGATTCAAGTCTATTTACAAAAAAGAAAAATGAAAGTTTCAAATCGAAATAAAAAATATCATATCAATTCTGTAATTCAAAAGAACATATTATTTGATTTTTTAAAATAATCTGCTTGTTCTGAATCTGCTTCTGCTTATCCCGAGAATCCAAAAGCAATTCTCACTGTTATTCTCTTTGGTATAATTTAAATCAAATCTTTTTTTTAACTATAACTTACAAAGGTTAAATGTGTAACATGAAACTTTCTTCAACTTTTTCTTTGATGATTCTCCTAAGTGTGTGTTTGATTTTATATTGCTGCCATTCACAGGCATAACACTCGGCACGCGTATATTCCATCCATTTTATAATTCATCCAGTGTTGTGTATAATAATAATATGGGCTTTAAATGTTGTCTAATTTGGTGGATTGTGGACAGTCGTTAGTACGGCGCGCAGCGACGTGCGTAGCACGCGTCAAGGTGTACGACTGGGATCGCGCGGGCAGAGACGAAAAACTCGGCAGGTCGGTTACTGTTCGGCCACTGTGTACGGCGTATCGCACTCTGTACATTGACTAATCGGATACTTACAGTTCATTTCACTAAACAGCCGAACGCTGTACACGACCGCTCAGAACTGCACAATGAACATCAAACATGAAACGTTGGTCAGCTGTTTTATCAGAAAACCATCACAAGACACTTCACGCTTTAACAGCATTGACGCCACATTAATGGTAGAGACAAATTGGTCCCACGTACGCTACGAATGCCACGCATTATGATGACATTTATACTCTTGAATTTGTATGAAAATCAAAGACTAGAATAGAAACACATTTATCACATGCAACGCTATCCCACGCGTCCCCATTACGTTCAATCTGACACGCCAGATTGTGAAAGGTACGCGTGGGAAGGTAGAGGGGATATTGTACGCTATCCCATGCGTGTGACCAGTGTTTTTCTAGAACTGGCGGTCGCCGCATCAGCAACGAATTAAAGGTTGGGACAGCTTAACGTCTCTGCATTAATTTATATTTGTATCATGAAGCCAATTAATGCTCTTTTCTTCTTAACATTTATTTAAGTTTATGCGGTGCAGTTATTAATTTAAAAAGCTCAACTTTTGAGAAAGTTTTGCCAGTTTACGTTGCATACGTGGGACAATAGTGTATATTAAATCTCCTAGGTTAAATCACATACGTTGCGTACACGGGACTAGTTCAACTCTATCTTATTGCATTGAAATACTCGTACATCAATTCACACGTAAAAGAAGTCTTTTTAAAACTTTTTTTTTTGGGTAAACAGTGTCGTATTGACCCACGTGAACACATTATCGAAATTACAAAGTAACTTAAGTGTTAATCTATGCGATTCGTAGACAGTTTACGCATGGTGATATATTTATAAAAAGAAATCTGTAGTGGCGAGGTTTAGTCGGTAGGTCTTCTCCAATACCATCTCGGGGGCAGGAGTCCGACATACATAACCCACCGGTCTGTCCCCAGGCCGGTGAGTATCCATGATGGATTCCTCTTGTAAAAAAAAGGGCATCCTTCGTTCCGCAGTGTGTTCGGTGTAATCAGAAAAGGATGCCAAATACTATTCTCCTGTCCCTTCCTTATCGCATATTCTCAAGGGCGGCAGCGCACTTGCAACACCTCTATGACTTTGCTGTTGTTAAGTAACCACCTACCATCAAGTGGACCATCAGCCTGACATAAAAAAAAAATTCTAGCTTCATCAAATAGGTATGAAGTTTGACGTCTCCACCTTATTCATATTACATCGTCTATCATATTTAGTTGCATGGAGTTAAATTAATTTTTATGCACAAATTTAATTTAAATTTTATATAAATTTGTCAAATATAAACTAAACTGAAGTATTTAAATCATTTCATGTAATTAGGTATCATAAATGTTCAAATTGGCGGAATTATCTCAGCCAGCTAAATTGTCTGCATTCGATAACTGCACTTCGCTTTGCTTAACATGTATGTAGCTTAATTGGTACCTAATTCCATTTATGTATTGTATTAATAAAATTTCAGTACTGCTTGGTGATGGTTTGTCTGTGTCATTTGTACGGTTTTATGTATTAGTTTAGCGTATTACATTGTACGCTAAGCTTTTGTACGCCACCTGTTGTCGCAATGTGATATTGTAGCCACAGAGTAATAATATTGGCAATGAAAGCCTAAAAAATAGTGTGCACTTGTATAAATGTTCCAATACAAGCTTTAATTGTTCGAATTTCAAGATAGACGTGTACTCGTTTCTTTACTTTTCATTTTAGTACCTTGAGAGTACCTTGAGAGAAAAAAAACTAAGGCAGCTTTGTTTAAACCTGGAGAGTTATAAAAGTGGAAATAATCTATTCCTCTATGTTTATAATATACATAATATTATAAAATGAAGTCGCTGTGACCTTTCTGTCTGTTTCTCTGTTAACTACTGCTAACCGCCCAATGGATTTTTATTTAGTTTTCACTAATGGAAAGCTTGATAAACGAGAAAGGTTTGTGTATATAATTTACAGAAAAAATTGCAACCGTGCGAAGCCGGGGGCGGACCGCTAATTTAAAAGTTAGATAGTTTAAAATAAAGTATAAATTTCTTATACACAAACAATGTATCTACACTATAATAAAATATTCATTATGAATATATTGATTTTGTTTTTATTTTAATTCTGTAAATATGCTTCTAAGAACAACAGATTTTGTTAAAATTGATTTACATGATAAAAAGGGAACAGTAGTAAAAAAAATTAAATATTACATAAAATGCCTACTATACTCGGAATCAACGCAGGAGGTTTGTGTATATAATTTGCAGAAAAAAAATTGCACTCGTGCAAAGCCGAGCGCTGGTCGCTAGTCTTTACAAAGTTAAATAACTTCTGTATTCGCGGTTCTCCCTCAGATTAACAGACAAAATTAAATGTAAACAGTATAGAAAATGTTTCAAGTTTTTTTTCTTTTATTATGAAAGTTTATTTTATTAGTTTTTTTTAGATTTTTTAATTGTCTTATTTCAGATGTTCAATAGATATTGCGCAAGTAGTACGATTCGGAAGAATGGACACGGTAATTTTATTAATTTATTTATCTGTAAACGTTGCTATTGTACAAATTTATTATTTCATTGTGATTTTCTATTTTAGTGGCAAACTCTTGAACAAGCAAAGCATGGGAAAGTTCATTTGCGACTATCATGGCATCGTCTTTCTTCTGAAGCATCTGACCTTAGTCATGTAAGTCAAAAGTGTAAATTAATACATATTTTAATTATATTTTGATTGTATAAATGTTTCATTGTCCTTGTTGTGAATTTAATATCTTGTCTTTCTGTATACTTCTTTTGACCACCTGGGGTTAAAAACTCTGTGGGATGATAAGTCTCTTCAGGCATGTTGAGCTTTTAAGCAGTTTAATATCCCTCATGAAATATATTGTTCAAATTTTGTTGAAACAAATTACCCTTTAGAAATATTTTATGATGCTCTTATATATTATTTCTATGTTAATATGAAAAGTTAATAATTACTGCTCATTGCATTTGATGTTTTTTTTTTATGCAATACACAGGCCCTGATGGAAACACAACTCATAAAGACTGGTGATCTGAGTTCTGGCGTTTTATCTGTCTACATCGATTCGTGCAAAAAATTACCTGTAAGTAAATTAATATCTGTATTTACAATATTTTATGAAATCCAATTTAATAATGAAAGATCGGTTTTCATTCTAAATATCAATATTTAGAAATTTTAATCATATTTAATAGCTGCCTACATTGTAATTAATTTGGATGAAAATTTGAAAGGCTGACTGTTAAACTAACCGTATGTAATCATATTTTCTAGTAAAATATACTTAGTGAAATCACTCGTTGCAAGCAAGGTCATAAATCATATTGTGCCCTGCTACATAAGACCTGTAAATCTGTGTGTAAAAGAGCACAAATTATGTAAAAGAATCTCATTGATTTTAGAAAGATAAAACTGAAAGAAATTTTTGAACGGCTTTCAATAGGTAAATACTGCGTCATTGCTAAAGCTAAGCTAAAGCGTAAGCTAATGTCCCTTCAGAACGCTCGGCCCCAGTCAAGGCCAGACCCCTACTTGCGGGTGAGCCTCGGGGCGCAGTCGTACAACAGCGCCGTTCAAATGCGCACTGACGACCCCGTCTACGAGATCGGCTACTCCTTCCTCGTTCACAACCCGGAAGCAGACAATCTCGAAATCAAGGTAAATCATGCCATATCAAGTTAAGGTTACGATAAAAATATACTAACGTGGGTGTAAATATACTCTCTGAATCTCGATTAGGACGAATAAAAATTAAATGGAAAGTATTATACGAGATGAATGAAATAATAATAACAACAATAATTGCTTAACAAGGTCCCTTACTCATGCAAGAGGGAAGCCATGCATGTAATCTATATATAAATAAAAATGATTCTCTAAATGTGTTGCTAAGCGCAAAACTCGAGAACGGCTTGACCGTTTTTAAGTGAAGACAGAAGTCTTCACTCATGGATAGAGGGATAATCAGGGCAGGATTTTACATTAAAAAAATGCACCCCGGGCGAAGCCGGGTAATGAATATACGGCCCACGGGGGGAACTTAAAAAAAAGCTCTCTGAATCAACGGTCTACTGTCTACTGACATCTTTATCGCTGCGATGACGGTGGCGCCGCCACGGCGACAGTGGTCCCCTTTTTTTTTTATATATTTTTAGACGATCTATCGGGCACTTAACATTTTTCAAAGATAAAAATCCAAATCCGTTCAGCCGAGTTTTTGAGTTTTTCTTGCGAAAATAGAGAAGTGATTGTTGCTATTGTTCGTTTAACAGGTGCTGGATCAGAAGACCGGAAGCCAACTTGGACAGTTGACTTACGCGATCGGTACTCTCTTGAAACAGAAGGATCTGAGTATGATCACTCAACCAATCAATTTGCAGAAGTCGGGACCCGAATCCAAAATAATCATCTCGTTGCAACTAAGAGTGAGTTGGTTTTGATAAGATGATTTAAATTCATACTCGCCTTGATTTGGTCTTCGTTTATATTTTTATCTTGAAAGAAATGAGCATTAAATAATTTCACATAAAATAAAATAACTACTCTACTCTTCTTCTTATGAAATTTACATATAGAAAATAGAAATTTACATATAAATTTGTTTCAATATATCGGTAGACATTTATGTCTATATAGTTTTGTATAAAAAGATAGTGTTTTTTTTTATTCATATGAGGCCGGTAGTCCAAGGAAGGTACTTCAGAAACACCATTTGAAGGAACATTATTGAAGAAAGATGTGATATATTAACATCGTCGCATTTTTTTTTTGTTGAAATGAGTGAAATATTCGATTTGATAATTGAAGACGCTTATTTGAAATATATTTTCAGATTCTAAAGGAAGCTATAAAAGAGGAATATATAGAGGAGGAGTACCCTGTGGTGAATCCCGTGGAGCCTGTCGTCCCCACTACCGAAGCCGCGCCCGTCCCCGCTCCCGCTCCCGCCTCTGTTCAGCTCGACTCTAACATTGGTATGTCATTTATATAAAAACACATTGTAAAAGGGGGAAATATCAACTATACACTAAATAATAACGTATTGTCACTCAATTGATTGTATTGTATTAACTCCCATTTAAGCTGAATAAAACCAATTTAATTATGACCAAGAGATTATTATATGAAATATTATTTAGATTCATTAATATAATTAAATATTTATATATATGTTACATGGATTGGTTTAATAAATTTTAGTTTATTTAGACTTAACTTTTCATAGTTTGATCCCAAAGTCAAACGGCAATGTTTTATGGGACAATGTAAATATTACGTTAATTATTCCGTGTATAAAAATCAAATAATAAAAATAAAATTCTCACTTTGTTTTAAAAAAAAAAACATATATTTATACATATTTATATTTTTTATTGCGTTTTTTTTAAAATTAACTATGTAGTTATTTGTCTCAGTACAGATTTTTAGTTAGGTTTTATAAAAGTATGCAAAGTTCAATTTTAAAACGGTCTAAAAATGGCCAGTCTCCTTTTTATAGTGCATTTAAAAACGATCGAGTCAAATGACGTTAAATATTTGAACAAATGAATCATGTTGGAATAGGGTTAAGGCGTATTTTTGAGTATTTCTGTGCAGCATTTTAAGCATTATTAACCAAAATATGTAATTTTGATTAGCAGTTGTGACATCTTCACCGGAGCTGAACAACTTGGAGGAGAATGTGACCGACACCGGCTCGCAGCAATCTGTGCCTATTGAACAAATCACCAAGGACTCGGGTTAGATACACTTTTTATATTCGTTTTGCGCAAATATGTCTTACTAGCTGGTGCCCGCGACTTCGTCCGCATTGACAAATAAAAAAAAACCCATAAGCAATATAACGCTTGACATCTTTATTTCTATTTATTACATGCTTGCCAAGCGTTATTTTTCTTAATTTTAGATTATCCCTCGAGAACAGTACTCTTTTTTTTTTTTGGATGAAAGGTACCCTATCTTTTCGGTATCCCTGATAACGTGTGTGAAAAATTTCATAAAGATCGGTTGGGAGTGAAAAGGTAATAGACCGACAGACAGAGTTACTTTCATATTTATACGAGTAATATTAGTATGAATAAGCTAACTAGTCCAAGTAACTTTTGTTGTAAATGAAAAGTCGTTGGCTGATGTATGCAACAAAAAGCTTATCTGTTTTTTTAAAAAAATTACATATAGAAAGCTATTATCAGCGAGTAACATAGGCTATATTTGAGCTAGTGAGTAATATTGATAGGGACTGTCTTCAATATGCATTCAAATATTTCGTTTAATATTGAATTTGTGTCACTTCAGATGTACCCTTGGAATCTCAACCATCGTCCGAGCCAGCGACGCCGCAACTTGTTCACCGAACGTCTTCTTTGACTACGTAAGAAATTATTATTAACATTCCCAGCAAAAATAAAATACATTTTAATTAATTCAACAATTAATTTATAACAAGATTCCGAACAATATTAAGCAGCTCAACATTAATATATTTAACAAAAAAATTAAAGAATTATTAGCTCATAAATGTCACTATGACTTAAAAGATTATATGTGTGATAATTTTGTGGATAGTGGTGATTAATAGCTTATTTTGTTATGTAATGTTCTCAAAATATTTGCACACCCCAAAGGGTAAAATGTAGCGAGCCTTATACATTATAAATTACCTATATTCAGCAATTAAATCATTGTTATTCAATGTGAACAATCAAAAATCTCCCAAAAAAATAAGATAAAGTTAAAAGTTCACCGAAATAAATGAATTGACACAGAGTTAAAATAAAATATATTAAGTATGTATTATAAAGATTTAGATAAATGAGTGTTATTTTCAGTTCTGCTGGCGAAGCCGGATTAGGTCGCATTCTTCTCTCGGTTCGCTACAGTATGCAAAATCAAACCTTGTACATGGTTGTGCACAAAATTATGTGAGTACAATTTATTAAATATTCGTCTTTTTCTATACTTCTTTTTAACTTTTGTCATTTATATATTATTACGTTAATTTGTTTACCAGGAATATACCGTTGAAGGATCCGACCAATGTTCCAGATCCGTATGTAAAATTATACTTATTGCCTGGACGCTCGAAGGACTCTAAAAGGAAAACAGTGGTAATTTGTGTTCTTATAAAAACCATCAAATTATGATACAAATGTTAATTATGACGTAACATTTCAAAGAAATTTATATAATGCAACACATATCCTTAAATACGTATACTAAAATTAAAAAATAAAACATATTTTTATTAGGTTTAAGTTATTTACTCACCCATGTTACTATGAAATTATACCTGTAAATTTCCCTACAATAAAATAAATAAATAAATTTATAGTCACTGTTGATGTTAAAATTTGTTTATCCTTGAATAGAGTGCTTGGTTTTCCTAGCTTTGTACGTTCTCTCTAATACAGTGGACTTCAATTTATACCTCGGTTGTAACGACTTTTTGGTTATAGCGACGCAACATTGGTTATCCCACAGATCTTCGGAAATGCGCGCGGCCCCGCTAGATATGGCACCGCTAAAGAATAAAGCGTGCCACGGAATCGACTAACTAAATCGACAATTAAATCACGTGTTTCATCACTAACAACAAGCGAGCGAACAAATGCTATTGGTCCGTCAGTTGTGTGCGTGTAAGTGGGTACACCGGGTCGGTTGTCATTGTGTGCTATTTGTACGTGAGTGTGCGTAATTTTAGTGACACAGTTGTTTGTTCTAATATGCCATATCTCTAGCGTCCGGCCGCGCGCATTTCCGAAGATCTGTGGGTTATCCTTTCATCGTTATTATATCCGAAATCCACTGTATTTATCAGTATAAATATATATAAAATATAAATCCAAATAAAGTGCTTTATCACCCTAAGATTGAACATTCTTTGTATTTTGTAGAATGATAAGGTCTGTTTTCCTTTGAAAATTCAAAGTGACAATTATGTCAATCAGTAATCAATACCTATTTCAAATCTAAGCCTGCGAATTTTGGAATGAATGGAATTTGTTATCGAAACTGATAAAGCACTTTTCTGGTCGGCCATACAAGTGTTGTCTTGTGCAGGTAATAAAGGACAGCTGTATGCCGGAGTACGACGAGCAGTTTGAATGGGTGCTCCCTCACGCAGACCTTCACGCGCGACAGATCGAGGTGACAGTCGCCACGCACAAGGGTTTTCTTGGTGGCAGCCCCGTCATAGGACAGGTATCAATTTATACTTCGCTTTCAATATTTACTAGGGTTTCCACTCAAAATGGTAAAAAATAACTGACCAATATATTTTTTCTATCATACTTGCGAAGGATGTATCGGTTTCACTGTAGATATACACTGATTTAATAGGTATAAACTAATTGAATCACAATGTGTGTGTTTCAATAAGCTGTACTTAAAATTAAGATAACCTTAGTCAGTTTTCAAATTCATTACTTTATCATGTCGTAGACTCTTAGTACCTTTTAAAACTAAAGCCCTAAATAAACAAGTGACAGACGTTTGAAATGAAAAATTGGCATGATTGATAATTGTCCTGATGCAAAGCTAATGTCTGTAGTGTATGAAGGGCACTAGCTTGGAAATTCACTACACACAATTCACACCTCCTGCTCCGGTTCATGGCCTACGGAACAATCCTCAGTGTTGCCATCATACGGTGAACGCGAGACAGTGTATATAACTACGATTTAGTTATGTATATCTATACACAAACACTACATCGTCTCTAAGACAACGAATCTTTTCTTACCCCGACTGTAGTCATAACAGGGGTACCCCTGTTACCCCACTACAATAATCAAACTCATCAAAGAATGTTCCCTGGCCATCTTCAGTTTCTTGAAAAACCCCAATTTGAGTGGGAAATACCCTACTAAAGTATAACTGAGTTCATCTCCAAATGTGCGTAGTATTACATACTGCACGAGATAAAACATTATACATAACAATTTATGCATAATTCTTTTTTTTTTTTCAGGTAATTGTACATCTCAATCAATATGATTTCCGCGAAGCAAAGACTTTATGGTTCGACCTTCTGCCAGAGTCACCCAGAGATTAATTTCTTTTCTTATGAAACCCTTTTTAATTATTATAATGAACATTAAGAATCAATTTCCATTTGCCTTAATAATGGCCGCATAGATCTAAGCGATGACTCGAATAGTTGTCGTTAAACTTTAATTCACGAATCTTATGAATATCGCTTTGCTTTATTAATAATGTTAAGTTTTAAATGTTTCTATTACAATTTTAACAAATAAATGGCATTTCCTTTTCATTGCTATATGATAGCATTAAAATATAGTCACTTTAATTATTATTTATTTTTGGATCAACAATTGTTGCTTTTAAAAATGCATTTTGTTTTATTTCTTGTCTTACCGAATAAGTGAAATAAATTTCATTTAATTCATATTTATGTTGTATCTTATGAAATATATTATGTTTTAATTTAAATTTTAAACGCTACGAGCTTGTTATATTATTGTGATCAGTTTGTGAATTTATGCTTTTATACATTTTTTATTGTTTAAAGAAATAAATGTATATTTATTAGTAAGCTCTTTTATTGCTGCAATTTAAAATACTTAAACCCGGTTTCACTATTTTAAATCCTGAGTGACGGCGTATATCGAATATGGAAGACTCCGGACTATGAGGAATTTTCATATTAAATAGCACCACAAATATTATATCAAATTAATGTCAATATAAATGTACAATATGTAACAATATAAATAAAATTATAATTATTCAAATCCTGAGCAAATCAAATAAAACAGTTTTTGAATAAAACAAATTAATTTATTATGTTTTAACTACTTCATTTGTACACAAATTTAGTAGATATTCAATCATGAAAAAATATTTTATTACTAGGGTTTATGAACTGCTTCTTACAAACTTCAATTTCACTAGTGTGAAATTTTCACATTCCATTATTTATAATGAAGTGTGAAATTTTCCCATTTCATTATTTATAATCTTAATTTTGGCTTGTTATTGAATGTGTATAAACAAATTTCTATAATAAGCAAAAAATCTTATATTATTTTAAACTTGTTTGCACAAACTCGAAACATTTTTTGTGCCCCAAATTCATGTAATCAAAATTGATTAAAATCAAAACTACAAAAATATTAATGAACTCTTATTAGTGCTTGCTCCATTAGAACATAATGTAAAAAAATTATAAACCAAATAAACACAATGTTTTTCAAAGGTTAAAGTACAAAAATTAAAGTTAAGACAGATCAAACTGACATTACTGAGATCTATTATGGACGTAGTCAATGAATCTATTGAGAATGTCCAAGTGTATATTTTTTTATTTCAATATTTTCAGTAGAACCAGCTTGTCTAACATAATAATATTGGAACAGGATTAAATTCCTCGATTTAAATTATGTGATTATATTTCTATACTAATATTACAAAGAGAAAATACTTGTATTTTTGTTTGTGAATGTTCAAAGTCTACTGGACCGATTTGAAAAAATTCTTTCACCTATAGAAAGCTACGTTATCAGCGAGTAACTATCATTTTATAAAGACACGCGGACGAAGTCGCGTGCAACGGGATAGTAATATATAAACTAGTATGTATGTCCGAACATAATTTGGGTCATTGCATTTTAAATAACAATTCTACATTTTGTGTTGTATAATTATATTACTATAATAGCAGTCTTTACACTTTTATAGTTTTCATAACTTCATATGCTCACTTTATTTACTGCCAAAGCTCCTGGTTAAGTTAATCAAATATACATAATAAATATTGGCTGATGAGAGAAAAACATTTGTTTTAAAAATCGGCCAAATGAAATGAAATTTATCTTTAAGCTTAGGACAAATCACGGTAGCTTGATTAGATTTTAATTTTATTTGTACAATTTACATAGGTATTTCATAATGCTCATACAAATAATTTTAGTCACATCATAGAATGTATCAGTCAACTCTCAATCAGTTCCAAAAAAGAAGCTTTGACTTTATTTAATGATCACACTTCTTATTAGCGTTCCAATGTATTGGGGGCAATTTTTTGAGCTATAATTTTCCCATAACCGCCACGTCCACCGTCATAGTCTGTTCTATATTCGTCTCTCACCTAAAACAGTGCATAAATTATTTAGAATAAACAGAAAAATTCTTGTAAATAGAATAAAGGTAACTGGAGAGGGATTGGGACGCCTGGATGTGTAAAAAGAAAATTGTATGGTGCATTCCATTTCTGTACTGTTGTACATGGTTTATAAGTAGATTCATGGCACAGAATAATAGTTTTTAGAAAATTACGAATCTATAGTTAGAAAAAATAATAATAAATTTAGCTTGTGCAATATTGGTCCAAAGGATTGCTGGAACACAGCCCTGGAGAGAAATACGTAAAACCGCCATGTTCCTCTCTGAACTGTGGTTCTAATGGATGCAGATTAATACAAAATAAGGCTAAGCATATTTCTATGTTGCAATGCAATTTGATTCACTTCACCTAGTCTTTAATACTGTTTGTCCTATCAATGCACAGGCAAAACTACTAAGACTAGAAAGCTGAAATTTGGAACATACATTTATTTTATAACACTTTTTGAAAATTTCAACTCCATGCCAGGGACAGGTTACTAGTCAACTAATGAACACTCACCTGGCCACCTGTCTTCCCGCGTCCATATTGTCTGCCTTCAATGAAACCAGCGTCCCAATCACATCTTATAATCCTATCATCTAGTCTAGTTCCATTGACATATCTAAAACATTGTTATTGATCTAAGATATTATCCTTTTTCAAATATTCATTAACTTATTAAACTGACTGACTTACCTCATACAATTCTCTGCATCAATTCGTGAATAATATTCAACAAAACAAAATCCACAAGGTGTTTTCTTGTATTTATCGAGACCCATTATCACTCGCCGTATATCGCCACATCGTGAGAATAACTCGTAAATCTGTTCTTCTGTTGTATAAAAAGACAAATTTCCAATGTAAAGTGTTGCGGACCCACGAAGCAGTTTCTCTTGATCACTTCTTGAGCCCTAACATAAAAAAAAACAAACGTCATTTGAATCATTTTACATAGATGTGAAAAAAGTTAAATTATTCAAATAATTACCTTAAAATGTTGATCACGATAGGAACTGATTTCAACAGAAGAACTTATAGATTCATAACCTCGTTTCATTTTCTAAAATGTTATTTTCTTTCTTCAAATACGTTTACTGTGGTGCTAGGTCAAGTAATATAGGCTACAAGTAATGAAGCCATAAGCTGAAAGGCGCGAAATATCTTCTGAAATTTTCAATAATCTATTGTAACTTGCAAATCGTAAACGAATGTATTGTATAAATAAAATAAAAGTAAAAGAATTGGACGTTATTTATGACGCGTCTTTTCTTTTCTTCTCAACTCAAGTGACAAGGTGACAACTTGACAAGTTCACTGTTCAGTTCAGCATGTTCTGTCTGTCTGACATCAGTCAGACTGACAGACTTACCAGACTGACTGACTGAAATTGAAAAACAAAGGCACAGGCCACAGTTCAACAGAATATTCTTGGACACAGAGTTTGGGTCATAGTTTGGTCACAGTATTACAATAAGTGGTTTGGTCTATTTATTATATCCGCAACGACTACAGGGGCCCTAGACAAAGTGCCATAACGATAACGATAACGAAGTTCGATAGTTATAAATGTATGGGAAGTATCACGTGATTTAGCGAAGGCATATGTCAATCCCATACATTTTATTTTTAGCGAATCGAATCGCTACGGAGCGAATGCAACTTGTCTAGGGCCCAAGTAACCTAAACCACAAACTAAATAGTAGATGGTAGATACTAACGTATACCTAAACCTACAGTCATAACTGTACGGTAACTATAACTTAGTATCTACTATTTAGTTTGTGACTATAACTACCAAGTTTGTAGCTACAACCCTAAAAGTAATTGTAACTAAACCGTAGCCACCACAAGTAACTACCATAACTATAATTATTATGGTGGTGATGTGTGTCACCATCTTGTTCTATTCATTCCAATTCCGATTTTGTGTTGGCCCCTACGATGATTCTGCCAATCCTTATTCATTATTCTGTAAATCCAATTGACATTTGCTTTAAAAATCAAATGACAAAGTGACAATGACAAATCAATCAACCTAAAAAAACTAAAGAAACCTTTATTTATATTACATTAACGATTCTATGTAAATAATTGTTTTATGACGTTTATAAATTCAAAAAACAAACAAATGTTACTAAATAAAGTTTCGCCAATAAGAATGCTATAATAAAATTAAACAATTTATGTTACAACAATTACTTTTAATTGAACGCAACAGATTAAAGTGATGGCCGGTAACTTTTGGCAAAGTTCACACTATCAGCAATGGATATTAGATAAACAAGATCTTATTAGGGATCGCCAACACGACTTAGGGATATTGAGCGAAGAGGAATATCAAAAAATATTCAATTTTTTCGCGAGCATTATACAAATTCTCGGCGAACAACTGAAGCTTCGTCAGCAAGTGATCGCGACTGCTACTGTTTACTTCAAAAGATTTTATGCTAGAAATTCACTTAAATGCATCGATCCGTTACTATTAGCGCCTACATGTGTATTTTTAGCTTCAAAAGTCGAGGAGTTTGGCGTTATATCCAATTCCAGACTAATAACAACCTGTCAGACTGTTATTAAAAACAAATTTAGTTATGCATATGGACAACAAGAGTTTCCTTACAGGACTAATCACATATTAGAGTGTGAGTTTTATTTATTGGAGAATTTGGACTGTTGTTTGATTGTTTTTCAACCATATCGTCCGCTTCAGTTGTACGTTCAAGACATAGGCCAAGATGACCAGTTACTTACGTACGCTTGGAGAATTGTTAACGATTCGTTGAGAACTGATGTTAGTTTGTTATATCCACCATATCAGGTACGTTAAAACCTTATCTATAATAATATTAAAAATAGGTTTGTATCTCCAAAATATTCTTGGAAACTACTCATCCGATTTAACAAATTCTTACACCAATAGTTAGAATAGAATTTCAGGATGAATATAGGCTAAATATTTCACCCAGGTGAAGCTGTGGGCACCAGCTATCAAAAATAAAGATCCAAACGATTGGCAAAAGTATAAAGTAAGGTGTCAATGTATGTCATTATATTGTTTTATATATTTTGTCAGGCTTTATAACTTTTACATGGATGAAGTCGCGGGCACCAACTAGTTTAAAATGCTTCATGTAATGTAATGATTGATGTAATGCTTTGCAATGATTAAAACTTGTAAATATTTTAATTTAAGAAATATTTTTAACCCTTAATAATACCTGCATATGATAAGGGTGTCTATCTAGTAATCTTGAATCTTTTTGTACAACTTTTGTTTGTTAGTATCAAATATTTACTTTTAATAGTTTTCCATAGGGTTTATGGTATCCATGGGTTTATTATGTTTGCTTTGAGCACAATCTAATGATTATTATTATTTACTCGTTATAATACTAAGGTCCTTAAGAATCGATTTCTTAAGGGTATGAATATTTTATGGAAGTAAAATCAAATGTCACATGTCGCACGTTATGTGTTACAGGCTATAATATGCTTCAATACATATTAATATAATCTACTAGCTGTTGCCCGTTCAAAATGTTATATAGCCTAACTAAAGCCTTCCTCGATAAATGGACTATTCAACACAAAAAGAATTTTTTAACTCAAATCAGTAGTTCCTGAGATTACCACGTTTTTTAACTCAACCAAACAAACAAACTCTTCAGCTTTAAATAATAGTGTAGATTACGTGTAGATACGTTTTAATTATGCTTATTAAATTATTTATTTATCGTTCTTAAGGAGTAAACTCCAGTCGTGCGTTGGAGCTGACACACACACTTTTTTTCCATTTACATAAAACAAAATGTTTACAATGTTTCAGATTGCAATAGCTGCACTACATATAGCTTGTGTGATGCTTGGTAAAGAGAACTTAAAGTTATGGTTTGCTGAATTGAATGTTGACTTGGACAAGGTAATTACTGAATATTTTTTTTAAATCCCTATTTCATATAATATTCTTTTGTATATAAAAATGTTGTTGGTTTGTGTACGCTTCAAAAACTATAATGGGTAGACCGATTTTGATTCAGTTTTCACATATGGAAAGAGGGATGATAATAAGATAAAAATTGAACCCGGGCGAAGCCGGGAGCGGGTCGCTAGTTTATTATATTTTTAAAATTTTTAATAAGAATTAACGATTTCATTTGCTATATTTTTTCACGGTTTTTTTTTCTGTTAAAAGCAATTGTTAATTACTTACTAGACATTTAGTATTTTCCATGTTAAGTTATCAAGTTTTGTGTTTTAGTTTTGGATACATTAATTTTTTATATATTGCAATGCAAAAAAATATTTGCTTGCTGTGCATGATTTTTTCAAAACTATTCTTGTGTATTATTATTGTTTATTTTTTCAGATACAAGAGATTGTAAGAGCTATTATAAACCTGTATGAAATGTGGAAGAGTTATGACGAGAAGAAAGAAATTCAAGGCCTATTAG
Organism: Synanthedon formicaeformis; assembly: GCA_945859745.1. Taxonomy (NCBI): domain Eukaryota; kingdom Metazoa; phylum Arthropoda; class Insecta; order Lepidoptera; family Sesiidae; genus Synanthedon; species Synanthedon formicaeformis. The sequence continues at coordinate 4,653,415 of OX243958.1, read as the reverse complement.
GGAAAATGCCGAAACCTAAACCAGCGCCACAAAGATAGTAGATAATCCGTTGTCATGTGACACACGAAACATTATGATTTCTATCGAAATAATGTTAATTTGGTATAATGATATAGTGCATCCGTTACCTTTTTGTATAGTAATGATTTACGCACTGATAAATTTGCTTATGTGAGTAAGTAATTGTGTCAAATGAATGAATCAGCACATTTCAAGGGCTATGAATCAAATTTAAAAGTTCATTAAATCAGGATTTTTAATTTTAATTATAAGTTTTTTTTTAAATTTTGTTGCAAATATAAAGGGTGAAATGATCTTTTTTCAATTATCAATGTAAAGATATAATATTAAATCACTAAATAACTATCACATCACATTTACTTACTTGGGTATTTTTTGACAGAAAATTAGATTTTTAAGAACGAAATTTATTTGTCACAATATACTTTAGTTAGGTGTAAATGATACAATAATAAAGATACTAAAGAAAAGTATAGGTACTGTGTAATTTTTGATATTATGTAAATATTGACAATGAGATGTGGATTTAAGCTGTGCTTAATAACGTGTATTTATTTAATGTATGTACTTTACACTTTTTTAACTTATCAATAACAAATTCTGTACCAATCAGTAGTACAGTACAATGTAGATGTATTCTCATTTTGAGAAAGAAAAAGTGACTGCCAAGAATTGATTTATTTTTATCTACCCAATAAAAACATTAAGTATTAAAAATTTCTTTTATTTTCCCCCTTTTTTTAATTACCTACCAACTCGTCTGATTCATATTTTTCTCTCATAAAATTAAATAAATAAAACCTGTTTTCATGAGAAGTTTATGATTTCTGAATAAAGCAGCAGGAAAACCACAAAAACTTCGTACTTCATTGAGTCAACAATGTGAAGTCATTGGGTATAATAATATAAATAGGGCAATAGTTCCAAAAATAGGGCTCCGTGTCTCATGGACTAACAGGGTCTTCAATATGGAAATTTTTCGTAGAGTTCATACTAACAGAGCTACTGGCGAATATTAGGGTTCGTAAAGTTGCATATCTGGGTCATAGCCTGAGGGGTGAAAAAGTACCATGTGCTCCACCTTATCATGGGGGGCAAGATTGAGGGGCGCTGGCTCCTCAATCTAGCCCCACAGATGTCTTGGTTGAGGAACATCCGACAATGGACCGGAATTGCGGAAGTGAGAGAGCTGTTCCGAGTGGCCCGTGACAAAGAAGCCTTTTCTAGGGTGATCGCCAACGTCTGGGAAACCTGATAGGGTACTTAAAGAAAAATAAGAATAGTTCCAAAATACGTGTTTGAATGTGGCCAGTGAAGTCTACAAATACCGGTCATACCTACATTTCTTGCTTACTTCAGTATCATTAAATCAACACCGAGTAACTTAATGTTTGGTTGGCTTGTTTGTTTTCTCCTGCTCATAATAAAGTTCTTAGATTCTTATTACTCTTACACGTTAGGCAACGGGACACCTTGTGTGAGCAATTAGTAAGACAAAACAAGCACTGCATTGTACAAGTGAAACAATCATAACAATCTCCAATCTGCCTGCACACTATATAACAGATACTGTTGTGACCAAACTTCAGGGAAATTGTGGACTAACATATTAGATATTTTTTTAATATAAATAATTCAAGTATGTAAATTAAGAAAGCAGTTTCACTGCATTTCGCTGTCTATTAACAAACCAGTAGGCCGCCCTCGCTTTTTGCGGATTATTTTTCTGCAAAATTTAATAGGTATATAAAAGGCGATGTGTGTGTGTGTATGTTTATGGACTCCAAAACCGCTGAACCGATGTTGATAAAACTTTCAGACAATATTCAGATTAGTCGAGCGGGTAATCCTGGGAAGTTTGGCAGCGATCGGACGCGGGCGAAGCCGGGAGCGGGTCGCTAGTTACATATATATAAAAACTTTCCTCGTTTAACGCTCTTTCCATAAACCGCATTAAAATCCTTTGCGTAGTTTTAAAGATCTAAGCATACATAGGGACAGACAGACAGCGGGAAGCGACTTAGTTTTTTATTATGTAGTGATGATAGTGATACTACGTGTAGATGTATGAAAGATGTGAAATAAATAAAAATAACAGCATTTGCGTTCCTGTTTCAGTGTGAGTAAGGGATGCCAGGGACTATTAGGTAGGTACACTGGATGAGATTTGTAGTCTATCCACATTTCGCTGCTTAAAAACTAAAGGGCCATAAAACAAAAAATCCAAAAATGTTTTTATTGCAAAAATACAATCACAATCCTTCATATTGTATGTTGCAAAAAGACTTATGGTTGTTTTATTCCATATTTAGTATATTTTGATCATTTTTTATATATTCAAAAGTAACTTAGGTAGGTATATGCTTTTATCTCCTCTAGTATTCAGTTTATTATAAAAGTACTAAAACATTTACTGCTTCTTAAAAATACGCTTCTAACGATGTTATAATATGCATATACATATATCTAATAAGAAAAAATATACAAAAAAAAATATTTCTTTATTTTCCATTAGCTCTCCTGTAAAAATGGTAATTTTGATTTGTGGCCCTTTAGTTTTTAAGCAGCGATTTGTCGACCAGAGCGGTTCGATAGTTAAGTAATACAAATTTAAAAACCACCATTGTATAGTCTTCCTACGATATCTTCATGACGAACATGTCGGTTGGTATAAATACAAACGGTTTTAAGTAACCTCGGTCAGTTTTTATAGGACACTGCCAACACAATGTCTTCTGCTAAGCTGTACTTCTTTGATCTTTGCATTGTGTTAATGTTTGGATACGTCATTTTAGCTGAAGAAATAAGGTGAGACACTGCATCTCTGTTACAAATTCACGAAATTACTATTGACGACAAATCTATACCAATAAGCTGAAGAGTTTTTTTGTTTGGTTGCCTACGCGCTAATCTCAGGTTCGAATTGAAAAATTCCTTTCGGTTTGGATAGTCCCTTTATCGAGGAAGGCTATAGGCTATAGAGAACGCGGACGAAAGCGCGGGCACCAGCTTGTTAATTATACAAGTACCTAACATTTTTATTGTTAAACAGTTACCTATTGGAACGAAATATAAAACGTATTAGTTAAGTAGGTATAACTTGAACTTAGGTGAACTTTTATAAAACTTTACTATAAGATAAGAACTTACACTGTTTCGCGTGTGAATTAAGGTTTTGCAAATTTATTAATAAAATATATATTTTACTTATTGGTGAGCTTTAAATCCGATACAGAAGTTGTACATATTAATTAAGTAGGTACCTAATATGTATATTTTCAGCTCTGAAAAACTCTAGCTCTCAGAATAGAAAACTTGATAATATATTTTTGTTTACAGTGCGACTGCACCGACAGATGTCGCTAATAGGGGCAATTGTTCGTGCGGCGGGTTCAACAAGAGTAGTATAGAGGCAGGCAGCGTTCCCATACTATCCAGGATGCCAGGATTAGAAGTGAACTGTGATGACGAAGGCGAGGGCACGTGCAAAAGTTTGTGTAATGCATTAGCTATCGCTACCAAAGCCAAGGGGCCTGAGATCTTGTGTGCAAAACTGAAAGATGTTCACGATCTAAAGGTAATTTTTTTAATAAATTAATTTCACCTCGTACAAGGAACGAATAAGCAATCATGCGAAAACCAGATAAGTACGCCTATAAACTAGAGAAAAAAAGAACTATGATGAAGGTGCATGCCTTTAGAAAGTACTTGTCATATAACCCGGCGGATTAGTAAGTTAAAATGGCAATGGACATGGCATATAGTCGTCTATACGAGTATTTGCCATGTCCATACTTACTAATTTTACTAAAGGTATTATATTTTTTCAGTTATCAGCATTTTCTCAAGTATGTGACCGGCCATGGGTGTACGCAGAGATGACTGCAGATGAGCCGCTCTGTTGCCAAGATAGTAAACCTGTTATTTGCCAGTCAAGTGAAAATATTAATGTTAATTAAATACGTTATTATTATGCTTTTCCTGGAAATGAAAGTTGTAGTCTTTACAGGAAAATTTTACCTTCAAAAACTTATTATATGAATATATGAACGTGATTATTGTACTTTGACGTATTGGAACTCTAGACTTTTTGAGACTGCGAATTTATTTTGTTCTCTTCTGATACCTACATAATATTTTCTAGTTTGCAGTAATTAAAAAATATATAAAAATAATTATTTCAATTTCATGTAGATGATGAATGAAAAAAAAACTTCTATTTAATGGACTTATTTACATAAAATGTTCGATTCGAATATATGCAAATCAGTGTTCGTTCGTTGTTTATATTTTAGGAAAGTTATGAAAACATAGAGAATATACTTTTAATTTTATTGATATTAATTAAAAAATAAAACGGATTTAGTACTATAATACATATTATTAGGAAAATATTGTACTTTTTTGTATCGTTATTAAAATTATTATTAAATCATAATATTTAAAAATGTTTGAGAGGAAATACGTATGTAAGTTGAAACTGCTTTGGAATGCCTATAAGGTTGCTTGTTTTAATGCACTTCCCTAACTAAAAACCTTTTACTATTTAATACTAACTGAACTGGAATTGATACTAAAATAGGTGAGACTGCTCAATAAACTATTAACCCTCCTATTTCCAACAATAACTGATTTATATTTAGTACTTTTTATTGAGTAACAATTTATTTACACCATACCTGGTATTTACTATCGTAGAAAAGAGTTTTAGGAATGGAACGTAGTTTTTATAGTTTCACTATAAAAATATAGTTTTTATAGTATAAAAACAAGTGACATATCATCTGCAAACAGTACAAGCGTTTTTATATTTTCAATTTCATATATTACTTTGAAAGTACCTACAGGTCCGCTGATAGAATTTCTGTTGTTATAGAAAAAAATTACTTCAATATAGTGTCTAAAATGAAACAATTTATCTTATAAAAATCTCTACTTTATTTTCGTCGAAACCATAATACAATTACAAAACCATTGACATAATATTCAATACAATATGTAGTTAACTTATTAATGAAATGGAGGTATTTTGAAACGTCTAGAAAGAAGTGTGTGGCTATTTTTTATTCTGGACTATTTAGACAATTTGATAAGATTTGTATCAACATAATTCATGTTGTCCAAGACAGTGGTAGTCCAACTGCGGCTCTTATAGTCCAACTGGACTTGGACAGCGGACTTTATTGAATCTCTTTCGCTGCTCATTTATAATTTTATATGTAACAATTTGACGGCGTCTTATATACAGTTATAAAGCAGATTATGGGTTTGAAGTATTTAAATAATAAAAAACACATAATTGAGAGGCTAGCTCGTATATTGCAATGTTTAGCATTAAATCAAGTAAATATTGCATTCCATTTATCGTCAAATAATAATAAAATTTGAACTTTTTTTTGCCCTAATTTCGTTTAATTTAGATATTTCTTCGAATTTGTACTTAAAAGCAATATGAACTTGCTAATTAGACAGAAAAGTGAAAAAAATTGTAGAAATCAATGGTACAATTTAGCACTAAGAAGCGTTAAATTACGTGAGGTGTTTGAACCAAATCTCACGTAGTATTTTTTTCCACAAGAAACAGTATAAAATTACGAGAAAACTGAGTTAAATTAAATAAAACATGTTTCTCCACTAAAATATGGCTAAATGCTACAACACAATAATATTGTGATAGTTCGATTACCTGCTTAATTTAATAAAACAATCAATTGTAGAAACAATAAAACTACAATCAATCATGCACAGATTAACACTAAAAATACGCATTTTGAAAAATTTCAGGTGATTAGGGGGGGGGGGGGGTTGAAAAATCGCCTCACGTAATTTATGTGAACGCAAAAGTATAAAGATAATGCCTTATTTAAATTTTGATTACACTCGGTGTATCTTCAACTTTACAGATACTTTGCTTCACCTTTTGAAAATCTCGAGTCTAGTTCCTGTGCCCTCTTTATGACGGACTTCTTTTGCGCTTCATCAAACCGATTCACTTGAAGATCTACGTCTCTGCTGAAAGGGCGTCGTTCCTTCTTATCGTCTTTATCTTCCTTCTGCAATATAAATATCAAAGTTATATACATGTAAGAATAATATATAATTTCTCTATTTTTATACCCAAAGATAATTTGAGATAGTTATTATTTGTTTTCTTTCAATTTTTTTTTTTTCATTTTCACAATATGTAATTAATATCGACAACATGAAAAGATGAAGATGAAAATTCGCAAGGATTAAAGTAGAGCCAATCAATTCGACGAAATTCAACAAAATAACCAGTTAAAAATACATATTTATGAACAAAATCTATTACAAAAGAATTTTATGTCTTTGCGAAAGAAGGCAATTTTTATGCAAGTGATCTATTAAATTGACCCTGTTATATTTAACGTATGTATTTTTTGAATAAAAACTTATTAAAAGAGTTCCCAACAAGTTTTACCTTTTTCTTTTTCTTCAACTTCTTCTGGTGCATTTCTAGCAGACTTTCGTCGCGTTTGTGTTTCTTCTTGTGTTTTCTGTAAATGAATACAAATGTTAACAAACATTTTTCTATTGACTTTTATACATTTTAATTTAATTTGAAAGAAAAGACAGACAGAAATAAAGGAAACATGCATTTCTCATGCCAACACAGTGTAAACATAAAATGTAAAAAAAATAACAAAAAAATAGATATAAAACACAAACAAACAATAACACACATATTATTATAAAAATATGTATACAATATCTTTATTTTACTATAAAATTAAGTGACTTCCCGTTATCTGTGCCTCTATATCTTTTAAACTACGCTTAGATCTTTTAAACTAAGCAACGGATATTAATGCAGTTTTCTCTGCAAAGAGTGTTAAACAAGGAAGGCTCTTTTATACATAAATTGCAAAAAAAATTGCACCCATGCAAATTTTTTCTGCAATAAATTGACGATTTTTAGAATTTTTTTCTGTATGTATGTATGTATGTTCCTCCATAACTTTTAAACGAATTAACAGATTAACATTTAGACGTACAGGACACAGGATAGGCTACTTTTTTCTCTTTCAACGTGGACGAAGTCGCGGGCACCAGCTAGTAATGAATAAGAAAGTCGTTTAAAGAATAGTAACTCACTTGACGGCCATCTCTTGTTCCTTGTCCCTGGAAGCGATCTGATGCGAGCGAGCCTCGCGTTTCAATATTGTATCGGCGTCTTCTTCTTTCACTATTCCCGCAGCCTTGCGGGCTTTCTCCTCTGGAGTATCTGTCCAACTCGATCTAATAAAACAATGGGTTATAGAAACGTTATCAATTATGATTGGCAGGAAAAACTAGTTCTGCAGTCATTGAATGGGCTGTTGAGTTGTGTTGTGATTCATTGCGGGACTAAAAGATGGTGGAGTGGAGGCCATGCTCCTATTCTGAGCTTCCTCTCTATTATTGTCACACTAATTCCTTCCTATGCGCTCTCATTTAATCTGTGTGTCAAAAGTTCCCATAAAAAGTACTGTTGCGTTAGTATACCCATTCTCTTCCTGCACCTTATTACGCCTCGTTTAATCTGTTGGAATGCGACAGATTCCGTGGATACTATAAGGACAGTATAAGGAATGCCAGTATCCATATCTCTATTTTTGTTAGTCCCATATCAGGTTTTTAAATATCATCGCCCATATCCTATATTCTATTCTACCAAAGTCTGGCACAAACTGGCACCCCCTCTGATACCATCAAGTGGACCTTCTGTCTGTTTGCCAACTTTTATATTACAAAAATAATGGTAATATGAACTTTCTTGAAAGTTAGGTAATATTTTACGACATTTACCATATAAATATACAATATTTAACAAAGTGAAATGGCCTAACTATAGAAAAAGAATAAACATACCGATCCGACATATCAGGCCCTTCCTTTGCTCTAAAGCTCCGTGCCTCTAAACCCAATATCTTAGCCTTGGCCTCGGGCAACTCCAACATCCATTGTTCACGTGATTTAACATCCGACTTCTGTATTTTATCCCCTTGCAGTTGTCTGATTTTCATTTCCAACGCTCGTTCCTCGAGTTGTTTGTGAGCATTTGTCATTTTATCTTCAGAGCCAGCTGGTAATGGACCAATACCATTATCCTCATCTGAACTAACATGTTTTACATCAAAGTTTTCAGCCAAAACTTTCTTCATGTTTTCGGGAATTGTAGGTCCTGAAAAATATATTTGTGGAACATGTTTCATTTTTAAATTAATTGAGTCTCTTAATATTTTATACTGTATTGTTAATTCTTTAATAGATGTGGATTGGGTGTTAAGTTGTGTTAATTTTTATATGTATTTGTGGATAATGGTGCTGTGATATATTTATCTAATAAACATTGTACAATTGTTTGTTATCCCAAATAAAATATAAAATAAAATTATAACTCATAGTATACCTAATTGTATGTAACTTTGTCTACTCTATTGGACACAGGACTTATGATAATGGCCATAGATGGTATTTGGAGAATAAATACTAAATTCAATTAAGTTATTATAAAATAATACGTTTAATTATTATAATTGACACTAAGTATTTTGGTAAATTAAATTATTGAAATATAAACATTATATTTTATGTCTTACCCATGTTTTTCTTTGCTTGGTGGTTTGGAGGTAATGCGGGCCCTTCATATTCTGGTGTAGTGCTCTTCCCTTCATAACGTCCTTTTAAATGTGGCGGAAGCGCCGGTCCACATACATTTGTATCCAGTACTTTTTCTCCTTGGGGTTCAGGTGAGGCAGTAATATCAACTTTATTTAAAGAACGCTTTAGTTTATGTCTAAGATCATTTGGATCATAATTTGCCACTTGTAAATCATCATCACTTAGTATCTCCCCTTCTTCGCTGCTCTCTTTTTGTACATTCTTTTGCGTTGAAGTTACCTCAACATTATTAGTAGTAGTTACATCTTGGTAAGTTGTATTTACTTTGTCAATATCGGTTGTACTGCTTACTTCTACAGTTGCTGATGTGTCTCTATCCTTGCTCTTGGACCTTTTTTTCTTGTGCTTTCTCTTATGTTTTTTCTTTTTAGTTTCTTGCAGCTCTTTCTCTAAGTTTAAAAGTTTGGCTCTCAGTTTTTCATCATCCGAGGAATCAATTTCACTTGAATCATCCTCTGAATTCTTTTTGATTGCAGCAGGAATCATTTTATAATAAGAGCCAGGTTGAACTTCATCTGACTTATCTGTATCATGTTCATCGATAACAATTGGACTATCTGCTTTCTTTTTTTGTGGAACTGGATCTGGTTTATGGATTTCAGATCGTTTTCCTGTGTGGGGAGATGATGATTTTCTTTCCCTACGTTTATTGTCACTTTCTTTCTTGGGAGGTGTATTTCGTGTAATCTCATCTCTGAGGTCTCTCAACACTTCAGGTGGTTTGTGGGATAGTGACCTAGAATGTCTTTTTGCATCTCTACTTCTACTTCTATGATGCACAGGCCTATTGGCTCTAGATGAGTAATCTCGGTCTCTGTGTCGATCATGCCTATGCCTGTCTGATGATCGCCTCCTGCCTGGGCTTCTATCTTTTGAGCTTCTCCTATTTGGAGGAGAATATCTAGAGTGTCTATGTCTTTCCCTAGAACGCCTTACATAACTATTACGATCATTTCTTCTTAAATCAATTTCTCTTCGAGATCGATTATTACTGGCAGAGGGTTTATTTCTTCCAGAGCGATTATGACCATCTTCTTTCTTACTTGAACTTTTTTCATCTTTTTTCTCAGAGTGACTCTTAAACCTACCTGTTTCAGAATCACTGCTTGATTCATCAGATAGCATGTTTAGACCTAGAATAAAAAAAGAGGTGTTAACTAAAATCGGAAATAAAATAAATAATTCTGCATTAGAAATATTTTATTAAAATTCACTTATGTTTAATCTAAATTGATTGTTTTTACAGGGTTATGTATATTGCACTTTTACTTAAATTACATTTAAAACATTTTTGCAATTTTCTTTGCACTGTAACGTATTGACTTCAATAACCCAGCAGTCAATATGCCTTTCAGTGATTGCCTGACACTTGACTGCCAAACCAGGTCTTTCAAGATCTGTCTTAATATAACAGGGCAATCTATGTCATAAGCAACAGCACGGAGAACATCTTCCATGTCTTGCTGAGGACCACCATGATTCCAAAACTTCACTATCCGTTGTTGCGGTACCATTGGGAGTTGCATTAAATGATGTAATTTAGTTTCCGGATGTAGATCCTGATGACATTGAGAATCCCCCGTTGGGAAGTCTACGTAGGCATGGAATTGCTGCAAGATTGGTCGGTAAAGTTCTCGGAAATTAGCCAACTGAGGTTGGACAATGTTTCTTACTTTATTTTTATTTTCTCCAAAGGTCATTCTAAAATCACCAGCGTAACTCAAGTTAGATATAGCAAAATAGAAATCATATTCGGAAAATGTCTCCGGCAAAATGAGAAGAGCTGTGTGCACAGCGGACCGCAAGTTAGATTGTAAAGCGTTTTGCAATTGAGATGAATTTGTTTCCTTTATTATCTCTACTGGTTTATGAAGTCGACCCGCCAAATATAAATCAGTCCAGTCTAGCAAATCGGCGATTAAATCTTTTTGTGAAACAACACCATACTTGATGGTAACATTTTCTTGTTTTAATTCCACAAGGGTGTTGAAGTATACTTTAGCACCCCAATCCTCCTGAAATCTTGCAACAAACCCTTTGCCAAGATAACGTAGCGCTGAGTAATGAGTTGGATTTTGTTCGATGTTTGTTCCATGCCAACGGTACGAATTGTCCACGCAGTAGATCAAGTCGATCATATTGTGCTTTTTTTGAGAACCTATCTGTGGCTTCACGGCTGATCCATAGGCAAAACAGAATGTGAAGTTTTGAGGGAACTTTGACAAAATTCTATAGTACAATGGAGATACATCTTTCGCTATGCCCACTAGTTTAATTGCTGCCGATGTCATTGTCGTATTTGTTTGTAATAAAGTAGTTAATCTTCTGACCTGTGTTGTTCGATGATATCGTTATGTGAACTTTTATTATCGCTTCATACGTACGAACCTTACACTTATGATGAACAATTGATTAGTATGCAATTAAAACTAACTCTAAATCAAAGCATTCTGTTCCGATTATCACATTTTATGAAAATAAAATATTAATACAATACACACGATAAAACGTGATTTCATCACCGCTATACTTTGTCTTGCTTCTTCTTTTGCTTGAGTAATTGCTTGCTTTTTATTTATATAGAGATTAGAGAAAGAGATACTTTAACTTCGTAGTCTTCATACTGCGTGCGTTGTCATTGTCAATGTCAAGCGATACACAGAATATTAACATTTTTAGGAGATCTCATATAAATTATAACAAAGCAAAAAGATTTACTTCAACTTACAACTCTGAAGGAAATAAAAATAAAATAAATAGGAATAAACATATAACATTTAAAAAATAAAAATAAACATATAACATTGTGTTTACGAAAGCAAACGACTTTTGTCTGTTTCTAGCAGGAATGTAGGATTTTATGTAGGTACTATACTAGGTACCGAAAATTAAACTACATTTTGTAATAATTACAAAATGTATAATAATTATTTTAGTGTATATGAATTGAATAGTTTTCTGTGCATTCTGCACAGACTTCAAATTAAGGAGGGTAGAGATAAGGAGCGCAATCTTACATGGGTGTTAAATTGAAAAAGTGGCAACTAAAAGCGATAAATTGAGATGGCGCTAGTGTGTACAGAGAGAGTTGGAGAGTATGGAGAGTATGGAATGAATGTAGCAGTAGTTGACGGAGTGAAGTGCGCCGAGTTGAATTTTGGTTGAATTGTTTACTGTCACTAGCCTCACTAGCGCCATCAATTTATCGTCTTTCGACGGACACTTTTAATATTCAGAGATTGTCCTCCTTATCTCTATCCTCCTTGCTTCAAATCTTTTCTTTTCTTTCTATTCAAAATTTCAAATTAAGGAGAATAGAGATAAGGAGCACAATCTCTGTGTATTAAAAGTGTCCGTTGAAAGACGATAAATTGATGGTGCTAGTGTAGCTAGTGAGAGTAAATTTAAAAAAAAGCGCCCGCCAAAGAAATATTAGAATAGGATAGATAAATAAAGAAGGAAAGAAAAACTTACGCCTGTTATTACATTTTAATATTTAAATATAAAATAAAAACGATTTTCATATAATCAAACGTCAGGGAAACAATTTATTTTCCTTTAATGATCGCATTTATATCAAATGAGAAAAATGCTTATGAAAAATTCAAAACTAGTGTAAATATTTGTTTTAACAATTAATTTTTTTAACAAATATATCTCTATTCTCCTTGCAAAAACTCTCTCTGTTCACACTAGCGCCGCCTATTTATCCCTTTAAGTTGTCACTTTTTCAGTTTAAAACCCCTGTAACAAAGATCCTTATCTCTATTCTCCTTGTTTCAAATACTTTCAACAAGGAGAATTGAGTATAAGGACGATAAATTGGTGGCGCTAGTGGTGAGGCTAGTTTCAACTCGGCACACTTCACTCCGTCAACTATTGCTACATTCATTCCATACTCTCCATACTCTCACAGTTCACACTAGCGCCATCTCAATTTATCGCTTTTAGTTGCCACTTTTTCAATTTAACACCCATATAAGATTGCGCTCCTTACTTATTTCTCCTTGATTTTCAATTTCTTCGTCTGTGCCTCTCGCTTAGAGAGTACTATATTCTTTAGACATATTACTTTATAATCTGTGACTATATTCCTTGGTCTGTGCTGTGCTCTCTGTTGTGACTTGTGGTGTTTCACGCTATTACAAATTTATTTATTGATATTACACTAATATAATATAGCATTCATTCAATAAAATAATAGATATGTCTAGTGCCGACAGAATAGAATTTGAAATGGAAGTAGAAGTAGAAAGTGCATCATCAGGTCCAACTGTGGAACCACCGAACCCAACGTCTCCTGCACCTCCAACTCCCGGGAGTGGAAATAAAAGCGTTGTAACAACCGCAACTGCAGGTTCGGTGACTGTTTCCCTTCACCCCTTAGTTATCATGAACATATCGGAACACTGGATACGGTTACGGTCACAAGAAGGGTCGCCGCAAACAGGTAAGCTGTTATTTCTCCCTCGAGTTTTGTCGGTTATTTACTTATTGAAATCGCTTACTGTCGCTTAAATCAGCAGATTTACACAATTTTCTGCTTATTACTTAACATTTGTCGCATAAAACTGTAAAACAATGACATTAAAATACAAGTAGGTAATTTAATTAATCTTTATTCAGTGTAAAACCTAAATTTTATTATTTATCTATATAATATTTCTATTTTTAACACAATGCCTCTTTGACAATGTTCTCAGATAAACTATTAACCTTATATAAATCTTTATTTTCATTTTTTTATGTCTCTTTTTAATTTAGCATCTACTTTTTTTTTCGAAGTATTTCAGCAAATTTAGGTGTTGGTGTTTGAGATGGCTTATAGATACATCAGAATCAAATCAATCTCTCTCTTCTCTTGTCCTCTTCTCTCATTATATTTGACTGCAGTTTTCAATATTTTTTTATTCAATTTCATCTGTGCTGTGTCTAGTAACTTCATATACCATCACTGTACCCATGCTATGTGAAAAATAGAATAAATGTCCATCTTGAATGAATAATCTTTTGTATGTCTTTCTTCCATCGGATATACAGACATATGGCTGGTTATCATCCTCATCACAAAAGGAGGGATTTCGACAATGAAATCCCTCCTTTTCGGACCAAGCGTTTGAAACATTTGTTTTATTATACGAGTATGTAGTGAGTTAAATTTGATATTTTGTTATGTTGCAGTCATTGGAGCACTCATCGGCAAGCAAAAGGGTCGCAACATAGAAGTAATGAATTCTTTTGAATTAGTATTTGAAGTAGTGAATGATGGAGATATATCTATAGATAGAGAATATTATAATTTGAAAGAAGAACAATGTAAGTGTATTTTGGAATTTCACTTATGACCTTATCAGATACAACATATTACATTTAAGTTACATATTACATATAAGTTTCATTTTTCCAACCTTTTATTTACATAAATAACATTTTGTAAAAATTACAGTTAAGCAGGTGTTCTCCGACATGGATTTCTTGGGATGGTACACAGCTGGAGAAACACCTACAGAAAGGGACATTGCAATCCACCGTCAAATATGTGATATAAATGAATGCCCTGTCATGCTCATGCTCAATACAGCCGGAAGAAATGGCGATGTGAGTTCACAGGATTTATGCTAACACTGTTTTCACTATAAATATAACACTTGAGAAAATATGTTTAATAATATTAAACATATTTTCTTTATGTAAAATGTAAAAATATTTTAATTTTTTATATAAAAATCTTTAATATTTTTACATAAAAAATTATTTGAACACATGAAACAATATTTTTAGAAAGTTTGACTGTTTGTGTGGTTGTGCACGATCCAGAAACGGCTTAACTTATTTAAATGCCTCTTTCACTGATGTTTTGTCGCAAGCTTCCCGTAACATTTAGTGCTTTTTTCTTTCCAATTGGCTTACAAGCAACTAGTGCATACTAATATTATAAAGAGAGAAGATTTGTATGTTTATAATGTTTAAACACAAAAACTACTTGACCGATTTTGAATTCACCTATATAAAGCAACATTTAGTGAGTAAATTAGGCTATATTTCATAATGTTACGCAGAAGAAGTCGCGTGCAACAGCTATATAATATAAATAGTGCCCAGTATCACGCACGCCACTTGCGCAGGCCGCAACGAAGCCGATAAGATTCCCGAATTTGCAGCAGTGTATTATTTAAATTATATATTTTATTCATTGAATATAGGATAATTATTTACATATTTCTTTCAGCAATTACCAGTAGTGTTATATGAATCAGTGATAGATGTTGTGAATGGTCAAGCCACAATGCTGTTGGCGCCGCTCACATACACTCTCGCAGCCGAGGAAGCTGAGAGGATCGGTATAGACCATGTGGTGAGGGTCTCGGCAGGAGAAGCGACTCTCAACAGTTTAGGTATATTTCTTTTGTCTATTTTCAGCCTTTCGGATTGTTAAGAATTCGTGTACTCCGGCAGATCTGTTTTTCTAGCATTATATTATTGACATTAGCAGTTAGATTAAAATAAATTTAGTCTAAAAAATATTTAATTCGTTGTTTGTCGATAGCGGCTCTGTTTTTTGACATAATCGAAAACGGTTTGCGGCACATGGCCGCACAAGTCTAGCACATTTTTCGAAAAAATAAAATGGCCATGGCCATGCTAGTGCAAAGAACGTTTATTTTTGTCATTACCGCTCCGTTTTTGAGATCACGACTCGGAGTCTGCGGCACAACGTAACACACGAGTTTTTTTAAACCAAAGTGGCCATGCTAACTTCCTGGATATTCCTAATTGTCTATGTTTGCGTACAGTCGCGGAGCACTTGACGGCGCAAAGGTCCGCTATCAAGATGTTGGTGTGCCGCGTACGCGCTGTGCTGGCGACTGTACGCGCCATCCGCGATGGCCGCTTGCCGCCCCGTCCCGCGCTACTGCGCGAAGCTCGTTCGCTCGCCAACCGCCTGCCGCTGCTAACTTCACAACAGTTCCGCACGGAGTTCTACAATGTGAGTGTTTTAATCAATTTAAAGGGGACACCCTCACACGCTGTGAAATGTGAAAAATGTTATAAAAATATAAATTTGAACCCCACAGCAATGCAACGACGTCGGTCTGATGACGTATTTGGGCACAATCACAAAGGGCTGCAACGCGATCCACCAACTGGTCAACAGATTCAACGTTCTCTACGACAGACAAAGTATGGGACGACGTATGAGGGGGTTGTTTTTCTAAGGAAGTCAATCATTTTAGATAAACAACTCTATTAGATGTACAGTTTCCATGTTATACTTAAGATTGTTTTAATTTTCTTGTAACCAAGTTCTAAAAATACATTAAAAAATTAAAAAGACTTAAAAATGAACTCCCAAGTATTTTTACGTCTATTATCTCAATGTTCTAATTTTTTCCCTAATTAAAATAAATCAACCTTAAAAATCGTGTAAATATATTTAACTAGCTGTATAAAACAACTAAACTAAAATAAAACACATGCTTATCTGACGCAAAATATTTAATTTCGCATCAAACCATTGAGTATTCAATAATTTAGTTACACAAAATTAATAAATCTTTGGACACATTGAGATTCGTGCTATGGAAGACTTTTACAAATGAAGTCTACATTCATGCTAGCCCATTAAATTACAGATTGTCCTATAAAAAAAGAAAAAATAACTTAATTGCATTTGATTATTAATGTAATGTGAACGACTTAATTGTATATCTTACATCGCTTTAAATAAGATCTAGATAACAACAATGCGTTACATATTTTTTGAATAACAATGTACGTTTTGACTAGAAGTACAGTCATCCGCATAAAACGTATCTCGAATGTAGACAGTTGTTTTTGCAGTTGACTATAAACAACTTAACAAAAGTTGCGGAAATTTAAGTGGTAAAGTCGCATGAGTAAATTTATTGAAAATAATTGAACCAAATAAATTATATATTATTATCAACAAATAAATGATACAACATTATCAAAGTGTTTTGAATTAATGTTCAATCACGAAGGTACACTTCGTCTTTTCATCTTGCAGATGGTTCTGAATTAAATGACGTCACAAATGCCCACAACTTTAATGCCAATACCAGCACAAAATGCTGGCATTCGCATAGTGTAGTGTACACAGACGTTGAGTTAGTTGTTTGACAGATGATAATAAAAATACCCGAGGCTACGGGTATTGCCATCTCGTAACTTAATTTGAAATAAGAACACTATTTATTTATCTAGCATTTATTGAAAGAAAATTATAATGCCTTGCTTTGATTTTTCAGTGAACATAAAAATACTATATACATAGTTATATTTAATAAACATAATCAGATTGACGAAGATTAAAAATTAAGGCATTAAAGTTGTGCTTTTATATTTTTAAATACATAACCAATGAGTAAATAAACATAAATAGGAACAGACAGATACATTGAATTAGTATCACTCCTGTAATGATGTAGTCTGTTTTTTAATCTCAGAGACAAAAATGACATGCAAATGTCAAGTTTGCATATATAATGATACCATGAAATTACATGAAATGTATGTAATGCATGTCAAATGTAATGTCATTTTTGTCTGAGATTAAAAAACAAACTTTATCATGTGTGTTGTAAGTTGTAAATAAATAAATAAAAAAATATAAATTAATTAATTAGTCCCAAAGTGGCAACACAATTCGTTAGACGTTTTTAAAGAGTGGCGAAGTCCGCAACTTCGTGATTGAACACTTCATAACAATAAAAAAAACTGAATAAAGATAGCTTATATCAATACTCATGTTTACATCTTCATTTTATTATAATGTTTATTAACAATTACACGTTAAATAAAGCTAACATGTTTAAACATACTTGTACTTTAATTGATAGTTCACTTGTATAAAAATATTGTTCATTAAGTTTTTTTTTTATTATTTCAAACCTCAAACACTAATATTGCTTTAAATTCAATGTTCCTATTACACAAACACTACTTAAATACAGCGTGGGTATTTGTAAATAAGACACGGTTGACTAAATCACAAATATTATATACAACAAGGAGCATAGAGTAGAAATGGAGAAAAGCAGTTGTTTGAATCCAGCGAATTTAAATAATTATTTAACAACTGTTAGGTCACAGAATCTTGATACTATAACACTGCAATAGAGATACTAGAAATAATCGCTAAGGCATTATAATTCTAAATTAACTCCGTTTTGTTAAGGGGGTAGGTTGAAATCTGTTAAAATATGAGCTTTATATAAAAGCCAGACCCGCTAACAAATTTTATGTACGTATAACAATTTGAAAGTTTCAATATTTTTTTGGTTCTAAAACTAGCAGCTAACACAGTGCATACTCCATTAT
Organism: Synanthedon formicaeformis; assembly: GCA_945859745.1. Lineage (NCBI taxonomy): Eukaryota > Metazoa > Arthropoda > Insecta > Lepidoptera > Sesiidae > Synanthedon > Synanthedon formicaeformis. Next base: position 4,635,367 of record OX243958.1, on the reverse strand, counting down.
TAGTTTAAGCTCCCTGATTATATTATAAACATGTAAAAAGCTATTAAATTTGTAAATGCAACAAGTGTTTTATAGGTAATGTATATAAGATTATATTCCATTTTGAGAATATGAAAGAGAAATCTCTGCCAACGCTTATTAAGATAGAATATGGCAAAATGTTTAAGCAATGTTTGCATTAATAACATTCGCCTTATTCTAAGGATGTAACATCTTCGTCTCATGTCTTGAAAACTTTCTAAGTACTCTTTCTAAAATGCTCTTAACACTTTTTTTGGGCGTTAGGTACATCACAAAATTCAATTAGTTAGACAATTCCCTTTTCTGTCAGTTTCCATCGAAAATTTAAATACCTGGTATTATATAAATAAATTAGGTTACGACCGATTAGACATTAAACAAACTAGGGTGTATAAATTAGAAAAAAGGTTGCTGATTCAATTAAGATTTGTCACAAACATGATTGTTGAAGACCATAAAGAAATGACTTGGTGAACGCACGTTCATGCCCAGTTTATTGGGTACCTACTATTACTGGTTAGGTACTATTTAAAGTACTATGGAACGCAGTATGTCCCTCCCACTAGTAAATATTTTAAACACTGTGTTTTAAATGTTCCTACCACTCCATACATTTTAATTTTCGTTGGATAAAGCTGAGAGAAAAAAAGGACATTACATTTTCGAACTGTTCAAAAGTATAGGTATATTTGGATAGGTGTTTAATATGTACAAGGATTTTGTCCTGTCTTTATTCGTCAAACTTATTAAGTAATTTCATAATATATAGTTATTGCATTAAAGTTTAACATTGACGAGATAACAGTCCTGTTACTAAAGGGGCCTGTAAACGGGCTACATAAATTGCATCTTGTTGGCTATTTTTGTTGACCAATATAGCTCAGTATATTTGCAACTATATACCCTTGCTGCAATTTCATTGTGCAATACATTGCCGAGTGTAGACCAGCAAGATTCTGCAACTGAATTGCAGAGTAATTTTGTGTTTACACACGGAGCAATATTGAGTCTAGATCTCAGTAGTTATGTTCGCAAGTTTCTAAATTTTTTATATGCCTCTTCGGTCGTTACATTAAATTTCGCCGCAATTACTGCTCAAGCATCCTTCTTTTGGTTGCGATTTTTATAAGCACCTGATTCTACATCCCATAATTCCGGACGTATATGGATTTCATCAATGAAGTTCAAAACCTTTACGTTGGACCACTCGGCCATGACTTTAGAATAAAATTACAAAGAACAGAATAAAATCAACAACAATGATCGCAAAGCAGGGGAGGCGAGCGAGGGAAAAGAGATGCACCTATACATCAGAGCAAAGACGATATACGGCGATATTGCAGTAAAGTCAAAACTTGGTAAATCATTTGCAATCTAGCCGGCTAGACATTGAATACTTGCGACTACTCTGAAATATCTTGGCAATATAGCTGGGCTACACTGCAAGATTGCAGCAATTATTGCACTGTGTTGAGCGATATAAACAGCAACTTGGCGGCTATACAATTGCAGCAAGAAATTGTCAATAAACTAGCCCGTTTACAGGCCCCATTAGTTATTCTAGAGGGATTCGTGTCCATCAAATATGTGAATGAAGTTCTATAACCAGGTAAGTATATACTATAGGGAGTCTTGGATGTAAATGTGTTTGCTGAGGGTACTAACGCCACATCCTTACAAACTTATTTTTAAATAATCTTTAATCGGACTATGTAATTATAAAATCTTCAGTTGTGAATATTTTATCGTTTGTCTATAAAACTTGCGAAAAAAGGGCCTAATTTTAATCTATAAGGATTCAGCTCACTATTTATTTATAGATTATTTTTATTACATATCCACAAGTTGTTATAATTAATTTTGTATTCATTTTGTTTTTGATCGCATTACAAGTCATGTTATATTGATTGAACGCTTCTTTCTAGTTTGTTTTATAACGAATTTTCAATTTCATGATGTGAATAAAGAATCCAGTCACATTATTGCACATTGAGTGATTTAACATATTTTAAAAGCTTCTATGAATTAAGAAGTACTCTTAATATTCGGGCGTTGGACTAAATAAGTTTGCAAGTATAGGCTTCACGATATCATAAATTGTAGACTACTGAATATCGCCCTATTAGTCTTAGGTGAAATTGGAAGTTACATGGGCATTTTTAAGCATATCACATTGTTGATTATGAGTGAAACGTTTGACTAAAATGGTTACACGTCATCAGGTATCTTCTCGATGCCGATGAGCTCGTCGAAGAGCGAGTGATTGTCGGGAATGACGTGCGGCTCGTTGAGCAACTGTCGCGAGTACTTGAGGAGAGCGCGCGTCAGTTGACCCACCGTCCATTTCCTGTCCACCAGCACCCGGACCAAGGTGTCCAACTGTTGAAAGCAACAACATGTATGAAAATAGCAGGTAGATAAGTAATGCGCTCACTCATTGTCAAACCTCAGATACTCCCAAGAGTATCAAAGCGTATATATAGTACGACAGAAAGATTTAGTATAACATTGATGAAAGTATTATAAAATGATTGTCGATTTTGACTGGACTTTCAGTAACTTAGGCTACTTTTTATAATAAATGTGAGACCTTGAATAGTTTCTCGTTGCCGAATGTGTAGTAGATGAGGGCGGGTACGCCTGCGACACTGGCCGCGAGCCACTGCAAGAGCAGCTTGAGCTGTGGATGGCCGCGCAGCCTTCGCCCGCAGCCCCAGTTGCCGGACGCCACCGGCCTGCATTCGCCGCCGGACACTATCTTGTGGGCCAATTGGTTTAACTAAAAACACGTGGTATATCTATATTATTAGATATCGTCACCCGGCGACTATTGTAACCTAATCAGCAATAATAAATCAGTTTGGCTAAATACGTAGGTAATGTAATGCCATTTATTTAATATGTATAATGAGTGCTTCTCCAAATGTAAAATAATTCACTTTTTACTACTTAATTAAATAAAATATAAATTTCTTTGTATAAACAAACTACTAAATAGAAGTAGGACTACACGTCAGAAGTGAAAACTATGGAACCGCCACAGTTTTACAATACATAAACCGCTATGACTTTGAGCACTTTATCGCTACCTGTTAACATCTTACAAAACTAATTGACGAATTTAAGCTTCTATGAAAATAATAAGTACGTATTATACTTTAGATTATAATAAACGTAATGAGGTACCTACGAAGTGTACTCTGCCATTCCTCAATTGTAGATAGGTAGGTAAACTTTTATAGATTGTAATTAAAAAAATAATGGATCAGTAATTATTTTTGTTTCGTGTCTCGAAACCATTTTTATTTGCTATGTTACATAAATCTTCTAACTACCCGCTACAAGCGACATTTTCTAATTAATAATAAAAATAGACTACAACTAAGTTAGGTTATCGTGAGACGTTATTTGTGCATTGTTTCAAATGTGCATGAACATAACACGCTTTATTTGTGCTTTTTTAAAACATTTAGTGCATTCTCCACAAACCATGCGAAACACGTTGTCAGTATGTTTCGACAGAAAGCAAAGACTTACAAAGGTAGATATAGGTAGATATAATATAATGAAACGGGGTAGGTAACACATACTTATGTGTACCTGTAAGTAAAGGTGTTGTTAGTAAAATATCGATTTGATTGATACATATATATTTATTTAGTTTCGAAATTAGGGTGATAGGAGCACTCCTAACCTTCGGTCTCTTTAGCTTAATGGTGACGGGTTCACATACAATTGTCTCCTCAATTGTTTCAACTATCATGTTTATCACCCAATTCAGTTTTCTGTGGCGAATGTTCGGATTAGTTATTTGTGTGCAACAAGTCTCAGTGGATGTACTGAGCGAGCTCGATTTTTCTGTGTCTGTGTCGTCTTCCTTCGTCTCCACAACATCGTTCTGACGCGTGTTCATTAACAACTCCTCCGGTATACATTCCTTAACTTTGCGTTTCTGTCAAGACATTTAGCAACGTGAGAGAAGTCGTTAAATTTTCCTTACGTTTTTTTTTAGTTCAGACAGACCTTTCAGACATGCACATTCAAGCGGAGGCTTGCACGGTCGCGACTATCAGGTTTTACTAAATTAAGCCAAGACAATTACTAAGTAATAGGTACAGCCACATATTTAAAAAGGCATCTCTATAGCTAGATCATTAAACGAAATTATCTAGAGAATTTTTTTTAAGGCGATATAGTCCATTGTTACTCGCGAAAACGTAAACCGCGAACTCGTCGTAGATCACGTACATTTGATCCGTAAAGTTTAGTCCGTAGTTTTTTAACATTTTAAACATTAGAAAATAACTGGAATATTAGAAAAGTTGTAATAATAATAGACTACAAATTGAATCGTTCGTTCAACATGTGAATAAGCGATAATGGAGGACCAAAAAATAGATTGCCTGGACCTAAACTGCTTTTTACGTTACATAAACAATTTATTTTATCCACGTAACAGTGTAGCATTTTGTACTAAGGGCATTTGATTTAATTTGAAAGCGTTATCGCCAAAGAGCAAAAACTCTTTCAAATTTTTTAACGTGTCGTTGAAAGAGTAAATATAATAATAAAAAACATTAGATCGTAAGTTGGATCACGGCTTCGCTAAAAACATTTTCGCGGACAACAATTTGACATAGACGCTAACAATTAAGATATTCTATCTGACAAATAATAAGTCAATGCCTAAATCTTAAACCCTAGTTAAATTCTTAAAACTTAACTGTAATATCTGTAATTATGTAATTTTTAACTAATTTCCGCCATTGCATACTATACCAGCCATTGCTAAATTCTAAATGAGAAGAGTGAAATGACTTACAAGGTGAGCCGCGAGTCTGTGCCTGTGCCTGGCGAGCTCCAAGCTGAGCGATCGAGCAGCGAGGGCGAGTCGCCGATGAGGAGCGGTGCGTTCGCGTCCGTACAACTCGGCCGCGTCGGCATCGCGTCTTGCGCCTCCCGTCCCACCGCCACCTGCTAGCGACTCGCTCAGAGTTCGCTTTAGAAGCGACCCGGCAAACCTACAATTCCAATATTACTTATATTTCTATATTATAATACCTATATACCATTTTTCGGTCAATTTCAACATTTTCCTCAAGCATTTTCAACATTTTCCTAAGCAGTGGTAGTATTGGTACCACTAAGCAGTGGTAGAATTAGTAGTGGTAGGGCACACTGCGTTTCGCAGTCATTTGGGCAGCCCGTCTGGCGGCAGTAACCACCCCCTTACAGAATACCACCGTGAAATAACAGCATTTACGTGCTGTTGTGTTTCGGTGAGTGAGTAAGGGTTGCCAGAGCCCATTACCCCTTCCCTTCCTTATCCCTTATCCTTAATCCTATGGTCTACAGCGCACTTGTAGCACTTATGGCGTTGCTTATGTTATAGGCGACGGTAGCCACCTACCATCAAGTGGACCGTCAGCCTGTCCGTCGACCTTAACATAAAAAAAAAAGCAATTTCTACATTTTCCTAAGCAAATTCAACATTTTCCTAAGCAAATTCCTAAGGAAAATGTTTAAAATGCTTGGGGAAATGTTGAAATTTATCAAAAAATGGTATCTATATAAATAAACCTTCCTCGTTTAACGCTCTTTCCATTTGTGAATTATTATTGTTTTTATTAAAGAAGGGTTTGTTCTTGGCCAGCATCTAGCCGTGTAGCGAAGATGAGGCCTATAACGAAGCGAGCTCACCCAGAAGGTGCCTATTCACTCGAACTTTAAAAAGATTTGGGTTATATGAGATCGGAAACAAAGACGCAGACTGGGAGTTTCAAACCTTCAAAGGTTGTTTTAAAGCGTTTGATCCGAAAAAGAGGGAGTAGATGGATGGTAACCAGCCGTACGTCTGAATGTCCGATGGAAGAAAGGAGAAGGCGGTATGAGCATTTAAATTCGTTGGACAGTTTAAAAGATCTAAGCGTAGGCACCTACATACCGAGGGACATACGGCGGGAATCGACTTTATTTTATACACTAGACTAGCTTATAGTATAGGTATTCATTTGTTTGGAGGATCATGGATAAGCTTTTGCTCACCTTATCACAGCCATGTCTCGTGTATCTAACTCTCGCGTTTTGTTCTCGCCAGAATCTGTATCAACAATTGGATCGTTCAGCCACTGGTTGAACTGTTCGTAAACTTCTTCCAGCTCGGATCTGTAAAAAGTTCGCATTGAGGAAACGATAAATTTACAAACTGTTAAGGTATTCTACATTAGATAAAGCGACATGTTCAACTTTCATAAAGATTTACTTTATGAAAGTTGGTATTGGTATTAAGTAGGTATACCATTTTTTCACCTAAATATCACACAAAGATTTTATAGGCTTACGTTATGCGTAAGATATAAAAATATCCCTGATCCTTCTTGTATAAAATTCTATAGCTGCAGTGGAAAGCTCATGTACATAGTATGTCGCCGGCAGAAGCAAAGGCTTTATGATGTATTTATCTCTGTTAGACGTTACAGTAATTAATGGCCTATAAACCATTATTTGCTGTATCGTAACAAATTGGGAATGAATAGAGCTTGGCAGAGCCCAATTCCCTATGCCCTATGCTTTCCCAATCTCTCCTTAATCCTACTGTTTTCGCAGCGCACTTTGCAGCACCTGTGGAGTTGCTTATGTTATAGCATCAAGTAGACCGTCTGCCTGTCTGCCGACCTTAACATAAAAAATATATTGTACGTATTATAAGAGTCCTTTAGTCGACATCGACGTCAGATGCCGAGTTAACTTGACTATAAGTAAGTGGGTGAGTATTTTAGATATTGCATGCGTTGTGCTTACGTATATTCCGTGCTGAAACTGTATTTGGAACTGTTCCCAGTTTCTCTGCCTCCCAACGGTCGATGTCTTGGTGACGGGTTGCCATTGCTTATGGTTTCCTTCTCAGTCAGTACGAAACCAACGGAACCGCCACGCTTGACTCTTTAAATAAAAGAACATTCATATTAGTATTATACATCTTGTCCATATCTATAGACAGTTTATGTTCTTTCAATGGTTTCAATGGTTCGGAAGAAATATCTTCATATGTTGTACCTATACCTACCTGTTTAGGTACAAGTTATAACAGCTTAGGAGGTTGTTAAATTTTTACATGGGTGGTTTAATTGGTTTTAATTGAAAAGGTAACATTAAGTCTTTATTTAATTTTTTTTTTAATAGGAGTATTAGGTAAAAGTTCGGTGCACTGTAAATAGTTGACTGGCCAGTCTTTGTTGTTGGCATCCTACGAAATATATGAAGCTTTTTATGTTCACTAAGTTCACTAAGTTCAAAGGAGTAATTTCACCTTATTTCGTTATCATTGACCTCGGCGCCAGATATGCTGATGCCGACCGCGTAGCTAGAGCTGTCGGTGGACCAGTCACCGGTGGTCGTAGTGGTGCAAGAGGTGTCGGCCTCTCTCCGTAGCGCCTCTCGCAGTCGACCCGCGAAGCTGAGCCGTCTCTCCTCCGTCGAAAGCTCCTTCGAATACTGGAATGAATTGGGGCGCGCACTCTCGCCTCTGCCTTCGTCTTCGCTACCTGGATATTACCACAAATTAATGGTTGGCACACGTCGATCGACGTAAGATAATTTTAAAGCGAAGCGAGTAGTCACATACTAATGTCTAACATCTGTGCAGTGATCCTTCTAGTAACATCTATGAGAAAAGTGGAGCACTTTTTAGATGGCGGTTCGCAGCTCGACCGAGGGCTTGGAATTATATTTTAATAAAAAAATAATTTTATCTAATTGGACCAGATAGGTTTCGATTGGACCCAATAGGACGCTCGGGTTTGGAAAAGACAATTTCTGCTGGAAGCTTTAGTTATACTGTATTTAGTTGTTACCTTTTTATTTCATACTAGCTGGCGCCCGCGACTTCGTCCGCGTTGAAAAAGAAAAAAGTAGCCTATCCTGTGTCCCGTTCGTCTAAATGTTTATCTACTAAGTTTCATGAAAATCAGTTAATTCGTTTAAGAGTTATGGAGGAACATAAGTACATACATACAGAAAAAAATTCTAAAAATCGTCAATTTAGTTTCAGTATCATGTATAGAGCCTATAAGCACGATATCTCTGAAAACAAAGTAACTTACTCCATGACCAACCCTTACTACCATACTACCATTATTAGTATTGATAAAAATTCCTTGTCCTGGCAATTACGAAACGTTCTCACGTCTCCGTCATACGTGTGACGACTGATTTTTATTTATGTATAGATATAGATGAAGGGTTGAGGGAGATATGAGTTAAAAAAAGAACAATTGACAAACCGTAGTCGAAGCTGTCGTTGGCACTGTGGTACTCGTCTTCGCTGGAATTACAACTGGAGTAGAGGCTGTCCTCCTGCTCCACGTTGCTCTGAGCCGGACTCCTGGTGACGGGCAGACATTCGCCCGACGAGCCGAGCACTATGAACCGACCGCGTCTGTTATTCAAAGTGCCGCTTTCCGGGGACAGCCAGCACTTGCGTTTTGTTATCTCTACACCTAGAAAATGGGTACTTTTTTAATTTGAACGCGATAATTTTTTAATGAATACCCATCCATCACAGATTTATTTTCGTTTTGACGGGAATAAGTTTAAATTTGCTTTCATAGTGGGACGAAATTTATATAAGAGATGATGCAAAATCGGGGATACACTGATGCTATAGCTAGGTACATCTACATCCAATGTCTACACAATTCGATAGCTAAAGGATCAAAGAATTTTTAGGTATATACCTATGGTATATTCAGATTGGTTGTATATACATTATACTATGCTCTAAGAAAATATTACTCGTAATTTATACGTAGCATTCACATAATAGGTTCTAGCGTTTCACAATACATATTCCTACTAAATATCCCTACTTACTAGTGATAAGTGGATTTATTTTTCCACTTATTCCTTCGACGTAAATGTACTATTGAGATGAAAAGTTTTCTATATATTATCGGTAGAAAACTTATTATTTATTACTAGCGACTTATTATAACTTCAAAGTTGTAATAACTTACAATCAAAGGAACTTTTCACTACAGTATCCTGTATAGTAAGAGGTTTAGGTATCTAAATAAATACGCAATAGGTTTTACACCTGTAAGCATAATTATTATGTTATGCTATATGTAAAATATGTCACTTACTAGGATCATTTAGGTTCAGAGTAGCTGCGCAGTAGTTCTGCGGCGAGGGACTTCTGCTGCTATAACTATTCAAAGTGCTGCAAGAAGAGGCCGGCTTTATGACCACCGTCGCTTCCACTTCTGGTGGCGTGTGGCTTATAGATTCGCCTGTAAATTATTTCAGGAATGTTTTAAGACTACTGCTTATCGACCTATCGAACAGTAAGTACTGTTAGTTGTGATAAAAAAATCTCATGCGTCATTTTTATTGCGTTACATCAAAGATTTAAATCGAGAGATGCGGCATTACTAACGAAAGTGTGTTACATTATACTAAAGACAAAAGTATAAAATACATATACCTTTGTCTAAACACACTTTTAAACACAGACAACACATTCCTTACTTCAAAGGTGACTGTGACGATAGCGATGCTCTCAACAAGCGACCGTCACTCACTGTAGCTGGCGTGCAACTGTAGTTGGGTTGAGCGCCTGCGCCCAACCCATGTTTAAGAATTATCGGTGTGTTTTTAGTATGGCACAAGGAGATTATGCCGCATCTTCGATTTAAATCTTTGCGTTACATTATTTAACAAATATGTAAGTAGCTTTTGCCCAAGACTTCGTCCACGTAACTTAACAATTGTGTTTTATTATGATTTATTAATTATATAAATGTAAAGTTTCATTGTCTTTTGTTTTTGTCATACACTGTTTTCCAATATATCAAACTATTTCTTAAGCGAACATAAATATTTCCATATAGGATCTCGGTAGACCATTGACGCTGACTTAATTTACAAGTATTATCGCGATAAAATATTGCCTATAGTATCGATAATGTAGCTTATCGATAATGTAAATATCGATAAGCTATTACAAATATTACTTATTGTAACTGAGGATGTAGGTAATCACCGAAACTGTATAGATAGCTTCATACATACTTTATAATGTTATTAGTAAAAGTCTACATATAAAGTTAAAAATTAAAATATATTCCAGTTACAGTTTAAGTTTCGTCACTTTCCTATAGAGGTATTTTGTTATTTACCGATAGGTGATAGTCTTCGTTCATGCCTCGTGTCCCTGCTCTTCATTGGAGTTTGTTGAAACGCGAGCAGACTCTTGTTCAGCTCGCGTAGAACGTTGTCCTCCTCCCACTGCCCTAGTGGCAGAGCGCTGTAGTCTTCAGCGTCCATTAGGCAAACAGTCACCTGAGGTACGAAATATTATGGCTATACATATATAATTTTATTATATTCTTTTATGTAAAAGCCGTCAGACAGGCTGACGGTGAAACACATAAACGCTTCAATAAATTCGTTATTTCGACTTGAATTCGAAAACATGTAGTTTAATCAATACTTACGCAGTTCATCGCAAATCATAATTCATATTGAAGTGAGTTTTGGGTGAAACGTGTATTGGACAAAACGCCCAAATTAGGTATGGACTGTTTAGTAAATGGTCGAATTAAGACTAGACTCTTTAGGAAGTGGATTATTAACGACTAGTTAGAGAAAGGGACGTTGTAGTGGACGAATTAGGAAGTGGTCAAAGTCGGAGGGATAAATTCGACGTAGGTTTAATTTAAAAATTTAAAATGGAGTGGGGAATAGATACTTACTGTTTTCGGCTCATCCAGCAATTCAATTTTGCTTTTGTGTTTTTTGTCTGTTATGCGACTGAACAAACGTACTCCTTCTACTTTCAACACTTCGTTATCTTCCAATGCTTCCACAGATAGCATCACTGGCAGTAGTTCAGGCATCATGAACATCGTGAGAGATTCCTACGGATATTTGGGAAAATATAAGAAGAGTAGCCTAAAGCAAGATGTAGTACAAATTGTAGTTCCAAATATCGTTTGGAACTGGAATCCAATCGAACATTTGGTTTAACGGATATAAATATGGTTTGATAATATAGCTTGATAATTTTTTGCAAATGAACTGGTTGGTTAAAAAAAGCCGAAGAGCCTTCATTTAACTTCTTAAGTTCAAGTATTCTGAAAAAATATGCTTTACGTAATGTTTTAGGTTTCTATCCAGATTTTCATCACTAAACTGAGTTAAAGTAAAACAAATAGGTATATAATTACCTAAGTATACTAGTAGTGTCAGTAGTTCTTCAATAGTTGAGTTAAAATATTTAATATCAAATAACCAATTAGTATGAATATTGGCGTATTCAAAAATATATTAGGTAAAACTTAATATACAAGCAAGGAAACCGTTAATTTCTGTCTTGCCAAGTTGTATGAATTTTCTCACCTGAGAGTCTCCGTCAATAAGCACATTGCCACCGACTCTACTTGACGCGAAGCACACTCTAATGGCGTCTTCGTTCTCACACCTTTCCGGACGACCTTCGTGTCTTACCACCAGCTTGCACAACGGCAGAGAGCATTCCAGCCAGTCTTCGATTGTGAGCCATTGTTTTGACGTCATCACCTACATTTAATATGAGTCAATGGAATAACTACCAAGCATATAAAGTCATAAGAATATAAAAGTTCAGTTCAGTTCCAGAAGTATCCCTAAACAAGAAAGTGGCTTGCGCTTATACATTAATTTTAATGTCATATTAATTTAATACTAGCTGGTGCCCGCGACTTCGTCCGCGTTGAAAAAGAAAAAGTAGCCTATCCTATGTCCTGTACGTCTAAATGTTTATATACCAAGTTTCATAAAAATCAGTTAATTCGTTTAAGTTATGGACGAACATACATACCCACATACATACATACATACAGAAATAAATTGTAAAAATGGTCAATTTAGTTTCAGTATCATGTATAGAGCCTATAAGTTTTCAGAGATATCGTGTTTATAGTATGTAACTTACTCAATGACCAACCCTTACAGATTTATTATTAGTATTGATGATAATACAATAAATAAATAAATAAATAAAACTTCTTACCTGACGACTCAATTTAATTGACCCTTCATTCTTATTCTTATCTAACCATTCAAAATAATGGAGTAAACTTTTTAATTTATTTCTTTGTGTTTTTCTGTAAAAAGATTAAAAAGTTTGTTATTATGTAGTGTATTAAAAATTAAGAGATTATTTTGTGACAGTAATTGTATCTGTAGCAGCAGCAAAATTTCATTTTTTAGATTACTATCTATAATGATTAAGTATTACTTGACAATGCGTTCGCAGTTTGTTCTACATAAACCTGAGCATAGCAATTATATCAGCGAGTGTGTAGCACTTGCACATGCAGTTCAACCTGCCTACTGCTATTTATTCTGCTATAGATGTGTAGTACAGAAATATTGAGGAATTTATTACCTGTGTAAATTCTTAAAAAAATGTGTAAAATTAAAGTCTTGTAAGGTTGGATGTGTTTTGAGCGTCCTTTTCGGAAAGGTTGAGAAGAATGCGTGAGCAACAAGGGACGATACGAAGTCGTAATCGAGTTCGGTGGCGTCACCTGAAAATTGAGTTAAAATATTAAGAATTGAGTTAGTGAATCAAGTTACATTTATTTAAAAAAAATATTGTTTTATCTCGTTTTGTTCTATCTCGCATCTATTTTCCTTTACACGTAATTTTAACATATGAACAGGGGCGCAGCGAGCAAAAGCAAGTCTTAAATAATTGCAATATCTTACTCTGTTGCTGTAAACTAAATATGAGTCCTTTGGGTGGTCGCCATCTTTTTAAATGCACAGCACGATTAACCATGATCCTAATTGTGTTGTCAAGGAAATGCCTCGATTCCTCTTCAGTCAATTCTTCGGCGAAGAACTCTTCCAACCCTTTCATTAAGTCTGGATCTTTAATATCGTCATCTGGATCAATTCCGATGCTAGAAGAAGTCAGTTAAAAGATTTATTAGCATTTTATAAACTTTCGCATTTCATATATTTTTAGAACACTTACATACATTATGTAGCAAATTATCGTAGCATTATCAATATATATCGGCAGGCGGGCTGAAGGCCCACTTAATGATAGGTGACTGCCGATTCGATTCTCGGCTGATTAAATTTTGGAAATGACCTTTTCAAAGTTGGCTCTGATTCGGATTTGGAAAGTAGAAGCAAGGCAAACTGCGTTTCGTAGCCAGTTGCCACCCTCATAGAAGTTTTTAATGTTTAAAATTTATTTTCGAAAAAATGTCTCCGGTTCTGCTGTCATATTAAGTCTGTTATTTGTAAAAAAAGGTAGAAAAAAGTTTTTAAAGATATTTGCACAACTTACTTGCACATGTCGTGTATTTTCAACATGCTGGCGGCTAATTTAGTCGGCGAAGACGCTAAGAGTAGATGTTTTAGGTGTCGTTGCACAGACGTCCACCAAGGTAGGTCACACGGAAGCATAACGAGAGCCATTCTGCAATAACAAGTTGTAAGATTCTTTTTAGTCAACAATCAATCTAGGCATACGATAGGATTGTCCTATTAACTAAAGTTTCACTTGGTTTTAATTTTGAAGTTGTAAACTCGCAAATATTATGCAAAAGTATGTTTGAATTCCGCGCCATGTCGTTGAGTGACAAGCACTTATACACACACGCCAAAGTGGTGGAACTCCGATGTTGTCAAAGTACCGTTTTATTTTTAAACTAGCTGTGCCCGCGACTTCTTATGTCACCCTTTAATTAAAAAATTAATAATGATTAAGTATCGCATTCCATTCAAGAAAAATCGATCGTATACCTAGTTAATTTAATATACCTGACTAAAACATAGATTGCTATCGTAAATTATAATGTAGGATTTTTAAGTGTAAAAAGTATTACCTAAGTAAGTAGGTTCCTACTAATGTTGAAAACTAAGAGTAGAATGTATGTAGGTTTATGTTTAGTTATGTAGATATTTCTAAACTTTCATAATATCTTTTTTGAGCGGAATGTACGCACATACTTATATTATATGTTAGCGATAAATATAGTTCAATGTTCATTTAACTACTAGTGATGTGCCGGATATGCGTATTCGTATCCGTATCCGCGGATATCCGAGGAAGAAGAAAGATCCTTAGGTATCCGTATCCGTTACTTTTTGCCGGATCTTTTCCCTTATTAATTTTTAATTCATAGCTGAAATTCTATATATATAGGCAGCATATAGATGATTAGTTAGCAATGAAAAACTATTAAATTCCATTCAGATTATTTTTTATTTCTTAAAATCAAACATTTAAGGCACCTTTATAATGCAAGCGTCACATGGGGGGCGTAAACTATCATTTCAAGGTCACGCGCTCCGACACCGTTTGAGTAAGAAAATTAAGATCCGTATCCCCTTATCCGCGGATCTACATTTTTAACGATTCGGCACATCACTATTAACTACACAGTACACAGTCAGTGCATACAAATGTCAAACGAACGAACGAACTAAAAACCAACCAAATGTCAAATTCATTTTAGTCAACACACACAGCAGGCAGGGCGCTCAAGCTCAACCACTAGTTTTTAAGCTTATTACATCGAATTACATCATTTCAATTTATTTCAACGGAAAGAAATCGCAACGAATGTGTATAAAGTTTTAAGTGATTAAGTTAAATCAAACATAACAATGAAAAATATCTAAATGATACGAAGTTTAAAATGATATGAAAATATAGCTACCACTTGTGAATATTATAAATATCTACTGATAACGAATTTGATAAGGTACAGTGAATATATTTATTCTATGAATTTAAGAAGTGGATTAAATCTATTGGGAATATTTAAATGAGTTCATAAAGTTTTTAGGTTAAGTATTCAGTTTTATTAATATATGTGCGGTGTCAAAGTGCTAGGAGGCAAAGTACACTTTGATACAAGATGACCGTGAAAGGTAAATTGTTGAAAGCTTTAATTCTCGGCGCACCAGGGTCCGGTAAGGGTACAATATCGTCTAGAATAGTGAAGAAATACAATATCGAGCACATATCGAGCGGCGACAAATTGAGGGATCACATTCAGAAGCAGACAGAACTGGGCGCAGAAGTTAAGAGTTATTTGAACGAAGGTAAACTCGTTCCAGATCATGTGATGATAAAATTCATGATGGCAGAGTTAGAGAGAGTGAGAGAGAGATCTTGGTTGTTAGATGGGTTTCCGAGAACCGATGGACAAGCGAATGCATTGTGGAAAGTGCAGCCCGTTGATCTGGTGTTGAATTTGGTTGTGCCATTTCAGGTTATAATTGATAGAGTGAAGAATCGATGGGTACATTTGCCGTCTGGACGAGTTTACAATATAGGCTTTAATACGCCGAAGGTGGAGGGAAAAGATGATGTAACTGGTGAAGATTTAGTTCAACGTGCCGACGACAAGCCTGAAGCAGTGAGAACACGGCTTGAGATTTACGAAAGAGTGACCCGTCCAGTCGTGGAATTTTATAAAGCCAAAGGTATATTGAAGGAATTTGAAGGACGAACATCTGATGAAATATGGCCCAAAGTGACTGCATTTTTAGATCCTATACTACTTATAAAGGACTAATTAAAAAGGCAACTTGACACAAATTTATTTTTAAGGAAACGGTGCTAGAAAATTTGTGACAATTTTTTAAATCAATTTTAAAAATTAAATATATTTCATATTCACAGAGTAATTATAACTGAGTATAACAACAGGTTTAGAGATACTTTTTTTTCGCAAATATTACTTACTGAAATTTAGATTAAAAATTTAGATGTAGGAAATGATGTGTACTTAGTCTTGATATGTAATCCCACTTATTTTTGTTATAAATATGTTATTAGGACATTATATTACTAGTCTTCCATTGTCATATTTAATGCCAAACAAATTATAAGGCTGCCTATAGTGTTAAGAATAATATTCTATATACATTTTATTATACAAATAAGAAGTAACTTTGTTTGCTTTATTAACTAGTTTACAATATTTTTGGGATTCTCTGATAGTAATTATTCTTTCTTGAACGTTTTACATATTTTATTTATGAATATGTTATGTATTCACTTTTGTATACCTCTTTATGATAGCATTATGTACAAATAGAAAAATATATAATTAATGTAACTATTGTTTTATTTCATTTACCTGAGAATAATATCTGATATCTACTAACGTTATCGGTTTGTGTTTATGGATGTATAGATATTTATTACTGTTTCATGTAAAAATTCTTTACAATAATATAGCTTATACTTAGGCTCGTACATAAAAATAACATCTAGGCTATTTGGACAGAATTGCAGGAAAAAGTTAGTAATGCAGGTATATAAGAAGTCCATATTTAAGTAGATGTTTTAAATATGAGGTCAGATTGTGGGTAGTGTATTGTGGCCTCCAGCACAAACAGCCTTGATTCAAACAGAAGCCTATATGTTTACGTGTTATATTATTCATATAACACGTAAACATATAGGCTTCTGACTCTATTCATAGGTATTTTCCTCTAACCTATAGCTGGTGGCATTTACCATAATGCCAATATAAGATGTTAGATTTGGCATTACTTAGTGAAAAGGATAGTGAACATTTTCCATCAAGATAACTATCTGCTTGTCTATTGTTAATATAAGTATTAAAGAGATTAAATTATATACCTTGTAACGTATATCCTAGTTTAGGAAGCACAATGAACGATATACATAAATTTGAACAAGTTATAACAACACTGAGTCACTGTGTGTGTCGCCTGGCGACTATTCCTTTCTTTTTACGCACTTTTCTCATTGTCCACGATAAATGTTTCACCAGTTTTCTTCTTCGTGTACATACAAATTATCGGTTTCCTATAGTTGGACAGAAATAGTGGCGCGGTGTGACCGGCCGGCCGCGGCCGAGAGACGAGCGCGCGAACCCCACGTTATTTTTAGCCGCTTTCGTGCATCGCCGCTGAAATTAGATTGTAAATAAAAAGTTTAGGTTAACAGAAGTCGTAGGCCTCATTAATCCGTCATGTAGGTCAATCTTAGCTTGCTACGTTTTCGTGTGAGGTAACTTTATCTACTACTACATTTCGTTGGTATCGCACGGTGAAATCAACCTTTCGCGTGCAGGGCTTCCCAAGTGTGTGAACATTATGGGCTCGCCTATAATAGGCGGATTACGGCCGTATTTATAGGCTGTTTACAGAATCCGTATGAAAAAGTTTTAACGTTGATTTCGTAATAGACATAATTTACATATCGTATTACTTGTCTGCAGATCTATTAATGATTTATTAGGTTCATCTATTAAAAAATAGTATTTATACCCTTGGATATGTTCCAATGGTGAATGTGTTTTGCCCAATCAATCAAACAATCTGTGGCTAAACCCAAATAGTTACTTTTTTTCAAATCTAATCACAAATTTGAATTTTCAACAAGTAAATCGGTGTTTAAGGAAGTTACCAAACATTTTAGTCCGACAGCGTTGACCCAAAAAATTAACTTTTAATAGGTACCTTGCACTCACTATGTAGATTGGAACCATGGAGGTTTTATAGAGCACCTCAACTAGTTTATTATAAGTGAGCTGTTGCTTTATTTTAACTTTGAAGCACGAGAAACGGCTAGGTTATTTGATCGGTGCACATAGCGAAATGCTAAGACCGAGACGTACGGCCTGTGAGCGGTAACGGATTCTACTAAACACTGACGCCACACAGCCGACTTTCACTGGGGGTGACTACCCTCGCCCAGCGATCGGAGGCACCCTCCACCCTCGCTAGTGACGTCATCGTTCGCGTCACGACCTACGACGCCACTACGTACAGCGCCGTAGCTCGAAGCTCAATACTCCTCTACCAAAAGCACGTTCCGAGTCAAGCCACACGCGACGCGTTACTTAGGTACAAGTGAAATATATTGGTACCAGTTGCTTGCGTCATCGCCGAGAGTTTATAATACGGTTAAGGTCGGACAAACCGTAAATTAAGTCTCCAGAAGGACGATTTAAATCTTTCTCTCTAAAATACGTAGGTACATACTACCTAAATATAATTTACCAATTAAAATTTTTTAACAAAGAACTAATTTGAAAATACATTATTATTTATGCTCTTAAAAAATAATAATGTATATAAAGTATGTACATCTAGTTTAAAACATATTCTGTTATACCTAATCGTGAAATAACGTCATTTAAAGGTCTTTTTCATTTCAATTCTTTGTTGTTATCAGATTGTACCTATACCTACTAATTTTTTTAGACGTATTATAGTGTTATTTGTTTATATTATAGCCTTAACTATTGACTCGATGACTATAAAATTTTGATAACATGGCATGAATACAGATGAGGATTTAGGAATCCCTTCATCCAGAAAAAAAGTACCCGCTGTTGCCGAGGGATCATGCAAAAAAAATTCAACACCTGACAAAAATAGGGAAGCGGACAAATCGCGGGTGAAAACTAGTTATTTATAAACCTAATGCAGGAAATTACTCATTACTTAAAAATCAGCCTTTATTGTGGTAGTTATAATGTTTTGCGTAGATTTTTTAAAATCTCTTAATTTTTGAACTTTATCTTCCAGAAACATGTACCTAAACCTCATCATCCTCTGAGCTTAATTATGAACAGTTAAAAGTTTAATGTCTAATATTTCTAATATTAACCGCGGACATTAGGCACAAGCTTAAAGTTCCCAACAGTGATTCCCACAATATTTTAATTGCTTTAAAATTGGATACTACGTAAAGTGTGTTTATATAGTACAAAAACTGCAACATAAATGAATTCAATGCAACATAGTCGCAGAGGGCAGTTTTAGAAGCCACACGTCTTGTACCTACATTAAAAATATTGGAAGTGAAATATTTGTGGGGTGAGTTTTGGTGATAGCTTAAGCCTAATGCGCATGCCCTGTTTGAGACGTAATACGTATCTGTGTGTAATATGTTGTCTTCTCCTTCTAGTATTTTCTGACGACATTTCCCAATTTTCTTCACATCTTATTGTTTATTGAGTCCTGGTAGCGGAGACGCCTGTGGAAAATTGTTGCCGCCCTACGGTCCCACATTTGGGCGGGCTAGGGCGGACGAGGGCGGATTGTACGGACACAATTAGTTCTACTGCAAAAGTTCCCTTTCTCTCTTCATGTAACTTTCTTTGCATACTATTCGTTTTAAAGCACACATTTTATGTAACTTTTTAAAGATCTACTTAATTTTTTTAATTATTTTTTCACGAAATTATCAAATTTAAATTTATTAGATATTTGATCCAATGACGCCCCTAATTATCATGACAAGTGTGTCACGACAATATCATAGTCATAGTTAGTTATGACATCTTGATGATAATCGAAAAATAATATAAAAAAACTAACTACAGTCCTTAGGGTGTTAATCAATCAGACCAAATCATTTTTATACTAATACTAGCTACACGCTTCCGGCTTCGCCCGAGTTCAAAATAAAAACTACCCTTTCTCTTAGTTGGACCAAATTACACATAGTTACGAAGTTTTATCAAGATCTGTTCAGTAGTTTAGGAGTTCATTGACGTTAAGCATGTGACACGAATTTTTTATATACTCGTATTTAGAGATTTATTGAGAGAAAACATTTCAAAGGAAATAAAACGGAATATTAATTATTCTCGAGATGATCTTTTACTTTAAGTACTTTCAGAAAGAAAGTTAGCTCATTAAACAAAAACACCTTGTCTCTTTCGAGGCCTCATTTAAAAAAAAAAAAAAAACATTTTGGGAAAAGCTTTTGTTTTTTATGAATGCCTAGTGTTTGTGCCACGTGGCTTGAAGCTAGCGCCCTCCCTTTTCAATTCGAGTTTGAAACAATTATTGTGCGATTTTCTTCGAAGTTAATCTTGGTTGGACTTAGTTAAAGATTAACCTACCAGCTCAAAGTGTAAATTGTAAATTAGATTTCTAAAAGGAACCTTCTTGTAAATTTTAAATTAATAATAGAAATTAAAAAAAATACAAATACTACGAATATACGAGTATAATATAATATGTCATTTTAAATGAAAATAAGAAAAGTTTATTTTTTATTAAAATTTTTAACTTAGATTTATTTTCGGCATCACGTAAGTATTGGAAGTACGTACTGAAAATACACATTGCCGTTTATAGGATGCCTAATATCTTTAAGATGCTGCTTTCCTGGTAAAATCGACCTCTGATGCGGACACGGTGCCCCCTTCGAGAGGCATCTTCATGCTTTAAAGGTCACGTTAAATGTCAAAGGTTTGGCAAGGTTTCCGTGGAATTTGGCAGAATCTTTGCAATGCATTCTTTAAGAGCACATTTTATAGTAGGATTTAAAGGATCTATCATGTAAGATGTTAATAAAATGACGTATAGGTATGTTAATTAAATCGCGCCGGAGAAATTTATTATACTTATTACCAACGACTAAATAAAGTTGAAAGATTTCTTAAGTTCCCTGATATATAAGATGATAATATAATTCCAACCAGTTTGAAATGTTCTCTGAAAATAAAGCATGGATGCCATTTATTATCGAAAAAATATAGTCAAGTTCGAATCGCATCTATAAGCTTTTGAAATTATAAGTAGTATTGTAAGTAGTCAAACGGCTATTATAGCGCGCCACTAGATGGCGCTGCGGTAATGTTCTAATGTATAACCACCCACTTATATTTATTTTATTGTACCTACCTTTTCACTATATGGGACTGTACACTTTTTTCGAGGCTATTTATGCTATCTCAACTATCGCAGATAATTTGAAATTTGAAAATGACAGTACAATAATGAAATCAATGTCTTTCTATTGCGTTAATGATTTTCTATAAGAATTTTATCGTAAAGAAGAAAAAAGAACCATTGAACCTACTGTACCTATACTACTCATACAAGTTCATGATATAAGTGATGTTATGTTAGTAATGTAGTCTCATGTCGTGTAGTTATCGTATGTATAAACCACATACATGCACGTTTGTGACACGTCAGCGTTTGTTTGTGACCCCTTGTATTAGGGCGCCATAACAAAAGAGAGGTGTATCAACCCTCCGATAATTTACCCCTATTCACCACCCCTTCAATATAACAAATACAACATTGCTGCGTTGTTCATGTAAACCTAGTCATTTGAAGGCAAAACCAACGATTGTGGGCCAATAACAGTTTGCCAATGTTACCTAGAGATGTGTGTGGGTTTTCTTTTATGGTAAGGTCGACAGACAGCTTGACGTGACGGTCCACTTGATGGTGGTTACCATCGCCTATTTATATATTTATTTATTTTCAAGAAAAACTTACAAAATTTACTTAATAACTAAATGACATATTAATGACGTTATAAGTTTCCGCATATAGATAACAAGCAACGCTAATGTGGCAAATGTGCTACCGGCCATAGAAGAAATGGGAAAGAAAATGGGCTCTTGCATTGAATAAGGGTATTCACTCACCGAAACACAACAGCAATATAATATACATGCTGTTAAGGGTTATTTCACGGTGGTCTTCTGTAAACCAGCCCGTCCTGGCCCAAACGACTATTTCTGTTGACTTTCGCTCCAATTGTAATTTAGAATGAAAATAATATATAATATATATTTTATTTAATTCAATTAATAATTAAACGGATAACTTAGCTTAATCAAATTATTAAAATTTCGATGGTTGGTTGGATTTGAAAAAAAAAAATAAGTTACCTACTTTACTGTTAAATCTCTTAGTTGGTGTAACAAAAATTGTTGAGTAGGTAGCTGGAAAACTTGTGTCGATTATGGCTTTTGTTTTAAATGTCAAGAGCAGGTAACTTTTATATTTATCGAACGGATTTTGAATTTTGAACCTTTCAATAACCAAAACATTCAATTTGAAGATGTGGTTTTGATAGAGAAAATAATAATTCTTTTATTGAAATAATTTTTAAGTATTGAAAGTCGCTTCAAACGAATTATTGTGGGTCATTTTCTAGGAAAATTGTACCAAAAATTTGATTTTTTTTTATTACTTTTGAAACGCTTATTAACTTTTTCATAGTTTGGTAAATATAAATCGTTTTATTAAAATATAAAAAAAATATCACATGCTCGTTAAGTATACCTACTTCATCAGACTATTTTATTATAATATTTATAATGCATAAAGTTTGACATGCTTTATACTGCAAACAATAGTTTGTCAAACATTCGATGCAAACATTGTTACCTCTGTCAAGGGCTCTCCCTCACATATCCGATATCTATACGATTTTGGTCCTCCAACTACCCCCTAACACCTACCTACCCTTCGTGAATAGTTTGAGTAAACTATTCACACCCACTCTGTATCCTGCTACCCTATTGTACAAAACTAGTATACGCGGGGCACCCGTATTGGTTGCCATGTCGCTGATGTTGCGTATCTCCTAAGAACCCATGGGGCTCTAGTAAATTCGTAGTCGGAAGCGTTACGTCACCATGGCAATCGCTATGAGTTTTTCTGTAGCAAGAAAACGTAGCGAACGCTACGGTTGAAATCTTATGAGCAATGCTTATCGAACCAACTCTTGCTAAGTTTAAAATATAATTATGTTACCCGGCGAACTTTATTTTATTTTATTTATTTTAGGGAAACATACCTCGATACACATTATACACATATACAGGAAAAACATAAAGCAAAGTTTCCACTAAATTACTAAAACATATTACAAGACTACAGAATACATAACATTGAAGCTGAGAGAAAACATAAAACTTTGTACCGCCCCGTTAAAAATGTGCGAGAAAATGAATTTTATTCACAATTTTTTTTTTGTGAATTATTCAGATATTTTAATAGTTTTTCTGCTATTCGGGGCGGAGACAAATTTATGAAATCAAAGATAATAAAAATTGGTTAACCACCACCACCATTCACCAGTTTAAAATGACACGACTATATAATATCAACTTTGAAATGAAATAAACCTTCAAGGACACGATATACTCGTATGTAAATTGGTTCGCTTTTATGGGGCTCTAGTAATAGAAAATTGAGTGTTACGTCACCGTGGAAATTGCTACGCCACGATGCAAGGACTCCGTAGCGCTCGTAGCGCGAAAAGCGTAGACGTTGTTCGTAGCATTTCTTCTACGCTAGAAATAATTCACGCCTACCAAAAATGTCTTTTTTCAACCGACTTCCAAAAAAGGAGGAGGTTCTCAATTCGACTGTATTTTTTTAATGTTTGTTACCCTGAACTTTCGACTTGGTGAAACGATTTTGATGATTATTTTTTTATTTGAAAGCTGGTGCTTCCCGTGTGGTCCCATTTCAATTTGGTTCAGTTCTGACAATGGCATCAACGAGAAAAGACCATGAGAGGGTTTAAAGTCAGTTTTTTATGTTAAAAAGTTATCGGATACTTTATTTTAGCAAAAAAATTTTGCCCACCGTGTAAATTCCTTTGTTTACTTGTCAATAAAATAAGTTATTTTCATTTAAGGATAACGAACAAATTTAAAACAAATATTAGTTACATTATTTTAAATAGCAAAGCTAAGATTATGAATTATGATTATGATAATGATAAAATAATGAAGGTAAAAATTAACGTAATTTTAATATTGTAATATTTCGAAAAAATCTTGAAAGTTTACCAAGCGCCGCCACATTGGAGCGCCATTTTCGGTAATACTCTGTTTTACAACAACCAATATCTATGTACCAAGACATCATATATGTACAAGATTGGTTCAAACTCTTAGACCTAGATCTAGACTAGATTTCTAACACTAAACGTACTTAAATTTCTGTTACTCGTGTACATATAGGTATATAAAGTTCGATTTTCTGGGTTTCAAACCTGGTTTCAACAAATAGCGACTGCTACGACGCTACCTTGCAAACAAACGTACCTAAATTTTGTCAGAAAAGGTGACCGTTTAAAATTTACTTACAGTTAAGAAAATTTTAAAATTTATCTTTGTTTTACTGTTTAATTAATTTAACTGCTCTCAGTAAAATGACGAACAAGAATAAATATTCTAAACTTAAAAGTTATGCTTAGCGTGAATTTAACTTCAAAATGCTAGACAATCAATAACTATCAAGAATCCATTTAATTGGTAATTGGATATCTAAGATGAGGTATAGTGGGTTTGGCTCTAAAACAACTGAAGAACAATCAGACATCGGAATGCTGACGGAATCATATCGGAGCTTCTGAAAGCGGGTGGAAAACCAACAATTAAAGTCCTTCAGCAGCTCTTCAATTCCGTCCTATTCGGCTGTTTAGCGTCAGACACAGGAGCGTGTTGATGCTGTTCTTCAAAATGAACCCTTTTGAAGAATTATAGAGCCACCACGCTTAATTTTTTTTTTAAATAAAAATATAAAATGTCGGATGTCGCTTTAGTTACGATATATATATATATTTTTTGTAAACTCTATGGGGAGTTTTCAGAGATTCTGTCCCTTCAATATCCTGTTAACTTGGTACATTCAACCTCGAGTTCAATCACGTCGCAACACTTCAACTTTGGCGTTGTCCAATCAAAGGCTGCTACGTCATTCGTTTGTTCGTTGTATTTGAAACAAACCCGGGACTAAAAAAGGAGAAGACAAATTTAGCTCATTTATGAACATAAATTTTGTAATATAAGCATAAATAAAGCCATTCATTTTTGTTCAGCAACAAACTTTTATAATATTTTTAGTGTTGCCCCGTC
The DNA here is from genome assembly GCA_945859745.1 of Synanthedon formicaeformis. Lineage (NCBI taxonomy): Eukaryota > Metazoa > Arthropoda > Insecta > Lepidoptera > Sesiidae > Synanthedon > Synanthedon formicaeformis. The sequence continues at coordinate 4,610,660 of OX243958.1, read as the reverse complement.
CGTTCATCGTTCGATCGATACTACCCCTGTGACGTCATTACAATACACATACAGTCTAGTCTATGATGTCCTACTGTCTAAGTATGCTGATAAAAGCGTTCCTTAGGGGAAAACTTGATAAGACGTCGTTGGAAAATCTTGGATGGAAACAGGCTTTGCGGAGTGGGTACTATAAAATTCTGCATAAGAACGTGAGTTTATGATAAGCACTCAACAGTGTGTCTTGCTATCACAAAGTTTTTTAAACATATTAGTTTCATTCGAGGCTTGATGTCATTCTCAAAATCTACAATATCCTCATATATTAACGGAAAAATAAATAATTATCATTAAATTTGTTTAAAGATATTTTATAATAATTACCGATAAAAACAAACTATAAAATTAATAATCACGTATATTTTAATTTTACTTAAATTACATACCAATATTATAAATGTGCGCCAGGCTGATCTGTCTGTCGTCTGTCACCTTTTCACACCTTAACTACTCCACCTATCATCATAAAACTTTGCATACACGTTCTCAGGGATACCAGAAATGACATACGGTACCTTTCATCCTGAAAAAATAAAATAAAGTACTGTTCCCGAGGGATCATCTAAAATAAAATAAAAAAACTAACGCCTGGCCAAAGTGTTTTAGCAACAAGTGGTGAAGCGTTATATTGCTTATATTATATTTTTTATTTTACAACGCGGACAAAGTCGCGGGCATTAGCTAGTGTTTTTTTTTAATTGAAAAGCTACTTTATGGCAGTTGGATACAATCGCCTATGGACACAATACCAAGCAAGACCAGGAAGAATTGAGATACTCTACCCACCTTACATAACAACAAAATGAAAAAGATGTATTAAAAACGATCGACTTCTGTTTTTTTAAACCTACTTAGTCTGTGTTTGAATTACCTAATAATGCGCGTATCAAAACACAGGGGGGAGCAGTTTATAAATGTTTATTAAGGAAGCGTGCTGTCGTAACGAATAAATTACCTACGAACAGTGTGAGCCATCTGAGTGTTCAATTGAAGGTTCATTTGCTAACTCGACTCGCCCACGGATTGGGAACGGCGTCGTTTACCCATACCGTCTGGATTAATCTTCGCTACACCTCCTCGCGAGCATAGTCGCCTAGTACTTCTGGTTTACATTATCCCGACATTATCCGGGTTATCGCTGAAGATGGTTTTCCGGGCGTTATCTCTTATTCTGTGCTTCGGTTACGTTCGGTGTTACAGCTACAGTAACTATTTCGAAAATCACAAGTACTGTGATGACCTGTCGCCTCACGTCGGTGAAATAAACTTGGATCAAATATCGGGAGTGTGGTACGGTGTTGAGAAAATACCACATTCTAAAGGTGAATACAAAATAGAGCATACGAGGGAGTGTTTCTATATTGACATAAAGGAATTGTACATTGAGGTATGTCAGATTTTATTTCTTAATCTTAACTTATTTTTATTAGCTCACCCGGCGAACTTCATACCGCCTCAATTTTTTTTCGTAAATAGCTTTAGAATAAAAACCCGTTTCATATATATAATTTGCAGAAAAAAATCAAAGTGATTTATTAATTATTTTCTAATAATCCTGTTTATAATTCTTACAAGAGAATATTCTTATAAGTATGCTTATTAAATTTTCCTTTAATATAATTATACAAAATTTATAATATTATAAAGAGGAAAAGAGGAAATTTGAAGGTATAAATAACAAAGTGAATAAAAATTCGTATTAGTCAACTTTTTTATATTCTAGATGAATTAAAGGTAATTTTCTTGGAAATTGTTATATTCATTTAGGTATTATACGATAAAAATTAATGAGAAGTGTTGTGTTAAGCTGTGCAAGTTAGTTAGGTACATGCGCCAAATATTTAATTCAATTTTTTTATGATAAAGAGATTCAGGCCGGCTGATTATTTCTACAGGTGGAACTCAGGAACGCAAAAAAGTTACACACGTAGTTGATTTTTTTATTATTATTCTCATTTCAATCATAATTTTCCAATAGGACAGGTAGGAAGCAACCTGAATCCATCGTTGATCTGCGTTCTTATTAGATCGTCAGTCCATCTTATGCTTGGAAGTCCTACGCTGTGCTTGTCCGTCGCCTCTCCATACTATGGATGTCCTCATGAGCTATCTCGACCTTTATTGCTTATTCGATCTCGCGGAGAAACCTCCAGCATAGCTCTGTCTATAACTCGTTGAACAACGTTAAGCTTTTTTACTGAGGCCCATAGAGACCACGTTTCAGCGCCGCATATTATGTCATCACTGGCCAATATATTTACCTATGAATTCTTTTTCTATTGATCAAAAACGTAAACAAATATACCGTCGCCATGGTCACTGGACTGTTTTAAAGATGGGATTTGTACATTGACTCAGTGATTAACTCATTTAGAATTTGTTCGTATTGTTTGTTTAGTTCTATATCGTGAATTGTTTGTTTACCTTTTTGATCAATGAAAAAAGAATGCACTATATTGGTCAAAAAATTTTGTTTTGAACCTCTGTTTCAAACTTATAATATAATACACTATTTAATAGTGCAAGGATGACTTACAGCTAAATGCATATTAACATAAGGTAAATAAATATTTATAAATGATGTACATATCGGTCTGTAAAATATTATCGAGTCTACCCGTTATTGTCAAAAATACGTCAGATTTCAGTTCTATACGGAGTGCAGTCGTAGGACTCTTCTCTTAAATTTAATAGACAACATTAGATGACTAATCCTCACAGACTGACCTGCATAAGATGCAGGGTCGGAAATGTCAATTTAATTACTTGAACACAACTTGCCTAATTACGTAATAAACACATAGCGCTTATCACAACGGACTAGAAGTCATATATAGGGTGAGACATCACTAATTTAGGACGTCGTCCTCTCCACACAAATTAAATTAACTTCTCATCGGTCTCATTATGAAGTTAATAGTTCTTATTCTTATAGTGGTACTTATTCAAATGAGTGTCGCTACAAATGTGTATAACTGTCCCAGCTTTGACCCGACTCATGATTTTGACGAAGAGGCGTTGTTGGGAATGTGGTATATACACGAGTATATATATCATCGAGAAAATGTTACTAGAACTGAATTCAATCCATACTGTCCCATAATTCAGATAAGAAAATTGGAAGATTACGTATCTGGGGGCCTGATTAATAGAAATATAGTGAGTTTTACGATTTTATCCATCAGAATTGATTGTTTTTTTTAAGTGTAGAGAATCACACCGAATTATATACCTACTTAAAAAATTTGGAAATTAGTTTTTAGAACAAATGGTTATTATCGAACGAAAATCAAGAATTCACTTTATGGAATTTATGCTCAAAGTTTAAAGAAAACTTTGAGGTTTTTCAAGACTGATTTTTCGTAATTTTGAAAACTATAAAAGTAAAAATAAAAAAATAAATGAATTGATATATAAATTGTTAATTAATTTTTACAGCCAACTCCACCAACACCATACCCGCAGCTGACTAACTCTCCTTATGTGAACCGAGTTTACGGTCTCCAGGAACAACATCGCATCAGACATTTTGTATTAGAATGGCACGAAGGGCTTTGGCAAGACGACTACCATATCAAAGTTAATACATCACACAAAGGATTTTGGCCCACAGATGTGCCTAATGGATGTAAGTAAATATTTTTACATTTTTTTGTAGTTCAGTAATTATTGAAAATTCTTTCTCTTATTGAATAATTCAGGAATAAAGGCTATTAAAGTTATTATCCCGGTCGGGCCTGTTTTTTTTTGTGTGATATTTGCAATATATCATTTGTGTTTACTTCGACACTAATTATCTTCTAACAGACTAGCAGTTAAAACATAGTAAAAAGTCCCATGCGTCTGAGAAGACCGGCAATTTTCGGAGACCGGTCAATCCTATACTTTCTCACACACACAATATCAAACTTTTATATATCACAATATATGTAATACAGGCTAATACCAAACTTTTTTTGGTAAAACAATAAACAGACCAAAACAACACAGTGGCTGATACAAGTTTTCTTAGGCTTAAGAATTATGAAGCCAGGAATCCTTTCCTATTCCTTTTTAATATCCCTTACCCTTATCCTTAATTCTACTATGGTCGGTAGCGGACGTGCAGCATCTGTGGCGTTGCTTGGGTTATACGAGATGGTAGCATCCAGTGGACCTTCAACTTGTCTGTTGATCTTAATATAACAAAGAGAAAGTAGGGAAGAAGAAATAGGAAGCTTTTTGACACTCAAAGCCAACGTCTTCACTAAGAGGGCGGTGATAATTACTGCCTTAGAATAATAGAATAGAATAGAATAACTCTCTTAGAATAGATCTCTTTCAAGTTTTTTGTGAATTTAATTACTAACAATATTTAAAAGGTTTTAACACCCTTGAATATAATGAGTATCTAATTCTAAATTTGTAATGTTGTCTTCAGCTGTGGACAAGATGTACAAGTTCTTCGGCGGAGTAATTCAAGTTTTGAAAGTGGCGAACAATCACTTGGTGCTCAACTTCTGCATGAGGCTACCACATTCGCAATTGTACAGCGTCGTGTTGTCAAGAAACGAGAATCAGTTGACACCGGAAGATTTGGCCGACATCCACAACGTGTTCACAATGAAACACTTGTCAACATCAGCACTGAAGAGAGTCTGCGAAAATTCAGCGAATACATTTCAGTTGTCGATTTTAACTTTATTAGCGTCGTGGTTTTTAATTTGTAGACCCAGTGCTTAGGTACAATTTGTCTGTCCTAGATTTTGTTTTGAAGTAGGTTTTGTTTCGAGAACTGAGGTAGGTATCTAGTTAATTCTACGTATACTATAGAAACGTTTATATTTTTGTAATTAATTAAATAGAATGTTCATCGTAAGAGATTAAAATATTTAATACCTGCTAATATTTTTGTTTTTATTTCACTTTTCAGTTGACTTAAAACATAACCTATGAAATACATTGGTACTGGTCCAGATTTTCCTTAAATTTAATATTCCCAATTAAGGAAATATTAATTTTACATTCAGAATTATCGTTCCGATAGAATTAAATGTTAAAACAGTGAAATAGTAATTTATTCATTGAATAGGTTTCTAAGAAACATTAATTGATGTTCTTAGAATTTAATTAATTGGCTTACGGGATAAAATCCAAGACAATGATGATTCTGAGAAGAAACCCCGAAAAGAACTCAGGATACCATTCTTTTTGACATATTTAAAATAAAATTTACGTATATTTTATACTTACTAATGTGAAAGTGAGGACGAGAATTGGGAGGAGTATTTAAATTTTTTCATTGTTACGGCTGAATGCTAACAACACGCCGATCGTTGAACGCTATCGCCGACCGATATTTGAATTATGTACATAGGTCAAACATAGGTATATTAAAAGCCCTTTCCATAGTGTCGTCTGTTTGTCTTTTCTGTTACCTTTTGACGCCTTAACTACTCAACCGATCATTGTGAAATTTTGCATACACCTTGTCAGATACAGAAAAGGTATCTTTCATCCATAAAATAAAATACTTACAGATTCTGAGGATCATAAAAACTTAAAACTAACGCCTGGCCTACCTAACAGCAAATAAGTATTGGATATATATTTTACCAGGTGCTATATTTTTTATTTTCTGGACTAGTTTTCCTTAAAAAGTAGATACTGTCTGATTTTTCTATTTGAAAGTATAATTTTTTAAAGTATAGATAATTTTTACACGCCATCACAATTCATACTTCTATACACTTCGGAATTACTCATCCGATTAAAAAATATATTAATTGTTACAATAGAATTTCGGGATGGACATAGGCTTTAATATTTCACGAGGGCGAAGCCGCGAGCACCAGCTATCCTAAATGGTAGAGGAGCCCAAGAGAGGATTTTTGGATTTACTCGAGCGCGTCAGATATTGCCAATGTATATACCCCACGTGTTATCGATATGTATTAATCTAACGGTTTGGTTGGTGGGGTTGGCGGGGGTGGGGGTAAAGTTTTAAATACAACTCGAGTGCGTCAGATTTTCAGAGGGGATGTTAAGTGAACCTAAACTAAGCTCCCATTTAAAATTCAGACGATTCGGATGTAACGCAAGCTCGTGGCAGCTTTTTGAAAATGCAAAAAATATTTTTGACGATTCTCATTTTGATTACAAATCGTCAAAAATCAAAAATACTCGAGCGCGTCAGATTTTCATACAGACGGTTCAGCCTAAATTCCTGATCGTGCTGATTCTTAATCTGACGTTTATATGGAGGATTTTTTAAAATACAGCACCTACAAAATTTTGAACGCCTGTAGACGCTCACCCCACCGCTGAAATAAAAAACTTCATATAAGTAACCTTTTTTTCTTCTTACCATCCAATCTTCAAAGTCCAATAGGTCCCCACGACGCTCGAGTGACTACACATTTAGCATCGTGGGCTCCCTAACCAAAAATAAAGATTCAACGCTTACTTACCAAAAAGTATAACTAATGTCAAGCGTTATATTGCTTTACATATTTTGTCAGGCGTAATATCTTTGGTTTTTTTTAACGCGGACGACCAGCTCGTTTAATCACCATGTTATTTCACCAACGTGATATTACAGTACTTTTGTCATGCGGTGATGGAGTAAAGATTGTCACAGCCCATTACTTCCGCCTTCCTAATCCTATCCATTCTTCATCTTCTAAGCTCGGTATAGCACACTGCATGGCAGACATCTGTTACAGGTGATGTAAACATTAAACATGTGATTTAAAACAGACTAGAAGGACCCGACTTGCATGCGCCCGACCATAATTCAATGACTCCAGCCCTATCTGTTAGTTACCTAATTAATTTTTCAATACTAACCTTTGTTTGTACGGTAAACGTCCCAAACATTAAATAGAAAATAATAAAAAAAAATCTGCTATCGAATGATGCAGTAAACCGAGTGCATAATTCAATATACCAGAAAATGATTTCTAAAAGTAACTAATCAACACTTTACATGTAGTTTGTGAAAGAGGTCCTAACTCAAACAAATAATAAAATTATAGAAGCAAAAAATGTATAGATTTTTAAAGTATAGATAATTTTTCACGCAATCACATCACTTTTACTTACGAGTATATACTAAGTGATATTAAGTAAAAATAGGTATGTGAGACTATACGAACGGTTGCACAGGTCAACATTGACTGACTATATTGACTCTATTGATCTCCTATTGACTGCTGACCTTCAACAAGGAATTAGAAGAAGATGTACGGCCAAGTTTCTCTTAAAACCGCATCAGTTTTTAGTAATGATTCATATGCAGCCATATTGCGCCATGCATTGCTCGCCTCAGTCACCTGTACTAATTTGCTAATTGAGGCCCATACGGCCGCGACCGACGCCTTGCCCCATATATCAAGTGATATTCCACTCGTCACCATGTACACTGCGTGGGCCACCGCATTTTTGATTGTTTGTATTGCAGTTTCGGAGGTTTTGGGTTTTTGTGGCGACAGCATCCGATGGTCGCATCATTTTCATTTGGACGATGTTTACGGAGTGTGGTACGGTGTGGGTTACGCACAGCACACCCCCGACATGACTAACAAACCAAACGAAGTGGGGTGCGTCACCATGTACATAACTGACGCTACGAATGAAGTGGGAAACGATCGGCTCGACTGGTCTGTAAGTTAACATTTGTATATTGTAAGCTTTTTTACGCTTGGTAGACGCAGGTTCGAATCTTAGTGATCATTTTTTTAGTTCTTTTGATTTCATGTGTTTTTCAATATTAAGATGAGATATTACCTCAAATAGTGATCAATACGGGTGCTCCTGTGAAGTTTAGTAGCGATCAGATAAACATTTTTTTTTAGTTTTATGATAATTTGCCTACAAGTTAATGTAAAATTAGTTTTTTATATAAAAATAAAAATGAAGTATTCAATGCCTGACTAAATTATATAAGCAATAACTAACTGGTGCCCGCGACTTCGTCTGCGTTCATAATGTTATATTTTCCTCGATAAATGGACTATCCAACACAAAAAGATTTTTTCAATTCGAACCAGTATTTCTTGAGATAACGTTTTCAACCAAACAAACTCATCAGCTTTATAATCTATACCAATATATAAAGCTGAAGAGTTTGTTTGTTTGTTTAGTTGTACGCGCTAATCTCAGGAACTACTTGTTCGAATTGAAAAATTCTTTGTGTGTGAAAAAATAAAATAAAAAAAAATAGGCTATAGAGAACGCGGACGAAGTCGCGGGCACCAGCTAATATTACTATATAGATGTTCCTGTTTCCTGGCTTCGATGGCCCAGCAAAATATATATTGACGAATCGTTGCCACGCGACGACCGTGCCTTACGTTTTTAGACGTCAGACGCATACTTCTTAAATGTAACTGTTCAGTTGCAGCCAACCAATTACAACAATTCCAACTGGAGGTCTTATAAAAGTAATCCCTGGTCCGATTACACTTTGTCGGGATCCTGGATGGACGTACGCGTAAAAAGAAGAGCAAAGAGGACCGCGATCGGCGAAAGAAGGATACGTGTCATGTGGGATGAAGACGGACAAACTTTAGAACAGATATACCTTTACGCTATTGAAGAGCCAGGACTTTGGACATTAGAAAAATTACGACCCAGAGAAAGAGAGATGGAGTCAAGGGGTATAGGTAATATACCTATTTACAGATAAGATAATAAACGTCATACTTATAACACTTATGTTAAGACACAACAAATTTTGTATGAATATTTCTCACGAAATACAGTCGATAACATACTCCCATCTCTATTCTTCGGTGCATTGATTATTTTTTTATGCTAAGATCGGCAAACAGATTGATTGTTCACTTGATGGTAGGTGGTATTAAATAAAATTAAACCTGTAAAACAGGAAAACAACTATTTTTTTCTAAATAAATCTCTGTAATACTAACTAATCTATAATATCTAAAACCAAGTTAGATATATTTACAAATTGCATTTAAGGGTCCCAAGCATGCTGTCTGCTTTACCTCGTTGTATGACAAGGATAATTTGTTGGCCGAGGTAATATTTTTTTTTATTATTTTCAGATATTTGGTATCCCGACGAGCCACCAAGACATCCCGAAGTTATACGTATTTTAAAAGTGAACTCTCAGGTTTTAATTCTGAATCATTGCTCTGAAATTGGTCAAGGTGGAATGTTTTCACTGGTGCTTCGTCGGTCTCCCTCTAGGATCGACCGTTGGGAATGGTACGAACTAAGGAAACAGTTTTATAATTTCAATTTGCCCAATTTAATAAGATACAGTGCAGTTTGCAAGGGATGCGTTCAAATCAGTTCCGTGTTACATGTAATACTCTGTTTAATTTTTGTTATATTCTTAAAAATGTAAAGATATATTTATTACAGAAAATATAAATTTCAAAGAGATTGGTTGTTTAATTAACTAGGTAACCTGTTTTGCTTTTAAATATTATTTATTAGATTAGAGATTAAACACAAAAAATAGCAAACCTTTGCATGGAAGAAGATGAAAACAAGATAAACATATGGCATACATTTTAATTTTATTATACATATTACTTATTTAGTTAACTAATAATTCGTATATGACTGGGGTTTAATTACTCCAATGTAGTCATAGTACTTATCGTCTCCCGAGAGGAGTATGAGCAATCCCCAAATATGTACAATTGTACATATATGTATGGGGTATCTAACCTAAGAAACGTTTTTATGTAAGTAGAAAAAAAAAAACAATATTTTCAACCAACTTGCCGAAACTATCCGCGTCTATCTGTTTCCCCGCTAACTTCTTCCAAATCATCCAACGGATTTTGATACGGTTTTCACTAATGAATAGAGCGATAAACGAGGAAGATTTGTATATATAATTTGCAGAAAAAAATGCATCCGTGTGAAGCCGGACGCGGGCTGCTAGTAGACTGTAATTTATAAAGATACTCGGACAAAGTCGCGGGTGATAGCTATAAGTTTATTGTTATAATAATGCTAAAATCGAGCAATTTAATTTTGCCGCAATATGTACTTAACACATTGTTTGTGTTACGTACTGTTTGATATGTTCATTATTACAAAAGGCGGTACATTATTATCGCAACATACACCCACGGACCTTTCAGTCTAGTCCCGATATAACTGCGAGTTACAAACTCTATATAAATCCCTTTTATGAAAAGCTATTTTCGTTACAATGGTTCATTTCATATTATTTTAGTTTACTATTTAAAGGGTCTTCCAATATTAAGTATATTTTTGAAGACTCTTTAGGTCAACATTAGACTTAGACAGGTATATTAGAATAGATCAATTCGCCCTCATAATTACTCTTCGATATTTTTTAACTCCCGATGACCGACGCAAAAACGGGGCGTTATAATATGTTTGTCGTGTGTGTCTATGTATCTGTCCATCTGTGTAACTGTCTGTGGCATCCAGCTACCAAACGGATGGACCGATTATGATCCTACTGTTACTGTTACTTCTGTGGTAACCTTGATGCTTGCCTTGACCATCAGGATGCTACAGCATCAAGTATTCTGCAGAACACCCAACTCCTCAGCAAATTAAAGCATATTCAACTTGCTTGGGCTCGATAGAAAGTGGGGAATTTTTTTATAATTTTAATTATAGATTATTTACATGAAAAAAGTTACTATAGTAAGTAAAACTAGGAACTGGGTGTACAGAGTAATTGTGTATTTTAAACTGTATAAGTTCTCATTGCTCTTTGGCTTCCGTTCCCCTAAAAACAGGAGGTAGTTAGACAACGTAATTACTAGGCATTTGAACTACACATATGTTTCCTTAATAGAGATTAATCACATTGTTTATAAGGATGCTGAGTGACCTGTGACTCCAACCTGTGACCAGACGGACTATTCTAAATGAGCAATATCAGTTTAGTAATAATTACTGTAATTAAACCTCTAAAGAGTATGAGTATTGAACCGAATTATAAAGGCGACCTTAATTATTGACTTCGATTATGGCATCCTCTGTGAGTTTCCTGCGATTTAGAAATTAATTGTGCTATTTTTTTGGGAACAATGAATGCTTTACTTCGACATTTTGGTTTAACATTTAATAAGATAGTGTATTCGAATATAAATGGGTAAGTATTTCACATTCGAAGGAATCAAAGGTTTATTTAATTATTTACACATAAAGTTTTCTTCAGAGACGTGATTCTTCAGAGTAAGAATCTAGTTTAGGTGTTAGCTCTCTGACCTTTAGTACTGGTTTTCGATCCAGTCCCTCGTGGTTACTACTAATAGCACAAGTTTAGTTTGCAATTATTTAGCGTTTCATTTCCACACTCGACCGCAAAGAAAAAGGGTCGGTTAGAAAATCTTCAATATCTTCAAAAGTACCTGACCTAGCTTTATGAAATAAAGACTAAATTAAAGAATATTTTAAATAAAAATAAAATTTATTTAGTTTAGCTTTAATTTAATTTTTTTACTCTTTCATAAAAGCTAGGTCAGGTACTTTTGAAGATATTGAAGATTTTCTAATCGACCTTTTTTTGCGGTCCAGTGTATTTATATATATACTAGCTGGTGCCCGCGACTTCGTCAGCGTTGAAAAAGAAAAAAGTAGCCTTTCCTGTGTCCTGTACGTCTAAATGTTTATCTACCAAGTTTCATGAAAATCAGTTAATTCGTTTAAGAGTTATGGAGGAACATACATACATACATACAGAAAAAAATTGTAAAAATGGTCAATTTAGTTTCAGTATCATGTATAGAGCCTATAAACACGATATCTCTGAAAACAAAGTAACTTACTCCACGACCAACCCTTACAGATTTATTATTAGTATTGATTGGAAGACTAGCAGTTGACTTCGCCCGCGTAACTTTATAAAATAAAGCCTTATTACTCGTTGATAATGTAGCTTTCTATATGTGAAAGAATTTTTAAAATCGGCCCATTAGTTTTTGAGTTTATTCATTACAAAAATACAAATTTTCTCTCTTTATAATATTAGTATAGTTACTCGTAGTATAGATACTGAAGATATTGTTAGTTATACCTACATGTTATATATTTATTCGACACGCATGGAGATTAAACAGTGAAAACGCTTTCTCCTACAAGCAATTATGTAAATTGTGTGACTTATGCGGCTTTGAGTAAGGAGGTGAATGAAGGATGTGAATTAGTCTTAATTAGTTTACATCCCACTCTCATAGCGTCGTTGGTCCAGTTACGTATTATAGCCTAACTAACCATCACGCGACGTTCCACACGCACGGAATAAGTTATTTTACTCGTATTTAAAAAAATGCTGGCAGCTATCGCCTTGTTAACGGTATTATGTACGGGCGCGCGTTGTGCGAATTATCAGCGGTACGGGGAAAACAATGGGCGTTACTCCAGTCAAACAACTATAGCAAATTTATACAATAACGTACCATACCAATCCGCGACTTATGGGGACGATATAGCGAAATTTCCAGAGGTGACCAGGTATCCCAACTACAGTCCCAGTTATTCGACCAATAGTTATTATAATTCGTATACTACACCGGGATATGGGAATGTCAATAATCAACCCGGGTATAATACGCCACGTTACGCAGAAGGATACGGTTACGGCCGAGAGTACAGCTCGTATGAGATGCCTTTCATGAGGAACATTAGAGATTACTGCGTAAATAGATCGCCTCAGTCAGGTATTTGGGTGGAGAACTTGATGGGGATGTGGTATGGTGTAGAGTTCATTCAACATTTGGCCGGCGATTCGAGGGTGGATTATGCTAACACTTGCATCGTCATACACATATCTGAGCCCAGGGACCGGGTGAGTACAATAAAATTTCTAAATTGTTTACTGGAGGAAATAAAATAAACTTATCAGAAGACTCGTTTATGTAATACTATAGTGAGTGATTTTCTAGAGTTCAAGCTAACAGCATACCACATTTCATCAAAATGTGTTGGTCTTGGACTGTCTAGAACACAATCTGATTACATTTGATTTTTGCCTAGAGCTTGAATTGGCTACCACATAATGAGTCGAGCACTCAAATCTACCTGTTCAGTAGTTTAATAATAATAAATTTACTATCTTAATTTAGATTTGAAAAATAAAAACTAAAGTGTGTTAACATTCGATAAGAGTTTTCATGTTCATTTGCTATTTTACTTGCTGGTAGGTGGCTATCGTCGCCTATCACACTTGTTAACCCACAGGATTAGCAAGTGTGCTGCTTCCCATAGTAGGATTAAGGGTGAGAGGTAGCGAAATAGAATCTGGCATCCCTTACTCACTCACCGAAATACAACAGCATTGTCGCAATCACGCAAAAACGGCTGAACGGTTTGGGATTAACATATTACTAGATACATTTAAAAATAAAAGTCGCAGGCACAGCTATTATATTGCGTGAGCGAGTTCGTTAGTTGGTTATGCTTTCACGCCTTAACCATTCAACCGATCATCGTGAAATTTTGCATACATTCACGTTGTCAGGAGTACAGAATAAATGACTGTTCCCTTTTTTCTAGAATTATATTTTCATTGAATTTTAATTCAATGCCTGACAGAAATATATGAGGAATAAAGATTGAATAAATATTTTAACACCTAAGAATAAAAGACGCGGACGAAGTCGTAGACAAAGGCTAGTAGTAGGCTATACAATTAATTTTTAACTGGGAAAGTATAAGGAAATCTGATACCTTGTATAATTTGAGGTTGGACATAGCCTAAATTATCCAATAGGACACCCAGCTATCTAATAACAAAGATCCAACGCTTGGCAAAAGTAACGGAGTGTCAATGAATTATTTTTTCACGCAGACGGAGTTGGGCACCAGATATTATACAATACTTCAATTATTATACAATACAAAGTAGGATACGAATGTATATAAAAAAGAGTCGTCAATGAATGCTCTCATCGGCATTGTAGGCGTATCATATTGAACTCAATATGTAGGCAATTAGTGATCTTCATTCAACAACTACCTAGTTCTCTTCGACAATATTAGATGTGCCAAAGGCCACTTTGTTTCATCCCATAGACCTAAAAAGTCGTGGAATCATAATATTCTTTTCCTATAGTCTCTGCATATCTTTGGTAGATAGTTTAAGTTATCTGCACAATCAGATAGGAATGCTGTTTTAATGTTAAATATAACAATAATAAAATAAATACACCTCGATGAATTTATAAATAAAATAGAATTGATAAAAATAAAAATAGCCTTTATTCACTTTTAGGATTATTTTAACTACAGAAATCGGCAATGTGGAAGTCAGTCTGTCCCTTGGAGACTAGGTCTCCTCCGGGATTTATAAGGCTCAAATTATTAGGGTAATTAAAAATATATAAATACATATTATATATACTTTATCCTATTTACCAAATATCATAAACTTTTTTTAAATATTTGTTTAATTGTTGGTTGGGGGCAGGAATTACGAAACTGTAAAAAAAACACCAAAAAATACCAAAAAAAAAACAAATTTATTAACCTGCTAAAACTAGTAGGTTAATAAATTTTTTTTTTTGGTTATAGATTTTAAATTTTATTTTAAATTTTCAAATTAATTTTAAAATTTATTGTTAATTACTTATTTATGTGCACAATTTTAATAGGATATTATAGTACCTACCTACTTTTCGTCGACCCACACAATCGAGGTGTTGAGTAAGTATTTAGGTACATATGAATGTTTATGAGATGCAATGATGCAACCCAACTCGTAGATAAAGATGTGTCTAATTCATGGTATTTCTGATCGCGTATTATACTTGGGGTCAAGTGATAACATCAGTCGCACGAGTGTGAGTATGAGTCAGACGAGCGCCGCTTTGACTTCGTTCAACCGCCAGTCGGCACTTCGGCACTGATCGGTTATTAGGTTCGCACTATATTTTCGCGAGCTCTTATTAAAAGTTAAAATATATATGACAACTGTACTAAAAGTTATATAAAGTAATGGCTTATTCGCATAACGAATTTGTCCAGTTATTGTGATTATAATAGAGAAAGATTATACTTTAGAAGCGAAGAACTATGACACTCAAAGATCATCTTCCGTTTAAACTTCTATGTGTTTTTCATGTAATTTCCACCGTTTTTTGTTTCGAAGTGTCAAATTCGACGGAGTATAATGTGACGGTGACCTGCGACAGGGAACACGACTATGATAATTTGGACATCAGGGAAATTTTGGGGAAATGGAAAGTGGTCGAAACGTACATGCATTTGACAAACGAAGGTGTCAATGTTTACGAAAGTTGTCCCACATTCACTGTGTGGGAAGCTGATGAGTTCCCTCGATCAACGTTTGGGGTACGTCGTTTTAATTTTAATTTAAGGCGACGCAGTACAAAAGAATTTTAAAAATTCAGGCATCTGCAAATGAATACTTACATGCGATTAGGAAATATTCCTTACTAAATATGTAGCTGTGCCCGCGACTTCGTACGCGCCGTAGTAGTTCGGTTTTTGAAAATTCCTCAGAAACCTAAAAATTTTCTAGGATAAAAAGTGTGGATTAATGTATTAATCCAGGTAATAAACTATATGTGTGCCAAATTTCATCATAATTATCAATGAAAGAATTTTTTAATTCGATAGTGCGGCTTACATTTTACCATTTTTTATAGCATTTTAATCCTTACTAATATTATAAATGTGAATGTGAGTTTGTTTGTTTGTTACGCTTTCACGCAAAAACTAGTGAACCGATCACCATGAAATTTTGCATACACGTCGTCTGGGACACCAGAAAGGACATAGGATACCTTTCATCGTTCAACGCGGATGCTAGCTGTGCCCCACGGCTTCGTCTGCCTTGAAATTTACAGCATAAATACATTCTCAATAAAAAAAAATATTTACGTGCCAGCCTTCACGGTCATATCAAACATTGTTGGAGTTAAGCGATTACTTGTTTATACATACCAATATCCATTTGTTATATTATACTTACACGGAAGTCCTCAGATACAATGACAGTTCTTAGAATTTTTTTGAAACTCAATAACACCTAATTTCATGTTACATTACTTTTGTTCCGAGGACCTTTAAAGCGACTCCGAACTATCGAGCAAGTGTGAGACTATCGAGCACTTGCACTTTAAAAGTCGCAGCGACTTTTAAACCGAATTTACAACTAAGTAACTTAGTAATTTACCATAATTGTTAGTGACCGTTAGTGCCATCGGTGGATCGAAGCATTTGAGATACTCGTAGGAACGGTCCTCGAGTGAAGGTTGCTGGGGGATGCCAATAGCTTGCCTCGGTAAGGGGAGAAGCGACCAGAGCCTCTAGCTAAGATGCAAACGCTTCGTTGATCTCACGACTCCTAAGTCGTGCGATAGGGTAGGGGTTAGCATAGGGTTTTGGATGTCTTCCTTTACATGATTGTGTGTAAAATAGTAGTGAGTAAAATAAAAACAATATAAAGAGAGTTTTTTTTATTAGTATATTAGTAAGTTACTATAAACGTTCATATTAATTAAAAAGAGCAAAATAACTGCACTGCCTAACATTTTGTTATGATTCACAACTTAATTGCAATCACTTTAAAACATTTGATAGAATGTACAGTGGGAAGTCCCCCAATATATAAACAGAGGGTCTGATTTCGAACTGATCCAATCATCCGGTTCACTTCACACATTTCCTCACTTCCTCGCTATGTGAGATTCGCGATAGTGAGTAGTAGGTATCAACGACTGCGTTATGATTACAATGTGCATTCAACATTTTATTATATTTCACGGTCGTCTTTTGTAAGACTATCGTGACATACTCAACTCAAGGCAGTTTTACCCACACAGATATATATATAATATAATGTCATATAACTGTCTGAGACTGATACAGTTTGAATTTTTATTTTTCAAAATATTAGAATTATTTAGTGTAAAGATAGCCATGATGGCTATCTTTACCTTGAAAGCTGTTGCACAAAAGAGATAGCGAGTGCTCATATCGAACATATTCTTAAATTCTTTCACCTGCATCCAATGCATCTACTAAAATACTAAATGCAACAACAATATCGTATTAAATAACAATGTTTTGTATAAAATGTTTTTAAGTGTAGTTACGCGGCATTTCTCTGCATGAAGTTATGATTTCATTTAAAGAGAATGCAAATGAATTTTACCTATAAAAGGCAACATTGTTAACGTAGAGTCCGTATTGTTCTTTTACAGTTCGTAAAAACGAATTTCATTTTATAATCTATTTTTGTCATGAGCTTACACAATAACACAATAATGGCAAAACACACTCTTGTATGTTTTTTCCCAATTTATTGGTTACTTAATTTATTGACCCAATTTTTTGGGGAGATTTTTTTAGCATCTTTGTAAATAGGTAGTCTTCATACGTCAAATCAAAAAATGTCTAGCAACCCAAATAGTCTATTTAGCAACTGATGTCACACGTAAAATATATAAAAATAGCAGAAAGCTATTTTTTAACAGCTACTTTTTGAAGC
Source organism: Synanthedon formicaeformis (assembly GCA_945859745.1). Taxonomy (NCBI): domain Eukaryota; kingdom Metazoa; phylum Arthropoda; class Insecta; order Lepidoptera; family Sesiidae; genus Synanthedon; species Synanthedon formicaeformis. The sequence goes on along the minus strand of OX243958.1, from coordinate 4,593,160 downwards.
GTTTTAAAAGAATATGAAGCGTTTCCCTTATCCTTTTAAAGTGGTTCGAATGGAATTTCAGCAGTAGCTATATAAAAATAAAGATCCAACGCTTGGCAAAAGTATTATGTCAGAGTTTACATAATTATTATCTTATATTTTTCATTACCCATATTATTTCCATTGTCACGCTTGGACTGTCCTAAAAATTAATTTGAAGATATCCCGTTTCGTAATACGTTTGTCTTGACAATAGCCCAATTAAACACAAGTTCCCATTACAGCGACTCCACCTACCTCAGTCTGTGTCACACATATTATGTTGTCGCTACCGCACTTAGTATATCTACTGTGTTATTATTTGTCCAATTTTTTACTGAGTAATCGTTGTTAACAAGTTCCACGGGTGAAGACCCCCGCCTACGTGTTTCGTATTACTCATTTGGAGATATTTTAAAGGTCAACGTGGGTGACCTATATAATCTAAACAACTAAAGATACCTACTATGAACAGATAAAGTCCAATAAAATACAATAGACCATCAGTGTGGTATGTACCAAACTGTTGATATTATTCATTTATTTATTTTATTTCTTAATATTAATTTTTTTACAATAATAATAAGAAACCAGTAAATATTATAAAAAAAAATTAAGATAAGCCCGCAAGTAGCGAGGCAAGGCCCAAGCTACCGGTGGTTAGGGCTGCAGTGCAGATTGAGGAACCTCCTGACAATTCGTGCCTAATGCAAATAAAATAAAAATAAAATATAGTACCTAATGCAAATAAAATAAAAATTACATTTGAAAATATTGAAAATAATAAATAAATACAAAATAAAACGTTTTGCCTCTTTTGGCGGTATTTACCATCTCTTTACAAAAAACGATAATTCAGTCTTCAACCCAGCAAAGACAAAAGTGAAATAACAGCACGCGTGCTGTTGTGTTTCATCATATAACCTTGTACTTTGTTTTTGTTCTATCAGGGTCAGTAGCACACTTGCAATTATCTGGTATAACTTGTAATATAAGCAAATTCAGAAGTACTGCCAAGGTTATGAAATATGTCCATAAATTCTTCTGTAAATACGAGTATGTTAGGTACCTATTTGCTGTAAGAACCTATGAGTCATAGCATGCAATATGTTGGAAACACCAAAATTTTCCTTGACACAGTATTTTTCCTTGACAATGAGGCGAACAGTACGCTCGTTTGCTATAATCTATACCAATATAAAGCTGAAGAGTTTTTGTTTGTTTGTTTGGTTGCACGCGTTAATCTCAGGAACTACTGGTTCGAATTGAAAAATTCTTTATCGAGGTCGAGGATCATTTATCATTTATCGATTAAGGCTATAGGCCATAGAGAATGCGGACGAAGTCGCGTGCACCAGCTAGTTAATTATATAAGAGTTGGGTAGTAAAAAATGTTTTAAATTCCCCAGCCATCCACGGAGAACCAGCTTTACCACGTGCAGCACATCAACGCCAAGTTCCGGCAAGAATACAGGCATCTGCGACTGTTGTGGGACGAGGCTGGTCAAACGACAGAGTACGCGTTGTACTTCCGAAATGACTCCGCTGGTTACTGGCAAGTTTTCGATGGACAAAACGGTTAGTTGCGTTTAGCAATGATGATTGATTTTTAAAACTAATTAGGCGCAAGCAATATCTACGTTATAAGAAGTATTGGAGTAGTTTAGAAGACTTCGAACAGATCAGATGTTGCCGTGGCAGTGGTTGGAAGGTTCTTGAGTGGACGCAACGGACCGGCAAGCGCAGCGCAGGACGTCCCGTTCACCCACAATGGACAGATGACCTGATAAGGGCTGCGGGTCGATGATGGATCCAGGCTGCTTCTGACCGGTCTTATTGGAAAATTATGGGAGAGGCCTATGTTCAGCAGTGCACGCGGAGGTATAATAAGACGCAAAGATAACATTTGTACGAGAGAAAGCAGGTCTGCCATATTGTTGGCAATTCTACATGTGCAAACGAAATCTGCTCAAGGTCAGAGCCCATTAAGATTTGCGATGTTTAATACGCCGGCATCTCGGGGGAAACTAGAATTGCGTAATAACTTGCAAAAAAAACAGTGGCACTTCAGGAGTGCCGACAGAAGTGAAAACTTGAACAATTATGTGTGTATTTTTTGAATCGTCAGGAAAGTACATAATTATATACAGATTTATCGCTTAAACGGTTACACAGTAACAAGTCGCGAGTTCAATGGTTTTATTCCATCACAAAAATTGTTCTTTTTTTTAATTTTTTAAATTAATCGGTTACACGGTAATAGTCGCAAGTTCAGTGTTTTTTTCCTATCTCAAAAATGTCCAACACGTTATTGAAGTGAAGATTTCACTTCAAAAATGCATCAGTTCGAAGTCGAGGGCGGGTTGCTAGTATAATATATAAAATATAAAAGGTCATCAATTAATATTTATGAACTTCACAATGCTTCAAGCGACTCTATTTTTCATATTTGCATGTCTTCTATATTAATCCTTGTTCACAGTCAGGGTCAGTGTAGACTAATAGAAGCGTAGCCAAGTAATTGTCTGATAGCTCTGAGTAATTGAATATATTACATAAACTGCAAAATTGAACTAACGTTTCTGAGTAGTGGATTTATAAATGATAATGGCAAATATTGTATTGTAGTTTGATTATGTACTTAGTCAAAATGTCTGGATAGGTATTTTGTTCGTCGGTAAGTACAGTGACCTGTCTCCTGTGATTTCTTTTTATCAGCATTCCCGTCTGCATAATGACTCGTGTGAAAAGGAATAATCATGGACTCAGATTTTATATTAAAACTAGCTTTTGATAGCGACTTAGTCCGCGTATGTAAATAAATTATATCCTATAAAAAATTCGGTAAATTGATGCTCTGAAAATCCTTTCCCGTCTGTCTATTAAAAATTTTTAGCGACAGAAACATTTGTTTTTACTTACCTACTCTTATTTCTTTTGTTACATTTTACACAATAATTTTATAAAAAACTTTTTTAAAATCTGTTCGTCGAGAAGCTGTAAAAATTTGATTGCGATTTCGCATCGAATAACATTGATGATTGATATTAAAATTATCAGGTTGAAATACAATACCTGAAGATAATATTTACCTATTCCTATTTTTGCAGGAACCCTAACAACTCGGCCGAACTACCAACAGTTCAGCGGTACAGTGCAAGTTTTGAAAGCAGTCAAGGATCATCTAGTTCTCAACTTCTGTCAGGAGCCCTCGGCAAATCGCCCGGCGCAACTGTACTCTGTACTGTTCTCACGCGACCCCGGATCTATGCCGCGTTGGGAGGTCGATTCTGTACATAATATTTTACAGAACAAAAAACTCTCAGTCGCCTCCAGAAGAATGGTGTGCGGGAACGGTGTCGGAAAACCGTTTTACAGTGCTGTCTTGACAATCTTTATTTGTTCTATGGCTTTCGTCATCGGATCATCATAGCTTAATTACATTATTTATTAAAAACAGTATTGGAGAGATACAAATATTTGCTTCAGCGGTGATCTCACTGCTATATTGGCAAAACTTGTTTCAACGATTTCTGCTTTTTGAGCGATGACTAATTCATTATTTTTTTATGATTACTTGATATTTAAATTGGGCGTTTAAACTAGAGATAATAACAATACTTCCAATATTTTTTGGTCTATCTCATTATGAAATATATTTTAATAAAGTACAATGAAGCTACGCACAGTAGAGGCAGTTGACTTGTAGTTTAACATATTAAAACAAGCCAATGTAATTTCAATCTTAAAGACCTAGTAAATAGGTTTTTTTTCGAATAGAACATGCAGTTTTCTAATTAAATACCTACACCGAATTGAGCCAAACACGACCGAGAGTTTAAATTGGTGCGACATCGAAATTGAATATTTAATTGTAGAAACGAATCCGTCCATTGGAACAACATTTATATGTAAACAATCGATATTAATGTAAAAGTATACCTACTTATTGTGTCTGCTGTTATAATGGTCTAAAATCCGAAAAGAGGTCGTCCTTCACATTTCTGTTTACCAGTTTAAAAATATATTTTATCAATTGTTACATATGCGAAAATTGTGTTGCATATTAATATACATACGCTCGTGGATATCCTCAAGTAAAAAAATTTGCTGTTATGCTGCATTTATCTCTGTTACGTACACTGTCGCGGCTTCACTTTTGCTTGCTTCGATTTTCAAATTATAAAATTATAGATTCTATGGTGTATAGAAAATTTCGAAAATAAAATATTATTAAAATTAAAATATCCATGAGCATATTTTCAATTTCATAGATGAAAATAGGCAATTTTTCATAGATAAATTTCTCATACATAACAATTGTTAAAATATACTCTTCGTCGGGTAAACAGATGGGTGAATTACGTCCTCTCTTCGGATAGCATTTTTTTTCGCAGTTTCCAAATTGATACCTATTTGTTAGCAAATGTCAGCAAAAATGGATAAAATGAAAATATACATAACTTGTATAAAATAGGTATCTGAAGAAATCTAGCGATAAAGCAATGTTTGCTATAAATTGTTTCATTGAAAGCTATATACCATAGTAATGTGAATATAATTAAGTACAATATAATTTATTTATTTATTTGGCCTAAACTACGACAAAATATGTTAATGCTATTTTAATATTTATTGTTATCGGTTTAATATGTTTCAAGCATTTACCAAAGAATTTAATATAAGTAAATGTAAAGTTGTAATTAATTAATACTTTGAAATAAAATTTATGAATTAGTTAGTGGTTTTAATTAGTTTAGCTCCACTTTTATTATTGGTTCACTGAACCGATAATAAAAGTTATCGGTTTATCACGGTTATAATGAAATCCGATATTAGAGGAAGTTTATCACTGTGTATGAAGAAACAATCGCTATGAGTGTGATTGATTTGAATTGTATTTTTGTGATGGTCAGACGATTTAATATGGGTTAAGGTCCAATAAACCTCTGCACCCTCTAGCTGGTGCCCGCGACTTCGTTCGCGTTCTCTATAGCCTTCCTCAATAAATGGACTATCCAACACAAAAAGAATTTTTCAATTCGAACCAGTAGTTTCTGAGATTAGCGCGTACAACCAAACAAACAAACTCCCTAGCTTTATATATTAGCATAATTTCACAGTGATTTTCTGTAAAGAGATGGATGGCTACAGGTAAAGGCTGGACGAACGAAATATGACTGCTAATCACATTGTATCCTATTTAGTTATCGTGTTACTAAATAATACTAATTTTATAGTGTTACTAAAGAGGTTCACTCTTTAGAATTTACAATATTTAAAATAATTCTTTAGAAGTTACCTAAAACTGGAAGAAACTAAATAAGCACACCATAGACAAGGGTTTCATATTATATGATGTTGACATAGTGCAATCGCAAACAAAATTTTATTTTCACGTTACAATAACCAATCACCAAGTTTTCTCTTAGCGTAGCGTAAACGACTGTAGAAAGCACACTTGGCTACGGGTCCTGGACCCCTAGCCAAGAGCAAACCAATGCAAACGGGAGCGTTGCGTATTTACGAAACGATAGAAAATAAAGCCCAAGGATTGGTCAAAATTTTATGTGGGCGTTACAACAACCAATCACCGGGCTTTATTTTCTATCGTTTCGTGAATACGCAACGCTCCCGTATGCATTGGTTTGCTCTTGGCTAGGGGCCCTGAGTTTTCTTAGAAAATTTAATTTCCAAAGTTGGCCCAATATTAACCACAATTGATCAACGGTTTCGCAAAAGAGAACTTTACGTTATTCTTATAGAAAATAAATATATTATACTTATTAGACGTTATATTTTGTTCAATAGTTTCATATGAAGCAGTAAATTTTCACGGCAAAATGCAGGGTCGATTCCCATAGGCATGTTTTTATAGCAACTATACCTATATTATTAATTACTATTGCAAGTTCATTATTAATTTCTATGGGAGTTAAGATTTAACAAAGATTAAACACATTTAATCTTTAATAAAAAAAACATTAGTATGCTGGTAACTAATTTTTAATTTATCAAATATAACAGATCAAAATTACACTGGGGATCAAAAACACAAATATTCCAGTAAAGAAAATAATATATCAACCAATTTAGTTTTTACATTCTTCTGGAACTAGCTTCACTATTTCATGAGGATCAGAAAATATAATGTTGTCGTTACTGTCAAATGTTAAACCGAAAATATTTTTGATGTGAGCAATTTCCTTCAGTGTGCGCTTTTTCTTGTCAGCCACGAAGATTCCGTGTTGGCCGCAAAAGTGCGCTACACCGTTATTATTTATTTCGATGGCACGAAACACTTTCGGTGTATCTTCGAAGGACACACGTTTATCGGTGCCATTTTTTATCATGAAAAGACCAGTTTCATTAGTTATGAACGTATCACTGTCCCCATCTATAACGAATTGATATATTTTTTCAAATATATGTTTTTCGTGTTTAGGTTTCTCGTGAGACTTTCTCGTGTTGTATTTGTACAGTTTTTGTGAAGGATAATCGACGAAGTACAGTTCTTTTTTGAAGAACATATCCCAAATATTGTGATTCGATATAATCTTTTGGATTTCGCTTTCGTTCTTTTTTACTTCGTATTTGTAACCTTGGCTGCCTCCGAAGAAAACCTCATGGTGTTCCTCGTCCACTGCCGTTGCGAAACCATTTACAACATGATGGATAACCTTGTGACTGGTGTGGTCTTTTTGCAGGTAAGCGATCTCAAATGTGTCTTCTTCGTCTTTACCAACGTTGTTGCTAAAGAACACTTCATGCTCAGCTTTGTAAATAGCTAATTGATAAGGACGATTCAATCCTTTTCCTAGAACTACTTTTTTATGAAATTTACCATTGACGTGTATGCCTTCGCACTGTTCTTTCTCAGCGTTGGTCTTTTTAACGTCTTTTGCTGGGTGGGCTGCAACGGCGTAGAGAAAAATACACAAAAATAAATTCATTTTAAAGGGCGGACACTTTAGTTTTAAGTCAGTGCCTTTCGTGGGCGTAACGTATTTCGTACTGACTAGTGTTTACTGGAGCAATTGATGGTTCACGTTTCAAGATGATTCACCATATTAATTGGTTATCTGTTACGGTTTGAACACACATGGCTGATGTAAATTTATACTTATTATTGTTTTGATTTATCGCACATGTGAGTGACGGGAATATTACTCAATAAAACGGCACGTAATACCAGGAAATCATAGAGCGTTGTGTATCATTTTATGGAAATATCGTAGGGGTGGAATCGCCTCCCTCGTACAAAGCGCGCCCTCAGATGCCCCTATAAATTCTCCCCATCCTCCAACGTTGACAGTTACCATGACTACCGAGCGATTCGTGTGTTGGTTTGCACTTATAAAAAAGCTTATTGTACTATAAAATCCATAAAATTTTCTTTAAATATATTATTTTCAAAATTAAATTGTAATTAATAGAATGTTATTTTTACTAGTTATTTTAATTAATTATAATTTTTTAAAGTAATGTTACATTTTTTATTGTGTTAAACCTCTTGTAGTGTTATGGTTTTCTTGTGCTTTAGACGCCATTTCCATTCAACAGTTGGGATCGCGCATGCCGCCGCGACGCGCTCAAAACCACTGTTTAAAAAAAATTGGGTAGGTACAGTTTTCTAAGTTCACTTCAATATTAACAAAATAAACACTTCAAACATAATTTAATTGAACCTTGGGGTTAAATTATGTCACAATATTTTTCTCCTAATTGAGTTTGACTTATTTTTTAGTCGTTACATTTTCCCATATTTGGTACATAGGTATATTTATATTTTTTTCTATAAATAGATCACACGAACCCTTACTAAACTATGTTCTCCTGGTAAGGATGTTTTTGTGATAGGTCGTAGAAAACCGCAACAAAGGAGAAGGAACGAGCTCACAATTTTCAGGTTGAATGTGAGATGAAAATTAGCTTTGAAAAGTGGACAGTGGTCAAAGACACAGGCAAAGATTTCCATGACAACGTCCAAAGATTTCCATGACAACGTCGGTAAATCGTCAACAGAGGTCGATTTGATTAGGATACCATAGAACGTTGAAGATACTACGTAACCAAGGAGCTGGCCATGAGCTGGCGGTATTAAATTCGGTTCGCGTGAAAGAGACGAAAAATGAGGGTGTTCAAATTTGTTCCCATTACACCCTTTGCTTCGGATAGGGGGTGGGTGGTATGAGGAATTTATTGATCACCTACAACTTCTGTTTTCCCAGTGAACTGCGCGATTTGGAAAATATTTTTGCTATTCTAGAATTTCAGGGGCGGAAAATGAAAGATAAAAAAATTAAAATCAATTTATTAAAATAATCATTATTGAGTATATTCATTAAATTAAATTAAACTTCGCAAGCACCTGTCGAAGTCATGTTGACTGTTCCTCTAGCGTAGGTGACACCATCTCTGCATTCACAACCTTCCTGAATAATGACAATAAGTAATTTTAGAAAATTTAAATTTGTAACTGAATTTCGAAAACCGAGGATAAGCCTAAAATATAAAAAAAATTGGGCACCACCTCACAGCGATAAAGATATCAGATATTTTTTCTCATGGGATATATTTTTCATTTTTCAACGCGGACGAAGCACCAGCTAGTTAAGAATAGTTACTTAATAATTTAAGTTATTATTTTAACTTACAAATACATCATCGTTGGAAGGGCAGTTTTGATTTTGTTCGTAAAAATTGATTTTCTCTATATTGTGCTCGATTATTTCTTCGGGAGCTCTCTTTTCTTCTCGACACGATATCAGCTTGGATACTAAACCCTTACTGTTTCTCTTTACAACTAAATGATCTATGTTAACATTTTCCATTACTGTAGGACTACCAAATATGGCTTTCTCCAAATAGGCACAATAGCTGTTTCCGCTGTCAGTACTTTGTATCAAATTATTGTTCACATTGACACATTTACTGCTCTCTGGTATTTCTTCATTTTCGGTTTTCTCCAGATAGTTTTGGTAAAGCATGTCATTAGCTTCTGAAACCGCACTTTGATCTTTATTTCTCCGTTTCAATTTTCTTATTCGTATCAATATGTTGATTAGGTATTGAAATTTAAGAAAATATGCTACGACATCCGCCACACTGGTGGAGCGATTTTTCTTTATTTTAGCATGATGCAAGCAAAGGTATCTTGACGGTGATGCGCTGTATCCAGTGTATCCTGAAAGATTAATCGAATATTAATATTTCAATCTAAGCAATTCACACGTCTCCTTTATACATACATTATATAATATGTCTATAATACTTCTATAATATGTCAAGTTTGGTAGACAGGATAATAAGTAGGTATAATTGTAATCTATACTAATGTATAAAGCTGAAGAGTTTGTTTGTTTGTTTGGTTGTACGCGCTAATCTCAGGAACTACTGGTTCGCATTGAAAAATTCTTTTTGTGTTGGATAGTCCATTTATAGAGGAAGGCTTATAGAAAACGCGGACGAAGTCGCAGACACCAGCTAGTTCCAAATAGAATCTTTTTGACAACTATTTATAGATGTAATCATAATATCTCCATAGTTACGTACAAAGAAATAAGGCTAGGGGCCCTAGCCAAGAGCAAACGTACAGTCGTAAACGCTACGCTCAGGCTACGCTACGCTGGGAGAAAAGCTTTGTGATTGGTCAAAATTTTATGTGGGCATTACAACAACCAATCACCGGACATTATTTCTTTCGTAGCGTAGCCTGAGCGTAGCGTTTACGAATGTACGTTTGCTCTTGGCTAGGGCCTCTGTAGTCAATTAGATGCGACTTTGAAATTCACTTTTTATACAGAAAATAAGGTTACCACTTTTAGGATCGCACGAGCACGGTGTGAGAAGCGGCGAGTTTTCCGTGTGCGAAGCGGGAGCGCTGCGAGTTCGACAGAAGTGTGCGCTAGTCCACGTAGAATCCGTGTATGGAATTGAATCGGAGAGAGACTCTAATGAGGAAGCAACCTTAGCTGACTCGCGCAGTGAGAAGAACGTTAGGGTGACCACGGCCTGTGAAATTTATATAGAGATCGGTTTTGGTTATACATAACTGGCGGCACTGTACGATTATACAGTTCTTCTTCTATCAGGTGCGTATTTTTATCTTAAGTATATATAAAATTCTCGTGTCACAGTTTTTGTAACTAAACTCCTTCGAAACGGCTAGACTGATTTTTATGACATTTTTTGTGTATATTCTGTAAGTCTGAGAATATGTCGTAAACTATTTTTTATACCCCCATGGTAAAACAACGTTTGCCGGGTTGCCGTTTCCTTCTTCCATATTCGTAACCGAAATTACATAACCAGTTGCAAGCTAGTTCTAATATAAATATAATAAGAAACTACAAAATTTTATTCTATAAATTTTTATAAGGAAGAAACTACATTTATTTAGCTCAATTCAACTTTTGTCAAATAGAAAACTGCTGTTTTTCATGGAGCTTTAAAAGAATGGAAGAAACCTGAATTGACCTGAATAAATGTAGTCACTCCCTTACGTATTTTATTATATTCATATTATTATTAAAATTCCTACGCATTTGATAGATGCGGAACTGTATACCTAAGTGTAACTAAAATCGTCCAGCGAAACGCGAACGGAGCTGAATAAAGTTTTTACTACCTTAAACGCCCTTCCAACCCAGTATCATATACCATCGAGTACTGTCAACTTTCAACTTTGAAACTTTGACTTTTAAACCTTTAATTTTTTTTCCTAATGTTATTGGATCGGCTTTTATTTATTTATTTAAAGTACACAGACTGAATGCAATTATACATGAATACTATAATATACGTGTATATGATAATTTACTAAATTGCAGTCCTAAATCCAGTATACATAGCATGATACCTAAATTAAATAGTTTTTTTTTGCTATTAGTACTGCGAGTAAAATTAAGTCTACCACAAGAAATTGTGATTACCATAGTGAAGCAAGCAGCAGCACAAAGTGTAGCGCAAAGTGGAAATCCATACTGTTCTGCTAGGGCTCCGCCAAAAGCCGGTCCCAACACTTCACCCAAGGAGTAGCAACACGACCATAAGCCTGCCACTGCGCTGTAAGTAGCTAGAGCCTCTGGACACCCTCCTTCGTATCTGTAAGAAACAATTTATTAAGCAACTAGCTGGTGCCCGCGTCTTCGCCCGCGTTAAAAGTAATGCGGGCTACACACGTTCAGTTTTAACTGTTCAGTTGGACTGTACAGTTAAATCGTTGCCTGTGTAGGCAAAACTGAGAACTGTGCAGTAGAACTAACGATCTAATCAAATTTTCATTAGATAAAACTGTACAGTTAAAACGTTAGTCTGTGGATGAAGCCATTGTAATTCCGTGAACGTGTTACTTCAAGCGAAAAGAGATTACAACTGAAAAAACTGAACGTGTTTTTTACTAGACACTAGGGTTGTCAGTTATAACTGTACAGTCCAACTGAATAGTTAAAACTGAACGTGTGTAGCCCGCATAAGGGATGTGTATGGCCTGACTAAATGTGAAGCAATATAACGTCTGACATCTTTGCTGTTATAAAATTTTCAGGGGTTGTATCTTTATTTTTAGTAGATAGCTGGTGCCCGCGACTTCGCCAGCGTTGAAAATTATATACTAAAACCTTCCTCTGGAATCACTATCTATTAAAAAAACCGCATCAAAATCCGTTGCGTAGTTTTAAAGATCTAAGCATACATAGGGACGAGACGGAAAGCGACTTTGTTTTGTACTATGTAGTGATACAGGGAAATACACTTAACTACTTAACTTACATTAGGTGCATATGTCAAAACAGAATTTTTAATAAATAAGAATACTAGGGACTCCGGCTCACACGTAGTTGTAATTTTCAAAAATCCTTAAATTCCTTGGTGGATTCTTGCGTCATAAGATAAACTACCTAACCTACATATTAGGCACATATTTACGAGTCAAAAAAGGATTTTTAATAAATATTGACAATAAATAATATAATTTAACATTAATAACATAATTAATTGCTTCCCTACAAATTATTGGTCATATATTTAGTCAGGTGTTGAATATTTTATTGTTCAACACTTAAGAAAAAAAGGTGCGCTTACGAAATCACAAACTAAAATATTTCAATGATTAAAAGCAATACGTACATGGAACTTGTTAGCACTCCTTGAAAAGTTGGCAAAAGTGTTAGGGCCACTGACATTCCCAAAATAGACAACGCGACTAAATCAAGCCAAAGGTCTCTGTGAAAAAAAAAAACCTTTTAAGTACTCAAAAACACATCTAAATCAGACTTTATAATCTGTGTTAAAAAATAGATCCATCAAATGCATCGGATGTTATACTTTTTTTTATCTTATCTAAAGTTAAACACAAATAATGTTTTAGGTTCATCCATAACAGCGTAGGAACTTTTTAACGTGAATAAGTTTATGTGGATTTGTTAAAAAATACTTACGGTGGTAGGCCTGGTATAAATGGGCATGGACCGAGCAATAACAATCCGATAGTGGATAAAAACAAACCCCAAACCATCATACACCAATGATTATGTACTCTGAAAAGAAAAAAGTTTTTCCATAATTCAAAATTGTAACTTATTTTTTCATGGGATTAAAAAGTGCTCCGAAGACTGAATTATTGTTAGCAAAAAACATTTAAAAAATTAGTCTAAAAATATTATTTTCAACCGACGAAAACGAAAAAACAAAAACGGAGGAGGTTCTCAATTCGACGCGTATATATTTTTTTTTATGTATGATCACGCATAACTTTTGATAAGGTGGTCCGATTTTGATAATTCTTTTTTTATTTGAAAGGCTGCACTCCCGAGGGGGTCCCATTTTAATTTGGAAAAAAAATTCCAACCCTATGGGTAGGAAAACAGGGGATGATTGATTGGTCACTCACCGATTGTAGCGTATAACCACGCATAACTTTTTACAGAGTAGTCCGATTTTGATAATTCTTTTTTTAATGGATAGGGTATACCCCGAAGTTGGTCTCGTATAATTTTGGAAAACAAATTCCTACCCTAAGGGTGGGAAAATGGGGGTGGGAAAATTAAAAATTAAGCATGTAGTAAATATTAGATAATAGCCACAATACCTAAGTCATTTGGAGTCGGCGCTAAACAAGCAAAAATTACGTAAAGAGTGATGCGCGGCGGCGACTCAAAATCACTTAGGTAAAATAAAATAAGAAGATTATTTTATGCTTTTCAGTTTTTTCGGCGGTTTTATTTTTTGTTAAAAAGTTTTATTATAGCTTATAACACTGTAGCACTTGGGAAAAGCAAGTCGAAAAGTATCACGGCGCGGTACACTTCCTTGGCTTAGCAACATTTTATCTACTAATTTATATAAAGTGACCTAATCATAATAGTCTAAGTAAATAATAGAAATTCTTTAGAAAATTCACTGTTAAAAAGAAAAATTCAATAAGTAGGTTTAAAAGTGTTTATTTACCTGTCTGCAACCCATCCCCATATAGGACTAAATATTCCGTACAAACTGGAAAACAGCAGGAAAATCAGCCCAATTTGTTTGGTAGATAAACCGAATTGGCGTAAATGTGGTTCCAAAGTTGGGTCTAAGAAGGCCCATGTGTTGGAAACTATAACTATTACAAGGCCAGTGATTATTATTGAAGGAATTTTGAACAATTTAAGGATCGACGCTGACTTGGATCCGGAGACATATTCTGAAAGAAATAAAAACAAAAGACTTTATACCTACTTACTTAAAAAAAAAATCTTTGCGACATGTCCCTAAGGGAAAATAAAGATTAAAAAAAAAGATGTAAAAAAAGGTTTACTAAAATGTTAAAATGTCTGCTTTAATGCAGCAGTAATAAAATTCATTAACTATTTAAGTATTTATTTGTTTAAAGCTTATCTTATCACCTATAGATTTTTCGACCTAATTCGCAAAATAAAAACACAATAATCGTAGTAGGAAGTTCCACTTGAATTTGTTGGTACAACGACACTGATAACTGGAACTTGTATTAATTGGAAACAAAAAACAGTAGGGTTATTGCAATTTTTTTTGTTAATGAAAAGATGTAGATCTTTCTATATTAATTTGACATTTATACGCAGCCCTTTACTAAAATATTTTCAACTGAACATCCAATTTGATGGTAACATTTAAAGGTCACATAAACTTTGATGTATTTTTAATAAATGCGAGAAAGTAAAAATTGATATTCCTAAAATAATTTTACAGTAATAATACATACCTTCACAATCATTGAGGAGAAAGAAGTTGATTGGCACACTTAAAACCATTACAGTGCCGAGTCCGTAGAATGGCAGACCAAAGCCCCCGATCTATCTGAAACAAGATAAGCATTGCATATTTTTATAATATCTTTAAATTACAACAAAAATCCTTTTTTTTTTATATAAAATTGAGATCCAAAATATTCTGGAAGAATTTTGCATATAATGAATTGAAATGATAAAGATTTGAAATTTGAATGTGCAAGGCACAATCCATTTTTAATAACTCAGTAAAGTTAGACCAAAAGAGGATCCCGATATTAATTTTTTTTTGTAGACTTGAAATGTTTTTGGAAGTCGTAAATAAGAGACAATAGGAGAGGATGGAAAGCGGGTGGCCGATGTCACCAAAGGCATTTCAAAACGACCTTCAGAAATGAAGAGAAAGACTAAGGTACCGTCGCCTATAACACAAATAACGGAAAAGGTGCTGCAAATGCGCTGCCGACTACAGAAGGTTTACCTTTACCGTAAAAACAGCACAACTACAACAGTTACTACAACAGCAAATGTGCTGTTTTTACGGTGGTCTTCTGTAATGGTTGCCCGATGATCATTAGATAGATGACAAGATAGGTGTCTAGATAATTTAGATAGATATAAAAATAGATGACATAATGTCCGTTAAGAAATACGCAGTACATACCGAGTACAAAAGTCCTCCAATAGCTGGTCCCACAGACATGCCGAGTCCCACAAATGTTTCCAATATCCCCAAAACTGTGCCAATACTGTCAGGGAATGCGTTAACTACGAACACATAACTTGCTGTTGAATACGCACTCGCTCCAAGCGCTTCCAAGCCGCGGACGAGGAAGCACAGTGTCGTGAACATCATTGGGTCTTCTATTAGCGCTAAAGTCCTAAATATGGAATAAACAAGTTGATGTGACTTACACTGAGTGTTTTGTGTACTTATAGCATGTAAAAGATTCTCACATGTCATCATGCAATCTCGTTATTCTAGCTGGACATTTCTAGGTTCATGGAAGACAATAATAAGTACGAGTATATTGAACATCTCTGATTTTTTTACATTAATTTTTGACTTTACATTTTGTACATTAATTTTACTGACACCAACTTACTCAGATGTTATATTTATTAATGCAACAATTACCTACTTACTTACTCGTATGTTAAAATTTTAAAGATGCACTCACCCAAATAATACATTACATGTGCCGGCAACAAACATTCCGACATTAAACAAAAATTTTGCTCCTATTACTGGCAACTGTAACAAATATTCAAATAAATAGTGGACAAAACCGACTTCATTTTTAGGCCCAACAGACTGCAATGATGGCAAACATTTAACCAGATTTTTAAAATTCACTTTGAATCAATAAATGTTTCGTCCGTGGCCACTTTCATCTCGCCACTTCATTGGATCAGTATTTTTTTGTGGATGAAAGGTACCCTATGACCTTTGAAGGACCTGTATCCCTGACAACATCTAGGTATATGCCAAATTTCATGATGATCAGTTGAGTAGCTAAGACTTAAAAAAGTAAAGTAAAAAAGTAACTGTTTCACATTTAGGTATAATATTAAAATATGTTTGTACTTACGTATTTTCCAAAAATGGGTGAGGTCACAAACATGACTACTGCGTAAAAACTAAACACAAGCCCACACATAGTGTCTGACAGGCCTTTGATGGAGGCTTCCCTTGGAAAAAAGGGTGCCATGATACTCATTGAACAAAAACTCATGAAGTCCACTAGTGCTAGAGAGGCCAATGTCAGTCTTTGGCGCCTCGTCAGGTGTCTGACTGCACCCGGTCGTGGCCTAGTTTGTGTTCGTACTAATCTGTAAGAAAATAAGTTCAAGTTATAGGTATCAATATAACCTAGGTAGGTGCGTACTTAAACATAAAAAAAGAGCTGCCTAAATGAACTACAGAATAAAGATACCTACATACTTAAATATTAAATTGTCATTCGTGTAAGTTATTTTATAAAACAGAATTAATTTAATTGAAAAGTAGTAGAATATTGGAATCTAGAAAATTATATTCTTCTCGAATACGGCTCTGGCATACCTTCCTCATTTACCGAAACACAACAGCACACATGCTGTTATTTCACGGTTGTCTTATGAGGTTGTTACTGCTGCTAGACGAACTGCTTATTAGCTGGGTCGCGTTGAAAAACAAAATAAACGAGTAAATTTTAACTTTATCGCCACGGATACAGTAGTGCCCAATTTTTGTATATTCTTAGACGATCCCTTGGGAACCTCACATTTTTTTTTCAAGATGAAAAGTATCCTATATTATTATATTAATCCAGGTAATAAAAAATCCGTGAGTCAATGATCATCCAAATCTGTTATGCCGTTTACATGAAAAAGTAACAAAAATCCATGCATCCATCCTCACAAACTTTCGCATTTGTAATATTAAAAGAAAGTATAATAGTATTTGGTTTTGCTGCATTCATAAATAGGTATTACCTATTATGTAGTAAATGAAGTACCTATCTTTATCACATTAGCGCTTATCGCAGTGGTTACATTTACAATTGTTTTCAAATACTAATAGATTTACGTGTATATGATTTGTAAATAAGTAATTTACACAATTAGATTTGTTAAGTTTGTTTGTTATTTGTTGATGGTTGAACGTGTTAATCTCTGGAACTACCAGTCGGTTTTAAAGAATTCGTTTTGCATAGGTTAGAAACACCCATGGCGTTGCTTGTGTTATAGGCTACGGTAGCCACCTACCATCAAGTGAACCGTCAGCCTGTTTGCCTGCATTAATTTACAAAAAATACACAAAAAATTACCTCTCTCTCAATATTCTTATTTCAGAGCTGACATCGTCGGGGGGTCCAGCAGACCATGACTGTGTCCTTCGCATACGGCTAGAGTCAGGCAGTGACCGGCGACCGCCCCATGTGGCAGCCAACTCCTCAGCCTTGGTCGACGATTTCACCATACCAACACCGAACATAGTCCCAAACGAATCGGGTTCAACACTGTCTGATTCACTACTTGTAGTCCGGCCCCGTAATAGAGGCTCGCCCTCAACTTGCTTGCACTTTTCATCCATTACAATGACTGACTATAGTTATAGGAGACTATAGTTAATAAGCGATCGTAAATAGTTCGTTATCTCGGTGTCAATACACTAAGCGCGCCGACTCCCGACTGGACTCAGACATTCACACCTACCTCACGTCCATATATCAATTATTACATTTATCCGTATCTTATCGAATGCAAATAAAAGTTTCCGAATGAAAGAGGGCACTTGTTAATTTCCTATTAAATGTTATTGCACTACTTACTTAACTGTTTGTTATGTATTCGTATTCGGTTTCTTTAATTCTTAACGAGACACCCAATAATATACTTAGTATTTTAGAGGAAAAAGCTAAAATGGAATTCTATTAAGAAATTTTTGAGCAACGCTTAGTAAGAGTATGTTTAAAATTATAACCTATTTGTTTTTCAGATTATTACAATATTAGCGACCCGCCCCCGGCTTCGTGCGGGTGCAATTTTTTCTACAAATTATATACAAAAACCTTCCTCGTTTAACTCTCTTTCCATTAGTGAAAACCGCATTAAAATGCGTTGCATAGTTTAAAAGATCTAAGCGTACATACACAGGAACAAACGGTGGGAAGCGACTTATTTTATACTATGTAAGATTACCTACCTACAGTAATAATTGAATATAATACTCGTAATACAAATCGATGACCCCATTCACAAGTCAGCTTTCCTCCATACAAACGTAGAATGATTATTACTCCGCTGTTTTATGTTCAATTTACAAAATCAAGCATGATATCGATTAATCTTATCGTTAACTAGGCTCCATGCTAAACAAACTAAAAAAAAAGTATTAATTTAACAGATATGATCCTTGAAAAATCCATTTTTTAACACAAGTTTTAATGCAACTTTGAGGGTGAATAGGTCACTCTAGTGTTCAAAAACTCCAAAATACTTTACGGTCAAGCATTGATTTAGTTATTCAAGAGTTCAAATAACTTTACACGAAATAGATATATGCAATAGTTTTGTCAAAAGAGTGTAATATGCCCAAGGGTCTGTTTTTGTTTTTTTTTTTGGTATGAATCATTGTGCATCTCACTCGACTGCTCTTCTCGCGCATTGTGCTGTGTGAGACAGAATGAATTTTAGCTACACGCACCGATGAGTTCGAGCCGCCGACTAGTACTTCCTTAACACTCTGTCTCAAGGGTCCCCGGGTTCGATTCCCTGGCAGTGTCAACTTTAGACATGAACTTTTCAATGTTTAGCTCTGGTCTGGATTTGGAAAGTACGCTGCATTTCACTGTCATTTGGGCAGTCACCCCTTACAGAAGACCGCAGTGAAATAGCACGTGTGCTGTTGTGTTTCGGCGAGTGAGTAAGGCTGCCTACGCACTGGCGACCATGGTCGCCGCGACCTGGCCGCGGCGGCCAGTGAATTCTGGACTTTATATGGCCATCGCTATAGCCCCTACGCACTTAGCGGCCAGCGACCAGCGGCCACCGTTGGCCGCGGCGTCTTTTGATGCCACGCGACCAGCGACCAATCGTGGCCGTCGAGAACATCACTTCTGTATTAAAATTCATCAGTGCTACCGCATCGGCCGCGGCGACCAGACGTGTATAGCTACAGAGTGATTATTTCCGCATGTCGCGCTTGCCTACGCACCGGCGACCATGGCCGCGGCGGCCTGGCCGCGTCTATGGTCGCCAGTGCGTAGGCTGCCAAAGGCATGTCAGAGCCCATTTCCCTTCCTAATCCCTATCCTTCATTCTACTGTATCCTGTGTAGCGCACTTGCAGAACCAGTGGCGTTTCTTGTATTATAGACGTCTGAAGCCACTTACCATCAAATGGATCGTTAGCCTGTCTGTTGAGGTTTAACATTAAAAAAATGAGGATATGAGTCATTCGAACTGTATTTTTAAAAAAATCAACCGTTTCCTGTCAGGAGAAGCCCAAATCTAATATTTTGGAAATGTTTTTAATTTTTTACGAAAAAACTGGCTGAAATGTAACGGTATGTGGTAATTTTTTGGAATAAGCTCATTTGATCTGACTAAGGCTTTACTATAGAGTATAGAGGCTTCACTGTCATTAGCATGCGAATGATAAAGACACTTGGTCTCAGTTTCGCTTGTTTAGCGAGAAAGCTGGACAGCTGAGTAAATATAATTACTCCGACCAGAAGTGAAATTCTTCTACTGTCCATTCCATTTTTATCCACGTGAAAAAAAAAACAAACAATTAATTTATTTTCAATTTATTTAAACTTCATAAATTTAGTTTTAGGAATTATTTCAACAATCCCAATCATTTATTTCTTTATATTGTCAACGAGTACATAATGACTATGTAAACAAAACAGTCGAGTTAGCTTACTCTTTATATGAATAAAAAAAATGTAAAAATAAAAATACAACATGGTTTCAGTGAAAAGTTTATCAATTACAAAAATATAATTGTATTTTTTTTATATTAATGTTTGACGTATGTAATTAAAGTTACAAATGTTAAAAAATTATCCAGAATTGCTGAATAAAATCAACTTGACATTACTTCCGATTATCAAATTTCGTTTAGTTATATTTTGAAATTAAAATATTTAAATGAGTTTGAGAACTGAGTATATGCCAACATTTATTACAAATGCCAAGTTAACTTTGACATTTTCTCGGCTAAACTAAACAAAAAATTGTTATTATGAGGATAGCTAAAACCCCGTGAAAAAGAGTTTTAACTACATAATGGAGCACCACAAATATTCTGCAAGCAATAATCTTTTCTCGTAAAAATGCGATTTTTTGTTACCATGAAACAATGCTACACGTAAAATTAATAAACGATGGTCAATATAATGGATATGTCGACTATTAGTGACACTTTTTTTATGAGGGAATCATCATAATTTCAATTGTGCCAACTCTTGAAGAAGCGCCTTTTCGTTGTCAATCTTCGCGAGCTGGTTCAGTTCCAGCTGTTTGCCAGACGCTTTCTGCTGCTTCAGCTTTTCAATGTCACTTAGTTTCTGTAAAAGTAGCATGACATTTCATTAATTGTAATAAATGACATTACTTAGTTTATTTAAAAGAAGCATGACATTTGTCATTAATTGTAACAAATGACACTACTTAGTTTCTGTAAAAGTAGCTTATTGTAACATGTCATTTGTACATTACTTAGTTTCTTTAAGAGAAGCAGGACATGTCATTAATTGTAACAAATAACTAACTTAGTTTCTTTAAAAGTAGTATGAGATGTCATTAATTGTAAAATATGACACTACTTAATTTCTGTAAAAGTAGCATGACAAGTCATTTATTGTAACAAATGACATTAATTAGTTTCTTTAAAAGTAGCATGACATGTCATTTATTGTAACAAATGGCATTAATTAGTTTCTTTAAAAGTAGCATGACATGTCATTTATTGTAACAAATGACATTAATTAGTTTCTTTAAAAGTAGCATGACATGTCATTTATTGTAACAAATGACATTAATTAGTTTATTTAAAAGTAGCATGACATGTCATTTATTGTAACAAATGACATTAGTTAGTTTCTTTAAAAGTAGCATGACATGTCATTTAGGGCCTCTTTCACGAACTACATGTAAAGTCTTGATTACTTACTTTTAGAAATCATTTTCTGTTATATTGAATTATGCACTCGGTTTACTACATCATTCGATAGCCGATTTTTTTTTATTATTTTCTATTTAATGTTTGGGACGTTTACCGTACAAACAAAGGTATATCAGCTAAATAATAATAATAATAATAATAATAATAATATCAGCTAAATTATTCCTGGTTACCGATGACTTTAAATGACATTTTGGCCTACTTGACGTTTGAGAAACAGGCGCTTATTGTAACAAATGACATTAATTAGTTTCTTTAAAAGTAGCATGACATGTCATTTATTGTAACAAATGACATTAATTAGTTTCTTTAAAAGTAGCATGACATGTCATTAATTGTAACAAATATCATTACTTAGTTTCTTTAAAAGTAGCATGAGATTGTAATAAATGACATTACTTAGTTTCTTTAAAAGTAGCATGACATGTCATTAATTGTAACAAATGACATTACTTGGTTTCTTTGAAAGTAGCATGACAATACATGTCATTAATTTGAGCACGGCGAACGGTAACTGCAATATAAAAAAAAAGTGCAGAAAAAATTTAGCTTTGAAATTTCACTTTACCTTGTTGAGGTTTTTTATCTTCTTGTCCTTATCGGGATCGCCGGTGGATATGAAGGGGGCTTTAGGCGCCGCCGGGGCGACGGGAGACGAGTCTCCTGCGGCGCGTTCCTCCACCTTGCGCGCTTTGCGAGCCTCGCGTTTCTCCTTCTGCTTTATTGCTTGTTTAGAGGGCGCCGCTGAAACGTCCATTTTTTATTCATCAACTCGTAAATTGTGACTGCGGAGGGTAAACGTAAGGAGTACCGACTCACATGATAACCAAACTGAAAAAAGGGTTCTAATTCTAAGTGGCCAGAATTGTGCTAGTGTAGCATATTTTCTACCTATTTATCTTAATTTACTGGTATTCTGGGACTACTTTTTAATACATAGAGTAGGTCCTCGTTCACCTCCACCCTCCATAATTGTGACATAAGCACAGATATAGAGATAATTGACTGAGCGTTCCCTATCTAGCTGTAAAGTAAATAGTCTGCCGCAAAAAAAAAAATATTAGTCAATATTATGCTAGTACCTATTGGGGACCAGTCATGCTGTGAAAGGCCACGTTTCGACACCATACATCATTACTGCCAGGGCCTTGGGTGTTCAGGCCAAGGTCTACAATCAGTATTCGAATAAAAGGCTAAAAATCTGGCAAATATTCCTGAAGCACTATAATAACAACAATGTGAAACTTTAGTAAAACTCACCATTGGTATTTTCGCCAGGCTTGTGTGGCTTCTCGTGCTCGTGTAATGTGAAGTTGGAGGGTCTGTTCCTGGCTCCGGGCGGACGGTAAGCGGCCGCCGGCTTCGGCGTCGAGTCCTCTATGCCTTTGGGAGGTGTTTTGGACAAGTCGCTCTTTTGATAAGCACCGGGACGCCAATTTATTGCGAGCAAATTCTCCTTCTCCCCGCATTGCCGCTTGTACATCAACACTCCAGTGTAGTGCCATATTTTGTAGCTAGAAACCAAAAAAAAAAAGCGCTTAATCAATTTCAAACGACCGTAACCTACACTTAGAAGCAGACATTTGTATGGTTATTACACTGAATAGTCAAACGATTCTTAAAAAAAATTGTAGCTTCACAAACAAATTAGTCCAGACAATTGATGAAATGAAACGTCATCTAAATATTGATAATCTGAATAAAAAAAATCTTGATTTATCTACATCAAATATTTTATTTATTTATTTTATTTTATGCAAATATGAGTTTATTGCATATTTTTCCTTATTAAGGTAATACAAGGTCTTCATACAAACGTAAAAAGCTAATTACTCCGCTGTTTTATGTTTAATTTACAAAAGTAAGCATGATACCGATTTATGTTGTCGTTAACTAGGTTTCTTGGCATACAATCTTAAAAAAAAAGTATTAATTTAATTGATATGATCTTTGAAAAATCCATATTTTAACACAAGTTTTAATGCAACTTTGAGGGTGAATAGGTCACTCTATTGTACAAAAATTCCAAAATACCTTGCCTATAAGCATTGATTAGTTATTTAAGAGTTCAAATAACTTTACACGAAATAGATATATGCAGTAGTTTTGTCAAAAAGAGTTTTTGCCCAAGGGTCTGTTTATGATATTATTTTTGGTATGAATCATTGTGCATCTCACTCGACTGCTCTTCCCGCGCTTTGTGCTGTGTGAGACAGGACGCATTTTAGCCATGAGACCGATGAGTTCGGGCCGCCGACTTGTTTCACCTTAAGGGTTCGTTTTTAATACAGCGAAATTCGCATTTCTAATCTCGCTTTTGCGGTACTGAAAAACAGCGCGAAATTCGCGAAATTGCGGTAACGATATAACGGTATTGCATGCTCTACTCGTCGTATTAGCACAATATGACCTAGTAGCAATTGGTCCCAATATTAGAAGGACATATTATCATGGACGAAATAGACGATCAAGCGTTTGGCGTGACGACAAAATGACGTGAGGCAACGGCGCCAATTTTACATACAGTTTTTGACATCAAGCCATCAGTTTTTACTATTCACGATCAAATTTTGGCTTCACGCCAGTTAATTTGACGCGATGGACTGACCGTGTATTTGGTCCATAAGGGTCAAAAATGGACAAAATCGTCCAATGAATAACTTCCAAGTAAGTTTACTTACCCATTGTCAACGGTGAGCCTTGGGTAAGTGGTTGCGGTGATGAATGTCTCGCCGCGTGGGTCCCACTGTAGGGACGTGGTGTCTGGAGCTGTGCATGTGCCCACGCGACGATGTCCACGCGTGTCCCACACTTCCACTTGCCCACTAGATATATTACCGAAGCCGCCCAACAACACATGTGCATTGTTATGTAAGGAAAGAAAAGATAATATGGTAAAATAAGAAAAGTTAAAGTTTGTAAGTTTAGATGTTGGAGGTAATAATATGGGCGCTAATGTCGCCGTGGCGGCGCCACCGTCGTCACATCGATAAATATGTCAGATATTTTCTCATTTTTCATTTTTCAACTAACATAACTTACATAGGAAATAAATGAAAATGCGACCTCTCTTCGGATCTTGGACTAGCAGTGAGATAGTTTATATAAATATATTATATATTTATTGAATTGAAAAGGATATAGTTCCCTTCGGGTGCGAAGTGTATGGTGTTCCAGGCGCCTGTTCCAAATTCAAAAAGCGGTTCGCACTTGGCATTGAAGAGGGTAGCTTTAGCGGGCGCGTGCCCGTACACCGCCACCCATTCATTCCAATTGCCCGGGTTCCACATCACACAGTGTATCGGACCTTCTTTGCCTGAAATAAAGGAATAAAAAATTCGAAATTCGACCATAAACAAACAAGTACATACACATTACATATAAGCTATTGTACCTGACTTAATCCGCACATAACTTTATAAAATATGGCCTATATTATGTTATTCACTGAAAATTTTAGCGTTCTATAGGTGAAAGAATTTTTAATATCAGTCCAGTAGTTTTTTGAGTTCATTCATTATACAAACAAATACACAAAAATACTTCGGTGTTCGTGAATTAACACCAGACTTAGTGTAAAAGCTAATCTATATGAGGCGCAGGCATTCAAGCAATAGTTAAATAACAAACTCACTGAACGATACATTCCCAGCGTTCCCTTTGACATCGCCATAAGACAAGGCCTGCTTCCCGTAGTATGAACCACCAGTTTTATCCACCTGCAATATAAACATTTTATTAATTTCACGTCTTAAGTAATCAAACGATCATCATGAAAATTTCTTCATCCAGAAAAAAGGGCATCGTATCATAAAGCACATAATTATTTATGATTGTTTATATCACAAATTTATAATTAATATAGGACAGCCATGACATAGCCCTGCTGGTTATGGTAAAATAATCTTAGTCAACGAGTTAAGTGTCTGTGAGGTCATCTGGGTTTTTCTATTCGAAGGGAATCATACTAACGTCAGTTTGAGTGAGAGTAAAGACATTGGTGCCGCGTCTGTTCCATTGGAAGGTGGCCTTATCAGCGAGGAACGATGAGCGGCTCACTATAGGCTGGTTGGCATCAAAATCGGGATACTTGTACACACGCCACGATGACGGTTGGCCAGATTTACCTGAACATAAAAAAAAAACAAATATTTTTTAAATCTTTCAAAACTTTAACCCTAAAGAGGCCCTCTTTCACCGAGTACAAGTAAAGTGTTGATTAGTTACTTTTAGAAATAAATTTTATCTATGTTTAACGACACGTTTGGTCTAGTGGCTAGTAACCCTAGCTGTTAACCAAACGGTTGCGGGTTCGAATCCCGCTAGGGGCAAATGTGTATGTATTAACATTTTACCTTTGTACCTGAGTCATGGATTTTTTATTTATAATATGTATGTATTTACAAAAAAAAAAAGTAATCTATGTAGTGTATCAACTGTCTGGTATCCATAATACAAGCATTAGTTGCTTACTATGGAACTAGATGGTGCTGTGTGGAATGTGTGAAGATATTTATTATGTTTTATTAAATTATGCACTCGGTTTACTGCATCCTTCGATATGCGATTTTTTTAAATTATTTTTCTTTTTAATGTTTGAGACTTTTACTGTACAAACAAAGGTATATCAGCTCCATTATCCCAGGTGACCGGTGACTTTAAATGACGGTTAGCTTATTTGACAGATGGTGAAAGAGGCCCCAAGAGTTGTAAGTCAGTTGCTGTTGAATATTGAAGCAAAAAAAGTAGGTAACTTCTTAAACATGTAAATCACTTTATTTACTTATTTAATTTTTACAGTATGTATAGTAGTGGCTTTATGGTGCTTGAAACATGTTGTTAGGTACCTACATACATATCTCTGGATTATGAATGTTTGTTTTCATGCAAAACAGTTTAACGGATTTGGATGAAATTTGGCACACATATAGTTTATTACCTGTATTAATATATAGGATACTTTTTATCCTGGAAAAGTTTCCGAGGGATCGTCTATGAATATAAAAATATTGTCACAGCGCCACCATTGTCACAGTGATAAAGATATCATATATTTTCTCATGTGTTTATATTTTTAATTATTCAATTGAAGTCGCGGACAATACAAACTCCAGCTTTAATAGTAAACTATTTGATAAAGTGGGAAAACGACAATGAATGTTTTTAATTACTTACCTAAAGAAAACGTGGAGAAATAATATGCAGGGGCAGGACTAGGGGATATGGAAAACGCAGCCATCTTGTCAGACATTATTTGATGTGTATAACGATCTAATTTTCCATCCTCATATATCAATATTCTGTTGTTATCTTGAATGGCGAATAATTTCTCATCGGATGACCATTTCGGTTGCCTGTTTCAAAAAAAAAAAATTGAATTGGTAGAACCTAAATTGGTAATTTATACTAGTTATTAAAGAATAAATTCTTACTAAAGATTTCTCTTTAACAATTGCAACTCACCATCCTGTTTGATTCTTCTGTTTAAAAGAACTAATATGTTCACCATTTGATGATAAGTATACATGAAGATTAGGTTTTCCCTGTAAATAATTTAAAAAAATCTTTAAATACCTATATTCTCATATTAAAATTAATATTTCATTTTTTTTCCTTTTAAAGAATTCAACTGAAAATTTCAAATTTAGATAAAATTTAATTCAAAAGTTTTATGTAAAAATAGAATTGAAATTGCCAATCTGATTTTTTTATGTGAAAGCAGGTCAAGTTAATATTATTGTATTAAAATTCTTAGATGGAATGTCAGATTTTAGGGGGACCGTCCGTTTTATCTCTTAATATACACTTATTACATTGTCCCAGTGTGTAATCTTAATTTTCAAAACAAAGAGTATGGAGCTATGCATATTTCTTAATATTTTATCAATTGAAATGCAGTTAGAAAAATAAGCAAAGTCCATAGAGCTACTCTAAAGAAACATACTATACCTACGCCCATTAAAACATTTCTCAAATTAATTATTTAATCACATAAACACCAGAGGAACTATTTGATGAACTGTAAATGGAAAATGGATGACTATGGAAAATCTTTAAATAAACAATTTTTTTAAAAATTACCTGAGGGTGTTCCTTATTGATGACAAACATCTCCCATAGTGTGAAATAATTGTCAAGAGGAGAGAAAAACATATCCTTGACATTTCCTTCTATTGTGGCTGCCACAGTCAAATCTGCACATTTTATTATTTCTACCCTAAAATTTAATAGCAAATTTACTTATAACACTGTTTACAACTTGTAAAAATGCAAATAATCAAATTCTAATAATATTCTAGGGAAGTCAAATCAGAGGTCCAAACTTAAATTTCTTTTTGGCTTATTTTGTTTCAAGCTAAATGATTTTTTTTTGGGGTGCGAAAAAGTTATGTTTAAAAACACAAACTACAAGTAAAGTGTTGATTAGTTACTTTTAGAAATCATTTTCTGTTTTATTGAATTATGCACTCGGTTTACTGTATTACTGTATACTGGGAAGTTTACCGTACAAACAAAGGTATATCAGCTCCATTATCCCCGGTTACTGGTGACTTTAAATGACAGTTGGCCTACTTGACGTTTGTGAAACAGGCGCTTACCAAAATTAAAGTGCATTAAATCAAATGACATTATTGGACATTTTGATCTATTTGATTGGGTTAAATTGGGTACCTATTAAAAGGTGATTTGTATTCGTACAGCAATTTGTATTTACAGATTTTCAGGAATAATTTCCAACTTTTTATAAAACAATTAGAAGTCACAATGGTTGTAGTGTTGAAACCGAAAATTCATTAAACCCATTATTAAGAGCCAGTTTACCTAATATTGATCCTAATTATTTAATAACTTTTGAATTATCAGGATTTTCAATACCCAGGTAAGTAGGCTAATACAATTATAATTTAAAGTTGTAAATATAATGGTTAGGTACAAACTTTCTATCTGTTCTGTAGGCGAGATAATTGCCTTTTGGACTATAAACAAAACTGCGGATGTTTGATGTGCTTTCATCTCTAAGGATTTTTTCAGTGTATGGTTCCTTGAACTCAACGAGGAAAATATTTTTGTTGGTTAAACCTGAAAATGATAAACACAGTTTTATTATAAGACGAAAGTTAATAATGAATTAATTCATATATCGGTTATA
This sequence comes from Synanthedon formicaeformis, assembly GCA_945859745.1. Lineage (NCBI taxonomy): Eukaryota > Metazoa > Arthropoda > Insecta > Lepidoptera > Sesiidae > Synanthedon > Synanthedon formicaeformis. The sequence continues at coordinate 4,565,065 of OX243958.1, read as the reverse complement.
ATCTAATTATACACAAGTCATTTTTAATACTATATTTAGAAAAACTTTGGTAAAGTACCTGCAAAATCAAGTGTGGTGCTCATTTTGTATTATTGAAATTGAAACTCCAAGTTATGACATTCTTACAAAGTATAATTCTAATAACAAAATACTCCCATTTCGTTGTTATATTTTGTGTGGCATCTAATATAATATATAAATAGGGAATAGATTCCTATTTTTGAAAATTAAAAACATGCCGTCCGCAGCATACTATACCATACCATACCACCATTTGTAACTTTCTTAGTTTCTTTTCTTCAACTTGAGTGAAGTGCGACGAGTGACAGTGACAGTTGACAGTGACTAACACAGACAGTTGTCACTCATGGGCCTCATGGCTTATGACCTCATGGCTTATGACCTCATGACTCACTACACTAGTGAAACAATACCATATACTCTTTGCACAACACTAGGCTCTATTCAATGCTCAATAATTTTGCTCTAATCGCCTTCATTCGAGCATAATTATTTGATCCGGACAAGTATTAATCACACTGTTTCAGGCGACCTTTCAGAGCTAATTACGCTCTGTCTGGTCATAATTTTTCTAATTTCTAATAGTCACAGTATTATTTAATTTTCATTCTATGATCGGTCGGTTGTCTAACCAAGCCCAAAGTGTGTTTAAAAACTTACTCCATTTCAAAATGGCGTTATGTTTATTTTAAATGGCGGGTGATTGATATATTAATTTCTGTGCTGAAATTAATTTAACAGGATATTTTGATTTGATTTTCAATTGAGAAGTACATATAGTTCCACGTTTTTCAATGTTTAGTAGTAAAGCTCAACTACAAAAGCATACGCCTGAAAGTGGAACCGATCGGGAAAATTATTTGTCGCTGCTAGTAGACGAATATCTAAATTCAAATTCTCATGGTATGTATTATTTTATTTTACCATCTATTTTTGAAACGTCCAGTATTTATTTATACATTCTATCTCAAGAATTTCTCTGGATTTAAATAAAATGTGATGAAGTCGTGACAGTAAATGTGATAAAGTTTTTAACCTACCCTATAAATAAAAAATAGAAAGCTCGAACATAATAAAACCTTCCCAATACTTTTCCCATTGTTGTTTGCCATGTCTTTATCCACAAAATATTGATTGTTGTTGCTTCGCAATTTTATAATTTTTGACTATTTTATATTTTCAGAAGCCAAATGCCAGGTACTAGCAAACTTGGCAAATTTTGCCTATGACCCGATAAATTATGAATATATTCGCAATGTTGGAGTATTAGATATATTCTTACATGTGGTGAAAAATGAGAAAGACCATACATTACTCCACTTTGCAAGTGCTGGAATTAGCAATTTGTGTATAGGTAAGTTTTTGTTATAAAAGACCTGCCAGCTGGACCTGATCACCCAGTAGCTACCGTCGCCTATAAATAAAATACCAGAAGCCCAGAAGCATTCTAATGTGTAGCCGACCCCGTGGTGGAATAAAGGAAACTGTGAAGATTGGATTGGAATACAGTATTTAGTATATACAGTAACTGACAGAAACCCAATAGCACACATGATATTACAAAACACAGTGCATTAGCATATGGCTGTGTCTGTTAATCATAAAGTGTATCCTGATATCAGAAATTGTATTTTTTTTAAGTTCATCTAAAATCTATATACATAAAAGAAAGTCGTATTAGTTACACTATTTATAACTGGAGAACGGCTGTACCGATTTTTATGATGTTTGATTTTTTGTCTCTGCACCAAATAATTTCTGAAATATTCACGAAAAACAAAATTGTGAACAAAATCATTTTATGATACATTTTGTACAGAATGCATTTTTATTCTGAGGCAGTACGAAGTTCGCCAGATCAGCAGCTAGTTTGAAATAAATAACAATCAATGTAAATAATGAAAAACTAAAATTTCTTTATTTAACTCATGACTTCATTGATAGAACTTGTTTTTTCATAGAAATAAATAGTTTTAAAAAGAAAGTTTTTAATTAACTGCTAAATAAGTAATATAATATAAAAGTTGTATATTTTTGTTATTGAATTTCAGATCCACTAAACGCTGAATATATTATAAAACAAAATGGATTAACACCACTGAAAAATTTGTTGAAGAGCGAAATCAACGATACAATTGCAGATTGTATTACTATTTTAATTTATTTATACAATGATACCACGAAATCTCAAATAAACACTCCAGAAATTGTACATTTTATGTATAACACGAAGAAGTCTGAAGATAAAAGACTTTCTAATTTGGCTTCAATTTTCATACAAGACGTATGCGGAGCCACAGATGATGCTTAATTTTTAATGTATTATCATCTCACTGTGCTAGAGAGACATTTATGAAAATATAGTGAAAAATGAATAAAATGTTATCAAACAGATTCCCTTACATAGTTGTGAATAATAAAAATTATCAAAAAATATGCAAGATTCACACAACGACATTCAGCAGTACGGCTTTCAAAGCCGGCGATAAGATTAGAATACAGCGAACACTCACACAAAAGGATTTGGATTCTTTCTCAAATCTCACAAGTGATCACAATCACCTTCATAAAAATGGCGGCAGTAAAAGAGCGATAGTCCACGGCGCTTTGTTAAATGGATTAGTGGCCGGACTTATCGGAACCCATTTGCCAGGTCCTGGCACCGTTCTTGTGTCTCAAACTATGAAGTTCCCCAACAAGTGTTTTGTTGGTGAGAAATTGACAATCAGTGTTGAATTGGTCGATGTAAGAAAGATTCTTAGAGTGAAATTTTTTTGTATAGTAGAGGAAGAGAAGAAAGTTGTGTTCGAGGGCGAGGCTAAACTGATGTTGGCGAAAGACATATAAAATGTTATTAATTTATATTATTTATTTGATATAATTAAGTAAGTCTTACAAAAGTAGATGTAAACATTTTTAAACAGATCAATGTAGTGTTTGCGAGTCATTGATTGAGCCTAGGTTTAGTACCTAACCATAGAGTCATTGTTACGTTCACTGTAACGAGACTCCTCCCCATAAATAAATAAAGACTACACCATAAATATAAAACATTACATAAAATGTACCCATAAAGGAGAAGTGTATATTACATTTCTCCTTTATGGGATAGCCATTAAGGTTTTTTTATTAACTTTTATGAACCAGTGTGTATTTTCCTTCTTTTGATCCATTCTTGTTCTTTCTTTGAATAAAAGTGTAAAGATCGTGCCAATAGTAATAATAATAATTATATACATAATGTAAAAAAAGATATGCAGTTCAAACAATCTTAAGATGGCAATTCTCTTGTAATTTGTGTCCATTCTGTCCATTAGACAATGTAATGTCAATAATTTTTAAGACTGATAACCTCTTTCTCAATTTTAAATATAAAGAAGGCTGAATTTTTTTTTTATTGTGAATGTGTGGAGAAAAAAAGTTGTAAAAAATGGCACATACACTTTAAGGTATACATCAAATAAAAAGTAAGTGTTATGAAATGTCATATGTATGTCTGTATGTAATGTTTTTTGTGAGTATATAATGTTTTACCTTGAAGTCAATTGTTTCAAGTGAAATATAACTTTGTAAATATTATATACTTCAAATTTTGAAAATTCGCATATTGTCCAGTGCTTATTATTGTATCATTTAAACTTTTTATCTTTTAATAGATTTTAAAGAAACTTAAATTTGAGTGTGTAAAAACACATCAATTCTTAAACGCCATATTAATCAAGTGATACATAAAATTATCGAATCGTATTCTTTTATAGGAAGGCACTTCTAAAACAGTGCATCCATCTTAAGTTCAAACAAATCTTAATATGGATGTTTTCCATTAATATGGATGTTTGCAATACAAAATGCCTTCTTACAGCTATAAAGTACAATTTTAGTAATAGGAATAATGTACAGTATTTGTATTTAACTATTTCATTTTGAAATATCCTGCCTGTATAAAGTAGAAACGTCTTAAGGGTCAGAGCAGATCGAATAAAATCATACCCAAATTTGCTTAACATTTGCCGCAATGTCTGTGTGTAGTTTTTGTATTTTGGAAACGCTTTTATGTTGACGTGTGTATGTGTGTATACTGTATGTCTGTGAAATCGCAGCTCCCAAACGGATTAGAGCTTTGAAAGCTGACGTGATTGGGATCGTTCTTAGCTATAATTTATGAACAGATCTCTGTTCAGACGTTTAATTTAAAAACCATCAGGATTTCACTAACTTCACATGTTTAATTGATGTGAAATTTGGTAATACATTTACTTTGGTGGTATTTCCATGACATGGTGATGCTGCAGCATCAAGTGGTCTGCGGGATATTCAACTAATTACTTAGTAGATATGTGTAGCGTGTTTGAGCTCAATAGAAAGTCTGGGGTTAGTTTATAATTACATATATCGTTTACTCGCTGATAAGATAACATAGCTTTCTATAGGTGAAAGAATTTTTAGAATCTGTGCAGTAGTTTTTGAGTTTATTCATTACAAACATACAAATCCTCTTTCTTAATATTAGTATAGATTACAGTTTTTATTATGCTGCGGCCACATTATCGGGATTCGGCGAATGTTCGCCTTGTCGCGACATGTTTAGCCACCAACTTCGCTGAACGGCGAATCGTTCGGGCAAACTCGAACTGTGTTAGCGCTTCCGTCGGTTTTCTCGGCACATCAAAGGGATTTATCGCAACAAAGTTCGTAATCGTCCAAGTGGCCACACTTCAATACTTAATTTCAAGTGTAACATTTGTTGAAGATATACAACCTTACGCCAGATCAAGAATATTCGTATGTAGTTCGTCCGAAACTTTTACCGCGACAATATGTGGCCACGTAGTTCGGCGTAAAAACGAACCAAAAGTTTTGTTGCGACAACGCGACACGAATCTCCGACCGATAATCTGGCCGTAGCATTAGCAGTGGCTGGGTTGAAATTGTATGAGAGGCTGTTAGCATACCAACTGCATACTGTAATGTATGGTCCCATATTGTAGTTACTGAGATGAGTTAGAATTTTATCTATACTTTTCATTTAATAGGCAGATGGTTTGTCGCGGTCTTGAAACACACGCAGACTATTCAGCGTCAATGTTCAAACATTTTTGCACTTTATGTGAACGGTAATAAAATTGACGTTTCAGTATTATCTGTAAATCTATATACACTGAGAAGTCTCGGTCTGCCTTGATCCTTGCTAATTCTATTTTAGTTACAATATATTTTGTCTCCTTCAAACTAAGAATTTTTATGTGAGACAAATAGACAACATTTTAACTAAAATAGTATTATAACATTTTGACTATTATTAACTATTATTATTATTAATAAATGTGTACAAAACATCCCAGTAATATACATAATTATGTTTTATTTTAGCGTTAGTGTGTTATGTTTTTTGTTTTTATTTTTTGCAAATTTTTAAGGTTTTTAAAAAATGCGCTTGCTGCCCTACAAAAATATCAAGTTATTTTAAACGATTTTTTAGTAGCTAATCTACATGGATTGTTATTATTTTATAGGGTGATTGATATCTCTGATTTATTTGTCATAATAAAATATGCATAACAAGAGTAACACTGAAGCGAATACTAGAAATAGCGTAAAATAAAATGGTGTTTTTAAATAAATAAAAGCAATAAATGCCTCTTGGCGCTATATTATGTTTGCCTGTCTTACATTTATACATTATGGATTGTATTATATGGACTTTTCTTGAACTTAACTAAGACACGAACAATTTTCATTAAAAGCGGCTAAATTAATTAAATTTTTAAAATTTGAGTTTATTAGAAATATAGGTAGCCAGTTCTAAAAACTTTCAGTGACTCACATAAATAAATGTCACACAGACGCGTGTTTGTGGAGAACTGTAGAAAAACTGCACATAATAGTTTCTTGCCAAATCTGAATTAAAGTTAAGGTTTCTTCTGACAGTGATTTTTATTGTTTTATATTCCTTACTTCCTCGTGGTATGTTTTTTTTGTATCACCTTGGTATCACCGATTTTCGAAGGTGATACATTCGAAAATCGAGACAACATTTTTTTAAGTGTTAATTTTTATTAAAGCTTGTTCACCTTTACTATTTGTGTGTTATTATTTTGTATTATAACCTTTTTGTTTATAAATCGATTGGAATAAAACTAACACTATAAGTTAACGGAACCTTGCTACAATAAATCAGTGAAAACCGCATTCAAATCGGTTGCCGTTTTTGAGATTAGCGTGCACAGAACAACAGACAAAAATTCTATAACTATTTTTGACCTCGGCAACATACTCGCGAGTAGGTAGGTACAATGTGAATTTGTCGTACGAAGTTGCAGGGACAGCTATTTTAAATAATACTTTTGTAATATGGCTTAAATCGGGAAACATTACTGAATTCTCATGACTCTTGTCACCTAAATCAGTACCTACAGTTGCTAAATATTCAGTGACAGATTACAGGGCTTACATGGAGACTTACGTTGTAATGAAATGTTCTGGATTATCGACTACCAGATACCCCTTAACTTTACGTAGTGTCTTGTCGAAGTTACTACAAATGTTAAGGATCTGCTAGACCTAGGCATACCGTTGCACTGAGCAAAATACCTAAGTGTAGAGTTGAAACAATCCTGCTATAAGAACCTACCTATGTTATTATAAGTTTCTTAAAGTAGGTATAAATTCTATTGTAATAAATAACTAATGGTTTATCTACAAAACTTTTTTGATTATCAGTTTCTGAAGAGTACCTATACCTAACTGTTAGGTACATAAATACTTAGATTATTACTAAACTAAAAACTATCTACTGTTTGTCAAAAATGTTGAATATGATAAATAGTAACTATATATTTATAATATATAGATAGATATTATTACCTATTCAACAGATTCGAATATATACCAAAAAAATCTTTGACCCTTTAGCTGTAGCTTTAGTGGTGTTAATTAAATTTTGGATGTAGATGATAGATATGTAATAGCTACAGTTTTCATCAGTTTTCCTAATTCGTATCCTATGGAGGCAAATTCCAGAAGGGATACCTACTTGTTTTTCATCTACAAAATTTCTAAAATGTTTGCTTCTTGATTTATAGTACTCGCATAAGATAGCATTTATCTTTAAAAATGTTATGTTTAGAAATGCTGACGTGCCTTTCTAAAGCTTTACTTATCGTGCGAGATAGTTTCCAGATAATTTTGTGTCTGTTCATCACATCTTTGTTTTAGAAAAATATCACATTCTTACTAATAACTGGAAATTATAAGAGTAATTTGCCCATTATGTCACGTACCTATGCAGCATTCGTCAAAGGTCACGTATTGTATAAACTAAAAAACGTTGATTGAGCATTCTTCGTGAGATTATATCGATAGGGGATTTTGAGAATCGCTTTATATACGGTAGGCTCCGCAATACAGCATCACTTTAACTGAAGACAACGTTCCTCGGATATCGAAAATGATGAATTGATCGACTTGACTACTTCTGAATTCGGTAAGATTCTCATAATTTTCTTTGTACTAACCAGCTTTTATTATTTCTCATTGGTTTTTTTTTGTGTGTCACATTGTTTATATTTGATGTAATTTTTAGGTTCAAACATAATGGGTTCATTTCGACTACTTGTTCTTTTAACCTTCTGCTTGTACCTAACAGTTCGAGTAGAAGGGTTTAGAAAGTTTAAAAGGGATGAAACTGACAGTTTGAAGTCTATAGAAAACATTGACGATTATGACGACACAGATGGGGTAAGTATTTTTTTTTTTTCAACTATTTTTAATAATCGGTAATTGGATCAAATCATAACTGCAAATTTCGTTTCCAAATTTGGTTTCTAAATTTGACCTTGATGGGATTACAACCTGGAAATACTTATTTAAGTATTTCCAGGTTGTGTGAGCTACTACTAACTGTGCCATCAAACATTTTTTTTCTTAATTTGAATGAATAACTTTTCAATTACTATGAATTTTTGTACAGGAGGAGCCGTGTCAGTGCGGTGTGTTTTTGTCACAGCAAGTGGGCATAAAGGAGGGCCGTCGCGGTAGACCGCGCGGTCCTCCTCAGGGCGAGCCCGCGGTCACGTACGACACGGACTCGCCGGAATGCGGTGCCGGCGGGTTTAGACACTGCATCACTAAGTGCCTCGACGTGGTAAGTGGAAACTCATGCTAAACATATCACCAACTAAAACGAGTAGGCAATAATGTTTCCATTTGTTCATTGCTGGTTTGTCTAATGATATTATAATGCATTTGGTAATAATAATGGATTGGGGTGGGGCTATACATTATTACGTAAGGACGATTTTGTGTATTGCCACTCTGTTTAGGTATAATTTCCATTATGTTTACAAAAATTCTGGTTCCAGATGGCACTAAAGGAATAAAAAAATGTGGTAATGAACACATACTTATAATAGTTATTTTTTCACTATTTTTTTTTTACATTATATTATTTTGCCTTGAACTAGTTACACGTGACTTTACCTACTGACTTTTCCTGACAAATTTACAGTTAATTTAGTTTTTCGCCAGGAGCACTGCGCCTTAAATACAATAAAAATAATTCCTTCAGTTTTTTTCTCATTTTCATGGGACGCATCGTTTTTTGTCGTACTAATATATTAGTAAATGTACGAAAATTAAGTTAGTTTAGCCAAAAAATATCCATTTCCCTTTAATTAAATACGAGTACTCATTAACAGATGGCGCTAGGTGTAACAAATTATAAGCAAATTTCTTTATCTTATAATTGAGAATCAAGTGACGCATATGACATGTCCCAACTTATTAGGAATCTAGTTGCATATTTAAAAAGTTGCAGAAACACTGTTAGTAAGTTACCTACCTAACGAATTTTTTTCGACATGACAATGGAATTGACGGTTGAGTATTTGATATATAAATATTTTATGTGATTGCGGCGTGTCTAGATTCTGAAGTACCTGCCGCGGGCGGGCCCCGTTATCTGCGGAGCGGTAGAGCGTGACGTCAATAGGGAAAAGGCTTTCCTCTTCATCAGACACTGTGGCGGGGATTGGTCTCCGACCAACTTTTCCGCCGGCAAGGAGTTCTGTTGCACGGACGGACAACATCATAAGTGTTGATGCCTTGATGGCTTTATAATATTTACTATTATATTAAGTACTAACCTATATGTAATTTTTCTTTTTTTTAAAATTAATGCTTTGTTTAATTAGTGTAAGTTATGTTCATAATATTTATTATTAAGTACTAACTTATATGTAATTTTTCTTTTTTTTTTTTTAAATTAATGCTTTGTTTAATTTTCTTTTAGTGTAAGTTATGTTCATAATATTTATTATTAAGTACTAACTTATATGTAATTTTTCTTTTTTTTTAAATTAATGCTTTGTTTAATTTTCTTTTAGTGTAAGTTATGTTCATAATATTTATTATTAAGTACTAACTTATATGTAATTTTTCTTTTTTTTAAAAATTAATGCTTTGTTTAATTTTCTTTTAGTGTAAGTAAGTAGGTAATATCACTATTTAGTAGATATGTGTACTGTGGGATTTAACATTTAAGAATTATTTTAGTATGTACGCAAACATCACATAGCTACAACATATTAAGAATTTTTTTAACTTATTAAAAATAGTTAATTTTTTGTAGGCTTATTAATCATATATTTTAATTATTTTAAGTTCATACTTTAAAATATAGGTAATAGGTATGTAAAGTAAGATTTTAATGTAAAACCTAAAGTTATGTCTTTTTTTTTCATTTTGTTAATAAATAAGTTCTCATATTTTTTTGTTTTATTTTCAACACGGAGTTCCTTGATATATAATATATGCAGAAATAAGCAGTTATAAATGCAAATATTACTTACATATAAATTAAACAATATAATATAATCTTCAATAATCTCTATATATCTAGTAATAGTTATAATAATTAGTATTGAAAAAAATATTAAGTTTTTAAATTAAAATCATAATTTTTTAACTGAAACTGCATTTTCATTTTAAAAATAATAACGTTTCTATGTTCCAAGTCTTGTCTATGCTTTGTCTCGTGTATTAATGTCGTAAATTTTCATATCCCAACTATTTTCTTCGGCGTTACGCTTTCTTTTACATTATGTTATGTTATTAAATAATTCTACGACACGAGAATTTTAAGTAAGACTTTTAGTTAAAAAAATATACTTCTATATTGTAACGTTCTCTCTTCTTCATTAGCTACGTTCATATTGTTACGACCGAACATTCTCGAAGCGTTTGTTTATCATAAACAAACAGCGTGTTGTTGTTTATCATGAGACCTGGGCGTATGGAAATTTCCATACGTAGAAGGAAGCTCTCCTGTCTCAGAGAAAACTGTTCCTTATGTTCGCGACATAAGGTTCACATTCCCTTGAGCCAGAAAGTTGTTTACGATGTTTGTTTTTTATGACTTGTTTACTTGTGTACGAGCTTGTTTACCTTAAAGTTTCTAGTGTTTTCCAAAAACATCGCGGCTGACTGCGCGTGTATAAATACGGGTGCCATCGCTCGAGTGGGACAGTTCTGCGACAACAAGCGATACGAAAACAACTCTTGGGAGCTTTTGCGAAGATATTTGCGACAGTGCATTGTTGACACATAGAGTGAATTATTTACGACTTTTGGCAAGTTTTACGGTTTAATTGGAAAAGCTCTGATATTTCGGGAAGTCATCTTGGTCTGCGTAATAAATCGTGTTCTTACAACCCTAAACGGCATTTTAACTCACCCCGCACGTAACAACTGGTGTCAGAAGTGGGATGCCGTTAATGCCACGGGACGAAGGAACTCGTACTCCACGGACCAGGAGGCAAGTGGAGATGGATGCTGCGAGACAACGAGCACATGAGGAGCCGGAGGAAGGCACCGATGCTGATTTGCTCCCTACGGCAGTACCTACATCGAGCCCGTCGATGGACCTCGCTGCGCTGCTAGCTGCTGTACAGAGCATACAGGCTAGTCAAGAAGCCGCTCGCCGGGAACAGGAAGCCGCTCGCCGGGAACAGGAAGCCGCTCGCCGTGAACAGGAAGCTGCTGTGCAGAGCATACAAGCCAGTCAGGAAGCCGCTCGCCGTGAACAGGAAGCTGCTGTGCAGAGCATACAAGCCAGTCAGGAAGCCGCTCGCCGTGAACAGGAATCTGCTAGCCAAATGCTGCTTTCGAAATTGGACACAAGCCTTGAAGTCATCTGCGATAAAGTTAAAAAGGTAGAGTCCGAAGTTAAAGGGGTCTCAGTGAAAGTCGAAGGCCTGGAAGAGAGACTCGACCAAACCGACACTCGCCACCAGGCGCTCGCCGAGGAAGTGCAGAAGTTGGTGACGAGGGAGGCAGTCTTCACTGCGCCGGTACCTACACAAGGTAGGCTGGACTTGCCACGGTTTGATGGCACATCTTCCTGGACAGCCTATAAGTACCAGTTCGAAACCCTCTCTAACTGCAGCGGCTGGACTGAGGATCAAGCATTCATGGCGTTGACTCTAGCCTTAAGAGGAGACGCCCAACTGATTCTGGAGCGACTCCCTACAGAAGGAAGATCTCTGCAAGCCCTACTGGAAGCTCTAGAGACACGATATGGTGACAAGCACATGGAGCACACGTATAGGGCTCAACTACGCGATCGCACGCAGAAGCCCACGGAAACACTCCAGCAGTGGGCTGACGAAATCGAGAGATTAGTTCGTCGCGCCTATACATCAACACCGAATGCAGTAGAAATAACTCTACTCCAAGCTTTTGTGGACGGGATAAGGGACGGCGAAGTTCGCGCAGCGGTACGTTTGGGTCACCACCAGACCCTGAAGAGTGCACTGGCACATGCTCTGGAAGTGGAAGCTGTGCGGCGTGACACGAGGCCATTCAAGGTCAGGGAGCTGGTAGCCGAGGAGCGAAAGCCTCGTTATGGCCCGACCTGCTATGGCTGCGGTGAAAAAGGCCACATAAGGCTGGACGGCCCAAAGAAGAAGAGAAAAAGGGTCTCAGAGATGGAGACCCAAGTTGACGAGGGGCAGTTAAACTAAGCGTTGCCAGGGCCGCGGGGCAGGCGCTGGCTGGGAGAAGGAAAGCCCCTGCTATTACTATCAGACAAGCTTCTAACGGAAACAGTTTAAGCATCGAGGGTACGCTGAACGGTAAAAAGTGCAGGTTCACAATAGACACAGGAGCATCGCGCACCATTGTAAGACCTGAACTCTTAAAACGAACTATCTCATGGAAGCAACGATCTCCAACATGTCAGCTACGAACAGCAACGGGCCAGCCAGTACCTGTCCTCGGTGACTCAGACGTGGAAATTGGAATTGGTAGTCAGTTGTACTCAAACTCAGTGCTGATTGCCAATATTACTGACGACTGCATATTAGGACTGGATTTCTTAAAAAATCACCGCTGTATTTTGAACGTCGACCAAGGAGTACTCGAATTTCCTGATCAAGAAGTTTTCTTAGAAGGCTCGACCCCATGTACACTCTATTGTTTAAGGGACGTCAAGCTAGCTCCCAGATCAGAAAATCTAGTAATGACGAAATTCTCATCCAACGTCAAGAACGGGTTATGTGTCATTGCGGAGGATGAAGGAACACATCCTAATTGGATAATGGCCAGAACACTACTAATGACAAGCAGGATAGGCAGAGTAAGAATTTTAAATCTCAGCAATGAAGAGGTACAGCTCAGAAGAAACAGCGTAGTTGGAAAGTGTCAGGAAGTGAAGTATTTAAGACGTATAAGCAGTACAACAAACGCAGTAAATAGCACAGACTACCAGGTATCGCAGTTATTGGATTCGCTGAAAGGAAATTTGTCGTCAGTTCAGTTGAGGCAAGCTCAGGATCTTTTAATGCGGTTCAAAGACATATTTGCCATTGGAAATGATTGCGGTAGAACAGGACTTGTGAAGCACAGAATAGACACCGGCGATTCAAGACCTATACGACAAAGACCTCGTCGAATCCCGTGGGCAAAAGAAGCTGAAGTTGCGGATATGATAAGGGATATGGCGGCAAACAAAGTCATCGAACCATCTACAAGCCCTTGGTCGTCACCTGTGGTACTGGTGAAAAAGAAAGATGGCACAACCAGGTTTTGTGTAGACTACCGAAGGCTGAACGACGTTACCAAGAAAGACAGCTATCCTCTACCGCGTATTGATGACACTTTAGATATGCTCAGTGGAATGGAATGGTTTTCTACCGTTGATCTTAAAAGTGGGTACTGGCAGGTGGAAATAAGTCCAGAGGATAAGGAGAAAACAGCATTCTCTACGGGCATCGGAAATGGACTTTGGCAATTCAATGTCATGCCGTTTGGTTTGTGTAATGCTCCCGCAACGTTTGAGCGCCTTATGGACAGAGTTATGGTGGGTCTTCTGGGAGATGTTTGCCTGGTGTATCTGGACGACGTAATCATCATGGGTCGTGACTTCGAGGAACATCTCCAGAACCTTGAAAAGGTGTTCAACCGTCTACGCGAGGCAAACTTAAAACTAAGTCCTAAAAAGTGTACCTTCTTCAGCAACGCAGTTAGCTATCTGGGGCACATAATCACTAAGGAAGGAGTTCAAACAGATCCAGAAAAGATCAAAGCTGTAAAAGATTGGCCTACACCAAAGAATAAAACCGAAGTCAGATCCTTCCTTGGCTTATGCGCATATTACAGGCGCTTTGTCAAAAATTTCTCAACAATAGCCAAACCCCTCCATCGCCTGACTGAAGATAAACAGGTGTTTGCTTGGGACGCAAATTGTGACAACGCTTTCAAAGAACTGAAACAGCGTTTATGTGAGTCCCCGATATTGGGCTATCCGACACGGAATGGAAAATTCATTGTGGATACGGATGCCAGCAACACGGGTATTGGTGGAGTGTTGTCACAAGTGCAGGGAGACAAACAAGTTGTGATTGCGTACTACAGCAAAACGCTTTCCAGGCCAGAGAGAAACTACTGTGTTACACGTCGAGAGTTGTTAGCTGTAGTGAAGACCTTGCAGCACTTTCACAAGTATCTCATTGGACGTGAGTTCACCTTAAGGACGGACCATGCTGCACTTAAATGGCTTCTTCAGTTTAAAAGTCCTGAAGGACAGGTAGCACGGTGGATTGAGCAATTGCAGGAATTCCATTTTGCAACAGAACATCGAAGTGGTAAAGGTCATGGTAATGCTGACGCTCTATCGAGAAGACCATGTCCTGAAATCTGTAAACACTGCAGGAAACAAGAGTCTCAGGAATCAGTAAAAATTATCCGTACCCAAGGATTAGACGATGACTGGTCTGGAGAAAATATGAGGAAGGCGCAAGAGGAAGATGACGACCTGCGATTGATCTTAGATTGGATAAAAAAGGGAGTGAAACCTGAGTGGGCGGATGTATCAGCTTCCAGTCCTGTTACAAAAAGCTATTGGGCTCAATGGGATAGTTTGACCCTGGAAGGCGGAATCTTGTGCAGGAAATGGGAGTCTAATACCGGACATCAGGTGACTGTACAGGTTGTAGTCCCTCGAAGTAAGGTATCTCCTCTACTACGTCATATCCATGATGGGGTGTCTGGTGGTCATCTTGGAGTGAAGAAAACCCTTTTGAAAGTGCGACAGCGGTTCTACTGGGTCCATTGCCGGGAAGACGTAGAAGATTGGTGTCGTAAATGCAACGCATGCGCTTCAGTCAAGGGACCACAGACAAGAAGTAGGGGAAAACTGAAGCTCTACAATGTAGGAGCACCATGGGAACGTATCGCTATAGACGTGGCCGGACCATTTCCTGAAACTGAGGATGGGAACAAATACATCGTAGTAGTGCAAGACTATTTCAGCAAATGGCCGGAAGTGTTTGCGACCCCTAACCAAGAAGCTAAAACTGTTGCCAAGAAGCTAGTTCAGGATGTAATCTGTCGGTATGGCGTACCTCTGGAAATACACTCCGATCAGGGGAGAAATTTCGAATCAGCCCTATTTCAAGAAATGTGCAACCTTCTCGGTATACATAAGACCCGTACGACACCAGCTCATCCTCAGTCTGACGGAATGGTCGAAAGGTTTAACCAAACATTGGAAAATAATTTGGCTAAAGTAGTCGACTCACATCAGAGAGACTGGGACCAGTACATTCCTCTTTTCTTGCTGTCTTATCGCTCCGCTGTACATGATAGTACTAGTTTTACCCCTGCCAGAGTGAATTTTGGACGAGAAATAAGACTACCAGTCGATGCAATAACAGGGTCTCCGCCGAATAGCCCAAGACTTGTGACGGATTATGTCAGCGATCTTCGAGAACAGCTGGATGAAGTGCATAAGCTAGTTCGCGAGTGCAGTCTCAAGACCGGTGAAAAAATGAAAACCCGTTATGATAGGAGATCAAACATCAACGGTTTTGAAGAGGGAACTCTCGTATGGCTTCATAATCCCTTCAGGAAAAAGGGCAAAAGCCCAAAGTTGCAAGCACGATGGGAAGGACCTTACAATGTGGTTACAAAAATCAACGACGTCACCTATCGAATCAAAAAGGGGCAAAGAGGAAAACCGAAGGTCGTACACATTGACCGTTTGACAAAGTATCACGGCACGAATGATGATCGGGACGATCATAACTAAGAGGGGGGTAATGTTACGACCGAACATTCTCGAAGCGTTTGTTTATCATAAACAAACAGCGTGTTGTTGTTTATCATGAGACCTGGGCGTATGGAAATTTCCATACGTAGAAGGAAGCTCTCCTGTCTCAGAGAAAACTGTTCCTTATGTTCGCGACATAAGGTTCACATTCCCTTGAGCCAGAAAGTTGTTTACGATGTTTGTTTTTTATGACTTGTTTACTTGTGTACGAGCTTGTTTACCTTAAAGTTTCTAGTGTTTTCCAAAAACATCGCGGCTGACTGCGCGTGTATAAATACGGGTGCCATCGCTCGAGTGGGACAGTTCTGCGACAACAAGCGATACGAAAACAACTCTTGGGAGCTTTTGCGAAGATATTTGCGACAGTGCATTGTTGACACATAGAGTGAATTATTTACGACTTTTGGCAAGTTTTACGGTTTAATTGGAAAAGCTCTGATATTTTGGAAGTCATCTTGGTCTGCGTAATAAATCGTGTTCTTACAACCCTAAACGGCATTTTAACTCACCCCGCACGTAACAATATCTTAAAATCACGACTCCACCTTATTGGAGTATTTTTATTGCCACAAGTAGGCGGCACTCCTTTGGCGACAATAGACAATATTGGCGACAATAGAGATCAATCAATTTTGTATGGACATCAAGCCATCAGTTTATTTTCTTTTTAACGGTTGAAACTAGCACCATTAGGTAAGAAGGAATTATTATACTGGGAAAATATCGTGTAATTTGGTAACGGGGTTTCATAGTAACATAATTTAAGTTTGAAAGTGTAAAATACCGTGTATTTACCGAATATAAATCCTTTTCATATTTATTTATGAAATCTGTAAAATTTATGATCTGAATTACCTATTCACACGAAAAACTTTTATTAAGTACCAAATTCTCAAAAGTGTAAGTAAAAAGAATGGCCTGGTTTTGAATGATGTCCTTTTACATCGAACCCTAAATTTCATAAACTCTTCGATGCATTTATATAACAGTATCAGCTTTTATGGGCTAGCCAAGGAGTGTCTTTATCCGGTGACCCGGTTCCAAGCGAATATGGTGTCAGTCAATCGATGTAGGTATAGCTAGTTCCCTTATCAAGGACTATTAGGTGCGTACAGTGTGTGGTGAGTGTGCGGGCGCAGGGGGAGCGCGGGTGACCTGGATCGCGTAGGGTGAACAACCCCGGCACGAGCCACTTTCTAAAAAGAAACTCGCGTCGCCCGCGCATCCTTGCGTGGAAGTTTGTACGTATATCCCTGGCGTGGCTAACTTCTCTATTACGCAACGGATGTTTAAAAATATAGATGAGTACTTTTAGCTACCAACGTTGTTGGAAAATTTGGCAAAAAAGAAATGGCGGTCAGTTCATCTTAAATTTACGTATTATACGCTGATATTACGTATCATCTTGAATATTTTTTTTATGTGATAAGTTTGTAAGTAAGTTAGGTCTTGTTTTGTAGGTAAATATATAAAGAATAATTCACTCCTTAGGTATTTTATCACAGCTTCGATTGGTTTTCGATAAATTAACTGCAAATATAAAAATGTTGAAAAAAAATTAAAACATATATTTTGGACAGACATTATTTCTTAAGCTATTATGCCTGTTAAATGATTTATATACGAATATTGTAGATAATTTAATGCAGATTATTTTTGTCATAGACAGTTTCTTTTATCTCTAATAGATTCCGAAAAAAAAAAAATTATAAAACCACAGATCGGGACACGTATGGGGAGGAAAAGGGGGGAAGGGACCGGGGGAGGGCAGAATCGTGTTAAATTAGTCTAAAAAGACCCGGTGGCAAAAAGTTTCACAAAACGCTGTTAACAGTGGGTTTTTTTTTTTAATTTCCACCGGACTATTCACGGCAGTCCGCCTTGCAGTCCGGCGCTTCATGCAGGATTCTTGAGTTTTTTGCTATACTAATAAGGGAGACCACGATGCTAAAAGCGGAGTTACTCGAGCGTCGTTGGTCCTATTGGATTTTGAAGATTAGTAGAAAGAAAAAAATGGTTAGGTATATGATATAGGTACATTGATTGTATACCTTTTCACCGGGGTAGGGAGAGTTTATAGGCTTTCAAAAGACGTATAAAGTAGGTATTATTATTACCAAGTACCGGTATTAAGTAGGTAGTGTTGTGCGACAATAAGTAAGTGTATAATACTGTACTGTGATTGTTTCCCGAAATGGGTGCGGGGCCGTGAGAGGGGGAGGGGTGTGGGAGAGGGGTTGTGGCGCATGACCCCGTGCGCGGGCGCCGTCACCGCGGCCGCGACACGTAATCTAACTATTGTTAATGTATGTTGCAACCCTCCTCGCCCCGCACGCCACACTCTACTGCACCGACCTGCAGTCTGATCCGAGGCCCACACTTAATGCCACTGCCCTCGAAGGATTGTACGAGTATTAAGTATTACAAAATCAAACCACGACATTCAAAATGACGAGAAGGGTGTTTTGCTTATACCTACAAGCAAGGAGTATATTCACATGAGCATCAAGGATTGTATGATAATACCTAACCTAGTAGGTACTACTAAACCACAATCAGTAGATTCAAGTAAAAGTTTTTAATATGAGACTTTAAAAAGGGAAGTTTGTTAAATTCAAAAGTAAAAAATGTAGGTACATATTTTGAAAATGTGCTTATTTAAAACTCTTCTTTTTTTCTTAATTAAAGAATAAAAAATATATATTTAGATCGTCCCCAGATCAGCACATATATGATACAACAGATAATATATCAGCAGATCAGGCATTAGTTTTCTGTTCTGTTTAAATTTAAGACAATCCAATTAATAATGTAATGAAACAGTAATCAAAATTGTATATAAATTTTACTATAAAATAGACTATACATAATCGCATGATTAGATTGAAAAAGCACCAATGATTCTCTGACATTAATACAGTTTCAGATGGTGGAAACAGTTTGATGCTATTTCCTTAATATGCGTCTCAAATCTTAACATGGGATTCAATTACCTACGCATACGTTGCGTAATTGCTCATTTCTTGTGTGAAGCAGATTGGATCATTTTTACGAGTGTATCAAGTGGAATCTTGATTATTCTAATCATACTTAGTAAAAAATTTTTAAACGGATACAAAGAGACAAAGACCATGCATTGGGTATTGTGCGTGTGTCTTCTCGAAGACATATTCAGAAATACGTGATTAATAGAAAATGGCCCGATTTATCTGACGCAAGTGTTTATAAATTAAATTAACGTCGTCGCAAACATTAATAATTGAATTATTTGGATTTAAAATTTTTTTTAAATATGACCTAGTAGGTACGTATCTGGCAAGTTGATGTAGGGAATATTGCGTTTTGCATTCATTTAAATATTTAGGAATTTTAATGTTTAAAAAAGAACATAATCGATTCTCTGACTATACCTAATAATATTATTATAAAGAGAGAAAATTTGTAGGTTTGTAAGTAATGAATAAACTCAAAAACTGGACCTATTTTCAAAATTCCTATAGAACTCTACATTATATATCAGCGAGTAACTTAGGCTATATTTTATAGTTACGCGGGCGAAGTCGCGTGCAACACCCTAGTCATTAATAAGTAGACTGTTTGTAGTTAATAACCACCCCTTACAGAAGATCACGGTGAAATACACTCGTATTAACGCCATGTTAACGAATGTTGTGTTTAAGTGAATGAGTAAGGAATGCAAGAGATCATTTCCCTATCCCAAATCCCACTAATTCCACTATGATCGGCAGCATCTGTGATTTTGTCGTGTTATAGGCGACTGTATCCACCTAGCATCAAGTAGACCATCAGACTATTTGACTACCTTTACATAGAAGGTGTAAAATTTTTTTTAGGTATGTTGATAAGCCTAATGTTGATAAGCCTATTGGAGTTTCCCTTAACGCACTATACGAGTAGAATTCGGGAGCGGGATTACCAGTAAACTATAGGTTCAACTATAACTATATTTTTTTACGTGATAGTGTAAGAAAAACACACCTTCACAAACATTCGCATTTATAATAATTATTATCGATATAAGTACTATGAAACATTTTGATGTTATTTTGTTAAAATGTGTTGTATTGTACTAAATTGTGTCGTAATTTTAAAACTGAACGTTAAACATCAACAAAAACTTACTGTCTGGGTCAAGAGTTCGACAGTAGTTACACAAACCTTGTTGATTGAAATTTATTAAAATAATTATTCGCATTATTATGTTAATGCGTTATTATTTTAATTGTTTTTAGCTTTTGAGTTTATTAATGGACCGATTTTAAAATTCTCTTTCACCTGTAGAAAGCCACATTACCAGCTAGTAACATAGGATATATTTTATAAAGTTACACTGACGAAGCCGCGTGCAAGAGATAGTTTATATAAAACATAACTAAGTATGCCGTCAAAAACTACGAGCAATATTTTTCCGAATAAAATTTTTTCGTCATTCTAACAAAGTGTTTCATGCATATGATATATGCTCATTGCTCAATAAAACTGTGATTGAACCATGTAAGGTTGTATTAAGGCTCTTCAAAAGCTGCGTTTGTAACATTAAGGCAAATGAAAGTCATTAAGGCACAAGTGTAAAACACTTGAGCAGTGAACGCTGTCGGTGAAGGTGAGTGGTATAGTATATACTTAGTTGGACGGAAATCCATAAAATGCATACACGGACATTTTCCTAGTGAGAAGGGGCGCGGGGCGTGGGGCGAGGGGAGCGGGGTGCGGAGGCGATGCCAGTCGACACACTTTCTGAAGGGCTCTAAAACTCTGGCTTTTGTGGCCACCTTTATGAGCCATCTATTCAGGGACCTTTGATTTATAACAAACTGCTCGCTGTTTGTAGAATGTACTGCTTGAAAATCATTAGCACCATACAATCGACAGCACAATAACTGTTTTTTTTAATGAGAATTATCCGAATTTAATGTTGAAACAATTTTATACATATTATAAACGGAAAGGTTACCTAATAAATTATTGAAATATTAAAAGTTCGCCATAGTAACTTTGATTTTATCACAATACTAGCTGATGCCCGCGACTTCGTCCGCGTTCTCTATAGCCTCTAGTCCTTCCTCGATAAATGGACTAACACAAAAAAAAATTTTCAAATCGAACCAGTAGTTCCTGAGATTAGCGCGTACAACTAAACAAACAAATAAACATACTCTTCAGGTTTATATATTAGTATAGATAAGTGAATATTCCTGTTACGGCCAGAAATTCTATTAACTCTGATTTTTTTATGTTAAGGTCGACAGACAAGTTGACGGTCCACTTAATGGTAGATGGCTACCGTCGCCTACACAAGCAACGCAACAGTAGTAGGACATTTTCTCGCTGCCACCATAGTAGGATTAAGGATAAGGGATTAGAATGGATAAGGCTATGGGCTCTGGAATCGAACACAACAGCACATATGCTGTTATATTTTCACGATGGTCACGATATAGGCAGACTGGCGGTCCTGTTTATAGTATGTGGTTACCGGAGCCTAAGACCACAACCAATATCATTGGTGCAGGTGCCCCAATATTTTACATTGTGTTTAGAGAATGTCATGCCTTTTAAAACTGACAATAAGTCATAGCGATTAGATAAATAAGTAGTAATAAAATAAGTACTTAATCTTAGAGGTCAGCAAGGTTTCTTTCAGGCATACCTACTTTATGTAAAAGCTAATTGAAAGCTAACAGAAATTAAATTACAAAACTAATTAGGTATTATTTATACTTATAATAATTACAAAAATATATAAGTACATCCGTGTCTCACTAGGAAAGATGTCTAATTTTCATAAATTAATTTTACGAAACCAAATTCAATTTATACATGTAAGTAAGTACCAAGAGAGAGAAATGAACAGCTTTAATGAGACATCTAATTGTAAAGTAGGAAGTACCGAACGCACAGTTTATAAAGTTGTGTTAGATAGTTGCTAGATTTATTTATGGCCATGAAGACGTTAAAGTTGATTACACTAGAAAGTTTCGCATTAAAGTCAACGATAAATTTCTTCATTGCCTCTTAAAGTTTTAGGAAGCAGAGGAAGCTGTTGCCAAGCAATGGTTCTATGAGAGCGTTGGTATTGTTGGGTATGTCATTTTTTTTGTGAACCAACCGTAAACTCTGTGAGCACGTAATTACACAGACGTAGACAGCACAATGCTGTGAGTAACACAAAGGAGGGAGGAAATAGGATAACGGTGTGCGCCTGCACACCGTACAGGCTCGCGCGCAAGAACTTCTCAATATCTCGTAACAGTTTCCTCGTCTGTGACCAACAATGTGTCATTATCAGTGAACCACTAACGAAGACCCCTCCCCCTCTCCGCTCCAAAGCGTAATCACGACGAGACCGGTGTACAACAGTAGTTCATCACAGCTCATCTAAATTGGTCGATTCCTATTGCAGTCAGTGACGCTAAGCCCGCACTGTTCTCTACCGTTCACAACTTTTTGTTGATGCAAATGGAAACTACGGAGACAGTAGGTAGATTGAGGCCGATACACTGCCGGTGAAGTTTATGCACTCATATATAATAAATAACTGATTTCAAACGCATTATAAAAACAAATGTAGGCTAAATGTTTAATACTTATCTTGGTTTCGATACATTGAAGAATGAATTTACACACTAATAAAAAACGAATAACTGTGAAAATAAAGTCGAGTTTTAGTAATCAAAATATCTGATAATTTTCTAGAAAATAATGTTTTCTCGGTATTGAAACCAATAATAAACTAATGTTGAAGTCTGTTCTATAAAAATTGAAAGCTCAGAATGATTTTGGGTTAGGTTAAAAATAATTAAATTTTTAAAGGTTTTAGTAAGTTAAACATTGTTTCGCTAATTCCTACATACGATTAACTCTTACCACACATTAGGATAACTTCCAAATAAATCATCAATGTTATTGTGATAAAAAAAATGGCTTAAAGCAATCAGTAGTAACTATAAAACGGTAGATACAAATTGCCGCACAGCGTGTAAGATTGCTTCTGCAAAAACAACAAAACCACTGTTTCATTATAGAACTCTATTTTTAATGAAAACAAATCATAAACTTACCTACAGTCAGTTGATAAAAACAAAATGGCACAGCTAATATGTGTAAATATATCTATATTCTATCAAATTGATTAAATGTATCAATACGTTTTTTATATAGTGTGTAAATGATTTTTTGGGGGATAGGGAAATGGGATCTGATATCCCTCGCGCATTTAAAAACAACAGCACATTTTGCTTAAGTATTTATTGACTACTAGCTGTCACCCGCGACTTCGTCCGCGTTGAAAAAGAAAAAAGTAGCCTATCCTGTGTCCTGTACGTCTAAATGTTTATCTACCAAGTTTCATGAAAATCAGTTAATTCGTTTAAGAGTTATGGAGGAACATACATTCATAACCTACACTTACAGATTTATTATTAGTATTGATAGGTGTTTCAAAAGTACATGCAAAAAATCACTTAACAGTATGATTATTATTGGCGTATAAAGTAATACAACTGTTTTACTGATATATACACCAGTAATAAAAATGCTACCTTCATACTCCTTCAAGAAGACTGAGAGCATTGTTGCGCCTGAGCATCTTCGAGGGGAACGGCCGTGTCGGACGGAATGCATCACCGCTTACGCAACCATAGAGGGCCGGGTTCAAACGTGTTGCTACACATTTATAGGGGAGACATAAAAAGAAATATTCTTTAGATAGCCTAGTCCGGCGTGGGCGCAACAGTCCCTCATTCAAATTACCTTCCAAGGATTTACAGATGCCATACGTACGATTGAAGAAGCCAACCGCAACGAGCATTCGAGTTACAAGCGAGGTTTGCGATGCTTATCTCAACAAAACTATACGTGACTTAGTACTTGATTAGTAACATGTAAGTAAGATACTTTTCAAGGAATGTAAATAAATCTCATATCGTTTCTCATTTACACAAGAAATAGGCAATTGATTGTCTGACAGTAAAGATCCTTACTAATATCATAAATGTGAATGTGAGTTTGTTTGTTTGTTACGCTTTCACGCAAAAACTACTGAACCGATCACCATGAAATTTTGCATATACGTTGTCTGGGATCTAGATATCTATATATATAATCTAGAATCTAGATGCTCCAAGGACTAAAGTCGTTGTTAGGTAGATATAGTGTTGTCAAATGAAATATTTTTTCTTTAGTATTTATTATTATTATTTATTTGTTTATACGTGTTTATAGTTTAGTCATACAGTGGCTAAAAATTCACCCATCATCACTAAAATTTATATTTAAACACTTGTAATAACGCTAAATCTCAATATCTACATAAGTTATAGGTATAATAAGATATAGGTACCTATCTTCTTATTTTTCTATGGTGTGTTTGTCAATTCAGGGTCAAACACTGTTTTCCTGTTACAGGCTCGTAAGCAATTATTGTCATATATTGTCATGAACATAAAATAACTTGTATATTACTTACAACATAGTTATCTCCTAAGTAACTTAGTAACCAGGAACTATGTTTAAATAACTTAAGTACGAAAAATCAACTCGTCTATTACAGAAGGCATAGCCGTGCTTATTCCATTTTTATTTTAAAAAATATGAGAACATTTTTTTAATTACTTTTATAGCAGTACGCAATAATTAACTACATACCGGAAGACAATAACTCGCGGGTCTCACCCTATGTGGCCTTAGTTTACAGGAAGACAGTGGAAATGGAATGCGATTATTCGTATCTTTACCTTTTCGTATTTAGAGCAACGTACCTTTTTACCTTTTTTAGAGCAGTAGACGTCTGTTTGCCATTCATAATAGCACACTATCATATGAATACTTCACCAATATTGTAAGAAAATTTCTTCATTTTTCCACCCAATATATAGGTATTGCCTGTCACCCACCATCGATGTAATGTCACTGTTTAAACAACACATTCTTGACTGGTATCCTAATATTTCTTTTAATCCATGTAATTTGTAGGTATGTAAGCAGATTTTGTAGTCATGTTTAAAAATTTATCTATAGGTGGTATAATTATATATGAATAGGTAAAAAAAAATACTTTAGTATACATTTTCACCCTATGATTGTAAACTAATTTGCTTTTTTAGTAGATATTGAAGAGGTTTTGTGGTACAAACCTAAATTTCAAATTGTATGTTATCTATCTACATACACAAAAATCGCAAATTTATTTTTTTATTTTTTATTATAAGGTCGCAGACAGGCTATCTGTCTGAATTTTTGATCATGTGATAGTTCAGGAAAATCGCAGGCAAAGCTTAGTTTTATTAACAGCCGTGCCTTTACGGTGTATAAGCAACAATACTAATGTTTCGCACGTGTCATCTTCTAAGTTTAACACAATGGGACGCAGATTGTGGGCTGTGGGCCACTGCGTGAAGAGAACGGGGGCACGATCGCAGGACAGCGAAGGTCGAAGTCCGCCCACGTCCGACGCGGCCTCAGGCCTTTTTCGCTTTGCGAATTACTGACTGTTTAGTTGTATTAAGTAGTTAATACATATCTAATCTAATGTTAAGTGTACTGTAACATCCTTATTCGTAACCATATGTAAACAATTTTCTTTTAAAACATGAGTAAGCGCCTCTTTCACCAACGTCAAGTAGGCTAAACTGTCATTTAGAGTCACACAGAATGGAGCTGATATACCTTTGTTTGTACGCTAAAAGTTCCAAACATTGAAAAGAAAATAATAATAAAAAATCGCCTATCGAATGATGCAGTAAACCGAGTGCATAATTCAATAAAACAGAAAATGATTTCTAAAAGTAACTAATCAACACTTTATTTGTAGTTGGTGAAAGAGGCGTTAAATCTAATTATGCATAAAATAAATACTCTATAATTATGTATAGCCTAATAATATAGACAACTCTATATATTTCGGGATGATCTTCTATAAGAGGTCGACCGTTTCAGTTAAACAGGAAGCAGTTTAAAACAGCGGAAAGTCGTGTAACTATTCTAAAGTCATAATTTCAAGTCTTAAAACTTTAACAATATAATTTCTACTTAAGAATCAAATAACCATTTCTGTTTAATTAGCGAATAAATGTAATTACGCGTTACGAAATTATATTATTTTGCAGTCGTAGGCACGGGCTAAGCATTGACTACGTTGCATTTTTGTTGAAACAATGGAATTAAACTAAGCCTTATCGTATTTTTACTGGCGGTTTCTTTACATGAAATTGTTACATTTTATGACAAGAACGTGTTTCAAATAACACGTTGGTGAGTGGGTACTTCGAGTAAATAATATTACAATATTGTGGGCATTTTGTATTATGATTAGTCAATATAAACCTTTCATTCATATATAAACATTTAAAATTATGTTTTTTACATAATTCGACTCCTAGTTTTCCAAGATTTAGGAGGTTGATAATTTCTTTTTGGGTTAAGTAGCCCAATGGACCTACAGGTGACCAAGGTGTGTGGTCAGTGACGACATATGACGCTAAAACGTGGCCTCTAACTATGGGCCTCGTCAGAAAGCTGAACGTCACTCAACGGTTATACTTACTACGAGATCAAATCAGAAATGAGGAGATCCGTAGACGTACGAAAGTTACGACATAAGCCGGAGGATCAGTAAGTTAAAGTAGGCAGGACACATATTACGGAGGGCCGTGCGGCTGAGTGGTGGCCACGAAAATTTCACGAGTGGAGGCTACGGACCGGCAAGCACAGAGCTGTACAGGCAAACCCACAAGGTGGACAGATGGACCTGATTAGAGCCGTGGGTCGACGGTGGATTCAGGCTGCTTCTGACCGGTCTTCAGGAGATTTTTTTTATAAATAGGTATAGATTTTCAAAATTACCTAAGCCGTAAAATAGACGGACACTACAGCGACAGCGTATCTAATTAACTCTAATTAACTCTTCCTACAAAAATAACTTCTTTAGTCTTCGTGTTTACAAGAGTATTATTTACACGAGTATTAGAGCACGTTTCATTGATATAAATTGGTACGGTCTACTGTTGGCTAGGCTAGGTAATTGTCGCGCATTAACAAGACGGTGTCCTCAATACGATGCGGCGTGGTGTTCTACACACCACCCCTAAGGATGCTCATTTCCTTGTAGAGCTGATTACGGCCTCACAGACTAAAAAAGTACAATCATAGTGCTCTCCGGCGCGGAACGCACTGTCCTCATTTGAATACAAACGCAATGCGCGTGCGCACACACCCTTAACTGTACACGGAGATCCTAATTGCGATCCAATCTGAGCTTTAAGATGACGCGCATAAGCTCAAAATCGTGTGAAGCGTGCAATTACGTGCCCTCTTTTCAAAGTCAAAAGAAGAGGGACTCTCCGCGTGCGAGAACGGGAGGTAAGTACGCTGAAAGAGGACGGAGGAGTTAAGGGCATTCACCCCGTACCCCGTGGGTTGCGAGTAGCGGGCTCTACAAATGATGTACAAGCACATAGATGCCTTTCTCTATTTAGGTGCGCACGAGTTTCGAAATAGTGGCCGTGGAACTTTTTGTTGGGAGGTGGATCCTGTTTGGTTGCGTCAGAGCAAGGCGATAAGTTCGGCTATTGCCGCCGCGTGAATGTCGGTCGGCTACAGGTGTGTAAGCCGATAGGTGCCTCGATGTGACCACCAACACAACACTGTTTGAGAACGGCATTGACAACAATTTGTAAACAATGCCTGTTTAAATATCATGTGTACGTACATTCAACACGAGGATGTCCTAAACGTACTGGTTTTAACTGTATTAACTCGAACTAAATGGACATCAGAACATCGATGGCTATCAGCAATATCCGCAGTTCGTCTTGTTCTTCTTAAGTCTTGTTCTTGACTGAATTAAGATATCTGGTTCACATTGACCCATTTTACTTGTAAATAAATGATTTGAACTTGAATTTGAATTTGAATCAAAAATGGTCCAAATTTTTTGAATTTTGGTATACTTCACTTTTTAGAATACTTTAGCTAGACAAAATTTTAGTTTTTTTTTGGAAAAGTTTAAATTACATATTTAAATTAAATTATAATTGTATATAAAAGGATTCCAAAGGGTTTTTTTATGTTAATTAATTGCATTTAATAATATAATAAATTGAAACTACGTTGATATAATAACAACAGCTGGAGTCACATAAACAAGTGGGCCTAAAACTACTTGTTGGAATTATACCTTTATTGCCTCAAATTAAGGGCAATACCTACTTAGCTACCCTAGGGGCATGAACATTTCGTTTTCATGATTGATATTGTCTGGATTCGAACTCAGGTCCCTTGTCGCAGAGATTTAACAATTTAATCACTCGACCAACGGTCTCCCAGCGGGAGAAGGAACTACGCTAAATGTGCTAAATTATGAATGGATAAATTTAGTCATGAAGTCATGAATTTTTTGGTTTCGTTACTATTTACTTTCGAACCACGGTTCGAGTCACGAGTCACAAAGGATCTTAATAATTCAACCAATATGCCAGTTGATTAAAAGATTTTTTGACTATAAAACTCAGGGTATTTTTATTCTTTACAAATTATAATAAAATTTAAAACAAAAAATGTACCTTATCATCTGGACCCAATTTTTATTGCATTCATAAAATATACTAGGTTTTTAATCATACTTCATAGCTACACGCTCCCGGCTTCTATCCTATCTTTTAAGTTGGACCGAATTACACATAAGATGTTACGAAGTTTTATCAAAATCGGTTAGGAGTTCATTGGCGACAAACAACACGAATTTTTTATATATATAATTAACTTGTTCTTAAATAAGATTAAGTTAAATATTATGTGAGGAGATACGAAACTCTTTATAAAACAATAAACAATTAAAGACAATGTTATAAAAACAATAATCAGTATGTCAACATTACGAAGCTTCCCTTGAGTGTCAGCGCGATTCGATCACTTACGAGTACATAGTATAGGTACTTACATTCGTCAATTTAATTGTCATTTTGCGGTCTTGTCAGTAACAAAGACCTTAAAGGCCTCTTTCACCAACTACAGGTAAAGTGTTGATTAGTTACTTTTAGAAATAATTTTATGTTTTATTAAATTATGCACGCGGTTTAGTGCATCATTCGATATGCAATTTTTTATCATTATTTTCTTTTTAATGTTTGGGACTTTTACCGTACAAGCAAAGGTATATCAGCTCCATTATCCTCGGTGACCGGTGACTAAATGATATTTAGCCTACTTGACAGATGGTGAAAGAGGCCCTAAGTATAGTAAAATTTTACAAGTAGGTAACTGAATGAACACTTCTTAGAACTCATAATAGATAACAGTCATATAAAATTGAAACATATTATCTAATTTTTATAACTAAACAAACAAACTCCTAATTAAAATTATAAACTAACTCCCGTTTTTCTATTGAGCCCAAACACGTCTGCTGTAAGTTGCTTAGAAGTTGGGTGGCCCGCAGACTACTTGATGCTGCAGCATCAGATTAAGGTTGCCATGTCATGGAAATACCAACGAAGTAACAGTATACCAAATTTCACATCAATCGGACCTGTGGAAGTCGGTAAAATTTCATCGTCAACTAGGAAATTGGCTGATGATCTTCAAACGCCTTCATAAACTATAATTATATCTAAGAACTATCTAGATCACGTCAGCTGTAAAAAAAGGACCTGGATTACAATCGGTCCATCCGTTTGATAGCTACGATTCCATGGACGGACTAATGGAAACACACTTACATACCTAGCTAGATACATACATACATACATACATACATACATACATACATACATACATACATACATACATACATACATACATACATACATACATACATACATACACGCGCGCGCACCAAACTTACAACATCCCGTTTTTGCGTCGGGCGTCGAGGGATCCATTGACTTATTGATGCTTTATTAAAGTAGGTGATTAGAACAATATTCACACTTTCCCATTGTCCAAATTATGCTAGGGAACTTTATGAATGTGTAAATAAACGTGTTTAATACTAAAGTAGATTTGATTTGTTACTAACACAATGTGATCCTTGTTGGTTGAAAAATAAATTAAAAGCAAGTAAGGCTTTTTTCTAATTATTCACACAGGTGAAACCGCGGGCAAAAACTACCTAGTCACAAAACAGTCAATGTTGAGGTAAGCCCTAAATTAATCGCAGATAGTTTAACATTGTGGCTAGCTCTTGTACACATGTTCACTTTAATTTGCACAAAGCTAAAAGATATTGGGGTTAATGAAGTCTCCAGCTGCGGTAGGCGAAGCTCATACTACTACATCTCTGTGTGTATCTAATCTACCCAACCATTGTAAAAATACGAATTTATTATCGCACCTATTTTGATACACAAAATAGTATTATATTTCATTAGTTTCGTCCATATGGATGTGTTTCGTCTTTGAAATTTTTATAGAATATTATATTGTTTGACAATTTGACAATTAAAAATTATTCTTAATATTTTTTTGCAAATTTTTTCTATAATTAATTCTTATATAAGTCCTAGGTGATGGAGAAATTCGTGTTACGAAATTTTCGTTGGTGGTGGACCCTGAGACGGGTTCAGGGATTGACGGCTAACCTTCAGTACTGAAGAGGCACTGGGAGAGGGAGAGAGAGATTCTTTGTTTGCGTTCCTAAGAAAAAAAGGTACTTTTTTCTGAATGAATGAAAGATGCCCTAATGTTCTTTTCTGTGCCCCTAAAAACGAGTATGCAAAATTTCATCACAATCGGTTGAATGTTTACAACAACGTGAGAGCGTCAAGCAAACAAAAGTTAGGTTGGATGTTTGTTTGTTATTCTTTCACGCAAAAGCGGCTGAACGGATGAAATTTGGCATAGAGATAAGTACTATTATAATATACTAGCTGGCGCCCGCGACTTCGTCCGCGTTGAAAAAGAAAAAAGTTGCCTATCCTGTGTCTCGTACGTCTAAATGTTTATCTACCAAGTTTCATGAAAATCAGTTATTTCGTTTAAGAGTTATGGAGGAACATACATACATACAATACCTACACTTACAGATTTATTATTAGTATTGATTGATTGATGATGATTAACATATACACGTACTAACACATATATTTTTTAATCAACTGTATGTTAGAGATGACCAATAGCGAAGTGGACGAATAGCGAATGTGCTAAAAAGCGAAGTGGGCGAATGACGTCAATTTCTATCCTGGAAAAATGTTAGGTTCCCAAGGGATAGTCTAAAAATGTAAAAAATGGGCGTCAACGTCGTCACATCGGTAAAGATGTCAGGCTGTTACTCATTATATTATTACAAGTATTTTCTTTTTCAACGCAGATGAAATCGCGGGTACCAGCTAGTTATTTGATACGGAATCCTAAAAAGGGTTAAGTAACAGTTGGTATACCTAATTCGATCCGTGATGAAAGGTGATTCAGAGATATACAGTTGACGGTTGTTGACGAGTACAAATAGTGTGGTCAAGTGGGTTTTATTGTGAATACTTCACTAAGTAGTTATTTTAAGTAGGTAGGTACATGCTTACTTTATTATTAACTATTTTTCTACCATCGATCACCGTATAGAGCACAAATAAATTTCATAGGTAAGTAGGTAAACCTACTCTTTGCTCTTTTATTATAGATATTGGCATTAATTAGCGGTTTCTCCTACGAAAAAATAAATAAAAAAAGTAACCCGACTTTTCAAAGCAGTTTTTTTAATAGTTTTGACGAGCCCAGGTTTAGTAGGTACTCTGATACAGGGATCCCAGGTTCGATTCCCGCCAGGCCCTTTGAAAACGTATTTCATAGTTGCCACTGGTTCTAGGTTTGGCAAGTAGTGGCTGTAGTGGAATATCAGCAGCTTGTCAGACCTTAAAAAAAACCTGAGTCTAACTTACCCTTTCTACCCGAAACCCTTTCTACTTAATCCAGGAAAATCATAAACGTATCAAAATTTGAATCCCTTAGGGGAATTTTTGATATGTTTATAGAAATGTAAATGTAATATCAATGGGTGAAAGAAATTTTCGATTCTAACTTGTAGAAGGGATGGAAAAAAATCCCTATTGCTAAAATTATACAAAAATGGTAAGAGTTACAAGAAAGTTTCAAACAAATAAGAGAATTTAGTTTTACATACAGCTGTTTGCATAACTTTTTTGCTTAAATTAAATTTAACAGAGTTAGGAAGGTTAGAGGATAAAAAGTTGATAGTTAAATTTTTATAATTTTCACAGAAATAAGTGTAAATGTAAAAATTGATCGAGTGAAATTTATTTACTTATAGATGAGTGTTGAGGACGGTAGTTTTCCATGGTGTTTATTGATCGGCGCAGATAAATAGCTGGCTGCGGTGTCCTGGGTACGGATAAACGGGGGTGAGGCGTAACCCCCCAGTCGATACATAGCCGATAGTGCCCGCATATTGCAACTAACAGCTAATTGGGAGGGGTGAATGCGGCTTTAAACGAAATTGCCTAATTTTGAGTTGTGTTATTTTATTTTCATTTTGTTTATTTTAGAACTGTTTCTAAAATATCAACCGAACGTTACGAATATCTATATTATACTAGCTGCTGCCCGCGACTTCGCCCACGTATAAAAAATACCTAGATAAAAACCTATTCTCAGACCTACCAAGTGTACATATAAAATTTCATCAAAATCGGTTAAGCCGTTTCGGAGGAGTATGGCAACTAACACTGTGACACGAAAATTTTATATATTAGATAGTAATAACTCTAAAAAAAAACCGACTTCAAATTTTTTTTTTTTTGGATGCCATTGTCAGAACTGGACCAAATTGAAGTCCTCAGTAGAAAGTTCTGAGGTAACAAACATTTAAAAAAATACAGTCGAATTGAGAACCTGCTCCTTTTTTGGAATTCGGTTGAAAAACAAAGTAGCTTCTGTTCTCTGTATGTACGCTTAAATCTTTTAAACTACGGAACGGATCTTAATGCAGTTTTCACTAATGGAAAGGAAGGTTTTAATATATAATTTTCAGAGCGCGGCCCGCTAGTGCTTATGCACTACATACACATACACATTCCGAAATATAATTTTACTTATTATTAAGTAAAATTATATTTCGGAATGTGTATGCAAAATTTCATGATGAGGAGTAAGGCGTGTAAAGGTGACAAACAGACAGACAGAGTTACTTTCACATTTATAATATTAGTATGGATAAATACAAATGATATAAATTAAATACAAAATAAATCTATACCTACGACAAAAATCACTTATAAAATCGATTTCAAACTTTTGCAGGCATTGAAAGAAATAAAACATTTTAATGCCTCTCGCCTGGGAATTCTTTTGTCTGACCTATTTTAAAGTATTACCTAACATAGTGGCTAATTTTACCCAATATAGTGGCCATTTTATATAGTGAAAAAAAAAAATTGTATCTCATTACATTTCTAGGTCACAAGCGGACTTACTGTTAAGGTTAGACCTAGAAAATATTTACAAAGGTAAAGTAACTTAAAACTGCATAAATGTTATTTAAAATTAGTAATTTCGAAAGACGAATCAACCACAAACGATGTTTATACACAGACGCATGTTAAAAAAGAAATGAAACCAGCAGACTAATGTCGGCCCAGAGTCCAAACGTCCCGAATGTGAGGAACAAAAATAAAACACACCCGGTCAACCCCCTCTGACAGACGGCAAAAAGTACAAAAGTGGGCCAACTCACTACCACCGCCCGCCACTCGACGCTCTCCGAGGAATGTTGCGGCCCCTTCTCTAAGAAGCGATCTCTTTTAAACATATCGCTGCTTAAAAACTAAAGGGCCACAATTCAAAATACACAAAATACACTTTTTACAGAAGAGCAAATCGAAAAAAATGAAATTATTTTTTGTCTATTTTTTTCTTATTAGTTATAGTTAATATATCAAATATTTATATGCATATTATACATAGTTAGAAGCTAGTATTTAGCTTTTATAATAAACTAAATACTAGAAAAGATAAAAGCATACTTTTGAATATTACTTTTGAATATATAAAAAATGATCAAACAAAATATTAAAATATGGAATAAAACAACCATAAGTCTTGCAACATACAATATGAAGAATTGTGATTGTATTTTTGCAATAAAAACATTTTTGGATATTTTTTTTTGGCCCTTTAGTTTTTAAGCAGCGATATATTTTACGACACAATGAATTCTTAAAATCTATACCGTCTAAGATTTCCTCTACCTGAGGGTTTGTTTGCGATAAAAAAGCCTGAATCCACTTTAAAAGTCTAATCTAAATAGGTATTTAAGCTTAGTGGTTCCAAACTGGTGGTAAGTTCCGAGTTTGAATGTAGGAATAACTCCTACATCTAAACTGAGAATCTTTTTCGTCTTCCTTATAAAATAAATTAAAATTTTTAGAAAACACTGTTTGCTTTCTGCTTGAGAATTAGCGATTATTTTAAGGTTAAAAGATCATTTTAACGGTTGAAACTTGTACCATAATAGGTAAGAAGAAGAAGAAGATTCTACTGGAAAAATATCGTGTAATTTGGTAATTAGGTTTCATAGATATTTTGAATTTAAAAGTATTAAAAAAGTTTGGAAGTATAAAAAGTTTGAAAGTACGAAATATAAATATATAAACTCGTATAGTTATAAAGTATTTTTAATTTTCGAATGTTATCCCCATTTACAAAATCTGAAATTAAATTTACACGTTACTGAAATCAAAAAAGACTTTTACTACCAAATTCTCCAGAGAGTAAGTTGAAAAAGTGCACTTATTTTGAACTTTAACCGTAGTACCGCTTGATGTCTGTAAAAACTGATTTTTGCAGACTTTATGTCTGATAGTTTCTTAAGTGACACAGCTTTGTTCGCGTGTATGTATGTATTACAGCTTGTATGCTTTATTAATTACAGCCTGTAGGAAGGCCTTTATTATATGTCGAATGTTATGTTAAACATGTCGAATATATATTATATTAATAAATTGTATTTATAACCTTAAATATGTGTAATATTAATAATATTTTAATATTTTAATTATGTGTGTTGTTCAACGCTATCTATACCTACATATGCTAGCCTATACACAAATATATTCCCTATCACAAAGGTAAAAAGTGTATTTATGAAGTTTATTTGTTTAAAAAATTAAAATATAGCATTTGATATTGAGAAAATGTTTAACATGATTCGCACAAGTAAGTTTACGTCATACCTAACCTAAATAGCTTTTGCCCGCGACTTTCTCCGCTAACCTCGAGACTTTTTTTCTGGATGAATTCAATCTGCTGTATATTTCACTGGTTAATAATTCGCAGAATTTCTTTCGCAGTAGGCATTTATTTGATGGAATTATTAAAATCTTAAAAGTTAAAATAAATAATAAATTCTTATGCTGGTACAATTTTGTATTAATAAATAATTTTTTAATTAATTAAGTAATATTAAATTAATTAAGAGTTTTAATAACAAACTATATTTCGTAATCGAATGATCTTTTGCTGTCTACGGGTTCTTTTCTACTACGAATGCTACGACATCATCGAAATAATATATCTTTGCAAGACATGTTTGTTCTAGAGAACAACAGTTTTTAGTTTTATACAAAGTAAGTAAAAAGCGTTTTTATGCCCATTTAATTCTGTAAATTGCTAGTTAGGTATAATTTTTCAGTATAATTATATATTTACTATAATGAAGTTAAAGAGAAAAATTCATTCATTTAAAAGTTAAATTATTATAATGCATTAGAATTTTAAATGAGACATTTAGAATTATTTATAAACATGAGTATGAAGTATGTATGAAATAACAAAACAAGTCATGAGATTAATGTTATGTTTAATTAGGTTTAGGTACTTATTAAAAATAATAATAAAAATCGGCTATCGAATGATGCAGTAAACCGAGTACATAATTCAATATAACAGAAAATGATTTCTAAAAGTAACTAATCAACACTTTACTTTTAGTTTGTGAAAGAGGCCCTTAGCCTTAAAAAATAATTTTGATAATTAGCTTATTTTTAACTTTATCTTACTTTTTATTTTTTAAATTAATTATATTTGATGTTTTTTTTATTATAGATCAACTTGTAGTGTTAGACTTATTAAAAACGCATGGTCTCGTCTAGAATATACTTTACAACAATTACAAAAGTGATTGAATGAATTACCATCGATAAAAACAAACCACCCCTATGCGTTGTACCCTCGGGCCATTATTCAAATGAGGTTTTCCATTTCCACTTAAAACTGTTGCCCGTGTAACACTTACCGCTATAGCAATAGGGTCTCGATTCGCTTGTGTGTAATTTTTACGTGTACCCAAGTGCTCTGATTGCACTAAATTCATTTCAATTTGACACGGACCGAGTTTCTGTCGGCATGCGGGCATAGGGTGCATCGTCTTTTGTTTTTATTGGACTACCACGATATGGGATTGTGTTGGAGGGTGAATTTTTATTTTTTATGGTAACATTTTATTAGTGGGAATGGAATTCAAAAGTACAGTCAGTATCGTGATTATTTTATTTTTTTATCGTAACTTTTTTTTACTTTGGTCATTTGGGCAACTCGTCTAGCGGCAGTGACTACCCCATTATAGAATATCCCCGTGAAATAACAGCATATTATTCCATCCTTCCTTATCCCTTATCCTCAATCCTTACATAATACCTGTATTGGAATCTGAAATTTGGAATAAAATTCGCGAGTCAGGCTAGTATAATAATTTAACCAGTGCTTGATGTCAAGTTTATCCGAGTAAACTCAATTCAGCGTCACCGACCCGAGAGTGACGGTTCACTTACGTCCACTCCACAACAAAAGGCGCCTAAAGAAATTTTCACTTCAAAAAAGACATGAAGCAAACTTACCTCTTGACACTATGCACTGCGTAAAGTAGCGGAGTTGATTGTCAGTATTGTCATTGTCAGTCAGTAACATTATGTTTGCAAATAAGTAAGTTTTCTTCGTTTGCACTGTGAGATCTCGTTTTTGAATTGGATGTTACTTTGTTGTGTTGTGAATGCGGATTTATACATATACTGGTTGAATCAATTGGTAGTCACTATAAATTATTAGACACATTAATTCTTACATTACATTATTTATTTATTTATTATACAAGGCCCCCAACGAGGCAGGCATCTAACTATAAAACACTGTTCTAAATAATTAGCACAAGGCGGATGCCGCCGCAATTATAGGAAGCTCAACATGCACCAATAAAGCTCCAAGTAACATCCTATGTACTACCTAAATCTAATCTAATGTAATCTATCTACTAAATGTATTAAATGGGAATAAATAATTGAAATATATAGTATAGTGTTACATTACATGTCATTACATTAATATTACAAAAATTCGTCCGTTTTGTGAAGGTATACGAGTATCATACCTCTTTGGATCTTCACGGTTCATAACTGCATTATCGCTTTATTAACGCACTGCTCTAATAGTGTTTAGAACAGGAAAAACAGTTTAGGGTCTATAAAAATATAATTTTAAATCTCCCTAGGTTTTACGTTAGAAAATACCTACTCGTAAGAGAAGATATTACTTTACTCATCTCAAGACTCATCTCACAAATATCTCAGTTTCAAACTTTCGTTCGTGTAATAGGTATTCATTATTTGATTAGTCGGTTAATTAAATTTTTAATCAATAAATCGGTATATATTACCATAATTTTTATATTGAACCCTTGACACCGATCAACCATTTGTAATCGTAGAATACTAAAATATAGTAAAAAATTTATTTAATTGTTGCATAAGCTAGCTTAATTTTTTTCTTTGATTGGATTTTAATTTAATGTTATCTAAATTAAGACCCAAATTTAGTACTGTTATCATTACATAACTGTGAATCTGTGATTCAAACTGTAGTCTGACTGATTTAGAGGTTTCTATAGAAACCTATAGGTTCTATTTCTATATATATATATAGAAATATATATAGCATTATAATGCTATATATATTTTTGATATTAAAAGTAATGGAAAATGCAAAATAGTCTATTGTTGCTGACAGTACCTATATGCCTGCACTTGTCATTTAGACCGATGCGCGGGCGCAACGTTTAACATCGTTCTACAATATTTAAGGGGGGCCTCCATGGGAGAGTGCTCTTGTAGCCTCTACGCTCCAGTACTCACTCTACGTGTTATTTTAGGGGAGAAAATGGGGTGCATTATTGACTTTATAATTCCTTCAAATTGACTGTTACACATCGCACCAGATCCTGTCTTGTTATATCTTGATAATGTCCGAACAATTTCCGTTCAGCCCTTAATAATGTATGCCTCTACATTATGTAGTTGTGGGTAAAAGAAAAAGCCGAATGAGTACAAGGATTTGATACTTACCTGCATGTACAATGACCCCGTGACTTGGGGATTACAAAACAAAGAAAAACACAGAAATGGAGTTGTCCAGAGAGTAGCCCTCAGCGCGAGCGCACAAAGGGCTGTGATTGAGAGGGGCGCGCGGGTGTGAGGAGAGGTGGTGAGGGCGGGGTAGGTGGAGGTCCTCGACCTCCCGGCGGGGTGGCCGCCCCCTGCGTCCGCGCACGCTTGAGCGACGGTCTGTAACGTCCATACCTGCACGTATTTATAAAATACCACCACTAAAACTGATTTTTTTTGTTTTGTCGTAGATTTTTTGATAACATATAGTGATACTTTTTTGGTATGTACTCACTTTATAAATGAAAGTTTTTTTAAATATTAATTGCTTCAAATGAATCATTGAAATAAATTGTCTGGAAGATTCTAATTAACATTCTATGAGCTCGTATTTTTTAAGTAAAAATATTTAGGTAGGTACCAAGTAAAAGCTTACGTGAGCGGGGTCTCAGGTTTGATTCCCAACAAGGCGTTTTTTGGGAGCGAATTCATTTCTAAAGTTCTGGCTCTGTCTGGATCTAACAAGTAGTGGCAGGGCACATTGTGTTTCATAGTCATTCAAGTTCAAGTAACCACTCTCTTACAAAAGACCACCGTAAAATAACAGATTGTGTGCTGTTTTTGTTTTGGTGAGCTAATAAGGATCCCTAATCCTCTACCTACGAATTAGGATTAGGATTTAGATGATTTAGGAATAGACTCCCTTTGTTTACAATAAAATTACTTTTATGCAAATTCCAACTTCCATGTTATATTTAACTAGCTGCTGTCCGCGACTTCGCCCACGTAACAATGTAAATTTATACTAAAACCTTCCTCGAGAACCACTCTATCCACTGGTAAAATCAGCATGAAAATCGGTGCAGTAGTTTTTGAGTTTATCGCGACAGACAGACGCGGCGGAGGACTTTGTTTTATAATATGTAAGGAACGACCTGTCAATGTCAAGCCGTTATGCTGGCGGAACTGCTCACTGATGATAACAAAGCGGGCAAAAGGCAAAAGGTGATTTTATTCTTGATAAGTTCGAGTTCGAGCCAGTGATTAATTTTTTCCATGTTTTGTCTATCAAGTCTTAAATTGTCCATTTTAGAATACCCAACAACACGAAGGCGTGTCAACAAACACGACTTCGTAATATATGGACACTTATGATAAAGACTATGTTATACTTATAAAAATTCCGGGAAAATTCTCTAAATGATTGTAAAAATTGCCTCACAATTAATTGTGTGGTTTTACCGAACAAAGAAACCGTATTAATGGATTTTAAAAATAATATTTTTCTAAGTGTCAATGATGATGGCGATGATTTTATTGATGCAGTGATTGAGTTCGACCCCCACCTGTTGCGAGCCCCCTCCGCCGGAAGTAGGGAATTTGCATCACAATCAAATTTAGAACCCTCGCGCGTAGCGCACTTCCGCCCTGCCCCCGACTGAACCAAATGCCCCAGCTCATTGATGCCCTTCGACCTGGCACGATTGTAATTATTAAATGTTGATTTCCGTTGGATTTTCATGCCACTTTTATCAATGAAAATTATATGTACTAAGCAGTGATAAAGTATTTAGTTAAAACGATAATAGACTAATATAGTATTTATTTGAACAAACATTTGACATCAATTACAACTTTTCTTGGTATAGATGGTATGGTTCATTAAGAGTCTGATCGATATGTGGCCTCGAATCAAGA
Source organism: Synanthedon formicaeformis (assembly GCA_945859745.1). NCBI lineage: Eukaryota > Metazoa > Arthropoda > Insecta > Lepidoptera > Sesiidae > Synanthedon > Synanthedon formicaeformis. Next base: position 4,525,339 of record OX243958.1, on the reverse strand, counting down.
TTCTTGATAGTTGATTCTCGTACAAATCGTGGAAAAACGTGACTTTTCAATTGCTAAACTTCTAATTGCTGTAGCAGTAATAACTCAGTGGACAAAGGTTCAAATCCCTTCAAGTAAGGGTTAGAAATAATTATCGAATAGTCAAAGAAAACATCTGTCCTAGTAGAGTAACAATCTTTTAAGAAAGGTCTTACTAATTCGCAGTGTGCTAGCACGAAAAGAGAAAATAAAATCGACGAAAAAAGAGAAAATGGTATAATAGAAATTGAGAAATTCCTCTAGTAGTTGTAGGGCACACTGCGTCTTGTCTTGACTCGGTAGCTTTTCTTTCAGCAGCGGTCAACCTCTTACTGAAAAAACTAATATCCTGTCATCCTTAACTTTACTCAACCAGGAGCGCAGCGTACTATCTATCTTATGATCTGTTATCTTAGCGTATGATCTGTTCTTTTTCTATTGATCAACAACGTAAACAAATATAGCGTCGCCATGGTCACTGGACTGTTTTAAAGATGGGATTTGTACATTAGGCATTATCAAAGTTGACTCAGTAATTCTCATTTAGAATTTGTTCGTGTTGTTTGTTTAGTTCTATATCGTGAATTGTTTGTTTACCTTTTCGATCAATGAAAAAAGAATACATACTAGGTACGTCTATCTAGTATCATTGTATTAAACGTCAATGTCCACTTACCATAAAGTGGATCACAAAGGACTGCCTGCCCTCTCGAAAAAATCTAAGAAGAAGGACATGAACATTCACATGGTTTGGTATGATCCATAGAAGAGAAGAAAAAATAAAAGAAATTAAATAATAGGTAAACAGTACAAACCTATACTTACTCGAAGTATAAGTGATTTTCGTTGATACATTTTAATTAAATTCTTTATTTACTCGTACAAATTATATAATATCAATCATGAAATGTCAAAAACTAGCAGTGACAGGGCTCATTGCATTCCACAATCATAAACAGGGCAGCTCGTCTGGCTTCAGCAATCACCCTCTAACAGAAGATCACCGTGAAATAACAGCTCGTGTTATTGTGTTTCGGTGACTGAGTAAGGGATGCAGAACTCATTTCCTTTTTTTATTTATCCACAGTCCCTCCCTCTTTTTTTATAGGTATGTATCCTAGTTTTATTAAGTTCGACAGCGCACTTGCAACCGCTATGGTGTTGCTTGACTTAATAGGCGCTTAAGAAAACAAGAGCCGAATTTAAACTTGGTATATGAAAAATTAATATTTCAAAGGAGTAAGTATATTAAACATTTTTTTAAGAATTAGAATTCTATAAAATTAATTTAGAAAAATACAACTCTTTAGGTAAAAGTAGTAGGTAACAAGTAAATCCCGTTAAGTGTCATTAAATAGTCAAAAACAATTGATCTTAGACAACGTATCCAACATGAATCTAGATATCGACAGACCAACAACGAAATGAGATCCTTCGAGTTTTATTTAAAGAGAGAATTCGTGCACTAAATACAATCAGTAAATGGGTAAAGATTAGAGATGAGCGCTTATCGCATCGAGACCCCGACGTGACCTTTTGATTGTAGGACATGCTCGCCCCTCCCGTCCTGTGGCGTCTTCACTTTAGAACTAAACTAAATAATAGTTTAAATTATTATATAATTTATGTGATAAGGCAATTTATCTATATATTAATACGTGAAGCGAACAGTTTGGATCCCTTTTTAAGTAGTGCGCGGTGAAATTTGGTACATTTATCCTACTAATACTAAACGCAGATACGTTTAGTTCATCCTTTTTGTTTGTTATTTGTTGTTTGTTAGTCTTAGGGCCTCTTTCACAAACTACAAGTAAAGTGTTGATTAGTTACTTTTAGAAATCATTTTCTGTTATATTTAATTATGCACTCGGTTTCTGCATCATTCGATAGTCGAACTTTTATTATTATTTTCTATTTAATATTTGGGACGTTTACCGTACAATCAAAGGCATATCAGCTCCATTATCCCCGGTTACCGGTGACTTTAAATGAAAGTTTGGCCTACTTGACGTTTGTGAAAGAGGCGCTTAACTGTTTGAAAAACGGCTTCACTTGCTTGGATGAAATTTGTCACATAGTTAACAAACCTGAAAACATATAGAATACTTTTTATTCTGGAAAAATATTAGGTTCTCGGGGCGTATAAAATATTAGAAAGGGTCTTGATAATTTTCTTCACATGGGTCGAATCGAGTAAAAAACTTAAATAAAAAATGTAGGTATATCTTATTTATAAATTTCCAATCTAAATTAAGATTTTTGAGTTGTAAGTCTGGGATGACAAGGGCAAGATACGTTTCTTACTTTAGAGAACCCAGGTTCACCTCGCCGCATGATGTAATACCACGGCTTTAAACGCTAGGCATTAGTTGAAACACCGCTAGAAAAAAAAAACTTAAATCAGGCTCCAGTAATGTGCAAAATTACTTACAATACGTACAACACTCACGTAGTGCGGCTCATTTACCCTAAAGAGTCAATTGCAGGACGTAGCAAACTCCGATAGCGCTCAATGATAAGCAAAAAAACCTTGACTCTGCACTTTTCTGTGAGATAAATGCAACTTCGTGACTTATTATTAGGGATTATTATGATGCACATCACGATGACAAGTGTATTCATTTTTTTGCCTTTAAATTTGCTTCAACAGTAGGAGGCAATGCAGAAAAGTGATGAAAACAAAATCGGAAGACATAGTTTGATGTCTTCTAGCTAAAGGATTAAATAATTCACAGCCGTGCCCGTGACTTCGTACGCGCTTTAGTTCGTTTTTTGAAAATCCCTTAGGAGCCTAACATTTATCCAGGATAAAAAGTTCCTATATGTTAATAAATTAACTGTATTATTATACCAGTTTCGCTATTAAGTTAGTCTACAAAATACAATTTAGTCGAAAATAAATGTGCGTATATGCAAGTATGTTTGAGTATACTTAATACCTAGTTCCATTTGAAGTATAGTCGGGGTAAGAAAGTCGACGTTTGCTTGCACCGGGGCAATTTTCAATGATGCCAAAATTTCATTTCAAACGTCTGTCAGTTGTCTGATTAGTGTTTTAGTTTTAAAAGGTAGTAAGAGTCTACGACATGATAAAGTAATGAATTTAAAAATTTACCAAGGTTTTCGTACCCCCGACTTTATATTCCGAGTACATCGAAATTTCCATTTCAAAATTACATTCGTTAAAATAGAACACAAAACACAATATGGATTAGAACGATTAAACAAAAGGCACTTACTAAGTATTATTTTTTTCTATCTTCTGTCTCTTTCGCGTTGGATGGACAAACAAACAAAGGTCAAGGTGAGCCGCTGTTTTTTTTTTGAGAACCGTAGACTCCCTCTCGCATTTCAATTTAGACCCTGACCGTTCGTTAGGATTAGCTTGAAAAATTTGTATTTTTGTATGTTTGTAATGAATAAACTCAAAAACTACTTAACCGATTTTGAAAATTCTTTCACCTATAGAAAGCTACAGTATCAGCGAGTAACATAGGCTAAGTCGCGTGCAACAGCTAGTCGTTAATATTCCTCCGCTGACCTATTCTAAACTATTAATTTTGATATCGTTTTCACTAAGGTAAGAGCGATCAACGAAATATAAAGGTTATACTTCAGCATACAAAATTATATAGCAGTAAACAAATTTTCCAGCGTAATTAAATCATTATATGAATATTATGTAAGTACCCTTACTTGTTATTCATATAATGATATAATTTTATATAATAATTGAAGTCGTTGCCTGCGTCTGTTCGTATGTTGTACTGTCATGCAATTTTTACATATAAATGGAAAGAGCGTTAAACAGGGAACGTTTGTCTAAGATTGGTTATGAAGTGGAGGCAGGCAAGCCTACTATAATAAACTAGGGGTTGTTTTTTAGAGAAACTAGGGGTTGTTGGTGAAATTTATACTGCTACAAGCATTTAGGAATAAGATCTATCAAATCAGATCAGTCAATATTTTCATGACACCTACTATACTACGAGTATAGTAACATATCTTGAAGCAAGTTACAATGTTGGCAGTATTCATTTGAATGATCACAGTTTTTTTAGAGAAACTATAGAGGTTGTCGGCGATATTTTCTCGCGAGTCACGTGACTGTGTCATCATAATGGTACTTACAAGCACTGGCTGGTGTGGTGTGAATTTTCCCGCGTGGGGCGAGCGGGCGAGCGGTGCGGGGCGTACGGGGGCGAGCGAGGGACGCGAAGTAAGGCGCAGAGGGCGCGGCGAGTGCGCACCCGCCGGGGCCTCTATCTGCGCCCGCGCAGCCATTTGCCACTAATCACACCGCTCAATACGACTCGACAATCGACGTCAGGGCTAAACTAACAAGGAGATTTTTCATTACAGTAGCCATTAGAAAACAAATATCTTCTATTTTTCAAGGTTGACAGACAGGCTGGACACCGACGTCTGTAATACAAGCAACGCCATAGGTGCTGCAAGTGCACTGCAGACCGTGACTGTGACTAAGGATAAGGGATTAAAAGGTGATAGGGTAATGGGCTCTGACATCCCTTACTTAATTTTTTTTTATGTTAATGTTACGACAGACAGACTTGACCGGTAAATTTATAGTGGACTTCTGTACAGTCTGCCCAAATGACTGCGAAATGCAGCGTGCCCAGCTACTACTAATCTAATTGGTACAGCGAATGATCTCGAGCGATCACAATTAAACCTAAAAAAAATGCTATCGTTCACACCGGCAAAGAGAACCGTTGGAGAGGTTTTTTAAACCGTGAAGCCCTTTCTAATTAAACATTCCTACTTTTACGTTGCGAACGTCGTTATACTGGCTGAGAAGTAGGAAAAAGTAACGGTGCAAAGAATGATGAGATACAACCTCTCGATGCACACGTGTGGGATGCGTTCTTGCGCAAGAGACCAAACTGCGGAGGACGCGATCGGTCACAGCTACACTGTATCTATCGCACTGCCTTCAAGTATCGACCAATAAATACTTACAATTAAATGTGTCCTACTGCAAAAACGATGAAACAACAATTACCTGGCAATATACGTTTATTGAGATAAAAAAATGCATATTAATGTTTGATGTTTTTATAAAAAATTGGATTTATTTTTAGTGTTTAAATAAACTAAGTAAGTTAAAACAACTGAGTTCGTTGGTTAAAAGTTTAAGGTTTTAAGTTATCACGCTTTAAAGAGCCTTGTGTTCCGTTCCAGTATTCGATTCCTGGTTAATTATTGATCTGTGGAATAGATCTATTTAAAAATAGCATAGCTATCAATATCAAACTCAGTTTCAAATTCAGTTAAAACCTAAAAACATTAGGTTAAAAGCTAATCTAGGTATATAATAAAATCGTTTGATCTGACTATCAACGCACAGCCAAGTCTACTAAGTCTAGAAAGCTGAAATTTGGAACATAGGTTTGTTTTATAATGTAATTATCCGAAAAAAATCAATCGTGCGAAGGCGGGGGCGGATCGCTAGTTAGTGTAGTGTTTACTTAGATCCCGTAATTTTTGTGTGACAAAAGATATTAATTTCAAAAATATTGTATGTACCTACTATTCATGTTTCTAATATTTTGAATTCTCAACGAACACTGATACTAGACGCAAAAGTCATTAGCTATAATAATAATAAGAAAGAATGATACTATTTAAAATGAATCAAAATGTTTTCATAGTTGAACACAGATCAGGAGGCACGATACTGGTTTTTTGTTTGTAGTTGTATGGTTGGAACACCTCAGGATGCCCTCCGTTCACCTGGCGATGGTTACACGTGGAATTTGGCTCTTGCGCAAGACTAGCCTGCGTCCGCGTACCCATAGCGTTACCTTTGGGTCACTACCCTTTCAAAAAGGGACAGTAACGCCGTGCCCACAAAACTGCTTTGTAGTAAACTGTTTATAGATATCTTACAGAATTTTGAATTGAGTTTTACATCGAAGACAATATTCTACCAAAGATGTATTTAACTTATAGAATATAAATTTAACCTTTTTGTAGTGAAAGTTTAAGAAGATGGATATGTTTATTATTTTCACGTAAAAACTACTGAACGGAATTAGATAAAATTTGGCACACAGACAGTTTATAGCTTAAAAAATTAGAATAAAGGATACTTTTTATCCTAGAATGTTAGGTTTTCGAGAATCTTCTAAAAACAATATAATTTGGGCGCCACTCTCGCCGTGACGACGCCACAGTTGTCACAGAGATAAAAATGTCAGATTATTTTCTCAGGTGTTATATTTTTCATTTTTAAACGCGGACAAAGTCGCAGGCGCCAGCTAGTTTAGTATATTTATTAGATTACCTTGCGTAGAGGTATGTATGTGCTCAAAATGTTTGATATTGGGGGTAATAATGAATACTGCATACAAGTGAAGGTCACAATTATCATACAATGGCCGCGAACCAATCTCGCTTCGTACCGCGTGTCATTTGACGAAATCGTTATGTAACGTACTATATTTTGCCTACATATCGGTTTCGTTTCTTATCTTTAAATTATTTTTAAGTCTTACTTTGAATGATTGTGTGCGAAGAGAGCGTGAACTTTGAATAATATTTAATTTGTTTAGCTATACTTAATACTTATATTAAAAATCTGTGTGGCTAGAAAAAAAATTGAACAGTCATTGATTTCATTGAACTTCATATATATTATTATATTATGTTTTAAAATAAGCTATAATAAAGTCAAAATTTTATCTTGTATGTAAAAAAAACTTGGACGTTTTTATTTTATTACAGTTTACATGTTAGTAAGTAAATAATGCTAGGTAATAGGTATATACAGTAAGGGCCCCTTTCACCAACTACAAGTAAAGTGTTGATTAGTTACTTTTAGAAATAATTTTCTGTTTTATTGAATTATGCACTCGGTTTACTGCATCAATCGATAGACGATTTTTTTTATTACCTATTTTCTTTTCAATGATTGGGACTTTTACCGTACAAAGGTATATCAGCTCCATTATCCCCGGTTACCGGTGAATTTAAACGACAGTTAGCCTACTTGACAGTTGGTGAAAGAGGCGCTTTACTTATAATATTTATAACTGTTAAATAAAAGGTTTCTTTAAAAATGGTTACATTGGTTATATATCTGTTTACAAAGTAAGTAACTCATTATAACTTGTATAAACATTTTAATCTAACTAGATAAGTTCATAAATTAGTTTGTATGACTTTTAATAAGAAGTTTTTATAATTTCTTTTTCTTCTAATTTAGGTAATATCTTTACTCAAAATGGATGCAAGATACACTATGATCATTTTTAATAAATACTTACAATTTAATAATTAGTTTTTAACTCTTCCGGATATCGAAGACGAAAATTTTGTCCCAAAATCTAATTTTTAAAAATGACCGATACGCGTGTCGCGGTGGGTCGCTGACCCCACGTGGAACCACCCCGATTTCACATCCTCCGACTCTGTCTTGCGCGAAGGCGAACTATTGCCGCACCGTTCATGCCGCCCATTCTCACGTGCGCGTACGCTGCTCCATGCTGCGCCTATCAAAAACTCTATCCCTGCCTCGCCTAGGATACAATACAACTAATAAAAAAAGAAATAGTTGAAATCAGCTTATACTTGATTAACTTACACCTATCTTATCCACAGCAGAGCAAAATAAATAACAATTATAATATGAAAGTTTTTGAAATCGAAATAAAGTCTTACTATAATAGATATTTGATTATTAGAGTGAATATCAAAAAAATTGTACGTAACACAAAAGAAACACAATGGAATATTAACATTTCTGTAACACAAAGGAATATAAAGGTGCATTATACCAACAGTGTATTTGCTTACGGACATTATTTTATCTTTTACATTTTGTATTTTAATTGACTTGTATTTTATACTAATCAACATTTGACATGACGCAAAACTAAAAAGTTTAACACATTATGTAGAATTTTTAAGGTAGTTAGGTATTTAAAAAATAAACAAAAATAAAATAGTTTAAAAATCTTATTTATATTATCAGTAATTGAAAATCTTAAAGAAAACAATCTAAAATGCAACATTTTGCAAGTAAAAACAATAGCAGTTTCTCCGGATTTTCTTGACTCAACTTTTGTCGATATCGTCATTGTCTCTCTGCTCCAGAAAGCACAAATTGTAACTATGGTTCTATCACGTAAATACACCAATAGAGAAAATTATATAATTTTTCACATTAAAAACGGAAAAGAAAATGCCAAAATAGATTTTTTAAACATAAATGGAATAGTATATATTTAGTTAGGTAATGTAAACTGGTTTTTTTATTGATGTTTTTTTATTTTTCGTTTTAGTTCAGTAAGTTTTTGAAGTTCATATTTCTTATATAAACAAATTCTTTTTCCTTTTTATATGTAAGGCTTTTTAGTGCAGAGTCTATACATGGGCAATTTCGTACTGTGCTCCTCACGGTGTTTTTCTTTACAGTAAGAGCGATAAGTTAACGAAAAAATATGCAATCGAATGGCGAAAACAGCTTTCAAATCGGATCAGTAGTTCTTTATAAAATCGCGAAGATACGTATAAACGAGAACCAACTTTTTTTAGTCGGTTTAAAATAAAAAAACATTACAAAATTATCATGAAGTAATGGATCACAATGAATTTTTTTTCATTCATATAAATTTAAAATTTTGAATGTAGAAATATACAACGTAAATATATTCAGATTACAACGAACATTTTAAAACGAAAAAATGTGTCACACGAAAGAAACATAATGGAATATAAAAATTGCCCATGTGTATGCACCCTTTTTTTGTGTGGCGTCACCCAATGGAAGCAAAATATAACCTATCAAAACAAGAAACCAGGCGCTACAAACAAAGTAAAAAGATTTTCACAATTCTTGTCTATCACACGATTTAATTATTACAAATAGTATCATAAGATAATATATCTGTAGTAAAATCATTAAACTTACCTGAGATATTGCGTAACACAAGTAAATATTTTACAATGTAACAAAACGGTAACCTCACAAATCAAAGCAATACAGCAAAAGTAAGGTGGCTGACGTTTTGTTTTGTGAGGTTGAGTGGTAAATCGAGTGTTTCCGGATGTAAAAAAATACGGATGCGTTCCGAAAGTGTATAACAGGACACATAATATCGTCACACAACGGTCGTCACACAAGGTAATGAAATATGGAGACATCAGTTTTACTTCAGTTTTCTTATTTATTACAACGTTTCTAAAGAAATAAAAAGGTTTCTTATGCACAGTGATCGTTTTCCAAGTACACTTTATAAAAAAAAATTGTGTTCGATGGATTATGAAAAAGTTATTATTTTTTTTCTTTTAAAAGTACCACGGGAGACACTACTTTTTTGTATGACAAAAAAAAACTTCACTTCATTAGATTTGGTTTTTATTGTATTCCTTTGGACTAATTCAGTTGATCTGGTATTTATATACCAAAGAATGAATATTGAAGCGCCTTTTTAAAAAATACGGCTTATTTATTCACCATAGGATTTTTTTACACCCGTATTAATATGGGGACATTGAGCTTTTTCAAAATGTACAATTTTTTTGATATCGCCTCATTAATCTATCACCAAAAATATTTTCACTTGCCTGTATAGGTATGGGCAGTTATTATCTATATTTTGCAATATTTTGACTCAATAATTTAATTAGATATATCATAGATAAAATACTTTATTTTTAAATGTAAACATACTTAGTTTAATTGGACAATATATTCGCCTCGTAACTTTATATTGGAATTTGGATTCCCATTGTGCAATGCTCACACAAGCACAAGTGTTGTGATGACGTCATGATGACGTAAACCAAGAGTAAGGTGTTAAATAAGTGGGTAAACGTTTGAAACACTGAAATTTTTAACTTAAAATATACTTCAATCAAAATAAATAGTGTACCCATTTATCGTTAATTTGTAGAATTAGTTCAGCAAGTTGATATATCTATACCAACCTGGCCTGGCCACACGGGGTGCGTGGAATATTTTGTCTAAAATAATAGTATAGGTAGCCTAAGTTACTCCTTCAGCTGGGAGATCCCAGTGAGTTTCATCAACATCGGTCCAGTCGTTTCGAAGATTAGCCTTAACAGACAGACAGAATCACAGTTTTTTTTGTTGTTGTCATAAATACCATATTTAACTATATTTATATACTTTTAGTAAAAAGCAATTATTTTGACATTACACAAATAGACAATTCAATTTTATTTATTGGTTAGCTACGAAATATTGAATTATCAGTAGGCAATACTTGAGGCAAGGCAAGCCTTGCAGTTAATCAACGTTTATGAATATTAAAGTCGAGTCATCAATTGAATATCCGTTCAGTGCAGGTGTATAAAGTGTTTTATAGGTTGCAAATTTCTCAGATTTCCTATAGGATCAGATTTCAAACAGCAAATAAATACTTGGAACTTTGTTTCTCTGCCGATGCGTTCTAAGCATTTTAAGTAGAATATTACACATCTAAGTATATTGTATTCAATGTTTTTAATGATTCAGCAAACCTTTATTTTACACGATATTTGTCCTAACTAGTACCTAATACCTATGTATATTATAATAAAATAGTACAATAAATATTTTTACAAAAAAAATAACAATTTGTACTTATCTCACCGAGGTAAAAAAAAATCGTGTTTTAGAATTTTTGTCTGTTTGTAATCTCAGAAACTACTTAACTGATTTGAATGCGGTTTTCACTGATGTGTAGGTATCTATATTTTTAATATTATAAAGTTGAAGAGTTTGTTTGGTTGACTACTGGTTCGAATTGAATAATTGTTATTGTGTTGGATAGTCCATTTATTGAGAAAGGCTTTAGGGTATATACCTATAACATTTTGAACGCGGACGAAGTCGCGGGAAACAGCTAGTATTAAAGTCGCGTTTAAATTGTACAGAAATTCGATTTTTGAGATAAGTAGGTACTTAGTGGCAGGGCACACAGCGATTCGCAGATATATATGTAAATTGGGCAGGCGGTAGTAAATAACAGCATTATTGCTGTTGTGTTAGGGATGCTAGGGCCCATTTGCCTATCCCTTTTTAATCCTTTATACTTTGTACTACTAAGGTCGGCAGCGCAGTTACAGCATCTATGATCTAAGACCTAATGTTAACGTCGACGGTAGCCACCATCATCAAGTGAATTGTCAGCCTGCCTGAAGACCTTTATACATAAAAGAGTCACTTTCGTATAAATACATTATGAATTGGGTTTCTATTTATCGCTAATTACCCGTGGTTACTACCGGTGGTACTACTGGTAGTACCACGGGTAATATTTTTTGCCCGTAGTACTACTATGCTGTCTGGTAGTACCACGGGAGATTTTTATTGTTATTTATTATAGGTTAGTACTAAAGGGTGCGGCACATATCCGTCGCAGCGTCGCCGTCGCGAATGTCGCGATATATATAATATCTATTGTCATTCTCACTGATCTCTAATAAATCACTGGATGGGTTATCCCATACAAATTACAGATACTTTCGTGTATACCATTTTGAAGCGCCGACATACGAAAGTACGGGAACTAATTTTGGCGTATTTTTAATCCATAGATAATTATTATTATTATTATTATAATTTAATAGACATTTTTGATGATACTGGCATGTAGGTACGTGTGTTGGAATCGAGCACTATAGGGGCGCAGTGGGAACTTATCAGGAGCAAACCGAAAAAATAATAGTCCTGCCTGGTCTGTCCATTCTTGCGCCCCCCAGGGTCTACGCCCTGTGCCTGGGCACCGGTGGCACTGCCCTATTTACGGCACTGTTTGTGCCCGCTTGAATTTTGAAACATGAAGAAATGTGTATTCTGTAAATGTCTCTATCATGCGGACATCACTAGTTTTATATAGCCTACAGCGCCAAAATGGCGATTTTCAAATAGACATAAAAATAATTTGACAGCAGCCTATCCAGTGCTTTATTAGAGATTAGTGGTCCATCTCCAGCCCCCTTATAGGTACACTACACTAACCACGACCAACGCCACGCTCCGTCGAATATGAAAGAACAATATTCGCAATTTTATTCGTTTGAATATATAATTCACACAGTCGCGACTGAGATAGAAAAACAAATGTTACAATTAATAGAGACTCATTTACCTTTTTATTTACCGCTTTAACCTGAGAACGCGCTTAATACCGCTAGCTTTAGCTAAATTTACTCGTTTTGGATTTTCTCATTTGATATGCACAGATAACTTACAAAATATAGAGTCGTTAAATGTGCCTCGAAATAAGATCAACCGAGTCGGGCCTCATTTCAAGAACGAATTAACTGATTTTCATGAAACTTGGTAGATAAATATTTAGACGTACAGGACACAGGATAGGATACTTTTTCTTTTTCAACGCGGACGATGTCGCGGGCGCCAGCTAGTAATATAATATAACAAAATTTAATATCATAAATAAATTATTACATTGATTTTGAGGACAAACATACATTGATTTTTATTAGTATTAGGTAGAGGTAAAAAATAGGTACTTATATAAAAATGTTTCCTAGCATGAGCCATATAATCTTTTTAAGGTTCGAGTGAAATACAATTTTCTAGTTTTCTTCAATCTCAATATATAATTTACTTAAAATCTGTCGTCTTCACGTTAACCCGGTATGTTTAAACAAGGCGGAGATCTGTGCTGTGTAATTGCGGTAGGTAGGCGGTAGTCAAGGCCTCGTACAACGCGACTCGGTGGTGGTAAAAGATAATCTCCGTTTACATCGTCACCATATAACTACAGTTAATATTCCATACGAATGCAATAGTAACATGTCATTTGTGCGCCTTCATAGTATTTGTCCTTTTGAACGTATAGCGGCGAAGCGTCGATCATAAAAGACATCCATTAAAACGGCACTAAAATCATAATTGTTGTATATTCATTTGAGACTCCAAGGTGTGCTTGTACCGTGAAAGAAAATAGAGAGAGACACGTGAAAGTCATATAAAATTTCGATAAATTCGCATTAATGGCGTTTGCTTGATTTGTGCTTAAACAATTTAATGAACGTTTTGTCTATCCCATTGTTTCATATTGAGCACTAGCTGTTGCACGCGAGTTCGTCCGCATAACTTTACAAAAGCATTAGCTAAAAATAAAAAATAAAAATAAAATAACCCTTTATTCACTGATAAGTTACAGAAGTTGTTTTTATATTTTTCTTGATGTTCTTCTATACAATTAAAAGAATTTTGAAACTAAATTTAGTTGTTTTATTTTTATATATTTATTTAATTATAATTATGTAGTTTTATATTTATATGTCAATATTTTGTATGTGAATATTTTGTATTTAATGTTTGGATTAGACATCCGCAACCTTATCAGGTTGTCCGAAGACATGGGCCTCCTCCAGACAATGCCACCTGCTGCGGTCAAGTGCCAGCTGTCTCCATCTTTTGGGCAGATCGTCATCCCACCTTCTCAGCTGCCTTCCCTTTTTCCTCTTTCCTTCTCTTGGATACCATTCCACCACTCTCTTGGTCCACTTATCTCCACTCTTTCTCTTATTATATGACCTGTCCAGCGCCATTTTAGCTGCCTTATTTTTACTATTATGTTGGGGATCTGTGTTTTCTTTTGGATATCTGTTAGTCTGCATTTATCTTTTAGTTAGTTACTCGCTGATAAATAGCTTCAAACAGGTGAAAGAATTTTTAAAATAGTTCCAGTAGTTTTTGAGTTTATTCATTACAAACAAAAATACAAATCTTTTCTCTTTATAATATTAGTATAGATAGAGTACAGACTAACGGCCAACCTCCGGCTTCACAAGGATGCAAGTTTTTTAGGCAAATTGTGTACACAAACCTCATTGATCATTCTTTCCATTAGTCCGTTTCGTGGTTTAGGAGGTTTGCGGCTCTACAGTACTGAAAAATAGACGCGGAAAGCGATTGAAATTATATTAAACTACCGGCCCGCTCCCGGCTCCGCCCAGGAAAAACTTAATAAGGTTTTATTATATATTATAAAAACCGTGAAAAACTATCTAACTGATCACCACCATTCCTAAGAATTTTATGAATCTTAGGAATACTCCTAAGAGTATTTAGCGGCAGACAGACGTGGAAATCTACTTCAAATTATACTTACTTTGTAAGGGCCTCTTTCACCATCTGTCAAGTAGGCTAACCGACAGGGAATAATTTAGCTGATATACCTTTGTACGGTAAAAGTCCCAAACATTAAAAAGAAAATAATAATAAAAATTCGCCTATCGAAGGATGCACTAAACCTAGTGCATAATTTAATAAAACATAAAATTATTTCTAAAACTAACTAATCAACACTTTACTTGTAGTTCGTGAAAGGGGCCCTAAGGATAATAAAGTGGTTAATAATAAAGTAAGCTGATATTGTTTATGAATAAGCACTGGCAACTCCGTGACTCCGGCAAGTGGGAGCAGTCCTCCGAAGCACTGACCTTGCCGCGTGGGAGCGCGCTAGAAATCGGCCCTGTGCGCTCCGCTTACGCAATCACCAACCACTTGGGCGCGCGCCTCCGCGCCCGCCATCTTGCCTGACAACTGACAATGTTACTTCTAAATACCCCAATTTATGACGAGGGGTGCATATAGGTACCAAAATATATATCAGAAAATCGTAAAACGCTGATATAATATTTCTTATTTTCAACCTACTTCCAAAAAATGTTTTTTTTTTTTGTTAAAGAGTCATTATTCTTTTTAGTATTTTATAGTTTGAGCATTTTTTTAAACTAACTACAACCCGTTGGAAATATACACCTCGATAGAGTGCAAAAACAAACCTTCGTCGTTTAACGCTCTTTTCATTAGTGAAAAACGCATGAAAATCCATTGCGTAGATTTTGAGATTATCGCGAACGCTGCGGGGACTTTGTTTTACCTAATTCCTACAAAGTATACAAAGTAAAGTTAAAATAGTTTGTTGCGAAATGCCGAGAAATTTCCTAATAAGAAAAAAGGGCGCGCACGAAGTCGCGCGCTAAGGGTAGTCCAATAAATATATAATAAATTAAGAAAGAATATCGAAAGAATGTTTACTGATATAATTTGCCAACATTTTCTTGGAATTCCAATGGAAAATTCCCAAACGAGGCACCTTTCCTTAGCAACACATCCTACATCCAATCAGTACAATCAGTAGGTACAATCGTGTATCTATGGCAGGAATTATTTGCTCTTTGCTTGGTATGAAGGTCGACATTTTACTGAGAATTTTGTACTTGTTACGTTCCTTTATCAAATAAATGAAAACATTTATCAAAGAGAAGTCCTTCGTATTATCGTTTTTTTATTTTCGCACTAATATTTTCTTGATATTGAGATATAAATATTTAAGTTTAGTTTATTTAGTTTAATTTATGTTTATTTTATGTAGTTTAGCCAAGTATATATAATATGTAAATATAGGTATATAACTTTAACAATTATACGAGTCTTGTGAAAATATAAAATAAATAAAAAAATAAAATAAATAATCTCTAATATGTCTTTATGTAAACATAAAGACAATATTTTACTTGTTCGAAGACTTATTGGGACATTAAATATAATCATTGTCATTCACACGTAATATGTAGCTTACCGCGTTTCGTTTGTGATCGGTAGTTCTATAAGAAAAGTCTTTAGTGATTTTATGTACATAGGCCAATAAATACGCATAAACTATCCTTTAGGTAAAGACACGTAAGTAATAAATTCAACGTTTTTACTAAAAAAATAAGAAAAAAAGAAAGCTAAAGGAAGTTGCGACATAGATCTTCCGTACTAGATATAGTGTAGGGTTAATTAATTCACCGCCAAATGCAGAGCTTTCGTGAGACGAAATTAGTGATGGGCCGCCGCGTAACGGGATAATGTCTCGGCGAACGGCTGCTATGCTAACGCCGGGGCCCGCGAACATTCGCTCCAAGAAGTGCGGACACCGACAGGTGTCATTGTGCGAAAGCAATTCGATAACGTGTGAAAACGCATGACACATCACTCGTTAATACTTATAACTTGTCACTGTGTATTTGCTGACGATAAAATTATAGGAAATCGACAACACACCACGTTTATAAAACAACTAGCTGTTGCTTCGCCCGCGTTTTTATGTTTTGTTATTGGGGGCTTAGATTGGAGTATAATAAATGCAATTTATTTTGATTACACTAGTTATTTATTTATATTCGACAATTATTATTAAGGACGTGGCTTGACTCGAGACAGACGACGATACTCATAGACTAGACTATACCATAAAGAATATAAAATACGTAGACGTAGAGTAGATAAATAGAGATACACCACATGCGTAACCTTATAAAATATTAGCCTATGTTACTCGCTGATAATATAGCTTCCCAGCAGTGAAAGAATTTTTCAAATCGGTCCAGTAGTTTCAATTTCAACAACTAAGTACTAGTTACTACAGTAGTTTTAACAACAATGCGTATTGCAAACAAACAAACAAGATAAATATATTGGTAATTTTTAGGCATAAAACATATGGTTATTAACTCTTTATTATTTTATTTTATTATTGTTTAAAACTTTATTTAAATGTTATGATAATAGCTTTTTCATATCTAAAACCGGCAACAATAAATTTTCTTAAAAAAGTTTTTAGACCCCTATTTTTTGTTGTTAAAATTAATCATAATTTATAGATTACCAACAATTAAAAATACCACAAGTTAATAACCTCATTGAGTGTAGCTTGTAAAAGGTCTCCACGAAGCGAAATAATTTTAGGAGATTTTTGTTTAACTAGAGACCACATGTAAACAAGTGCTATTTAAGGAAAGGGAACAAGGACAGGTCCTCTTAGGACAGACAAATGAACTCCGCTATTATTTTCTCTATGAAGACTTATAATAAAGGTTTATTCATATGTTACCCACTATTAAATTTTAATTTAAAAATGAGCTATGATTACTTTTTAATCATCATAAGCGGATTTTTTTTATTAGGTTTAAGCTATTTACTCACCAATGTTATGATGTAATTATACCTGTAAATTTCTCTAGAATAAAATAAATAAATAACTAATTAAATAATCATTCATAAAATCAAATTAAGTGAAGTGCACATAATGACATGTATTTTACGTAAATCGTCCTTAAATTCGTCGTTAGTTGAATAATTTACCATTAATACAAAAGGAAATTAGTCTTAAATAACTAAATAGTTGACTAAGGAATTTTTAAGCAAAAAATACCGTAATAAGATAAGGTTTTGTTTGAAATGGTATTTTATAAATGTGTGTGTATACTATGAACTTAAACCGCAACTTCATACGCGCTGTAGTTCGTTTTTTTTAATATCCCTCGGGAAAAAAAACGCTTTTCAGGATAAAAAGTATCCCATATGTTAATCCAGGTAATAAACTATATATGTGCCAAATTTCATGAAAATCCGTTCAGCCGTTTTTGACAAACATCCAAACATATACAAACTTTCGGATCTTCTTATCTTAATACTTATATAAAAGGCGATGTGTGTACCGATTTTGATTAAACTTTCAGACAATATTCAGATTAGTGTAACGGGTGTTCCTGTAAAGTTTGGTAGAGATCAGACGCGAACAAAGTCGCGGGTAAATACTAGTTTATAATATTAATAGGATTAGCAGATTAATAACATTGCAAGAAATATTTTATGTTGACCCATCTTTTATTTAAAAGATCTACTACATAGTAGGAGGTAGAATTAGCAACCTACATCACATCGTTTAGTCGGAATAAAATGTCTGCCACCTACTTAGTCAGTCGCCCTTCGTGGAACTGGGAGTGGATGTTGGAAGGAATTTTACACTTGCAAGTACCACAGTACAGATAGCATTGAAGAATTTATCAATGTGACATCTGACAAAATTCAATAAGTATTTCGTTTACTTATCATTTTTCTAATAACTGTAGTATTTATACGGTTCCTGCGTACTTAAATAACAAAATATAATAATTTATTCTTGCATTCTAAATATATATATTCTACTAATATTATAAACTAGCTGGTGCCCGTGACTTCGTCCGCGTTCCAATAGAATTTTCCAATTCGAACCAGTAGTTCCTGAGATTAGCGCGTACAACCAAACAAACAAACTCTTCAGCTTTATATATTGGTATAGATGAGAGAGTTTGTGATGACGGATGTAATAGTATGAATGTTTGTTACTCTTTCATGCAAAAACAACTCAACCATACATATATAGGTTACTTTTTATCCTGAAAAAAGTGTTAGGCTTGTGAGGGATCTTCTCAAAATATAAAAAAATCACACATCAATGAAGATCTCAGATAGGTATTTTTCTGATGTGTTATATTTTTTATTTTTCAAAGCGGACGAAGCCCCGGGCGCCAGCTAGTAACAAAAAGTCAATAACCAAATTATTAATTATACTCGTACTCGTACTAAGTTCCTCCAGATTGGACTTATGGACTTAAAATACAATAGGCCTTACATATTAGCATTACAACTTTACGTTTCTATATAATATGTATAATGTATATAAGTACTTAATATTTCTCGATACAGAACTTAACCAGGGAATAGGCATATATTTTCTTATAATATGTAGAAATTAATTCTTAAAATGTTCATAGATTCTGTTCATTAAACTTTACATGAAAGTGTTATTTTATATATATATTTTTAGTGATTTAAACCTTAGTTGATTGTAGCGTGAATTTCATTGAAGTGCGCAGTGAGTAATTTGAGCTAGTTTTATCCTAGATTTTTATCTTTTTTCATCGCGTGTGAAATATACGATAAGAAAAAGATAATACATAGGGTACATAGATAACTGTACTCTCTGAGGCCCGTGGCAAATTCATCGGATGAGGCCCTCTGATCGGATGGGGTCAACCGGGATCCCCTTAACTGGATCCCCCGGGGATCCTGGTGTAGCATACGTTACTTGTGTTTAGGCGACGGTAGCCATCTATCATGAAATGGACGGTCAACCTGAAAAAATGAGTAGCCAAAGAATGTTAGAGCCCTCTTTTATCCTCATCTACGAGTATTATCCTATTATCACGGTCGGTGATTAAACCTATCAAACTTACTATCAGTGCATCGTCACGTTGCCTGCTGACTTTAGCATAAAAAAAAAATAAAGAATCATATTTACATAAATAAATTGGATTAAATAAAAAACTGCTCGAGTATATTAAATAACTGAAATCATCAAATGTCAAATGAAATAAGCAAGCAAAATTTTATTTGAGTAATGTTTTTCGATAAAATTGTTTATCAATACAAAAAAAATATTGAATCGATACAAATCAAAAGTATTACGTTCCAAAGGTCGACGTATTTAAATTAGTTCACATTTTACTTGTATTATGTAAAATTCGGTAGGCAGACTGACAGTATACTTACTTACAGACAACTACTTGTTTACTTACTTACTTAGTACTTAATAACTTGACAGTATGACTTGATGGTATGTGTCTACTATCTATGTAGCCTATAAACAAAAGCAATGTCATGTGGATTAGAATTGTGCTGAAAACTCGATAGAGTAAGGCTTAAGGGAGATGCGATTAGTAAGACATCCCTTACTCACTCACCGAAACACAATAAAATACTTGTTACTATTATTTCACGGAGGTCTTCTGTAAGGGTGGGTGTCATAGTGTGCCCTGTGACTATTAAAAAATTACCTATTCGTTTAGGCTCAAAACAAAGAACAAGTCAGAAAAAGGAATTTGTGAATAAAATTCAGGAAACAGATCTCGTATACTAGTTACTTAATTTTATAAGTTAGTTATATTATATATAATAAAATCGTAAACGAGCAGTGTCTGTACATTTTTTTCCTGAAAAAAAATCAATTTGTACACATATTCCGAGGTAAAAAAAAAATTTTTTTTGAATTGTTGTCTATTTAATTTTGTCTGTTTATCTGTACGTTAGTGCACGTTAATCCCAGAAACGGCTTAACCATTTTAGGTAAATGCGGTTTTCATGTATTTACGATTAACTGAATTAAATTTTAAGAACCCTTTTATCCTGAAAAAATGTTAGCTTCCTAGGGGATTTTCAAATACAAACTACAACACGTACGAAGTTGCGGGCACCAGATACTAATGTACGTAACATACATAGAAGATCCATTCATATATCTACATATGTATAGTATATGTAGTACCTATGTTATCCGATTACAATTTATTCACGAATCGAAATCATTACAAGTTTTTTCATCACAAAATTGTTATCGTAAACGACGCGTTTAATCTTCTTTTTAGATACAGTGCACTCGTTTAATCTTCTTTTTAGATACAGTGCACTGCATACGATTATGTGATTCGACACTCTTTCTAGTTTTTTCCATATTTTTCACTTGTAAATTGAAATGATATACAACAAGTAAAAAAGTAAATCTCGAGTGATTAAATTTACTTGTTAATTATTGTTTTTACCTAGTTTTAAAAGTTTACTAAAAGAATTTTAGTAGGTACCTAATAAAATACATCTAGCTAAATAAAATTTTAATAATTTTTTGGATAGTTCATAATTTCAAAAGATTAATTAAAAAATATAGATAGGTAACAACAATTATTTATTTTTGATCTCACTAAAATCAAAACCTCTTATTTGTATATTACCTGCCACAACTTAGCTGTATATCTCTGCAATTGAGTAAAATTAATTTCAGTATAACATTTAATAAGAAAAAACATATAAAATCACCACATAATTCGATATTATCAATTGATTGCATGAAAAGTTTGTTAATTTGTTTTTCGATGTAATTCGGTCAAAAAACTTGGTTTCAATATCTATGATGAGGTTAAAGGAATGGTCCTTCAATATTCCTTTGTTGTGGAAGTTTAACAAACGTATAATTCAAACGCTTTTTAAAAAATATTAAGAACCTCTTGAACACATAGTGCCAACTTAACAATAGGAATTATAAGATGGTCATCGGTGATTACATTTACTATGTACGAGTAAGCTTACTCAGTTGTGGCAAGTCCTAAGTGTTTGAGCTTTCGAATATTCGATCATTATGTACCAACCCGACAGCATCCATTTCACATTGTTAATACTGCTGAGTGTGTTGCATGCCTTGAGATATCTAACAGTACACGACGAAAATTGAACGTCCGAATCGAGTCAATGAACCGAAGCCCGACCGTTAGTCGCACCGATTCTAGCAGGACAGGCCCTTCTAACTCTTCCCACTACAATTTTTTATATTTTTACATAATATTCAAACATCAACATAGTTCGCAATCTAGTGTTGCCCTATCTAACAAGGATAAAATGACATGAAACACGTCATCGGTGATTTATGTAATGGGTCGAGAGTCGTTAAATAATGGGGATTTATTTTTAATTAGATAATTGTTTTGGTATTTGTGATTAAGTTTGTTTACAGGTAGTGTATTCTAAATTTAAATAAAGAAATGTATAAAGGACAAACTGTCATGACAAACAATGTAATCTGACGGATGACGAATCCGACCTATTACGCAAAGGTTTTGAGTTACTGGCAGGTAACACATTATTGAAAGCTACTTTTTGTTTTATATAAATCGTGTTTGAAATGATTATCTTTGGATTTATTTAAGCGATTATTACTTATTCGTTTACTTTCATTAAACTAAAGAAAAAAAAACAGTGTTTTAGAGTTAGTTCAATATACTAAATCTTGGCTAGCCTAGCTGGACCCTAAAGCCTCAAGGCGGAGACTCGAAACAGCGATCTGGTACTCCGGCAATAATATTCGCGGAGATTCTTGAGCAAGTACGTCTTCTGCCCGACTTCTTCATGCCGCGCTTGATATGCCTAAAGTATTGGGTAAAGTAGTAAAGTACTAAAGTATGTTTTCGGGCTTTAACTCTGACACAAATGACTCAAGACTGACAGATCTGAATTTTTTTCTACTTCTTGGCGGTGTATCTCCAACTACTGAAGGTTGCCAAATCAGCCTGGAGCAGTCAACTCAATTCTTATTTTCGTCAGAACAGCTCAACTGCGTTAGCTATGTCAACCCTCTCTTTGATGTTTTGAATTGTAGTTTTCATTAAATATTTAAATAAATAATAAAAAGGACACATTTCAATAGAATGTTAACTTGGATTTGAATTGATAAAGGTGTAAATTCATAGAACAATGACATTCGTTCGCATCCAGAAGTCGTATAATCGTTGTTGATTCACGTCTCTGTTAGAAAGCTGAAAGGATTTCTTTTTGTTTGCAGCTTTTACCCGCCACTCGCTTAGTTTATAACAGTTACAGCTGACCGTTTGCATTGCTCCGTTACTGCAAATTCTGCTTATTCATTGAACACTAAAGCATTCATGCAGCTGTCATGAGGTTTTCGACCATATTCTTTAAAGTAGACCGTACGTATGGTTACGCTACGCGTACCGTTACTTTTGATTTTGATGGAAAATCACTTTTGATGGAAACACCATAATAAAATGTACAATTATAACACAGTTAAAGGGTACCTGTATAATTTGGTAAATACTTAATAAAGGTTAAAAGAATAGGAAGTTACTATTAATTTAAAAAAATTCAGACTAACTTATATGTTAGTATATCATTGGAAAAGTTGTACCGGAATTAAATCAAAATACAATTTTCATTCCAAAAAAAATTATTTACCTCCAAAATTATTAGGTCCAAAACGAAAATGGTTTTGTATACTTATTACACAGAAAAAATGAAATTTAGGAAATTTTCTCAATACTTTAGGGCTTTTTAAAATGGCGATATTTTTTTTTGGTGGTATAAATGGTAACCCTTAGGGGTTAAGCAGATCCTTAGGAAAGCAAGTGTGCTAACTACCAATACTTAGAGAAGGAAAGCTTTGTTATCCATTGTTTTGCAATATGTTTATATTGCAAAACTATATTTATTTTTTGTTTAATAAATTATATTCAATTTATGTTCTAATCTAATCCGTCAAAAGCACCATGATTCTTTTTCAACTTTTCAGTGCAACTACTTATAAATCTGCATAGAAAAAAAGCATACCTTTATTCCGGGGCATGTTTGTTATTATAAGGAAAGTATGTTAGCGAGCTTTTATAAACCAGCCTCTGCCTGAAAACTGGGTCAGTCCGCTGTAAGGACTTCAGCTAACACTGGCACAATGACCTAGGTCAGGTCACTAGGTACTGAATTATAGCTCGCTCCCGGCCAATCGATACGGAGTATGCAGTTTTACTTCGAGGGCAGGTGTTGAGTTGTTGACTGTTGTATGAGTAATTATTTATATGATTACATTCTGATATTCTATATGATGTATGAACTCTATGTGATTTATTGTGTGCTGATACGAGCCATATGTTCTCTCGCGTCTATTTTCCTTTAGAACCAGCGGAATTGACTATGATTAATTAAGCCTTATCATTCAAGCTTTATACGACCCCATAATTCACCTTTTACGAATAGATGCCCCAAACACATTTCTTTATACACATTTTTTTTAAATCATTAAAATTAGTACTGCGGATTAAACAAGTTATAAATCTCCTTTTTGTGATTATGCTAGGTGTGACAGGACTGACAGGGCGCACACTACGTTTCCCAGTAATAATTTTTGCAGATAGTATGATATGGCAGTAATCATCCCTTACAGAAGAAATGATGGCATGTATGCTGTTGTGTTACGGTGAGTTAGTAAGACCATAAGTCATTTCCCTACAATGTAAATTTTTTAATCCTGCTAAGGTGGCCATTTGTCGTGTTGTTTGTGTTAATAGGACGGTGGCCACATACCATCAAGAGGCCTGGTAAAAAATTGTAAAAGGCAAGCTATATATCTATTTAGTAACAATATGAAATGGTCTGGTTCCTGGGAAATCTTTGTCACAAATTATGCCTTTATCAAAACGACTATCTACTGCAAGATAAAAGGTATTGATTGATAGAAAACAGATTTGGCGCCGCCTCCTGAAACGTGATACGGCTACAGGGTGGAATTTGATAACATATGTGAAAAACGAGATAAACGGGTGATCGTTGTATTTTAATCATTATCCGAAAATAGACTCTAAATTAACTACGTGTTAAGGGTTTTATTAACTTTTTAGACTAAAAAAAAAGTCGACATGTTTTTGAAGATTTTTAGTCGATACCCAATTGTTCCAAAATACGGTGCGTTCTAACAGCCAGGATTTTATTGGTGCGTTGCGTGTTTTCCACGATTCTACTTTTGAAACTTTCTAACCCTGTGCCGGAGTGAAGCGGCAGGGGAGGGGGAGGGGCGCGCGCGGGTGCCAGAGAGAGGGTACCGACCTCGTTGCCCATTGCCACTCCTCCCGCCGAGGCGGTAGGCCATTTTTATTGAAAACACTTCCGAACAACATATCGCGCGCGGAGCGGAATTCTTCCCCTTCATATCCTGAAAAAAAAAATCGATTCCCTGAAACGTAAATATTTTACTAAGTGAACTAGTTGTTGCATTTAATTAGTATTAATTTAAAAAAGGATATTTAGTAAATTATTCGAGGACGTTTCGGTGATAAGAGAAGTGATTTTTCAAATAAATTACACTAGTGCGCCCTGCGATCTATTTTCCGTGCGGACTCGGCTGCGTTCGGTTGCGAAAAGTGCTGCGCTCGGCCGTCTCCGGCGCTAGAAGGGCGACCAACCCCGCGAGCGAGAGAGACGGAAGATGTGCTGACATGGCGACAACACGAAAGGATTGATGTTTTTCACGTGGAAAATTTCATCCCTCGCACACAATGACAAAATAAGGTAGGTTTGTGTACACGTGTGGATAAAAAACAGTTGAAAAAAAAACTGTCTAGATTTAGCACGAACGAGCGCTCGAACCCAAGTCACATAGGCTTGCAGTGTTGATATCGACTCGGAATGTAGGACGAACTTCCCTTGCACGAGAGAGGAAATCAATAAATTTCAATAAATCAATATTTTAGCGTGCACCCTGCGCTGAATATATCCGCTGCCGCCATTTCGATGATGACGGCGTATTTTTTGTGAGAGATATTCGAGTCGCGAAGCGAGTCCGTGTACGCGGCGCGGGGTTGTGGCCGTCAGTCGTCGGGCGAGCGGGGTGCGACGCTAACGCGAACTCGGAATATGGCGGAAGGGCTAATCCTCATTCCCATAAAAGGGTCGTGTTGAATGTGGTGCGGATACGTGTGGTATGTTCTCTTATGTTTGTGCAGTGACATAATATATTTTGAACGCTCCTTATCGCGATGTATCGGCCGAATTAATGTGGATATCGTTGGTAATAATGCCATTGTGATGACGTAATGTAACGCGCTCGACTGGGTGCGTAGTAATAATTCGAGCGCCCGTTTATACAGCGATAACGTTGTGGTCAGCACCTGTGGATGTGTGCCGTATTGTTGGCATTTATAATTTAAAAATAAATATTTAAATTCCAACTGGATTCTAATTGGAAAAAGCTCCAATGGAATCCACGATTTTTAGTGTTCTTTTAAAAAATTAACACCGATAAATAGACTGCTGTGATTTTGTATACGTGACATAAAATCACAGATCACAATTCTTATTCGTTTAGTGCCATCGTAGGTATGTTTTCCTAGTCTGCAGTGCGCTACGGTGCATGCTCTCGTCTCCCGCCGCTAGAGGCGCCCTCAATCTTTTAACCTTGATTAAAGAGATCCATTCATCCAGTAAAATAACTTTGAAATCTGTAAAAGTTTAATAGTTTATTTGATGATTTTTTTTTTGTTAAGAACAAGATAATTAATATTCGTAAAAATACCTATTTTCTAAAAATAACAATAGTTAGTTAGTTGATAATTTTAAAAAATACTGTTCAATAGATATGTCACTAATATAATATGTAACAGAATAATTTTAAATTATAATTACCTGTGTGTCATATAGTAATTTGTGTAGGACACGCAAGAAAGACCTAGAACATGCAAATTTGGAAAGATAAAGTAGTTATAAGATAATTCAGGTAAATATTTAATAAAACAAATTATATTAACGTGTCTACTTACTTACCTGAATTAATAGGTTATGATTTTTTATACTTACCTCAATATAAAAAGAATTAAAACTTGTGTCTTCATACTTTTAATTTTAATAATACGTATCTTAACAGCTACCAATTTTTTATATTTGCTGTCCTAATGCAAATATTTTTATGGTCAGGTCCAGGTATATAATTTTTTTTATATAGGTAATGTTTTTTTTCCTTTTTTTTTGGATTTTTTATGGCCTGGTAATATAGGTAATGAATGACCGGTGTAGGGTATAGTTAGGTTAGGTTTTAGTATATACGAGGTAGATATTGAGCTATCTGTGTTAACGATTTTTTTTTCTGAAGGATCATGGCGTGACAGTTACAGCATATCGTGCCAGTGTTGTAATAAGAAATAATTAGTGATAATCAACACGAAAGTAGAGAAATCTAGACAATTCTCCACTTTCTGTTTCAATATTGATAGACCGTAGATATTAATTTAAAGAATACGTTTTTTAAAGTTAAACAAGGCGAAAATATTTATATTTACGCGAGATTTTTTTTTTTTTTTCGGCTGGCGCTAGCGTCAACTGTCCGCCCGAAAATTGTATTGCCGTTACCGTCATGTGTCTAGAACATTTTTTTCTGCAAATTTTGCCACCTCCTTTCTCTCTCTGGGAATATAACAATGAAATTCTCCTAAATACTGGTTTCAACAGTAATTGTGTTAAAAAACTTTGACATCAAATATCATGTAAATGGGTCAGGAAAAGTAATTTATGTCGTAGAAACTTTGTCGCCCCTTTCTCCGCTAGCGTGTGTGTACTTAAATAATTCAAAATAGCGAACCACGTGTTCGATGATTTATTTGTATTAGGTAGGTACTAGCGACCCGCTCTCGGCTTAGCCCGGGGTGCATTTTTTTTAAACCTAAAAACCCCTGATTATCCCTCTGCCCATGAGTGAAGACAGAATTAAAATCGGTTCAGCCGTTCTCGAGTTTTGCGCTTAGCAACACATTTAGGGATTCATTTTTATTTATATAGATAATGGACTTTGATTGTTGTAGTTATTGCATGATGATTTTGCATTTATAAAATTGAAAGCAATTGACTCAGAAAAATAATATTGAAACGAGATTTGGAGAAATAGTTATTCTTAAAAGATAACTTCAATAGTTAGTTATAAAATAAACACCCTCTTCACTGACTCATCGAAGACTAGGTACCTATTCCGTATCGAAAAATAACAGAACGCGTAGGTATTTAAATGTAAAAGCCAGGTATCTTATCTTGTACCTAGATGACTTATAAACTTTTAAAGAACGCTGATTTTCTTTGGACACCTAGAATGCAACCAACAACATTTTCCTTTCCTACTACTAGCTATTTTTTACCGATCCTTAATTTAAAAGAATTAGTTCTTACAGGATTTCCTCTTTATTAAATTTATTAAATTTAGTTGTAGTACATTTATGAAATTTTATGATAATTATAACTTCTTTCTAAAAATTTAAAAATGTAGAAGTCAAGTAACTTCTTCACGGAACATTTGATGTATGACATGACTGACAGGTTATTATCGTAACTACAGCAATTTGTCCTCGCTTCTCCCGTATAAAGTATTATTTGTAACCTCTATAATATAGACAAAAAAATATGTTTTTATGGGTAAGTAAGTACCTATTCTCTTTTTTAATAGAGAAATGTCATACTACCTACTCTTCTTGTCTGAGACTTGGCCATGCCACTTGCTTGCTACATTCATAACCTAATTCATAGTTTGAATCTTCTGATTACGAATTCTATAATATGCCTAGAAGAACTCAAAACATGGATATATCTTTTGGGTGTTTTAATTATAAAGTACTAGCTGGTGCCCGCGACTTCGTCCGCGTTTAACGATGAAAGGTACTATGTCCTTTCTGGTGTCCCAGACAACGTGTATGCAAAATTTCATGGTGATTTTGAAATTCTTAGATTGTGAAGTTATTTTTTTTTGTTATTGATTTATTTATAATTCATAGTACCTATAGATGAACGCACGAAAAAAAGAGCTCCAAGCACCAGTGGTGGGGATTTGTTTGCGCATCGTCAACTGAATGATCCAATGATAGCGTGAGCGCAAATCGCGCCCCTCATCTCTTACCGCCAATTTGGTCTGTATTTCGTTACTGCGCAACGTCGTCGCCCAGAGCTCTTTCTATGTGCGTTCATCTATACTTAAATTCCAAAGATGTCAAAACATTTTTTACATTAATTATTATCCATATTTTAGTATTATTCTTCTTTATAGTTTCATACATAAAATAAGAACAAATTTAGTTTGAAATTTCGTGTAAGAGGTTAATTTAGGAGGTGAATTAGTATTATAAATCGCGTGACGCAAGGTCTCTTTTTACAGACGATAGCTAACTATCCTCAATATTATTATGTTTTTCAAATCAATATATTTATAAGCGTTTATTTGAAAAACATGATCCTGGATGAATTTTGGAGGGAGCCGCCTTAAGAGCGGGATTAATGTCTAATCACACAAAACATTTACTGCAAACCGCTATTTATTAATGTTATATTTTTACTAACCATAGAATGAATCAAAGATTTAAATCGATTTTGTCTAATAAAGTATTAGACATATATAGGTAGGTATAGACAAAAGATAACGTGAATGCATTTAACTGATTTATATCATAGTTTATAACATAATTCACAAAAAACGTACCTTTTTATTATATTTATTTAATAAAAATAATGGAGTTGTATGATACCCTTAAAAGATCTAAAGTGGATCACTTAATGTCTCCATATTTGTAAATGATCACATTTTGTGATTATTATGTGACCGCGCCTGTATGTACCCGATTCTCGATTTTTTATAGCAATTGGAATATTTTTTAATTTTTTACATGGTCAACAATTTCCTTAGTAGTAATTTACTATTTACTGCATATTGTTAGGGATTATTTATTTATTTATTAATGTTATATTTTTACTAACCATAGAATGAATCAAAGATTTAAATCGATTTTGTCTAATAAAGTACTAGACATATATAGGTAGGTATAGACAAAAGATAACGTGAATGCATTTAACTGATTTATATCATAGTTTATAACATAATTCACAAAAAACGTACCTTTTTATTATATTTATTTAATAAAAATAATGGAGTTGTATGATACCCTTAAAAGATCTAAAGTGGATCACTTAATGTCTCCATATTTGTAAATGATCACATTTTGTGATTATTATGTGACCGCGCCTGTATGTACCCGATTCTCGATTTTTTATAGCAATTGGAATATTTTTTAATTTTTTACTTGGTCAACAATTTCCTTAGTAGTAATTTACTATTTACTGCATATTGTTAGGGATTATTTATTTATTTATTAATGTTATATTTTTACTAACCATAGAATGAATCAAAGATTTAAATCGATTTTGTCTAATAAAGTATTAGACATATATAGGTAGGTATAGACAAAAGATAACGTGAATGCATTTAACTGATTTATATCATAGTTTATAACATAATTCACAAAAAACGTACCTTTTTATTATATTTATTTAATAAAAATAATGGAGTTGTATGATACCCTTAAAAGATCTAAAGTGGATCACTTAATGTCTCCATATTTGTAAATGATCACATTTTGTGATTATTATGTGACCGCGCCTGTATGTACCCGATTCTCGATTTTTTATAGCAATTGGAATATTTTTTAATTTTTTACTTGGTCAACAATTTCCTTAGTAGTAATTTACTATTTACTGCATATTGTTAGGGATTTTTAAATTATAACTTTGTTCCTAGGTCCCGAAATAAGCGATAAAAAATTTATATAGCGAAAAAAAAAACCTAAATAGGTATAAACATATTATAATGATAATAAACTTAATGAAATTACACAACAGATCTGTTTCCAATTATTAGCTTAATTATCATTCTAAAGTTGTCGATTATTTTAATTTCAGACTGACTAACGCATTCAAATAATTCTATTACAGGTCCCTCTACGCCCGTCACACAAAATCGCACTATGAAATTAGAAATGGAAAATGGCTTCTAAAAAGTAAACCTTAATATTGTTGATATTTTGTTGTATTGTTCATGGAACAAGAGAGAACACTTATGTATACACCATTAAGAAATTGTTGGAATATTAGATATTAAGTTGGAATCGATAGAGTGAATATCTTCCAAAGTGAGATAAAGAGGTCTAGCAATGGCGTCACAAAGGTTTTGCCTGAGGTGGAACAACCACCAGTCGAATATGTTGTCTGTATTTGACCAGTTATTACACGCGGAGACATTTACGGATGTAACATTAGCTG
This sequence comes from Synanthedon formicaeformis, assembly GCA_945859745.1. Lineage (NCBI taxonomy): Eukaryota > Metazoa > Arthropoda > Insecta > Lepidoptera > Sesiidae > Synanthedon > Synanthedon formicaeformis. The sequence continues at coordinate 4,495,053 of OX243958.1, read as the reverse complement.
TGGACGGACACTTACTCAAGGCACACAAAATGGTATTGTCAGCGTGCAGTCCTTATTTCCAAGCACTGTTTGTAAACCACCAAGAAAAACATCCCATTGTTATACTAAAGGATGTTCCGTATGCAGATATGAAAAGTTTATTAGATTTTATGTACAGAGGCGAAGTGAGTGTCGATCAAGAGAGGTTGACAGCGTTTCTGAAAGTTGCGGAGAGTTTGAGGATAAAAGGTCTAACAGAAGTGAACGAAGAGAAATGTGATATTCCAGCTTTGACCAACTCTTTAATTCAACAACAACAGACAAGCTCCCGCACCCCACCTCCTCAGCTTACTAGGATACATCCGTATATGCATCAGAAGAGGCCTGCGTCCGGTATGCCTACCGGTGGTGCCCCTCCGAATCTATTAATGCCTCTGTTGGGAAATGCACTTATGCAACCCAAAAGGAAAAGAGGTAGACCGCGAAAGTTGAGTGGCAGTTCTAGCGACGCTTTAAACACAGCCGCTAGTCCACCAGGCGAATTTGTCCCCGAAGCTACTTCCCACGCTAATAGACCCGGTGATCAATTAATAAGAGGTTCTCCAGAAATGTTGGAAGTCAAGATGTCTATGGACGGATTTAACGCTGAAGACGGTACTACATCAGGAGGGGAGGAAGCTGGAGAGGCGCTGTTAATCGATGAAGGTGACGATGCCCACTCAACTGAAGCCCCCGGGATCGGCAAAGATTCCGAGTCTGCAGGTAAGATTTTTCAAGTATATGTACTAGATTTAGTGTACAATCGTATTATGCGAAATTTTCATTTCTTGTCGTATAACAACGAGGTTTTTCTTATGGTAAACACTATTTTATGACCTTTCGCAAAACAAAGTAGATACTATATTAGATCTTGACAATAATTGACATGATAATGATGTAATGTAAAATAAGTATATAGAAATGTGGATATCACGGATGAGGATGTATGCGGATATTACTTGCTTACCTGTTGTAAATATGAATAATCTTCCTTTCTAAATACCTAACACTGTTTAATAAATAGTTCAAACCATTTTAAAAAAATCGAACATGTACATACCTAAGGGAAAAGCTAATGGGATATAAGCTTTGATGTTAGGGTAATTTTTATACTTACATCAACTTACGTGAAAAGTGAAGTGTATATTAAATTATTTACTTTAAGATATCTAAAGTTTATTTAATTAAAAAGGGGTAAGTGATAATATTATCAAATTATTTTTGACATAATTATGTTGAGTAACAGATGCTTATTTCTTCTACAAGAGAACAATTTTAACTATTGCTTGCTTTTCTGCTTTCGGGGAGAGCTATTAGAGGAATGGCCAGGGGCAAACTCGGTGTGGTAATGGTATGAGTTATAATAAATATATTTCTTTATACTATAATCTTGTTACACAAAAACATTTCATACGAATATGAGAAAAGGGAAAACGAACAAGGCTTATTCCCAATAGCTTTCCTTCATACAAAGCAATTGGAAATATTAATGCATAACGTACATAATGCGCGTGCATATAATTATATCAATATATTATCTGTTTTATTCCAATGAGCAAATTTGCGCTATTTAATAATATTTCCAATTTTAAATTCATTGTCATAATTTCAAGTTTGTTCCTACAATTCGAGTAAGACGTGGATGTTCAATATTTCAGATACCGATAAAATGCCGAAAGAAGAGACCCCACACAACAGCACGCCAACAAACGGACCGGTTTTATCTATCGAAAACGGATCGATCAAACAAGAACCCAGTAATGACGCGAACGACGGCTACAACGAGCCAATAGAATATAAGTTTAATCCAGATAAATGTCGGGAAATATCAAACTCGCAGGAGGCTCCCAATAAGGATTTAGACGATAAAAATAGACCGGGTCGAAACTTAAAACCAAAGAATAGTAAAAAATTACTTCCGCAAATGTCAAAAATTAGAGCTCGAAACTTATTCAACCAACTCTCTGGCTTTTCCAGTTTAAACCCCGCGCTTAACAGCTTCGACAAGTTCCCACAGGAAACAGTCCTAATGCCCGCTCTTGCAACCCAATTGTTCGCGACTGAATTAGAACCGAACAATCTTAACTTGAGTAGCAGCGATATTGCCGAATTGGCGCCTACCAATTGGGAGCATCGCATATTCTCTTCGCCAATAAGGAAAAACAATATGGGTAGCGTCGGCAACTACCACGAAGATACTAACGAATCGGTGAGGGACTATTGCATCAAAGAAGGCGAGAATGTTTTCAGGTGTAAAATTTGCGCCAGAGTCTACACTCACATAAGCAATTTCTGTCGACACTACGTCACGTCTCACAAAAAGGACGTGAAAGTGTTCCCGTGTCCGATTTGCTTCAAAGAGTTCACTCGGAAGGACAACATGATTGCGCATCTAAAAATCATACACAAAAACCAGCCTAACGCCAACGAACAAATGGCAAAGCAAGAGTCTTAAATTAGGTTCTCGAATTCTTTATTATACTCAATCGCGTAGATATTATTTTGGAAGTAACAAAGATCTGACCATACCGGAACAGTAGAAAAATGTCGTCCTACGTTTAGTTTAATTGATAAATTAATAATAGATGATAATGGTAGATGCAGTTGAATAGGTATTCGAGCTCTAAGTGTAAAAGAGTGTACGGTTTTGTTTACTTATACGACGTACAAGAAGTCGTTGGTTGTTATAAAATTTAATTAACTACCTAACTATTTATTTTGTCGTTCCATTTATTTTTCATGAGTGCTAATTTCAAAGAGATTTATGATAATACTTGTTACGTTGCACTTACTTGTTACTTAATTTTATTACTTACAAATTTTTCAGGGTACAAAGAAGCTATTCGTGGTGAGTTCAATAGTGTTAATCTATTTAGATGATATCATTATTATTGTGCTGAATATTATTTGCAATTCTCATTGAACTGAATTAGTTAATGTAGGTTTAGTAGTTATAAAATGTAACAATGGCGATGCCTTTTCAACATTTCAGGACGTATTGACATAAGAGGCTAAATGGAATGGGGTCTTAGCGAAACGCCATTGTTTTAGTACTGGTGTAAAAAGTGCATTTTCATTTTAACTTGCCTTATTAGTGATCTTAGTTGTAAATGAAGGTTTTTTTTACTTCTTCAAAATGAAAACTCAAGACAGGCTATGATTTTATTATCTAGAATTTGTTAAGATTAATTTATAATAGTTTATCGATGTTGAAACATTTGATTGTTTTAAGACTTTCAAATTGCGTAGAATACGAGTTTACGTAAAGCTACCTAATAGTTAATTCAATTCTGTTATTATAACTTGTTATTTCTCATTAACAGCGAAAACCATAGTCTAATTATTAACACTATAGATAAAATGTCATTCAGTTCCTCAAGATTATTTATTAATGTCGAGAGCCCCAGATAAAATAATAGATTAGACACATAAATCAGTTTAAAATTATAGGAGAATCAATATTTATTTCCTGTTATGCTTACATGAATGTATAGAAATTATTTACACTTCTATTTATCTATCTCATAGAGAAAAGAGGCATCTGTTGAAGACAATATATTGTGAAAAAAGAAATTTAAAAAATAACTTCGAAAGTAATGTATAAATTTTACGTCAGTAGTGAATACGTAGAACAACGTGCTGGAATTAAACACGTTGCACAGGAGTACTTTTGACATTGACATTATAATGTAAATAAATTTGACAAGTTGCAACAGTGCAAATTAATTGCAATTGTTGTAAGTAAAGTGATCTTAGCGAAGGTGCTTTGAAAAAAAATGTTTATAAATATTTGGAATCATGAGATGATTTGTAAATTCTATTTTAGTAGAAATCAAATTGCCTTAAATAAATATTAAGTAACGGTACTTATAAATTATTTACTTAGTTTTTAGAGGCAAAACGTAGTCTTCCATATTTTGATAGTGAGTGACACATCATCTAGTTTCGATTATTAAAAAAAAATATGTAAAATTTCTTCGTTTAAATGTGAAATGTCAAAAACAACTATGCATAGTATACATAGAACACTTTGTTACGTTCTTAACCCCAATAGACAACCCAATGTTTCCATATTATAAAAGTAGGTCCAGGGAACGCTTGCCTATTAGTGTGCCTTTACTTGTATAATAATAAGTTAAATATTTGTCTACTATTAGAAAACTAAGAAGTTTCAAAGAATATTATATATGTATAATTATTTATTTTCATTATTCAGAGTTTACAATCTACATAAAAAAGCTTCCTTAGAAGTAAAATATACTTGTCTATCTTCTAGGCCGGAGTAGTAAAAAAAAAAACAAAGTTTGTAATATAAATTAAGAACATATAGGTACCTAATAATATCATCTCATGTTTCCCATTTTATTAAAAAAAAAAATAACCGAGATATTATAATATGATATGTAATACAAAATTACATACTATGAGATTCGAGGCGAATAGTCTTGATAATCATATTAAGACTGTTAGAATTCATAAAAACGAATTTATTGTACCTTTCATAAACTTTATATGAAATTTACCTTGGATCGTTGATAGGTACTTAAAGGGAAAATATTACTTAGATATAAAATAAGGTGAGGCTAAAAATTCAATAATTTCTTAATTATTATATACTTAGTCAATTTTAGCCAGTGCCTAAGCTTATCCCATGTTTACGTTCTCATCTGTACTGATATTCTGAACGTTAATTTTTGTGTGCTACATAGTAATCATATACCTAATATTATATATTGTATGTATACAAAACTATATTGTTGTTTTTCATATTTCTCGAGAATATTGGAACATAAAAAAAAGTTTAACGTCGTTGTTATTTTGTGGAATTATTAAATATTTTATTATTTTATGAATATGATATCATCAATTGGTGCTAAATTATACTTAAGAATGTTACATGAAATGTAACATTAAAAGAAATATTCTCTATTGTTTGTTAAACATTGTTTTGTTTTTAATTACTTAAATGTCCTGTCTCAATTCTTACATACAGAGTAGTCGAAGGTAGTTTCAGAGATAGATTTTGCTTATTAAAGGATTGCACTAATTTCACTTCGAAACATTACAGAAATAATCATATTATGATAATAATAGTGCAAATGGTATTTATGTACAATTAATATTTGTCAGTTACTTATTAATTCTTAAAGCAATACTACTTAATGACATTATAAATTTATCTACAGATTTTACAGAGAATACATAGTAGTTATATTAGATAACTTTGCGTCATATAAAAATAAGAACAGTTTCCAGAATTTTATTTAGATGGACTACAATTATATTACCTATACACATTATCTATGATAAGTTTAAGAAACGCGTACTTAGTCTGATCAAGAAATTAGATTCTAAATAGATTCTAAATTTAATTTTAAAAAGTTTTAAAGAAGACACTTAATTATTTTTGCTGTATGTCTCAAAAGAAAAAATAAGGAGCAACTGCAGTAATACCAAAATAACGAAAATAATTCTTCTGACCTAATGAGATTACAACAATCAAGTGTGGTTATACCAACTTGACGGTTTTAAACTAAACTACAGAGTTATCGACATTATTATATGCTCCAAGCTCCGAAACAATGAATGTTAGAACCATCGAAATACTACAATGGAATTTGCGTCACAAATGCCAAAGCGGCACATAAAAAGAACGCCTTTTACAGAATCATGGCGGACTATTTCCTTCACGCGTCAATGGTAAAAGGTAGTAACGATCAACTACTATTTCATTTTAAACTCTAATGGGTTGACGTAAAGTCACATTTTCTTTAAATTACGTACTTATTATTATGTTTGTTTTGTTTTAAATGACAGTTCATGCTCTACGCATATGTCACTTTTAAATGTTCCATAAAATTCGTAGTGTTTTGTATGGCACGCGGGTTTCATGTTGTAGTAGTTTGATGGTTAGAACAGTTCAAAATGTTTCAAAATGTTAACAGCAGCAAAAATTCAAGTTTCCCTTTTGCAACTGCAACTCAAGTTGCTTATAAGGGACTCAATACGATTATTTAATTCACATAAATGACATTACACTGTAGTCCAACCAATGAAACAAATTGTGAGTTTTTTAAACTAACAAACTGGGACTATCTCAACTACACTTGAACAAATAACACTTTTCCCAAAAAATATTTGCTCAGAAGACGTTTTAACTTTTTAATCTACCCTCTTTATGAAAAAATAATCAACTAAGTTATACATTTCTGAATTTAGTTACCTACTACTAAACTAAGTTATTATACGGGCCTAGATTCTTACTTGTTTAATACAGATAAATGAATCTATTTATCTGAATCCAGTCAATTACAAAATTTCTCTACAATATTTTTGAGCATATAGATAATTTTCATCGTATTTCTTGATCAGTTTAAGTTACATTAGGCGACAAAGTGTAAAGTGATATGAATCGTAACTTGACACAAAGTAAAATACAATTGTAGTCTTAGCCAAATGTTAAATGAATTCATATTAAGTTTGTTATTTGCACCTCTAGACAATAGCAAATGCAAAGAGTAATGTTATTATATAGACAGATCTAGATTCGAACGTTGAACTATTATAGAATTATTATTATTTGTTAAAAAGAATAATAAATTCATAAGGTGTTAATTACTATTTTTAGAATCTTTAAAGAAAATAATAAAAGTTACAACAAAAATAGTGAATCTTTTCAATTTTAATGTTGTTTTATACATTATGTTTTGTTTTTGTTTCAATGTTGTTATTTAATTTATGATACCTCCTTATTTTTACGGTGACTTTCTATTATGGACACACTGTTGTGATTTTAATTTTGTGTCTGGTCCAAACTTCAATTGTGTACTTATTTTGTTTAGTAATAAAATAGTGTGAATATTGTGAATATTTCGTACAAACTGAAGTGGACGCAGGGCTGGATTAACCATGTTGGGGCGCCTAGGCAATAGAGATCTCGTGGCCCTTTTACTATTACTTTCTATCTTTTTGAAATAAATAATTGCCCTGTTTTTACCACAAATTCGAAGGTATGCCATCGAAGGTATCGAAGGTACCCTAAATATATTTATACATTATACTTATTACTTTTTTATATCCAAGGGGCGCGGGGCCACTTAGACAATACAGGGCCCTTGGCAGGCTCATACTGCCTAATGGATAATCCGGCCCTGAGTGGACGTATTGTCTTGCCAACTATTAACTCCCTATTGCGATCGGTAATACTGTTTATTAAGACCAGTGGTGGCCTGCAACATTTAATACGTCAACCTTGTCGACGCATTAGAACAACGACTAATTTATTGTGCACTGATTGCAGGTACTTTGAAGTAGGTACCTATAATTTAACTTAACATAACTAGTAGTTTTATATAGTAGCAAAGTAACAACACGGGTTATTAGTAAAGAATAGATTTATTTAAAAAAAAATATTAAGTTATATCTATATATATGTAATATGTTTAATTAGACAAATAGTGTTGTTTAAAAAGGATTGAATTATCTAACGTAGAAAGCTTTATTAGTCACGGAGTGGACACTTTTTCAGGTATGTTGTCATATTTATCGAATGATTCATATGTCAAGTTTCTTAGTTGGTGTGGTTAGAGCTAGATTTATTTGCGTTTTAAATCGCTTTCTATGTTGCTCAAATTGACGCTATGCAGTGAACAATTTTTATTTTTGTTCAAGTACAAATTGTTGCTTTTTAAAAAATTCTCGAACGATACCTACATTTTATGAAGCTTTTTACGGTTCTTATACGTTAATTTAAATTTCATTTCTTATTAATTTCAATAATAGGTTTCCTGTTATATTACCTATGTCTTAATAGGTAACTAATTTGTTTTTAATATGGCAGCTATTTACTTTTTTTTGTTTTTTGAAAATTGATTTTTACATTTAAAAGCCCACCTTATGTGATCTTAATAGCTAATGTCGCTATCGACAGTTAAGTTAATGTCAAAGTGTTATATTTATTGTACCGCTCTGAACTTGCCGAAATAGTTCCAAATGCAAACACTTGAGTCCTATTATTCATAGTGAAAATCTATTCTTTTTTGTTATTTTATTTTTTAATTTATTATTAGAATAATATGGATACGTTTAAATACTTATAGATTAAGAAGTTCGACTTTGCTATTTTTTATCTTGTTCAAACATCGATTTTTATTATGTTTTCTTTTGATTTCTTACGATTTGTTTTGAAGCTACTTACTTATATTTTTATTTGTTACGGAAACAGTTTTGGTTTGTTACATGCATTATGTAAATAATGCACTCTCCAGACTCTCCACATTTGGAATTACTATACTTTCTTTAAAATATAATTTTGTATTTAGTTCAATGTTTGAAATGGAATTTTTTATATAAATATACATGTTTTTGGAATAAAAAAATATATCACTCACATAATCATAAAATTACCGTAGCGGTTTTTTAATGGGCTTTTTGGAGTATAACAAATTCCATTTCTCGTCACTTTTTTTTTCTATTGATGGTGTAATTCAAAATCCTGATTGAATTTGAACAAATAAAGGTTATATATATTTTATTTTGTTTCTCTTTCTTTTGCCTTTAATATCCTTGTTTCTTTTTACTATTGAATAGATACGCAGGAAGCACTTTAGATGTTTTTTTTTTGTTATAACTAGTATTTTGAAGTAATCCAATTTAAACCTGACTTGAAATTTGTTTTCCAGAACGCGATACACCCGATTCGGAAAATAAAGAATCAAAGTACATGCCATCTCCAAGTAACGACGGCATCAAAATACGAATTAATCCCGCCACACAGACTGCGTCGACGTCTAACGAATACCAAAATGACTCGTTAAACAACAACACGTCTGATAGTAATCAGATGCAAAGGCCGGTTGCAAGGAGGCGAGTGAGAAGACGAGCTAACTCCGCCTCTAACGACCCCGCCGAACAACTCACAGAGATGTCAGTTAGGGGCCTAAACTTATTCAGATACGCATCTGTGAACGAGGGGGTATACCAATGTACTGAGTGCGCCAAGGAGAACATTCAGAAAACCTTCAAAAACAAATATTCATTCCAGAGACACGCCTTCCTCTATCACGAGGGCCAACAGAGAAAAGTTTTTCCTTGTCCGGTATGCTGCAAAGAGTTCTCTAGGCCGGACAAAATGAAGAATCACATGAAAACTACCCACGATTGTTTCGTGCCTAAAGAGTGTTATCCACCGAATACGTTTTTTCTATTACCCGGAATGGAGGGTCAACTTCCACCGGGTATAAAGTTGGAGGCGCCGCACGGTTCGACGCCGTCGCATTCATCGCCTGACCACGCACAAGTTTAAAATTACCCACAGTAAAAAAATATGTGCCTTTATAATATACTGTGCAGAAATGTTTACGTGCCTTTTGTAAACGTTTCAAAGAGACAACCGTGAAATAAATATAGTATTACCTTTTTTTCTATTTTTGGATAAAAATTTTAATATACATCCGTATTGTATATTTTCATGATAATGTTATGCATTTAATATCTAATGTTTGTTACATATTAAAACTAATGTTAATGCATACTTTTAAAAGTGTGGTTGTGCAAAGTGTTAGACAATAATTTTTCATATACCTACATTTAACCATGGCCAGTTAGTGATATATATGCGGTCCGAGGACTTGTTGAAATGTTGACTTTTTTCTACTTAGCGTTTTTACTCGTAGGTGCTGTATAATGTACAAATATCGAACGTGCCTTCTGTACAATATGCAGTCAGTGTTTCTTGAAACCTCATACTACTAGGGTTACTATTACGCTTCAATTTACAAACTACCTGTTGAACATTTTCAATTTTGTTTTTTCGAAATACCTTCGTGTACTATGCTGAAGTCGTTTTGAATATTGAACTTCCAAGAAATCGACCAAAGAATGTTTAAATAATAATGAAAAATACACAGGATTCTTTTAGTGCTGTTGTATTTCAATTCTTACTACATATAAGTTCAGTTTTTTTAATGATTTGTAGGTTTCATATCGCAATAAATTGTAAATTGAGGGTAACGGTTTTTAAAATTATATTTGCCCAAATTTATTCTTAAAGATCAACTGCCACGTAAATATTGTATGTAGGTCAAATAAAATTCTTTATGCCTTCCGTTAGTGTGCCTTTGATAGTTATTGATGATACATTTGTTAAAGAAAATATTTTAGATTTGTCCGTTATAATATATATTATACTTATATGCACTTGATTGCACATATACAACTCGCCGTACCAATACGACTAAGGCGTATTATAGCAATTGGACGGACTGTAAAAATTGAATCATTACGAGATAAGTCAACTAACGTTCAATAATGTGCAAACGTGTCATAGTTATTACATTCTAGCTGACTCAAAGACGTCCTGTTAAAATTTTTATTTTTTCTTTAAATCGCTCTATGAATTTGTATAAAACTGTTAAAGATGGTATTCTGAGGGAGCATTGTTTATACAGGTCTTCATTTTTTTATAATACCTTTATTTTTTAATTTATCTAGATAAATTTCAAAAGATGCACCAATTCATTACTGATTGTACTAATTTCTGGTAGGGTAATACCCTATCAGAAATTAGTAAGACGCAGATAAAATTATTTCCTTCATCTTTATTAGCACTATAATATAATTATCTAAAATATTTATTTTAGATAATTATATTATAGTGCTAATATCTAATTAGAGGTTGATTATCTAATCAGAGTTTGTTTACCTTTTCTATTTAGAAAGTTACCTCGTTGTGGGAAATCTATAAGTACCCACATAGACACAAGTTTGGATATTACCATGTATTTGTAAATACATTTTTCTTCCCGATGTCAATATTCATAAATTAAAGGTGGAATTCAGAGGCAAAAGGACAACTGTCGAAACACCCTGTAGTACCTAATTTCAGACTTCTATCGCTTTCTGCATTCTTTTCAGTTAAAATATCTTTTAACAAAAATCTATATTTTCTGTACTTGACTACATGTAAAATTATGACAGCTGCTGTGTTGACTTAGCTCGTAAACGAGGGAAGTGTTTACTAAATATAAGTACTAACTAATCACAAATGAACTACGTTTATAAGTAAATGATAGTGCCATAGCACTTCAATAAAGGTGTATAATGTATTAAAGAAATGGTACATTATTGTAGTGTTTGTGAATAGATATAACTAAATCATAGTTATATACACTGTCTCGCGTTCATCGTATGATGGCAACACCAATGGTGGCAACACCGGACGGTGGCCACACTGAGGACTGAGGAGTATTCCGTAGGCCGCGAGCCGGAACAGGTGTGAATTGTGTGACTTGCCACATATAGTGAATTACCGAGCCAGTGTCCCTCATACACCACAATTATTATCGTCTTACTAATGTCACTTGTAGGTATTAACAGGCGTACTGGTTTCTCCGGAGCCTAACGACAATCAGCAGTTCTTCCATTGATAAGGAATGTAATTTTTATATTTAGGATGTTATTAACTAATCTCCATTTTTTAAATGTTAAGTTAATGTTTGGAGCGTTCTTTTTTATATTATAATGGTGTTTAGTGGATTAGTCGTAAAATCGTATCGATTCAACGGATTTTTCCGTGAGATAGTTTGGGGTTTTGGGTCTTAAAATATTCTAGCACGTATGGGAAAATTTGTGATTGAATTTTACAAATTCTAACTCCGTCTAAGTATGCAGAGTTTTCATATTATATATTTTTTAAATTTTAAACAACAAGGAACGATACGAGGATATTGTGGTTAAAAAAACAACACTTAATAGCAATTTGTTAGTTCAGAAGTTTAACAATAGATTTATATTATATATGTGTAATAAGATTTTTAGATACATATTTACATTAAGAGGAATATTGGTTATATAATTTGAGTTTCTGTATTTTAAAATTTAGCGCACAAGATTTATGAAATAAATAACGTTAAGTTTATATTAGAGAATAATTATTTTAACATTTTGTATATAGATTTATATAACGGTGTATTATTAATTGTTTTAATCGCCGAAAAGGTATTAACAAGTACGCTGTGTGATCTATTTTAATTTTTATAAGTTCAGCGCCAGTCGTTAGCACAAATGCGTTTTTACTCCGTTCACACATCGGAATTTGAAATGACGATGTTTGCGCTTTTTATCTTTACAAAACAATTTGTTTCCTTATTTTCTTTTAATTTTATTAAAACCACTCCTTAAATCATGTTTACGATCAAAGTGAACCTATTTTTGGGTGGTTAATGTGTTATACTTTTTTTTCTTTTTTGTAGTATTTTATTTTGTGATATTAGTGCTAACTAAGTTAGCGTTCGAGTTCATTGTTGAGTTATTGTAAATTCTTTCTTTTCTTTTCTTTTTTTTAATTAAACACTGCTGCATGGCAGCGTGACTTTTGAGTATGTGTCGCACGCGATTTGTTTCACGTTATTAAGTTAGGTTAAACTTAAATATATGTTTAAAGTTTTAAAATGCGTTGATTATCTAATTAGAGGTTGTTTACCTTTTCTTGGTATAACATGTTAAATTAAATTGTATTTTGCTGGCACGGTCGCCATATTGTTTTGTGGGTTTATAGTGACTTGATTTTTTTTTGCCAAGACACTTTACTATTCAGCCTCAATCAAGCACAGAGCAAAGAATCGTCGCGCCGCCCGGGCGTAGTAATTCTTTGCTTTGTGACCTCAAGTCTGTTCTGTTTCACTTCGATATGTAGGTACTTGCATAAATTGGTTACACACACTCCGTACCACAATCCTAAATGACAGATAATATGTAGCCGCACTAATTTTTTTTCTTAATGGTAACACTCACGTTTTGTTGCGGGGAATATTCAGATTAGATGGTGTATTTTAAAACGAGTAGATGCCAGTTATATGAGTAAAATTTGTTTTAAACTTCACAAAACAATATGAACTGTTGACTTGTTCTAATAAACAATTTAATTTAATTCGATCTTATGTCTAAAAAATTTACTAAAAATAGCAATATTGAGCAAATATTATTTAGAGAAATGTGGAAAGACTAATTTTATTACTTACTTTATATAATATTACGTAGGATACGGTGAGACCACCAAAATATCTTTGCTTTATAAAATTAAGTATTTGTTGTTAACTAAAACTACCTACCTGCCTACCATATTTTGATCAATTTTGCCTATGCAAAGATATGTTGGTGTTCACTAAGTTAGTTTTGTGTCAGTGCAATGTGTATAAATAAAAAAGTGTTGATTTTTTTCTATATTCTATTAAGATAATATTTTACAGAAACACAAAAATATTTTATGTTCACGACTTTTATAAGTATTATGAACTTTTTTTTCCTTTCTCATTTTATTAATACTGGCACTTTTATTAAAAAAAAAAATAGACATATCCCTATTTACTTATAAAAAGAAATATATAAGTAATTTTAATTTCATAGTTAGGAATTGTCGGAGGTTATAAGATAAAATATATTACTGAAAAGTATGTTGATAATTTTTGAGCCATATTAAAGAGTAAATAAATGGAAATTTGAATTTTTACCTAACATACGTGTACTACGACTATTCCTAAATATATTATATAGATTATAGAAATTGAATATCTAAATAAGTCCGTTAGATATTGATAGTTTTTACGTTATAGCTATTACTTTTAACACAAGGATCACTGGTATAAACAACCTTATTATTATAGTACTATAATTATCGTTGCAAATATCAAAGCTTTAACATTACTGAAGTAACAAGACAAAATATTATATTTTAACATGAAACTAAAGTAGTTTTGTAAATGGAACTAAAATCTTTACCATCGTAGCGTTGAATAATTTATGTAAAAAAAAAAAACATGTAACACTAAAAGTAAAAGAAATTAAAATTGAATAAATATCAAGTCTTATTTATTTGTTGTACTTCCTAAATATCTACTTTTCATTCTCATTTGTAACTTGAGAACAATTGGTCTCAATCTTATGCAAACTTAGGTTTAGGCACTCACGAGAAAACGTCACAAGAACCAGAAGAGAACGCCATCAACTTTTTAAATGATACAATACAAGAATGTTTTACAGAAAATCGCCTATAACTAGTGCCCGCGACTGAGTACGTGTGGTATTCGGTATTATTTCAATTACCTACTTAACTTTGTTCGTAAACTGATTAGAATGCAACAAACAATCAATACTAATAATAAATCTGTAAGTGATTGTATGTATATATAATATGTATGTATGTTCCTCCATAACTCTTAAACGAATAAACTGATTTTCATGAAACTTGGTAGAAAACATTTAGACGTAGAGGACACAGGATAGGCTACTTTTTTTCTTTTTCAACGCGGGCGAAGTCGCGGACGCCAGCTAGTATACAATAAGTTACGGGAAGCTTGCTACAATTCTTAAAATTACTTTTGACATGAAACTATTTTGCTTTCATAATGGGAGGCAATTCAGCAAACTGATAACTATATCGAAGGATAGGTACAGTTTGATGTTGTAGCTAAAGGATCAAAGAATTTTTTTCGTAAATATGGTATATTCGAATTCTTTGGATATATAGGTACATACTTGTAGGTAATACACTAAAAAAAAATACAGTAACGTACTCACGACACACGCCATTTTTTAACCTCAGTAAAATATGTACTGTTACTGAGATTTACGATTTTATTGTAATATGTATTGATTTAATTATTTCAGCGTACCAAAGTTTATATGAAGACGACATTGATGTCAATAGCATGCCAATAATTACATTAGAGGTGATGTCGGACTCATCGAATCAGGAATCAGCTGAAGAGTCGCAAACAATTGAGAAGCCCGTCGCTGAAACTCAAGAAGCATCTACGCAAGACGCAGCCAGCCTGAACTTTTTTACTGAGAAACAAAACGCCAATGAAAACAAGGAACAAGAGAAAGAATTGCCAAAAGCAAGAAGCGATCTATTAGAATATATGACTAGAAATGACGGCAGTGTTATATGCAAATTGTGCGGAGAGATATTACAGAGTCGAACGCACTGGTACAGGCACAAATATAAATTCCATGTTATACAACCTTTAAATCCGGCACCTCTGTTCCAATGTGAACAATGCCTCGTTTATTTTAAAAGTAGAAAAGGTGAGCTAAGCTAAGTACTATAGAATTCCACAGGCTATATTTCAAACTAGCTGGTGTCCGCGACTTCGTTCGCGTTCTCTATAGCCTATATAGCCTTCCTCGATAAATGAACTATCCAACACAAAAATAATTTTTCAATTCGAACCAGTAGTTCCTGAGATTACCGCGTACAACCAAACAAACAAACTCTTTAGCTTTATATATTGGTATA
Organism: Synanthedon formicaeformis; assembly: GCA_945859745.1. Lineage (NCBI taxonomy): Eukaryota > Metazoa > Arthropoda > Insecta > Lepidoptera > Sesiidae > Synanthedon > Synanthedon formicaeformis. The sequence goes on along the minus strand of OX243958.1, from coordinate 4,479,740 downwards.
GATGAGAGAGTTTGTGATGACGGATGTAATAGTATGAACGTTTGTTACTCTTTCACGCAAATATAGCTTTATATATATATATACTTTATATATATATGAAACTCAGTGCGCTGTTGACCCTGATATATATATATATATATATATATATATATATATCAGGGTCAACAGCGCACTGAGTTTCAGCAGTGATAGTAGAAAATAGATTAATTGATTGCATACCACATTTATTTCAGGATATATCGGCCATTTAGCTAGCAGACATAGTGAAATTTTAACAGATTCCTGTCCGGTTCTAACAAATACACAATTAGAGACAATGTTGAAAGAGAAGTTTACCCCTGAAGTACAAAATGTACAAGAAATAAAACACGAACAGGACCCGGAGTTGTCTATTCCGAAGACAACTGTACCTAATTATCAAGCCATTGTAGTGAAGCAAGTACCAAAAGCGATTGAACTAAAGAAAACTCACAAAGCTCCGAAAGGTAAGAAATAGCTGACTAATAAACATTATCTAAATCTTCCACGCTCTAATATAATACATACATGTCTTCTATATTGTCACTTATAAAGTTGCTGTCCGTTTTTTTGCTAGTTAGCGAAAAACGTATCAACGGATTTTGATACGGCATTCACTAATGGAAAGAGATTCGATACAAGAGAAAGGTTTGTGTAAGTACATATAGTACATGAAATTGTTTGAAATAACAATTTACTACTCCACGTTTTTCTGTAGGTAACTATTATTTTTGGTAGTAAAAATGACACGAAACGGTTTAAAAAAGGTAAAATGACCAATTTTTAACCGGAATAAAACACCTTTTAAGATAACCTTTTCAAAATTACTCGCACTCCAATATTTATAGTTAAAGTAGTTTGATTACAATTAATTTCATAACTAAAATTAACCGCAAACATCTATGAAATAATATGCTCGTTTTCATTCAAATACATCAATTTAGAATATCAACGCCATCTGTCGCCAAAGATCCATATTGCCTATTTGCCATGCTTTTGAAATCTTAACGAAATATTGTGTCTACCAATCAATACAGTGTGTTTTAAATTACTAACTAAGATAATTTGCAGATATAGCGTTTTATTTACAGAACAAAATAATGAAAAAGATTGGGAAGAGAAACGCTCTAAGGAAGAGAAATTGGTAGCGGATATAATAGACAGAGTCCGCAGAGAGTGTGAGGCGCAGGGATCTGGTGGCGCAAGGAGAGGATACACACGGCGAACAACCGTAATGCACACTTAACACACAAACGAATAATACTAAGGGGTAGCTAAAAGTGTAAAGTTCCTTTAATCATAATTGTTACTTTATTGTCATTGCATCTCACGCGAGTCACAATCTAAGTATAAGTACATAGTAGGTACCTACGTACATTATGTAGTATTCCGGCCGACATTTCAGAAAAAAACCTTATTATCCACCTGCTTCCCATGAAGCCTTTCAGGGTCGTCAATCCACCTGGCCGCAGGGCATCTCATGCTACGTTTTCTAATTCGTGGCATCCATTCGAGAACTCGTCAACCCCATCGGTTATCCGCTTTGCGACAGATGTGACCGGCATATTGCCACTTCAGCGTGCTGATTCTTTACGCTCATAAGCACGCTGAGCGACTTTGAACTTGTGGACCAGTCTTGCCGTGAATGGCCAAGCTTCTTCACCATATGACGCCATTACTGGCAGGACATACTGATTGTAAACTTTGGTCTTCAGACATTGCGGCAGTGGCGACGAGAACAGTTGACATAGCTTTCCGAAAGCAGCCCAACCCAGCTAAATTCCTCTGTCAGCCTCTTTGTTAATGTTGTTCTTGCCTAACTTAATCGTTTGTCTCAAATAGACATACTTTTGAAATTCCTGCACAACTTCAAGAATCACACCCAAGTTCCTGGGAGAAGGGAGCATATTTTTTCCCTTCTAGTTGTTAGTAGGTTACTTGGCTATCGTGAGATGCAATAAATTTAATATATATGGCCTAATCTAATTTAGTAAGTATGTAAGATAATGGGAATAAAGCTCATTTTCGTGCCAACAGTTTCTGAAACGTGCCAATAAACCTACCTAACAAATAAAATGTGCCAATTCTCACTATCGAAATGAAAGGTGCCAAATTTTGTCCATATTGTGTATGTAATGTAAGTATATGTACGTAAATATAATAGAGTCTATTTTGTATATAACTTGTACCTTGTAAGCTTCGCAAAAATTGAACCTTAATAGGTATACTACATAAGATTAGGAGAGGTTGCATAAACTTAAAAAAATAACGCGTTTTTTTTAATTGAGCAGAAAAAATTTCATATCCACCTCAGTATAATATTACTCATTATTACATAGTATTAAAGCAAATAAAATAATAATAAAACTGTGAGGCACAGATACAAAAGTGGTTTATTGATTTTTTTATTGATATCTTTTAATCTTTTATAGTACCTACATAGTCCATTCTATATATAATAGATTTTTTAATTGTTGTCACTTCTGTAGATTTACTTGTATTTCAAAGAATCTTAATAAATGTAATTAAATAAAAATCTTTACTCACAGCTTAGCCAAAAATTTTTCTTTTTTACATTTTTCGTTTCTGACAAATTATGATTTTTTAATATTAACAATCACTCTGGTTTTGAGTTAGTGTTAGAATTTAAAAACAGTAAGTAAATTATTTTTATAAAATGCTGGTGACTCCATTTTTTATAATTTTTGGTGGAAAAACGCAAAAATAAAGTTTTAAAAAATAATATTAAAATGGATTTAAAATGAGAAGTGAGACTGGATAACATTAATTTGCGCAAAATTCGCTCATTTACCTCAAAAGTTGTATTTACTATCTAACTACATTGTACAGAAGTGAATAAAAATATTATATAAGTTAATTACAACATAAATTAAGCATTTTAAACTTCCTATTTCCAAAATATACATACCTACCTAAATGTTTTAATATAACTAAGTACTTACTTATGTTTTTCTATATGTATTACTAGTTTTAATGTACATAATATAAAAATCATTGTGATACCTTAACAAGTTTTACTTCAATGTCAATCAATGTGTCTGTTACCAACATTTTCTAGTAGTACTGAATTTTTTGTGCAATAGTGGTAACCTGTCCACATACCTATGTAAATGTTAAAAATGAAACTTTTGTTACTTATTATTTAGTTTTTATTTTAATAATAAGAAAATATGACATATAGACATGTGAGTTACCTATGTTAGTAATTAAGTTATTTATACAAAAACTGTGATGAATGTGGCTCAGAATATAAAATAATTTAGCAAATATAGTTATGATTTTTAATTACCTATTACTGTAAGGTGGCTCAAAGATCTTTCTTTCAAATATTCAGAGATCAAAGATTGCATTTGCAAGTATTTGAGCTCTTAGAGCTTAAAAATCCGATAGGTATGTGTTTCAAATTACTTTTTTTAAATATTTGGACAAATTAAAGCACAAGATAGGTAGGTGAGTACTTAATCTCGATTTCACTACGAATTCAAATGTTTAACAATATTCCTTCCAGAATCAACTGATTTTGATGTGATTTACAGCATTTAGCGCAATTTTTTTTTTGAGCTTTAGCTTACTATTGTATCAAAACAAAAATGTGCGGTTTTTATAGAGGAAATTTTGTGTAAAATATAGCACTATTTACAGTGCCCAAGGCGGCACAAAGGAAAAATCAGGCCCTGACTGACAACACCGATTGTAGTTATTGCATTGACTATATTACTTCGTAAGGACAAGGCTAACGCTTCTAGTACGTGGCACCGACTCGTCAGTGTCAAAAGTAGTCAAAATCGGAAAGTGACACCAATGACTGCTTAGTCACCGAGACGAGCGCATTGACGACGGGTGTTCATTCTGTACGTAGAAAGATACGAAAATGCCTACTTGCATAGTGAAAAAATACAAAAATTATCTTGAGAAATGCACAAAAGTGAAAGACGGAATATCTTAAGAATGGGTATAAAGCAAACAAAATTTGTAATTTCACCCGCGTGGCCCCTTGGACATGATAGTGACACAAAATACGTAGAGCTACGCACAACATGCGACAGACGATAGCGCATCTCGCTCAATAAAAATGTTATAAGTGCCAAAAGTATTAAATATTAATTATTCGTAAACTACAATGTCAAATGAAAAATTGTTACACACAGCCTTAGATAATATGTGAAGTGAAATTACTGATACACTTTTAGCTTTGTAATGTGTGTCATTTTGAAAATAAAACTAAAATCTATGGAAATGAGAGCTCACTTGGTGATTTTTTTCTATCGAGAAAATTTCATTATATTATGTTTCCTGTTACAGACGTCACTTTCAATTATAATGTATTTATCTATTTAAAAAAATTAATTAAATTAGACTTTGTTTACTTAGATAAAATTCATATCTAGGATTGGCTATTTCTCTTTATGCCCGCTCTTAATTTCGGTGCGTAACTCATTGCTAGTTTAAATACAAGTTTATACAATAAAAAATCCATTGTTCATTATTCAATATTAACGGCCAATGTACCAGGGCTGCAGTAGTGAGAAGTAATATCTTAGTTATAATAAATGACATTAGTTTTTTCCTGTACGAAATGCGCTTGAAGCAAATGTTCGAATGGCCGCATCTATACTTTTAATTATCATTGATAAGAAGTTTAACAATCAAAAGTATCAAAAAAACAAAAGTTGCTGCGGTTATCTCGACTGCCAAGTAGTGCCAAGTGCCAATGTCAAGCAATTAGAGACAGTGACAGTGACATTACAAATGGGGTTACCGGCTGCTACTTAAAAAAAAAAACTATTTAAAATTTTATTAATATCTCTCGCTTAAATTACAGTCTTTTAATCACACGTCAGAGTACAATAAACTAGGTACATAACATCTTTTGTATATTAAAAGGATTAAAACGACATTTTGATTTGAAGCAATTTTGAATATTTAAGTCGGTTCTGGCCACACTGTCAAATATTTTACAATTACAACTGGCATCATTTCATTTACTGGTCTGTCACCATTACCAACAACTATATTATCTCAGATGTCACTCAATGATTCGAGTTTTTTCATTCGGCGCATAGATGGTGCTATTTATGAAAATCGATTTAATCGCCTAATTTATTTAATCGATTTATAAAAATACGATTAATATGACTTTTAAAATCGATTATACGAAAATAATAATCGATTATTAGGTGAAAATCGATTATTTTTTAACATCCCTATCACTGACACTGACAAATTAACAATACATGAATACAATCACAACAAAATCAAATTTAAACTGATGAGTTCGATAAAGAGTTATAAAACATTATTTTGTATATTCTTTTAATGCGAGTGTTATACGTACATTCTACATAACAAATATATAAAATTTAGTTGATGCTAGTTGATTTTTAAAATAAAATGCCTCAGATTTTTCAAGTTTTAAAATGCTACAAATGTTCGGCATTTCAGGTAAATTTAAAAAAATAGTATTTTAATTCTCTTATAAAGAAAGTTTATATATACATATCCTAGCTGCTGCACGCGACTTCGCCCGCATAACTTTGTAAATTAAGTATATACTAAAAACTTCCTCTAGAACCACTCTATCCATTGGTGAAAGCAGCATGAAAATCGGTGCAGTAGTTTTTGAGTTTATCGCGAACAGACAGACGCGGCGAATATGTAGTGATGCTTACGTTTTTCTCTACTTATTGGAATTTACTTTGTATTAGGTACATCAAACTAAGAAATCTTTGCATTGGGAGTGTAAGCTATGTGGAGTAAAGCAGTCAATGAAACGTCACTATGGTGTCGGTACAGCAAAAGATTGTCGAATACATGTACAGAAACTAAATATAGCTCGAGGAGAAATAGACGAAAATAAGAAACTTGCTAGTCCAGCTAGTGATACCGATGATGAAGATTTAAATGTGAACCAAAGTCACAATACAATAAAAGTAAAAAGCAAATGGTCACAATTCGTCGAGGAAATAAGTGAAAATGAAGATGTTATTTCAGAAATGCATATGCAGACTATGCATATGGGTGATAACCAAGTAGTGTTAGAAATGCCAAAAAAGCGGTCTAAGAAGTTCCATGTTGGTAGCTCAAAGAAGCAACAAAAAATAGACACTAATATTCAAAACAAGCAAACCGATACAGATGTTGAATATCTAGAAATATTGCATTCTAATAATAAAAAACTGAAATCTTATAATTTTCATCAATCCACATCTATGAAGAAATGTGATAATAATCTTAATAAGAACAATTTAGATACTGTTAGTCAAATAAATGGAAACTCAAAATGGGCTGAATTTGTGGAAGATATAACGGATGATAATGAAATAAATTCTACATTACACAACTCTAATTTTACAGAATCTTCCCAACTCATAGAATCCAATGATGATACAGAAGCAGTAATCTATGAAAAGAATACAGTTGGAGAAAATTTAAAAGAAGTACAATTTATAGAAAAAAACCTTTCTTCTGATACGAGAAAAGATAGTGCTGGATATAAAGCAACATTTTCTTTGTGTAATGACAATGATCTCGATGATGTTTTAAATATCTAGACATCATTTTTACTTTTTAGGGAGGCCACACATTGGCTGCTATTGCATGAGCAATAAGTCGCTTTGCGATTTTTATCTAGGTTTTGTTTCCATATTATTGCTTGTGAAAACTTCACAACTTTTTTTTTTTGCACTAAAACTCCAACTCGGGATGGGTATGGTTCAGTCCTGAGGGGACTTTAGAACCGTCATCGGGCGTCGGAACCGTCACCGGGCGTCATTTCACAACTGTTCTTGTTTCTTCAGAAATCAAATTTTTATGTGCGACTTGTGTGATTATTATAATTAGCATTTTTGGTAATCAATTATCGGGCTAGATGAGGAAAGTTCAAATGGTTTTAAACTACAATAGTATGTGCATGTGTCGTTTGATCACTCTAACAGAATAGTCGCTTACGCAACAGTTCTATCGTATACAACAGAAAATAGTATTCAATGTGCAATCTCCCTAAATATTTTGTATTGTGAATAAAGTACCTACATATTTCAATGTGTAAATATTTGAAAGAAATAGAATATAGCTTTCATTTGCATTTATATATTTGTTGTTCCAAATAAAAATATATTCTAACTGCAACAGTTTCTTAAATTAATTGATCATTTTTTTTTTTTAGAATAAAGTTTTAAAATTCCTCTTATAGAAGAAATCCATACTTGCAGGGGATGACTAAACCAATCCCCCTATCACAACCTTGGCTCATGCTTTGTTATAAAAAAATCAGATTAGGATAGGCATAGGAAATAAAAAAGAGTTTCAATTGTTTTTTTATTATTATTAAAACTTTTACACGTTTTCATCACAATGGCAACAGTTATCATATCACTTTCATTACTCTCTACTAGTTAAACAGAGTATCTGCTACACAGATGAACAATAATACTGTAATACTATAATAAGTAAGTATATATATTTTTGTATATAAAATTAGTACCAGCATCATTAAACAATAGGAATATTTATGACTTAGGTATATTCCCGTTAAAATAAATTGGTACTTACAAAGAATAGAAATTATCCGCGCTTTAATACATTTTCGGAAGGATACTTAATGCTTGGTGGGAAAGAAACATTTGTTCAATAATAAAAAAAAAATCCAATCCCATTGTTTAAACTGTACACTGGTACAATTTGCACTCGTACACATTCTACAGTGATATAATCTGTATATAAACACTTTTACCCTTTAAATTTTAGTTAAAGCTAGACAGTGTTGAGATTATAAGAAAAAAATTATAAGTATGGCCTCATTTACATTATGTAAAGTTAATGTTTAAATATCGCAGCAGCAATAGATGATAATACATTAAATAAAGCAATTATATTGCTAGTATTTATGAATACTAGTAACATATAAATCATATAATAGTAAAACAAAGACAATTTTTTTTTTCATTAATTGTAGGGAAGTGTGAAGAGACATTTATTATAGCTTTATAAGGTATATTTATAAATTTAATTAGGTAATTAAGTAGCAATAATTTGCTTGACAAAAAAGACAACGAAATATGGGTTTAGCCATTGAAGTAATATATCTCTGTGAGTAAGTTCGCTCGGTTTAGCACTACAATAATGCCAGAGAACCAGAGATTATTTCGATGCAATAATGTTAATTTATTCGTCATTCTTTTATCGATCGCAATATATTTTAAACAGATATAATGCCGCGAAAATATAAACTATTTAATAATTTACAAACTCTGGTTTACACAACTGTTAAAAAATTATTGCCAACCAATGTTTAAAAAGATACTTAGTTCCATAAATAGACTTTAGCCAAGCTATGTTTCATTATAACTTAGGTTGCTTATAAACATTCAACATTGTCTCAGAAGCAAAGCAGGATATTTAGGTAATACATATTGGAAATATATATTTATTGTATAATTACTTTATAAAATTCTATATTTTTACTAAATCTTTAGGCAGTAGATAAACATTAGCAGTGGGAAATATATAAATAAGAGGTACAGAGACTTGGCGATTATATATATATATATTTTTTTAATAATTTGTTATTCAAAACAATCCCATATAAAGTGAAAAATCTGACAAAAATTATTTCATAATAAGAGATTGTCAGAACGCCATCAAGAATCACATGCTTATCACTACAATGTAACTGTTAAAAAATATAAGGCTACGTCTTCATTAGTTTAACAGTGAGCGGCTAACAGTTTTTCTATAGTACGCCACCCTATAAATTTTAAATGGAATACGCAGCGTACATACAGCGCGTACTGTACGTAGTTGCGGCGTTTCGCTTGCCGATTTGCAGCGAAACTTGCACAATTTGCTATAACCTGCTATCCAAGAATGATTCATTCTATTCAAGTTGCTATCACCTTGAGAATATCCATGGCGACAAACACGACCACTTCACTAGACCATCTTGAGTTCGCCTTCTTTGCCAAGAGTATTGCGGATAATTCGCTACAATTCTCCGCTTACGCGAGTTGAAACCGCTCAGTCTCAGTCAGCGGATAGTTAGCCGTTCACTGATAACTTAATGTGGAAGCAGCCTTATGTTACAGAAGATGAACGAACAGGTTTATATGACTTGTTTGAGTGGAATACATTATTATAGGTAAGGTAGGTATGATTAAATTCAGAGCTTTGGATATGCGTCTGACCAAATAAAATCTTACACTTATTTGAAATGATTTCTTTAAATTTTCAAATAAGTATTTAATGTAAAATAATATTTATTATAAATACATAGTCAACCTCTGTCAACCTATGTGTCTCAAAAAGTGGATATCTACCTCTACACACCTAACTTGAATCTACTTACATCAAGAAATATACAAGACATTAATATGTGAAGGAAGCCCTATAGGTAAGTTTCGATGTGTTGAATAAAAGCAAAGGATATGTTTTGAATATAAAACAATATTATGTACTTAAAACATTTTACTTGTAACTGTATCGCCTTCATCGCGTCCAGAGTATTCTTTCCAGACATAATCCTACATGTTCACCATTCACTTTCCTTTCTACAATAATGTACCGAAATATTTTCGCGGCAACAAAGACTAGAATGTCATCATATGTCGACGTCTGTGTAGCTCCCGCGCACGCGCATACCGTCGTCCGTAACCATTCCATCTCCAAGGGCTGTGTGTAACATAAAAATTAAGAATGTCAAATTGCAATTTTAAAAAATATACCAAGGGGCTTGAAATAAGCGCTTATCTCTCATAAACTCTTTGTGTATTTTGAAAACTTTGTGTCTCATGATTTTCAAGTTTTTTTTTTTTAATTAGCCTTCCAAATGACACCCAAAATTCATCTAGCTTGAAATATTTGGACCGTGAACATCAAAGGAAGTATCTCAAACATAAAGAAAACGTTATCTAGATGACCCTACAAAAGGGTTTTTTTTTGCAGTGAAAGCAACCCCGATTTGAGTTCTCAAGTGATATAGCTACCTAGTCTCAAAACGAATATGAATTTCTTATATAGCACTAGGTCTAGCCATTACCATTTGCAAGTTATAATCTGCATTCAACTTTGACAATGATGGAAGATAAATAAATTATTACCGTTCATTGTATGCAGTAAGTTCTCCCTTAATTAAATCGTCTTCATCAATGCGCCTCTTCGAAAAATAGTCGTTATTAGGGCCTGAAAATGGAACAAATAAAATACTTTCATCCTTATATTATATTACTTGTTAAATTAATATTTAACAATGATTACAATTTAAATTTACCAGATGTGTTTGAATGTGAGAATCTGCGACATGACTGCCCCCGACAGCTTAGTAGTTGTTGTAGCTGGTTGTGAAAGTAATCCTTTTCGGCTGCTGATAGATATTTCACTCGGTTTTGGGTTTCAAATGGATCTGATAAAAAATTTCATTTAATTACCGGGTGTCCCAAGACTATGCGACATGAAGGGAAAGTACCTTAAATAACTTTGATAAGGATATTTTGCTGAAAGAAGACTTTACATGTTATTTTTAAAAGTTAGTAGATAATACTGCATTCAAAGATTTTCTTAAAATTATTACTTGCTTCGTCTGGGAATCGAACCGACTTAAATGTGAAAAAAAAATCACCCGTATTTTTATGATGCCCTGTATAAGTAAGTAACTAATCAAAATTAAAATATAATTCACTAATCACTGGTTACAGTAAACCCTTTTGAATCAAGGATGTTCCTATAACTAAAACCTAGTTTGGGCTTATAAGATTGGCGTGTTAATTTGGCTATTAATTTTGAGATGTCACAATTATGTAGTGTCGATGAAATGACACCTTGTTTCTAGAATAAAACAAACAAATTTCATTCTCACCTATTCTAAGGTTGTAGTAGGTCACAAGTCCGGTAACAAATTCGCAATAGAGCAAGTTGTGTGTGGCGTTTATGGTTCTGACGCAGTTGTAGGTGTTGTTGGAGGCGCTCATGCAGAAGCAAAATGGTCCGGCAGTCCACAATGGCGCCGTGCGCCAGTGTTCGTTGTCGTGGCGGAAGCAATTCATTCTCTCGGACTCGCAAAGCCTTTCCAATTCCGCCTGTAGTTCAAAAGACAATAAAAACTCAGCATCATATATAAAAAAAAAACTTATTGCTAAAGATAGTGCAAGCTGAGACAAATTGTATCTTAAAATGCATTAACAATCATCCTTGAGAATGGATAACTGTCTGAACGATGAAATAACAGAATAGGTTTTATGTTTTTCAATAGGTGCCTATACTTATTTTGTCAGCTAACCCAATATCTTTGATTAAAAATGGCGTCATGAGAAGCCATGGTGCCAGGTCTCTAATAGACCATCTGAATTCCCCCATTATCTCTAAGAATATATTTTGCTAATCCACACAAAAAAATTACGAACCTTCTTTTTTGCCTTTCTTATCTTTTTTCGAAGCCTTTGCTCTTTCAATTTTCTTCGCTCCTCTCTTGCCTTTTGTGCTGCTTCTAGATAACTGTGGGCTGGACCTCGTGATTTTCTGAAAAACACATATAAAGTAGTTCTATTCATTAGGAGAGGTAATATCCGAGTGTTAGTAAACAGATCACTACATACTTATTCTCTTCACAGTAACACACGTGTTTATCTTCGTTTTCAATTAATAACGGATGCAATCTTTTCTGGAAAACGTCCACTGGTGTATTGAAAATGTCCATTTCACTCGGAATACCTCTGTTGGGATTTTTATGTTCATACTCTGATGCGTCGAGTCTTGCTGGTCCTAAATTTACTGTCGACGTTATCATTGGGGTCGAAGTCGTAGTAAATGGTGCAGAATCCTCGCTAGCCTTGACTCTATCCGTTGGGTTTTCCGTGGAAAGAATTCTGTCGATGGCTGAATTAAAATAATTCACACTCCTTGAAAAGTCAACAGGTGATCCTTGATGAGTAGGTGACATATCATCTGTTATTTGTTTAGAGTTTGGCAATTCAAATTGTTTAGCTAAATGTGTAGTATTATCGTATTCTGACGGTAACTCTTCGTTGTGTGTACCATTCATATTTTCAGAAGTTCCATTTTCATCAAAATAAGTATTTTCAATAATAACTGTAGTTACTTGAGGTTTAGGTAAATCCACTTCTGCTGTGCTTAAGGGGCGCACTGTGTTGTTCATTTCGTTAACAATATTATATCTACTCGTAGTATATTCATTTACAGTTTCATTTTTCATTTGAATATCAAAAACATCATCTTTGGTATTAGCATTTATTGTAGGCATTACGAATTCGTTTGACTGTCGAAATTTTTTATCATACAAAGTACTGTTTCTTGGTTTCGACTTAACCCGGTGAGGTCTCACTTTTCTTATATGATCCTTTGTACTATTGTGTATGTGTATCGTCTTATTTAAATGATAATTATTAGCGGGGGTAGTAACGGAGTGCGCAATAATTATATTTGGACTGGTGGCAGGTTTAGAAGTCTTTAAATGTCTTTTAATTTCCTTTAAATCTTCCAGCTTTGTTCGTAGTTGCCTTATTTGGTCTTCTAGACTCAGTCTGTTAGTGTGCCATGCCTTCAAATCGTTATATATTACTTCGGAACATTTTACTCTGCCATCTTCTTCTACTTTGCATTCTAATGACGAATCATTGCTATTTAAAAATACGTCGTTCTTCAATTTATGTTTGTTTAAATTCAAATGTTGTGCCTTTCGCTTTGTTCTTTTATGACCTACACTATTTTTGGTATGTTCGTACGCTGCAAGAAACGCTTCGGTTTCCTTAATAAGTCTATCAATCTTTTCTTTTAAGTTATTTTCTTGGACTTCGTTATACGGTTCATTTGTGAAACTCAAATGTCCAATACTTGGATTCTCTTCTAGAATGCTATCAACTGTGTTAGGTTCGTAGACATCATTATCCATCGACCTACGAGTTCTGTTAAACTTTTGAGTGTCAATGGGTCGTCTAGCTATTGTCCCATCAGTTTCTAACCTCGTGTAAACAAGACCACTGGGCGTGAAGCAGGCACATTTCTTTGTGCTCATCTTCGGGTGCGGCGCATTTAACTCAGTCTGCAAAATTTAGTTAAATGAGCGATTATTATATATAATTATGGGCCTTCTACGATAATTGTATTACATTAAAGTATTTACCTCATATTTACATTTGTGCCTTCGCCAACGGCCATTGACAAGTACGCACTTCCATTTTCTGCCAGCAGAACAGGGCGCACGTAACTCAGCCTTGGAACATTCGGCAGCTAGACGAGCCGCTTTAGCGTTTATGATACTTCTCTCTATTGACTCTGTAATAAACATTCATTACATAAATTCAAAATTAACGAGATAAAGCTATCCATCTCGGACGACACTTGCGAGGTTCCACTATTAATTAATTCCTAAAAACTAAATTTAAGCTTTTATCTTATGAATTACGTAAATAAAATTATCATGTTTTGTTCAGGACATGGTTCACATGTGCCAATTTTGAGCAAACAAATTACAACTTGAAATTTATGTAAATGTTCTTGTACATTCAATCAAACGACTACAATCAGTTAATAATTGAATAACTTACGATCAACGGGCTTGCTTCCAGATGGTGTGAGGTAATTAGGTTGGCTGTTGATGTTGAAATCTTCAGCATCAAGAACTTTTTCCAAACTCGCTTCTAATATTGGATTATGACTTTCATTTGTGACTAAAGGCTCGGACGACTTTGGATCGTTAGATGTTGAATCTACGACAATATCCTACAAAAAATAACATACACTATTATGAAATTTTAAAAATATAATTACATTATTTGAAAGTTATATTTTCCTTACACCTTATTCGTAGGCATTTACTTGTCTGAATAATAAAATCACATATTTTCTAAATGTATCTATTTCAATGGCATCTAGTAAGTCACGTTTACATGATTGTATTTTTCTGAGTTTTCTAAAACCTTAATAAAACTTACTTCGTCATCTTCGTCGTCTAATTCAAGAAAGTCATCATCGTCAGAGTCTTCATCAATGTCTCCACTTTCTGACGACGTCTCATGAGGATTTGACGTAGTGGCTGCTTCTTCGTTTACTTCGCGGCTATATTTTTGTGCGCGCAATCGGGCTTCTGCGAGTTGCGATTGTGTATCACGACGACCAGAGCTGAAAGAGAACATTTTAAAATATGATTTAGCAAATTAATTATTTTTTCGTAAGACACCCAGCCTTTAAATTAAGTATATAGGTAGTTATAGCATGCTGGATATTGATGTATTTTTTTATTGTTTTAGATTTTGTCTGACTGGGGATAGATTGCAATTGATTGTTCGTTGGCTGCAGGTTGTGTCAATAGAGTACCGATATTCTTTATTGAGCAACACCCGCTATTTGAGTATAAATAGGTCAACCTATTAATTTTGTACATTTGACATTGGTAATATTGGTATATAATTTCCCCGTTTCTGCGTCCCTTGGGAACAGTACTTTTTTTGTGATTTTTATCAGCATTTCTTACCTTTCCACAAGAAATGTGTCAGGCCAATGGGCTAGAGACTGGCGACGCCGACGCGGCTGTAACAGAGGCAACAGCGATCTGCCGTCCATATGGGGAGGCGGATCCACACCACCCATGTCTAGGAAAGTTGGAGCCAGATCAATGTTCAGAACTATATCGTCCACACTGAAAAAAAAAACGTTTATTTAACGCTTAACTATCTTATTAAATTGTAACTTTTCATGTTACTAGGTCATAATAATAATTTGGTAACAGTAACGTACAAACAAAACATTAATAGTATTAACGTGACTCATAAGGCAAACGTTGAGTCAACTTTTATTTAGGGTGCTAATAAAATAATACATTTTTAAAAAGTCCGGAATATGGTGACTTATTCCGAACTTGAAAAATAAAAGATATAACGCCAGACAAAATACGTAAATAGAAATAACGCCTGAAATTATACTTTCGCTCTTTGGTACGTAGTTGGTAGTGCCCGTAGTTTCGCCTGCGTGAAATATTTAGCCTACGTTCATCCTGAAATTCTATTCTAACTATTGGTGAAAGAATATTATAAATCGAATGAGTAGTTTCGAAGATTATCTCCTACTTACACACAAACAAACTTCACCTCTTTTTAAATATTAGTGTATGTTACAGGTAAATTAGATATTTAGTTATAGAACACATATGTTATTTATGTAACTTACACAGTGCCAGGCTCAACTCCAGGTCCTCGAACAAGGAACGGCACTCTAATATCAAATTCAAAAGGGAAGCTTTTCCCTTTAACCAATCCAAACTGTCCCAAATGGTAACCATGATCGGAAGTGTACACCAAAAACGTATTATCTAGTTCACCTAGCGCTTTCAACTCCTGATAGACTCGTTCAACGGCCTGAAAAATTTATAAATCATAATATGTGTATTTAATAAGAATCTGAAAGCTGAATTTAAAATTACTTAGTATTTCAAATAAAATTTAATAATAATAATAAAAAAAAAACAGTGCCACTCCGGGAGTGCCGACAGAAGTGAAAACTTGAACAATTACTTGTGTATTTTTTTAATCGTCAGGAAAGTACATACTTATATACAGATTTGTCGATTACACGGTTACACGGTCACAAGTCGCGAGTTCAATGGTTTTTTTCCATCTCAAAAATTGTTCTTTTTTTAAAATAATCGGCTACATGGTTACGGTTACACGGTAACGGTAACAGGTCGCGAGTTCAATGGTTTTTTTTTCATCTTTAAAATGCCCAACGCGCCTAAAGATGTTTTCGCTTCACTTCAATTTTGTCTAAGGAATTATTTAAAAAAGGGAAGAACCCTTTTATAGTAAAATGCGTGGTCTGCGTTACACATACTATTAATATATTCTATCGATTATATTATGTTGATAGACGACGTATAGCGACTCAAGACGTCATTAAGAACTCGTTAAATTCCACACGCGAAAAAGCAATGAACATAAGATAACATAACCAAAAGGTACTCCACTGTTAAGTAAAAAAACTATTACTGAATATAAGTATGGTTTGATTTTAGAATATTTTGTTAGTGGCTTCAAAGTTTATTACACTTGCTACAATTGTTACAAATAAATTTGAGTTTATCTTTTGGACGAGTTTCAATAAATAAAAACTTCTTTTTAAAAGAAGTTTTTATTTATAAAAAGTAAAGTTCGAACTTTCTACGACCACTCAATCGTCCATGAGTAGATAACTCGAGCAGAAGTTGATAGGAGAAACATTGCTCAAATGACAGGTCACATAAGCTGGTTATACAGATCTAATAATGTCCATGTAAATAAAAAACTTTGCGTCCACCATAAACATTCATAATATCATTTAGGCAACTTACCATGTCAACACTCTGAAGAGTCTGTAACCGTTTGGTCATGAGCAGATCCGTAAATTGTCTGTGAATCGGCTTCATTTTTTCAGTGACCCGCAGAATCCATTGTTTATCCGGGTTAGGAGCCATATCGTATGTAGGAGTGCTGAAGACAAAAATTTTTTTTAATATAAATTTTAAGAAAATTATTAAAATACTAACTTAATGACTATATATTTAAATATTTAACAATCTTTAAAATAGAAAAAGCGGAGAAACAGACAGAAATGGAGAGCGACTATATTATAATATAAGTTATATATAACTAAAAACCGCTAATAATTAAAAAGAAATTAAGTCTTAAGAGTGTAATGATTATTTTATGTAACTGAGAGTAAGGATTCATTTCAGTCATCAAGACCGCGCTTCACAATCCTTATACGAACGACCGGCTTAAAATTGGTTCGACCTGATATAAATCAAGCCAAGTACGCGAACCACATATAGGCGGTAGGTATGTCGATACAGGAGTCCCGAGACAGGTTCTCTGCGACCACACAATATGTCGATGGCTGAATATTAAACGCGCCGCCATCACTCGCCGATACGACTTCGGTAACGGGGCGCCGCCCGCAATTCCTCGCATGCACAGCCTCCGCCATAGAATAAATGCATGCGGTAATGCGCTAATATAAAACCTCTATTATCATAAACCTTTCTTTTGTGAATTTTATAATAAGACTCCATAAATGAGGTATTCTGTAAGTACCTTTATAAAGTTATTTATGAATGTGCACTTGTTAAATAATGGCCGTCAAGGATTTATTTTATATGTCAAGGACTTTTTACATATTATTTTGTCTTCGGTTATTCGCATTATAATACGTTGAAACAACAAATTCTCCCAAATATCTATCACTGATTTCATTCGGTCGTACAGGTGCCCTTTCTATTAAAAAATCTTAAATAAGTATTTATTGCAAAACAAACTTATGTCGAGTTGGTGTCATATTGTTATTTCTTGGTTATTGTATAGTTTTCACACGTACAAACATATAATAATCGCCAATAGTTTTTAAAAGTTGAGTCTATTATGTTTTTTTTAAGATAAAGGTCGACAGACAGGCATAAACGGAATTGAAGAGCTGCTGAAAGATTGAAGGTATCGGGTTTTCCAACAGATTTCAGGAGTTTGGGTGTGATTCCGTCTTCACGATATACCTTGTAGTTTCAGAGTCATTACAGCATGATATCTGAGATAACCGACAGAAAGTCGGGTTAGTTTAACCCCACGGTCTTTGGCCGATCTCTTTGTCTTTTTGGTAGGCAAATATTTCTGTTAGGAAAATAGGTGAACGCCTACAGAGAACGCTTGTTTGCTTAATTTAAAATTAACTTGCTCCCATGCAAAGATGGAGCTAGTTGCTAGAATATTATTTACAATAGCAACAAATGAAACGACTCAGTTATTCTATTGCCCGATAAATATTCAAGACGGTTCAATTTCGTAGATACGTGTGGAGCAAAAGCGCGGTGAATGCAGATGTGCCGTTGTGCTATGATATGCAATATCACGGCACAACTGCGATAGACAGCCCAATGGGTGGAATACATCCACGGTATTAACACTGTATATTCAAGACTTTTGTATATGGTAAACCATTTAAAATTTATAATTTTAATCGCAATTGAACATCTCTGATTGTTTTTTAAATCTTCTTTATCAATACTAATAATAAATCTGTAAGGGTTGGTCAATGGAGAAGGTCAACGCGAATATTTTAGATTAGGTATTATGTACTAAAATGTAGGTGGGCTACATAATTTATAAAAGTTTTCTTTGCATAGCTTCTTGAATTTAACGTGAAATTTTATGAAAGTCAACGTAACGTACTTTAAATATTTGGAGAAAAGCGCTAATTGCCGCCGCGTTCAGAACGGTCGACCATCTTGTTCCTCTTTAAATATTTAGGGACTTGACCGGCTTTTGGAGTTCCTCGACAAAAAACGCTAAAGTTAACCTTTACTTATGCGAGTTTACCTTTTTACTTTTAGCTTGAATATTTAAGTACGCTCGTAGCTCTCATGTAGACATTGATATCCAAAAATTCGCATTTGAAATTCCGCTTCTGTCTATATTTTCGCTAACTCCCCTTTAATCATGCGACGAATTTTAATGCGTCGTACATTAAATCAACTCTTCCGTTGTATGTTCAAAATAAGTTTGAACAGAAACTTTATCAGAATGCTTTCAGAAGAAAATTTAAAGTGAACACATTGTGTACAGCAAAAGGATAATACAAATGCGACGTGCCAAGTCAGGACGCTGAGTTGCTTAGACTGGCTGTTTTGAATTCACAGTTTCGGGCCATTATACTTGCTTGCTTATTCACACCGTGATGTACACAAGAGTATGTCTACATACAAGCTGAATTGTGCAGCGAAAACAGTTTCTCGCAGACAGCGTTGACACTTATGTTTAAACAAGGTTTAAACATGGCTGAACATTCATCTATAAAATTAACTTTACACCAGCTAGAATAAAAACAGAACTCCGATATTTGTCCTGAATGTACGAAATTCATTAAAAAAGTCTATTAAAATATTTTACGTTAGTTAATAGATAGTGGATTGTGAATGGCGTAAGAAATTACACGTTATAAAATAAAAAAAAGTCACTGTCTGTTCCTCCACTAATTTTAAATTTAAAGTACGAAATTCATTAAAAAAATCTATTAAAATATTTTACGTTAGCTAATAGATAGTGGATTGTGAATAGCGTAAGAAATTACACGTTATAAAATAAAAAAGTCACTGTCTGTTCATCCGCTAATTTTATATTTAAAACAAAATAACTTTCGAATTTCCAAAAAAGTTTTTGTAACTGTCTGGTAAGTATATTTAAGAGTTTTTCTTGAGTAGGTAATTAATGTTAACTAAACTTCTAATAATTTTTTTCAAGTTTCACGTTAAGTTTCTTAGAAGGTACACGACGTATATCTTGAACCTTCTTAGAAACTTGATCTGTGATTCGAATTTGTAGGTCTATTTATATGACTATTTATATACATTATGACATGTATGTATGTATGACAACTTGAACTTAACTAATTAACTTAACTTAACTATCTTTGTTTAAAAAGGAAACATTAAAATAAACAACACTTACTGGTGAGTGGTTACATTGAAGAAGAGATGCGAATATTGCGGAGCCGAGTCTTCAGGTCCGTGCGGAGCAGGAAACGACATGACAAGCAAAACGGGCTTGCGGGAAAAACGCCTTTTAGAAGCCCGCAGAAACGCTATTGAGTCATTAGCAATCAAATCTGGGTAGTAATCCTGCAACGAACGTTTCGTATCGTTAAACAATAATTAATACTGTTTTTGGACCCTTATTTTTAGGAATACATTTTGTTTAAATTGTTTGGCAACCAAAAGAGAAAAATAAAATGGAACTTACGATTTTATAAAACCATGTTCAATGAGAGTCACATTATCAAGAATTATTACATTACTGTTAATATTTATGAGGGGAAGAAGAAACTTGCCAAGTTAAATAAGATGAAGATAATTACAAGTCTGTTCGGCTATTATCTTAGATGTTACGAAACACAATTAACTTTATACATGCTTTATAATAATATATTAGTAATAATAGTCATTTATTTCCGACATGTTAATTTTTTTTCTAACCCCCGACTTAAAACTGTTTAAAAGTAGCGTGTATAAACTTTCGGATCTTACAGTGTAAATCAAAAGATGTCACCTTCTCTACTATTTTTTTAATAGGCAATCATTTATCACCCAAAGGTCTTTTTGGTTAGTGTTTTTGTGGTCATTTTGGTAAGTAAGGGTTTGTAAGAGTACTGGCCTATTGCCCTTCTTATCCATTTTCTTATCAAGGTCAGCAGGGCACTAATTGCAACTTGTTTTGGCGTTGCTTGTGTTAGTAGATGACGGTAGCCGCTTATAATTAAGAAGATCGTCAGCTTGCCTGCCAAACCTTAGGGAACCTATAATATAAAAAAGTTCTTGCTGCCACATGGCCTTCCCACTTTATGACGAAGATAGGAGAGCTGCTTTAGCGCATTTTAAATACTTAACTTCTAGACCAATGGACACAACTTTACCTTGTTATAATCGTCTCCATGCTTGATCTTCTTTCCATTCATGTTGATGCTATAGTTGTAGTACTTCGAGTTCATTATAAGTCCACCCCATTCACGCCAACCGGGCGGGATGTAGGAACCGTTGTACTTATTAAGGTACTTGCCAAAGTAACCTGGCGACAAAGAAAATTTCGACTTTACAATAAGATATTATTACCAGAGATACGTATATTATGTTACTTAAATTCATAGTTAAAGATTGATAGGTAGGCTGACAAGTTACGTACGCCAGTAAGGATGCAAGGGTGCGGTCGCTCTGGTAGCTTAAGAAATAATATGAAAATGGTCTTTACCGAAACACAGCTGCACCTATTCTACCTATTTTTGACTGCGAGTATGCCACTATTTAACTATAATATTTTGTCCTTGATAATATTTTTGTCAATTTGGCAAAATCGACTTGAACTTTATTTTTTAAAAGGTTATTTCGTCTGTAAATGATGTCAGGCGTTGTTTTTTGTGTTTTGTTTAAGATGGAGGCTTCACAATTTACAATAATATTTATAGAATAATAGTTTACATAATATATTGGGTATTATTTATGTTTTATGCTATTTACCTATGTTTATCACCATTTGCATCAAACTACTACCATTTGCCTATGTTAAGACCGATGACAAATCTGCTCTCGTTTGTATAACGTCAATGAATCCTATTAGACCGGGAGATGGTGACAGATTTTGGTAAGTCATTTCTTACAGTATGGCGCTTTTAGGGGGGTTCATATACGTAATAAGTGGAAGGAAAATGATGTTCTTACCGGTGGTGAGCGGGACGCAATTGCAAAATAATTGAAATTGCTCGAAAATTCGGAGGTGTCGAATAATTTCTTTTACAAAATTTCTTCAATTTATCGGTATTTAAGCGAAAAAGAATCGGCGCTCTCTATATGCCGGAGGGTTTTTAGGCCCGTCATACTTTTTGGAATTTTCTTTTTGTATATGAACCCCCCTAAAAGCGCCATACTGTAAGAAATGACTTACCAAAATATGTCACCATCTCCCGGTCTATATATAAACAATTGAAATCACTGACGCTAGCAAACGTCGACACCTTTTAAATGGCACGAGATAAATAAAAAATGCGAATCCCTTGGAAAATTAAAAGTGCTGCAAAACAAGAAATCATTGTTTGTACGAAGACAATAGTCCTCAAATTTTAATTTTGGTGGTGTTAATGCAAATGCAGGGAGGTTTTTAATTTCGCGAGGGGACGTGACTAAGGCCGCCGACCTGAAGCGACAGCCAATACGTACCTACAGCTACGTATAGTCGAAGTCGGTGATTACTTCCAAACTCCTTAATTAATGTACGTATACCGATGCAAATACAATATTAATACAAATACATTATTAAATTTTGATTATTTAGATTCACAATAATGTATATATGTATACCTTTTTTTTCCCGGGGGTTATCCCACCCCCACGGGCCGTATATTTCAATTTTTACAACCTTAAGCTTAAAACTGTCAATTTACTCAAGAAACAACCTTTTAACAGTCAATTTAAAAACCGTAAAACGACATAGTGTTTGATGATTTAATTAAGACCTTGATGTGTGGTCAGTTTTCAAGATAAGCAGCTGTACAAAAAAAACTCTAATATGCTTATTACGAATAGACTTGCAATACTTGTTTTCTCAGTAGTAATATTTACTACTAGCTGGTCACCGCGACTTCGTCTGCATTGAAAAAATGAAAAATATAGCACATCTGAGAAAATCAATCAATCAATCAATACTCGTACTAATAATAAATCTGTAAGTGTAGGTATTTGTATGTTCGTATGTTCCTCAATAACTCTTAAACGAATTAACTGATTTTCATGAAACTTGGTAGGTAAACATTTAAACGTACGGGACATAGGATAGGCTACTTTTTCACGCGGGCGAAGTCGCGGGCGCCAGCTAGTATATGAATAATTTGCTTCCGGTCCATTACAACCAGACGATCCCTCAAGAGCAACATTTTTAGAGAATTTAAAATATATTATATGTTAATCCAGGTAATAAACTATCTGTGTGCCAAATTTCATCCAAATCCGTTTAGACATTTTTGAGTAATTGAGTAGTGTAACAAACATCTAAACTAAATATACAAACTTTTGCATTTATAATTACTAGCTGTTGCACGCGAGTTCGCCCACGTAACTTTAAGTATAAAATATAGTCTATGTTACTCGCTGATAATGTAGCTTTTTATAGGTGAATAAATTTTCAAAATTGGTTCAGTAGTTTTTGAGTTTATTCATTACAAACATACAAAACTTCTCCCTTTATAATATTAGTTAGAATTATAGATTATTGGAATTAGGATGAAAAAACCTTTGTAGAGCTTCTACTTGCATTAATTAAAACTCATATTTTTAATTCCTTAGGTCGCATCAGGTTACAAATGGGGGTAGAAACGAAAACTGCAAAAACCACGATTAAGGAAACCTGCCGCGTGTATTGCGGTAGATTGAATTCCATTATATTTATTGTATTACAATATATCGGGCTCCTTCTACATTACGCACACGCCACTGATACGATTACTGCGTAGTTTGGAAAAATATGACATTTTATTTATTACTAGCTGGTTCCCGCAACCGTCCGCGTTGAAATCTTAATCAATACTAATAATAAATCTGTGGGTTGAGTCATGGAGTAAGTTACTTTGTTTTCAGAGATATCATGTTTATAGGCTCTATACATGATACTGAAACTAAATTGACCATTTTTAGAATTTTTTTCTGTATGTATGTATGTATGTATATTCCTCCATAACTCTTAAACGAATTGACTGATTTTCATGAAACTTGGTAGATAAACATTTAGACGTACGGGACACAGGATAGGCTATTTTTTCTTTTTCAACGCCGACGAAGTCGCAGGCATCAGTTTGTCTTAATATATAAAAGGGTGAGTGTGTATGTTCCCTATGGACTCCAAAACCGCTGAACCAAAACTTTCAGACAATCTTCAGATTAGTCCAGCGGGTAATCCTGTGAATATTAGTAGCTATCGGACGCGAGCGAAGCCGGGAGCGCTAGTATATTATAGAAACCTTCCTCTCTTAGCGCTCTTTCAATTAGAAAAATCCGTTGCGTAGTTGTCGAATGTCAGTCTCTCGATATTATTTCAAAACCTTATGTAAGTACCTATAGAAAGTGTATTGTGTAAGAAAGAATAAAATATCTATAATATCAACATGGCATTAAAAGATCCAAAAATTTATTCCTAAACATTTGCATTTGTTAGTTATTTTCTTTAATAAACTAAGCGCCTCTTTCACAAATGTCAAGTAGGCTAAACCGTCACTTAAAGTCACCTGTCACCGGGAATAATTTAGCTGATATACATTTGTTTGTACGGTGAACGTCCCAAACATTAAATAGAAAATAATAATAAAAAATCGGCTATTGAATGATGCAGTAAACCGAGTGCATAATTCAATAAAACAGAAAATTATTTTTAAAAGTAACTAATCAACACTTTACATGTAGTTTGTGAAAGAGGCCCTAAGCCAGATATACTCTCGTTACAAGTATTGTATAACCGTAACAAATATCAATCGAACAGAATTGTAATAAATAAGAAAATATTTATAGGTAATAACATAAAGCTTAACACAGTAAGCCTGAAAGGGTGTCTCAGGGACAAATAGGTCACGTTAATAAATTTATTTGAACAAAACTTTATTGATACAATAACCCTAAAAGGTCATGTTAAAGGCGTTTGCCTATTTTCATTATGACTTAAAACTATGTTATAATTTTGTATCCAAAATTTTATAGTTCTTATGGTCGTTAGACAGGTTAACGGTCGTATGTTTGTTACTCTATCACGTAAAAACTACTGAAGGTCTATTGAGAGTGATCCTTCTATAAGGGCTGCTTACTGACACCAGATAAGCTGCCCAAATTACTGCTAAACGCAGCTTCATAAACAGGATCAGAAATGCACTTGCTCCATTAAGGGTATCCATTAAGTGTTGCTTATGTTTAAGTGGGGACTGATTGTACCCACTTAACACCATGACTAATTTATATAATCTGACAGCCTTCATATTTTAAAAAAAAGAAATTTGTGGCAATAGCGTCATTTCCGCGACGTCTAGACACAGCTTTACAATCCATACAGTTGGGCAACGAATGAACTTGCACAGAGCAACGGTGGGGGCTGGCGCGGGGAAGCGGGCGGCGCGGGCCGCCACGGCGAACTCACACAGTTTGCATTACAACTTTCAAGGCTGGCGCGTACAATATGTTTTTGAGTTGAGTGAGCGGTGGCGGATTTTCCATTTTGTGACAACCCTAGCGCGTGACAGCGAAGTACTTACACGAGTGGCGGCGTCGCCCGACATCAAAGGCGTTGCCCAACTGTATGAATTGTAAAGCTGTGGTCTAGGCTTCACAATAACGTTGAAATTGTTTTAACGGCCGCTCTATTTAATCAGATGTAGGGGTGTGCTATCTTTCCTTTGAACACAGCTGTCCGTACCAATTTAGGCCAGTCCAAACGCAACCCTATTCGTATTCCATGACGGACGGTTGGCATGGAGCGGAGCATAACACGCGCGCTCCAACTTCCCGCATAATTCAACAGGGCAACTGAGTATGTTTTGTGCTGGAATTTCATTTCCTTGTTAATCTTATTGCGGGACGAGTCGACAGCGCACTATGCCCGGCCGTCTGTGGTTGCATACAAGCGAACATAATATGTTGAGCGAACCACAGAGTACGTTATGTACCTCACGTTATATTTAGACTGCAATTTACAATGCGTAAGCTATCTAAGAACGAAAATAATTTAAAACTAAAACTGCAATAGAACTTCTTCTATTAACCCCCACCTCTCGACCCAAATACTTTGTCTTTGTATCTGTGTGTCTGTCAGTGGAATCGTAGGTCCCAAACGATTTTGATTCGTGAAAGCTGCGATCGGTTTTAGCTATAAATTTATAAAGATCTAATCAGGTGTTTGAAGACTATCAACCCATTTCCTAGTTGACAAAGAGATTTCACTAACTTCCTGGAAATGATATACTTCACATTAAATATTATGAGAAAATTTGATTAGAACCTTACATTGTTAAATTAGAATTAACATAAAGGTTCCTTCTTGTATAAAATAATACTGAAATACTTAACAGTTACTATGTTTCGTTCCACTTTCGTTCGAAGCCCATTCTTATATTTTTGACCTGTATATGTTGTAGTGTGTGAACTTTAAAAAAAATCAACCGAGTAAAATATTTAATTTCAGAGATTGTAACAGAGGTTGTAGTCCCTAACTAAGCACAGATACATGTTAATTAATAGTTATGGCACAAGTTCTAACTGTAGGTGGTCCAACGACATAGAACGATACTCGACACGCGACCAGTAACTCCGAGCTACCATAAAATTACTAACCTGATAAGAAAAATAGAGACACTTACAAAATAAATAAATTCTAGGTGAATTATCCAAGTTTATGACATGGCTTTTTATGCTATTTTTTCTATGACTTAAAGAAATACTTATGTAATGTTCCTCTATCACAAAGAAGATTTTCAAAGTAAGAGAATATTTGGATGTTTGTAATAAATATACTCAAAAACTACACCGATTTTAAAAATTCTTTCACCTAATAGAAAGCTACATTATCTGCGAGTACTTAACGTAGGCTACATTTTATAAATTTACGCGGACGAAGTAACTTGCAAGAGCTAGTTTATTATAAAGGTACTTGATAACAAGACAATTATGGATGTAAGCATTGTTTATTATATAAAATTTAAATAAACTTATATTTTTCTTAAAATGAACTCTATTATTTATAACTAGCTGGTGCCCGCGACTTCGTCTGCGCTCTCTATAGTAGCCTTCCTCGATAAATGGACTATCCAACACAAAAAGAATTTTTCAATTCGAACCAGTAGTTCCTAGGATTTGCGCGTACAACCAAACAAACAAACTCTTCAGCTTTATATATTAGTATATTGGACCAAATACACGGTCAAGCGTTTGACGTGGCTCCAAACGACTTAAATCAAATGGAGCCACGCAAAAAATTTGCCCACACACGGTCAGTTCAATTTTCTGTCATTTATGCGTTTGACCGTATCGAGTGACGTTGACATGAGCTCTGATTCGGAAGCGCGACAAGATGCCACGGCGTAGTGTTTCTACCGAGGAGGATAGAAATGTATTCTATCCTCCTTGGTTTTTCTACACTCACGATCAGCTGGCGCAATGAAGTGACGTGACGCAACGGCGCGATTTGAAATCCAGTGTTTGACATCAAGCCATCAGTTTTTACCATTCACGATCAAATTTTGGCTTCACGCCAGTTAATTTGACGCGATGGACTGACCGAGTATTTGGTCCATATAGATTAATAATGTCATGTCATGTGGTCTTTTTAACAACAAAACAACCTTAAACTAGCACACAATGAATTGACACAATTGTAACATTTCGGTGAGGTGTGTAACGAGGTGCCCGGAGGCAAAGCCCAAGAAACTGTCGCGTTCCTTCAACAATCCATTGTACGCCATTGTCTCTTTGTCTGGACTCGTACCAGAATCTCCTTCGCACAAGATAATTAACACCAAAAAAATGTTAATTACGATTTACAATGTTTATAAGACACCAATGACGTCAATCATCATTAATCAATACTAATAATAAATCTGAAAGTGTAGGTATTGTATGAATGTATGTTCCTTAATAACTTAAACGAATCAACTGATTTTCATGAAACTTGGTAGATAAACATTTAGACGTACAGGACATAGGATAGGCTACTTTTTTCTTTTTCAACGTGGACGTAGTCGCGGGCGCCAGCTAGTACTAATAATAAATCTGTAAGGGTATGTCATGGAGTAAGATACTTTGTTTTCAGATATATCGTGTTTATAGACTCTATACATGATACCGAAACTAAATTGACGATTTTTAGAATTTTTTTCTGTATGTATGTATCATGTATGTTCCTCCATAACTCTTAAACGAATTAACTGATTTTCATGAAACTTGGTAGATAAACATTTAGAAGTAGAGGACACAGGATAGGCTACTTTTTTCTTTTTCAACGCGGACGAAGTCGCGGGCACCAGCTAGTTTTTATAATATAACGTATTTGTATAGAGGGTCTACACTGTCAATATTTAAACATCCTTTTTTTGGGCGGGAAAATCTGCGAACCAGATCCCCACCGACCATGAGGGTATGTGGGATTTCTACCCATTAAAAAAACCCACGGTATTTCTTCGTGCCGTCTATGGTCGGGGTTAGGGGACGTTAATAAGACACGCTACCTTCTAATATTAAACATCCTGGAATAGCAAGCGGGTATAACCTTTAAGCCTCTTCTAAGTTTAATTATGGTCACATGGTTACACCATAGTTTTATGCATCTAAAATTAGATGTCTGCCTTTCGATAACCTTCATCAGAGGTGTTTAAAATTTTATGTCCTAATGTATATTATCTACTTCATACATACATACTTGTTAATTTTGAAAGTTTCTCCTTTATAATTATAGCAAACGAATATATATACATATATTTAGTCAAAGTTTAAACGCGCTTCAATAACTTGTTTAGATTAGAGTTCAAGCGTACCTTCACTTAAATTTAACTTGTTCTATTTAAGAGAAAATATATAAAATCTAAGTGTATATATGTATATTATTTTGTATTAGCTGGCGCCTGCCACTTCGTCCGCGTTGAAAAATGAAAAAAAGTAGCCTATCCTGTGTCCTGTACGTCTTAATGTTTATATACCAAGTTTCATGAAAATCAGATAATTCGTTTAAGAGCTATGGAGGAACATACATACATACATACATACAGAAAAAAATTCTAAAAATGGTCAATTTAGTTTCAGTATCGTGTATAGAGCCTATAAACACGATATCTCTGAAAACAAAGTAACTTATTCCATGACCAACCCTAACAGATTTATTATTAGTATTGATGATATATATGTGTCGTTCATTGTAAAAGTGAACTATCTCCTTGTAACTGAATTTTAGAATAACGAGCTTTTTGCGAATTATAGTGTAGGAAAAAAAATATAAGCATTCATTCGTTGTTTTCATCTATGGGATTTTAATGCAACTATTGGAGTTATTTCACTTTTATATTGAAAGTTATGGCTAAATGTGATACCATTAGGCAAGAAAATATGGTTTTAAAAATAGGGAGTTACACCACTTTTACAATGAACGACACATATATTGATAGTAATGATGATGATATTGATGATATTGATGATTAAAACAAAACAACCTAAAACCTAAACATCCATATATTACAATGCAATGCAGCTAATAGTAGCATAATTTATAATGGTTAGTAAAAATGTCACTTTATTTATCCCGATAATCCTCATTGCTAAGCATAAGCCGCCAAAGGGTATTGAGTAATGCGTCCGGTGTGCCCGATGGCGCCACGTGCCATAACCACCTACGCCACGAGAAAGCACAGCGGAAGCGTTGCCCGATTTGCCTGTCCATTCGTCACGCTACTGGAGACAAAACTTTTGGTACAAGTGACAAATTAATGTACTAATAAATACAACATAATACACTTTATATTAGGGACTAGTGGTGTCCCGCTGTTTCACCCGCCGCTGTTTAGTTTAATTTGACAAAATCACGCACATTTCTTCACAGTGCGAATATAATTGAGAAAGTATATAATGTATATTGATGAAACTTTATAATAATATAGTTCATATGAGAAAAGCAGATATCCCACGTCCGTGCGGCCTATGGAAATACGGGAGGTCTTCCACTATTTCAAAGATATGCCAGACTTAATAATGTAGATACTGTGTCTACCTTTGAAACATTTTTTTTTTCAAGTAAGTAGTTGCAGTGGTTTCATCAAATAAATAGTACAATTAAGTATGTAAGAAAACAATACAGCCAGGCTGTATGTGCAGTGCTAAAGGATACTTCAAAACGCCTGTGTCTTAGTACTTGTACCACAATAGCATTCCCAAAGGCATAGTGTCAATGCGTGAATCGTGATTCGTGACCCAATGTGGGCGTAGCGTGTCTGGTTGGAGCTTGGGGCCAAATAACTAATTCATTAATACCTATAATAATAATGGTTCTCAAATTTAATACAACCGAAGAAAACACTAAATTATATAATACGTTTTGTTAACTAATTAATATAGTTTTATTTGTAATATAAAAATAAATACCGGTACTTGGTAAATAAAAATGTAACCTATTTTAAACAGGTTAATTTTGTAGATCTACAATATGAAGGCAATGAATAAATAAATATAATATTAGGTAGGTACAAGAACGATTAATCAAAAATAAATCATCATTTAGCTTAGTAATGTTATGTGGGTGGGCTACTGTTTGATTTCGAATCATCGAGTTCAAGTCAAGGACGGCCAGTATTGACAGCTCAATTAAGGAGCACAATGGCGACTCGGTGGCAAAACGCTGCCTGTAAAAACAGGATCGAAGAACGCGAGACAAGTGCCACTGTGCGTATTTAGTTGTTGATTTAATTACTTTCTTTTGTTATCTACAAATGCAAAAAGAAAGATATGGTACGTTTTTACATTACATAAAATACAAATGGTTACTATTCAATACTTAAAATAAGAAAATAATAGCACAGTAAAGAAATTAATTAAAACAGGATTTCCAATTATTTTATCAATGTTTACTTAGTAGGTATATAATTATGTCGGAGCCTTCTTGTGTTTTGACATTTAAATTGAACATTTGACCTTTCGTTCTATTGATTAATTCTTAAACGGTGGTTCCAAGGATAAATAAATTTCAGGAAAATAAAATTAACGGTCAAGAAAAAATATACTAAAGTTTCACAATTGCTATCGAGAACATTGTTAACAATTGTTAAAGCGCAGTGTGCAAATCAATCCAAAATTCTCTTGAACTCTTTAAATTAAATGTATGTAGGTAGGAAGCAGTAAACTGTGACTATAATTATCATTGTTATTTTAATTAAACCCAAACAGTCATAGTGAATTTTCGTGTTTATTGTTCACAGCGTTCGTAACACTTGGGTAAATTCGATATCGCTTACATTCGATGTATGCAGACGCAACTCAATGTTACAACTTTACGCACGCGATGCGGTGCGTGGGCGAACCTGTGAGGTGCCAGTATCTTTTCATTCATTCCTATCCAATGAATGAACTCTCGTAAAACTGTTGTAGCTTTCAATTTACATATTTATTTGAATAAAATCATTGATATCCTTGAATAAGGAATAAATAATAGGTCATTGTTTTAGTTGTCACCGTCGTCGCCTCGCAAGGTTGCATTTTTGACTAAAGTTGCTGTTAAATATAGTTTTTTATTAACTGTACTCATATAATTATAATCACATATAACATTTTAGTAAAATGAAATATAACCTATCTATAAATTTGTGTGAGCCTTGGTGGCGCCAAATCATTAGTTATCTGTGGTGCGTTTCCTATTCCGAACCCACACCAACAAACATGCATACACCGCAACGCAGTAGCGCCCTCTGGCGCACACATAAATACAAGATGAAGAAGTGAACGCAACGTTCGATATACGCAAAACCGCGCCGCGAGGATTTAATCAATAAATCCGATTATTCCCATATCGCACCGCTGAAGCATTGTGCTTTTGTAATCTACAATTGGTGTGGCTCCGCGAGTGCAATTGAGGTGAAAAGGGACAGTTTTGGAACCAGAACGAGTGTGCGGCGGGCCAGCTTCCGTCTCCATCGTCCTGGAGGATTTGCATCATCACAACCAGCATACGAGGTAGGTGTTGCATGTCCTATCCAACTCTTTTCCTGCCCCTTTGATTGCACGCACCACGAAACAATACAGTCCACTAATTATCTTCATATATTCGCCGCACCATTAGTGGTCACTTCGAGCCGGATCAAGACATTAGTGGTCCTTACGACCCGGGTACCATTTAGTGCTCCTTACGAGCATATGGTCCAGTTTGGTTCCATCCAGCCGCCCTTATTAGGTTACTTAATAGGCCCTAGTAAGAGATTTAATATTAATCATTGTGAATATTAATTTTATCAACCCGCATATACCTACTTATTTATTAAAATATTCACATACTATTTTCTTCATAAACCGCCCGTAACAAATTAAGTTACGTGATTTCCCGCCTAGATATAATATATATCTATGTAATACTTAATATATTTCAAAAAATATTAAGCTAATTTATCATAAAAGTGATATTTATTTAATTTATAAATTATTATCTACCTACTATAATCTACCGCACTAGCAAAATCGTGTTATTGTAAATTGTTCGATATTACACGACCGAGTCACGAAGTCACGCGCTTATCATTCGCGTCGTATTGTATTTACCCGCATAATATTAACATTCGCGTCGTATTGTATTTTCCCGCGTAATATTGTCATTCGCGTCGTACTGTATTCTCCCGCGTAATATTTGAATTTATTAATTTAACTAAATTATTCGCTTACATTTCATAATGCCGCCTAAAAAGGTTTCTTCCGATAACGAAGAGGATGTATCAGATCCGCAACTAGCTATTGCAAAAGCTAAATATGAAGCTATCTTCGAAATATTACAAAATATCTATGATATGTCCTCAGATAAGGAAAGTTTCCTTGGCGCTTCTTTACAGGTCGAATCGCTTCGCACTAAGTTCGAAACGAATTTAGATAATTATAATTCTCGCTTATTAGCATTGAATCCGAACGCGAAACCTAACTATAAAGGGCTCGTCGCTTTCGAGCATTTGTATAGTAGAATAAAGGGAGTTCAATTAAATTATTTGTCGCCAGCTGATAAGCAAGTTTCACTCGCACATAAGGCTTGTCCCACACTGCCGCCTATACAACTGATGGACTTTTCGGGTGACGTTCGCTCATGGTCATTGTTTTATGCCAGCTTTAAGTCTACCGTTCATGATAACCCATCGCTCACAAACTCCGAAAAGTTGTACTATCTGCTAGGCAGGCTGAAGGGCAAGGCTCAATCCGCATGCGCAGGTATCTCTCCTTGCGCTGAAAATTACGAACTTCTTTTACAGACGCTGATTGATAAGTATGAAGATCAGCGTATGCTCGCTTCCGCGTATTTAAATCAAATGTTTGAGTTCAAACCGTTACAATCTGCCACCGCGACAAACTTTGATTTATTTACAGATAACTTTACAAGTGCAGTGCGTGCTTTAAAGAATCTAAAGTTAGATAATCTGACTGACTTAATCATACTTCACATCGCGCTTAAGAAATTAGATTTAGATACTGTTCGCGCTTTCGAGTTGAGTTGTGATTCCAAAATACCTACGTTCGACAACTTAGTCGATTTTATTACCTCCCGCGCTAAGGTTTTGGAATGCACTCAGCCTAGTTCATCGGGTGCAATGAATACTCGTCAAAATAATAATAATAATCGTCGCTCTAGTAATAATAATAATAACGCCCCGCCGCCTAAGTACCAAACCTACTTGAGTATAAAGGTCGACTCACAGTGCAAGTGTCTTTGCACTAATATAACGCATCAGCATTTATTTAAATGTTCGGAATTTAATAGGATGACTGCTCATGAGCGTTTCCAATGCGTGAAGGATAACAATGCGTGTGTTAATTGCCTAAGTTTAAAACACCGAGTTTTAAATTGCTCATCTAATTCTAATTGCCGCGTTTGTAAACAAAGGCACCACACAATGTTACACTTCAAGCGAGTGAAGACCGGCAGCGAAGTCCTCGAGCCCGCGTCGAAGCCTCCGCCTTCGACCGCTGCCCAAAGTCATACCGCTAGGTGCGCGACCCCCGCGCGGTCGCCGCAGCCTTCCCCCGCGCGCTCAGATGTTGCGTTATGTACCTATTCATATAATAATCGATTGCATGATGCGCCCGCGCGTAGTAAACAAACTACTATTTTATTATCAACCGCTCAAGTCGTCGCGTATGATATTAAAGGCGATCGACATGTTATTCGCGTACTATTAGATTCAGCCTCGCAAAGCCACTTTATTACGAAGGAGTGCTGCGATCGGTTAGGAATACAGCTTCATGACACTGAACGTACTATTGTAAAGGGGTTCGGTGGAGCTGAGAAAATTATTAAGACTAACTCAATCGATTTAAAAATTTATTCGCGCTTTGACAACAACATTAATTTTAATATCTCGCCGCTCGTTGTTGATCAAATTACCGATTTATTACCCACGGCTGTGGTAGACACTACTGTATTATCACACCTATCAGAGGTGCCGCTCGCGGATGAGAGCTTCGGCATGCCAAATAAAATAGACGCGCTGATCGGAGCTGAACTCTTCTCGCATATATTTCTCCCCGACGAAGTTCACGCCCCGCGCGACTCGTCGGCGCCCTCCGCTTTACGCACAGTATTGGGGTATGTTATTATGGGTTCCGTACCCACGATACCCACACTCATTAACAACCAGGCCTTGATATGTTGCCTCGTTCAAGAGCCTGCCGCTATTGACTCATTAGTCAGGCGATTTTGGGAGCTCGAAGAGCTTCCCTCCGCGCCGCCCGTTCTTCATCCCGCCGATGTTGAATGCGAAGAATTTTATAAATCAACTACGACCTGCGATCGCGTTACTGGTAGATACACTGTTGGCCTACCATTTAACGACGATGTTTATTCTCTCGGAGATTCTTTCGAAACCGCTCGCAAGCGTTTCTTATGCCTCGAAAGAAAGCTAGAAGCTTCACCTAAATTTAGGTCGGCATATGATGACGTCATTAACGATTACCTCGCAAAAGATTATATTGCTCCCGCGCCGCTGTACGATCTCCATGACCCCACTCCTATATACGTCATACCGCATCATGGAGTCGTTCGTCACCTCCCAATCAAGACTTACGCGATTATAGACCCTAAAGTTGCATTATACTGGATTAAGAGCTCACCGCAGAGGTGGCAAACGTTCGTTGCAAATCGCGCCATTCAAGTCACTTATAATATTACAGCTGACAACTTTTATCACGTCGCGGGCACTGAAAGCCCCGCTGACATACTCTCGCGTGGCATTACGCCACAGAAATTACTCTCACACCCTCTGTGGCTTCACGGGCCACAGTGGGCTTCATCGCATCTATCTGAATGGCCTCTTAAGAACCTTGACGGACAGTCTATTATAGACATACCGGAACAGAAGGTTTACGCGCACCCCGTGTGCACGCCTGTAAAGCATTGCGCTTTATATGAGCTCGCTCTCCGCACCTCCTCCTGGAGTAGGCTTCTACAAATTATCGCATACGTTTGTAAGTTCGCAAAACTATTGCCTCGCCGCAGCACTATTACAGTGACCGCCGATGATATTCAGTTCGCTGAATATAAAATGCTAATACGCGCCCTGCAAAGCCAGCACTTTGCAGAGAAATATCAAAGAATTAAAAATAATAAATCGTGCTCGCCGGCCTTAAACCGTTTGAGGCCTTTCGTTGACAACGGTCTGATCCGCGTAGGCGGTCGCCTCGCCGACACCGCGCTGGACTATGCACACATGCATCCAGCTATTTTACAGCGCAGTGATCATGTTGTGAATGTGATCATTGATTTACTATTCACATGCCTTACGACTCGTGCTGTGCATATTAAGGTCGCAACAGACCTCAGCACTGCGAGTTTTCTCGCCGCGTTCAAGCGTCTTCTCTCCCGTCGAGGACCAGTGCAGTACTTGCACTCGGACAACGCGAGAAAATTTAAGGGACCGCCAGGGGAACTTACCTTCGCCCTGTAATTAAACAATAATTTTAGTTATTACTTTAAATAAGTTTCGCATCGCGTTTTTTAGTTTAAGTTTAGTTGTAAGTTTATCAATACCGCTATATCAAATTTTATATTATTTTTTACCGCTTCGCATACCTATCTATGGTTTATAATTTTACTTCCGCTTCGCCGTGACTTTGTGGACTCATTACTAACCCCGCGCGCACTAAGCGCTTGATCCCAGAGTCATAGAATATATATATTTCTTCTCGCTTTTCTTATGTTTGTTTTTTAATGGTGACCCATTAAGGGCGGGTGGATATGGTGGCGCCAAATCATTAGTTATCTGTGGTGCGTTTCCTATTCCGAACCCACACCAACAAACATGCATACACCGCAACGCAGTAGCGCCCTCTGGCGCACACATAAATACAAGATGAAGAAGTGAACGCAACGTTCGATATACGCAAAACCGCGCCGCGAGGATTTAATCAATAAATCCGATTATTCCCATATCGCACCGCTGAAGCATTGTGCTTTTGTAATCTACAAATGGTGTGGCTCCGCGAGTGCAATTGAGGTGAAAAGGGACAGTTTTGGAAACCAGAACGAGTGTGCGGCGGACCAGCTTCCGTCTCCATCGTCCTGGAGGATTTGCATCATCACAATCAGCATACGAGGTAGGTGTTGCATGTCCTATCCAACTCTTTTCCTAGCCCTTTGATTGCACGCACCACGAAACAATACAGTCCACTAATTATCTTCATATATTCGCCGCACCAAGCCTATACAATATAAAAACTATTGGCCACATTACTAATTTATTGTTCACATTATTATTCGTTTATCATATTTACATATAAATAATAATAATGTTAATGAACTATAATCAATTACAGGCTCTTTTTAGATAAGAAATTTGTGGTGTAATTATGAAACACAGTTAAGACAGGAAGATTTATTATAAGTAAGAAAGCCAGTATCGTTATCAACACAGAGCTTATCAACACCAACCAGCTCCTGCTAATAAGAAGAAATAAGAAAAAGAATTTCGCTCTCACTTAGTCGCGTCTGTAAACGAAGATACAAGACAAGATAGAGTATGCTCCAGCCTACTCAGCCTACTGGTAAATCCGCCACTGCATACCACACGCTGTAAACTACAATTCATATGTAGAACTATTTTGAGACCCAACACCTGGATTCAAATCATTAAGTCATGTCATGACGAAGTAAATAGATGGTAATTGTTAAAGTATCATTTAAAATTACACATCAAAATAGAGTGTATAAAATGGGTGGATATCTAATTTACTCTCTTTCCTGCCGGTAAGCAGGACATCCACAGGACTCTACATTTTTTAAGAGGACAATTGTAACAATTGGCGTGTCGTAAAATTACAACAAGAAATCTTCGAGTGACAGACGCAATTATGAAAAAGTGGAATTAGATTCAATTAATGGTCACTATGCGGGATAAAATAGCTGCTTCCTACAGATATGAGCTGCTAATTTATAAATTATGAGGGCACGTCAGACAGACTTAATGCTATCTTTAATTTTGTAATGTTACGAACTACAGAGACGCAGTTATTGCGCATTATGTTCACGTATATAATATTTTAATGGACATAGAGATGTTTGTTTTGATTTACTGGAGGTTTTAAGAGTAAGAAATTGTCTAAAACTTAAAAATGGCGATTCGTGTAATTTATAATCCAATTTAACAAGTGATTATGAATCTAAGAGTCTTTGGCCTCGTACGTGACACATTATTAAGCATAATAATAAAAGAAAATACCGTTACTGAGCTAAATACGTTTTATTATTAGATATATTTGTGCCCACGCATTTCCCATTAACTTTTTTTTTAATTGACAGCTTTATTCACTGTTTGACGCGTCTCCTAAGGGATTATCTTGACGCGCTTCTTCCGCTCCACTAATTATTAATTAAACTCAACATTAGTATGTCACTTCGCTTTACGAAGTTGTTGGTATTTTCATGGGAGACTTGATAGATATAACATACCTATTCTTTATTAGAATTTACAATAATTAGAAAATAAGGTAATAGGTAGATAAATAAGAATTTATAAAGGTATTATTTAAAGGTAGTGTTATCCCATTTTTTATTTTATCCCAATTTTTAACAGAGCTTAAAATGGGGTCTGTTGTCAATATTATGGACAATTCGTCTGGTACCAGTAAAAAAAGCACACCATAGAGAACCGACAGTAGAACATTATTAAAAAACACGTGTGCTGATATGTCTGAAAAAGATATTTAGCGGTCTTTTTCCATGATTTGCATTTAATTTAATTGATAAATAACTCTGTTGATAGCTCGAATATATTGAGGGCACCCACAAAACAATCATTATCCAAAAACCTGTCCATTTACGTTCACACGCAGTTGACCTATGCGATTGCGCCCACGACCTCTCCGAAGGGCCAATAGCTGCACTGTGATCCCCACGCACCATCTAACGCTTGCGAAACGTCTTGCAAGCGGTATTTCCAATACATTTGTAATAATCTAATGAAATTATTTAACATTCCTAACAATGTGTGGGTTACCTACATACATTTTTTCTCGTTAAGAGCTTATTACTTTAAAGAGCACATAAGGATAGAGTAATTCTTCTTGAAATGTTACTTTCATTGTGTAAATACATTCTGTCTCATTTTTTTTATTTTTTAGTTAACCTGATGAAAGATGGCTACCGTCACTTGCCGTCTTCTATTCCTTTGGCGTTATATATGTGTTTGTAAGCCAAAAATGACAGGTTTAATGCTACATTGACAGGAGTTATTAATTTTAGTTTTCAAGAAATAAAGCTCAGCTCTACTTTTGCTTTTCTCTATTATTATTTTCTTTTTATTGATTATCCAATTAATGTATAATTGTAAAATATCCATGTGTGTAGGTAGACATATATCTTTGTTTTTGATTTCATTAGTTTTATTGGCACTTTTACGATTTTTGTAATCTTGATAGGGGACTATACAGACACCGCCTTATACCTTCGCTTTCACAACGCAGTGCCTCCGAGGATTATGTACTTTTAGTTATCACAGTTCAGAATAAATAGCACTAAATTATTTTTAATTAGTTGTCTATAA
Source organism: Synanthedon formicaeformis (assembly GCA_945859745.1). NCBI lineage: Eukaryota > Metazoa > Arthropoda > Insecta > Lepidoptera > Sesiidae > Synanthedon > Synanthedon formicaeformis. Next base: position 4,441,412 of record OX243958.1, on the reverse strand, counting down.
AGAGAGAGAATATTTCATACGTATACCACTTTCTCCTTCCTGTCGTGCACTTCGTGACGCGAAAGTAACCTTCATGTACTTAAGTAGCATGGAGTATATTTATGGTTTATGTAAACAATTTTAGGCACCATGTTGTGTCTTACTCTTTAAGTGATGAGCCATTAAATGTATTATTAAAGAGAATACGTACGTACACGTAAGAGAATCTACAGAAAGTTTCTACTGAAAATTCATAAAATCTAGCCTATTTTGATACAAAAAATATTTTTATTGTATTTAAAAAGAAATAAACAATACATATAAAAGTATTTTTAAAAAGATGGTAACGAGGCCATAAAAAGATGTTCGACATAATTAATATATTTTATAGAAATTGTTATAATTCCTGTAGACGAGACATGAACAATAAAAATATAAACAATATATATTTCATGTTTGAGTTAGACATCCGCTACCTTATCAGATTGTCCGAAGACATAGGCCTCCTTCAGACAATGCCACCTGCTGCGGTCAAGTGCCAGCTGTCTCCATCTTTTGGGCAAATCATCATGAGATGATGGATTCAATAACATACCTATATTTATATTTTAGGGAGATTTCTTGAACAAAAGATTGGGAGATTCTTGGAAAAGAACATAAATTACTTTTCTGCGAGCGAACCTGCGTGCATAGGCTAGTTTAAATAAACAATGACATTATAATGCTATTATAATGTGACATGGCGCGCTGCAAACCTCAACGAGATCACTCGCTCATGCACAGGTGGACTTCGAGTATCTGTTGGTACTTGCGTTGCAACCGTTACGAGATCCTACCAGACATAGAGGCGCGCGCGCATATTGCTTCGTTATTTACATCTACAGTAAATAAAGTACAGTAGTAAGTTGGCCCTCCTTCTCCATGATTGTAACGTGTGGTCAGATTTTTATGCAAACTTTATATGGAAAATGGTGTATGATGGAAAATAGTCCTTTATGTTTCAAGTATGATTATCCAGCTAAACAAGTTGAACGAGTATATTGATAATAGACAGTGCGGCGGCTGCGCCCACGCATCGGTGGCTCTGTTTCTAGTTACAGCAACCTATTACTAAATTCACAGGTGAGATTTTTAAATCTTCCGTGCATTTAGTTAAATAGCTAATTAATGTGTATTATATATTACAAATTACTTTACAATTATAATTATAATTAAACTGGGAAAGGCTCACGTCGGCTTCTCTCAGTAATTCTCGGTAGCCTAAGCCTATACTTATATTATGTATAGCCAACCTCAAGAATAGAGCTATCAAATTCAAAAATATTTTTGTAAAATTTTACTACACAACTAAGGTAAACAAATAAACACTTTTACTTTATTATATTAGTTAGATAAATTTAGCGTGGTTCCTATAATGCTTTGCAATACGAGTGATACTTTGCTAATCGAGGTAACAAATTGTAGATCGCCGTTGACGTCGATCAAGCGTTTTGCCAAAATTAAAAAAAAATTATGCTCGTTGATATAAAAGATGTCACGAGGAGAATAAAAATGTCACGTCCGCTGTGAAAACTGTTCCACGAAGATGATACCGTACCAATGTGACTTCGACAACAATTTTAAATAAACATCACAATATTATATGTTTCACCTTATTAAAATATTTTATGAGAAACCCTGACATTTCGTAACAATGATGACATTTTTGACGAAAAGAAATCGTTAATAATGCTTTATAGGTCATACGATTTCTAAACCTATTTGAAGGTTAGCAAAATAATTTTCGTTACCCTTTGTTGAAGGACGAATTGCATTATAGTTTTAACGTTATAATTAAAACTTGGCATTTTAAAAAATAAATCATACGCCTGGCAAAAGTATAATAGCAATAAAGATGTCTAGCGTTATTTTGCTCATATATTTTAAACGCGCGGACGCGGACGAAGTCGCGGGCACCAGCTAGTTTACAATAAGTCAATAACCGTAATGCGCTTTGGTAGAAACGTCTAGCCGACGCACACATATATTGTGTATAGGTACAGTTTTTAGCAGAAGTTGCTTGCGCGTTTCATAGGATAGGTCTATTGTAAAATATACTTTTCAACAATCATCCAATGTAGTGTGAACAATTTGCACTCCCACGCTTCTACACTTTCATCTTCGAACGGAAGAAGCAATCTGGGCGGCTGGTGTGGTCATGTGTTTCACATTCATGTATGTCCATCATTGCCTCATCCATGTGGGCGCGCCCTTCGCCCACTGACAGCCCGGAAGGGAAAGCACTGGGCGAATTTATTATAGCTCGTTTAGAACATAAATTTACAAGCCAAATGGACTCTTAAAGCGCAGCCATAAATCGCCGACGCGTGCCTTGTGACACAAAGAGTTGAATGTTGCACTATAAGTTACTACCATTAAACCGTATAGATTGAAATAATGATAAAGAAGTAATCGATAACTACAATCTTGTCAATAGTGATCGATTATGGACAGGTATAAAATAACATCAATGATTTGACTCAAAACTTGGTATATGATTCACCAAAAGCGATCATTTTCCATTCACTGATGATATAGATTATAAACAAGAGAATAGAGGAATGGGCTCTGGCAGCTTTTAATGACTCAACTAAACCCACCAGCACAGCAATCACAACAACACACACACATGCCGTTATTTCATTGTGGTTTCTGTAAGGGTTGATTACTGCCATCAAACGAGCTGCCCAAATGACTGCGTAACGCACATAATAAGTATGTAATACCTGTTATGAACTATCGAAGCGATTCGCCTACAACTTAATGGTCAGTTTGAAGTAACAGGTGCGTAGCAGCAGCCAAAAGAAGTATTAAAAAGATGGAGATATATAATATTAGCCGCAGATTTAGATTTTTATGTTAAGGTCGACAGGCTGACGGTCCACTTGATGGTAGGTGATGGTAGGTGATGGTAGGTGATGGAGGTGATGGTAGGTTGATGGTAGGTTGATGGTAGGTGGCTACCGTCGCCTATAACACAAGCAACGCCATAAGTGCTACAAGTGCTCTGCCGACCATACAAGGATTAAGGATAAGAGAGGAATGGGGCAATGGGATCCCTTACTCACTCACCGAAACACAACAGCACATATATATGCTGTTATTTCACGGTGGTATTCTGTAAGGTGGTGGTTACTGCCGCCAGACGGTCTGCCTAAATGAATGCGAAACGCAGTGTGCCCTAACACTACTAAAACTTACTTAAACTTTCAGAGTACTTTAGACTGGTCATAAAGTTTAACACATGCAGTTCAGTCTAGATGTTTAATAAACGTGTATATGGGTCGAATCAAATCACGACAATTCGCACCTCGACCGGACGGCTGGATCACCTATCAGGCTCTCCCCAAATACCGGCAAGGACACTTCCATCAAAACCGATTCTTTGCCGGTGTGTCTCTGTGTAAAGATGCGCCAAATTGTCGACGTCCGGCGACCCACGTGCCTCGCCTACACAACGACCTATGATACGACATTTAGAACAAATTATACACTAGATTCCTATTGCAGTACCGAGACGATTCTTGTCATCTACAATATATACAATTGATTTATGTCTCTGTACTTATTACACGCACCGATGACTCTAGTGTTTATTTGCATTTTACTTGGTAACGAACGTAGTAAATCTCAAATTGTAAAGTGTACTGGGAGGTATATCTACATATATATTTTTAGAAGTGTATATTCTTGGACACAACATAAACACGGGACATAATAAAGGAAATTTATGACCACGGCTGTATGTACCACCCTCATTATTGTCTTACAACTTAACTAGAAAATATTTCACTTGTAACGGTCTGGCTTAAAATAATTTATTAACGGACAGATATTCTGGGTTTAATTAAATTGATATCGCCACTGTAACATCTAACGGCGAGAGGATAATGGAATTGGGGTTCGATCGAAACCCGGGTATATGATTGAACTTTTCCTTCGCAATCTATTAATCTTACTTGTCAATTAATTGGTGGGTAGGTTAAAATAGATATGAATCATTTAATTTTAGTAAACATCTGGCATATCTCATTTATTATTCTAATTATTCAGAACTAGCTGGTGCCCGCGACTTCGTCCGCGTTGAATGATCAAATGTACCCTATGTCGTTTTTGGTGTCCTAGACAAAGTGTATGAAAAATTTCATGGTGATCGGTTCAGTTGTTTTTGCGTGAAAGTGTAACAAACATCAACCATACAGCCATACAAATTTTCGCATTTATAATATTAGTACGGAAGTACGGATTGACTGTGGTTTTTTATGCTTAATTTAGATGGGCTGGGCTGTCCACTATATGACTATGTAACATAGTAATGCTACTGCAAATTCAAACTTGGTAACTGGCTCTATTATGATCAGTTATAATAAAGGTTAGAGTAGGTCAGTTGGATAAAAAAATGAGGGGAAATGGGTTTAGTCGTTCTTAATTCACGCTCTGAAAAACTTTCGTGCTGTTAATTCAAGCTACCAAATGTTTCGCAAGGTGTCTTTTATCCCATAGCAAAACAACCATTACCTATGAGTAACACGGCCATTAAGGTACGTTCCAAATCAAATGCGTTTATTTTCAGAGTCGAATCCTGTTTACGTATAAATAAAACCGCTGAATTTAATGCGTTTGCAGATTTACTAGTTATTTTGTAGAGTAATTAAAGAAAACAAATCGTGTGGTACGATTAAAAGGTGTTACTGGGACAGACAGAGGGCATATTTAGATCATTAGATCCCATCTAATAGACTCTCTGTCCGTCATCATCTTATTAATTTATCATCCAGCGCAATTGAATAGTTTACAGTAATCCTTGGAGATTACAGACTACTTACCAATCAATCAACTGGACAATCAGACAGTCTGTCGAACTTTATATCAAAATATCATTTAATCTTAGAAATTGCACAATACGATTTTTTTATCTTAAAATTATTTTAATCACGTGCCTATGCTATGCTATGCCGATGGGCCGTGCATATTCTATGCCATTCCATATTTAGGCATGGATCCATGAACATATCCATGGCACATCTACGGATATTATTCGATAATGAATAAATCAATCAACTCTTCACAAAGGTGCATACCACCTAGGAGCAGCATTTCGCTTATTTGTTGCCGCATACTCAGTAAAGCGAACACGAAAACTTCAATATGAGAAGCTCGTGTGAGTCAGTCGGCATTCCTGACCTTATTGCATCATTACGTCCGCTATCTGGCGGATAAGCGTTCAACGATCTCCTGGTATTACGACGTTATATATTCCCCACATATAACATCGCTTCTTCACTTCACTTATATTGCAACACTAAAACGACGACATTAAAGAATCTTAGGGCTTCTTCATTGACAATCAAGAAGAATGAAACACAGACTTTATTTTACCCATAGATAATGATTTTACCAAAATACCATATATCATGCAAATAACATATGGGATTGGAGCTACTCTAAATACAAGAAATTGATGTCACCTTCGTAAAATTACTTGCGTAAAATTGGCATAAATTGAATCCCATTTGATTTGTTACACTTGGTAGGTATTGGTCGAATGTTTTGTTTAATGGGCTTTTGATTAGGCCTTTCGCGTAATATTCGTACCAAAAAACGATCAATGAAGTGAAGAAAAGAGTCTGAAGAAATATTGTCTACAAGAAAAAGATTATATTTCAATTAAATATTCGAGAATACAGAAAAAATTGACTTAGGACGGAGAGCTTATACATATAAGAGATATTCTGTATACTTACAGGACAAAATACTCAAACGGAGGCGACAAAAAAATTCAATTACTGACTAGCTTTTTTTTTCTATAGAGCAATATTTAATAAGCTGAATGATTGAGTTTGTGATCAAAATTCTTGAGAAGGGTTTCAACTACTGACTTATTGAGATTTTATCTAGGATATCTACATAGACTTTATCTAGTTTTAACAATGGTTTTAACGGGGTGTTTTGGCAATCGGGAGTGACTGAACCATATTAAAAGAAAACTTAGTGTTTACAAGAATCGTTTCTTCAGAGAGTGTGAAGCCTTACAATAATATGTTCCACTATAAAGAAAGGTCTTGTATGTACTTAGGCAAAAGCTCGATCAACGCAAGCGTGGTTGGGAAGGTTCAGATTTCATTTGATCTAAAGATTGGCTACTTTGTCTCACTGTGTATTGTACTACTATACTTTTGCATAATACGATTTCTGAAGGAAAAGGCATATTATTATGTTGGGATATGTTTGGCATCCCGGAACACAAAAGCGCACACGCTGTTATTAAACGGTGGTTTCTGTTGGGGGTTATTGCCATACGACGGTCTGCTAGACAGACGGCTTTATGACTGCGGGGAATGCAGTGTGCCCTGCCACTACTCATAATATATATAACCTATATTTATTGTGATAAAAATATTTTTTTGTTCGATATTTAGTTTTTATAAATCAAGTCACCTTTTCGTTTCTCTACTAATCCGTAATGATCCAATTGTTAAAAACATAAGATTTACGTACCTACTATAAAATTATTTTTGTAATCGATATTAAGTATACGAGTATATAAAATGTTCAGTTGGTTTGCGTACGCTTCACAAACCGTCGAATATGGAAAGGGTTGGTTTGTAATAATAAGCAACGGGAAAGGTTTGCTTCGCCCGGGGTGAAGCCAGGAGCGGGTCACTAGTTATTAAATTAATCTCTCAAATAATAATAGTGATAATAAATCTGAGTAAAAATTATAACTTCAATTCTTGAGACTTTAATCTAGTTTAATTTTGAAGTGCTAATGTTTAAATTGAAATTTAATATTTCAATATTGAAATGTATGCATATAAAATGAAGGTAGTGGCATACTCAGGTGTTCCATATCGAATTACTACAATAGCTTTCGTTGCACATTTATTATTCATTGTTGTCTCAACACTTACCACCCGTGTCGAAGCGGTCTTATGATGCTACGCAAATTCCGCTAAACTTTTATAGAATATCGACGTTTTTATAGAAAAATACATTTATAATAGGTACTATGTCAAACAGTTTACAAAATGACTACCGAAAATATTAGAATAGGTGAAATTGAAAGATAAATTATTAAAAATATTGCTTAACATGTAAGATTTTGTATTTTTAATTTCATTCATAGGTCACTTATCAATTTCATGAATTTTTTAACTTTTTTAAAATCGAAAAATTTTGCATAACGATTACACCCGGCGATTTAGGTTATAATAGACGCCTTTTGTTTCCAGGCAGACGGTTCGCCCAGCATATCTGAAAGTATATCTGTATAGTATGAATTTCAATCAGACCACGGTTTTCCTAATAGATCGCTAAAAATACTTTGATTGAAAATAGCGATGTTTTCCAATAAAGGTTTCCTTGTTACTGTGTATGTTGCCTGTGAAATATACCCACTAATTCTAATCTAATCTAATTTCGAGACGAGATGTTTTCATTTATCTTGCGAACATCGCCGTATCCCATTTCCATTTCCATACCCCTTTCTATGTATCCCATTTCCTTATCTCTTCCTAATCCATTATCCTTAATCCTACTAAGGCTAGCAACCCACTTGTAGGACCCGTGCCGTTGCTTGTATTATAGCCGACTGTAGCCACACTCCATCAAGTGAACCGTCAAACTGTAAAAAATATATAATATAAATTAAAAAAAAACTTTAGTTTCAGTAAGTACTGTTCGAAAATCAAGTTTTTGAATTAGTTTCAGATAGTGCATCCCGTTTGACAAACGGTAGTAAGCAACTCCTAACAAAAGACTACTGTGAACTATAGCGTAGAAACATATTGTACGGTTGTATTTCGATGAGTAAAGGATGACATTCCTCTATCACCACATTTCTCTAATCCATTCAATCAATACATAGCGCTCTTGCGTCCATTCTGGTGTCTCAGTGTTATAGACTTCCACTAAGTGGAGATGGAGTCAGCTTCCAGAATTTATTTAAAAAAAATGTTTATCGCCGCAAAGCGCTTTACAGAATTTGATAACTTACTTACACCGTGGAGAAAAATAGAAGAGACTTCTTGACTTTTGCAGGGAAAAGCAAATAATATGAAACTTCAGAGAGTTCAGAGAATCTCACAACTTGTGCGCGGTATTTTAGGTGCTGTGTAGGTAACATTATTAAAAAATTTAGAAAGTAAATAGCAGTTAGTTAATAACACTAAACATTTTTATGTAAAGCGCAGCGGCTTGATGGTAAGTGGCTACCATCACATGCACAACCAACGCAACGCCTTGATATGATAAAGATAACTAGAGACCAGGGGAATGAATTCCGGCATCCCTTTTTCAATCACCGAGCTACATCAAAACATGAGTTATTATTTCACGGTAACATTTTCTGAAGAGATGGTTAAAAACCTCGTATTGCAGCCAGACAGAATGTCTAATTTAAGACTTTGTAGAACTTAAAATATGTATATGTTAAAAGTAGAAGAAACTTTAACAGGGGTAATGTCCGGATCAAAGTAATTATGGTGTCAGATAAGTGCGTTTTGAGTTCTAATGCAAGTATCGCTTACGTAAGACGTAATGCAATCTTAGTAAACTAGTAAATTGCTATGTAAATCTAATCTTGATGGTCTCCGCATTTAGTTCTGAGTAAAATGTTGGCAAGCTCCGGCTGCTTACTCTACTAACTTTTGATCTACATAGTTCAACGTGACAGCTGTGCGTATTATTTATCAATGCTGTCTTTGTTTATCAATTCTACAAATTATATGTAATGTAGCGAGAGCCCCTTGGGGTGTTTGTTGGTCGAGGCTTAACGCTATGAGACCGTTCGTCGCGACGACTTTGTTTATCCACTGACGGTCACCTCTTGAGTCAAGTCTAAATACTGGCTTAGCTTATCCTTTTCGGCTTTTAAGAGGTTTTCGTTATGCGGATTAGCAATTTCAACAAGCATCATTAAGTGCTGGAATCGATGGATTAACCACAATGCCAGGCTTTAATAACATTCTGAAATTAATACTTTTGTACTTACCAGTACGATAACCAGCATTTGAGAGATAGGTGGCGAAGGTGTTGGTCTCGTGTGTCGCCTGCCACATCGGCGAGGAACAGTTGTCGTTGTTTGTGTACACGTTATGATTGTGCACGTAAACACCGGTTAACAGCGAACTCCTAACAAAACAAAAGTCAGATTTAGTTTCTTTTTCATCAACACACAGACAATATAAGGATAAGAAACGTGACTTGCAAATCTAGTCTAATACATTTTCCGGATCTAGAATCGATCCCATAAAATAAACTCCCAAAGCAAATTGTCCGTGTGCACCGTGACATACCTTCCACTATGTCTGGCGTTTGTGGACTATGAGAAGGCCTTCGATTTGATTGAAACATGGGCAGTGCTCGAGGCTCTACAGCGATGTCGCATTGATCATCGGTATATCAAGGTGTTGAAGTGTTTATACAATAAAGCCACCATGTCGTTCGAGTACAGGAGCACGGCACACAGTCCATTCCATTGCGAAGAGGTGTGAGAAGACTGGAAAAGACGGAAAAGCTTTAAATACTCACCTTGAAGGACAACACATAGGAGTAGTGGTATATGCATGACGAAACTCAGCTCCAGCACTTCGAATTGCTTTCATAGTCCTCGGCATAAAGTTCAAACTCCCCAATTCTACGTCTTGATCGTCAGTAAGAATCAAAATTATGTTAGGTTTTCGTTCCCTCGGTTGAGGGTAAGGAATATAGCCACCACCGCTTTGCCATTTGTTTGGCATTTTCATTTTAGATCGAGTACTATTCTCTCTGATAGGCAAAGGATGAGGTCTATCCTGCGTTTTGCTTTGATTCACTTTCTTCTTCTCAGGATACTGTTTGTCCATGTTGCTCTTATTCCAATGTTTATCGGTCTTGCGAGGTTTATCATCTTTCTTCAAAGAATATGGATCCACTGTCTCTTTTGTTATAATGTCATCGGCGGAGTGTGTTTCAGAACCTTTTCTCCTATCACGTCGTATTTCATGATCTCGCTCCCAAGCTCTGCGTCTTTCGCTTCGGTACCTCGAGCTGTTCCTGTGCCTCAAATATCTCCGTTCGGGTATATCTGTAAGTGTACCGTTGAATGTTGTTCTATTTCTATTGTTCTCTCTGTTCCTTATTTCTCTGGCTCTCGAAGAATCGTCCTCTTCCAAGGAATCTCTTTTTGCTGTTATCAACAAAAAGTTCCACGTGAGGAGTAACGATATAATCTTGAAATTCATATTGCGTTTCCAATAAATACAGTTTAACTATCACAACATACTATACTACAACTTTTAGGAAGTTTAATTTCGTCTTAACTAGAATATTATTTCAAGTTGTTAAAGACAGAATCGCAAATTTCATTAATGTGCATCGTCGAGCCATCTTATTTCACCACCTGTAACAAGGAAACATTTCTAATGTAACTTGTTCGTTGGAAACTACTAAAATGTATTTGTTTTCACACAAGTATTAAGTCAAGAGAAGCACTATACTGTTTTAGTAAATAAATAAAATAAATAAACAGAAAGAGAGCGCTACTTTGTTAACACATCTGAAGATGGTACGAATCCGGCCGACACTGAGTGGATTAGAAATCATGATGCCTTGGTTGGTGAAAAAAAAAAATGCGGGTTTTTTTATGTTCAATGGAGGCGGAAAGGCTGTCGATTCAGTTGATGGTAGGTGGCTACTGTCGCGTATATTACACAAGCAATAAAATAAAGTTGGGGAATAGATTTTGGCATACAATACAGGGAGTATTGGATGCCGTCTGCTTCTTTCCGGTCCTATTAGAAAAATATGGGGGTCGGCCTATGTCCAGCAGTAAACGTCCTACGGCTGAGATCATAACGACTAACTCATAGAAACACAACTACAATGTATTTCACTGTTTTGCAATTTATTCACATTATAAGAAATTATACACAAAATAAAATTAATAACGTACACCAGCTGCCTACATTGAAGGTACAAGTATTCGGGCAACTCCTATTTCATGTTTACTTTGAATATTGAAAAGTAGTTCGTCCGTCTGTATAAAATATAGAGGCATTTAATGGCAGTCGAAACGAGAATCAATCACAAGGTGCTTTTAACAGAATTGGCCGGGGTCGGAGCCCCGTCAGTAAATAAACTGCTCACCCTCTCTCCGTATACATGAATTTTTGCTTTGCCAAATACCTTCAGAAAAGTTAATTAACTAGACAAATAAGAAATCATTTAACTATTACAGTCCATTTGTACCAACATATTTTAAGGCTTTTTTATACCTTTAATAACAAGAGTATTTTGACTAAGATTATTTTTTTATATTGTGCGTTTGTTTGTATTATTGTCCCTTTGCCACAAATTATTTTATTAATTTATGAAAAAAACTTGAATAAGTTTATGTTGCATCTAAAGTGTGTACCAATGTAATTTTTTTTTGTGTAAGTTAACCAAAAAATTAAAACACTATTTCATTTTTTTTAGAAGTAACCAAAATTTTATGCATTAATAATTTAAAAAAAAAAAAATTAAAAAACGATTTTTTTGGATACTCGACTGTTATGTAGTTTTAAAGGGAGTCAACAATGTCTGGACTAAAGTAATGCTTTAAAACATATTAACAATATGAAGGTCCGCTGTCAGCAACTCAGCATTCAGCTGCGACCGCTCTCCTAAGCTCCTGTCCACACTGATCTTGATTTAACGTTCGTCGTTCGTATATATCGGCTTGCCAGTAATTGATGTGGCTCGAGATTTTGTCATTGATAGCTATTCGATTTCACATAATATTTGGTGCTTCCTTTCCTATCTCGAACAAGCTTCTGTTTGAGCGTATAAATATGAATAAAAGCGAGATTTTAAATTAAAAAAGATCTTCCATTATTTTTATTTGAAGTCTTTCTAAATATACCTAGTGTTTTTATGCCAGTAAGATGGTTGAAAGTACTTTGGCATTACTGATGTCCTATTAAATTATAAAACCTTCCACACTCCAGGAAATAATTAAAAATTACAATACAAATTCTCCGAGAATTCAAAATTGGTAAAAATAAATACAAAAAAACGCACTCACGCGCAACTTTCCATGATCATAAGCGATAAGTTGAAGGCGGAATTTTTATTTGGGTTTTATTTCAAGTTTTTAAGCGTTAACCAAGGTGTACGATAATGAAAGTCATGCTCGTAACTAAATGAGTGACTAAATACACATCTGTTGCCTAATTACAGCATCAAGTCAAGAACAGAACAAAGTTGAAAGTTAAAGACATCATTACTGCATCCTATAATATATTGCAGTGCGCCTAATTTGTAGTTGACGAGTGTACCTAAATTATATAGCTGAAATTCCATCCTCAAAAAAGAATTGTGCTCAAATCTTCGGATTGTCTTCGGATAAAAAAAACTCGTCTAATTCAAACTGTTTAAGGACAGAAAAGACCAAAGACAGAAAGTATAAATTTACTTAAGAGAGGCACTACTAATACAATACCTTACTTTACTAAATACTTTACCAAATATCGAAACATTCGTTATACACTAATGAGTAGAGAAAATACTCTCATAAATTTTTGAACTTGTAAATTATTTTGTTGTTTCTCCGTGGCTACTTATGGTAGGCGAGGCTGTAACTTTCCCTAAACGATTTCGTGTTTATTCTCAGAAAGCACGCACCTTTATTTTTAGAATGCGTTTCAGAAGCTCAACCTATTACTTTAACTTCATTTCGTTGTACACACAAACGATATTGATAACACTCAACACTCTGCTCAACACTCAACCGAATGCAAATACTCCGGAAATGGATTTACCATGTGAAAGCAGCCATATTTTGAAACGCGAGTAAACAAAGTAAGAAGTGTTCCGTGTTTCGTTTAAATTATAAACAACCTTAGAAAATCACGGACACCAAATGTTCTTTATCAGCCTGTAGGTAAAGATATTCCATACGGTACACACACTACTGCTGCCTGGTGGCATGGTAGGTCAGGACTCTTAACCCATTCATTGCCGCTTTAAAAAATAGTTAAATTACGCTCATGCCGCCATACATTTGGTATCGGCACGACATGTGAATAACTATTTTTCGCCCGCCGATGGGCGGGTTCGGCAATGAATGGGTTAACGTCCCCGCAACCTCGCCCATGTACTGCCGCGCAAAAGTCAAAAGTCGTTTGGTTTTAGCCGATAGGAGTCCGGCATAACCCCACAGCGTCCGGGTATACGAGTATGTGAGGATTTCCAAAAGTTAAAAAAAAGGTCAGTACTCTGTTCTACGTGAGCCACGCAGCTATTATGATACTTGAGCCACACAGTATATTAAGTTTTAGATGTTTTCGAAGATTACTAGTCTTCATACTTGTGAGAGATTGATCTCAAGTCTCAAGATGTTTTCCTTCACTATTAGAGCTAGAGAGGTTTAGAGAGAAGTATGCCCAATATAAAGAATTAAATAAAATAAGACACACCGTAATTAGGAAAATAACCAAAGCAACCAAGACCTTGCTTTGTGCACTTACGGACCAGAAATGGACCGCGCCAGAGAGTGTAGAATGGCCCATCTGACAAGCGATTTAGAGAAAAATCAACTGATTCGCTGTAGAGGCGACATTAAAAGAATAGCTGAGCCAAACTGAAGCTTAGTTAATAAAGCACAGAATAAGGACAAATCGGTATCTTGAAATTAACTAGAATTTATCTAGCTCATAAAATAATTACACTATGTTATATTAATAATTGCTGCAACTTTGTAAATAGAATGAAATGAAAAGGCTTTAAAGATATTATTTTTTCCTTTCCTTTTTCTTTTTCCTTGTCAGCAGCCAAACTTCTTAACGTTGGGCTAGCATTTTTCCAAATTTAGTATGAATCAAATAAAATTTGGTCGCCGTTGTAACAATGTTAATGAACCCTTATAAATTAGAAGTTAATCACCCGATTCGCGGAAGTTTCGCCAACAGCGGCTGCTTATGTAAATCTCCCTAATGGTTCCGAAGAGCAAAACTTTATTCTCAAGAAAGTTTTATACTTAACTGAAAAGCGATTCTCATACTTAAGAAGACCATTTATAAGCATGGTTATGGCCTAGCACTGTAAGTACTTTGCTTAAAATTCATGTGAGCCACTCCATTATTCATATCTATGTTAAATATAAAATATTCCTAGAATACGTATATGTAATATTTTCATCAGAGAGCAGAAGAAATATAATATCTAGAGTGAACGCTGACGAAATGTCTCGTCCACATATTGCAACTCAATCAGCGAGCTTACAATAACAATAACAAATTATACTTAGAAGGCTATGCTAGTATTTTTTTTTTTGAAATATATTATCCGAAATACGTAATACAAATAAAATGTTCGACATTATATAAGAAACTTAATCAATAGACTTGACATGATGACTTGATAGTTGAAGACAAGCGACTGCGACAATGATTTAAAGAACTATCAAGGTCTACGAAGATGTAAACATAACTAAGAAATAAAGTTAGAAGCAACAAAAATTTTCCGCCCTTAATTTTCTCCCCTGATCATTATTCAGCACTAATTTACTTGGAAGTGGTCGTTAATTTTATAGGTACTCATGCAATCTCACGTACAACTTCTTAAAACTCTGAAAAGCTCATTATTCGTCGGCGAACTAAATCGCATCCTTAATCCAAGCTTCATTTCCCCTTTAAGTGCTGCACACTCGCTTTGCTCTGTTTCTTGGCCGTGGCACACCGGTAGAACCTTGCAGCTTCTTATAACTAATCGCTTTTGTTTTGAATATAGCAATGTTAAACTTTGTTGAGATCGAATGTAATTTGGCTATTATGCTTATTTGATTTCAACGAATTTACATGATACATATATAATTTACAAAGAAATAATAAATTCCAGCAAGATACATTTTTAATATTTCAGTCAATATAAAACAATTATATTAAATATTAATTTAAGCAGTACTATAAATATTAAGCAGTAATTTGTGACCTATGCATATATTTTAAAAAATAAAGACATTAGCAATAAATGTGTCGTTCATTGTAAAAGTGAATTATCTCCTTGTAACTGAATTTTAGAATAACGAGCTTTTTGCGAATTATAGTGTAGGAAAAAAAATATAAGCATTCATTCATTGTTTTATATTTTTCATTATTTAATACAATCAAATATTGTATTGAATTTATATTGAAAGATATGACTAAATGTGATACCATTAGGCAAGAAAAGATGTTTTTTAAAAATAGGGAGTTACACCACTTTTACAGTGAACGACACAAATCCAACTAAAACTTTTCGGCTATTTTTCCGTCTAAGTATAATGACGTCACACGGTGCCTGCCCCGCCTTTGCGTGCCTTGGCGTCTTGGGATTTTGAAGTATTATGCCTTAGCCGCTGTCTTGTGTCATGTACGAGTAGATAGCGGTTTAAAGACTTTTTAAAACATTGTTTAAAAACGACTACGTAAATAATAATAATATATAATAATAATAACTTTATTTCAGACATAAATATCCATAGCTTAAATATACACACATATTAAATGTCTCTATTATTATATTAGATGTCTCGCTTGACCGGTTTTACTTTTTTATTAATAATACTGCTAACTGAGTTGCATCTTGTATGCAATTCAGTTGGTTAGGTATGTTGTGAATGGTAATGTTATTTATTGTAATGTAAAAAGTATAGAACTAGATTAGATTTTATTTAGTATAAAATTATAATGTAATTTATTAGTTATAGGAAAATGTAATGTAAATGTATTGTTGTTGTTGTGTTTTACCTGAATGTTGTGTGTTATTGCTGTGAATTAAATGTCTAGACAAACCATTAGTGGTTTACAGACATTGTGATAATATTGTGTGTGAATACGTGTTTGATAATAATAAATAAATAAATTATATATACAAAAATTAAAAATAAAATAAAAATAAAAAATATATATTTTTTTAAAAATTGTTTTAATCAATGTCAATCGGTTGAAACAACTAACAATCACACTTTCAGAGTGTATACTATACTATAGTCAGTATAGTACATTTTATTTCTCTTCTCTTTGTATAAGTACTTGGATGAATCGCACTTTATAATTTCAACCGTGCACAGATTGTGAGGAAGGAGTTGTAAATTGGCTTCGTACACTTTAAATCACGATTCACGGCCATTGTCTTAACTCTTAACAACAATGTACATAAGTACTCAATAGATACTTTCTAAAGAACTGTTTTATAAAGATATAAATGAAAAGTGTCCGTCGTTAACAACTTTAATTAAATTAATTATGAACATGTATTTATTTAGTTAAAGATAATTAATGACGCATTAATTATACAAAAAAAAAAAACCTTAAATTAGTTACTAGGATCTGGTGCTCGCAACTTAGTACGCGCTGTACTTAGTTCGTTTTTTTGAAAATCCCACAGGCACCTAACATTTTTCCAGGATAAAAAGTAACGAATTGTGTTTCACCGGTTTTCACCGCATTTAATTCGCGGGAAACCATAAAAAAGTGGACTGTCAACCTGTCTCGTCAACCTTAATATAAAAAATGAAAAAAATTATAATTGTTATTTTAATAACATGTACATTATTAGTAAAATTATAAAAAATATATATAGCAACTCACCCTTATCTTTATGTAAAAGAAATCAAGTAAGAACATAAACAATTGTAGATATTATTAGCCCATACATTTTTTGTATAATTAACTTGTCAGCGCTACGTCGTTATAATTAATTAAAATGATTAACGAGGCAAACTTTTAATTTGTATAGGACGTTATAAGCTATTTGCGGCTCAAGTGTTGATATATTCACAAGATCTGTTCGGATACAAACAGCTGGATATTTCAGTTAATTTATAACCTTTTTTTTGCATTGACAATGGTTGTAATTCTCTATTATTTAGTAGATCATTCCTCTCCTAATAGAGACTGCTTTCTCATGAAAAAAATATTTTTAAACTAACTTATCGACTTAAATATCATTACTTTATTTGATGATTTTCTTACGATTTTCTTCTATTATTATATCTTTTGAGTATACTTCAGAAGATACAAATTACACCTTTTAATCATCACATCATCATCACCATCATCATCATCAGTATTATGGAACCTCTGTGATATAGGCACTAGATATACTCGTAGACTAAGTATTTCATATGTTAAAATTTAATTAATCTTCCATTATTTAAAAATATTAACTATTTGGCTTTTCTATTTTATTATTATTTAATTTATATTGAAATTTAATAGAATTTATTTTTCAATTGTAAACGCCATATTATTTTTAACTTAACATAGTGTCCAAGTAAAAGGAGTACAAAATAACCCTTTATAAAATAAACCAAAGTTGGTCGTTTCAAACTCCAAATTATTTAAAAGGTGCGAGTTGCGAGTCAGCATTCAATAACTCCAACCAACCAAAAGATATGGGAATACCAAAGGTATTTCAATATCCATCCTTAACCAAATAGTTTAAACACCCCATAAATATCTATGGCTTTATTGCTAGTACTTGAAACAGTCGTAACATGTCGTAACGCGCCAGTTATCAATGTCAAGTGCTCCAATGTGTTTAGAACAGGCGTCCTTATTGGTAATGTCTTGGTGGCTGGTTCAAGTTGTGCAGCCACAAATTATCGTTGACAACTTTAGTGTTTATCGTCACTTTAAGTTCGTTGTGTACCTATTGGCTCTCATTGTCTCCATTTCATGACCACTGAACGCAACTGATAGACGAGACTGATAGATTCAATCTTTGTTGTTACTCACTTGACAATCAGTGCATGTTATTTTTATGCCTATTATTTATGTTATTTTTATACCTCCCGATTAGGTTAAGTGTCCGACCGAAGCTTCGGCTTCGGCCAAAAAAGCCTTCAGTGAAGCCGAAGATTCCTAAATAAATAAATAAATGTTATAATTCACATTATTACGAAATGATATTATTTTTGATTAATATTTGACAAATAAATTGCAAGGTAATTTTTTGTATGATCTCTAGATCAACTTCTAGAGATGATTTAAATTACTTTTCTATATTATATAATATTAAAGTTTTAAAATCTTTTATATTATTAATTGGAGCTTATAGCCAATCTCGAACTTCTTTAGAGCTTTTAAACCTTCAGCTTCGGCAGAAATTGACCTTCGGTTGGACACTAGTAAAAACCGTCTGAAAAGTGAATTCGTGTTGTTTATCGACGTTATTAGCGAATTCACTCATCAAAATATTCTTTTAAACTTAAAAAAAAAAAACAAGAACATAACTGTTTCATTAAAGCGCTAAATGAATAAATCAACATCAAGCGTGAATGTGAAAAATTATAAGTCTAAAAACACCATAGTAGGTATTAACATCAGTTAATTATCCAAAAAAGACGACCAATTGATTAATAGTCCTGTTGTGTTGGTCGGTGAATATTTTCTCGATTCTCAAGCATTTAGTGCAAAAGGTATAATGCGAAAAGTTATTTTCTAAAATAGACGCTGCTGAGGAGAATAAACAGAGCAAGCTTTTGCGGCGTAGGTATATCCTTTGTCTGTTTCGACATTAAGCGCTCGTAATTTAAATTGAATTTAGCAAAGTACTAAACGCCCCCCTGACATTTAACTTGTGGCACGGCTTGAGGGAATAAAGCCGAGAGGTCGACAGCCGATACACTCACAGACAGAACGAGGAATTTGTTTATGCAATAGTTAATACGGAGTTAATTAAACTAATGAAGTAATCAGTGGCATAGTACATTTTTTTTAATATTTAAAAACGCAAAAGTAATTTAATAGTAAGTTTTGTTTTTTATTTAGTGTAGTTATTATATTTAATTTCCTGTAATGATGTCATGTAAATGTTTTTAAATTAATAAATTTAAATATAAATTAAAATTCTGTGTTGGTGACGAAATATCATTGAACCTATTTTGAAGGAAATTAGTATCTAGATGTAGAAACAGCTGAGGAAAAAAATTTGTATAACTTTTCACATGTACGAAGTCGCATAAAGAATTCCAAGTATTATAGTAATTGAAAGCAAATGTTCATCGAGGTAATTAATCATAATACCTGTCATTGTCAATGGACACTTCTTGTATCGATTTCCCGCCGTTAATAAATTCAATAAAGTCAAAGAGATTTTGCTACAATCATGCAGATTTCACCTCTTGTCTATTAAATGCGCATAGTCAAAGAGCTCACTTGCCAACGGGAGCTGCTTACCAATTTTATTTCATACTACCATACGTAATTCAATGATTACTCGTTTTTTATTAGTCGTAGCAATACATAGAAATTAATTTCATGTCTAGTACCTATAATTAATTTCTAAAATGTGCAGAATTTGTGACATTTTTGCGAGTTAAATTCTTGTTATCAATACTAATAATAAATCTGTAAGTGTAGGTATGTTCCTGTATGTTCCTCGATAACTCTTAAACGAATCTGATTTTCATAAAACTTGGTACATAAACATTTAGATGTACATGACACAGGATAACGCGGACGAAGTCGAGGGCGCCAGCTAGTTACTGACTAAAAAAAAGTCAATAATGTACAACTTTATATTATGTAACCAAATTTTCTATCTACATAATAAGACTAGTACACTAAAACTGAGTATAGACATGTGTAGAGTAGGTAATTCCTCTGGTACAGTAATAAAAGTATGATAGAAAAGGAATGTCGTGATATTCAATGAATAAAAACAGTTGTATGTAGGTACTATATGAATGATAGGCACTTGAAATATATGTAATTATATTTGTTTGAATGATCCGAAGTTATCTTGGAAAAGGTCAGATGTTATATTGTGGTGTTTCCTCGTTCATCATTGTTCTGTTCTGAGGAAGATGTATGAGTACACGACCTGTCAAATACGTCATCTTAGTATCTTTATTCATTTTTAATCTAAATAAATATGATTGTCATCAATAAAATAAAGGTATTAACGTACTCCACAATAAATTATATTAACTGAATGAGGAAAATAATAAATATTTTAATGGGCTGAGTTAGGAATTTTATACATTTGGGATGAGTTTACATGGGACCATACACACTTTTTGACTATTGAATTCATATTTTTATAATTGTATGTAATCTTTATAAATAAAAATTAATCACTAAATGTGTTGCTAAGAGCAAAACTCGAGAGCGGCTGGACCGATTTTAATTCTGTCTTCACTCATGGATAGAGGGATAATCAGGGAAGGTTTTTACGTAAAAAAATGCACCCCGGGCGAAGCCAGGAGCGGGTCGCTAGTAATTTAATATTTCTTATTTTTAAAAATCATAATTATTAGTCATTCGATAATAACTTATCTTTTGTGTTTTGGGTAAAATTAAAATAATGTAATTAATTAACTCGTCTATATTTACATCTACATACACATTACAAAATAAAATCGCTGTCCGCTTGTATCTATTTCTCGGCTAACTTATTTCAAATTCAGACCAGATCCAACTTTGAAAAGTTCATATCCAATGTTAACCCTGCCGGGAATTAAACCCGGAACCCCTGACACAGAGTGAGGCTAACTACTCAGCCAATGGCTCGTCAACATAACATAAAATATATTTAAAGGCAATAATAACAATGTCTTCAAAGAAGTCTGCACTTCCTTATAATACGCAATACCTTTTTGCATACAACATACATACAAAGTGACCGTGCTATAGTTACGATAGGACCGAATTACGCAGATGTCTGGCACCGTACAAACAGTCTCGTGGGAAAACGCCCGCACATAGAAACATCGTCATGCGTCAAATAGAGTACATACATGATTTTCGTAAATAGCATTTAACGAGTTTGTTTTCAAATAGTTTCTTATGATTTTTTAACGTAATGACGTAAATTGTCTATAATGTGCACTTAATTCGTGCGATGAACTTCTCCACGTACGTTGTAAAGATATATTTAAAGGGGGCGATGCTATAGAAATGTTATAGAAGATACATAACTATACCTTCGTATTTTTTTTAAACCAATTTAATTAACCAATAAAAATAAATATAATTTTTCCAATAAGAAAGTTGTCTAATAAGAAATATAACAGCAGACTACAAGAATATATTTTAATTTTACGCATATGTATGTACTCGTATTTATTTATTTACATATACTAACTTCAAAATATTTAGACACTGAGCTTCTGCGAATCGTCAAGAAAATTCGTTTACATTCGCAATGTTGTTTTTGAACTTCATTTGTTTATTAAATACACTTGTTTTTCGTACGGAGCGAATCAATATTATCTATGTTTTTAATAATATACTAAACAATACAACCACGTGTTATGACTTAAGACTTATAACAAAATATGTGCGCGTTCTCAGACAGAGACGTCAAGACATGTACCGGCCAAGCAAGTTGGATCTATCACACTTGTCTTTTTTTAATCAATACTAATAATAAATCTGTTAGGATCGGTCATGGAGTAATTTACTTTGTGTTCAGAGATA
Source organism: Synanthedon formicaeformis (assembly GCA_945859745.1). NCBI lineage: Eukaryota > Metazoa > Arthropoda > Insecta > Lepidoptera > Sesiidae > Synanthedon > Synanthedon formicaeformis. The sequence continues at coordinate 4,419,966 of OX243958.1, read as the reverse complement.
TCGTGTTTATAGGCTCTATACATGATACTGAAACTAAATTGACCATTTTTTGAATTTTTTTCTGTATGTATGTATGTATGTATGTTCCTTCATAACTCTTAAACGAATTAACTGATTTTCATGAAACTTGGTACATAAACATTTAGACGTACGGGACACAGGATACCACTTTTTCTTTTTCAACGCGGACGAAGTCGCGGGCGCCAACTAGTGATAAATAAAACTTGATGCAAAGTATGGAAATGCCAGGAAAAATTCAAGCTCTCTGGCGACACGGCTAGGATCAAATATCTCTTATTCAAGTGGAGATGGGCGAATCGGCTCTAACATATTAATCCATAGTGCAGTGTTATTAATTTATTTAGGTTCTAGCTGCTGCACGCGACTTCGCCCGCAAAACTTTATAAAATAAAGCATAAAGCCTTCCTCGATAAATTGACTATCCAACACAAAAATAATTTATCAATTCGAACCAGTGGTTCCTAAGAATAGCGCGTTCAACCAAACAACCAAACAAACTCTTCAGCTTTATTTTAATAGTATAGATTTAATAATTTTATATTTTTTTATAATTTATATACATAATATATTGTTTTGTTTGATCTGCAATCGCAATTAAATTTTCATATTTAAAAAAAGATATATAACTATAATACAAATTAATATTAATTTATTAACAATAATAACACATTCCCAAAACATATTCTATTCCACGTCCAGTAAAAATCTTCAAAGACAACCCGTTTAGCATTCAACGATTAGATTAGGATAATGACATTGCGATTGCGACACGTCGAACCGATCGTGGAACTGGTTGTTAAACTATTCAATTATAATTAATTTAACAAATTCGCTACGGATCACAACAAAAAGCGACATAATAAAAACAAGACGGAGGGAGCTGGTTTCAGAATGTTTTAAAGAAACGGAATAGGCAATGATCATTACCATATAACACTGACTGATGACACTTCTCGAAGGATATGTAAAATTTAATAATCCAGTCTTGCCAAACGTATAGACTACCAATTAAAGGCACAAGATCGGCCTTTAAAGGGACATGATTTCTTTCTTCGCCTTTCTAATAAGGCAGAAGGACTTAAATGGAGGTTCTAATAACTCTTAAATCTTCGAGCTCGTTAGAATTCTCTTTTGTAAACTGTAATCTCTTTCTACGTACACATCAGTTAAAACCAGATGAATTAATATTTCTATGTCTAAAAACTTGGACTTATATTGAATAATACAAAATGTTACCTGAACAAATAATATATTACTGATTTATTTAATCTTATGTATGGGAAATACTTTATTACTTCTAAAATATACTTATATTTAATTATTATTATTCGTTAGAATCTCTTTGGTGCAATGTAGTCTGCTTCTAAACGTACAATAAATATTTTTACTTCTGACAACTTGGACTGATATAATGATATTAAATACGTAATACAAAATGCTACCTAAATCATATATTACAGATCTACTGTGATAAGTAAGTACCTACTTACCATAATTATAGTTCATATTTCTTTTTTTGCTTGTACATGGAATTTTATATCAGTTTTGTGAACCTTAATATATAAAAAAATGATCTGTAATAATTGTATATATAATATATTGTATGTAATGTTTATTGTATACTGTATTGTTTGTTTAATGGTTAAATATCATTGTCATTATCTCAGCCATAGCACATCCACTGCTGAAAATAAGCCTCCCTCAATATTTTCCAATAGGAGTGATTGGAAGCAGAATTCACTACGAAATTTCTCATTAATTTACTAACCTTTATTTTAGTTAGCTTTTATTATTATTTTAGTAGCATTTTTTTATCATATTATCATTGAATTATTTTATTATTATGATTTAGTTTGAAAAATAATGAAACATTCTGTCGTTTTCCTGTTAATATGTTGTTTGTGAAAGCGGGTTTGTGTAGTCGAGCGGCTCCGGTACACATTATGCTATGACAATATTTTGCGAAGGGACCTTTCTTTGGAAACCTTTCAAGGTTCCCGAGGGTAACAGGCCGTTTAATATCTGCCATTCCGACGACGTAACGTCTCGCCAAATATTTAACTTAATATTCTGTTTATTCCGTATTTTCTGCCACAAGTTTTCCTTCGGTATTTGTCGTTTTAAGACCGCCATTTTCCTTAATGAAGCGAATGTTGTTTCTCGCAAGAGAATAACAAATTTTACAAGCAGAAAATTGGAGTGAGCGTACTCTTTCACGCAAAACGGCAAACGCAAAAGAAGTTTACAAACTTTCCTATTTACTAAAACATTACCGAATGGGAGATAAAAGTTTTTAAAATTAAAATAGTACAACTTCATAAAAAAAAATCTCCCAGACTACAATTTATGAATATAATTAAAGGCACCAACATTATGATTTCATAAGTTTCGGTAAATAATGTACGGTTTGATGTGCTTTTTTTATCGCTTACTTTGTAATGACGTGTGAAGACAAAAATAGCAACTGTGACGAATATTAAACAAGAGAACAAGATGCTGCGAAGACGAGGACATAGATGCATAATATGTAGAAAATCAACGCTTTAGGACACAAATATTTATAGAATAGAATACCTACAAATACTAAGTAGAATCTTTTAAATAAAATCGAAGTGTTGTTAGGTCTGTGATTTCTTATAAACAGATAATATATATGGTTGATTGTTTGCTTACACTAATTTTCTTGTCTGTAAACTCCTAATATTTTCAATCTAATCATAATTTTGATTTTGATTCAGTTACATCATAATAATTTTTCACGGAAGTGATATTTTTTTTTTTTCAAATTTAATTTAAAATGTTTTTAAAATGTACCTAAATTGAAAATTTTGTTATCGATATCACAGAACGTCTCATTAAAACTCGACATACATAAATGCCCAATAATTCTTATAACGCGGTGTAATACTGAAGAAGTATTGTCAAAAGACGAGATGTAAGAAGTATTTTTATCAAAGTGCTTAACATCTCTTGAGAGGTGCAAAACGTGAATGAGTCTTTTCTACCTTCAAGTAAAATTTATGGCACAGTTCAAGCCTCGCACGTAATTAGAACAGCAGGTGGCGTCGGAAACGCCAAACGGTTTTAAGGGATGTGACGTCATTACGAGTCCTAAATTAATCATTATTATTTAATAGACTTAGGGCCTCTTTCACGAACTAAAAGTAAAGTGTTGATTAGTTACTTTTAGAAATCATTTTCTGTTATATTGAATTGTGCACTCGTTTTACTGCATCATTCGATTGCCGATTTTTTTTTTATTATTTTTGATTTAATGTTTGGGACGTTTACCGTACAAACGAAAGTATATCAGCTCCATTTTCCCCGGTTACCGGTGACTTTAAATGACATTTTGGCCTACTTGACGTTTGAGAAACAGGCGCTTAGCTTTGGCACCGTGTGATTAAATAGTTTTTAAAAATAAATAAATTTAAAAAAATAAAAAGTGTTTTAATGGTGAATAAATTTGAACTTTATGAAACTATAAATTAAGTAAAATAAAAGTTATTCTAAGTTCATTTAAATAAAAATAGAGCCAAGGGCGAGTGGCCTCGGCTGCACGGAGTTGATATTTTCAAAAACCCTTTCTTAGCGGATGCTCAAGTTATATAAAATAAACCTATGTTCCAAATTTCAGTTTTCTAGGCTTAGTAGTTTTCTAGGCTTAGTAGCGTAGGTGGAACCTTCGCAATTTGCGTCTAGCGAAATGTTCGGGATACTAAAGTGGAAAGCTTGAACGGGACGCTTCGTTTGGTCTCATGTATACTCATTCCTATTTCACACAGCACCAGTATTATATAACAAGTATATTGGTAGCTACAGCATATGCGTGCAAAGGCTATGGAAGTAGACGACACTGCTTTTCCATTACCGAAATAAACGTGGCTCGTGAACAAATTGCTCGCTCAATAAGTATATAAACCAACTCTCCTGGGAGAGCACGTCTCTTATGCGACGTCCATTTTTTATTAAAAATTTCTATGGACACTCACTCGATGTATAATTTATTAACTATATTTTTATCATTAAGGTTTTAATGGATTTTTAACAGATTTTATTTTTAATTTTGATATAATTTTGAATTGGACGAGCCTGTTGGATGAGTAGGGTGCTTGCCTTAACGGCCTCTTCCAGATGTCGATTCCAGGCAGGGTGAAAACTTTGAACTTGACTTGACAGAGTTGGCTCCGGTCTGGTTCTGGAGTGTCATTTGGACAGCTCAGTGTCACCTGGCGGCAGTGACCACCCCGATAGAGAAGTCCATCGTGAATAACAATATGTGTGCTGTTATGTTTCGATGAGTACCTAAGGGATACCAGATCCTTATCCTCAACCCCACTATGGGCGGCAGCTTACTTGCAGCACCTGTGGCGTTGCTTGTGTTATAGGCGACGGTAGCCACCTACCTACAAGTAGACTGTCAGCCTGTCTGTCGACTTTAACATTTAAAACAACATTTCTATATAATATCGATTTCGTTTTTTTATAATATGGAATGATCTGTCGCAGCTGTTTGGCAAAGTTTTGTCAGAAGACATACAACCAGTATTTATTGTAACTTCCTATTCAACAACCTTCGAGAGTCTAGACTCGAAACCGAACTGGTTCAAAGTTCACTGTCACCGTTTACCTCACTCGTGAAGTCGTGACTCGAATGACGTTACCAACTTTATGTGACAAAAGTGTACGTACAAATTAAAATGGTATTCCCCATAAATTATGTAACTAATAAAACGGTTACCTAATGTGCTAATTATACTCACTTAGAATGCTAATTAATTGTCTCAGAAACTGTATCTAGATTAATAGTTACTTGGAATTTTTTTCCTGATCTGAGGACATAAAAACAGGTATAGGTAGAGCCTTAATGTAATGATGAAATTATGGCTTTATACAAAGATTAAATACTTGTAGCTGTAGATTATGTGAACGCAAAGGCACATTATGTTCATACAATGTGTATCACATTCAGAGCTGCTTTTATTGTCTGGATAAAGATTCTGGGTTAGAGTATGGGCAGAAACCTCTGTTATGTGACCTTAGAAAAGTTGACCCAGACCTTTGTGTGGTCCCCATAATAGGTACAAGACTTATGTCTACTATTTTTTTTTCCTCTTTTTGAAACAAATAACAACAATCTCTAGACATCACGTCTCATCAACTATATAAAAAAACTTTATAGGTACCCAATCAACGTTGTAACAAATTAATCTCGTACGCAGCGATAAACATCTAAATATTTCAGAATTCTTCGACATTGAAAATGTTTTAACTAAAAACGCTCATTAAGGAATTCTTCTTGTGAACGATAGACAAGGTCGACGAATATGGCGCGTTTCGGTTAAGCAAGTTGTACACCGATCCAAGTAAGGATAAGCAGGTGTGCTGAATTATTAATGTAATTCCGTGTAGAGGAAAGTCAGAGAATTGATGTGTACCGGGACTTTCTGAAGCTCTAACTAAGTATGGTAGAAGTTTTTCTGTCTGACTTATTTAGGAATGTATTCATCTTGCGATTGTCCGCGGTTCCATTTGAAACCAGAATTACGCTTGCATTCATCTTATTAATTAATATTTTATATTATAGATAAAATTGATTCATATTTTGTCTAAAAATAATTTTGAACAAATTGCTCGCTAAAGAATAATGAAATTAGTCACGAATCCGAATATGGCGGCGCCAGATATTCTAATTCCACAGAACCGTGTCCAACTATTGTTTGGCGACAAGTAACAAGATACACAATAGTTGAGTTTTATTGTCAATTGTACCTCTCTATTTTAAACCAGGCCGGGAATGAATGGGACTACAAAGAGAGCGAGTCATTCATAACTTCTTGGGACCTCCTTTGAAACTGTCGACCGGAGGCCGACCAAGGCGATTTAATAAAAAAAGGGATAGCGCCCTTGCAAACGGTTAAAAATACAATATTGTTATGTTATACCGATAAGAGAGGATGTTTCCCGCCACACAAATTATGCGAGCAGGTTTAGCCTGACAAAAGGTTAAAAAAATAGGCTATTCAAGAATTATGCTTACAAAATTTCATAAATTCTCTTCTTGCGGAGAAGTAGTTTTTTTAGTATAGGTACTTCATAATTTTAATATGAAACAAACACATATAGAGTGCTTCGTGAAGAGAAACAACATGGTTTCTCTAATTACCATTACCCATATCTATTCAAATCCCTCTCCCTCCAACTGAGCTTGCCCACCGGCTGCTCGAAGACCCAAAACAAGAAAAAATGTTCCCTATCGAATGTAGTGTTAACCGTACTTCCGTATCCTTACTAATATTATCCTTATCCTTACTAATATTAAAACGTGAATGTGAGTTTGTTTGTTTGTTACGCTTTCACGCAAAAACTACTGAACCGATCACTATGACATTTTGCATACACGTTGCCTGGGACACCAGAAATGACATAGGGTACCTTTCATCTAGAAAAAAAGGACTATTCCCGAGGGATCATCTAAAATAAAATAAAAAACTAACGCCAAAGTGTTATAGCAACAAGTGGTCAAGAGTTATATTGCTTTTATTTTTCAACGCGGACGAAGTCGCGGGCACCAGCTAGTGCATTCATACAACGATCAACGTTTCGCGCTCTTAAGTTTATGATGCACCTATATTTATCTCAACGGGCGTTCATGACTTCACAGTTCTTCACTTCATATATGCGACCGCATTCGCATCTTTATGTCATCTTTATCTTTATGTGGGCAGGTGGCCCCAATTAAGGGGGCATTCATTGGGGTAAGGTGTGATTGTTTACGCCACCAGTGGTTGCGAGACAGAAGCCCCTGAACCAACAATCGTGCTCCCTTATTCCCATATACGTCTTTACCAGCCCTATACCGCAAGAAAATACATTCCACCTGCTTACACCTGATTTACATCGCCAGTAGTCTGAGCCTAAGCCACATAGATGTAATTCCTTTGGCATACCGCGTAGTTACTATTTTTGGGAATAAGAAGAGATATCGCAGTAACACGGGGATAGGGACAAAGGCACCTGCACCTATACATATCATGTTTACCCAACGAGGATCGTTCACTATTTAAAAATTTAGGTATTTTAAAGATTTTGGAATTTAACTTAGAAAAAATATTAGTTTTGTTTCTTTAACAGAAATACTTGCTTCTTCAAATTAGAATATATTATTTGTGCGATAGCAACTATTCGATACTATAATCACCTATTTCTAATGCAGCCCAAAATAGCCACATTCCAAAGACAAAATTTAGCGGTAATACGTGACGGTAATACCTACTGTAATATTGAGACAATACTGAACGCTGTACTGAGACATTATTTGTACTTGACTCGCCAAATGACCTAAGGAAAAATGTTGCTGAAATTTAAGGAAATCCATGACTGGAAATTACTGTTACAAGTAGATAAAGTATTGCTGATTACCTGACAATGACTAGTGCCGTGGCGTTTTTTTTTTTTTTTTTTTTTTGTAAACACTTATTGTGGCACGAATACCTTTTTTGTAGTGGCTGGAGTACCCGGTTAGGTATACTAGAGGTACGTTGCATTCTCTGCATACTTTGAAAGGATAAAAAGCAAGCAGGAGTATGAAAATATAGAAAAATATGGTCTATAGCAGCTCTTGCATGCAAATTGAGAGAAAATAGCATGATTGCTGTTATTTTACAGAGATTCATGTTACTTCTATCAGTCGTGTTCAGTCCAGTTTTGAATCTCAAAACGCATTTAAAAGTACTCGGTTCCGAACAAACCGATATTTTTATTATATCTATATGGGTCTACCCATAGTTACTTATTTTATATCAGTCTCAATGGACTCTATGCAGAGAAAAATCAAAATGAAAATGTGGAATTCTTAAATAAGCACATAATAATAAAACAAAAGTTGCCACAGTCACCAAGTTACGGAATCTGTGCGACTGAAAAAAATATATATTCGAATGCAGGAATACATGAATGAAATTTTCATAAATGAACGATAAAATGGAATAAAACATTTCACTGCTTCTTGATACAACTTCTTTTCGAGTGGAGCATATAACAGAATTTTTCATAATATTTAAATATTATTAAATCTAAAAGTTGGCAAGGATTGTCTCTGCAAGAAGTTCAACGACCATTGTATTAGAAATCGCTGCTGCTGTTTCCAATATTCTATTTATATTTGATTTACCCTGCAAACGCTTTAAAGTTAGAAAATTTCAAGGACCTTTTGTTGTTCTATTAATTCAACCAATGATATCCTAATTTACTGCAGATTTCAACTACCAGCACTACATACACAAACTCCAAATAGACACAGCTTGTCTCTATTATTTTAAACTGGGATGACAAACTGAAAAAGTGAAATAAATACGTGTATAATCAAATTTTCCCAGAGCCCATTTTTCCTATTCCGTTTCAATTCTTTATCCTTAATCCTACTATTGTCGGCAGCGCACTTGCAGCACATGTGCTTGTACCATCAAATGAACTATAAGCCTGTCTCAGATACAGATCCAGTATTATTTTATTTATTTAACTTTATTAGGGATTTCTTCAGTGTAATAATTATTATGATATCATTTTTTTTTCTTCGGTATATCATGTCAATCATGTGTCCATCATCAGTTATAAAAATAGTTGTATTTATTCATAACTGTTTGAATGAAATATAAACTTCATTTATTAAAAGAATAATGTCACTGTTAACAGTTATCCTTTTACTTCAGAATAATTATAAATTATTCTTAAGGTTATAACGACTAAAATAAAAACCAACATTCAATGGACTGGTGGTCGCGAGAACTTAATCGGATTATCTTTAATGCGTGAAAAAACCTTAAATCTTTGTCAACGTAATCGGTTTCTGTCGTCTACAAACAATTTTCGAGATAAGACTTGTAAGTAAACCAATAAAATCCTACAGTTAGACAAACTACTGCTTCCGGCTATATACACTGTTTTTTTCTACCAAGAGATACTACCCCAAAACAAGATAAGAATAGATCCGAGGGTGAAACTGCTACGATGAACAAAAAAGATTTGTTTCGTTAACAATAGTAACATTGTATCAAATAAGACAAATTTTATCTACTGTTTAAATATAATGTTATTGTGGAAATAAGCCTCTCTTGGATCTATTAATTCCAATCCATAATTGCATATTTTTATTGTTATAGGTAAATATGTAACACACACCTTTGTCCTTATAATAAACCTTAGGAACTGGAACGTTGCAGTCGAAGCTTATCCTCCTTACATATTATTATAAAACAAAGTCCTCCGCCGCGTATGTCTGTCTGTCTGTTCGCGATAAACTCAAAAACTACTGAACCGATTTTTATGCTGTTTTCACCAATGGATAGAGTGGTTCTCGAGGAAGGTTTTAGTATATAATTAACAGTTACGCGGGCGAAGTCGCGGGCAGCAGCTAGTCTATACTAATATAGTTGTAGAGAGTCCACTTAATAAATATAATATTAATTCTAAACGCAGCGATAAAAAAATCTCTCAAGAAGACCGGCTAAATGAAATTATCGAAAATAAAAGCGCTAAAACCGCATCTCAGCGTCTGTTACGCGGTCGGTGGGCAAAAAAGAATAAAATGTCCATATAAAATTGTCTACTCTATATGTAACTGGGCGTTATTAAGACTAATGAAGATGTTTACGACACGATACTAACTTGCAATTTGTACCAAATAGCATGTAATTTACACATAAATACGCTGAACCGTTATTAGTAAGCTGTGAGATACATTTGCTACGAGGAAAATACTTTTAATCCTGGTTATATATCATTTTTTTATGTTAAGGTCGACAGACAGGCTGACGGTCCATTAGATGCTAGATGGCTACCGTCGTATATAAAAGAAGCAATGCCACAGGTGCTGCAAGTGCGCTGTCGACCATAGTGAGATTGAGGATAAAGGATTGGGTTCGAGAAATGGGCTCTGGCATCCCTCACTCAATCACCGAATCACAACATCACACATACGGTGGTCTTCAGTATGGGGTTGGTTACTGCTGCTAGATGGGCCGCCTGCCACTACTTTTCAGCGCACTACTTTTCAACGCAGTGTGCTCTGTCACTAATTTTCAACGCTCTACTTTGAAACGCAGTGTGCTCTGCCACTACTTTTCAACGCACTACTTTGAAACGCAGTGTGCTCTGCCACTACTTTTCAACGCACTACTTTGAAACGCAGTGTGCTCTGTCACTAATTTTCAACGCACTACTTTGAAACGCAGTGTGCTCTGCCACTACTTTTCAGACCAGAGCCAGCTTGAAAAGTTTATTTTCAAAGTTAACCTTGCCGGGAATCGAACTCAGAACGCCTGGAACAGAGCGTTAAGGCAAGCACTACCCTAAGCAGTAAGCACTCATCCAACGGAACGTCATAATAGTTCTGAATACGTTTCCATTTATTGCTCAGCTGCCTCAGCTCTTTTTATCGTGTGGAATAGAGCGGAGGGGTGAATCTTCTTTATCATATTACTATTATTATTATAATATAACAATTACCATTTCAGACCCCTCATAATGTCCCCCTGCTTTATAGTAAAAGGTCAAACTACGTTTTATTTGTCAACAGTCATCATAAAAACATAGTAGCTTTTGTTCGTGTCTTCGTCCACGAATTGTCCGCGAACCTCGGGAACAAATTATACTTTTTTCTGGACAAAAGGTATGATATATCCATATCATACCGCTGACTTTGTGATTGCAAAATTTAATGATGATCGGTCGAGTAGTTAAGGCGTGAAAGCGTATCAATCAAACAAACAACAAATAACCAATCTAATACTTATATTGATTTTTAAAAGGTCGATTGGCTAACTGTTCGGTTTATTTTTTTATTGTAGGTACTTACTAACAAAAACATATTCTACTTGCGTATATGAAAAAAAAAAATTTTAAAAGTAATCATTTCAATATCATTTAGAACTTTATTGTAGTGATACTTGGAACGATGAAGGAAGGAATTTTTAGAATGATTAGTTCTACAGTAGGGAATGTGAAATGTATCTTTTAATCTTGTCCTGAGTTTTGGCTAATGTTAAATTCAAAGCTAGTGTCTAGTTTATAAATATGGAGTTTAGTTTTTAAAATAGAAAACAAGAATTAATATGCGTTCATTAACATTAAATGAATATGTCGTGTGAACAAGTCCAATAAAATTTGTAAGAGGGCATAATATCCTGATCCTAACTAATATTAGGAGTAAAAGTGAGTTTGTTTGTTTGCTTGTTAGCTGATTTTTTGTCTGCAGCTTAGTAAACATTTGTATAATAAAATGGCCGCATAGTCCTACAAATTGAGTGGTACGTTTTCCCAGTCCTACTCTTGGAAGTTTTTTACGGCTGCTAACCCTGCTAACTCCTTTAGCTATCTCTATCGAGAATTTTCGCAGAGGAAAAAGTTGGGCGTCTCGGCAAACTGAAAAGCTTCTCACGAAGATTCAGCCTGTTAGTAATCAGAAAAAAATTCAGGTGAGGCATACTGGACTATTTCGTAAGCTGACGAGTTCAATGATATTATCCCATCTCAAAAATTGTTCTTTTCTTAAATTATTTTAAATTTTTATCAGCTACATCAACGCTCATTACAATACATTACGTAATGACACTGTCGCGAGTTCAATGATTTTATCCCATCTCAAAAATGCCCGAGGGATCATCTAAAAATATAAGCAGTACCTACTACTGACATAAATATAATATAATATATAAGCAATAGATTTTTTTAACATCTTGTCAAAACGTTTGGTTGACATAACAGGCTTCTATAGAGCTGGCTATTACCTCGATCAATAGTGACATTTGCCATAGTTACAACGAGGTAGGTAATGCAGCCAGCATGCTTAGGGCCCTGCCTAGTTGACCGAAGGTTTATATAAAATTATTATATAATTTGTAAATATATATTATACCTAGAATAATTAACTTAGAATTAGAATTAAATGAAACATTGTATTAATAATAGAGATTGAATAAATTATTTTTATCATGTACTTATTTTTGTCAGTCTCGGCAGCAAAGTCTCGGGCTAAAACTAGCACGTAATAATTTAACAAATTGATCCATTTTTATTTGAAACTCGCTGTGCAATTTTCCGGGCAATATTTCCAATTTGTCTCTTCATTAAGGACCTTCCTCGGATTAACGGATATTTGAAAAAAGAAAAGCTGTTCTCGAATTTTGCGCTCAGCAACATATTTGGCGATTCATTTTTCATTTATTTATATAGATTTTATTCCAATACAATTGTAATTATCGTGTTCCAGTTACGACTTGGAAGGCTACTTGTTTGCGCGCTTAATCATGTTGACACTGCAATTTCTCGCGTATGTAAATAGCAAAAAAGTTCAACCGATGCCATTGACTTCTCGGCCTGTAATTAATAGTGTCTACATTCCAATATATCAACAGTATTAAAAGTAGTAAGGCCTGATGAAAACTGTCTTATTTTATATTTACAGTAAGTATCTGCATAAGGGCCTCTTTCACCATCTGTCAAGTAGACTAACTGTCATTTAAAGTCACTTTTCACCGGGAATAATTTAGCTGATATACCTTTATTTGTACGATAATAGCTGTGGTAATAGTCCCAAAGATTAAATAGAAAATAATAAAAAAAAATCGCCTATCGAAGGATGCATGACCGAGTGAATAATTTAATAAAACATAAAATTATTTCTAAAAGTAACTAATCAACACTTTACTTGTAGTTGGTGAAAGAGGCGCTTAGCCTTATATATATGCACATACTACTCGCACGTTATATTATTCTAACTAATAATTGTGAAAGTAAGTTTGTTTGTTACGCGTTAATCGATCATCATGAGATTTGGTCATTCGCATTAGAACGGATTCTCAAAAAGACAGAACTTTACAGTGCCACTGGGCCATAATTAAAAAAAAAAAAAACAAAAAGAACGCCCGATATATCTGTCTTTATTGCTGTGACGACGGCGACAGTGGCGCCCAATTTTTCATATTTTTAGATCCTTCGGGAACCTAACAGTTTAAAGGATAAAAATATCCTATGCCAATATTAATCCAGGTAAACTATCTGTGTGCAAAATTTCATCTAAATCCCTTTCTGAGATTAGCGTGCACAAACTATAAAACTATATTTTTGACCTCGGTAACATAAGTATAACCAACGTATGTCTATTCTTTTTCTATTGATCAAAAACGTAAACAAATATAGAGTCGCCATGGTCACTGGACTGTTTTAAAGATGGGATTTGTACATTAGGCATTATCAAAGAGAGTTGACTCAATGATTAACTCATTTAGAATTTGTTCGTATTTTTTGTTTAGTTCTATATCGTGAATTGTTTGTTTACCTTTTTGATCAATGAAAAAAGAATACATCTTATTTATGCATCTTATTTATGCAAATTGATTTAAAAAAAATAATATTCAGGTAATGAACAGACACGGCTCGTTATGGTTTTATTTTATGTATGTGAGGCGATATCAAAAAAATTGTACATTTTGAAAAAGCTCAATGTCCCCATATTAATATGGGTGTAAAAAAATCCTATGGTGAATAAATAAGCCGTATTTTTTAAAAAGGCGCTTCAAATTCATTCTTTGGTATATAAATACCAGATCCACTGAATTAGTCCAAAGGAATACAATAAAAACCAAATCTAATGAAGTGAAGTTTTTTTTTGTCATACAAAAAAGTAGTGTCTCCCGTGGTACTTTTAAAAGAAAAAAATTATAGCTTTTTCATAATCCATCGAACACAGTTTTTTTTTTTATAAAGTGTACTTGGAAAACGATCACTGTGCATAAGAAACCTTTTTATTTCTTTAGAAACGTTGTAATAAATAAGAAAACTGAAGTAAAACTGATGTCTCCATATTTCATTACCTTGTGTGACGACCGTTGTGTGACGATATTATGTGTCCTGTTATACACTTTCAGAACGCATCCGTATTTTTTTACATCCGGAAACACTCGATTTACCACTCAACCTCACAAAACAAAACGTCAGCCACCTTACTTTTGCTGTATTGCTTTGATTTGTGAGGTTACCGTTTTGTTGCATTGTAAAATATTTACTTGTGTTACGCAATATCTCAGGTAAGTTTAATGATTTTACTACAAATATATTATCTTATGATACTATTTGTAATAAGTAAATCGTGTGATAGACAAGAATTGTGAAAATCTTTTTACTTTGTTTGTAGCGCGTGGTTTCTTGTTTTGATAGGTTATATTTTGCTTCCATTGGGTGACGCCACACAAAAAAAGGGTGCATACACATTGGCAATTTTTATATTCCATTATGTTTCTTTCGTGTGACACATTTTTTCCGTTTTAAAATGTACGTTGTAGTCTGAATATATTTACGTTGTATATTTCTACATTCAAAATATTAAATTTATATGAATAAAAATTCATTGTGATCCATTAATTCATGATAATTTTGTAATTTTTTTTTTTTTATTTTAAACCGACTAAAAAAAAGTTGGTTCTCGTTTATATGTATCTTCGCGATTTTATAAAGAACTACTGATCCGATTTGAAAGCTGTTTTCGCCATTCGATTGCATATTTTTTCGTTAACTTATCGCTCTTACTTACTGTAAAGAAAAACACCGTGAGGAGCACAGTACGAAATTGCCCATGTATAGACTCTGCACTAAAAAGCCTTAAATATAAAAAAGAAAAAGAATTTTTTTATATAAGAAATATGAACTTCAAAAACTTACCGAACTAAAACGAAAAATATAAAAACATCAATAGACTTAGACCAGTTTACATTACCTAACTAAATATATACTTTTTCATTTATGTTTAAAAAATCTATTTTGGCATTTTCTTTTCCGTATTTAATGTGAAAAATTATATAATTATCTCTATTGGTGTATTTACGTGATAGAACCATAGTTACAATTTGTGCTTTCTGGAGCAGAGAGACAATGAAGATATCGACAAAAGTTGAGTCAAGAAAATCCGGAGAAACTGCTATTGTTTTTACTTGCAAAATGTTGCATTTTAGATTGTTTTCTTTAAGATTTTTAATTAGTGAAAATATAAATAAAATTTTTAAACTATTTTATTTTTGTTTATTTTTTAAATACCTAACTACCTTAACTATTCTACATAATGTGTTAAACTTTATAGTTTTGCGTCATGTCAAATGTTGATTAGTATAAAATACATTTATTCAAGGCAATTAAAATACAAAATGTAAAAGATAAAATAATGACCGTAAGCAAATACACTGTTGGTATAATGCACCTTTATATTCCTTTGTGTTACAGAAATGTTAATATTCCATTGTGTTTCTTTTGTGTTACGTACAATTTTTTTGATATTCACTCATATATTGACATAGATATAGATATGCCTATAAGTTAGTAACAAATTTCACACCTATGTATCTCTATGTAAATAGTTATAGAGGTGCAGCGCAGTGCAGCGGTGGACCGTGGCGATCCCTATTGTGATTCAATAGGGCCCATTCATTCCGCCTTTGTCGGCCGCGGCCAAACTCTCTGTGCCCCGATCATCTGCCGTGCCCGTAGCCATGTCTAACCTCGAATATATTTTAATAAATCTTCACCGATAATAAAAACTGCTTTATACGATTTCATGTTTATAAAATTAGCGTAATAATATATTTTATAAAAAAACTGCGCTCACATTAAAAAACTAAAATAACATAATCCTGTTAATTCATCGAGTAAATAAAAACATTGATAATTTAACTACCTATATTATAAAAAATATACAAAAAAAGGAGTATGTAAATAAATAGGGTATGAATGGTTTTGTACACATTCGCTGATCTCCTACTAATTTGACTAAATTTATGTAATAATATTACACAAATAGTAAATTAGTAGTACACCTATAAAAAGGTGTAAGAAATAAACAAAATATATTTAAAAAAAAAATACATTATAAACCAATAATACTACATATTTAATGTATATTTTTAAATAACTAGCGACCCGCCCGCGGCTTCGCACGCATGTAATTTTATTCTGCAAATTATAATACACAAACCTTCTTCTATTATCGCAAAACCGTTTAACACACATAAGGTGGTTTAGAAGAAGTTAGTCGAGAAACAGACAGATGCATACAGATATTATTTTTTATTTGTATAAATAAAAAGCTTCAATATTCTACATTTCTAAGTTATAAAACTGAATTACTTAAAAGCTTTATCAGAAGAGAAGTTCAATAGTGCAACGTGAAAAAGTAAAAAGCATCAATACATATCCTCACAAACTTCTGCATTGATAAGACACAAAAAAAAGCCATTGAAAAAGCAATAAAAACTTTGTGCAAAAAATCAACGGCGCTCTCAAGAACACGAATTGCTTTCACTCACTTAAATTAAAATCAAATAATACAAACCGTTAAGCGTTGAAGGTGCAACAGGATCTTCACATGCACTCGATACCGCGATACCTTTCCATTCCACAAAATTAAAGACAACTTCTATACCTATATATATTTTTTATATTAATTACCTTAAAATCTAAGAGACAAACACTTCACACGTAGAACTGAATAATTGAGAAAGCACACGCTAAATATTTATTTGCAAATTTCTATTTAGATTAATAAAATAGAGAAGTCAGTCAGTATTCGTAAAGTTTTAAACGCATTGAACCGGTGTCGGCGAGGTTCAGTCGAAGCGATCGACGCCCGTCCGTGCTGAGACACGACTGTTCGGTCTACACGCCAATAGGAATTTATTCTCTCGCAGTCTTGGTTGGTGAGCTTTGTGCTGAGTCGCCCGGGTACCCGTCCCGCTCCCGCAACCGGTCATCAGCAGGACAAAAAAAGCCTCGCATTTCGGCGAAACACGAAATAGGGCCTAAATAGAACCTTATACAGGACTGGGGGTGTATTACGGTCACTTTTATAGCAGACATTTTATAGCATGAATTAAAATGTTTGGCATATTTATAAAAGTACTAGTGATCCCGCTCCCGGCTTAACATGGAGTGTAATTTTTATACAATACAAACCTCTTCCTCGTTTATTCCTCTTTCCATATGTAAAAATGAGCGGTTTAGAAGTTTAGCAGACTTATGTACGTCTATTTGTCAGTAACAACACTGTCAAAGAAGCGTGATATAATAGATACAAATACAAAATACAAAACCAATATTTCTATCCTCAACTTATGCCTTATCGGGATCAGGATGTAACTTGCATTCCCACTAAGTTTCACTTCTATTTAAAGTCAACGGTGACGATCTATCATCTGTGTCTACCATCCTTCAACATAGAAAAAAAACTAAATTATATATCAAATACCATGTAAGTAACGAAAGCTTCCCTAAAAACCTTTAGAACTGCTTTAGAATCTCGTAGGAATTAGAGGCCGCAATACACCCCCTATATATTTACACTGTACCTACATTGGAGGCCTCCAGTGAACTTCTGAAGTAACCAAATAGATCTGCGGCTGAGACCGGATGGTTAACCGAATAGCTGTTCGCACGCCACAGACTGTAATTTGGATACATTATCTATCATTGGAGATCTCGTAAATTGCAACAAAGCGGTGGGAATAGAAACGGACTTCACTTAACGCCTCATTCTGGTCGAGGTTATTTTAACGCGCTCTTATTATTATCGATATTTCAATCGCCGTAGCCTATGGAATTGTATAACCATACTAGGATCATCACGTATATGCATCAATTGACTTATCACGTAATAAGAAATGTTGGTAAGATGCTTATGTTTGGAGATAAGTCAGTAAAATACTCCAATATTCATAAGATATAATTGTACGATTTTTTTTTGATACAGTAAACTTGAAAGTAAATACATGTTATTTTTTGGGAACCGAATTAAAATCGGTGCAGAACTTTTCGGGTTTTTCAAGCGTACCTACACAAAACAAGTTAATTGTTAACAGGGGACGCTAGCAGCGTTTTTCCATACAAATGTAATCCCCTGATTTCTCCCTGGATAATCCTTCTAGAGCAAAAATTTTTTTGTTATACAATCTAGGTCTGCTAAAGCTATGCCCCTATTATTTATTTTTTTCCAGCAACTAATTACATAAGAAAATATGACTTCTCAAAAATCGTAATAAATGGCCCTTTTATGTCACCCTAATCAGACGACTATAAAACAAATTTGAAAGACTTTTAAGAGAAAAAATAATAATAGGGACATAGATTCGTTCTTCTCGAAAATATTTGTGTAAAAATTATTCAATAGGCTTAATTTTTAGAGGAGAAAACAGGGGAATACGAAACCTCGATTTAGTCAAAAATTTTGTAGGTATAATCGGTCTGAGCTGCATTTGTCCCTATCGCACAATACGGGGAAAGCTGGATGGCAGCGCGATGGCAATAGTTTCTTCAAATACCTATTTTTCAAATTCTGCCTTAAAAACCTTTAGAACTGCTTTAGAATCTCGTAGGAATTAGAGGCCGCAATACACCCCCTATATATTTACACTGTACCTACATTGGAGGCCTCCAGTGAACTTCTGAAGTAACCAAATAGATCTGCGGCTGAGACCGGATGGTTAACCGAATAGCTGTTCGCACGCCACAGACTGTAATTTGGATACATTATCTATCATTGGAGATCTCGTAAATTGCAACAAAGCGGTGGGAATAGAAACGGACTTCACTTAACGCCTCATTCTGGTCGAGGTTATTTTAACGCGCTCTTATTATTATCGATATTTCAATCGCCGTAGCCTATGGAATTGTATAACCATACTAGGATCATCACGTATATGCATCAATTGACTTATCACGTAATAAGAAATGTTGGTAAGATGCTTATGTTTGGAGATAAGTCAGTAAAATACTCCAATATTCATAAGATATAATTGTACGATTTTTTTTTTGATACAGTAAACTTGAAAGTAAATACATGTTATTTTTTGGGAACCGAATTAAAATCGGTGCAGAACTTTTCGGGTTTTTCAAGCGTACCTACACAAAACAAGTTAATTGTTAACAGGGGACGCTAGCAGCGTTTTTCCATACAAATGTAATCCCCTGATTTCTCCCTGGATAATCCTTCTAGAGCAAAAATTTTTTTGTTATACAATCTAGGTCTGCTAAAGCTATGCCCCTATTATTTATTTTTTTCCAGCAACTAATTACATAAGAAAATATGACTTCTCAAAAATCGTAATAAATGGCCCTTTTATGTCACCCTAATCAGACGACTATAAAACAAATTTGAAAGACTTTTAAGAGAAAAAATAATAATAGGGACATAGATTCGTTCTTCTCGAAAATATTTGTGTAAAAATTATTCAATAGGCTTAATTTTTAGAGGAGAAAACAGGGGAATACGAAACCTCGATTTAGTCAAAAATTTTGTAGGTATAATCGGTCTGAGCTGCATTTGTCCCTATCGCACAATACGGGGAAAGCTGGATGGCAGCGCGATGGCAATAGTTTCTTCAAATACCTATTTTTCAAATTCTGCTGCACCCGCGTTCCCTCTTAAAGTTACATGCAATACATGTAAATTGCATGTAAAGATTACATTATTTTATCTAGTGCAGAAATGCCGTTCAAATTTTAAAATAGAAATATCAAGATCGCTATACGAGTATTACTCGTATATTCAAAATTTCTTTGTCGATATCATAAATCATATCAATTTTTTGCAAAACGTTTATGTATTTGAGGCACAGTGCAAAAACGTTCATGGAATCATTGACACCAATTGTCACAATTAAACGATTCAGGTCAAACCTCACCTAACATGGCTACTGTTGATGTTAATAAACTGATAGATAACAACTTATCCAAATAGCGAACTTTGAACTCCTGGTTGAGAGGTCAAATTCCTAAAAGTACTTATTTATATGAAAAATTGTGTGTAAGACTATTTTAAGTTGACGAATTTTGACAAACTTTTATCTATACTAATATTATAAAGAGAATTTTTTTATTGTTTGTTTGTTTGCATTGAATAAGCTTCGAAACTACTGGACCGATTTGAAAAATTCTTTCTCTGTTGGGAAGCTATATTATTGGCGAGTAACATTGGTTATATTTTATAAAGTGCGACAACTATTATATTATATAAAAGGATTTTCTTCTTCTTAACGTGCAGCTTCTCTACGAAAGTTGGCTATCATCATGAATATCTTGACTTTGTAAGGGAACGAGTGCTTAAACCGAACACCTCTCTTAAATTCTTTCTTCATTGTATTTTATGTGATTGTAACATCGAAATACTACAATGGTATTTGCGTCACAAGTGCCAAAGGGGAACATAAAAAGAACGCCTTTGACAGAATCATGGCGGACTCTTGCCATCACGTGTCAATGGTAAAAGGTAGTAACGATCAACTTTTACTATTTCATTTTAAACTCTAATGGGTTGACGTAAAGTCAAATTTTCTTTAAATTACGTACTTATTATGTTTGTTTTGTTATAAATGACAGTTCATGCTCTACGCATATGTCACTTTTAAATGTCCGTTGTGTTTTGTATGGCACGCGTGTTCCATGTTGTAGTAATTTGATGGATTGTAAAGAAACACAAAAAATTGTTGCATATTATAAAACAAATTCCTCCGCCGCGTCTGTCTGTCTGTCTGTTCGCGATAAACTCAGAAACTACTGCACCGATTTTCATTCTGATTTCACCAATGGATAAAAGTGGTTCTCGAGGATAGTTTTAGTATATAATTTGCAATGTTACGTGGGCGAAGTCGCGGGCACCAGCTAGTATATTATAAAACAAAGTCCTCCGCCGCATTTGTCTGTCTGTCCGTCTGTCTGTCTAATCGCGATAAACTCAAAAAATACTGCACCGTTTTACATGCTGTTTTCAGCAATGGTTCTCGAGGAAGGTTTTTAGTATATTATTTGCAAAGTTACGCGGGCGAAGTCGCGGGCAGTAGCCAGTATAGATATAAAAATACCACACTACTTATTAACGCACTAATTCGCCATTATCTTATCTAAGTGTATGATTAAGACTGTATGAGTGAACGTAAACAAACACGTTGTAGCGTTGAACGAATTTACTAAGTATGTACTTATATCACTGCTTAAAAACTAAAGGGCCACAAATCAAAATTACACTTTTTACAGCAGCGCTAATCGAAAAAAAATATTTTTTCTATTTTTTTTCTTATTAAATATACCTATATCAAATATATGCATATCGTACATCATTAGAAGCGTATTTTTAAGTAGCATTAAATGTTTTAAATACTTTTATAATAAACTGAATACTAGAAGAGATATAAACATATAAGTTACTTTTGAATATAAATAAATATCAAAATATACTAAATATTGAATAAAATAACCACAAGTCTTTTTGCAACATACAATATGAAGGTTTGTGATTGTATTTTTGCAGTAAAAACATTTTTGGGTTTTTTTGTTTTATGGCCCTTTAGTTTTTAAGCAGCGATATGTATTTTGTGAATAGGTGGTCCACTAAGCAGTAGGTACATAGTTGGCAATCGTCACCAATAAAAATCTGATGACCAAAAGAGAGCATAAAGGGTAAGGTTTAGAATAACATTGCTTACACACGCACCGAAATGCAAAAACACGTGATTATTCTTTTGTTTTTTTTTTTAACTTTAGACTAGACATACCTATTATCTATATACCTATTATCTATATATATATATATATATATATATATATATATATATATATATATATATATATATATATATATATATATATATATATATATATATATATATATATATATATATATATATATATATATATATATATATATATATATATATATATATATATATATATATATATAGACATAATATACAGACAATTAAAGTCGTTATTCAAAACTTTTTTTTTTCAAAACAAAGCGAATGTATGGATATTTCTTAAGAGCCTAATAAATAAAACGTATTTCTCAGGTCATTATAATTTAAGACCACCTATTTTATACCCGTAAGTATATCTCAGTTATCTTTAAATCGAATGTGTCAAGAGTCGTTCGCAATGGACCAAGACCAAGTATCCATCCCGTTTCAGTCACGACATGACACGGCAAAGCACTCAGCACCCTAAGGCTTAAAATAGACTTGGAGCACCCGCAAACCGCTTGCACTCTTAAATCCCATTAAAGGAGCGGCTCTATTCATAGATTCCGCTATAACGTGGCTAAACCAACGCCTTTTTCATTGCTAACGATGAAGGAAGTTTTTCCGTGAATAATGACTGGTGCAATAAAGTGTTCATGCGAAACGGTATTGTCATCAGGTACGTGATTCGATTACTATCACGTTTGTGCGCCGCGAGTATGTGCAAATCGCCACGTATGCCATATTAAGGACCACCCAAAATACGCGGAATCAATTAGTGCGAATCATATAGCTGTTTCACCTACCATCAAGTGGACCGTCAGCCTGTCTGTCGACCTTAACATAAAAAAAAAATTATCATCTCAGCCTCAAGACTCAGACTGGAGATAGGACTCTACCATAATTTTCCTACAAGACCGGTCAAATGGAACCTGTGGATTCCACGTCGACCAGCGGCACTTATATAAGACCGTCTGTCCACTTAGTGGGTGGACGTCCTACGCTGTGCTTGCCAATTCGTCGCCTCCACTCGAGAACCTTCAGGCCCCAGGGGCCGTTCGGCTCTTCGTACTATGTGTCCTGCCCACAGCTACTTTAAGTTACCGCCGGGCCACGAGGGATTCGCTGCAGCGAATATTCGCGCAGCGCGAACGCCGAAGCGACTTGCGACTAAAACAAATGTATAGAAATGTACTAAACATGTCACGCGTAACGTTCGCGCCGCGCGAAAATTCACTTCAGCGAATGCCCTGTGGCCCGGCCCCCCTTCCCAATTCTGATGCGATCTTGCAGTGTAACCTTTTATGAACTGTCTAAGTTCGCTAAATGAAGATTGCAATAATTTTGGACAAGGTATTGTTATATAGGTTAGTGCATAATGCTAAAATTTGTTCAACACTTTACTACTTACTTGTTTGAGTAACAAACACCAAAAAGTCTCCACAAGCTTTCGCATTTAGGTATAACATTAAAGTTATTGCAATAATGAAACATATTACGAGCAATTATTACTCGTATACAGTACTATTTGGACTTCAAAGTTAGACTATTAAAAGCTTGTACAAAATTAGTGTAAGCGCAGCAGAGCAAATACTCTGTGATTTATTTTCTAACTATAAATACCGCTCCCAGTTTCCGCACGCAAAAAGAGCAAACCGCTGCCGCGTATTGTATAAACTACGCTCAAACTGAAATAGGTGCATTGACTGTGTCTGAAATAAATTAAATTCCTGGTTTGGTAATTTTCCTAGTGTGGTTAAAATACTTAGTTCTTTATATGTAAGGGTAATCATACAGTCTGTTAACATTAACACAAGCCACACTTCAGTACTGCAACTGCATTGCTAACCTTAGTAGAATTAATAATACAAAATTACGAAGGGATAGGGAAATTGGCTCTAAAACACAACAGCACGCATGCTGTTATTTCACTGTGGTCTTTTGTAACGGGGTTTTGTCGCTTTTTTTTGAGTCCGAAATGCAGTGTGTGATCTGTCACTACTAAAATACCCAGATCAGAGCCAACTTTAAAAGTTAATTTCCAATGTTGGCTCTGCCGGGAATCGAACCCTAGAGTCATGAATCAGAGCGTTAGGCGCTAAAAATAGGGAATGCTTAGGATAGGGAAATGGGTTCCGGCATCCCTTATTCAGCAAAACACTGCTGCATACCAAAACACAACAGCACACATGCCGTTATTTCACGGTGGTCTTCTGTAAGAGGGTGGTTACTGCCAAGATGACTGCGAAAGTATGCCCTGGCAGGACACTGCAAGTAAATCCGAGCTACTAAGCAAATGTCTACAATAATTTAGTTATTAGTAGCAGCATAAGCTACATACATAGTTTAACTTGTGTAGGCTACGCCCTAAGGGCATTTGAAACAATTAGTCTAGCCAAGCAAACTCCTTATTTTATGGCTTTAATCCTGCCGCAAATCTTGTATACCAAAATAGTAAAACAGTTTCATAAGCAAGCCCTCGCAACATAGAGAGAGAGAGAAGTAATATATCATTGCTTTGAGAATTTAATATATTTTCTCATAGATAATTTATTTTTATAGCTCCATTTCTACAATATGAAAAAGCTTTCATGTTTGTGTGTCTTCCACACAGAGCAGTGAACACCGTGAAGTTTTTTTGGTCTTCCATGAATTTACTACTTTATATTACAAGTTACGTGAATTTGCAACGTAAACAAAAATATTTTATTGTTTAGTTATTTATACTGTCTGTATTAATATTATAAAGAGAGAGAGAGAGAGAGACTGATCTCCGGAATCTTATACATTTTTCAAAAATTTATTCACTAATTGAAAGTTATTATTATGTCACCAAAGACTTTATAAGTATATTTGGGAGTATAGACACGGCGTAGCCCGTAAATAATGGTAGTAGTACAATTCGTCCACTCGAGACGAAGTGGACGAATTCGCACTTAGTCGCTCGCTAGCGCTGTAGCCGTTTGGTTGCTGTTTATTTGTGTTAAAAATTGACAAAATGCCATCGTGTTGTGTGAAAGTATGTAAAAATAGACCTCAAAAAGGACAAAAAGAAAAAGTATCATACGTATTTCATATAAATAGACTTAATTTTGTAGTTTTTAACAAAATATTTAATTAATTAGCTAAACCTTTTCATATTTCAAAAGGAAGCATTTGAACCTTATAGCTGTCTCATTCTTACTTATTGTGTAGTATAAGATAGTCCTTTCGTAGAAAGAGATACATATAGATTTCAAATATACTTATCATTTCAATATGTTTGACGGTCGATCCAGGGCCGCACTTGTAATATTTTTAAATAAAAATAATAATTTTGTTTGTTTTGTACTACATTTTTATGCTTGTGTTTAAATTGGTGCGTGAATACTTCGATTGATATTCAGTAATAATAAGTTTATAATAGATTTCCTATTAACCCAATAAGAAGAGAAAAATGGACAATTTTATTACGTACTCAAATATTGGAATCCAACAAATTCAAGTGTTATATGTTCTGCGCATTTCCATCATGATGACTTTTACACGAATCTTAAGGGATATCGGAAAATAACAAATACAGCAGTACCTTCCATAAATTATGACACAGATCCATCAACACACCAACTCACAAAGCGGCAAAAGTTCAATAAGCTTATTTTATTTGAGGGACAATAAGAGATCATAATAGTACTCGTAAGTATATAATTACATAAAAAATAATAAGTTTTGAAGTAACTATAATTAAACATATTATGCTTATTTTTCACTAATTTGTTAAGAACACTGTGTTTCTTGCGGTTTCTTCTTAACAGCTGTAATCGAAACCGCGGATTATTATTAAATATTCATTTCATCACGTACTATTTGTTGTTTCATTTCTATATCAAACATCCAATTAAATTATATTACGTATTTTTAAATTACACGCTTCCAAATGCGGCCCTGTGACACGTAACACGTGTTGTATTACACCCAGATGTACCATCGGCTAGCGGTTTGTTGCTTGTAAGCTAGTCAATATCGTTGTGCAGTATACATTGATGCGTTAGTACAGAACACTTTTAACTAGTTTCTTTTTATAAAAGCAATATACATTTGGAATTGCGTGTCAATCTCTCAGTAAGTTCGTAAGTATGATTTTAATACTACCAAAGATTTCGGGGCTTTTTGCTTGCTACGCCGCATCTATAGTTCAGATCAATGTATGTCACCCGGACGAAACCAGGGTGCGTCGGTTTAGTTAATTTTTTTTTTCTCTTTCTAGCGCGGCCGTTATTGTAAACCAGGGACAAACATATTGTAGAAATCTACATTTCTACAATATGTTTGTCCCTGGTTTGTCCAGCGCGGGGGGTTTAGTTAATCCTAACTAATATTATAAATAAGAATAATAATAATAAATAAATAAATATCTTCACACATTCCACACAGCACCATCTAGTTCCAAAGTAAGCAAGTAATGCTTGTGTTATGGATACCAGACAGTTGATATACTTAATACATAGATTACTTTTTTTTTTTTGTAAATACATACATATTATAAATACAAAACATCCATGACTCAGGTACAAAGGTAAAATGTTCACATAAAACATTTGCCCCTAGCGGGATTCGAACCCGCGACCGTTTGGTTAACAGCTAGGGTTACTAGCCACTAGACCAAACGTATCGTCAGAGAATGTGAGTTTATTTGTTACACCTCAACATTATTCAACCGATCATAATGAAATTTTGCCGTTGTCAGAACATAATACCTTTCATCCAGAAAAAAAGTCCTACCGTTCCTGTGGAATAATATAAATAAAAAAATTGATATAAAAAATTCAATACCCGAATAAAATAGGCGAGCAATAAAAATTGATTGAATATTTTTACATTTGGTGTTAAAATATTTAATCAACCCAGACGAAGTCGCAGACAAAATCTAGTACTAAAACAAAATTAAGCAAAGAGGTAACGAGACCAGTCTAGATTATTTTAAAAAAAGTGACAAACATAGAAACGTCATTGAAGTTGTAATACGAAGTCAATTTATTTGTAATGTTTTCTAAATGTGTTGATTTTTTTTATAAATTTTACTTTGGTTTATTCAAGTCTGATATTGAATTTTTATATTAGAGTGACTATAATTCAGTAGGTGACAATATGGCAGGTGAATTTGTAGACATTCAATTTTGAAAAAAAAGAACAATTATTTTTACTACAAAAATTTCATTGTCCTTTAATTGTGTTTAAAAACGGGCTGTTGTAAGTTTGCTGCATGTATCTGTGTATGCGTGTATGTGTGTCTGTGAAATCGTGGCTCCCAAACTTATGATTATGATCAGGTTTTTTTTTGTTTGAAAGCTGACGTGATCGTATATATTAAGACGGGATCGTTCTTAGCTCTCTCTATTTTATGAAGATACTGTTCAGGCGTTTGAAGACCATCAGCCCATTTCCTAGTTGACGAAGGAATTTCACTAACTTCCACATGTTCGATTGGTTGAAATTTTTTTTAGATTTTTGCCACAAAGTGGCAACGCTGTCGTTCAGGACGTCTGCTACTCATCTCCTTAGCAACATACAGCAGATATAGCGTGTATAGAAAGTCGAAGGTTAGTTTATAATTTTTAATTACACTTAGCTTATGAACTAAGCACAAAATATTCACTTACAGCGGCAACTGCTGAGACTGCGGTACTATTGAACATAAGTGAAATGATTGATTTAGCCGTTGGCACACCAGAGGTACATTTTCAACGCTTTCGAACCATATATTTCATTTCTAATTGCCAGCGTAGTGATGCCAGCGTATTTACTCGATGGAGATGTCCAAAAAAAAAAACAAAAAAAGACGCTTGTAGTTGCCAGACGAGCTAGCTTGCTCTATCTCACGGCTTTTCGGATTTCTGGCAGTTAGTTCACCAAATAAAAAAAATGATTTATATCTGTAAAAGTGTAGGTCCGCTATTCTATCAATTTTATTTATTGATAGCCAACGAGAACAAATTAATAACTAAAAACTGGGCAAGCGAATGTCTTCAACTTGTTGGTAATTTTTTTTAATCTAACTTATCTACTAACATAATTGTTAATTTTTGTTACATTATTGTCTTACGGAAGAATTCAACTACATATCAGTAAATTTTTTTTGACAAACTATTTTTGTCAATATCTGAAAAGTATACTTTGTGCACATAGCAGATTTTGGTTTGACAACGACGATATAATATTAAATCTAGGTTGGTGTCGTGGACTTCAATATGCTGCATACGGTCCTACATTGCCTCGCACAGCAACTACGAGTGCTGGGAAAAAACGTAGAGCTACGAGGCAGCATTACGACTCTA
Organism: Synanthedon formicaeformis; assembly: GCA_945859745.1. Taxonomy (NCBI): domain Eukaryota; kingdom Metazoa; phylum Arthropoda; class Insecta; order Lepidoptera; family Sesiidae; genus Synanthedon; species Synanthedon formicaeformis. The sequence goes on along the minus strand of OX243958.1, from coordinate 4,392,086 downwards.
CCGGTTGGAAGGGACAACGTTCAAACAATCGCCATTAACGAATATCTAATCGACACTGATGGGGTAAGGTGACTTGCCTAATTGTTTTCATTTAAAGGTAACAATAATCCTGTCTAAACTTTCAAATTGTGGACTACGACCCAACAGGCAAATTGAACAAAGGCGTTGAAATCTCAGATTAAGTAATAACTAAAGATAGAGCCGTGTGGACGACAGAGTAAAGCCGGTAAAACTATGACCTCGCCATGTACGCACACGAATGCAATGAAACTATAATATGGCCTCGCCTTATTAAAATATTTACTAGTGAAAATACCGAATTGCATAGTCAAGGGGTGTAAAAAGAAGTGTTCAAAATATAAAATGTAGAATGGAATCACATTTTACATGTAAATAAACTTTGAAATCAATATTTTCTATAAATATAAACTAAAATCGAGATTAAACTTTATTTAGCTTGGAAATCTGATTACAGTAAAAAGGCCACTAACACATGTTTATAAAATCGGCTTCACTATATTGTCCACAAAATTCTGTCTATATATTTTATTTGGTCTAAGTTGGAAACTTAATGCTTACTTAAAAATTGAATTAAAAATTTGTCTACATTCCAGGCACCGCCGTCTTCGGCAAGGAAAGAAGGTAAGTTTAAAGCAGAAATGTGACGAGGGTCAGCGCCGACGGACGGAGTGACAGCGAAGAGACTAATTTAGTATCAATTTAAATTCAACCTAAAATGCTCGTGAATACGTCTGTATTTGGTACAGTGAAATATAATGACGGCGAGCGACTCAAAGCGCGCGGCGAATCGACTCCAAGAGCCGGCGAGAGCAGATTCGCGGTGACGCGCGCTCAGTGGGCTTTGCGACTTGTAACTGCTCTTCGCCACCACTCCGTCCGTCGGCGCTGACCCAGCTGGTCACACTTTTCGTACAGCTGGTCAAGTAACAATTAAGAAACTGAGCAACCAGTTTGGCAACAGAAAACAATCCATTAGAGCACACATTTGAGATGTTGTCTTCGAGTGAGTAAGTGATCGTTCCCCTATCGCCACTTTCTCCCTTATCTTTTATCCTATGAAGTTCGGTCATGACTACCACCTACCGTCCATGTTGCTTGTTTTCCTAATTGACTGTAACTGCAGTCGAGATTACTACAATTATTCATTACTTATTATTTTACTTATTTATTTTTAGCCATTATTACCTACCGATTAATAATTTAATATAAATATTTTTTTACATTATACATGTTCTCACATCAGGTCGGATTTAGTTAACCAGCGTGTCTTGTGACACATGGGGCCTCTTTCACCAACTACAAGTAAAGTTTTGATTAATTACTTTTAGAAATAATTTTATGTTTTATTAAGTTTTCTTATGCACTCGGTTTATAAAAAAAATCATAAAAAAAAGAAAACAAAAAAAAAATCTTTTTAATGTTTGGCACTTTTAACGTACAAAAAGGTATATCAGTTCAATGGGTCTGACCGATGGGTTTGAAAATGACTATAAAACACACATAATATCAGAGCTATGGTTATGTACATGTAAAAAGTTTTTGTTTCATCAAAATCGATGCAGTATTTCCGAAGTTATTGACACCGAAACTTCGGTCGCTATTTAAATTTTCAAGTTCGCCCGTGCTAAGTGGATGACGTCACAAGGGCTGATGCTAGACGCAAGTTCATAGTAAAAAGATAGATTTGTATTTTGTAATTAATTAACTCAAAAACTACTGGACCGATTTTAAAAATTCTTTCACCTATAGAAAGCTACGTTATCAGCGAATAATATAGGCCATATTTTATAAAGTTACGCGGGCGAAGTCGCGTGCAACAGCTGGTAACATTATAGAGAGAGTAGATTTCTATTTTTGTTTACGAGTATAATGATTAAACTTAAAAACTACTAGACCGATTTTAAAAATTATTTCTCCTATAGAAAGCTACGTTATCAGCGAGTAACTTAAACCATAATTTATAAAGTTGCGCAGACGAAGTCGCGTGAAAACAGCATGTTGATTATAAATTATAAAAATATTCTTAAAATGATTCTTGAGCGGGACTTACGACAAAGATTTCCTCAATACTTTCTGAAGTTATCGGGTTCAGAATATCTTAATGAAGTAGGTATCTTGCGGGTCAGTTCTTTTTGTCTACGTTTCTGTACTACAGATCATTCATTTGTTTTAACTGTCTCTCGACACAATGTAAATGTACGTTTTGTTGTATCAGCTAGGTTGCGGTTTGCAACTTTACTTGCAACTTTGCTTTGCAAGCGTATACTTGGTTGTAAGTCATCCTCATATCATAAAGAGTGAAATAGGTATTTTTGTTAGTATACTAGGCAGGTAAGTACATATATTTTTATAGGGAGAAAAGTGACGATGTCTTACACACACTAAAATAAAATACGTGTGTAACGGGCTTCATGGTCATCCACTTTTTATGTCTTTTCGTATCCATTGGCACTTGGAAAAATAATTTAGAAGGTGTGTGGATGGTTGAATTTGTACATAATATATAGGCACTATATATAGGCACTATATATTATGTACAAATTATTAGTATTTTTTATTATTATTATTAGTATTTATTATATGGCAAAAGTAACGGTCATTATTTAAATTTTCAAATGCTCCGGCGCCACTGACCTATAATAAGCACTGGACTTTTTGTACTTTTTGTACCATTTTGAAATTTTTGAAAATTTTGACGTATTTTTATTCCGAACCTGATAACTTCAGAAAGTATTGAGGAAATCTTTGTCGTAAGTCCCGCTCAAGAATCATTTTAAGAATATTTTTATAATTTATAATCAACTTCCTGTTTTCACGCGACTTCGTCCCCGTAATTTTATAGTCTATTGTTAATAGCCTATGTTACTCGTTGATAATGTAGTTTTCTATGGGTAAAAGAATTTTAAAAATCGGTCTAGTAGTTTTTAAGTTTATTCATTACAAACAAAAATAGAAATTTACTCTCTTTATAATATTACCAGCTGTTGCACGCGACTTCGCTCGCGTAACTTTATAAAATATAGCCTATGTTATTCGCTGATAACGTAGCTTTTTATAGGTGAAAGAATTTTTAAAATCGGTCCAGTAGTTTTTGAGTTAATTAATTACAAACAAAAATAGAAATCTACTCTATTTATGATATTACCAGCTGTTGCACGCGACTTCGCCCGCGTAACTTTATAAAATATAGCCAATGTTATTCGCTGATAACGTAGCTTTTTATAGGTGAAAGAATTTTTAAAATCGGTCCAGTAGTTTTTGAGTTAATTAATTACAAACATACAAATCTCTCTTTCTTGCATCTAGAATCGGCCCTTGTGACGTCATCAACGTTCGCGAGTAGTATTAAAAAATTTGGGTGGCGCGCGTACTTTGAACGCTTATAACTCGGTCATTTTTTAAGATATCAAAAAAATAAAAACACTGCCGTATTTGTCTAGTGAGCTATATTTGGGGGATATCATTAACTAAAATCGATGGTCAGACTCATTATCCCTGGTGACCGGTGACTTTAAATGACGGTTAGCCTACTTGACAGATGGTGAAAGAGGCCCATAGGCACATAGTCTCGAGATTACTAGAATACTAGGTATATAAAAATTATTATATTAGAATTTTGATAAGACCGCCTTAATAATATTAATGATTATGTCTAATATGCTCAGTTCCTGAAATTGCTCAGTTCATTTTAAGCGGAAAAAAGTTGGGTCACCCTATAACTTTTTTATTATATTTTCAGTAATAATTTTAATAACCAATTGAACTGTGTATTTTAGTGGTACCACAGTCAACTACTGCTGACCCCGAAACTATATTGGTTGGTAAGTGAAATATATATATAATTTTTTATCGACTTAGGTAGCGTTCTATCATGAAAAAAAGATTGCAGTGAAATTATTTACCTTTTAAACTTGACCTGAAATAATAATAATTATTTATATTATAATATTTTCAAAGATATTACGGCCTACGGCTAAGATGGTGAAAATGATGATGAGGAACCTTCCTCGGAGCCCTACAAATGTATGAAAAAAAATCGCCCAATTGTTCTAGCCGTTCTAGAGTTCTATATTTAGCTATTCTTTTTTTATTAGTAAGTTTAGATAGGAATATTAATTCTATTAAAGATGCGTTTTATTCTGCAGTTATCAACTTATCAAAAATCCAAGTATGTATGTATGTTTAATGAAATTTTCAGACAATCTTCAGATTAGTCCAGCGAGTGATCCTGGGAAGTTTGGTAGCGATCGGATGCGGAGAAGTCGCGGGCAAAACCTTGTTTTTTATAAGAAACATTCGTAAATTCCGTAATACACATAAACCTTGTTTAAAGTTACTTACCGACCTTACCGTCGACAAAAACAATACCTAATGGAATGTGCACGGAAGTCACATCCGATACTTCAGGATAAGATTTAACTGTACCTACCTATCTGTGAGTGTAATTCCTGATTTTTAACTTTTAAACCTTTGTTTCAGTGGAACGTGTCAAGAAAACCGAATCGCCTCCATGTACGTATTGAATTATTGGCAATTATCTTATTATGTAGTTGTAATATTTTAATAAAACTTAAATTCTTTAAATAATTTCAATACACTATAATTACTTTAGACGAAAAGACCTAGACTCGTTTTAAGAGATAATAGAGATAAGAAACCCAAAATCGTCATAGAAAAATTTACAGCACCTGTGGCATTGTTTGTGTTATATAGGCGACGGTAACCACCTACCATCAAGTGAACCGTCAGCCCGTCTGTCGACTTAACATAAAAAAAAATTAAAAAGCAATCGTTCATTTCTCGTCTAAGGCGAAATTCTCAAATACCATTCCTAATGTGAGAATAAGATTTTTTTTAACAAGGTCTTTTATCCATGACGTATATATTGCGTTCTTTAGTCTCAGATAAAAACATTAATAAAATATACTATCCATACTTTGTTTGTCTGTCTGTTACCTTTTCACGCTTAACTACTCAACCGATCATCATCAAAATTTTGCATACACGAAAGGACATAGGGTACCTTTCATCCAGAAAAAAAGGACTGTTCCCGAGGGATCATTTAATTTAAATAAAAACGCCTGGCCAAAGTGTTATAGCAACAATAGGTCAAGCGTTATATTGCTTATTTATTTTTTAATTTTGAGCGTAGACGAAGTCGCTGGCAGCAACTAGTAGCAGAAAATTAATTGAGAACGCCTTAACCACTATTTTATGTCTCATTTTTATACCTTTCAGTGACAAAAAGTCCCTTAAGAGACACGTCACCTCCACCTGCACAAAGAGTAACACCTACCCCAGGAGCTCCTACTTCAGGAGCTCCTACCTCAGGAGCTACTACCTCAGGAGCTCCTACCTCAAGAGCTACTATCTCAGGCGAAGCGCATACCGACGGACCAGGAAACGGTCCTGAGAAATTGTCTCTCGTCACGTTCAGCAAATTCAACTTGCTAGAGACAGCCGTAGAAGATTTAAAGAACCGTGTTTATGGAAGTATTCCGAAAAATGAAGACATATTAGAGGAAGTTCGGTAAGCATGACAAAAAGATTACGAACGATGCTAGTCAACTTACCTTGTCACTTACCTTAACTTACTATGGTTGGTAGCGCACTTGTGGTTTTGTTTGTTTATGTTATAAAAACGACGGTTGGTTTATTACTTAATAGATTTTAGTCTTAGCGCCTGTTTCACAAACGTCAAGTAGGCCAAACTGTCATTTAAAGTCACCGGTAACCGGGGATAATGGAGCTGATATACCTTTCTTTGTACAGTAAACGCCCCACATTAAATAGAAAAAAAAATCGGCTATCGAATGATGCAGTAAAACGAGTGCATAATTCAATATAACAGAAAATGATTTCTAAAAGTAACTAATCAACGCTTGTAGTTTGTGAAAGAGGCCCTTAGTCTACATACATCTACCCTAATTATAATGATGACCTAGAAATAATATTTATAACACTTACTTTAAATGCAGATCGCAAACAAACATGAAAGCCATAACAGACATGTGGACATCTCTAAATGTATCATCACGATTGGAGGCTGCCGAGGCCGGTATAGCTAAACTCAGTTCTTTAATCCAAGACATAATTGGAGCCAGCAAAGTTTCAATCCAAACAGGAGAGGTGTAAGTAAATAAGATAATAGTTTCATCGAAATAAATCCACGAATTAAATGAGTTATAATAAAACTTAGTTGGGATTGTAAATAGAGACCTACTATCGTACTACTACCATAACAAATTAAATAAATAAATGAGTCTACCAAGAGTCTAATGGATAAATCTAATAAGATCTAAATGAATAGGATTTTTCGTGCAATGCGATGAAATTCCAGACTATTTATATTCGACTTTTCAACGCCGGTCTCAATTTTATTTTAATTTTTGGTGTCAATAAATTTTCGTCTAATGTCTATTCTATTAAAATATGTCTAATCTATTAACCTAGGTATATATGTTTTAGTAAAACAATGGAAAAGCTTAGTGGCGTTGAAACTGAGGCAAAGTCGGTTTGCGGAACAGAAGACTTGGATGCACTTCGAGAAACATTAGCTCAACTTCGTGCTGATGTCGATAAGTTAACTGAAGGATTTAACATGCCTTTATCTACGGAGGGAGAAGCGCAAAACGGCAAGTACATGATTAATTAAGATGCGGCCGGATAATGAATCTCCTATTGATATTTATTCCTTCTGACCCACTGTAAGCACTGACCATACCAGTGGTACCGTGGGTAATTATTTTTCCCTACGATACCACCGTAGTGCTGAGACACGGATTGTGCAAACTCGTATTTTAATTTTTAGTTCCAAATCATCTCTGCAGATGATTCCAAAAATCAATTAATATTTTATTGACGGTACCTACATTTTACAGTTGCCCGGCACCTTTTGCTCAAATTTTTAATACTCATGGCGATATCAGTAGTACCAGACAAGTAACCAAAGTGAAACCATTAATATTTGCACCACTAGAATGGCGATTTTCATCCGTTCGTACTGAAACCGGTGTCGCCGATTCCGCCCCACTTTTCATCGGCCACTACTTTTTGTTCTTAACAAATATGAAGCTTACGCACACATTTGCAATTTCAAATCTAGCCAATCGTGGCGCCGTGGGATCACGTCATCTCAAATGGAACCAATCACGCGCATGCACGCATACCCCATGCAGATTTTTATAATTTATGAGTGAGCGACCGTGTAAACTCAACTAGGGACACGACTATCGATAAACTGTTATCGATATTGAATTGTGAATTATACAGTTGCATACAAAAGTAAGGTAGTAATATAAAATGAAATTATAATAACTTTTTTTAATTATTTATTATTGGCCTTGAAACAAAATGTATTTACATATTTAAAAGTTGTCTTTTGGTTTGTTTTTCTAATGTATTTTTTAGTAGAAAATGTATACGAATATTTAAATATTTCTCAATAACAACTTTGATTAAATCGGTTACATGATTAGATGTTGGGAATTCAGCAATTTCATGAAATGATATGTCATCAAAAAATTTAGTATCAACAAAATGCCGTTATATTTTTGCGACTAAGATATTTTTTTTTAATATTTTTTAATCTATCCGTCTACTGTCGTATGACAGTTTCTGCACTTTGCATAGTTTAAGTATGTCACTGGATGGATAGAGCAATCCACCTTTATCTTTTTTATTTATAAATTTGTGCATAGAATCTCTTGAATTTCTTCAAAAGTGCACCAACACAGATTTCCCATTTAATTTTTTTTCATTAAAGCATGAACCACATTGCCTGCAATGTATCTAATAACTTGCGCGCTGAAATCAGTGTAACATAAATTAACAGGTATTTCTTGGTCATCTTCACAGTCAATCTTTTCGTCACAAGCATTTTCAACAGGTTGAGTGGTCAAATTTATTCGCTCAATTGCTGAACAATTAAAAAATGATATATTTTCTAATGCAATAAAATTTTCGTTTCTAAAATCTTTGAGTTCTGTGTGAACCAATATTTTTTATACACAGCCTTAAATTGCCTGGCTGTTGGGTTGTTATTCGCGCCGCCATGCGACCTTATGTTACCAAAAATAATTCAAGGTGGTCTTGACTGCTTTTGTAAAATGGAAAGAAAATTAATTCACCAGTTGCAATCAGAGTTTTGTAAAAATGTCTTACAGCTTCAGCACACCCAATAAACTCTAAAAATCCGACCTTTCTTTGAATTTGTGTTAGCAATGGCCCTTTGTCACATTTTAAAGTAGCTATATATTTGATGGCCTTGTCAAGATAATCAAAAATTTTGGTTTCATTTCCTTCATTTAGAGCTCTCTTAAAACCATATCTACTGTGACATACTTTTTGAATTAAAAATATCAAAAAGATTATTTAGCCTCAGTTACACAGTCCCCTTCTAAGCCGCTGTCGATATCTACGTGGCCGTTAAGTTTCATTCCATCCCACTCAATTCGACGTCTAATAGCCATTTCATCAATCATGAACCCAGCTATTATCGGATATTTTGTTGTCTTTGATTTTACTTCAAGGGCTGCAAAAGATCACTCGTAAAACCTGGTTCTCCATCAAAACTTGAATACCATTTTCGTAGCGTACGTACATGAGGCAAGCATGTATTAAAAGTATCGCGCACGTAGTTATATGCTTTCGGTGAATAATAATGCAAAGTAAGTGCAAACGTGCGAAGAGCCTGAGAATACTGCTGTTTATTAACACCGCCAGCTTTATCTTTAGAAATGTAGCGATCAAACAAATCTTCCAACTGAAAAAAAAAAACAACATTCAAAACTCGAGTGTAAAGTAAACGTAGTCAACTATCGGACAAATTTATAGACGAAGATTGGCATTGGCTTTTAGTTATTGTCACACTTTTCAAACAAAAAACTATTTAAATAAATAAAATGGTTTTAAACCAACTAATTTGACGAGTTTAACAAATTAAATTAAATCACCTGCAAATTTGTATTTTTCAGTGTACTCAAATCCTCATCATGTCTTAATAAACTTTTATTTTCTAAGTCATTAATTATGTCATCCATCTTAAATATTTTTTTCTTTAGTCGACGGTTTTGCGCTTGTATTTTTTTTATCTGTATTCTTTGTCGTTTTATAACGGCATCTTTAGCAGTTATTAATTGCTTGAGTTTTTTTTCCCTTGGTGTAGACGCATTTGAACTAAACTGAAAAAATTATAAAAATAAGTAGGTAGGTAGATATATACTATATTTAAAGTATAAATTCATCATACTAATACTAAATTATATGCGAAAGTAGATTTGTATTATTTTACTAGCTGGCTCCCGCGACTTCGTCCGCGTTGAAAAAGAAAAAGTAGCCTATCCTGTGTCTCGTATGTCTAAATGTTTATCTACCAAGTTTCATGAAAATCAGTTAATTCGTTTAAGAGCTATGGAGGAACATACATATACATACATAAATACAGAAAAAAATCTAAAATCTAAAAATCTTAAATTTAGTTTCAGTATCATGTATAGAGCCTATAAACACGATATCTCTGAAAATAAAGTAACTTACTCCATGATCAACCCTTACAGATTTATTATTAGTATTGATTAACCTACCTTTGAATTTTCTTCGGAATTTTCTTTTATTGTTTGTGTCCCTGAAGTTGTCGCTACATTGTCATCGTTGTCCTAGTAAGTAAAAATTTAGGTTGTATTCGTGTTTTAACTCGAGTTAAATTAGGTGTTAAATTTTAAACAGATAAAAAAATTACCTGTAATTTTATCCGTTTTATAATTTTCTGATCGTCTTCATTATCTTTAGATTCGCTAAGATGGTGTTTTGGAGGTTTAGCAGTATTTAATTTATTATCAATTTTATAACCTGATGAAATATTTCTTCGTGTCTGAAAATATTATATAAAAGTATATAGGTAAACATACAGCGTTTATCCCTTAGGCAGAGGTAACAGTTTATAAGACGTTTTCACCGCGTATGAAAATATTGAGATTGATTTCAGATTGACGAAATGACAGGTGACAGGTTGTCAGCCCTTTTCCTAAATAGCAATTAACTAAAAACCTGCAATTAACTAAAAACCTCGGCTCCCTCTCCTCATTTCGTAGTACGGCCGGGAAAAGAAACAGCTAGAATATTCTATGTTTTTTATCAGCGTGGAACATTGTATTGTTGATTGTTGGCGATTTAAATCTTTGATTGTTGGAGTAAGTATAATTAATAAACCTATTAATAACTGAAAACCAAAGTGATACTTACAAGTGACTGTATGTTTACAATTTTTACATGTGGTATTGCACCTTCTAATAAATATTTCTTCCCAGACGTTTTGATCTCGTAATCATTATGATTGAAATGTGCAGAGCAAATGGTACTATATTTAGTAGGAATCCAGTCTTCTCTACCTGTTGCAGCGATCCACTGTGCTCGTATTGCCGAATCTTTCGGAAAACTAAAATTCAATGAATTCTATTCTAGTAAAACATGAAAATATGGAATCCAAAAATTTCACACATCTGAGATTTAAACCTACGACCCACGGAGTACAATGCTGCTATTCTAGTGATTTGAGCTACCATGTGATCAAACCAGATCAAAGCAATTGTTGAAATTTATGGTTTCCTTTAACGTTAATTTGAGGCATACAGCGCCATCTATCGAGCTTTTTTACAATTCCACAAATATCCACAATATCATAGTCATATACACGGAGCAGGCATAGTGTCAATATCATCAGCTTAGTAAAAGGCGTTTTCACCACTTCCAACAAATATTTAGGGTAATTTCAGAAATATCGCATATGTATCGCTATGGTGACACACAAATATAGATTCTAACAAAATAACAGACAAGGACTAACTGCTTGACACAAGATTTAATTATTCTGCCAAAAATCTAACTAAAAATGTGGTCGCTATGACATGTACAATATTTCAATGTTCTTCTTATCTATATTTCATGCATATTAAATTCATCAGGCCCCATTCACATTACTTAAGAACGTTGCTTTCATTATAACTTCGAAAGAATCTATCGATATCGTATTTTACTACGCCCAGCACTAGCGCTAATACCGCGTCGCAGCGCAGTACATTACGCGTTCGAATTGACGTGGTAAAATAACGAGCGCACCAGCGCGCAATGTATATTTTTTGTGACAATTATTTGAATGAACTTTGAGAGATTTTGCCTTAAATGTCGTACTTGTTAGAAGTTTTTTTTACTTACCGATGAAAAGAAACGCCTCCTTTGTCAATACTAAGCACTTGGCTTCTTGCTCTGCAAGTAATTACCGCACATGAAGGCATTTTCACTCAATTTTTGCGCACCGCGTCGCAGTAATTCCCTTCGTTGGAGATCGCGAGTGACTGACCGGCGCGATCGCGTGTTTGCGAATAATATGAGCGTTTGCTCATATCCGTGGCGCGCCTGCCCCGCCTACAACTCCATTCTGTGCTGTGATTTGCACTGATGTCTGACCGCAAAGAGAAAAGTTATATTATTCTGTTCGAAATTATTATGTCAGATATACCAGAATGGAAACCACACAATAGCCCGGTCAAATTAAACAAAATTAATTGCGACTACGAAAAGGCGGCTATGAATGCAACTATATTCTATAAGTACCTACTATAAAATACATATGTATAAACATCACTATTCATTGCTGCTATTGTTTTTAAAATTATTACCCACCACTGGGGTTATGGTCGGTGGTACGGTGGGTCAGAAGGGGATATTTACTTACTTTTTCATTATTACAAAATGAACAATCGTCCAGTATCTGAAAGTTCTCGTCGACAATCCGAAGCACAACGTCGCCCGACGTCAGCTGCTACAGTGCCACCAGGATCAGGTGGGATGGAGAAAATGTTGGAACTTGAGAAACGTATGAAGGAATGTTGCGAAAGCATTAATAAAGTGGACGGTGTCGTACACGATACGGTATTTATTATTTATTTATTTACATCTGTAATTATAATTTTACAAGTATTTAGAGATCGTAGAAAATAATAAAGGAAATTAGTGGATGGATAAAGTAAGCCGTCTCTATGGGTAAAAAAAACGGCCCATAGAAAAGCCTTATTAATTTCATTAATAAAAATGATTACCTAAGTCACAAGAAACTACTTCAATATCAAGACAAAAATGTTCTCAAGAACAAAAACAAGTCAAGGCCAATCATTTGTAAAGATGATGAATAAAAAAGGTCCAAGAATTGATCCTTGTAGCACCACCGAACCGATGTTACAAGGTGATTTCCTAATGTGATTATGGACTCTGGATGATATAGTGTTGCAGTTCCCTAATTAATATAACATTAATTATACTTCAAAAATAAAAAAATGTCGAAATTTGAGCCGAATTATTAAATTATATAATGTTTGCAGTTGAATTCGTTCCAAGACCAATTAGAAGAACTTACAAAACAATTTGGGTTGATGCATGAAGAAATGACAAGTGGCAAGATCCCATCAGACATCATCAACGAATTGGAAAGTAAGTAATACGAGTATATATATATAAACAGAATATACGAATAGAACACACCTTGATATCGACAATAAGTTTTCTTGCGTTTTTTATTTTCAGTGCTCATTTTCCATTCAAAAACAGCAAACATGCATCTTGAATGTTTCCGCTGGATTTTTTTCCAACCAATGTCATAAACCTACTTTCTACAAATTATGCAGCATTTTTGTATTAGGCATATTATATGTTTCGCCTTGATATCAGCCCTTGTTATCAGCCCTTGTTATCAATGATATTTTACTTCATACAGATATAATGACGCTCTACCAAACAGTACAAGGAATGCAGACGCAACTTCAGGACGTATATGAATTGTTAAAACAACTTTCTGGGGAGAAGGACATTCGTCAGCAACATATGGACGTAAATTGCGATCTTTTTATTTTCTTTTGAGTGTATTTGTATTTACTTTATTTTTATTTTTATACGATGCTGAATAAACTAAGCTAACTAGCAAATATGTTGTCCGTCCACCGAAAAATGAGTGTACAAAGATGTTCAAACAAACAACACTAACGGCAGGCGCACGACCAAGTTAGTTCAAACTTATAAGTTTGCGGTGGACGTACATGCAAAGATTTAAATCTTTGCGTACATGTATGAAAAACTGGCTCCACTATGCGAGCTAAGCTAAACTAACTGTTTAGTTGGCGGTGGACGATCGTCTTTAGCTTACTTTGTGTTCAATAGCACGTTCACTATTTATAGTGAACTATAGTGAACAATTCATATCACTGCAACTAAAAATATCTATTATGTAAACTCGACAAATAAAGTGCTTTATCACGCTAAGATTGATGGTTGGGGAGTCCAAGAGGGGATTTCTGGAGTCACTCGAGCGCGTCAGATTAAGCTATGGTAGATTAATTACATGCTGAAAAGTGTGCATTTTAATAATCTGACGATTTGGTTGGTGGAGTTGGCGGGGGTGGGGGTAAAATTTTAAATACAACTCGAGCACGTCAGATTTTCATACAGACGGTTCAGCCTAAAGTCCTGATCGTGCTGATTCTTAATCTGACCGATTATATGGAGGATTTTTTAAAATACAGCGCCTACAAAATTTTAAACGCCTGTAGACGCTCACCCCACCGCTGAAATGAAAAACATCATATAACCTTTTTTTCTTCTTACCATCCAATCTTCAAAGTCCAATAGGTCCCCACGACGCTCGAGTGACTACACATTTAGCATCGTAGGCTCCCTAACCATGAACATTCTTTGTATTTTGTAGAATGATAAGGTCTGTTTTCCTTTGAAAATTTAAAGTGACAATTATGTCAATCAGTAATCAATACCTATTTCAAATCTAAGCTTTAGCGAATTTTGAAATGAATGGAATTTGTTATCGAAACTGATAAAGCACTTTTCTGGTCGGCCATACATAGCGTCCAAGTTTAACTCTTCTAAAAAGTGCGCATATAAAAGGTGCTCCGTTTCAAACACATCTGTTATTATTATATCTGTTGTTCACTATAAAATACTTTATCTTTGTCTTTGAGCGGAAGCTGCTCAGTCGCGTTTCGCTGAGCCCTATATTGTCTTTATTCAAACCACAATATCCTGCCAGGGCTTTGAAAAAAAATGGGGTTTTTTCCTACTCGGTTCTATGTTTTTTTTTAATTTATTTTATGTTAAGTTCGGTCCACTTGATAAAAGGTGGCAACCGTCGCCTTAACACAAGCAACGCCACAGGCGCTGCTTGTGCGCTGCCCTCTACAGTGGAATTAATTAACTTTACTAAAATAAAATAAGTACATTTTTGAGTGCCCATCCCCTTTGTGACAACAAAACCAAACATTTTAAACAGACAAAATAAAGTTAATGTAACTTTTTAAAAAACAAAACGAATATCTACAACTTGGTAGATACTAAAAAAAAGGATCGTTATAAAGGTTCGCCGAGTTTTAATGAGAACTCACCTAATATACTCATCTCATATGTTAACCACATATTTAATTTTATATTCACCTCATATTTTAACGAGAATTCACCATTAGTCTCTCATCAAATTTTTAGGCAACTAGATATGCCTTCCGCATAAAGGCAACGTTGTTACGGTACTTATATATACAGTTCTTAATTACATGACTTAATGTAAAATATTTCCTTGCTCTTACAGTCGCTCTTAGAACAAATAGAATTGTTGAAAGCGATAAAACTGGACCGCGAAGATATGATTGAGGCGATGGCGGAAAAAGCGGATCTGCGAATGTTGGCTCGAAAGGTGTCGCACGACCAATTCGAAATGGTGTGCGAAGATTTTTCGAAAGGCTTAGAAGGTGCACTTGGAAAGCTCGGAATGCAGGTATAATAATAATAAATTATAAATCAATAGTATTAATATTATACATAAATGTGAATGTATGCGAACACATGACCTGTTAAACGAATTTTGATTAACTTAGTACTGAAATTTAGACTAAATGACGCATTCAGAACATAAAATAAATTGGCATATAAAAGTAAAATTAACACTACTGATATAAAACAAGATACTTTTTGATTTAACAGGAAGCCTTATGGCAACAAGCTTTGGACGACATTCAACGCGAAATCGAGGCGAAATTGGATAAGGTGGAATTATCTCCCGTGAAGGAATTCTTCAGTAATAAATTGAAAAAACTTCAAGAGCACCTCAAGCAGATGGCGGATCTTCGTCGTGAAGCTGAAGCTGCTGGCACTAAGAGAAGATTACTAAGGTTTCATTATTGTGGTAACAACGCACAGTGGGCAGGTATCGCAGTCATAAATGAGCAGGTCCTCTGGCAGCAATCAATATCTGTACCCGCTTATATTCAAATAAGTATAAAAAGTTCATATCAAAAGTTGGACCTGCCGGGAATCGAACCTGGGACCCCTGGGTCAGAGCGTTAAAGTAAGCACCTTAATCTCTCGACCAAGTCCTTCTTTTACCGCCTAAGAATATTACTTAATCGTAGGGATGTGAACTGCATATCGTGCGATGCCAAAGCTGTGATGGCATCCGAAGCAGGATCGTCGGTGCCTGTCAGTAAACCAATGCCAGCCAGTCACTCCATGAAGCCCTACCTCACCTATGAACTCGGTATTATTTTTATATACTCTTTTGTAATCTCTTGTTAATAAAACTTAATAAAAGTACACTCATGTGAATGGTGGATGGGTGGAAATAATAATGACCTACAGTGACTTACATTTGAAACTAGCTTGTTCCTAGCTGGACTATGTCAGTGTTGAAAAAGGAAAAATTTAAAGCCCAAAAAAAAAACATCTATGACGATGATAACGCCGCCAAGGCGACAGTGGCTCTTTCTCCAGGATAAAAAGTTATAAGCTCTAAAGGTAACACAATTGGCAAGAAACTTACTAACTAATGGCAAGAATTATATGACATGAGCAATAAATTAGAGCTTTCATACAATCTAACTATGAATTCACATCTGTCAATTTGCCAAAATAAAGCAATAAAGAATATAAACGTTGACTTCTTATAGATAACATTCAATTTATTGTAAAATTAAAGATTTACTGGACTGAAGACGTGCTTTTGTGATAGTTAACTATCGGCAATCGTCTAATAATCATAGGCAAAGCGAAAAGCGATGCCATGATCTATCTATACGAAGTTGCGACTCCATCGTGAGAGTACCTATCCTTATATCCTGAAAAAAATGTTAGGTTCGCGTGGAATCTTCTTAAAATATAAAAAATTGGCGCCACCGTCGTCACAGTCGTCAAGATGTCAGGCGTTTCTCAGGCGGAATATTTTTATTTTTCAATGCGGACAAAGTCGCGGGCACCAGCTAGTATGTAAATGTAAATAAGTAGATATATGACTAAAATATGTTTGACGATGTATGTTACACACCAATATAGTCTCTATACACGTCAACGTATGATGTTTCAGACGCAATACGTAAGACACAAGCTAGCAATCTACCACAGCGCAACATGCACGACTGGGAGACCATAGACAAACAGATGCAACCGAAACAGCCTACAAAAGTAAGGTGAGGTATACCGAGTGATTTGAGTACAAAGATGCTTACGTAGTCTGAAAGCATTTACCTATCGCGAAATAGGCAAGTTATGGTCAAAAGATAATGCTTTCGTTTAAGGTCTGAAACTGACAAGCACTTGTGCAATCGATACTGCGGTGGTTCTCATACAACCACCACAGCGGCCCAGCGTGTCGCTAGACTGGGTCACTTCATGAAGCAGTGGGGTCCGGATGTGGTGCCGCTCTCGTCGGGGATGGCGGCCGGTGACGATGGCAGGGTTAGTGTTGAAAATTTATAAGGTCGCAATTATTCAATAAAACTACTTTCCAGTTGAAAAAAATGACAATGTCTAACTGTGACAACTCATGAACTTGTTTATTTTTCAGTTGTACAAAGTGAGCGTCACCGAAGATGCGAATGTTGGTCCTGGTAAGAGAAAATGCACTAATCACTTGACTTGAAACATAATACACACTTACATTTAGTAAGGTGCTTTCAGTTTATGAAGAAACTAGGAATTCAACAGCTATTGTCAATAGCTGCAAACTAGAATACGTATGTATTTGACATAATAAAACAAATACCTGTGTCCAATACATACAAATATTTTTGTAATGACACTACCTACATACCTACTACGCTTTAGGTCCATAAATGGCACAATTTTTCTTTTCGGGGTATGGAGTTGCAAAATGTAGTTTCTTCGTTAAAACAAATTGAGTAATGCTGGAAAATAGTTTCAGTATTTTTTTTTTAATAGAACAACAATCGTAGAAAAGAGTAAGAACAGAATTACAAACAGTTAATAAAAACAACCAAAGAGATTCGATTACATTCAAAATACGAAAGAAATTTTCTCCTCGAACTAAATATACTTACCTACTTGAAATTAAAACATCGACCTTTTTGCAAAAGCAGTAACCAACTAAATTTAGGTTTAATTTAATATGCATTATCTGAATTGCATAGTTTCTTCACCATACAACATTTTCAAATTTAATCATTTTGTAATATGTAATTCTAAAATGATTATATAGGTGGCGCTGTGGATACGGTGTGCACTCCACTAAAGAAAACCGATTCTAAAAAATATTCAGACAAACCACAACTTATCAGCGTTAGTATTCATTGCACATTTTATTGCTTCGATTCTCACTTTGTAACCCTTTAATACTAATGTAGCATAATTTAATGTAATTTATTTACATAATTTTATTTGTACTATTTCAAGCAAATAAACATGGTTTGTCAAAAGTATTTATCAAAAATGTTGGTCCTTAACCATAGATATTTCTACCTATAAAGTAAATACGGGCAGAAGTGTGAAAGAAACAAAGCGATCGTGTGGCCATTAGTTGTCCTTTTCTAGACATACAGAAAGGAAAGAGTATTGGCCACACGATCGCTGTCTCTTTTTCTAGAGTAGTTCATTTTATGAATATTGCTCAGTCATTTCTCTATGTCTTTAGTCCTAACCTAATACCTCCTTAGTATAAACAACTACTTGTATACCTATTCTCAAAATACTCGCCTTAATAGGGAATTATGTTATGTTAAATTAAATTATGTTATATTAAATTATGTTGCTTCCAACGATACTTACGATGTAGGTTACATTATAACCTTTGTATAGAAAATTAATTTATTTTACTTTTATTTCAGGAATGCCGATGCTTGGATGGAGGTTAGTATACGCCAATTTAATTATAGAAACAACAAAATTATACGCAAATGAACAGCGCCATCTTTTTTGAGTAACTAACAAAACTATAGCAATGTTTTATTTTGTCATTTTAATATTGTGAAATTTAAAATTTAACACAAAAACCATAAAGCTTTCGAACCTTACAATAAAATTCCGAAAGATTTTCTTTTAATCTAATTTCGGTGAAAGTATGAAGCGACAATTCGTTCCTGGCTAAGGAGATAAATGTTGCTCCAGGCTAAGATTAATCTACCTGTTAAAACCGCATGAAACCCGTACAACAGTTTCAAAAGTTAGCGTGAACAAAAAGACAGACAAGCAAAAATGTTAAAAATCGTTTGTTATTTTTTTATATGTACAGATTATGTCAGTCCTAAATATATAAGGTCAGTTACATTTTTTGCCTGTTCACACTTCAATAAATATAAATACATATCTCTTTTTTTCCATACACTAAAAAACTAATTTTTAGCAATTAACTTTTTCTTTGGTTTCAGATCACTAAACAAAGGCTTGAAATGGAACAGACTGTTAATATGTTTACATTTTTAATTATAGTTGTAAATTGTCCTTCGCTTTTGTTATTTTTAAAATTTACATTGTCTTCGAATACTTGTTACACAATATAAAATAATGAAATGAAACACGATTATTTACTTTATTTCTTTCCATTTTAATCGTCTTCCCATCAAGTATTCTTACTTAATACACTTGTATTAGGTTACCTAAATGTTAGCTCTTATATACTAGAAAATTATATTGGGGGACATTCAAGGGGTTGTGAGCATATTATATTTGCAAAACATTACATTCGCAAGATATTACATTTTAGACCACCATAGTTAAAAATGTTTAACAAAGTAGCATATTGTGCTGAATTGTATTAATATTTTGTGAATATAATAATTATGCTCACAAGCGCATTTAAGACGCGAGTGCGACTCCCTACACCTAAGTACCATAAGTACAGTATCACTAGCTCAGTATCACATGATATGCCGACAACACAACGTCTTCACCGGTACACTCGCGCCTTAACACGTCTTCAAATAAACAATCGACCACGAGGGAATTTTTAAGGGGGGTATCTACACATTCAGCTTTCTCGTTGCGCTAGACGATTTTGGTTAAACTTACTAATTTTGGAAGTAACTACATTTGTTCAACGTCTTACATGTCTTCTTATCCTTACTAATATTATAAATGTGAAAGTAACTCTGTCTGTCCGTCTGTCAGTTACCTTTTCACGCATAACCAACTCGATTATCGTGAAATTTTCAATACAATTATCAGGAAAGAACATAGGGTACCTTTCGTTCACATAAAAAGTTTCCCGTGGGATCTAAAAAAATAACTAAAATTAAAAAAAAATAACTAACGCCTGGCAAAAGCAGACTTTAGGCGGTATATTGCTTATATTGGATTGGAACTCCCTTCTGTGTTTCCGAGCCCCAAATGTTTTCAAAGTTAGAGTGAATAAGCACGTCTTTCCTGCACGGCTAGTTACTGGCCAAGAGCAACTATTAATAATTAAAATATTAATAATTAAAAGCTATTATTAATTAAAAATAATTTAAAAAAATATTTTTCCACGCGGACGAAGTCGCAGGCACCAGCTAGTATATTTATATTATAAAAAAATGTGTCAAGGATAAAGGCGGAACTGTTATGGACCAAATATACGGTCAGTCCATCGCGTCAAATTAACTGGCGTGAAGCCAAAATTTGATCGTGAATGGTAAAAACTGATGGCTTGATGTCAAACACTGGATTTCAAATCGCGCCGTTGCGTCACGTCAATTCATCGCGCCAACTGATCGTGAGTGTAGAAACACTACGCCGTGGCATCTTGTCGCGCTTCCGAATCAGAGCTCATGTCAACGTCACTCGACCCGGTCAAACGCATAAATGACAGAAAATTGAACTGACCGTGTGTGGGCAAATTTTTTGGCGTGGCTCCATTTGATTTAAGTCGTTTGGAGCCACGTCAAACGCTTGACCGTGTATTTGGTCCATTAAGTGAAACCAAAATCGTCCAGCTAAACGAGAATAGAGCTGAATTGGTATAGTTACACCCTAATGTGGCCTGAGAGTTTTTAAAAATAAACAAACGCAAGACGCGGGTACGTGGTACACAGTTATATATGAATATAATATATAGGAAATAATTAACACTAATTTAACACAAACTATTTACAGAAACAACACAGTAAAGACTACATTATCAAATAACATACATAGTTTTATTCAAAGTGCTTCTTTGGACGAGATATTTGTAGGGAACGCGTGAAGAGCGAGCAATTGAAGTTAGATTCTTGATTCAAGAACTGTTTTTTTTTATATAGCATCGTATCACTATTGACAACTTTTTTTAGTGTATACAGAGTTTTGTCATCTTTTATGGATAAATATATTAATATAAATATGTATTTATTTATTTTAAAATATGTTGTTTTTAAATCAATACCTAGAAATGCTTCACTACAAAATTATTTTTTTAAACTGGGTCTCGTCTGAAGAGGCTTAGGTTTATCATTTACAAAGAATTACACGACACAAATTCCTTAAATGCAAGGAAACGTGAAATCCGTTTGCTGAGATCACATTAATCTGTGCAATTCAAATACACCAATTAATCCTTCACGTGCACAATGTCTACTTTTAATATTGAGTGTTTATTGTGTCGAATTACCTGAAACGTGATGTTCCATAATGTCAAATTCCCAAAATGTAGGATAATATTTTATCAGAATGTTGAACTATGCAAATATTAAGACGATTTCCCTTGTGCAACGAATTATTCTCTTATTGAAAAAATGCCCATTCATTCGAGTGAATACTAAAATCAAAAAAAAATTTACGTTTAAATATTGTGGCCTTTACAAAAATCAAACGCCAAATATTACTTACATACTAGACAATATTTATAATAACTAAACAATATAAGCACACAACTAAACGGTAAAAAGTCAACATTGTGTGAATTCGACATTTTGAGAATTCAACATAATGATTAAGACATTAGAGGATCTGCAGGCTCTAAATCCTCTAAATTCATTAATTATCTCGAAAAAAAATCTGACAAATCTTTTAAAAACTATGTAAAATGTTCCTTTCAATTACTTGAGATTTTATGAACTTTTAAAATAGCAGTTATGCAATTTTAGCAAAGCATTAAGCGAAACAACATAACGTCAGATAAGTAACAAAGATGAAACACTACATGTTAAAACATTAGATATTAAAAAAGACGGAGGGTATTTTTAGAAACAATAGATCACGAAATAGAAAATAATTGGAACGATAATGCATATAACTGACAATTTACATTGGCACTGTTACCGACGAAGAGAAGTTAAATTATTAATTAAGTTTGTTTAATATTTTTAAAACATCAGCAAAACCTTTTTATTTTCCATTCATACTCATCTAATACAGTGTAAAATTACAATTTCAGTACTACAGATACTGACAGTTTTTTTTTTTATTTATTTACACAATTTACCAATCCGTCTATTAATTCATTAATTACGCACAAAATTTTACCAATCAATCTTATTACAGTCTAAAAATACAATTTTTAATATAAATTACTATTGCAATTTAATTTACCCTCAGTGGAACAATGGAAAGACATGAAACTTTGTCGTACCATTAAAATTTTGCTTCAATTCCATCAATGGAACAAATGTAATGTTAAATTTACACTAAGAAATCAATTTTTGAATTATAATAGCATTGCACTTATGGGGTTTTTCTAATGTGGAAAATAAAGTTTCAATGTACATTGTTAAATAAATGGCGAAGTTCACGTGTTCATGGAGAATAGAGGTAAGGGAGGGACCGACTTTATACACGAGAAAGTGTTGTTCGACCAACATCTAATAGGTGGCGCTGTAATAGCATTTTATTTACGATGGTTTCATGAACTACGCAACTTGATACTTTCATATCAAACATAAGTGCTTTAGGCCCTAAAGCATTGGTGTTTAGGGAATGTAATCCCGCATAAAATTCTCTAATAACTATTGTAACAACCTTTAGAAGCTTTTTCAGGTGCTGGTTACCTTGTGTACCTTTAGTTAGGAGCCGTTTAGCAGACGACAAAATATTATACATACTTTTTGCGAATATATTTCCATAACTGTATAATTTTCTTATGATAAGTTCACGAGAATTTATGGTATATAATTATATGCCATGTGCCTTCACGTGTTTGTGGTATGTACTTGATCATTTCTGTTTATTTTAGTGATGTTGACGTGACAATAAATTGACAATAATTTACATTTCTTATGTTTAAAAATTACTTGTTTTCAAAGGTCTTAATTCCACCCTCCTGGATCACGCAAATACCTGGATTTAAATTATCTTGGGGGATTGCATTCCCTACGAATGCTACAAAAGCGCCATTCTGGCGAATGAATGACAATTATGAATCACAATTTAATTACTAATAGTATCAAACAGTTCATCAATTAAACGCCCAACCTAAGTTAGTCCACGTCACCTGTATTGTCCACGGTGGCGTGTGATTAACGATGCCGGTAGTGGTTGGGGGCGCCACCGTCGCGAGCATAGCGCCGCTCTTTCCGTTCTTCCCCGCGCGACCGCCCACGCGATCTGTCGCGACGCTCGCGATCGCGCGCTCTCTCTTTATCGCGCGATGCCTCGTTACTTCTGTAGCAGTGGGTATATTTCATTTGAGCATATCAGCGCAAAAGTGGTGTAACCCACAATTTACGTTGGTTACGGTTCTGGTGTAAGATGTACACAAATATTATAGATTTAGAGGTTCTTATTATAAAGTTAATTAAAAACAGTTAAAATAATGTTCACAAAAGAAACAAGGTTAAAAAACAATTCAAACAAATTTTAACTCCTCATTATCTCATAATAAGTAGTCTAGGGTTACACCACTTTTGCGCTGATAGCCTCATTTATATTTATGTTTTGAGCTGCTATACCTGTTCCAGTCGTTTATTTAACTTTTGACAGCTCGTGTACTAATCAAATAGTGATACCCTGATGCGTTAACTGATTTGATTTCTTTTAACAATCGATTTTAATCAAGTTTTAATCGATTTAACACATTCATATTTTATTTTTGCTCAACATTATGCATTGTTTTATAAAAATTCACAGGTGTTTAAGTTACTTTATCTTATATATAAAAATAAATCACTTAAGTTAATATTTTTATCATCTAGAATTGGTAATTAATGTTACTGAGAACTTGAATGATAATGATTCCAGTTCATACGGAGAAGAAACAGACGATTCTTTATAATTAAAAATAGTATTACAGTACCTATTTTAGTTGTTTTATTTTAATCGATTTATTTAAAAACGGTTTTTATAGTCTGTAGTCATTCATTGCGAATCGCACATCACTAAGTGGGCGGTGCCCGTCCATGAAGTACGGTATTCTCTGTAGTACATTGTACCGAAAATTATAAACAATTTCAAGGAAATGTAAATGGTTATTACAAGATCAAATTTAGTAGCAGTCATTTTAGTTATTATATAAAGCTGAAGAGTTTGTTTGTTTGTTTGGTTGGTTGTACGCGCTAATCTCAGGAACTACTGGTTCGAATTGAAAAATTATTTTTGTGTTGGATAGTCCATTTATCGAGGAAGGCTATAGAGAACGCGGACGAAGTTGCGGGCACCAGGCTAGTTTTAGTTATAAAAGCAGTCATATTACTCGACTTCGCCCGCGTAACTTTATAAAATATAGCCTATGTTACTTGCTGATTGAATGTTCTTTCTATAGGTGAAAAAATTTTCTAAATCGGTCCAGTGGTTTTTGAGTATAATAATAATTTAAGGTTTAACAAGTCACTTTTCCTCCATACAAACGTTTAAGGTAAATTACACCGCCGTTTTATGTTTAATTTACAAAAGTAAGCATGATACCGATTAATCTTGTCGTTAACTAAGTTTCTAGGCATACAATCTTTAAAAAAAAGTATTAATTTAAAAGATATGATCATTGAAAAATCCATATTTTAACACAAATTTTAATGCAACTTTGAGGTTGAATAGGTCACTCTAGTTTACAAAAACTCCAAAATACTTTGCCCATAAACATTGATTAGTTATTCAAAAGTTCAAATAACTTTACACGAAATAGATATATGCAGTAGTTTTTTCATAAAAACCGTTAGCCCAAGGGTCTATTTGTGATTTTTTCTGTCCTCATTTTTGGTATGAATCGATGTGCATCTCACTCGACTTTTCTTCCCCCGCGGGTAGTGGAGGGAAGGCACGCCCACACAATAAATGGTACTAAGGAGGATAAGAGTTACCTCTATCCTCCTTGAATGGGTCGGGGAGCGAGTCACAGTGTTGCCATTTATACGGATTTATCCGTATATGTACGCATTTTCAACTTCACATACGGGTAACTTAAACATACAAATATTTATGCGGAATTATATGTTCAGAAATATAAAATAATAATAATTTTATAAGGATACAATATAATAAAATACAATAAGTAGTATTGTACATAAATAAATACGAAACTAAATAATCCAGCTGATGGACAACACTGCCTAACAAGTATCTATTGCACCATTGTTTTGATTTCGATGTTAATTTATCAATTATTCATTTATTATTATTATTATTTGAAATCATACATTATCAATTTAATCCGTAGGTACTAATATTATAAATGCGCAAGTTTGTATGAATGTATGGATGTTTGTTACTCTCACACAAAAACTACTGAATGGATTTCAATGAAATTCACAATAATATAGCTTATACATCAGAATAAGACATAAAAAAGATATTGTGGGGATAAAAAAAAGATATTGTACGGATTGGGCGCCACTGTCGCGCGGCGACGCCACCGTCGTCACAGGGATAACTATGTCTGGCGTTACCACTCACATATTTCCTGCATTTCCTTGCAACGCGGACGAAGTCGCGGGCACCAGTTAGTTTTTAATAAATGAATCCTATCAAAACGGTTGTTTTTTTGCAATTGATATTTTTTTACAATACAATACACAGTCATACGGAATTTATACGGATTTATTAGGGCCCCGAATAAGGTTGGCAATGGCAACACTCTGTCATCTGTCAGGTCAATGTCAGCTAGACTGAGCTAGACTAGAGTCTATAGTCTACTAAATACATCGTAAATATTATATTTATCTAGTTATTTATAACGTGGCATAGTTTGTACGTAAAGACATTACTTTATTATTTAGTTAGGCAAAGCTGTTGTACAAGTGACTTCATATTTTCATATCACATTGACTCTCTTTGGACACCGATCTCGTCACAGTGTACCAAATTACAAAATATAAAAATAATGGGTAAGTTTTATTACATATTTAATCTATTTTTTGTTATAATATTTACATAATTTTTGTTATATTATGTAGGTAAACTCGACAAATAAAGTACTTTATCACCCTAACATTATTTGTATGTTGTAGAATGATAAGGTCAGTTTTCTTTTGAAAATTTAAAGTGACAATTATGTCAATCAGTAATCAATACCTATATTTCAAATCTAAGGCCGGGTTCAGTGCTTTCCTGACCGACCGAGGTAGCAATATGCGTGCGTACGGTCAGGCGAGCTTTGTAACGACTTGTGAATTTTCATACAAGTGACAACCGCGTCAGTCGCACGGTCGGTGGTGCGTATCGTCAGTACTGACCGTCAGGAGAACACTGAAACCGGCCTTAGCGAATTTTGAAATGAATGGAATTTGTTATCAAAACTGATAAAGCACTTTTCTGGTCGGCCATACATAATACACGTTGTCTGGGACACCAGAAAGGACATAGGGTACCTTTCATCCAGAACGCGAACGAAGTCGCGGGCACCAGCTAGTTATTTATAACTCGAGACGGCTGGACTGAATTTTATGATCTTTATTTTAGAGATGGCAACGCTATGCAAATCATACTAATTAATAATGATTATCATAATATAATAATAATGAGTATCATATTATCATAATATACTTCATCATAATATACTCAATCAGGCGGAAATGGCTGGATGGATTTGAATAGAGTATAATAATTATATCTTAGAGCAACGAATATTTCTTATCCCAGTAAAATTTTGTCTTAGTATTTTTTTTAAATTTATGGTCCATAAATAATAAAATTCTTACAGTATAAATAAATAGGTATGTGCTGCTTTTATACCTATATGCTTTATTTTATGAAACAGAACCGCAAAAGGATCGTCGTAATGGAGAAAAAAAAACGCTTATACCTAACTGCTTCTCGCAAAATGTGTTGCTAAGCGCAAAACTCGAAAACGGCTGGACCGATTTTAATTCTGTTTTCACTCATAGATAGAGGCATAATCAAGGAAGGTTTTTACGTAAAAAAATTCACCCCGGGTAGCTATTTTAAAATAATTTTAAATCAGATTCTATTTTTCTAGAAATCTAAAACTAATTTTTATTTATATTATTCTTGTTTTAGATCACCTTATGTAAACCATCCTGAGGCATATAAAGCAACTGTGGTTCAAGCAGAAACATACAAAGCATCTTCTTCCTCATGTTCTGCTACTGCTACTCAAATTCGTAACAAAATCCCAGTGTTTATGTAGTGTTTATTTTATTAATTGTATATTATTTAACTAATATATTTTTGTTTTAGGTCACCTCAAGAATCATTTCTACAAATGGTGGTTCAAACAGACATACATAATCAACCTTGTGTTTCCTCCTTCAAAGATATTATTCCCTCAGTACATTGCCCCTTGTAAAGGATTTAGCTACGATAATATTCAGGCTCAAAACTAACTGGGATGCATTGAAACTGACGCTTCTGTTTGTAACATCACAAATTTGTAAGTATATATACGGACATTCTATGTAAGCAATGTATGGGGGAATCAAACAAATTAATAAAGTTTTCAAGTTAGAATTTTATGAGAATAATTTTTACCTTTGACACTTTTTTGTATGTATAACACCCGTATTCACAAACGATACTTGTCTAAGTAGCAATACTATACAAAAAACGCTATGCGTTACTCATATCACGCCATCCCATTCAAGAAGTTCTTTACTATGTATTGAATAACGGCCCTGTGATTGGTTAATTTGTTGTGGCATACTTCACTCTAGTATTTGACAATTGATATTACAGATGTTAACTAATATTATAACCTGTATATGCCTGTATAATATTTTTCGTTTGGCGTTGCTTGTTTTATTTTTATTTCGGCGTAGGTATTTGATTTTTATTGTTATTTTATTGACCAAATATTAATATTACGAGACTGTAGGTTGACTGATTTTTATAAGGTCTCCAGTAATCATCTGTAAATATAATGGTAAATCATTTACTTCAATAAAGCTTATGCTTTATTGAAACATTTTTTTTAAGTCAATGCATTTCGTTATTATCTACAACAAATAATAAATTATATTCATATTATAATACAAATGTTTATTTTTAATTTTTTTCCTAATTAGAGAGGTACAATAACCTGGAAACTCCCAAAAGCATAAAATCTTAGGGCCACTAGTAACTGATAAACAGGAGGTATTGGAAGGCCTCTTTTGGTTATTTTGTCGAGATTTTAACTAATCAATGGCAGGAGCACGAATAGAACAATATTATCTTTTGAAAATCTATTCCGCCTCCTAAATTCATCCGCGCTGTAGTAATCGAAAGGATTTTTTAAAATCACCTATTACTTTTTTGTACTTATTGTTCGAAATCCTACACTGATATAATTATCAAACTCCTCTTCGCTACTGTAATCCATTGGTTGAAAGTACATAGTTGATACAAATATAATTTTCAAATTAAATATAACCTGAAATAACCGACGACCATTCAAACTCCAACGATTATAACCTTGCTTTTGACATAAGCCGGGACACAATGCGTTCGCTAATATAGCTTGGGCCTCGGCGGCTACTTTACCTGTGCGTCGATTTTGATGGACGCATAGTGTCGTTCATCACTCAAGTGCTGATTATGAATTGATTCGGCCGACCCTTTGAGTTTGTCAGCACTGTGAGACCTCATAGTATCACAAACTGTCGTATGTGACTATTAACCCAGTCACCCAAGACAAAAAAACCGCGTTAGGTCGCAAAAAATTGCACCGTTTTGATTTTTTGGGATGTTGTTAAGATAGATACCAGTAGTGTAAAACCAAGTTTGCATTTTTTTTTTCTTTTTGAAAAGGGGAAATCTCATCCATGGATACTCACAGACCCGGGGTGGCCTGTGGGTTATGTCGGACATTAACCGACTAAAACCCTTTGGCGTTGGTATTAGGTGAGGTTCCTCCACCACTTCACCTCTATGACTTCAATATTGATAAGAACCTACACATTAATATTATTTGCACATTATTATTATTTTATTATACTCAATTTAACTTGTCTCCCCCTCCAAAAGTCATAATGAGGGGGAGACGGCTTCAAATTATTATTATTTTTATTACTATTGATTGTATTCCTAATTTTTACTGATTCATGTTTTTCTTATCTTTTACAAAGGTCCTATAATTCGTCAGGCTACATTTTTTGAAAAATCCGATTTCCTTTCTATTACTTATTTACTTGATAACAAGTGAACTTATTGGCCCTACAGAGTTGTACTTGTGCTCAAATTTAAACTAAGTAAATGCTCTACAATTTCATTTCTCATAACTTTCCATGTAAAATGATATTTTGTTTCAAAAATTTCTAACTTTTTGGGAAAAATGACCCATTTTTGAAGTAGTGTATCTCGAGATCTGTTTGACATACAGAGCTGCGGTTACACTCGAATTGTAGCAAATTTTATTTTCTTTAAGAGTGTCTAAGATGATTTTTCCTTAGAATGCACTTTTCAGAAGTTATAAGAGAAAAACTGAAAAAAGTCTGAAAATTTCGAGCTTTTTCGAGCACCGTGCAGTTAGCACACAGGTCTCTCGAAACTGCAAACTTAGTTTTACACTACTGGTATCTATCCTAACAACATCCCAAAAAATCAAGACAGTGCAATTTATTGCGACCTAAGATGTCTTCAGTGACTGGGTTATTTATAAAAATGTATTTCTGCTTATTTCATTCCATGTCTGAGACAGTACTAAAATTGTCATTTTAGTACTGTCAATTTAATTTATAGTTTAGTTTTTATGACAAGAGAATTAGCACCAATAACACGCATACATATCATAATAATTATAAAATGCGAACGAAAGTGTGTGATGATGATGATGTTCATATTTGTATTCAATCACGTATTGTATCTTACTCATCGGTATTTGTTACTCAATCACGTTAAATCAATAGCGCAACGAATATTTATTATCTCTGTGAAGTACCTAGTAATAAAATAATAACTCCATATGTGCTAATTTAGACTTTTTGTGTTTGTATTTTATATAACATTCATTTTTAAGTTATACCAATGTTTATAAAATAAATAAATATGAAAAGTATTTTTCTTTTATTTACTTCCTAATCAGGAAAATCAGGAAAATTAACCTTATTTCTATACTAATTTGTTTGTTTCTTTGCAAAGATTTAAATCTTTGTTTGTTTGCGTTGAATACGCTTTGAAACTACTGAACCGATTTGAAAAGTTCTTTCACTGTTAGGAAGCTACATTATCAGCGATGAACATAGCCTATGTTATATAAATTTTCAAAAAAATTAGAGATCCTTACTAAAACTCCAATAATGTAACCCAAGGTGTAAAAAAAATTACTTAAAATATTCCTTACATCGCGTGCGCTGCGAAAACTTTGCAGAACACATCAATATCTATACAAAGTGTCGCAACAGCATAAGTATTTATTTATTTAAAAAGGCTTACCAACTAAAGACATACTAAAATCACTATATACAACACTACTGAAAGGAACATTACAAGTATGAGTTTAAATTAAATGTCTTTATTATAGTTATGCCACGAAATATTCAATTCGGACATTCCATTCGAACGATATCACGAGTTTAAAAATGTAAGTATTAGAAAAAAGTCGCGTGGCGTGGTCGCCGCTCACCCCAGACTCATATGCGATGTAAGCGTCATTTATTTGTTAAATACCCGTGCGAAGCCGGGGCGTGCTGCTAGACTAGTACCTACTACAATAAATTAGTGATAAAACACTCGCGGCAAACGTCCGCGTTCGACGAGATCTCGCAGTGTGCGTTGCCTAACAACGTCACAATACGGTCCAATTGTGTATGTGTGCGCGCTATGTTCTAACTGCTCATCATCGGTCTTTCTCTTTCGCCCAATTTCTGTGTGAAACAGAATGAATTTTAGCTACAGGCACCGATGAGTTCGGGCTGTCAACTAGTTACGCCTTAAACGTAAACAGCTTGCGATTCGCACAAGACTATCCGCCACCTGCTATCAAAGAGTTCTCAATTACTTTGAGAACCAGGAAACTTGGAGAAGCTGGTGGTGATTGGAAAAGTGGATGGCAAGAGATCTCGTGGCCGGGAAAGGCTGAGGACATGGTGGAATGGAAACAGCTGGTGGTCAATGCCACCAAGGCAATTCAGAGCGGGCACGACCTTCAGCAATGAAGAAGCCGACTCTAATGAAATGAATGAATAATTAAAAAAGGTATAATACCTGGAGTCCCTACTATCCCGTGACTTGCGGCGTGCAGGCTGTGGCACTGCGCCCGCGCGGCCAGCACGCGGCGATCTCGACCGCGAAGGAGGAGATCCCGCCGTCGACTCGCGCTCACTGTTTAGTATGAAGTCATCAAATCTATAACAACAGAGAATAATATATGTGTCGTTCATTGTAAAAGTGAACTATCTCCTTGTAACTGAATTTTAGAATAACGAGCTTTTTGCGAATTATAGTGTAGGAAAAAAAAATATAAGCATTCATTCGTTGTTTTCATCTATGGGATTTTAATGCAACTATTGGAGTTACTTCACTTTTATATTGAAAGTTATGACTAAATGTGATACCATTAGGCAAGAAAAGATGGTTTTAAAAATAGGGAGTTACACCACTTTTACAATGAACGACACATATATGAGGGGTCTAAGTGCAAGTGCGCCACTATCCAGTTTTTAAAAATTTTCACTAGAGACTAAACATGGACTTTGAATTATGGTATTTATTATTTTATTTGTTTGTTTTATTTTAGAGGAAATATATTATAATCCATGTCATTTTCAATAATATAAGTATATCTAAATATTATAGGCAGAAACTGGCTTTGAAATATGGATAGGCAGTTATGGATTTTTTGGATAGAGGCGCACTTGCACTTAGACCCCTCATATAACCATAGGCTTTGTCTTTGTACGTTCGTACATTCTTCTTACGCGCTCTTTTTGGAATCTTTACCAATTTAAAAATATTTGAAATCCTTAAGAGTGCGTATGAAGCAAACAAAATTTGCAATTTGACCCGCGTGGCCCCTTGGACATGATAGTGACACAAAATACGTAGAACTACGCACAACATGCGATGATAGCGCATCTCGTTGAATAAAAATGTTGCAACTGCCAAAAGTATTAAATATTAATTATTCATAAACTACAATGTCAAATGAAAAATTGATACATAGAGCATTAGATAATCTGTGGAGTGAGATTACTGATACACTTTTAGCTTTGTAATGTGTGTCATTTTGAAAATAAAACTATAATAGATGGAAATGAGAGTTCACAAAACTTGGTGATTTTTTTCTATCGAGAAAATTTCATTATATTATGTTTTCTGTCAGAGTATTCACTTTCATTTATAATGTATTTATCTATTTAAAAAAATAAATTAAATTGGACTTTGTTTACTTAGATAAAATTCAAATCTAGGATTGGCTATTTCTCTTTATATGTACACCCTTAATAGAGCGAGAATAGCTAATACTAATACATCTCGTACTTAATTACTTTTGATTGTCACTAATATTCCTGCCAGACATAAAAATAAAAAGCTATCAAAATCACAAAAAGTGGTGCTGTTCTGCAGATAGACTTAATAGTAGGTGGCTACCGCCGTCAACAAAAATTATAAGCCAAAATAAAATTCCAAAATTTCCAAATAATATATTTGCACTAAAATGTAACGTAAAGTAATGTAAGTAAAGACACTGACTTGTTCTTGGTCTGTGCGGGCGACGAACTGCGGCTTGAGCTCGAGCTCGATGATGAACTAGATGATGACGATGAACTTCTAGATCTGAAACAGAAAACACATAACTTACTTATTATGATAGGTACTTAATTTAATATTATAGTATTTAATCAATACTAATAATAAATCTGTAAGGGTATGTCATGGAGTATGTTACTTTGTTTTCAGAGATATCGTGTTTATAGGCTATACACGATACTGAAACTAAATTGACCATTTTTAGAATTTTTTTCTGTATGTATGTATGTTAATCCATAACTCTGAAACGAATCAACTGATTTTCATGAAACTTGATAGATAAACATTTAGACGTACGGGACACAGGATAGGCTACTTTTTTCTTTTTCAACGCGGACGAAGTCGCGGGCGGCAGCTAGTTCATACATAAAAGTACAGTTATAGCATAAAAAAAATATGGTGAGTAATTTGTACTCACCATATTTTTTTAGGAATTTTAAATTTGGAAAGTATGAATACAATATTTTTATTAATTTTTAATAGCATTTTTATCTATACTAATATTGTAGAGAGATTTGTATTTTTGTATGTTTGTAATGAATAAACTCAAGAACTACTGGACCATTTTTGAAAATCCTTTCACCTATGGTATGTTTTATAAAGTTACGCGGGCGTAGTCGCGTGCAACAGCTAGTTTTTTTTTTATATTCAGAGAGTAGATGAAAGGGAACCAACCTTCTCTCGCTGTTTTTGGATGGAGAAGTGACGGCATTGTCTCCAAACTCTTGTTCACCCTTAGAATTCTCTCCAACTTTGGTTTTATCTGGATTCTCTATAAAATAATTTCAATATTGAATAGATTGAAGCTAAATATTTTATTTATGCGGGTTTTTTTTTTAATTTATTTGTATAAATTATAAAAATGCACACAGAGTAATTTATATCAAATAACCTTTACTAGAATTGCCTTTCTCATCATCACTCCCCCACAAATCATATTTCGAAAGGTCTGCTTCATCCCCTGATTCCTCATCTTCTTCGTCTTCTCGTTGAACCTCGCCCTGCTCTTCATTCTGTGACTCAGAAGATTTACTCTGAAACAAAACACATGTAATACTAAAAGAGATAACAGATAGAAAAATAGTTCTTAAGAGAATTCTTCCAAAATATTGTTCAAACATTTCTTTTTATTGACAGCAATCAATTAATTTTAATTAAGGAGGCAGAATATTAACAAAAGGAATAATTAACTTTTTTTAACTATTTTCTACAAACCTTTTTCTTTCGTCTAATTTTCTTCCCATTTAAATTTTTATTCTTTGAATCTGGAGCCTTCGTAGTCAATTTTAGTCTACTCAATAATATAGGTTTCGGCAAGGCGAAACTTTTAAAACTTCCAATCACAGGTGCGTTCTCGTTGAGATGGTGTTTCTGGGATTCATCTTTGTTGTCCAACAATTTGAGATTTAAATTTAATTTCTTATTAACACCGGTCGGAAGCTCGACGGGACCCGGATCAAAGATGTCTCCCAAAAACGGCGTATCGCCAGTGTTCCCATCCATCCTTTCTAATTGTTTTTCTATCGTGTTATCACAATTTGACTCATTCTCCCAATCCTCATCATTAGTCAGGTTAATGGTTTCCATTGGTTGTTCCTTGTCACACTTTGGATTTGCTTCTATATTGCTATCATCATTCTGTTTATGTGATAGTTGTTGTAAATTTTGTAAAGCTAATAGAATTGTGTCTGTATTTACCCCAGACAACAGATTTAATAGATCCATTGGAAGCTTTTGTGGCGATTCATGGGACTGTACATTTTTCGAATTATCCTGTATTTTATTAGCTTCAGTTGTTGTAGATTGTATATCTTGTTGTAATGGTTGTGAAATATCCGATCCACAAAGAGGTGTATTAACATCTTGGATCTCGCATTTTTCTTGATTAACTATGCATTCATGGTTATTTTTAGGCTTTATGGCCACAGATTCAAGTACGTAAATTTTCTTCGAAGGACTTATGACTTTAGGAGGAGTCTCTTGAGATTTCTTTTTCTCTGGAGTGTCCGAGATACATAGTACTTCACTGTTTAAGTCTGGTGACAAAGCCCCTGGCAAAGTTACCAAATTTGATATTTGCGGTATGTGTGCATGACTTTTAATAGTGATTTCATTGTTTTCCCCATTTGACTGCATATCATATTCTTTTATTGGTGAACTTGTCCGTTGTATGATATTCCTTTCTTTACCTTCTTCGCAATTGTTTAACATGTCTAGTAATTGAAATTGTTTTTCTCTTACATCACAAAACGTTATCTCATCTGTTGTGGTTGCTTGCTCTTTTTCTATAGTAGTACAAGGCATATTTTTAGGCCCTTTTGATTCAATTACGTTTGACAATAATGAAACGTCACATGTGTTTGTTTCACTGTAAAGTGCTTCGTCGTCCTCATCCCATTCAGTTTCATATGGTTTGCTTAAATTTTCTGAATAATCATTTCTCTTAGGACTATCTTGAACCTCAATGTTTGTGTTAAATATATCTAATATACTTTTATTTTTATTTGTAGCAGATTGTACTATGTCAAACACTTTATATGAAGATTCTAATGACTCTTTAGATATACTGTGCGATGAATTTAATAAAGGAACATCATCACTTGAATTCACTACTTTAGATGTAACTTTTGAATGTACAGGCTTCTCGAGCAATGTGTGTTGATTGTCAGCGACAAAATTGGCAACATCATTAGATGGTTTGTTAATAACTATAGATCTGGCAAATTTGTTATTACAAATTTTGTATCTACTAGCTACATTAGGTGACTCCGCAGTAGTATTTGTGATAGTTTTTTGTCGTTTCTGATCTACATCTGAATTTATTTTAACAGGATAAACTGTAGTCTCATAGTTGTGTACATTATCCGAAATGTTTGGTTTGCTCTGGATAGTAGTAACACTAGTTAATGGTTTAGGCGTTAAGCAAAACTTCGATTGGTTTGTTCCACTGTTACCTTTAGCCCAATATCCCTTTCTTCTAATATTATCTTTAAATAATTGATAGTTGTTTTTAGCTGTGGAACCTAACTTTGTAGGCACATATTCAATCGAACAAGTGTCAGTATCGTGAGATATAGTTTCGCGAATTTTCGCCTTCATGTTATGTGTATTTGGCGTGTAAATATTACCAGTAACCAAAGGAGAATTGTCAATTTGTTTGGTACTGTACCCTGTAAAGGATTGTATGTTATCAGTAGCATTATTTGTGTTTACAGCAGTGACTTTTGGACGTCTTTGTGGTCTACGCCGAAGTATCTT
This sequence comes from Synanthedon formicaeformis, assembly GCA_945859745.1. Taxonomy (NCBI): domain Eukaryota; kingdom Metazoa; phylum Arthropoda; class Insecta; order Lepidoptera; family Sesiidae; genus Synanthedon; species Synanthedon formicaeformis. The sequence continues at coordinate 4,356,470 of OX243958.1, read as the reverse complement.
TCCTTTTTCATAAACTCTTGATAAGAAATCACCTTCATCACTGTCAACAGACACTGAATCGGAATCACTATCTGTGTGCGCAGACCTACATTTAACAGGAGTTGATTTGTTAGAGATAACACTCTTACAACTCGTTTTTTTACTACCCATTTGTTCAGCATCTGAATCGTGATAATCAGAATTGTTGCTGTCATGTGGACTGGAAAATGTTTGATTTGATAATGATGAATGACTTCTCACATTTGTGTCTCTATCATCTCTTGTACCGACAGAGCTAACTGTCGCTTGTACTTCATTTTCATTATCACTAATAACTACAGTTTCACAACTTACACGCCTATGACCTATAGACATTTTTTTTGGTGAATCAACACAGTCTTTATCACTTTCAAAATTTACGTGTATTTCTTCAGGATTTGGTAAAACTTTTGTACACACATTTACTGTATTATTGTTAGTATTTAACACTGTATTATGTTTTATATCTGTATGAACTAAACAACCCTTATTCAAAAGTTTATGTACCCATGAAAAAATAGTCTGGAAATCAGGTCCAGGTTTATGGTAGTACAATTGAAATTTATCTCTACTTATTTTGCAGTTGTTATATGCAATAGCAAATGCTGCAATCCTAACTTTTTCTTCTATAGAATATTTAAGCTCAGGATCATCCAGTGGATCTGTGACATTCATTGTGTGAACTACACTTTTATTTCTTGACATTGTCATATTTTCTGGTTGGACAGACTTAACAGTGGGTAGATGCGATGCTGATATGATATCCTGTTTGCTCTTCTTTGAACCAGTCTCATAACCCGATGAACCGGTAGTGTGTTCTTTCTCCCCGGAACTAAACCTCATTCGAAAATGAACTTCATTTTTTTCTTCATTGGCTGAAGACACCTCCTTTTTATCCCTTTCTTTAAATGTATTGTTTGAAGATTTATTCTCATAAGTTTTTTGTTTGAATTCAACATTAGAACTTTTTTCTCCTGTACACCTCTCATATGGTTTACAATTAAATGATTCCAGGTTCTTATCTTCGGAAGCCAGATTTTTATTGGAATGTTTGATTTCTTCATTTGTTACATAACTGTTAGGATATCTTTTATAGGAATGAATATCACTTGTTTTATAATTTGGATACATTTTATTTTGCCTGTAAGTGTCAGTATGCCTTTGGAACTGAGATCTCCTAAATGCATCCTTAGAAATTGGAGGGAGGTCACAGACCGATCCATCACTGAGGCTGCCATTTATTTTATGAGTAGACTTTTTATTAATATTATTTGATGCCGGATGGTCAGTACCATTCATCTTTTCAATCCGCTGCATTGTCCTCGGAAATTTTCTGGGTACAGGCCCCTCAGTGATGCCAACCTGAAGGCAGGAAAAATTATCTCCAATTTAATAATGATGTGCTTTTGAAGCTTATTGCACAATGCAGATATAATACAACATCAATCAATCTTCTGAGCTTCCACTATCCATCGATTTGTATGAAAAAATAATGCACCTAATGACAGTTGCAGATTCAGAAAATCTGCATATTTTAAAAATAAGATGGTAATTTATTAAAGTGTTGCTTTTTCAGAATTATTAGTAGAAATTGTGTAATAAACCTACCTTTTCTTGAGGGTCAGACTTGCGTTTCCGTTTTTTTCTTCCAAATTCGTCATATTCATCATCAGAGGACGGATCTCGCCTTCTGTACTCCACAACTCCTCGCTCATTATAGCCACCGCCGTAGCCAGTACGTGCTTCCTCCTAAAAGGGAAAACAGGCGATATCCAATAACATATATTTAATAAAAGAAAATGCACTTTTTTATTAAGTTTACTCACTTCGCCGAATCTTGGGGAATTGCAAACATTACAAGTTACGCGCCGGGCCCAATTGACATTCGCACATTTATTGCACTGCCAATCGTCGGCATTAAATAAACCCCGAGACTTCTCAGCCGCAGATTTTCCAATTTCTGTACCGAGCTTCTTTTTATAAGGTCCATCCGGCCGGTCCTTTTTACAACGATAACATGAAACCCGTCGCGCAAAATTTATATTACCACAATTTGAATCAGCACAAATCCAATCCCCGTCGTTCATTTTGTTGCTTGATTTAATAATTTCCACTACTTTATTCGTACATCAACAGCTTTGTACATCAAGACTTTACTTATTTCGATAGCCACAAAACTTTGCCGCTATCAACATTAGCTAAAGAAAAAGAGACATTACTAATGTAAAGAAAACTAAGCACGAAATCTTTCTTTGTAAGGAAGGTAATAAAATAAACCAAGCTTCATGCCAGCCATGACATGACGCAGTATAAAAAACCATAGACATTAGACAATTCACTCAACAAACTGTTTTTCCACAAACGAAATTTCCGTTTCTTTTAACAAATCTAGAACCTAATTATTTTTATAAAAATGTAGGTAATCTAAATTTTTACGCAAGTATTTTAAAATTGTTTGGTTATAATTACCGTGTTATATATTTGATAGGACTTTTATAACTCAGATAAAATGAGACTAAATTAAAAATTTTATTTGGTCTGTATTTTAAAATGGAATAATAATAATTGTTCAGAGAAAACAATTTCCATTTATTTATTTATATAATTTTTGCAGCTGCACTTTCTCTATTGATAAAAAGCGGCAGGTAGGTACGGTAACAAACGTAGGCTACCGAATAAAAATCATAGAAAGGGCTCATGTTTTGTTGGGCACGTACTCACCAGACGAAAGGCTAAAATTGGGCTAAAAGCATAAGTACAATTGCTGCTGCATCTGTAATCTTGTGTTTTGTAAAGAGGTGGTTATGAATTGCCAAGTTCATGACTAAAATAGGTAGATAGATAGGTCTTTCCTTTCTTTTTTCCATGAAAGCCTTCTTCCTGAACGCCTTCAAGCATTTTCCTCTCTACTTTGATCGTTATGATCATGACCAAATCATGACCTTCTCAAAACTTTAAACCATAGATTATAAAAGGCCATATAGTATCGAAATATAAGCAAAGACCTACCAAGAGATTGCCATTTAAAAAAATGTTTATAGCACTCTGCGAAACTCTGGCGCGCAATTTTCGTCCGCTCTGTCAAAGTTGTTTATTGTTAGGTTAGGTTATTTATTCTTTCTTATTTTGTTTTACCTCGCTCACATTAGCCGAACTCATCAATTTTTCGGTTGTTAATAATGTTGAAGTGAATTTGTCTTCCACTATTACTTGATATGATTATTTTTATATTACCTATGGCTTAATTATCCTTTTTCGATCAAAACTACAGCCAACTAGATCCTATAAAGTTTATCAAAAGTACGCGGGGTTTTGCAACTTCAGTGGCAGCGATGTCAACGCATGATGTATGAAGATGATAACATAACTGGTACTCCTAAGCGTTGTGCGCTTACTGAGGTCACAAATTCTTCGAGCTATGTTTCACCAACTGCAAATCTCAAATTATTAACTAATGTTGCCTTGCACTATCCGACACCACCCCCGAGCGCTGTTCACAGAAAAGAAAAGTCTCTTCAAATCCTCTGCGACAGGTAAATAGTGTTGGTACATTTTTTAATGTATGAGTCGTAAGACAGGCTGACGATCCACTTGTTGGTAAGTGCTACAAGTACTACAGTTCGCTTCGAACCATGGTAAGGATAAGGGATGGGGAAATGGATTCTGACGTCTTACTTACTCACTGAAACATGCTATTATTTTACAGTGGTGAATTTCTGTACAGAGTTGGGCTGCCCACGTGACTGCAAAACCTGGTATCCTTCGACTATTCTTAGATCTAGATCAATCAACTTTAAAAGCTTTTGCTAAATCTGGTCCTGCTAGGATATGAAATTTTAACTTCTTATATGTCAAGATATACTTTTAAAAAGTTCTCTTTCTTTGTTATAGATTTTTAAACCTGTACCCCCTTAATGGAAATGGTCCTGTGGAAATGCAACTAGACTCTACTGCAACCCAGTTAGGTGTAGAAAAACGTCGCATGTATGACATCATTAATATATTAGAAGCTATGAATTGTGTTGTCCATAAACGAAAAAATACCTATCTTTGGCATGGGGGCTCCAGACTAAATTCATTTTTAAAGATGTTAAGAGAAAAGGGGAAAAGTTTGAGATTATCGGAGGCATTACGAGGACAAGCACCTAAACCTCCGACACCAAAACATAAAACCCTCGGAGTCATGGCTCAAAGGTTTCTCATGCTATTCTTGGTGGAACCACGTGTGAGTATGCTTTTGAATTTTTCTCTGTTGTATTAAAAAAAAACTCATTTTGAACATTGCTGTCAGTGGCAGATTTAACAGCAGGTTAACAGACTGAGATCTGGCAAATTTTTATCTTATAGAAATTAAAAATATTTATTTTTTATGTAGTTAAATGTTATTTGGAACACAAACAATTCAACATTATTTAAGTGGTAACACATAACATGTTTTACCACTTAAATAATTCTCTCTACTATTTCCATAGTTGCATTTTGCATAGCTTGAGTTACAAACTATTCACTTGGCTGAATTTATTATCTAGAATAAAAGTTCTTATTAGGCCCAAAGGGAGGTCTTCATAGAACAAGTTTTAATTGACATTTACATTGAGTTTGTACACATTTCCCATATGAATATAACATATGCCTTAAAAATCCATATTGCATTGAGTAAAGTTATCTTTTTATTATTATTACAGAACACCTTAATCAACCTTGAAATGGCTGTGAAAGTACTCATTGACACATCGAACAAGAACCAAACTGTTCTTTCACCAGAACAACTAGAACGTCAACACAAATCTAAAGTAAGAAGACTGTATGATATAGCCAATGTATTCATTTCTATTGGCCTTATAGAGAAGGTTTCCGGTAATTTAATATTGAAAAAGCCAGTGTTCAGGTATGTTGGTCCGTTTAAACAGAAGAAAGACAAAGAGAAGGCTGTATGTGTGACACCAACGCCCATAACACCCTTGTCGGCTTTGGACAGCGATGAGGGAACTCCCCCAAGTCACACGTTTGCCTCTAAGTCAAAAAGAAAATTAGAATTCACTACAACAAATACAAATGAAAAAGTAAAAGTATTTGTCACAGCGAAACCTCACTCTGTAACGCAAAAATGGGATGAAATACTTTTTGTGGCCGATATGGAACTGACTAGAATTAATAATGAGACTAAAATATATACTTAGAGAAAACATCAATATAAAATAAATAGCACATATTATTATTGTTATACTGTCTTGTGACTTTTAATATGACTGGGAGTGTTGTAGTTGTATTTTCAAAATAGTTCTTTTTTTATTAAATACATTAAATGCAGATTTATATAAAGTTATGCTTATCAAATCAAGTAAATATATAAATAAAAATAATATGCAATAAAACCGCTAGAACCAACTAGTTAAAAAATATATATTTGGAAACACTCCTTTATACTTTGTCATAGATTTTTTTGTCTTCCTAAGATTTATTTAAAGAGAATGAAATTATGTGTATTTAATATGTGAATGATAACTAATTGTTCCTATTGTTTTTAAAATCATGAGTGTATCAATTGAAAATGGACCTTGTGAAAATCCTTTATAACTTTATTACATTTATGTTAATGTTTTATTAGATTGAAACTTACTTATATAGGTAAAACAGGTATACTAGTAGTACAATATTTTGGTCTATAACTGAAGGGTGTTCAAGACAATTAACTTGAGCATTGACAAGCTTAAGACTCTTAAGACATTGATTTTGGACCAATGATACTGTACACATAGTTGGGTCTATTGTGATGCTTGAAAACTGTCTTAATGTTTAATTTCTTTGAAATTGGTTTGGAAATATAAGTCAATCCGATTCACTTTTGAATCTATAAAATTAGTATGAATTCAATAAATAAAACATACCAAATATGTTGTTACAAAATAAATTAAGTGTCGTTTTATTGACAACACAATTATATGAGAAGTTGGATGTGTCACTTTGGCCAACCATTAAACACATTATAATAAAATATGACATTTTTTTTTGTTAAATTAAAAGAAATTATAATATTATATGTATGTCAAGACATAAAATACCTATGTGAAAAAATATAAAGTGCATTTATAAGAGAATTTAACTACATATAAACTAGTTTTTTTTTTTACTTTAGAAATTTAAAAGCTTTTGAAATGCTGTCAAAATTATTTGAACAAAACAGGTTATAGTTTGTTATTCAAAAATGATATGTTATTATATAATAAATAAAATGTTTATTTATTTCAATCGCGTTATATTTAAAATGACCTAATTGTGTGCGATTATTGTTAAATGTATATTAAAATTGCGTTTGTTAGCAAATTGGGTTTAGCATCTTAAAATATTTAACAAATTGTTAATGCCAAATTGTCATATTATATGTGCATAGTTGCATGCATACTTAATTAGTTGAACTAATTATTGATACATATATTGATGTTGATTTGAAACAATCTTTAAGATGAAATAAATATTATGAACTGTATATTATTTTCCTCGTTTTATTTTTCAACATCCCAATTTAATGTCATACCTATCCCAGAATGATGGTGGTAGATAATTTAATGTGAAATGTCCTCATATAAAATTTGGTGCAAAATTAAGAAAAAAATGATCATATTGATTTAATTCACACTAGTATTAAAAAGAGAAAAGATTCGTATGTTTGAAATATAGACTGTGTTTTATTTCAAACACAGCCTATGTTACTCACTGAAATCACTGACTTGAAAATTATTTCAATATGTAGAACAGAACATTTTCTATATGAAGAGGAAGTATTTATCCCTTTGGAGGTTTCTTACACTCGTTGTAATTCTTTTTTTTTTAATAAAATCAAACCAATTTAGTGAATACAATACTATGTTTATTAAGTAATAAATAAGTACAATAATAAGGACTAATAATTCTACTTACAACAATATTTGAATTAATAAATTGTTGTTATTTCCATAAATAATGAAAATTACATTATAGCACCGTCAGTTGTTTTTATGATAAAATTAATTGTAAAATGGGTCAAAAGCTTGTTGATTGTTTTTAGTCTCATGAGAGCGGACAGGTAACGAACAGACAGCTAGGGTTGCCAAAAATTTACAATAGATAGAGATTAATTTCTTTATATACAGGGGAATCGGACTGTATATTGTTATGTTTTAAGTTATATTTAAATATTTACAAGAATACAACATAATTTAATGAGATATTAAATCTAATATTTGCAATGTATCATCTAAATATATATCTTTGTGTGATATTGATTGGTTTAATTCTCATCAGAATGTCAAAGGCGAAAACGAACATTCGATAGTTTCGAATTCACTAAGTTTATTGTGTGGTTAAATCTTAGTTTAATTATAGTAACTATAAATACAATTATTAAATGATGTTCTGTACTGTAACTACACACTTTCCAATCCAATATGCTGTTTTGAAATGCTTAAAACAAATATAAATTCAAAATGATATTGTTACGACTGAACATTCTCGAAGCGTTTGTTTATTATAACAAACAGCGTGTTGTTGTTTATCATGAGACCTGGGCGTATGGAAATTTCCATACGTAGGAGGAAGCCCTTCTGTCTCAGAGAAAACTGTTCCTTATGTTCGCGACATAAGGTTCACATTCCCTTAAGCCAGAAAGTTGTTTACGATGTTTGTTTTTTATGACTTGTTTACTTGTGTACGAGCTTGTTTACCTTAAAGTTTCTAGTGTTTTCTAAAAGCATCGCGGCTGACTGCGCGTGTATAAATACGGGTGCCATCGCTCGAGTGGGACAGTTCTGCGACAACAAGCGATACGAAAACAACTCTTGGGAGCTTTTGCGAAGATATTTGCGACAGTGCATTGTTGACACATAGAGTGAATTATTTACGACTTTTGGCAAGTTTTACGGTTTAATTGGAAAAGCTCTGATATTTTGGAAGTCATCTTGGTCTGCGTAATAAATCGTGTTCTTACAACCCTAAACGGCATTTTAACTCACCCCGCACGTAACAATATAATATCATCAACTGCGCCGATTTCTCTAAAACAAAGCGAAATTATTATTACTTAATTATATAGTTTTCTAATGAAATCTGTAACAGATTCGATCACCTTATGACTAAAAACATTATTTTATAATAGATGGTTAAAAATTAATAAAACGAGCTATAAATTAGGGAGGAAAATAAAATTCACTAGTTTTCTCAATAAATTAATAATATTGCTGACCTTTAAATTTATATTAATAATTACATATAAAAGTGGGTTAAATTTTATATAATGTACATAAAATTTTTTGAGTACTTATATTAAGTTATTTCCTAAAATGATTTCCTTATAAATAACGAAACTTCACAGACTTCATAGTAAACAGCAATAGCTTTGTCTTTGTTTTATATAATACTAGCTGCTGCCCGCGACTTCGACCGCGTAACTTTATAAATTATATACTTCCTCGAGAACCACTCTATCCATTTGTGAAAACAATTGATGAATAGAGGTTGTTAAAAATGGAATATATACCAGAAAAATCTTCAATCCTTTAGCTATCAAGTGATATAATTAAATTTTGAATGTAGATTATAGATATATTATATAGCTACATCATCAAACTGTATCTTCCGATTTTGTTATCATCACTTTTTTGAATTGGAAGCAAATTTGAGATGTTAAAATATATTTAAGTATTCACATCAAAAGGTAATTCTCCAAAAAGAAAATTTAATAATATGTATGTGCCTGCAATATTTACTGTCCACCTCTGGCTGTTTCTTCACTTGATTTTTCTAAACCAATCAATCAACCGATTTTGAAAGTTTTTTTACTAATGGAAAGCGTTAAACGTTAAGAGCGTTAAACGTGGAAGATTTGTGTATACAAATTGTATCCATGCGAGACTGGAGCCAATTTTGTATGAGAGAGTTTGTAATGAAATCTTTCACTTTTAGAAAGCTAATACGTTATCATCGAGTAACATATTCTATAAAGTTAAGCGGGCCGAAGTCGCGCGAACCAGCTACTCATGTGCTAATAATGTGTAAAAGCTTTTGTGTTTTTAATGAAGTCTGTGTGTCTGCGGCCTTGTGTGCTATTGGGCTGGCCCACTTCCCCCTGGCGGAGGGAGAGGAGTGAAGCCGGGTGGCGGCAAGAAGAGAGGCAAGTAGCTGTGTCACACTTGCTCGATCATTGGAAACTGTTCAGAGTCCTCGGGAGGAGGGAGAGCCTCCGAGTCGAAGAAACTCGCGTGGAGTGCCACTACTGTCACGGTTGCACCTAAAAAATAAAAATATAACCGTTGTAATTATAAACTAATGCCAGCTCAAGGGGGCGTTCAAGTATTATAACGCTATTTTGAAGATTTTTGACCAACCCCCCCCCCCCCCCCTTCCCATTGTAACGCGTCATAACGTTTTTCTGTACCCCGCCCCCTTCCCTAAACGTTACGTAACAAACGAATGACCATTTTACTAAAAAAAGGGTGGCCAACTTGACAAAAAAATGACAAACAATACATTCGAGGGATTCCCAAAGGGATGCTGATTTGGGAGATTTTAATTCCCTAGTTTTCCCTAAAACAATGTTACGTAACGCGACGCGTTGTCGAATCGCCCTCCCAAACGTGTAACGAATCGTAATGTTTTACAAGAAACCCAAATTGCGTTACGTAATACTTGAACGTTCCCCAAATACGAAAAATCGTACACAGTTTGAATATTAACCGAGTACAAATTGAGGCTCTTACAATATAGAAAAACATTTATTCAATCTATGTAAATAATAAACTCTATAGTTATATTGTATCCTTAATAAGTCCTGAGCGCAAGCGAAAGGCTCAATGTTAATGATTTTGTAGACAAATTTTGCATTTGTAAAATTTTTATTTTATGGTTTATTCATCACATGGGTTTCTCCAAGAAACTCTTTCTATTATAAAGTCATTATAAATTTTATCAGGGTTTTCGAAAAAAAAGGCAAGATGATGACGATCCTGAGAAGAAACTCAGTATTACAATACAATTAATCATTACATATTACAAAACAAAGTCCTCCACCGCGTCTGTTTGTCTGTCTGTTCGCGATAAACTCAACAACTACTGCACCGATTTTTACGCTGTTTTCAATGGAGAGAGTGGTTTTCGAGGAGGGTTTTAATATATAATTTACAAAGTTACGCGGGCGAAGTCGCGGGGGGAGCAGCTAGTTATACATAAAATCAAAGTTTTATATACAATACATACAATAAGTTGTACATATTTACCTAAAACCCAAAATAGTACAGCACCAGCACCCGCCAACCAACACAACGCCATTGAACCAGCTGCTGCCACACCATACTGTTGCGTTTTTGACAACTCCCAACCGCCAATCTATTTAAGAAAAAACTAAACATTTGAAATATAGTCAAAAAAGCGAATCCATTAAATTGCTTTTGAATTCATTAATAACATAATGATAAATATGAATATATTTAGGTTTGGTATTTAAGAAAGAATATTGTCCAGGCGAACAGAACTAGACAGAGCTGCGACATTTAAAACTTTCTTTATTATATATAAACTAGCTGGCGCCCGCGAAGTCGCCCGCGTAACTTTGTAAATTATATACTAAAACCTTCCTCGAGAACCACACTATCCATTGGTGAAAACAGCATGAAAATCGGTGCAGTAGTTTTGGATTTTATCGCGAACAGACAGGACAGACGCGGCGGAGGATTTTGTTTTATAATATGTATAAGGATTTACATTACAAAACAAATTATTGTAAAAAAAGTCTGCATGACTTAAGAACCTCTTAAATCATGCAGACTTTTTAACGTTATTATAAATTTTCATTACCTTCCAAGTATTAGGTCCCGATGTTAACCTCCGATAGCCAAAAAAGCTTGCAACCATGGCAATCAGTAAAAGAGGTGTAGTGATCCTGCAATAATATATTTTTTTTGTAACTAACCATTTTTTGTTTTTTTATCTAACAAATTATTTTTGTTTTTCATAGTTCCTCTTGTCTGCTTTGGGATCTGACGAATAATGGCAGGGCGCACTGCCTTTTGCAGCCCGTCTAGCCGTAGTAACCTCCTTCTTACAGAAACCCACCGAGAAATAACAGCATGTATGCTGTTGTGTTTTGGTGAGTGAATAAGGGATGCCAGATTCCATTTCCCTACACTTTTCCTACTTCCACTAAGATCGGCAGAGCATTTGCAGCACCTGTGGCGTTGCTTGTGTTATAAGGCCACCGTAGTTACACACCATCAAGTGGTACCACCTACCATCAGCCTATATGACAACTTTAACATAAAATCTCTATGCCATTTCTCAGGATTCTTTACAAGACATTTCGGAATTTTGAGAGAATCTTTAGAGAATTCTACAATGCTAAGATTTTTTTATTCAGTCATAGACAAGAATGTTATGAAAAGATTAATATAATATTAATCTTTTCATGAGTGAGATGCTAGTGTACATGTCTATGAGTGGAAGTACTATGTCCCTGTGAAATATAATACCTACGAGTACATTACTTACAAACAATAGGCAAATAAACCCAGGAACACCATTAAATAGTTTGCTTGAAAGTATTCCACATTTCGATAAAATCGTCGCGATAATCGGGTTACTGATTGAGGCGCCTGAAACAAATATATTAAAACTCGGGTTTAATACTTCTTAGATTGTGTACTAACAATGTTTCATATTAAACCCAATAAAACTTTTCATATGCCAACCACATTTGCAATCTTCTTGGAGTGAATCATAGGAAGATTAGGATACATATTAATTTACATCTTTCACTTTATTGCAGTGTTTTACCTTGAAGTTATCTGTAGCAACAAATTGTGTCCACGGTCTACGAGAGTTAAGGAATCCCATCAATAAAGCAGGTGCAGCACCACTTCGAACATGTTGCATTAATCTAAAAATACAAGAATATTCTTTTAAATTTTTAATTACAACAAATTTATCACAACAATAACGCCACATAAACATGCAATTCAGATGTAAGTATATACAGCAGGATATAATTACATTCTTGTCATCCCTTGAAGGTCACTATAACAGATTTTCACTGTATTACAAATGCCATCTCAATATGCATATTATTACTAATATATTATATTAGTAATAATATGCATATTGAATTGCGATAAACTTAATATATTATTATACATAAAATGTTATATAGTTAGATCAAAGATTCAACCAATCTTTAGACAGATAGATCTTTAGATTTGAGAGTGGTATATAAAAAAAAAAAACAGCCTGACTAGTCGCAGTAACTGTTTAAAATACAGACCACTGTCAAATAACTGAAATTGTGCCGTTGAATTTAAGTGTATAATAAATGTAAAAGTTAGCATCTATTTCCCTATTTTTTTTTATATTTACCATTATTTAGTTCCTATAACAAGTATCTAATAAGTGTTGTGAGGTGGAATATTGACATGTAGAAATTGGTACACATTTTGGATAATCTGAAATCTATGTTAACATTTGGTGCGAAGATCCCTTGTGCCCAGCCAGGTATTATTTTGACAAGATTTAGTGCAGTATTAGAGATGAATACAAATGTAAGAATTAGTAATATGTAAGTAGGTGTGTAAAGTACAAGTCCATAGCAGACACTTTTATATAAAAAAAATAAAAAATGTGTATACAAAAAATATTCAAACATAAATACGTCTATGTACGCTAGAATTGGACACCACGTAACATTATTGTTGTTAGTTGTAATGTAACTTACAAATCCATATCTTTGACGTACTTTTGAAAACCTTTTTTCTCGGTGGTAGCGTTGATTTCACCAGATAAGTCAATATTAACATTCTCTGCCATTTTTACACAAAATTAATGAAATCTAATTTAATGTTAATATTTTAATGAATAAATCACTGCGTTTTTTAAAGTAAATAAATAAATAAATACATATGTAAATTGTAATGTAATGTAAGCAATCAAAATCAAAACGTATACGTTTTTTTTGGTGTTTTTCAGTGTCATTTGTTGACATTGACATATGAATAACCGTGGAATACCACAGAATGCCTATTAAAATTCCCGCAGGCGAAAATAATTTTTAGGAATATACCTTTGGAATATACTACGTTTATATTTATTTTGTGGAGAATACACTCGAATACATGTGCGACTGCGTAAATAAACATGGGAACGTCGAGGACGTTTCCTGGGACGTGCTTACAATATTGTAAATGTAAGTGTAAATTAAAAAAAAATAACAAGATTAGTGAAGAGAGTTTTAGTTATATTCTTTGGTATAGAGTATAGACATAGAGAAAGTATACTTTTTCTATGAGTATAGAACGATAGTGTTCTATTTTTCGTTCTATGTCGCTGTCATAAAGAATTTGAAGGAAGTGACATTAATATAATATAAATATATTACTCTATATCATAGAGCAACAGTAACCTAACATTAGATTATTTACATTGGTAAATAAACAAATGGTAGGTAGGTATATTATATTAAATTAAAATGTACATACTTGATAAAATGTAACTAATCATCATAAAATCGCATAAGGGTAAATAATAATATTTATTTTTTTATTTAATTGTTAGTGTTATCAGTAGCAGATAGGCAAGGGCCAAGGCAGTATGTTTACGGTACTCTCGCTGAATTCGATTTGTTTAGGTACACTAATAGTTTATAAATAAATTAATTTGTTATCGGTACATACGTATCAGTTTCATGTAGCCTATCGGTTTACGTAATTTTATCATAAAGGTAGCACACGTCGTCATTTTCTCATTACATACTTAGTGATAAAATTAAATTAAGACTTCACTTCTTGGTAAAATAAATAATTCAAAATTATTTAGGCTCTGCATTTTACCGTACAAGTTTCCAGACTTTAGAAATACCCTTACATTTGTTCGGACAATTTCTATGGCACTGTTCCTATTACTATTAATAACCTATGCATTGTCTGCTAATGCTGACGAACAAAAATCTTTAGAGTATCCTAGAGGAATAGAGAATCAGGTCACAGGTTTGTTTTTTTTAATCCTTATTTCTCAATAATGTCATTTTTGATCTATTATAAATAAATACATTAATTTTCAGATTACATTCTGTGTCGTTCCTGTGGAACAGATATTTCTTCATCTGATTTTTTATTTTCCAAATTGAGTTCCATTGCAATCGATTCATTCAATGACACCTTATTTAACAAAGGAAATGTGTTAATTCAAATTTTGTCACATGATATTTTCTTTCATTTTCCAATTATCACTACTGAATATTCTATTTGTGAGTCTACTGATGAGGTAAATATCAGATGGTTTAATTTATGTAAAATTTTTGTTTCATTTACGTAATAATTAATTTTAAATAGGCTTCATTTAACAGCCAATATTACAATTCATCAACAAATTTTACAATACATATATGTTTTTATAAGAAAAGTTCATATTTTATCAAAATTTTCAATTACATGGTAACTATAGGTTAAATATTTATTTTTTTCCTACAAAATTTCCAGTGGGAGGATTCACCTTGGTTCCCTAATTACAAATGGAAGCTTTGTACTTGCCCTGAATGTGGAGCATTTGTAGGATGGATTTTTGAATCTACTGATTTAGGGTCAATGCCACCTGAGAAATTTTATGGTTTGATTTTGCAGAATCTTGTTAGCGAACATTGTAAATATAGATATTTTTTTTATTTTGAAGGTTTATTGTCGCTACTGTCACTGTTTCTGATCTGTTCTGATGCTTAATAACTTCTGTGAAGGGATTTCAGGGAAGGTTGTTTTGCTTTTATATATTTTTTATAATTAGCAAATATTTTAAGGGTCAATGTTACAAAACTCCTTCAATTTTGTCCTGTATATGTCATGCATCTGTGGTTGTTCTGATTGTTAGACTAAACTTGGGTAAAACGATAAACCAACAATGTTGTGTATTGTCATAATTACCTAGTTCAAGGCTGTCCAAAGCACGGCCCGCGGTTTGTGTTTATGCGGCCCGCGGTTTATGTTTGTGCGGCCCGCGACGTGTTTTTTATCTACCTAACTATCACAAATACTAAAATATTTAAAAAAATATGTGGTAAATTATTTCGCTTTTGTGGTATCCCAAATAAATGAAAATGTGTTTTCTATTATGAATTTTATAAAATCTAAATAGGTATAGGTCTTCATTGACACATAAGTCACTCACACATGCACTGCGTCTAGTAATAACTAATATTAAATATATAATTATAATGTTGATAACTATAGATAGAGTTATCACTACATATTATAAAACAAAGTCCTCCGCCTGTCTATCTTCGTGATAAACTCAAAAATTACTGCACCAATTTTCATGCTGTTTTCACCAATAGGTAGAGTGGTTTTCGAGGAAGGTTTTAGTATATAATTTTCAGTTACGCGGGTGAAGTCGTGGACAGCAGCTAGTACAAGATAAATTATTGAAGAAATAATTACATTAAATATAACAATGGTATTCATGTGTAATAGTTTTTTTTTTCTTAAAAATTTTTAGTTGTTTTTTAAGTAGTATCTGCAGCTCTTTATTACTTAGAATTGGCCCGGGGTCGTATCCTGTTTGGACAGCCCTGACCTAGTTAATTGGTGTGGATTACTTTTGTGTGTGTTTCCTAGTGTCGTCTCTCTTGAGAATCCCCATTAATGGTTATAGTCGCCTGACCTTAAATGAAGAATTAGTTTAGCTTTATTTTCGATATATAAATTTTAAACAAAATTCAACTGCAGGGAAATATTAATTGTTAATAAATAAGAACCTTAAAGATGGAATTCTTTTTTTA
This sequence comes from Synanthedon formicaeformis, assembly GCA_945859745.1. Classification (NCBI taxonomy): domain Eukaryota; kingdom Metazoa; phylum Arthropoda; class Insecta; order Lepidoptera; family Sesiidae; genus Synanthedon; species Synanthedon formicaeformis. Next base: position 4,340,674 of record OX243958.1, on the reverse strand, counting down.
GCGACCGTGAAGCGTTACAATGTTCCTATGACTAGGCGACGGGCAATCACCTTTCGCAGTGGGACCCTAGCTTACAAATCTCTAGGACCAAAGTGCCCAACTCAAACCTTAGTGTTCTTGCAGTTTCTGTAGTAAACAGTTCTTCCAAGCCACAAGTCCCCCCATAAATTTTAACAATATTGCCTGTGCATAAATTACCTTTTAATCATACTTAATTTTTTTTTAATCACTATTTTGAACAAATTAATATTTCTTTTGATTACTTCAACAAATAGCACTGCACTATAAGAGGATAAATTTGAACAAGTAACCTCTGTCAACATAAGACCATTTTGGCTTATTCCTCTTAGTCCCTCAAAGTCTCGTGTCAAATATAACACTACCAATTTAATGTAGGTTTAATCGAATTCAACTGAATCACATTTTGTACCCATTTAATGTATAATTTGTGTTCCCTCTTTCAGTTGTACATTCCCTGATAAGGCATCCGGACTACGATTTTTAACTATGGCAGCAACCGACTCGCTCTCAGCTGAAGACCAAGAATTTCTCGCCCAATGCGAGGAGGAGTTCAAGGATAGATTTACAGAGAACGACGAGGAATACATGAAAGTGTACAGCGCTGGGCAATCAACGCCTCCCATAGTCGACAATTGGTGGGTATCACATCACAATAACAGACGCAGAAATGCACACCATCCGTATGCACGTCAAGGCAACAGAGACTTCGGTAGGAGGGACCAAAACTATAGAAGATATAACGACAACAGGAGCTACGGTGGATACGACCGCAGAGATCAAAGATCCCATCATAATAGAGATTGACATGTTTTTTTGATATAAAATAAAATAAATTGTTTTTTTTCAAAAGAATATATTCTCAGTTATTATGGCTTGATTTACATTTTAACAACTTAGAATTACATAATAAATCACCAATAAAATTATGCAGCTACAGCAAAAATCTTACAATTGAAAATTATAACATAATAAATAAATATTACATTTCTCACTGCTACTCAACAAGTCTAAGTTAATAGTTTATTATAACGATAATTATGCCGATATTATGTTTAATGTCTAAGTTTTGTATCTATTGCATTCCCGATGCACAAACAATAACAGCATAAAAAAATATCAACCCACGCGTCATCCAACAAAGATTATTTATGTCTTAGACAAATTTGTACACTATTGCACAAGAAATAAGTTCACTTTTAAAAGCTTTAACAAGTATCTACTTCGAATCTCCGATGTGTAATGCCAGCCATACACGATCAAGCCCATCGTTCAATCGGCATGATACAATTCAATGATACTGTCAAATTGATTAAGTCAATTTGACGGTGTATGGGTGTTTATTTTGCACAAGTATTGGCTCAGGGTTGTTGCGGATATATCATCCGCATCGATTTAGACATCCGCGTCCGCAATAATCAACGCGACTCTTTTGCGGATGCGGATATGGAGTTATCCAAGATGAATTACGAGACCGTTTCGGTATTTTTTTATTTATTTAAATTGTTTCAATTTTCTACTAAAACTAATAAAATTATTAAATAATTAATAAAATAATTACCTAATATTTTTTTTTTTAAATTATCAATTTAAATCATTTATTACTTGCATTATATCATTATTATACTGACAATTCTGCATCCGCAACGACCCTGGTTGGTATGCCTGTATAGGATTTAACTTGTATGGCTGACATATCAAGCATCACATCGGAGTAAATTATACATTATATTTTGTGCAATAATGTTCTCTAAATAATATCCATTTTATTCTTAACTTAACCACCCGTCCAATGGATATAGGAAAGACGGCGCTAATGTAAACACTGTAAAAGTTCACGTGGGCGACATTTCTAATCTCAAATGGGAATTACATATTATTATGGTACACGTGGAGGCTATTAAAAAAAATTACAACGAAGCTGTTTTCTATCGCGGTTTTTAGTTCGGCGCAGGTAGCTTCGGTGCTATATCGATAAATAAATACATAACACATTTTATTTATGACCAGATAGTCCTGAGTAACATCACGCTAAGTGACACAACTTCTAAGCACAATGACAATTACATTCATCAAGCTCTCTATATAGCTATATATCTTTTTTTTTTTCACTATCAATAAATATAGAACCTGCTACTCGTTTCTGTACCGTAGAGCGTCAATGAAAAAAAATTATCTGCCTTTTTCATTTGGTATGTAATATTTCATTAATTAAATATGTGTATTTATATTTTTAAACATTTCAATATAATATAACCTATTAGTGAAAGTATCAGCATTGCGATTTCATATCGGACCCGCTTGCTGAATACAATAATATATTAATATTAACACATTAATTAAATATATCATAACAAAATGCAATGACATTTATAATCAATCAAATCACAGTGAAATTAAACATACTATGTTCACGACTTACAAACACTAATCAGAAAATAACATACATAGTACATAATTAAAATGTATATATAATATAGTTAATGTTTTTCAAAAAGTGTGTCGGCACGACAGGCTACGAGCGACCCGATGCGACCCACACTGGCAACATTAACAGTCTTCCCCTTTCGCTAAAATCTATTTTTTTTTTTTTTCAAATTTGTTATTGAACGCCCCGGACTACACCAATCTAAAACACGTAATGAATTCATTAGATACAAACTTCTAAGTAACATTTTATTGATATTATTAAATTTCTTTTTTTTTTTCCATAGTTACAAATATCTTTTTAAATCTCCCTAAACAATGCACAATAGTAATTGTATGAATTGACATGTGTGTCGTCTCTCGGAGACAACTCGCGAACTACGCACGAACGACAATTGACTAGTGATTAATGCACTCGCGCCGATTACAAGAGGATCAATCGAAACATTGGTCGGGTTTTCAGTACGTTTGACTAGAAGTGCGTGCGACCCCACGCCGCGCACACGGTTCGAGTGCAAAATGGAGGGGGGCCGTCGACTCTGTAAAAAGTGTCCAAATGTTTGGTAGCAAATTTCATAAGATATGTGGTAAAGCTTTGCGGTTAGAGGTGGGCGCGCGCGTGGCGTTCAGATGAAGGTCCAGCACTCCATGATCTTGACGATGAAGTCCTCGGTGGTGGTGAGGGGCTCGTTGCCGTAAGTGGTGCACCGCTGCGTGCGCCCCTGGTACAGGTCGCCGTCCAGCCACAGACCAAACTTGCCGCTGAAAAATCACACACAACTCGTTAGGGAGTATCGTCCACTTTACGCTTTTATTAGCAGATTGGGAGTGCATTAGGTGAGCTTTTAATTTTCTGTTTGACAACTCGAAATCATATGTACATATTAACATTGGACTGAACTGAAAGTATAAATGAAACAAATATGTATTATGAAAAAATTAAAGATTAAATATTCACAATTCGGACAGATTTAAAGATTTATATATTCCACAGATATTCCAAAGAATATCCACAGGGACAAAATTGAATTTTGTTCCCGCTATCCTCTACAGCCCATTGTCGTTTTTCAAATAGGTGTTATGAAAACATAATTTAAATTCAATTTAAAATACAAAACTAAATAGTTTAATCTATAAGTAACTATAGTTTAAATAGCTCTAACTAACTTTCATAAATAACAAGTTAAAAATTTTGCTAATATGTATTTTTATTATACAAACATTTTTTCTGCCTACATTTTAGAATTAGTTCTGGCAATACTGTTGAATTGCCTACAATTAAATTTAGTGAAGTAGTAGATACTCGTACCTAATTCGTGAAAGTTCTCATAAATTCTCTACCATTTGCCTATGATTACTATAACATAGTTTTTGAAGACTTAGGTTAACAGCATTCTTCAGCTATGGTTATAATTTGAGTAGAACCTGTAAACTGAGTTAGAGAATGTGTATTATCAAAAGCAACTCACTCTCCAGCGCCAATAGAGATGTTGTCGTTGCTGCCGCGAATGAAATACATATTGTCGCCCGTCCAGCCCCAGTGCTTGAATTTCGTTTTGAATGCTGGCTTTTCTGAAAAGTTTAGACCAATTTTTAGCTCTCTTGTAATGCTCGCTACTGATTATTATAAGGAGTAACTACACTATTTCAGCTGCATTAGCTTTCCAAGAAATGGTTTAATGAAATTGGTACACGGATAGTTTAATATCTGGATTAAATTATAAGAAACTTTTTATCATGGAAACGAACTACGAAGTTACGGACACAACCTAATATTCTATAAAAACTGCTGACCTTCGTTATCATCCTTCTCTTTCTTTTGTTCGGCCTCCTTCTCGTTCGGTTTGTCTTCGAGTGCGAGTTGCGAATGCCGCCTCTCCTCCACTCTCTGGAACGAGAACAGCAGCGACTCTCCGGTGCCGTAGAAGTGCTCGGAGGGGTGCAGTGCGCAAGACGTCAGAGCACCAAACACCTGCAGAGAGAGGTAACCATTAGTGCTAGTGCTACAATGCCATTGAGTTTCTTTCAGGGTTTCTTCTCAAAATCATCATCGTCTTGCCTATTTTGATCTTATACCTTAGTAAAATATATAATGACAATTAAAAGAGTTTCTTAGAAACCCATTTGATTATAAATATTTTGATTTTGATTACATTTCTTCATGTAGTCAGTGTACTAAGTTGATTTCGTTACGAGGCAGTAAGTATTGCAATCGCAATGCATCACAACGAAATTACACCACTTTCGGCGAGTGAGCTAGTAAACTGCGAAAGCCTATTCCCCTACCAATACGATATCCTGTTTCTTACATAAAACTTATTAGTTTGATCTACGACCCTATTTTGACTCTTGCTCGTGATTCATACGAAAATAAAAGAGCGTGCTTCATAAAATGAAGCTTCGGCCCGGCGACAGACCATAAAATTGGTTCACTGGTAATTTATCAATCAGCTCCTTAGTGTCACATAATTGAACATGTGAAGGTAGTTACAACAGCTACATTTAGTCCCAAAATTTTTAGTTTTCTCACACACCCAGAATACATCATCACGTTTAACTAGGGATTGTTTACAATGCAGGTTGGCATTTATCTGTGCACGAATTCAAATGTCGTTTAAAGTCTTTGCGATACTTACGTTGTTGTCGGTATCCTGTATGAGGAGCAGCACGGGGCTGTCGACGCGCTGCATCTTGCGGTACATGGAGGCGAGAGAGAATCCGTGTTGGCTCGTGCTAAACGTCAGCGACCACATGTAGCCTTGAGCGCGCGCCGGCAGCACTGTGCAGATCTTCTCCCTGTCAATGTCAATTCACACTTCATCACTAAGCAATCTCACATTCACTATAATATATACCTATGCTCACAAGTAATCCAAGTAACGTAACTACACATACCATCTTGATAGAAATCATATCAACTTTTCATTTTCATAAAATTTGTACGAATGTTCAAGAGCGTTAACCCTTGTGCAAATATAGAAAATATACAAATTGCATTTTTACGATTCAAAGATACATCACTGATTAACTGGGCAATTAAAGTTAATATTATTATTCAAAATAAAATTCGGCGTATACCTATTATTCGAAATACCAATAGTAATTAATATTTCCCAATTACTTTGAAGATAGCATATCTAATCTACACCAATACGAGTAATATATAATTCTTTATGTCTATTTTTGAGAAAGGAGGAAAAATGGCAACTGTTAACACTAATCTTAACCCTATAATGTCCTCTATCGTTAAATTATATTTTCCTGTATATTAAAGAAAATTTCCCAATTAGAAAAAATAAATATTGTATGTTGAATATTGTATGTTGGGGGATGGAAGACGAAGTGTAGTATTTTGTTAATCCCTCACAAGATGAGTGGAGTAATGTGCGATGGGGTGATGTTATTGCAATGGGAAAAGTTGTTATCTGTGTGATGTGGAATCTAATAACACTTTTTTTTTCTTGGCTGTTTACATTTCAAGATGTTTCTTTATAATTATATACCTGTGTTCCATGGTGAGTATTTCAGTTGTCCCGATGAGGTCGGGCGGCATGAACTCCATGTCGACGGAGGCGCCCGACGAATACAAAGCACGACGCAATTCATCGCTCATCGACAGCACCTATTAAAATCATACAAATTTATATAATTTTTCACTTTAAGTGCACAGAATAAATAAGTATCAAATAATTTAATTTTTCACATCTAATTTTAAAATAATTTTATTCACTCCACAGCGGTTAACTATTCAACTTTATCATTACATTTTAAATATTCAAACAAAAGATTTAATGGATATTAAAATAATATCTCATTAAAAGAATGCATATTGTCAAGCTATCATTATTCAACAATCGCTTACTAATGATAAATTGATAATGCAAAATTAATACTCATTTCTGTAATGGTTACATAATATAAAACAGCATATATGTATGCAACTAAAACTCGTCTTTCCGATTATGAAACTTGACGCAATAAACAACTTTTTATGCATTAGTTTTTATTCGAACATGCTTATGGCAGACATTATAATCAATATGCCAATTAAGTATATTATAATCACTAATTATAATGAAACACAATGTGCATTTATAAATTTAAAAGAAGTCCCATGCTCAGTGATTTGCATAAAAGTAAAACATGATTAATTAGAGATGCAAATATTATTTAAACTCAAAATGAGTGAGTTCGTCGCAATGTCGTCATGTTCGGATGATAGATGTGTAAACAAACAACTTATGAGTTAAATTTGAGAGAAGCACTTAAATAAAGTGATCCTCGATATTCAACTCAAGAGTTTTTTTTTGTTAAGCTTACAATGTCCAGGATTGCACATTTTGCACAATATTGGACGTGTCCAGTCCAGTCTTCGCGATGCCAAATCTGGAGACTATTTAATTACTATAAAGTCAAAATATTAATTTCCTTTATACATACTTATTTCAAGACAGTCTTTCTGTGACTGGAAATTATTAGACCCGACATTTTAGAAAATTGAAATTTGAACACTGGACATTGTGAGACAATAATTTAAGTCAATGATAAATCGAGTGCACTTGATGATGAAATGGATTGATTGGTGATGACGATGATGTGCATACATTCCCATAGCCAATCACTACAGTTCACATTCAAAATTGCGTGTTGTGCACTATATACATACTTTCGTTAAAATCATATTTATATACCAACATTTTTATTGTGTTTTTGTAAAATAACAATATTATACATAATATTGCTTTTTCTACAAAATTATTGGGATAAATATGATTTTTATAATTGTCCAGTAGCAATCACAACATTGATAAGTGCATAATCGGTGCTTACATTATTATAATATTATGCTAAAGTGAACTAAACCTTCATTTAAAATATTTTGTTCAAAGTTTGTATTCCTAAATTGATACCTAAGTTGGTTGATGACCATAGGATTATAAATAATATTAAATAATTATTTATTAGTCTATGGTATCATTCAAAATATATAATACTTGCTATAATAAGACTATAACTACATACCATACATTACAGGTAAGTATTCCGGTTGTTTATTTTTTAATTTCGAAACATCTTCGCACTACAAGTAGCTAAACATTATCTCCATAATATGGAATATTCGCGGTTGATTGCACATGACCATTTTTTATTAGCTGCCGTTTTTATTAGTAAAAACTAGTTACAATTAGTCCAATGTAGATGTAATTTACAGAATTAGTATGGTACGTAGGTATACACAATAGTGATGACTCTATTTCATATCTTTATTAAGTGTAATTCCTTAAATTTTATTACAAGACATTAATAAAATAGATATGTAAAGCCGGTTTATTCGAAATAATCTTACATTATGAACATAAGTATTCGTACACTTCCGATGCAGATCAGTTTCAGTTCGCCTGTGATGAGGCATTTATTATTATTAGGTCCTATAAGGTCTCTCACCTGACATAAAGAGTGTATTGTCCCCCTCCTTATCATGGAGTGAATGGTACCCCTTCGGCTGGGCACGTGTATCGTCTCGCGTCTACATATCGAACGCACAGTGCCCCTTCTTTGCATCGTGTAATTGAACATCAACATTTCCGCTTTACGCAGCTTCTCAATCACTCTGCGGGCTATACTCCGCAACAAACGCAACATCTTTATAGTTTCTTGTTTACTCTTCTACAAATCCGTTGGAGAATTACACTGTTTGACGTATAAGATTGCTTCGGAAGCAGTATTAGAAGATGCTGATGAGTTTTCTCTTACTCAACGGCGCTCGTAAATGTTATAAATCTTGCTGTAGCTGCTTACAAAATTACGGCTGAATTCCAATAGGCGACATGTCGTTGTTTTTTTTTCATACCAGTCACTTTACAAACATAAGGTTGAATATATTTACTTAACCCATTACCCAACCACCGGTACAAATATCTCGAAAACGACTGACGAAATTTACGTGTTAACGTTCAAAAGAAAACTCACGACCGCCGCGTAATTTGTCATCACCGTAATCCCTAAATACACTGTCAATTGTTGGAATTATATGCGGCTTATCCTTTTATTATCGATAAATATGCCAATAAATTGATATTGTGCAAAACAACGTAATCTATGTGAAATAAAAGTTTATGCATTTTAAATTTATAATAAATGCAGTTTATCCTTACTCTTATATTTAAAGCTTTTTATTTGAGATAGAACACATCTATACTAATATAGAGAGGATTTGTATTTTTGTTTGTAATGAATAAACTCAAAAACTAGTGAATCAATTAATAAAATCTTTCACATATACACAGGTATTATCAAGGAGTAACATAAACTATATTTCATAAAGTCGCGTGTAACAGCTAGTTATGTATATAAGTAATATATTAAACAATATGGATAAGAAAGTCCTAAAGTCACTACGGATAAACTGTCAATTTCTGAACATTAGGCAGCCATGCCATTTGAAAATCTTAAAGCTTTTATAGATTTGCAAACTATCTTAGGAAGCCCATCTACACTAAAAAGACGGATTTAGGTATGTTATAAGAAACTTTGGACCCCCTTTTCCAATTCGTTTGAATCGAATTTCTTTTTTGTTTAGTAGCGCTCTATATGTGAGGTTCAGGTCAATCAATAAAATAAATTTATTTTCCAAGCAATGATGACGTCCGTCTCTGTCTTATAATGAAGAATTCCCTGGATATAGAATTATCTAATATACCTATAAAATTCTCGTGTTACAGTGTTAGGTGCCATACTCCTCCGAAACGGCAACCGATTTTGATGAAGTTTTATATGTACACTTGGTAGGTCTGAGAATAGGTTTATATCTATTTTTTATACGCGGGCGAAGTCGCGGGCAGCAGCTAGTATTTTACTAAATCCTAAATTATTAACAATATGTATACGGTGACAGTATAGGCTGTAAAGCCACAGATTAGATAATAGTTACTCAAAGCTAACTAATTATTACGATGTAATTATTCCTTGTATCTAAATACTACTTTGTAAAAAAGTGCTCGATTAGAGGGAATGCGAAGGATTCCCTATAGGAAGGGAAGAGAGGATTAGAGGGAATCAAAAGCATATCGATTTACGCCGTTAGGGTAAAAAAATGTATTGATTACACAAAATGCCAAAATAAAACTAAACTAAAAAAAAGTTAATATTAGGTAAATTCAACACTATAAGAAATAGACCGTGTTAGACTTAATAGAGACGCAAATTTATACCAACGGGCGAACACTAGTTCATATTAATGTATTAAAATTTCTATTCGAAATTGATAATTCAGTATTGAAATAGACTTGACAATGTAAAATACACATCATGTATAATGAAAATGGTGACGCGATGAGAATTAAAATGAACCTTTATCTGCCTACTGTTTTCTCTTTACAATTGAAATTGCAATCTAATCTGAACCAGTAGGTACCTAGGTACGTCGCAATTGTTTGATAAAGTGCGGCGACATTACAAATTAAAACCGGCATCATACGATAACATAATCGCATTTGGTTCAACAATGTCGAATGTAATCACCGATCAACGAAAATTCCTACAAATACAACCTTGTTTTGCAGTTTCTATTTTCTCTTTGTCTCAACAAAAATATATTTTCGATTGTGATTGCATCTTTCAGTTTGTCTCTTCTAAATTTATTAGAAAAAAATATAATATATTATAAAATATCGGAAATCAAATCAAATACAAATTTCAAAATATCGGAAAAAAATATCCAACTTCAGTCATTTAAAAACATCAACAATAGGTACGATACAACCGACCACATAATACAATAATCGGTACCCTATCGATGATAACAATCAACAACTATTCTTTTTTTTTTATTAGATGGGTTTGCTCTTGGCCAACAACCAGCTAAGTAGCAAGGATGAGGCCTAAGATGGAGCGAGCTCACCCAGAAGATGCCTTATTCACTCGAACTTTGAAAAGATTGAAAAGATCGTATTCCATACGAATTACGCATTGTTTAGGGTTTGCGTTTCGTACTTGAATTTTTTAAAGGCTAAAATTTGCATTTAACTACTTGTTTATGATATGATACACCAGAATTTTGCTTATTGACGTTTTTACTCTAATTAATACACCAAATCGCAGCACAATGAGCCATTTCTATTGCTTTTTTTAGATAATGAATGCGCCCCAAATTGCGCTTTGCCGCCTCTAGCAGCGCGGCGGTTCTTGTTCTGTGGTGTGAGTTAAGGGTTTGTAATTTTTTTCTTGCATAATTCGTTTATGATTTAAGTATATCGTATAATAAGCTTACAATATTAATATCTTAGTATTCGTTGCTATCTGTTGACATTTTTGTGACGACACTCAAATTATTATATTACAGGTATCACTCAAATTATTATATATACCGTTTCAATTGATTAGAAACTATATTAGAATAGTTCCGTAATTTAAAGTTTCGTAGGCGTTGTTGCATTGTATTTATTTACATTTCTTATCAATCAATATCAATAGGTACTAATAATAAATCTGTAAGGGTTGGTCATGGAGTAAGTTATTTTGTTTTCAGAAATATCGTGTTTATAGGTGTAGTGTATGTGCATAGATAAACTAAATCATAGTTATATACACTATCTCGCGTTCATTGTATATGATGGCCACACCGACGGTGACAACACCGATGGGGGCAACACCGAATGTTGGACACACTGAATGGTGGTCACACTGGAGCGTTGCGTGGGCCGGAGCCGGGAGAGACTGGAAGTATAATAATGTACCTTGGAGAGTGGACGCGTGTCTTGCCGGATATACAGTGAAACTACAGAGCCAGTGCCACCCAGACACCACAAATGGCGACGAGGATAAACTCCAAACTTCAAAAAAAAGGAAAGAGGAGGGAGCTAAGTAAAACACTTTATATTGAATGTCCTAAAAAAGTTCATTTTAAAAGTCAACTGATTTGAAATCAATGTGTTCTTGTTTAAATCAGTTGTTATAAATCGTTTCATTAGATAATTTGTCGTAAGTAATATGAAAAGGGTTTCATAAGATTTCTTTCACTACCTGCCGAAAAAAAAATGGGCTTTAGTCGTGTAATAGAATAATTATCGAGGCAAATGACAAATTATAAATTTTTTAATGCAGTAGTATCCTTGCTATCCTTACATATTCCAAGTTTGACCAAGGTATGGCGTGGTTAAAATAATAGCTTTTGTTTTACACAAATAAGTACGTAGCGGATAGCCATGGACACAATAGATTCTCGAAACAAAGAATACCTACCGCACAGTTTATAATAATTGTAATTGCGTTAAAGTAAATAGAGTGTTACTTATTATGATGATAAGAGCGTGGGGCCAGCTGTACCTTATTTATTAAAATGATAGAGCTAACCTTTGTTTGGTTTGGTGATATTATTGGCAAAGAAAAAATTAGAACCTACCTTCCAGTTATACAGATTTGAGCAAGTATCAGGACTAATAGGTACTTAGCATTAAATATGTAATGAAATTAATTGATTCATTAGTAGATTGGGTTAAAAATAAAAATAATAATTTTGAAATATACGTAGTTACCAGTACAAGAGGTGGGTGTAGTCATGGACGTATGTATGTAAAAGATTTTAAGGGTACGATATCATTGGGCAGTAGATAAGTTGGTCCCGGGTTCGATTCCTGGTCTAAGCAGATATTTAGGTGACGACTTTAGATGTTTATTTCTTTGCCTGGGTGTCGTAGGTGTGTACATGGCATCCTCAAACAAGACTAGGAATCCTAGTGGGTAATTGAGGAATTGTAAGCCGTGCGTCAAGTTGTTTAAATGCATTGTTTTAAAGCGTAGCGCAATAGAGAGAATATCTACCTACCAAAATATACTTTTTATAGTGTTTGTTATAAGCACCAAATTTAGATATATTTTGTTATAATCCTACACCTCAGGGGTACCGTGGAGACTAGAATAAGTTTACAGGACAATTATATTTGAAGATAGAAAAAAAAATTGAAAAGTTAGGACAGAATTTAGAAGTCCGATTATTTGATCATTTGATCGATAAATAAAGTAATCTCGTATTAAATTCACTTTTCCAAATGTTATGTCAATTGATAATAACGTTCATGTAAATGGGACCGTCTACAAGATTAAATAGCACTGTTTTAACCTAGACAATGTATAACTATTTAAACATAGTTTAGTAACATTGTTACCACAAACCTTCTTTATGTTTGTTTTGTGGACAGTGTTGAAGTGCGTGAAATGGCATTCATTCATTCATGTCGTTTTTCATTTTACGCAGATCTGATAGGCGTATAAAGATGAATTTTCGGTTCCACAAGCTATTATACAGACTACAGTAATGACATAAACAAATTAAAAAATTGGAATAAAGCCTAAATTACAACAAATACGTTAGATTATTTATAAATGTTTGTTATACCAAAAAACATTGCGCATAATCGAATCGTATTTGTAAATTATCAAAAATATTGCGCAGACGATTTCAAGTTGACAGAGCACGTCCAGAAAAGAGAGGCCGCTAACTGGTTAGATTCTCGTAGTTACCATCTGGCGTCTGGCGGGGTATAAATTCAAATAATGCTCAGACATTGTCTAACCCAAAAATATGCCTAGACACTTTTTGTAGTAAAGTTTATTTAAACGTGTTCAAGGTCTGTTTAAAGTGTGTTTGATGTTTTTGTAGAAAGACAGAAAGATTTGGAGCTGGTTCAAATGAAATGTCGATTACATGTCTTAAGGCAAAACTAATCGGCGATTCGAGCTCATCGGTGCGTGTAGCTAGAAGTGCAATGTGCGGGAGGAGCGGTCGTGTGAGATGCACAATGTTTCATATCAAAAAAATGAGCACAGAAAAAAATCATAAACAGACGTATGGACGTATACTCTTTTGACGGAACTACCGCATTATATCTATTTCGTGTAAAGTTGTTTGAACTTGAAAATCAATGTTTGAATTCAGTGTTTTGAAGTTTTGTACACTGGAGCCTATTCACCCTCAAAATTACATTGAGGCTTGTGTTAAAGTATGAAATTTTTCAAAGATCATATATTTTAAATGCTAGGAAAAAAAAAGTGTATGAAAACGAACCTAATTAGCGACAGGATGAATCGGTATCGTGATTACTTTTGTAGATTAAACATGAAACAGCGGAGTAATAATCTTTCTACGTCTGTATGGAGGAAGGGCTGACTTGTATCACCTTAAGTATAAATGTCGATTACAAAATACAGTGGGATCACACATTAATAAACTAGCCTTTAAATTATAGTAGGCTGTTTACGCTGTTAAACAATTCGCGAGCTTGTGACGTACTTAAATGCCGTGAAGATCACAGCTGGGTGTTGGCTAAAGAGCGGACACATCTCTGGAAAAGAGAGAGGAATTATGGTGTATTGTAGCTACTTCCATAATAGTGACTTACAGTATTTTGCTTTTGTGTAATGCCACAGAGGGCCATTGTGCTATTTACAAGTTCAGTCTCAGGCTAATAGAAAAGTTTTCAATTCAAATTTTAAATTCGGATTCGAAATAATTTATTTGCTGAATATGGTTGTACATGGGTAGTGTGGTATGTCCACATACTCAACCGACAAACGACGGCGGTATGCGGATAGGACTAGCGATCAGTAATTCTTCTAATAATTTATATACGCGGCGGGTCATTCATGATTTAATGAATGTCATACAATTATCGAATACAAGTTATATTTAAAATTATTGTTTCTGAACTATTATACAAGGGTCCAGGTTCGATCCCCGTTTGGTTTAAAATTGGATATATGTATATATTATTCTAATTACAATAAATATATACACAAAAAGCGTACATATTGTTGAGCTTCATGAGTGATTTTCGTTATGTTAGATAATTTTATTGTATCAAGTAATGTTGCTCTATCAAGTAATGATGTTAGCAAACGAGAACACGAGACGTCTGTGTAAATATTGTTGAGCTTCATGAGTGATTTTCGTTATGTTGGATCATTTTATTGTATCAAGTAATGTTGCTCTGTCAAGTAATGATGTTAACAAACGAGAACACGAGACGTCTGTGTTGTTGCGATTTTACCAGAAGATGTCTGGTAGTCCCGGAACAGGGGACGGTAAAAACTTCATAATGTAATTCGGTACAGGTGAATCCTGTAAGTACACGATACGATGCCACATAGGTATGTCAGACATGAAAAGTATACGTGTGACTGGTAACGCCCATTTAATGAAGTTGAAGACAATCCATACAACGTATTTGGTTACGAGGTGTGTATATGCAATATAGAAATGTTAAACATCCTTCGAGTTAAATTCAATATTATAATAAATCGTTAGATTTGTTACAAATTAAGTAATTAATGTATCATCTACTTGTTAGTTATCGTCGGCTACTTATTGTTATTGTATACTTGTTTGATCGCTATGAACTATTGCGTTTGTTACTGCATGGAATTGCGGAATACTGTGATTTTATGCATTAAATTGCGAGAGAGAAGCCACTGCATTAAATTGCGGAATATCGTCTGTTTGCACTCAATGCGTGACGTAGAGTTAGCGCATTTAATTGCGTGAAATTAAATCATCCAATTGCGGAATACCGAGTTTTGCATTAAATTGCAAATAAAAGTTTATACCAATGTACCTTTAAAAGAGTGAATGATTAGTGTTGACCTAAATTGAAACGAAAACAAATATCGTATAGTAAAACGAAGTTGATGGTACGGATTAGCCAATGCCTTGGTTGATGGTACGGAATGGCCAATGCCTAAAATTGATGGATGCTGCCATTAAATTGGTGGGTGCTGCCATTAAATTGGTGGATGCTGCCATTAAATTGGTGGGTGCTGCCATTAAATTGGTGGGTGCTGCCATTAAATTGGTGGATGCTGCCATTAAATTGGTGGGTGCTGCCATTAAATTGGTGGATGCTGCCATTAAATTGGTGGGTGCTGCCATTAAATTGGTGGATGCTGCCATTAAATTGGTGGGTGCTGCCATTAAATTGGTGGATGCTGCCATTAAATTGGTGGATGCTGCCATTAAATTGGTGGGTGCTGCCATTAAATTGGTGGATGCTGCCATTAAATTGGTGGATGCTGCCATTAAATTGGTGGATGCTGCCATTAAATTGGTGGAGGCTGCCATTAAATTGGTGGAGGCTGCCATTAGATTGGTGGAGGCTACCATTAAATTGGAGGCATTGGTTATCATTAAATTGGAGGCATTGGCTACCATAAAATTGGCACAGATATAATTGAATTTGGAGGTACATTGGAAATACCTGGGTAAATCCATGTAACATGAGTGACCATTATTTGATTCTCTAAAAAAATGCGTGTTTCTAAAACCATTAATTTTGCTAATGATCTCATATGTAAGACATTTAATAAAAAACGGATTTGATTTTTAATATTCTTAATTAATTTAAACGGAACTGAATTTTTAATGGATACATATTAGCCTAAAAGCTAAGGTCGCCAAAGGTAACGTAAGTTACCAAAAACTTTATTGAAACTAAAAAAAAAAAAAATTAAACCTAGAAAATTCTAAATAAAACGAGACCCACATTTTATGCTTTATAACAATGAAATTTCCATTTAGGGGGTAGTGGATATAATTATAAATATGGTATGCTAGCTTTGTTAGTTTCAATAGGGAAGTAAAAATGTAACATGAGTTACCATGGAATTACCCACTTGGTACAACGGTGCGTTGGTTGAAAAGGTAACCTCCATTAAAATGGAAATACCTGGTACAAAGGTACTGTTGGTTAGGAAAAAAAGAAGAAGAAAAAGAAGCAGAATAAGAAAGAAGAAGAAGGAGAAGGAGGAAGGAAGGTTTTGATCAATCTCTAAATTGACGAATCAAGGGATTTGACGGGAGTGTAATGTGACAAATCAAAAATTTGACAAGGTCTGCGTAATCCAGGAAAAATACTGACAAGAAATGAAATCATCGAGTTTTAACGATTGTTGACAAGGAGATGCAAAATTATATTAAATGATTAATAAAACTTTTGATAAGGAAGGGATGTAGTGTATGTGCATAGATAAACTAAATCATAGTTATATACACTATCTCGCGTTCATTGTATATGATGGCCACACCGACGGTGACAACACCGATGGGGGCAACACCGAATGTTGGACACACTGAATGGTGGTCACACTGGAGCGTTGCGTGGGCCGGAGCCGGGAGAGACTGGAAGTATAATAATGTACCTTGGAGAGTGGACGCGTGTCTTGCCGGATATACAGTGAAACTACAGAGCCAGTGCCACCCAGACACCACAATAGGCTCTATACATGATACTGAACTAAGAGAATACATAACTCTTAAACGAATTAACTGATTTTCATGAAACTTCGTAGATAAACATAATGTACAGAATACAGGATAGGCTACTTTTTTTCTTTTTCAACGCGGACGAAGTCGCGGGCACCAGCTAGTGTAACATAATATGCCAATATAATTTGTGTAATGTTTGAAATTCGGTCCTACCAATAAAAAATTTTTGAATTTTAATTTATACTAAAACAACGACACTTTAGGCAGCTATTAAGGCTGATGTTATGACAATGGGAAAAGAACTCAAGTTTATCATTTATTCTAATTTTATTTGAAATAATTAACAGTAAAAGGTGATGTTGATTATAATACGTCACGGTGGCAATGACCTTAAAATATATTGTTATACCTTTTGAACACTCTGTTACAGCCAAAACACACTTTATATTCAACATGGATATTATTGAGCGCGTCAGCATCGAAAATGCATGTCACAAATTCATTAATATTTATAATATTACCCTGTTATTCCACTCAAGTGTAAACTTTGAGACAAGTAACTTAAAACAAATTAATAATTTTCACGCCTTCGAGTTGAAACAACGCGAATTGAATCAACCTTTTTTGTGCAAACCACCTCGAAACTTCATTTGAAAGGAAGTACTTAATTATTTTTTGTTGTTAAATAATGATGACGTCTTGCAAACACTCTATGTACGCATGCATTCGTATCGGAAATATATAAACAAGTATTATGGTTTTAATATTGAGGTTCTCGTTGAGTAGGCATTAAAAATATTAAGTCCACTAACGGTATCACACGATTCAACACCGACTCACCTTATCGCTGTCGAAAGTTGAAGACCTTTTGGTAGGCGAGCGACCGAGTTGCACCATTTCTATGCATTTCATAGTCTGCATTTATTAAAATTAAAATTTTACACATAACAAACAAACAAACATAAGTGTTATAAGCGAAAACGTTTCGATGCACAACAAAAACAACGCGACATCACATTTGCCAGATCTTAATTTAGATCACCCACGCTATAAACAAGGTTTCTCAAACTAACATTGAAATGAACAGCGAATGTCGAGCGCGTCTGCTTATAAACAAGCCGAGTTTGTGTACTGACTGGCGTTAGGAGGCACAGGTCTGGTTAAATGAGTGTGTATTAATGGCGGAAACAATCGTCTAGTAATTTTGTGCAACTGAGGGTCGAGCGTGTGCGAGTTTCAACGCGCAATACACGTAGCGGGTATTGGTTAGCAACGCTGGTCGAAAACTAGAGGTGGTCGCGGGAGAGAGGCACATTACACGCCAACTACGTACCCCGCCACCGCCAATCATCATTGGCATTACAAGTCAAACAGCTGCTTGCTTCATTGATGAGTGAGATAATCCCTATCAATATACGTTAACCATATGCACGCAAACTTTATCTATAGACAACAAGTAACTAACACTTATTCAGCTCCATTCGCTTTCGCATCTATGAGCCGTGTATTTTTATTAGAATATACCTAAATGTAATAGACATGTAAGGGAGTAACTGCATTTATTGCGTCCACTTCAGCTTTTGTCCATAGAAAACAACAGTTTTGTATGGAGATGGAGATGCACTTCCATACAAAATTGCAGTTTTCTACAGACAAAAGCTGAATTGAGCTGAATAAATGTAGTTACTTCTTAAGTGACCTAAATTTATAAAGAAAGAAACTCGCTACAAGTGTGTTGAGGTATTGTAACAGTGCATTGAGACGATGACATTGGACAGGTTCGGTTTGTAAGGTTTAGGTGCGCCCGCGGTGGCGCGTTCGCCGGTTGACCTGTTGTGTCGCCCAGCTTGGTAACACCGTCACACATCCGTACAATCAACACAATCGCATGCAAGATGTGGAGGGCATAAATGACTACATAATACATACCTAGACGATAGAAAAATTGTGAATTCGTGAATAAATGATCAGAGCTGATTGGAAGTTAGATAACTAAACGTACCTATTCCTCAACTATAGATCCGAAAACGTGTTTTTCTTTTATTTAACGATGGTCATCAGAATACGAAATAAGACTTTTGATCAAAAGTAATATTATTATTAAATTAATCAAATAAGTTCTTCAATTGACTTTCGTCAATTACGCCATCATTTCGTTTGTATTAGCATCAATCTTCAGTGATTCTTGGAAAGATTTAAAAAGACGACAACTGGAAACTAAAATGGTTTTAAGGTTGTTTTTGTTTGAGTCATAACTGTATATTAAAGCACATTTTTAGATTAAAAGGTAAGATGCAACGAATATTACGTATATATCTCTCCTTCTAAATCCTTATTTAGTTATTGTATACGAAACATAATTTTATGCAATACAATTTCAATCGATTAAATAAATCGTATAATGTCCAACATAATAACGTCTCAAGAAATGTTTTATTAGAAATTTTTTTATAACACTATTGTTTATATTCTTATTTCTTATAAAACAGACTGCAGCCAAAAAAAATCTACGAGTAAAGTATAACTGATAAAAAATTTGTCAATCAAACTTACCTTCGTATATTTTTTGTCAAAACAATCTATTTCTTTAAGCCAAGACTGATTACCTCATCATATACATTTATGTATTGAAAGGAATTTAAATGAATATAAATGTTTTCAAACAAAACATTCATGAGATAGAGGCTAGCTAGAAAACCAGAAAAATCTCATTCGGCACGTTCATCCTAAGCATTTGGTCACGCAAATTTTTGTATGACCGAGGACTCCAAAGGCATTGTGTGTGAAGTGACAACAAAAAAGAATTCTTTGCAAAATAGCCAAGGAAACGTGTCAAATTGACAAGGAAAATGAACAATGTATTTCATAGCACACGGAGCTTCGGCGAATGAAAAGAAATGGAATTTTTCCAAAAATTATTAGAGAAATACTAACTTATTAGTAACGACAGAAAACGTAAATTATAACAAAAACATAACACGACTAAGTTAAAAAAAATTCTAACTAAAGTCGAGCTAACAACTTTGAGAGTTGTTCCTGTCAATGCTAGGTCTATGTCCAGTGATGGGTCTCACAACTTATATATTCCTCGTGTGAGGAATATATTCTATATTCCTAGTTGATAACGTCACCTAGTTGATTTTACATTATATGCTTTTAAATATGCTCTTATAAAAAAAGCTGACGAGGTAATGATGAGGATGAATACTTTTAGACAAGAGATACTTCCAAAAGTGATTTTTTTTTTTACCTTGGTTAATGAAATACCTGACCAGAGACGGTGACTTAAAAAACGTCTTAACAAGGCGACATTCGGGGTACCAATAACACCATCATGCATTCGATGTTGCACTTGAACCGTGATCCAACAAACGCATATCATGGCGTCATTTAATACATATTGAGCTGGCGACACCCGGATTACTAATCGAGATTAAAATAAACTCCTAATTAGACCGTCTCCTTGAGTACACAAAAGGAGCATGCAAATTAATAAGAGCTGTGTACGTCGCATCGCCATAAAACGTTCAAGTGTTTTATGCCTCTTTTGATAAACATACTGTGCAAAGTAAATTTGAAAAGCAAACTTTGGGTCATCTAATACGAAAAATGTATTAAAAATTTATTCAAAAAATATATATTGAGGGCCTCTCACCGTCTATGAGTAAAGTCTCAAGTAGGCTAACCGCCATTTTAAGTCACCTGTAAGAAAGCGTATGAGTTTCACTATCTTCGAGTAGCATTAATCAAGGGTAATTTCAATTTCACAAGATACTCGCGTAACATTTACTCGCGTTACAAAAATGTGTCATTTAAAAAAAAGTAATATATATAAAATATTTGAGTTACCAAGTCATATATATAAGACAGACAAACATTAATGCAAAAAATTTAAATATATGAAATCAGATTAAATCTCCATTTCATTACAAAAGCCGTCATTCAGAAACATTCGAGAGAGTTCGGATACAATCGCGGACGTCGGAAACATCAAGCCATAGGTATCCATCAGCACATACAATATTTAATTTTGAACGCAAAATCAAATTGTCGCTTCGACGTAATTTACTCATCAAGTAATCACTCACATCATACTGTGTCGTGTCGGACGGTACATTGTTATAAAAAAAAAATATTTCGCCATAACCTATGTCGCTTGTTTAACCTAGCAACTACAATAAACCATCGAAATAATATATCTCTTGCATTCAAGTTCGCTGCAATAAACCTAAAATTTAGCAATTAATCTAAGCATTGTTATGAATTTGGTGACATATTTTCCCGGAATGATTTTCATTTAAGTAAATCAAGCAGCGAAGATCAATAAAATACTCAGATTAAAATAAACGAAAATATCAAATTTTTAAATAAATATTCCATTGTACAAATAACAGACAAGGAATAGTAATTAAGTATACATATTTTTATAAAGAACCTTTTATTTTTATTTTCAAAACTTTTTTTAATTTGATAAAAATAACATTTTAATACAATTTTTATTAAAGTGAAAATGTTTATAATGAAAAGCAACAAAATAATGTCAAGGATCTGTCAAGCGCTTAGCTTGACACAGGCAATAGGGATAGCATTAAGCTATTCCGATTTTTAGCTACTAATCCAAAAATTTGCTTATCAAATAAAATAAACTTAGTGTCGCTAAGCAAGGTACATAGGTAATTTTGGAATCATTAAAAAACAAAGGTACGAGTATAATATGTTAATTAATTCAAATGGCGTTCGCGTCGTGTCGTTCTATATTATTATAAATATTAAACTGTCAAGTTGTCTTGATTAGTTAGCGACGTGCGTATTATTATCGCAGACGACTAAACATTGCTACCATATGAGGTGTTCGATAATAGTTTCCTCAATCAAATGAAACAACGACAGTGACAACAATAAATCCCTAAACTATAAAAAGAAAAAAACAATGTTTTGATACCATAAAATAATATTTTTATATTAGCTAATTTATTATATCGCTGCTTAAAAACTAAAGGGCTATAAAACAAAAAATCCAAAAATGTCTTTATTGCAAAAATACAATCACAATTCTTCATATTGTATGCTGCAAAAAGACTTATGGTTGTTTTATTCAATATTTAGTATATTTTGATATATATTTTTTATATTCAACAGTAACATAATGCTTACGTATATCGCCTCTAGTATTCAATTTATTATAAAAGTATTTAAAACATTTAATGCTACTTAAAAATGCGCTTTTAACGATGTATAATATATAATTATACATATATTTGATATATATATCTAATAAGAAAAAAATATTTTATTTTTTCGATTAAGCTCTGTAAAAAGTGTAATTGTGATTTGTGGCCCTTTAGAGCGATATGATGTATATATGACACTAAGGGCCTCTTTCACCATGTGTCAATTAGGCCAACTGTCATTTAAAATCACCGGTCACCGGGGATGATGGTGCTGATATAGTGCTGATAAGTCCCAAACATTAAAGGCCCAAACATTAAGCCCCTAGGGCCTCTTTCACCAACTACAAGTGTTGATTAGTTACTTTTATAAATAATTTTATGTTTTATTAAATTATGCACTCTGTTTACCTTCGACAGGTGATTTTTTTTATTTTCTTTTTAATGTTTGGGACGTTTACCGTAACAAACAAAGGTATATAAGCTCCATTATCCCCGGTTATCGGTGACTTTAAATGACAGTTAACCTACTTGACAGATGGTGAAAGAGGCCCTAAAAGAATTGGTTTTTTTTACAGGAATTAAATTTATTTATGGAATAGGTACTAGTTTAAGAATATTTTTATGTTATCTTACATAACTATCAACAGTATTGTTTAAAGAAATTTCCATTCAAAATACCAAATTCAAAAATAATGTAGAAACAGTCAAAAATAATGTATTTAAAAATGCTATTTAAAGGCAAGGAAGAGTGATTCCAGGTGGAATCAAGCCTTAACAAGACAATTTCAATGGGAAGTTACTTCTGTACAATCACAGTCAGCTGACGTACGAGAGGTTACGGTAGTCGCCACAAACAATTGATCTTCAATTAATTGACGTGTATTATCACTAATTACTACATTACAACACCGATTGGCTAACGTGTCTTTGTTGTGATAAATTGAAAAATTCCACCTAAACCTATTATAGAACTATTAACACCACATTCGGTCTGTTGGCGTTTTAGGTCACCTTAATTTATTATAACATTTATTATTTGAAAAAAATATGTTAAGTTCGAAAACAAACAAATTACCTGTACACTGTATGGAACTTCTTGTGGAATTATCTCGTTTTGTGGTATTATTACTGATAAAAAATTCCACTAAACCATTATTGATGTTATTTCTTTAAAGTGACATGTTGAGTGTCACTCTGAAGTTAATCATTACGTATTTATGGTTTTTCAAAAATGCATTATGGATAAGAAAGCCTCTTTACTATACTATCGCTACTCTGAAATACACTCTCCTCACAAAAATTAAAGGAGCAAAAAAATATTCAAATTTTTAGGTAATTTTCAACAGGCTGTAACTTGAAGACGAATTGTACAGTAAATTTAAAAAAAAAAGTCAAAAACTAGACGTTTTTGAATCTGACCTACAAAATTATTATTTTTCAAAATTTTTCTTCGAGTAATCTTAAGAAGACAAAAAAAGTCGAAATTTTTTGGTTTTTCTTTTTTTTTGTCTTAACCATCATGGATCAGATAACATGTTCATTCAGCTTCAATTTGTTGCTTTGATTCAATTTCAATTTGTTTCAATTTGATATCAGCAAAAAATGGAAAAGGAATGAATGAAAAAGGATCATTTCGTCTTTGACCATCAATATCTCAGCAATCAAAGATCGCACAGAAAATCCAAGGTAGGTTTTGAAAAGTTAAATAAATTCTCTAAGAGAATTTTTCGTTAATTTTTCTAAAAAAAAATTTTTTCCATACTTTACATGAATTTGAAAAATCATAAAAAACGGGGCTTTTGATAGTTTTTTGAAAAATCAAGCGCTGAATAAAAAATGTGGAAAAAGTCATAAATGTTAAGTGTGCCTTTTACAGTTCAATATACCCAAAAAAAACCCAGAGTTTCAATTTAATCCAGTAAACCGTTTTTTTGGCCCACTCGATTGAAAAATTGAAGGAGCAAGATTTTCGCTGTGCATTTAACGGTCAATTGAGATTAGTAAAATTTGCAAAGAGAAATAACTACAGTTTACGATTGATCTGTAGGGTTTTAACATTTCACTACGGAACAACTGAAAGTTTACCAGTTCATACGTAAATGAGCATATTAAATTGAATTACTGAATAATAATAAAAAAGAAGATACTATAGCGCACACGACCTCGTGTGAAAAATGCAAAACTGTACAATTGTCAAAGTATATACCCATATTGACAATGGCAGATGATTATAAGTTACCGGTAACAGGTTCGCTATTGTGTAGCGACCTTTATTCCGTACCATATTATTATTATGAGTCTTCCTTGTCGTGAATCCAATGGTGAGCACTGTTAAGACGCGAAACTATAGAAATATGAGTATAAATCGGAGTACGAATATCAAAAAATAGTAGTTGAGTAGACTCGTCGCTTTTCATAAAATTCAGCCAATCTAAGTAATACCTAATTGAGTTACTTGTCAGTTAATAGGTAAACAAAATAAAAATGTTACGTGAAACAGTAGGTATGTACGGAATTATCTATAAATTTATTTGGATAATTATTATCAAATATTTTATTTTATTACTTTTTGTTTAGATACTTAATATAATAAAATATAAGTCGCAGGCGTGGCCTATACAGTTGGATCTATAGAACCATTCAATGGGATGAGACAAAGTGGGTTGTTGTTTCTGTATGTTTTTGCTGCAATATTATGATATACATTAATAAATAAAATTACATAAATATTAAATTTTGTACCTATACGTATAAAATATTGCTGTCATCAAATTATATGAAAAGTCAACCTTTCCCAATCCTGATCCATCGTCACAGATGTTTGTAAGTAAGTATAATATTTGTTAAAATATATAACGTTTAATTTCTAAAATCGAGATAAAATATCATGCGGAATGGACTATATCCAGACACTATTTTATGTTCGACAAACGAAATACAATTAAATTCAGTTTCTATACCTAAAAAATCAGTCCTAAAAAGGAACTAACTAATACAATATACTTATCTACATCATTCACAAATAGTAATTACATCAATACAAAATTCGTCTTATCTTAAACGTAATCTATGATAAGTATAAACATTTTATTCTAGCGGATTGAGTGCGATGTCTTTTACTAAGGATGCATAACACTCGCTACTTGAACGGTTATCTGAACACGACTTGATTCTACCCACATAACATGCATACAATTCATAGAGAAAGCTGTAAATGTATCTGATTTTTTGTCTTGAAAATATTTTAAAAAGTTGTATCTAGAATTATATCAATGAAAAGCCAAGTCACATTGGTAGATTCGTCAGGACGTATGGGACTATTTGATAATTTTTTAAGCAAAAGGAAAAAAAGGTTCTTAGGAGAAAATAATACCTTTGCAAATTATCTAATATCCCACACATGGGACAAATAAGATTTCAAGTTCAATCATAGATTGAGATGTCCATTTAATTTGGCTATCAAAAAAATATCTGCACATGAATAGTAAGTCCCATGCGCCCGTAAATCTCACAAGGGGGTGATATTAGCACTATCTCACATAAACTTCGAGGGACCTAGTTTCAGGAAATATGCATTGATTCCCATTGATTGTTAACGACTTAAAAAAGCGTTAAAAATGAAACATGAATTTATTTATTTATTTTAATAAATAACTATACGAGTATAGAAATTGAAAGTATTTCGAACTATGCATTCGGAATCGCACAGATTTTTTCATTACTACAGTAATATTACATCAATGCCATTTATATAGAAATTCAAATTGCGAGATGTCAATCAAACCAAATGCGAATAATTAAAAAGTAAACGATCTATTATTATTTATATCTGTTTCTCTGACAAGAAAAAAAAAACTGATCAATAAAGCGGATAAAGTGACAGCGATCCCTTATAAAGTTTTTTATGTGAATCTAGCACTAAATTTTCATTAGATTTAGATGCCCCTTGCGGATGTGACCAATGTGAGTCGGCGGTTGCGGGTGCATAGTTCAAGTCGCATTCGCATTCGTGCTGATACCTCCGGCCGCGGCTCTTCGCCGAGCGAGTCACCCAGCGCCTCGGCCTGACTCTTCATTATAGAGTATATTTTCACGTACGGCGCCTTCAGCAGCTTCACGTGATCGCATAACACGAGTTAGTACAACAATCGCTTAGTGACTACGTCTTGTATCTTTGCAATGAGAATTCAAATCCACAATTCAATTCAAAGCGAGTTTCATTCACGTAATTATTGCGCTGTATACTATTTAAATTACTTTGGGGAAAATCACTCATATGACACGATTTTTATAGCCATTCGGATATTTTAATAAATTCTTGAGAATATATTCTTCTTCGATATAGATAGATGGTAAACAAATTTTGTAAAATAAAATTAGTATAGGTACACTACTTTAAAAGCTATTTTATTTCTACTTCTGGCTCTCTTTTTTATCCCACAAAAAACACAAATAATAAAGCTATAAATTTCCTTCCAATGCGAATTAGATTACATTTCGACCACTAACTTTAGCGCCTTCAGTCGATATCACTCGTTGATCAGTGAACAGTAAAAGGTTTAGAGAAAATTATTGAACAATGGATTTATTTATTACATCGTAATACATTGTTTAAAGCCTCAAATGGCTTAATGCAAAAACGCCTTGATAACTTGCTTGCTATTCACAGGTACTATAAAAGAATGGAAGAAAATAATGTAATATGTGTGGTATGAAAAAGCAACGACCACAATATATGTACATACTTATTTAAGGTCCGCTACTAAAGAGGCAAATGTCTCAAGACAAGAAAATTGTGGATTTTAATTCACAACGCAGCGGATACCAATTTTGTTTGAAGTGTAAACTGTTTTGTGTAAAGGTACCTTAACATTACAATTAAACAGTAAGTATGTACCTATCATAAAAAATGAGCATACGTGCTTTAGGCAAATAAAATGATATCGTATCGCTCGTATTAAATATATGCCTCCGTCGGGTGTGGTACACTTGAGTCGATACGATACTCTTATTACTCCGATAATGACGCATAGATCGTAAAAAAGAAAACCATTTAATACTATGCACTGATAAGGGGAGTATTAATGATTTTGTTTTGCACCGGTTTGCGTCGCATCTTTGGCAAAACCGAGGCCTCATAAATTAGCACGCGAATAAAATCTTGCAAAAATATCATTATTCAAACCACATAAAGTGCAATCAATAAAACAATATTGATGATTTTTAGAAACATTCCTGGTCAAATGTGTTCTGTAATGTTGGGATGTGAGACAAATGCATTGTTAATCAAAAGAAATTGTGTTAGAAAGCGTCAACTGTAGACTGTGAAATTTAATTGTTTAAGAAATTTTAAGGTGTTTTCAATAATTCATTTAATTAAATACATCATTACAGATCGAGACTGTATAAGTAATTATCCGTACTCTATTATGAATGCATAAATTAAAAAATAATAATCAATTAGGTACGCCTGTTAAATTTTCTTCACAGTCTCGTTTAAACGGTTAAGTTTAAAACATTTCTGATAAACTTAACTCTGAAAAAAAAAACATTAGCTAATTTTTTATGTTAAAATAACGATAATAATAGAGTAAAGTAGCAAAATACCGGAAATATCCAGTACTTTTTAATATTTACGTACTCGCCTTAAAAAATTCCGATACAATCTAAATTTCACAATGTAATTAGTAAAGAAAAGTGTTGAGAATTTAAACGGGTACTTGTAAAATGAGATCATAAATGACTCACCTCCCACGACTCCCTCGTAATATCCGACACATCTCCGGCGCTGCCGGTGCGCTCGCTCTGCGAACAACGATCACTCTTCACTCATATTGACTACATTAATTATGTCAACTCTCATCTATTATCTTCACTGACAATATACTTTTTGATAAAATTAAAACTGTCTCTTCTATGGGCCTTACAACAAACTTCCCAGTAATATGGAAAAAATACTTAAAAAGTATCGGTTTATGTTGCATGTAAATCTTATGGACTTTAGTATTATTTGGTTTAAATATTTAAATATTATTTAAAAATTAGTAATTTTTGAAAGAGCAATTAAGGAGAGATTCTTGCAGATTTGTTTCTCATAGATTTGACACACTTGATTATGATAATGTTTAATTTTTTTTAAGTTGAAGTAAACGATAAATATTAATTAGTACGTGTAATAACAGACACTTCAACACTTGATACAATTAGATAATAGCTTTCGATATAGCATTACTTACTACTTACATTAGTAAAATAATGATGCGATATTAAAATCCTATGTATATCGAAACCAATTTTCTTATTCATCATGATGCACAACAGTTGCTGTGACTGAAGTTACGTTTTAAAGTTTTAGAGAAATTAAAAATTATTAATATTATAATATTAAAATAATTACAATTACGATAATTTTGCAGTTTTAATGTCGATTTAAATATCAATGATTATGACGAACGGCACAGTCTTTACAAACACGTATGCCATAAATTATGCGGAGTATATGGTTAAAACCTGTAAACAAACATTGCAGTTGTAATGTACGATAAGCTCCTTGAATTTATCACATGTCACCTACCGTAAGTGTTATCTTAATATCGACACCCGTCGATAAACTTTCGAAATACAGTTTTCCAGGAAACTTGTGCTGCGCATTATCTTTACAAAGTCCCCCGCCGCGTCTGTCTGTCTGTCCCTTCGCATATACGCTTAGATCTTTTAAATTACGCAACGGATTTTATAACTAATGTAAAGAGCGTTAAACGTAAATATAACTATTGATAGCGTCATCTATCTATCTGGGAGCGTCTCCCTAAATATATCACCAAGCAGTTTTACCCAAAACCGATTGATGTCGCGTGAACCTCTATCGCTGTGAACCTAATTCTATTTTAAACTACAATAGATAGATGGGCGAAGCCGGGAAGCGGGTCGCCAGTACATAATAAAATGAGAAAATTATAATGTGTGCGTATTTTATATTTTTAATATTCAACCTACATATATTTAAATAAGCAAAGATTATTTTACCTTCTGTCCAGGCTTTGCGTCGTCGTCGTCCCACTCGGTGTCGCTGTCGATGAGTTCGTATCCCCGCGCGGCAACATCGCCGAGAGGCCCGTACCGCTCCGGCACCCAGAAAGTTAGGAACTTGAACAGGTCGTCCACCCGGTTCCTGGGCACTCCGAACCAGTATTCGGGCTTCATGCGTTTCCTGCCGTAGCTCATTAGAGGCGTCGTCCTTGGCAGCGGGCGGCCGGCCGGCTTGCCCATGCGCAGGCGCAGGTACAACGGCGGGTCGTCACTCGCGCGCGCCGGCCTCGGGATTAGCTCTGCACACATTGCATCAACACGCTCACAGTTTAGGCTCTAGCCTAGGTCTTATATAGAAATATCTATTTACTAATGTGACCAAAAAATTAAAGCACAACTTACAGGTTCAAGAATAAAGGGCTCGAGTAGTATTCATTTCAATATAGATTATTTAGAAAATTTTAAAAAATTAGAAAACTTCCCATATTCCTTTTTAATGAAAAAATAAATAATATCAGATTGGCAGTTTCCTAGATTTATGGACTCAAACATACATATGACTGAGTTGAAGCCACGGAACGCAGCTAGTCACAATAGCCTAAAGCACTTGTCTATAAAGTATTTTTCTATTATTGGAAGCATTTTTGAAATAGGATGAGTAGTTTTGTAGATTACCTCTTACATCCAAACTTATAACTTTATTCCTTTACTAGCTGGAGCCCGCGACTTCGTCCGCGTTGAAAAAGAAAAGGTAGCCTATCCTGTGTCCTCCACGTCTAAATGTTTATCTACCAAGTTTCATGAAAATCAGTTGATTCGTTTAAGGGTTATGGAGAAACATACATACTTACATACATACATACATACATACATACATACATACATACATACATACATACATACATACAGAAAAAATTCTAAAAATGGTCAATTTAGTTTCAGTATCATGTATAGAGCCTATAAACACGATATCTCTGAAAACAAAGTAACTTATTCCATGACCAACCCTTACAGATTTATTATTAGTATTGATTGATAATATTAGTGTAGATATTAGTATTTGAATTCTAAAACTGACTGTCAAAAGAGGCGAAGAGATCGGGCATGTCGTCCACAGAGACCATGCTCCTGTAGTCGAGGCGAGGTTGAGCTGAACCAGTCGAAGAAGACTTGCTGTGAGACCGTCCAAACCCGCCCAGGGAACTGCGTCTGTACAAACACGCACACACACGCATTAACACTAAGCATACTTTCGACAATATATATAGATTACACTATACTTACAAATAACACACAAACACTATTCACTATCTATTAAATTTAGAAACTATTAAAACTCCAAGGTTTGCTGTCTGAAAACAATATTCTGAATAATTGATTAGGTTTTTTGTTGTGTCTACGATAACATTCTAAATAGGTACTCATTTCAAATTAGTAAAATTTGTTATCGGTTTATTTTATTTCCTTATAAGATTAATACTTTAGTCAATGGCAAAGTAATTTTTGTTTTCTTTTTTGACTTCCAAAACAGATTAACTTTTTCTAATGAGGTACATGAAAGTAATTTACGAAATTATTCTCCAATAATATTAGAATTGGATCTTAGAAAAATAAAAAAATAAAAACACTTAAAAATATATTTTAAAAACGTCGCGCATAAAGAAAGTTTGCTATTTGGCTCCTTTCATAAACGACCACGAGGCAAGCAGTACAGTTGTAAGATTGGGAAAAGCAGTTCAGCATTTTATCATACTGATAACAGAATTATTAGCTGGATGGAAAATCAAAATAAAAGTCGAACTTGCTCATCAACTCTTATTACGAGAGTACGTTAAGCAACCGTGAAACCAACCGTTGAATTCATTCCTGAGACTGGTAAAAACTCAGCTATTAACAGTTATTCCAAGTGCTAACATTGTTATAACCTCAATACTTTGAATATTATCGACAGTATTATTGTATAATAATTAACTCTAACTTAACAAATTGACTATTGTTATAAGTAATTATAATAGAAATATTTGGATCCGCCGCAATGTAAGCAATAAAATAAAAAGAAATTCTGTACACCATATCAGTATTCGAGTTACTCTGTAAAAAAATTATTAACTTTTTTCAACCAAATACTTATAAGCTAAACATGCTGGAAACTTGTTATCAACACATAGGTGCTATTAGGATAGAATATGCTCGTGATAGACATGATAAGAAAACTCGATGACAGCAGATGAATGAATAGACCTTAAATGACAAATCTGAATAGAGGCGGATGATAGTTACGACCAAATCTCTCAATGCGGGAGAAAACTTCTATAATTTTATAACCTAACACATATACAACATGCCACTCAGCAAACCGATGTACAGGGAAGCGTATAAAACACGGAATACTTCTTCGAGAACGGTCAACACGAGAAGGCATAAAACTACCAAGTTTCAGATCTTCACATGTTGGCCGATTTCAATAAATTATCCCGTACACAAAATGAATATTGGATATTTAGAAACTATATAGGTAACAATAATTATGTATAAACTCACAAATGGCACACACACAAAATAGTAGACACAATATTTTCAGCGGTGATGTCTCTAATGGAGTAGTGTGGCACAAAACAAGAGGCGAACGAAACATTTATCAACCACAACGAATGAATCAAGAATATATTTTAATATTTTGACTTTAACGGGCTACACACTATATTTATGTGTATATGATTTCGTAAGAAGTAATAATCTTTAATTTTCTTTTCAATATAAATTAACACCGTATTATTTTTTATTATAGCAAAACTTGTATAAAGACCGTAAGGGTCAGTTCCCATCGAAAGGCGATGCAACTCGATCATTTTAAGGTAGCAATACAATATAGAACTTATTTATAACACAAAAAGGCACGCGTATTTACTGAACCATATTGCCTATTTGTGTAGTGAATAAGTTCTATTGTATATTGAATTTCTACCTTAAAATGTACGCATAGAGCCGCATCTAGGTGTGAACTGACCCTCATTTTGACTGAATCAAATAACAAACGTAAAAGAAAATGGAAAGATGTTAGAGATTCCCTTTTTTGGCCAATATGTCGATGTGGCTGCTAAATGTTGAGTACAGACAAGGTATATAGAGTTGGCACATGTATATAGAGCGGCCCGCGCGCCGCTCACATACCCCGATGATGACAGCACGTCCTGCGGCGCCTCCTCCGAAGGCGTTTTACTCAGGAACAAACCCGTACCAAACTCCACTAGGTTCATTGGCGAACTTTACAATGAACACAGTGGTACATTTGCAATACGTCCCAGGTTAGCATCCAAGGTAGCAAAGGAAAAATTTAACAGTTCCAATATTAATTTTTTTATCTGTCACGACTCGTCCAGCATGTGTATATGTTTGCTTGTTGGTTCTCTTTCAAATGTTACCACAACGAAATTCATGTGTGTTCGATAAAAGCGGTCGCGTATGAGACGTTAATGTGAAGCAATAAGATGCTGTGATTGTTCGCTCATGTTAAATTCGTATTATTTAGGCGTATGTGTGTGAAATTAGTTCGATTGTGATAGGTGGTGGGGTTGAAACACACCTGTTGAAAACTTTGGAGAATACGCTGGTGTTGTGGCTGTCGGCTGAGGTCGGGAGCGAATCGCTCTGGGAGCTGTGTGCGCCGCCTGGACCGCTTGGTCCACCCTCTCCCGTTAGACCCTCCACCCAGGACAATGGGTATGAGAGTCGTTTCAACATCTGTCAAACATATAGAGCAATTGTAGGCCGAGTAGTATTGAAAGTACGCGTTGAAGGAACTTTAAACCGAGACCCTTTTAAACCAACAACGTCGTTAATCGCTACTTCGGCCGAGACTTGCACAGTAATTTTCTCTAAGTTGCAAAGAAATTATAGGCAAAAATATGCAAGAAAATCCATTTCTTCCGTTGAACTTCTAAATGTAAAAATGTTCAAAATACTTGTCAATTCAGAACAGAATAGAATTGACAGCATGAATAAAACAAAATGGCGGCCGTCTTTGCTTTACTCATCTCCGCACACCTCCGTTTTGGTGGAGATGGAATTTTGTAATTCCATATAATAATGTACGTGAAGAAGCGAAAAAAATTAACATTCCGATATCGCTTACGTTTTATATCTTATAATAAGCGTAACAAACTACCTTATTTTTCTTGTCAGGCTTGGCGGCGTCCTCCTTGACGGCGGCCGCAACGGACGCGGCCGAATGTCCGTCGAGCGAGAAAGAGACGGTGGCTTTTCGCGGTGCGCGCTCGTTCTCGCCGAGCGGAGGCGCCGACAACGGCGGCTCTCCACGCGGCAAGTACACCGGCGGAACCCATTCCGCCGACAGTACGATGTCGGCGTCGCTATACACCT
This sequence comes from Synanthedon formicaeformis, assembly GCA_945859745.1. NCBI lineage: Eukaryota > Metazoa > Arthropoda > Insecta > Lepidoptera > Sesiidae > Synanthedon > Synanthedon formicaeformis. Next base: position 4,307,395 of record OX243958.1, on the reverse strand, counting down.
ACACAATGCATATATTACTAACATTTGCAATATTCAATACAATTTTCAGTTTTTTATAAAGAAGGAGACATTTAAAAGTTTAAATTCTTTCTACCATTTATTATTTTATACAATTAAAAGATTATCTCAGTCCGGAATATGTTTAGATGTTTACAAATATACCTGAATAAAATAAGATGTGATTGTTGGCTGAAAAAAATTCCATAAATATTTTATTTTAGAAACTTGATACATAAAATTTTTGATTTAAGGATATGTACCAAAATTTCAATAAAAAAATAACTATAGCGTTAAAACAATTTCTAAGGTCCGTTAAGGACTCACAGTTCATATGACGTTAATGCTTCACCTGAGAGATTACCTAATCTCATTCTATTGTGATTTGTGTATACAAATGAAACCTAACCTATATTCGAATTTGTCCATCACCTATACCATTCAGCACCAAACACAAATAAAAATATACACAATAACCGACTCCAAGAGAGAAAAAAAAAACAGAAACTTGAATAATTTAATAATAAAGTGTACACTCATCAAGAGGAGAGTAAGTAAATCTAGTGTAAAAAGACAACGCCACGATCCACAGCAGACAGAGAATAACATATTTGAACCATAAGAACGTGACAGAAGGGCACACTTTCCCTTCTCACCTCTGAATGAGACACGCTATCAGAGTCGACGATCGAACCGCTATGCAACATTATGAACCGCCTGAGGTCCGACTGATAAGGGTCCTCGCAACCGACACAATCGCATAGAGACGGTTCTGGTGTTTCGTATATTGTCTCTACATCGTGATAGTAATCGTCGTAAACGGAATGATGCTCGTTAATATGGTGCTCCTAAAATATTCACACGTGTCATTAACGGACACAACAAGTTGAGAAACTATAATAAACGCAAGTCGGGTTATTATCATAAAAAAATCTTCATAAGAATGAAATATTAAAAAAAAATTAAATAAAATTTCACAATGAGATTTATTTTATTAAGTATTTAAGCAAAAAAAACTGGTTGCCATTGATTTATACCAAAAGTTTGACATTGAAAATTTTATGTTGTAAGTAAAATTACAATTTTATTCAATTATACAATTAATTGTATTCAATTTATTTATTCCTTTACAAAACGGATTTAAAAAACAAAGGTCGGTTTTTATTTAATCATATGAATACAAAAACCTTCCCGTTTTTACACTACGTTTACTATTACAATCCTTGACTATTATAAACAAGTCAAAAATTAAAAAACTCAAAATAATTACGTTTATAAACTTAAAATAAAGGTTGTAATTTTTTTAGAGCTATTCTATTTAGCCTATTGTATCAGTGAAACGACTGTAGGTGTTGTAGCTGTAGTGACTTACTACTTTGCGTGTTCAAATAACAAATGGTGTGACGCAGTGTGTTGTTTCCCAATACCTTTTTGTTATTGTTGGGCGTGACGTGTAGCAACGGATCGCGGATGTCAATGCCCGAGTCGTGGTAAGAAAGTTTGACGAGATGTTGGGCGCCAGCGCCGTTCGCTCGCCCAGCGGGAATTAGGCCGCTGTCCGCGCTCGCTTCAGCTTCCGCGTCCGCGTCCGCTCCGCCCTCCGTCTCGACATTCATCGACGCATCCATGCTCTCCTCCTTGCCTTGATCGGCGTTGGAGGACGCCTTTAATACAATGTTTAAATAAAGCATCATTACAAGGAAACAAATAAATGCCATTTATATCGCAATGGCTTAAATTTGTATTTGTAAAAAAATCTTAAATACAAATTCTGGCTCTAGAGTATAAATGCTAAATTATATCTTATTAATCTATAAATGTCCTGAGAACACTGTACTTATTACGAAATAGTTAAAAACGACAAGTAAAAAAAATTACTTCTTTTATTAACGATACTGTAGAGACGTATTTATAATCTCTTAAACTTTTGTACAAAAAATTAAACCTGTCTATATATTAATAGTATTAAATTGCGCCGAATGACAAGAAAACCAATTCACATACCTCACTCCCTTGATCGATGGACATCCTGTCTTTGCTCGGTATCGCCCAGTGCTGGTCCAGTAATGATTTCCGCCTTTCCTCTGTTGTTTGCTGCTGTAAAAGAAAAGTTAAATAACAATAAAATTGACATCACTCGTATTGATCTTAAATCTTAAGGTGGATCGACGATTTTTGAACCCCGCTCCAAAAAGTTTCAAAGTTAGAGTTAATAGGCATCTTCTGGGTATCGCTTCATCATCTTCGATACACGGATGCCAAGAGATGCTGGCCAAGAGCAAACCCATCTTTAATGAAAATAATAAAAAATACCATTATAACAAAAATATACTGACGTGTAAAGCTGTGGGGGTGACGAGCTCCCTGTCGAAGGCCTTGGGAAAGGCAGCACCACCGCGGTCCTCGACATCAACAGACGCTGGTCGCTCTTCGCCCTGACCTTCCGGCCCACTGGCTGCCGATTGCAGCTCGGGGAATGTTTCATCCTAATCACAAACCAATGTTAATGTGTAAAGCTACTCAGCCAGTCTGTGATTCGTTTTTGAGGCTAATTCAAATTCGCGGGAAAAAATAAGGGCAACTTTTGTATTAAATCCTGCTACAAAATAAACATAAAATAGGATGAGGAAGGCACAAGGTGTTTCCTTTTTAGGTGTTCCGTGTTCCACCGATAAATATAGAAGACTTTCATCTTACAAGTACACAAAAAAAGTAAAAAGCAAATCTCACTTTGACTAGAAGTGAATCCTTTCCGGGTGAATGTTCGGCTTTATTCATGTAGTAAATTTCTGCTTGTTCCGCTCTGAAATTTGAAAAAAGGAATACATATAATTATGTACTATTATAAATGTAAAAGTTTTTCTGTCTGTTGAGTTTTCACTGCTAAACAACTGAATTAACCTGATTATTATTATTTTATTTAAAATAACTCAAATAATGGAAAATGTTCAATAGATAGAAAAATGTAGAAAAACTATGAACGTTTATTTCGGATTTACGTTTCATGACGACAATTACTACAGTAAGCAATATCCACGTGAATCAGAGAAACATGATTTAGAAATTACACTTAATTCAAGGATAAATTCAAATGTCGCTATAACTGTAATAAAATGATCTTATTTGTAAAGATTACGCATCTTATACATATTATGGAAGATTCCTTTCAGTATGGTTTCAAATCCGTATGTACCTACTATATTTATATAATACATATTATATATTTATCATTTTATATTATACCACAACAAGATAGTAATGATATTAAATTCTAGTATCGTCCATTTGAACATTATATCAGTTTGACATGCATAAATGAGACCTTAACATTTTAAAATTTCTTAAATAATTTGATCTGAAGAACATAAAGCGTTCTTGGTTCACACTAATAATGTGGTCTTATGTTTATGGCATTGTTATACGTACTTATGTGCGTTATGTTCCGTGTGATGCGAGCGCATGTGGGCGATGTCGTAGAAAATGGCCGCGTTGACGACATACTCCATGGGCGCGATCACACCGTACGACTCCGGCCCGTGTTCCATCACGAGGACATCAGACACGTTCGGATCGAACATGACCGCGTTCGGTGTCACTAGCAGCACTCCGGACACGACACCCTATAGATACAAAAAAGCATGAGATTTTGGTTCGTAGTAATCTATGTTTTAATTTTAATTATAATTTAGTAAATGAAATGCGAAAATTGATATGAACGTAAATTTCACAAAGAAAAAAATGGCTGTAAAATTGTTTTGAAAAATGGCACACAAAATGTTACTTTATTAAATTGTCATAATTGAAAGGTTACGTACATTGTTGGCTTGGCAAACATTTGCCTAAGATAAATTGACGACATCGAGCGGTTAGTGCATAGCAACGATTATTGCACTTTTTCTTTGTTAAAATAGGCTTGCCGCTTATTTCAGGAACACACATGTATCAAGTGATAGATAAATAATTAATATCCTAACTGATTAGAGATTATATTGACTATATTGTTATAAGTGGTTAACCAATTAACCATACACCAACAATTGAATATGTATTTGTTCCACAATCTAGCCTATACTTAAGGTAGATAGAAATGTTTCTTATGTGAATTGGTTATTTTTAATTATTTGTTATAACGGCAGAGAAAATATGTCAAGTCAAGATACGTTTTCCTTCGATATCCTGAGTAACAGAGACAGCGAAATATCTTAGTTATTAACTTTTCTATTTTACTTTGTGTACGTTAAAGTGAAGTTAATGTGATAAATATGGTGCATTTATGAGTCGTTAGCTCTAATAACCGTACTGATTAAATGTAAAATAACGTTTGAAACTTAAACAATACATTTAAACTAAACTCTAATTAATATACGTATGACAATGACAATTTATGTGGTGTAAAAAAAATACGTGACTTATTATTGTCAAGATGATATATTATTTTTAATTTTGAGTCTAGCTGGCGTAAATTATTAAGAATGACAGGCAGTCTGAAGGCCCACATGATGGTAGGTGGTTACCGTCGCCTAAACACAAGCTACACTTTACGAGTAAAAATTTATGTGGCTTACGCTAACTAAAGTTTGATTACTATAAAGCAAGAATTTCTTGAAAACTTATTTTTGATGAATAAATATTTTGATTTTGACTTGACTATGAACGCGTGAGAAGCCGCGGTGAGTCCCTAGCGTACAATAAAATGTAAATAAAAGTGTGAGCAATGTAGGTAATATAAAAATTTATGTTTTACTCGAGACACTTTATGCGCTCATGATATACATATTTTTGGCTTCGCTTTTTCTTTGTAATTTATGTTACTTTGTTGTTAGTGAGTAGGTAATACCAAGAAACGCAAATGCACTAATTGTATCGTTTCAGGGTCACTCGCAATTTTTTATCGCCTACAAAAACTTTAGATTCCTCGATAGATTAATTAGCAAACGATAGATAACCAATTAAACTTGCCATAAGAATGTTTATGATGAGTGCACTCGACACAGTAAAATACCTATACTTAAACTTCAAAAGCAGGAAAATCAATTAAAATAATGTTCATAGAGATGCATCAAAAATACCTGTCCATCGGTTATGTGTCTGACATTGATTTTGAGGAATCTTTGAGGAGCAGTTGAGCTGCTCGTTGGAGCTTCCGGTGACACTGGCCGAAGACTGTCCAGAATTTCTGAAACACAATCAAATAATAATAAAAGAATTAGCGATATTCCAAAGGATTCTTTGCTCAACGAGTTTTTTCGGTATTCCGTTGGGTGTGTGGTTAGGATGCTTGCCTTAACGCTCTGGTTCAGGAGTCCCGGGTTCTATTCCTAGCAGGGACAATTTTGTAAATGAACTTTGGAAAGTTAGCTCTGGTCTGGATTCCAAAGTAGTGGCAGGGCATACTGCGTTTCGCAGTCATTTGGGCAGCCGTCTGGCGATAGTATTCACGCCCTTACAGAAGACCACCTTGAAATATGAGTGAGTAAGGGATGCCATAGCCAATTTCCCTATCGCGATCCCTTATTGTCAATTCCCACTATGGTGGGCAGCGCATTTGCAGCACCTGCGCCGTTGCTTGGGTTATAGACAAAAGTAGACGTACCATCAAGTGAAGCGTCACCCTATCTGTCGACCTTATCATAAAAATAAAATAATAATAAAATTAAAACACAGTGGCATTGCTTAGTTAGTAGACCACATCCCATTTCTCACTCAGAAGAGAGTCCTGTACCATAAGAATTATATAGAAGCCCAGATGTTGGACATTTTAGTATGTTATTTATTGTAACTGATGAACAACTATACAAAAATTATTTATTGAAAAAAAAAAAAAAAAAAATAAATAAATAAAATATTATAATAATAACGCGAGGACGCCTACCTTTTTCCTGTGCGGGCTCGCTGGGAGGACCCTGGGTGGATTCGGACGTATTGTCGCCGCTCTCCGACGGACCGTCGGAATCTTTGTCGCCATCTGAAATCACATCACACAACACTAGAGCAGCTGTTCCGTATTGTCAGCGCGCACACAAAAACTGGCTAAATTGAAACGCACAGTGGTAAAAGCGCTTCACGAATTCAAAACTGAACATTCTTGAAAGGCCGCGGTCGTAACGGGGTCCATTATTACATCGGCGCTCTTATCGCTAGTGATAGCGATGCTAATAAATCCATATCAAACACATATTGGGCTTCGTGTACGCCGACGTTCGCGTTGGCACTTCGTTGACAGTCGTATGGGACACGACGCAATTATAGATATGGGTCAAAAGCGGGATTCGAATGGCTATTTAAAAAGCGAATGTTGCGGTTGCAGCAGCGTGGTGTCGGCTCGCTGACGCGTCTTTAACTGTACGCGACTTGCGAGCACTGCTGTAACTCAATTGTTTATCGTGCAAATAGAAGAAAATTTTGTTTCACGTCACACATGAATGAATAACATCAAGGTTGAACTTAAATCGTATTGTTTCGAATAATGGCGGGAGACAGTGGTGAAATAAATAGGCGTAATACCATCGCACTTAATTTGAATACAGTTCTGTTATAAATTAATCGAGGATTTTTATCTTCATTTCGGATAATTCGTTGGATACGAATGTAACCATAAAATTCATTAGAAAAATGAGTTATGGCCGTAATTAAAGTTGCTCGATTTAAGATTGCGCGGTTGGACGGTGTGCAAAAGCTAAGATGTCCAGAACAAGATTGAAGATTATTTTTGTAAATTCAAAATGAAAAAGACTTTTAAAATAACAATGTGAATTGTACGTACACATTTTTATTTGTGCCTTATCAAAATACAAATAAAAGTTATGACCATGTAAATTTACTATAAGAACTAAATCAATTTGATGGGACTTATGCATATATGGTAGGTTAAACTATTAACCCAGACAAAATTACGTACTCCTACTTCTAGAATATTTTCTAGGGTATAATCCTAATATTTAAATGCGAAAGCATGTAAGTTTGGATGTTTGTTACTCAATCACGCAAAAACGAAATAACGGTTTTGGATGTAAAATTGCACACAGATAATTTATTACCTGGATTAAGATATAAGATACTTCTTATTCTCGAAAATTTATAGGTTCCTCTGGGTTTTCAAAAAACGAACTACAGCGCGTATGAAGTCGCGGGCACAACTAGTATAAGATAACTCTATTATATAATAAAACTTTCTAAATTTACTTGATCATCCCAAGGTCTTAATAATACTTAGTAATGTGTTAGTGATAGCAAAGGGATGATAACAGGGTACGTTTTATATTTTTATCCCATATGTTTTCAAATTTAAAAAAAAGTACTTTTGCATAGAAACTAGAACCATTTGATGCATACACAAGTTAAGCAAATTCCGTGAACATTTTGAGCTGCAGTGTGTACAGTTGGTAGTTAAGCATCGGTACGAAGGCCGAGTGTCGCAAGGCGAGTATAAATTTCTTATTTGAATGATCCGTCACGGTTGAAGTTTACTGCGGTCAAAGTAAAAGAAACTAAGTACCATTTCCTTCTATAAACTACTTATTTTACAAGTATTTTCATTGAGCGTAGTTAATTTTTAATTAACTATTACACAACTATATGGCAGTTAAGGGAAGATTTAACCTTCGTGATGATATGTAATCTTAATAGAATTTACCTAATAAATAATTTTATTTATTTTGAACACGCCAAGTTTCGTTAAGCTTATTCACAAGAATTGAAATTGAACGAAAATCAAAACTATTCTAGTGTAGTACGTTTTAGTGTAATTTATATTTCATAGATGTCGTTACACGAAATATATTTAGTAACTCGTTAAAAGTTTACAATAAAAGAATAATAATTACAATAATGCCTTTTTCGTTGAAGTAATTTTTTAGTATAACTACGGATGGAAGCTACCTTTGTAGTTACAAAGTTCACCACAGTTCACCAAAGGCGAATTCTGCTCAAGAAAAGTGAATAAGAAATTAATGTACAACTACAAAATAAGTACTGCGATGTGGAGGTAATTAATTCTATAAAAAAAATCTTTTGATTTCTGAAATCCCGAAAATAATGTGAACTATCTAAACATTAAAACAGAAATAAACCCCCTTAGAGAAGATTACCGTGAAATAAAAGCATCCGAGCTATTATGAGTCATTCGGTGAGTGAGTAAGGGATGAAAGCCTATTCTTACTAGCATACTAGCAGAACCTGTGGCGTTGCTTGTGTTATAAGCGTCTGTCAGACTGTCTGTCGATCTTAGCATAAAAAAGTAATAAGACACCTGAAAACTACAATAGTCAATGTACATATTCATAGATCACGTAAGCAAATAAAATGTGATACATGCGTCATGACTAAAAGCGAATTTAGTTAGTTTAGCGACAAGCACTAAAAGCATAACAGTAAAAGACAAAATACAATAATACATTTTATGTGATTTACTGTTTGGTTAAGTGGATGCAACAATGTCCTTTATTAGTTTTCCACGACAAGGCGCACTGTTATTTTTAACGCATCCAATATGGATTGTTGACCTCAGTTAGAACAGCGTCATACAAAACCAACAATATAACGTCCAGTGCACACGGGCTAATGTTTAACGACTTAACATTATACTCGTAAGCGCCTCTTTCACGAACGTCAAGTAAAGTGTTGATTAGTTACTTTTAGAAATCATTTTCTGTTTTATTGAATTATGCACTCGGTTTACTGCATCATTCGATAGGCGATTTTTTTAAATTATTTTCTATTTCATATTTGGGACTTTTACCGTACAAACAAAGGTATATCAGCTAAATTATTCCCGGTGACAGGTGACTTTAAGTGACGGTTTAGCCTACTTGACGTTCGTGGAAGAGGCGCTAAAACTTATGAATAAAAGTATAAAAAGCATTCAAGGGTGTTTTTGGTAAATAACCCTGACTAAAAGAGTACATTTGTAGCCAATCAAAACGCTGCCCTACATGTTCAATTACGTTAAAATTATGGATAATAAATAACAATTTATTATTAACAATGGTTAAGTATTTGAATATGAAATATATTGAAATTATTTTCAAATGTAACAATCCCCAAGATTACAAAAAAAAAATGGACATTGCAAAATTTAAATAGTCCCAAACATTTATATACGTCTAACAAAATGTAATTTTTGTAGAACAAGGTGACAAAATATTTTTTTATGGCCGCTGGACCATTACATCCAATACGAGGAACAATTGATTGAGTATACATAACCCGGTTCTTCAATTTGATGGGTATGTAACTTTCTATTGTCTGTGACGTCAATGTGAATATTGAATAGATCGGTGGCAAAAATTTGGCTAGGCATTCTCTAAAAAAAAATACGCTGATTTAATTGAAGTGCTGTGGACACGGAAATTCGAAATTATTTCTAACGTCTACAAGCCTTTTACATATTATTAAAAATTAAAGCTTCTCATATTTATATCGTCAAATGTTTAAGCAATGACAGTGACTATAACTGTTTTCAAACTACAAAATTAATAATAGCAAATATATTGTATTCTCCATCAGTTTGGGTTTTTGCGTTTTAAAGTTCGTACAGGCGCTACAATAAACGTAATACCTGGTGAACTAACTATATTCACATTTTCCTTTTAAAAATCAATTTCAAAGTTTCCTAAAACACTTACGACTTGCCTATGTATTTGAATACTACTTTTTGATTGCAGCCACCGTCAGCACGCAGTGTTTTTAAGGATACTAGTTGGTAGACTGAAGGGCAGACGACTGATATACGCCTTTAATTGTACTTAACATCAAAAGAAGTACATAAGACATTCAAACAGTGCTTTAACTAAAAGAGGGAAATTCTTTAGCCGCTCATACTTCGAGCTATTATTATAACATTTTTAATCATAAACCTAAAATAAACCGAATCGATGAGATGGCTTCTGCCCTAAAATAGTTTCACCAAAGTTTAAATTATAGCCAAAAAACACATAAGCCAATTTACCCAAATCGCTTTTTTATATGCGTACAGTACCTACAGTGACTCTATATGTTGTATAGGTAGTTGAGTTTTAAACCGACGCATTTCATATAAATACAAAACGTTTTGGAAGGGAAGAAAGGTCGTTAAAAAGTGCTTCTCTTTGCGGTAGCTTTTGTGATGGTAAAAGCGACATTACCTTTCCTCTTGTCGGGCACGAGCAGCGTCTGTCCGGGGAAGATGAATTGCGTTGCAAGTCGGTTCAGCTTCGTAAGCTCGGAGGGTGTTGTGTCGAACCGCGCCGCCAAAGAAGTCAACGTGTCGCGATCTCGTACCTGAACACATCCGTATAAAACAATTAAACGATTTTTAGTCGTGACAGGGCACACTTCTTTCCGCAATCATAATATGGAGAGATCGTCTAGTGACAGTAATACATGAAAAAACAACTCGCGTATTGTTGTGTGGCGGTGAGTGATTAATGATTGTTACAGCCCTCATCTTTATGCCTTATATACGAGTACATAATATATTAATTATTATCATCTTGCGCACTTGGGAACCCATTGTGCTAGCTTTTGGCAACGATAGCCACCTACCATCAATTGGATCGTCACAGTTTCTCTGTTGACTTTTACATACAATACACTATCGGATAATTTGCCACTAGTTGGGGTCAGTGAGTACTCTTTAAAGAAGATGACCGTGAAATGAAATCTTGTGTATTTTTAATCCTATAAGGCTCCCTGGTGTTGCTTGTGTTCATAAGTGACGCCAGCAGCCACCTACGATCAAGTGGAGACTTATTGGTCATTGGTAGTTTCCAATTGTGGACTTATGTTCACACCTTTACTCTGTGTTTATGTTAGTCGGAGCAATCTTTCTTGCTAGTGGGTGACATCAAACTTCTAGAATAAGCGTAGTCACCAAGACAAATAACCTACACACATAGTTCTAAAAGAATGCAAATTACTCTAAAAACTTGCTTATGATAAGAAAAAAAAACAAGTCAAATAATTTTCTGATATGATCAAGTCTTGTCATATCAGAAAATTATTTGACTTGATTTTGCTACAGAAATATACTAACAACCCTTTGATTCTGTTAATTTGAAAACGTATAATGCTTGAACAATTCAGTTTCACTATCAGTGTTGAAAAAATTTTTAACTACTTACATATGTATGTATTGACTTTTTTATTCAAATGAACCATTCATACGGAAAACGCAAACATGAAGTTGGTTTCATACTCATTAATAGTGCATCATAATCTAATTAGAATTCAATAGGCTTCACTTACAGCGTCACTCATTTGACGCAGTTCTATTATTCTATTGAAAAATCACATTATACCTTATATTATATAGAGTAATTTTGTTTCATTAGTTTCAATCAGGGAAATGTGTTGAATTCACTAATTATTCTCCGTCTTAAGAGCGCTGACTTAGATTTTCGAAATACTGTTATTTCACATTAATTTTAACGTACATTATGGTCGCAAGGCGCACTGCTAAGCTATGCAACCTGAAAACACCACTTTGAATTCATACCTTGGCTGTTCTATAAGGGCTAGAGCCCCTTTCCCCAAACTTTGTCACACCTTATTATCTTCAAATAAATGGTAAGGTCTCAAACACTTGAACAGATCTTCATAAATTATAGCATCATAAAGAACCAACGCGATCATATGTCAACTTTCTTTTGTCAGTGAAACAAACAAAACTGGATCAAAATCAGTCCATTCGATTGGGAGCTACGATTGCACAGACAGACACACACATACACGGGCACACACGTTAAACTTATAACAGCCCGTTTTTGCGTCGGGTTAAAAATAGGTGACAAAACGCTTGTGACGAAACACCAAGTACAGTTTAAGCGTCGTGTTTAATACACGGTAATCTACGAGTATACCAATATATAAAGCTGAAGAGTTTGTTTGTTTGGTTGTACGCGCTAATCTCAGCAAGTACTGGTTCGAATTGAAAAATTATTTTTGTGTTGGATAGTCCATTTATCGAGAAAGGCTTTAGGCCATTTAGTGTGACCTAAAAGGCTATAAAAATAAAAAGATATAATCCTTAACGCCATCTATCGTTCAGTGGCAGAACTATTAAGACAAACAGCTTTTACACAACAAGTTGCCTACTCACCGCGAGAGGGCGCGATAATCAAAGACTTAGGCTATAACATTTTGAACGCGGACGAAGTCGCGGGCACCAGCTAGTATAAATATAATTTGTCAAGCGACTCAACTCAACCAATAACGTCGTAGGCGTAAGGAAATGGTATTTGTTATTGATTAACCGCACATTTCATAATGCTGATTTGCATTGCACTGACCTTGTACGTCATCGTTTTGATGGGCGGCGGGGGCGGCAGTCTCTTGGCGTGCTCCTCCTCATCTGAGAAAAACATATTTTGTTAGAAATCCATTAAATCTGAGTAGGTTTTTAATACATAACAGATGAATGGAGATCATGGCATCAGTTTTTTATTATTTTCATTTTAATGCTTGAAACTTGTATCTTTAGGTAAATAGAATTACTGGGAAAATATCGTGTGATTTGGTCATCGAGATATTAAAGTATAAAATAGTATTTTTAATTTTCGAATATTTCCGAAGCGTAAGTTAAAAAAAAAACAATGGCCTGGTTTTGAACGATTTATACTCAAATAAAACTCAATATTATTAATTGAATCGTCTCTCAAGAAAAGCTACACACTACACTGTGCTTGGCTACACGAAAATATTACCATGTAATAAAATACAAAAATATATTATAAAAAAGTTTCATGTAGAGTGTAACCTAGCTTTTAAATTTAGGCCATAAATATGAATGTTTATAAAAATAACAAAATTGAACAATATTTTACCAAAAATTGAATTAAAAGGAAAATCGTAGTAGGTACCAAATGATGCGCACAGGTCACTATACTTCCCCAGAGTAGAACAGCATGCGTTGTGTTAGGCTAATTGTCTTCTCATTTCAGTTTTTGCATCACGTTAAAAATGTATGTTTAATAAATATTCGAGATAAGTACGCGATATTGCTATCGAATATGTTTATAATAAATTCATTCAAAACTAAATATGATCACTATAAATCATTCTTAATTTACATCACCGATGAAACGGTGAAAATCTAAAGAAGTCTTATCCGCTACTGGAATATTCCAATGAAAACAATTTTATTGCTCATTTGCTGAACTACATCATCATTAAATGGCATTAATGACGAGGAGATTCTCGAGATCACTGAGGGACACATAAACAAACACCCGACTCAGAATTCACGGGGATTTGTATATTTACTTATTATTTTTAGCCGACAAACGGATACGGTTTTATCGAATCTGTTGATTTTCAAAATAGCCTGCGTTGCGGTGCGGGTGAGCTAAGCGAAGCGCGTTAATGATTTGATTAGACAGACATGACACTATTTGCGCACGAATAAATATCTGGAAACGAAACCAATAGTTACGTAAGTACCTACGTTTTCTATAATATTATAGGCAAAATTTGCTAGGAAAGTCCGATAACTGGAAACGCTTGGCAACGTATACCGCCTTTGTGAAGCTGTTGGTTAAAATACCCCTTTACGCACTTCCTCATGTGCAAAATGAGCACAGCGGTCCTTTAACTAAGGGTGGAGTGGAGTGGGTACATTCAAACAAATTACTGAAAATTCCTTGAATGTGGGTAACTACAGCGTCTGAATACACATTTACTTCTACTATTGACTGCGTCAAATCTGCCTTCGATTTTGGAGCGTATATAGGGACTCAGGTCAAAATGACTATAAAATGAAAACAAGGTCTTTTAACTAAGGGTGGAGTGGGTTATTGAAATGGGAAATGTACAGAAAATTCTTTGAGTGTGCGTAAAAAACCTAAAACATCTACAAAAAACATAAATATTTACCTCTACTATTGACTGCGTCAAATCTGCCTTCGACCTTGGAGCGTAGGGACTCCAAGTCGAAGGGCGCCGCAAAGCCGTGGTCCACTGATCGACTTTTCGACCTAGAAAACACAATTCATAAATAAATACTAAACACCTTCGCAGGCAAGTCAACAATGTAAGCTAAATTAATTCACCTTATATGTATCCACATGAAATAGTCATGCAGACTGTGGTTATCGTGCCAATGTGGCATTGTATCAGAAAACAACAATAGATCAGAATAAATTTTATTGATATTATGTCGTCGGTGCAAATGACCCAAGAAAACTCAACCCTTCCCGGCACGGTCACGTTTTACGAGTGAACATTGTTACCCGCTGGCGTCGTTAGCAGTAAAACACACGGGGTCACTGTACTGGGTAATCGTCAACTTGTAAAAGCTAATGTCCCAAATAACTCGAGCAAAACTGATACAAATAGAATGAGCACCAAACGAGACTGCCCGACACACCCACGTACGTGCAGCAAACAGGAAATACATATTCACAAAACCAAACCAGTTTTGGTTTATGTGGACGATTTAGCTATAAATACTCTATAGTTAGGTGTCTTCACAAGCGGCGCTCGAAATATTGTATTGTGGGTGTTTGTGGGTGATCAATTTTTTCTGACCTTTGAGACTTTTTAAAAAGGGAGGCCACATGCGAGTCGCTTTATGAAGATGCATCAATAAATATCATGGCAACGTCTTATGTGGATTATGTTGGATTACACAATTAGGTCAACGCTTTTATCGACCGTCGGACAGGTCAGTTACGAAACGTAAGCAGTTATAAGTAATTATAAAGACAATTAACTTACACGAGTATGATGAAATATTGACAACAATAATATTTCATACGTAAACATTGAATTACGCATTTGCCTGTGATTTTTATTTGCAGCAAAGTGTAGTATTTTTAAAAAACATAACAAAAATTACTTTGAAAACCTGCTCGCATTTGGAATTCAAACCACGTCAAAGTTTGAACGCCATTATCTTGAGTTTTATGTATGATTAACCTTAGCTGAGTGGCATTCTAAACTTGATACTTATTGTGGTAAGTACAATAAGACGGAACTAAACTAAAGTTGGTAAGTTGCACGACATGACATTAGGTATTTCCGACGCGATTTTGAAACCCCGAAGAGTAGTGACATATGATGGATTACCTTTTGAAAGACTGGTCGATGCTTTCGGCGCTTCTGGACAACTGCTGGGAAGCACGTCTAGACCTGCATGCAACAGAGACCAAGGGCTAGACACAGGCATAGCATGCAAAAACAGCTTACACCATACTTAGATGATTCAAACTATTTCAAATAAAATATAATGTATCATCTAAATATGGAATCGTGATGCATTTTCACATTGGCAAAGAAAATAACTTCACAATAAAATAAAATAGCAAACGTTTTCTTTGAAAATTACTTACGAAACACAGCTCCAATGTGAAAATACATAATAACATCGATACACAACAAAAATAAACCAGCAAATAAAATGTGTGCCACATCGATCCATGCGACGGGTCAAGTCTTTCAGTAAAATATACATGCAGTGGGTGATTTAAGTGGCAGTAAAGTTGTCTAGATTTAAAAAAAAATACAACAAAATAATAATTCTTGGTGTAAAAGAACACACCGGGTGGCTAAATCCACTCGTACTAAATGTAAATTCACTTAACACTACAATAGTTACAACAGCTGTGTCAACATAAGATTGTTGTAAAAGCCGAAAATCTTGTCTTTCATGTGTTGTACAATATATTTTTTTCTTTATCTTTACATTATTCATCATCAGTTATGGATATTAAAATGTTATTAGCACCGTAAGAGTTTTTATTATTGTGTAATTAATTAATTTCTGTACCAACAAAAATAAATACATGACATCAATTTTATTGATCCCGGGATTAATTTTAATCGAGGAAAGGGCACTCCAACTTTAGTGCAGCCATAATTTACTCTGGTACTTTCATAATATTGAACTTTCATTAAGTAGGTATTAATCTCAATGTGAAGATATTCTCATTAACTATGTGTCTTTAACAAAACATATAAAATATTTGAACACTTATGAAAAAAAAAAACGAAAAAGCTCTCAAGTACATCTACAAGTTGCACTAAAAATTAATAACAAGTGCATAGCAACGCCGTTAGCATCGCCCTCGGTATGTCGTCTACCTTTTTACCACGAAGAGAACTATCCCACGTGTAGACTATCCGCAGTCTACCTCTATCTTTGTTTTATCAAATATACTTAAAACTAAATTAGGTACCTACTGATAAAATACTTTATGATACATATACATGTGCCAATAGCAAATCATGTTCTTGTGTAGGTTGCGAATATTAGGTTCTCTAAACAAGTGTTATAAGATTGGGGGTGGAGACGCTCTTGACACTGAACTGCTTAGAAATCTTTCTAATATACGAGATTTTTTGCAAACTTATACTGAATTATTTCAATAGAACCAGCTTTGTTTTCGGAGTAAGAGTAAAATAATATTTCATTTTTAATATAAAGTTCCGCTTACTTACATACATACTTATGAAGGTCTGTAATGTAATAGATTTTAGACGTAGAAGACGCAAATAATTTTTAAATCTTAATTAAATTCAGTAATACACCGGTGAAGAGTTGGATGATGAGAGTTGCTTCGAAGTGTGCTTCGTGTCTGTTAAATTTTGACAGGTAATATCGATAATATCATTTACATATGTAATCGCTTCTTATCAGGAATAAATATAATGTATGAATAATTTTAATAAGGTAAATACTATAAACATATGTACTGTCCTACAAAGTAATTCATAAAAGTCACTGTGTTATGAATAATAAATAAACACAGACTACATTTATGGAAATGTTACTGGACTCAGAAACCAATAATATACATTTAGTTATTTTAGATAAATTAATATTTCTTTACGTGTATGCTTAAAGAATTAAATCGGAAACATACGATCAGCGGAAATAATAAATACATAGGAAAAAGCGTAAATGCATAATTAACTATATGGAATACTTGAAAAGTCAGTGAAGGAAATGGATTATAATATGCGATTAAGTATTAATATTATTTCCTTCGTTTGAAGTAAGACACTTCAATCATGTAGCATAGATTAGATAAATATCTAAATAAAACATTTCAGCAAGATATTTATTATTTTAGCAAACAAAATTGTAGCCAAAAAGTATTTTTATTCTGAAGATCTTGTCTTAATATTGGCGGTTTTAGGCGGTTGATTTAATTCTGGAGATTACCGCGTAAATAGTTAACATTATATTATATATTTTAATAACAATAGTACAATTAAACAATTCAAAATTTAATTTGAATATAAAGTGACGATAGAGGATCTTTAATCAAAATTATTTTTTTGCTAATGTCTATTTTATGGACTGGCTTAATCTGTTATAAGGTTGAACATTTTAAACGGTACTAAATAAAAATTATTTTTAAAAAACAAACCAACCCAGCACTTATTCCGAGTCAATGGCGTTAAAAGAGGTGTGGTGAGTTTACGTAATGCGAAGTTGTGTTGTACAATCGTTGACTTAGTGCATAAGGTTTACCATAAAACACTTGCTGCATTTATGTTTACGACAGTTTGCGGCGCATGAACGATTCATCATCACCTTAACCTTAACAGATATACGCCTTCTGTTAATTGATGCTTGTTAAAATTGGTCATATTGAACACGTCAATTTATTCATAAACAGTTCTAGCTTTTCACAGCCATTACGAAGTTTTTTTTTATGAGGGTCTTCATACAGAATGAGACCACTTGATAGTATGTGGCTACCGTCGGATACAGATAAAAAGAGGATACCTTACTTACTCACCAAAACACAACAGCATTCGTGTTGCTATTTTACGATGTTCTTCTATAAGACGATGGAATTGCCATCAAACGAGGTGGCAAGTTCATCACTGCGGTACGCAGTAAATATGTCCTGTCCCCTACTACTAACTTTTATTACTACTACCTACTACTAATACATACGGATATTAATCTAATCAATTTTAATACACACTAATTAACATTATGATACATTAACTCAACTAATTACTTGCTTAATAATGTCATTAAAATGTCCAATATGGTTAATAAATTTATATGAAATATATATTTTTTAAATTGTCAATGCACATTATATTTATTAATACCGGGTTTCTATTGAATATTAAAGGGTTGTTTAAAATTTAAAGTGTTGGTGTACCTCAAAACTGATTAAATAAATATAAATAAAAAATATCACATACTAAACTCAATTGCTATTATACTCAGCATTTTATAAACCCGTTTATTTGTACCTACATATATTATAAAGTATACGAGTGCACTAACACAAGTTATAAATAAATTATTGAAAGAGCTGCTATGTCAGCGCTGGTGTTAGACGCTAGTTGACCCTAATGACTGAAATGGCCTTCTAGTGGCAACGCTATAAAGGGATACAAAACACATACAAACATACTAGTTGACATATCAGACGCACCTTATTGGACGACGACGTCAAAAACGCTCCTATTTCATTTGCAATTGTCTCAATAAGGTAGCAATGAAGTCACTGTACTGCACATCAAAGTTTTATAGATGTTATTGTTTCGGTATTTCCTTTAACAAAAAAAGGAAACCCAGAACAATATAACTACACACAATATAAACGCTTTTAGAATTGCGGAAGAATAGACAAAAGAAACAACAAAGTTGGGGAAAGCCAAGACAACGGATGAGTTAACAAGTATGATCAAGAAATCTGATACAGTCATGGCAAATCCAAATAGAGGGAAAATTCTAGAAAGTATGCATTGCGCATAAATAAACAAGCCGCCACAGATGCTGGAAGATTTGGAAGGTATATAGGTACACAAGTAATCAATAACTCTTGTCCATCCATTAGCGGTCATTTGTATCGGTTGCGAAGACGTCAAACCGTCATCTTGGAATGACGCGGGACCGGCCGGACTCCTTACGCAAACTGCTTCGCACTTGTCATTTAGTAACTGGGAATGTTATTAGTGTCGAGTGTACGGCATTATTTATAGAATACAAATTGTCAATTTAAATACGCACAATGACGTCATCATTAATTCACTCTACTCGAGAAAATGATTTCAGCCAGTCACTGTTTAGCTGAATTTCATGTTATGTTGATGAACGACATTCACTTGCGAACGTTCGTGAGATGCGTAATCATCCATCAGACTCGTTCGCTAATTGCGGAGCTTCACAATTAGTCCAGTGCCGTCCGCAAACGAGCGCAATTGGCGCAATGGGGAAAGGAAATGAACATCTATACCCAAACACCTAAACGTAATACAATTTATATACACGTTCCAAATTAAAATTTAATTGGGCCACATTTAACTAATTGGGTGCTTAATATTTTCGCGTTCAGCTCCCGAAAACTAATACCCATACGCTTTTAAAATATATACATAAACTTCTTAAACAGGAAAGGCTGTCTTAATTCATTAAAGTTGCCCTGATTTGTTTTATATGCCAAAGTTTCCGACAGTTTTTGTAGACAGTTTCTGTGGTTATTAATGATGATGTATTTTAATATTCAAAAACAAATTAATGCATGAATAACTTTTAATTAATGCATAATGCAATCTCAACGAACGGCCGATTAAACTGTCCATAACTAATCCGATAACAAAAGTTTCTGCCTTATCCCGAATCTGCCGAACACCGCGTAAGCCGATAGGGACCCACCCTATGTATATTAGAATTTAAGTGTTAACAGTACCAGTAAGTTGATAATGAAAAATTAAGTAGACTATTAACTTATCAGAATTCAACGTTGACAAATCTCGTTTTAGCCTAGAAACGCATAATTAGAAGTAATTATTTACACATACGAAGTGATAAAAAAAAAACCGTTCTGTTTTGTGTTTAATAGTGATATATATGGCTACCACACCACTCTAACTCATTGAAGGCGAATAAATTTGCAATAAAATAAATAGGAATGTACGACACGCGTCTCGTAACCAGTGCATGAATGTCGCCGGCCTTGTGAAGTACTACAATGTCACTCATGCAGCGCCTACACATATGGGTCATACTTTCCATTAATTAACCAGTCCTATAGGAAGCCTCATAAGTTATGTTTAAAATAGACATTCATATAAATTGAAACAATATTCGTCGTATTTGAAAACGATATGTAGCCTGATCAATATCATTTGATTATGCTACTAAGTATGAACATTAATGCATTATAAAGAATCATGAGAGGCTTCTACAAAGCAAATAACTATACAAAGACAACAAAAGTGACAACACTGGTAGAATTAGAATTAAATTAAATGCCTATTTTTAAAAACCACACTGTAATTGAACTTCCGGTTCCGGCTTCGCCCAGGGAAAGATTAGGTATATATTAGAAATTTCCTGAAAATTTATCTAACTGGTGGTGAAAACCGTATCAAAATCTGTTGCGTGGCTTGAGAGGAGTTAGCGGGCATATAGACAGACGCGGAAAGCGACTTCAAATAATACGATGTAAAGATAAATATAAAGAAAAAGAGAAGACAAAAAATATTTTTACATTTTTGGTGCTTAAATCGCTGAAAAAAGTTCATTTAAGTAGTGTTTTAAAGCTTTGCCAACTCCAGGAGATAAATTACAGGAGATACAGGAGCATACATTGAACAAACTGAAATGAAGATCCTTGCATAGACATTTATTTAAATATTCCGAGTGCTATCTAAGAAAAGTTAGGTTCTCGATCTATATTTTTCATCATCAAAGATTACATTTAATTACAAGATATTTTGTTTAGAAAGAGTGTCGATTGAAGACTTCAAATATCAAAATTGAAGAAATATTTACAAATGAAGTCTTAAAGTCTTTAAAAATGGAGTCGAATTTTCAAAAACTACAGAACTTAAAATTTTTCATGAACGTTTTCATATGAATAAAGTTAGTACAAAGGTGGGTGCCAAATATTCTTTTAAGTGTCAATGTAAAAAACGAGTATAGCGTGCTTTAAAAACTTTTGGATATTTTCGAACATAATATATGAAATATAATATTCTAACATAATATATAATAAGTCTGCATATATTCTTAGAATCAGAATTTTTATGTTAATTATTTGTCAAAATAACAAATATGCCGCTAATCTGTGTATGACGAGTAAGATGGTAAATATTTAAGTTTAAGAAACTCTTATAAGGTAAAAATAGACGTACAAACTACATAGTCGATAATAGAATTGAAGAAAAACGTGACAATTTGTTTAAGCAGCTTGCTTTAACATGGAGGGACAACCGGATTCTAACAATACTGTTTTGTATTGGTAGAGCTACTGCTGTACCAATACAAAACGCACACCCATGAAAAAAGATTTATTGTAATTGTATTAAAACCAAAATAAACTGAATCAACCTTGATCTCAACCAGAATTGTTTTGTCGTATCTAGACATACAAAAGCTACGTAGAAATAGTCAATAAAATTCTATGTGTGCAAGTAGTCAATAATTACGAATGTTGTGGGTGCCTATGATAGGCACAATATATCACAGATAATGATAATGTAATTTAATTGTCGTAGTGTAAAATAAAACGAATAAAACAAATAAAATAACTGAAAATATCACTCGCCATATACAGGACGTCCCAAGACTATGCGACATGAAGGAAAAGTACCTTATATCGTAGATAGGATATTTTTCTAAAAGAAGACTTTGTTATTTTTAAAAGTTATACTGCATTCAAAGATTTTCTAAAAATTACGTCCTCGTCGGCAATAAATAATATTCTTGAAATTTGAATCAAACATTTTACGTTATTCCTTTCTTTTAAGTTACTATGTTACTTAAGAAGAATTAATATTTTGTGTCCATTCTTTCGATTGGCATCATAAAAATACAGGTGATTTTTTTTTTCACATTTAAATCGGTTCGATTTCCAGACGAAGCAAGTAATTTTTAGAAAATCTTTGAATGCAGTATTACTAACTTTTAAAAATAACATAAGTCTTTTTTCAGCAAAATATCCTATCTGCGATATTTAAGGTACTTTCCCTTCATATCACATAGTCTTGGGACGCCCTGTATGTATTTTCAATCATTTGTAGCTGCATTCAAGTTTTTGTGGTCGGAACGAAGGCAGCTAAGTAGTGGGGATATACAGTGCGCGGTCCTCACAAAAATTGACCTCTGCATTGACGTCGCGAATTATTACATTATTAATCATCAATATCATCATCATTATCAGCCCAAAAGCGTCGACTGTTTGACAGGTCATATACAATTGGACGTTCACAGCAGGTGGTCGGCAAATGGAGCGTTCCAACCGTGGCCTCTGGTCAGCCCACGACGCCCGCTCCCAATAGATTCCCAATTCAGCAAACTGATCCCTTTGTTTCGACTATCTTTGTTATCCGACTTATCTTCGTATTACGTTGTTAATGCGCAGGATAAAACTCATGTCTATTTTAAACTTTTCAATTTACAATCGTATTTTTTGCGATTTCACGAAATTGTATACAGAAATTTAGCAGGTCTTTTGTGCGCGGTGGTTTCTTAAATAGGTTGCAATAAGAGTCATTATTGAAAAGTTCACTGGTAAAAGTCGTTCACAAACACCGTCGAGACAGATGTGAGACGCCAAAGTAAAACTGTGTGTTTGTTGTGAGGTTGGTATGACACCAGCATGTTGTTAAATAGACGCTATCGGGTGGAGCCCCTGGCTTGCTGCCAAGCTATAACAAATGCGTCTCATTGTTTTTAGAATTCAAAAAATTATCAAAGAAAAAAATTAGAAACGAAATGGAGATATTTGTTCTATACAATGACCTACTGTAATTTTGTTTAGGTTCAATTCTACAATAGATTGTTTTATCTCAGCCTCGAACTCGATCTCTTGGTACTCCTTGGACATTTTCGTTTGTTTCTTAAAAATGTTAAAAAAAACCATTTTAATTATATATGAAAAAAATAAAGTACGTATAAGTAAAAATATTATTGTCTACTAATATTGTCTAAGGAAAAAAAAACATATTTCTTAGTAACTAGTATCGTAAAAAGTAGATTTTTCATCTTTCGCAATTAGTTACGAAACTCCGGTTTCGTACGCGGCCGAAGGGAAAGCTTCATCAAATTGGCAGAGTTCGACTTTAGAACTTCGACTTTTTGAATATATTTACTTTATTTTGTAAATGAGAATTCATGATGGACAGGCAAACACACCCCGTTAGATATAGACTTATGGACTTGCCAAAGAAATAATGAAAAAATATTATGCCTTGCCCCACTATGCAAAACAATGCGCAATTCTAATACCTCACATGAATATGTACAGCATATGTACGATGTAGGTAGATTGGTTTGGCAAATGTCCGATCTCGTTTAACTAAATTGCAGCACAGTAGCCAGCAGAGATTAGTATTCAGAATAATCGCCATTACATTTTTTATTTTTATTTTTATTACTATAAAAATAAACACAAAATTAACACGGAATTACAATTTGAATTGATTTACCCAATCAAAAGACAGGTATTGCCGGTGTACAAAATAATTTCTCTTTTTCAAATATTTGTTCTTTTATAATATTTTTTTTTTAAATCTGAATATTATAAGTTTACTTTTTAGCTTCTGCTTAACCGTTTACACAGCATTTCCTTGAAGTAGTAACGACTTCATAATTATAAATGAGCGCATTTACAAATACACTCCGTATGTAAAATTGAAAATAGTACAAATTGAAGTACATTGCGTAAAAGATAAAATAGAAAAAAATTACAATAAAATAAATAACTAAGTATGGTTTTTAGTATAATGTGTCAATAAAAACACATTTTTTTATATTCCAAAATTTCCACTAGGTACATTATGATTAAGAGAAAAAAACAATTTACATAAATTTTAAGCAGTTTACTGGCGCCAAATTGTAATCGGTAATAAGAATTGGCCACAAGTTGAATATTTTCTAATGCACATTATTTTAATGTAACCTATACCTATTTGGCATTATATAAATAATGTACATAAAGTACAAAGCTAAATTCCATATTTTAACACGGTTTTATACTCTAGATACCCTTCTATCCGAATTGGAACGAATATTGAGCCTCAAACAACGAAAATGCATGCGAAATAATCCAATCATAAATAATGCATGAATTAATTTCGCAAAATCTTGATCAAGCGGAAACGACCTTTGCGTCGATCGATACAAATACTCAACAAATATAATAATAGCACTGGTGCGTCCTATGTATAATATGAAAACTACGTAATTATAGCCTTTACTTAAATCTAGTCCACTGAGTCATATCTATTATCCTTATTAATATTATAACCACAGAGGAGTCATGTGTTATAACTGTGAAAGTGAGTTATACTAGACGAGCACCTTGTAATTTTGTATTTTTGTATACAGTTTATGAAATTTTTGATTACAGAAAAGGACATAATATCTATAAAGCTATTATTGCTTCTTAGTTTCCCCTGCGACTTAACGTGAATTTTTGCCGCTGGGGCCTTTTGGGCCTTTTAGGTGAGTGAGAGACATGCTTTTCGTGCACGTGTAGCATGCTTTCCGGGCTCACTAGTTGCGTAGCAGATGTACGGTAACCACACTAAATAGGTGCCTACATACAACAAACGAATAGTAAAAATAATGAAAAATCACTTCACTTTTACACCGTCAAAAACAATTGTTTTCAGTTCGCTCAAAAAAAAAATTGTTTTCAGTTATAAATAAGTCATAAACGAGTATCATGAGACCGGTTTTTGGGCAATCTCCTTTATGATGTGAGTGCAGTGTGAGTGAATATCGGAAGTAAATAAATTTTTCCGGAGTTCACTCATTTGAAAATGTCAATGCTGACGAGCAAATTCACGTTAGCGCGACTGATCCATGTTAAAACTAAAGAACGAAAACGAATTGAAGACGTGAATGGATGAAGGTGGTATGTCGCATTTTTGGGTTTTTTTCGTTTTAAGGTAATATGTCCATATGAATGATTACAGACCTTAAGATCGTCGATTTAAGACATTTTTGGAAAATAAAAAGTTGAAAAAGGTGTTATGTACAGTTAATTTTAAAAAGCAAAAAGTGCAGAAAAGTTTACTTTTGTTAATGGAAGAGGTAGCTATGTTCACTTTTTTTTTTATTAAATAATACAAGTGTTTAATTGCTATCATACCATTAATATTTTAGGTTGTTTACACAACTGCATCATAATTTAGTACAAAAATAAGTTCCGTGGCGTCTTATCTCAAAAATTAAATGTAAAACTTTAAGCTCGATTTATTCAAAATTGGAATTACGCGACATCCACCTTCATCCACTCATGTCTTCAATTATAAAATCGTTTATGTATGTATTTTGAAATAAATTAAAAATTTTTTTTTTTTAATAAAATCAAATATTTCGAAAAGGAGTTCAGAAAACCATATTGTAAACTTACAACAGAGCAAATAAGTAAGTACATAAATTGTACTACAAACGTAATTCAATCGTACTATACAGTACACCACCTTCATCAAGATGCAAGGACGACCGTATTTATCGCTCATTATAAACAGAAGATATGCATATGCATTTGTGCATTGAATTTGTAATATGAACTAAATTTGGACCACAGACGATTCAAGAGAACGCCGTACAAAATGTTTTTTAATATTCCTAAAAAAAGGAATTCATATATGTCGCAGGGTTATTGTAAAAGCAATGATATTATAAACTCATTAGTGAAATGACCTTCACTTGGACTTTTAGTCAATCGTGACAAAATTGCAAGATTTCACAGGCTCTTTTTAGAGTTATTCACTAAAAAGAGCCTTCAATATTATTGAATACATTTTTTATTTTGAAAATTACCAGATGATAAATCAAAACCACAGAGGCTTTCGCTATATTAAATTTATTAAGGTTACATTTTACATTGCCACTCGTTGTGCCCATCAGGAAAATTATAATAACCAAGACTTTTCCGTGATATTGTAAGAAATGGAGACTATTGACAAAAGTATGCGTAATTATAATATACCATTAGTGATCACGGTTTTTACAGTAACCCTGCGACATATATACACAGAAAGATTGGTGCACATCATAGAACCAAGGCAAGGATATTCCAAGAAAAAAAAACCAGATTTAAAGTCCTAACTAGTTTTTAGTTTTAAAAGAGGTCTGCGTCATGTAAAAAGAAATTGCTGCTGTTAAAACAAAGGTGAATGGACGATTGCGGAAACGAATATGCGCTGAGGCCATGCCATGTAACATACGACTATGACGAAATAGTGTCGCCCCATGACGTAGTTTCGACGGTACCGAGCAACAATCGCCAATACATTACATATTCAACTGCAATTATACATCTTTCCTGATTCCTACAAGGTGGCTATATGATTTCAATAGATGTACATTGAACAAATTCAGTAATATGTTTGCGGAACTTATTATATTAATACGTGGGTTTTGTAAGGTCGATTCAAATCTCACAACATTAATATGTAAATTCAGCAAAACAGATAGCTCATTCTCTATTTAAGAGACTTCACCGGTATTCAAAGTTTTGTATAAATATTAATATAGATTTATTAATGTGTACTATTTTAGACATCCTCACAGGTAGATTAAAACTGTTGGCTTGTCCTCGCTGAGAATGTAATAATAAAGTGTACATTATAATTCAAATTTGATGTAGCTTTGCCAAACTTTATCGAGCAATGTTTACGTTATTATTTTTACCCTTTATCAGTCACATGAATCTTTCAGAGTTCAAAAATTACCGTATACGCAAATGATAGAACGTGACTAAAAATGTGCCCACGTCCGCCGAACAGCAAAAGTGTCAAGGTGAAAATTGTGTGCTTTTCACGTCGCATTTACAGATCAAATATGTTATACACGTAGCAGTTGCGACGCACTAAAGAAATCGTGACCAAATATTAGCACTCGTCAAATGTAATTGATTTAACATTTTTATTAAAACCAGAGTCGGCCAGTGAAAACACACCAAGTCGTAAACATGTTGTAAGCCGACGAGTAAATCTTGGATAATCTTTTGGTTAGTTTTATTGAAAAAAGTTGTCAAAAATTTATCAAAACAAACCAATTGACGATTGCAGCAGCAACCAGAAGTATACGCAGTATATTACATTTGGTAAATTTTATTGGAATATAGGTACCAAGTAAAAAAAATTATTGAAATTGACCAATTGAGTTGCAGCAGTAAACACAAATATGAATTAGGAAAAACTGGTCAGTTTCATTAAAAAGGTGGATAAAAAATTATAGAAATTGGACCAAAGGGATGCACAGCAGCGACCAGAAGTAATAAAACTGGAAATGACCAGCTACTGTTCATTATTATTATATTTAACAGTAATAAGACTTGCCAACCAGTAATCCCTTGCTATTTACTGGCTTAATCTCTTGCTAGAGAGAATTATTATCAAATGTCAAACTTATATGTAAGTTACACTAACTTGTAATACACTCGGCGTCAAAAATATCGCCCCTCCGCGAAAATCTGATTCAAGCTAATATAAACTTTATAAAAGTTACTTTATGTGGTGTCTGGGTGGCACTGGCTCTGTAGTTTCACTGTATATCCCGCAGGACACGCGTCCACTCCCGGCTCCGGCCCACGCAGCGTTCAGTGTGACCACCATTCAGTGTGTCCAACATTCGGTGTTGCCCCCATCGGTGTTGTCACCGTCGGTGTGGTCATCATATACAATGAACGCGAGATAGTGTATATAACTATGATTTAGTTTATCTATGCACATACACTACATCCCTTCCTTATCAATAGTTTTATTAATCATTAATCATTTAATATAATTTTGCATCTCCTTGTCAACAATCGTTACAACTCGATGATTTCATTTCTTGTCAGTATTTTTCCTGGATTACGCAGACCTTGTCAAATCTTTGATTTGTCACATTACACTCTCGTCAAATCCCTTGATTCGTCAATTTAAAGATTGATCAAAACCTTCCTTCCTCCTTCTCCTTCTTCTTTCTTATTCTTCTTCTTTTTCTTCTTCTTGTTTGCCTTTTTCTTCTTCTTCTCCTAACCAATAGTACCTTTGTACTAGGTATTTCCATTTTAATGGAGGTTACCTTTTCAACCAACGCGCCGTTGTACCAGGTGGGTAATTCCATGGTAATTCATGTTACATTTTTACTTCCCTATTGAAACTAACAAAGCCAGCATACCATATTTATTACTCACTACCAGCATATCATATTAATTATATCACTACTCCCTTAATGAAAATTTCATTGTTATAAAGCATAAAATGTGGTTCTCGTTTTATTTTGAATTTTCTAGGTTTAGTTTTTTTTTTTTTTCTTTTTTTTAGTTTCAATAAAAATTGTTGGTAACTCACGTTACCTTTGGCGACATTAGCTTTTAGGCTAATATGTACCCAATAAAAATTCTGTTCCGTTTAAATTAAATAAGAATATTAAAAATCAAATCCGTTTTTATTAAATGTCTTACATATAAGATCATTAGCAAAATTAATGGTTTTAGAAACACGCATTTTTTTAGAGAATTAAATAATGGTCACTCATGTTACATGGATTTACCTAGGTATTTCCAATGTACCTCCAAATTCAATTATATCTGTGCCAATTTTATGGTAGCCAATGCCTCCAATTTAATGATAACCAATGCCTCCAATTTAATGGTAGCCTCCACCAATCTAATGGCAGCCTCCACCAATTTAATGGCAGCATCCACCAATTTAATGGCAGCATCCACCAATTTAATGGCAGCACCCACCAATTTAATGGCAGCATCCACCAATTTAATGGCAGCACCCACCAATTTAATGGCAGCATCCACCAATTTAATGGCAGCATCCACCAATTTAATGGCAGCATCCACCAATTTAATGGCAGCACCCACCAATTTAATGGCAGCATCCACCAATTTAATGGCAGCACCCACCAATTTAATGGCAGCATCCACCAATTTAATGGCAGCATCCACCAATTTAATGGCAGCATCCACCAATTTAATGGCAGCACCCACCAATTTAATGGCAGCATCCACCAATTTAATGGCAGCACCCACCAATTTAATGGCAGCACCCACCAATTTAATGGCAGCATCCACCAATTTAATGGCAGCACCCACCAATTTAATGGCAGCACCCACCAATTTAATGGCAGCATCCACCAATTTAATGGTAGCATCCATCAATTTTAGGCATTGGCTATTTCGTACATCAACCAAGGCATTGGCTAATCCGTACCATCAACTTCGTTTTACTATACGATATTTGTTTCCGTTTCAATTTAGGCCAACAACTACCCATTCACTCTTTTAAAGGTAAATTGGTATAAACTCTTATTTGCAATTTAATGGAAAACTCGGTATTCCGCAATTTAATGATTTAATTTCACGCAATTAAATGCGCTAACTCTACGTCACGCATTGAATGCAAACAGACGATATTCCGCAATTTAATGCAGTGGCTTCTCTCTCGCAATTTAATACACAAAACCACAGTATTCCGCAATTCCATGCAGTATCAAACGCAATAGTTCATAGCGATCAAGTGCGTATCCTAGTATTGAATAAACTAAAACAAGTATACAATAACAATAAGTAGCCGACGATAACTACAAGTAGATGATTCATTAATTACTTAATTTGTAACAAATCTAACGATTTATAATAATATTGAATTTAACTCGAAGGATGTTTATCATTTCTATATTGCATATACACACCTCGTAACCAAATACATTGTATGGATTGTCTTCAACTTCATTAAATGGGCGTTACCAGTCACACGTATACTTTTCATGTCTGACATACCTATGTGGCATCGCATCGTGTACTTACAAACATCACCTGTACCGAATTACATTATGAAGTTTTTACCGTCCCCTGTTCCGGGACTACCAGACATTTTCTGGTAAAATCGCAACTTAACACAGACGTCTCGTGTTCTCGTTTGTTAACATCATTACTTGATAGAGTAACATTACTGGATGCAATTAAATGATCTAACATAACGAAAATCACTCATGAAGCTCAACAATATTTACGCTTTTGTGTATATATTTATTGTAATTAGAATAATATATACATATATCCAATTCCAAACCAAACGGGGATCGAACCTGGACCCTTGTATAATGGTTCAGAGACAATAATTTTAAATATAACTTGTATTCGTTAATTGTATAACATTAATTAAATCATGAATGACCCGCCGCGTATATAAATTATTAGAAGAATTACTGATCGCTAGTCCTATCCGCATACCGCCGTCGTTTGTCGGTTGAGTATGTGGACATATCCACACTATTCATGTACAAACCATATTCAGCAAATAAATTATTTCGAATCCGAATTTAAAATTTGAATTTGAAAACTTTTCTATTAGCAGGTTTCTGAGACCGAACTTGTAAATAGCACAATGGCCCCCTGTGGCATTACACAAAAGCAAAATACTGTAAGTCACTATTATGGAAGTAGCTACAATACACCATAATTTCTCTCTCTTTTCCAGAGATGTGTCCGCTCTTTAGCCAACACCCAGCTGTGATTCTCACGGCATTTAAGTACGTCACAAGCTCGCGAATTCTTTAACAGCGTAAACAGCCTACTATAATTTAAAGGCTAGTTTAGTGTGATCCCACTGTATTTTGTAATCGACATTTATACTTAAGGTGACACAAGTCAGCCTTTCCTCCATACAGACGCAGAAAGATGATCACTTCGCCGTTTCATGTTTAATCTACAAAAGCAAGCATGATACCGATTCATCTCGTCGCTAATTAGGTTAGTTTTCATACACTTTTTTTTTTTAGTTTCAATTTGAAAGATATGATCCTTGAAAAAAATTCATATTTTAACACAAGTTTTAATGCAATTTTAAGGGTGGATAGGTCACTCTAGTGTACAAAACTCCAAAATACTTTGAATACAAACATTGATTAGTTATTCAAGAGTTCAAATAACTTTACACGAAACAGATATAATGCGGTAGTTTTGTCAAAAAGAGTATACGCCCATACGTCTGTTTATGATTTTTCTGGGCTCATTTTTTTGATATGAATTCATTGTGCATCTCACACGACCGCTCTTCCCGCACATTGCACTGTGCGAAACAGAACGAATTCCAGCTACACGCACCGATGAGCTCGGACCTCCGACTAGCCGACTAGTTTTGCCTTAAGACATGTAATCGACATTTTATTGAACCAGCTCCAAATATTTCTGTCTTTCTACAAAACATCAAACACACTTTAAACAGACCTTGAACACGTTTAAATAAACTTTACTACAAAAAAGTGTCTAGGCATATTTTGGGGTTAGACAATGTCTGAGCATTATTTAATTTTATACACCGCCAGACGCCAGATGGTAACTAATGAGAATCTATCCAGTTAGCGGCCTCTCTTCTCTGGACGTGTTCTGTCAACTTGAAATCGTCTGCGCAATATTAAAGATTCCTTTTGATTTTTGATAATTTACTAATTACGATTCGATTATGGACAATGTTTTTTTGTATAACGAACATTTATAAAAAATCTAACGTATTTGTTGTTATTTAGGCTTTATTCCAATTTTTTAATTTGTTTTTGTCATTACTATAGTCTGTAATAATTGCTTGTGAAACCGAAAATTCATCTTTATATGCCTATCAAATCTGCGTAAAATGAAAAACGACATGAATGAAGGAATGATGTTTGCCATTTCCTGCACTTCAACACTGTCCACAAAACAAACATAAAGAAGGTTTATTGGTAACAATGTTACTAAACTATGTTTAAATAGTTATACATTGTCTACGTTTAAACAGTGCTATTTCATCTTTTGTAGACGGTCCCATTTACATGAACGTTATTATCGATTGATATGACATTTGGTAAAAATGAATTTAATACGAGATTACTTTATTTATCGATCAAATGATCAAATAATCGGACTTCTAAATTCTGTCCTAACTTTTCAAAAAAAAGAAAAATATTTTTTTTTTTCTTCAAATATAATTGTCCTGTAAACTTATTCAAGTCTCCACCATACCCCTGAGGTATAGGATTATAACAAAATATATCTAAATTTAGTGCTTATACCAAACTTTATAAAAAGTATATTTTGGTAGGTAGATATTCTCTCTATTGCGCTACGCTTTAAAATAATGCATTTAAACAACGACGCACGGCTTACAATTCCTCAATTACCCACTAGGATTCCTAGTCTTGCTTGAGGATGCCATGTACACCCCGACGACACCCAGGCAAAGAAATAGACATCTAAAGTCGTCACCTAAATATCTGCTTAAACCAGGAATCGAACCCGGGACCAACTTATCTACTGCCCAATGATATCGTCCCCTTAAAATCTTTTACATACATACGTCCATGCATACAACCCACCTCTTGTAACTGGTAACTAAGTATATTTCATAATTATTATTTTTTATTTTTAACCCAATCTACTAATGAATCAATTAATTGCATTACATACTGATACTTGCTCAAATCTGTATACTGTATCTGTATACCTACCCAGGTTCTAATTTTTCTTTGCCAATAATATCACCAAACCAACCAAGGGTTAACTGTGTGCTATCATTTTAATAAATTAAGGTACAGCTGGCCCCACGCTCTTATCATCATAATAAGTAACACTCTATTTACTTTAACGCAATTACAATTATTATAAACTGTGCGGTAGGTATTCTTTGTTCCGAGAATCTATTGTGTCCATGGCTATCCGCTACGTACTATTTATGTAAAACAAAAACTATTATTTTAACCACGCCATACCTTGGTCAAACCCTTGGAATATGTAAGGATAGCAAGGATACTACTGCATTAAAAAAAATATAATTTGTCATTTGTCTCGATAATTATTCTATTACACGACTAAAACCCATTTTTTTCCGGCAGGTAGTGAAAGAAATCTTATGAAATCCTTTTCATATTACTTACGACAAATTATCTAATGAAACTATTTATGACATAACAACTGATTTAAACAAGAACATATTGATTTCACTGGAGATTTTTCAAATCAGTTGACTTTTAAAATGAACTTTTTAGTACATTCAATATAATGTGTTTCTACTTAGCTCCCTCCTCTTTCCTTTTTTTTTTGAAGTTTGGAGTTTATCCTCGTCGCCATTTGTGGTGTCTGGGTGGCACTGGCTCTGTAGTTTCACTGTATATCCCGCAGGACACGCGTCCACTCCCGGCTCCGGCCCACGCAGCGTTCAGTGTGACCACCATTCAGTGTGTCCAACATTCGGTGTTGCCCCCATCGGTGTTGTCACCGTCGGTGTGGTCATCATATACAATGAACGCGAGATAGTGTATATAACTATGATTTAGTTTATCTATGCACATACACTACACTTTACATTATTAATACTGATATCAAATGAAACCACGTTTAATAACCTTTCAATTAACGTTGGTTAATTTAAATAAAAAGCCACGTGGTTTCCAGGTGTGTGCGTTAAAAAAAAAGGTGTCAAAACTCGTGGTTGCAGGGACGCTAGTTATGCCTGTTCCCTTGGGTATTAAAGATCTGTATTAGGTCAAATGTCAATCATACACTGTCCAAACGTCGAAGAAAACACAGCTTAGGGTCTCCAGCAAGAAATCAACCTTCGAAGATGCAAACCACCGCCGCTGAATCTGCTCAAGTCGTCGCACTATTGCAAGCAGGAGATCGTCGCTCGGCAACTGAATTTAAGCTGTTATGCTGTCTGAATTTAAGCTGCCGAGTATTCCATCGGTTCCAAAAGACTAGGGGCTACAACAGAAGACATGGAGCTGGTCGGCAACGCTGAACATCCGAAAGAGACGATCGCTTCATTGTGACGTCTTCACTACGCAATCGTTTCTCCAGTCCTGTTCAGGTGCAACAACACCTCAGGGAAGCTCGGACCACCGCAGTTAGCGTCTCTACGATTAGAAGAAGACTACGAGAGAAGAATATCATGGTTCACAGGACTGCTACGGGCCCCATATTGACCACACAGCATCGGAGAGACCGCTTGCGATTCGCCCGTGACCACGTCGATTGGACGTTTAAGCAATGGAGGCAGGTTTTCTTCACCGATGAGACCAGAGTCTGTCTTTATTGCAACGACAGACGTGCCAGAGTGTACAGAAGGCCGGGAGAACGATTTCCTCAAGCATGTACCGAAGAGACAATGGGCTACGGAGGTGGCTCGTGCATGTTCTGGGGCGGCATTAGCATGGACGGCAAAACCGACCTTGTCTGCGTCTCCAGGACTGGAGGAACTCGCGGCCAAGGGTCCCTGACTCCTCGCCGATACATTGCCGAGATCCTGGAAGAGCACGTGGTTCCTTATGCGGGATACGTCGGTCCTGGGTTCACATTAATGCATGACAACGCTCGCTCCCACACTGCATTAATCGTTCGAGGTTATCTGGAGGAGGTTGTTATCCCTGTTTTTCCGTGACCAGCCAGGAGCCCTGACTTAAACCCAATTGAACACCTTTGGGACGAGCTGAAGCGACGGGTTCGGTCACGAGCTGCCCCCCCTACCACCCTGCAAGACCTTCAGAATGCAGTCATTGAGGAATGGGGCAACATCCCACAAGAAAGCGTTGTTAAGTTGGTTCGATCGATGAAGCAACTTTTATAGGCAGTGATAAGGGCTAGGGGGGGAGGTGTAACACTAGATTTTAAGTTAATTTTAAACATTTTTGTAAATTTTTGTTATAGATTTATTGTTGTAAAGTTAAGTTTGAATAAACATTTCTCAACTGACCGTCATGTTTTTTCTTTGATTTTTGGACCCAATGCAAAATCCTATTTTTTTTTAATTTTCCTAAAAAATATATTTTATTACCTTTCAATAGATACCTTACAATCATACCCTTACCCTTGATCGAATAAGGTTTAAAGTCGGTTGAAACTATTTTTCGCGGAGGGGCGATATTTTTGACGCCGAGAGTATTATTATTATGTATTTTTTACTCAGAACATGATTAGATTATCCGAAAGTAATAAGTACTATTATAGTTTTATTGGCAGTCAAAGATTTTATGTTCAGATAATAATTCTTAGAATAAGATATAGGAACAGGAGTGAAAACATTATTTTAATACATCATGTGTTATCAAAGCAAAGAGATTAAAGAAGATAAAGTACCAATTTCGAAGAATGATTTCGTATTAATACCTAAAAAAAGTGAAACTGGATGATTAAAACTATACATAAAGTACCTAGAAATAGTAAGTAATACTATAATAATTTATTGATTATGAACATGTAGATAATTAATGCAATCTAGGAATTTTGCAATTCCCATTTTATGACAGTGGTAGATTTGGTAGGTTATTGAACTGGCTCTGTACACAAACGAAATCGATGACTTTTTTGTGCGATTATAAAAAAAAACGTTAAACGTGAAGAAACTTGGAGTTCAATTAACTAAAATTAAACGTATTGCTTTATTCAATGTTGCGCAAAATTAATATTCGTGAAAAATTATAGAGGTAAGACAACCGTAGGTATTATAATAACTATACTAATTGAGACTAATTTGAACTATATGATTTTCCCACTTTTTTTTATTATAATTAACAAGAGGCAATCTAAGTATTATGATTACTGTGCCAGTTCTCATTTTCTCTATAGTCTTATACAACACAAGATAACAAATGACTTTCAAGGCTGACATAAATAAAACAAATAATTTCAACAGTATTTTAAGTATCAAACACTGTGTACTTGATATTGATAAAAATAATGCCCACGTAAATCTAGATAGCGTCTGCCACTGATTTATCAAGATGGCTGAACTCATAAATATGTCACGTACATACGATGAAAACTAAGTGTAATGGAAATTTTGTAGATTCTATTAAATCTCTGTTAGTATATGTATTCACGCAACTATTGCGATTGCGTATATTATATAGTAAAAAATAATTAAGTAGTGTTTGCGAAAAATAGATAAGAGTTCACAGTTTTTATTGACTGCTAATAAATTGAAAAATGCATTAATTAAAGAGTTAATGGACTGGGTTACGTTCGGTTTTACCTATTATTATTAATCTAATAGAAGTTGAAAAATTTGGAAATAATTCAAATTAATATAAAACATCTTTAACTTTATCTTTTGGATGATCGACAGAGATTAATTGAGTGAAAACCAATGTGGCCGTACCCGTAGCCTACACAAGGACGAAATATTGCAGTTCCTTCCGTCTGCAGAAGCTTTGTTTTTCGCATAACCGGTCGGTCAAGCGAGTACCGGTTTTAGTAACGTGACTGAGATGTCACGTGCACAGTTTAAAATACATGGTAATGTCCATTGCAGAATTATCGTTTTCGGTTTGACCTTTCGAATTAAACATTACGAGGTCACTTAATAATCTACATAAGGGTCAACTCATACAATCCTACCTCGATCACCTTTATCGAAGACTTAAAGTTAAAGCATGTTAAATTGACATATAGACTTTCTTCGAATTAATCTCATCCTTACTAATATTATAAATGTGAATGTGAGTTTGTTTGTTTGTTTGTTTGTTACGCTTTCACGCAAAAAATACTGAACCGGTCACTATGAAATTTTGCATACACGTTGTCTGGGACACCAGAAAGGACATAGGGTACTTTTCATCGTTCAACGGGGATTAAGTCGCGGGCACCAGCTAGTAAATAATACATCTATTTCGATTTGTTATTTTGACATTGGAAATGTCTTTTCGTTCGCTTCAGTATAGGCCCCGATTTTACGAAAAAGTGCGATCCCCTTATATCTCAGGGAGTTGTAAAGATATGATATTCAAAAAGGGCTCAAAAGACACGTATTCATGAGAGCTGTAAGGTGCTCGATATTTTGGAAACCAAGAATGGTATCGAAAATTTGAGAAAAACTCCTCTGGACAATTCAGTCAGCTACAATTTGAGCCTAAGATAATCGGGTTTGAAAGAAGCCAACAAGTCAGAATAACATAATTTCGAATTCCGTAGATTCATTTCCATGCTCGATAGGCACGAAATCTGTGATATTTTTTTAATATTTCGGAAACTATATATTCAACGGCTTCAGTGTCTACATTTATGTTGAAGTACCTACAATTTTCCCATATATAGGCTAGATTAAATATGTGTTTAACAGACGGCAACACTTTTATTTTACACTGATAACGGTGCAAATTGTTTTTGCCTGTAAGTGTAAAGCTCTGGATTTGTTGATAAGAGTGAATGGAGCCATTTCGATGGTATCATTTACAATTGAAAGTGATTGTATGCAGATAAAATCGATAAAACCCTAAGTACACCCGGTTAAACGATAATATTAAAATCGTATCACAGCACCTGGCTATTGACAGTCAGAAGTTCGGAAGTCAAGGCAAACTGGTTTATTGATGTTTATTTAGAACAATTACTTGGTTAGTTTGTTCTTTCACATTATAATAATTTCTATACGGTAATATAAAACAAAAGTAATGTAACGAGTAAGTCTTCTCTAAAACAAATAAACACCGAAATAGTTACTTGTCAGTAATGTCGTGTACTTAAATGAATTAAAATGGATCACAACGGTGACGATGACGTCTTAGAGTGGCTTAGAGACAAACAGTACATAATAAAATTTAAATACAAGTAAACATAGATATACCTGTTCCTAAGCATATTATCTGGCATGAAGACGTTCCACCAAGAGGGTCGCTTTTGACGTACATATATCCCAGTGTCGCTCTCCTCGTCCGTGTCATTACCGCCACCTGATTTCCGTCTCTTTTTACGCTCCAGCTGTAAGCGAGCCGCCCAGGAGCGTCGACGTCCTTTGTCATTGGATGGTAAACCTGCCAAACCCTCCGCGTTAACGGGCACTGCCAATGAGGCCCGTCGCGGCACATCTGGCGGGGCTTCGTCGAAGTCCGTTAGCTTTCTGTATCTTTCGGCGAACGTTGCATCCGAAGCCCTGCGGCCGTTCGCTGTGGAGCGCGGCGTAGTTTGAACGACGACAACGTCTTCATCAAAGGCTTCGTCGTCATCTGTGTCTGGAGTGAACTGATTTTCACTGAAACGTCTAGGCGTTTCGTCGATCGCTTCTTGCAAGCTTGCGAGAGGTAAACTGGGGCGATGCGAGCGTAGACCGCGCGGAAGTCGTCCGGAGCGATCCTGGAGCCTCGCCAAAGCCAAGGGAACCGGGGGTTCAGTCAATGTAGATTCACCGCCACTCATCATTTTGTTTTAACAATTCTTTACACTAGCACTTTTATAAATATGACACTCTGGTCTGACGTTCCGAAGTAAACAATCACGGATCCACCATTTTCAAAATCGAGTATCTCGAGAGA
Organism: Synanthedon formicaeformis; assembly: GCA_945859745.1. Lineage (NCBI taxonomy): Eukaryota > Metazoa > Arthropoda > Insecta > Lepidoptera > Sesiidae > Synanthedon > Synanthedon formicaeformis. Next base: position 4,269,207 of record OX243958.1, on the reverse strand, counting down.
ACAATTAAAAATTCTGCCAAATTTACAGTTGTGTGTTTAAATAAACAATTCAAACCTAAAAATAATATGTGACATGAATAAAACACCGCCTTTTCCGTTCAATAAATATTGACGAAATAGATGTGTGGCAAAACCAGAGAAACCAGTGTCGAAACGCGCTTTGACTACGTGATGATAAACGAATTATATCAGTGTATCTTATTATTCAAATATTTTTTCTTTATAACTATTCAAAAAGAATAGTAACATTTTGTTCTGATATTGACCTTGAGAAATGTTGGAATTTGGCTAAAGGAGACTGAATACAAATAAGTCGAGACCGACGAACGCTTCTCCTTGCCAAAAGCTTGAAGTCGGCGACAGAACTAATTTACAGCCGTAACTATTATAGTTATTTCTCAGCTAAGTAGTACAACATTAAAAAGTAACAACTTTTCTTTCTATTTTTATATTTTACGATATTTTATAAGAAATGTAATATATTAAAAAAAATTATAATGATAGAGGTAGGGTGTGTTTAAATTATTTTTAAATATGTTCAATTTGTATATATGTATATATGCGTCGCGAAATTATCTTTATTAGCAATTTTCACTAATGTAGCTGCGTTAACTAGGTGTAACTAGGTGTCGGCGCGCGCGCCGCTTTTATTAAGCGGCGAAGCAGCTTTCGTAACTGCATAGTCGATTCGCGGTGCATGCGCAACGTAATACAGGGAAAGTCGCATCGTAGTAGCCTTCTATAAATAGAAATAGTCATATCTACTGCTTCGTAAACTCGAGTGAATGCGACCGATTTTCTTTGCCATTTCCACGGCGTTATCAGATGCAATGACCGTTCAACAACAACCAGTTTCAATAAGGTTATGCTCCATGGGTATCTACAAGTTATTTGGTGAATAAATACCATTCCAATGTCCGTGTATCGTACGCTTCGACCATACGAGTATGAGATCTTTTATAAGCGCCCATTAGCATCAATCGTAAATATAGCATTATATTGAGCCTGAAATAGCCAGACACAAACACAATCAATGTGTCGTCGGACTCACTCCACCAAGGTCACATGGCAATTGTGCTCTATTAATGTATAATTAGTTTACCAATCAGCTTTATTTATCTTATTTTAATTTTAGTTTTCGCGTATAAATCAATCTTAATTTTTTGCCAGTTTTGACATAAGGTGCTAAGACGTGGACACTGGCGAAGTGTGTTGTCCACAAACTACAAGTCTCTCAGCGAGCTATGGAGAGGGCAATGCTTGGCATTTCTCTAGCTAGAGGATATGATCCGAAATAGGGCGGTCCATCGGAGAACCAAGGTGGTCCACCTTAGCTTAGCTGAAGTTGGAATACCTAGGCGAGATACACCTGACGTACAACGTTGGGATTTGCGATAGTCTTGGAGTGAAGATTACGACCAAAAAGCCTCGTAGGCAAACCATCTACTCGATCTACTGATGATCTCAAGAATTCCGCTGGAAGCAGATGGAGGGCGCAATATAGAGTGTGAGGGCGCTCAATTAAAAAGGCATGTGTCTACAAGTGGACGTTAATGGGCTGATAATGATGATGAACCTAAATTAAGTGATACTTATTTGAGCATGTGGGTCAAGCTCGACAAAGGAAAAGTAATCTTATAATCACACGTCAATACTTTTATTATGTACTTTAATCAGGCAGAACAAGAGGCGTCGCTCAATGTCAACGAAGTGATTAACCTCTAGAGAGGGCTCGACGTACGACCCTATGCTTCACAATAAACACAACCCGCGCGTATACCTACAGCTGATGATAAAACCCATCTCGTCACTTGCCTGGTAGAGCAGCATTGATAAAACAGAGACTAATGTGTTTCAGCATCTGAAGCAATCAATTCAATCAATTGAATCAATCGTGTGTCAATCTAGTTGTTTAATGAGAAACGCATCACTGCTTTGATGAGTTTTAAAACAAACAAACAATGATTGTTTATGAGAGATAAAACAGAAAACGTGCAAGCTTCATTGGTCCGATTGCAATCGAAATTACTGGGAGTATATGCTTTGCTACAAAGATATCTTCCGAACAAAAGCTTTGATGTTTACGATGTTTAAGTTTTCGTTTAACACTTCGTTAAACGAAGTTGAGATTTTATTGATCCTACAATGAGAATTCGCAATAAGTTATGGTGTAAACGGCGATAGTGATGTATTAGTTCATAATGATACTGAAAATTCGACCAAAAGTATTTTAAATTATACCCACAATGTTATATTACTTGTGCGTCTACATCTATAGTTCGACATTAAAAATTAAGTTCTAGATATTAAAAAGGGTGTCTCTGTCCGCTTGTTCTTTCTGTTTCTCCGCAAACCTTTTCTAAACCACTTAACTTATTTAGTTTGAAATGAGTTCTGGATTAATGGAAAGAGTGATAAACGAGGAAATTATTTGCAGAAAAAAAAATGCATCCGTGCAAAGCCGGGAGCATGTCGCTAGTTAAAATTAAAAACTATCTCATATGAATACTTTTAATATGAATAGCCATAATACTCTAAAAAATACAAAATAAATGTCTTCGAAGAGATCTGTGCAACACCAGTTAGCGCTCCACGACTATGCGACTACTGCCAGATTAAACCCAAGATCTTGAATGTCGACCGATATTAGCAAATAATAGTTGCAGTTACATTAAGGAACAGTAAAGAATAATTTAGTATAATTAATACAATTATAAATATAAAGAAGCATTCATTATACAAAAATGAACTTAGGTATCAAGGAGACATAGCCAGAGAGGTCAATGTTCGATGTAACGACGACGCGAGACCCCAGAACTCAACCTTTATAGAGTTCAAAGATTACACACACCCAACAGAGCCATTTTATAATATTAAATTAACAGCGAACTTTATATTATACTCTCATCATACAGTATCCAAACAGCGACGACACGACGCTCAGCGCATTCTTTCTATGAATATTAGATGTGACGCTTTAATATTATCCATTTTAGCTTTCTCCGTGTCTTACCAGTATAACTTGTTATTTTCTTAAATCGAAACAAGTGTTATTCACTTAGAATAAAGAAAAAAAACCAACGACACATAATTTTTTTAAGTAGAAAATTATAAATTTTAAAAACAGCTTCGCACGTCATAAAGTTCCTCATATCTTACATATTATTAGGTAGACATTAAATTTTATTGTAGCATAACAATGCCACGACAAATCTCAATTGACTTGTGTTTACAGCAGTACAAAGACAGATGTAACAAAACAGATAAACAGCACTCGAAGGTAAATAGAGGCGAGCGGCGTAACAAACATATGCATAAATTTATACAGTCCATTTGTTTGCCATCAGCGAGGAAGTACATTAATAGGATACAATGAATTGTCTACACAATGATCAGTACTGTTGATCGGCGTTAACACACGAACACTGACTCTAGTGACGGACCGCAGACAGAATACCGATTAATTGTTTACATCAAATAAACTAACGTAGGACAAAGATGTTGAGCTCATTAATTCGATGAATACAGACGGAGAATATATAATGAGATGCCTTTGTTTGATTTTTCTCTTGACAATAGAAATGTCATGTATGGTGGACCGGTGGACCTCATTTCAATTATACACATTAAGGAAGTAAAGTAATAAAAAAACAACCTACAAACTCTAAATGATAGTAGCAAATTTGATATAATATCTAATGCTTCTACTTAAAAAATAATAAAATAAAAAAACAATTGTCGTTAAATGGATGGTTATGAAACTTTTATTAAGCATTTTTTTTTCTTTGTGACTTTTAGTTCGACTTATAGTCCTTAATTGAGAGTGAGTTTGGCTATTACTGGTGCTAAGTTTGCAATCCATTAGGATCATCAATTTATTTTAGTATGGATTGCGTACAATTCTTAATTATTTTAGGATAATTAAGGATTGTACAGAATTCTTAATTATTTTAGGATTTTATAAAACCTTAGAACAAGCTATTTTGATTCCGTTCGGTATCCAGTAAATAAATACTAAAGTGAAAAAATTAGTGATCATAAAATATGCATAACAAATATGTAGCTTCAAAATATTGGTTAAATTCACCATTTCTTTATACCATACCGTCACGAAATTATTATTTTTTTAGAAAAGTTTTATGACAAAACTGTAGGCAATAATTATGTCACGGTTTAATTGATATTAATAATTCAGTCGGTGTTGTTTTCAACGTTAAATGCATTTTATAGCTCTCCATGTAGATTGATACATTTAACAAGGTACTATTTGAGCGGTTCCGCTGTGAATGAACATAAATTATACTCCATTAAACTGGGAATAGTGTGGAGAGCTACTTGGACATTTACATTACTAAATCAATCTTTTTCTACTTTTCAAGGTTGCTACTTCTTTACGAAGATTGGCTACCATCGTGGCTATCTTAACCTTGGAAACCGCTGCACCAAAGAGGGAGCGAGTGCTCATACCAAAACATTCTCTTAAATTCTTCAACCAATATTTCTTTATCTTGTTAATTTTCTCTGTATTTTTCCTTGCATAACTACAGTTGAAGATTACGTTATCTTTCGCCCCTCATTACTTGCCCGAAATCAATATTTATTGTTACTAATACTAACCAAACATGATAAAATAAATTTAGAGGAAAGAAATATAAAGGACCTACGATTAGTATTAATTACTGTTATTTGGGCCTCTTTCACCAAATACAAGTAAAGTGTAAATAAGTTACTTTTAGAAATCATTTTCTGTTTTATTGAATTATGCACTCGGTTTACTGCATCATTCGATAGGCGATTTTTTTTATTATTTTCTTTTCAATGTTTGGGACTTTTACCGTACAAACAAAGGTATATCAGCTGAATTATCCCCGCTTACCGGTGACTTTAAATGACAGTTAGCCTACTTGACAGATGGTGAAATGGGCGCTTAATAAATCAAATTAATGGTAAGTCGTTAATTAAAGAAAGATGAACATGAAACATTTAACAATATTAAGGAAAAGGAAAAATAAAAACAAATATGACCCTATTTACAACATGCAAAATAGAGGTAAGCCGTGGGAATGAATGAATGGACTTGATTCCCGCAGTACTTACTGTTCACTAGAGGTTATCGGAGATTGGAATTCAATGATATACAATATCGAGTAAACAAGAGTGTCGTAATACAATTTCATAGGAGTTATAATTCGAACTTTGCAATATTTGCTTTGTTTTTAATTTAATAACAACCGTGTCATGACTAAATATTATATTAAACGTATTTTATTTCAGGTGTTGAATATCAAGTTTCTCGGGACTGGTTTCATAAAATTTAATTTGTGAATACATTAACATTTATTAATCAAATAAAAATTTAGATGTGACGACTAATGTTACCTATCTTAAACAAAATATGCAAGCGTGACAGTGTTATAATGCAGTTGTTTGATTTTCAGCATTGATTTATTATTAGATTAGCGCACCCAGCAGACATTGCGTTCTGCCCGAATCCGAAAAAAATCTGCAACTCGACCGAACTACGAGGTCCAATTATGGAAAAAAATAACAAAATCGGTCTTGGGATTAGGAGTGACATACACATGAATATACACAAAAATTAGGTATTATGATAATTAATTACTGTTATTAGATACCAGAGAATCCAGAGAGAAACTGGCGAATATTAGAGTTCGTAAAGTTGCATATCCAGGTCATATCATGAGGGGTGAAAAGTACCATATGCTCCATCTTATTCTGGGAGGCAAGATTGAGGGGAGCAGAGGAGTGGGCAGAAGACAGATGTCTTGGTTAAGAAACGTCCGTCAATGGACCGGATTTACGGGAGTAGATGAGCTGTTCCGAGTGGCGTGTGATAAAGAGGCCTCTTTTCGAGGGGGATCGCCAACCTCGGGGCAACCTGATAAGGCATTTTAGAGAAGATTAGATTCAAAGAGCCTAAAAGTGATTTTTTTCTTTTGAATCTATACTAATATATAAAACAGACGAGTTTTTTTGTTTGTACGCGCTAATCTTATGTACTAGTGGTTCGAATTAAAAAAATCTTTTTGTGTTGGATAGTCTATTTATCGAGGAAGGCTATAGGCTATAGAGAATGCGGACGAAGTCGCGGACACCAGCTCGTTATTAATATCATTATGTATGTAGTTTGTTATAATCTGTAACGTTGAAAATCTCAGTTCAATATGCAAATAAAACTGACTATTATTATTGTTTTTACATGAAACGTGGAACTATTTCATGTCTATCGCCAAGTTTTTATACCTAATGTTTTTACACGTTTTCCCTTCTAACAAAGTAACATGTATACTAAGTGTGTTCGAGTACAAAGCACAGACTCACAATCACAAATCGACAACGGATTTTGAAACGATAATAACAATTGAATTATTATATTGACGATAAGATAAACCTTTCAATAGCATTCTGATTGAATCACTGTGACTTATCAAATGAAAAAAATAATATGTTAAATGCGCTCATGGTCAAGAATGAGTATTGCAACAAGGATGTTGGGAAAGGTTAGCTCATGTGTCGCGCAACAAGGTAACAGGATTCTGCTTGTACTCACTCATTACCAACTAATGAAGCAGTAGTTCATTAAAAACAACTTTTTAAGAGTAAATATACATTATTTCCTTATTTTTTTTGTGAATAGAGTTGTATAGTTTCTTTGTCTACGAGTGCAAATAGAACTTCAGAACCTAAGAAATTATATCAACACTGTTTTCTAAAGTGTTCAAACACTTTCGCATCAGTGGCAAATTTATTGCAATTATATTTGTTTTAGCTTTGTTCGGTTAAACATGCAGTGTTTATTTCATTTATTTAAAAAAAGTTAATAAAAAGATGTCAATGTGGTATAAGCACGTTTAGAAATCACTGGCATTTGTTATGAAATAATAAATAACCTATTCATTATATTTTTCACGGATGACTAGAAATTCACTAAACGCTTTCAATAAATAATAATGCTGGATAAAGTTTTTAAGGCGCCAGCTAGTTCTACGAACTTCGTAGCCTCTCGTAGCAGGACAATGGGTGATTTAAAATATCACGGATTAAGTAATAGTTGCATAGTATCAAATACTTATTTTATAATAACTTTCCATTGTTTATATGGACGTATAAAAATCTCAATATCTTGAAAAGATTTCAATTTATTATTTAGACAACGCATTGTCTAATCACCAAATGTGTTATTTATATTCATAGTGTAAAATTTTCAGATACAACTTATTACTTGAAATAATATGTTCTTACTACATTCATAAAACTTCTAAGTGAATAATTTTTACTCAAAATAAAATTCCAGACAAACAAAAAAATATTCGAAAAATCTATATCGGCTCTTTTATGAAGAATTTTTAATAATATAAGTTATTGATAGAAAATAATCAAAAAGTTGTGCATCTTATCCTACAAATACGAGGTTTCCTTTTGGGAATGCCACACAATATTTCGTCAGATATTATTTAAAACGTTGCTAACACAAATCACGGTGTTCTTACGGGCTGGCTGGCAAGTACCGACCTCCTTTCCCCGCTGCACTGGCGCAACAAACAAACAGAATAACTAGACGAAGATGTCGACACACGAAATCGTAGCGGAACCTGCGCGACTTTCACTGCAATCTCGTATCGAATGCGACGCGTGTGCGTGGCGTGCGAGGCGCACGGCGCTGTGATTACTACTGATGTTGATTGTGTTTGTGTTGGTTGGCTCGTTGCGCCAGCGCTGGTGGAGGGGTTGCATGGATATCGCAGTCACCTGATAACGACACAGAAACTAACCCCTTCCCTTGAAAAGTCACGTAGTCACTGTCAAGCACATCATGATATATCGCCACCGAGAAACCATTGACTAATCATAGTCATCTTAAAGTAACCCAATGCAAAAGACTAGACATAAAAGTTAATCTAATTCACTTTTGAGTTAGATGAATTATTACTAATTTATTATCATGTTGAACAAAATCACGAGTTGAGGTATTACACCTTATTTCGTCGATTCCGGGAAAAATGCTAAAATGATATTAGGCTTCGAATACCATCTATATTCGAAATATTTTATATTTTATCTAATTGGACAAATCGTGGGTAAGACTCTATTTATTATTACATGAAAATTGCAGTTCGTCCCGTAAAATGTAGTCATGATGATCAATATCATCAAGACAATATATGTATTTGGAACGTACCAAATAAACATTTTTTCTTTCTTTCTAAAAAACTTTGCGTAATAAACTTAAATATCCATAATGAAAATTTACAACTTTATGATAGGGATGTATACCTGCCATGTTTTTAATTGTTTTATCTTTGATGGAGTCACAATGACGACCTAACCAGACGGATATGACACCGGAATATAATAAATAATACTTTCCAAAAACAATATTATGTTACATATATAGGCAAAGAATCTGTCCTAATTCCACGAAGTAGTAAGAAAAACTAAATAATCCAAATGATTAATAATCCAAATTTATTTAACAACGTAATTTAATAAAGTATTTTACGATAATATATATTTTACGGTAAGATAATATATTTAAACAAAATTAAATAAATCATACAATTAATTTAGTAAAAGTACCCGAAACAGCGCAGTCTGATAACTGATAATGTTATTATGAATCATGGCAGTGCATCTGTGCGGTTAAAAACTAGCACCATTTGCTTGCTTCTGAACTGACGACATTGAGTTTTCTGCCTACATAATATTGCGGTTATTGTATTCAAATTACATCCTACTCCTGTTTCAGACATATTACACCACCAATATATCTAAGCTAGCATATGTAAATGCAACCAAAGTAAAGATAAACCTGCACAAATGCACATTTTATTGAATTATGCACGCGTGAGTAATATAAACGAGTCCGTGTAAACAGTTCTCAATAATGCAGAGCATTGAATTTGAACTTTCCCTACTAAGAATAGATTAAACGACTAAACTGTGTCATGAATTTTCCGTATTAGGCACCAAATTCATTGTGTTATTTTCGTTGCGAATAATTGTGAATTACAGAGTAATAGAATTTCAGAATATAAAGAGGTCAACTATTGTCAATGACTAAGAATAGATAAACAGAATTAAAGAAAAACACGATTGACACGGTGAAGTTGATAAAAACTTAATACGGTCACAAAAAAAAATCGAACCAAAGTAGGACGTCACTTAAGTAGGTGAATTTAAATAAAACACATCACAAATTAAAATATATATGTTTAAGATTGACGATTTAAAACCCAGGCTGGTTACACATTTCAAGTCGCGTACAAATTAAAATAAGAAAAACTAATACAAATATTTAAAAAATGGGTAAACATAGTTATAATACTCATATTTGTTGTTATCGAGAGGGGGAAACCGTAAATTAGAACATTCCTAATTACGAACAGGCGATATTTGTAATGTTAAAATATTATGACGATTGAGATTGAAATTATTTTTAAAAATTTATAACTCGTTCATAAATACCAGTGATTACTAAGCAGTGCAGTGTTTACCTGACTGTAGAATATGCTGATCTATAGATTTCTTTATCAGCAATTACTTTTATAAAGTGTATTTTCATTATATTTTTTATTTTGATATGTAGATAATAAAACGTAATTTCTTTTTTTTTCTTCTTTTCTTCTAGAATGTTTTCTTATTTCTCATAGGATTTCACCATACAATATTTAAAATCTTTATGTCTAATATATGAATATATTGATTTCGGATGTGATCATTGAGGCTAAACTCGAATTTTTTATCCAAAAACCGTCAAGACAAACATGGATGGAATTTCATTAATCAGAATGCAACATTTGTTGTCGCAAGCACAGCTATAACTCATGTCGGTGTCAAGAGACAACTGCATCGATTAATGATATTTGTAACTGGGGCGAATATAGCATAATTCGAACCAATAACAATGTATTAAGAAAGAAATACAGTACCTATACAAAACAAATTCATAAAAACGGTGTTCATTTTAATGCAATTTAAAGCAAACTAAATAAACCAACGATCTATTATTTTTTTTCTAAAATGGGAGAGGAACGAATAATAATCATTGCCGAATCACCAATGACTGAAACGTCACACAGCAATGAATAACGGTTATCTTAAAAAGCAGACGATGGAAGAAAGTGTTAGCAACGGTACTCCGATTGTAACAAAACTTCCGACTAATGAGGCCGTCACGGACCAAAGAGCATTATATGGGGTTATAATAATTGCGGTAAAAGAACCATAATTGTACTGAATACGAAATAAGTCATTCCTCATATTTTATGTTTTGAGTACAGTGAGCATTTTAAATAACAATGTATGTAGTTTAAAGACGACAAATTGAAATTATTGCGAATTATTATATCATTTTCTCGATTGCTAACAATGCGGTTATATAACCTACTTTTGGCCTATTCACGTAAATTGTATTGTTTACATATATTCATTGTTTTAACGCGTCAATTGCGTACCTAATTTTTTACCTGATTTTAAGCGTAAGCATTGACATTTAAGAGATTTACAGATTTTTAAGCGATGCGCAAACGTAAACACTTTTGTGTCTTGTGTTGAATACAAGATACCGGTGGAATATTTTATTTTCATATAATTAATATGAAAACAACCACTCCCTCGCAGACGTAGATACTATTTGTGTCCAGTTGCTTCCACTGGACAAATGCTGGATTGCAAAGCAAAAGATCATGATCACGCACGAAATCATGTTGCGTTTTTTATAACCCAATAATAATTTAGGATTTTCAGCTTGTAAGAAAGATAAAAAGATAAATATATCATGAACTATCCATTGACGACAACTTTACAATGTTTATTAAAATGAGTCTAGCTCGAACAAAGTGTGGTACAACAGTCTAGCATAAATTTTAGATAGATAGACCACCGACAACCAAAAAAATTATCTATGTCAGTAGTTGTAATAGTAATTAAGGTGGCGCTGGACGAGAGTGGGAACTCAGTAATAGGTATTTGGGAGAATTTGTTGTCTCAACTTACTATAATGCTAATAACCTAAGACAGAATGCGAAGCAACACATTCGCGCACTTATTCAACTAGCGAAACATACGCCAGCAATTCCAATATTTTAGAAAAACCTTTATAGATAGTAACTATTGACATCCCAATTTTTAATGTACACTATAGCTAGGATGTTTTCATTGGAAAACATTATTGGCTTTCAGTCAAAAATTACGAGATATCAACCAGAGAAAATGTGACAAATTCTGCACATTTTAGAAATTAATTATACTAGATATAAAATAAATTTCAGTTTTTTGTTTTGATGCAAACCTTCATATTATGTCTCAGAAAAGTCATATTTTTTCATGTATTATTACGACCAATACCTAATGAGTAATCATGGAATTACGTAGTATGGAATTGGTACGCCGCTCGAGTTGGAAAGTGGCCTCTTAAGTTGTTGTTAAGAATATTAAAATAATATAAGAAATTCCCCTTGTAAGGATTTTTATATGCCTACTACGTGCTTTAAATTTGTGTATGTGTGTAATGCATTGTATAAGTTCAAAAAGATTCACGACTTCGCGTCAAGGTCGATCAGATAAGGTAATAAACCCGTGAAATTTACGTTCCGCAAGGGACAACTTGCTCGCATTTAATAAATTGGTCAAAAGAGTGTTTAATATTGTGCTGTTCTCTTGCTTGTTGCAATTAACTTTATCGGAATGAGAATATATCAGGCAATTATGGCCATAATAACACTTCCAGTCGATGTTATTGAGGCGAGAATTTCTTTTATTAAAATTTAAACGATAAGGTTGAAAAAAAATTTATTGGTGACATTCGAACACGAAAATAATAGAAAAAAAAAATATTTTTCAACGAAAATAATAGAAAAGTTTAATGCAGTTCCACAAATAGAAGACCAGGTACAAATTAATTATGGACGACCAGAACTTCTTTAAAAGAATAAAAATATTAATGACAAAATGATAACCATTAAAAATGCTAATTAAATCAAATTAAAATAAATAAATAATGGAGCAATCCACCTAAATAGAATGTGTCAAGTTCTTATCGTGAAAAATAAGTTTTTTTTTATTCGGTGACATTACAATATGATTCCAATATAGAATATCTCTAATTAGAGCTCATAAACGTTCCGCCTCATCAAAACGTATGATGTTCTTGGCTGAGCCCCAAAAAGGTTTTACCCTGAAGAATTAAATACTGTACATATTTCTGAATTAATGCGACATTCCTTCTGGTTCTTTTATTGGGTACGTGGTATATAAAAATTACATTATTTTCGTCGAAAAACATTCACGTTAGATTGATGATGATATTACTGTACAATGTTCTCGTTTCGAGATAACATTTTTATAGGATTATTTATTAATTTGCCAGCATGATAAATTACATTACACATCACCGCCATCCGATGCGGTCTGTACACAAGATATAATAAAAGAACAACATGAATACTCGTACCTACTTATATTTAAAGCAATTCGAACATTTTTTAATACCGTTTGGAGAATAAATCGTGACCTTTATAATAAAGCAAGTATGCCGAGAAAGACATAATGTAATAATAATGGATTAATGTCTATATTATGTCCATTGTCCAAGATTAATTAATTTTTCGTACCATTTCAGTGAACACATTTAAAAATGAATTTATTAAAAAAGACGGTCCTATAATTGGTCGAGCGGTTATGTTTTTAAGGTGCTTGCTGACTTTTGTACCACCTCATTATTTCACAGACTATCAATGTAGAGTTTCATCTAATTTCGTTAGGTGTTTTGCATGAAACGGTACAAATATGTTAAGTTAATTAGTTAAGTTAAGTTTTTGCCTGGGCGAATCCAGGACTGCGTGACCAGTAATATATAAAATAAAAAAATATTACATTAAAACATATTAGTCAGTCTATTATATAATTATCTTTTAGAATTAAGTCTTAAGCTTGCCAGTCATAGTAACAAAACATTCGTTTTCCATATAATTTTTAATCTGTTTTCATTTGTTTATAAGACAATCATTACATGTTAAACATCATCCACGAAGGTAGTCACAGACAATCACTACATGTAATCCAGATAATAGAAATAGCTGTGTTTAATAAACAAACTGCATCTGTGAGACGTTTATTCGCTACCAACTCATTCGTTCTGTAAATTTACATTGTATATTGGACTAGTCATTACTGTTTAACGCTGCATTTAATTCCATACTAAAAGGTGAGCATCGGTGGAGTTGTCTGTCATTCGTTATACTTTTTCTCTGTACGTGTTGGAACGTATTTTAGTACATTACAGTATAATTGTATATCTAGATAGAAAAAAAAATTAAACTATAAAGAAATCAGTATAATAAAATGAAAATGTAAAATAATGTACGAGTAGCTCTACATATATGACATGATATTTCAAGAAAATGCAGTCGTATTTCTCAGATGAATAAAGTGTGCGAAATTCATTTCCATGAATAATATTCTGCGCTCACTAATGGTCTGTAACTGGATGGATGAATATTCATAAGCGAGACTGTACTAAAGCAAACGTACAATATGGCGGCAGAGGAGCGGCGGATCCATGCTGGAGACGGCTGAGGCGTGGACGGCAATGACAGTGCTACGTAACTGAAATTTTAAATAGCCTAAATTTCATTACCGCTCGTCGTCCACTAAAAACGAATCTATAGAGAATCAAATGTTGACATTAGATTAAGAAGGCTATAAGTATTACATCACAGTGTTAATCAGAACATTATGTGTCCACAGGTGTGCATTGTTTTCCTACAACAATCAAATGGATTTCCCTAAATATCAGACACTTGTAATACCTACATCAATTTTTGTAGCTCTTACTTATTAGCAAGATCTTTAAGATCTAAACTAAATAAATAAAGAGGCTTTTATTTTTTAGAAGGCGGAAGGCTGACTGACGGCTTCTACGAGTAAGAAAGATGGCTAAAGATGGCTAACGTAACACTAGCAATGTGCGGCAAGTATACAGCCGATCTTATTAGATAAATTTAAAGGAAATACCATAAAATGATGATCCTAAGATGTTATTATCTAAAAGTAATATTAGATATTATAATCTTATTACATGAAGAGTATGGAATGGGAATCTATAAACTCCGCGACTCTGCGATGATTTTTTGTTCATGAGTTTGGTTTATAATATTGTTAGTTACATTAAAAATTTACATATTTACATGAGCTATTTAAAAATTGGAAATACAATACTTAATAAACTTTTAGTTTTCCTTAAAACATAACTAGATTAACCCAGTACCTAGCACCTACCGTGCACACACACACGTTATACTAACAATGGCTTCGTGGACTGTACAAACATTGGGTTTTATCTTGACAGGTTTACCTTTTCACGACAGCTTCCACTGAAACGTGACAAACACGGTTCCCGGCAGAGTTGTCATTGGTTATTTTAAAATTTTAAACACCTACTGACGCACAACTTTCTAATGGATAAAATACATATTTACAATTATTAAACTGTGGCGTTTGACTCACTCGATGTCAGTGCTCCAGATGTCGTCGTCGTCGTCATCGCCGGAGAGTAATGAATTCCTTGTTTTATCATTATCTCCGCTGACACTCATTTGAATGGAAAGGTGTATGGTGACGAAGCTTCAAATGCGAAAACACTGTCTATTTATATTACTGCAAGTTACGAATTAATTAATTATTGCTCGTAGACTGAAAATACTTTACTCATATACATAGGATCGAATTTAACACTACTTGTTAAATATGAACATTACTTGAAAAATATGAGCAGAGAATTGTATGTATCCATAAAACAATGGACATCATCCATAATTATAACAAAAGAATTTTTGTTAATACGAAATATTCGAAGCGATATTTCATATGTCCTGTCTGAAACGAATGACCTAACCGTTTCCTAAAGCGGAAAAATTCAGAAATAATTAGCAAATTATTTCCAATTTGAAACGGATTTCATGATACATTTTTCAGTGACTAATAAATTATTGTTTTAGTTAGAGTTTTAGATTTATATAAATTAAAAAAAAGAACTGTAACGACTAAGGATACAATAAAATTGCAAAACACTCACCTTTATACTCACAAAAGAAAGAAACCAAGAAACTTATGTGTACATATTAAAAAGATTTGATGTTAGTTATATAGGTCATTATAACTTTCGTAAGTAGTACAGAAAAATTTAGTTTTAAAACAACATAAAAAATACCTCTAGAACTCCTTTTTAATAATACAATACGCAATCAACTGATAGATTTTTTATCAACGAACATATATGTGACAATATAATAGATATACATTTAAGTTATCGTAATAATTTCGCTGTGATAACAACAAACGTTCGATTTTTTATTATGTCACAAACACAGAACACTATGTCACAACATTGCTAATATTTTTGACGTTTTCGCTGACTGTAGCTATGGTAGCTATAGGTTACGGTCACGGGTAAACATTTTTCTTGGAAAAAGTTTGGTGTAAACAGGAAATGATTGATACGTGTTGTTGTACGCTCAATAACGAAACGACAACACAATCATCGACCAATCTATATCGGAATTTCAATTAAATATATACGAAAACTATTTAATGACTTCTTTACACTAGCTGGCGCCCGCGACTTCGTCCGCGTTAATAAAGAAAAAAGTAGCCTATACTGTGTCCTGTACGTCTAAATGTTTATCTACCAAGTTTCGTGAAAATCAGTTAATTCGTTTAAGTTATGGAGGAACATTACATACATACAGAAAAAAAAATCTAAAAATCGTCAATTTAGTTTCAGTATCATGTATAGAGCCTATAAACACGATATCTGAAAACAAAGTAACTTACTCCATGACCAACCCAGGTACAGTTACAAATAATACTTAGTTAATAATTAGTATTGATATATTATATGTATGTAACAGATACTACTACGTCGTAATGTTTGGCATATACCATAATTATACCTCTTGTTTGTGCGTTAAAGACACTTGCGGATTGACAGGAACTTACATTTCTTTGAAGATTGTCAGTCAGATTTCTCTCACATGCTGGCCCAATGCTTGGCATGTACAGTCGGCCGCATAAGTCGATTGACACATTCAAAAGTGCAAAACAACTGAATACTCAACTTACTTACTTACTGAAGCTTTTTACGATCGTTTGTACGTGAAGTTTATTTTGTTCTCTAGTCATGACAACGACTTATGGCGCGTTGAGTGTTACGTTGTTTTGCACTTTTGAATGTGTTAATCGACTTATGCGGCCGACTGTACTAATCTTAATTTGAAATAGACAATTCATAAATACTATTATAAATGTAAAGGATTTTGTTCGTTTGTTATTCTTTCCGCCATAACTACTCATATCTTAAAGTTTTGTCACACATAGAAAATTAAATAGTTCTTACTTTCAGAAAAAATATGATGTTCCCGAGGGACGCAGACCAAGGTACAGACAAAAGCTAATCTTAATATTATAAATGCGAAAGTAAGATTGTTTGTTATGCTGTCTGCCTTAACTTAACCGATCTTAACCTTAATACTTAACCGATCGTCATGAAACTTTGCATTCACATTGTCAATGATACAAAAAAGTACACATAGATACTTGTATACTACCTACTTGTTCTGTGACATAAGCTACATTTTATCCAGAACGAAGTTGCTGGATAAAAATTAATCAATACTAATAATAAATCTATATTATTAACTGTATCTGGGTTGGTCATGGAGTAATTACTTTGTTTTCAGAGATATCGTGTTTATAGGCTCTATACACGATACTGAAACTAAATTGAAGATTTTTAGAATTTTTTTCTGTGTGTATGTTCCTCCACAACTTTTAAACGAATTAACTGATTTTCATGAAACTTGATAGATAAACATTTAGACGTACAGGACACAGGATAGGCAACTTTTTTTCTTTTTCAACGCGGACGAAGTCGCGGGCGCCAGCTAGTAGAAAAATAAAATCGTAAAGAGATAGAAGTGCAGGCCCTACCTGCACCTAAACACATGATTAGCTTACGATACACACACGTATCACTAAACATCATCATATTTCATAATGAGCCCCTTGTGTAATGGATTCCACAAGAAACGTGGTTCCTTGCGCTATTTACATAATATTCTAGAAGATCCAGTGCAAACAGAAATAAATCAATATCTAAACGAAGCTAACTGGACATTAACAGACGGGATGTAATTGAGCACTTGTGCCGTGTACGCGATGCATCTCCGTAGACGGATGCAGGCCTGCACAACATCATCTCGAGAGGTGACCAGCGACTGGCGCCAATTGTTCAATTACGAACACTTCTGGTGTGTTGCGTGGATCTTCAATTAGAAAATTCGCTCAGATAACTAACTAATTGCGATTGTGCCAATCATGTCATTTGCGTCATTTGAAAATTTTATTTGTTAGATTATCATTTTTAGATTAAAAAGTAGCAAAGAATTTGTAATTCCGATAACACAGAGAGAATTCATTGCACTATAGACGTTTAATGCACCGCAATTGATAATGCAGTCATTTAATGAAATTGTTATAAGTTAAACAACACAAAGATGATTGCACGGACAGACGTTTAATGGCTTTATTATTTTACCAGCCATGCCCAGTGGTTTTACCCGCCCTTAATTGAAACTGGCATTTAAGCTCTTTAATAGGTGCCTTTAATTTCGATTTTTCTCAATAATACCTACTGTGTTCTTGTCGGGCGGCCACCGAGTCTATTTCATTTTCGTTTAGTTTCTCTTTCTTACTACAAACATATTTTTATTTCGCTCGGTTCCTAATAGTAGTAGCGTGAATTAAATATAATATAGTATTTCAAGTCAGACAGTTTCACAGACTTGCGCGTTCAAACGAAAAACAAAAGAAACAACACTTAGGGGTTGCTCAGACTATAATCTTACAGGAATTATCTATATTTAAAAAAAATATTTAATAGTAAAAATAATTTCCATAAAATTTATAAAAAAAAATAACAACTTGAAAGAAAATAACATATTGCCGAGAAGAATTCATCTTAATAAAAATCTTATTCATCTTAATAAAATATAAACTAACTATTATCCGCAACTTCGTCCACGCCCCTTTTTCTTGGGTGTAACAACACTTAATTCAATATTTATTGGTCATAAATATTTTTCATGCACAGATTTTTTTATTTTCATTTTCAGATCATCCCTCGGGAACAGTATTTTTTTTCTAAAGGTACCCAAGTCCTTTTCTGCATCCCTGACAACGTGTACGAAAAAATTCACGGTGATTGGTTGAGTAGTTAAGGCGTGAAAGCTTAACAATCAAACAAACTCTTTTTCGCAATTTACGCAAGAGGCGACTTGCAAATTCATTATTGAATTGCATATTTTGATTGACATTCAATTTCACGAATGCCGCAACTACTCATAATAGTTTTAATAACGTTCTTAGAAAACGGAGATAGAGAGTTAAAGAACCGACCGATTCGCCAGTTGAAAATAGACCATATAGTAGAATTTCTGAAACATCTCATGATTTTATACAATAAACAGCCGCATATTTGGAATATTTCCTCTCCTATCTAAATTTCAAAGATTTCCACTGTTGACAGACCATTTGTACTTACAGTGCCTAAATATGATTAAAATATTTGCTAATCAAAATATGGTTGCATAATATTTTTGTAGTAGGCGTATTTGATTTGCAAAAATATTTGCATTAAGTGACATGTCGTTGAAGAACATTTAGAAATTCATCAGAGTTAAGTTCAAACAATAACAGTGGTTATCTTATCGATTTGTCTATTCTAATGTCGCGCACAGGTGCTGAGAAAAGAGGGCAGGGGGCTCGTCTTTCTTATCACTTGTCACAAATGTTTTATCTATGTACAAGTGCGCAGTAGCAATGTTTACATTCAGCTCGCCAATGACACCATTTTTAGCTGCTTCTACTAAATAAATTACAATTATTTTATTAGTCATTATTTTTCGTTACTTTATGTAAACATTTTTACATTTATTGTTTAAATGTCAGTCGACTTCGAATGTCGCTTCAGTACAATGACAACTGCAACTTACTACAAAATTATCAATATTACTTTGAATTTTGAGTTTAAATTCGGATTCGGAATTGAATTAGATGACCCGACATTTCAACTGGAAATATGAAAAAAAAAGTATGTCATCATATCAGGCGTAGGACGTCCACAGAAACTAGTGGCAAAACTGACTATAGGAAGCACCAGACGTTGTATCATTTGCTTAAGAAAGGAATGTTTTATGTTTATTTTCTGTAATCATTGTTCTCATTAGAATAAATATGAAAACCTCTTCACCGCCTCACTTCTCTCGCCACCTATGTTTATAGACAGACGACTGTTGGCCTATTAGTTACGTGCAAACTATGATATTCTTGTCTTTCACAAATATTGTTTTTGATTCATAATAAACAACAAACACTACCAATATTCCTAGAAAGTTTAAAGCGTCTGACTGACTCATTAGATAATAGAACACGTCTTGTATAACATCTATACCTAAGCTGACATGACAAATTGATAAAGTATATTGTGTCGCATTTCCAATCAGCCGCGGAGTTTTCTTGAAACGACAAAAAATTATCTCGGGAGATAGATATCAAGAGAATTCATACGCATTACATTTGAATCTAAATTTTCCTTATTCTCGGACACGTTCGATTAAAAACAAAGAGCTCCTAATAATCCACGGATTGCGGTCGACGAATACATAGACGGCACACATTGATATGTAAAAGACGTGAAGGTAGACTGGACACAAGTATAGAGAACGTGATGGTGTGAAATCGATTTGATAGCGGTAAGTAAGCAACAAAGGCTTGCGTCTATTGGTCGAGGAGGACTCGTGACGCAGTGTTTACACGCTTCAGCAATGTGACAATGGACACACAGCCTCGTGCATTCGAGATAGTCACGACTACATACGAAGCAAAGTATACCTTCGCAAACACAAGCTGAAAATCCCACTGCAACCAATCAGACATTTAAGAAATAACCGAAGGGAACTCGCGATGATAGTAAATGTGTTTTCTGTTTCGTGTTCATGGATAAGCCTCTGAATCGGTTCAGAATAAATTTAGTGGATATGGATATGGAAACTCTGACAAGAGACATAGTTACTAGTAAGATATTTTAGAGAACATTCACGCCTTGTTCATTATCAATCTTTATCCCTGTCAGGTTTAAGGTTTGGTAGCGCTCTTGCATTCATCCCCCTCGGAAAGTTTTTAATAATCTTTAAAATACTTTCATTTTAGTTGAAGTTAGGAACAATAAAACAGAAAGTAAAATCTACAATGATGAGACTTGTTAAAAAGGGCAGCAAGGAATGAATGCCGGATGACAATCTCCACCCTCGACATACTCTTCGTAGTGAACGCTTCTCATCTAAACATTTTATGTCGGCCAAGGGCGTCATGTGATGTGCACAATGGAAGTGAGCAATGTAACAAACACGACTCTTGGCAAATGAAAACCGCGCTGCTGCTGCAAATTAGCTGCCATAGTAATCTTCCACTTTCGCTACACGAATTTACATTAGATACAACAGTTCACAATACAAATATTTTAAGGTAAAATATAAATCGTCTCGTAACGTAGTCGTGGGTAAAAACAATCAGAATTATAGGTACACATCTATTGTTAGTTAGATACAGTCAGGGTACGAAAACCTTCGTCAATTTTTATAATCATTTCATTATCAAGACGTAGACTCTTATTACCTTTTGAAACTAAAGCACTAAGTAGACAATTGGCAGACGTTCGAAATGAAATGTTGGCATGACTGATAATTGCCCTGGTACAATCAAATGTCGACTTTATGGTGACGAACCTTTTCTTACCACGACTGTACATCAAAAAGCAAATATTGCAATATAATATGAAATTTTCTCCAAATTTCTTACGTGAATGTGGACAGACTCGAAGGTCCACTTAATGGCAGACGGCTGCAAGTGCACTGCCGACCTTAGAAGGGTTGAAGTAAAGAGATTAGGAAGAATTAAGGATCTCTGGTATCGCTTACTCATACACCGAAACATAACAGCACACCTGTTATTTCACGGTAGACTTTTATAAAGGGGTAGTTACTTTATAGAAATTTATAAACGCAGATCGACAAATTGTGAGCTACGAGAGTTGCGATTTTCTAAATAAATTGGCACAAGTCGACGCAAAATAAGGCAAGGAAAATGAATGCTTCAAGAGCCGATTGGGTTGTATACAGCTTTAGATTAATTTAGGACAAAGGCGTTTTTAATGAAATCACCTCCGCGGCAAAGGGGCGCAGTAAACAAAGCAAAATTTAGTTTAGAGAGTACCGCAGTGCCACCGCCGGCTCAAGCTGTTCAGAGAGAGATAAGGAGCTACGCCGTACGTATAATATAGAGGTAATGTACACAAACGAGATAGGGAATGTTGCAAAACGCAAATATTTGTGAACCGTGCCTATGGACTTGTAGACCTACGAGTATTGCGGACGTGATGAGGACCTTGTCGAGTAATGTAAATACGAGTGAGCGGCAAATCAAATTTTTTCAGAGTTCAGAAACAATGAACAGATACGCAACGGTAACAAGAAGTTAATCCAAGATGCACTCGTATAGATTGCTAGTCGGTAGTGATCAAATTGGATTCCTGTAGGCGTAGCGGGTATGGGTACCCGCCCGCCCTGCATATGTATGCTACGACACCCGCCCGCCTTACCTACTCGTATAGATACCTTACCTACTGGTATAGATATGGAAATGGAATATAAGCAAAGAATGTTCACTATTAAAAATATATTTATCGATATCACTTCTTTTTAATTTAAAGTAGTTTCTATCATGGACCTAGATTGGCAAATATATAATTTACTAGCTGGTGCCCGCGACTTCGTCCGCGTTCTCTATAGCCTTCCTCGATAAATGGACTATCCAACACAAAAATATTTTTTCAATTTGAACCAGTAGTTCCTGAGATTAGCGCGTACAACCAAACAAACAAACAAACAAACAAACAAACAAACTTCAGCTTTATATATTTTATGTTAAGGTCGACAGACAGGCTGACGGTCCACTTGATGGTAGGTGGCTACCGTCGCCTATAACTCAAGTAACGCCATAACTGCTACAAGTGCGCTGCCGACCATAGAAGGATTAAGGATAAGGGATAAGGAAGGGAAGGGGTAATGGGCCCTAGCATCCCTTACTCACACACCGAAACACAACAGCACGTAATGCTGTTATTTCACGGTGGTATTCTGTAAGGTGGTGGTTACTGCCGCCAGACGGGCTGCCCAAATGACTGCGAAACGCAGTGTGCCCTACAACTACTTTTAAATCCAGACCAGTCAATTTTGAAAATTATATTTAAATTTATTATATGCCTGTACTTCTTTAAAAAAACATCAACAAAGTAAACAAAAAAAATTAAAATGAAAACTGCCACGAATAAGAACGATTTAACTACATTCTCATTGGAAAACTATTTATTTAGAACATGCGAGACAGATGAAACCGTTTGCCCCGACTGTTCACGACGTCACGCTCGATTTGGCACAATTCTTTAGGAGAACTATAAAACTTTACTGTTACCTTTTATTTTACGACAATACCAAGGTCTCGTCGCGTTGTCAACATTTTAAAGAATTGAAGAATTTATTTTACAAACAGGATCTATATTATTTTTATTCTATCTATATTATTTTACACGTTAGAGGACATAGATAGAGTCATGATATATATTATTAACTAGTGTTTTTGCCCGCGACTTCGTCCGCATCCGATCGCTACCAAACTTCACAGGAACACCCGCTGCACTAATCTGAAGATTGTCTGAAAGTTTCATCAAAATCGGTTCATCGGTTTTGGAGTCTATAGGAGACATACAGGTACATACATACACATTGCCTTTTATATACATAAAAAGATTACACCAAAAGATCTTGTAGCCACTACAATTTATTACAGAAAATTGTGTATTGACAAATGAAAGGATATGACTTATTTTACCTTGGTACCGTATTTTGCATTGCAATTGTATCGGCCTGAAGGTAAAGAGCGGGTTCCTCCCCAATTAATTGTAATTTGCATATTGAATTAGAGAAATCACGAAGCGCAGAGAATCGAGAGCTGAGTCGACATTATAGTGAGTTTTTTGAACGCGAATAGTCTAACTCTTCAAAAATGAAAGACGAGATTCCGTTTAATAGAAGTTTACTTTGTGCACATAAATAAATTATATGCCTTTGTGATACAAGGTTCAATTACATTACGGAGAATATTCTGTCAATTACAGCGAGACAAGTCTGTGATTGATGTTGAAATTAGCAAAGTCCGTGTTCCGTTCCGGAGCGCCTTTTGCTCAATTACCTAACTTCACAAATCCAACACTTATTGATTTTGTAACTTCGATAAAAGTTCGAGAGTACAGTATAAAAAGACAATTATATGTTTGGATGGGTTGTTCCGTTCTCGTCTCATGAAAACTCATCCTAAATGTATTTGTGACGTGTATTAGCAACAAAGAATCTCTTTGAAAACATTAGTTTCTAAAGAGAATTCTCAGGCTGCCTTTGTCAAAATATGTGGTTGAAGTTAAAAGTCAACAAAACGAGAGGAAAAAGCTATTATTAATATTAGTGAACCTTAGGTGGACAAATCAGATGGATCGCCTGTACATTCAAAAACAAAATACAACAGTAGGCGAAATGTGTTCTAGATATTTTCGGTAGTAGTCAATTTGTGTCATAGTAGATTTGAGAGCTCGACGACTCATGTAGTAGTCAATTTAAGCTTTAGGCAAAAATCAAATGTAATCAGATTGTGTTCTAGACAGTCCAAGACCAACCCCTAAACCAAGATTGTTACATCAATTTCTTAAAAAAATATGAAGATATTGCATAAAGAAAAAATAACCATTAATACTAGTTACACCTATTGCCATAATACGCAGTGAAAAGCCATGCTTTTCCCATTATAAGCGGTGTTTCAACATGCGATAAATGCATCGATGGCAAATCATTTCGGCGATTGATTCTTGAAGTGAAAACTTCTTTAGGCGCGTTTATAGCTGAGGAGTGAACGTAAGTGAAACGTCACGCTAGGGCCTGTGACGCTGAATCGGATTTACTCGGCTCCACTCGACATCATGCGCGCTCGGATCGATGACGCACTGAAGTTTTCACTTCTATCGTGTGGTCATAAGCACACACGCATTTTTTTTATGGAATAACGTGTACTCACTGCCAATGAAAGGGGCCGGTGATTCCGTCTCTGAGACGGTCTTTGAGCGAGCGCTGCCGCGATGGTCCCGGTCCGGGCGGTAGCATGCCCGCGCCGGGAGGTACCGCGGCGGCCGCTGCGCCCGCGATGGGCGACGCGCGCGCCGGCGACGACATCCCGACACGCGACACTCGCGCACTACCAGCCTCTCGCGCACAACATCACACCACCGCACTCAACTCGCCAAACACCACTACAACCGGCTGCAACACAACAAAAACAACCAAAGCCACATAAATAAACATAGCTAAGCTCCACACCAACAACTATGCAGTGAATAAAAATGCACAGGGCAAGCTCAAATGATATACGTATCTAACGAAAGCTAAAGGTGAGCGTATAAGGTAAATAATGTTTAGCTAGAGATAATAATAATATCTACAAGCAAAATATCTAATACGCGCGACATATTAGCACACAAAGATTGTACCTATGCATTCGCGTTTTGGTGCAAACAAGTTAAATTTTCTTCTTTCTCTTATATAAGAGAATTTCAAAACGCTCTTTGCAGTCACTAAAAACTTTCTATACAATTTATGTACTGTACTGTGATTAAGTACCACAAAAATAAATGCGTCTCACGATTCTAAATTATGTGCGGTTTTATTTGATAGCGTAAGCTAATAATTATGTAATAATAAACTAAAACTTAATAACAAATATAATAAATACAAACTCACATGTTTTGCACATGGGTACTTGTAGAATGTAATTCGAATTGTAAATATATAGCTGACCTGATCAGCCTATACGGGTATTTGTAGTACATAGAAACTGATCCAATGATGTTTAAGAAACTTCAAAATTGTGTATATCATCTTTCAAGCTATATCATTAGACCAGACTGGAGGAAGGACATTATTTGTGTTTATTAGAATCAGTATTATGTTCGGCTCCATTTACGTTACATGGCCGGCGTTTATTCTGCTTGAAATATCAAGATATTTGATAATTTTATAGTATTTTAAAATTGTTCAGATACACGCCCTAACATTTTTCTTTTCATCGTTTTTTTTTTTTTTACTTCATCTGGTTTTAAACTTAAGCCCATCCAAATGGTTAAAAAAATTGCAAGCGTATTCGCAAAACAAAATTAGCGCTATTCTCGCTGCTTTGATAACGGCAAATTTCGAACTATAAGTTTTAGTTGTTGTTTCGCACGATTTTATTTCGTATATAGTTATACTAGTTGGTGCCCGCGACTTCGTCCGCGTTGAACGATGAAAGGTTACCCTATTCCTTTCCGGTGTCCCAGACAACATGTATGCAAAATTTCTTGGTGATCGGTTCAGTAGTTTTTGCGTGAAAGAGTAACAAACATCCGTACATCCATACAAACTTTCGCATTTATAATATTAGTACGGATTAGTACGGAAGTTGGGGCACAGGCATATCTGCATATCTCTCAAAAGTGCCAAGAGATAAATAACATCGACTCTATTTTTTCGCGTCGATTCTCAAATATACACGAAATCAATTATATTATAGCTGAATTTCAAACACAATTCTTAGTTTGTTTCTAAATATAATCTTAAATAATATTGTTTAATCTTAATTAAAAAATATAGAAATACAGACTATATAAGCCGTGTATATTCACAACTATTATCTTATATAGTAAAAATAACTATAAGAAATAGTAACGCCTGTTCGTTTATGTATAGCAAACACCCAACGAAGATTCATATAAAAGAAAAGCTTCGTAGGCGTTAAATAATGTAGTTTTAAATAACCGTATCAACAAAGTCTACACATACTCATATTTGACATAATGTTATCATTTGAAGTATAACTGCTTTATAATTCAATTGAAAAGTAGATCTTAATATTACATTATTATAATTTAATATATTTTGAAACTGGTTTTTTTTTTCATTCATCCACCCTTTATTTATACATTTTATTTTTAAATCTACCAAAATAAAACTTGATACCTAAGCTTTTGTTGATGTTCCTATCTGTATTTAACCCTATTAGTTAAAGTAAACGAATATTTAGGTCACTTAACATGCTATGTAGAATATGTACATACTACAACATTATGTTAGTACGGTAACATCCGCTCGGACGGTACTGTCTACGTTATCTGTTTCCCCACAACTGCGTAGGCCTTGCGGTTCACCTGACAAACTGCCTTCACGCCATTAACGTCACTAAAACAGCCTTAAATTGATAATATTTAGAAAGCGGCGTAGAAGAAAACAAAACAAAATCCAATTAAACTCAACAGAGAATCAACAGCTGAATTTTTTTTAATAATTAAATAAAGGGTTCAATGTTATTTATTTTTAAATACAACTAATTGAACCTCCAGACGATAACAGATCGATAAAAAACCCTATCAAAACAAAACATTATCAATTATTCAAATTGATGAAGCATTTTGGTTACCGATTATTTCAGTTAATTTTCATTCAAGTTATACGCATGCGATTGCGGATATTGCGTAGTACATAGGCATGAAGTTGCTAGAGATATCTTTCCTATCGCTTTCAGCGGTAAAATTAAAAGTGGATATTTCTTTTCAAGTTCAACTTGACTGCACATGGTACACCTACTTTGTTTCCACTTTACAAAGTTTCAGTGTGGAAGATCGAAAAGTGAAATTTCGATGCGAAAACGGTGAAACGGTCGGGTGACACCTAACGAAAGCAGTATCGATCGGCCCTACCCCCCACCAGCCAGTGTTATCCGCGCTCCGCGCCTCTCACTCCCCACCCCTTGTACCTTACGTAAGCCCAGCTGATCGCGCCCACCCTGTAACCTTGACGACGAGCCTTATGCACACACACTCGTGTGTCGTACACTTCAAACGATCCTTTGTACATTCTTCACGTTACTAAGCCTAGTTGTTTAAAAGACAATGCCTTGGTGACTTTGAACACATGCCAAACGCTTTAATCCAATTGACTTACTGTTTAGTATACTTAATATCAATCTGATAAGTAAGTATTGTGTTATCCTACACGGAACCAAGGTTTCTGTTTTCCACGGTTCCAATTCCAACGGTGATGAATGAGGAAGGAAATTCCTTATTTATCTAATAACCTAACCATTGATAAAAGCTATTAGATGAACACGGAACTAGCGTTTCTTTCGTTGCATACCTATCTTCGTTATATCTTCGTGCAGATGACATCTGCACGTCTACCAAGATATAAGAATTATTTATTATAAACAACTAGCTGAACCAGACTATGCTTCGATTAACAGGGTTTTATATTAATATAATATAATTGAAGACATGAGTTTTATTTTGAGATCAGTCGCCACGGAACTGATTTTTGTACTAAATTATGATGCAAAGTTGTATAAACAACCTAAAATATTAATGCTATGATAGCATATAAACACTTCTATTATTTAATTTAAACAAGTGAACATTAACAAAAGTAAATTTTTCTGCACTTTTTGCTTTTTAAAATTACATAACACCTTTTTCAACTTTTTATTTTCCAAAAATGTTTTAAATCGACGATCGTAAGGTCTGTAAAATCATTCATATGGACATATTACCTTCATCGACGCAAAAAAACGAAAAAAAAAAAAAATGCGACATAACACCTTCATCCACTCACGTCTTGAATTATATTGTTACGACCGAACATTCTCGAAGCGTTTGTTTATCATAAACAAACAGCGTGTTGTTGTTTATCATGAGACCTGGGCGTATGGAAATTTCCATACGTAGAAGGAAGCCCTCCTGTCTCAGAGAAAACTGTTCCTTATGTTCGCGACATAAGGTTCACATTCCCTTAAGCCAGAAAGTTGTTTACGATGTTTGTTTTTTATGACTTGTTTACTTGTGTACGAGCTTGTTTACCTTAAAGTTTCTAGTGTTTTCCAAAAACATCGCGGCTGACTGCGCGTGTATAAATACGGGTGCCATCGCTCGAGTGGGACAGTTCTGCGACAACAAGCGATACGAAAACAACTCTTGGGAGCTTTTGCGAAGATATTTGCGACAGTGCATTGTTGACACATAGAGTGAATTATTTACGACTTTTGGCAAGTTTTACGGTTTAATTGGAAAAGCTCTGATATTTTGGAAGTCATCTTGGTCTGCGTAATAAATCGTGTTCTTACAACCCTAAACGGCATTTTAACTCACCCCGCACGTAACAGCTGGTGTCAGAAGCGGAATGCCGTTAATGCCACGGGATGAAGGAACTCGTACTCCACGGACCAGGAGGCAAGTGGAGATGGATGCTGCGAGACAACGAGCACATGAGGAGCCGGAGGAAGGCACCGATGCTGATTTGCTTCCTACGGCAGTACCTACATCGAGCCCGTCGATGGACCTCGCTGCGCTGCTAGCTGCTGTACAGAGCATACAGGCTAGTCAAGAAGCCGCTCGCCGGGAACAGGAAGCCGCTCGCCGTGAACAGGAAGCCGCTCGCCGTGAACAGGAATCTGCTAGCCAAATGCTGCTTTCGAAATTGGACACAAGCCTTGAAGTCATCTGCGATAAAGTTAAAAAGGTAGAGTCCGAAGTTAAAGGGGTCTCAGTGAAAGTCGAAGGCCTGGAAGAGAGACTCGACCAAACCGACACTCGCCACCAGGCGCTCGCCGAGAAAGTGCAGAAGTTGGTGACGAGGGAGGCAGTCTTCACTGCGCCGGTACCTACACAAGGTAGGCTGGACTTGCCACGGTTTGATGGCACATCTTCTTGGACAGCCTATAAGTACCAGTTCGAAACCCTCTCTAACTGCAGCGGCTGGACTGATGATCAAGCATTCATGGCGTTGACTCTTGCCTTAAGAGGAGACGCCCAACTGATTCTGGAGCGACTCCCTACGGAAGGAAGGTCTCTGCAAGCCCTATTGGAAGCCCTAGAGACACGGTATGGTGACAGGCATTTGGAGCACGTGTATAGGGCTCAACTACGAAATCGCATGCAGAGGCCCACGGAAACACTCCAGCAGTGGGCTGACGAAATCGAGAGATTAGTTCATCGCGCCTATATATCAACACCGAATGCAGTGGAAATAATTCTGCTCCAAGCCTTTGTGGACGGGATAAGGGATGGCGAAGTTCGCGCAGCGGTGCGATTGGGTCACCATCAGACCCTGAATAGTGCACTGGCACATGCTCTAGAAGTGGAAGCTGTGCGGCGTGACACAAGGCCATTCAAGGTCAGGGAGCTGGTAGCCGAGGAGCGAAAGCCTCGCTATGGTCCGATCTGCTATGGCTGCGGTGAAAGAGGCCACATAAGGCTGGACTGCCTAAGGAAGAAAAGAAAGGGGGTCTCAGAGATGGAGACCCAAATTGACGAACGACAGTGGCGTGCCACAAGGCCATCCAAGGTCAGGGAGCTGGTAGTCGAGGGGCGGAAGCCTCGCTATGGTCCGACCTGCTATGACTGCAGTGAAAAAGGCCACATAAGGATAGACTGCCCAAAGAAGGAAAGAAAGAGTTTCTCTGAGATGGGGACCCAAGTTGACGAAGAGCAGTTAAAACTAAGCGTCGCCAGGGCCGAGGGGCAGGCACCGGCTGGGAGAAAGATAGCCCCTGCTATTACTGTCAGACAAGGTTCTAACGGAAAAGGTCATGGTAATACTGACGCTCTATCGAGAAGACTATGTCCTGAAAACTGTAAACACTGCAGGAAACAAGAGTCTCAGGAATCAGTAAAAATTATCCGTACCCAAGGATTAGACGATGACTGGTCTGGAGAAAATATGAGGAAGGCGCAAGAGGAAGATGACGACCTGCGATTGATCTTAGATTGGATAAAAAAGGGAGTGAAACCTGAGTGGGCGGATGTATCAGCTTCCAGTCCTGTTACAAAAAGCTATTGGGCTCAATGGGATAGTTTGACCCTGGAAGGCGGAATCTTGTGCAGGAAATGGGAGTCTAATACCGGACATCAGGTGACTGTACAGGTTGTAGTCCCTCGAAGTAAGGTATCTCCTCTACTACGTCATATCCATGATGGGGTGTCTGGTGGTCATCTTGGAGTGAAGAAAACCCTTTTGAAAGTGCGACAGCGGTTCTACTGGGTCCATTGCCGGGAAGACGTAGAAGATTGGTGTCGTAAATGCGACGCATGCGCTTCAGTCAAGGGACCACAGACAAGGAGTAGGGGAAAACTGAAGCTCTACAATGTAGGAGCACCATGGGAACGTATCGCTATAGACGTGGCCGGACCATTTCCTGAAACTGAGGATGGGAACAAATACATCGTTGTAGTGCAAGACTATTTCAGCAAATGGCCGGAAGTGTTTGCGACCCCTAACCAAGAAGCTAAAACTGTTGCCAAGAAGCTAGTTCAGGATGTAATCTGTCGGTATGGCGTACCTCTGGAAATACACTCCGATCAGGGGAGAAATTTCGAATCAGCCCTATTTCAAGAAATGTGCAACCTTCTCGGTATACATAAGACCCGTACGACACCAGCTCATCCTCAGTCTGACGGAATGGTCGAAAGGTTTAACCAAACATTGGAAAATAATTTGGCTAAAGTAGTCGACTCACATCAGAGAGACTGGGACCAGTACATTCCTCTTTTCTTGCTGTCTTATCGCTCCGCTGTACATGATAGTACTAGTTTTACCCCTGCCAGAGTGAATTTTGGACGAGAAATAAGACTACCAGTCGATGCAATAACAGGGTCTCCGCCGAATAGCCCAAGACTTGTGACGGATTATGTCAGCGATCTTCGAGAACAGCTGGATGAAGTGCATAAGCTAGTTCGCGAGTGCAGTCTCAAGACCGGTGAAAAAATGAAAACCCGTTATGATAGGAGATCAAACATCGACGGTTTTGAAGAGGGAACTCTCGTATGGCTTCATAATCCCTTCAGGAAAAAGGGCAAAAGCCCAAAGTTGCAAGCACGATGGGAAGGACCTTACAATGTGGTTACAAAAATCAACGACGTCACCTATCGAATCAAAAAGGGGCAAAGAGGAAAACCGAAGGTCGTACACATTGACCGTTTGACAAAGTATCACGGCACGAATGATGATCGGGACGATCATAACTAAGAGGGGGGTAATGTTACGACCGAACATTCTCGAAGCGTTTGTTTATCATAAACAAACAGCGTGTTGTTGTTTATCATGAGACCTGGGCGTATGGAAATTTCCATACGTAGAAGGAAGCCCTCCTGTCTCAGAGAAAACTGTTCCTTATGTTCGCGACATAAGGTTCACATTCCCTTAAGCCAGAAAGTTGTTTACGATGTTTGTTTTTTATGACTTGTTTACTTGTGTACGAGCTTGTTTACCTTAAAGTTTCTAGTGTTTTCCAAAAACATCGCGGCTGACTGCGCGTGTATAAATACGGGTGCCATCGCTCGAGTGGGACAGTTCTGCGACAACAAGCGATACGAAAACAACTCTTGGGAGCTTTTGCGAAGATATTTGCGACAGTGCATTGTTGACACATAGAGTGAATTATTTACGACTTTTGGCAAGTTTTACGGTTTAATTGGAAAAGCTCTGATATTTTGGAAGTCATCTTGGTCTGCGTAATAAATCGTGTTCTTACAACCCTAAACGGCATTTTAACTCACCCCGCACGTAACAATATACAACAAAAAAAACTTATGTTACAAAATGTATGTAACATTTATAAACCAAAGAACAAACTCTTCAATTAAAACGCAATGTGTAACAATTTCAAGTAAATCCATTGGTAGTATTTGAATTTGGTGACACAGACGGAAGCTGAATGTTTATAATATGTACGTATGTAAAGATATACAAATTATTATTTTTTAATAACAAATCAAGTAAGTAGGTTTCTTATCAAGTAAGTAAGTATGTTTTCTTAACATGTCGCTGCTTAAAAACTAAAGGGCCACAAATCAAAATTACACTTTTTACAGGAAAGCCAATCGAAAAAAATTAAATTATTTTTGTTTTTTTTATTTCTTATTAGATATATATAAAATATATGCATATTATACATCGTTAGAAGCGTATTTTTAAGTAGCATTAAACTTTTATAATAAACTGAATATTAGAGGAGATATAAGCATATAAGTTACTTTTGAATAGTTATATAAAAAATGATCAAAATATACTAAATGTGGAATAAAACGACCGTAAATCTTTTTGCAACATACAACGTGAAGGCTTGTGATTGTATTTTTGCAACAAAAATTTGCAATTTTTGGATTTTTTGTTTTATGGCCCTTTAGTTTTTAAACAGCGATGTGACCTAACTACTAGTAAATTGCTACTGTCGCATAGGGACTATGCATTGGCGACCCAAAACGTATTTTTCACATAACTACACGTTTAAAATAATAAAATCATCTACATACCTATATAAATTCTACTAATTTTTCCTTAAACAAATGTTTTTCGGCACCTAAAATCGATGCGAAAACATCAACCTTGCCCATCGGCCCAATATCCGACCGGGTAGATGGGTAGACGGCACTCGTTTCGAGAGGCTTGACAGGTAGACACACCTGTCAAGTTAATTTCCTGACACAGATACTGACCTTCACACTAACTTAGTCATAATATTTTATAGAAAAAAGAAGTTGTGTAATCGAAATTATTTAAAGCAAAACAAAGATAATAGGTCAAAAGTCGTCATAATATGAGGTGATCACAACGTTAAATAAACAAGAGAAAGAAGTAAAAACATTAAAACATAAACCAGTTATTTCAAAAATTGTCATTTTTGCAGTAACTAGGTACTTAAGATTATGGAATCGTTGTTGATATAATTTGTTCGTATAATATACTTTAAACTTATAATGCATATTTATTATTGACTCAATCTATACCAATATATAAAGCTGAAGAGTTTGTTTGTTTGGTTGGTTGTTTCACGCGCTAATCTCAGGAACTTTACTGGTTCGAATAGAAAAATTATTTTTGTGTTAAATAGTCCATTTATCGAGGAAGGCTATAGGCTATAAAGAACGCGAACGAAGTCGCGGGCACCAATTAGTACTTAATATAAAATATTCCCTTGGGTTCGAAGCCTTAAAAACTCCCCAGTTAATTGCGCGTCTTCTTGTGTAGGTCGTACTATACAATATCTATTTGTATTTAAAGGTTCCGTAGCAGAGAAAGTATAATGTACTCCACGAGCGAATCGGAAACGGACGGTCGGAAGCATGTGAACAATGGGATCTCCCTGTATTACCCTTCTACTTCTGAATATTGTGCCTACCAAACCGTAGAACGTAGGTGTAAAAAATGACTACAATGCCTAAGTAGATTTGTTACAAACACGAGTGATTATTTGCAATCGAGTCCGAAAATGTGGATACCTAAATATTTGACCAGTGCCGTTCGATACGTATGACCTTGTAGCAATGGCGCGCCTGCTCGCTGCCGGTTGGCGTCCAACGT
This sequence comes from Synanthedon formicaeformis, assembly GCA_945859745.1. Lineage (NCBI taxonomy): Eukaryota > Metazoa > Arthropoda > Insecta > Lepidoptera > Sesiidae > Synanthedon > Synanthedon formicaeformis. The sequence goes on along the minus strand of OX243958.1, from coordinate 4,235,593 downwards.
GAGGCTTATAATCAGCTGTTTAAGGCGCTCACGTTACGTTGCCGACAACAATGTTGTCTTCTGTATACTATGTACATACTCGTACTTAGTATTTAAAAAAAATCGAAAAAGATACCTACTGAATATTTTCTATGCTACATTCTGGAGAAATTATTAATTCTGTCAATATACATCACTATCTTCTATTCTATCGCAATAGAAACACTAATAATTCGTATTTAGCATATTTCCTTATTAATTTATCCCTAACAATACTAAGTCTGCGTTTAAAATCTACGAGTATTTTAAAATTAGTTGCACTTTCGTGCAACATCTTAATTTGTGCAGTTAAAATAATTACTATCAAACGCATTTAGCATCACAAATTCGTATTAAAAAACCCAGTCTGCGATATGAGTCTGAGAAATATTTTAAAATCATTTGCATTGTAATGTAACATCTTACTTTTTTCAATAATTTATCGGTTATCAAGTAAAATCTAGCACATACCACCCAATAAAAATAACACGTGAAAACTAAGTTTTAAATTCAATACGGATTCTATTGAGTTCTGAAAACATTGCTTGCAAACTACAAAACGGTGAAACACATTAATCCCAATTACAGACATGAGCTGAGCTTAAACATCCCTTACTTAATTATATCAATAGCATACACATTTAATTAAAACAAAACCTGTGTTGTGTTTAAGATGACAGTGAAACTAACACCCCCCTAAAATGGTCATAACATAAACAGATGACAAATGGATTTACGGTTGCAACTAGAATGTTTCCGCCAACTGATGAATGATAAATAATGAAGTGCATAGAAGCATCTAATGTGGTTCATGCATTGATGCAACGAACCGAAGAGGAAGTACGAGATTCATGTGAAGCGCTGACGTGAGGCTGAGGTTATAACAGCATAACGCGCACACGAACAACTTTGAAGGCTGGAAGCGTGCAACTGATGCTAAAAGCTGGCGGGGTGGGGTAAGTGTAGTGGGAGGGGGCTGGTGTGAACGGCGCACGACGCCGCCCCCGCTGCTAGCTACCGCCGGAGCCGTGAGCTACCCTATCTATCTGAACTTATTCACATAACGACTTCTCGATACTCGATATGTTTATTATTCTTTCCTCTGTAGTAAACATAACTTACCAATGGTCTCACTACAAATACAAACAAGGCAACAATGTGGATTATACCGGAAACAGCAAACCAAATTGGACTATTAGGGATAATTTGAAATTAACTTTGATTTCTACATTAACAAACTTCTTTAGAAATTCTAACTAACTCTCATCTCATGCACAACCAGCAATCGAACACTAATAATGAAGTTAATAGTTTTGCTATGAAACCTTGTAGTTATCAAAGAAAAAAAACTGACCAATATACTCGTAGAACGCTAATATTTAAAATAAGATCACAACCCTCTTCGAGACCTGATAAAACAGCTTTTGACTGTGACGGACAACCTGAACTTTGTACCTACTTCTTCCTCGCCATCTTCTGGAAATGTGAATCGGCCTATACAAGTACCACTTTAAATTAACAAGTCAAAACTTTTCGGACTATGGGGACCACCAAAGATCTGTTTGTGTCTCAAAGTGCTCACGTACTTCAGATCTACGAGTATGTTATTGCCTTGTTATTGAAGACTGATCCGAATGGCTGTTACTAAGACGTGTTCAAAAAATGTTGGCGTTATGACCTAACGTGGCTCTTTCCACCGTTCACAGTGCTTCTTCCAAGATTCATACTGCATGCAAAAAGGGGTCTCTAGACTATGTATAACGTTAAGTTGAGCCGCAAAGTGAAGCCATATTGTGATTCGGGTAAAATATTTTATTCACATGGCTCGCCATTTGACGAGATAGTAGTTCACACCTGCGATTAAACTCTTGTGAGGAAGTTAGCGTTTACTTGGCGGATGCTTCCCCATCCGATGGCTATATTTCACTCTCGAATCTGTTGATGAAATACCCGACAGAACTTTGTCTGCTTTAGACTAACTACGGTAATTTCATCCATTTTACGTAACTGATAACTTTTTTAATTCATAAATCGAACCCTACAAATAAATTTCCCCATTTCTTATAAGCTATAGCTTCAGACCCATTTGGATTCCTCACACCTTCCTCAATGCCCATTTGGATTGTTCAAGTATTTTAAAACGTTACAATAATACCGATCGTGCTTCATCCTAATTCCTACGACAACATACTGAGGGAAGAACATTTTGGTACACTTTCACTGTTAATTGTATCTTTCTTTCTCTCATGCGCATTTTAAAAGCAACGATTAAACAAAATGCAGTTGTGTGAATCTCACTTATTAAAAACATGTTACGAGTTAATAGTAACAGCAAACAACTGATGTAAAAAGCCTTATATACGTTATTAAAAATGCCTTTGCTGCGCTATTACAAAAGAAAAAACATTAGGTTGAAAAAAAAGCATCGAGACTCATTTGGTAAATTGGAACATCGTTTTCCGCTAACAGGCCTTGACCTATGTGCTCCGCGGCCTGGGGAGGACACTTCGACCCAACAGTTCAAGCCGAGCCGGAAGCACCCACTTGTTTATGAATGTATAGCTAAACGTTGCCAACCACTACATAAAGAAAGAAAGAAAGTGTAGATAGAACCGGAAAATATAGTTATAATTAAGAGTGCTTTGAATTAATTAACAAAGTTTCTACTCACAGTGATGATGATGATGATAATGATAATGATGATGATGATGATGGTAATGAAGTATTCAATTGGTCGGATTACAAGATTATTTAAAGCCGCGGCTATGTCAGGGTCTATACTATAGTCTATTCTATAGTCTACCACTCGACATAATTGAACCGCAATTCTCGGTCTCTTCTATATAAGTGAGGTCGTTGTGATCCTACACTTAGTTGCGATACTATCGATCTTACAAACCGTAGCATAAATTGCGACCAGTGATAGGTACTGCGATTTCGTGATAATTCAATACTGCATAGTGGTGGTCGCACGTTGGAAGTTAACTATAATCGCTCGGTAAGGATCATGGTTGTATGGAGATTCTTTACGGTACTGTCTCCATTTTACCGATAAAAGCTGCCACATACAAGCGATATACTTCTAGCCAAATAAGAGCAAATTTATAAGTGATCATGACATGATCATCATCATCTTAATGACCGGTTTGAAGGTGAATCTAATACACTTGAATGTAGTTGGCTACCGCCTCTATTACACTAGCAACGAAATAAGCGTTGCAAGTGCGCTACATACATTTAATGACAAGTTACATTGGGAAATATTGCATATTATATTGGGAATTAACTTCGTCTGTCTGTTATCGTAAGTATGGAGGCAAAGCACGGGGCAAAGGTTTAAAGTAGTCCTGATGAAATAACCTGATAGTGTGCAATGCAAGCCTAGACACATCCTAGACATGACTAACTATTAAGCGGGGTTCAGTCGCACAAATAGCGCCAGCCGATAATGTCGGAAAAAACCACCAAGAACTGCTAGATAAGTGTGCTAAAGTAGTGTGTGTGTGATATCGTTCCATAATTTAACAGCTGTATACTTGAAACAACCCTTAATGACAGCTGTTTTATGATTAAGGGTTGTTTCAAGTATAGGTATAGCTGTCATCTGACATTTAAAAGTAATTTAAAACTATTAAAATTAAAGATATAAAACGTTCAAGTTTTAGGCGTAAGAATGTTTTTTATAAAAATTTAATGTAATATATTCTCAAATACACGAGAGTATTCAACTTTGACATTATCTATAATGATAAAAACACTTTCAACATCCAAATAAGATAACGTGAGTTAAAAACAATATGTACGAGTCTGGTTTTTGTAAATACAGCAGTGGGTAGATATTATTATTGACGAATATTTGCTCTTTGTGTGTTGCACAAGTGTGTGTAATTTATTCTCTGAATATTATTCAAGCTGCCTGGCGAACATTTTCCATTAAGAGTATTCATAGAGAATAATTGTGATTTCGAGATTTATACACAGGCTTCTCTCGAGGTTTAATTTTTCAAAAATCCTTTAAAGAATATCTTCCAAATTTCAGCTTTATAGATGGACAAAGGATTAATAAGTAGGTATAGCTAAATAAATGAACCCTGGTTCGCCCGAGTTAAGTAGTATACACAAACACCATAGTCTTGCCTTAAATATTGTTACAAGGAAAAGATCATTTTCCTTGTAAACAATAATGTTTTATGCAATAGAAAAAAAAAAAATAACGCACATTATAAAGGTGATAACCTTACCAGTTAACAAAAGCGTATAACTGTAAAATTAGGTGCCTCAAATGGGTGTGCAAGTGAGGATAAAAATGTTTTAAACCATTTAATGTTTTTTTCCCGTTTATAAAATTAATCATTACCACATGCCATCAATTAATTTTTATCTCACCTAACTATTTTAACATATGTACTCGTATTTACGTAGAAAGATTTAACTTCTAAGAGCATAAAGTTTAACTTTGTAGGTTGAACTTATTTTAAAAAATGACATTTTTTTATAAATTACTTATGAAGATGCATATAAATAAATAAATAAAAGAATTCTATTTTAATTACATATTTATGATGATGTATCATATAAATAGGTAAATAAATAAAGAAATGAAATCTTTATAATGTTCCTTTTAATGAGGTTTGTATGCATAGGCTCTTACAGCTTCTATTTTTAGCACAAATCCAGGCAGGCCACCAGACATATCACATCACATGTATGTACGACTCAAAAACTAATGGGTATATTAGTAAGCTAATATTTGTAAAGATATCAATAAAACTAATATATTAAATATAATTTTATTTTTATTAACAATGCATGTTTTTAGGTAAATAAATATTTTAAACTCAATACTTGTGGATAAAATCGTAATAACAAGCAATGTTTGGTTTATATGATTGTGCAAACTGGAATAAAGAGTATTTATTGAACAAGCATGGCTTGAAGATCAACAAAAATCATGAATTGTTGCATGGATTGATTTGTAAAAAGTAAAAAATAAAGCCATTTTATTTATTATAGACTAAATTAATCTTTGCCATGGTGTACTGGGGTGTTAGAATACATAATATTACGGCTATGTTATCTAGAATAATGGCTCTTTCAAATAGTTAGTGAAGAAATTTCAAATAGATTTCAAAAAGAATTCTTAAAGAGGTGCAGTGGTTCAGGAAATTATCCTCCACATAAAAAGAAACTTATAAAATCTGCTCACTCTCTTTCTTTATAATTTGTTTTTAGATTATAATTATAGTTAATTAAAATTAAAATAGAAAATGTATTAGTTATGATAAACTAGCATCCTTTTCTTCTGCAAATTATATACACAAACCTTTCTTATTTATCACTCTTTCCACTAATGAAAACCATATTAAAATCCTACTCTTGGTTTAGAAGAAGTTATTGGCAAAACATACAAAGGCGGACAGAGAAGTTATTTTCTAATATGTACAGAAGATAGATATAGATTACATAACATTCCATTGTTTCAGTTAGATGATTGGTAGGGTGCTTGCCTTAACACTCTGTTCTAGGGTTCCCGGGTTCGATTCCTGGCAAGATCTACTATGGAAATGAACAAAGTTGGCTGAGGTCTGCAGGTCTTACAGAAAACCACCATGAAATAATGGCAGTTGCTGTGCTGTTGTGTTTCAGTGAGTGAGTAGGTAAGGGATGCCAGAGTTCATTTCCTTATCTACTGTGAAATAACAGCAAGTGTGCTGTTATGTTTTGGTTAGTGAGTAATAGAGGCCAGAGGCCATTTTTCTATCCCTTATCATTAACCCTACTGTAGTTGGCTCGCACTGGCAGCACCTGTAGTGTTGCTTGTATTATAGGCAAAGGTAGCCACCTACCATCAAATGGACTGTCAGCCTGTCTACCGACCTTAAAAAAAAAGACATAATTTCATTAAAATTTCCAATAGCTTATTGCTAATTAAAATAAAGAATATTGTGAAAAGTATCACTGTAAAGGATTGTGCCATTTTCAATGTTGATCTAGTAAGTAAAACGTGAAGAATGATAACCTTCACTTGATAACCTTTGTATAACTAATAAAATTAATCGAGTACACTTCCAATAAATAAAAATAACCAAGTTAATCAATGGAAACCAGGTCTTTCTCTAGACAAATTTGTTCTCTTATCTCTCTTTGTTTATTACTAGCTTTGGTTCATGGCTTCGTCTGCATACCTCTATAAATTATAGCCTATGTATTATTCTAATGTATAAATTATATTACTGTAAAGTTTCATTAAAATCCATTGAGTAGTTTTTGTGTAAAAGAGTACATTCATTCTTAGAAACTGTCAAATTTATTCTCATTTGTGGGGTTATAATAAAGTATTTACCATTTATAATAAATTAAAAGTATTAATTAATGTACAATCTACACTATAATAAAATACTAGATTTTTCTATTAAAAAAATCTACATGTTTTACTGTTTTACTTCTCTCAACTTAATTATTATTAGACAGCATTTTTATAAAATCGTAAGAAATATGTATTACCTATTTATTTGCAATAACTTATGCATAATATACAATGCAACAACTCATAAATGTGTCCTTTACATTGTATATTATGTGTTGGGGTCTGTTAAATTGTGAGAACAATAATGCTGTAAGATTTATGTTTAACTAGCTGCTGCCGGCGACTTTGCCCGCGTAACTTTGTAAATTATATACTTTCCTCGAGAACCATCACTCTATCCATTGCTGAAAACAGCATGAAAATCGGTGCCGTAGTTTTTGAGTTCGCGAACAGACAACCCGACAGGATAATGATATAAGAGTGGCACCTGAACTAGAGTGAGCATAAAGATTATAAAATCTCTCTATATATAATAAAAATTACACATCACATTGTTTGACACCAATGAACTCCTGAACTACTGAACCGAATTTGATAAAACTTCGTAACTATGTGTAATTTGGTCCAACTTAAAAGATAGTATAGTTTTTATTTTGAACCCGGCCGAAGCCGGGAGCGTGTAGCTAGTATACTAATAAAATATTTCACTATCATAATATAAAACAGTAACTGAACTGACCACATCTGGTTCTTTTCTCCCCTCAATTCTTCTAAACCATGCAATATAAATAAATGTAGAACTTGCACTCTAGTGAAGCCGGAGCGCGTCGCAATTATAGTATACTTAAACCAATCTTAAACCCTCATTTTTAAATCTGTCTCAATGTTATACTCTAATCTGTTATGTACGGTTTACGATAAGATCTTATAATTTGATAAAAACATGGGTTGAAACGTGATAAGAAATATTTATTTAAAAAATATATTGAGTCCTTGAAAAAAAAATAAAGTAAAAAAATACTTACATGCCGCAGAAACTTCGTTGTGTAGGTGAAATTCAATATTTAAATAACACTGACAAGTGTGTATCACCGCAACACATAACACTCGAATAGAAGAATTAAAAGTTTTACACCATCACATTATAATAAATAAAGTCCCGCAACCTGAAAGAAAAATTCAATTCATATTATAATATCGGATAAGAACGACGGAGTTCTATTATCACTGAATTAGATGCGGTCTTAAATTGCAAAACAACAATATAAAAAAACACATACACTTAAGAAGAGAAAAAATACAAAGTAAATTTTGAAATATTATTTTGTTAGTTAAAAAATAATTGTTTACAGATAACAAATCACAAATATTATTATTAATTTATAAAACAAAGTGGAAAAGGCGTTTTTAAGTATCTATTATGACCAATTATGTTATATTCTGTACCGGAGGTGTCAGTGTCACTCACAAAATCATATTATAATGCAACACTGATCTCTAATAAAGAACTGGATAGGCTGCTATCAAATTATTTTTGTCTATTTGAAAATCGCCATTTTAGCGATGTAGGCTATGGAGCGTAAGTACATGGAACTAAAACTAGCGATGTCCGCATGATAGGGACATTTACAGCATACACATTTCTTCATGTTTCAAAACTCAAGTGGACACAAATAAACTTAAACAGTCCCTAAGACATCAACAAATACAATAAAACATGAATAAAACAGACACTATTATACTTATCTATGGATTAAAAATACGCAAACGTCAAAATTTGTTCCCGTACTTTTGTATGGCGACGCTTCAAAATGGTACACGAAAGTATCTATAATTTGTATGGGATAACCCATCCAGTGCTTTATTAGAGATCAGTGCAATGCAGATACCAAAGATACTGTAACTGCGCATTGCGCATTTCAATTCAATATCAATGTCAATTGGCTTGTCCAGTAAATTTGTCAATGTTTTTCCGTCCACAGTCCTCACAAAGACACCCACAGTTCTGCGGCTTAAAAATAAAATAAATTTGGATATTAGAATAATAATCTTAGATTAATAATTAAAGATACGTTGCATATCTCTTGTTTAACCAATAAGTATGGAGGGTGAAAACGTAATGGCATTAATACACATTTCAGTAAAATATAGATTCATTCATTTATTGCTAAAGAGTAGTTATATTCTTTGAGGGTGTATCTGGAATGAAATACTCTGATTAATAATTGGTCTTAATATTAAGTGTAACTTTGTGTACCAAATTTCACACTTTCACCACGTCTGCGCATTTTTCTTAAAAATACTAATGATTGAGTCTGTGTGACTGCTAACACTGTTATAAGAAGTTTATTTGGGTACTCTGTGGTGAGTTGTGCCTCATTTCATTTATTTAGCTGATTTTTTTAGCAGGAGGGAGGAAGAATGTTGGTTTTGTAACGTTTTTTTATCAGTAAAATAGTGGATTCGTACAATAATAATATTATGGTTTCTTAAAATGTGTTTGGCATTTTCTACTGCATATTCTATAGTTTTATCAAATGGACACAGAGGCAATAGATAATGCAAAATGCAGTTATTATTTTCCCTAAAAATTATCTTATCAAATTGATTAGATTCATAAATCGCTACGTTTCATGAGTAATTTACGATTACAATGGAGTGATGTTTTTGGAATCTATCCTGTAGTATCATACTAGCGAAATGTCGAAAAACGTCTCGCGTCACAGTTGCGGTGAAGATGAAGAATACCCTCTCCATGAATGTGTATTCGTAGGTGACGTGCGCAAGTTGTCTTCTCTTTTGAGGTTCAATGATGTTACACGTAAGGACAAACATGGCAATACGCCACTTCACCTCGCAGTCATGCTCGGCCGCAAGGAGTGCGTACAGTTGCTTCTGGCTCACAGTGCACCAGTGAAAGTGAAAAATCTGTTAGGATGGTCGCCGCTCGCCGAAGCTATCAGTTATGGCGACAGGCAGACAATATCGTCGATCGTTAGAAAGTTAAAACAACAGGCACGTGAACAGATGGAAAGGAGGAGACCTGATCTCATCAGAGCCCTTACACAGATCCAAGATTTTTACATGGAATTAAAATGGGACTTTCATTCGTGGGTTCCACTGGTGTCCAGAATTTTGCCATCTGATGTTTGCAAAATATATAAATCTGGGGCTGGAATACGACTGGACACAACATTAGTGGATTTTACTGATATGAAATGGGAAAGAGGCGACATATCTTTTATATTTCAGGGTGAAAAAGAGCCCAGCGAGTCACTCACTGTACTAGATAACAATGCTAAAGTATTCCAGAGGGTGCGCTATGAAGAAACAGAGAACGAGATAGAAGATGAAGTTGATATACTTATGTCGAGTGACATTCTCGCTGCACAGATGTCTACTAAAGGTATATCGTTTTCAAGAGCTCAATCAGGTTGGATATTTCGCGAAGATCGCAAGGAAACAGTGGCAGGGTTGTACAAGAGTGATGTTTATACGATACAAGGTCTCGCTTTGGAGTCTCGTAAACGTCGTGAACATTTATCCACTGATGATTTACAGAAAAACAAGGCCATTATTGAAAGTCTCGTTAAAGGTAACACACAAAATCTAGACACAAATGGTGAACCAACAAGACGTGCCTCATTGAACCCACCACCTGTAACAGAAGTCGATTGGAATACCTACATTACATCACCACCAGGGCAGTATCCAAGCTTGGGGAGACAGCTTGTCTACAAGGAGTCCTCGAGAAATTTCCGAGCTACAATAGCTATGAGCGATGACTTTCCTCTCAGTGTTGATATGCTGCTGAACGTTTTGGAAGTTATTGCTCCTTTCAAACATTTTGCAAAGTTACGCTCCTTTGTAGCAATGAAATTGCCCAAAGGGTTTCCTGTGAAGGTTGATATACCCATTCTCCCTACAGTTACAGCAAAAATCACCTTTCAAAAGTTTGAGTTTCGCACACAAATACCGCCACATTTATTCTTAATACCCGAAGACTATGTTGAGGACCCTCTCCGTTTCCCTGACTTATGACGCTTTGATATTCTAACACTGTTTGAAATTAGTGAAAGGCCCGTGTGGCGATATGAAGTGAAATATAGCCGTGTGAAGCGCTCCAACAAGTATAAACGCAGCAAGTCGGCAGCACCCAGACTCCTCTCTATTGAATTCCCAATGCTCTTCTGTTTAGGCAGCTCTTACTCAAGCTCCTGTGTTCTATTTGTTGAGTAATCAATCATGTCTTGATAAATATAATTGTGATCAACTGACTCATTCTGTGTTGTAGATCTGAACAGTGTTAGAATAGTAATATATAATGACTAGTTTTAAATATTTATACTATAACAGTTGACAAGGATAATAACCGCCCTTCTGCTATTGTCCACAATTTTTTTTTTTACTTTTTGATATGAAAAATAGGAAATGATAAATTCTTAAAGCTTTTGGACTATATCTAGTATTACTTAAAGAATGTATATTCGTTTTTAATATATTATTATGTCCAGTTATTTGTTTTTTTAAAATATTTATTACATAATAATATAAGTTTGTACATTAAAAGGCACATTACTTCAGATAGAAATTAGAATATTGGATTTGACTAAATTAAATTTAATTATTATTTTAAATTCCTATACTGGCCTTTTATTGATTTGGTAGCTGCCTAGTGGCCTACTAAAATATTGCAAATGATGAAATGCCTAATTTTTATTAAAACAAGTCTCTTACTTGTTCACACTGGACCAATGTATCATTTTTTTTTATACCAACCATGACAAAAATTTTGTAGTGTGAATGTGGTAGTTGAAAAAAGTTTAGTCTTAGATGTGTGAACTTCATAACGGCCTTGAGGCTGAAATATACAATGTAGTTGTAATTTGAGTAAAAAAAATTCTTGTGCCTTCTGCATATTTCTTTGTAGAATGTGGTTTATTGTGGAACATGAACACAGAGGCTGAACATAGGTTTCACCATAAATGCACACAAAATGCACTCTCATAATGTAAATGTACTTATTGGTTACCTATAAAAACATATCTTTAGAAAATGCATTTAAAAATTTATAATGTGAAGTATTCTATGAAGATTCAAACATTAGTAGGTATTGTGACAGTAATAGAATTCAGCTTATATGTATTGTATGTTATGTATGTATGTAGTACCTCCGTGACATTTGTAACTTATAAAATTTAATTAAGTACAATGAGCTAATCTAATTCGACAATAACATTTAAAACCCACCTGTGTAAAATCTGCATGGTACATTCTTGCCTCCATGTTTTGTTATGTTTTATGTACTATACACTGTGAAAATAGTGATTGTGAGATGTTATTACACAATAAATACTAAATGAAAAAGGCCTTCGTTTAACTCGATCAAAATTAAACAATTTCTTTTTTTAATAGTTTATTTAAAAAAAGAAGAAGTATTCACACAAAATATTGATAAAAAAATATAGAAGTCGAAAGGTAAATTGGTACTAGTTTAACGTAGCGATTTACGTGAAGGTAGAGAAGTATCAGAGGAGACGTCATAGCGTGAAGGGTCGTCGCCCATACCGAGGGTCACCACGCGCAGCGATACAGTGGACCTTCGAGCTATAAACCATAGGAAATTCATTTTTATACCACATAGCAAAGGGTATATTTTCACGTAAACAATATATTATGCTCAAGTTTACTACAAATGTTATACAAAATACTATGAGTACTAATGGATGTTTGTATTTTGTTAAGTATTACTAACACCATTATGAACATTATTAGGAACTACACCTCATTTTATATATTGTTGTGTCCTTTTTTTTCTTTCACATTGACTTCAAAATAATATCTATAATAATAATCAAAAAATATATTACCTTGTTCTCGAATATCATCTATCAACTGTAACAAAAGAAAATAAATTTATATAAAAAAATCAATAACTAAAGTAGAGTTCATTGTTAAATTCACAAGTAGAGTACCAGAAGGGGTGCAGATACATTTGCACTTTTTTTACTAGGTACTGACATTTCCAGTGTCCCAGTAAATTAGACTAGGTCATATAATTTCTAACTCTCTATAAGGCAAAGCAAAGGTCTTTTACCTTTGCTTTGCCTTATAGAGAGATCATCATCAGCCTTTATATATTACTTCACTACTAGCATTTGCATACCAGAAGGGGTGCAGATACATTTGCACTTTTTTACTAGGTACTGACATTTCCAGTGTCCCAGTAAATTAGACTAGGTCATATAATTTCTAACTCTCTATAAGGCAAAGCAAAGGTCTTTTACCTTTGCTTTGCCTTATAGAGAGATCATCATCAGCCTTTATATATTACTTCACTACTAGCATTTGCATACCAGAAGGGGTGCAGATACATTTGCACTTTTTTACTAGGTACTGACATTTCCAGTGTCCCAGTAAATTAGACTAGGTCATATAATTTCTAACTCTCTATAAGGCAAAGCAAAGGTCTTTTACCTTTGCTTTGCCTTATAGAGAGATCATCATCATCCTTTATATATTACTTCACTACTAGCATTTGCAATGTGATTAGCTGTGGGCTTTTTTCAACACACCAACCCACTGCGAATTTGCAGGGCCTTACGTCTCTTCAAATACTTATTGCTAATATTCTGGGATATGCGGGTTTCCTGATGATTATCATTATTTTTAATCCAGCTTAAAAATAAAATAAGCATTCCAAAGTATTGGGGCAGACCGAGAGCAATGTGGCCTCACATATTATATTGGAATTCGCCGTTGCAATGAGTGAACAACAACAACATAGAAAGTGTAATATTGTCAAGCAAGTGTTCTTAGTAATTGTCATTTAAGAATAACAGGGGCCCTAGTCAAAATAACAATTTAAAACGATAACGAAACTGTAACGAAGTTCGAAAACAATAAATCACGTGATACATCCCGTACGTTTTATTCTTTCGAACTTCGTTATCGTTTTAAAATGTTACTTATAGTTTTAGATACGAACGGAAGGTTCCTGCACTTTGGGCGCAACTGTCTTGCGGAATGCGGACACTTTCTTGGTGTAGCCGCTCGCAATGCTGACGCCGCTCTTCGTGGACTCCGATGATGATGACAAAACGGATTCTGTCAACAAAAAGGAACATGTTTTTAAAACAGATGATTTTTCAAGTTGACTTGAAAGATCTTAAAACAGATGATTTTTCAATTTGACTTGAAAAATCTGTTGTGTTTCGATGATGATTGAGAAAGGGATGCCAGAGCGCATTTCCCTATCTCTTACTAATCCCTATTCTAATTCTTAACCGTAAACTAAATAAAAACAGAAACATGAGGTGTCCTAACTTCTTCAAGTAATGATCTAAATTATTTCGATTAAGTAATTCTAAAATGGTTTAGATTTTATATTAGTGTAACTTTGTAATTATACCTTCAAAGTGTCCGACAGATTCCTTAACGCGATCTTCCGTCTGGGATATAAGCCTATAAAACAAAATAGACAAAACCTTGTAACAAACTGATGATGAATGATGAATGTGGTAGTTGTTGTAACAAACTACCACAGTCATCATTAGCCTATATATTACATATCCACAATATACCTAAGGATAAAACATAGTCCACCATAATCCTTACTAATATTCTCTGCCATGCAGGTTTCGGTTACTCGCTATGTTTCATATTTCTAAACCACACATGAAATCGAAAAAACACTTGTTATCGTGACTTCGCCAATCTAGGGTCGTGCTAGAAAGTCGTTGGGTGTTAGCCGGTAGAAGTCCCGCATAACGCTGCATCACCCCTTATGCTGCCGGATATCCATGAGGATTTCTCAACGTTAACGAAGGGGGTTTCATCCCTTCGTGGTTAATGTTCCTCGGTCACGCACGAAGCGTTACAGTTCGACCTTCCTTGTCCGAACTGCTAGGGAGTGGAACTCATTGGCTGCGCCCGTGTTTCCTCAAAATTACAACCTCGGGATCTTCAAATTTTGGGTAAATGGGCACTTACTAGGTAAGCGTGGTCCACCTTCGGCCGCATCTGCACTTTACATCAAGTGAGATCGCGGCCAAGCGCTGCCTTGAATCAATAATTTAAAAAAAAGTGAGTCGTCAGCCACATACCGTTGTATGTAAAGGTGTAAGGAGCGCTGGTGACGCGTGAGATGGCGCTGCAGATCTGTGGCGGAGAGCAAGACGGCGAATCGCTGCGGCGCTTCTCTTGGCGCCTGCGCGCACGCACTCGCCAGCGCCTGCACCGCACTCTGGGCACTGTCGGCGTACTCTCGGTTCCATGTCGCCATCTGTACATTCATACTGTATCAAACTCATGATAGAGGGTGGCATGTGGGCTAAATTCATTACAAATGTAGAAGTTTTGCAACCTTTCGATAGAATCGGCGTGCTGCGACATACACTAATATTTGAATTAAGTACATTTAAAGCACACAATACTGTATAAGAATTTAATAATTTGCCGTGCCGTCAATAAAGCAACACGGAGACGAGAGGAATAAGCATTGAGGTATGTTACTCACACTACACATGTGGTTTTGCTTTACAGTAACTAGCCTTTTTAAAAGAGACACTGCCGTCAAACAAGCTGTGAAATACAATGTAGGGCAATCGTTCTGTTATCCTCATTGAAGTATCTACAAGTATGGAATTTGCGTGACAAATACCAAAGTGGCAAATAAAAAGTACGCCTAAAACGGAATCATGGCGGAGTCAATAGGTAGTAACGATCAACTTCTACTATTCATTTTAAACTCCAATGTGTTGACGTAGTCACATTTTCTTTAAATGACAGATGACAATAGTTAATGTTCTATACATATGTCACTTTTAAATGTTCCATAAAGTTCGTAGTGTTTTGTATGGCGTGCGAAATCCATACTTGTAGTACTTCGATGGTTGTTATCCTCGTGAGATAGTTCTTAAGTAATCGAAAACTTAACGCACTGTTGTACCTACTTAGCTTGCATATATTTATGTTAATATTAATCACCCTACATGCACTACATGGCAGGATTTTTAAATAGAAATATTTAGTCACCAAGAAAAAACTTGACTAAAGACTTTATCTAATTCATTAGAAACCCATTTAAAAATCCCTGACATTATTTATGATCACAATGAATATTATGTTCGTAGGACTTGATTTTTGAAACGCTTCTATATACATGCGATAATGATTAAATTTTTTAATGAAGGACAATGAATATCTAAACTATGTATTATATAAAGCTGAAGAGTTTGTTTGTTTGGTTGTACGCGCTAATCTCAGTAACTACTGAAAAATTCTTTTTGTGTTGGATAGTCCATTTATCGAGGAAGGCTATAGGCTATAGAGAACGCGGACGAAGTCGCGGGCACCAGCTAGTATACGATATGAACCTGAAAAATTCTCCAGTCGTCGACGCTGTCGATAAGTTTCTTGGCTCGTTTGGTGTAGTGTTGGAGCAAGTCGCGTGCGTTCTGCAGCCGGCCTTGGTGCCGCCGGATGCGCTCTTGCGCATTTTCTACGTCGTTCTCAGCGTCCGCCCTGCGCACAGTACTCACTGTTTTACTCCTTGTTTAATTAAAGATTAATTAAGCTTATTATAGAATTACAATTTAATTAATTTTTTTATAAGTTATAATAACAATAAAGGTTCCTTTCTACTTATAATGTTGACCTAAAGTTTGTTTTTTAATCTCAGAGACAAAAATGACATTATATGTGACATGCATTACATACATTACATGGTATCATTATAAAATATGCAAACTTGACATTTGCATGTGTCATTTTTGTCTGAGATTAAAAAACAGACTTTAGTGAAAGTACTCGTAAATCATCAGTCATACATAATGCGTACAAATACGGGCATAAAGTTGGAAAAAAATAGTCAGACTGAATGCCGGAATTTTCATCAGCTTATCCTGACTTTTTACCTATAAGTGGCTAACGAGGTGACCACCATCTAAAATCATGATTCGACAATCATCACCCCGATAGTCGTCGTATCGACGAATGGTGTTATTGCAAAACACCTGAAGACGTTTTTGCAAGGAAATTGGATCCGGGACAGATGTTGAAGGCAGTGCTTATTGTCAGGTTCCTCATTTTTCAACCTGAGGAACTCAGCTCCTCAGCTTGTGACTATGGATAGTTTGGCTCTTTTAGACATGGATGAGGAAGAAATTGATAAACTTTGTTATAGTAGTTGTTGCTGTAAAATAGTTACAATCTGGTGGCGAGCTGGTCAGCGTGTGCAATGAGCTGGTCGAGCCGCGCGACCAGCACCTTAGTACTTTTCTCGAGCACCTCCACATCGGCGTACACCACCTTCAGTTCGTCGCGTGCCGCATAATACTGCTTCATTAGTTCGTTCAGCTGCGTTATCTCCGGCGCTGTAAAAAGTACTTAGCACTTTTAGTGCGTACTTATCATGTACTTCAATATTAAATTTTGAATACGAAAATAAAAAGTTTATATTAAAAAATTTATTGTATGAAACGCGTAAGTGTACTTTCGCCTCATACATTTGTTTACTTGGACGGGAAAATAGTAAAAATGATTGACTCACTGTCGTCTGCGAGTGGCGCAATACGGTGCATGAAGTGCGCATGCGCAGCGTGTACGACACGCAGAGTGGCCTCCAAGGCGGAGATGTCTCGCTCGCGCCGCGACACCTCCGCGTCGAGGGCGGCTCCGCGAGCGCGCAGCGAGGCGCGCTCCGCGGCGAACTGGAAATTCATTACAACCGCTAATAGAAACTGCCAGACTCTATCTGGCAAAAATCAACCGACATAGCGTGCGAGTGAAAAAGAATTCTATTATAACTGAGGTAGAAAACACATACGCACCAAATGTTGAGCAGTTCAAACGGAGCTTCAGTGTAAGCTCCGTTTGAACTATTGTCAGTGACAGTGTCATTTTATGGCTGCATTATTATCACCTAGCCTTTAAAAGTTTAATCTCGCAACAACAATATAAGTAGTACCATAAGTATACAGAATAAATGCGTATTTTCATGGGTTTTGATAATTTTATTGCCGTCGGTACGTACGAGCGTTGGTATCCGTCGTGGTCATGAAATGCTTTTCAAATGTTAGAGTGCACGACGTGTACCTCAGTTATAATAGAAGTCCATTGAGTCTAACGTTCGGCTGCAGCGACATTTGACATAGGTTCGATTCAGTCTGAGTTCTCTGAGTGTTTATTTCATAAGTAGATTATAAAATATAATACTTAGAAATAACTCTAAAGACAAAAGAAAATATCCCGACAAAACCTGCAGTAGTGTGATGGACAAAAGCTCATTCAGATATAACTGTTTTAAATATACCTTTATCTTGAAGAATGTTACTGATAACTGTTGACCGGACTCATCTTTGCCCAATGATGAAATAAAGATGTCGTATCTGAAAATAATTAAAATTATATATGTAGGACAATTAAAATCTATAATAAAAAATTTGGGCAGCCCGTCTGGCAGCCGTAACCGCCTCCTTACAGAATGTAATAATAGAATGAAACCACCGTGAAATAATAGCATGTGTGCTGTTTGTGTTTCGGTGAATGAGTAAGGGATGCCTGTGGAGTTGCTTGTGTTATGGGGATGGTAGCAACCTACCATCAAGTGGTCCGTCAGTCTGTCTGTCGAGCTTACCATTAAAAATCTACCATCGAGTGAATCGTCAGCAGGCTTTTCATAAAAAATGTAATCCGGGTATGTTGATTCGATACAAGTCTCAATATATGTATGTTAACTGACGCACCTCTTGATGAGCTGTTCGATTCTGTTCTCGCGTTCCTTGATCTCGCTGCGAAGCTTCCCACAGTCTTCGAACAAGGCTCGCTTCTGCACTCCCAACATGTCGCGTCTTGCGGCAATCTCCACCAGACGCTCGTTCATAGCCTTCGTTAACGAACAAAATTAATTAAGTTTTTATAAAAATCCGACGGAAAGAGGACAAAGAATTCAAACGAATCATACGTGTGCGAAGCAGACCCTCGCACAGGGCCTCGCGCGAGGCCCCCTTGCGGGTGACCTAAAACCAGCCTCCTGGCACTCATGGCTTACTTTGACGGAACGCAACGAACTCTAACGCGTCAGATCGCCGTGGCACGTCGATCGCTTCGTGGTGCAACATCGTGTAACATGGACTTATAGGGACCGTGCAGAATATGCTACTAGCGCCGCTAGTGGGCTCCCCGATAACTTTTTACTTCGAGAATATTACTGTGCCGCATGGGAAGTTACCTCACAACCGTCATAGAATAAATGAATGAGCGCATGTAATCTATGAATCGGGGATTCCCCGATCCCCGATCTTTGTTTAAGCCTCGTGTCAGTGTTGCCATACTTACGAGAAATCTCGTACCGTTACGAGACGCTTTTACATTCATAAAAATATGGTAGAATCTCTGCATTGATCTTGCGAATAGATACTGAAAGAGCCTCGCTGATGTGACTTCGCCCACGTCTAAATTAGTCCACGCACGCTACTTGAAAAATTCATTTCCAAAATTGACCATGCCGGGAAAAAACTACTGGACCGATTTTAAAAATTATTTCACCTATAACAAGCTGCATTATCAGCGAGTAACATGTAGTAATATGTAAAGAAGAAGCGATACCGCTTGCAAGTGCAGCCGGTGGTTGTCGAGCGCGTACTGAGTGTCGCCCAGTCCGGCCAGAGCTCGCGACGCGTGCGCCACTCGCAGGCGCACCAAGGCCTCCTCCACGCGCGACCTGCGCCACTCCTCCCGCGACGACCGCACCTCCTTCTCCACTCCCTCCACGCTCAGCATCCACATCTTCAGGCGGCTTTGCTGCAATCACCAAACACATTTATTAAACACTTACGTTTGTTTGTTTGATTGTTACGCTTGATCACCAAACTATTAAACCGATCGTCATGAAATTTTGCACGTTATCAGGGGTACAGAACAGAGAAAAAAATCATTATTCATTAAAAATGTAAGCTACCAACATAAAATAGGGCGAACTTATGTTACAATAGAAAGTAAAGTAATACGGATTCGCATTCTATAAATGATGACATATTTCCGATGGACTTTATTATTACACCCTACGTAAATCTGAGCCATTTTTTATCTATCCATATTTTCGAAAATAAAATGACGTTGCTTGACCCGATTGCTCATTTCATTACTTAGTCCAACAAGTACTGATCAGATTGACGCGATTTGCTTTTTCTAAGATAGTTTATCTTAGGAAAACCATTTAAACTCAAAAGTTTTCTTGAATCCTCAAATAATGAGTTTTCTTGTAGGCACAAGAACGTTTAGCTAATATTGAGGTTACCAATTTTTCGTGTTCGACGAGTCCGGAGTCCAACTCACGTCCGAGGCGACGCATCTCGTCCGTGAGTTTACCCGAGTGACGCTCGAGCAGTGCGACGCGCGCCGCATGACGTGCGCATACATCCTTCAATCTACCCATGAAAAAGGAGAAATATTGTTAAAGTAGTCTCCGTGAAGAGCATAATCCATGTGTGGATTAGAAATTATGATGGTGAGTTGCTCGAACGGTGAACAAAAACGTCATAAAAAACTTGCATATTGTAAAAAAGATTAGACAGCGGCGAAAGTAACGGCTTGGCAGGGAGTGCTATCGTGGCCAGAAAATAGTGAGGCTGCCGAGGCTACGTTTTTCAGTAGTTTCAGAATGAACATTTAACTGATAAGTCACGATTGCCATTCGTTGTTTCTCACTGCTATACAAAAAAAAGTGATATTTGTTTTAGTAAACAAAAAAATATTAATAAATAACCTGTTCTCCTTTTCAAGTAACTCAGCGGAGTACTCTCGTTCAGCCTGCACCCCTTCCATATGCAACACTCGAGCTCCCAATGTCTCCACTTGGTAACACTGTACATTTAATTATCATCTTAATTAAATTGATCATTTTGTCTTTTAGTTCAACAGCGCTTAATCTAGATACATTTTGTGCATAAAACTTCAACTTAGTCACTCCTCTCTTTGTGATGTTAGCGAACTACATACGTGCGAGAGTTTCATGGTAAAGATTTGGTTCATAGAACATCCACCTAACATGAAGCTTTGTCCATGGATTTTATAATCGCCATTTTGTAATACGTTCACTCGCTTCATTCTGTCTCACTGACGGCTTGGGTGAAGTGCTAAGTGCTGACCCAGACGAGACTTTTAACAACAACGGATTGAATTAACTAAGAATTAATGTTGATAATTCTTAATTAATTCAACCAACACTACAAGCGTGAAGTGCTCTATTACATTCAATAGGTGCTGTATGTGCTCATTTTGTGGAAACATTAATAAAAAAGTTTACTAACAATGGCGTACAGAGATTCCTTTTGACTTTGAAGGTTTCTCATTACTCCACGCTGTTTATACTCTAACTTGCTTATGATTGCTTTTGTTGCTGTAAATATTTGATACGTTAATATTATTTTATTAAGAAAAGTTTTTTTTTTTTTGGAAAGTTTGCATTTTTATCTCTTAAAATCTTAATATCCTACAAGCTACGATTCTTAATCACTAAGACTTAATTTAACGTCTCATGAGTTTTAATATGTTTCCAATGCCATTGTACTAAATTATGTTAACAATATCCATCCGACAGAATATATAGGGGTAATTTCGAGTGAGATTTATCGGTAAAAAGTAACTAAAGTTTCATAAAAATGAATTAGCTTACATTTGAGAGACATGTGAAATAGTTTATCGTCGTTCTTGAGAGCCAACAGCTTCTGTTGTTCGACGAAGGAGCAATGCATCGCGTGCTGTTGACTCACCGTCATTTGACTAGCGTAACGCTCCTCCTCCTACAACACAGTATATTCGAATATAATTGATTCATTCAATTGTAGGCTCGACTGGCCGTTCTATGTGATAATTTTACCCTCTTCGTCACTTTCTAAGGCGAATACAAATAACTCAAAAAAGATTAATTACACATGTAGATTCCAGACAATATTAGGACTAATTTTATTTAATAGTCAAAAATTAACTTCATAAGTTCAAATATGTCACAACAATGTTCGGTACGAACGTCAAAATAAATATATGTGTCTAAATGATAGTTAGTCAAAGACTCGGTCAGAATATCTGTAGTGCAGCAAACCAGTTTATGGACCAAGTAGAGGCGCTCAATTAAAAGACCCTCGAGTTGGTTATGATGAATTTTGTAAGTCAAATGAAAACAAAACAAGGCATGTCTTTTTTACATGGCCATTTTTAGGGCGGAAACATTGTGTCCACTTGTAATTATAAGGTTGATTGAAGATATTAGTAAAATAATTAAAATTATAACATCTTTCATCTGCAATAAATACTAGTCTATCACGATGAAATTATTAAAATAATTAAAATTATAACATTTTTCATCTGCAATAAATACTAGTCTATCATGATGAAATTAATAAACATTGAACTTACACTAAGCATTTCCTCAAGTTCTCTCGCTCTTTTTTCCGAAGATTTCGTTTTGTCAGTGGAATCGACTAATTTACGTTTTAACTCCTTTATCTGTAATAGGAAAAAATATTCTAACATATTACCTGTTATATCGCAATATATTACACGTGCTGTGTTCAAGTGTTGGGCACATATTTATTCTCAATTTCTCATTGGCGAGAAGTTATGGCTACTATGGTGAGAACACCATTAGTCTTTAGAAAAAGACTAAGTGAACTTCGAAAGATTATTAATCTTATAGAACACGAAAGTTCACTCGCGAATTTAATAATTAATTCTTACTAGCTGTTTCCTGCGGTATCATTCGGCATTTAGATAGAAGAAAGAAACAATTTTATTCACTGCACTTTTTCAAATCCGACTGATAACACTACAGATTAACGTGCTTAAACAAAAACAAACTCTTCAGGTTTAATATATTAGTACAGATCTACACTCAAAGTCCCTGAAAGTGCGGTGCTCAAACGTGATTTGAACTTAATGTTTGTCTACTGAACTAATATTCATTTAGTTGTTATACATATAACTTTAATTAAAAGAGCGAATACTTGCTTTCTGGTTAACCGCTTCCAACGCGACGTCCTTGCGATGCTGTTCGTCCATAATTCTCCGATTTTCCATATGTAACTTCTCGAGGGCTAATCGCATGTTGCTCAGCTCTCGTTGTAGACTTTGAACCTGTAAATGTTAACCATAACTGCGTTTTACCCCATTTTAAGTTGTTGGCATTTATATTTGAATTATTGGTAAGAATAGAACGAAGACGCTTATAGAAGACAATAAATGTATGCTTTTTCCTATGAAAAGAAAAAAGCTAAAAAAAAAACTACATCACTACATAA
Organism: Synanthedon formicaeformis; assembly: GCA_945859745.1. Taxonomy (NCBI): domain Eukaryota; kingdom Metazoa; phylum Arthropoda; class Insecta; order Lepidoptera; family Sesiidae; genus Synanthedon; species Synanthedon formicaeformis. The sequence continues at coordinate 4,212,970 of OX243958.1, read as the reverse complement.
AAAAACAACTACATAGTATCACTAAGAATAATCTTAAAGCATAATTATGTTTATATAAAGGAAGAAACCCGTGAAAGTGTCGCGCTCTAGATGGCTGGAGTGAGATCCTCCGGTTGGCAGTTTCGCGGGGGTAGTTCAGAAGAACAGTAACTGAATCTATTTAGTTTTTTTTTTCAGTTTTTTATAACAGAAGCAGAAAGAGAAGCATGTGGATTGTGATATAAATCTTAAATAAGTAGGTACATTATATTGATTTATCATCCATCGAGTGAATAGATTTCTTAATGCGTTTACGGGAAGGAAAGGAAGGAAAACACCTTATAAGTTTTGATGAATGTGACTTTCTTACCGGATACTTTAATTAGAGCGCGCGCATACAATTTGTGAATGTGAAGGTACCTCGCTGTCCAAGGAGACGTTTTGGGCGGTGAGCTGCTGCGTCTGCAGCCGCAACTGTCCGAGACGATGGGCCAACGCCATATTCTCTTTCTCGGCATCGGCGTTGTTGCCGCGTTGCTGTTCGCAGAATGCTTGTTGCTCGCGACATTGTTCCGTCACGTTGTTCGCTTCGTTCTCCAACGCTGCATATTCCTGCATCATTCATTCATTGCTGTGTTGTTAAGGGAGGCTAAAGCCTATTGTCTGGTCCTCGTCTTGTCTGTTATAGTAGTATTGACATTGACTATTTCAAAATGACGTGAATATACCTCTCTTATATTTTTTATATCCATATCTCGCTGACGCAAGTTCTCCACTGTGGTTGTCCACATAACCATCATCTGTTTCCTTTGCTCCATACCCTCAGCCATCTATTTTTTAACATAAAAAAAAACTGTTAACATATTATGCTGATTTGAGGTGTAAAAATTATTCAATTATCGGAACAGTAATGAAACCTGAACAGATATCCTTTCGCAAGCCCTCTCCTCGGAAGCAAGATTGGATACAAGTTGATTAAGTCGTTCCTGCATTCGATCATGTTCTACTTTCAATTTCTGCCTCTTGATATCTAAAGCCTGAAAACAACAGAAATATAATGATTTAATGTATCTTTAAGACAACACCACTAATTTCCAACTAAAGGGTAGCTTTTTTTAGAATTCAATGAACTTAATATGGTCTAAGTATATCAATTGTTATCTATGATAAAATAAATCGCGATTGTGTTGCCTATTAAAATATACTCATGGATATCCTTATTAAAAAAAAATAGCTGATAAGCATCTCCATGAAGGTAATTAATTATCAAGAACAGAGAGGACTACAGGAATAAGTTTATGACATTTTAGTAATGATAGCATGCTAGGAAGAATTTCACATATTGTGTTTAGATGTGTACAATGTGGTTAAGATGTTTAGATTTCTTGCTCTTAAGACTAGTAATAATCGGAAAAATGTAAGGTCCTGTTGTTCTGGACTAGCGTGTAACTAGCAGTAAGATATAATGGGGCAGTAAAAGAAGTACTGTAATAGTTATTGCTACAGTAAAACATTCTTAAGATATCTCTACTGCCCCATCTAAAAAAACCATACTGAATACATATATATATATATATATATATATATATATACAGATAAATACTTTAGCTTTAGAAGTATCCTGTTTAGAAAACTGCTCAATAGCAGTAATGTCTCCGGAACTCCTTTCGAGTGCAGCACGCCAGTCTTGAAGAGCAACACGCTCTCCGCACACTTCCGATTTAAGTGTATCTGCCTTCTTCAGCAAACGAGCAATGTTGTCTGTAATTAAAACGTAATACACAAATTACTATCTCACAAATATACATACATATACATATTTAATTAGTTCTAATATTTCATGATAACACCATCAGGCATGCATGTTATCAAAGTATACATGTCTGCTGGAATAATATATTAAATAATAAATAAATTAATCATAAATTTATTTCACAAATTTACATTATATATATAGAATAGAAGCCAACCTTCACTAATCTAAAGTGGGCAGTAACATACATTATGCTAACATTAAATAACTTTGGAACAATACATTATTATGATGATCAACATTTTACGAAAGTGCACTGTGTTGAAAAGTAGCAATCTCCAGTTGTACTATGTTATGATATATATAATATACAGAATCTTATAAGGAAAAAACAATAAATTTAGATGTTGGTTGAAAATAGTTGCTTAATGAAAATGAAAATATATAACATAATTAACATACTTTGGAATCTGTCGATTCGTGTGCTAATATTTGTGATCTCTTTATTAAATTTAACCACATCTCGTCCACACCCTTCAACCTCACTTAAAGCCAATTGATGTAATTTTATCTCTTGTTCCAGGGTCTGTTTGTGAGCAAACAGGAGTCGCTAAAAAATAAATATTGTTAAATACAGGAGGCAGAATTTCAATCAAACAGATTCAGATAAACTCTCATAGAAATAATAAAAATTATCATACTCGTAAGCAAAGAAAGCACAATAGTAGCCATGCCACATACAAATACTAATACTTTTCTGTTGTTGAGGTAGACAGACAGGCTGATGGTCCATTTGATGGTAGGCCGCTACCATGGCAACTTCACAGGTGCTACAAATGTGCTGCCAACCGCAGTGTGATTTAGGATAGGGGAATGGGAAAAGAAATAGGCTCTTGCATCCCTTACACTCTCACCAAAACATGACAGCACACATACTTTTATTTCACAGTAGTCTCCTGTAAAGGGATGGTTGCTACCGCCCGACAGGCTGCCTAAATGACTGCAAAATGCCAGTGTACCCTGCCCCTACTTTCCAGATACAGACCAGAGTTAACCCTGCTGGGAATCGAACCCAGAGCCCTTGAGACAGAGCGCTAAAGCTGCTTGCCCTAACCACTCGACCAATGGGCTCTACAAATACCTACTTGTATAATTTTATATATAGACTAGCTGTGCCCGCGACTTCGTCCGTGACATTTTTTTTTTTTCGATACAAATCATTCCTGATTATCCCTCTATCCATAAGTGAAGACAGAATTAAAATCGGTCCAGCCGTTTAGGAGGAGTTCAGTGACATACACACGCACAGAAGAAATATATATATAAAGATATCAATTTATAATACAAACTTTACTATAGAATTGTTAATGCATTAAAAAACTTAGATTATTACAGTGTTCTCTTGATATTCAGAATGAACATGACTCTTGTAATTACGAATATCCTCAAGTTTTTGTTTCTGAAGTGTGAGGGTTTCTTTTAATCGCTGAAGTTCATTTTGCCTGGAAAGATTTTAAATTAATTACTGCAATAATATTCTCAGAGGATGATAAAATGTAAGTAGTAGCACAACAATATAGTATATTAGAGACAAACATTTACCTGTTTATTAAACTATTTTCCAAAATTTGATTTCCGGCACTGGCAAGAGGTATTCTAGTACCTTGATTCCAACCAAGTTCTTCCAATAACTGGACCATGTAGCCCGGAGTCTTCTCCTCTGTATTCATCCTAAAAAATATGATCTAAACTAAATATAATACACGCTAAAAAGAAACGATCTCATTCGTGGGAGGCAAGGAGACGTTAGGTCAATAATAAAAGTAAATAAATATTTTGTAAACAAATGACAGCTGATTATTTTCGACAAGTTGACAAACAAAGTTACCACAGACCATAAAAATTATAATAAAGAGGGAGCAGTATAGAACCATTATAGAATAAAACATGTTCATAGATTGACAATTGTAAAAATGCAGTTAGGATATTTTTTTTAAATGGGGACTTTTTAACTGAATAATTAAAAAAAAAATAGAGATCGATAAAACTGTTAAATAGATAATGCTGGTGAAATATAGGAGTCAAATTCAAATGCTACCTACAGATAGCAGAGAGAAATCTTCAGATGTTAAACCATTACCGAGAAGGCACCTACTCGTACGAGTAACTACTAAGTACAACTAGATACAACTAAAGTTAGGTTAAACAAGCGGCAATATTGGCTCTTTTTCAGTTTAATTTCTCTTTTTTTATTTTTTATGTTAAGACAGGCTGACGGCCCTCTTGATATTAGGTAACTACCGTCGCGCCTATAACACAAGCAAACGCCATAGGTGCTGCAAGTGCGCTGCCAACCATAGAAGAATAAGGAATAAGAAAATTCAAACATTTAGGTAGATTTAAACATTTAGGTACATTTTTAATGCCTTCGGAGTCGACTTCGACACCAATTAGTGGCAGTAAGTAAACAATGTGATTCGCAGTCATTACTTAACAGAGACCTCTATATCATAACCACCTCTATATTGGGACCACCCTGAAATAACAGCATATGTATCTACTATTGTATACAGAAAATGAGTAAGGGACGCCAGCAGAGCCCCTTTCCCTATCTCATCCTTATCTCCTATCCTATATCCTTTCAAGGATGGCAGGGCACTGGAATTTCCGTATGACATTGTTCAATAGGCAACGGCAGCCATTTACCGTCAAGTAAAAATAATTTGGCAAAACGCTTGGTCATTATCCCTGGCGAAGGTAGGTAGACTTGCAATACATCGAGGTAATGCTATGTACATTGCCAAATATTATAATTTTCAAATAAGGCATTCAATTTTTGAAATAGGTAGGGAAATAACTCTTACCTATGATTTTTTAATAAACAATCGACTTTTTTATTAGGCAGTTTTTATAATCATAAAGGTAGTCGAAACTATTTATGGCAAGTGTGTTAAAATTAACTCATATTCTTAGTTTTAATGCTTTAAAATACGGTTATGAATAGTTGTGGAATAACATAACACAGGTATTTTATCTTGTAACATAAGGTTAAATATGTGAGATAAATGATATTTTAAATACACAAATTAGGCATTACCTACTATGAAAAGAAACTACATACAAGTAAAAAATAATCTGTTGTCTTGAAATGCGGCCAAATTATTACCAGCAGCTCTTCTAAAAATAACTCATTAGAATTTCAGTTTCGTGCTATCACACGCCTGCAAACCGCTGAAGTTTCCTGTTATTTAATATAAGTAATAGATATTTTTGATATGAGTGCTGACGCAGCGTTATTATCTTGTCCAATATGTTCACATACAGGAGTATTTGAATCGGTTCAGTCACTGCAAGATCGACTCATATGTGTATCAACTAAAACAATATTGTGCCCAGTGTGCCAAGATGAAGTGATCGGTTTAGACAAACTGATAGTACATTTGTGTAGTCATGTACACAAACAGCCATTAGGTGTGAAAGAAAATGTACAAACAGTGAAAAATAAAGGATCATGTACAAAACAGGATTCCGCCAATTGTTCATCCCAACAAAAGAAACCCAAAGCTACAGGATCTAAAAATAAAACACAGGCATCAACATCCACGTCTCCAGTGAAATATGTTAAAATATATCCGAAATTGCCGGTTGTATCCATAAATACATTGCCTTTTATAGAAATTTCTTCACAGGGACCTGTAGAAAACGGTATAAAGAAATCTAATCCGATGCATGCATCAGTAGTTCAAACAGAGGCGCAAATAATTCAAGCTAACACTACGTGTAATGTATGCAATATACAATTCGTTGATGAAAATATTTTAAAAATGCACAAGTGCCTTATTCATAATATTGAAGATAGTACTGAGCAAAGTCTCACTCGATATCAATGTCATGTATGTCCGAAAAACTTTAAAATGAGGGGTTCCCTAATGGTTCATCTCAGGGTAGCACACTTTGGATTTTCTTCGGAAAAAACCGTAGAAAAGGATGGTGCCGCCTTAAAATCTAAGGGCGGAAATTCTGATGAAATTCAAGACAATAAATGCGTTAATTTGGAGAGAAGTGACAGTAAACAATGGCAGTGCGATGTTTGCCGAAAAAGTTTCACTACGAAATATTTCCTGAAAAAACATAAGCGTCTTCATACAGGTTAAAAACTTGGTGTTAATGTTGGAGGTAATTAATCACTAACCCCCATCAACAAATTTACAAGAAATAATTATCTATCACAAAACAAAAACTACAGGGTTAAACATACGTTTTCATATGCAATAATTTATTTTCGCCTAAACTTAGCGTCTTTAAAAAAAACAAGCGTAAAATAAGAAAAAAATATTAACTTTGCTTTTAACCGATTCCTTAGCATTATTTTCTATATTTTTGTTTACTTATCATTCCTATTTTATTTTTGCTTCTTTTTTTTGGTTGGCTGAAATTAGTTTTATATTAGTTGTTAATGTTATTAAAAACTTCTACCGAAAAGGCGAGTTTATTGTGTTTTATAAATTAAAATAAATTTTATTTAAAAACAATTTCTATAGAAACTTTAGTTATGAAAAGATATAAAAACTATTGAAAAATTTCCACCTGAAGTTTGCATTTACAAGAATATTAAACATTTTATATAAAATTATGTGAAACATCCACTGGATTTCGATTCGTTATACAATCACATTGCATGTTGCATTTTTCATATTTATTGCTTTAATACGGTATCAATAAAGCACCGATACAATTGGAGAAGGTAACCCTGATGTCGCAATGCCAAGTCAGTGCAGTTAACTAGCCAGTTAGTAGCAGAGTGATTTCATGGGTAGAACTAGTCCACATATGACCATTGGGTTCAGTGATTTTGACCAATATTGCCTCTAGTCAATAGATTACCTTACTGTCCCTGTTACCATACTAAGCTAAGTCACCTCAGCTTTAAAATTCCGAATCTTTTTTGTATAGTATCTATGATAGACCGACATCTAGGTAAACGTACGATATCCCAATATAAGCTGCTCTTGCGTGGGTACTTATAGCATCTACGTTTAACATAATCTATTTAATATTATTCCAGGTGAAACTCCATACGCTTGTACCCAGTGCAATAAAACGTTTACGTTCCAGCAATCGTATCACAAGCACCTGCTATACCATAACGATGAAAAACCTCACACCTGCAGTTTTTGCGGTCGTGCCTTCAAGGAATTGTCTACTCTTCACAACCACCAACGTATCCATACGGGAGAAAAACCATTTTCTTGCGAGACTTGTGGTTAGTATCTATATCTATATCTAGTTAATATCTACTTATTGTAAATTGAATATGGTACCTCAAATGATCTATTTTGTTCGCTGTCCGTTCGTTTGTAGAGAATAGAAAATACCTGTGTACTAGTAGTAGGTACCTGTGTCGATTTATATATCACCAAAGAATATAATTACTCTCTAGGGTATCACACTGGTTATGATACGCCTTAATCTCTTGCTAGAGAGTAGGCATAGGTATATGTTCCTAGGCCAATGATCATTAACGTAGATTACAATGTTAGTGACAGTGAAAATAAAATTAAAAAATTGTAGGGCATATTTTACGTAACTAATTACATGTTTAATTTATTACATAGATACTTATTTTTATTTGCAGGCAAATCATTCCGACAGAGAGTTTCGTATCTAGTTCATCGACGAATACATACTGGAGTTATGCCTTACAAATGTACAGCATGTAATAAAAATTTTCGTTATAAAGTAAGAATTTATAAATTATGCTTAATTATATTTTTAATTACGTACTTGTCTCATTTGAAACGTAATTTGCTTAATATTTAACATAAATTTACTTAATTTAATACTAATATTTAAATAATTTACAGGTGTCGCAGCGAACTCACAAGTGTCCGGCTCAACCACCAGGAACTGTTGTTCGACAATCTGGTGATCTCTTAGAAAAGCTTAAGAAAAAGCATGCTAATGATTCACAAACAAAATCCGTACCAGAGCCTAATGAAAACATCAAATATCCTGAAGTATCCGAAGCAAACGCCGAGCTTGTTCGATGTGGAGCAAAATTATCTTTAGAGGACATAGAAACAGAAAATTTTACTTTAATTGAAGAAGCTTTCAATAATAATAACAGTAATGTTTATTCGGATTTCATTGAATCTGATGTTCAAACATTAAGAGATATGAACGAATCCAATACTGTTATTGATAAAAATATGCCTTCGCCATCAGAAATTTTAAAGAATTTGTGTTTATCAAAGGAAGATGAAGATACAATAAGTAACAATGTTCACGAAAATGAAATCTCACCTAATTATTGCGAGTACGATGACTTATTCACAAATCATAAAATACTTTTTATGTAACAAATAAAAATGTATCTAAATACAATAGGTACACTCATACCTATCTATAACATTTTATTATTTATAGTAGGTACTTGTTTGTTTTTGATTAGGTACCTACTATCTATACTTTTACTATAGGTAATAGAGGAGCCGTTACTCTTTATTTATTACTTAAAGGTTATTAACACTTTTGGCCTCAAGTGCACGGTTACGGAGATATAGGCCGAAACGGTTTTTGTCGAAATGGCGGCACTTCCGCCCGCCTAATTTGTAAGGATTTTATGCATTTAGTACGGTTTTATGCGGTCAGTAGGTATATGATACTGAACCTATTTTTAAAAAGAAGTAGTAATTTAGTGTAGAAGAAAATTCTCTATTACCTGTAGTATATATCCTTACTAATAATATTATAAATCTGAATGTGAGTTTGTTTGTTTGTTACGCTTTCACGCAAAAACTACTTAACCGATCACCATGAAATTTTGCATACACTTTGTCTGGGACACCAGAAAGGACATAGGATACCTATCATAACGATAAAATAATGAGTCATCCAGAAAAAGAGTAATGTTCAAGAGGGATCACCTAAAAATAGAAATCCAAGGCCTGTTAAAAGTATAACAGCAATGAATGTCAGGCGTTATATTATAATGAATGTATTTTGTCAGTTATCTTTTAAATTTTTAAACGCATACGAAGTCGTGGGCACGAGCTAGCCATATATAAAAGTATTATGTATCTAAATATTAATTTCAAAAGGAATTACGTTCTTATTAGTATAAATAACATGAAAATCAGGCTTCATTTAATACCATCAAAGTGACCATCAAGTGGACCTTCAGCCTGTCTGTCGACCTCAACATAAAAAAAATACTGTCAGTTTGTCTATGGAAATGTACTTTTCATTCCCATGCAATTTTTGTTACTCTGTGGTAAATATCTATATAGTTTGTGGATAAAGTGCAGTGAAAAATGAATGCCAGCTGTTTTTATTCTCGTCTATTTAGAAGCTTTTCAATATGAATCAAAATTAAATAGTGTCAGTTCATCATAAAACTTTGACTTTTGTAAGATAAGTGAGTAAATTTTGAATTTTTGGGAAATTTATGGGAAAATAGTTGATCCTAAATTGTGACTAACCAGTTGCGTTGCGATAAATGCTCTGTGTGGTAGGTAGCTATTTATTACGTCTTATTTGGGATCGTCGTTTGTCGTGTTAAAAAGGTTTATAAGAGAAATTATTCTCATTGATTAGCAGTTATCTGGGCAATTATCAAACTGTGAGTATTAAAATCCTTACATCGTTGACTTAAAAATATATACGTATCGATTCGATACTCTTGCATTATGTTTAGAAGGTCATGTAAGACGAAATCTCCATTTCCTGTTCCCTTTGTTGCTACCTTGTTTTTGTGTCCAACAAAGCATCTTACGATTGATTTTAATTCCACGAGGTAACTTATTTATATAAATTGTGTACCTATAAAGTGTTCGATCATTTAAAATATAAATAGGTAGGTATGTACCTGCTTTTTCTAAAAAAAAAAAATCATTTATCAAATGTAAATAAATGCATTCTATAGGTAGGTACCTAAGTATATAATCATTATTATCAATTTATTGTTACATTAACTATTGTTTATATTTGTTGTCTATAGAAAAATAATATTAAATAGTAAAAATAATCATTGTAAGCCATAATGCAACTTGACTGTATTCATAAATAGTGCATATTTGAAATTGCATGTAAAGTGAGCTCTAGTTACTTAAGTTTTAATGCTTGCCTTGCCAATATGGCACCCACAAAAGGATTCAGAATTCTCTTTTTTGGGATAACAATGACAAAGGACTTTTTGTCTGAGCAGTCACTTGAACTCTGATAACTTTGTATTGTATGATTTACATAATTATACATATATATCCAAGATCACTTTTTTTTATAAAATCAAGGCAGCGCTTGGCCGCAATCTCACTTGATGTAAGGTGTAAATGTGGCCAAAGGTGGACCACACTTACATAGTAAGTGCCCATTTACCCTAGATTTGAAGACCCCAAGGTTGTAATTTTGAGGAAACATGAACGCAGGCAATGAGTTCCACTCCTTAACAGTTCGGACAAGGAAGATGGAACTATAACGCTACGTACGTGACCGAGGAACATCAACCACGAAGGGATGAAACCCCCGCCCGCGCCTCTGAACTGCAATTGATCAATATAATACATAATTATAATTAATGAATATAAAATGGACAAATCATTTTCAAGATGAGTGTTTTAAGTAGTGGCAGGGCACTCTCTGTTTTGGTGTCATTTGGGCAGCTCTCCTGGCAGCAATAACCCCCTATCCCTTCCTAATCCTTTATCCTTAATCCTGCTATGGTCGGCAGCACACTCGCAGTACCTGTTGTGGTGTTGCTTAAGTTATAGGCGATCATCCATACCATACATAGCGGCACGGGGAAAACCTAGGGCGGTAATTGAAAGCCAACATTGAAAGTGTTCATTGCAATAGACTCAAACAAAAATATTGAGTCACACAATAATAATTATTGTATTGTAATTACATCTTAAAACAATTAAAATTAAGAAATAAAGGATGACTCAATGTGGGTTCCTCATGAAATAAGCAAATAAGGGTCAACTATCCATCAGTGCATAATGAATAGTTGTTGTCGTACTTTAGTTTCTAATTATAAGCAGGAACAACTATTGTAGACTACTTGTATGGCCTTCCAGAAAAGTGCTTTATCAGTTTCGATAACAAATTCCATTCATTTAAAAATTCGTTAAGGCTTAGATTTGAAATAGGTATTGATTACTGATTGACATAATTGTCACTTTGAATTTTCAAAAGAAAACAGACCTTATAATTCTACAACTTACAAAGAATGTTCAATCTTAGGGTGATAAAGCAGTTTATTTGTCGAGTTTACATATTGTTTACAATGAAACACTTTCAGAATGATGAGTGCTGACTTTTATGTGAATGCAGCCTAAGCCATCTGTACAATTTCTGCTGGTAGGGTATCAAACTGATAAGGAAACATAACAAGTGTCTGACCGAAGATCAATTTCTGGCCGAAGCCGATTGATCGGCTATCGGCACAAACCTTCGGCCGAAGCTGAAAGTTTAGAAGCTCTAAGAAATTTTGTTCAAGATGGCTATAAGCTACAATTAATAATATAAATGATTTTAAAACTTTAATATTGAAGGTTTATATTAACAAGGTCATCTCTAGAAGTTGATCTAGAGATGATAAAAAAATACCCTGCAATTTATTTGTCAAAAATAATAATATTTCGAAATAATGTTATTAAAGTGATTTATCAATCACAATCACATTGATCAATCAGCCTTAGTTTTTCTCGACTAGTATGTAACTAGACTAACAAATAAACAAACATTCACTTTCTTAATAAATCTTAATCAAAAGTGCTATACTTTTGAATATTTCAGAAAATTAAAAATACCTATAATGATAATAAAATATGTATTTAATGTCTTCCATACAGTCCATACAGTAAAAACTAACGCCTGGCCAAAAAGTTATAGCAACAAGAGGTTAAGCTTTATATTGCTTACATATTTTTTAATTTTTCAACGCGGACGAAGTCGCGGGCTCCAGCTAGTAATATAATATTAGTACGGATGTACCACCCACCTATTACTGAATGTACACTTGTACAGAATGTTTGATTAAATTGATACGAATCTATCAAAAATGTACAACATCTCCTACACTTTCTTTAAAACAATGATAAACAATTTTCGGATATGCGTTTATTATTTTTTTGTTTGTTTTTTGTAATTAAAAAAAAACATGAAACAAAGGAATTAAATGTGTATGGTATGAAGGCGAGTAATGAGAGGTGTCGGGCTTGCGGCCCGGCCGCCGAGGCCCGATCGATACACGCCGTGCCATACTCAGACCCAGCTACCTAGTATACCCCTGCCAATTTTACATAGACTCCTGCACTTTTCGCCCATCTTTATACAAAGCGTACAATCGTAACGGTGAGCAGGTACAGTCGTAGGTCTAGATAATTTGGATATACCTTAGCTAACTAGTTAGTTAAATGTCGGAGATGGTAAATCGCAGAATAACCAAGCTTAATTAATAAAGAATGGCTTTGTATTCATTCATAGAGTAACAATGAACATTGTTTTGTTTCTTTTTCTATATTGGCAATAAACTCTTCTCGCGATAAGTTATGTCGTTATAAAATCTTATAATACTAAACGAGGAATTCTTGTATGCCACGACGATCTCGCAAACGGCTCTAACGATTTTGATGAAAATCTCTAGGGGTTAGGAGTTTTTTAGAAATCGATCTTCAGGGTCTTATCTTCGAGAAAATTCGTTGTAGGTGGTTTTTTTTATGGAACGGTTACAAAAGTAATACCGCTTGCTGTTTTATAATATTTTGATTGAATTATTAATTCAAGTATTCTTGAAATTTTTTCTATAATGGTTCAGAGACTTTCTTTCTTACCGACTTCATTGGCCCGAGCGAAGCTCGGTCGCCCAGTCTAGTGTTACATAATACAGCAAGCGCGTTTGTTTGTGTATATATATATATATATATATATATATGTATATATATATAGGCGTTACAGAAATAGTCTTCCGAATCTTGCGATGTTGTTTTTTAAAAAAAAGTTTATCCGCATTCTGGCAGATTTATAAATTCATTCAAAACTCTCCTCTAACACACCGTATAATATCTTATCTGTCCATATCGACATGTCAACCATTATATGTACGTACACAACATATTCGACCGTGCTTACAGTGCTTGCGAATGTGCAAAATTTAGCTTCGCTTTGAATTTTACGCGGACTTCAAATAGAACCGAAATGCTATTTAGAAACTAGAAATTTTCAAAAGTATTATAATTGGCTTACTAATCGCAAGGTTTGTCTTGATTTCCAACGTTTATCATTAACTATAACTATATTGTTTTAACTGTAAAACTATGTTAATATAGTTGTCAGAAAATCTTACTAATCGTATGACCTCAAATTAAACAGTAAAGGTATTTTATTGTAATATTAAATTTACGCAACACAAGGCCTACTATGGATATCTAAAAGGCTACCGTCGTCCAAAGATTTTAAAATCTTTGCCGTCGTCTATTAAAATAAGCAACGCCACAAGTGTTTCAAGTGCTCTGCCAACCTTAGTAGGATAAGGAAATGAACGAATTAGAAGGCAGGGAAATGTGTTCTGGCATTCCTCACACACTCACCAAAAGAGTTCATCTGCTGTTATTTCACAGTGGTCTTCTGTAAGGGAGTGTGCCGCTAGACTGCTGCTTATACTGTAAAACGTCCTGCTACTACTTTAACTAAAACCCAGACTAGAGCCACCTTTGAAAAGGTTTACATATTTCAAGTTGTAATTTGTCAGAAATCGCTTCCGGGACCCTTGAGCAAGAGCGCTAAAGCAGGAAATTTAATCACTTGAGCAATGGGCTCGTCAAATGATGTTTCCTCCTGCAAAAAATGAAATCGCCTTTATGGAATCACCAAAATAACCTAATTTTATGTGTTTGTGCATAATTTCATAATATGTACTCCCAAATTAGTATTTGTCTCTAACGGCGTAGATTATTACACAAGTATCTTTAGCTATTTTTCGCGTATACGTGGAAATAAATAATACCGATTCAACAGTTTGGTTCATTAGATAAATTTATTACTCACACTTCAAATATGAAAGTGATGCAGGATTTTCTTTGTAATGAATCAAATTTTTGCTAATTCTTTAATAGTACCTACGTCATTACAAATCGGGGCATGCGCGCTAGGTAGGTTAGCACAACACAAAGGCTAACATTTTTTTCTTCTTTATATTATTAATGGATGATGGATTGTATTATTTGACTGTATTAGGTCATTTCGAGAGCGAGCGAAAAAGCTTAAGAAATCTTAAACACCAAACTTTATAGGTAACCTATCTTATCTTGTGGTGGTATCATTTTAATATCATAATACCTATCTATTTTTCATAAGTAAGTTAAAAAGTATTCTAATATCTTGAACACTGGGTTCAAGATTTCGCAATAATAAATTATTTCACCGTGAAAACATAACGAAGTTATTTATTGTTGCCGCGTATAAACATAGTACCTATGTACTCGTATTAGTTTATTATCTGGATGAAAACCCAATAAAATAATGAGAAACCGTGGACATACTTAAATTTCATAATAGCCCGATTGAATTTCCTTGGGTTATATTAACAAATTTTTTTTGACACCAGCTTTTGTCCACGACTTCATCCGCGCTTTTTTTTCTTGAGTATGAGAAACGCTTATATACAATCTTTATTGCTCATATATTTTTGTCCTTTTCTGTATCCTTGAGAACGTATTTATGCAATACATTTTTCATGATGCTCGATTGAGTAGATGAAGGCGTGAAAGTTTTCGCATTTATAATATTACATAGTTGGGAACATTGTGGGATTAGTCTCTTCAATATAACGTGTTATATGAAAACTAGGAAATCGTGTTATATTAGGGCTATCTAGTTTATACAAAAGATTTATTTAAAGTCTGCATGCGATAGCCAGTCACGTGTCTCAATATCGGCCTAGTTACGCACATTGCGTAAACGACCGTAGACTTGGACTCAATTCTTTAATACGATGACACACTTTGTTACAATAGTCTTTAAATTAAGTTTTAGATTAATTTATTATAGGACGGCGCTTTTACGACCTTAGCCGCCATGTGACTACCTAGGAACTCTATTGAGATTGTAGTCTGAGCATTCGTAATTTCTACCTACTGTTGCGGACAGCGCGTTTTGGCAATTCATCCCACAAGGCTGGTCTATGACGCCCTATGTTATCCTATCAATATAGGTACAATTATTGGCTGGCAGTGTATTATTACATCCAAGTCCACCGATTACAGATTTTTCAATATGGATCATAACTGGTTTTTGACCGACTTTTGGTCTTTAATCATAAAATATGCCCCTTTCTCCTTTACCTCAATCCGCTACACAGATTGTTCATTTTCTTCTCGTTTTTATCAGCAAAGCATATGGCTTTTGATGCGGTTTTGTATTAAGCGTTAATCCGTAAAGTTGGCGTTGGTGATGTTTTTGAACGCCACATTACGCAAGGAGAACCGTCACGAAACCTTTACCTGTACCACATTGGTTCCGTTGCGAAATCGTAGCTTTCTCTGCTCGATCATGATCGTCGCAGTCGGTAGCATTTTTCTAAATTTGAAACTTACATTGCGAATGGTTTTGTAGTTTGTTTTAAAAAAATCAATTTTTTTTTGTTCTAACAATTTTTCTAGCAGCACATCACGTACGCTGTTTTTGTTTTGGTGAGCGAGTAACCCTTATCTTTATCTTACTAAGGTCGACAATGCACTTGTAGCACGTATGTCTGCTGTAGCCACCTACGGCCTACCACCAAGTTGACCGACAGCCTGCCGGCTTTTTATTGTTACCGAATTCCCGATTTAGTTCATAGTGTGATAATAAAGTTATATGTGGTTCAACATTACTTAATGACGTAACTTTACGGTGAGTGTTGCTTGGCTTGACCACGCAACGTGTACTTGTCACGTGAACGAATCAAACCACCAAACACAAACAATAATGAAAAATTAAATACGCGAATAGACTGTGAGGTGAGGTGTGGCGAGAGGCGGGGCAGGGCGATGAGGTGAGGTAACGAACGACATTGTTTTTTTTGCTTGCGTGAAGATGGTTTCAAGGAGTTAAGGAAAATATATAGTATCAAGCCCAAGTTGTTTTAGTTCTGTTAGAAAATTAGAAGAATTTGTTGCTTAGAATGACGTGGTCGTAATAAATATCTGGAAAAGTGCATTTGAAACGTAGTTAGAGTTATAGGATAGCTGATCTGTCTGCATTATTAAATCGGATAGGGCTGCAGCGAAGGGTCGACAGAGGAGGTCGTTGAACCAGTAGGGCGTCGGAGAAGTTGCGTGTGTTTTGATCGCGGGGGCGCGGGCACCACACTGGGCCGGTCGTTGACTCCCCCTGGGGTGCACCCCGACTAAAACTGCAGATTGATTCTGCGCTGCGTTGATATGTCGATATATATTATATATCCATACACCTATCGTTCTTGTAAATCGTACATAGGTTATCTTTTTTTTAATAAACCGTCTTTTCTTAATCTGTTTTACCTCTAGTTAGTATAGAGTTTTAAAAGGTCAACAGTTGTAATAAAATAAAAACAATATCAACCAATTTAAAAGTTCAGTTAAAAGCGAGTCACAGTGATAGGATTTACTGAGCTCAGAGAAGTCGTCGTGAAGTGGAGGTAAGCGGGTTTCGCACGTGGCCGCTGCAGCAAGCCAGGTTGTCGACCTGCGGCCTTGGAAGCCCCTTGTCAGAAACAGGCCAGAGTGGAGACCGATAAATCCACTCCAAAATGTACCTTATAATTAAGATTTCAAAACACTTTTTCATGCGATAAGCCTGAACAAAATTTGGAAACAGTAGTATCTAACAAAAACAACACATGATGTTATGGTTTACTGAACTTTGTAGTTAGTTCCTGCTAAAGCATAAAGTCTAAGCGCCTCTTTCACCATCTACAAGTAAAGTGTCGATTAGTTACTTTTAGAAATCATTTTCTGTTTTATTGAATTATGCACTCGGTTTACTGCATCATTCGATAGGCGAATTTTTTTATTATTTTCTATTTAATGTTTGGGACGTTTACCGTATAAACAAAGGTTAAATTATTCCCGGTGACAGGTGACTTTAAGTGACGGTTTAACCTACATGACGTTGGTGAAAGAGGCGCTCAGTCTTACATTTATAACATTTAATTTTTTCAATTCTTTCAATATTTTGTTCAACTACTACAGTGTATGGTATCTTTGTAAAAATCGCGTAGGATTCTTGTAATTTTACAAATTAAAAACTTGTCGCGAAACGCGCGCATCTACCTGGCAGCATCTGGGTCGGTTTTCGTTTCGATTGGGTTTAGTTTTTTGCTTCACAACAAGCACGAGATGTTTGGATTGTAACTGGACAGGTTTATTTTAAACAAGTCGAGGTTGCTTGCTAGGCGCACGCATGTGGTTCTCCACAGTCTGATGTGTTCTTGTGACATGCAATTCTTTCTCTATCTATTTCCTTAGTGTGAAAGATTTGAATTTATTCAAAAAGTTTATTGTATTCTATGAGTATCAACTTCATGTTATTCTACAAGATACGGATATACTCAGTCAGGGGCTTCGGTTATTTTCGGTTGTTTAATAAGCATTACAAATACGGTTTCTCTTTGTTTACACTGCTCCGTGTGGGGTCACAGTTATTGCTCCAATGCATAATCGCATATACGTTCTTTGTTTGAATTTAGTTACGTGTCCTTTGTTATTATTCGTGTATTGACAATTAAGTATTGATTGTTTTGATCGAAAACGAATATCAATAATAAGGCCATTGTAGTTATTTGTGGATAATATTTTCATACCGTTTAGGTGTAAAATTTTTACTGTATATCCGATTAAAAAAATGTCTTTCATTCCCTAAGCTGTTTTACTGGCAGCGATAATTATTTATTTAAAATAATAAAACATAATTATGATAAAATACTTTAAATTAAATTGCGATGATTCGTTTTTGGTGCATTAACATTCATTTGTTACCTTTAATCATTGAACTATATGTTACACATAATATAGTTCAATCATTGCCTTTAATGGAACCGCAAGATGTGCTTTATTAGACAGCGATTGTTGGTGTGAGGATATGAACAACTGTTCTATTGTGGAAGTCGAATATATTCAAATGTCAAATACACTGACAGATAAAATCTGCTTATTTTTATAAGAGTATTGTTATTCAGTCTTATTTTCATGATAAATAAAAATAACTGAGAATTAAACTAAAAGCATCACGAATTTGCCTGGCGATGAGCAAGAGCTTTGATAAATCTATGCCATTCTGTCTGCTCATTAACTGTATACCTCAACGGATCTGGACAGACCGGATACATCGTCGTTATCATTGTATATTCGATGCGGTCGTTCCCTTTGCCCCACCTACGAAAATGAGTTTTATAATGATTTTTCAAAATGTGTATAAATCACATACAGAATAGTTATGCTCAACCGTCAGATTAGTAATAGTCTATATTTAGTAAGTTTAAATTTCCACGAATCAAACTTGGAATCTTACGCCAGTGAGCCTAAAACCTCAAATTTATAGATAATCTATAGGTGCTAATATTTTTTTACCTGCAAGAAAATACACGTAGTATAGCATATTTTTTAACCGACATTTATAAGTATTATATAGCAAAGACTATATAAGTATATTTGGTAGTACAATGTTATATAGTCCTTTCGCCGCTAGAACTAGTACAAGTAATAAATACTAGACGATACTGTGCATAGAATCGATAAAACATTGAGCACGTATGTGTGGCACTAACTATAAACATGTCTACTATAGACAAATTAAAGTTAAAAGTTAGATATGAAGTGAAATTTTATAGATTTTTCACATATCATACATTTGTGAAGGACCTTAAGTTTAGGGGTCCATTCTTTGAATCTACAAGTTGAAAAAAATGAAAAAACAAAAATTAACATTTAATTTAAGCCGAAAAAGCATGTTGAGTTTATTCATTAAAAAAATACATATCTTATAAATTAGTATAGATAATACTGCCATAAATTGTTAAGGAACTATTTTCATAATTAAATTAAAAGGATGCAAGTTTAAAATAAAACCCAAACTATACATTTTACTTATTGTTAAAAATAGATTGAATTAAAGTTGTTTTAATTTTAATCTATTAAAATGATTTGTAGCCTAATCAATAAGATAATTCACTAGCATCTAATATATTCAGAAAAAAATAAGATGGTTTGAAAATGATATTATATCAAAAAAGAATTGACGATTCTGTTTAGCTTATGGCTTTTACGAAAATAAACGAGATTGCCGATGTAACTCCATTTTCGGGTACGCCGAGGTTCTGTAGCTCTCGCCGCGCAGGATAGTCGTGGCGGGGCACCGATGTCGTGTCATAACGTCCCGCGACCCCGCCCATCAACGGCCGCGCTAGAAAGTCGCTGGGTTTTAGCCGGTACGAATCCGGAATAACCCCGTACACTGCTGGGTATCCAATGGAATTCCCAACTTTAAAAAAAGGGGTCTACGTACACCCTAAAAAAATTAATTAGTGAAGAATATTAAGATATTCTTCACTAATTAATTTTTACACTAAGGATTTTTACGAGATATACTTAACTTAGCTATAGCAAATCTTTGGCTATAGCATGTTTTTAAGATTTACAATGTTTTAAACCTTTTATTGCCAGGGACTTGCCTGGCGAGTTCACTAAAGTCGCATACTGGGGGCTATAGTCTTCAAGTTTTCTTAAAAAATACTAGGAGTTAATGTATAACACAACTTATTCATTCAAAAACCACCTTGAAATGTTGAGATAATGCAATTCAAAAGCCGCGTCACGAGTCTATTCTCCTCATTCGTACGGCCGACGGCTCACCACACGAGTTCAACATATTTGAATTTTTGAAACGTTCAACTTGAAATTTTTGTTGCGGCAATGAATTGGTATTGGTGAAATATTTCGATTTTGTTTCAAGGTAAAACATTGCCGTCTACATGTATTGTGGTCGGTCACAGTATACCTTTTATAATGTTAATTCAGTTAGACTACGAATATCATTATTATATTATATTGTTGCTAAATAATATCAAATATAAAAATATTTGTGGTTTGCAAAGCGATATCAAGTTTGTTATTTATAGTGCTATGTTTATTTATGTATGTTATTTATCTACCTATGTATTGATGTCACATCACTTACATCAGTGTTGCCAGCCGTATGATTATTGCATGGTGATAGGAATTATTATTACATACTATTTTTCTTTCACAGAATTCACGTTAATTTAATTTTTTTATAATAAAATATAAGATATACATAATTATCTTATATTTTATTAGATTATACTCATTCCTTTACTATATACACTAATTATAATCTGAAACTTTAAGCTGCACTGCATTTTAATCTGAAAGCATCTCTTCGATATACACCTAAATTTAAAACCTAGATTTGTGTAAATATTTAAACTACCCCTGCCGAACTGTCGATCACTCTTTCCAAGGATACGTAGGTATATAAAATAAAAAAAAATATATATTTAAAAATAAGAGCGTTTTCACATTATCCGATCCGATATCAGTGACGGATGACGTAAGCCGACGCCATGTGCTGTTTTCACATATTATCCGACAAAATCGTTCCGATACGGCCATTTGCTCGATAGCTTACGCTGGGCATCATCATACCAGTCTTTTTTTTCTCATCCTGATTTAAAACTTCGTATCCCTCATCAATGTATTCACATACTTCTCGCCAATTATTGTCTCGGGGTATTTTATTTTTACATTGCTCGTGAGTTTTATCACACAAGCATGGTTTAGATTCTACCACTTCAAGTAATGTAATTAAATTGTATGTAAATGAAGACGACGCTATGATGACAACCAAACTAGTAAACACTAAACAAGCTGAAAATGTATACCGCGCATTGATCTCTGCGCTCACAGACAATTTAGATACACTTATAGCATACATGCAAACGTTATCATCCGACGGCTCACGGGCGTCCGATGGTGCCTGTACGTGTGCCGCCAACATATCGGAGTCGGCTCCGATATCCGATATCGGATCGGATAACGCTCTTATAAGGGATGCCAGAGCCTATTTCTCTAGTTATCCCTTCCCAATCCCTTATCCTTAATCCTACTGTAGTCGGCAGCGCACTTGCAGCACCTGTGGCGTTGCTTGTGTTATAGGCGACGGTAGCCACCTGCCATCAAGTGGGCCGTCAGCCTGTCTGCCGACCTTAACATAAAAAAGGTTACAAATTAAATCATATGTTACTAACTAGTTTTATCTTTTATATATCTATATGTCTTATTCTGATGTATAATTTATTTATTTAAGCTATATTATTGTAAAGTTTCATTGAAATCCATTCAGTAGTTTTTGCGTGAGAGTAACAAACATCTATCCATACAAACATTCGCATTTATAATAAACCGCGGTAGCAATAAACGCGTGCATACGGTCGGTCGAGCTCTGTAACGATTTCGAATTTTCATACAAATGACAAGCGCGACCGACGTACGCACCGATCTCTGAAATCGGCCTAAAGATTCTATGACATTTTTTTTACTAATAAGTATGAGTTACAAAATTCGCGTTTCTATTTTGTTGTGATAATAATAATAATAATATTTAAGTTATAAAAGTTAGCTTCCACAAAGATAATGTTACGACCGAACATTCTAGAAGCGTTTGTTTATCATAAACAAACAGCGTGTTGTTGTTTATCATGAGACCTGGGCGTATGGAAATTTCCATACGTAGAAGGAAGCTCTCCTGTCTCAGAGAAAACTGTTCCTTATGTTCGCGACATAAGGTTCACATTCCCTTAAGCCAGAAAGTTGTTTACGATGTTTGTTTTTTATGACTTGTTTACTTGTGTACGAGCTTGTTTACCTTAAAGTTTCTAGTGTTTTCCAAAAACATCGCGGCTGACTGCACGTGTATAAATACGGGTGCCATCGCTCCAGTGGGACAGTTCTGCGACAACAAGCGATACGAAAACAACTCTTGGGAGCTTTTGCGAAGATATTTGCGACAGTGCATTGTTGACACATAGAGTGAATTATTTACGACTTTTGGCAAGTTTTACGGTTTAATTGGAAAAGCTCTGATATTTTGGAAGTCATCTTGGTCTGCGTAATAAATCGTGTTCTTACAACCCTAAACGGCATTTTAACTCACCCCGCACGTAACAATATAATTATTTTCTAGTCAAAACTTCTAGTATTTTCTATTTTTATTTTATTTTCTTATTTCAATTGAGCCCCAAACACGGTATATCTGCTGTAAGTTGCTTACCAGTTAGGTGTCACGCAGACTATTTGATGCTGCAGCATCAGATCAAGGTTATACTGTCGTGGAAATACTACCGAAGTAACAGTAACTATATCAATCGAACCTGTGGGAATTAGTGAAATCCCTTCGCAACTAGGAAATGGGCCTATGATCTTCAAACGCCTGAATAGATCTAACCATCACGACCATTTAAACGTACAGGACACGGGAAAAGACGGAGTTGCGGGCACCAGCTAGTACAACAATAAAAGAGTTTTTGTTGGTTTTATAAAATATAGTCGAGAGGTTTCATACAAGGACTAAGTCTTCGTTCGTAACTTGCTTCGTATAAGAACAAAATAGTTTTCGATCGTAACTGGTTTCGTACAAGGCCGAAAAAGTAGTCGATTGTAACTGGTTACGTACGCGGCCGAAGGGGATTAAAAAGCCGACCAAACTATCGGCCGATAAAAAGTCTGTAGTCTGCGGGGACTAAGAGCTACGATTCCACAAACAGACATACACGTCAACTCTTTGGAAGTGATATACTCAGATTACAGATTCGCATATGTTAAATTGTTTGTGAACTATAAAATCGTTTGTCACAAATGGCGAAATTATATATAATTTGGGTATAGTATTTACTAATTGGTAGGTACGTTTAAAAATATACGGTAGCATTTGGTAGATTTCATATTTAGAATATGGCAACATTTTCTTTTGACAACCAGCTGGCTGCGGAATGGATTGAAAAATAACTCCAACGAAAACCGTAGCGAGCGTAGTCGTCGACACTCGTCCTTGATGTGTCATCCATTACAATTATTTCTTTGAAACGTGGTGATAAAATTTTAGGAAAAACTTCATACTACCTGATCTGTTCATTTCTAGTGTATTTCCTTAGTGTTTCTTGTAAAAAATTATTATTGCGTGCATAAAATTTAAGGTGGAGTTAATTATTTTGTTAGAATGTTTATGTAACGACGCATCATTGTTCAGATTGCTCAGTGTGTTTAATCATTGTTCCAGATAAGTTGGCGTGAGTGTTCGCTGTTGAGTGTTGCATGTTGGTGACGATTAAAGTGTGATCTAGTGAAGGTGTGACCCAGTGCTGATATAATAGTGATGCCCTTGTGAGAGACCTTCTGTCTCGGCAGTGCAGTGTATGGTCCCGCAGCCGCGCAGCCCTTCTTGTCCGGGCATGGTGCCGGGCAGGTAGCGCGCGCGGGCGGCCGGCGCAGGCCCCACACCAGCAGTCGCGTGTGTCCCCCAGCGTCGTCTATGGCCGAGCAACACATCACACCGTCCTCGTCGCACTCTGCACTCACGAGGGAGTCCACCAGGTAACTGTTTGTCATTACTCTTAATTTCTGGGTATACATACTCGGACCTTACCTTTTTTGAAAGTCATGATGAAATTCAAAAATGTGGCCACGCACTTTACTTTGGAAGGGACCTGCCCTAATAAGATTGTATTTTCTCAACTACAACTTTCCATTAGTTAAAGCTATATTGAAATAATATTGGGTGGTTTATAAGAACTTAGTGGAGAAGCAGCAGATAGTAATTTTATTTTTTAATATACATAGATATAGATAGATCTTAAGAATAAGGGATGAAGGAATAGGGAAATGAATGGGCTATAATTTAATTTGATAATTAAGTACAATAATTGCCTTTCAAAACTTTTAATTTAAATGCAAGTATTGCCATGAAGTAATTGCAACCCTATTATGTTTACTCCAATGCAATAATTGCTTACAAGTTTTGTCTCATCTCAACACAAACTTGTACCATGTTTTAATACATTGATTCAATTATCAAACATTGTCTTGAGTAGAAGCAATTGGATCTGTGCAAGTTTCGAATTCAACTTCACTCTCCTGTACAAGAATGTCATGTGCCATTTAGATAAGTCATTTAATGCTTCAATATTATGAAGTAAAATGGCGTCATCTAACTAAGTTTTACTCACACACTGAAACACAACATCCCCCATACTGTTATTATTATTATTATTATTATTATTATTTCATTTCTGTTATTATGTTATTTCAAAACTCATTCTGTAATGGAGTAGCCACTGCCACAAGACCGGCTGCCAACTACTTGCCAACCCAGACCAAAGCCAACTTTGAGAAGTTCATCTCCAAAATTGGTACTACTGAGTATATAACCCAGACCCCTGTGACAGAGCGTAAAGGCTGGCACCTTAACTACTGGACCAATGGGCTTGTTAAATGACACTTTTATCTAAATGTCATCACATTAGCTGATGCAATTAAATATGTGTTATTTTTGTGTCTTAATTACACAGCAATATAATTAATGTTTTTGTTCATAATATCAATTGAATTAATTGCCTTTGAAATATCATATTATAAATAAATAAAGCCTTTATTTCTGACATTTTTAAAATATTTGTTTTTTTTTTTCTTAGTTACATTTTCTTATTTATTTTCTATTTATTTTTCTTTTTAGAGAAACTATCTATTTGATTTTCCTTTTCCATGTAAGCTTGCCTTTTGGCAAATTCCTCCCATAGAACTCGCCATTATCCCTTGACCATAGCTTTCCTTCTCCATAGTGAACCTGCCGTTTATCATCTTCCCATCTTTTCATATTACAATATATGTTAATACATAAAAGTACTTTAACAATACATAAATAAATATGTTCACACATTCCACACAGCACCATCTAGTTCCACAGTAAGCAACTAATGCTTGTATTATGGATACCAGACAGTTGATATATTACATACATTACTTTTTTTTTTTTCTAAATACATACATATTATAAATACAAACATCCATGACTCACGTACAAAGGTAAAATGTTAACACATAAACATTTGCCCCTAGCAGGATTCGAACTCATGACCGTCTGGTTAACAGCTAGGGTTACTAGCCACTAGACCAAACATGTCATCACATAAATAAACAACTGAATAAATAATATTTATATTACGTCATTAATAATTAGTATGGATAAATTTTATTAGAAGCGAAAATGTAATTATAAGTACTTGTAAGTTTTAAGTCTGTATGATGAATGAATCTTTTTTTATGAAATGCAAAATAACTGAAAAAAAGGCTTATATTATTGAATTTCTTATAAATTTTATTTCATTTAATTAATTTGTCATACAGTCAGATAAGCAGTATAATTTTTTATTTTCTAAATAATTCCTTAATTTGCTCACCCCCTTAATAATCTCTAGTGACACTATTATTACTTTAAATTTGAACTAGGTGTTGGACAGTACTGTTTTCATTTGTTCAACATTTTCATCAACTACGAGTATCTTGACTAGTATTTGACGACACGTTTGGTCTAGTGGCTAGTTGGTAGTTTGGTCTAACCCTAGCTGTTCGAACGGTCGCGGGTTCGAATCCCGCTAGGGGAAAATGTATATGTGGTAACATTTTACCTTGTCATGGATGTTTTGTATTTATAATATGTATGTAATTACAAAAAAAAAGTAATCCATGTAGTATATCAACTGTCTGGTACTCATAATACAAGCATTAGTTGCTTACTGTGGAACTAGATGGTGCTGTGTGGAATGTGTGAAGATATTATCTTCTCTGATGAAGATTAGGTATGTATTAAAATGTAAGGGGTTTGGTCAGGTAGTGAGGAATTAATAGTGTCATTACTTACTGGTAAGGCTAGAAAATTCCAAAATGAAACTAGTTAGTGCAATCTTTGTTATTGCAGTTGTTTATCTACTCTGTTGCTGGTTCTTTGAATTTGAGTATAAATCATTGGAGTATCTGCAGATTAGAGTTGTGTTGCTTTAATTCAATTAATTCCAATTATTATTTTCCCAGTTTTATTTGAAGCTGAATTGGGCTCCGTACACTATCTATCCTTTACTCCACTCTTTTCATTCTTTAAAATAATTTATAAATAGTTTTATTTAATCCTAAAAAATTAAACAGTTAACGAAATTCATGCACTTGTACTCTGGGTACCAGTAACTTTGAAATTAGCACAATTGTCCTTGTTATTTTAACTTAAATATGAATTAACAAATTAATACTTCATATATTGTTTTTTGCATTGTACAGGTCTTCTCATAGCAGGGTGGTGAGCGGTCGGTTATTACGTCAGGTGCCTCGAACGAGCCCCAACCGTCAGAACAGACGCAACGAGACGTTTCCCCTGCCGCGCTCCACCAGCCGACATTCATCGAACCGCGATCTGGACGCGGATCATCCAGCAAACGTTGAACTGCGCAGGAGTTCACGCCTCGTGAACACATTACCCCGATCCGATTATTCCATTACTGAACGCTGGTTCTACGGAATCGACGTATACGAAACGCGTTGCGATACAAGCAGTTTCAAGGCAGGAGATAACTCAAGGCAGGACAGCAAGTCTTTTGCTGTTCATTCGAAACGTGGCCGCACCTCCTCGCATGATAGGAAAAAACACAAAAGTGATTCTCTTTCGAATTCTAACACTGCAGAGGAGTGCATCGCGTATTGCACACGCTCGCGGACTGCTCTTAAATCGAGTAAGAGTGCTAGTGAGCAATCATCGACCAATTTAAAGAAACAAACGTTATCACATTTACTACTCAACCACAACACATCGAGCACTTTATCAGCGTGCGGCGGTAGCACTCAACAACAATCGAATCAAACGGACAGTGGTTTGCTGCCACTGAACGAGAGGGACTTTGCATATTCGCCATTCAGTTCGACCACAGTTACTGATTTATGGGACTCTGATTATTCTGTGTACAGTCCGACAGCAAATCGCAAAGGGAAAAAGCGAAAGCGCTCTAAACATCACTCCTTGGCAAACAAGAAAAGCGGGACTCTTATCAACTTTGAGGATTGTAGCAAAAAGTTTAAAATAGATCCAGTCTTTAAGGAATTGACAAAAACTAGCAAGGAAGCTTCTGCAGATAGCAGTGAACCAGTTTGTAAAGAGGAAATTGATAAGGCGGAACATTTAAGCGAAATACATTCTTATCCACTTCGAAATAGACACAAAACACGTCGTGAATTAGGTCCACCTACCTCAACAGTCACTAGGGATTATTCCGGTAAGTCGTTCATTAAAATTATATTTTTAATATCAATCCTTATTCTATGGCAATTTCCTTCCATTAGTGTCTTTAAATTTTTAAATCTTTATGTTTTACATTATAAAACATAAGATACTTTTTCATACAATACTAATAAATCTAATAATATAAGAAGCTTATTTTCATATGGTCTTAGCAGTTAGGGTTGTACATATAAAAGATGTTTCAAAACTTAATTTTTTCCAAATCCCCAAAAAATCATTTAGTTACCTATCTGAAGCATATGACTCACACAAGTCTTCATAAACCCAAATTTATTAATGAATATGGCTGAAGGAAATCACAATACTTAATTCCCGATTTTAACAATCTAGTAGCGCCCGCGACGTAGTTCGTAAGTAACGTAAGTTCATTTTTTGAAAATCCCACCGGAACTCAACATTTTTCCAGGATAAAAAGTATATTGTTAATCTAGGTAATTATAAATACATAAACCTGTGCTGAGATTAGCGTGCACAGACAAAAAATTTAAAAAAAAATTGCCTTGGCAACATAAGTACATACAAGGTGTACTATTAGTTGTTTTATTTTTAATGTACAGACACGGCTCCTTTGCGATTTTATTGTATAGAATATTTAACTACTGAACAATGCCTATAGAAATAAATACACACAAATAAAAATAAAAAAAAACATTAAAAGCACAGTTTTTAAATAAACAATTAAAATTCGAAATATTTTTAACACATTAATAATAAAGTTAAAATGACTTTAAAATTACCTTTTAATAACATTCAGGTAAACTAATGCAAAATGACTCATGCAGAACAAAAAGAAATATTAATGTTTCAAAAACAGATATTACTCTCACTTTTATATTATATCACTGCATTTGTATTGTTATCTTAAAGAACTATTTATGTTAAGGATAAGAAAAGGCTTAATAGCTTCTTTGAAATTTGAGCGGGATACAAACAATTTGCTTTGGCTCATTCTAAAAGATTTTCTTATAAATAATATCCTTCAAAATAATATATTGTAACAACTGTATTGTTACAAAAAAAAAGTTTGAATTTTACTTTAGTGTATTTTTTGTCAAAACGAGGACAATGGACGAGGTTTATTTTGTAAACATGGGTCATTTGTGATAAGGCTTCTGGCTGGTGCAGAGCTCAGGAATAATTAAAATATTAGTGGATTTTGTTAAAATTATTGCCTACACCAACATTAATTTCTCTGTTAGTGAGCTCAATTTAGCTTATCAGTTACTGTTATCACGCGTGTTAAGTGCAGTCTATCGTTATTGTTATTGTTTGTATGTATGCATATGTATGTTGCAGCGAGTCCATCGACAAGTGACCCTGCTCATACCTTGGAACGCGCAACTTCTGCACACTGCGGTGCTAGGAGTACCACACCGCCTCTACCCAAAGATTTACAAGGTAAAATTTTTGCTCATATATAAATGTGACATGTGAAATTATTGTTTTAATGGTTTTCGAACCATACATAATAATTGAATCGTATTTACAGAAGCCAGTACATCGAAAGCGCACGCGTCAAGTAAACTCTTAATAGTTCCACGTGATCTGCCATATTTGCGTCAAACTAACGCGAGAAGGGTACGAGAAAATTTAATGTTTATTACACTTTCAATGAGCATTCTTACATGCATGGTTCGCGGAGTTAATTTGTGTTGTTTATGCTACGACGTCATATGAAACAACACTTTTTCAAACCAAATCGTCAGTCAATCGGACAGCCTTGAGTGCGCCGGTCGCACGTTGCCTTGAGAACGTTTTCGCGTAATAATATTCGTTTTTGTTCTAAATGAATGTTAATTGATAACAATTCAATACAGTGTAGTCTATAATATAAAGCAGCGTTTGAATGCATGAATAAGTAGATGACTTGTTCGTATGTTTTTTTTTTAGTTTTAAACGTGTTTGTAACAGAAGTGATGTGGTATTGTTTGATTTTGGCAAGTTTGTGTGGTGTGTACAGAGCATAGCAGCTGCAACGGGTGCGACCCTGGGTGCTTGCTTGACTAGAGGAGCCAGCACTTCTCAGAGGCAAAGACAAGACACTTCGAAAAGACAGGTATGTTAAAGTTAAATTGTGTTATCATATTTGTTATCAAAAGGCAGTCGCCAACGGAAATCTCGTCATCATAGAGTGGTTTGTCGTTTTGTAGATATACAAATTTTAATTTTTAAAGTCTACTACTATTAGGGCCTCTTACACCAACTACAAGTAAAGTGTTGATTAGTTACTTTTAGAAATAATTTTCTGTTTTATTGAATTATGCACTCGGTTTACTGCAATCATTCGATAGGTGATTTTTATAAATTATTTTCTTTACAATGTTTGGGACTTTTAACGTACAAACAATGGTATATCAGCTCCATTATCCCGGTTACCGGTGACTTTAAATGACAGTTAGCCTACTTGACAGATGGTGAAAGAGGCGCTTAGAGAAATAATTTTGATTATTTCTCATTACTCAATATTGTACGAAAATTTATAAATATCATACACTCAAGTTAACAATTTATTGTACTAATTTATGTTCATAACAATTAAATTTCTTAGTATAGTTATTGTAACAATGTTTTCTTTACTAACTACTACATAATTTTTGGCTAATTTACTTTTAAAAGGTGTTATTAGTTAATTCATAATTCTCTACTTATTACAACATTATTGTTTATTTGGAAGATATTTATGAGTCAGAGCTTTAAATATTAATTCGACCCATACTATGTGTAATTAGAGTTTCTTAGGTATTATTACTTCTGAATTAACAAAATAATTGAAGACATGAGTGGATGAAGGTGTTATGTCGCATTTTTGCGTTGATGAAGGTAATATGTCCATATAAATGATTACAGACCTTAAGATCGTCGATTTAAGACATTTTTGGAAAATAAAAAGTTGAAAAAGGTGTTATATACAGTTAATTTTAAAAAGCAAAGAGTGCAGAAAAGTTTACTTTTGTTAATGGAAGAGGGAGCTATGTTCACTTTTTTTTTAATTAAATAATAGAAGTGTTTACTTCCTATCATACCATTGAATTTTTGGTTGTGTACTCAACTTTGAATCATAATTTAGTACAAAAAACAGTTCCGTGGCGACTTATCTCATAAATTAAAAGTAAAACTTTAACCTCAATTTATTCAAAATTGGAATTATGCGACATACCACCTTCATCCACTCACGTCTTCAATTAACAGACTAATAACTTATCTATATATACAGATAGAACCTAGACTTGACAAAGTTCATAAAGTCGTTTTTTACAGCTTCTAGCTAGATGTTTTTTACTGCTTACTAGCACTAGTGTCCTTTGTAACATTTTAAGACTAAGGAAACACTAACAAAGTACTATAAAAAAAATGGATCAGTTTCTACCTGAATGCCATTGTATTATAGAATACCATACTTATCATAACCTTTTTTTATACCTAGGATAGAATAATTACTGTTAATTTTTTATATTACAATGGGTCTCAAGTGTTTTCCTTATTCAACTAAAGTTACAAACTATTGTTCCACATTTAAATTTGACGATGTACCTTTTAAAACTGAAAGCTTCTCTCCGAAAGAATGCCCCTATTTTTAATTTATTCCTAAATGCAAAATTTAAGCAGTGAAAAATTAAATTTTTGTGCAGGTGCCTCCAAACGAGAGTGCGGGCGCGGTAGCGAGCAGTAGTTCATCAGGCGGGCGGCGGGCGCGAGCTCGCGACATGCCTCAGCCGCAGTCGGCGTCCACACGACGAGACAAGCGAGGTGAGAACAAACATCCTCTACTTTCATACAACTCACTGCTATCATTTCATACACACCCACAAGTCTACAGCAAGCAAATAGACAGTAGTTGCTGCCTTTGAAAAGTTTAGTTCAGTCTGAAAATATACAACAATGAAGTTGTTTGTTTCACCACTTCATTGTCTTGGGTGAAATTTTTCATTGGATGTGCGATGTAAACAAGGTTTAGAATATATTTACCGTAATATGTATTTCATCCTATGTAATAATAAATGTTCCATGCCAGAAATAAGTCTCCATTTAAAGTTTTGTGATAATTTTCAGGTAAAAGCAGCCTGGGTTCGTGTGCCAGTACTGGTGGCGCCTCCAGCCGGTCCCACCCCCAGCCTTTAACCACGGTAACCACAATTTAAACATACATAATAGACAAGATGACCATTTCTATTTGGAAATATCTCGCAATGATTAAAATTGTTTTGTGCGTATCACATAGGGTGCCGTGGCGTCGACATCTTCCACTCCGCCGACCTCAGCCTCAGCTGCCTCAATGCCGGACAACGCGGCTAATGATGCCAAAAACAAAGGCAAAGGTAAAATTTCAAAAGTTTCTTAGTTTAGTACCAAAAACATGGTTTTGAGACAGTGCATTTGAGGAAGCACCTTAATAGCGAATGAAGAATAGTTGATAAAGTAATGTTATTTGTGTTTAGCGTCGGCCTCGAGCGAGGAGTGCGGCGGCGGGGGAGGCAGCGGCAGGGAGGGCGGGCTGGTGTCGGTTAGCGGCGCGCAGCCGGTGTTCGGCGCGAGCTCGCACAGTGCGGCCGCACTGGAGGAGTCGTCGTCGGAGGAAGGCGAGGTTGGGCGACTGCAAGCGCTGCTAGAGGCGCGCGGCCTGCCCCCGCATCTGCTCGGCGCGCTCGGCCCGCGCATGCAGCATCTGCTGCACAGGACTGTCACGGCCAACTCAGGTAACTCACCTATGTCCTTTCACAAGGTTCAAGATATTTTATATCCATCCATACCGAGAAAATATAAGTTTCCACATTCAAATGTTAGTAGAAATTTATTTCTATTAAAAAACATTTTTATCGCAATGATATTTTTTTCAAATATTTTTTTCTCTATGTAACAAAAAATGAGAATTTTCTAAAAAAAAAAATTTAAGATGACGTTAAATATGCATTTTAGCTGATTTTGCGAGATCCTTTGACTAATGTTAGCCTTGTTTCAATCAGCGGCGTCCCGAGCAGCGCAGCTTCTGGCCGGCCTTCAGGCGACAGGCGATGAGGGCCAACAGCTGCAAGCGGTGATCGAGATGTGCCAGCTACTGGTGATGGGCAACGAGGACACCCTCGCCGGGTTCCCGGTGCGTCAGGTGGTGCCCGCCCTTATCAACCTACTGGCCGCCGAGCACAACTTTGACATGGTAATCCTTTCGGTTTATTGTAATATTTGTAATCGTTATAAGTCGGACACCAACGTGCGTGAATATCTAATGTCTGATTACATATTATTTAATTGAACCTAAACATTTGTATTCTCTGAATAACGGCTACCAATACAAGGTAAAGGATTTTTCGTGAGCCTCGTATATTATTTATGCGTAAGTGTTGTTGTAACGTGTGTTATGTGTGACTCGACAGATGAACCACGCGTGCCGTGCGCTCACGTACATGCTGGAGGCGTTGCCGCGCAGTAGCGGCGCCGTCGCGCTAGCAGTGCCCGCCTTCATCGACAAACTGCAGGCCATCACTTGCATGGACGTCGCCGAGCAAAGTCTCACGGCGCTCGACATGCTCTCGCGGCGACACTCCAAAGCAATTTTGCAAGCGGTAACTCACTTCATATGTACTCTTAAACCCCAGCCAACCATTTATTTATTTTACTTTTGCGCCTTTATCAAGTTCTTATTTCTTATCAATTTTTTTAAATTTTTAAAATTTGCTTTCTAAGTTTGTAATTTATTTACTTGACAATAAATATATCAATGAACGCGTTATAAAACACATAGTAATCATCTGTTTGTCGGCTGAGGGCAATTTATAAATTGTATAATTTAATTTACAGCGTGGTGTATCGTCGTGTTTGACCTATTTGGACTTCTTTTCAATAAACGCTCAACGTGCAGCTCTCTCCATCACTGCAAACTGTTGCCAAAATCTCACCGCAGACGAGTTCCACTTAGTGAGGGATTCTCTGCAACTCCTAGCAAACAGGCAAGTACTTTGTGGAATATTTTTAGTTGATATATTTGGGCAGCCCGACCGGCGGCATTGTAACCACTCCCTTAAAGAAGACCACCGAGATACTAATATTATAAAGCAAAAGTAAATAAAACGGACTACAATTTATAAAATTGTTTCAGACTGACTCAACAGGATAGAAAATCCGTAGAGTGTGTGTGTCTAGCATTCTCCAGACTCGTCGACAGTTTCCAAAATGATCCGGTTCGACTGCAGGAAATCGCCACACCCGAGTTGCTCACCAATCTTCAACAACTTGTTAGTACATAATTTATTTATTATTAAAACGAACTATTAACTTATAGCAAGCAAAGCATCACTTGCTTTGCTTGGTACTGTCCCCACACCACCTACCTACAAAACCGGTGGTTTTGGTACAATAATGATGACTTCTATTTTAGTTAAATACTCGTACCTTAGACAGATAGATAGAAAGACAGGAATGATAAAGTTAGTTGATATCATGTTGTGGAGAGATTTTCCTCAGAGTGCAAGATAAATGTAGTGATTATTTATGTACTCGTGCAGTTGGTGGTTCAGCCGCCGCTGATCTCTGCCGGCACGTTCATCACGGTGCTGAGGCTGCTGTGGGTGATGTGCGGCTCGTGTCCTCAACTGGCCCTAGCCCTTCACCAGCGCTCATTCGCCGACACACTGCTCTGTCTTCTCACTGGATCTACACTTCATCAGGACGTGCAGGAGGTTGCTACACTTCATATAATTAATATTAAAATTACAAAGTTTGGATCTCAAACGGTCCTGCGATCAAAAATGCTATTGAAAAATACAAATATGATATATCCCTCGCCTATTTTCCTTGACAACAACAATATTGTACATAACGTAATTTTCTATATAGTTATGAAGATAATAGTTATGTCTATTGGTAGAGTTATTGATAAATAAGATTTGTCCTTACCGTTCGAAACTCAACAGCAACAACAGCAAGTGTTCCTGCTGCCACACTCTCCGCAAGAGCTGTATGAGATGACGTGCCTAATCGCGGAGCTGATGCCGCGTCTGCCCACTGACGGCATATTCGCTGTGGACGTTCACCTCGACCGGCCTTGGTCTGCGGCAGCGCTCGAGCGCACCGCCCACTGGCAATGGCGCGATGACAGAGGTAACTATACTTACTGCTATAATAAAAACATTGACAAGGTAGTCAAACAATATTTGACTCACTTAACTTAGCACTTAAACAGTCGATGTTCTTTGTTCTCTCGTCGCGTCTGTTGGTTTGTTCTTGCAACTAAATAATTATGTAGCAAACAGATCGATCTGCCTAAGTCACTAAATTTCTTATTGTCAATGCTTCCCTGTGTGGTGTAAGATAACAAAGAAAGGAGGAAGTGGTACTTGTAATAAAGGAGTAATTTTTGCAGGAGTGTGGCGTTCGTATTCTTGGGCAGAATGTCGCGCGCTGGAGGCCGGCGCGGCAGCGGGCGAGGAGGAGGTGTGCCTGACGACGCTGGGCCGCTCCTACACCGTCGACCTCACGGCCATGCAGCAGCTCAACGACCACACGGGCACCGCCAGGCCGGTGCAGCGCTCACTACCGCTGCCCGCACTAGCCGACCAAGCCAACTCTGCTAGCGTCAACGCAGGTACATTGCAACTCCTTACATAAGGCCTCTCTGTTTTTGCTCACCGGACTAATGGCATCAGAGCAAAAAAGGTCACAAAGAATGCTAAACGAAAACGATGCAATACAATAGGTGGATCGCGGGACACAGCTAGTCCAAAATTAAAGTGAAAATTAGAGTACTGTAAGTAGCGATTTGTTTCAGATCCTCGTATAGCGGTAGTCCGCAGCAACCCGTCGCTGGTGCGCGCTCTGTTAGCAGTGTTGCACGAAGTGTACTGGAGCTCCGCGGGCCCAGCTGTCCGTTCGCAGGCACTCAAGGCGATACTGCGCTCTATATACTATGCTGACGCACCGCTTCTGCAGCAAGTGCTCAAGACACAGGTCATATCGTCCCACATAGCCGGCATGATGGCTTCGACGGACCTGCGCATCGTGGTGGGCTCCCTGCAGCTCGCCGAGATTCTAATGCAGCGGCTGCCCGAGGAGATCGCCGGTCAGTTCCGGCGCGAGGGGGTGCTGCATCAGGTGACACAGCTCGCCGATCGCCCGCCACCTGCGCACACACCAAAGCAAGCTAAGCTCAAGGTAGGTGTCGGAATCACGAAACATTCGGATTCTTTATTTATAATAAATCGCAATCGATGAGTAGAAGTATAGATGTTTACGCCTAAAATGAATTTGTAATATCTCTTACAGTCTCCTAGTGGAACAAGCGTGCGCTCAACTGGAGGCACCTCGCCTCCCGCCTCCACCTCTACCTCATCCATAGAACAACACAATTTATCTATGGCTCTTACGGCGTCAGGATCATTCGTTGCCACAACTACTTGTAAGTATTCTTATTATTTCCTTACTTTTTATTTCTACGAACTGACACAAATAAAGAGTGATTTAATTTACAGCGGCAAATAATGATGGAAACGGGTCTGAACCTGGTCCCGCATCAGGCGGAGCACAATCGCAGACATCTGCTTCCGTTCACAGGTAATTTGTAGATATTACCCAGGTAGTTTTTGTCAGGTATTTTTCTGCTTATTATTATTGGCTATTATTGCTTAATTTTATTTGTAATCTTAATCATTATATAAATGGACCACCATAAGGTCATGGTAATGCTACTTGGCCACAACTTGGGTATTTTATTCATTGTCGATTCTAGAAGCCTATGCGCGTATACAATCAGTTTACTAATTATATAATTTGCAATTTACGGTGCTGAAACACAGTAGCAAATCCGCGGTGGTCTTTTGTAAGTGGGTGGCTACCGACGGCTGTCCAAATAACTACGAAACGCAATGTGCCCTACTACTACTTTCAAGTTGTTGTAGATCTGGCAGCCCACTGCAGCTGGCGGATATGTTGAAGCGCAAGCGCGCCGTGAAGAGGTCAGGCGGTGGCACGCGTCACGGACGCCGTCGCGATGACCCTGCACCACATCCACCGCACCAGCCACATCAGCCGCCGCCGCACCACCACCAGCCACCGCCTCACGGTATGCTCTACCTAACTCTTTATGTGCCAATGTTAGGCCAGCTCTTGCGCACCTTTTTGTCATTCGGTGTGAACTCTTATTATCAAGAAATTTTAGTTGAAGTTATATCATTCAATTTGAATATTGCCTACTTATTATTTGTTGAGAATCGGCAACAAAGGCTGCTACAAAGTTAAATTTATGTATATACCTACATAATACTAATAACAATAGGTTATAATATTATGGGCTTAAGATTAACTCGTTGTAGCAATAAACATTTCGAAACAATGTTCAACCACACGTTTAGTGGGGTCAATTTTATTATTGTCCATCTTTGTCTTGACTGTATAGGATTTTTTCCTAGCGAATCGTTACCGAATTTCCGCGTCTGAGTGAATTGATCCCCCGTTAGCTTTTGCGATGATGAAATAAATCAGCAGTTTCCATCGACAAGAGTTGTATAGAAAGTGAAAAAAACATGCTTTGAACGGCAGCATCGAGTGCTCCGGGCGCGGGTCGGGGGTCGACGCGCGTGAGCGGCACCTCGAAGACGTCTTCGTTCCTGTCGTCGCTGAACCCGACGCGATGGGGTCGCGCCCCGCAGCCACTCAAGGAGACACCCATCTCCTTCGGCTCTCCGGCGCCCTCCACCAGTCTCACTTTACAGAACAAGTTAGTATCATTATCAAAACCCAAGAGGATTTAAAGATATATATAAATTAATTTAAGCAGTTTATGAAAATACATAGTTATATTTACTTAAAATGTTATTAACAAAAAATACAAGGCATATAAATTAATTAAGGATAATTTGCTTGCTTGTGCAGAGAGAAAGTACGCGAGTGGATTCAATGGACAGCGGCTCGCTTACAACGCGAATGGGGCACGCTGGAACAATTGCGCAGTAGCGGACCCTTGGAGCAACTGGCTGAACTGGCGACCGCCCTTCCCCACCCTGCTAAGCAGCGCACGGCTCTGCAGCAGCTCAGGGACACGCTCATGCAGCATGACCTCTCACCTTTTGAGGTTAGTCTAAAATAAAACATAGTCTAGTAATTATTACATGCTCAATAATGAATAAAAGTTTATTAAGTATTGACTCATAGATACGTTCTCTTCAATTAATACGGACTTCTCTAAAGAGCCGTCCATCATAATATACTTAAATAAACTATGTATGTGTATTAATAAAATAATTTCATTAAAAAAGAAGTCCCGTTTTTTTACCAATATATTTTGCCCATTCGTATAAAGCGTAACATCGCTAATATTAGCAGGTTGATAGGCGGGACTTTTTTAAATGTTGTATTTAGGGCAGAGTAAAAATCAAATTTTAAACCCTAGGGTCGAGTCGCCCGTAAAGAAAAAAAAATGGTCAACTTAGCCCGTGGGCTCAGTGCTCTGCGGGCCCAGTTGACCACCAAGCGAATATTTCTTACAATTTATAAAATCTATTTTTTTAAATTCGTTTTTAAAACGGAGTTCTAATGGTTGCATCAAAATTCCAACCCGATAATACAACAGCCGTTACAGATTACTAATGATGTATTTGTATACTAATGTATTTTATTTTAATGTACTGCCTTTTTGTATGAATTCCTAACGAATTTATCTGATGTGTTAGGTGAGCCATTCTGGTGTGGTCGGTGCATTGCTGCAATTCTTCACGGGAGTCGAAAGCGAGGCTACCGAAAGTGGCGAGGTGCGCGAACGCACGTCCGAGCAGCCCGATTCGCCCGACCAGGTCGCTTCCTGCGAAGACAGGCTGAGACTCTTCCTGCATATATTCGCGGACATGCCACTTGTGCCAGAGTAAGTATACATCCAAATACACCTGTTTTCTTTATCTTAGCTTTGATGGGATATAATGGTTAGTTGACGGGGATGAATAAATTTTTGAACACATTAATTCCTACTGTTATTTTCATCCTTCCCCATACAAGAAATAGGGGGTAAAATTATAAAATATTTAATTACCTTATTCTTTTATTGAAAAAAATCTACAGTACAGTTAGTGTTTTCATCTAGTTCTGTTTTTCGTTTATTGTATTAAAAAATAACACATTGATTATTGTAGGACTTTAAAACTGATATAATATGTGTGCAGCAGTGAGTGGGCGGAAGGCGTGGGTCTTGGCGTTGGCGTAGGCGCGGAACCGCCGGCGCCGTTGGCCGCACTAGTGGCCAAAGTGAACGCGTGCGTGTCTCACCTGGAGCAGTTCCCAGTGCGCGTGCACGATCTGCCCGCCAAGCCCGCCACCTCAGCGCTGCGCTTCTTCAACACACACCAGCTGATGGTCAGTCATATCACTCGTGCATGCGTCTAGTAGTGCCATCTTATAAGCACCTCTCTCTTATTAATCCCACCTGTGTACTTACAGTGCGATCTCAAACGTCATCCAACGTGCACCAATTTGAAGCAATGGAAGGGAGGCGTAGTGCGAATAGATCCGCTGGCTCTAGTCCAAGCTATTGAAAGGTAATGCAATAACGCTTACGAAACCCTCTCGTTGGGTCGAGCACAGAAAAGCTAATCCAAGTGTATGCCACCACACAGATACTTGTCGCAACGCGGGTACGCGAGTACGCGTGCTCGGGATGGGTCCGCGGCGGCGGTTCACTCGGACGACGAGGCCGCCACCGACGACGAAGTGGACGACTCGCTCGCTTCGCCCCCTCACCACCAGTCTTCCACTAACGCACCCGCTCAGCACGAGTCAGTATTACATACAAATTTGAATAAATCTTTTACTTTATTTACTACCAGCCGATGCCCGTTGACAAAATATATGAGCCATTGTTTATTAAATTTTTATTTATATAGTTTTGCCAGGTGTTCGATTTTTATATGATCCCTCGGAAACAGTACTTTTTTCTATATGAAAGGTACCATATATTTCATGATGAGTTCATTTCTGTATATATCATGATGAATTGACGATCGGTTGAATAGTTAGGGCGTGAAAAGGTAACGCACAGACATTCACATCTAATTAAGATGGATTTAGTTTTATATTTGTAATTGAATAGTGTTATTAGGCAATAAGTTTTTCTAAGTTGTACACATGTTTTTAAGGTTAAATAATTGCTACGTTTGATTATTTTCAGATCTGACCACAAACTAGAATTTCTAATTGGTGAAACTGTGTTGCCGTACAACATGACTGTATATCAGGCAGTGAGGCAATTCGGCGAACAGACTGACGCAGATACCGATACTGAAATTCCAATAGGTAAATAATCTACAATGTTTTCTTTTTTCTGATTTTTGAACAATACAGATTTTTTAATGTATATTTCGTTTAAATATCTTACTGTATCTTAAAAATTTCAATTGAATGCTTCGTCCATCTCTAGATGAGTAATAAAAAATTATCATGAGCTGAGTAATGAAATAATGTATCCAAAACGTGTTGCAGCCAACGCGACAATTTGGGTGCAAACACACACGATATACTATCGATCCGTGGAGCAGAGCGAGCCGCCTCGCTCCGAGCCGACTACCTCACGCAAGGGCAAGGGACAACCCACCAAGATATCGTCCAGGCGTAAACCTGATCTCCTCTGGAATGGTAAGAAATGAACTATAGTTTTGTGAAGTTTCATTAAGTTTTAAATAATTAACGATGCAAATACGTCTGGATTTAAAAATTGCAGACTGACTCGATGGAAAGTTGTTACCGGTGCTAGGGTAAAATGATCAACACCAAAACACAACAGCACACATGCTATTTGTGTTCACTATAAGGTTCCTATGTTACGACTATTCTAATCGAATATTGGTAGACTAAAACTGAAAAATAAAAAGTGCGAGTCTTAAGTGACTTCCTATTTAAACCCACTATATAGTTGACATTGACGATTGTATCTGATTGACAGAGGGTATGGTGCCCGTGCGCGATTCGCCGTTAGTGGCGATGTTGCGAACGTGCACGATAGCGGGCGCCGGAAACGAGGTGCGGGACGCGTCTCTGCCCGCGCTGGGTCTGCTGCGCGCTTTGCACGCGCTGTGCCGTCACTGGCAGACGCTTTACCGCGCCGCCTGCCTGCCCGACCAGCGGCCGCTCGTCGCCAACGCCGACTTCATCAACAGCAAGGTCGCCGCCAAGGCCAACCGGCAGCTGCAGGACCCACTAGTTATCATGACCGGAAACTTACCGCCGTGGCTCAAAAAAGTCGCATATGCCTGGTGAGATTATCTCAATTTGTTCAAAAATCTTTTCTCGATTGATTGCTTCTACTTTCTTAGCTAACTACGAGTAGTATGTAGTAAATAAGTCACTTGGTACTATGTAATTGGTTACAATGTGGTGGTTTGTTTAGTCCGTTCATCCTGCCGTTCGAGTGCCGACACCTGCTGTTCTACGTGGTGTCGTTCGATCGCGACCGCGCACTTCAGCGGCTGATAGAGGCGGGCGGAGAGCGCAGCGCGGCCGGCGGCGCCGCCATCACCACCGGCGTGCTCGACGAGCGAGTCGCGCCACGGCTCGACCGTCGTAAGCGCACCGTACAGCGACAGAACGTGCTGCGCCAAGCCGAGCACGTGATGCACGAGTACGCGCACTCGAAGGCGCTGCTCGAAATCCAGTACGAGAACGAGGTTGGCACCGGTCTCGGGCCCACGCTCGAGTTCTACGCGCTCGTGTCGCAGGAGCTGCAGCGGGCCGACCTCGACCTCTGGCACGGCAGTGAGAACTTCAAACAGAAACCCACTTCGTTCGGCGGGGAGATCGTCAAGAGCCAGCCGCCGCTCGTGACGGACCGCTCGTCCGAGGCGGCCGCGCGATTGGCGTCCTCGGTTCGTGACGCACTCAACCTGGACGAAGATCGAGCCGCCGAGCCATCGGAACTCGAGAAGGAAACGTCCATCCCGTCGCCGGCACCCGACGCCACCTACGTCTCGTGGCCGTGCGGCCTCTTCCCGCAAGCTATCGGCCGCAACGCGCGCGCCTCTCATCTCTCCAGGGTCAAAGCGAAATTCCGGTTCCTCGGCAAATTTATGGCGAAAGCTGTTATGGACTCGCGAATGGTGAGCTTTCGCGTCTCATTATATTTCTTACTTGAGTGATTCGAGATATTCTTTTAATATGTGAATAAAGACTAGTTAATTTATATGTTGGTGTTACACAGGTCGATATCCCGGTTTCGACTTCGATGTACCGGTGGTTGGTGGGAGAGGAGCGATGGTTGTGGTTGAGCGACGTGCGACACGTGTCGCCCGAGCTGTGGCGGTCGCTGTGTCGCCTGCGACGAGTCGCCGACCGTGCGCGTGCCATCGCCGCCGATTCGAGGCACACGCCCGAACAAAAAACACAAATGGTACTTATATCCATTTCGAGATTTTTGTGTCAGTCCAATATTATGAATAAAGCGAATATTAAGTAAAATGTTTGCGCCCCAGATAAGTGCACTGGAGTTGGATGGATGTCCGATCGAGGAGCTGGGTCTAGACTTTATCCTACCTGGCGACGGATGCACTGAG
This sequence comes from Synanthedon formicaeformis, assembly GCA_945859745.1. NCBI lineage: Eukaryota > Metazoa > Arthropoda > Insecta > Lepidoptera > Sesiidae > Synanthedon > Synanthedon formicaeformis. The sequence continues at coordinate 4,171,354 of OX243958.1, read as the reverse complement.
TTACGACGCGGCGGCCGCGATTTGCCCGTCACTGCGCACAATCTACAGAACTACATCGCTCTAGTCACACATTGGCTGCTTTACGAAGGTAACCATTTATCGATACTTTTTGGTCTTGAATTCTTATTACACATTAATAAGTTTGTGTTCTATCCAGCAGGGTTTATTTTTTATAAATTGCTAACAAATTGCCACATTTTATTTCTTTTCTATTGAAGTATTGAATGAAAAATGATGTAATTTGAAGATATTTATACTTTAGGATCTGCATTTGAATTGTTTTCACAATGGTAATAGAAAAATAATACATTTTCTTTTTGGTGATCAGTAAAAAAAGTTGTTGTACAGAAGACAAATAATTAAATTTTCACAACTATTTAGAAAACAGAATAAAATTCTTTTTTTTAACTAGAAAAAGGTCTGTAAAAATGAATTTAACGATTTTTTGATGATTGATGATGGTTAATTAATTTTATGTACAGGTGTAGCGAGACAAATGGAAGCTTTCAAGGAGGGTTTCGAATCTGTGTTCCCGTTGGGCAACCTCAAGGTGTTCTATCCGGAAGAATTGGAGCAAGTTTTCTGCGGCAGTCCATCGGGTAAGTTTCGTTGCGATCGTGTTGATAGTGAAATGACTCTCGTACCAGGGGCACGTAATAATGGTTGTATAATAATTGCAGGAGGGCGCGAGCAGCGCTGGGAGCCGCGTATGCTGGCGGAGTGCATCCGGCCCGACCACGGCTACACGGCCGAGTCCCGCGCCATCCGAATGCTCATCGACATTCTCGCCTCGTACACGCGCGACGAGCAAAGGCTCTTCTTGCAGTTCGTCACCGGCAGCCCGAGGCTGCCCACCGGAGGTAATCTATGCGGCCATTTGCATGACTCACCTAGTGTCTTAAAGAATTCGTTTGATCCTTTAGCCATTGAGTGGTGTAATTAAATTTTAGATATAGACGATAGATGTGTAGTGTTCCGTTCACATTTTATCAATTTTCTAAATTGCCTTCTACTGGAAGCAAAAGACTTATTCACGTCAAAACAATATGCTATAAAATAAGTAACGGTCTCTATAGCGAGTGTTTTGTGGCAGGGTTCAAGTCGCTGAATCCGCCGCTGACTGTGGTTCGCAAGTCGCTGGAGTCGTCACTAGACCCGGACGACTACTTGCCGTCAGTGATGACGTGCGTCAACTACCTCAAGCTGCCCGACTACTCGAGCGCGGAGGTGATGCGCGCCAAGCTGTGCCTCGCCGCCTCGGAGGGCCAGCACTCCTTCCACCTCTCGTAAACGGCTCGACAGCCGTCGCGACTACAAACTGATCTCATCTAAGCCACGACAGCGGCGATGTGTCTCGTGTTTAGTGTATAAACGTGTGAATGCGGTTAGTGATTATTCAAATAATGTGTTAGATTCGCGCCCTTCGGAACCCAGACTTGTCTCGTTCATCCCGTGCAATCAGATTTGTTTATTTTCTGGACGCGAGAGGACACTCGAGTGCCGTTGCGTACCCTTAAAAGTTGTGTTTAATTCTTTGGATTCTTTTTAGTTACGTAAATATTTTTTAACTATATTTGTTTTATTATAATGTGATTCGATAGCTATGTACATTTCTTTATGGTTATAATAATTGTAGAGGTGTTATGTGGGCTCCCAGCAGCGCGCCAACATTGTTACATATACTTATTCGTTATAACGTAAGCTATTCGGCAACTAGGACCACTTAACAAACCTCCTTTGAGAGTCCTACGACTTATAATAGCATTTATTACCAAACTGGTGTATGTTTTGAGTAATATTAAGTATCTTTATCAAGTAAAGTGCAAAAATTTAATATGTAACAATTTCAATAAAACCATATAAACTTTAATGATTTACAAAGGTGTTTTTTTTCTTGACATATGTCTTCTACAGTGGTATGCATGTCATCATTATAACAAATTGTTCCTCCACCCATTCTGTTCCTACGGCATCAACCTGTTGAAAAGGATACTTCTCAAGTTTAGGCCTTGTCTGGGACAAAACAAGTGACCCACCATTTCATTAACTTCTTAAATGATTGATATTTTAATGATTACAAATATAATTAAATCACATAACTTTAGGATTGAACCACATCAGTAAGCATGGAATGGTATTTTTTCATGCTAGTCCTTTTCCGCATGTGGCTGCGTCCTTTGCATCCTGAGCTATTAGGAAAGGACAGCGCCGGAATGACATCAATGGCACGCGTGTCATGCCATCCCTGCGACTCAATAAGCGTATTTTGCAGTCTGCATATAACAAAATTAGTTCACTCAAATATCGTTGTGATTATTGTCGGACATTTAGACCCTGCCTTTTGACATTGGAAATGTCTTTTCGTTCGCTTCAGTATAGGCCCCGATTTCACGACAAAGTGCGATCCCCTTATATCTCGGAAAGTTGTGGAGATATGATATTCAAAATGAGTTCAAAAGATGCGTGTTCATGAGATCTGTAAGGTGCAAAAATAATTTTTCAAAAAAGTCAAAAACGAAAAAAGTTATTACCGAAATAGTGAAAAAAAAATCAACTTTTTTCCAACTCGATATTTGGAAACGAAGAATGTTATAAAAAATTTGAGAAAAACTCTGGACAAATTAGTCAGCTACAATTTGAGCCTAAAATAAAGACGATCGGGTTAAGGGTTTGTCCTGTAGCTTAACCTTTTTGAAAGAAGTCAACAAGTCACAACAACATATTTTTTCGAATTCCGTAGATTCATTTCCAATGTGCTCGATAGTCGTGTGAGGCACGACATCTGTGAATTTTTGACAGACTGCACTCATGTGGTTCAAGTCTAAATATTTTTGCAATTGCAAATTGTATTTTTTAAAAAAATTAAAAAGTTTTGAGTCAATAGGTAATACCTCCTTTAGGACCCATGGCACTTTTTCACCGGCTTGAACCGCTGGTGGTGCAAAAATGTACCGCCAGTGGTGCCATGGGCCCTAAACGATTAAACTACATATTATTTAGTCTTATAATTTTTTTCCCAATAAGCAGTAAGTACCTAGTCAAAATTATTTTATTTGACGGCACATATATTCTCCTTGTTTTGATCCGTCATAATTGTCAACTTTCGGCCCTACCAAGAAGGTCAGTTTGAAAGTAAATCATACAAACAAGTTGATTGACTTCTTATGAGCATTCATTATTTTAAGGACGACATTTTAGGCATTGCAGTCATTTAGGCTGATTTGGGTAGCATGATTTTAAGAAGGGATTTTACATATTCTTAAATAAAAGCAGTGTTTGGAATCGTTACAACATATAATGATAAAAAAACAAAACTATGATGGATAACTTTACAATAAAATCTATCTTATGTATACAGTATACCACTTCATTTTACACAACTGTCATACTTATAATTGTAACATAAAAATTACTGTACATTAAATAATGTATTTCAAATAAGTAATCATTACATAAAGTTTTTATGACTGAAAATGGATGAACCAAGGTGAAAATGTAAATCAGATTTGATCTTTCTTTTAGTATTCAGTTAGGGCCTACACAGCCATGGATACACAGTTGCAGGTTATGTGCAAGTAATTCATCTAAGTCTTGCTAGTTTTGCTAGAATCTAGATCATAGTTTCTCAACCTTTTTAGTGTCGATACCCAGTACAGTAAAAAATGTTTCAACCCCCTCACTACAATTAATAATTTCATGTTTATCAAAGTTATGGCTTATCTATGGTGGTTTTAAAAACGAAATCTAGAAATCGTCTATCATGGAAAAATAATTTACTTATCATAATGATCATTCACATATAGAAAAAAGAAAAAACTAAGTGAAAAATCAAATCAATCACATTAAATTATTATTTTAAACAACTGTTACTTATTTAATTCTCAAACACAACATTGAATAAAAATATATTTCCTATTAGTCTTATTAATTAATGTCCTGAATGCTACCACTGGGTTGAGAAACTATGGGTTTAATCAAGTTTTTTGTTTGATGCTACATGAAATTCTAAATGTCATAGTATTTATCTACATGGATAGACAAACATACGAATTAATATTATATATATAGAAGGGAATGAACACATAAACATCTAAGCTATGTATCTATAAACCCTTACAATACCATTGCAACCCAACCGAGAATAAGACAAGTGCCACCAATCGGAGTTAGTCGACGCAAGCTTCGGTCTCCAGTAAAGCAATGGTAATAGCATGTACCACAAAATAGTCCCATTCCAGCTATAAAGAATGCTCCAGCCTGAAAATAAGACTTAAAATTAATATGCAAAAGTTTGTGAAGATGGATGTTTGTTACTCTTTAGGCAAGTTAGGCACACAGATTGTTTATTATCTCAATTAACATATAGGATACTTGTCCTGGAAATATAAATTGATATTAAATGTTTTGTGTATTGAACATTGAGCACCTTTAGAGCAACAATGATAATATTTCTAATCCATGAAATCAGAAGACTGAAAGCTGATAACCAAGATTAAGCCACTGGACTGAAATTGCATTGCAAGTAGTTTTAGAGCTCTTAAATTAACTTACAATGTAGGGTCTTCTGCAAAGAGGTACGGTAGCTAGTGCAAGAGTGTGCAAAAAGTGGAATCTATTTGCAGTATCAAATATTTTTCTCAAGTCTTCTTTTGTTTCTGGTTCAGGGAAAGTGCGGTGTGCTCCCATTGCCCCGAGCACCACCGCAGATGCGCCGCTCACTCCCGCCAATCTTAGAAAAGGTCCAGTTTCTTGTGCAAGTTCCCATAATGGAGCCCTCATTATAATTGGCGCAGGTGGGCTGGGTGCCGGTTTGGATTTAAATATTCCCTGAAAGAAAAATAAATAAATATTAAATGTAAATTAGGTACCTAAATTTAGGGCAATATTTTTTTTATTTGATTAGCTACAGTCACTGATACTGATCTAGATTAAATAGTAATATCGAGACTTACGATATGACGTAAAATATTCATCGCTCCGTCAGATACTGCATTAATCATTAACGTATCAGCCAAATTTACCATACCGAGCTGTTGACCTTTGTCTCTGATTTTAAGTTTTTAGTGCACTTACAAAAAAGTAAAAACAGATAAGGTTTCACGGTATTTGAATAATATAATAATGTTTGGACAAACCTTTATAACAAAGTTCAAAAAAAAATCGAAGGGATATCACAAAATTACTTCCATTCCACAGAGTTAGTGAGAAAATTGGACAGTGGGTGGAGATTGGAGAAAAGAAAACAACGGAAAACAATGATTGATTATTTTTCTCGAGCGATCCACAGACCATTTAAATGCAAAATTATATAGATACAAAATTAAAGATTTTCAACAATAGCATAAATCGATCTAAAATTAATTTCTCCATCTAAATATGATTTGCATTTGTAAAAACTGCTCCAGCTTATAAATAATGATATTCGCAAGAAAAACTGGACCATTGCAATGCACATATCTTAACAAAAAATACGTATTATTTCCTTGTCTAGGTTGTGCAAAACTGCTCTAGAGCTGAAAAAAAATGGCTGCACCATTGTAATTTAAAAACAATCAATGCTTCATTAATTGATGAAATTAATTGACCCAGGGGCCCTAGACAAAGTGATTCGATTCGCATTCGATTAGATTCGCTAAATAAAAATGTATGGGATTGACATATGCCTTCCCTAAATCACGTGATACTTCCCATACATTTATTCTATCGAACTTCGTTATCGTTTTTAAAATGGCACTTTGTCTACGGACGGTAACACTGGCAGATGCTAATGCAAATCGATTGTTCTGTGGTGTGACGTCAAGGTCTCACCAGAAACTAAATAGTATAGTTCGTAAAATATAGCTTGATCACTGTGACAGATGTCAGAGTGACATTCCTAGTGCTGGGCAACATGTTTTAATTTGTTCATACTTATCGATATTTTTAGTAAAAATATGGTCATTGATAATAAATGGTAGTGCATTTATAAAAAAACTGTACATAATTTTATTAAAATAAAACAGGAGGATTAAGATGTTGCATTACACGTAGGTGCCATTAATATAATGGCTTACAACCGAAATCATCGTTGGTATAGAATGGATTTAAATTGTTATTTCAGTTCAAGCAACTACTTAAAACCGTCAGACCAATAAATAACAGAAATGTTATATTAGTTTAAATTTGTTTTATTCACGTGATCGATCACGTCGATGGACGTCACTAAGTGGGCGTTCCCATCAATAAAGTACGACATTATTGTGCATACATTGTATTGTCATGAAACACGAAACTTTATAGGCGTGGTTTCAACGACAGCTGTCACAGGGATCAAGCTTCATTTTACGAACTATAGATACTATCGCAACAAATCACAATATATGATAGTGTATTCTTTGTAGTGGTGACAGTAATCACATGGTTACAAAAAATCAAAGTTCGTAAAATGTAGCTCTTTGAAACCACGCCTATCAAGTTTTGTGTTTCATGACAATACTATGTATTCTCTTTTTACAACAATAAAGTACATTATTGTATTGTACTTTATTGTTGAAATAACAATTTAAATCCGTTCTATACCAACGATGATTTCGGTTGTAAGCCATTATATTAATGGCACCTACGTGTAATTCAACATTTTATCCTCCTATTATACTATTTGACGATATTATACTATTTGACGAAAAAATATCAATAATTATGAACAAATAAAAACATTTTGGCAGCACTAGTTATGTCACACTGACACTGACATCTGTCACAGGGATCAAGCTATATTTTACAAATACTATAGACTATAGTTGACAATAGTGAATCGGTTGTCAAATGTCAAGTCATATAGCATAGCAATGGCATAGCATAGCCAGTTATTATAATCAATTTTGTAAAATGTAAATAGTGGCGTGAAATAACTCTTAAATTGCTTAAACAGTGGAATAATACTTTATTTTATATTTATTACGTGATAAAGAAAATTTTTATCATGAAGAAATGCGTATTTTGTAAAACGCGTTATGAAAAAGGCAGCGGAATAACTTTCCACAAGTAAGTTACTTTCATAAACATCGACATTTTCATCGCTCTGTTTCGTTTGCTTTTATGTATATGCTTTTTTGTGAGTGAGTCCACCAGGATCCCCTAACTGGATCCCCCAGGGGATCCTGGCGAACTCCTTGGCTCATCAGAATCCCTCAGGGTGTCAACAGATTTGATATAGTTCACCAGGATCCCCTGATATGAGAATAAAGCTATCATCACACATTAATAATTCTTCCATCCTTTTCCATGTTATGTTTTAGTAATAATTTGGATATTCAAATTGATAACTCCCCCATAATAGGAAAACCTCTGCAATATTGAATGTTTCTTTTTGTTCACTCAAATTTGCATTCTGTTTGGTAGTTGTCATTATCCTTTTTAAAATAAGTAAAAATGTTTCCCTAAATATGTTGCTAAGCGCAAAACTCGAGAACGGCTGGACTGATTTTAATTCTGTCTTCACTCATGGATAGAGGGATAATCAGGGAAGGTTTTTACATAAAAATAATGCACCTCGGGCGAAGCCGGGAGCGGGTCGCTAGTTGCTAACAAAATTATAGGAAAAATCTTTTATTACATTGTATTTGTGGTCATTGTATCCGCGGTAAGGACAATAATAACTGACTGTGATGTTATGTTTTCAAAAAGTGAAATTACAACATTGAATTAGAACTTTCCATCTACGCAGTATATTATTTTTTACTTATCATTTTAGGTTTCCCACTGGATATTATAAGAAGTTATGGCTGACAAATATGAAAATGGGAAATTGGAGTCCTAAATCCAGTGATCAACTTTGTAGTAAACATTTCACTGAGGACTGTTTAATCAGATATGCTGGACGTATCACTTTAAAAACAGGCTCTGTACCTACAATTTTTTTTGGTGAGTATTTAATTAAATGTATTTTATTTGCAGTAAATGTTATTTACTGCAGCCTGTATGTCTGATTTAATTCAGGTATATATTTTTTTGTTATTCAAGAGAGGGTACACCAGCAAAGCCACATGGGTGATCAGTCTTCGCAGCCGTGACTATTCCACCTAAATGTCCAAGAATCTATGATTACTAAGTTATAATAAATAAATAAATAAAGCCTAAAAGTGGGCATTCACGTACCTGTAATCAGTGGCAATATTGAGAGGGTGGTAGTGGGGGTAAAATCGGCCACTGCTCCACACACACATCCCTGCCAGCCTTTCTCCCTGCCACTTAGTGCGAATCATAGAGTACTTATAATATATACGAGTGCGAATCCAACCATGCAACAAGGCACTTAAATGCCGCTGACACTCTCAAAACATCAAAAAATAGGCATCACTCGGTCTCCGCACGAAAACAAATTATAAATAAACAAAAACACATCTTGACCGTGCTACTCTCGCAAGCACACTGGTGAAATTGCCCCAACATCGCCACACACGTTACGGCAACGCTTCCTTGACGATAAATTGCCTTTGAGTTGTTAGCTCGCCCGAAACGATTTCGAAGTAGGAATGATTTGCCCACACACGTTGCAATCTACGGAGTGATTAATTTGGCTCCCCACCACTGCCCCAATATTGGCACTGATTACAGGTACGTGAATGCCCGCTTTTTATTTCTGACATTTTTTTTACAATTTTTCTAGTATTTTGTTAGTTACATTTTTCTTTTTTTCTTCTATTATTATTCATTTTTCTTCTTAGGAACTATATTTGGTTTTTCTTTTCCGTGTCAGCTTGCCTTTTGGCAAAGGCCTCCCCTAGAATTCGCTAGATCCCCTAGATTACTAAGTTAGGTAAACATAATTCATTCTGTGTTGTACTTTTTCTCGACTGTATTGTATATTTTTGAATGTCAAAATATAACTTTTAAATATTTCTAGTGAATAAACCTTCTGCACGTGATGACATGGTTACCACAAAGGTGTGGATATATGAGACAACTGGAGTAAAAAGAGAAGTGTACAGTATTGGTGTCTGTCATGAAAATGGAAACTTTGATGGTAAATATACTACCCAGATTTAACAAATTAATTTGATTGAAAAGCTTCCTACAGAAAAATGTTTTACTGTTACAGAAGTGAGCACATGCAAAAGTCCAAAGATGTCTAGGACCACCCTCGAACCCAGAAGTGTTTCTGAAGTGTGTACTAATATTTGGCACGATCACTGCTATGTGAACTCAGCTAAGTCTACAAAAAAATCAATGGAGCGAGTTAAAAAAAATCTTAATATGTCACGTGCTCGTGTAAAAGTTTTATCACAACATGTTAAAAGGTTGAAAGTGACTGTTTCTTCTTTAAGAAGTAAAATTACTGATTTAAAAAAAATATTGAAAATTAGGTCTTCAGGTGTATATAAACTTGATAGTTCCTGAGATACAGCTGGTCAAAATTGTTGAGCCACCGAGTCACTGTATTGTATATATTTAAAAAAAACTTTAAAGTCAAAAGTTTATAGTTAAGTTTATTGTTATAGTCATAGTTAGGTTTAGTTTAAAAGTTTATAGTTAGTCTTAGTATGTAACTCTCAACTAGACGTCACGCGACCAGCGCTCCATCAAAATTTTCTATAGAAGAATATAACATTTTGTGTCGTATATGCGTTGTATTATTTATAATTTCTCGACAAACCTTTAGGTACTCACCAGTAAAGACTCGAACAGGAATTTTTAGATGTTCATTAAAAAGGCACACATGAATTAATAAAAGTTTATTATTTACAAGTCAATGACATTCACATCAATAAGTAAATACGTAAGAATAAGTAAAGCGAAACAGACAGCTCGAAAGTAATCTATTTCTAATTAATTATAAGCATAAGACAGCATTCGTGTTCATTTTAACAACGCTCGAAATATGGCACTGATTCATTCATTAGCACCCATTAAGTCTTATTTATCTCTAAAAGTATAATTTATTAATTATATTATTGTTCTGAATTGCTTGGTCTTATGTGAATTGATGACAAAAGGGGACAAGCAAGTAAGTAACAGAAATTATATTTATATCTAAATCAATTTGCACATTCAATGAGAGAAAGATCGTCCCCCATTTGTTTAACTTAATTGTAACAGTAATATTGAAAAAATCTGAGAGTTGTTCTAAATACTACACATCAACACTCTGTTTTTCACAGCATACACCTGCATACCTGTAATAAATGATATAATACATTTATTATTTTCATATTTAAATCAAGGTCTTGTTAGAATCTTGTTAGAAGCAAAATTTTACAACTTGAACGCATCGAAATATCTGCAATCTGCAAGTTATCTGCAAGTTGTGAACGTGGCTTTTTTCAAGTTGTCAACAATGAAAAGGAAAACAATGTCTAGTGAAACCAGAAAACTTGTATTTAAAGTGATACAGTTTGCTTTGCGTGAAAAGCAACTATAGCGCTCTCGCTCTCGCACACCACATCCGAAGCGATGCAAATGACGCAAGACTCTACTTGTCATTTATTGAAGTAAGTCCAAACTGGTATTATATCGACAAAGTACTACTAAAAATGTAGATTGTTTTATATAGATATAAAACAATCTGCAACCCGCCCCCTGCAAAGTTAGGGACGGGTCTGTATTTTTCATAATTATCCAAACCTTGTTCGTTTATCGCTCTTTCGTATGATGAAAACCGCATGAAAATGGTGTGAAAACTTACCAGTCGGCGACTTGACAGTGATAGACGTCGATGTAGTTTTGTGTGGTGATGTTCTGGGCGGTCGCACATCGTGTCAAATACACGCACACGCCAGCACTCTCAGTGCCCACTGCGCGGGCGCACGCTGCGTCGCCGGTAGCCACTCGCGGTGCCTGCACATTCAAATAATTCATTCACAAACACTTGTCAACTAATATAGCAACAATATTTAGACACATGTTTGAACACAAATGTCTGGCATGGGTATTTGCTACCATGTATGGCAGGTGCAGCAAACATGCGTTCAAATATTTTGTGAGCAGTCGATTATTAGCAAAAACGAGATATATGAGAAAAAGTATAAAGTATAAGAAGTTTTTAGACTGATTTCTAGCATTTACTTACATTGCCTTTAGTTAATTTGAGTGTGAGGGTAGTCCCGTTGAGTGGAATCGCGATCTGTTCGGCGGCTAGATCGACCAGCGACTGTGCCCACGGGAACTGCTCCAAGTGATAGGAAGCTAGCGTGTTTGGCTCGCTCGCCGCAATTGGCGGTTGCGGCGGGATGGTAGTAGTTGGCCGCATCAAGTCAAAATGTGCTGTTGCTGTTACAAGACACTTAAAAATTAACAAGCTTTAAAATATATGTTGGACATAGCCTCGTAAATTAAGCACTCATTAAACCGTTTATTGTTTTATGACGTCACAAACATATCTGATTATTAAGATGAAGCTATTATAGAATTTGGTTACAATTAATTTCTATTTTAAGTTTCACTATAATATCCGAAATGGTCACATTTGAACATAGTAAAACTGCCACCAGTAACGATAAAAAGGCGAAGCGCAAAACTCGAGAATAGACCAATTCGGCTATTATTTTTCTTCAGATATTCGTTTTCATGAAGAGATTTTTTTTTTTAAACTAGTATACAAGCCCATTAGCCTATCCTACGGGCGGCAGCCCACTTGCAGCACCTGTGGCGACGGTGTTGCTTTATACCTATGTTATAGACCGCAGTAGCCACCTACCATCAAGTGGGCCGTCAGCCTATCTGTCGACCTTATTACCAAAAATATATAAATATTATATTAAACGTCTCAAGAATAATTAAAATTTAAAGTGTCCCCCAATATTGATTTTTATTTGTAACCCTTGGTAAAGGAGGTGCTTTTTTTATTTTCAACCAAAAACATGAGATTGTGGCCACAAACATTACAATAGAAAAATGGCCACCATTTAAAATTAACATTTTAATACTTTTTGGAAGTGCTATTATCTATATAAGATTATATTTGTGAAGTCTAAAAATTCATTTAATACAAATTTAAAGATTATATACCTATTACTGTTAACTATTGCCCCTATAAAAAGTAAGTACTTATATCGTTATAGCAGACTTAATTAACTTTTAAGAACAAACTTTTACTTTTAAACAACTAATAAATAAAGAAATATTATTACCGCCTCTCTCGGAGTAGGCATATTGTGGCATACCTGTAATTGACAACACAAATTTTTGAATTCAAACTCTGGTTCAAGCAAATAAACAAACCAAGTGTGAAGTAAGTACGGATAAGGTTAAGCGCCTATTTCACGAACGTCAGGCTTAACCGTCAGGTAAAGTCACCTGTCACCGAGAATAATTTAGTTGATATAGCTTTGTTTGTACGGTAAACGTCCCAAACATTAAATAGAAAATAATTAAAAAAAAATCGTCTATCGAATGATGCAGTAAACCGAGTGCATAATTCAATAAAACAGAAAATGATTTCTAAAAGTAACTAATCAACACTTTACTTGTAGTTGATGAAAGAGGCCCTAACTGTATAGAATTAGAAACTGTTACTACTGAACTATTGGTAATATTCCTACTTCTGTTGTTAACTGTGTTAACTAAGGTTCACATCACTCTCTGTAGTGTGAATATAATTTTATGAGTCACATTAAAGGTATTCCTAGTAATATTATAAATGCGAAAGTAACTGTCTGTCAGCTACCTTTTCACGCCTTAAGTACTCAACCGATCATCATGAAATTTTGCATACACGTTGTCAGAGATACGAGAAAGGACAATCAGGGATCCCGGGTGATCGTCTGAAAATATAAAGAATGGGCGCCAATGTCGCATGGCGGCGACGCCACCGTCGTCACAGCGATAACGATGTCAGGCTTTATTGCCTTGTTAATTATTAGGTACATACTTTTTTTTTTTCAACGCGGGCGAAGTTGCGGGCTGCAGCTAGTACTGATTAAATATTACTTTTATTCTTTTAGAATTCTGAGAATATTTTCTGTATTGTTATCATAAATACTAATAATAAATCTGTAAGGGTTGGTATTGTATGGCGCCAGCTAGTGGTTAATATAGGAACTTCAAAGAATAAAAAAAAGTACTTACATGTGTAGACTTTGAGAAATAAAATTTTTGATCAAAGAATGAGAAGCATCAACAAGAACTTGCAATGAATGCTATGATTGCCTTGTAATGAAATGAAACTTGCGTTGCAATGAAAATTGAATATGTAGGTATTATTAGTAACCGCTGTGAATCTGGAAATCGATTTTTTTTATATGCATACGTTTGTACTCAGCATGTACCCGAACATAGCGGATTTCCAAAAACTGCCAAAAAGATAAATCGGCCATTTTTTGAGATAATCAAAATCTGATTATCTCTCGCCATTAGTACCCGTTTGTACGAGTACCATCAAAAGATACGTTTGTACCTTAAGGGGGTCGAACATAGCATGTTGCCAAAATTAAAAAGGCAAATCATAATTTTTCTTTCTACGTTCTTGCGTAGCAGGTATTCGTTTCACCATGAAGAATTTCTAAGCAGGCTTAATATTCATGCGCTGTGCAACATATTTAGTTACATGCGTTCTGGCTCAGTTCGGAAATTTACGTCGAAGTTATTTCATGTATATGGCTCCTCTACCGTCGCTATAAAAGACGACGACAGAGGCAAAGAGAATACTGTATGCACCCACCAGTATATAATATAACCACAGTATTAGATTTTTTTCCCAGATTCACGAAAAATTTCAACCATCACACAATTATACGTTTTTAATATTTTATTAAAAAACTCTAGAAGTTTGATTTTATAGGGGCAATAATTGATAGTAAAATATTATTCTTTTTTAACCGTCGATCGACTATTTTTTAATTTATAATATAAAAATGAATTAAATGAATTTTTGATCACAAAGCGGTACCCTTTGATTATAAATACTACCCATAGATATTATATAATCAAAGACGATACCTAAGGTTCAGCAACAAGAACTAATAAAGCCACGTGTAGTTACAAAAAAGTTTAAAGAGGCAAGGTTTATGTAGAGGCCACCTTAGAGTATACATAGCAAGGCTATGTCTATGACAATCAGTAACAAAACAATACGCGTCATAATGAGTCGGTGAGCAATATTTTGTTTTTTTCATAAACAAAATGGTTAAATGGTCAAAATAACTTGCGTATGTATTAGCTCTAAGAGAGGCAACATTATTACCATCTTCGTATCGTATGTCTTGGACATCGTCGGACTCGTCTTCGGACTCAAACAATGGCGACTGTTGCGCCACATGAAAAGCTGCTTGATTCGCCGCGCCTAGCACCAATTTTATTAATTATACCATTTACTCATTAGGAGATGGGTGGAGACTGAAATTGTTAGATGAACTAGTATGTTCTAGCTAGATCAATAGAAAAAATTAGAATTTTTTTTTTTTTAAGAACAAAATTAAGTTGGAATTATTATAAACATTTAAAAGCTAGCTACATTTTTGGAACACATTCTTATTATATTTAACAATTTACTTAGGTTCTCTATTTTAATTAGCCATTCAATAAAAAAAAGTTTTTTGAAAATTAAATATTTTTTTACGTTTTTAATTGAAAATTAATTAATACGGTTTAGTATTGATAAAATACCCGATATGCACGCCGCTACATACGCGTGTATACGCTAAATCTTCTGTAATATTTATACATTCAGCTTAATTACATGCACATAGCTAAAGTAGAGCCATCGAGAAGCGATAAATGTAAACAAAGTTACCGCAAGGTCATTTTTTATGCAGGGCTTTAGATTTTGGGTTGAATAAACTTTTGTATCGCTTCTCGATGGCTCTACTTTAATACTCGTAGGTACGTACAAGTGCTTTGCATGCATCACAACACAACCATGAGGAACCAATAAGGAACATGCTACAAAAAATAGTCGTTTTTCGCATGCATAACTGGAAGAATTTGAACAAGATGCAAAACATTATGATTTAGTTCAGGGCTTTAAGCTACCTGAGCAAAGACATCAAGTACTTAGTAAAGATGGTGTTTATTTTTTAAACAATTTCACTGTATATTTAAAAGGATGGTTAAATAAAGTTGAAGATGATAGACAACGTGTTGTGAAAAAGAAAGATTGTTAGAGAACAGAAAAAGTTATGAAGTATATATATCTACTCTGTTATTGAGATGAGTAAAAGCGTGAGTGCAGCCTCATTACAACAATTACATTTTCGTAACACCAATGGAGAATAGAGGTAAAGAGGACACAATTGGGGGCGTTAATCTGAAAAACTGTCAAGCAACAACCATTAGACAGTGGTCCATGAATTGACCAGAATGGCGCTTTTAACTAGTTCATGAAACCACCGTAAATATGCTACTATAGCGACATACACGCCTCCTACTTATTGGTGGTCGACGGACACTTTCTCAAGTATAGAGTTCGTCCTCCTTGCCTCTATTCTCCATGAAAACACCACAGATAGGATATGTATGTAACGAGGAGCCAACAAGATTTGATAGTTAAAAGAAGAATAGTAAAAAATAAAACGTTGATGTTCGCGTGCAAGTTTAGAAAGGAGAGCGTATTGAATTTCTTTAGTAAAACCTGGGATACCGGCGAATGCAAAGTTTTGTGTCGGAGCCATAGGTAGCACGGGATCCGAAGAAGGCAGGAACGCCGAGCTGTATTGTGGCCGACCAGACGACAAAGCTGCATTTGAAACAAGAATGCTGCTTATTGATTTCGACGTTATTATTCTAATATATTAACACATTGTTGCACAAGTCTTGATTTCGACAATACTTCTTGAGTTTTATAAAAAATTTGTAGATACACTTAGATATAATTAGGTACGAAGTTCCCCCGGTCAGCTCGTTTCATACGTTGGCTATCCTTAATATAAATAAATAAATAAAATGTTGTCTACACGTAATTTATTATAATAAATC
This sequence comes from Synanthedon formicaeformis, assembly GCA_945859745.1. NCBI lineage: Eukaryota > Metazoa > Arthropoda > Insecta > Lepidoptera > Sesiidae > Synanthedon > Synanthedon formicaeformis. The sequence continues at coordinate 4,155,466 of OX243958.1, read as the reverse complement.
TGTTCTTGCGAACAAAAATATTTTGTCCCCTTTTTGTGTGTCCATATTATATATTTTATTTTTTCAGACTAAATAAATATACATAAATGGTTTAAAATATACTTTATAATAAATACCAAACTCACCAGAAATTTGTGAAGACGACCGATCTGGAAGGAAATAAATATAAATTTTATTCACAGTGAGATATGAGATTAATGGTTTGACTAAAATTAAGATAGGAAAAGAGTACCTAACATGAACACGTTTGAATCTATGTTGCTGAAATTTGTCTGAAGTATTGTTTAAATGTTCTTACGTTATTTATTTGGGTGGTCATTCATTTTGTAATTTGATTTAGGTAAGTATTTGGAACCACCCAAAGTAGTTATGTTAACTTACCATTGGAGATGTCGACGGATTCGGCGTCTACTGCTTTAGTAGCGTTCGGCTTGACGACGACCAGTGACGTCAGCGGAGTTACGAACTCATACTGTCCGACAAGAAAATTTTCTAAATAAGAATTATAAATAGAAGGAAACCGTTTCAAAATCAGAAGTAAAACGTTTCTGATAAAAAAGCAGGTAATTCTGAAACATCTATACTAATATTATAAAGCTGAAGAGTTAGTTTGGTTGAACTAGGTAGGTACTGGTTCGAATGGAAAAAATATTTTTGTCCATTTATCGAGGAAGGATTTTGATATAACGAGGATATAACATTTTGAACGCGGACGAAGTCGCGTGCAACAGCTGGTGTGAGATAAAAGGACCCACTGCATGTGTGTCTGGCGAAAGTCACAAGACCCTTACCTACATTTCAACCAATTAAAATAACAGGTTGTCTTACTCGTCTTCAAAACCTCTTATTATATAATATACTGTCCGTTGCAGATTAGCAGGACTTCACATGTCATAAATGTAAATAATAAAAAACTTCATATTAGACACCGGTTTCTTGATTGTTTTGCTTTCCAGCATAGGCCTCTCCAAGTGTTCGATACCAATCGATGTATGTAATATAATGCAGGCTGAAACCTGTGCAAAGGCTGTACCTTGAGAGCGATAGCTAACGCTTTCTTCTCGGGACTGGTTTCGTTTGTCTGTTCCGAATTGTCGTCCTGCGAATCCTTCTCGTCGAGCAACTGCTTGATGGTGATATACGCCCACAGCCGCTCCAAGGGCAGATATTGTTCTCGTTTCACTTCTATCGGCACTCGAGGATAGATTTTGTGCTCCTCCTATTAGATTAAATAGAATAATAACAGTAATTTATAAATTGACACTACTTATAAGTTAACATCATTTGTGCTTAATAGTAGGACCTCTATAAGCGAATTTCAAGGGAGACACAAAAAATTGGAGTTATAGGGTTTTCGACTTTGTATAGAAATATTCGACTTGTGGAGGTTGCTTAACCTTAAATTTAAAAGTTTATATAAAATTTTTAAATACCATAAAATATCCATGATCGGTGGCCCTGCATTTGTAAATGACTTGAGGCTCGAGGGTGGTAGACAAATCTTCTAATTCGCCAGCAACCACCATCTCTGACCCCAGGTAGTACGTGCGGAACTTGCTCTTCGTCACAGAACTCTGCTTTACCTGGAAAATTTTCATTTTCTATCATATATATTCTATCGTTTCTATCAAAATTTTAATACCGAGAAAAAGGGATTCCATGCTAACTGAAAGTCAATTGTTACATCTGAGTTGAACTATTCATTTTTAACTTCTTATTTTTTTACTTTTTACCAAGGATCATTAGGGGAGTCGAAATCTACGAGTATTAAAGGACTCAAGGTACATATTATACTCAAACCTACAGAAGGTATATGTATGTATAAGGCATATTATATGCTCGTTCGCGATGCTTGAAAATAAAAGTTAAAGCACCTGTTCCTTGGGATAAGTGAACTTGACGTGTGCCAGGAGAGGCGAGGCCACTTGGCGGTAGAAATCTTGCAGTTGCAAGGCCGCGTCGGCCGCTTCGTAGATGTGACGCATGAAGCCGGCGTTGCGTAGCGATACTTTGCGCAGGAAATCGCGGTCGGCGTCTTCGCCTGCAATTTTCACATTGAGTGGACGAACTCGTGGGCATATTCATGTAAAAATTTCATTGGGCTTATTCTTATTATATAAGAACATCAACAGCACACAGGGACAAGATAGCTATAACAACTCGACGAAGATACTCGTGTATCCTTCAGCTTAAAAGACACTACACCATTTAAATAAAAGTTATCAATAGATAGCGTGATCGCTATCTATTGATAACTTTTATTTAAATGGTATATACAGAAACATTATTTGGCGCTGATGCGCCAAATAATGTTTCTGTATACATTTGATTTTATGAAAAAAAAAGCAGTGCATAATTTACAAATAAGTACGGACGATATCATACGAATATCATACATAAACTGTAACCAACTTTCGATGCAAGACTCCCAGGTTCCCGGCTCCCAACATACAATGGGATGCAAAATTATACTGGATTTGTAGGAGTATAAGGGCCTCTTTCACCAACTACAAGTAAAGTGTTGATTATTTACTTTTCAAGTAACTCTAATTGGCGTGTAAATGTTACGAGTATCTTGTGTCAATTTCATTGAAATTACCCTTGAGTAATGCTATTCGAAGATGGTGAAACTCGTACGCTTTCTTTAAATGGCGGTTAGCCTACTTGACACTTTACTCAGAGATGGTGAAAGAGGCCCTAAGTTAACTATTTACCAAACGCAAGTGTAAAGATGGAGGCCTTTTTGTCGCCGTAGTTCTTTTCTGTGATTCGGTTGATGAGTCGTTTGGGGCTAGTCTCGCCGACCGTAGGCTCACCGTCCGTCAAGAATATTATAATCGGCTCCAGTATCTTCGATTCTGCAACAAAATTTATACGTCTTTTATTGAATAGAAATACATTTTGACACAAAACATCGTACAATTACCTTTGTAACTAAATAACTTTAGTAACTATAATGTGATGTTATTTCAATACGTTACCTTGTTTGTGAGTATTGTTGTCGGGTTTAACGACAGTAGTGTTGTTGGTTGCCTTGTCAGCTTCCATTTGTTGCGGTTCCAATCCACGCTGTATTATGTCCACGGCCACGTCCAAAGCGTCACCGATATTTGTACCTATACATTTATAAATATGTAAACATAGTATAATGGGTTAGGCATTTATTATAGGAAAAAATAACGAAAAATATTAATATTTTTCGTTTATTTAAGTTTTAAAATATTATCTATATAATATTCAATTATTTATGTAATAAACAATTAAAGAATGTAGCATTAACTTGGATGTTTCAATTGTGTTATTGCTGTGTTGGTATAAAACCGCCGGCAGTTAATAAGTAATTAAAGAACTATAAATTCTTTTATATAGACGGTTATGCTCGCAAATGTTATTTTTCATGAATCTTTTATCTCAAAGATTCTATAAAACTCGTTGCTTTCTATAAAACTAATATACTTTTTTAGTACTACAATAAAATTTAAATTGGAATAGTTTCTCTCTTATCGGTATCGAAATAGCTACTAACTTATGTGAATGACACTACATACTTAATGAGGGTTAAACGCAGCACTCCGCTCCGCAGCAACCTTTCGCTTCTACCCCCTATAGTTCTATAGTTGACTTAGCCCAAATCGAACTTATGTATGTATATTTTAGAATGTCACAAGAAAATTACCTCCAGAGGCAGGCAACCTGCTGACGATTATCTTGGCCTTTTCTATGTTCTGTGGTGTTGCGGGAGAGGGCGCCACTGGTTTTGGTGGTGGTGACGGCCGACTGTCGTAAGTGTACCGAGACGTATGTGGGGACTCTTCACGATCTGCTTCCGACAAATCATGGATCTAAAACGCAGGGTGACACAATAAATTTACAAAGATAATTTTCAGAGCTAAAATAGGTAACGAGATCACACGAATGTCTGTGTACCAAATGTACCAAGTGTTTGGATTTGTATTCACAAACTTTTCTATACAAATATTATAAAGAGGTAAAGTTTGCATGTTTGTTTGTATGTAGGAGGTACCTTGATTTAAAAAAAATCTTTCACACTTAGTATAAAGAACAGAATTTCAGGGTGGGCTATATAATGTCAGGCGTTACATCATTTATTTTATTTTTCACAGAGTAGCGTTATGGAGTCTATCTGGCCCTTACAGAACACCACCGTGAAGTGTGTTTAGATTCTACAGTATGCTAAAGCATAGAGACATGCTCATCTTATCATTTAAGGCTTAATATTTATCCTTTATCTTCTCTAAATTGTGTTTAGGTCTATTAGGTCTCACATAATAGTCCGTCTACTTCATTCATTCACATAATAAAGTTACCACCAACCTGCACATCAGACGAAAACTCGACGATATTGAAATAGTCTCCGGGGTTGAGTTCAGAGAGTATAGTTCGCATGGCGTCGCGCAGCTGAACGATCTTTCGGTCCATCATGGAGCCGGACGTGTCCAGTACAAAAACGACGTGCTTATTCAGCGGGGGTAGGTCGGAGGGGGCGAAAAAGTGCACGAAGTATCCGTCATTTACCTAGATCAAATGAGAACTTTAGAATTAAAGTTCGTGATAAAGTTATTATCCACTCAATACATATATTTATATTCAAATTCTCCTTCAAAGAACCTCAAATAACCTACTTTCAACACACATAAGTTTACAGTAATAACTTGAAGCTTAGCAATAACTTGGATCGGTGTAAAATAGTTTTTTCTACTATCGACCGAATGAATGTTTTTTTCCCTTCGACGAGATTCTATAACTATAAATATGTATATATAAAAATAACTATATAATAATAACTGTCTACTTACCAGTATCTCCCCCTCTTTCGAATGGTCGACGTCGTATTGCACTACGAATTGTCCGAGAACTCCTTCGGGCACCTCCTCTTTCTGTACCTCGTAATAATATGGACGATATCCTTGTACGCGAGAACTTGACTCCTTACTCTTTTCCTAAAAGATTGTATATATTTTTTTTCAAATAACATATAGGTACTTTCATTTTGTTAAAATAATTATATATTTTGATTTAAACTTACAGCGTAAAATTCCATAAGTCGCTTTTGCTCTTGAAGATCTGGTGCAAAAGTTACGATAGCCTCATGATCACTCTTGGTTTTATCAATGACAGCATTAGTGTTTTCTGGAAATATTAAGTTTTAGTAAGTACTTACAACTGTAAATAAGATCCAAATACCGAGAGACATTTAAGCATACAATGAGATCTGACACGTTTTGGCCTGGGTTGTTTTTAGGAGTAAAATATTTTTAATATTTTATTAAATATGTAGTCTTTTTCTTTTAATCTATATTTGGATATAAATATCACAATCTATATTTAGATAGGTTCTTTATTATTGAAACAAATTTTTAAAATAAATTTCAACGATGGTTACTGATGCGTTGCTCTTTCGATGAATGTCATGTCCATGTTGTGTCACATGATTCCGTTATTTTTTCATGAATAAGTACAGTCGGCCGCAAAAGTCGATTAACACATTCAAAAGTGCAAAACAACTGAACACTCAACGCGCCATAAGTCGTTAATGTCACGATTAGAGAAAAAAATAAACTTCACGAACAAACGATCGTAAAAAGCTTCAGTAAGTAAGTAAGTTGAGTGTTCAGATGTTTTGCACTTTTGAATGTGTTAATCGACTTATGCGGCCGACTGTACTTATCTATACCAATATATAAAGCTGAAGAGTTTGTTTTTTTTTGTTTGTTTGGTTGTACTCGCTAATCTCAGGAACTACTGGTTCGAATTGAAAAATACTTTTTCAATTAAAAGGCTATAAAGAACGCGGACGAAGTCGCGGACACTAGCTAGTATGTTTATATAAATACACGATGCAATAATTTCTCTCCGACAAAGAAAAAACGCAGTTTTAAAAAATGAATTATCACCTACTCGATCGTCTGACGGAAGAAATAAGAAATAAACTTACGCTTATCATCTTTAGTTGCATCCACTTCGTTTCCGGTTCTGACTTCGGGAACCCTGAGGTCCGTGATCTTCTGGGTCTCCTTAATGTGCACGGTGACGGTTAGTTTAGGTACTAGCGTGCCGGGGTGCAGGTTGATGGCGTGGTTGTAAACGCCGTTGCGACGTATCAACAGTTCCTCGTATGTGAGGTTGAACACAGCAGTGGTATCGGGCTCCACGTTCACTGACACCGTGAAGTGGTTTGAATCTCGAGCTCTGGAAGTCACAAAAACCCGTCACAATAACTCTAATCAATAAGTATTCTATATCATTCCATTCTAAGTTCTATATGGGAAAGGACAAGATAACCAAAGAGCAAGACGCCACGCCAATAGATAACCGTGGAATACCAATGAGATGGTAATGTGGCCGAAACAAAACACTAACAAGCTAAACAAAACACAATAACAAGTAACAAAATCGTATTGGGCCCTTCCAATGAATGATTTCTTGAAGTTAAAGTTCTGTAGACAGTCTGTTTCGGAGTTATATTGAAATTTCAAAACAAAATATGGCTATTAATCTATAGGCAACAAAATAATAGTAATGAAACTCGGTAATTTAATAACAATTAACGTACTTGGTGGCAATATGTGCAGCGCCAATTCCTTGGGAGACTGCATCTTCGTATATCTTCTTTGCTTCCTCCTTTTCTTTAACGTACGCTTTGTACGATTTTCCATCGAGGATCCTAAACAAAACATTAACTTTTATAGAGGAACATTAACGTAGTGATTCTCGTCAACGCGATCTATCTACACTAATATTATAAAGGGGAAAGATTAGTTTTTTTGTATGTTTGTTCGTAATAGATAAACTCAAAAATTACTTATACGATTTTAAGTATTCTCTCACATGTAGAAAGCTACATTATAACGAGCAAAGTTTCATTGCAGAGCAAAGCAAGTGGATTTCATCCACGCGAACGAAGTCGCGGGCTAGACTAGTATTCCATAAATATATACACTTACATGGTAAATCCACTGATAAAAGCTGTCTCTGGTAGTAGCACTCTAAATGTAGCTTCTTGTGCCTTCTTGGCGGGGTTTCGTACGCGAGTTACGACAGCTGTGTTCGCGTACCGCATGCTCACCTCTGATTTCACATCCATTTCTGTCAATTTAAGAGGAAGGGTAGGCTCTTCTGTAACCTCTTCTTTGATAGTTGTTGAACCCTGCAAGTTTTTTAACTACATTCTTAAATAATTCTTAAATTATTAGCACTTCTCCCGTGTGAACTTTAGTTAAGATATCGTTAAAGGCTTGAGAAGCCTACTACTTGAGGGAGCATTTTAATTTTCGTTGTCTGTCACATTAAGACAGGTATATAAAAAATCAGCTAAAAATCACAAAACTCGAAAACTAGCCGATGGATTGACTTGAAAATTTGCTCTTTTATAGAAGAGTATCAAACTACTACAACATGGAACACGCGTGCCATACAAAACTACGAATTTTATGGAACATTTAAAAGTGACATATGCGTAGAGCATGAACTGTCATTTAAAACAAAACAAACAATAATAAGTAGGTAACTTAAAGAAAATGTGACTTTACGTCAACCCATTACAGTTTAAAATGAAATAGTAGAAGTTGATCGTTACTACTTTTTACTATTGACGCGTGAAGGCAAGAATCCGCCATGATTCTGTCAAAGGCGTTCTTTTTATGTGCCGCTTTGGCATTTGTGACGCAAATTCCATTGTAGTATTTCGATGTAAAAGAGTGTTTTTTAATTACTTTTTATTCCAAACGGAAACGAAAAAAGACGTGCTACAGCGATGAGTGCTACCTGTTATGAGCCAGGTTCATCTAGCTCATAACAGGTTCATACAAAAGAGAATTTCAAAATCAGAGCACAATTACTAATTATATTCAACTTTTGAAGTATCAAATGACCAAACTTTGATGGAAAATGTAACCCATTGTTCATTAAATATCATTTAGCAATGCCGGCGCTTAGACGAAATGTGAACGTCCTCGGCGACATCGGCTATGCTCAGTCTCCTCTCCTCTCAGTTTCCAGTCAGAAAGAAAATGTTTTGCGTAAAATAGACTTTACAAAAATTAGGTGTACCTAACTGTTACAATGTCTGACATGGTCTAACAATACAATTCCGCTAACGATGACTCAGATTTTTTTTGTTATTGAAACCGTAATGTTGGAAACCACGCCTTGTTGTTAGAAAAAATAATAATAATAATATAATATGCCAATCAACTCCCCTTAACTCTGTTAATTTTAATTCAAGCAAAAAAGTTTTGTCTGAAACATTATTTTGCAACTCCTACCTAATTTTTGTATAATTTGACGATTGTTTTAAAAAAATTATTTTCAGGTTGTACAAAAATGAATGTAAAACTTGCGATTTTTTTTTTCACCCATTGGTTTACTCGTACATTACCGAGTTACATTACCAGCAATGTACAAAGAAGAAATATTCTTCGCACAGAACCGGGTAATGTAAAAAAGAAATATTTGTACATATACTATAGAAACTACATCAAAAATTCCCCCAGATGACTCAAATTTTGGTTTGTTAGTAAATTTTTCTGGGCTAATAGGTACCTACTTACATTTTTATTTTCGAACGTACCTACACTCCCACTACATACTTACAAAAAAGTTGACCAAACGAGTTAGTCCTGGGCAGTAAGTAAAACAAGTTCTATGAAAATAGTTCAAAGCGTATGGAGGCTTTCGAAACGTGAATAATTAAAGAACGAGAGTGATGTAAATTTCTTGAATCCGTCAATAATAACAAAAATACCAGGTGAAATTTTATTAGATTGCAGTCTTCAGGGGCATCAATGCAGAAAAAATATGTCTAGAACTATATTGTCACACGAAAATGAACAAGTAATGAAAAGACAAACTGTCTGCCCTATATGAAATGCCTTGTAATGATTAGAAGACTGATTAACTTACCGTCTCATCCGATCTTGCAACAACCATTGTGTCTTGCGTGGGTACTGCTGCCGGTGTTGCAATGCTAGCAAACAGGCAGACACACGTCACCAACAGCCATCCCTTTGACTTCATCTCACCTGAGAATGCAAGAATAAAAGTTACTATAACTAACATCGAAATAATATATCTTTGCAAGCAAGTTCGCTGATAACTAAACATTCCAGTTACCACAATTTGGCTGCAATAATTAACAATTAAAAGTTTCTCTGCTTAATAAAGCAAAGTTTTAGGGAATTTTACAGCTCTTTTTTTATATTAATAATAGGTTTGCTCTTGGCCAGCATCTAGCCATGCAGGAAAGTAAGAGGCCGACGATGGAGCGAGCTGACCCAGAAAATACCTATATTCACTCGAAATTTCACAAGATTTGGGTTATATGAGCTCAGAAACACAAGAAGGCGGTATGAGCTCAATGCAACTCCTGAGCACACTCTCCGAAGTACATCTTATCGAAGATACACAGACAGGTGATTTTGCGTTTATGTACCAGGCTATGCAACTTATTTCCTAAAAGCATACTGCGAATGAGCCTCCTAGCTCGTTGGTATTATATGGCTGAGCCATCCCAAAGTTGAGAGCAATATTCCATGCAAGATCGGACTTGCACTTTATAAAAAGCTAAGAGCTGTCTAGGTGTTAAGTATCGCTTTACTCTATTTAGGATGCCAGCTTTTTGGGTTTTGGACTGGCTTTGGCACAGGTACGGCTGTTCTTCGGAAGCTCGAAAGCCTGGAAAGCAAGCGAATCACTGACTGTATATCTTAAATGAAACTGTATTCAAATTGTTTATCCATTTTTCCTATTCTTTTAGTAAGACTACCAGATTGATTACCCACATAAATTTTGTGAGAACAAAAAATAAATAAACTTCCACCTGCAGTTTTCCTTATTCGATTACGATAGGTATTTTATTATGTCGATAAAAAAGTAATTCCATACCTATAAGATGTGCAGGAAGATAAATAATTTAAGACATTATTAATGATGTTTACTACATTCATATATACAGTATGTACCAGCACAACCATATATTTGTTACTAGCTGGTGCCCGCGACTTCATCCGCGTTGAACAATGAAAGGTACCCTATGTCCTTTCTGGTGTCTCAGACAACGTGTATGCAAAATTTCATGGTGATCGGTTCAGTAGTTTTTGCGAGAAAGAGTAACAAACATCCATGCAAACTCTCGCATTTATAATATTAGTACGGATTACTTGGAACAAAATAGCTGCTATTTATCCGTATTGTAAGATTCGCATGACCTTGGCTTGATTCCAGATAACAATTTTACATAAATGAGTGGTGAGGTACAATTCGTTTATTTGCCTACATAATAAACGAACAGCAATGAATGTTAGGTCATCTCTGACCTGCCTAGTGATAATAATAAGAAATAATCTCTAGGTACCTACATATATGCGCTTTTTAAAGTTACTTTTATTATTATGTAACATTCATATATATTAATTTGATTATATATTCTTTATATGCATTTATGCATATACGTTATATTTGTAAATCTATTGTAATTGTAACCATGCCCCACCCCACTCTTAACTACACCATAGGTACACTCCTAGGGTCCCCAAGGTATATTAACTGATTGTAGTTTGCTGGATTGTGTGATTGACAAGACAGTATGTATTTATCTATACACTCAGTAAAATACATATTTTTTTAACTTTTATTCCAATAATAATGTTTATGAAAGAAGAGTGGCCGTGAGAAACATTAAATTTTTATTCTTTATTTTCACAATCACAAATGTTCGCAAATGTTGATGTATTGCGTCGAATGAAAAAAGGAATGGAGATGCTGAGGACTATAAAGGAGAGGAAGCTGCAGTATTTCGGGCACGTAATGAGGGGCCAAAGATACCGTATTCTTCAGCTAGTGATGCAAGGTAAAATACAGGGGAAGCGGAGCAGAGGTGGAAGAAAGACATCCTGGCTGAAGAATTTAAGAGAATGCTCGCTCGCTCCCTCTTTCACGCAGCAGCTTCCAAGGTCAAAATAGCTATGATGGTCGCCAACCTTCGTGGAGAAGTCGTACGCTAAGAAGAAGAAGATTTATTTTCGATTTCGGAATTTCCTATTTGCTCTGTACGTATACGTCGCAAACCATTATTTAAATTATCTGTCTACCCGATGTAGGATAGTTATGTATTCGATGCCCGTAGGTACACAACAACATTATACTGAATAATTCATCATTGATATGTGAGCTCCGAAAGGAAAAAATATTTAATACTCGTAAGTTACTAAGGAAACTTGTTCCATATTGCTATCATAGTGTTTCATGGACATAGTCTTCTTTAGTTTTACACTACTGATTTGTTCTTTTTTTAAAGAGATACATAATTAATTTTTAAGCACATGTTGAATACTAAGATAATTCCACAGTTTTTTTTTAATTTGAAAGAAAATATATCTATGAATGAAATTCGAAACAAAATCTTTTCGTTAAGTTTTAGGTATCAGCCGAGGATTGTTTTGTTGTTATTTAGCAAAAGGCATAAATCAACAATAAATCTGGTGCATAACGAAATTTGTTAACAGTCCTGAATATTTTATTTATTTATTTATTACTGGCTGGTGCCCTCGACTTCGTTCGCGTTTTATATCTTATATAGTTTATGCCTTATTCTGATGTATAAGCTATATTATTGTAAAGTTTCATTAAAATCCAATCAGTAGTTTTTGCGTGAAAGAGTAACAAACATCCATACAAACTTTCGCATTTATAATATTAGTACGGATACAATAAGGCCACTAAAGCATTAGTCTCTTGATCGAAACGCACAACGCTGCGGTAAGCATTATGCGGTTTTGGACACCTAATTGTATGGAAAACGCGGGAAAACGTCTATGCTGAGTACTTCACCGCGCTTGCCCCTCACCGCTAACGCACGCTCCGTCGGAACAACAGGCCATTCTAAGCCATTCTAGACGTTTTCCATACAATAGGTGTCCAAAACCGCATAACGCTTACCGCAGCGTTGTGCGTTTCGATCAAGCATCAAACAAAATCGCTATCGTTTTAGTTAGGCAATATTATTTTCGCACGTATTTTTTTTTATTTGTAACTAGCGACCCGCGTCCGATCTCTATCAATCTTCAAAGGATTGCCCGCTGGACTAATCTGTAGATTGTTTGAAAGTTTCATCAAAATCGGTTCAGCGGTTTTGGAGTCCATAGGGGAATACACACACATCGCCTTTTAATACATATATAAGAGAAAGAAGAAGATTATTTGTTATGTATAAGTAATGGGCTAAAATGGCCTTCCAGTGTAACATACCACAAATGCTAGATCACATTAGCCGGCATTTTTAGATTGTCCGTGGACTTCCTATACATTTGGGAATCATTGGAGTACAATATCAACTGACACTTGTTTTGTACCTAACCACGCTACGTGTATGTCTATTATGTACATAACAAAGAGTGTTGTTACCGTGTTGTCACACATTAATAGTGTTTACCACTAAGTTTTGTTAAGAAATTGAATGAACAATGGTATAGCTCATTTTACCATATTGAAACCTATAGGAATAAACCGTTATAAAGAAACTGTTAACTTTAGTTACTAAATGCTTTTATATGCTTTGAAACCTGTTCCAAAGGTGCTTGCTTGAAATTTATAAATAATAATTCATGACCCATATCTAGTAATATGTCTTTAATTTAATTCTCTACCTAGGTACTTACTATTTTTTTATCGTTTTTAGATTATCGACTATGTTTTAAATTAGAAATTAATAGGTTCTTCCCATTAATTAGGTAACCTCATCGAAATAATCGAAATAGATATACTTATATGAATATTTTTTCAAGTATCTGTCATCTTTGAGTTCAAACAAAAACAAACTTCAGTTTTACTTTACTATATTGGTAGAGATATTACCTCAAATTACCTACTATTTTTTTTCAAGTCTGCTTATGACGTGACTCTTAATATGACCTTAATTAATTTTGTTTCTGCAAACTCGCAACTCAAAATTTCAAACTCGCGCGCTAAAAAAACCTTGAGACAATGCTGCTCAACCAAATAAAAACGTCTGGTAAACGCAGATAAAAAATAAAAAACGCTATTAATTTTTGATTTGCAAGCGAAATATCACGTAAGTAAACACAAAAATATTCCCGTGAACAAGGAAAATAAAATTTCCGTTGTTTACAATTCGTAATCAAACTAATTTGCTTTGCGATGGTTTTTTTTAAACTATTTTTTGTTATAACTAGTCATGCACTCATGGACATTCAGGTGCTGGTATCGGTAATCTTAATAGATTGCTAAATCTTGATATTGTTTTTGCTCCATTTATTTAAAAACTAGCTGGCGCCCGTGACTTCGTCCGCGTTGAAAAAGAAAAAAGTAACCTATCCCGTGTCCTGTACGTCTAAACGTTTATCTACCAAATTTCATTAAATCAGTTAATTAATTCGTTCAAGCGCCTCTTTCACCAACTACTGATTAGTTACTTTTAAAAATAATTTTATGTTTTATTAAATTATTCACTCGGTTTACTGCATCATTTGATAGGCGATTTTTTATTATTATTTTATATTTAATGTTTGGGACGTTTACCGTACAAACAAAGGTATATCAGCTAAATTATTCCCCATGCGAAAGAGGCGCTTAGAGTTATGGAGGAACATACATATATACATACACTTACATATTTATTATTAGTATTGATGATTGATAATATAGTAACATTAGGCACAGGCCCTAATGGGAGACTATATATTATATTATAGTTTCTCTCTCTACTTGCACAGGCAATGCAGAGACAACAGGTTTATTTAAATAACATGATCGTGATGAAGTAATTAGTGTTAAAATAAAAAAAATATTTATGTTTATGTTTCTCACGACGATAACGATAAAATAAGAATCGTTGAATATTTACCATTTTATATCATGGCAACAAAAAAACGTAGGTAAAAACCGTTGATATGGAAATTCCCGTTTTAATAAGTATAAGGACGCGTATACTATGCCAGAGACCATACTTGAGATCTATTTTGTATTGAATTTTCAACCGACTAAAACGAAAAAACAAAAACGGAGGAGGTTCTCAATTCGACGCGTATAGGTATATAACTTTTGACAGGGTGGTCCGATTTTGATAATTCTTTTTTTATTTGAAAGGGTGCACCCCCGAGGGGGTCCCATTTTAATTTGGAAAAAAATTCCAACCCTAACGGTAAGAAAACAGGGGATGATTGATTGTTCACTCACCGATTGTAGCGTATAACCACGCATAACTTTTTACAGAGTAGTCCGATTTTGATAATTCTTTTTTTAATGGATAGGGTTATATCTCGAAGTTGGTCTCGTATAATTTTGAAAAAAAAAATTCCTACCCTAAGGGTGGGAAAATTGGGATGGGAAAATTAAAAATTCAGCATGTAGTAAATATTAGATAATAGCCACAAAAAAATATAAAATAAAACTTTTTAACAAAAAATAAAACCGCCGAAAAAACTGAAAAGCATAAAATAAACAAGCATAAAATCGGCGCTAAACAAGCAAAAATTACGTAGAGTGATGCAGTGATGCGCGGCGGCGACTCAAAATTACTTAGGTAAAATAAAATAAGAAGCTTTTCAGTTTTTTTTTGTAACCAACTGTACCTAATATATAAATTAAATTATCTCCTCACATAATGTTAGGTAAATTATTTAATGAAATACAAGGATCTATACAGATAAAAAAAAAATTCAATATTAAGTATTATTAGATTTTAAAACATAATCCATTTTTAAACTTGCATGTTTCAAAACGCAATCAATTTTGAAATATATATATAATCATTTTTTAAATTTACTATTTACCTCTAAGTAACTATTTTTCCTTACAATAGAATCCTTATAGAAAAATATAGGATAGACAAAGAAAAATAAACAAAAAATAGGCCAGACTTTTACTCGAACAAGATGTGCAAAAGCCTAAAATAAAACATACTTTTAATCAGATTTTACCGTGTAAAACTGTATCTAAGTTTATACTTAGATGTTTGTTACTTAGAAATTTCGTAAAATTTAAAAATGCTTTATTACTCGTATTATTACATAGGTGTTTGTGTTATTTAACCAGTTTTTATTATTATTTTGATGTCTATCGATAAATATATGACCCTAAATCGAAGAAATTTTAAAAAGCATGATTTTTTTAAATATCTTTTTAGGCTCTAGCTCTATGTACAATTATTTTGATATTTTAATAAAAGTATATATACCTACTATTACACCTAAAATATACATTTATATTGGACACGTTTCTTCAATCAAGCAGTTATAACGACAGGAAAAAATCAGTAATGATTGATAGATTCTCGCCGGCCGGTGTGCTTGGTGTTGGACGTTATATAAAGCGAATACTCACTCGTTTGTTTACGCTCAAATGGATGATTGCTGCAATTGGCCCTCAAACTCTGGCACTATCTGCGTACAGGTTTATAGGTGACCGAAGGTGTATTCAGTATTGAATGTACACAAGCGTCGTACGTGCGCCGCCTTCGTAGTCAGCCGCGACACTCATCGCAGACCGACACTCGAACGAGTTTATGTACGCATGTGTTGTTATGCTGTTAGTGGTCTGTTAGCCTGTAACTGTACGGGTTTCCCTATGTGTGGACGTTAGCCGTCTGCCGGGTCGGGTCAATCGAACCATGTTTCTCAAACAAACACTAAGTACCCATTTTATTTTATTTATATTTACGCGTGACTTGGGCATGCATGTCCACTTATTGTATGCAAAATGATGACGCGTTTGTTTTGGATAATAGAAGAGTTAAAATAAATATGATATATATAATTAATATTATAAACGCCAAAGTTAGTATGTTTGTTACTCAATCACGCAAAAACTGCTGAACTGATTTGGATGAAATTTAGCTCAAAGATTACCTGAATTAATATATATACCTAGATAGGACACTATACTTTTTATCCTGGAAAAAAGTAAAGTTGTAGGGGGATTTTCAAAAAACTAACTACAACGCATACTAAGACGCGGGCAAAGCTAGTTAATATATAAAAATATATAAATTCAAGTGACGAAAAGCATTTTTTCATGCGATATGTATTAAAAATGATAGTGACTAGTGATTAAAGTATTATTAGTTACTAGTGGCCCGCGACTTCGTCCGCGACCAATTTTTTTTTACATACAAACCATTCCTGATTATCCCTCTATCCATAAGTGAAGACAGAATTAAAATCGGTCCAGCCGTTTAGTTCAGTGACATACACACGCACAGAAGAAATATATAAAGATAGGAAAATATATTTCTTATACGCCTACATATTGCCTAAAAAAAACTTTTTCTTTCCACTTATTTTTTTGGTATTGGTCTGAATGAAGTTTGAATAGTTTGAGAAGCGCAGACAAAGTCAATCAAATTATGTTTTCTTCAGAACAACAACGTTATCAACGTCCACATAATATAATACATAATAATATAAGGCAACAAACACTTAAAAGGTGTTCTAAGAACTTCATTTTTTATTTAAAAAAAATAAATTTACTAAATTGATTCTGTTAATTTCCTTATTTTTAGTTAGCATAGATAATTTATTATTGAGCCGCGCTTAACGCTTATTATATTTCTTTTAAATTCTTGAAACTTTTGCATATCGTTAATTGATAACCCATTTTCTCCCTACCACTGAGATGATAACCTTTTAGGAAGATAATTTACGTACCTATATCAAATAGGACGAAATTTAGACGACACGTTTGGTCTAGTGGCTAGTAACACTAGCTGTTAACCAAACGGTCGCGGGTTCGAATCCCGCTAGGGGCAAATGTTTATGTGTTAACATAAACAAACCTTTGTACCTGTTTTTGTATTTATAATATGTATGTATTAAAAAAAAAGTAATCTATGTAATATATCAACTGTCTGGTATCCACATCATAATACAAGCATTATTTGCTTATTTTGGAATGTGTGAAGATATTTATATATAATCGTTACAATATTTAACGGAAAGGTTTACAGATTTGCAGTTTAAATTAGCAATTAACTCCGGCTTCGCACGGATGCAAAACGAATCTGTCGAATACAAAAACAACGAATTTTCTGCAAATTGTGGTACCAAAACTCATTGATCGCTTTTTCCATTATTAAAAACTGCAACAAAATCAGTTGGGTGGTTCCGAAGCGAAGAAGTTAACTAAGAAATATAGACGCGAACAGATTTATTATGGAGATAAAAAATTTAAACGCTCAATACCTACTACAAATATGCATTACATATTTAATGGACAACTTACAAGAAATAGACAACGCAATTGTTTTGAAAAAATATATAATCTAAATATAAAATTCTTGTGTCACAGTGTTAGTTCTCCTCCGAAACGACAAAAGATTTTGATGAAATTTTATATGTACACTTGGTAGGTCTGAGAAATTTCATCTATTTTTTATACGCGGGCGAAGTCGCGGGCAGCAGCTAGTATAGATATATATTATATTATCCTTAAACTTGTATATTTTCGTTAAAGTAATAGAAACTCGTTAAATAATTTGAGTTTTATTGAAAAATATTTCGAAAATGGCTTTGCGCACATAATATGAATTCTGCACCGATTACCTAATAAGATAATGTCAGTTAAATTTTTTTTTTTTTTTATTGTCCTACCTAATGTTAAAAACAAAAAGACCATAATTGCCAGCGCCAACGGCGGCGCCACCAAAGCATGTATGAAACATTGAAGTTCAAGCGTCAATATCATTTTACACAAGTGAATCCCTTAATGAAAGAAATGGTTACTGAGAGAGTGCTGCTGACAGCACTATCTATCTGAATATAGATATACCATCGCGGAGATTTCGTTATAATTTTAGAACTACAATTGTTTTTATCCCTTATCCTTCTATGGTTGGTAGCGCACTTACAGCACCACCTATGGTGTTGCTTGTGTTATAGGTGACGGTAGTTAGTACCCGCCTACCATCAAGTGGACCGTCAGCCTGATTGTTGATCTTAACATAAATTAAAAAAATCTTGGTTGAATATAGTGAAATCAAATCAACAATGAGATTCGTAGGCGAATGAAAGAGTTACCGAAGCCCACGACTTCGTCCGCGTTCAAAATGTTATATAGCCTATTAGCCTTCTCGATAAATGGACTAATAAAACACAAAAAGAATTTTTCAATTCGAACCGGTAGTTCCTGAGATTAACGCTTTCAAACCAAACAAACAAATCTTCAGCTTTATAATATTAGTATAAATAAAAATTCTACATACATAATGAAATGAATTAAATTTTACTGTTAATTCATTTTACTGATAAAGTTCGATGTAAATACAATATGAAGATTTATTTACAAAAGTGGTCTATTGGTTGAAAATAATAAATAAAAATATATTGTACTAAAAAATTTAAAAAATCACAAACACATAATTAACAGGTGTTTCTTTGTAGGTTTTTCTTTCTAGGAATGCATAATGAATGAGTGGTTTTGGTATCATACTCGTACATAGCTATATTTAATTTTATAGCAACTCATCATCGAAATAATATATTTTCTGCAACTCATCCCATAATATTAAAATGTAGTGTCAAACGAAAATTAAAGCCGGTTAATGTAAGCAAACTTTCGCGGTCTCAGGATAATTTTGATTTAGGAAAATGTTTTTGATACATCAATGTGACAGATTTTGATCTGTTTTATAACGGTAGTAATACTAGCTATGGTTTTATCTATATCTTCTAATATATAAAATTCTCGTGTCACAGTGTTAGTTGCCATACTCTTCCGAAACGGCTTGACCGATTTTGATGAAATTTTATATGTACTATCGCGGTCAATGGAGCAGACCCACTTTTCATACAAATTTGTCTAAGGTTGAATTATATTTGCCTACTCTTTCTGACTACATTATAAATAAAAGAGACAAATATTGTCGTCAATATGTATAATCACCTAATATGTATAAGACCAGGTTGTCATAGTAACGTAAATGTTATAATACGAGTAGGTATTTGAAGTAGGAACAAAGATAAATACAAAATGTGCACACGAAATTGTTCCTTACGGTGGGACTGCTCCCTTGACCGCGATAGTACACTTGGTAGGTCTGAGAATAGGTTTTAATCTATTTTTTTATATGCGGGCGAAGTCGCGGGCAGCAGCTAGTATGTACATAAAAATGAATCCTTAAATGTGTTGCTAAGCGCAAAACTCGAGAACAGCTGGACCGATTTTAATTCTGTCTTCACTCATGGATAGAGGGATAATGAGGGAAGGTTTTAACGTAAAAAAAATGCACCCCAGGCGAAGCCGGGAGCGGATCGCTAGTTGAATATTATTTCGATGACATATACCCTGAATATCTATACCAATATATAAAACTGAAGATTTTGTTTGTTTGGTTGTACGCGCTAATCTCAGGAACTACTGGTTCGAATCGAAAAATTATTTTGTGTTGGATAGTCCATTTAAATTTATCGAGGAAGGCTTTAGGCTATTTAGTATGACCTATAAGGCTAAAAAATAAAAAATATATTTTCCTTATTTAGATTAACGCCATCTATCGTTCAGTGGCAGAACTATTAAGACAAACAGCTTTGACTCAACAAGTCGGCTATTCACCGCCGGAGGGCGCGATAAGTTTTGAATAGTCCATTTAACGAGGAAGGCTTTAAGCTGCATAACAGTTTGAACGTGGACGAAGTCGCGGGCACGAGCTAGTACCACTCACAACTTCATTTGACAGTTTGACAGTCCCTGAATCAGTTATCACACCTTATTACCTTACAATAGGAAAAAAACAACTATCAGATAAAAATGTAATTTGTTTTATTTATAAATGTATACTTTAAAAGCACATATTTTATACATGTTTACTTATAATCCATTTAAATATAATTTAAAGGAAATAAAATCTTTTTTTTAAATCAATATACTTCGAATGGTAATAAACCATTACAATTTTTACTATTACACAGACAATTTTTCTGTACCAAATTTTCAGCAGGCATGCTTTCCTTACAAAAACCATAGCTAAATGTTATTTCCTCACCAACATCTATATCTTTACAACTGAATATAGCCAGTTTTGGTATTGGATTATTAACTCTTACTGGTATTATTTTGCAATTTGGTTCACAACTATGGTTTATGTAACGACCAATATTACCTATTTCACCAGGGTCAACAAATGTTTGTATAACATTACCGCTACTGTGTTCATTTAAACAAAATATGTAATTCATTTTTCCTTTAAGTAGATTCATTTCGTGCCTCATAACAGCTTGAGTCTTTGTTATTACTTCACCTGCATATTCACATATAAATGTGCCCTTTGATATAAAGTTCTTGGTATAAAGACCTAATCCTTTATCTTTTTTGTGGCAAACATTAACAAATAAATTGTTTATTGGCCCATGTTGGACAACCCTATTGCCACAGTTAAATGTACATTTGCATAAACTATTACATTCAACAATTGGGCACATATTATCACTAAAATCACAATTTATCAATTTAAATTTGATTTTCCCAATATGTGAGTATTTTACGTAATTTGCGCTTTTCTGATTAAAACAAAAACATTCTGAATTATTACAATCTTCGATACAGTTACAGTGATCTGTAAACTGTACATTGAAGTTATTCAATAATATTTCATACTCTTCTTCATCTGAATATGGTCCGGGTATATTTTCGTGTGTATATATCAACTTTTCATCTAAATGGCAATAATTGTCATTCATTATTTCTGCTTTCAAATATAAACAATTTAAATTATCTTTATTTATGATGAATTAATTTACTTAATTAAGTTTACGTTTACTACTTTAAGTTTCGGTTTGTATTTCCTTTTCCCTTAATTGTATTTGTTTACATTGGTTGGCAGTGGCAGTGGCAGTTGGCAATTGGCATGACATGACAAGTTATGTCATAGATTATAATTTATAATATAGTTATGTCAATTTCATATTTTATTCACAAGATGACACTATGTTTACACAGACTATTTTCGCTTTCATAGACTACAGACCAGACCTTCAAACATGGGAACTAAGGAGGGTAGAGACAAGGAGGACAATCTCTGAGTATTAAAAGTGTCCGTCGAAAGACGATAATTTGGTGGCGCTGGTGAGGCTAGTGTTCAACCAAAATTCAACTCGGCGCACTTCACTCCGTCAACTACTGCTACATTCATTCCATACTCTCCATACTCTCAAACTCTCACTGTTTACACTAGCGCCATCTATATTTATCGAATTTTGTTGCCACTTTTTCAGTTTAACACCCATGTAAGAAAGCGCTCCTTATCTTTAAACTCCTTAATGGGAACAGTACCACAGGCAGAATTTTCATTCACAGGGTAATAATATAAAGATTTAATATAATAAGTCTTGCAACATTTAAGTCCTTTTTGGTCGATCTATAAAAAAATCATTTTTCATATTAAACTTTTTTAAATGTATTTTGTTTAATGATATTTCCTATTCAAACCTTTTTGTAGTGAATACAAATTATCAATGATTACTGTTTTAGTGATTACTACTTAAGAGTTTTCCCCTAAATTTAGGGAGATAAATACAAAGTAAATGATTACTAACTATAAAAATTATTTTGGCGATTATTTGTCATAAGCGATGAGAATATTGCATGGTCGCGGAATAACAAAAGCTGAATAACCTTTCTTGTTGTTTGTTCTAGTTTTCACAAACTAAGTTTCTGCGAATAGATTTTTAAGCATTTTAAGTAGCGTCATTGCATCGCGCCAATGCCATTTAAGACACCTGTTCTAGATTCAGTAGGTATTAGGTTCGTACGAATAAAATTCTCGTACGAACTTGCTATGATCGCGCATTCGCGTTCTATTAAGAAGACGCTTAATAGTAGTAAAAACGTTAATACATTATTAAAAACGTTAACAAGAACCAAAGACAGTCTTTAATGGATAATTTGTCTGTTTTATGCTTTTAGGCAATTCGCGATCTTCAAGCTGCTTGCAGAAAAAGGGATGTGTCTGTGCTTTCTGAATTAACTGCTGAATTAATTTTTAAAAATTATTATTAATATTACTACTATTATTAATATTATTATACTGAATATAACTTTTAATCTACAACTTTTTCTTGTTTAAAACATTTAATGGTTTTGAGGGTAATATTTTTTAGAGGTTGGCAGAACAGTAGAGTTTATCCAGTTTTTCTTTTACTAATAGGGCCACCCACACGCTAAAGTGTTGCCATAAAGTGCATTTACCATCTACGCTTCACTCTTCTCTTCTCTCGTCTCTCTCATTCATTTTTAGTGTACAATTGTACATCCGCGCAGGCGCGACGTCGTACGTGACGTAATTGCCCATTCATACTTTTTGTTCATTCAACTAAGTGAACACTAAATTAATTCAAAACATATTACACTAGTGTAACTTTCTTTCATAATTTGGCCAAAATCAACTTAATATAATGCTCAACTGAAACTGTTAATAAAGTGGTGTAGTTTTTCTTTAGGAATATAATCCCAAAGTGCATTCATTGATAAAATAAAGTGCATGTATTGAGCACATGCGCAATGCAAGCGTGAACTAATCTCTGTGTCATAAAATTTTAGTATTTTAACCAAGTGAACCAGAAACTAAGGTATTTTGACTGTGTAATGTACATTTGTTACAACATGTTTGGATTTCAAGCCCCCGTTATACTCATTGAAAACAGGCTCAAGTAGAACATTACGACACTCCGGAAGTGGCGGGACAAGCCGGCCGAGCTGGGTTCGTTCCGAAAGAGATAACAGCGGATGAAAGAGATAAACAGTTATGGATTTAACATGGCGGACGATACGCGTAAAGTGCGAGTTGAAGAAAGATTGAAAATAAAGATTGGTATGTACCTATTTCTTCTTTTATTTGTTACTATATTGAATTTGTTTCACTTGATACATTAATTTTTCTCATAGTCTTATGAATGAATAAGGCTTTATGCAATGTAATAGTGTTGTTGTCATTGTGGTGAACAGAACAGGTGGTAATCAAGAATTGGGTTTTCCTGGCCAGATGTGAATGAATAATGTTACACGATTATATTTAGTGCTAGGCCAAGATGTGAATACTGGCTGAAAAACATGATTGTTGTATTTTATGCACTTTTACAGTACTAAGTTTTGTTTTCATGCATATTGTTTTGACAGTTCACATTCGCGCAGTTTTATGAATGAATTGTCGAGACGAAGCACAATGAATCTCGCATCTAGACTAGAACACATTGTATTGTAGTTTTTGACTATGTAATTATGTATTGTTACAATGTAAACAATGCTCATGTAATAATTGTTACATACTCTGTGACGAATTGTCGATAATTTAGTTATTGCCTTCTCTAAATGCAATAGTCAAACTATTGACTCCATATATTGATTATATTCCATTCCATAGAATAATAATATATACTTAATACACAAACTGATTTACACATTTACATGTAAAAAATAAATAAACAATATCTACATTATGACATTTATATAAATATTAATAAATCAGTGCTTCTTCATAAGAACCCTTACTATTTCATAACACATAAAAATGTGGTTCTCTTTGAAACATTGAATTTCTTTAAAGAAGTACATAAACCAGCAATAAGATACTCTGAAATAAGTACTAAGTTTGACTAACTAACTAGTACTGACTAAGTAACCTTGCACTATTCTGTCTAAAGTTATGTTCTAGATTTAAGCAAGTGTTACTTACTCTTTTTTTAAATTCTTAATACTTTCTGGTGATATTTTACAATATTAATAGTATTTTTTATTGTTTTAATTTTATGTAAAGATGAATGGATTCATCTTAAATGAAATAATTTTATGTAAAGATGAATAGATTCATCTTAAATGAAATGAGATCAATTAATTTTGAGGTCCATGCTACCAAATAAAAAAAAAAACAATGAAAAATATAAAATCATATGTTTTCCCTACACACTTTTTCATGTCAAGGTCAACTTGATGGTAGGTGACTATCACCTGTAAAACAAGGAATGCCACAAACACTGCAAGTGTGCTGCAGACCATAGTATGATTAAGGATAAAGCATAAGGAATAGGTAGGGAAAAGGGCTCTAGCATTCCTTACTCAACTCACTGAAACAACAGCCAACATGCTGAAGACTGTGAAACAAATGTGCCCTGCCACCAGTTATACCATTGAAAATTAATTTCCAAAGTTGGCCCTGTCAGGAATCAAGCCAAGAACACATTAACCACTCAACCAACATGTCCCTCAATTATATGAGTGTCGATTGTAGTGGCAAAGCAAAATGTGTGTGTTACAGTTACAATTTAGGCATCCCACCTGGTATTGTTAGCAAAAATGAAAACAAGTAATAGAATAACAAGTAAAAATAAGAAGATAAATGTATTAGTTATGTGCTTTTGCATTTCGGTGTGTAAAGCATGGTGGATACTTTGCCTCATCTAACTATATCTCTTTTATTCTATCATGATTGGCAATGCACTTACATTCTCTCTGGCATTGTATGTGTTATAAATAATTACAGTAGCCAAGTAGCTTACAACCAAGTAGACAAGTGGAAAAAAAATTATATAATTCTAAATATTCTTAGAAAATTTAAAATTAAACAGATGGAAATTGGAAACTTTTTTTATTTATTTCATAACACTGTCACATGTGACACTGAAACAGTGAACCTTCTAATATAGTTAGGTTCACTTACTTCCTTATAATTTTCATGAAGTATTTCCTCTAAATGTCCTATTTTTGTCAATAAATATTAGTCCCAAAGTATAAAGCTATCCATAACTAATCATAAATTCTACCTCCCCGCCCTGCCAGAGACATTGTTGCTACCATTGACTACCATTGACATTATTGCTTCCATACATTTTTGACATATCGCTGCTTAAAAACTAAAGGGCCACAAAACAAAAAATCCAAAAATGATTTTATTGCAAAAATACAATCACAATCCTTCATATTGTATGTTGAAAAAAGACTTATGGTTCTTTTATTCCATATTTAATATATTTTGATCATTTTTTATATATTCAAAAGTAACTTATATGCTTATATGTATCTCCTCTAGTATTCAGTTTATTATAAAAGTACTTAGTTATAACATTTAATGCTACTTAAAAATACGCTTCTAACGATGTATAATATGCATATATTTTATATATATGCATATTATACATCGTTATTAATTATTAATTATTATTATGCATATTATTAATAAGAAAAAAATAGACAAAAAGTAATTTAATTTTTTTCGATTGAGGTTATTCTAACTATCTATTATGTATGTAGTATCGTGTCACAAACAAAGTGTATGATGCAGCAAGATGATTGATTTGTGTGTGCGGCAGTAGAGCGCATAAATCCATGATAAGGCGAAGTGTGTCTGTCGCGATAAGGGTGCAGTATGCCTTCCGGGGCGCGACCCAAGAACTCGTCGTCTACGCCTCGCCTCTGTCACTCTATAATAACATACAATGAACCCTACTATATCCAAAATTTTATTTCCAATTAAAATGTCCTCACTTTTTTCTCTTTTATGAAATGAAAAATAAATTTTAAGGACAATATTCTTTTGACAAAAATAAATTTATTTACAAAATATTCCCCATTAGCGTAAATGCACTTTTCATCGCATAAACCAATTTTGACCACATTTTTACCATTACTAACAGATGACCTCTTAAACATACTCATAGACAGCCTCTTCTGGTGATAAAAATCGTTGACCACGTAATTGGTTCTTAATCACGAAATTAGTTATTGAGATTGACATGAGCAAAGCCCTGCTGAGCTGTCGGATTACACTTAAAATCGTAGAAAAATGTTATATATTTAAATATGATAGTGACATAATTATGTTCTTAATCCTTTTTTAATGTTCCCTTTTAAGATATGTGAAACTTGGTTAATTGGGATCTCAAGGGACCAAGACATATGTACCAATTATTAAGGGTTTCCAATAATCCAGTTTTCCAATTAAGCAGGTTTAAATTATAGTTGTCTCATTTACAGAGGCCCCCGCTTACAAAGGTTGAAATGTGCCGTTATTCCATTTTTAGAGGTGGAAACCTGATTAATTTATCTCACTTATACAGGTGATTGAGCTACAGATCTCAATTATAGAGGTAAACATCGAAAAAGTCTTAGAATTCAAATCTCATTTAACCAGGTTCAAAAAGTCCCATTAACAGAGGTAATTTAATGAAAAAGAACCGGGACCTCATTGCAACTCTCAATAATAGAGGTTTCTCACTTATCCAGGTCCCACTTAACCAGGTTTCACTGTATTTAATGTAAACATTCCATTATTTTTCAATAATCATTTACGAATTTCGCACAGGTGGGCAACAATTAATAATTATCTTTTCTCTTTTACGTACCTAGTTTATGTTTACAGAGGGTAACTTAACAATTGCATAGTTAACATTTCTTAGTGTCGGTGACTCGGCGGCAAGCGTACCTACCTGCGCACACGCATCCATTCGTGGGTGGTGAGTTGTCAGCGTTGTTGTCTCTCTGTTGTCGTATAACCACTTCAAACGATAAAATGTTTACAACTATAGACATTTTCTTACAGCAGCAGACACACACACACACACACACACAAACCTACGTATTATTGAGTCAACTGAGTAATTTACTTACCTGGACTAATAAACTGAAACATTTTGTACACAGACTTACGACAATTTTACGACGTCGTTCTTCAATGGCTCCTTTATTTATTTATTTATTTTTCAAAAGGTACGCACAACAGCAAAAACAAAAACTTATAATGTGTATAGGTAACACAAGGCAATTTTAAGGTATACACCTGTATACACAGATAAATACAAAATAGAAATTGAGACGAATGATAACATATGCATAGCAATTAAACAATAATTATTATAACTTAAACTTAATTTAAATTAAAATAAAATAATAAGAAAAAGAAAAGAAAACCACTCAGTTATATAGTATAGCCGTCAATTTACGTTTAATTTCCGCCGAATTACAATTAAATATATCAATATCAGCATTCAATTAAATTTCAACCCTTAACCCTTAATTACTCGCGCTCAAAAAATTTACGTAAACACTCGCGTGGGGTCCATATGAACCCCAATTTCAAAGCTATAATAAAATTACTTTCAGTAGAAAATTAGTTTTTTTCTATTATAGTAATTTAATAATAAACACAAAAATAAACTTGGTGTCAAGAAAACGTGAAATAACTAGGTCACAATGAGATCCTTCAAAATTCAGGAACTCTTTTTTTTTTTAGACAATTTACACATAGTATGATCAAATAGTCTTTGTAGACGAATATAGAACATTTTGCGCACTGGGACCTTATTTTCTTGTCTTTATACCTTGGAAACACTACACACCTGCCTTTAGAAGGTGATGAAGTTGATAGTGTAGATAAATCAAGGCTTTCAATTTCCACATTTTTTTATGTGTTTGTGTAGTAGTCGCGTCTAAGTGTCTTCTAAATTCTCAACAGTATATTCACAATATTTTCAAAGGTAGTTTTCTACTATACTGCTTCACTAACTGACTATGCTCTGAGCAGTTTCGATTCATTCTCTGAAGAACTATCAGTTTTCCTCATTTCTCGAATATTCTTTAATTTAACAGTCATTTACTAGACAATTGTCGAGAAAACTTATCTAACGTTATAAAATTTGTATTTCATTTTTGAACAAAAAAAAGTAAGAAATAAAATAAAATAATGATCCCGCGCTAGTAATTAAGGATTAAGAAGCAAGTCCCATACATAACTTACGCTTACTACGTCATTGTCTAGAAGTGGCTATAATATTTTGGTTTTTAGTAACTTTTACATACCATGATCCAAAATGATCCTTTATCGTTAGATTTATTTCAATCATA
Source organism: Synanthedon formicaeformis (assembly GCA_945859745.1). Classification (NCBI taxonomy): domain Eukaryota; kingdom Metazoa; phylum Arthropoda; class Insecta; order Lepidoptera; family Sesiidae; genus Synanthedon; species Synanthedon formicaeformis. The sequence continues at coordinate 4,127,611 of OX243958.1, read as the reverse complement.
TATTTAACTACTAACTGTTAAGCATCGCCAATGTCGACCATAACGTCGCGCCTTTGTCCTTAACGACGCTACCTTAGTCAACACTCCCAAATGGGTAGCGATTAATTAAATCGCATTTTATACGCATTGGGATTGTGTGAATCATGATTGGACGACCACTGTCCTAACACAATAAGCTCCGGCTAATTTTTAATTAACAAGCCAATTGCATAAATGCATAAACATGTTTGCAATCAAATAAAGCATAATAAAGTAATGATTTTATTACATATTACCAGCTTACCACTGACATAATTTCCCTTTGACACCAGCTACCAGTAGTGATGTGCTGATATGTTAAAAATGTCTAGACGAGTATACATAAGCATAGCTTGCTAATCTATAAACTAATATAAGCGTCAAGACGAATCATCTAATCATCTTTAACTACAAGACCTTTTTCCTTTTTTTAAATGACCTGACATGTCGCAAGTAAGATAAATAAGTAGTTATTGTAGTAAAATAAGTACTGTAAGCGCCTCTTTCACAAACGTCAAGTAGGCTAAACCGTCACTTAAAGTCACCTGTCACCGGGAATAATATAGCTGATATAAGTTACCTTTGTTTGTACGGTAAACGTCCCATATATTAAAAAGAAAATAATAAAAAAAATTCGCCTATCGAATGACGCAGTAAACCGAGTGCATAATTCAATAAAACAGAAAATGATTTCTAAAAGTAACTAATCAACACTTTAATTTTAGTTTGTGAAAGAGGCCCTAAGTGTAGGTATTGTATGTATGTATGTTCCTCCATAACTCTTAAACGAATTAACTGAAACTTTCATGAAACTTGATAGATAAGCATTTAGACCTACCGGACACAGGATAGGCTACTTTTTTCTTTTTCAACGCGGACGAAGTCGCGGGCGCCAGCTAGTTTATTTATAAATTATCATTTTAACTTTGATGATTGACGAGCTTTTTTAGGGTTATTGATAAAAACATTTGAAAACACTTTTTTCCATCTTTGAAGTGATTATATATGGTCGAATTTCAACCAGTGGGCGAACACTAGCATGTAATGTAAAATAGTGCCTATGAAACATTGTTCTGTTAAGCCAATGAGCTGTAGAGACGAGAGTGGCATTGACACTTTCCGGTGTAGTCGGGCACAACATTCATTGGTCTGTAAGTAGCTAAAATCCGGTATCCTTACTCCTTGCAGCCCGTTGGTGACGACAAGTGAATGTCGTCACAATTTGTGATTAGTGTGATTAGTCGTGTGCCGCCGATGTATTTTAAATGCGTTAATTAATGTAGGTACTTAGGGAATAACTATAATGTAAAACGTATTTGTAAAAGTAGTGGAAGATTTCACGTGATCTCTAACTCTTTGCAATTTATAGTTATGCTTTCAAAACTATAAATTGCTTCACCGAGTTGTTAGGATTTAGCTTCTGGCCACCACTGGCTCTGCATGGAGTAGAATTTTCAAAAATATTTTCTTAGCGGATGCTTAGTTACTTATAAAATGTACCTAAATTCTAAATTTCAGCTTTCTAACTTGTAGTTGTTTTGGCTATGCGTATTTATCCAAGACAAACGATTTTACAAGTATTTTATAGATAAAAACATTAATTTTTTTTTTTTGTAATTTTTTTATTTTATACTAGCTGGCGCCCGCGACTTCGTCCGCGTTAAAAAAGAAATAGTAGCCTATCCTGTGTCCTGTACGTCTAAATGTTTACCTACCAAGTTTCATGAAAATCAGTTAGTTAATTCGTTTAAGAGTTATGGAGGAACATACATACATACAATACCTACACTTACAGATTTATTATTAGTATTGATGATAAAATTAAATTTGTTTGTAAAATGATATTACACTTTACTTGAAATAGTTTTCACCGTAGAGAGTATGTGAGAACACCGTAGTTTCTATATGTTATGTAAGTGAAAATGCGTTATGTATGAGTGAAAATGTTTATTTTCTTTTGTGTTGTTTGACGTACATACGTGTGAGAGTAAATATAATAGTCGACCGTGGTGGGTGACATTTCGCATGGCGTAGTGGCAGCGATGGCGGAGTTGTGGCGGCGTGCGGCAGCGGCGGGCGGCGAAGTTATCTTGAAGCACGCCCGTTGAATGGGGCAAACGTCGCGTTTTCCATTCAATCCATCCATTCATGGAAACTCGCCGATCCGTTAATGAAAAATGCGTTCGTTTATCGTCACCGTTATCGCCGCGGTCTAACCAACACGTGGTTTTATATTCATTAATAAAAATGCACAACGAAAACTTCGCATAGTTATAATAATATAGCGCCTCACGTCGATAAGGCTTCATATCTGATAACGTTATTGTAGTATAATAAAATCATTTATTGTCGTTTAAAATTTTCTCGAATAAGCCTTGTATTTTCAGGAAGGTATAATTAATTATATTTTTTATTGTATATTAGTTAAGTCGATGATTATCACGATAGTTGATGCGTGCCGGTTAGTGCAATGACCTCAATTATTATTTCATTACCTATGTGCAATTCTTGGTAAGCGGTTATTTCAATTGGCAGTTAAAAATTGTATGAACAATTAGTCATATTTTTATTGTGCGTTTCATATTTAAATAAATTATACACTTTATCAAGGTTTTAACACAACGTAAACTTTATGGTAATTTTTGCATGAGTTTTTGCATGAGCATTATGCATAATTTTTGCATTTTTCTCGCATCCTTGAAAGATACTTAGAGTGAGTAGGTATCTGCTTATCTTTCGCGGATATGCATCAATAGGAGACGTTCAAGACACTAAAAGTGTAAACAAATAGATTATTTCAAAGAAATTTTGTAAGAAATATGAAAACATGTTGTCATTGTTGTAAAATAATTGTACGAGAGGTGATTTCAAAAAAGGTGTAAGTAAGGTGGTTTGTATTCTAATAGTAGCATTGTAGTTTCATAGTTCACACGATGCGTGCGATCATATCGTGCGATAGGCACGCGGCACCAACCATTGTGTACATAGATTTACCGTAAATGCGAGTCAGTTTGCAAGAATGAACGCGTATTCATCGTAACAAATACTACTTATTTTTATAGCTGACCTATTTTGCCTAAAATTGTTCATGTCTCTTTAGCCGAAATAATATATTCAAGATAGTTTACAAAATAAGAGAGAAAAAATATTTTTGGGAAAAGAAATGTTTCAAGACTCTCAATATTAAAAATTTAAAAGTGATGGGATTTCTTTATTATTTTGTTTAATCTAACTTATCGAAAAAGCATCTACTAACTATGGGTCATAGTAACTAAATAATCGTAATTAGTTTGCGTGGGGCCCTGGTTCGTTAAAATAGAAACCAATATAACACAACATTTTGTCGCTTAATAGTTAGCATAGTGTAGTTTTCGACTAAGAAAAAGGTACGTTGCGACACGCAGCTAAAATTATGTATTCATTTCTTGAAATGAGAAAGCTTTTTGTGTTTAATATTTATGTTCGCATCAACCTTATTGCATTGGACAAATCATTTTCTGGGAATTGTTAGCACCGTACTCTTGCACGTCGAGGGACACTTGTGATTGAAACAAACGTTACAAACAAAACGATATCAGCGGACACCCACCGCTTTAATAAACATTGCTCGGCAATGTTGCAAAATTGTCTTTTTGCAAAAATACATAGTCGACGACCGTCTTTCGCAACCCACCTGCGAAACTCAGTTGAAGTATATGTGGGTGAGAGAAGCGAAGCTAATAAATCCGCCACTGAATACTAGAAGTACGTAGCGTAGGTCGCAAACTCAAGATAAAGTTTTACGATAAGCTAATACCTGAAAAGGAATGTGACGTATTAATGTTTAATTTTACCTTCCAATTTGAAGACGTACACATCGAAATATATCTTTGCAGCGTGAACATTACATCAGCTCTCATTAGTGCAGTTAAAACAGTGAGATATGTGTTGCGGAAACGCTAGTATGTAGGTATGAACTGAGGTTTTCATCTCGGCGAAATACCGTGATAATACCCAAGTGGGCTCGTACCGGGAATTGGATAATTGCGTGAGCTGTCATTTCTCGGGAATTTTCAGATCAAATGGGTAATGTTGCGTAAGTGTGTTTAGCTCTTCCTCTATTTTTTTATAATGCCTAACGTGATGTAGATTTTTGTAATTATCTGGGGGTGAATAACAGCTGTGGTGGTATTTCAACACTTTCGAGAAAAAAAAACATTCAAAACTACCTTTTTATCGTATAAAGGTGGCGATACCCGTAGATGGGAGCAAAAAGAGAGATAATGGTACGTTCTTACATTCAAGTACATAATTTAGCAGGTATTAGTATTGGAAGCGGTGACAGTAATCACGAATTTTGAACACAATCAACAGTCCAACTCTCGATTTCGAAACAAACGGTCCGACACACGAGAGTGTGGAAACCTCATTATGATCTCTATTGTACGCGCATGTTACGTTTCCTTAATACATAGTTTAGTATTATTTAGTGGTTCCCGTTTCTCTCCCACGATCCACTTATGTTCGCGTGTATTACTGTCGCGTTGATGATGATGACGGTTGTTTTGCATTTAGCAATTATGTACAGTTTGTCGCAAGTTTCTCTCGGAGTCCAATTAGGAGGGTTTGTGAGAGATTCGCGACCGGTGGACGCTTCTTTGTTTCAAGCCTCAACAATCGCAAACGCGTTGATGCAATGCATACTAATGATTATGCTCATGATGATATAAAATTAACTGAAGAGTTGTGGAGAAAGTGTTTTAATATATCATTGAAATGCGCAAGCGTGTGCATTCTATTGTGATTTGAGGGGACAGAGAATTAATATGTGATGTTTGCATAATTAAACATTGACATTAAATAACTGAATGTTTTGCGTACGTAACGTTTTCTCGAAGTCTGATAGTCCGCAATATGCATATCAGAAAATTATTTTCAAAACATAATAATTTAGTTCAGTAATGCGAGTTACTAGAGATGGGTTACGTCACCACTAAAGAATACACCTGCATGAATGATATTAACCTAATAAATAATTTTGTAGGTTAATGTCCTTTTTATTTAATTATAATTAAAGCGGAAATGAGCAGTTCACATATCGAGCCTTAGCACCACAACACTATGGATGGTGGTTGACATAACCAAATTAAGTACAATAACAATTAAACAGTGTTCAATTATTGAATGGTGTAATAAATTATATTGTTAATTGTCTTTTAATCGTAATTCGAATCCAATTGAAATATAACGCAATATTCTTTTCGTGATATTAATTATGTTAGATTAACCGATTGCAGTTTTACAGGTTAATTTTTACAAAATTAACTTGTTACACGTTTTTGTTTCGACTGGAATTTAAATTTATATCTTATTTACAATGTATTATGTACTAATGTTGATGTTATTATACCTACTTAGACATGTATCTATAGCTTTCCTTGCATTACATCATTAGTAGTTAACGGAGAACCACGTTCTAAATAGTTGAACGGCGTCATCTAACTATATGTATTTCAAAAACTAAAACTATTATCCCACGGGAAGTTATTACTATCTTAGAATAAAACTATCTTAAATATATTTGTGCTAAGTTTAAATCAAATACATTTTTTGCGTGATTTGCGTGACTGGTACTTTAAAAATCATTTAACAAACATTTAAAAATCTTTACAACTCGCATTTTTAATATTTGTATAACTAAGATTTTATAAGCAACGGGATCGTTGGCTACACAACCACACACTCGGGCTTCTTAAAAATAAGAGGTATCTTTTTTAAATACTTGGACACCATAACTCTGTTTTGTTGACCTTACGTCGTTGAGAAGCTGTTAGTTTCTTTTTTTTCTAAATCCGTATTATACATATATTTAAGTTTTTAAAAGTTTTGTAAAAAGATAAAGAAATGTCCGCAAATATTTATGACACAGTAGTTAAGAGTTGTGGCAGTAAATGGCCGTAGCTGACTGCTTATGGCTGTCTCACCTTGGTACACCGTATATAGTGATATCTTACGAGGTCGTGACACGTTGCACAATCGCCAATGTATTGTGGCCCTTCCTTTTTGCCTCTTGTGTTGTATCAGACCACAAACTTAATGAGCAAAGTGTTCTCTAAACATTTTGTTGTAAACGTTAAGTAAGAGTTCCGTTAAACTCCATCTGCGCGTATTCAATTATTTAGCAAAACGAATGAAGCAACTGCCATAACAGTCGTCATAAAATTGCGGAACATTTATTTAACGAGCGTAAAAAGCTTAATCAGCACTCATTGAAATTGAAAGCAGTCAAGGTCGATGTTGGTAAATAATATACGGAACATTATTTGAAGGGCCTGGTTAGATTCAGTAAACAGATTAGACCACGGATATGTTTTAACGGAACAAGTAAGTGTTCCTCCTGTTCTATTATAGTGTCCGGTGTGTCCAGGACATGAACATTGTTCGTGGTCAAATCAATTTAAAAAACTGATCTGACCACGAATTCCGAATGGATTTCTTTTAAATAACAACACTAAAACTGTCAACGGTATAATATGTACTTAACTTCATTTGTGACCACGTAGAACTATAAGGGTCAGCGCAGACGGGCGGAGTGGCAGCGAAGAGACTAATTTTATTTAGTAACAATTTAAATTCAGCCTAAAGTGCTCCTGAACACGACTGTATTTGGTCGCCGCGCGCCTCTCGACCGCGCTTTGAGTCGCTCGCCGTCATTTTATTTCATTGTACCAAATACAGTCGTATTCAGGAGCACTTTAGGTTGAATTTAAATTGTTACTAAATTAGTCTCTTCGCTGCCACTCCGTCCGTCGGCGCTGACCCTAAGTCATTAGACAGATGAAAATTTACATTACGTAGGAATTCTAATATTAAGCTATTACACTTGCAGCCTATGCATAGAATCCCACGGATAAATACAAAATAGATAATAATTGGTGATTACCATACCTCTATCCGGCAGATGTCTGGAGTCATGCACATGTAAGAAATAAGGATATGAGAAAAAAATTACCTCAAGTGACGTTCGTAACTTGGTAACCCGCATAATGGCGCGTGGCAAGTCTATTTATTGGCTATTGATCTGCAGTGTTGCATGAAGCGTGTATTTTACACGTAAACCAGTAGACTATCATGTTTCACTGTCACATATTATATTTATATTTCCTCGAAGACTACAATACTCTCAATACTCTGTTCGTACTTTTATAGGTTTACTAGCTGGTGCCCGCAACTTCGTTCGTGTTCTGGATGAAAGGTACCCTATGTCCTTTCTGGTATCCCAGACAACGTGTATGCAAAATTTCATGGTGATCGGTTTAGTAGTTTTTGCGTAGTTAAGCGTAACAAACAAACAAACTCACATTCACATTTATATTAGTAAGGATTGATTACATTAAAATTCAACACACAAATAAATATAAATGTATAAAAGAAACAACCCTCTTATTCCCTATGTATTTTGTTAAATTGTATTTTTATAATTAACCAGCGGCCTGTTCCCGACTTCGCACGGATGCAAATTATATATCAAAACCTTCTTCGAGAACCACTATATCCATTGATGAAAACAGCATGAAAATCGGTGCAGTAGTTTTTGAGTTTATCGCGAACAGACAGACAGACGCGGCGGAGGTCTTTGTTTTATAATATGTAGTGTTTAAGTATGATAGAATGGGTGATTTGAGTAGATTTTGACATTTAATTAACGTTAATTTAGACTTATTTGTTAAGGTCACGGCAGACAGGCTGATGGTCCATTTGATGATAGGTGGCTCTACCGTCGCCTAATTAGCCTTAGTATACCTTTGCCATGTAAATCTTAGTAGAATAAAGATTAAGGCATTAGGAGGAGATAGGTAAATGGGCTCTTACATCCCTTACTAATAATCTATACAGAACCGCAAATGTGCAAGACATGCTGCCCCAATGTATGGCTGTGATAAGCAATATGTTCTGCCACTAATTGAATGTAATAGTGTTTTCGTATTATGGTTTTCTTTTACTGCTATAATGCTACTGCTCCAGACTTAGAAATCAGTTCTGGTGACGTAAAGTAATAATAGATATGTATAATATAATTAGGTATGTAGAAACTATTGTCGTTAAGCTAATGAAGATGATGACGACAGTGCAACTTAAAAGGCGCGGCGATCCGATGGCGCGTGTAATTGAAGACACCTCGTTAGGTGACGGTGGACAATTTTGATAACATGTATGTTTATTAGATGCGTTTGCAAATGGATTCGAATTACGTGTACTGGTCATATGCCGCATCATTACTTTCCTGTGTTGGATTTAATCATTCGATTTTGTAATAAGTAATGTCATAATCTGCACTTTTATAGAATCGAAACAAGATACCTTCGCTCGGTGTTAATTTTTATAATTAAATTAGCTGTTTTCACGGCTTTGTCGGCGTTAATTTTATTACAAAATTTTGATATTTGCATGTAGGACAATTTAAATTTAATAAATTAATATTCAAAGATTATGGTAACTTCTTTAGTTTCCTCCCTTAATTAAGGCCACTCATTAAGCCCACATTTAGAAAATTTGTTTTATTGTTTGTACTCCAACATTTTTGCTGTCTCCATAAATTAGTAACAACCTTGAATACCTACGCCTACATCCTTTCCTAGTGTTGTATCAAAATTAACCTTATAACACTAATTTAGCCGTCCTCATAATGAATGACTGTAAGGCAGATATCAGTGCTCTCCTGACTGTCAGTCCTGACGATACGCACGACCGACCATGCGACCGACGCGCTTGTCATTTGTATAAAAATTCAGAAGTCGTTACAGAGCTCGCCTAACCGTACGCACGCACGCGTATTGCTACCGCGGTCGGTCGTGCGTATCGTCAGGACTGACCGTCAGGAGAGCACTGAAATCGGCCTAAGAAAGACAGTTATGTTATGTACTTTCGAATCTACAGTATTAGTTTGGATGGATGTTAAGGAACACATTTTTAAACTACCTAAGGCCCTAACAACCGTCAGATTATTTATCTAATTCATTGAATAGGGTCAGGTCTTTTCTTTTTGCGTGAATTTTTTTATTTGCGTACTCAAGTCTGGTAATTATTAATTCGTTAACATTATAAAATGTTTTACGATATTTGTTTCAGGAGAAGCCAAAAACTTGCCAGCCCGCAGCCATGGCGCCGCATGCCACAGAGACATTTATTGCGTCCTCTCCCTCGACCAGGAGGAGATATTTCGCACATCCACCATGGAGAGAACACTCAAGTGAGTATATTACACAAATATGTTCTAATAATCTTTTATAATATTTTATTTCAATAAACTGAATGAATTCTTTATTAAAGGTTGTTCAGAATAATTTAAGCACCTATGCTTTTTAATAAATGGTATGTGATTTATTATTTACGTATAACAGTTTTTAGTTTCCTGTCGCGCCCCTGTCCTCTCAAAGGAATAATTTGACGCGTTCCCCGAAGAATTGACATATAATAACGGATCCATTGTCCGGTATCCGGACAGACTTCCGCCCTTATCGGCTGGGAACCGTTTGTTAACATTAGGGAGAGTAAACATTTTATTAGGTCAAGGTTTGCATGGGTTGTGAATGACACGATGAGATATTCTTAAAATTATAACTAAGAGACATGTTTTGCTAAAAATTTAATACATATCACCTGTTTTTATAAACATATTGTCGTAAATATTTAAAGTACATGTTCCAACAAGTAGGTTAGCCTTATCTATTTACTTGAACTTTAATTTTTCTTTCATATCGCCTTCTTTCATTGATAATTCCATTGCTTTATTGACAAGTAACAGGTCCTAGCAAAGTAAACGTAATTAAAAAACATGCCTATTTACAGTGTACGCGTGTCAGAAGTGATTCTTTAAAATAAAAATATATAACTAAGCGGTAGATGTCGGAGAGATAGAGAGAGAGAACCGAAATGCTTTACTTTTGCAGAAACGCAACAACATAGAGCTAAAAATTACTGTAGCTTCGTAACAAGAAGCGTCGTTACACTGGAGTGACACATAATTCGACCTTGAAATTTTACTTATAGCTCGCAAAGAAGTTTCACTTTTTGCTTCATTAAAATATATCACTCCATTACAGACTAAATTCGAATAAATCGAGTTTTTCCCATAATCTAGAGCCTGACATATTATTGGTATATTATTTATTATTTATCAATACTAATAATAAATCTGTAAGGGAAGGTCATGGAGTAAGTTACCTACTTTGTTTTCAGAGATATCGAGTTTATAGGCTCTATACATGATACTGAAAGTAAATTGACGATTTTTAGATTTTTTTCTGTATGTACGTATGTAAGTATGTATGTTCCCTCCATAACTCTTAAACGAATCAACTAATTTTCATGAACCTTGGTAGATAAACATTTAGACGTACGGGACACAGGATAGGCTACTTTTTCTTTTTTAACGCGGACGAAGTCGCGGGCGCCAGCTAGTTCTACATAATTATATTCTGTGTACCATTCTATGAATTTCCCTTTCCACATTATTTTGAATAATTACAAATTATTTCATATTTTTATGAGAAGTCAAGCAACACAGCATCATTGAGATATAGAAACAATTTGTTTAACATAAGTGGGTCGATTATGCTAGTCACGTCTGTTAATAAGTGTTAATTTAACAGTATATGTACCTACATATAAAGTAGATGATTTATAAAAGTGGAAACTGATCTTTTAATAAATTAAGTAAACCTATGTTCCAAATTTCAGCTTTTTAGATTTTGTAATTTTAGCTTTGTGTTGAAAGTCAATGAGGGCTGTTTTATAAGTATCGATTAATGTGGTTCATATAATATTTTAAATTGTAGCCTATAAACTTACATGTTTATTTCACTCCCACATTAACTTTTTTTTTAAAAAAACAGCTTGTTTTATATTATAATTTTTGTAAAGCTAAACATGAAGACCTGTACTTGGTTTGCTGCTCTTAGTAGGTGAATTTAGCTGTTGCTCTCTCTCTCTCTCTCATAACAAACTGACTATATAAATAACTAATTAAAAAGCATACACACTGCATTTGAAAGAATGTTGTCGATATAAGTACCCCAACTCTCTTTATATCGATTTATCAATGAATGGATGTGACGTTATAGTGCTGTACAGGCGTTGCTCGGCCGTATTTGTTCTTATATAAATTAGAAACTTCCGGCGCCTTTGCTTTGAAAGGTGACTATTAATCATAACAATAATTATTACGCAAATTATTGACTAACTGGCGATAAAACGATATTCCATTTCCGTCTAACATCTATAACTATATTTCTCAAGCTATATCTCTAGTGATAATTCGTTTAAATTTTGCACATTAAGTGCGGTTAGTAGTAGTAACCTACCTACTCATTTTCTTTAAATGAGTCACACCTAAAAAGTCGTTGGTTAGATTTTTCAAAGCCGAACAATTATTTTGATTATTCTTCACACCGAAATTGCATAAAAAAGTAAATTTAATAATATTCCCTTTTGGAGCACAAAACTATTTCACAGCAATTAAATGATTCCTTTATTAGGCATAATATTGAAAGTGCGGAAAATTGTCCCCTTGTACTCGTAACACAAATAACTATTTTCTTGTTTCTAGTATTCGCAGCCCCACTGATAGAACATGATAGCAGAATGCTTTTTTTTTAGGTAAAAACTTAGTCGTTCTTTAGCAATAGGCATTAGTTAAATTTGAATGTAAAACAGGTGTTGAAAGAAAATTAATTAGGATTGACTTTTTAATTCACAAGTTTTTATTTCGATTGGGGGAGGTGTTGGTTGTGTGTTGTTTAGTGAGGGCGGCGCTGTGGCGGGCCGCGTCCCGGATGCATTTCCGGTGTGCGTGTGCTCGCGCGGAACGTCCCTTCCGCTCCACCCCTCGCCATTCGCTTTTTGGAATGAATGGAAACGACGTACTAAAGCGGTAAACCAAAACTCAACTGCCAGGAGTACCTACCTACACCATTGATGTTTCTCGGTACACGCAGAGAAAAACTCGGAACAAAAGACACCAAAATGTCCCAAATTATGATATTTGAAGTTTTTTCCCAACGCTACTGGGAAATCTTTCGTATCTGTTGTATTTTCTTAATTCTTGTTTCGTAGTAGAACGGAAGCGAGATAACAATTTAGTGACCCGAGAGGTGAGCAGGACGTATTGGCGGATATCAAAGGAAATGTCACTTCACTCGAAGGCGTTAATGGGTTCTTTGTCTCGTGACACCTTATCAGTGTGCACTTAGTATAGATACATTGTGTAAGTACTCATCCAAACATAGTGAAACATGAGAACGCCCTTATCGACTTTGTCTCTTGAAATAAAATACTCGGAATTGAAAGCCGACAGTATTTAAATAAGCAACTGGCTTATTTTAAAATGAATTCTAAATGTAAGGTGTAACATTTTTGTCGGAGGCAAGAACAGAAATCCGGTCAAATATCTCATAACGACTATATTAAGCGGAAGCTTTTAAGTGATAAATTGATCCCGGAACCCCGTGCCCCAACGAAATGAGCATCGGCTGCGTTCTTAAGTGCATTGCTCTGGTTTCTTTAGTCCCCTGCGCCTGTACTCACAATTCGCTCTGCCCACCGCGTTTACTAGGCGGCACATTAGCCGTGGTATGTGGGTGGGTGCGTTTAATTAAAGTTGTTTAGATCGCTTCATTTGTTGACCCGCTTTGTACCTGTGTACAACGAGAATATAGTATGTACCTTGTTTACTTGTCTACGTTCTAGCTAGATGATTTAGTGCTATATTTCGACTGCCCTGGCAACCTTTGCTTGGTTGTAGGCCTAGATTTAGGAAGTTAATCAAATTTTTGTTGTTGATTGACAATTAATATATTTAAACGTCTCGCGGGCCAGATCAACCTAGTCCTTTAGCTCGATTTAGCGTGAGACGCAAGTGCCATAGTGCTTTTACAAAATGTATACCTACCTAACTTAAAGTTTATCTATTGCCTATTATCACTAAAATAGTAGTAGACTTTTACTTAAAGAATATACATAATTATGTTGGTTGTATTGCAAAGCAATTCTGCTACGTTAGAACCAATCTTAAGACACATGCTTTATTACGCCTGGGCACTGAAAAATGGGCAACAGATGGGGTTAAATAAATTAAAGTGTTACTTGGGAGTTTACAAAGAGAATTTATAGAATATTTCTCAAAAAACCAATCGGATGAAATTAGATTGTTTTTGACATGTTAAATGATGCGCGAACTTTGGAACAATTTCCTCTCTGAGGTGTCTAGCTAGGCTGCAATATAAGATTTTTCAAGCGAGCCGTAAACAAATTTTTACAGTGTCGGCAGCGTACCTGCATAGGGAATACTCGTGTCCTTAGGTGGCGATAACCATCTACCGCCATAGGTATAATTATAGGTTCTAATGGTATATATGCAGTGACAAAATGGCGAGGGTGTTAATATAAGTGTCTCAATCACATTAATGCAAAGGCGTTAAGTGCATAATATGAATGATCGTATGCGTATGCCCGCCCCCGCTCTGTTGGTGGCGGTTCCGCCTCCGGTTTATAAATACCGGTCTAGCGCCGGATGCACTACGGCCAACCGATTGCACTCTGTGGGTTTCTTAAATGTTGCTCTCAAATTGAAAACTCTTTTTTTTTCATAAGGAATTATACACCATTTATACCTATCGTAGATATATATATCTACAATACAATATAATTATCTATAAAATTTATTACTTAACAATACATTTACCATCATTATTGTTGTAATTTTGGATTTTTGACAAAGTGGTTACGATCCTATCTGTTCTTTAAAAGTGATTCTTTGAAACCTATTTGATGAATAATTAAGTAACTATTTCACTATTTTATACAAGTAGAGACAGACAAAATAGTGTTTTTTACCTTGTTAGTTGTCTAAATAATAATTATGACGAAGGGAGAGTATTTTCAAGTGAATTTTAAACCGATTATAAAAACTTTCACCTTTGTCTCATGTTTATGAATAAGCCCATCTCCCACGCGCGCCAGAGTCGCGCACCACCTATACTAAATTTACGTAGAAGGAGTGCCATTTGCAACCTCACTATATATAGAGTATAAAAATATTATGCAATATAAACTATGTGTGAACATGTTTCATCGAATAAATTTTTACAAATTATGTATTAATTAGTGATCTTTCGGATGTTCGTTTCCGCGGATATCCGATGGATTAAGTATACTCCCTCGGTATTTATCACTTATTTTTGCGGATCCCGAACGGATATTTTATATTAATGGATTTCATTACATTATTTTAATAAAGGTACCAATGAAATACAAACTTTTAATTGCCTTTTACTTTAAAAAAATATAAATAAAATTAATCAATCGTAAATTGTACCTACTCTTAAAAGAATTGCTCGGCAGACCATCACAATCGTATTCATATGGATCTAGGCACTAATAAAATCTGTATCGACGCTACATGAAAATATTAAATTAAATAATATTAAATATTAATATTAAATATTCACTCCTATCATTTTCGTTATGAGAGGCATGAACTTAGTATGAAATAAACAAGTCTTAGAATTTTAAACAATTTAAGTGTACCTAATTTAATTTTATTGGCGATTTTAAATATTTTCTAGAACATTAATATTTTAAATTGAACATTGTATTTGTTATAAATTAATATGAATTTGAAAATGTAACTGCAATAAATAAGTACGTATCATGTCTATCTCAGACGAAAGGCGATAACATGTAACAGTGACTACTATTCAACAATAATAAATATTGACTTTCAAGATAGTGCTGTACTGACAGTTGACACTATCATAACCAGTAGAGTAGATACACGTTACATTCATTATGGAACATATAATTATGCCATACTGAGGAAAAAATAATTTGTTTCAGTCCATTTTTCGGAGAGGAGTTCCAGTTCGAGGTGCCCCGAAGATTTCGATACCTATCAATATACGTGTTTGATCGCGACAAGCACCTCAAACAAGACAAGGTGCTCGGAAAGGTGGCTATCAAAAGAGAGGACCTTCAGAGATATAACAATAGGGACCATTGGTTCTCATTGCGGCCTGTCGACGCCGACTCTGAGGTGCAGGGCAAGGCGTACATCGAACTCACTCTCGAGGACTCTAGGAAGCGACTGCGAATGGAGCCGAAACCGCCCGACCCCGACCCACCGGCCGCCGACATCGGCTCCGTAAAAGCCAAAGGCAATAATCTCGTTAGACTGTCTGAATATTGTAAGGAAAGTATGAGGTTTGGCTCGTGTTCGAGCTCGACCAGTAAGAAATTATTGAGCGCCGTGGCGACAGAACCTTCGTTGTCGCTGTCGCGATCGGAGAGTCTCAAGGATCGAGCCCAGTGGGGGAGTCGAACGAAGCCACCGATGCACGCTATGTCCGAATCGGACGCGTCACCCACGCCCACCGCAGCCGACTATTGGTCAGACCCGGAGAGACATTGCGCCGCGCGTGCCGGACCCGACACGATACGACTCCGGGTGCTCGAATGCTCGGAACTCACCACGAAGAACGGCCAGTGCGATCCGTTCGCTCTCGTCACGTTATTGTACTCAAACGGACGAAGAGTGGAGAGGCGGACGAAGCCCAAGAAAAAAACTGTCAACCCGCAGTTTGATGAAATATTCTGTTTCGATCTTATCATCGAACCAGATCCAAAGGACAAGGATCAATCGGTGAGTAACATTGCGTAATACATGAAACATTCTCTAGTAAATGTAGTTTAGATCCGAAGGGCAAACGAGTTCGTATTTGGCCCAGGCATGAAATTATGATGAAGAAAGAAAGATTCATTGTCTTATTATAAGTTTCCTTATATTTAATGGGTAATCTCTGAAACTACTAAACTGATTCTATAAAATGTTTCACCAATACATATTAGACGCTTGACAGAAATTTAAACCGTGTGACACCCTGTAGCCCAGCTAGTTCATAATATATTATATTGTGGTAATTAAGTGTAATAATATAAATTTTCAGGCGGGTGTGGCGTGTGAGGCCCGAGTGTCTGTTTGGCACGACGCCGCCACGCCAGTGTTTCTAGGCGAGGTGCGGCTGCAACTGCGACAGACTACGCCCACCGAACCAAGAGCTTGGTATGGTCTTAGTTATCTATTGTCAGTGATAAATTCTACTGCTTTTTATGATGAAGAAATGCAAATACAGTAGACGGGCGGAAAATTTGATATTGGTGATATTTATTTTTAATAACCAAAAAATAGGGTAGGATCACGTTAATTTCACTGTAAATACCTTGCAAAGCTTAAACTTCTCATAATGTTCCTGTAATATGTCACTAAACTTGTTAACATTGCTTGATCCGAGTGCCACAGAACTCGTTCCTCGTTACTGAGCAATACTCGCATGAAATTGTCCACTCTCTAGAAAGAGAGAAAGAGAATATGCTGTCCATAGTTTTTTTTTCACTATTACTTTGTCTTTCTCAAGTTTTCTGCTCATATTTATTTCATTTGGATGGGGAACCTCTCAGACCATTCTATATGTAATATGGTTGTTAACTTTTGCAGGTTCTTTCTGACGTCACGCGCGGGCGGTGCGCAGTCGCGTGGTGCAACTCCGCCTGGCACGCGACTGTCGGCGGCCGGCAGCGCGACGCTCGGCTCCCTGCGACTGCTGCTGCAGTACACGGTCGACCACGTTTTCCCGCTTCAACATTACCACAAACTGGACGAACTGTTTCGACGCAGTGTACAACAGAAGGTGACCACCGTCTTTCTTCATATCAACAATGCCAACATCACCAACAGATTGTAGAGCTCATAGCCCTATAAAACAGACAGAAAACAAATCTGTTCACGTCTGGAACGACCTTTCTCGAACTCCAACATTGAAAGTACTAATAAAGTTTAATTTAAATGTATATGACTCCATCGGATGGTCTCTACCACAAGTGTTTGGAAAGCTAGAAAAAAAAAAAAACACACACACACTACTTTAAATTATCCTTTATTTTAACGTTATAATTTTTTTACTGAAAATCTGTAATAGATGGCGCTGAACAAAGTATTTGATAACTTGAATTTAAATGAAAATTTTTGCATATGTTTGTCAAGTAGCAAACTAGCAAATACCTAGAATTTATTTGATGTTATAAAACAACAAAATCCATAATTTACGGTAATAACCAAGAATATAGAACTGCATTGTGGCAATAGGTTAAGGTTAAGGTGTTTTCTAACCATTAAATTCACTATAACAATTTGTACTTTATTAAGCAAAGAAATTTCATAATTCCAACGGAGACTTCGTTTGTGTTACAATAATAATGCAAAACTAAATTTGCGTCACACCTTCTACAACTTCGTAAACGAGACAGGTACTTTTTTACGTTAGGACTCTGGATAGAGTAATAAAACAGGTATAGGTTATAAGTTTTTATAATTTTTTTATTTGTAGCCAATCACAACGTCGGCCGTAAATATTTTGGGAGAGGTTGTGTCCAGTAAAACTGACGCTGCTCAGCCTCTAGTTCGTTTGTTCACTCACCACGACCTCATTGTTCCCATAGTGAAAGAGCTCGCCGATTCTGAAATCTCTATGCTTACGTAAGTATACTTTTGAAAATTGTTTTCATGTATTGGATATTTAAGCATTTAACTTTTGAAATTAAGAAAGTACTAAATGTAAACATGGTTTGGCTAAAATATTTAACATAATTAATTTTTATTTTAACCTGTATAAAACCACAAGAGTGTGTATTAATGTTTAATTAAATCGAACTTTTTAAAGTTTACATCGTCCTAGACGACGGACATTCGTCCCCAGTTTGTTATACGATTCTCGTTCTGGTGTGCTCTTCTGGGCGATTTTAATTCTTTTAATTCGTTGCGACTTTGACAAGCAGTTGACCAGATCAAAGTCAGCTGAGCATTACTCTATACTGTGCAGCGACGCGACGACCATATTCCGCGGCAACACCCTCGTGTCGAAGATGATGGACGAGGCGATGCGGCTGAGCGGCGCTTCGTACCTGCGCGCCGTGTTGCGACCGACGCTCGCCGCGGTGCTGGCCGACCGACGCCCGTGCGAGATAGACCCGGCGCGCGTTAAGCCCGCCGCCGCCGTCACACCGAACCTCAACAACCTGAAGGACTACGTCGAGCGCGTGTTCGCGGCGATCACCTCGTCGTACGAGATGTGCCCGCCGGTCATGTGTCGACTGTTCGACGCGCTGCGCCAGTGCGCCGTCCGCCACTTCCCGCGCAACAAGGAGGTGCGCTATTCGGTGGTCTCCGGCTTCATATTCCTGCGATTCTTCGCGCCAGCCATCCTCGGCCCGCGACTCTTCGATCTCACCACGGAACAAATCGTAAGCAGCTTTTTCTTTCCTCAAGCCTGAGCCTGAGTTATTTGGCATTTGGCTATAAAGCCTTGTTCGTACCACTTTAGTAATTTAGTATAATGAGTAATTTAGTAGCTAAATTACTAGCTACTGCCCAGAAATCGTTCGCATTAAGATCGAGTACAGTATATACAAGTGAGTGTCTACTTTACTCATTTTGCAAGATGAAAGGGCTGCAACGCAATAAAGTGAATAAGCTAATTTAGAAAAGGTGTATGAAGAATGGCTCTTCTTTCGTCTGCTGGTTGTTTATGACTTGTGTGGTTTGTTGACAGGACCCCCAAACGAACCGCACCCTGACACTGATCTCGAAGACAATCCAGTCCCTGGGCAACCTGGTCAGCAGTCGCTCAGCGCATCAAGTCTGCAAGGAGGAATACATGGCCGAACTGTACCGCAGTTTCTGCACCGCGAGACATGTAAGAGTTGCTACACATATAGTCGGGCCGGCATAGCCGGGCGGTAGAATCGAATATGTTTAGATGAACGTTCGATAAATTGCTATACTTATTATAGTCGTGTCGGCAAAGCCGGGCGGTAGACATTGCCGAATGAAATGTGCCGGAAACCCTGAGATTTCAATTTTTTTTCTCATTTTCATATCTAAAATAAGAGGATGTTTGATGCTTGATGCTAAAGCACATTTTTTGTACTTTACTTTTTCAATTTAAAATTTTTCATGTACGACATCACGGATCTATTAGGTAAAATCTCACCTGGATCGTCTGACTGTTCACCATACACTTAAAACATTAAAGATTTTTACTAATCCTTACATTGTTTGTTTTACTGTTTTAGGTGCAAGCAATAAGGCAATTTCTCGAAATAATTTCAACCAGCACGGACACACAAAACAATAATGTGCAGGAAACATGTGTGCTGCTAAAGGAAGGGTGAGTGATATTTTTTTGTTGACGTGAAAATAACCAGAATTTTTTTTACATGTTCATTATAAATTAATTTATTTGTTTTACGCTTCTCTGTGGATTAGATATGGGTATGTATCAACGAAATTTGAAATATGTACGTTCAAATTATTCTTACGATTTTAATCATTTTAGTTGCTCTTGCTCTTAAAAAGAAAATTGAAACTCGGTTCAAATTTTAAAGCCATTTTTGTGATAGTCATTAACCCTAAAGTTGTTTTTTTTTTTGTTTTGGACAATCTACCTAAATAACTAAATTATATACTTTAGCGGGTTTGAAAACTACAATTCCCCTAATTATAGAAATAGTTAACATTCCTGCGTCTATTCTATTCGAGATTCTATTATTAATTACAAATTTTATTTAATTACACAGTAGCCAAATTTTTAAATTGTGTAAAAAGATTACATGAAAAAAATGCACAGGGCACACCTATTTTACAGTTTAAATTTTATTTTAAACCTACACTTATTGTCACACTAACGTTAAAAGGAATGTCATTTGGTCTGTCAGTTTTTTCGCTTATTTTAAAAAAAAATCTCGAGAGGGCACAGCATTTTATTGAAATAATATATTCCATACGATTTTTGTAGTTTACGAAGAGGGAAATACTTTAGTATATAAAATGTACTAATTGGCGTTTGTATTTGGCACAGTACGATGATAAAGCGACTGGAGGGGGTTCGCGCGGGGTCTGTGTCGCCGCGGAGGCGATGGGCGCGCGCCAAGCGGCGGTATTTCCGGCTGACAAGCGGCGAGCTGTCGTGGTCGCACTGCGGAGGACGCGCGCCCGTTCGCCGGCTGCCGCTGTCGGGCGTACTCGCGGTGGCCGCAGTCGACTCGCCTCCTGCCGGCGCTCCTCTCGGCGCCAACAACATCTTCCAAATTGGTACTTACCCACACATTTATTGTTAAAATCTCGAGCTACGTTTAATGTAGCAAGAGTGTTTATATGATCACACTTGTGCACAGATATCTCTCGCTCGAGAGTGTACGAACACCTTACCTACCACACATATCTGACATGGAAAGAATCTCCATGAATATCCGAAATGTGCTGTGCACACCCAGTGGACACTATATGATTTTAACGATGTGCAGTGTAACTTTACTCGATACTCGATAAAACACCAGCCCCTAATCTGCCTAATCGGATTGTTTGACAAAAAATTCCTCCACAATGAATCATAATGTCATGTCATTTGCAGTGCACCGCGAAAGAGTACTGTTCGTGCAGGCGAGCAATTGCGTGGAACGCGCCGAGTGGGTGCGACTGCTCACGGCGTTGTGCCGTCGCGATCCCGCTGTACCCCCGCACAAGGGCTACTACGCCGACACCCAGTGGACCTGGTACATACTCTTGACCCTATCTGGGTTGCATCACACCCTTATTGTTGCTATCAAATCAATTAGGATAATACAAGACTATACATAAAACGCTTCAAACACTTTAGCGGTTTCTTGTATACCCTTGACGTCAAATAAAGTTAAATAAAAAGATTATAAATAATAACGTACTACGAGATTTCACTTTTCATTATAACTGGCATGTTACTCGTTAGCATCAGAGCTAATGAGTGATCTAAACTGACCAACTGTGTAAATGAGAAAAATAATTTTGAAATTTGTAGCTGTGGGCGTACGGAACCAGAGGCGGAAGGTTGCGGTGCCGGAACGGACAGCGGAGCGGAGGGCGGAATCGGGACGGGGGCAGGGGCGGCGCTCGCCTTGCAGCTGGACCCCGCGCGAGACCTGCAGCGGTTACACGCTTTGCTTGTGGCGCATGCGCAGCGACTCGACGAACGCTTACATCGACCGCAAGGTCTCGCATACTTTTATTCATATAATTCTAGATATTGTAATTCAACTGAAGTAAACACTAAAGATGAGCGATTGTAAACTTATTTCAAACGACACTTGTTTTTTTCAGATGGTACGAGTATAGAAGAGCGCGAGAGCGAAGCGGCTACTCTACGAGAGTTGCAGGAGGCTATGTTCGACCTGGAGCACCGGCATCGAGTCTACCGCCGCTCGCTCCTACGAGAGACCAAATATGGCAGCAAGTGAGTCCTGTTTGCACCACGTTCAACTATAATTTTTTACCATTTCTAGAAAGATCCTTAACGCTTACATTTCTTTGTAGACAAGCGCCAATAGGCGACGACAACTATCTACACTTGGCTGGTGCGGCGAGCGTAGACTGCGGGTCGTTCCTATTGGGCGGATGGCGCGGCGAGTTGACCACCGTCGACCTGGACGGAAAATCGGTACCGGCGACCGGCGCGCCCGACCGCACCACCAGCGCAGACTCGCTGCGGCTCGCGCGACTCACGGACGAGCGATCGTCTGGAAACTCGAACAAATCAACCGGCAGCGGCTACCTCACCATGTCGTGTCTGAAGCACGAGTCGACTGTCGAATCGGAGATCGCACACGAACGACCCGCGCGGCCTCCTAAACCGCCGCGACTTTCGCCCGCCCGTGTTCATCCAGCACCGCTTTGCGAATACGTAGACGTCGAGCCGAAACCCCCCGAGCGTCGGCCGCGGCCGGAACAAAGATCTGACTCGGATCCCGCTCACCGCTGCACCGAATACGAACTGATGGCCGACTTCACGAGTCACGCGTGCTCGCCGGCTGAGGACGCGCCGCCTGCT
Organism: Synanthedon formicaeformis; assembly: GCA_945859745.1. Taxonomy (NCBI): domain Eukaryota; kingdom Metazoa; phylum Arthropoda; class Insecta; order Lepidoptera; family Sesiidae; genus Synanthedon; species Synanthedon formicaeformis. Next base: position 4,105,646 of record OX243958.1, on the reverse strand, counting down.
GTCCCCCCGCGCGGTAATACCGCGGCGCGTGCACGTCTCTATCCTAAACCCGAAGCGGAACCGGTGCCGCAACACACGGATTCGGGCTCGGCGAGCAGTCTTCCCAGTGAGGAGCTCCTCGGAGATGACGCGGCGGCGGCCAAGGTGGAAACGCTCTCCAACGACGACAGCCTGTTGGACGAACTTCAAAAGGACTATTGTGTGTTAAAAGTGTGCGAGGACGAAACTCCCGAGTGCGAAACGAGCGATACCAAGTTTGAAAGCAACGCAGAGGAGGAATATTCGCCGTTCTCTCGTATAAGTGTACATAGGAAATCGAATCCGATAAAATCTCAATCTTCCGCCTCGAAACCTCTGAAAACGTCGAGCTCGACGTCGAACGTTCACGACGCGGGCGCGAGCGTGTCGCGGCCTCTCACCGAGCGTCTCACTCCGTTCTTTTTCAAAAAGAAGCCGAAACCTCCCACGGACGAGTCGCAGGCGGCCGCCGGTCGGTGCGCTCGCAAGGAGGACAAGTTGTTTGAGCGGTTGACGCCTCGATTCGCGCAGTCGCGTCTGCATGGACGAGGTCACTCGCTCGAGTTGACGCCGGCGCCGGACGAGAACCGGTCACGGCGGATCGAGCGCTCAGCGACCACGGTGAACATACCGACCCGGTCGATCAACTCGTCGATCGTAGCGAACCTGAAGTTCCTTAGCCTACATAGGTACGGCGGCGGCGGCGCCGAAGATCGCGCGACGCAAACGGCGCCGCCGGCGTCCGCGCCGACGCCGGTCGACAAAACGGGCGAACGGCCCGAATGGCGCGCGCCTCTCTTGCCCGCCACCACCGACATCAGACTGTAACGTGTTAGTGTAAAGTTGTAATTTATTTAAATGATATTTTTGGAGCTCTATTGTGTCTACCTGAAGGTGTGCCTCCTCTAGCGTGTAGTTCTCGAATGAAGCGAGTGCGAGTAGATTCTATTTATGTAATATAGCGTTAGTTAATGAATACTCAAAAGGTGCCAAGTGTTGTGCCGACGGCCGCCGGCTGCGGGCGAACTCTCATTCCTGTAACGCAATATTATAATATTGTGAAAGATTTAATAAGCTTTGTAATTAATAATAGAATTATTATTATTATGTTTTTATTGTTAAAATCTATTTTGACTGTAATAAAGAATCTAATTTTACTTATGGAATCTGATGTGAGAATGCGCTTTATTTATAATATATATCTGAAGTATTTCAATGTGTACGCATATATTTTTGCAATATAAACTTAAGTCTATCCTACTGACACTTATGTATGATACAATATACCTATTACCTTTAATTCTCACTTCGATCCAAGTGGCATTTTTAGAGATGTTATTAATATAATATTGAATTGTTATGTTACCTAACAAATAATATCTTGAAGTAATTGTAAACATTTGTGATTTTTCGATATGAGACAGGATTTGTTCAATTTTCACGGTGTCTGTCGTGTCTCAGTATAAATGTAAATTATACTAGACATACATAGATAGGTACTTAAATTTTGATATTATCGATATAATTCTTCAATAATGTGTAAAGTGTACTATTAATATATATTATTATTAAAAACATTAGAAACTTTGGCCTTAATAATCTTCACGGTTATGCCTAATGAGATGGCCTTTAGTTTTTAAGTATCTGCAATTATTCTGTACTCTAAACAAATAAAACGGCAAATCATTTCCGGTGCTAATATCTATGGTGAATTTATTTACTATCTTTATTCACTGCACACAATGTGCTATTTGAATTACAGCTATTGATATTATATTTTATTATACTTTTTATTACTTTTCAATTAACAAGTCAACACACATTCAAATTTAAAATATCCGTGTTACACTCTCCCATTTTGTCTGTGGTAAGGTTCACTCATTTAAGATAATAAAATATAGTAGAAAGGAAATCTACATGCAAATCACGGATTCTATTTGCGTGCTAACAAAATATTCTTGCTGTAAAGACCTTTTTGAGCGATAGAAATTAGATTAAGGGCGCGTATAAAGAGAAATAGCCAATCCTAGATTTGAATTTTATCTAAGTAAACAAAGTCCAATTTAATTATTTTTTACATAATAGATAAATACATTATAAATGAAAGTGAAGACTCGGACAGAAAACATAATATAATGAAATTTTCTCGATAGAAAAGAATCACCAAGTGAAGTCTCATTTCCATGATTTTAGTTTTATTTTCAAAATGACGCGAGTGAAATTACAAATTTTGTTTGCTTTATACGCACTCTTATAGACAAAAGAGTTCCCATATGTTTCGCTATACACATCTTTTTGGGGCCTGTAAACGGGCTACATAAATTGCATCTTGTTGGCTATTTTTGTTGACCAATATAGCTCAGTATATTTGCAACTATACCCTTGCTGCAATTTCATTGTGCAATACATTGCCGAGTGTAGACCAGCAAGATTCTGCAACTGAATTGCAGAGTAATTTTGTGTTTACACACGGAGCAATATTGAGCCTAGATCTCAGTATTTGTTCGCAAGTTTTTAAATTTTTTATATGCCTCTTCGGTCGTTACATTAAATTTCGCCGCAATTACTGCCCAAGCATCTTCTTTTGGTTGCCATTTTTATAAGCACCTGATTCTACATCCCATAATTCCGGACGTATATGGATTTCATTAATGAAGTTCAAAACCTTTTCGTTGGACCACTCGGCCATGACTTCAGTCAGAATTTTTTTTTTTTTTTTATTAAGGTTCACAAAACTGGTATACAATTCCATGTACAAGCAAAATAAATAAATAACTAGAACATACAAATACATCAATTAATTCGGAATGTAACCTACTACATGTGAACACAACATACAAAAATAAAAACATACTAGACAGTTACAAAAAAAAGCAAACAATCAACACTCAACTTTGATACTGTTTTACAAATTATTTAAACGAGCGACGATTATCGAAAACAACTGTCAACTGAATCAACGAATAAAATCAACGAACAGAATAAAATCAACAATGATCGCAGAGCACGTGGTGAATAGTGCGGGCGGCGGTGTGACGAGGCGGGGAAGGCGAGCGAGGGAAAAGAGATGCACCTATACATCAGAGCAAAAACGATATACGGCAATATTGCAGTAAAGTAAAAACTTGGTAAATCATTTGCAATCTAGCCGGCTAGACATTGAATACTTGCGACTATGAAATATCTTGGCAATATAGCTGGGCTACACTTCAAGATTGCAGCAATTATTGCACTGTGTTGAGCGATATAAACGGCAACGTGGCGGCTATACAATTGCAGCAAGAAATTGTCAATAAACTAGCCCGTTTACAGGCCCCATTAGCTTCTTACTCAGGCGAGTTCTCGTTACCTCGCGACGATGACGTCATTTTTGCCTTGCCTCCTATTTTACAATACACAGCGCAGGTGAGCAGTGTTTTTGGAAGAAACAGTAGTAGAAGGTACCGTAGTAAAAGTCAATTTTCATTAGCCTAATGTGATTCAGATAATAACTTAAAAGAGATAAATTTCTGCTTATATTTAAAAATTGTTTATCGATTAACTATATTCTAATGTAAACATATTTCTTTGTACCAAACATATTGTGAATATAATACTGGTGCTACTACTCTGATGCCTCCACTGTATCATTTCGTCAACTGACGTCATCTCGAGTTCTCGAGTTAACTTTGCTGAGGTAAAAATGTTCACTGACAACAAAATAAATAGGTTTGTTGTTTATTATTAGATATCAAAACTCAATTTGTACATATTTTATTTGCGTTGTTGAAGAAATATTTTTGATTTATCTTTAAGAACAATAAAGTAATGTATAAATTTATTTCTCATGTATGGCTTTCATTTTACTTACCAAACAACTGTGGTATAAATCGACTACAACGAATCAAAAATCTTTTTGAAAAAGTTGAGTACACTTTTCTTTTTGTACATTTTGATCTGAAGGGAATTCCATACATTCTATGGTGAGCACTGTACGAGGGGAGGTCAAAAAGTTCGCGGTATGACTTGCAAGTAAATTGAAATGAATATTTTTCCTTTTCAATAATATAATCTCCCTTACATTTTTCAGATCTATTATAATTTATTATAGCGTTGAGAAAAAAAAGTTTTGCTTTGGTGTCAAAGTAGGCCAAGATTGCGGACTTGACTCATAATCATTATTTTTTATCCACGCGCTCCCTCTTCATCTTTACAAATAAATAATTGTCACTCACTATTATAGAAAAAAATATTAAAATTTCCAAAGTTGACCATACCGGGATTCAAACTCGGGACCTAATCTAATGTGCTCATCAAAAATATAAAAAAAGGTACAATCAATTGCAAAACTTGATTAAATAGGTACCTACCATTGATCTAATATACTTATGTATATAGGTCTTTGATAGGTAGTGTGTAAGTTACAAAAATGCAATGGGGAAGTTCATTATCTAACATTCCGAAATCAGTTTGATTTGGGTCGGTAAGATATAAATTTTATTACAAATGTCAAATGTAAATGACTTTTATATTATACTAGCTAGTCTAGCTACATACACGCACCCGGGTTCAAAATAAAAACTATCCGATCTTTTAAGTTGGACCAAATTAGACATAGTTACAAAGTTTTATCAAAATCGGTTGAGTAGTTTAGTTCATTGGCGTCAAACATGTGACGAAATATATATGAGGGTTGTTAAACTGTAAAATTGGTAAGCTTCAAAATAGATTAACTATTTAATAAAATAGTGTTTCGATTTCGAAGGTTGACTTGGGGTTGACCAGAATGAAAATGCATAAAACAGCGCCACAACGCCACACCCCAATGTTACTACAGCGCTTTCAATTTTGGCCGTCGGACACTTTAAATAATTGAGGATGGATTTTTTAACCACTTTTTTTATTTGACTCCAATGATTTTAAATATCATTGTTTGACTCGTTACGATCAAAACACCATTGATAAAACCAGAGAATTTATATCACAAACTAAATAGTAGAGTAGTCAATAGATACCACTGACCGCATAATATTAAAATTTTGTAAATGGGTTGTAAACCAATATGGATAGAACAGTTGATGCTACTCTGTGGTAAATTTTTCTTCTGTGACTTACTTAAGACGTTCTGTCGGTCTTGCTTAAAAAAAATTGTGTTGTGTTGTTTCCTTCTGTAATTCTGTATCCAACATAAGCTTGCTTAATTTTTATATTAGTTGTATTTTAATAAGTGCAGTCTGCTATATAATTATAGTTCATTTTGAAAGTTTATTATTAAGAATTAATAAAAATGGTTGATTCAGTAAACATGTCTTTAGGTAAGCGTCTAAACGTAGACTAGGTTACTAACAGTCTATTTTAAGATTATTGTCCTCGATAATTACAATATTGTTTATTTAGTACAATATGTTTTATATGTACGTGCCTTATTTTGTATTCGAAGTAACTGAAACTGTTTGTTACAGACGACATTATAAAACAAAACAAGCAAAACAGTGCTACAGGCCGCGGTCGAGGTCGGGGGCGAGGCAGAGGCCGGGGTCGAGGCGGAGGCGGTGGCAATCGTGGCGGTGGGGCAGCAGGAAGTCGAGGCGGAGGCGGTAATAATCGTGGCAGTGGCGCAGCAGGAAGTCGAGGCGGCCGGGATGGCAATGTTAACCGACGCGGTAGGACTGGCAGTGTTAACCGACGCGGTCGGGCGGGCAGTGTTAACCGACGCGGTCGAGGTGATGGCGTTGGCAACCGACGTGGCGCAACAACGCGTGGCCGTCGGGGCAGATCTCAATCACGATCGAACACTCCAGCCAGATGGAACCGATCTCGATCGAGAGCACGCTCACAGTCGCGTTCTCGTTCGCAATCACAGACCCGCTCTCGTTCTCGACAAAGACGTCAATCGTTTTCTAATCAAAGACCAGCATCTCGATCCAGATCACGATCACGCTTGCGCGCGCTCACACCTATTGAGAGGGATGTTCTGGAAAACCAGCTGTTGGGCTTATCACCACTGCCTAGGAGAGGCAGATTTTCTAGAGGTAAAGATCAATGCATTAGTTGCATTTTCATATGTTATTTTTAAAATTTACAGTAGAATTAAATCACGCAATGACAATCCATGCTGGAATTAATATTGCTTATAACAACTATCAGTTAATTACTACAAATTTTTGTGGTGTATGGCGTAACTATAAGTACTTCCAGAAAATGCATTTTTATGTAAGACTACGACATTGCTACTGCCATATAAATTATGCTTTCGTTACCCTCCAATTGCACTTTACAAGTCAGGTAGAAGGGCCCTTCAACAAAATTTGATACAGGGCATATCTAAGGCAAGCCTGATTTGAATAGTGTGATCTTCTTGATCTTCAATTATGTTACATATTATAAATATGATTATGTACTAAAACCCTTTCTTAAATTTGTTTCCTTTATCAGGTGGACAACAAAATCAGTTCCAGCGTAGTGATGTACACAGTAGACTTGGCGTGACCACCCGGAGAGGAGCTATGAATAACGGCTTTCAAACTCGAGGCATATCAAGAGGTATTGCAAAACGTGGTAGAATTATTGGGAATGGAAACAGATACAGCACAGTTGGACTACGATCTGATTTAATACTCAGAGAGCAACGTCAAAATCTATTAAACCGTAGCAACGTTATAAAGTCTCAGACTTTTAGACGATCCAGAAACAATTCAATCTCACAACTGACTGTAAGTGTTGCTAACGATTTCGGTAAGAGGCGTCGCAACAGTGTCGGAGGGTACTTGAACAGACAGAGCCTTGCACAACTTAATAATCAGTTTGGTGGTGGGATTAGAACACGAAGGGGTCCTGGAAGTGTGAAGTCAGTAGGATCTAATCGTTCAAACAGGTCCAATGCCAGCAACCGGTCACGAGGTAGGGGCAGGGGTCGTGGGCTTAATAGAGTAGTTGGCAGAAACTTCAACAACAAAAGAGTTTTGAATCCTAAACTTCAGAAGGAAATTGCTATGTTACAAAGTCAAGAGGACAAACCCGCTAGTGATGGAGTAGGTGTTAAAGTTACTTTGACTCCAGCGGCTACCAAACAAACCCTTCACGAGAGATTTGCCTCAACATAGTAATTTGTATTATATGATTTAAAATAGTTACTTAGTGTATAATATTCGAATAAAACAGCAATTAACCCTTTAACCGCTTTGTTTTGTAGTTGTCGTTTGACTCTTTTTTTTTTTAAGAGAAAGCATCACAATATTTCAAAAATAAACATTATACAAGTCCTTATATACGGCCCTGGCGAAATGGACATGAAATAATTGTTGGATAAATCCCTCTGGCGGCTAAAGGAAAAACACACATAAAGTTTGTTTTTTAATCTCAGACAAAAATGACATTACATGTGACATGCATCATATACATTACATGGTATCATTATATGCAAACTTGACATTTGCATGTGTCACTTTTGTCTCCGAGATTAAAAAACAGACTTTAGTTTGAGATTTTTCCATACTTGTATTAAAAGAATGGTAAATATTTTTTGTACTGATAGTAACATTTCACAGCCCTTTGGATGTTGACAGCTCCCCTAATAATTTACTTACCTGTTTAGTACAGACATGTGTAAAAAAATCTTTAAGAAAGCTTATACTTTTCTTACTGAAATAAATTTTGTGTTATGTACAATTTGGTTTTATTTTGTAAATACATACAAATAGGTACTTTTTTAGTTTAACAAAATTTACATTTTGGTAAAACATGAACATTATAAACAATTTGTCATTTTAGAATACAAAAAGAATACCATAGAATGTTATTAAATAACATGGTTCTAATTCTTGACTTGGTAAAAGAAGGCCATTGCCAGATAATAGAATATAACAGTCTTTATTTTATCTTATATATGTCAACTTTATATAACTTGCATAACAGTAATGGTTATTAGTTCTTCTTTACATGTGTGTCTTTGGCAGCATTATCAATGAATCTGTAACTAAAAGAAAAAAAAATACAACAAAATTAGTACTTACGAAATTCTGTACTATAAGAACTCTACATTTCACAGTTTAAAATTATGTGTTGCAGCATTAGTGTTAATAAATATTTATAAAATTGTCGACATATTTTTCTATATACATTTGTCTCATGGCGGTCATATTAGAACATAACAGTAGAGAAGACAAAACAGTTAAATAAAACTGTATGCTTCATGCTACCATAGTAAATCGAGTTTTGTTAGACAACAAACTTTTTAAAGGTCATGTTTTGAGAAATGATATTACTAGAACCATTGAAGAAATGTTACTTTAAATAAGTTTAGATAGTACTTTTTAAACATCATGAGAACATTCAACCATAAATTTTTGAAACTTTAAAACTTTTTCATGAAAGGGATTAATAACTCTTCTTTGATACAATGTTCTTCTAAGGGTAAATTAATAAATTAGGTGAGATCAACAATAGCTCTACTTACAGTTTTCACCTAATATACTATCTAATATAAGCCCATGGAAGCTTTTTGTATTGTTTTCCTCTTTAATATTATTTGCATCAATGTTTTCAAACGTCCAACCAAGATGATGTCCACAATGAGGACATGCACAAAATCGCCAAGTGTATCCTGGGAACCATGAATCTGCTCCTTGCTTCTGCAGATATCATAAGCAAAAATAATAAAGAAGTGCAAAACAGGAATAAAAAGCGACAGAAAAATAATGTAAAGCCCACATACTTTACTTATACACATACACACATACTTATAAATATTAATATACCCTGCTATAACATATTACGATATACATTGGTGACATCATAGAAATTTATATTATAGCTGTGTCGTCGCTCCAATATTTGTACTTATAGAAAATATATTGTAATATGCCTAGCTGCTGTCCGCGACTTCGCCCGCTTAACTTTGTAAATTATATACTAAAACGTTCCTTGAGAACCATTTTCTATCCATTGGAGAAAACATCATGAAAATCGGTGAAGTAATTTTTGTGTTTATCGCGAACAGACAGATGCGGTGGAGGACTTTGTTTTATAATATGTAAGGATTATAGCTACATTTGTGATTCAAAAAATATATTTTTTTACTGACAGCAGATTGAAACTTACAGGTCCTAAATTAATACACCTCGCTTTTTCTATTGTGACTACATCAAAAGTCATGCCAAAAGGATTGACTAATGTCTGTACAGTAACATTCTGTTTACCAAACAGATTTTGTTTCTCAATCTTTTGGCTTCCAGGGCTTAGTTTACTGAAGAAGTATGAGGAATCAGCAATATCAGCACCGCATTTACGACACAAAAGAAATTCTGAAAATTGTACAAGTATTTAATATTTTTAATATCTTTTAATAAATTAAATCATTTCAAAAACTTTGATAACATAATAAATATTTCCATGTTTTAATTACCTGAACCACTTATTTTTGTCTTCACCTTTTCACCATAAATTTGGTTAAAACTAAATGAATTAAAAATTAATGTAAAATAAAAGAGAAATAACATCCCGGCATCAAGATTTACACGGGATTTTTAAGTATATACTAACTACTGTATATTTATACCACAAGAAGCTTGTGATGACTACCTGATAAAATTATTAGATGAGAATTAAGATTACAGTATAAATTAGGAAAACACTTAACTATGTTTTATTTAAATTAAAATTGCTACTGCAAGGTAATAATAAAGTAAATAAAATGTTTTTAGTTTTGTTATGTTGTTGGTCTTGCTTGTTCGCTCAAAAGTCAAAAGTCAAATCAAAGAAGAATTAAGAAAGAAAGAGACTATGTCACTGTCACTGAGTTGTTGACTTATCTGATGACATTGACTTTTGAAACTATTAAGGAGAGCGTGCATCTATCTATATGAAAATCTATATTTTGCCGTCCCTAGCCCTACCCCAGGGCGGCGCAGATAGGTGAGCGGGTTTTTATAGATTATACATGAACCTATCATACAAACAATACAAGTATGTTATATGAAATTCAACTTTATTCTAAGCTCTTGTAATCTAGGTATATCGGATACAGCACAATAGAATTTTGGAATGTTTTTTTTTCGCTAATCTAAGCTAAAAATCATAAGACTGGTAACCTATTATATTCTATATACGGAAAACCCTCTATTTTGTGCCTTTATGGGCGTATTTACTATTTAAGCATTATATTCAACGAATATTATGTTTGGATATGGTGTTTCTGTTCTGTGACTTTCCCTGTGAGTTAGTATATGGTACTCTGTGTCAATTCTGTGATAGTGGTTATATGATGTGGTTATGTGTTGTGGTGTGTACTGTGTTTCTGTTTACAAATTTGGAGATTGTTATTAAAATAAAATTAGTTCTTTTATCTTGGTCAATATTAGGAGTTACGGCACAAGCTTTAATTTTTAATAAAAGTTTTAAATAAGCCAAGATAATGTCGTTTTTTAAAAATGTAGCATCTGGATTAAATATACGAAGTCGTGATTCTATTCTGAAGCAGTCTTTGATAGATAATTTGTCTGAGTGCGTAAAAGATATTCAATATAACAATCAGTTTGAAGAAAACTTCCACAGTGTTCTTGGTTCGTCTGATTCCACCAATACCTTATGCATGGCATTGGAGGCCGTCTTTCTTCACGGCCTGAAAGATACTTTTTTTAGAAAAGCTAAAAACGTTCTATCTGGCGATCCTGATCACCGACCTCAACCGAACTATTGGCCTCTTGTACTTGTATTATCACACAGGCAGAACATCGATCAAATATCTTCACTTCCTCAAATAAATACAGAAATAGGCCAATGTCGAGCTTGGCTTCGTATAGCTTTGAATGAATGTCTTTTATCATCTTACATGTCTACCTTAGTGCGAAATATATCTGCTGTCAAACATTTTTACAACAAATCATCGTTTGTTTGCGATTCAGAATTACTAGAAGTGGCACAAAAACTTATTGAGGGACTGGAAACATGTGTGCACTTTAATTTGCCCATTAATTCAAGTTTACTTAACCAATGGCCGGAACAAGTTTTAATGCTTGCTGGCATATGGGTGCCAACAATGAAAGCGGTCCCAATCAGTGCTGGATTAGATGTGGCCAGTACTATTGACAATGAAACAAGGAAACCTAAAATTTCATCTACACCCACTGATAATGCTAACATTACAGGCTTAGGCCAAATGCTGGCATTGAATGAAGATGAAGCATTGGATTTCATACTTTCCAAGGATAGACACCATCATACAGATATTTCTAACATTGAGAAAAAAAATGAAAATGTTCAAGAGAAAATAGAACAGGAAGCTAATAAAGAAACTTCACCTTTAGATATTGAAAAACCATCAACAAGCCAAGAACACAAAGATGTGAGTTCCTTGTCTCCATCATCTATTGGGTCTGATTTTGTAGCACCGGCTGATGTTGTGGTTACTGGTAATTCCTTGTGTGGAAAAGGTTGGTCCATTGATAAAAATGAAGACTTAAATTCAAATTCATCTCACGGTAGCAGCTTGATTAAAACGCCAGAAATAAAAAGCTTGTCTTCATTGGTCGACAACACAAATAACTATGGAGACTCTGCCTACCCCCATACTCCAAATTTGCGAGATATGATGAAGGATATACATAAAGAATTAAAATTGATATCAGACGATACGGAAGTGGTGGAATTACCTGTAGACTCTGCTACACCGGAAGACTTAATGCTTCAAGGATTATTAGACTTTGAAGTTATTCCGATTGCTAGTGATTCGTTCACAGTTCCAGAACTACAGAAAATGTTGCAACAGTTGGGCTCACTGTCTAGAGAACATGGGCTCGATAATCAAAACTATCAATGCAAAGGTTGTCAAGATTTACTAGGAAGCACAATTTCAAAGGCCAAGGTGTGCGGCTTCACCGGTGAATATTATTGTTCATACTGCATGGATCCAAACGTCTTTATAATACCAGCCAGAGTCATTCACAACTGGGACTTTAAGAGATACCCAGTGTCAAAAAAATCTGCTTTGTTCTTGCTAGAGTTTCAACATCATCCTTTATTAGATATGAAAAAACTCAATCCGAAAATTTATTGTGGCGTATCCGATATGGCTAGATTACAAGAACTTAGAATACAGCTGAATTTCTTGAGGGCATATATTTTCACTTGTCGTGAGAACGTTATGGAAGAACTACAAAAGAAAGTTTGGCCCAGAGAGTACTTGTATGAGCACGTTCATATGTACACTATATCTGATTTAGCACAAATACCAAACGGTTCATTGGAGTTGCAACTGGAGAAGGTCGTCAACTTTGCAAAGTCTCATGTTCTTGACTGCCGGCTTTGCAGTCAAAAGGGATTTATTTGTGAAGTATGTAGAGACCCCAACATTTTGTATCCGTTTGAAACTAACTCCACATATCGCTGCGACGATTGTTCTAGTGTGTTTCACAATAAATGTCTCAATTCAACTATACCATGTCCAAAATGTAAACGAATGCAGAATCGTACCGATCCATCGTTAATTGGTTCTGTTCATACGTCTCTAACAAAGTGATGCTCTGCAATATCTCCATATATAAAAATCATGTGCATTTTGTTTCCACAATTTTGAAAATTGTCAATCTCACAAATCCATTAAAATTTTTATTTAGTTATAATTAAAATTTTAATTTAGATTTATTAAAAAATAGAATATAGGTTGTATCATAACTTTTATTTAAGGTATGTGATTTTGTTTAAGTTATAAATTTTGTCAAAAAATATATTTTACGTAGTTAGATAATAGCTTTTTTTGGAATGAAAAAAAGAGAACATTTGAAACAAATTTTTATTTACAACATATCAAAAATCATTACACTCTTATTCTAAAGGATCACAATAGCAAAATGCTATATTTACTCTTATAACAAATCATTCAATGATTTTAAAAACATGTTTTGTTAGTTTGAATATTAAATTATGAGTTTTGAATCATTAACCATTCACATATTATATGTATATATTTTCTTTTGTGAATATTTTTGTTAATGAAATTCGAATGAACACAACATTATTATGATTGTAGGCAGCACAATATTTGTTTTCAAGTTTATTATTATACAAACTTGTTACAGAATTACAAATCTTGAAATATTACTTTCTACAATAAGTAGAAAACGATATTTTGTATATGATAATATCATTAGTCTAATATTAGATATACAAAAATATATACTGCTGCCCGCGACTTCGCCCGCGTATAAAAAATCGATAAAATATTCTCAGACCTACCAAGTGTACATATAAAATTTCATCAAAATCGGTTAAGCCAATTCGGAAGAGTAATGGCAACTAACACTGTGACACGAGAATTTTATATATTACATTAAATTGGATCTGAGTTTTTATGAACATGGATGATTTTTTTTTGGTTTTTTATTTATAAGTTTGGAGGATAATTATCTTAGTTAGTTCCTACCCATAGAAATATTAAGAAGGCTACAAAATTATATTTTCATGCATTTGTGTATACTAATGTATTATTAAATTAAATAAACTATTACAAAGATTGTTTGCATTCATTTAAACCTGATAAAAAATAATTTTACAGAGGTACACATATTGGCTGCACATATCATATCGCAAGTAAATAAATGACATTATCATTGCTAAAATGAATTGTACAAATCATTTGTATTAGTACTGTTTTGTGAACAACAAAATAAGAGATAAGGCCCATTATACATTGTTCCATTAGGGGTCAATATTCAAGTCATTGTGTACATATCGTCACAAAATTGATAATGTTATTTAGAAATTACTAAAAAAGAAATTTAAAACTATAGATTAAATGGTAAACGTTAAAAATTATAATGGAATAGACCCCCTTTTTTAATTTAACGATGGTATCAGCAATGTTGGTCCATGTTGATTCGTAATCAAATCAGCACCAAGCAATCTAGAAGATGAGACCTTCATCTTTCATTACTTTCGCGTGTCTACAAAAAGTCATGGATGAATGGATAGCAGAATGTATGTATGTAATATGTTCCTCCATAACTCTTAAAAGAATTAACAGATTTTTTATGAAACTAAACATTTTTAGACGTACAGGACACAGGATAGGCTACTTTTTCTTTTTCAACGCGGACGAAGTCGCAGGCACCAGCCAGTATATAATATAACAAAAATTCTATTAAGCTGTTCCACATAGGAGACAGATCGCTTTAATATTTTAAATAAATAAATTCTTTTATTAACAATAACGCGGTTTGGTGGAATGGAATGTCGTCCAAGAGTTGCTAGTTTAACTCGATGTTGTTAACAGTGTATCCCTTGATGCACTTTTCCAACAGTTTTTCCGGCTCATTCTCTTTACTTTTATTCTTCTTCCTCGTTTGGTAGCTGAGGGAATCCTTATCGAATTCGAGAGGTACAATGCCTAGGTCTCCGCTGTAACGATTCTTGGCAATTTGTAGATATTTTTTCCCCCGAACTGCAGTGAGACGTTTGTCCTATGAACGAAACAACAAAATCAAACATTACTATGAACAAGATGTTACAGAAAGGCTTGGTCAAACTTTATAGATACCAATTGGTGTGAACGAACATAAAACTCAACCACAAACATTGAACGTTTTAATTAATCTTCATAACAGACAAGGTATGTCTTCTAGATACAAGATATACAAGAAGAAGCTTTGACGTTATTTAATAAACAGGATAAACTTTATGGTAATATTATATATTTTTTATCTGTATTATATGCGATTATATGTATAAAAAATATTTCGTTAAAAAACTTACCTGAATAATTAGAACATTGTCAGCCTCTTGAGATGCTTTGGCGCCACCAAATATTGAATTGGTTGAAAGGTCATCAGACTCTCGTTCCTGTATAAAAAAAACGATATGTAGTAGATAAAATGCTCATGGGTAGGACTACCTCATCCTTGCTAATATTACAAATGTAAATGTGAGTTTGTTTGTTTGTTACGCTTTCACGCAAAAACTACTGAACCTATCACCATGAAATTTTGCATACACGCAGTCTGGGACACCAGAAAAGACATAGGGTACCTTTCATAAAGAACGCGGACGAAGTTGCGGGCACCAGCTAGTACGAAATAATTATACAAAACATTATTTTTTTTCATCCTAAAAAGTCTTAAAAAGTCGTTGTTATCAAGCCCGTCTATTAATTCACTTAATTTTTTATATATATATCTAAATGCTTTCAAAGAAAATGTATAATAAGTAAATATAGAGAACATGGCACATGCCTTATACTGGCTGATATGACGTAAAACATACTCTTAGTTGCAATCTCGTTACGTAGGTATAACATTTATTGATAAACCAAGTCTGTTATCGCTATAACGAGCTTCTACAATTGTAAATAATGTGCAGTTTTAGTCATATTTGTGTCAATTGCACAGTCATATTGAAATTTAATTGAAGATTCGCAAAGAGAGAGATGGATCATTTGAAAAGGTTTAAATTTTACTATAGACAGACAGGCTGGCGGTACACTTGGTATTAAGTACGTGGCTTCCGTCGTCAATTTAAATAAACAACATTACTTTATTGGAAATCAGCTTACTATTTTAATAGAATAAAATAACATAACATACAAAATAAATAGATAAACTGGCGGTTACAAAAAGAAGACTACACAACTATATTTTCGAGGGCTTGTTTAGGCTTCGTTTATAGGCTCCTATAGGACAACAGAAAATATCCTGATCTAGCAAATGTTCATTATAAAATTTACAGCGGTCCAAAAAGGTATTGCTAGTATATTTCTTTTTACAGAATGGAATATGTAACAAACGCTTACGGCATACTTATATACATACTTATACAAACTTTCCCTGTTTATCTCTCTTTGTATAAGTGAAAGCCGAATTAAAATCGGTATAGCCCTTATTGAGTTTTTGCGTGTCTAACACATTTATGTTTAGACAATAAACATACCATTGAACTTTTTTTTTGTTTTTGTATTGTACCTAGTACCTACTTAGACTAGGTAGGCATTTGTAATTCTGACGATTTGAAAAACTGTATTTGACAGTCTGTCCTTTTGTAAGTAAAGGATTTATTACCTTCATTTACATACAAAGCAATGTTAAAATTGTTTGTTGCGATGTGCCAAAATATTTCCGTCGAGTTGCATATATGTATATATACTCACTTATTATAGTTGATTATTAGTATGGTGGTATGGTGCAATAGGATAAAGTGCGTGTACCTTCCTGGGGTGCATGACGAGGGTGACGTGGCAGTGGCGGGCGGTGGCGAAGGTGCGGAAAGCGGCGATGACTGAGTCCTGGCGCACGAAGCGGTCGCTGTCCTCGCGGTTGCCCACTCCGAGCATGAACTGCACGTTGTCCACCACCACGTGCGCGATGTCGTGCATGTAGCGCGCGTGCTCCACCGCCTTACACAACCACATTACTTATAACTTAGCTTTCTATGGGTGAAAGAACTTTTTAAATCGGTCCACTAGTTTTTGAGTTTACCAAGGTGATGTAAGATGTTACACATCATATGTCATATGTAACTACTGTACAAGGCTCGTTTAAAGCTTTGGTTTCCTAGGATAGAGGTGCCGTCATATAGCGGCCGTAATATTAGTACGAAAAAAGGCGGCCGTCTTTACAGTGCCGACATGTCGGTTTCCTAGGATAGCGGTGCCGCTATCAACCATCTGTCATCTTTTCGTATCTGTATACAATATATTAAAAACAGCTTCACCGCTATCAATAAAAACGTTCAGAACCGACAAGACGGCCGTCATGCAAATGGCGGCACCGCTTTTGGACTAGGTTGACTAGGTTTTTGACAAAAAGAACCTAGAACCTTCTAGGTTCTTTTTGACGTTACTGTGTCAATTACCGCTCTCTAGGAAACCGCGCCATTGCGTTTACATAGACAACGTTCTAGTGACGTCATTCACCGCTGTATTACGGCCGCTATATGACGACACCGCTATCCTAGGAAACCAAAGCTTTAGTTTTTTATCAATATAGATTACCGGTAGTTTCTATCGATAATGATAAAAATACAGAGGCACACACTCACATCCATAACAACTTTGATGGGCTGTTGGCCGTGGAAGGCGAGGTAGTATATGGGCAACTTCTGGAAGTTATCAGCGTACTTCTGGAAGTCGGGCAGGTGTTGTTCGAGCGGTACGCCCGCGTGCTGCTGCATCATCGTGCGGGCCAGACGCGAGTTGCGAATTTCGAAACTACCCCACAGAGTCTTCACCTGTCGTTATTAACAGAAATAAAAGAAAGATTTTATTTTATGAGCCAATGCTGTGATCGAATGGTGGTAGTAGTAGTAGTAGTAGTAGTGAGACTTACTCCCTGTTGGGCCAGATCGAGTGACATCTCGGCACAGAGCGTGGTCTTCCCGGAGCCGGTGGGTCCTGTGAGAACAGTGAGTTCGCCGCGCCGATGACCTCCCAGAAACTTGGTGAGTGCCGGGAATCGAAGCCACTTTACTCCGCGCACCTATCAGAAGCATTATTATTTATTCACGATATAAAGATATAATATTAAACGTCACACCTCTTATGCCCGTAACTACTATTTAAGCTGGCCATTCACAGCATAAAGTCTTGCAGTCCGGCGCATGCATCATGCAGGATTGTGCCGTGAATGGCAGGCGTTATGTGTTCCCTAACTTATGTAGGTTAATGTTGGTTTTTTACCAACATCATTTTTGCATTTTTGGTTGTCAAATCAAATAAAACATTTTTTTTTTCATGAGAAGTCTTTTCACTTGATCTTCGATAGGTTTCTGAAGAATTTTTTCAATACAAAAAATTGATGACGCCATTACTGGAAAATGTACAAGGTGGCGGATATCCAGCCAAGTATAATACCTTTTCGAAATTGACGACTTCAGCGTAGACTTCATCCCTGATCGCAGCGAAGGTGGTGATGGAACGATGCGCGGCCGGCTTTGCTTCCGATACGAGCGTCTTGAGCGGCAGCTGAGCTGCGGCCGCCTCCGACGCTGTCACCAGGCCATCTGTCGGCCTTTAGAAGGTGGAAAATGATTGAGCAAATACGAGTATGTATACGTATTTCACTACCAAGAAGAACGTTCGTGTTGACTTGATTTTCTCTAATGTTAAACTCGACAGACAGGCTGACGGTCCAGTAGATTGTAGGTGGCTACCGTCGCCTGTAACACAACCAACACCACTGCGCTGCCGACCATTGTAGGATTAAGGATTAGGAATTGATAGGATAGGTAAATGAACTCTACCATCCCTTACTCATTCATTCACGCTAGGCTTCTGTAAGGGGTGGTTACTGCTTTCAGAAGGGTTGCTCAAGTGACTATGAAATGCAGCGTTCTTTGCCACTACTAAATAAAATATATTCTGAATTAATGTACGTATGTATAAACAATCTCAGTCACTTCAATTTTACTGAAATAATTAATGACATCATTGTTGTATTAAAATTACTTACTGTGTTTAGCTTACCACAGCTTGGTTTAGTTTTTCCTTGAAAAGCTTACATAACATTTAAGGAATAAATATAAGGATAAAAAAATACTTAGGTAATAAAATGTGTATTAGGTATCCAAAACATGATATATTTTATTTAGATATGCTAATCAATTCCTAAAATAAACTAATTATTACCTTACGAATCGACATCTCTCCTCGCCTAGTTTCTCTGCGACAGCTCTCATATTGTTCCAATCACCCCACAAACAGATTTTCTGGTAGTTTTCTAATGTTGGAAGAACACTAGGTGGAAGAGTGCAGTCATTCAACCAAATGAGGGCACCTGGAAATTTCAATTAGTCAAATTGCACCGAAATTATTCTATTGCTAATTATGTCTTTAAATGTTACATTTAATATGGAATATACCTGAAATTTTATGTTCTGCTAAGTGTAACACATCTTGTATACTCGGTACCAATATCGCTTGATCACTCCGATTTATTCTTGGTACTCTACAAGAGAATAATCCAGTAATGTGTAGTCCATGATTTTCTATTTGTTCTTCCATTCCCGCTTTTATTTTACGGTACCCTACAATATTTTCTAAGGCATTTTTCAGTGGGAAATATAATATTGTACGGTCGGAAGATACCCTCACATCTGATAATACTTTACTAACTTCATTGTGGTACTGAAAATGAAATGCACAATAATGAGATAATTTCTGTTGAACCCAAACACGCTATATCTGCTGTAAGTTGCTGAGGAGTCAAGTTAATGAACGTAAAACTCAGTGGTTTTTAGTGATAGCTTTTAAAATTGTTAAAATTATAAATAAATAAATAATAAATTAAAAAATATCTTTTATTTAGATTACATGCTTTAAAGAAGACTGGCGATTTTCAGCCTGAAGCACAATTAGATTTTTAATATTAAAAAAAGTATACTTAGTAACACCCTGGAGAAATTAATTTTTTAAACATTTCATTAAATTGAGACTGATAAATCTATTTATTCGGTTTGTTCGCACAAGGATAGATTCGCAAAGAGACAGAATTGCTAAAGACAGATTCTCAAAGACATATTACAACCAATATGTGTATTTAATAAATTTTATAGTTCTTTCATTGAAAAAAAAAATGTTATTATTATTATATTCTTAAGGAAACACATTTTAGTGTTGGCTTTTTAAAAATTATTATTCATTAAAATGAATAGAAAATAACACTTACAGGAAATTCAAATAAACGAAATAGATTCAACATCTCTGTTTCACTTAAGTCCTTTAATGAGGTGGTTTCTTTTACAATTATTTTCCAATTTTCTTCAAACTTTTTAAAATCTTGTTGAATTTTTTCTATGTAATTTGTGATTCCATCAGCTGTTTTCGTTTTTTTGATAAGTCTCTCCATAATGTGCCAATCACCGTGAACATTGCATTTGGGACATAGAAAGTATCCTGAAAATTAATTTTAAATTTTTATTATGTTCATTAAAGATACCACTACCATCATATTAGTATTAGTAGTTACAAATGTGTATAGTTTTGTGTCTTGATTAATTGATTAATTACAATCCTTACATATTATTAAAACAAAGTCCCCCGCCGCGTCTGTCTGTCTGTTTGCGATAAACTTAAAACCGATTTTCATGCTGTTTTCAACATTGGATAGAGTGGTTCTCGAGGAAGGATTATTGGTGTTGGAAGATTTTAAAAAATTGTAAAAAAATAAACAAAACATACACATACAAGAAATCTGATAACTTTTAAAATAATAATTATATCAGTAACTAGCTGCTGCAAGCAACTACGCTCGCGTAATTTTGTAAATTATATACTAAAACCTTCCTCGAGAACCACTCTATCCATTGGTGAAAACAGCATAAAATCAGTACAGTATTATTTGAGTTTCTTGTGAACAGACAGACAGACAGATGCGGTGGAGGACTTTGTTTTATAATATGCAAGCATATATCAGGGTTGATGTGGATATTCACATCCACATATGCAAATATGGACCTATTTAGATATCCGCATCTGCAATATAATCAATATGAATATTTTACGAATACAGATATAAGCAGACTCCTAAGTCTGGGAAAATTTACCAAGGATGAATTTTGTGAATTGTCATTTATTATTGCATTGAAAATGAAATCTATTAAAAAAAGTTTTTGTATTTTGTAATATGTAAGTAAACTCGAAAACTACTGTGCAAATTTTAAAAATTCTTTCACATATAGAAATCAGCGAGTAACATAGGCTACCTTTCACAAATTTTCACAGACGTAGTCGCTTGCAACAGCTGATCTATACTATTATATGAAGCTGAAGAGTTTGTTTATTTGCATTGAATAGGCTCTGAAACTAGGGAACCAATTTTAAAAATTCTTTCACCGTTGGGAAGCTATATTATCAGCGAGTAACATAGGCTATGTTTTAAAAAAGTTACGCGTACGAAGTCGCGTGCAACAGATAGTATTAAATAGAATAGGAATAGCTATTAAAAAATTTACCTGTGGTCTTGTTTACATATACTTTGCTCTCCACAGTTTTCTGTTCGCACAAGGCACATTTTGTGGTAAGAGATGTAAATCCATCTTGTACAGCGAAACCTTTTTGTCTCATCAACCTTTTTATATCTGTTATTGTTACCTTAGGCACATCACTTAAGCTTATATCGTGTATTTTCCTTCGAACATATTCCCAGCCATAAATATTCAAAATTGTTTTAGAATTTTGTAATTTAAATATTCTTAATGTATGTAACATTTTACTTAAAACTAAATAAAAGTTATGAAATGTAAGATACACAGAAAATTTTAAAAGTTCTGTCTGTCGATTCGTTAATAAAGTAAATAAAACGTGAACACAAAACAACACAATATAGCCAAATGCAATTTTAAATCAAATCAAAACAAACAAACCGAAACGTCATGATGTACGCATGGTTGCTATAGACTATAAACATAGACAGTGACATTACATTTTGTCTATCGCGTCTTGGCGATGATAGCGGGTAGGCTTGACTCTCTTTACATGAACCATTGCTTGATGATGCATGTGGAGAGCAAAGACTATATAAGTATATTTGGTTGTATAGACACGGCGTAGCCCACAAAATATGGTAGTAATACAATTCGTCCACTCGAGATGAAGTGGACGAATTCGCACTTAGTCGCTCGCTAGCGCTGTAGCCGTTTGGTTGCTGTTTATTTGTGTTAAAAATTGACAAAACGCCATCGTGTTGTGTGAAATTATGTAAAAATAGACCTCAAAAAGGACAAAAAGAAAAAGTATCATACGTATTTCATATAAATAGACTTAATTACAATATTTTTAACAAAATATTTAATTAATTAGCTAAACCTTTTCATATTTCAAAAGGAAGCATTTGAACCTTATAGCTGTCTCATTCTTACTTATTGTGTAGTATAAGGTCGTCCTTTCGTAGAAAGAGATACATATAGATTTCAAATATACTTATCATTTCAATATGTTTGGCGGTTGATCCAGGGCCGCACTTGTAATATTTTTAAATAAAAATAATAATTTTGTTTGTTTTGTACTACATTTTTATGCTTGTGTTTAGATTGGTGCGTGAATACTTCGATTGATATTCAGTAATAATATGTTTATAATAGATTTCCTATTAACCCAATAATAAGAGAAAAATGGACAATTTTATTACGTACTCAAAGGGGCGATGAATATTGGAATCCAACAAATACAAGTATTATATAATATGTTCTGCGCATTTCCATCATGATGACTTTTACACTAATCTTAAGGGATATCGGAAAATAATAAATACAGCAGTACCTTCCATAAATTATGACACAGATCCATCAACACAACAACTCACAAAGCGGCAAAAGTTCAATAAGCTTATTTTATTTGAGGGACAATAAGAGATCATAATAGTACTCGTATGTATATAATTACATAAAAAATAATAAGTTTTGAAGTAACTATAATTAAACATATTATGATTATTTTTCACTAATTTGTTAAGAACACTGTGTTTCTTGCGGTTTTTTCTTAACAGCTGTAATCGAAACCGCGGATTATTATTAAATATTCATTTAATCACGTACTATTTGTTGTTTCATTTCTATATCAAACATCCAATTAAATTATATTACTTATTTTTAAATTACACGCTTCCAAATGCGGCCCTGTGACACGTAACACGTGTTGTATTACACCCAGATGTACCATCGGCTAGCGGTTTGTTGCTTGTAAGCTAGTCAATATCGTTGTGCAGTATACATTGATGCGTTAGTACAGGGGCCTTACTACCACCTCTTATAGCAGTATTATTTTAGTCTTACTTTCAAATTTCGTACCATGACCGCTTAAAAGTAAGCTTACTTTAATATTGTAACTATTAAGAAGTTTTGTGACGTCAATCGCTATTTCATTCATTCAATTGGTACCATGACGTTCCATTTGACAGTAAGCATTATTGTTTTTATGTCAAATTTAGCAATCTTAAAAAAGTTGCTTTTCCAAGACGGATACAAAACTGTTAGTGAATTCGACAAAAAAATAATAATATTACTGTGTTAAAAAGTGAGTAAATGTTATTGTTATATCGATCTTTAAGTGAATAAAGTATTTTTCTTTATTAATAAAAAATGTGTTTGTAGATGGCTAGTGAGTACGAAATTTTCGAATTTTTGGAATACGATTACGCCCAAAGTAATAAACTACGAAGAAATCGACGACGAAAAATGCGCAACGAGAGTGATCCTTTCGAGTTGGACGATGTGGAGTTTGTGAAGCGTTATCGACTTACGAAAGAACTCACTTATGAGCTCATCGACGAGTTAAAACCTTTGATGAAGGCTCCTTCAAAACGCACAGACTTAGATGTAGAAACGAAGGTAAATGAACTTAATGCTATTTTAAATAATAAAGATTCATAAACACAATAGGTAGATAGCTTAAATTTGCTTAATTTTAGTACTTATTTACGTTTAATAAAAGCCTAAATATTTCCCTTTTTTGTAGGTACTGACTGCATTATCATTTTACGCGACTGGCTCGTACCAACGCCCTATAGGGAACATTGAGGGGCATTCGATGGCACAGCAAACTGTTTCGGCTGTAATAGCACAAATTACAGCCAGCCTTAACACGCCACAGATGCGGCAAAAATATATCGTTTTCCCGGAAAATGAGCAAAGCCGTCGTCAAATAAAAACAGAGTAAGCAAGTTTTTGTATTTGGTATAAATAAAACTTTCCACAATTTTCAAATTACTTACTTATATCACTTTACTAACAAATACTTACCTTTTCAGATTTTACATGGCATATGGCATACCCGGCGTTGTAGGTTGTATAGACTGCACCCACGTAGCTATAGTCCGGCCTACAATAAATGAGGAACATTTCTTTTGTCGGAAACATTATCATTCACTTAATGTACAATTGGTATGTTAATTAAGAAGTTTTCTAAGATATTATTATTTTTTAAAACAAAAGGGGTATGGGCAAATTAGTATGGAGTCTGGACCGATGCTCAACAATGATAAAACTCATGCCATGAAAGCTTTTGGGGTTTTATTTAATTCATACTACAGCAGCCAAGTCAAAATCTAGTGCGAACATTGTGTTTTGGAGCTCTCAATAATATAAAAGTACTTTGGAATTGTTTTTTATATTAAAAAAAAAACACGTTTATAATGATACATTCGTTTATTATGATTGATTTTGTTGTACTTACATAGATTTTTTAAACATTTTTTTTTATTTCAATATAACTAAAATATCCAAATAAACAAATGATAAAAGTATTACATTTATACATCTGACATACTAGGCTTCTGACTATTGTATTAGATTATCTCTCTTACTGTATAACATTATTTGTTATAGGTATGTGATGCAAATATGCAAATAATAAGCATAGATGCAAGCTATGGTGGCGCTAGTCATGATTCATTCATATGGAACAATCATCCATTAAAAACGCATTTGGAAGTTCTAAGCAACACAAAAAATACTTGGTTTCTTGGTAAGTAAATAAACAGATTATTTTTACTCAATTTTTCAATATATTTATCCATCAATTGTAAACATTTGAAATTGTTATTTATTACAGGTGATGCTGGATATCCATTACGCAAAATTATGATGACCCCTATATTGAATGCAGCACCAAACACTCCGGAAGCACACTACACCAACTTGCATGTCCGGGCTAGGAATGTCATCGAGCGCACAATTGGGCTTCTTAAAGCACGGTTTCGTTGCTTACTCGTCCACAGAGTGTTACACTATTCACCAGAAGTAGCAGGTTCTATTGTAAATGCTTGTGTTATATTACACAACATCTGCAATAGAGCAAATACTCCTATAGAACCACTCAGCAATGAAGAGCTCGTTCAAGAAATCCAAATCCAGCTGAATAACATCGATGAGCAGCCTCGTGGAAATAATAGGGAACTGCAACAAGGTTCTGCTGCCCGGAATGACCTCGTTACTCTCCTGTGGGAAAGGCGGAACTTGCGATTCTGAAAAAAAAATGTTTTTTTAGAATATCAATAGAAATATTGTATTTAAATAAAATAGTGCAGTAATATTGGGTAGTGTTAATTATTTCAATTTAACTAAGTGTTTATCTGGTACAATGATTAGTACTTTAGATATTTTAGTTTGGATTTTAGAAATCTATTTAGCCATTTGACAGATACAAAGTAATAAATAATTTAGACAGAATAAGTTTTTTAATGTCAGTGTTGACAGACAGGCTGAAGGTCCACTTGATGGCAGGTGGCTACCGTCACCTATACATAAGCAACGCCACAGGTACAGCAAGTACGCTATCGACTATAGTAGGGAAATAGGAAATGAGGCGATGGTTTAGGTATAACATAGGTTATAGATAATATACCTTTCAATCCTTTGGAGTGTGTTATTAGAGCTGCACTGCTCCTAACAGCAGCCTCGGCTCGCAACTGAGAGGACTCCACGAGGGCCCGTCTTGTGGCATCCATTAATACATTAACACTTTAATCAAATTGTTGCACTCTCATTAATTAAACAAAATCACAAAAATAAAATGTTCACTTACTTTATATTTGACATTTTTTAATTGCAGTGATAACTACAGTTTGAACCGAATCACTTATTTCGTTTTAAAAAACGTCAGTCGGAGTCGACTTCTGTAACTGTCACCAAGTCTAGATACGTTCTAAAACTAAACAAGTGAACATAGAAATATGGCATTTTTTGGTCAATTTTTACGTAAACAATATTAACTTGGAACTTTATTCTAGTGTTTTTCAACAACAATTCTTTTTTATAGCTATAGGAAACAATTATAAATAGAAAAAAAATAATGATATTTTGCTTTTGTAGCGTAGAAATAAAATATGTTTCAGAACATACCTAATACGATATGCCGTTATACCTAGGACTCTGTGGCATTATTTAGCAGGGAATAGACAATCATGCAAATATCATTCGTTCACGGCATTAATAAAACAATATTGTTTTGTGGACGTCATGGTACGGATTTGAGTAATGTTACTTTAAGCTTGAAACAAAACTTCCTTAAAACATGATAGTTTACTAAAAGTTCATGGTACGGGCCCAGAACACTTTTAACTAGTTTCTTTTTATAAAAGCAATATACATTTGGAATTGCGTGTCAATCTCTCAGTAAGTTCGTAAGTATGATTTTAATACTACCAAAGATTTCGGGGCTTTTTGCTTGCTACGCCGCATCTATAGTTCAGATCAATGGTGGAGAGAGGCAAGTCTTAGGTTCTAATAAAATAAATAAATAAAAGTTAAGTCTGTGTTTGTGTAAAAATTTTATGTGTACTAACTATAGGTTTTGTAAGATTGTAAGATAGTTTTGTAAGGTTTTGTAAGTCTACTAACACTTTTGGGTCCAAGTAACCCGAATAAAGAATTTTATTATTATTTAATATTATTATTTTATGAGGATAGTTATGGAATATTGTTGGGGGAAAAATAATTAAAATTTCAATATGTACAATATGATTAAATTAATATAATTATTATAATGATTAAATATGTACAAAATTTATAAAAAAAAGCGCAGATCTTCGCTGAAATTTAAACAGCGTCTGTGTGTCTAAGCGCATATCTACGCTGATCTACGCTCTACGGAAAAGATTTCTTTTGCCCCCATATGCCCAATATTCAAAATTGTTTAATATGATGACCCCCGGGACCCTTTCGTCTGACAAAACCTGACCAAAAAGAATTAATCATTCTTCTTTTCGGCTTCACTCTTGACAGAGTGGTCGTGGCCATCACTTCAGGTGTTGGTGGCAAGCCTCACAACACGCCGCCATTCCTCTCTGATGGCCGCCTTCCTCGTGCACCCCTGCAGTGAGCCATTCAACGCAGCTTTTATTTGATCCGTCCATCTCATAGGCGATCTTCCCCGCGGCCTGGTACCCTCAACCCTTCCCTGGACCACAAGTCGCTCAATAGCCACCTCCCCTCGGCGGCAGACATGGCCAATGAACGTGAGGATACGGGACTGTACCAAAGATGACAAGCGCTGCTTGATGCCGAGTTCTCGAAGTATAGACTCAGTCCACGATACTCCGAGCATTCTCCTCCAGCACCACATCTCTAAGGCGTCTATCTTCTTCTTTTCAATTAATCATAAAAGTTTAAATTTCATTGAAAATTGAATCGTGTGTGGCTTTTTGTCTTTGTACACTTTGTTTGTACACCTTGTTTTAAAAATTAATTTAATTGATTACCTACTTTTGGTATAAATTAATTTACCTAATTTATTTCAAAAACTTGAAAATACATAATAATTTATAAAAAAGTTAATTTAATTTATTACTTTTGGCATAAATTAAATTAATTTGTTTATGTATATGTATTAATATGCGGGGAATTAAAAAACCGAAATTTGTCAAAAAAAAAAAATTTGAAAAAACTTAAAAAGAAATTGGGTAGAACAAACCCAATTTCTTTTTAAGTTTTTTCAAAAAAAGTTTACTTGACGTTTTCGTCACCCCTTGGCGTCTTCTGTCGAATGGTGCTAAGAAAAGGGGCGGTTGTAGGGGATTCTTTTTTTTTTTTTTTTCATTTTGAGTCGAAATTCCCGTCTTTTTTCCCATACAGCTCCTAAGGCTGCACTCCAACCGTTGACATTACTTTGTATAATGTAGTATTAGTTTATAATTATATTATATTGTATTAATTTATTTATTTATGATAGTTTTGTTATTTTATCCAATATTTTGTTGTAATCTTAGATAATGGCCCCAAGGAAATTCAAATCGCAAGGATCAGGCAGTTCTTAGACCGGATAATAAGCGGTTGTAAATGGGAAGTTTACAAGTATGTAATTTATTAATACATAATAATATTTGTATTGTTTTTGTTTTTAAACAGTTTTATTTTTATATATTTTTATTTATTTATAGAATCTGGATGGTACTGGATGGAGACTTGTTTGGCGACGCGGAATATAATTAAACAATGCCATACACACTTCAGCCAAATGTTACATTACTGCCTCTTCATTTGGTTATTGAAAGATATATGACTGAAATGCACAGTGAATTGATTCATTAAATAAGCTTCTAGAAATCTTTGTTGTTTGATTTTATTTCAACAAAAGCACACTCAGGTCACTCAGTACATAATGTACAAAAAGCAAAATCAGCACATGTAAAATATGCAAAACACAAAATGTACAAAAAGTTCTGAGCTAATCCACGGTCCACACTCACACCGTCTTTTTGCACCCAAAATAAAATCTAATGACTGTCAGCGAACTATTTTATGTGTAATGACGGTGTTTAAGGAAATAATGACTTTTAGCCGCCATTACGTTTGAATCACGAGCAAGTTATCATTGTAGTAGAATTGCTATATAAGTCTATTTTGCGTTTACCCTAATATAAACGGGGTGTGCGTTATACTTATCACTGACCACTACTACTTACCACTATAGGTCATTGATACTGGTGATACTTATCCTTTGGTTGGTAACGTTTGATCAAAGGTCAGTCAAGAAGCCAATTTACACACTCAAGCTTTTTTTTTTAATATGGAAGCGTGTGAAGGCAGCATAATATTTGGTTTACGCAAAAATAAATAGGAAGAGGGAAAATTTAAACACTTTTTAATTTTACTACTGTAATATATTTACATCTGTGTGATTATATGTATTTAATCAAAAAAATACATTATTTCTTGGGCTATTTTAAATAATAGAAAAATAGCTGCAAAGTGTAAATTCATTTACAATATTGTGCATTATTTTATTATGTGATGCATTTTAGTAACTTATCCTATAATATAAACCATAAATAATATGCAAAATAATTCATTAGTACCTATATTTGTATCCTAAAATATAATATACAAACTAACCAGCCCATGTACAATTAAGAAAATATACAATTAAAAGAAAAGCATTTTCAAGTAAAAACAAAAAATATGTACATAAATATCTTAAATAACTTACAAAATTATTCAATTAACTATCTTATGATTAATTTATTCTTATTGGTGTATAATGATTTATAAGTAAAAAAATAACCATATTCTCTCGAATGACAATTTTTAAGTACAAAAGTACAATTTTTCTTACATCGATCATGGATTAAATAATAATAAATACCATGCCTGAAAAATAACAGGGAAAACAAAACAGGCCATAATTAATAATTTTATTAAGTTTAAAAAATATATTTCAGTTTTGTCTGGAACAAATTTTACGGTTTAACGAATGGTAACGAAATGGTGATAAAAAAGGAGCCATAAAAAAAATTGACTACGTCTTATCCTTTGTTTTTCCATTTATGTTATTCTCCTACGTGTGGCAATCAAAATAGCGCCAATATATTCAAACACTGTACCTATATATACATATTCATTCGTAACAATTTTTGAGGTTAATTAAAAATTGGAACTTGTAGCCCCCCCTCTCCCCTATACTCTGATCGTGTTTTGTGGTTAATTTTATTTAGTTCTGGTATATTGGTATTATATTTGTTTCAAGTTTCAACACCATTTGGTTTAAGACTGTCGAATGATTTGGTCAGATAAATTTTCAAAATAGCAATTTAAAATTTAAAAATGTCGACTTGGAGTTTTAGGAATAACGTAAAAGATAACGCAAACGTTCAGACGAGCTAAACATTTAAGCGCAAAACACACTGTTTTCCGAGGCGAGATAGCAGCGCAGAATTCCTCACAGCAACGCTGAGTGCAACGGAACGGAATACCGCCCACTCCCGCAAATCGAGACCGCCTGTTTGTGATAATGGTGAAACCGATTGGTAACGCTGAGTGCAACGGAACGGAATACAGCTCACTCCCGCAAATCGAGACTGCCTGTTTGTGATAATGGTGAAACCGATTGGTAACGCTGAGTGCAACGGAACGGAATACAGCTCACTCCCGCAAATCGAGACTGCCTGTTTGTGATAATGGTGAAACCGATTGGTAACGCTGAGTGCAACGGTACGGAATACCGCCCACTCCCGCAAATCGAGACTGCCTGTTTGTGATAATGGTGAAACCGATTGGTAACGCTGAGTGCAACGGTACGGAATACCGCCCACTCCCGCAAATCGAGACTGCCTGTTTGTGATAATGGCGAAACCGATTGGTAACGCTGAGTGCAACGGAACGGAATACCGCCCACTCCCGCAAATCGAGACTGCCTGTTTGTGATAATGGTGAAACCGATTGGCAACGCTGAGTGCAACGGAACGGAATACAGCTCACTTCGTTTCTGATAGCGGTGAAACAGCACTGCGCCGCGCTACCTGGCGGATTCTGTGTCGCATAACTCGTACATTACAAAAATCCCGCCCCATAAACGCTTGTGTGTGTTACGCTTTAAGCTGAACTAGCACGTCACGTGTAACATTTAACAAGATATTCTGGTATAAAGATGTGATACAGTTTAGTAGGGCGGTTGCTGGTATTGCTGGCGCTGCAGGTGTTGCACGAGAGGCCCTTGCTGCTGTTGCTGCTGCTGCATCGCCATATGCATCTGCTGGCGGAAGCGCTGCTGCGACATCTGCTGTTGGTACTGAGCCGACTGTTGCGGCTGCATTGCTCGCGGATACGCCGTGGCGGGGCCGCCCATTCCGCCCATTGTCACATTCGGCGCCTGCTGAAAGGGCAGAAAATGGGAGTAGATGAAACACAAGTTCTTATTCGGATACAATGTTCTTAAAATTAAAAAATATATATAATATCGAAACGTTTATGTAATATTCTTTAATGGATTAAATACAAAGATTAGTGACTCACTATCCGCGCATAGACCTTACTGTCTCCGTGGACACACTATCATTCAGTCGCACAAAGGACACTGCATACATGT
Source organism: Synanthedon formicaeformis (assembly GCA_945859745.1). NCBI lineage: Eukaryota > Metazoa > Arthropoda > Insecta > Lepidoptera > Sesiidae > Synanthedon > Synanthedon formicaeformis. The sequence goes on along the minus strand of OX243958.1, from coordinate 4,074,874 downwards.
AGTGTTAATACAAAAAAAAATGTAATTTTATATTAACAGTATAAGGTTTTGGTGTGGTGAGGATGCGTGGTAGTGACTCATACGAGTATTATGCGTAGCTTATAGCGTAGCAGTCATCTCATTCACTCTACCATTTGAATATATGTATTTGTCGACTCTAAAATTACACGTGTTGGAATTTTAACTATTCACTGAAGTAAAAATGTTGGAAACTCCAATGGTGCACATAGCAGATTTTGGTCGGATAATACGGAAATACAGAGACTGTGGCTTCCATAGCCTTAAGAATAAATCGGCTGAAATGAGAATAGGCGGGAAGACATAGTTTGTCTTTCTTCTTGGAGTCTACAAAAGGCCAGTAAAGCACAATAAAATAAAAAATACTAACCTGCATGTACTGCGGCCGAGTGTTCTGCCTTTGCTGCGCGATGTACGCCGCTTCCTGACTTGTACGACCGCCCATCATGTTCTGAAATATACAATGGTAAAATTTACAAAAAAAAAAAAATTAAGAAAGAAATGTCTAAAAGGACTTTAATTGTGGTGAATTGAGATAAATATTGACAATGATCAATACATTAATAAAATCGTAAACGAACGATGTCTGCACATTAAAATATTTTTTCAGATTGCGGAACACAGAAAGTTATTATAAGACTTAAACTTACTGGTTGGAATGATTGTTGTTGAGGAAATCCGCCCATCGCGCTGCCTCCCTGCGGCCCCATCGATCCAGCTTGCCCGGTCATGCCGCCCATACCGGCGGATTGACCCATTTGTCCCATCTGATTCATTGGTTGACCCATTTGTCCCATCCCCTGGCCCATTTGACCCATTCCCTGACTCATTTGACCAGATTGAGCAACATTCTGCCCCATCTGCCCGACATTTTGACCGATTGTGTTGACTCCTTGGCTCATAGGATTTACTTGTTGTCCCATTTGATTGACGCCCTGACCCATTCCCTAAACAAAACGTCGAAACCTTAATTACTGTTATTTTATTAAGTACATCCAGGTTCAAATTATAATAATACATATTATTTATATATGTAGAAACTATAAGATACATAAAAAAAGGATTATATAATGTAACATTTAGTATAAATTCACGTGTTTTCATTGTTTATATAAAATGTTCACATTACAACTTGACCCATCAAAATTATGTCGGACGTTATATTAATCAGAATTATTCTATTAATCAGAATAGAAAAGACAAAAAAAAAAATAGTAACCACACTTCGAGTTGAGTTTTGTGCCAGTGATTACATTTTCTAATAAAAGTACATTTGATGCAAATGGGAGACTCCTTTTAATAATATATTTTAGGTATTATATTATATTTTTTTTAAGGTTTCTAGTTTTAGGTTTAATAGTAAGTTTTGTATTTTATTTAGTGTAGATAATTTTCTTGTATAATAAATTAATGGGAGATAATCTCGTCTTCATACCTGATTCATGATTGGTTGCTGGCCACCCTGCATCATCTGTTGCCCGTAAGCTCCGTACCCTTGCTGCATTCCTCCGTATTGGTTACCGAACATCTGTCCACCCATTCCTCCCATTTGTCCACTGCTCATCTGTCCAGCGCCCATTTGTGCATTGGCCATTTGACCTCCCGCCATCTGCCCTCCGGCCATTTGTCCGGCGCTCATTTGGCCCGGGCCCATTTGCACGCCGCCCATTTGTCCCATCGGACCCATACCTCCCATTGCGCCCATTGGATTCATTTGACTGAAAACAAATTACACATTAATAAAATTCCGGTAATCGTGATTGGTAATCCTATTAATATTGTAAATACGAAGTTGTAAAAAATCGATGGAAGTATTTATGTTTTATCCTCTATGGACTCCAAAGCCGCTCAGCCGATTTTAATTCAGTTTTCACTTATGGAAAGAGGGATAAACGAGGAAGGTTTGTGTATATAAAAAAAATAACATCCCGGACGAAGCCGTGAACGGGTCCTAGTAATAAAACTTACTTTGGTTGCATCTGTCCCATTTGATTGGGTTGCATTTGTCTAATGCCTTGTCGAGGGAACGGCCCGCGAGCGTGTGGAGCACCAGGATAACCGCCACTCTGTAAAGTGACGACAGAACACAATTATTCTCAGAAATATTTCAAATTCCCTGGCTCCGTAGAGAGTGTTCTACAGATACACACCTGAATCTGACTCATCTGGTTGAAGGGTAGCCGTTGTCGTAGCATGTTGCTGAGTGCCTGCTTCGACTGAGTATTGGAAGGAGGCGCCACACCGCGAGGATTCACACCTATTTACAACAATATTAACATATTTTAGCACTATCCCCAAAGCTATATTCAATCTTTAAATGGCAGAAAATTGAGATATTTCTTGTAATTTTAAATATTTTTTTGATAGAAAAAACTTAACCTTAAGAGGTAGCACTTACCTGTCGGGTTGTAGTAGTTCTGTCCCGGCGGTGGAAACCACTGTTGTTGCTGTGTGAACTGTGGCTGTTGCTGTGGCGTCGGGGGAACTCCCGCACCGCCAGCGCCCGCCCCCGCCCCCGCAACAACCCCACCGTTCGGTTGACACGTCTGCACATACGCATTCATTTTTAACATAAGACCATGGGGAATAGAGGTTAGGAGGACTAATTTATATGGGTCAACAACTATCAAGATCCAACCATTAATTTAATAGCGGTTCATAAATTGGTTAGAATGGCGCTTGTGTCAGAACAAACGGTTCTAAATAATTAAATTATCTTCAATAAGCTGACTTTCTATATCATTAAAACAGACCAAATACATAAAACATTTTATAAAACATACCGGTGTTGTGGTTTTTTGCTTCTTCATCTTTTTGCAAGGAATTTTTCTTCCTTTACCGGCGCCGGTTGGACTTGAATCAAAACTTCCATTGTCCTACAAAATGCAGGGAAATGATATCGGTCATAGGATCCAAACTTTATTAAGGATTTTGTCACTAAATAGTTCCAGTGAAATACCTGTTTACTATCGTTATTGTCGAGATCTTCGGGAGGCAAAGGCAACGGTTCCAAGTAGTAACTGAGAGGCTTCACCATACTGTGTGTGTGATATTTGAGCAACCTAAAAAAATATATGTGAATTTTTGAAAATAATTTATTAAAGTGCCTCATACATAAACGTTGAGTAAAAAGCTGTTATTTTGTCATTAAAAACGGACACTTCAATTTTAAGAGATGTGGAATCCAAAGTATGTGAAGATTACCTGTGCGCGGTCTCGTATGTTAGAGGTTTTCTCTCGAGCTTTGTGGCCGCGAACCAGGCCCACGAGAGGGGAGCCGGATTGCGACCACCCTCCACCAGTTCCCACGCAGAGACGCGCTGTTTATCCGTAAGTCGGAGGCCCTACACAACATCAACGCATTTATGTCACAATCGTGTCAAAAAGGGGCGAAATATATACAAGTAACAATATAAACAAATATATTTGTATGGAATATTTTAAATTTAAATTACTAAAAGCCTGTCATCGATATACATATTTCAGAATAAATCATAAAGGAAAAAAGTTCATCATAGGATTTAAATAGTAATATAATTAATATTATAAGAGAAGAAGTATAAGAATTTGGATGAAACAAAAGATATTGAAATCTTGCAGATATTAAGCTGCAAAAAAAATCTACAGGCATCTGTGTTTATAAGGTAAAACATATTAACGCTCTTACCTGTTTTTTGTCGCTATCAAAACCTGTGATTTTATTCCCTTTCTGATCGACCAGACAACCGAGTGGCTCAGAAGCGATGACCTGCAAACAAATCATTACTTACTTACTTACTTAATGCAACTAGCATTAAGTAGATCTGACGATCTGATTTTCTATAACAAAAGACCAAAACCCTGCTATAAATGCCATTGTTACCCATAAAAAAAATAAAAAAAAAAAAATGACATTCGTCTGATGCGATCGGATTAGATCAAAGTAAAATCGCACCTAATGAAGTTTTGGCTATAAACATACGAAAAAAAACTCCAATAAATTCAAATGTGGACACACACCTCTATGATAGTGTTCTTGGAGAGAGGCAGAAGCTGTCGCACGCTCTGCACGGAGGGTCCGTGACGATCGCCGATTTCCTTTTTGAGTTTCTTCATGAGATTCTGGTAGTGCTTCCTGTTGTTGTCGTCGCCTCCCTCGGCCAACGTCGAATGTATCAGAGTGGCAAGCATGTCGATCAAGGTGGTGAACAGGTTGCTGCCACACAGACTGCGGTTAATATGATTGCAACTAAAGTGGGCGCTCGCTGCCAACCGCCACACGCAGCAAGTCACAACAAATTTAGTCGCGTAAGCCAATCAGTGTAATGAGTGAACCAAACACTTCTATCATAACTGAGGTAGACGAGTCATACGTACTAAATCTTGAATCGTTCGAAGTGTGCTAAGTCAGGTCACACAAATGCACTCAGTGTTCTTTAGAGCTCTGTGCGTAAGGCGACGGTTACACGTACGGTACTTACTGTGATCCATCAGTTCAGTATTTATTGTTGGATGATTTCTAGAAATCCATAGAAAAAATATCGACATCCATCAATACGCTAGACTACACGTTCAATAAATACCACGATTTATAATTATTTATAGACAGATCACAGTAAATACCGTAAGTGTTACCGTCGCCTAACAGTCTTATATGGAACTGCGAGAAAGTGTATACGGCTGCATTATTATCAATCACCTAAAGGCTTTCAAAGTTTCGTCTAGTAACAACAATAGTTGTACTGTAAATATACAGAATTAAGCGTGTTTTCAAGGGTTTTAATAATTTTATTGCAGTCTGTACTAGCGAGCGTTGACCGTGAAATTTTTGGCTACGTTCGGTTGTACGCACAAGTAGTCCAATGCCGTATAGGTACTCTTTTTCTGTTGGTTCTGTGTATAATATTATCAATGTGTAGTTTTCTGATTGCTTTCAAATGTCATTTGGTAGTAGAGTAAGTACACCACGTCTACTCAGTTATAATAGGTCTCTGGAGTGAATATTCTATTCTTACAGTGTATTAAAAAAACAAATACTAGAAATGACAGTTTATGACTAATCCGAAATAAGCCACAGGTGCGCCACAATAGCATAGATAGGCAAAATTTATCTTGAAAGACGTTATAAAATTTCAACTAGCTTCGATTTATGTTACGACAAAACTGGTTTTTGATATGGCTATTTTTTATCTCTCATGTAGTGTATATTAAGATTTAAGATAAAAAATAAATACACCTACACATCCGTAAGAATGAATATGTTATTGCATTAAAGAGCAGTATACTTTTTAAAATTTTGATAGGATTCGCACGTAAAACTTGCTGGGTGTTTTGTGAGTGAAGAAATCACTTTGGTGAATTTGTCATACAAATTACACATGAGTGACAATAAAATACATATAAGCTCATTAAGAGAAAGCGCTTAGAGATTAAAGCGATGAGCACTTTTATTATTATAAGTCTTATTTGTATTGTGTGCGGATTCCTATTGTATTAATGGGTGTTTATGTATTCTTCTTGATTCTGGAGAATATAAATAAAACGGAATCTGATAAATGAGTCCTAAATCTGTAGTCTAGCTAGAATGTATACAAAATTACAAAAAAAAATTATAAACTTCGGCATTATTTGTTTTTATCTTAAACTTTAGGTATATGTTTCTTCATCAAAAAACAATTCACAGTTAAATCCTAGATTTTTATACATGGGATTAGATTTCTTGAAAATTATTAAACTTTTTACAGCAATGTAAGGTACAAACAAGCCAAACGAGTTGGTCCCTATGGAGTGGGAAACGCGAGGTGAGGTGTGGTGGGTGGGTTACCTATTGTCGTACGCATCGACCAGCTGGTGCGCCAGCAGCTGAGTGAGCAGAAGGGCCCAGTCGGCCGTGAGCTGGTAGGAGCGTCGGATGGCGTCGAACATGCCGCCGGCTAGCGAGAAGCGCAGCTGCAGCGCCTCGGGCGCCGCCTCCTGCTGCCACGCGTCGCCGGCGGTCGCGCGCTCTTGCTCGCGCGCGTGCGTCAGGTAGTGCGCCAACTGCGCGTGCACCGAGCTCAGCAAGCTCTCCTGCACACCGTTTATTTTCTATATAACGTACTCGCTTGGGGCCGGCGCAAATTGGAGGTTAACACGGCAAAGTATTTAAAAAATTTCATAGCATCTTGAACCTTAAGGTAAATACAAGTCAGTTTTCCTCCATAAAAACGTAGAATGTTATTAGTCCGCTGTTATGTTATGTTTAATTTACAAAAGTAAGTATGATACCGATTTATCTTGTCGTTAACTAGGTTTGTATGCATACAAACTTTAAAAAAAAGTATTAATTTAAAAGATATGATCCTTGAAAAATCCATATTTTAACACAAGTTTTAATGCAACTTTGAGGGTGTACAAAAACTCCAAAATACTTTGCATACAAACATTGATTAGTTATTCAAGAGTTCAAATAACTTTACACGAAATAGATATATGCAGTAGTTTTGTCAAAAAGAGCCTTGGCCCAATGGTCTGTTTGTGATTTTATAATTGGTATGAATCATTGTGCATCTCACTCGACTGCTCTTCCCGCGCTTTGTGCTGTGTGAGACAGGACGTATTTTAGCCATGAGAGCGATGAGTTCGGGCCGCCGACTTGTTTCACCTTAAGGTAACAAAAACTAAACGAAAACATAGATTTTGAATATTTCAATTTATAAGAGAACATACCACAAAGGGTGTATTTAATTTCCGTAACTCATTACAGAACGAATGAGTTCTTCTGTAGTCGCAGCCACATCAATGTGATTATTAAGTGACTTACTTGAATAAATGCGAGGCAAATTGTTGCTTAGACAGCCGCCTCATCAGTGCAACTTAACCTAACCTAAACAACTTCAAGATACGTGGTGCTTTACCTTCTGGTCGTCCTGATGCCTGAGACAAGTGAGGACGAGTGACAGCAGGGGCTCGTTGGCCAGCCGCACAGCATTTCCGGCGCCACATGCGCACGCGCCGCCACACGCCCCGCCGCTAACTCCTCGCTTGCCACCTCCACCACCAGACGAAGATCTATCGAGACAAAAAACGCCTTATGTTAAGTTTTCGACGGAAGCGTAAAGAGTGAAAAGGCAAACGATAACTAAGCAACTCATTTGCAATTTAAGTATTATCTAACCGATAGTAATTAAATAACCGATGAGGGTATAATATGCCGTATCTTAGACCAACAATGTGTACATATTAGCATTAATAAGGCGTTATCTTCACAAAAAATAATGTTTCCGAGGGATGAACCAAAAATACAAACATTCATAATTTGGCATGCAGATATGAGCAATAAAGGAAAAGGAGCACGAACAAAGTCGCGGGAAATTAAGTATATAACTGTTTACCCTTTATAGCTGGGACTTTGGTGACTCTTGCAATCACGATGCGAGCCTCCACCGCCACCGCCGCCACTGGAACAGTTCCCATTGCAGCCGGCGCCCCATCCACTTTCCAATATCTAGTAGGAAATGAAATTCGAGATCAAAATATGTAAACAAAGATGTTTCAAACCAAAAAATAATAATCGTATTTTTGTAAATCAGCACTACATTAGTGTGAAAATACGCATAGGTGCCTGATAAGGCAAGCTGGCTGTATAGCCGATAATCTATACCTGTCCAGCTTGTTTAAGAACGCGTCCTTGCACGGCGGCGGGCAGTTTGGCCACTAGTGGAGCCACTAGCCACACTGACTCGGACCATTTTGACGTGCTCACCACGCCACGGTCGGTGCCCGTTCTATAAAAAAATTCAGAAACATTTAAAGTCCCCGTCTCGAGAAGCTATAACTTTTGTAAATAAAGAACTTCTACTAAGTTACGTAGTGAGAATAATTCAATCAACAACAAATAATCTCAAAGTCGTAAGGACGACTGGACATTTTTGCCATGAATGGGCCCCTTTACCAGAATAGGCACTTCTGGTAAATCGTTTCGGTAGAACCTGTCACATACCTGTCCTTGTCCGGAGGTGGTGGTGCCGGTTGTTGGAATACGTTGATGACTGCGCGCGCGACGGTGTCGAGCCACGCGCTCAGCTCCGATGAACCGCTCGGGAACTGCTTGAACATCAGTTGCAGGTCCAGCCACGACATGCGCAGTGACCATTGCTCTAGGTTCTAAGAAACATGTGTACAGATTAATATTTACATATTAGAAAAGTAACCTAGTAACTATACTAAGTACCTACAAGTAGAGTGAGACTACTACGTCTCACTCTACTTTTTTAAAATGCAGATAGAAAAATGTATGAAATCCGATGTTAACGTTTTTTTGGTTAAATCATCATCTCTTGTCAGATGGCAATGGCACATATATTGTTGCCAATGGATATCATTAACTTTTACCTCCAAATTTTGTGAGATGGCGCTATATGAGTGCGAATATGTTCGGCTTATATCCATTAAAAAACAATGCAATAAAATTATTGTGTAAATCTGTGTCGGCGTACAAAAATACCGAGAGCAGTTTGTTCGCAGAGGTACTTAATATTAAAGACAAAAATAGTTTATTTCCAAGGCGCCAAACCGCAATTAGTTAAAAGTATAATATTAGCAGAAAAAGCACATTTATATACCTCTAATAGGCGAGTAATCATTGTTTTTTGATCTAAATCAGGATGCGTATGGCTTGCAGAATCCGGATAGCAGATCATGTGTAGTAACCTGAAAACAAGTTATTTTAATGGTATTGCTGTGTTTTTCTGGAGACTTTTTTTCTGGTATTTTAGTAGTGTACGTACCTTTGCGCTTGTCTCGGAGTGAGCATAGAATCTAGTAGCATATCGGGTTGATATAGTTCATCGGGGTTCTGCAGACACTTTTGTAGAACCCATTCTTCCGAGCATATTTCAGCCAGAACCCTCCTTGCCAATGATGACAGGGATTGCGATGAGTCAAGTAGCGTAGACCCAACACCACTACCACCTCTGAAAAACGAATATGTATATTTATTTGGAGAATTAAATCTTATTTTATCTATTGGGAATTAATCTACAATGTTTAATCTTAAAAATCAACTAGAACTGGATGTTGAGTCACTTTATTGTGTTTAAATTGTATAATTCATTTGAGATTAGGGTGATATATTTAACAATCTTTTTTTTTTTATAAAGATCTAACAGTAAACAACAACATTAACACATAAAATATTATTGAGATTGTTAGTTATTTTATATAATATACATATTAGAACTATAACCAGATTAGGGCAGATTATTTTTGTATTGGAATATACTTCAGTTGATTATAAATTATTTACATTGTATTTTAAAAAGAAATATAAAAATATTATTTACAATTAATATACATCTTTTACCACATTATTAAGCCCGTTGAAGTTTTTTTAAACATCTGGAAGAATGTACAAATTCACTTAGGAATTTCAAAGCGAATTCTATATTAGAGCGGACTCTCATGGGTCGATTATCAATCATGGAACTCTTTGCAGGCAAGTATCGCATGCAAACCTGTATTACGCTAATGCAATTCATGCCATTCTTTGACGCTAAACCCACTGGGAAAGATCCGATAGTATTGTGACAAGTTATTGAAGAATGAAACGATAAAAAAGAGATTTGAGGTGCACTCATTAATTGAAAGCCACTATGGTAGCGGGATATTAAGAAAAATTGAGCAAAAACTGACAAGAAGTTTAAAACAATGTATAGCTGTCGGAATAAAATAAAAAAACAAACACAGGCTACATATGTATGTCCAGACTTATGTATATGTTACTTGCACGCATGTCGAGTCAAAACCCGAGTGCAAATCTGGATACCCAGGGGCAGGGACACAGTTTTATTTGAACCTTAATGACCCGTGAGAGAGCGCTCTTAGATACAGCACGTCACAGTTTATTGGCAATCGAGAAAGGATTTATTTTTAAAAATCGAAGCTTAGTTTGCGTTGGCCTAAATATTCAGTTTTGAAACGTTCTTTATTCGTTACATATAATGGAATTTTTGTTGTGATTCTGCGACAAGCTGTATTTGTATATTTACATTGGGAAGGCATAATATTTATAGTTGAAATGGACGTAAAACGTGGAGAAAGGTGAAAAGTTTACACAGAGATTTGAAAGATTTAAAGGTACAAAGACAATATAGAGCGTCGGTGTAAGCGTACAGACACTGGTCGTTTGTTAGGACAGGACAGACCGCAGTAAATAATAGATGATTACAATATTGACGTTCTGTTAATCAGGATGCGATGTCACCCCGTGTCGGTCGACCGATTAGTGGGCAGTGGTTAAGTTGTATCATTGAGAACATTGGGTTGTGAATTGTGATTCTATTTAGGAATGGAAGCATCTACACACTGACGTTAAGGGTCCCGCATTTCAAGGTACCGTTCACATACATGAGTGAGCAAAACAAAACATGAAGAGAAGCGAAAGCTGGTGATCGTGACAGGATGATTAATGGAGACGTCAACTCGGTTCACATGAAGCCATGTCGGGTCCGTGTATGTGCACCGTGTAACTCAATAATAAAAAAACAAACCTAGGTGTTTTATGGCCCCCACTCATCTCTGAGTCTACCATCCTAAGGATAAAAAACATTTGCGTGTCAATATCATTCAATACAACTTCAAAAATAAATGTGATACAATGATATTTGATACGATAGATATGTTACAATGTGACAATGCAGCGAAATCATATAAAAATCCAGATTTAAATAATGTCTCAAATAAAACATTTATGTTTTTCAACATGAATGACATCATGGGGTAATAATAATAACTTCTATTGTGAAATAAACCGCAATTTGTAGGTAGTAAAATAGTTGTCAATTTTTAAGTTTATAGAAAAAAAAAATTAAACCAAAAACAAAATTCATTGATTTTTTACCTTGTTCTTAAAATTTCAATACATCTAGAATGGCGACAAGATCTGATGTATATTTCAATATATACACATTGAAATCTAAAAATTGCGATTCAGTAACATACCTAGCATAGAAATATCATTGATGTGAGAAAAATAAATGGTTACATAGGCCGTAGGTGATGTGTGCTTGTACTTACGACATAAGATCCAATTGTGCGTCCGTTGGCACGGTGTCGCTAGTTCCCAGTATGTGAGACAGCTCGCAGGACTTCTTGCCGCCAGGTTTACCTCCGTCGCGTGCCGTTGAATCCCCTACCACTGAATTAGAAAATTTAGATCATTTTATGAATCAAAATTTTATCAAAACCTTGACCAACAAAACTATTGATAATTATACACTTGAAACGTAGTTACAAAAATTTTTTTGGTGTATTGATAACGAAATTATGTTCGAGAAAGTAGTGTTTTTTTGAGTTGAACAGTCTTGAATCGTATATTTTAAAGCGTTAAAATAAGAAATGATCAATGATAATTTACTTAGTATGGCTTTGAGAGTGGCAAGTACGGGACCGACGCCGATGTTCTTGTGCGCGGCGGCCAGCAGGTGGCGGTCGCACGAGAGTCGAACTCCGGCCGCGCCGCCACCTGGGCCCGGCGACGTAGACACACTGTACAGACCTGAACGACAAAAGTTAAATTATCAATTCAAATTTGACGACTTAATATCAACATTATCTTATTGAAATCAGGCAGAGTGTACAGTTGGGGACAGAGTGAGTGATCTGCGTAGAAGCGGATCCGCCTGGCACGAAGCAAATACTCGACTTGTTTGAACCTGCCCTTAGTGCGAGCGGTCGGTGTATTACGCTGGCGGATCCGCTCGTCTTTTGTTTGTTTCAATTTTATTTCATTTTTATCAGAATTGAGGTCAAATTTCAATTAAAAAATTATTTTAAAATTAAACACAGTTTCTACTTCTCTACGTAAATTTATTTCAGATCTCCATAGATCTTTTTAAATTTTCAATTTAAGTTAGTGAAATCCCTTCGCTAACTAGGAAATGAGGTGATGGTCTTCAAAAGTCTGAACGGATCTTCATAAATTATAGCTAAGAACAATCCCAATCACGAGAGCTTTTAAACAAAACAAAAATTGGATTTAAAATCCGTTCATCCGTTTGGGAGCTACGATTCCACAGACAGATGTCGTCAACCTTGTAACATTCCGTTTTTGCGTCGGGCGTTAAAAACGTAGCCAACTGCATAGTTAAATTATCGTAACAATTGTGAGGAGAGCAAATGAGTGAAAAAGTGTTTAACTGACCCGGCTGCGGCGTATCGACGGTTTTGAAGAGTCTGAGCAGTAGATGGCAGGTGAGGCGAGCGCCGGTGTCGGGGGAGGGCGCGTTGGCGGGAGCGCTGCCGGCGGCTCCACCGCACGCCTTCACCAGCGACGGCAGGGCTGCGTGCCGCACGAAGTCCTCCAGAGAGAAACAGTGGCGGGCTACAACACATTACTTCTAATCACTGCAAATGCGTTTTCTTCTCAGCCGTATACGTTAGCGTGTTTCGTGGCTGAATGTGTAACGGTTTTCACTCTATGATGGTGTTGGTTTCAGTTTGGTTGAAAGAGGCCAAGATGGACTATTAAATTAAAATATTTTATTTAAGTAAGACTAGTTAGTGCTCGCGACTTCGTTTGTCTTAGTTTGTTCGTTCATTCGAGTGATATGACGCCTGACATATTTATCGCTGGGATGCCAGCTCGGGGCAGGAGTCCGACATAACCCACCGGTCTGTCCCCAGGCCGGAGGGTATGCATGATGGATTCCTCTTGTAAAAAAAAAATGGTAATAACTAACAGCTATCAAACTTCATCCAAATCTGTTCAGTCGTATTTTTTTTATTAATATATCCAAACTATGCAGTGTGGTTTTAATATAAAAAAGTGTCAATTTCGCCTTTAAAATGAGAGAAGCACTTTACTTACCGACTAATATGCACGTGAAGACGGCGAGCGCGTCGTGCGCGGCCGCGTCATGCAGGTCGCGGTGATGTAATAAGTCGGGGTAAAGCGGGGGTGGGGCAGCGTGGGGCGTGGGGTAATGCTGCGCCCCGCATAGGGCCACTAACGCCCCCAACCACTCTGCCGCCAGCCCGCTGCACCACGCGGTCATCTCCGCACACAGCACGCCCAACTCGTTCACACTGCACATTGCACGTTTCGGTCATCAAAACACGGTTATGATAATACAAAACTAGGATTTCTGTATTTTCAGTAAATATCAGCAGTAAGGTAAGCTAGAGCGCACGCACTAGGATAGTTTATAGTCTTACCGATCATTGTCAACCTCGCGACACACTGCCAACATAGCAGAGCAAACGAAGCTATATCTATTCGCTGGATTTTCAGCTACTTGCCGCGCCCAGGAGATTTCTATTTTGCCTAAAAACAAAATATTTTTTATTAACGATACAAACATATAAAGTTGCATTGTAATATTAAAAACGCAATCATACCTTTTCTTGGGTTTGTAAAAAATTCACTCAAGAACTGTGGATTGTATGCGTAGTTCGACGGTGTGGGTTGCAACGGCGAGTAAAGAGCTTGTCTGAAGTTAATAATTTTTTCATTGTTAATTTATTGTACATTTAATCATTAAAAAAAACTGCAGTCATGCACATGCAGACGCCAGGACAGTTTTCTAAAATAGATAAAATTTAATGTCGCATGCAGTATCTTCTTAATACATGACAGACACAAACGCACCAAGCTTGTGAAGGTAAGAATCAAGTTATCCATTATTGTTTCACACCCACGTTCAGTCCACTGGTGTCCGGCGGATATTTTGTCCGTGTGCTCGAATTATATGGAATTTTAACAACTTTTTGTGTCTGAACACAGACACACACACGTCAAATTTATAACACCCCGTTTTTGCGTCGGGTGTTAAAAACACTGTCAGGAACGACTGATGATATTTTGGAGGCAGTAATAAGTAATGCTTTGGTAAATTTTAACACAATAGGGTTTGAATTACTTGATTTTTGGGTAGGCATTGGCGAAGGTGTCCGCATAGGGCGCGTGAGAGAGATGCGCGGCAGCCTTGTAGAGATCGTGAAGCTGAGCGAGCACACAGCGTTCCGCTGAACCGCAATCGCCCGGGTTCACCACGCACTTCACCAGCCGGCACAGCTGCTCGAACACGGCGCACGTTTGCTCCGAGCACACTAAAGAAAAGGCGATTAGCATTACGTTAAAGCTCTTTACACAAAACAATCCTCATCAAAATCAAAATAAGCCTTACTGGAAATCATTGGAGGATTAAATGTCAACTATTTGATATACGTACGTAACAAACAGGAATGGTATCGTCTAAGGGCTCCGACTGTGTACAGCGCTAGAGCCGAAGTATACGCGCGAGGCGCAGCCAGGCCACTGCTGGACGCGCCTCGATTTATTAAGGCTCCTTCCACTTCCGACAGCTCCTTTAATATCTGCAAAATATTCCTTATTACAATAATGTTATAGAAAATTATACAAAAATGCATTTTGAATGCTATTAAACTTTCGAAAAGTACATAGCTTTGGAAGTATATAGAGCAGATAAAATACCTGAAAATTACTTTAACGATGTTAATTGTTATAATTTTCAATTTATTTCTTGTTTTCGCCTATACCTGATGATACCCCGAGATATAAATATTGTTTTAGCCACACCTGTATGCAAGTCTCAATGAGCCCATGGACGTTGAACGCTATTTCCATAAGATCGAGCGCAAAAGCGACGTGGTCCGCTTGCGGCAGGTACTGCGTGGCCCCCGCGGCGTAAGCGGCTAGCGCCTCGCACACCGCGCCTCCCACCGCCCACGACACCGCGCCTTGTTCGTACATCGACATTGCCTACAAAACAAATGCAATCCCAAATTATTTTAATTATTATTCGACACAAACAAAATTCTCGTCACAGAATCAATCGTTATAAGGACAGTTTATAAAAGACTAGCTGTTTCCGCCACTTTGTACGCGCTATAGTCCGTATTCTATACCGTTTACAGGATAAAACGTATTCTATATGTTAATCCAGAAGATAAACTATATGTGTGCCAAATTTCAACCAAATCCGTTCAGCCGTTTTTGCGTGATTGAGTAACAGACATCCAAATGTACAAACTTTCGCATTAACTTTCTTAGGATTATCCAAGTTTATTACTATAGTGGTTGTGGCCAATCTACTAACGATAGGATAAATCTATTAAAAAAAACATAAGGTGAAATGTAGTTTATGTTACCCGTAATATTTGTAAGAAATGAGAAATATAACAATTATTACAGTAATAAACAAAGATTCCGTAACAGATAGTTCTTGTTATAGAACTATGTACTTGTAACTGTTACAAACATGTTGTTCTTTAGAATATGTAACGAGTTACTGATCTATTATAAAGGTACCTGAAATTTATGTGTGACTGCTTCGAAATTGAACTCGCTGCGGGAGTGTTTCTTTATTTTTCCACCGTCGCTAACGTCAATGGAGAATTTCTTCGAGAACAGCTTGCATATTTCTGTGTGTTATAAAATTTGTGATCATTACAAAGGTATGATCCTTTACTTGCTAGGTAATAGGAACTTAAGGTAACTTGGTTGTTCTGGTGTACGTTGGGTTTTAAAGAGAGTTCATGGTATGGATTCAAGCTTGATTTTAAGCTTGATTATGTAATGTAACTTCCCTCGAAAATAATTCTGTATAAAAATGCGCACTCGCTAGAAAAATAAAATTAAGTTCAAAGCGGCCCGGTTCTGGTACATTCGTTTTTGGGAGATATATCTGGCTTATTAAGCTAATTCAAGCTTACGCTTAAAACTAACATGCTTATTGCTAGCGAATGTAAACAAAAAGATCAATAGCACGCTCATTTTAAGCATACCTATAAGCATATTTATTGGCGTGCTGTTAAAGCTAACTTAAAATATGGCTATTAAATTAACGAAACCGTTTCTAATTTGTAATCAAACTTTTCCCAGGATATCAGGGCCATGACTTATCTAAGAGCACCATCATCATCATCAGTCAATATGTGGAGAGCAGAGACAGAGGTCAGTACGATAAGCGCCGAGCCAGCAACCCTAAGGGAGTGGAACTTATGTTGGTCTCAATATACGCTTTTACATTACGCATAGACATGATGGGAAAGCATTTGTTGACGTTTAAGCTAAGCACATTTCATTCTCACAACACCATTGTTTTATAGAGTTTAGTTTATATAACAAAACACAATAAGAACTCGTTTGGTTGCAGGATAAAATTTTAAGTTGTCAGTATAATAAGTTGATATGAGTATTGGGTATGTTATCAAACTGAAGTCATTTACATACATTAAAGTGTATATAAATTTAATTATATTAATGTAGTATAAAATATTGATAAAATGTTTACTAAAAAATATTATATCGTATGATCTTTTAATTATTATACAGAAAGAAAGGCTTTTGACCGAAAGGCGCAAATAAGTGATGATTTCATTAATTAAATCCATATTCGTTACAAACTTTTATATTTTTAATATGAATAATAATATAATATCTGATGAATAAATCATAAATTAATGTAAAGTATCTCGATAAGATTGTGTAATGTATCTCGCGTCTAACTTTCAATGTTGTCATGTCAGAAAGAACAGAAAGTGATAAAATACCGTCAAAACTGCAATCAAATCGACCGGTACATTGGTGAATAATAACCTAAAAATGAAAGAAATGTTGCATTTTATGACTTATTCTGAAGTGACTGTGTCTGTACCTTGACGAATTTATTTAACACCGGCAATTAGAAATGTACTTAAACTTGACTGTTGATTCACAGTCTATAACCATGTCAATCAATTTAATAATTAATCAAGGCATAAGTCGCCACTAAATGAGGCCGTTCAGGATAGCAATGCGTGAGATATAAAATAAGAAACAGATGTATGAGATGAAAACCGATATGATTGATATGGTATGATGCATTTTTCATATAACTAGCTGGTGCTTGCAACTTCATCCGCGTTGAAAAATAAAAAAATACAAAGCAATATATCGTAAAAAGGTAACGGACAGACACATAGGTCACTTTCACATTTATAATATCAGTATACTTATTGAGCACTTTGAATACCTTTGGTCATTTTTTTGACGGCGTGCTTGGCGTCGTCGCGTTGCCTGCCAACGCCATAGAGTAGGATATGACGCTGGTTGGCGTCGTGCGGTGTGTGGTCGGGCTCAGCAGGCGGCAGAGGAAAATGCATCGTGTAGTGGTAGTGACGGGATACGGCACCGCCGCAAGTGCCCGTGCCTCCGCCCGCCACGCTGGACGACGCACCGCTCGTCGAGCGAATACCTACGTCACAGTATGCTCGTTAATAATATCTTAAGTGACAAACTGGTCGAGTCAAAAACTTTCCAATTTAGAAAAAAAAAACCTTATTGTGAAATTGTAAAATCCGCTATGGAAACGCCGTGGAAGAATAATACGTAATTCTGGAGACGGGTGAGCATTTAAAGAATAAATTCTATTCTCAACGTTATTGTTAAGGATGTTATAGCACTGTTACGAAAATTTCATACTATTAGTTTAAAAAATATATATTATAAAATAAAGACACACAGAGAAAACTTCTAAGAAAAGAAATTTCAATATCTTCAATTCAATTCAATGGAAATAATATATATTTTTAAATTATGTACCTAATGAATTTAAACACCTCTATGAAGACTTACCTGGGACAGACATTGGACCCATTCCCATAGACTGTATTCCAGGTATACCCATTGAACTTGGGGCCATCATGGGTGAATGTGCACTGGAATAAAGTTGCAATATGAATATTAAAATAAAACAAATAGTGAAAAGAGTATGTAAATAATTCATTACTTGTAAGATGTAAGATGGCCCATTGTTAGTTGAATTTCAAACAATGGGCCAACAATCCTACAATAGTACCTAACTACATGTTAATAAATGTTTTACTTTTACTGGAAAACTAAATGAAACTGTATCTAAATCAATAGTACCTATGCGAGGGTTCGCCAGGATCTTTCGGACTATCTGCAGCGTCCATTGAATTCTGCTGATCTTCTTTTATGTGTTGCAACAATTTGTCTAAGTCATCGTCAATTTTGGAGTCGTCTAAATCCATTCGAACATTTTCCTGTAAGAAGAATTAAATATTATATAACGAAAAATCAAAAAAATATGCTGTGGGTTCATTAGGTCAAATGACACTACCCAACATCGTTTTTTATTTATTTTTCTGTCATACTATTCTATTTTGTAAACTTGGCTTATTGTCTCACGATTTTCTGTGTTATACAACACCTCTAATCCAGGTAACATACATATACAATATGAGGTATATAAAATTATTGAAACATTTGTAGACAAATAATGCAGTAAATGTTAGACGTAGTAATAAAATGTTAAAAAAAATTACACTGCATACTTCATAACTTTTTATTTCAATCGGATCGTCATTATAACAACGTTGGGCATAGGCACTTCCAGTGATTCGTTACTTCATACAAAAATCTTCATAGGGCACAGACTTTAAATCGAATTAATTTATAAACTGACCTCCATCTTTGGTTTGAGATCGATGCTGGCAAATATATCGTCTTCCATGTTGTGATTAGTGCCAGTACTGTTGACAGGGGGCGCCACTGTGTGCGAGCTCGCAGTCGACGTCGGTTCCGTTGGCGATATCAAGTCACCTGACAACAAATATAAAAATTGACACTTACTTTCCACTTATATTTTAGCAAATAATAATTTTAGTGTGATTACTCGAAAGGCTAGCGAAATTACTCGAAAAATATTTATCTGTAGATGGCAGCGCCACTTATCGGGTACAATAGTAAATCTTAACTATCCAGCCAGGGGAACTTCCAATCAGTTTAAGAAGAGTTCAGTAACATTGAAGGAAGATTATAACCTCTTACAAAAAAAAAAAACGATTCCTTTAAATGAGTGCAAGAGTGCAGTACAAAATTTGGTCAAAATCAGTTCAGCAGTATCAATTGTGTTCTCAAAAGGAAATTACGTACCCCTGGAGATGAGTGTACACATGTAAGCGTCGTGCGAAAAGACGTCGCGCCGAATAAGCTCTCCGAACAGATGTACCAAGTTGGCGAACTGTTGTCTGCTACCCGGAGGTGCGTTGGGGCTTTCATCTGAAAAACAGTCAAATACCAAATTTAAGAGCAAGAAGCCTCGTGCCATTTAGACGCTACTTCAAATATGCTAGTTTGAAATACTAAAAGTAAGAACATTTTGAAAGACAATTTTAGGTCGTGACTGTAAAAAATTTCGCTAAATACATATTATATGCATTTCTAATGTTTGCAGTCTCTTTATCTTTCTATGTTTCCTGATGTTCTCTCTGATTTCCTTAATAAGTTCAATAATTTATTATTAACACATATTAAATATAGTATACTCGAACAAAATGTTTACCAAAAATTGGTGCATCGTTGTCGAGAAATCGCAATAATAGATTTTGGAAGATCGGTGGTCCATTGTATAGTCCAGTGCCAGAGCTCACAGACTCCTTGTCATCGGAACCTGAAATTAAATAGGCGAAGTGAATTATTATCACATTTAGGCGAACTATTATCACATTTATGGACCAAATATACGATCAAGCGTTTGGCGTGACGACAAAATGACGTGAGGCAACGGCGCGAATTTTACATACAGTTTTTGACATCGAGCCATCAATTTTTAACATTCACGATCAAATTTTGGCTTCACGCCAGTTAATTTGACGCGATGGACTGACCGTGTATTTGGTCCATTATAATTTGTACATGCTTAGGGCGCGTATGTATTATATTGAGTATATATATATACTAGTTTTTGCGTGCTGCCGCGGTCTGCAAGCAGCCCGCGGGGGCGCGGTTGTGGGTTGGGTGACGGTATTTGCCATGACTAATTGTTTTTGGTTTGTTTTTGGGTCTTTTGTTTTGTAATTCGTGAAAAATTGGGGGTAAGTGAAGGGGGCGGGGGAGGGGGGGGGTAGTCTCAATAGGTCACCCTCGTTGAGACCTTTCAAATGATACCCAACACGGGGGGTTTATGTGTAAAACAGTTCACCGTGGTCTACTGAGTAGACCGGAACTGAAAAATTTTGAAATTTGGTCTACTTAAAAAATTTGTCTTTCCGAGACGTCTCCAATGAGCCCAAACACGACCCGGCTGCATCAAGTCGTTTTCGAATTACAGGCGGGGGGGTTGGAAGGGGGTTCAAATTTTTTATCTCGTCGAGACGTTTCAAATGAGCCCAAACACGAAGCAGTTGCTTCAAGTCATTTCCGAATTACGTGTGGGGGGGTTGGAGGGGGGTTCAAATTTTTTATCTCGTCGAGACGTCTCAAATGAGCCCAAACACGAAGCAGTTGCTTCAAGTCATTTCCGATTTACGTGTGGGGGGGTTGGAGGGGGGTTCAAATTTTTTATCTCGTCTAGACGTCTCCAATGAGTCCAAACACGAAGCAGTTGCTTCAAGTCATTTCCGAATTACGGTAGGGGGGGTTGGAGGGGGGTTCAAATTTTTTATCTCGTCCAGACGTCTCCAATGAGTCCAAACACGACCCGGTTGTGACGCGGCGTTTCTGAGTTACGGACGGGGTGTTAAAAGGGGGGTATGGGGTGGATTGGAGTCACTATATCTTGGCTGTGTCTAAATGGTCGAAGGGGATGGACTTTTGTGTTGCTTTTGTCATAATTAATTATTTTGGTTTGGTTCTGGGGTCTTTGTTTTGTAATTCGTGAAGAATTGGGGGTAAGTAAAGGAGGCGGGGGGAGGGGGGGGGATAGTCTCAATAGGTCACCCTCGTTGAGACCTTTCAAATGATACCCAACACGGGGGGTCTACCTGTAACAGTTGACCGTGGTCTACTGAGTAGAACGGAACTGATTTTTTTTTTAATTTGGTCTACTCTAAAAAATTGTCTTCCCGAGACGTGATTGCCATAATTAATTGTTTTGGTTTTGGGTCTTTGTTTTGTAATGTGTGAAGAATTGAGGATAAGTGAGGGGGGTGGGGGGAGGGGGGATAGTCTCAATAGGTCACCCTCGTTGAGACCTTTCAAATGATACCCAACACGGGGGGTCTACCTGTAACAGTTGACCGTGGTCTACTGAGTAGACCAAAACTGAAAATTTTTGAAATTTGGTCTACTCGAAAAAATTCATCTTCCCGAGACGTCTCCGATGAGCCCAAACACGAGGGGTATCGGTCGCACCGTTTCCGAGTTACAGACGGGGTGTTAAAAGGGTGGGGGGGATGGGGTGAATTGGGGTCACTGTATCTTGGCTGTGTCTAAATGGCTGAAGGGGATGGACTTTTGCGGCTCTCCGGTCACCGTTGCCGCCGCTGCGGCCCTCGAGCCCGGGGTCGCGAATTCCTCGGAGGGGGGCCGGGGGGGCGGGTCGCGCTGCGCGCTCCCCTATCCCCCCCTATCCCCCCTCCTCGTCATTCGCCCTTCGCGGCGGGTCGACCACCCTCCTCTAAAGGTGCAAAATCGCCATTCAGGTGTGATTTGTATGGATGGGGGGTGAAAGGGGGTAGGTGGGCTGCGGGCAATGGTCCCAGGGGGTGGATCCCGGGGGGTAGTGGTTATCCGCCAAAGTGACCACCCACCTATCCCGGGTGGTTTTGGAGATATTCCCATCCATACAAATGTGAAAAAGCCACTTTTGTATGGGAGCGGGATGAAGGGGGTGGGATAGGGGGATGAAACCTATCCCGGTGCGCGCTCCCCTATCCCCCCCTATCCCCCCTCCTCGTCATTCGCCCCCCCGGCCTCGAGACCCTTCGCGGCGGGTCGACCGCCCTCCTTTAAAGGTGCAAAATCGCCATTCAGGTGTGATTTGTATGGAAGGGGGGTGAAGGGGGGGAGGTGGCGTGAAGGCGACGGTCCCAGGGGGTGGACCTCGGGGGGTAGTGGTTATCCGCCAAAGTGACCACCCACCTATCCCGGGTGGTTTTGGAGATATTCCCATCCATACAAATGTGAAAAAGCCACTTTTATATGGGAGCGGGATGAAGGGGGTGGGATAGGGGGATTAAACCTATCCCGGCACTTGGACCACCACGATAGGTGATCATCCCTTAAAGACGCCATCCCTCTATCTCCGGTGGTTTTGGAGGTGTTCCACTTTGAAATTTCCAAAAAGTTGTATGGAGTTTAAAAAAAATGTATGAACGGGATGGGGATTAGTGGTCCGGTGGTAAGGGCCGATGACCCTCTATGACATTCCGCAAACCCCACCCTTCTACCCCTCTTAGTTTCCGAGGACCTCTTACCGTCTTTGTACCGGGTCGGTGGACCGAGGGTGCCACAAATGCCTGGAGATCGGGATTTCACCCACTATCCGACGGGATAAAGTAAACCGCCCCGCATTGCCCCGTTCCAGGTGGAACGGGAGCTGTTCCGAAATACCATAATTTTGTATGGGGGCGGGATGAAGGGGAGGAGGTGGGGTAAGAGTGACTATCCCAGGGGGTGTAACTCGAGGAGAAACTGCTATCCCCCAAAGTGACCACCCACCCATCCGGGATGGTTATGGAGATATTCCCATCCTTTTTGCCGAAAATGCCACTTTTGTATGGGAGCCGGATGAAGGGGGCGGGATGGGGGGATGAAACCTATCCCGCTACTCGGACCACCACGATAGGTGATTATCCCCCGAAGACGCCACCCCTCTATCTCCGGTGGTTTCGGAGGTGTTCCACTTTGAATATTTCAAAAAAGTTGTATGGAGTTTAAAAAAAATGTATGAACGGGATGGGGATGAGTGGTCCGATGGTAATTGCCGATGACCCTCTATGACATTCCGCAAACGCCACCCTTCTATCCCTCATAGTTTCCGAGGACCTCTCGCCATCTTTGTACCAGGTCCGTGGACCGAGAGTGCCAAAAATGTCTGGATCTCAAGACTTTACCCACTATCCGATGGGATAGGATAGACCGCACCGCATTACCATCTTCCAGGTGAAACGGGAGATGTCCCGAAAAAGGGTAAATTTGTATGGGAGCGGGATGAAGGGATGGAAATCCCGAAAAACGGGATGGCTCCCTGGAAGCATCCCACCGAGGGATGGAAACCCGCCATGGAGACCATCCACCTATCCCGGACGGTTTTGGAGATATTCCCATCGTTGTCGCCGAAAAACAGATCCTTGTATGGAGCCGGGATAGACGGGGCGGGATGGCGGGATAAAGTTTATCCCGGAAGTTGGACCATTCCCATAGTTGACCCTTACCGAAGAAACCGCTCTTCTATCCCCGGCGGTTTTTGAGATATCCCGTTTTGTATGATTTGTATGGAGTTTAAAAAAAGTGTATGAACGGGATGGGGATGAGCGGTCCGGTGGTAAGGGCCGATGACCCTCTTTGACATTCCGCAAACCCCATCCCGCTATCCCTCATAGTTTCCCTGATCCCTTGGCCAACTTTTTACCAGGTCGGTGTACCGAGGATCCCGAATTTATTTCTCGACAACTTTTCTTCCTCTTCACGATGAGCCCCAAGGGGGAATCCCCCCACCACTCCTTCCCGGAAAACTTTATCAGTAGTTCGGTGAGTGGGGGTTCGGCTTTATTGTTGTTAACTAGTTTTTGCGTGCTGCCGCGGTCTGCAAGCAGCCCGCGGGGGCGCGGTTGTGGGTTGGGTGACGGTATTTGCCATGACTAATTGTTTTTGGTTTGTTTTTGGGTCTTTTGTTTTGTAATTCGTGAAAAATTGGGGGTAAGTAAGGGGGGCGGGGGGAGGGGGGGATAGTCTCAATAGGTCACCCTCGTTTAGACCTTTCAAATGATACCCAACACGGGGGGTCTACCAGTAACAGTTGACCGTGGTCTACTGAGTAGACCGGAACTGAATTTTTTTAAAATTTGGTCTACTCTAAAAAATTTGTCTTCCCGAGACGTCTCAAATGAGCCCAAACACGAAGCAGTTGCTTCAAGTCATTTCCGAATTACGTGTGGGGGGGTTGGAGGGGGGTTCAAATTTTTTATCTCGTCGAGACGTCTCCGATGAACCCAAACACGACCCGGTTGTGACGCGCCGTTTCCGAGTTACGGACGAGGTGTTAAAAAGGGGGGGGGGTGGGGTGGATTGGGGTCACTGTATCTTGGCTGTGTCTAAATGGCCGAAGGGGGTGGACTTTCGCGGCTCTCCGGTCACCGTTTCCGCCGCTGCGGCCCTCGAGCCCGGGGTCGCGAATTCCTCGGAGGGGAGCCGGGGGGGCGGGTCGCGCTGCGCGCTCCCCTATCCCCCCCTACCCCCCTCCTCGTCATTCGCCCCCCCGGCCTCGAGACCCTTCGCGGCGGGTCGACCACCCTCCTCTAAAGGTGCAAAATAGCCATTCAGGTGTGATTTGTATGGATGGGGGGTGAAGGGGGGGAGGCAGGGTGAGGGCGACGGTCCCAGGGGGTGGATCCCAGGGGGTAGTGGTTATCCGCCAAAGTGACCATCCACCTATCCCGGGTGGTTTTGGAGATATTCCCATCCATACAAATGTGAAAATGCCACTTTTGTATGGGAGCGGGATGAAGGGGGTGGGATAGGGGGATGAAACCTATCCTGGCACTTGGAACACCATTATAGGTGATCATCCTCCAAAGACACTGCCCCTCTATCTCCGGTGGTTTTGGAGGTGTTCCACTTTGAAATTTCAAAAAAGTTGTATGGAGTTTAAAAAAAATGTATGAACGGGATGGGGATTAGTGGTCCGGTGGTAAGGGCCGATGACCCTCTGTGACATTCCGCAAACGCCACCCTTCTACCCCTCTTAGTTTCCGAGGACCTCTTACCGTCTTTGTACCGGGTCGGTGGACCGAGGGTGTCACAAGTGCCTGGAGATCGGGATTTCACCCACTATCCGAAGGGATAAGATAGACCGCCCCACATTGCCCAGTTCCAGTTGAAACGGGAGCTGTTCCGAAAAACCATAATTTTGTATGGAGAGGGGATGAAGGGGGGGAGGTGGGGTAAGAGTGACTATCCCAGGGGGTGGAACTCGAGGAGTAACTGCTACCCCCCAAAGTGACCACCCACCTATCCGGGATGGTTTTGGGGATATTCCTATCCTTTTCGCCGAAAATGCCACTTTTGTATGGGAGCGGGATGAAGGGGGCGGGATGGGGGGATGAAACCTATCCCGCTACTCGGACCACCACATTAGGTGGTTATCCCCCGAAGACGCCATCTCTCTATCCCCGGTGGTTTTGGAGGTGTTCCACTTTGAATATTTCAAAAAAGTTGTATGGAGTTTAAAAAAAATGTATGAACGGGATGGGGATGAGTGGTCCGATGGTAATTGCCGATGACCCTCTATGACATTCCGCAAACGCCATCCCGCTATCCCTCATAGTTTCCGAGGATCTCTCGCCATCTTTGTACCAGGTCAGTGGACCGAGGGTGGGAATTTCGCCTGAGCTCGGGACGGCACTCTTTATCCGACCGGGTAGGATAGACCGCACCGCATTGCCATCTTCCAGGTGAAACGGGAGCTGTCCCGAAAAACGGTAAATTTGTATGGGAGCGGGATGAAGGGATGGAAATCCCGAAAAACGGGATGGCTCCCTGGAAGCGTCCCACCGAGGGATGGAAACCCGCCATGGAGACCATCCACCTATCCCGGACGGTTTTGGAGATATTCCCATCATTTTCGCCAAAAAACAGATCCTTGTATGGAGCCGGGATAGACGGGGCGGGATGGCGGGATAAAGTTTATCCCAGAAGTTGGACCACTCCCATAGTCGACCCTTACCGAAGAAACCGCTCTTCTATCCCCGGCGGTTTTAGAGATATCCCGTTTTGTATGATTTGTATGGAGTTTAAAAAAAGTGTATGAAAGGGGTGGGGATGAGCGATCCGGTGGTAAGGGCCGATGACCCTCTTTGACTTTCCGCAAACCCCATCCCGCTATCCCTCACACTTTCCGAGATCCCTTGGCCAACTTTTTACCAGATCGGTGGACCGAGGATCCAGAATTTATTTCTCGACAACTTTTCTTCCTCTCCACGAGGAGCCCCAAGGGGGAATCCCCCCACCACTCCTTCCCGGAAAACTTTGTACGTGATCGGTGGTGGGGATTCGGCTTTATTATTGTTAACTAGTTTTTGCGTGCTGCCGCGGTCTGCAAGCAGCCCGCGGGGGCGCGGTTGTGAGTTGGGTGGTGTCTTTTGCCATATTTAATTGTTTTTGGTTTGTTTTTGGGTCTTTTGTTTTGTAATTCGTGAAAAATTGGGGGTAAGTGAAGGGGGCGGGGGAGGGGGGGGGGTAGTCTCAATAGGTCACCCTCGTTGAGACCTTTCAAATGATACCCAACACGGGGGGTTTATATGTAAAACAGTTCACCGTGGTCTACTGAGTAGACCGGAACTGAAAAAATTTAAAATTTGGTCTACTTAAAAAATTCGTCTTTCCGAGACGTCTCCGATGAGTCCAAACACGACCCGGTTGTGATGCGGCGTTTCTGAGTTACGGACGGGGTGTTAAAAGAGTGGTATGGGGTGGATTGAAGTCACTATATCTTGGCTGTGTCTAAATGGTCGAAGGGGATGGACTTTTGTGTTGCTTTTGTCATAATTAATTATTTTGGTTTGGTTTTGGGTCTTTTGTTTTGTAATTCGTGAAGGATTGGGAGTAAGTGAAGGGGGTGGGGGAGGGGGGATAGTCTCAATAGGTCACCCTCGTTGAGACCTTTCAAATGATACCCAACACGGGGGGTCTACCTCTAACAGTTGACCTTAGTCTACTGAGTAGACCGGAACTAAAAAAAAATTAAATTTGGTCTACTCTAAAAAATTCGTCTTCCCGAGACGTCTCCGATGAGCCCAAACACGAGGGGTATCGGTCGCATCGTTTCCGAGTTACAAACGGGGTGTTAAAAGGGGTGCATTGGGGTCACTGTATCTTGGCTGTGTCTAAATGGCCGAAGGGGATGGACTTTTGTGTTGCCTTTTGCCATAATTAATTGTTTTGGTTTGTTTTTGGGTCTTTAGTTATTTAATTCGTGTAAAATTGGGGTTTAAGTAAGGGGGGCGGGGGGAGGGGGGGGATAGGTCACCCTCATTGAGACCTTTCAAATGATACCCAACACGGGAAGTCTACCTGTAACAGTAGACCGTGGTCTACTGAGTAGACCGGAACAGAACATTTTTTTAAATTTGGTCTACTCTAAAAAATTCGTCTTCCCGAGACGTTTCCGATGAGCTCAAACACTACCCGGTTGTGACCCGCCGTTTCCGAGTTACGGACGGGGTGTTAAAAGGGGGGGATGGGGTGGATTGGGGTCACTGTATCTTGGCTGTGTCTAAATGGCCGAAGTGGATGGACTTTTGTGTTGCCTTTTGCCACAATTAATTGTTTTGGTTTGGTTTTGAAGTCTTTGATTTGTTATTCGTGAAGAAATGGGGGTAAGTAAAGTTGGTGGGGAAGGGAGAGGATAGTCTCAATAGCTCATCCTCGTTGAGACCTTTCAAATGATACCCAATACGGGAGGTCTACCTGTAACAGTTGACCGTGGTCTATTGAGTAGACCGGAAATGAAAAATTTTAAAATTTGGTCTACTTAAAAAAATCGTCTTTCCGAGACGTCTCTGATGAGCCCAAACACGACCCGGCTGCGTTAAGTCATTTCCGAATTACAGCCGGGGGGGTTGGAGGGGGGTTCAAATTTTTTATCTCGTCGAGACATCTCAAATGAGCCCAAACACGACCCGGCTGCGTCACCCCGTTTCCGAATTACGGGCGGGGGGGTTGGAGGGGGATTCAAATTTTTTATCTCGTCGAGACGTCTCAAATGAGCCCAAACACGAAGCAGTTGCTTCAAGTCATTTCCGAATTACGTGTGGGGGGGTTGGAGGGGGGTTCAAATTTTTTATCTCGACCAGACGTCTCCAATGAGCCCAAACACGACCCGGCTGCGTCGCGCCGTTTCTGAGTTACGGACGGGGTGTTCAAAGGGGGGGGATGGGGTGGATTGGGGTCACTGTATCTTGGCGGTGTCTAAATGGCCGAAGGGGATGGACTTTTGTGTTGCCTTTGGCCATAATTATAATAAGCCCAAACACGACCCGGCTGCGTCGCCCCGTTTCCGAGTTACAGACGGGGTGTTAAAAGGGGGGGGGGGGATGGGGTGGATTGAGGTCACTGTATCTTGGCAGTATCTAAATGGCCGAAGGGGATGGACTTTTGCGGGATGTCACTGTTTCCGCCGCTGCGGCCCTCGAGTCCGGGGTCGCGAATTCCTCGGAGGGGAGCCGGGGGGGCGGGTCGCGCTGCGCGCTCCCCTATCCCCCCTATCCCCCCTCCTCGTCATTCGCCCCCCCGGCCTCGAGACCCTTCGCGGCGGGTCGACCACCCTCCTCTAAAGGTGCAAAATCGCCATTCAGGTTTGATTTGTATGGAAGGGGGGTGAAGGGGGGGAGGTGGCGTGAAGGCGACGATCCCAGGGGGTGGACCTCGGGGGGTAGTGGTTATCCACCAAAGTGACCACCCACCTATCCCGGGTGGTTTTGGAGATATTCCCATCCATACAAATGTGAAAATGCCACTTTTGTATGGGAGCGGGATGAAGGGGGTGGGATGGGGGGATTAAACCTATCCCGGCATTCGGACCACCACGATAGGTGATCATCCCCCGAAGACGCCACCCATCTATCCCCGCTGGTTTCGGAGGTGTTCCACTTTGAAATTTCAAAAAAGTTGTATGGAGTGTAAAAAAAATGTATGAACGGGATGGGGATTAGTGGTCCGGTGGTAAGGGCCGATGACCCTCTATGACATTCCGCAAACGCCACCCTTCTACCCCTCTCAGTTTCCGAGGACCTCTTACCGTCTTTGTACCGGGTCGGTGGACCGAGGGTGCCACAAGTGCCTGGAGATCGGGATTTCACCCACTATCCGACGGGATAAGATAGACCGCTCCGCATTGCCCTGTTCCAGGTGAAACGGGAGCTGTTCCGAAAAACCATAATTTTGTATGGAGACGGGATGAAGGGGGGGAGGTGGGGTAAAAGTGACTATCCCAGGGGGTGTAACTCGGGGAGAAACTGCTATCCCCCAAAGTGACCACCCACCCATCCGGGGTGATTTGGAGATATTCTCATCCCTTTCGCGAAAATGCCACTTTTGTATGGAGAGGGGCGAAGGGTGGGGAGGTGGGGGAGAGGTGACGGGCCCAGGGGGTGGACCTTGGGGAGAAACTGCTATCCCCCAAAGAGACCGCCTCTCTATCTCTGGTGGTTTTGGAGGTGTTCCACTTTGAATATTTCAAAAAAGTTGTATGGAGTTTAAAAAAAATGTATGAACGGGATGAGGATTAGTGGTCCGGTGGTAAGGGCCGATGACCCTCTATGACATTCCGCAAACCCCACCCTTCTACCCCTCTTAGTTTCCGAGGACCTCTTACCGTCTCTGTACCGGGTCGGTGGACCGAGGGTGCCACAAATGCCTGGAGATCGGGACTTCACCCACTATCCGACGGGATAAAATAAACCGCCCCACATTGCCCAGTTCCAGGTGAAACGGGAGCTGTTCCGAAATACCATAATTTTGTATGGAGACGGGATGAAGGGATGGAAATCCCGTAAAACGGGATGACCCCTTGGAAGCATCTCACCTCGGGATGGAAACGCGCAATGGAGACCATCCACCTATCCGGGATGGTTTTGGATATATTCCCATCCTTTTCGCCGAAAATGCCACTTTTGTATGGGAGCGGGATGAAGGGGGCGGGATGGGGGGATGAAACCTATCCCGCTACTCGGACCGCCACGGTAGGTGATTATCCCCCGAAGACGCCATCTCTCTATCCCCGGTGGTTTTGGAGGTGTTCCACTTTGAATATTTCAAAAAAGTTGTATGGAGTTTAAAAAAAATGTATGAACGGGATGGGGATGAGTGGTCCGATGGTAATTGCCGATGACCCTCTATGACATTCCGCAAACGCCACCTTTCTATCCCTCTCAGTTTCCGAGGACCTCTCGCCATCTTTGTACCAGGTCCGTGGACCGAGGGTGGGAATTTTGCCTGAGCTCGGGACGGCACTCTCTATCCGACCGGGTAGGATAGACCGCACCGCATTGCCATCTTCCAGGTGAAACGGGAGCTGTCCCGAAAAAGGGTAAATTTGTATGGGAGCGGGATGAAGGGATGGAAATCCCGAAAAAAGGGATAGCTCCCTGGAAGCATCCCACCTAGGGATGGAAACGCGCCATGGACACCACGCACCTATCCCGAAAGGTTTTGGAGATATTCCCATCACTGTCGCCGAAAAACAGATCCTTGTATGGGGCCGGGATAGACGGGGCGGGATGGCGGGATAAACTTTATCCCAGAAGTTGGACCACCCCTATAGTCGACCCTTACCGAAGAAACCGCTCTTCTATCCCCGGCGGTTTTTGAGATATCCCGTTTTGTATGATTTGTATGGAGTTTAAAAAAAGTGTATGAAAGGGGTGGGGATGACTCATTCTGTGGTAACGGCAGATGACCCTCTTTGACTTTCCGCAAACCCCATCCCGCCATCCCTCACACTTTCCGAGATCCCTTGGCCAACTTTTTACCACCTCGGTGGATCGAGGATCCCGAATTAATTTCTCGACAACTTTTCTTCCTCTTCACGATGAGCCCCAAGGGGGAATCCCCCCGCACCTCCTTCCCGGAGAACTTTATGAGTAGTTCGGTCAGTGGGGATTCGGCTATATTGTTGTTAACTAGTTTTTGCGTGCTGCCGCGGTCTGCAAGCAGCCCGCGGGGGCGCGGTTGTGAGTTGGGTGGTGTCTTTTTGCCATAGCTAATTGTTTTTGGTTTGTTTTTGGGTCTTTTGTTTTGTAATTCGTGAAAAATTGGGGGTGTGAAGGGGGTGGGGGGAGGGAGGGGATCGTCTTAATAGGTCACCCTCGTTTAGACCTTTCAAATGATACCCAACACGGGGGGTCTACCAGTAACAGTTGACCGTGGTCTACTGAGTAGACCGGAACTGAAAAATTTTGAAAATTGGTCTACTCTATAAAAATTTGTCTTCCCGAGACGTCTCCGATGAGCCCAAACACGAGGGGTATCGGTCGCATCGTTTCCGAGTTACAAACGGGGTGTTAAAAGGGGTGCATTGGGGTCACTGTATCTTGGCTGTGTCTAAATGGCCGAAGTGGAAGGACTTTTGTGTTGCTTTTGCCATAATTAATTATTTTGGTTTGGTTTTGGGGTCTTTTGTTTTGTAATTCGTGAAAAATTGGGGCTTAAGTAAGGGGGCGTGGGGGGAGAGGGGGGGATAGTCTCAATAGGTCACCCTCGTTGAGACCTTTCAAATGATACCCAACACGGGGGGTCTACCTGTAACAGTTTACCGTGGTCTACTGAGTAGACCGAAACTGAAAAATTTTGAGATTTGGTCTACTCTAAAAAATTTGTCTTCCCGAGACGTCTCCAATGAGCCCAAGCACGACCCGGCTGCGTCGCGCCGTTTCTGAGTTACGGACGGGGTGTTAAAAGGGGGGGATGGGGTGGATTGGGGTCACTGTATCTTGGCGGTGTCTAAATGGCCGAAGGGGATGGAGTTTTGTGTTGCCTTTTGCCATAATTAATTGTTTTGGTTTGGTTTTGGGTCTTTGTTTTGTAATTCGTGAAGAATTGGGGGTAAGTGAAGGGGTGGGGGAGGGTGCGGGATAGCCTCAATAGGTCACTCTCGTTGAGACCTTTCAAATGATACCCAACACGGGGGGTCTACCTGTAACAGTAGACCGTGGTCTACTGAGTAGAACGAAACTGATTTTTTTTTTTAAATTTGGTCTTCTCTAAAAAAATTGTCTTCCCGAGACGTCTCTAATGAGCCCAAACACGAGGGGTATCGGTCGCACCATTTCCGAGTTACAGACGGGGTGTTAAAAGGGGGGGGGGATGGGGTGGATTGGGGTCACTGTACTGTATCTTGGCTGTGTCTAAATGGCCGAAGGGGATGGACTTTTGTGTTGCCTTTTGCCATAATTAATTGTTTTGGTTTGTTTTTGGGTCTTTGATTTGTTATTCGTGAAGAAGTAAAGTAAGTAAGTAAGGGTAAGTAAAGTTGGTGGGGGAGGGAGAGGATAGTCTCAATATGTCATCCTCGTTGAGACTTTTCAAATGATACCCAACACGGGAGGTCTACCTGTAACAGTTGACCGTGGTCTATTGAGTAGACCGGAAATGAAAAATTTTAAAATTTGGTCTACCTAAAAAAATCGTCTTTCCGAGACGTCTCTGATGAGCCCAAACACGACCCGGCTGCGTCAAGTCGTTTCCGAATTACAGCCGGGGGGGTTGGAGGGGGGTTTAAATTTTTTATCTCGTCGAGACGTCTCAAATGAGCCCAAACACGACCCGGCTGCGTCACCCCATTTCCGAATTACGGGCGGGGGGTTGGAGGGGGGTTCAAATTTTTTATCTCGTCGAGACGTCTCTGATGAGCCCAAACACGACCCGGCTGCGTCAAGTCGTTTCCGAGTTACAGCCGGGGGGGTTGGAGGGGGGTCCAAATTTTTTATCTCGTCGAGACGTCTCTATTGAGCCCAAACACGACCCGGCTGCGTCGCGCCGTTTCCGAGTTACAGCCGGGGGGGTTGGAGGGGGGTTCAAATTTTTTATCTCGTCGAGACGTCTCCGATGAGCCCAAACACGACCCGGCTGCGTCGCCCCCTTTCCGAGTTACAGACGGGGTGTTAAAAGGGGGGGGGGGTGGGGTGGATTGAGGTCACTGTATCTTGGCAGTGTCTAAATGGCCGAAGGGGATGGACTTTTGCGGCTCTCCGGCCACCGTTGCCGCCGCTGCGGCCCTCGAGCCCGGGGTCGCGAATTCCTCGGAGGGGGGCCGGGGGGGCGGGTCGCGCTGCGCGCTCCCCTATCCCCCCCTATCTCCCCTCCTCGTCATTCGCCCCCCCGGCCTCGAGACCCTTCGCGGCGGATCGACCACCCTCCTTTAAAGGTGCAAAATCGCCATTCAGATGTGATTTGTATGGAAGGGGGGTGAAGGGGGGAGGTGGCGTGAAGGCGACGGTCCCAGGGGGTGGATCCCGGGGGGTAGTGGTTATCCGCCAAAGTGACCACCCACCTATCCCGGGTGGTTTTGGAGATATTCCCATCCATACAAATGTGAAAAAGCCACTTTTGTATGGGAGCGGGACGAAGGGGGCGGGATAGGGGGATAAAACGTATCCCGGCACTTGGACCACCACTATAGGTGATCATCCTCCAAAGACACTGCCCCTCTATCTCCGGTGGTTTTGGAGGTGTTCCACTTTGAAATTTCAAAAAAGTTGTATGGAGTTTTAAAAAAATGTATGAAAGGGGTGGGGATTAGTGGTCCGGTGGTAAGGGCCGCTGACCCTCTATGACATTCCACAAACGCCACCTTTCTATCCCTCACAGTTTCCGAGGACCTCTTACCGTCTCTGTACCAGGTCAGTGGACCGAGGGTGCCACAAGTGCCTGGAGATCGGGACTTCACCCACTATCCGACGGGATAAGATAGACCGCCCCGCATTGCCCAGTTCCAGGTGAAACGGGAGCTGTTCCGAAATACCATAATTTTGTAAGAAGACGGGATGAAGGGGGGAGGTGGGGTAAGAGTGACTATCCCAGAGGGTGGAACTCGAGGAGATACTGCTATCCCCCAAAGTGACCACCCACCCACCCGGGGTGGTTTTGGAGATATTCTCATCCCTTTCGCCGAAAATGCCACTTTTGTATGGGAGCGGGATGAAGGGGGCGGGATGGGGGGATGAAACCTATCCCGCTACTCGGACCGCCACGATAGGTGATTATCCCCCGAAGACGCCATCTCTCTATCCCCGGTGGTTTCGGAGGTGTTCAACTTTGAATATTTCAAAAAAGTTGTATGGAGTTTAAAAAAAATGTATGAACGGGATGGGGATGAGTGGTCGGATGGTAATTGCCGATGACCCTCTATGACATTCCGCAAACGCCACCTTTCTATCCCTCTCAGTTTCCGAGGACCTCTCGCCATCTTTGTACCAGGTCCGTGGACCGAGGGTGGGAATTTCGCCTGAGCTCGGGACGGCACTCTCTATCCGACCGGGTAGGATAGACCGCACTGCATTGCCATCTTCCAGGTGAAACGGGAGCTGTCCCGAAAAACGGTAAATTTGTATGGGAGCGGGATGAAGGGATGGAAATACCGAAAAACGGGATGGCTCCCTGGAAGCATCCCACCTAGGGATCGAAACGCCCCATGGAGACCATGCACCTATCTCGGACGGTTTTGGAGATATTCCCATCTCTTTCGCCGAAAAGCGGATCCTTGTATGGAGCCGGGATAGACGGGGCGGGATGGCGGGATAAAGTTTATCCCGGAAGTTGGACCACTCCTATAGTCGACCCTTACCGAAGAAACCGCTCTTTTATCCCTGGCGGTTTTTGAGATATCCCGTTTTGTATGATTTGTATGGAGTTTAAAAAAAGTGTATGAAAGGGGTGGGGATGACTCGTTCTGTGGTAACGGCCGATGACCCTCTTTGACATTCCGCAAACCCCATCCCGCCATCCCTCACACTTTCCGAGATCCCTTGGCCAACTTTTTACCACCTCGGTGGATCGAGGATCCCGAATTAATTTCTCGACAACTTTTCTTCCTCTTCACGATGAGCCCCAAGGGGGAATCCCCCCGCACCTCCTTCCCGGAGAACTTTATGAGTAGTTCGGTCAGTGGGGATTCGGCTATATTGTTGTTAACTAGTTTTTGCGTGCTGCCGCGGTCTGCAAGCAGCCCGCGGGGGCGCGGTTGTGAGTTGGGTGGTGTCTTTTTGCCATAGCTAATTGTTTTTGGTTTGTTTTTGGGTCTTTTGTTTTGTAATTCGTGAAAAATTGGGGGTAAGTGAAGGGGGCGGGGGAGGGGGGGGGGGGTAGTCTCAATAGGTCACCCTCGTTTAGACCTTTCAAATGATACCCAACACGGTGGGTTTATATGTAAAACAGTTCACCGTGGTCTACTGAGTAGACCGGAACTGAATTTTTTTTAAATTTGGTCTACTCTAAAAAATTCGTCTACCTGTGTTGAGTACACGGGGGATTTATCTTTAATTAGCTGTTGACCATGGCCTACTGAGTAGACCCCAACTGTTAAAATTCGAAAATATACTATTAAAAAAAATGGTATTCTAAATTCTATAGGTCTGATATTCTTTGATAATATCAGAAATTATTAAGATAGTTTCGTTCATGGAGCTATTTATTACATGTATCATATCACAAGTTTTGTCAGTAGATACCTAAGCATTAATTGAAATAATATAAATAAGCACCTAGGTAGTTGTCTTTTGCAACATAGGTATCTGTACTGTTTCAGAAGTTCGATAGAATAAATACCTGTTGAAATAAAACCAAATGAACCTGTTCAAATTATTTATGATTTTTATTTAATAAGTACACGTACTTACTTACTATTATTACAAGAAAATACTTACATACTTGACTTAAAATGATAGGATTTTGAAACTATAAAGATTATGTTAACATTATATTATGAAGAAAAACTATTCAAAATAAATAGATACATTGTTAAGTATGTATGTATGTATTTATTTATTTTGAATAGTACATAAAAGTAAGTAAAGATGATATTGGTAAAAAAAAAACAGTTTAAATTTTATAAAAAATATAAAAAGGTATACAATTTTATTTTAATATAATTAAAAAAGAGAGGATATTTGTAGGTATTTATGTTGCCAACGAATTGATAAATAAGTAAAAGTTTACATTATTACAACAAACGAAATTTTGGATTTTTCATTTATTTTTATTAGATTTATAAGGCAATTTTTTTTTTATTCTTTAGAGCTTTATGCTCTTGCGAATGAAGTGGGATGAAAATTAATTTGCTAGTACATTACTTTGCTGTAGTGTTATTTCGTAGTAAGGAATGAATTTCAATTTTACATTGTATACATATTTATTTATAACAAATAAAATCTTCTTTGCGGTCGACAGAACTGCACGATGAGCTGGAATGACTGCTTCCTTGATATCTGTAACAATAACAATGAAAATCATTTTAAGAAATCTATCAAAATAAGCAATTGTTTCTTTTTCAAAATAAGCAGTTGTTCTTTGTTCTGTTGGATAACATCGTAATTAAGTAGTATATTTAATACTTTTCTTAATTAAAATATGTATTTAAAATCTTTTAGTTATGAACTGTATGGCTTTATGCGATATTTTTTAGTTATTTGAATTTTTTTTTTCTATTTTATTTTTTCTAATAAGGTATACAATGATTATTGTGGTAGAGTTTGATGTTTAAAAACAGAAGTCTTACTTGGCTGTAATAGCAGCGTGAGCCAGGAGAAGCGATGATAGGTCCAGTGGCCCTTCGTTATCCGCTAATGCACACATTTTGCGGGCTGGCTAATTCTTCTCTGCCTCCTCGCGGTGAAGCGCAGCGGCACCGGGTGGCACCCGCAAGTGGGAGGTATAGCGGGCGCCTGACGAAAGTGGTTCGATTGTTGAGGTTTGGTACCTAAAAGAAGAAACAGAAACCACAGCCAGGACGCAATAAACAATAACTGTTCGGTGGTCCACGCGCAGTAATGTCAGCCCCATGATATGGAATGCACCACATATTGGATCATGAAGTCGTCCAGATAGTCGAGTCGTAGATCTCGTTTCTCACGTAGCGAGACACACCAATGATGGCGCGTAGTTATTGCGCCTTCCTGTTGGTTGCGTTTACAAGTTGGTTTTGTAGATAGATCCTTATGATCTGTAAAAATAATAAAAATAAACAGTGCACGTTTCATTTTACAATTTTTTTTTGTTCGTTTAGCTAACGGATGTAATCGAATTCCATAGAAGATCACTTTGAAATAACAAAGCGTATTGTAGTGTCCTTTTTTAATTTGCATCTGCAGCACTTGTGACGTCGCTTGTATTATGACCTATGGTAGCCACCTATCATTTAATGTGATGTGAAAAACAGATTTTGAGCTACTGTGCGAACTGCTTCGGATGTGTTCTGGCTACATCTGTTGCACTCGCAACTGCCTGTACCTGCTGCTGTTACTACATACTGCTCCTCTGTAATAAATTTTGTCATTAAGGAGTGGTTCCAAACGGGCCGAAAATTTAATACTTTTTAAAATTTACTTAATTTAACATTTACATAAGCATTAAATTTTCGGCCCGTTTCCATGCCACCCAGGAGGTAGAACCATAGCTCGTTTTTAAATGGTATCCCAAACGTTTCGATACTCTATTCTAAACGATAGCAAATAATTATATTGGTAATTATGAGAAAAAAATAGACAAAAAATAAACAAAGAAATACAAAGTTAGAATAGAGAATCCAAATTAATGTTCGGCCTATTCCACCGATAATCGTGACTTACGTGATTAGTCAAATAAATAAAAATTATCGAGTGAATAATTGAAGCCAACTTTTTAAGAGCAGATTGAGTCACAATTATCTTAACTATACTACTAATAATAATTATGGCAAAATTGAATGCGCAAAAAAAAAGAAAAGGGAAAAGAAGCAAAAAAAATTAAGCAAAAGATTCTTAAATTAGATAGCTAAATTGAAAAATCTTATATATATTACCTACAAATACCGATCTATCGATTCTACCGATCTATATTCTAATCTATATTCTACCGACTCTACCAACAGATAAAAAAGTTTTGCATCAATTTGTAACCATGTCAACGAAATTGCCTACGAAAATAATCTATACCTAAACGTTTTTGATAAATGTAGTGTCAATGTAATTTGAAATTTGAAAAAGCTATGTCCCATTAAAATATGCAAATATCAGTAAGTGAAAAGAAAACTAATAAAATTATTTAATTATTAACAGTTTTAATCGACGTATTGCAGTGTCAATACGTTTGAGGACAATAATATCACTTATGCTGT
Organism: Synanthedon formicaeformis; assembly: GCA_945859745.1. Classification (NCBI taxonomy): domain Eukaryota; kingdom Metazoa; phylum Arthropoda; class Insecta; order Lepidoptera; family Sesiidae; genus Synanthedon; species Synanthedon formicaeformis. The sequence continues at coordinate 4,037,063 of OX243958.1, read as the reverse complement.
TGTGTGAGTAAAGGATGCCACGAATTATATCTACTGTTACCTAGTCCCTTAATCCATCAAAGTCGATTAAAACTGTCAAGTCAAGCATCTGGAAAAGGTATACTACTACCTAAAGAGAAATCATCTGGAAGCTCTGATGGGGCATCGTCATTAGAGGGCAAAAGTAAATTGGGATACACTACGTTATGCGTGTACGGCTTGTTAACGAAAATTTTATCTTTAGGTATTAAAAGTTTAAGAAATTCTAATTCCCGTACACGTCCTAGAGCTACATATAATTGACCGTGACTAAAAACGTCCGAGCGGAGGTCAATTCCAACGCGATTTATGGTTTGGCCTTGACTTTTATGGATAGTCATAGCATAGGAAACTTGCAATGGGAACTGATATCTACTCATTTGGATTGGGTTGCCGATTGTTATAGATGTCTTAAAAGTGATGCGTGGAATTAAATAAAGATCGTCGGAAAATGGTTTGCGGACAGTTATTAAACGCGGAGACGTATTGACTACGATGACTTTGGTTCCGTTGAGGAGATGATCGGAAAAACTAAGGTTACGCATAATCATACAAACACAATTAATTTTGAGCTTTAAATCGTGAGGGGGGACATTAGGCGGAGTCATCCTATTCAATACGTCTGAATTAATGAAAAAGGTGTCGACGTCGTCTGCAATGGCACTATCTAATGAATAAAAATGTAAAATGTCTCCCGGGAGACGCGTTAATATTTTATCATTAAATTCCCTAACACCAACGTGATGGGTGGACAGTATGGAACGTGAAGCGCATATGTCGTATTCTGTCAGTATCGGGTCGGGGAAAACAAAATCTATGAGATGGTCTACTTCAGTACAATAAGATATCATAGAGAGATCTACAAGGCGTTGAACTACTCTACCTACTGGAACGTTTTTAGTTTCTAATAGATTGGAGCCCAACTTCAGAAGGAAATCAGAAAATTGTGGATTGTCCCTACACCTATGTGCCGTTTTTAAAGAAAATAATTTAAGTTGGGACCAAAGTGGTGATGATCTCAAAGAACAATTAATAATGTCTGAAGGACTTCGAGCATTAGGCACTACAGGAGGAATTTGTCTAAAATCACCAGCAAAAATTATTATTTTACCACCAAATATTATATTGGTTCGCATTAAATCGCGCAAAGATCTATCTAATAAATGAATTAAGAATTTATGTGCCATTGGAGCTTCGTCGTAAATAATAACGGTAGAGTTTGAAATAAGTTCAGCCCGTTGGGAACCGTTAGTAACATGCCAGTATCCTAAATCGTCTACGAGATCTAACGGAAATTTAAACATACTATGCGCTGTCGTACCGCCTACATAATTTTGGGCTGCAATGCCCGAACTCGCCGTGCATAAGACTATACCGTTTAAACTACCACGGACGTGAGCAGCTATCAAATTTAAAAGTAAAGTTTTACCCGATCCCGCGGGTCCATCAATGAAAATGGCCGAAGTATGAGAATGACGAAAATCATCATTCTCGCAAAGGAGACTATTAATATATTTAAAAACGTCGCGTTGATCGTTTGATAGTTGCGGTAACCACTCGTCAACGAATTGACGTGAAGTTGCCGCATCGTAATCTAAACGTTCACGACCTAATTCGGTGGTATCGTCATATGCATCAGGCAAACCCTGTTCGCGAAGGTGAGAACCGTGTTTCCGGAGTAATCTATCGATCGCTACTAAAGCTAAGTTATAGGATCTTTCTACATCGTCTGGGAACCGATATAGAAAATCCTCGCTAAGCGAATTCTTAAAATCGTCCCAGAGTGAAGCTACAGGGGCGCCGGTAGCGGCTAAAAGCACGAAAAATCTACGTAAACGCGGACCGGTCATGAAACTGCACGCTTCCTGCATACATAATCTACACTCGCTATCGTCTTTAGCGATGCCCACAGCTTTCGCGGCGTCTTGAAAGGTTGTGCAGTCGTCACCTCCAAGACGAATTAAATCTTCATAACTGCGACACGGATAAGAGCTTAAAAGTAAACGTAAGAAAAATTGTTCGCCCCTATTAGGCTCTACCCAAAATAAACGTGCAACTAATTCGCCCCTTTGCCGACGAGTTATGAAACGTCCATTGGTCAACTTAATTATTTCAGTATTCTTGACTGACGGTCGCGTCGCATAAACTAAATACTTTTCGAAAAAATCTAAATACGTTAAGCTATCGAATTCTACACCCAATGGACGACAGAAATAAGTGAGGAGATCGGACGTTCGATTTTGTTGTGCAACCTCACTCTCTGTGCCCGGTTGAAAGATAACGAACTGTTGTCCCTCAAGGTGCACAGAGAGCTGCTTGACGGTGGGTTCGCAGGATGTAATTTTGAACTCCAAAATCCGCCAACTTGCATCACAAGACCCTATGTAACGTTTGGTTACATATTGTTCGACCTCGTCATTTAAATTCTCTTCTGGTATTAAAGCTACACGCGATTCGTCTGGACCTTTGGTAATATATTTAAAAAGATATTTAACTATTCCTATTTGCGTGGTCGGTTCTACATTTAAATGACAATCATATTTAAGCAAAAGTGCAGCGTTATATGGGACGACCCAAAGATCATTGACCAAAATATTTTTAGTGTAATATTTAATATTACCTGTATTGTGAGAATCGCGGCGCAAATGAATAAAACCTCGGCTATCCGTATGAGTAATCAGAGTTTCTACTTTTGGAAAATATTTCGAACACTTTTGCTTAACCGAGTCCCAACATGGTAAATTAGTACGACCGGAGGATCCGCAAGGGCCGTGAATCATATGTTTTAAAACAGCTTCGCGGAGTCTCCCCTGAGCTTCGCAAGGTTTTGGTATGTCTGCCCGTACAAACTTATCTATTTCTACATTACTCGTGGGACCGCCTCCTTCGACGCGGAGGCAAATATGCGCATGAGGAAGGCCGCGTTTTTGAAACTCGATAACGTGCATTATGTATGCACGCTCTCCAAACCAATGACCACTACGGAGGTCTTTGAGTAATTCGTATAGTTTTAAGTTAAATACACGCGAACAAATAAGAGGATCGGGATTACGGCCGCTGGGAGTGGAATTTACGATTTCAACCCATTTGGGATTGCAAGTCATAGTGATAAAGAACGAAGGTGGCCCGATGCGAGTAACTAAGGCTATTGAGTCCATATATTTCGACTTCATATACCGAGGGCCACCGGTAAAACTGTTTGGTAAATAAACACGACCAGCTATAACTTCGCTTTCCCCTTGGATTGTCTCGTCTCTGATTATATCGCGGTTAATTTCGCGGTTAATATTTGCTACGCCTATGACTTCCGACATAGGAGCTGTTCGTGGGGCATTGCTAGACGACCTATTCTGCATGTCACTAACGAAACGGAGCCTCTCTTCTGAAATCCTACAATACATATCTACCATCCATTCTTCGGATAGTTTTCCTAACCTAGAAAAACGATTCTGTGAAAGTAACAGACAACGCACATACTTGGTCTGTGATAATTTATTTCCTTTATTGTCTACTCTGTTCAGATACCATCCGGGGTTGCCGTGTGGATAAAGTAAAGGAAATTGAAAGCTTTCGTAAAGTGGATGGAAAATGTCTACTTGATGGGGTCTCCTATCTCCTATCTTCCAAATAGCAATACTTCGGGGAGCATACGGCTCCCGTTCGGTATTGATAATGGCGGCAACTTCTCTACCCATAGGTAAATCTCCTAATATGTTACCGTGGGTTCGTCGAGAAGTCGGTTCGAAAATTAAATGTGCGTTGTCGGACTCCTCTGTACTCAGTCTTTTAAAACATCCTATTAGAGGATTGACCGCATGTAAAAAATCTAAAATTTCTGTAACTACTACTCTATTTAAATTTAAACCCTCTGCTATTCTTTCGCGTTCTTGATTATCATGAATATACAATCCGATTGGATTGGTTGTTTCGGTATAGGATAAATCAAAAACGCGATGATAAGTACGGCCTTGAATTTTTAAAAAATATATACCCCTATCTGGGTTCTGAAACCCGTGTGAAACCCCTAACGCACTGAAAGCAAATAAATTATTATAAGCTCGAGGGTGTGCCAAAAAAGAACGATGACTGTAAAAAGTATTCGATAATGGTGGAAGATCAAGAACATTATAAGAACCCTGTCCGCAACACCACATCTTTCGATTTTTTTCCTCAAAAAATAAAGGAGCTCTACAATGAGAGCATTGATAAATATTTGAATCAAAAATTGATGTGTGTTTGAGAGAGAATGTTTTTACTTTATCTAAACCTTTGCTGTGAAGCTGAGCTATTGAATTTATGTTACGCAAGTCTACATCTACATTTCTGCTAAATTTGTTATATTTAATTACCGTGTCTTTACTGATTTGGGGATTGGAAGCTGTATGTTTAGCTACCGCGGCTCTGTGTACTTCGGGATGTGTGTCAGTGTATTTTTTATCAGCATTCCTTTTTATTTCAGGATGCTGTTGTATATATTTTATAACCGCGTCCCTATCAACGGAAGGATGGTTTTTTTTGTACTTTAATACAGATTGTAAATGACTATTGTCGGAAGTAGACTTCCCTCCCCTTTTTGTCTTAACGGGTCGACCGCGTTTTTTGATAGGAGTTGCGACTGGTCTAGTAAGAAAATTAAAGGGATCTGATACGTGGTAATTTTGAAATAAAAGATTGGTTTTTAAAGAAGGATTAATTTTAAAAAAATCAGTAAGAACAACAATGGGATCAATAAGATTTTTAAAACGTGTGGTAAGCGGTGCAGCTAGGAGATCAAACGGATCGGATATTCGATAATTTTGGAATAAAAGATTGTATTGAAAAAAATTATTAATATGAAATAAATCCGTAAGAACAACAACAGGATTAATAGGACTTTTAATCGGAGTGGCAACCGGTGTATCTAAAAGATTGAATGTATCAGATACCCTATAATTTTTGTATACACGGTTAGTTTTTACAGAAGGATTATCTTTTAATAAATCCGTAAGAACGACAACGGGACAAAATTTTGAAATGCGCTGTTCTAAATCTATTTCGTTAATTAGAGATGCATCTACGTCGGTCGTGTCATCGATTACAACAGGAGGTTGTGTCGGTAAAGGCAATTCGCGAACAAAAGTTAATTTATTAATTGAATACTCAGCACCGGTCTGAGAAGTACTGGCAAAAATTAAATGGGAAAGCTGATTTAAATTATTGCAACGGAAAAAACGCGCTTTATTTAAGGAATCATCATCGAGATTATATCTATTGGTGCCATCGACCGCGTGGCTGTTAAAAAGATAAAATTGGTTGTCGTTCTTCCAGAATGAGACTGTATAGCTATTTCCTGTAAATAAATAACTATCAATTAAATCATTATTATTTACATTAAAAACGTTTTGAATTAATATTCTTTCTAATTCGGAAACTCTAATTTGATAGTTATCTAAATCGCTATTTGGAAATAACCCATTAGTGACCCAGGTATCGTCATTCATTTCTTTTATCAAAGCTAAACGGGTATTTATCCCAGTACCTATTTTTATTTCCGTAGGCAATTCTTCTGGAAACAAATAAAGGTATTGGTGGTCTAGACTTGGGGGTTTCAATTCTAAATATAAATTGTCACCGCTTGTTAAAATGAGATCTATATCTTCCGTGGAGAAAATACGTCTATTTATGAGTACAGAATAAACAGAAGCGCAAGCTGACATGGCTACACATTGTACATTTCTACCTTCAAATCGGGATTGATCTGTAGTACCTATATCAAAGAAAAAAACGTAATTAATAAAAAATTTCGAAAAGACTATACTAATATTTATGTAATTTTTTTCATAAATAGACGTGAATATATTTTATTTAAAAAAAAAATATAAATTATATGACACCTTTCATCCACAAAAAAGTACTTTTCCCTAGAAATCATCAAGATGTTAGACGTGTTTTTATTATACCTATATTGTTCATATTTTTTTAGACGTTATATTTTATTTTTATACGCGGTGCAAGTCGCGGGCAACAGCTAGTTGTAAATAAAAATGATAATCTTCTGTACCTATTTACAAAGTAGTTACACTGCATACCTATACATATTTAAAAGAAAATTAACTTTTTAAAAATCATACCAAATATAGTAGAAAATACATAGTTAAAATAATGAAAAAAAAAAGTAAGCTGGAAGTGAGTTAAGAATTAGTACTATTAAAATTAGTATTGTAGTAAAATTTTGTTGTAGGTATAGTCCGATTAAAACTTAATGGCGGCTCGGAAGTTAGCTGCGAGCGTTAGTGTGCAGGTGTGAGCGCGGGCGTAGTGAACCAACGTTACACACACACTGAAGTTAGTGATGTGTCAACTCGATTTACTCGAGTTAAGAATTCGAGTTGAATCCTCTCTAACTCGAGTTTGAATACTCCGCCTATATATTTGGAGTAGCGGTTGTTTTTGTTGTTAGTGTTTCGAATATAGAAAAAAATGCCGCAAAATCTATTGTTTCGGATGTATTTGAATCGCCACAGTGAATGGACATGCTAAGTGCAAACAGTGTTCAGATTCATACAAATATAGTGGCAATACGACCACTTTATTAAAACATATTAAAAAGAAGTACCCAAGTGTTATACTGAATCTGTTCTAATTTTTTAAATATTGTTACGAAGCTGAGTCATTAAATTGGTAAAAACAATACAAATAATTTACTCAGTTTTACTTTCTTCCGGTTAAACTCCAGTTACGAGTTGTTTTTTTTCGAGTTGGCACATCAGTAAGCTAAGTCGAGGTGGGCGAGACCGGGTCGCGGGGGAGGCACAAGCGGGGACTTGCCCCGCGTCTCTGTACATCTCGCGGATATCTAATATTGCGTTCTGCGCACTATGTTGAACTATGTTCAGAGCCGCCATTAAGTTTGATTCGGACTATAACTACCAATACCTACCTATAACGATTTACTACACAAATATCTTTATTTCATAAAATAACTTTTCGTATAATATAAATGTTTACAGATTTAATATTGCCTATATGCAGGAAATTTAGCATCAAATGTTTATAGTAATTTATAGTCAAAAATATAAAAAAACACTGCAGGCCCATTTTGAAATGACCCGTTGAATATATGATTGTAAACAATATGAGGCTAGCTTCTTAGCCAAACAGCATTTCTAAATTGTATGTTTTATTTAATGTTTTTAAGTAATAAAAAGTATAGATAGGTAAGTAGGTATATTGATTTTTACTGTTTCTCTTATTATTTTGTAAACCTATCTTATTACTAACTGACAAAATTTTAACTTACTCATAAAACGTATTTTCAAATACCTAACTATTATTGTACAACTTATTTGTAATTAAGAATCGATATAAATAAAAAATAAAAAATTGTGTGTGTCCGCTCCGACGCACAACTGAATTTAATTTTTTTTCAACGTTCAAGTTATGTAAAAGAAATAGGTAACGCTTTTGTATTGTATTTGTATTAATTTTACTCCTCATAAAATTTCCATACCGGGGCCTTATATGAAAATCGATTCTTAAGGAGAAAACTCCAAAAATACAAAAAAAAAACAGAATGTGAAAAATCCTACCTAGGCGACGCTCGGACGGCGATGGGCGTCCGAGCGTCGCCGAGCGCGTCGCGACGCTCGACAGAATTGTCGAGAGATTTGTTGCCTTTTAGATATATAAAATGTATTTTGAAATTCGAAATGACTTTTATAAAATGTTAATAATAATTGCAAATTAAGAAACAGTAAAATCAAATATATGTAACTATTATATAAAAATCACCCTTTTTAATATCACCTGTAAATTTACTATAAATTTGAAATAAATTATGTATTTATCTATGTGACTATTAGTATTATCTAAAATATGTAACATAAATCAATAATTAGGTATTACAAAATAGCGTCTAGCAGCGAAAATTTTCAAGCTAGTTTTTATAAAAGAACCTTACGATGGTTTAATATTAACTTTTTTTATTGTTTAACGAACATCACATACTTAAAGTATTGTATAAAACAGAAATAACATACAATACAATTTATTTCAAATTTATAATGTGTGAAAAACATACAAACACTTATAAAAAATGACTTACCGATAGAAATGCACAATGATGAACTCATTATTATAATAATTAAAAAAATAACAAAATTAAATGATATAACAAAAAAAAAGAACTTATAATAAGGTGATTATTAAAGAAAATAATAATGAGTTATGTTATTAAACAATTGCAAACGCATTTAAAAATGCGTGTGTATCTCTTCAATAACAGAAGGGAATGAAAGAATAAATAATGACTTAATGAGATTTGAGAGCCAAAAATAGATTCTGCACGTGTGCCACGCTGCCATGTATCTGCTAGGGTTGCCAATCATCATACTTTATACTTTTAAATTTAAAAAATACTTAAGTATATTTTATATTTTACTTTATACTTTATAAATAAAGTATGTCAAAAAACTTCATTTCAAATCTTGACTGTGATGTGCAAAATAAAACAAGTTATGTGGAATTCCCAAATGGTTTTCAAAATTTCAGAACTTCCTTAATTTAAGAACAGCGTAAACATAATTAAAATGATTATTTATTTATTGATCGAAACGGATGATGTCACTGTCAGGTATGACAGATTATAACAGTCGACATCTACCGATAATTCTGTTGTGTTCTGATGATGCAGTTGTAACTAATGAAAAACACCATTATTTATTTTATATATGTTCATATCTTATGATTTTTTATTTATCTGAAGAATGAAAAATTCATTGAAATATTGTTTTAATTTTTGTTTAATGTCAAGTAATTTTAACAGTGATACACCTGTTACTCCTAAAAAAGCTAAAACGATCAAACCAAAATTATTATTACAAAAATATAAACCTGAGTGGAAAAAAACAATATGAAAGGATAAAAAGCGATCCTCAAAACAAAAATGGTGCCAGATTCTTTGCACCGTGAAAACTTTTAAACAACCAACAATTGTTAACATCTGCTAAAAGCACCAAAAATATGTATTTCAAATAATAAAAACTTAAATTTGAAAAATGTTTTTGTTTCTTGCAAATACTTCAAATTTCTTATTAAAAATATTAAATACAATTTTTTTTAAAGTTGGCAACCCTACTCGTACGTAGCATCGGTACCACGCACCTGACGCACCTGCAAACATTGAAGAAAGAGATGAAATGTCATTCTTCTCTTTCTTGCTTCTCTCTGTGGCTCTTCAATTAATGTTACCAGTTTATAAATTTAATAATTACCTTAATTATTTATGTTTTTTTATTATATAGGTATTATTATTCTTAAAAAGTATTTTGAAGATTTATTTTTTCGTATCGTTTTTTATATCTATAACTATATCGTATATATACTTATGTTTTAACAAAGAATAATATAATCATTTTGCTATTATTCCAGAGTAACTCTTGTTTCATTGAGATTATATAACTTTCTGCATTCCGATTAAATCAAAAATTAAAGAGACATGTTCATGTGAAGATTTAATTAATTAGTTCATTAAGATTTCGTCTTACACTTTTTCATTTTATTTTTCATTTATTTGATGGTGTATTATCTATGTGCAGATTGAAAGTCATTGATAGCCCTTTCTGATTTTTTTTGTCTTATAAAAGTCATATTTAATATTGGTTTAGATTTTTAGCAGGATAAAATAATTGTAGGATACGAGGTTTGGATTGTATGCATGGATCACAAACTCTATTTTTGGAAATTAAAAGTATGTATTAATGTAACTGCATTTTCTTTCTTTCTTAAGAAAACAATGGATAAACAAATAATGATAAAACTCTCAGTTATAACACTTTAATTTTTCACTGGGATTGTAAAAACGGAAATAGTGTGTGAAACAAAAAACTTTAGGTATTTTTGTCGTGTAATAACGCTTAGTATTTGATGAAAATTGATCGACATTGAAACAATATTTTTTTTTTATTAATGTGAAAATATATGAAATTGATACAATATTTTGTTTTTAACTAATAAAAAAGAAAGATATTTTATAAATTATTGCAAGCATATTACAAAGATATTAGGAAGAAAAAAATATCGTATAATCGTATACTTCTGTAGAATATACAATAACGGGGCAACATTTAAAATTTCGTTCGACGGTTTGTGTAAATTCAAAATTATGATACGACGCCACTGCCGGTGCCACTGCGACGCGTATTCCTCATCCCGCGCCCCCACTTCTTGTTGTTCTGAGAATTTGGCTCTTTGATATTTTGTTCGTTATTTTTTAAATCTTTAACTGTTATGGTTTTTGAAGATATTTATTTTATTAATATTTGATATTGAAATCTTATGAAATGGAATATTTATGTAGCTGTTAATAAAAAGTATTTTTAATTATAATTTAATTATATATAAAGTTTTATATTATCATTTAATGATATAATAATATGAAGTTTTGTCTTACTTTGTACAGATGACGCTATTATAATTATAATGATTTGTTTTATTGGGAATAAATGTAACGTTAATAAATTGTATTAACGTTACATTTATTTAATTTATTATTTAATAATATATGAAGTTTTGTCTTACTTTGCATAGATGGAGCTTTAAAATTTAAAAAAATGAAAATATACAAGGCTCTATCTATCTACTTATCATTATGTTGATGATACATATTATAGAAAATATAGAATAGAATAATTAATTAAATATATAAGTATTAAAAATAAAAATTGCCAAGAAGTTTTGTTTTACTTTGTGTAGATGGCGCAATTACGTACTTAAAATTACGAGCTTACTTTTTATTTATATCTACTATATATCTATAATAATAACCAATATTATAAAGAGAGAAGATTTGTATGAAGATTTTAAAAATTGTTTTACCTAATAGAATTTACGTTATCGGCGAGTGATAAGGATTTATTTTATAAAAAATAAATTTATAAAATATATCCTTATCACTCCTTAAAACACCTTAAAATTTGTATGGGAGCGGGATGAAGAAGGCGGGATGAAGGGACGAAACCTATCCCGGCACTCGGACCACCACGAAAGGTGATCATTCTTCGAAGACGCCATCCCTCTATCTCCGGTGGTTTTGGAGGTGTTCCACTTTGAAAATTCAAAAAACTTGTATGGTGTGTAAAAAAAATGTATGAACGGGATGGGGATTAGTGGTCCGGTGGTAAGGGCCGATGACCCTCTATGACATTCCGCAAACGCCACCCTTCTACCCCTCTTAGTTTCCGAGGACCTCTTACCGTCTTTGTGCCAGGTCGGTGGACCGAGGGTGCCACAAGTGCCTGGAGATCGAGATTTCACCCACTATCCGACGGGATAAGATAGACCGCCCCACATTGCCCAGTTCCAGGTAAAACGGAAGCTGTTCCAAAATACCATAATTTTGTATGGAGACGGGATGAAGGGGGGGAGGTGGGGTAAGAGTGACTACCCCAAGGGGTGGAACTCGAGGAGAAACTGCTACCCCCCAAAGTGACCACCCACTCATCCGGGGTGGTTTTGGAAATATTCTCATCCCTTTCGCTGAAAATGCCACTTTTGTATGAAGGGGGGGCGAAGGGGGGGAAAGGTGACGACCCCAGGGGGTGGACCTTGGGGAGAAACTGCTATCCCCCGAAGACGCCGCCTCTCTATCTCTGGTGGTTTTGGAGATATTCCACTTGGAAACTACCTGTAACAGTAGACCGTGGTCTACTGACCACTATTCTAGACTACTACTGATCTAGACCGGAACAAAACATTTTTTTAAATTTGGTCTACTCTAAAAAATTCGTCTTTCCGAGACGTCTCCGATGAGCCCAAACACGACCCGGTTGTGACGCGCCGTTTCTGAGTTACGGACGAGGTGTTAAAATGGGGGTATGGGGTGGATTGGGGTCACTGTATCTTGTCTGTGTCTAAATGGCCGAAGTGGATGGACTTTTGTGTTGCTTTTGCCATAATTAATTGTTTTGGTTTGGTTTTGGGTCTTTTGTAATTCGTGAAGAATTGGGGGTAAGTGAAGGGTGTGGGGGGAGGGAGGGGATAGTCTTAATAGGTCACCCTCGTTTAGACCTTTCAAATGATACCCAACACGGGGGTCTACCAGTAACAGTTGACCGTGGTCTATTGAGTAGACCGGAAATGAAAAATTTTAAAATTTGGTCTACCTAAAAAAATCGTCTTTCCGAGACGTCTCTGATGAGCCCAAACACGACCCGGCTGCGTCAAGTCGTTTCCGAATTACAGCCGGGGGGGTTGGAGGGGAGTTCAAATTTTTTATCTCGTCGAGACGTCTCAAATGAGCCCAAACACGACCCGGCTGCGTCACCCCGTTTCCGAATTACGGGCGGGGGGTTGGAGGGGGGTTCAAATTTTTTATCTCGTCGAGACGTCTCACATGAGCCCAAACACGAAGCAGTTGCTTCAAGTCATTTCCGAATTACGTGTGGGGGGGTTGGAGGGGGGTTCAAATTTTTTATCTCGTCGAGACGTCTCAAATGAGCCCAAACACGACCCGGCTGCGTTACCCCGTTTCCGAATTACGGGCGGGGGGGTTGGAGGGGGGTTCAAATTTTTTATCTGGTCGAGACGTCTCAAATGAGCCCAAACACGACCCGGCTGCGTCACCCCGTTTCCGAATTACGGGCGGGGGGGTTGGAGGGGGGTTCAAATTTTTTATCTCGTCGAGACGTCTCCGATGAACCCAAACACGACCCGGCTGCGACGCGCCGTTTCCGAGTTATGGACGGGGTGTTAAAGGGGGGGGGGATGGGGTGGATTGGGGTCACTGTATCTTGGCTGTGTCTAAATGGCCGAAGGGGATGGACTTTCGCGGCTCTCCGGTCACCGTTTCCGCCGCTGCGGCCCTCGAGCCCGGGGTCGCGAATTCCTCGGAGGGGGGCCGGGGGGGCGAGTCGCGCTGCGCGCTCCCCTATCCCCCCCTATTCCCCCTCCTCGTCATTCGCCCCCCCGGCCTCGAGACCCTTCGCGGCGGGTCGACCACCCTCCTCTAAAGGTGCAAAATCGCCATTCAGGTGTGATTTGTATGGATGGGGGGTGAAGGGGGGGAGGTAGGGTGAGAGCGACGGTCTCAGGGGGTGGACCTCGGGGGGTAGTGGTTATCCGCCAAAGTGACCACCCACCTATCCCGGGTGGTTTTGGAGATATTCCCATCCATACAAATGTGAAAAAGCCACTTTTGTATGGGAGCGGGACGATGGGGGCGGGATGGGGGGACGAAACCTATCCCGGCACTCGGACCACCACGATAGGTGATTATCCCTTAAAGACGCCATCCCTCTATCTCCGGTGGTTTTGGAGGTGTTCCACTTTGAAATTTCAAAAAAGTTGTATGGAGTTTAAAAAAAATGTATGAACGGGATGGGGATTAGTGGTCAGGTGGTAAGGGCCGATGACCCTCTATGACATTCCGCAAACGCCACCCTTCTACCCCTCACAGTTTCCGAGGACCTCTTACCGTCTCTGTACCGGGTCGGTGGACCGAGGGTGCCACAAGTGCCTGGAGATCGGGACTTCACTCACTATCCGACGGGATAAGATAGACCGCCCCACATTGCCCCGTTCCAGGTGAAACGGGAGCTGTTCCGAAAAACCATAATTTTGTATGGGGGCGGGATGAAGGGGGGGAGGTGGGGTAAGAGTGACTATCCCAGGGGGTGTAACTCGGGGAGAAACTGCTATCCCCCAAAGTGACCACCCACCCATCCGGGGTGGTTTTGGAGATATTCTCATCCCTTTCGCCGAAAATGCCACTTTTGTATGGAGGGGGGGTGAAGGGGGGGAGGTGGGGGAAAGGTGACGGCCCCAGGAGGTGGACCTTGGGGAGAAACTGCTATCCCCCGAAGACGCCACCCCTCTATCTCCGGTGGTTTCGGAGGTGTTCCCCTTGGAATATTTCAAAAAAGTTGTATGGAGTTTAAAAAAAATGTATGAACGGGATGGGGATGAGTGGTTCGATGGTAATTGCCGATGACCCTCTATGACATTCCGCAAACGCCACCTTTCTATCCCTCTCAGTTTCCGAGGACCTCTCGCCATCTTTGTACCAGGTCCGTGGACCGAGAGTGCCAAAAAGGTCTGGATCTCAAGACATTACCCACTATCCGATGGGATAGGATAGACCGCACCGCATTGCCATCTTCCAGGTGAAACGGGAGCTGTCCCGAAAAACGGTAAATTTGTATGGGAGCGGGATGAAGGGATGGAAATCCCGAAAAACGGGATGGCTCCTTGGAAGCATCCCACCTAGGGATGGAAACGCGCCATGGAGGCCACGCACCTATCCCGGACGGTTTTGGAGATATTCCCATCGTTGTCGCCGAAAAACAGATCCTTGTATGGAGCCGGGATAGACGGGGCGGGATGGCGGGATAAAGTTTATCCCAGAAGTTGGACCGCTCCTATAGTCGACCCTTACCGAAGAAACCGCTCTTCTATCCCCGGCGGTTTTTGAGATATCCCGTTTTGTATGATTTGTATGGAGTTTAAAAAAAGTGTATGAAAGGGGTGGGGATGAGTGATCCGGTGGTAAGGGCCGATGACCCTCTTTGACATTCCGCAAACCCCATCCCGCTATCCCTCACAGTTTCCGAGATCCCTTCGCCAACTTTTTACCACCTCGGTGGATCGACTTCTCCGTATTTTTCCCATTCCTCATTTCGGACCCCCTCCACGACCGGGTAAAAAAATTTCACCCCCCCACCCCCCTTCCCGGATGGTTATATCACCCTTTCGGTCAGCGGTATTTCGGCTTTATTATTGTTAACTAGTTTTTGCGTGCTGCCGCGGTCTGCAAGCAGCCCGCGGGGGCGCGGTTGTGAGTTGGGTGGTGTCTTTTGCCATATTTAATTGTTTTTGGTTTGTTTTTGGGTCTTTTGGTTTGTTTTTGGGTGGGGGAGGGTGGGGGATAGCCTCAATAGGTCACTCTCGTTGAGACCTTTCAAATGATACCCAACACGGGGGTCTACCTTTAACAGTTGACCGTGGTCTACTGAGTAGACCGGAACTGAAATTTTTTAAAATTTGGTCTACTCTAAAAAAATCTTCTTCCCGAGACGTCTCCGATGAGCCCAAACACGACCCGGCTGCGTCAAGTCGTTTCCGAATTAAAGCCGGGGGGGTTGGAGGGGGGTTCAAATTTTTTATCTCGTCGAGTCGTCTTAAGTGAACCCAAACACGAAGCAATTGCTTCAAGTCATTTCCGAATTACGGGAGGGGGGGTTGGAGAGGGGTTCAAATCGTTTTCGAATTAAAGCCGGGGGGGTTGGAGGGGGGTTCAAATTTTTTATCTCGAGGAGACCTCTCAAATGAACCCAAACACGAAGCAGTTGCTTCAAGTCGTTTCCGAATTACAGCCGGGGGGGTTGGAGGGGGGTTCAAATTTTTTATCTCGTCGAGACATCTCAAATGAGCCCAAACACGACCCGGCTGCGTCACCCCGTTTCCGAATTACGGGCGGGGGGGTTGGAGGGGGGTTCAAATTTTTTATCTCGTCGAGACGTCTCAAATGAACCCAAACACGAAGCAGTTGCTTCAAGTCATTTCCGAATTACGTGTGGGGGGGTTGGAGGGGGGTTCACATTTTTTATCTCGTCGAGACGTCTCCGATGACCCCAAACACGACCCGGCTGCGACGCGCCCTTTCCGAGTTACGGACGGGGTGTTAAAAGGGAGGGGGGGGATGGGGTGGATTGGGGTCACTGTATCTTGGCTGTGTCTAAATGACCGAAGGGGGTGGACTTTCGCGGCTCTCCGGTCACCGTTTCCGCCGCTGCGGCCCTCGAGCCCGGGGTCGCGAATTCCTCGGTGGGGGGCCAGGGGGGGCGGGTCGCGCTGCGCGCTCCCCTATCCCCCCCTATCTCCCCTCCTCGTCATTCGCCCCCCCGGCCTCGAGACCCTTCGCGGCGGATCGACCGCCCTCCTTTAAAGGTGCAAAATCGCCATTCAGGTGTGATTTGTATGGAAGGGGGGTGAAGGGGGGGAGGTGGCGTGAAGGCGGCGGTCCCAGGGGGTGGACCTCGGGGGGTAGTGGTTATCCGCCAAAGTGACCACCCACCTATCCCGGGTGGTTTTGGAGATATTCCCATCCATACAAATGTGAAAATGCCACTTTTGTATGGGAGCGGGACGAAGGGGGTGGGATAGGGGGATGAAACCTATCCCG
Organism: Synanthedon formicaeformis; assembly: GCA_945859745.1. Classification (NCBI taxonomy): domain Eukaryota; kingdom Metazoa; phylum Arthropoda; class Insecta; order Lepidoptera; family Sesiidae; genus Synanthedon; species Synanthedon formicaeformis. Next base: position 4,020,889 of record OX243958.1, on the reverse strand, counting down.
GCACTTGGAACACCACGATAGGTGATCATCCCCCGAAGACACCGCCCCTCTATCTCCGGTGGTTTTGGAGGTGTTCCACTTTGAAATTTCCAAAAAGTTGTATGGAGTTTTAAAAAAATGTATGAAAGGGGTGGGGATTAGTGGTCCGGTGGTAAGGGCCGCTGACCCTCTATGACATTCCACAAACGCCACCTTTCTATCCCTCACAGTTTCCGAGGACCTCTTACCGTCTCTGTACCGGGTCGGTGGACCGAGGGTGCCACAAGTGCCTGGAGATCGGGACTTCACCCACTATCCGACGGGATAAGATAGACCGCCCCACATTGCCCCGTTCCAGGTGAAACGGGAGCTGTTCCGAAAAACCATAATTTTGTATGGAGACGGGATGAAGGGATGGAAATCCCGAAAAACGGGATGGCCCCTTGGAAGCATCTCACCTCGGGATGGAAACGCGCAATGGAGAACATCCACTTATCCGGGATGGTTTTGGAGATATTCCCATCCTTTTCGCCGAAAATGCCACTTTTGTATGGGAGCGGGATGAAGGGGGCGGGATGGGGGGATGAAACCTATCCCGCCACTCGGACCACCACGATAGGTGATTATCCCCCGAAGACGCCATCTCTCTATCCCCGGTGGTTTTGGAGGTGTTCCACTTTGAATATTTAAAAAAAGTTGTATGGAGTTTAAAAAAAATGTATGAACGGGATGGGGATGAGTGGTCCGATGGTAATTGCCGATGACCCTCTATGACAATCCGCAAACGCCACCTTTCTATCCCTCATAGTTTCCGAGGACCTCTCGCCATCTTTGTACCAGGTCCGTGGACCGAGAGTGCCAAAAATGTCTGAACCTCAAGACTTTACCCACTATCCGATGGGATAGGATAGACCGCACCGCTTTGCCATCTTCCAGGTGAAACGGGAGCTGTCCCGAAAAAGGGTAAATTTGTATGGGAGCGGGATGAAGGGATGGAAATCCCGAAAAACGGGATGGCTCCCTGGAAGCATCCCACCTAGGGATGGAAACGCGCCATGGTGACCATCCACCTATCCCGGACGGTTTTGGAGATATTCCCATCGTTGTCGCCGAAAAACAGATCCTTGTATGGAGCCGGGATAGACGGGGCGGGATGGCGGGATAAAGTTTATCCCAGAAGTTGGACCACGACGATAGTTGACCCTTACCGAAGAAACCGCTCTTCTATCCCCGGCGGTTTTTGAGATATCCCGTTTTGTATGATTTGTATGGAGTTTAAAAAAAGTGTATGAAAGGGGTAGGGATGACTCATTCTGTGGTAACGGCCGATGACCCTCTTTGACATTCCGCAAACCCCATCCCGCCATCCCTCATAGTTTCCCTGATCCCTTGGCCAACTTTTTACCACCTCGGTGGATCGAGGATCCCGAATTTATTTCTCGACAACTTTTCTTCCTCTTCACGATGAGCCCCAAGGGGGAATCCCCCCGCACCTCCTTCCCGGAGAACTTTGTCGTTTAGCGGTCAGTGGGTATTCGGCTTTATTATTGTTAACTAGTTTTTGCGTGCTGCCGCGGTCTGCAAGCAGCCCGCGGGGGCGCGGTTGTGAGTTGGGTGGTGTCTTTTGCCATATTTAATTGTTTTTGGTTTGTTTTTGGGTCTTTTGTTTTGTAATTCGTGAAAAATTGGGGGTAAGTAAAGGAGGCGGGGGGAGGGGGGATAGTCTCAATAGGTCACCCTCGTTGAGACCTTTCAAATGATACCCAACACGGGGGGTTTATATGTAACAGTTTACCGTGGTCTACTGAGTAGACCAAAACTGAAATATTTTGAAATTTGGTCCACTCTAACAAATTCGTCTTCCCGAGACGTCTCCGATGAGCCCAAACACGATCCAGTTGTGACGTGCCGTTTCTGAGTTACGGACGGGGTGTTAAAAGGGGGGTATGGGGTGGATTGGGGTCACTGTATCTTGGCTGTGTCTAAATGGCCGAAGTGGATGGACTTTTGTGTTGCCTTTTGCCATAATTAATTGTTTTGGTTTGGTTTTGAGGTCTTTGATTTATTATTCGTGAAGAAATGGGGGTAAGTAAAGTTGGTGGCGGAGGGAGAGGATAGTCTCAATATATCATCCTCGTTGAGACCTTTAAAATGATACCCAACACGGGAGGTCTACCTGTAACAGTTGACCGTGGTCTATTGAGTAGACCGGAAATGAAAAATTTTAAAATTTGGTCTACTTAAAAAAATCTTCTTTCCGAGACGTCTCTGATGAGCCCAAACACGACCCGGCTGCGTCAAGTCGTTTCCGAATTACAGCCGGGGGGGTTGGAGGGGTGTTCAAATTTTTTATCTCGTCGAGACATCTCAAATGAGCCCAAACACGACCCGGCTGCGCTACCCCGTTTCCGAATTACGGGCGGGGGGGTTGGAGGGGGGTTCAAATTTTTTATCTGGTCGAGACGTCTCAAATGAGCCCAAACACGACCCGGCTGCGTCACCCCGTTTCCGAATTACGTGTGGGGGGGTTGGAGGGGGGTTCAAATTTTTTATCTCGTCGAGACGTCTCCGATGAACCCAAACACGACCCGGTTGTGACGCGCCGTTTCCGAGTTACGGACGGGGTGTTAAAAGGGGGGGGGGGTGGGGTGGATTGGGGTCACTGTATCTTGGCATCTGTATAAATGGCCGAAGGGGATGGACTTTTGCGGCTCTCCGGCCACCGTTGCCGCCGCTGCGGCCCTCGAGGCCGGGGTCGCGAATTCCTCGGAGGGGGGCCGGGGGGGCGGGTCGCGCTGCGCGCTCCCCTATCCCCCCTATCCCCCCTCCTCGTCATTCGCCCCCCCGGCCTCGAGACCCTTCGCGGCGGGTCGACCACCCTCCTCTAAAGGTGCAAAATCGCCATTCAGGTGTGATTTGTATGGAAGGGGGTGAAGGGGGGGAGGTGGCGTGAAGGCGACGGTCTCAGGGGGTGGATCTCGGGGGGTAGTGGTTATCCGCCAAAGTGACCACCCACCTATCCCGGGTGGTTTTGGAGATATTCCCATCCATACAAATGTGAAAATGCCACTTTTGTATGGGAGCGGGACGAAGGGGGTGGGATAGGGGGATGAAACCTATCTCGGCGCTTGGACCACCACGATAGGTGATTATCCCTTAAAGACGCCATCCCTCTATTTCCGGTGGTTTTGGAGGTGTTCCACTTTGAAATTTCAAAAAAGTTGTATGGAGTTTTAAAAAAATGTATGAAAGGGGTGGGGATTAGCGGTCCGGTGGTAAGGGCCGCTGACCCTCTATAACATTCCACAAACGCCACCTTTCTATCCCTCACAGTTTCCGAGGACCTCTTACCGTCTTTGTACCGGGTCGGTGGACCGAGGGTGCCACAAGTGCCTGGAGATCGGGATTTTACCCACTATCCGACGGGATAAGATAGACCGCCCCGCATTGCCCCGTTCCAGGTGAAACGGGAGCTGTTCCGAAAAACCATAATTTTGTATGGAGACGGGATGAAGGGGGGGAGGTGGGGTAAAAGTGACTATCCCAGGGGGTGTAACTCGGGGAGAAACTGCTATCCCCCAAAGTGACCACCCACCCATCCGGGGTGGTTTTGGAGATATTCTCATCCCTTTCGCGAAAATGCCACTTTTGTATGGGAGCGGGATGAAGGGGGCGGGATGGGGGGATGAAACTTATCCCGCTACTCGGACCACCACGATAGGTGATTATCCCCCGAAGACGCCACCCCTCTATCCCCGGTGGTTTTGGAGGTGTTCCACTTTGAATATTTAAAAAAAGTTGTATGGAGTTTAAAAAAAATGTATGAACGGGATGGGGATGAGTGGTCCGATGGTAATTGCCGATGACCCTCTATGACTTTTTCCAAACGCCATCCCCCTATCCCTCTTAGTTTCCGAGGACCTCTCGCCATCTTTGTACCAGGTCAGTGGACCGAGGGTGGAAATTCGCCTGGAGCTCAGGACGGCACTCTCTATCCGACCGGGTAGGATAGACCGCACCGCATTGCCATCTTCCAGGTGAAACGGGAGCTGTCCCGAAAAAGGGTAAATTTGTATGGGAGCGGGATGAAGGGATGGAAATCCCGAAAAACGGGATGGCTCCCTGGAAGCATCCCACCTAGGGATGGAAACGCGCCATAGAGGCCACGCACCTATCCCGGACGGTTTTGGAGATATTCCCATCGTTGTCGCCGAAAAGCAGATCCTTGTATGGAGCCGGGATAGACGGGGCGGGATGGCGGGATAAAGTTTATCCCGGAAGTTGGACCACTCCCATAGTCGACCCTTACCGAAGAAACCGCTCTTCTATCCCCGGCGGTTTTCGAGATATCCCGTTTTGTATGATTTGTATGGAGTTTAAAAAAAGTGTATGAAAGGGGTGGGGATGAGCGATCCGGTGGTAAGGGCCGATGACCCTCTTTGACTTTCCGCAAACCTTATCCCGCTATCCCTCACACTTTCCGAGATCCCTTCGCCAACTTTTTACCAGCCACGAAAGGTGATTATCCCTTAAAGACATCATCCCTCTATCTCCGGTGGTTTTGGAGGTGTTCTTCCTTGAAATTTCAAAAAAGTTGTATGGAGTTTAAAAAAAATGTATGAACGGGATGGGGATGAGTGGTCCGGTGGTAAGGGCCGATGACCCTCTATGACATTCCGCAAACGCCACCCTTCTACCCCTCTTATTTTCCGAGGACCTCTTACCGTCTCTGTACCGGGTCGGTGGACCGAGGGTGCCACAAGTGCCTGGAGATCGGGACTTCACCCACTATCCGACGGGATAAGATAGACCGCCCCACATTGCCCCGTTCCAGGTGAAACGGGAGCTGTTCCGAAATACCATAATTTTGTATGGAGACGGGATGAAGGGGGGGAGGTGGGGTAAGAGTGACTATCCCAGGGGGTGGAACTCGAGGAGAAACTGCTACCCCCCAAAGTGACCACCCACCCATCCGGGATGGTTTTGGAGATATTCCCATCCTTTTCGCCGAAAATGCCACTTTTGTATAGGAGCGGGATGAAGAGGGCGGGATAGGAGGATGAAATCTATCCCGCCACTCGGACCACCACGATAGGTGGTTATCCCCCGAAGACGCCATCCCTCTATCTCCGGTGGTTTTGGAGGTGTTCCACTTTGAATATTTCAAAAAAGTTGTATGGAGTTTAAAAAAAATGTATGAACGGGATGGGGATGAGTGGTCCGATGGTAATTGCCGATGACCCTCTATGACATTCCGCAAACGTCACCTTTCTATCCCTCTCAGTTTCCGAGGACCTCTCGCCATCTTTGTACCAGGTCCGTGGACCGAGAGTGCCAAAAATGTCTGGACCTCAAGACTTTACCCACTATCCGATGGTGAAATCTTCCAGGTGAAACGGGAGCTGTCCCGAAAAAGGGTAAATTTGTATGGGAGCGGGATGAAGGGATGGAAATCCCGAAAAACGGGATGGCCCCCTGGAAGCATCCCACTTAGGGATGGAAACGCGCCATGGAGCCCATCCACCTATCCCGAACGGTTTTGGAGATATTCCCATCATTTTCGCCAAAAAACAGATCCTTGTATGGAGCCGGGATAGACGGGGCGGGATGGCGGGATAAAGTTTATCCCAGAAGTTGGACCACTCCCATAGTCGACCCTTACCGAAGAAACCGCTCTTCTATCCCCGGCGGTTTTAGAGATATCCCGTTTTGTATGATTTGTATGGAGTTTAAAAAAAGTGTATGAAAGGGGTGGGGATGAGCGATCCGGTGGTAAGGGCCGATGACCCTCTTTGACTTTCCGCAAACCCCATCCCGCTATCCCTCACACTTTCCGAGATCCCTTGGCCAACTTTTTACCAGATCGGTGGACCGAGGATCCAGAATTTATTTCTCGACAACTTTTCTTCCTCTCCACGAGGAGCCCCAAGGGGGAATCCCCCCACCACTCCTTCCCGGAAAACTTTGTACGTGATCGGTGGTGGGGATTCGGCTTTATTATTGTTATAATTAGAATAATTCAAGTGTTTATGAGGAATGTTGTATGAATTATATGATACCTGTGGCGTGATGGTCGTGGTGGTGAAGCAACTGGTGCTGCCGCCTGTCGAGCAGAGCTGCAGCGGCCATGGCGCGGTGCTCCCCCCACCGCGCACCGCACACCGCCCACTCGCACAGCACGCGCACCACCGCGTACGAGCACGCCCACTCCTGCCCACAAAACATTACATTCGTATTACTCGTATCAAGGAGGCGCTGTAGTAGCATTTTATTTTCGGTTCCTAGTTTCATGAACGAGATGGCTCTTTAGTAAATAGTTATGAAATCCTACCCTTTTTGCGTAAAACTCTGCTCGTTTAAAGTTATTAGATAAATTTAATAAAATTTAGCCATCTTTATTATAAAAATGTTGGTTTGTGTACGCTTCAAAAACTCGAATATGGATAGACCGATTTTGATTTGGTTTTCACATTATATGAAAAGAAGTTTAAACGGGGAAGATTTTTCTATATGAAAATTGCACCACGGGCGAAGCCGGGAACGGGTCGATAGTTTATTATAAAAACAAATTGTGTGTCACTTGAATTAAAGGCAAAAAACTGAGTCACATACTACCAATAAATAACTGAACAAAATCTTACAGGATCTTTTGTGTCGTTGTTGGAGTCCTTGGTTGGTGGCGTGCAGTTAGCAAACACTTCTTTGTAAAGAGTGTCCAAGTTGTTGTTTGTATCGACGCGATCGAAACAATGTCGATCTAATGCTTCCAAAACTGCTAACACGCGAGCTGGAAACAGTCAACAAGAATTTACCTGACCCATACTTACCTATTGAGAGTAAGAGACAATAAGAGACAGAGAGATTTGTATATAGTCATCACATTATGACTATATACAAATCTCTGGAAGCTAAATCATACTTCACCGAAATTAATGGCTTAGTTAGAATATAAAATTAATTACGTATCAATAATAAAAAATAATAATGACCTTGAGAACTGGTCTGCCACTTGTCAGTACACCATTTGCTTTCTGCTTTCTTGCTTCGGGCAGCTATTTCTTGTTCAGCCTCGTATACCTTTAAAAATGAAATATTCATTTTCATACTAATCATATGATAAATTTTTAGCTATAGCATCATTTTGTATCCCCCGATTTTGTAATCCGCATTTTTCTGAATTGCCTTCTACTACAGAAGCAAATTTAAAGACGTGTTCACGTCAAAAGAGAAAGAATAAATTAATTTGGTGGATAGAAATGATGACCATCAATCTTGCGAAGTTTGCCTTTAAGATAGTTTGCCTATAAAACAAGCATTAAGATAAAATACAAAACGAGTAGTTACGTTGTAAGAATCATACCATCCGTCGATGCTCCTCGGTGAGGGCAGTGTCCATGTGGGGCATAGGCAAGGCAGAGGGCGGAATCGGCAGAAGATCGAGCGGCGAGCCCTGCAATGCCGAACCACAGCCAGACCAAACCAACGCCGTACTGCATTCCACACATATTATCTACACAAACAAATAAACATTATTAACAATTTTCTGCCACGCTAATTACACAAATTAATTTATACAAATTACCTGCAATATTGTAGCCAGCTGAATAATAACATCCCTATGATATGGACAGTTCAATATTTCTCCAAATCCAACTTGAATAGGGTTCAATGCAGCTGTGATGACTGTGGTCATCGGTACTTTGGTCTCGCGAGGAGGAGACTCGTTCTCTTCTTTAACTTGAGTGTCTAATTGCTGTGGCGGGTTCGGAGTGCCAATTGGGTTCGGAGTGCCAAGGTTTGGGTTCGGTGTGCCAATGGAGTGATTGGCATTTGGCGTCCCTTGGCTTTGGTCTGCTGGCGTGGCTGACCGCTTTATCTGCGATATGTTTGGTTTGACGTCACCGTTGTGTGTGTCAGGGACTGGTGATAACTGAGTGCCGTTACATTCTATAAACAAAATTTTATTCATTATTTTTTTATGGCCATACTAATTGGGAATTAATCATTATTTTTTTTTCACAAACAATAAATGTTACAAATAATTATGTATTCACCGCAGACAAGATCTACGAATTTCCTAAGCTCTTTAAAAATAAATGCCTTGAATTTTTTTTTATTAATCCTTTCCTGTAATAATAATTTTCGAAACACAACTTCAGCAGGTATAATAATTTGCAATTTGCAAATATTTTTCGTCCTAACGATCTTGACTTAGACATTCCTTACTTTGAGGAGGTAACATTTCTGAATGTTAAGGCCAAAGGCCAAAATAAAATGTTAAACTAAAAATATTAATAATATAACAGAACATTTTATTACCAGGCATCTCAGCTATCTTATTGAAGACGGCCGGTTGGTTAAGAGCTCGGAGAGTGGTGTCTGACAGTACCGAGCAGATGACGGCAGCTTTCTTGGCGCACGTGGTGGCCAACCGACGCGAAAGTCCCTCGCATTGCACGAACTCGCACATGTGTTGCAGTGCTAGTGGCAGGAATAATCTGGAGGCGAATTATCATTATGTCGTCAACGTAACAAGTATTATCCATTTGGAATAGTTAGAAAATGAGGGGTAATTCAAAATCGTAATTTGTAATTATCGAGATATCAAGTGGATTATATTCTGATTTTTTATTTGTTTTTATTCTATATTCCTTAAACTATGGTACGAAAGCATTCAAACTTTTCCGATTTAAGCATCATTCCCTCGCTCGGTTCATTTGCTCATAAAAAATAAATAACATTGAATTTGAATTAAATAATTTATGACATATTTTAATATGTTGCCACACTAAAAATATTCTAAAGGGTGAAGATGCAGCAGGATGAGAAAATTATTGAAACCTAATATTATAAATGTAAACGAATCCAAGCTTGATAAAAATATTTTGTGTAATTTTCAAAATTTGTGAAACGAATAAAAAAAAAAAAACTTTAAAACGCGTTATATGTACTTTGCAAATCATGGCAGTCGCAGTACCTTAGAAGACCATCGTCTGCAGCTCGCTTGTCCAGCAACTCAATGATCCACGTGAGGAAGTCGTGTCTGTCAAGGAGCCCTTCGTCCAGGAGGTACTTAGCAAGTCGACAGCAGTAGTTCCAGAGCTTAAGAGCTTGGCGCCAATCTGTGCTCTCTGTTTGTCCTGGCGTAGAACCGCCGGGAGCTGAAAAATGCAATAAATAAAATACAAATCGCTCTCCAACATTATCAACTTCTTAAGCTTTATTAAAGAAACAGAATATATGTTATATAAGTTATTGCACTATATAAATAATAGTGTTAAATATAAGAATTGTCTTGAGTTTTTTTTTTAATTTACTTGACAAAAATTCTGTTTTTTTTTTAAGTGAATAAAACTTTTTTTATCTAATCCATGTTATCTTATTGTAAGTTATATAAAGAATGCAAAAGTATGCTATCTAGGTACCGAAATAAACTGTCATAATAAATATATGATAATAATATACACACATAGCTAGTTAAAAATATTAGAATTTACCATTAGAATTTCCCGGTGAATGCATAGAATTTGATAAATTTGAGTTAGGAGTAGATCCACCGGGAGGGTTTCCTGAAGAGTTGTGGTTAGGGGTCCCCTGACCTAAAAAAAAAATGTAACACAAATTAATTAGAAATGCTCTTGCGGAATATTCTTTTTCCGAAGATTATTTATTAGAACCCCAATATAAAAAAAATAAGAAATAAAGTGAAGATAATAATACAGTGAACCATAACACACATAACGAACTATAGAACCGAATAAAAATGTTTCATAAATATAGAACTTCATTTTCTTTATTGTATTTTAAGAAAGCAATCTAAACTTAAAGAAAAATACCTTAAAAACACTTTGGAAGGACAATTCATTTTACCATGGTTTCGGAAAAAAATAGACGAAATGAAGCCGATTCTGATAAGAAACTCGAAATGAAATTCAGGATACCATTCTTTTTGTCACGTTTAAAATAAAATATATAACAATTACAATTAACAATTATTATACACAAAACACACTATATGAAAGATGCCAGAGCCAATTTTCCTTTCCAATCCTCGCTATGGCCGGCAGCGCCCTTGCAGCACCTGTGGCGATGCTTGTATTATAGGCCATGGTTGCCACTTACCATCAGTCAGTCTGTTGACTTTAAAATAAAATAAAAAGTCATTACCTGACTGTGATGGTGGAGTTTTGTCAGAAATAACCCCTGAGGCATTGTTTTGGTAATATTCAGCTAGCTTTGGTATTTGATCTTTGAGGAATTTTATTAATGTTGTAGTCCATTCTGAAAATTACAAAAAAAAATCAATTATGTAAAACAAAATAAATAAAACATATATTTTTAAACATATTGTGTACAATCGAAAATGCTCAAGGGCTTTTTTTACACTAATTACTCTAGTGAGAAACAGAATAGTAAATAGAAGATCAGTAGTCAAAACCAAACAAAACAAAACAATTTTAATTTGAGTTTATTCTAAATGTTATGGAAACATTATGGAATCAATGCAGATATGGATGCGAATTCCCCCCGTCGCACAATGACCTGTTTTACGAACGCAAAATGCCCTAAAAAAATGAGGCAATTTTTATAATTCGTTCTGGAGAAATTTGCTAGATTTAGAACTAGCTCCATATCTGCATTTGCAAAAGATTCACATTGATTATTGCGGTTGCGAATATCCTCAACAAGCTTGGAAGTGATGAGGGTTGTGGGGGGGAGATTTGCACTCCAACAAAGTTAACTAACTTCATCATACTTTTGTTCACTTTAATTTATGTTTACCTGTAGTGGGGTCTGGCAGTTGTCTTTTTTTAATTTTCGCCTCAGAGACAGCAACAGTGTATGCTGAACTGAGTTTAATGAACCATGCAGCTCGAGGCATCGCCACTTGATACTCCGTCAAAGTTATGAATATCTCTTCTTTCTTATTGAAATTTGGCGCCTTTTTCGCTAATTGTGATAATGGTTTACTACCTACAATAAATAATATTAACACTACATAATAACTTGCTAATTGATAATATCAATAATTCAATACCTGTGATTTGTTGTTGTGTTTTCCTTTTTGTTAAGGTCTATAAAGATTACTATTTTAATACATTTTATATTTTAAATAAAGCATTGAAATTTTTTAATTTCAGGCAGGGCACACTGAGTAACGCAGTCATGAAATATGTAAATAACATTTATTGTGCCAAACCCTAGTTGATAACTTCTTATTAAAGACAAATCTATCCAAATATATTTATTATTTAGTAATATAAAAATACCTGCTAAATCTTTAAACCAGGCCTCGATTTGTGCTTTTGTGCGAGCAGTCGCTGGCCAAAAATTATCTTTAGGATTTACTTGTTGCTTTTTCCTACCACAATCAGGTAGAGTATTTAATTCTTCCTTTTTTGACAAAATACCAGAAAAGAATTGACCAATCTGAAAATGAATTTTTTTATATATTTTTAATTATATATTTTTAAAAGTTAAAACAAAATTTGTTTTAACTTTTAAAAATATATAAAGAATAAGAATTAATAACAATATTATAAAATAATTAAAAACAAACTTAACTTTTATAGCAGAACCTAATAATGGGCTTTTCCTGATACAAGAAATAACTAACTAGTAAAATCGTATTACAAAAACATTTGGTTGAGTTAACGTAGGTACACACTAGGCGTTTTGAAGCGCGCGCTTTGAGAACTATGAAATTCGAACGCAACACCCAGCGCTCAATGTGTACTTGCTCTAAGAACTTCATAGTTCTCAAAGCGCGTGTTAGCAAAGCGCGAGCTTCAAAACGCCTAATATGTACCAGCTCTTAAACTATACTGTTAAATCTAATCTAATGTAATGTACAGAACATTTGCAAAACTAAATTTAAAATAATAACATAAAATTACTAACCACAATAATTTCGCCATTATGTTTATTATAATTTGTGAATGGGCTCATCAATCTGAGGAATATTTTAAGAATGGATACCATTTCAAATTCTTAAAACAATAATGTGAGTATCCGATGGTATAGATACAAGTTGAAAATATGATATTTTATTATCCTTACTAATATTATAAATGCGAAAGTTTATATGGATGTATGGATGTTTGTTACTCTTTCACACAAGAACTACTGAATGGATTTCAATGAAACTTTACATTAATATAGCTTATACATCGGAATAAGACATAGGCTATATAAGACATAAAAAAAGATTTTAAAAAAATCACGGGGACCGGCTAGTTTTGATGATATAGTATATTGCACACATAATAGATTCTAGCAGCTGCATATAGCATATTATGTTAAGAGGTCTTAGTTCGACAAATATTGGCTCATAAGAACTTAGCAGTGTTTTTATACGATAGATATAGATAAAGCAATGAACTATTCACTAAGGTTGAATGTGTTGGAATATAAAAAAAAATATGGTAAAGTAATACTGAAATACCTTTGATGTAGAGTAGTTAAAATTTCTGGCAGTACCAAATTCATCGCTAGATTGTGGAGTAGTTGTAAAACCATGTTTTACGTTGGTGGATGTAAGCTCGTCTTCCTTCTGATGACGCTCTTGTGGATAAACGTCGGGAGGCCCTAAGCGAGGCCTCTTCAAAGGCCGCTTCTCGTACATTATTCCCATTGTCTCGGGATAATGACACTGATCTAAATTTCGCAATTAATTAATTATACCAACATTTAGTAACATAATAATCCTATAAGAGCACAGATTAGACTGACATTACGCTCTATACAAATACCTTTCATTTAAAGCTGTATAAATTAAGCATGTTTCAAGTTACTTCTAATAAAATCCATTATTTAGAAGTAGAAATTCATTTCGGAAAAATTATATCATATCACTATATATTTGTAAATATAAAATTAAATAAAAATAAAAATACAGCCTAACAAGTCAGCACAGAAATCAAACAACAATGTATGAATATGAATGACGATCAAAGAGTATAATAATATTGATGACGATTGACGTGACGACGTCTGACCACAGACTAGTGTTCTGTCTGTTAATTACACTGTGTAACCAACACAGGGGCCCTAGACAAAGTGCCATAACGATAACGATAACGAAGTTCGATAGTTATAAATGTATGGGAAGTGTCACGTGATTTAGCGAAGGCATATTAGACCGGCGGTGGAATCTCAAAAGACGCCTGCTTTCAACGGTTAACGGCATTTAGTGAAACTTTTTGTCACCGGGTCTTTTTAGACTAATTCGAGCTTGCTGATCACGATTCTGCCCGGTGTCAACCCCTCCCCCGCACCCTTCCCCCCCTTTCCTCCCTAAACGTGTCCCGATCTGCGGTTTTTTCAATTTATTTCGGAATCTATTAGAGATAAAAGAAAATTGTCGATGACAAAAACAATCTGCACTAAATTCTCTACAAAATGTGTATATAAATAATTTGATAGACATAATACCTTAAGAAGTAATGTGTGTCGAAACTATGTAAATTTTTATTTTTTTCAACATTTTTGTATTTGCTGTTAATTTATCCAAAAACAAACGAAGATGTGATAAAGTAGTTAAGGAGTGAATTATTCTTGATACTTTTAGCTAAAAAACAAGACCTTACTTACCCTCGTACGAGTATTTGTTCACGATTTATAGGTCGTAGCGCAGACGCAGCCATTAGACTTTCGGAAAAATCTCAAAAAGCGCCTGCTTTCAATAGTAAACGGAATTCAGTGAAACTATCTGTCACCGGGACTTATTAAACTAATTTGACCCTGCTGAACACGATTCTGCCCGGTGTCATCTCCTCCCCCGCTCCCTTCCCCCCCTTTCCTCCCCAAACGTGTCCCGATCTGCGGTTTTTTCAATTTATTTCGGAATTATTAGAGATATAAGAAAACTGACCATTACAAAAATAATGTGCATTAAATTCTCTACAATATTCGTATATAAATCATCTGACAGGCGTAATAACTTAAGAAATAATGTCTGACCAACCTATACAAATATTTTTTTTTTTTAACATTTTTGTATTTGCAGTTAATTTATCGAAAAACAATCGACGCTGTGATAAAATAGCTAAGAAGTGAATTATTCTTCATACATTTACCTACGAAACAAGACCTAATATACCCTCATACGAGTATTCGTTCACGATTTATAGGTTGTAGCGCAGACGCTGCCATGCCGCGCACGATACTCAAGTACCTACACTATGCTCGATACATCACGTACCTACTTAAAATAACTATTTTTATAAACATTTCGTCATCGTCATCATCTCAGTCAAATGACTTTCACTGTTGGACTTTAATTTTTACTAAAGAAAATCGGAAACCACGAAGAAACAGACACAAGGCTGATAGTATACGCTTTGAACAGTCCGTTTGAGGGCGTTATTGTATTAGTGAGGGGTTCTGATAACTTTTTCTTACTTCTACATCATTGGGGGATGATTGCCTCCAAACATCTGTGGATGATGGCACAAGGCTGTACTACCTACCAGCCTTGTGTCTGGTTCTTCGTGGTCTCCCGTTTTCTTCAGTAAAACTTTAAGTACAGCAGTGGAAATCATTTGACTGAGATGATGATGACGAAATGTTTATAAAAAGTAGTTATTTTAAGTATATACGTGTCTATGTGATGTATCGAGCATAGTGTAAGTACTTGAGATTCATGGGTGGCATGGCGGCGTCTGCGCTACGACCTATAAATCGTGAACGAATACTCGTACGAGGGTAAGTAAGGTCTTGTTTTGTAGCTAAAAGTATCAAGAATAATTTACTCCTTAACTACTTTATCACATCTTCGTTTGTTTTTGGATAAATTAACAGCAAATACAAAAATGTTGAAAAAAATAAAAATTTACATAGTTTCGACACACATTATTTCTTAAGTTATTATCTCTATCAAATTATTCATATACACATTTTGTAGAGAATTTAGTGCAGATTGTTTTTGTCATTGACAGTTTTTTTTTATCTCTAATAGATTCCGAAATAAATTGAAAAAACCGCAGATCGGGACACGTTTGGGGAGGAAAGGGGGGGAAGGGAGCGGGGGAGGGGATGACACCGGGCAGAATCGTGTTCAGCAGGGTCAAATTAGTCTAAAAAGACCCGGTGGCAAAAAGTTTCACAAAATGCCGTTAACAGTAGTTTTTAAAAAAAAAACCACTGATCTATATGTCAATCCCATACATTTTATTTTTAGCGAATCACAGGGATTGACAATCGAATGCACTTTGTCTAGAAGACATAAAATTAAATCCATTTGTGTTTAGCATGGATTATGACATTATCATTCGTTAAGGATTTTATGACTTGCATTGCAATTTTGCAATTGTATGCATTGATTGATTACATGCAACTTAGCACCACATGCACTTGCGGTGGCCGAGGGCATACAGCTTTTATCCATTTTTATTATTTCATTTTATTTTGCTTTTATTCATTTTATTTATTCATGTTAACCAAATGTGGAAAATTGTGGAAATGTCCAAAATTTTAACGATTTCGCTAGCGAGTGTGAGCATTATAAACTTCATACATATAAATAAACTCACACTAGAGACATATGTCAAAAACAGCTGCTACTGCTAGGCTTATAAGCTACAGATAACTTGAGCATACATTTGTGCGTACAAATATATACAACATTATCATCAATTATCTATCATACTAAAGCACTGAAATAAATAAACACAAATACAAGGGGTTTTAATTTTAAATAAATATGCCACCTAAAAAGCAACCTGAAAAAGGAAAGACAGGTGGCAATAAAAGTAGTGGTGCCGGAAAAGCAACAGGAGATAAAGGTTGTTTTTTTTGAATATTAGTAATACATAGAGGTTAATCATATTAATACGTTAAAAATAAAAAGATTTTATCTTTGTATGTAGTTTTTTGTGTGTTCCGTGATTGTGTGAATATTTGCCCTTATTATAGTTGTTATTTTTTTTATTTTTAAATATAGAATCTGCAGCAAAGGAAAAAAAAGGAGGGACTGCTGTCAAAGTACGTCATATACTGTGTGAAAAACAATCAAAATGCCTGGAGGCTCTTGAAAAAATAAAAGCCGGTCAGAAGTTTCCAGATGTTGCAGCTGCTTACAGTGAAGATAAAGCTCGGCAAGGAGGGGACCTGGGTTGGATGACTCGAGGGTCTATGGTGGGTCCCTTTCAAGATGCAGCATTTGCCTTGCCAATATCTTCAGTAACCAATCCTGTGTATACAGACCCCCCTATAAAAACAAAGTTTGGATATCACATCATAATGGTAGAGGGCAAAAAATGATTGATATGGTGTTGGACTTTGAATATTTCTGGGCAATTCTTTTACTGTTCATTATGGAGAGAATTTGCTGTTTGCAAGAACAGTTCGATAAGGATTTTGGCATGCTACCAGATCCACAGAGATCAAACGACTCTCTCATCTCACAAATAGATGACTATGCTGAACGAGAGTAAGTAGTACTTTCTATAAATGTTGTACAATAGTTAATATATTTAAATAATGTTTTTTTTTTCTTTTAGTGTGGGATTAAAGTTGAGTTTTCTACGATTGTACCGCATTATGCATGTAGCTATGATGCTTACTCTTATATATTTTTGCAACATTTCTCTCTGGTTTATAATGTCCAAGAAAGAGTTGCCCAGTAGATTATACAGACTTAAATTGACAGTTCCATCGTGATAATCCTATAGTTGTAATGCTAAAATTGTTGTGGTTTTACAAAATAAAAGTTTTTTATTAATTATAATTGCAGTTTGTATTAATATGCCTAAATCAGATATGGTGGGTTCAGAAAAGTGTCTACAGATATTGGATTATTTTTTAATCTGTTAAATATAATTTTAATTTTCTCATCTGCCAATAAAACAATACCTAGATAGTAGGAATAATGATAAAGCAAAACAACTTTATATGTGATTTGCCAAGTCTCATTTAAGACATTCGTTAGATTCGTTTAATGTGGATAAGTTTAAGTTCCTGTTGTGCTTGTGGTGATAAATATTTTCATAAGTAAATAATATTTTTTTCATAATTATTAGAATTAAAAAGGCACCTAACTTCGTAAATTGGGGAAAAATGAAAACAAAATTGAGAAAATTGTAACAGTCTTTATTGACAATAATAATTACCTTAAATACTTAAACGATACTTAAGCAATTTGCAGAGCGACAGTTCAATATAAATAACAAATTTTCAAGAGTGATTATTTAATCAGTGATCTGTAGTTAAATATTGTGTTATGAGGTAATATTAAAGCTACAAAACTGAAACTGTCTTATCTACAAGAGGGTAAAGTTTTTGGCAGTGTTTTTAGCATTATCAAACTCTTTTTGGCTGTTGAAGTTAGTCTACAGAGACCTACATTGGTTCCAAACACTACGTACAGTATAAATAAGGTTATGTTTTTAAACTCTTAAATTAGGATTAGTGTATCTGACGTATTTGAGTAGAGCGTCGTTCTCCTCGCAAACGAATGGCTTGCGGTGGTGGCAAGCAACGTCATGCCAATGCACCCCATCGTTGTAGAAGTTGTTCAAGATGGCCACGCAGTGCTCAGCGGCGCCACCTTGCAGCAGTTCCTAATAACAATTTAAATTATTAAAAATACACTGCTTACACAATTAAAGTCCCATCGAAGTAGGTCCAGCCGTTTAGGAGATTAGACAAAAATATTTTTTTTTTGTTATAATAGTTTCCATTCTTTTTAGAATCTCTTTTTTAGTGATTCTGTCGTTTTGCGAATCTGTCCTTATGCAAACAAACCATACCGTATACCTATTATAAATTTACGTATAATTGCCCGTGGTCCGCCTACTTTGTCCACCTGGGTGGACCAGCAGCTATTTGGACATTGCAGACACTTAAATTTTATTTATATGTATGCAGTACGGATGAATATATTAATGTCAGTGATTTATCAATCAATAGTAACTAAGTACTGTGAGACTTTTTTTCGTTTAGTTCTAGAACTAGGTACATGGACCAAATTTGTGTGTAGAGTGAGTATTAGTTACCTAAGTAGGTACGCGTGGTTGATCATGGTGACCATACCTGCCTAGAAGCGTGACGTCACGGGTGATCGCTCTGACAGGCACGCACATTAGCATAACGGGCAGGTACTCGAGTTCATTAATTGTGGTTTTTATATAACACCTATCAACTAGTAGGTACGATGTCATATGTCTTCATTGCAGGATTAAATCCCAGCGGGGCCTGCAGTCTCTAACGGTGCAGGGAACGATCATGAAGACAACATATATATACCTAATATTGGTAGATGTATGGCGCATACTAAATGCTAAGTTCGACTTGATATCCTACTATTATACTTAATCAAGAGTTTGTTTGGTTGAACTTCTATTGGAACCAAATCAGAACTAAAAAAATAGCCTGATTCTTGAGGCTATATATCATGACGCTTATAGATACGCGGACGAAGTCGCGGGCAAAAAATGAGGGTATAAATTTTACGATTAAGTTTATCGTATAAAGTGGTTATGAATGAATTGCTCTTACAACATGTTTCTGTGGTCAGTCACGTGGTTGTGTAACTTAGCCGTTTTGTGGACCTTGAATTTCGACAGAGATACGATGAATATTGACGTATGAGAATTTATGGGCACGCGCAGCCATCAATCGTCACTGCTCAGGGAAAGTGACGCGCAAACAGTACACGGGGGCGACACACCGAATAAAGATGAGCTTTGGTACAAAGAGGCCGGCTGTTTGTAGAAAGTTGGTATGGCAGTATGTAGGTATGCGGGTACGCCCTTCGGCGAATATTTCGCACGCCTATAAATATTCACGTCTCGCTTTCGTTTTCATTGCGTGACATCCGCTATACCTATGTGTATGAATGCATTAACCGGCATGTCTTTTACCTGGTGCTGATGACAAACATTGCTTAATTGTTCACAGAATCTTACATCATCACATATGAGTGATTTCGTAACGTCATCCATCCAGCCTATTGTCTATTTGCGATCGTTAATTACAAACAAACACAATAATTAGTGCCGGATTAGTGACTCAAGTCGGTACCGAAATTAATTCTCGCTACGTCTCAAGTACTTACTCGGTTATCGGGCTGTGGTTTTCCGATGCCGCCTCCCTCAGACCAATCGTTTTGTTGACGGTTGGTAGTTGGCGCCAACTTCTGCAGTTCAGCGGTCCAGAACCAGCCGTTGATCTCGTTGGGAAGCAAATCGGGACGATTGCAACCCTTGAAGTCACACAAGCGGCCGGAGGTCCAGATGTATTTTACCTAGAATAAGAGAAACGGGTTTCTATATACACTCAGTATTTTATGTCCACTTTGTTAGGTATTTTATCCAGTTATCTTAATACCCACTTATTTGAGTGGAATATTTAACTGGTATCTCATGAGGTGTGCAGTTCATTTTTACCTAGAACTCGCCACGCATCTAAGGAGTTTACTATAAGTATTCTTGTGATAATCAAAGTCAAATTAGTTAAGTATATCAATTTTCTATTATAATTCCTTCAGCCCGAAATCCAAAATGCCGTTTTGTATTAAATTTTTCTTACACAATACCGACACTGTATTAGGTTTACCTGTAGTTTATTAATAATTTTAAAAATAATAATATATTAATCTCACGAACTGTTAAGAAACTAAAAGTACCTACCTAATAACTTCCTAACGTAGACAAATACCATATTCAAAATAGACATTAATTTAATAGTAATACATGGGTGGTAGTGAGGTACATAATTAGTCATAAATATTACGGCATCGACGCTATATCATTACCATGACAATGCCGCATTAGCAAGCAATGACCACTTTAGCTTTGGAACAATCTAAGGACTGACTACCTATCGACCTCATAGTAGAGAAAATAATCTTCAACATAAGAAAATACAAAAAACATGAACTTAATGTTCTTTGTGATAATTATGTTTTATATAATACTTTGTGTATAATAATAGTTTTTAATATAGTATAGTAGTACAGAGTTCACTTTTGCGGGATGGGGAAATGGGTAAATTTCTTTTCACAAAATCTCTTACATCCGCTTACTCTAAACTTGAACTTTTCGATACTAAATACTTTTATCAGAAGACATTAGATTTCTATTGCAAAAAGCATCGGAAACTTTAAGATAGTCAATAATTTTCTACTGACAACATAATGCACGCAAAACGTGTGAGTTCTCACGGAATGAGATCCGCAACAATAGTGAAAACGTGAAACTTATAGGAAAATCGATTGTTGTTGGTATATAAGTACTGGTATTATTGTGTTCCTACTAACTATAATTTAAAATTTTAAACTAATCCTAATGATCCCAAACACGATTATAACTCTGCTGTAAGTTGCTAAAGTTTGGTATCCCGAAGACTATTTGATATTGCAGCATCAGATAGGTCAAGATTACCATGTCATGGGTCCAACGAAGTAACAGTACACCGAATTCCAAACGTTTGAACTTATCTTTCTATTATGAATTATTATGTCTTCTATTTACCTATGAATATAGCTTAAAACCATCTCGACCAAGTTAGCTTTCAAACAAAAAAAACGCATCTAAATCGGTCCATCAGTTTGGAAACTATGAAGCCACAGACAGACACACACACAGATACTCAGCTCAATCTTATAACAATCCTCTTTTGCGTCAGGAGTTAAAAAATAGTTCGCGTCGCGTCACACATGTAGGTATATTCGTAAATTCAGCTCGATAACGCAATAAAAATTCGAATTCGAAACAGGTGTTGCGTTTTTCACTAATTTACATAACAATGGATTTGTTTGAAATGGCAACTCCAAAAGCGAGACCGCGGTAAGAATTTTTACATTGTAAAATCACTTTCTATGTTTATTTCTTTCTGTAATACCCGCTGCGACGGTCACGCTAATGTTTGCTCTATAGAATAGTCGACACGTGACGGTTTTGCTAATTCAGCAGTGGAGGTGCAACAACAGTATACGGACGGGTCAAGGATGTGATAATATGTTTGAACAATTGAACAAACTTTGTCTAGGTATTAAGTTTAATAACGCTGATATACGTGGAACTATTAACAAATAAGTAATATTGTTTACCTGTTTATACATATGTGATTTAAAAGAAATACCACTTAGCATATTTCATTTATTGAAATATTTCAAAAACTGCAGCTGCGAAGATCTATGAAATTTTGTCAGAATATGCATAGTTTGTTAATGGCAACTAAAGAAAGGCTTTTTATATTTTTTTATATACATATAATGTAATGATATATAGTCAGGCAAACTGATGGTTCACATGACTGTCGTAGTTTATAATAAAATAATAGATTTTTTCGAGCCTGTAACACACAAGCTGGACGCCACAGGTGCTTCAAGTGGGCTGCTGACCTTAGTTGGACTAAGGCTTAAAATGTTTTGTTTTTCTATAAATATTTTATAGGACCAAAATTATAATTATGTATAGTAAATGTTTTACTAAATAATTTTACAGTCTCTACCTTTGACTCTACCTTTGCATGATGTGTTTTTAACTGTTGAAATTACTTAACACCATTTTGCATTAACAATGTAGTTACAACTGTTTATTCAAATAAAGTTGTAAATTAATTGCAGTCGCTAAAACATGTATGGATAGGTAATTGACATGTAACATTATTGACCTATGATATATTACTTACTTTGTCCTGCACAATGCGAGCCTTCACCCATTCATTCTCGTCGCTTGTTTCCAACGAAACGAGGTCCATACACCTTTGCCGACAATAATTCCTGGCGCTGAGCCAGTCCTCTTCTACACCGCGCAGGGCCGGGTCCCGCCACGAGAAGAAGTAGCCCTTATCTACGAGTATAAAATATCTTATGTGATAAATACATTTAGCAACAAAACATTCTATCATTATATACTATTTGGGTAGATATTTTTTATTTTACCGTATGATTTTTAGGACAAATTGCACCGTATGAGTGTATACGATCCCTGCCAATCATAAAAAAATATATGGTAGCGATGCTTGTAGTCGGTTAATGGAATCACTTTGTAGTTTTTATTTGGCTTTAATGTTAATTGGCATGAACCAACATATTTCAGTATTTCCACACATAATCGTGGGAATTAATAGAGAAACTGCTTCTTACCTTACATACATACTAAGTATAATTAGGTATTACTTTCAATGCTAATAAAAAAATCGAAGAAATTAATACGATCGCTATTATCATCATCGATCGCAATTCGAAGAAGTGTGAATTGTAACTATGTAACTATACATTTTTTTATGATAAGCTCAACAGGCAGGCTGACGCCTAAGTTCTATAACAAGCAACGCCACAGGTGCTGCAAGTGCGCTGTCGACCATAAGGATAAAGAGGGTTATTCGCATAAGGACAGATTTAGGATAGGTAATAGGAAGGGATAGGGAAATAGGCTTTGGTATCCCTTACTCACTCACCGAAACACAACAGCACACATACCTAAGTACTCTTATTTTATTGCCGTCACTGGGTCCTGACGGGCTTGCCCAAATGACTGCGAAACGCAGCGTACCCATAAATAGATGTATGTGATAGAACAAGGTTCATGATATTATTTAAAAATGGTTTACTGGGTGTGTGTGGCCATGAAAACGTAATGCACATTTAGGTTCTTCTCGGTTCTAGTCGGGCGGCTTGGTAACCGAACGGCTGTCTCACTTCTTTTTCGTTCTTTCCGACTTTATTCTTTTTGCTCGCGCTCATAAGTGTCGTCAATCTTTCACGTGATATAAAAGATTGTTCAAACAAAAAAAATAATTCATATTATATTTAGAATCGATATAATCAGTAGCTATCTACATAGTACAAATAAATTAGCAAAAAGCAAGAACTCGCCCGAACAGGGACTTGAACCCTGGACCCTTGGATTAAAAGTCCAATGCTCTACCGACTGAGCTATCCGGGCTGTGGCGTAGTGTACAAAAAAACGATAGATGTTACACAAAAAATAATAATAACGTTCTGTTCGAGACTCGCGGCGCATAGACTGGCTATACGAGAACGAATGATATTCTAATTTTAAAAATCCATAAATATTTTTATGTTATTCTGTCATTGTTCAATTTTTATGTAGTATAAATTATATTATGCAATTTTCATCTAACATTTAAATTCTAGGTTCAAGGTCTGATGATACTAAAATAACTTTGTTTTTTATATCAACAGTTTCTAAATATTGTAGGTAGGTATTGTGTATAGATAATTTTGTATGTATTATAATACTTAACTATAAATCAAACGATCAGTTAACAAGCAATTAAGGCGAACAGATAGATAAACAAACTGATATTAATTAATAAGTTACTTGCTCGTAAGTAAAATAACTTTATATGTGCTCTTTTTTAACATATAGGTATTATTATTTGACTAACCGTTACACGTGATTTCGTTCACGTAACTTTATAAAACATAGCCTACGTTACTCGCTGATAATGTAGCTTTCTATAGGTGAAAGAATTTTTAAAATCGGTCCAGTAGTTTTTGAGTTTATTAATTAGAAACAAAAATACTCGTACAAATGTTCTCTTTGGTATAGATAGGTACAATTAATATTTATTGTTATTTTGATAACATTTTATGACCATATGATGGTGCCTACTAGGCGGCTATGGTATAAATTCCATAAAAGGTTTTTTTTTTCAGTTCAAATACTTGTTTCGTCTTATCAAGCTTTGTTAACTTTAAAATTGTCCCAACTTTATCTTTCTATTCTAGCGATAACTCAAGTATTTCTTCATGGAAACATTTTTTTCTTTGCGTTGAATCATCTCCGGTTCTCCGACTTGTCTCCGGCGTTGTCAGTAGGTAAAGCTTTATTTATTCCAAAAACTGGTTTTTTATCGGAGTGGCGTTACATAATAATATGTAAAGTGGGTGTAACCTTAACAGAGGACATAATTTTACCCATCATAACACAAGTTCCGAGACCATCGCTCTTAACTTTTCTGTTTCTAAAAATGTAGAGAATTTATGTATGACGTCATAACTTGTATCCATCACGGATATCCACATTTTAAATTCTTGTTATAATATTTGGATATATGTCAATGTCAAGTTCATATAAAATATATCTACCTACATATTGGGCAATTTATTTTTATTGACCATCTGTTATAACATGTACCTACCTATACCTACCTCATAAAACAGATACAGTATATATTTTTTATTTGTACCTACGCTCATGAAAAAATAGCTTAAAACTACATTTTTATAATAAGGAGCGTCAATTGGTTTGACAGTTTTTTGACTATCCACTTGAAGGTGGCTGCCGTCGCCTATAACAAGCCTCCAAGGACGTATCCAACTGTGTTGCAATGGTCGCCATGAATTATTTATTCGTTGCCTTTATAGGACGAAAGAGTGAACATCTCCCTTTTCCAACTGGAGAGATTATTACAGCAAAGGGATTAGGTTATAATGTACCGGAGGCAAAATTTTCAGGAGTTCTTTACAGTTCCGACCAGTCAGTTCAATCCTCACAATATTTTCTATACTTCTTTTAGAAGACTCATCAAGAAAAAGATCTACCAGGTATCTATTGGTGGTTAATAAAATTTAGTAATGTTGTTGTAACTGGTACCAATAAATTATCGCATTTTTCGAGACGCATCCTATCTCATGTTATTGTGTCTGAGATACATACAACCTGCATTTAAAATTGCGTATAGTAAAAGTCGAATAGATTAAGACTGATTAGGTCAAATAAAAACCTTGGAAAATAGCCTAAATATTAACTTACTGTCAGCATATCTTTCATGAATGACTCGCTGTACACAAAGCGAAGGCACCGGAGGCTCTAAGATGCGACCGTTTGGGAATTGTGCGCTAGCGAGCGCTGCAAATGCGATTACCAGCACCGTACAATATAAATGCACCATTGTCTGTAACAAAGCGAAACAATCATAAGATTAATTTGACAGTGATCGTTGATTTAGGTGTTAGATAACAGATGATACAGCATTCATTGACAAACTTCATTGAATTGAATTCCTAAGGCCGGTTTCAGTGCTCTCCTGACGGTCAGTCCTGACGATACACACGACCGACCGCGGTAGCAATACGCGTGCGTACGGTCAGATGAGCTCTGTAACGACTTGTGAATTTTCATACAAATGACAAGCGCGTCGGTCGCACGGACGGTTGTGCGTGTCGTCAGTACTGACCGTCAGGAGAGCACTGAAACCGGCCTAAGCAAAGATTTTTCTTAAAATTTGTTAATGAAATTATGTTATCATAAAAGACATAAAAGAGATTTTTTAGTAGATAAGAATGTTATTTGTGTGGTGGGGCCTAAGCTAAGTCATCCACATGAGCGCCTGCATTAGAGCCTCTTGTGTTGGATTTTCCCCTTTGTCGTAAAAAATCAGCGTTTGTAAATTCGATATCAAGCTAGCAGTAGTTAATCATAAATAAAATTATTTTTTAAATTGGAAATCATGATTTTTTTTGTTGAAACTGTTATTCCTTTATCCACTTTGTTATTTGGCAAATAGTCTTTGTCTGAATTTTGTGAAGATTTAATTGTGAAATAACGTATAGATTTTCTAATTTATTATTAGCCTTATTAGCTCATTTGTAGTAGGTAATATTAATATTTTTTTAAGCATTTTAAAAAAATAACAGCGAAACTGATTTTGTATATAAATTGCGTCACACACTGTCCGGGGGAGACAGTTTTGTACAAGTAGGTAACAACTGCCCTTTATAGGTTCCGGAGAAAGTAGTACATACATATTATGTTGAGTAACAAACAAATATCCGAAAATGGATGGATATTGACTGTGAGATCATAGCGGTGACTAAGATCACTTCAAGGTATAAAACTATCGACACCATTTATATTATCCAAACAAAGTAAGCTCACTTTTCTTAAGAAAGCTAATTACTAAGAAAGCTTTCCACAAAGTAATGTCAATAATATTGCGCAAACGTAATTGGTAAGAGGACACTGGGATTTGGGACCGGTCCCGAATCGGTTAGAAAGTGACCTTGCCTTCATAGACACGGGAGTTCATTCGTCTTACGATTTCACAGGTCAAAGACCAACAGGGTTGGATTCAAATCGTTTTAAAGTACATTTAAAGAACAAGAAATTCAATTATTCAAAAGTTAATACGTTAATAAATATTACATAGTTATTTTAATATTTTTTTTTCAAAAAAAAAAAACAATAATTATTCATTAAACAACCAGTAATTAAATCATAATATTTTAAATAAATATTTACTAAATAATTTCGAATATATATATTAGGTACAAGTCGTATTTCGAAATCATTGTTATTAAGTTTATTTTTGGTATTTATGTACCTAAGTTAGTAACTTCATTTCTTTTTTAATTCTATATTCTTATTAGTTAAATATAGTTTTGGCATTAGTAAAATTTACAATGGTATTTAAAATAACGTTATATATTAAACAATATATTTTAGAAAATTGTTATTTCATTAGAAAATTAAAAAATATCCTCTTTTTATCTTATACGATAGTATTTGACGTTAAACCTTGAAAGATTAAAACTTTCTTTGAAAGCTATATTAAAAAATAAATTAGAGCCAATAACTTAAATTGTCCGTTCAGGTATGAGTTAAAAAAAAAAAACAATAGACTTACCATATCGTGTGTTCGTCCCGTGAAACCGTCACTAACTGATGGGTAAGTGAGCGCGCACCGCTCGTTTTATATGGAGGAAATATTTGTGAGCCTGCCCGACTCTGCCTGTGTTTACACCCTTTCCGTACCACACAATACGTGTATTTTCGAGAGCCAAAAGGGTTTAGTTTAGACAAGGTTTATTTAATATATCAATATTAAAATATGTAGATATAGTTAATTACCGAAAATATTTATAGATACTAGATATACTTAATTACGGTAATTACTTATAGTATACTAGCGACCCGTTCCCGTCTTCGCACGGGTGATTTTTTTTTCCAAATATTAAAAACCTTATATCCTCGTTTATCGCTCTTTGCATTGGTGGAAAAAGCGTTAAAATCTGTTGCGCAGTTTAAAGGATCGCAGAGGGATTGACGGCGGAAAGCGACTTTGTTTTATATTATGTAAAGATTACCAAAGTTAAATAAAATATATAAAACGTATTTTATAATATTTATTAAAAAGTCAAAGAAACAAAAAAGAGTTAGGAGAAAAGAATAAAATGAAAAAAAAAAAACACTAATAATTAAATCTTTGACAATGAAGCATGTCAATGTTTAAAAACTTTAATACGAGTATGTTAATGTTAAACTTTAATAAATGTTTAAAAACCAGTTTTAGAAACATAAAGAGGCATCACCCTATTTTTAAATGAAGTTGATTTTTTGGATTGTATCAAATTTGAGATCTAGTCTTTACATAGAACTAGAAACCCATTTTGTTAATATATTATCTGTTACGTAATCTATCTAATATTATAAAGAGGTAAAGTTTATGTTAAGTCTAATATAATATGTTTATTTGTTTGTAGGTATGTAGGATTCGTTTGAAGTTAAGTTAGTTAAGATATAATTTGAGGATGGATATAGGTTAAATATTCCACGAATAAGCCTCGAGTACCAGCTGTCTAAGAACAAAGATGTCTTAGAAGTCTAGTCCAGCTAGTAGCTAGTATTTAGAATAGTTATTTGGATTCTTTTTTCAATTGTCTTTCTTTTAAAGACTGTTTAAAATTTTAAAGACACCCCTATTAGGATGTCGCCTTTTTTAAGACGACATCCGAGGGTCATTACGTAAAAGAAATATTAATTAGCAATTTATCTGTTTGGTCTTTTTATGTATTTGAACGATTTCCCGCGTCATTTTTAATAGGAAACGTTATCCAAGTGTTGCAGTTTGTAGTGTGCAACGGTCCATGCATTTTATCACAATACCTAACATTTATAGATGTGTAGGTAATTAATATAAGTGCAACTGTCATTTCTTTTATGTAAGTGTCGTCTAATAGGCTGACAGTCCACTTAATTGTAGGTGGCTACCGTCGCCTATTACTCAAGCAACGCCACGGTTGCTGTAAATGCGCTGCAGACTTGTAGGATTAAGGATAAGGAACTAGGAAGTAGGCTTGCCAGATGAGAAGACTGAAATATCTGGGAAAAGTTTAAAAAAGTCGGGATAATGTTATGTATTTAAAAAAAAGTATTTTATTATATATTTTTAGCACATAGAGAATCATGCGTGACCTAGATCAATTTTTTACTTACAGGAAGTGATTTTAAAACCGCGCCGTAATTTTTATTTTGTTAAAAAGCTGTTTCTCGGGACATTTTGTATTTTGTCGGGAGTCTATTATATTATGAAATATCGGGACAATCCAGACTAATCCCGACCATCTGGCAACCCTACTAGGAAGGGATAGGGAAATGGGTTCTAGCATCCCTTACTCACTCACAGAAACACAATAGCACACGTGCTTTTATTTGACGGTGGTTTTAAGTAAAAGGCTTTTATTTGCCTCCAGACGGGCTGTCCAAATGACTGCCATGCAAAGTGCCTGTCACTACTTCGATCCAGACAAGAGCCAACTTTGAAAAGTAATTTTTTATGGTGGCCCTCCCGGTACTCGAACCTAGTATCCTTGAGACAGAGCGCTAAGTCAAGCACCTTACTCGATCACGGGCTCGACAAAATACCATGAATAGCTATTTCAAAGTTAAGGCTATAGCGAATAGTTACACCTGTGGCGTTGCTTGTGTTATAGGCGACGGTAGCCACCTACCATCAAGTGGACCATCAGCCTGGACCACCTCAAAATGTTTCGGAAATAAGTCCATTTACATATGACGTATGCTCGCTAAGTTTTAAAATATGACTATAATCTCCTTCTTGCATACAATGGCTTGTTCTTTTTAAATAATAAATGGACTAATTTTATTAGAAAGCCTATGCTTATACCACTTAAACCTATTCTGCTCATCCTGTTCTGAATTGTATTTAGAAAATCTATTTTCATTTATTAATATTTTACCCCGTGGAATAATGCCAAATGCTAGTTGAATATACAATACAACGTGAAGAACAATCTAAGGAGCTCGTGACCGCTTTGCAAATCAAGGCTTTCCTTTTTTCGCGCACAATACATTTCGCTATTAAAGTTGTGCTATATCAAACTCTAACAAATAGGTATATGTTTAAGGCAATAAGGTTATAATTTTAAATTATATTATTTGTATTCTATGGTCTCCAAAACTGCTCAAAAGATTTTAATTCGGTTTTCACTTATGGAAAGTGGGATAAACGAGGAAGGTTTGTGTATACATATATAAAATCCCGGACGAAGCCGGGAACGTTGCTTAATCACACAAAAACTAATTTGGAAGAAATTTGGCTCACAGGTAGAACCTGGATTACACAGGATGCTCTTTATCCTGAATTTCTTTTTTGCGGGATTTTCAAAAACGAACTACAGCACGTACGAAAGTCGCGAGCACGGCTAGTTTAAAATATTTTGATCAATTTAATACATTATAATTAAATTATTACTTTGGCTAGAGCCTCAGGTCCGCTTATAGTAGCTGTCATATCATTGAACAGGGTAGGTAAACCTGTGTACACATTTTTCGATTTATCGTAGAGGTGATTAATAAAAAATACCTAATATTTATACAGCCTAATGATATAAAGGCATTTTATTGCATAACCCAATTAAGCGTGAAACCAATATTTAAAGATTAAAGTTTGCTTAAGGCGGCTCACTCCAAAATTCGTCATACAAGATCATGTTTTTCTAAGAAACGCTAATATTTGTAGATGTGAAAAAACATATGAATATTGAGGATATTATTTGTAAAAAGACAGCTTTTGATACACGATTTATAATACTTCACTCGATATAATTAAATCTCAAAGTAACCTAGAGGTTTTTTAACAAATTTTTCTTTTTCTGTTTTAAAAAAAACTTTACAATTTACAACTTACATTTGAAGACATCTATAAACATATGGAGTTGGTATCTGTATTTTTATGTGCATCACGATGTTCTTAAATAAATTTAGATTACTTATAAAATACGTATTTATTTTTTTGTAAAACATATTTATACTGCTGGTTAGTGTACAGTAGTTGTTATTGTCAGTTACATTAAATTGAAAACAGATTTTAAAAGTTTTCTCCTCGCAACGGTATTGAAATTAAATTAACCGCCAAAAGTAATTGTTTTGATTGGTCGATCATATAACGAAGGAATTTGTCAAGGCAAGAATGTCACAGAATACTGTTAAACTAATCTTCCTTACATATATTTTTAAATTCCTTGTTGTAAGTAGTATTTGAGCATTTTATACTTTGTGGGTATAATAGACTAACGTGTGTTTTCATCTTGTCGGTGAGGATGCTATTACTATACACGCTATTGTAAGCTTTTGTTAAATCTTCAATCTTGTTGGACTTGTTGATTGTTGGAGTAGACACTGTAGACAGACTAACCTATACTTCATTCCCGAGCTTCATTCATTCACAGCCAATGAAATTTGAAAATGACGGATGACGTTTGACGTAAACAAGTGCAGTAAAGTAAAAGTAAATAAAATACACTAGTTTTATTATTTTATTAGTTAAAATTGTTAGAATATCAAAATAAAATGAACGTATTTTGCTGTTTAAAAGGATGTCTAAACGGATTTGCTTTGACACCAACTGTTCCTATACGATTAAAGGAAAATCCCGTACAGCTGGACACTTTAAACATGGGTATAAAACATATATTTATTTCTATTCAATTTCTCGATTTCTATTCAAAGGAATATGTTGTTTTCAATGTATATTTGCTATTAACTCTCGTTATTTCTTATAACCTGGGTACATTTTATGCATAAATAACCTCATATTCTACTTTTGCGTGGGAAGTAGAATATCGATCATAATTTCGAAATCGTACCTTAGCTTAGTTCTTATAAATACCGTTGTATCATAATAATGCGCATTAATTCATGTCTATTTTACTTTTATACAAATAATTTCTTTACCTTTTATTTACTTTTATGTGAATTTTGTTTTTTTTGTTTCCATTCCAGGCCATGAAGTAGTGGTAATAAAAGGTGGTCAGCGTGTCTGTGGGTCAGGCTGCGCTTTGGGCAATGCACCGTTAGTGCAAAATAAAGCATATTTTGAGGTGAAGTTGCAGCAAGGTGGAGTCTGGGCAATAGGACTTGCAACGAGGGACACCGATTTAAATAGAGTTCATGGTACGATCCTTATATCTTATGACTTAAAAATCGTAATATCCTATAATATATAGTATACTAGTGACCCGCTCCCGGCTTCGCATGGGTGCAATATTTTTCTAAAAATTATATATAAAAAACACCTTCCTCGTTTAACACTCTTTCCATTAGTGAAAACTGCATAAAATACATTATTTGTAAAGGTTACTAAAAACAAAGTGGTTAATCAATGGTTATATTACATCTAATTCAAATGCTCATTTATACATTTGTTTTAAGGAAAGTAGTGATTCCGTAAATTGCTTAGTATTAGTCACAGTAATTATTTAGCATTCATTTGGTGTTCTAACGGTGCTGTGGGTCAATGTTGAGCAATGGTCTAAATACCGCGTGATTGGATGACGCAATAGTGACCCTTGTAAGGAGAGGTGTTGGCAAAACATCGCTTCTTATTGACCTTCACAACATCCTCACCACTAAGTAACCATGAAATTTGTTACTAAAGTAATTACTAGGTCAAATTAGGGAAAACATCAATATAATTTACAGTTAGTATTAGAATATTGTGATTTTACATGAAAATTTTCTTCTAACATCATATCTTTGTATTTTGTAGTAGAGATAGCGACCTACCAAGTTGCCCGTTGTATACATATTAGGCCTGTAAATTTCACCAATCACTTCAAAGATGATGCTATTTAATGCCTTATTAGTTTTTGTAAAGTAATTTATAACATTAAGTAAATAAATTACTGATTATGTACCTTGTAAAATATTTCAGGTGGTATGGACAAGGAGTCATGGTGCCTCAACAGTGATGGCACAGTACGACACAATAATATTGAATTATATCATTTAAATCCAGCGCCACGGGATTCGCCTACTGCAGATTTACTGGTATCCACTAGTACAGAAGACGACATTGAGAAACCAGATAGTGATAACAATGAAATGAACACAGCGGCGTTTATGCCGACAGAGGGCGACACAATCGGAGTAGCTTATGATCACATCGAATTGAATTTCTTCCTAAACGGAAAGAATATGGAAATACCTGTCAGAAATATTAGGGGTACATTGTTTCCTGCATTGTACGGTGAGTTATATTTTGTTAAGAGAAATATTAACACGATAATATTAAATAATAATATTATGATGGTAACCTCCACTTGAAGAAGATTATTGGAATTATTAATCCTCTTTCTCCCTTGGTGTTGCTTGTATCAATGTTTAAGTTAAAAGGTGACAGACAGTCTGACTGACGTGACGGCCAACCTGATAGTGGATGACCACTATTAAAAACGCTGTTCTATTAGGATGCAATAGTAATGAAAAAAGCATTGCTTGCCCAGTGTGGAACATTACTGACAAGACATATGTGGGATCAACCTCGGTGGAGCCCATATTTTTGAACATTGAATTTCAATATGTGGATTAATAAAATCGTCATCACTTGCGTTAATTGTGAAAGAAAAAGTCTTTAAATTTTAAACCTATCCTTAAATATTACAAAACAAAGTCCTCCGCCGCGTCTGTCTGCCTGTCTGTTCGCGATAAACTCAAAAACTACTGCACCGATTTTCATGCCTTTTTCACCAATGGATAGAGTGGTTCTCGAGGAAGGTCTTAAGTATATAATTTACAAAGTTACGCGGGTTAAGTCGCGCGCAGCAGCTAGTTTGTGTATATATATGTCAAAAAAACCGGCTTCTGAAATATCTGCGAAATGCAGCGTGTCCCGTTACTGCTTAAATTATGTTTTTATATTTGAATATTATATCTGAATGTTTATCAATCTGAAGCTTTATAACCACCTATTTTATTTAACATTTATAAACACAATTGTTAAAAAAAATTTCAGTGGATGACGGAGCAATCTTGGATGTAATGTTCGACAGCTTCCTATACCCACCTCCGTCAGGATACGAGAAAATTATGGTGGAACAGTCTCTCCTCTAACACCAGTACACAGTAGTAACAAGTGGCATACGCATATGAACACTGGTGTGATTCTTGTATAGCTACGATTTGAATCACAAAGATTATGTTTAAAAATATTTAATTAGTGTTGTGTCAATAGAGCGAAGCAAAAATAAGACTGGCTCTTAGAAAACCTCGTGTTATGCAGTTAAGACAAAAACATTTTTTTGCAATTATGTGTATAAGCTAAGGCCATTATGAAACATATTTATTATGAGTTTTCTTTAAAGGTGTTGTTTCGATTTTTTTTTTTAGTTTTTCAAAGCTTGGTTTTTTAAAAGTTAAGCCAAGCGTTTAAAAGCTAAAATTTTTAATACATTATCCCTACAATCTTTATTCAAACTAGTCACAAACTGTTAGTTTTTCATCAGCCTTGAAGTGGCTCCTTATTTGTAGTGATTTTAGAACATTTAAAACATATTATTCGTACTTTTCACTAACTCATATTATATTTTACATTAGGTTTTTTTTTTAAATCTGAACAAAGAATTTTCTTGTCTCAAAAATAATAAACTTTTTGTGAATTAATGAGCTGTCTTACTTCCTGTAAAGAACTGTTAAGATATAATAATTTTTTTTTAATCAGAATATCAAAACATTATTACTATTTATTACATTATTAAGGAAATAAGTAATCTCTTTTAAGAGTAAGAGCTTATAAAAAAATAAACAATTTGTTTTAGTACGATAAAATAAAATAAAAATAAATTGGAAACATACCACAAGCATGCAATGCTGTAATATAATTATTAGCTAAAATAACAATACAAAACATTGTCTGAAAATCTAAGTTTTAAAATAGTCAAATAGTTGTTATGCCAAAACAGTTTTCTGTGTCATCTGGCTCAATACTAATTCGTAATTTGTATTTACTCATAATTGTTTCTCGGACTCCTTTTTGATGACTAACATGTTAGAAAGTATTTTTTAGGTTACGAGGTTTGCTATGTTACGTAATCTACACAATTTTTCGGTCAATTTCAACATTTTCCCAAGCGGTTTCAACATTTTCCTAAGCAATTTCAACATTTTCCTAAGCAATTTCAACATTTTCCTAAGCAATTTCAACATTTTCCTAAGGAAAATGTTGAAAATGCTTGGGAAATTATTGAAATAGCCTGGGAAAATGTTGAAATTGACCGAAAAATGCTATAAATAAAGGCACATCCTTTAAAATTTGGCTACTTAAATATTAAAGCGCCAATATAGCGGTATTTGAATTGTATGACGCTAATTAGCGCTGTTTAGGCTTGACTTGCGATCGCTTAAGCACTAATTATTCGTCTTGTAAGAATATTATTTAGGGTGCTATTGTAATATGCCTAGTTGCCTACATATATTCTATCCACCCATGGAGATTTTTATGTGCTACGGTTTAAATGTTAAACCCTCTGATAAAGGATACACTAGATTCCGGGTTGCTTCACTAAAAGTGGCATAGTAGAATATCACCGCACTCACAGATTGGGGTGATATTTCAAATTAGATGCACAAAGATGTCCTTAAGTTGAACACGTGTTACGACTTGTACGTGTACCATTATTATTACTAAATGTTAAGGTTCAAATCAGTCATGCAACATTTACATTATTCATCTTTTTATCAGAAATTAACGAGAGAAAGTGATGGCATGTATAAAAAAATTCAGTGGACACTTTGTCGCAGTGATTTTGTTTGATACCCTGCATCTAATGTATCCTTTATCAAAGGTTAAACCTGTATACTTCTAGCATTTGAATATGGCATATTATAGAGAAGTACAGTGCTTTTCTGCGCATAAGAATTAAATTATTAACACGAATAGTTATTGATGTCTATAAGGATGTTTCACAATTAAAACTAAACATGTGCCCATCCTCAAATTTTGAGCTTTTCTATGACTATTATGTCAGTACTGTGAATTAATAGACTCGTCTTTTTTTTACGAGTATAAAGATGTTTTGTTTTATGTAATATAATTTGATCATATTTACTGTTTTGCTGACAGAATCTTAATTTGAATTCTTTTTTGGACACTTTTCAGTCATATAATTTCTTAAAATGGGTTTTCATGGAAACAGTTGTTAATTTATTGCATTTTATTCGATCTCACAATTAAATTGTATTCTAAATTTATTTTATATAATCTAGAACAATAAGTGATTTTACTTATGATAACTTATAGTATATAATGATTCGTAGGTATTATAATTTAATGTATTAATGTATCTTAATATAAACAAATTCTAAAGAAGACGTATTTAAGTAGTCTGATGTGTTAGATATTTTACAATGTCAAGATATTAAGTGTGATACAAATGCTTAATATGATGATACAGTATGATATATAAATTGAAAAAGTATTACCATTTTTATTTTTGGTGTTAAAAATAAGAGGAATACAAATTATTAGTTATTTATATGAAAACAACTGTAAATATATTGTAAACTAGTTTTAATTTTGGAACCCTAAGGTATTTTTACGTGTAAACACTGTGCCAAAAAAATCTGCATAAAATGCTAATACGCTAATATGTAATTACTAAATCTATTCACAACTATGTAGTTGTTCAAAATTGTTCAACTTGTATGTAGTTGTTCTTACGAAGAGTTGTACAAAATTTGAATCTCGTGACACTTGCTAAAGGTTGTGTTCGATACATAACATCTTAATATTAAAAAAATAGTATTCGTTTCATAATATGCAATTGATCAATATTTTCAAAGTGAGGGTTTTCAAAAAAAATAGGTCCTCCATGGTGAAACATTTCACTGCCATCATTTTGTCGTGGCTTTAGTGCAGATTTGTTTGGCATAGAGAAGTATATTCAACCTACTTAATGATAAATTACTTTAAAAATACATTTTATGAATAAAATTAATCGGTTTACGCTTAAATCTATAACCAAGCTTGTAATGTGTCATGACATGACTTATAAATCGGTCAATTAAAGAATGTTATTGAAAATGACGACGCTAGTAATTTTTATATTCATTGTATCTCTCTAATTTTTCTTTTATACATATTACTAGCGACCCGCTCCCGACTTCGTACGTAATCGAAATTTTCAAAAATCCTTCCTTAGTGGATGTTTACATTATAAAATTAGCCTATGTTTCAAATTTCAGCTTTGTGGGCTTAGATTACATAACAGTTAGAGAAAAGGCTTGAAATATATAGTATGTAACTACATATATATATTATATATTCTCAAAAAACAGTTTGTCACTGATTGACTGATCAATCAACGCACAGTTGAAATTTAAAAAGA
The DNA here is from genome assembly GCA_945859745.1 of Synanthedon formicaeformis. NCBI lineage: Eukaryota > Metazoa > Arthropoda > Insecta > Lepidoptera > Sesiidae > Synanthedon > Synanthedon formicaeformis. Next base: position 3,984,528 of record OX243958.1, on the reverse strand, counting down.
TAATTAATAATATTTAAGAATAAATTATTAACACTATTGTAAAAGAATCCTTGCAAGATAAAATAAATAAAATAAATGCTTTTTTACTAACCATACCGACACGAACGTGCGAATATAGACAGCAATACTTTGTGAGCGAGAGACAAATAGAATCAATGCAATTTTCTATCTTTTTCTTTAATTGACTGCTTTATAATTAAATGTAAATTGTTAGTACCTATAGTCTATACCTATTTATTTTTGTATAAAATGTTATTGAATATAGTGAGGCCTATCTTTTGATATAAGCTAATATATTTTGATTCTTGTCTTATTTAATAAACTAAAACAAGTGAATCTAACTGTTGGATTACTGTAACTATTCAAAATAATTTTTAATAAGGTAACCACTGGAATTATTTTAATAGAGAATGAGTCGAATCCTATAAAAATTTATACTATATCATATGTATGTATATTCAAAAGTCATTTACCCAGCCATTATTAATTCATACAGATCTCGTAACGAAACTATGGTAACATAGTGTTTTTAACATATCGTGTGTGTGTCAACCTTAAAAATATATTTTGGAATTAATAGGATTTTTCCACTAATAACCGCTATTATTTCTTCATATCTCCTCAATTAATCTAGTACACATTACTCCAAATACTTCGCATATGTGTCGTTCATTGTAAAAGTGGTGTAACTCCCTATTTTTAAAACCATCTTTTCTTGCCTAATGGTATCACATTTAGTCATAACTTTCAATATAAAAGTAAAGTAACTCCAATAGTTGCATTAAAATCCCATAGATGAAAACAATGAATGAATGCTTGTATTTTTTTTCCTACACTATAATTCGCAAAAAGCTCGTTATTCTAAAATTCAGTTACAAGGAGATAGTTCACTTTTACAATGAACGACACATATTTCAGTCGTAATTCTTGCTCGTTTATCTTTCTTAAACCTTATGAAAATCCGTTTGGTGGTTTAGAAGTAGTTAGCGGTGAAACAGATAGAAGCAGAAAGTCACTTTATTTTATAATAAATACTTATAGATAGTTAGCTGGTAAAATTTAAATTTGAATTAATTTATTTTTTTCTAAATAAAATATTTGAATTATTTTTTTATAATTAATTGTTTCATACTCAAACGCTTGAGGTTGACTGAAAGAGGGGATCAAGTAATTTGATTTTTTGAATTATGACGCTCATCATATCCACAAACTTCACTCACTAGTATAAGTATATTTATTGTAATTTTGAAAATATAAGATAATAAAACATATAAACAATTAATGAGTTTGTTTTTCCACCCTTTCGATTTGTTCTCTCTACTTCTCTTTGGAACCAATTGGTCATTCAATTCCGATCAGTTTGTCAGCGATCCAATTATTCAGTTTGTCTGTAAAATTATAATAAAAGAATTTTTCATAGTTAATGTTCGACGTACAGGACAAAACACAGACTTGCTGTTTCTATATAAATAAAGTATACACTCATAGCTCATAGTATGGAGACGATCACCGGCAGAGGTTAAAGGCCTCTTCTGTAAAACCTTTTATAACTACTCTACTTACACATCCTCAATATCCCTAGGCACCGGAAAAGTAACCCTTTTTGCAATGTTTTTAAACTGGAAAATTAATTTTTAATACGGAAAGTAACCCCTTTTTGATTATAGGCACGTTCAATGCTGGTAAGCTCGCTCGGATTCACCGAATCAGTTCTGTTCATCGCTTTTGTAACAGAAAAATGAAGAAAGAAGATAAAAATCTTCTATTTTTATTACTAGCTGTTGCACGCGGTTTCGTCCGCGTAACTTTAAAAATACTAGCTGGCGCCTGCGACTTCGTCCGCGTTGAAAAAGAAAAAGTAGCCTATCCTGTATGCCGTACGTCTAAATATTTATCTACCAAGTTTCATGAAAATCAGTTAATTCGTTTAAAAGTATGGAGAAACATACTCGTATAATACATACAATACCTACACTTACAGATTTATTATTAGTAGGTACTCGTATTGATGATTGATAACCTATGATAGGTACTCGCTGATATAGCTTTCTATAGGTGAAAGAATTTTTAAAATCGGACCATTTTGCACTTTTCTCTCGGATTTATGTCATAATCATGTGAACAGATAGATAAGATCAATCGAATACCAATTAAAAAAATGGATGTTTTATGATTCGGATTCGAGTGATTAGTTTCCATATTTAGATCCATTTTCATAATTGGGGGTTGAAAAGCGGAATAGCGGGAGTTTTCCCTGTTATATACCGAATGAAATAACATTGAAATCGAGGTGTGATAATGTGTCGCGAACAGCTAACATGGCCATTAACATCGGACATGTTCAGCGCTCGGCTCGGTGACGGTGGCAGTATAATGCGAAAGTTTGGTAGTCACAACGGCGCAGTTATCGTCTTCACAGACCATTTCACTGAACATCATTGCAAACTTACTGGCCGTATTATGTATAGTCGAATAAGTACCGAATTGTTGGTATGCTATTTCAACCATTAGGTTTGTTATCATTATGCAAAGTTGGCTACAAGTCCTAAAAGAATCAAAATTTAAATCTAAGCAGCCAAACAAAATGATTTATTGGAATATTAAAATAATTTGTTAGTTACTCGCTGTTACAATAAGGACTTGTCAGAGTTTTAGGCTCTGGGCTTGTATAGTTATTGATAGGTAATAGGTATTACTGAATTTATACTATGGTATCTTCAATAAAACCTCTGGGATGGTTCTACCCGTTATCAATTGGCTGCACTGGACTCGATTGAAAGGCGAGCTAAAAAACTCATTGGCAACGACACCCTTGTGGAGTCTCAGCTTCAAAGCCTGCAGCATCGCCGAAAAGTAGCATGCCTATCGATTTTCTATCGTCTACACCATGGAGAATGTGCGTCCATCCTATGGGATCTGATCCGGCCAGAGCCGTTCCACTTGCGGAACACGAGGCGCGGGCGGGGGTTTCATCCCTTCGTGGTTGATGTTCCCCGGTCACGCACGAAGCGTTATAGTTCCACCTTCCTTGTCCGGACTGCTAAGGAGTGGAACTCATTGCCTGCGTTCGTGTTTCCCCAAAACTACAACCTCGGGGTCTTCAAATCCAGGGTAAATGGGCACTTACTAGGTAAGCGTGGTCCATCTTTGGCCGCATCTGCACCTAACATCAAGTGAGATCGCGGCCAAGCGCTGCCTTAATCTAGTAAAAAAAAAAAAACAATAAAACAGTTAATAATTTTTATCTAGGTAATTAATTCAAATGAGTATTTCATTTTTTTTATGGCTGACGTTACACTTCATGGTAGATGGCTACCGTCGCCTATAACACAAATAACAACACAGATGTTGCAAGTGCGGTGCCGACTATATTAGGATAAGGGATTTAAGAAGACAGGGATAATAGACTCTGGCAGCCCTTACTCACTCACTGAAACACAACAGCACACGTGCTATTATTTCAAGGTGGTCTTCTGTAAGGGAGTGCTAAGTAACATCAGCCAGACGGGCCGCCCAAATGACTGCAAAACGCAGTGTGGCCTGCCAAAATTAAATCATTGATACTTCAATATTTACTAGGTTTTGCTCGTGACTTAAAGTTAAAAAGTACTACGAGTATAAAGTTTTGGTAGATATCCAACCAGGTTATATCTATAGATATCTATCTACTAATATTACGAAGAGAGAAGATTTGTATTTTTGTTTCTAATGAAAAAAAACCAAAATAACTACTGAACCGATTTAAAAAGACAATCATCTATAGAAAGCTACATTATTAACGAATAACATAGACTAAGTATATTTAAAGTTACGCAGACGTAGTGCCTAGTACTATATAAACACACTAGCGACCCGCTCCTGACTTTCCCCTGAATTTCTACAAGTTATATACAAAAACCTTTCGCGTTTATCGCTCTTTTCATTAGAGAATACCGTATCAAAATCCGTTTTGTGCTTTTGTTTAAGGGAAAAACAGACATAAACGGACAGATACTTTATTTTATAATATATGTATAAGATTCTATATCTCTTAATACTTATACTTATACTTTTATTTTTAATATTAAATCGATGCGAATATTGGTAACAGGCAACTAAAATTGCAATATCGGACAGCTGTCGGAGAAGTCGATGTTCGCTCGCTTCCAGCAATACAGAAAACTGTATTCACACGCTTTTATAGACGGGAACTTATTTAGGAGATATTGAATTTTTATTTTAAATAGATACCTCATAAATGTGAAAGTAACTGTGAAATCTGTTAACAACTCAACCGATCATCATGATATTTTGCATACACGTTTATTAAATACTAGCGACCCGCTCCCGGCTTCTCCCGGGGTGTTTTTTTTACGTAAGAACCTTCCCTGTTATCCCTCTATCCATGAGTCAAGACAGCATTAAAATCGGTCCAGCCGTTCTCGAGTTTTGCGCTTAGCAACACATTTAGTGATTCATTTTTATTTATAGATTATTGTTGTTAATTTTTTGTTTCTTCATAGGTATGTTTTGTTTTTGAGCCAGATATTGCTCACACATTTTGTCAGGCGATATATTTTTCATTCTTCAAAACGGATGAAGTCGCGGGCACCAGCCAGTTATTTATATATCTTTTAGTAGAACTTTCAGTAGATTGGTTTACAAAAACACTATTTATTGACACCTAATGCTGAACAAAACTGAGTTTCAGTTTTTACATAACAACAAATCAAGTTGTATGGATGTTATTTATTTTTTAGACCAAATGCCCTTAATAGAATATGTTTATAGCGACAAAATTAACTCCTGAAGAGGTCAGATGCAGATGTGGTTGGTACGGTAGACTCGGTTACATTATCCAGCTTATTAAAGCTGTGTGACGTCATCGCGTCCCATTTGTGCATTAGGCCGTGAGGAGGGGAGTGGGTGCGGGATACTGGAGCACAACTTGTAACACATAGCTCTTCTCACTTGGATACACACTTTGTTGTACCACGTGATCAGTCGGACACTTCAATTCACTGGCTTCGCGACCTAGAAACTCGAATTTGTTCATATGGAACGTTTTTTGTTAGAAAAGGAAATTGTACAGACAAAAAAAAACGTTTTCATTTCTAGAGTTAAATAAGGCCACACAGAAAATTTTTAAACCAGGTACGCTAACGCTTGTCTTGAATTAATCTATAATAATATTATAAAGAGGTAAGTATAGTTTGAATATTTGTTTATAGGTACATTTGATTTTGATTATAATTGAAAAATAAAAAATATAACGCCTGACAAAATATATGACGCACGAAAATATACTTTTGCCAAGTATGGGATCTTTACAATGACCCCTTTATTTTTAGCTAGCTGGTGCCCGTGGCTCTGCCCGCGTGAAATATTTAGCCTAGAAATATCCTGAAATTCTATTCTAACTATTGGTGAAAGATTTTTTTAAATCGGTTAAGTACTTTGGAAAAAATTACCTCCCACATACTCGTACATACAAACAAACTAACAAAGGTACAAACTTCAACTCTTTTTGACATTAGTACCTATAGATAAATTTCATATCGCTAAAGTATCTACCTTTATGTGATACTAAAACCAAAAAGTAAGTAGTTTGAAATTTCTTCTTTAAAAGGAAACATCGGTCTGAACGACGTCTAGAATAGTGTTTCTCCTTAGGTACTAAAATACACTTTAACTCCAACAACATAAGATGCATTTATTTAGCTCGCTCTTAAAGTCTCGCCATGTGTATTGGCAATAGATATTAGCTATATACCCTGAGGAAAGTAAAGGTAGATAGATAGCGTTATTGATGTTCTGAATGTGTCACACTTTTATAGTAGGGGGACGTGATCGGCGTCTTATACCGTTGATCATATTGCTGCAAAGGGGGATCACTTCCAACTCGACGTAAAGAACCAATTGAATGGGATAGGTACTTTTAACAAGAGCATGGTATGTCCTCAGTGTAAGCGTGCAGGGATTAAAACTTTTATATATCTAATATGCGCTAGTAAGACTAAAGTACTTTAGCCTTTACAGTTTTAATTGAAAAATATGAAATAAATACAACAGTCTCTTATCCATTTTAATATTAGTATTGCAATATAACCAAATATTTTTTTTATATATGGTACTTATGTTTTACATAAAAACGACGACAACTAGTTTTTAAAATGCCAGTAAAATATTTTTACGTACGTGTGAACAGTATATTCTAGATTCTAATAAGAAGAAGAATCTTCAATAACTTGAATGAATTCAACCTCGTGAAATGACAGCTCGTGTCCTTCTTGGGTTTCAGTGAATGAGTAAGGTATGAGAGAGAGCCCATTGCTCTATTCTCTTGTAGTCCCTTATACTTTACCCTACTAAGGTCGACAGTGCACGGTAGTAACCTACCGCTACCATCAAGTGGACCGACTGCCTGTCCACTAATACATAAAAAAAAGTTATGAAAAATGTTATGGTAAACTCTAGTATAATATTAAACACAAACTTTAAGTAGAATAAAATTCGAAAATAAATATAATAAAAATGTTCATGAAATCTTTAAATCATATATTAGAAAGATTAATAAATTATGATTAATATTAGACAATGATAAATCTTTTACCTCTTAGATTTTTGGCCTGTTTTGACTTTTTTATACTTAAAACTTTTTTTTATCGCAAACTTATAAAAACTGTCTAACGAAACTTATTCTTCTCCTTATCAAGTTTTCCCCTGTCACCAAAAAAGTTCATAGGTACAATTATAATTTCATAAGACGAGTTTTCTGAGAAAAGTGGTTCAGTATATCACAAAGTTATTCGATCCCCCAAACGACTGCGTCCAACTTAATACAACCAAAATACAAATTACTTTGGTTATTAGCTGAATCGTTACAATAACTCCGTTATTTATTACAGTTGACGTTGCTACCCCGTATTAAACTATACGGATGAAGTCTGATCTAAGTTTGTCGGCATAATCTCCACAACGTTCTCGTCTCGTATCTAAGCCGAACATTCAAAGTTCCCTCAAAGAGGTTTACTGCTAAACGAAACTTGCCTTCACTTATTTCTATTGTAACCTTTACCATTTGTCTGCGCATTTGCACTTTCCATGGACATTTGCCCTTTGTTTTTTTAATTGAACCCTTTTATTGCGAGATAAAATAGTACATTTCCGGCCTGTGTGATATTGATGGTAAAAATAGGGACAGGATATCTCGAACCAAAATTCATCCTTCTTGTTGTCTTGTTGACTGTATCTACTTGTATATATTGTGTGACTATTAATTTATACAGCCTATATGGATGATATATTTAGTTATCGATATTACTAATAAAATCAAAATTAAGAAAGAAAAAAAGAGTTTTCTATTGAAAAATACAAGTACAAGTACAATTATTCTATAAGTACAATTTTTAATGCCAATAGTTACTTGCCAGGACATTTAAGAATATTGTTACACTAATTAGCCTTTTTCAAACCTAGAAATAGTTTAGTTATTTATTCGCTATTATCTACTTATTAAGGAGATTAAAATAAAATTCGTTTTTGTAACCATTATGAATTATTTAAGCTGTAAAATCTATCTATTTATTCTGTTTTTATTCTAAAAGTTCGTATAAAAGCTATGAAGTCATGGAATTTTACATTAATAGTGGATTTTCCCTTTCTATACAACCTCATAGTAGAGGACACAGAGCAACTTGATTCCGGACAATAATTGTTTCACCCTTAACGCGTGCATGGTTGTTTTGCCCTTAGCCAATTAAGTTTGAGCTCTGAGCTCAAGGGAAAAGCGGATCTTCATACAAATTGGTAAAGACAAGACTCCAATGAGATTTAGTTGACACAATTTAAGTGTTCGAACGGGAATTGTCTTTCCGGAATTTCATCAACTTTCTTTAAAGCTTTCTTCGGGCGAATCGTGGCACAAATAGGTTTACTTTTGTATTGAAATAGACTTAAGGAATAGATTTATCTAATCATAATTACTGTTATATTCATTACATTAGAGGCGGTTTCCGCAATTAGCTTTATGATCTTAATAGTCTTAATAGATCTTTACTAGTAATAAAGATTACTTTTAAACTGAAGGATTTAATTTAAACTTATTATAAAAGCTAATTCTTAACTGCCATTTACATTATGTGGTTAAATGAAGGTGTGGTGCACTTAACAAGCTAGAACTAGATCCAAGCTACTGAAGATTAAGGTTATAGATTGAGAAAAACTTTTCGCTATAAAAACGTTAAATTTTCAGGTTGATTGTCAAATCAAATGGCAGTTACCATGTGAGGCTTGTCTAAATGCTCGCTATTTAAACCTACTTCACTAGGTAAAGCTCCAAAAGCCGAGAGAATAATAAGTTTTTCCTCTCGGCTTTTACAAGACCGTCGTCATGCGGAACAGTGATGTCAACAAGTATTGTACCACTCTGGAACCGCTCGAAAATCACGATATCAAGCATATTAACGACAATAATCCTGCCTGTGATCATAAAGCTTTTTCAATGGAGCTTGGCATTCACATTTTTTAAAAACCGGAACAGGAAAGTATTTTTGTACAATATGTTAGCGTTTGACTATGGACAGGTCCCTATACTGCTGCGTATCTTAGAAATTCTCATTAGCTCCAGATATCTTAGAAAATTATTTGAAAACCAGTACAATTATTGTGGCAAGTTTGATCTAATTCTATTCTAATTCGCATTATCGTGAATTTTTTCAATGCGTAAATTTTTGTTAGGCCGAAATACTATTTCTATGTAAGAAATCGTGTCGATTAATTTTATTCTATGGATGCGCGAAAGAAGGACAAAGCAAAATATACACTTTCGATTTATGCACTATACCTTATCGCATTCAGAGGTTCTAAATTATACAATTCAGTAGTATTATCAAGATAGCCTTGAAAAACCGTGAAGCCGTCGCTACGTAAGGAAGCGACTTTTTGTCTATTATCGTTCTTGTCAGTTATCTTTTATCCTATCTGAGTTGGCTTGCTTGATGCTGCTTGTTGTTTTAGGCGGTAGCTACCATCACATAAACCGTGTCTCTCTGCCAATCGCCCATTAAAAATACGTAAAATTTACACTTCAGTATAGAAAGCATAAATTATGTCGATGCCCGGAAATCGTTTTTTAGCGGCGGTATTACAAAATGTAAACTTCTTTCTACTATTCCTATATTTAATTAATTAATATATATGAAAATTTGAGAATAAATTTCCTAATTGATGGATAATTAACATCAAAATTTAATAGTTTAGAAAAACTAAACCACAAGACAAATAGAAAATACGTATTTAGTTGTTTATACATTGCCTTGAGATTAACCTTAATCTGATTGTATATACTGAGGAAAGTACCTACTGAAGAAATGCCAAGAATGTATAGAGAAAATATAACGGACCTCTTTGCATTGGATTAGGCTTCATTAAAGCATTAATCTAGCGAAAAAAGGAAAGTAGATGAGAAATACTGAAAAAGTAAAATAAAATTATGAACACATTCCAGTAATTTCACTGATGAATGCACAAATGACACGGCCGCTTCAGATTCCATCGCCTGAATAGACTTTTAACGAAATTCACGCGCTTTTAAATCTATTGCAAAACTCACGGAACGAAGTGCCATCAAGGGTGCTTTAACGGGAGCTTTCCATGCCATTTCACGATATAAATCTGACTTTTCTGATAAAAACTACAACTGGGATACCTCCGGCCGACGGTCGATTTTATTTTCAATCCGAACAATGGAAAAAACTAGCAGCACCTGAATAGTCAATGTAATAAATTTTATTTTTCAAAGTTACTTATAAAACTTATATATAAAAGTTACTTATAAATATAAAATTCATATTATAGCCGAGAACGTTACAGTCGTGACCTACTGGCGACCTAGTGCAATCTAACTTGTTCTTAGAAAACTTTAGCCATTGTTAGCTACAAATTTTGTATTTCAAAACTTGGTATTTTTATCCATTACTCAGCTTGCATTTGAACTAAAAAGTATTGTGTTGTGTTCAGAAAAGTGCTCCTATATGTAGGTGACCCTTATCAAAACGTCGCAGTTTCCTTGCCTGCAGGGGGTCCAAGGAATGTATAATCCATCAGTGTGCCGGCAGAACCACCTCGTTATTTCTCGAAAGCCCAGGGGAGGAGAGCTCTCTGACCTAATTCTAACTTTTAATTCCACTAAAACAATTTTATTTTAATTCTTAATTTTTATTTGTAGTCATGGACATTTAAAGATTTTCACATTAGGTAGAGGTACCTACACTATTTGTTATAAGTTTATTTGTCCTATTTTGCCTTCAAATAACTTAATAAAAGCAAATTAAATTAAAACCAAAGTATAATAATAGTACAAGTACTATGAGTTTTTTGTGTTATGCTACCGTGAAAACTCCTCAGTGTAATTCACGAAAATTTGACCACAATAATTTGGATAAGAAAGTAGAAACAAAAAACGGAAAATCAATCATCAATACTAATAATAAATATGTAAGTGTAGGTATTGTATGTATGTATGTTCCTCCATAACTCTTAAACGAACTAACTGATTTTCATGAAATTTGGTAAGTAAACATTTAGATGTACAAGATAAGGGATAGGCTACTTTTTTCTTTTTCAACGCGGACAAAGTCGCGGGCGCCAGCTAGTTGTTAATATTAATATGCACCTCAACAGCTTCTAATCTATATGAATAGCTAAATGAAGTGGCAGCGGGTAGGACACGTAGAACGGAGAGCCGATGGCCGCTGGGGCCGGAAGGTTCTCGAGTGGAGGCCACGGACCGGCAAGCACAGCGCGGGACGTCTACTCACCAGCTAGACAGATGACCTGATAAGGGCTGATAAGAACCTGACGGTGGATCCACACTGCTTCTGACCGATCTTATTGGAAAATTATTGGAAAATTATGATAATTTATATACACATTTTCTAAATTAAAATAAAACGTATATCGTTTCGAAAATACTATTACAAAGTGATGGATCACCCATGCCTGGGTGATCACTCTGCCGAGTGATCAACATTCTTCAGTGACTTCAAGTAGCACAATGATATTTTAGGAAGTTATAAATTAATAAATGTCAATGTTACATTATTCTATTTCTTGTACTCTCTAAACATTGAAACTATCTAACTATCGGAGGACTAGGAAATGATCGATTGTGTTTGTCAGATTGCCACTTCAGACATTGTATTCACACGCGTATTAGCTGCTTACTGCGCACTAAGTATATAATATACTAGTGTAACGGATGTCCACTTTCCCCACCAATTGTTAACACCTGACGCCCGACGCAAAAACGGGGTGTTGTAAATTTGTCGTGTGTGTGTGTGTGTTTTCGTATCTGTGTGTATATCTGTAGAATCGTAGCTCCACAGATAAGAATACATTACCTAAGGGTATGTAAATATATGGTAGGTAAACAGAAGGCCATGTTCGCATGAATATTGTAAGCGAAAGAGTATATTAATATTGTAGGAAAGTTTGAGCAGCCGGCACCGACCGAGTGCCATCTCAGCACAAGTGTCAGCCTCCTCAAATAGAAAGAGGTCAAGTCAATAAATTGCCTGCCAACATGTCACCGTGTGTCAGCTTTTTGTATAGGACTAGCCCGAACCAATATTATATTAGTTTGACGAATGGAGCATTCGCATTAAGAAACCTTTGCGTAGACAGTATTCGACATTTCTTTCAAACAGTATTCGATTTTTAATGATTTTATTTTATTTTTTATGTTAAGGTCAACAGACAGGCTGACGGTTCACTTGATGGTAGGTGGCTACCGTCGCCTTTAACACACGCAACGCCATAGGTGCTGCAAGTGCGCTGCCGACCATAGAAAATGGTTAAGGATAAGGGATAAAGAAAGCATGGGGTAAGATAATGGGCTATGGCTTCCCTTACTCACTCACCGAAACACAGCAGCACACACAGCACTGTTATTTCACGGTGGTCCTATGTAAGGGTTTATTATGAGGATAGATAGACATTGCTGCTGTCCTGGTATGAACACTGTTACGGTCTATCTGCTACGGTTGACTCACAGTAACCATTTCTTTATTTTTTTTTGTTTTATTTTTATTTCATTAGTCTTTAGGACACAAACAAAAATATAGTAAAAAAGACAAACTTTAATCTACATAATTATAAATCCGTCATGTCTGTTTTCCGGCTGTTCCACCTATTCCCACTAAGTATCCCTACTGGTAGGGGTAGGGATAAGTTTCCTTGCCACTAAACCACGCAACGGATTTTAATTCGGTTTTCACTTATGGAAAGAGAGATTAACGTGGAAGGTTTGGTGTATATAAAAAAATGCATCCGGGACCAAATCGGAAGCGCTAATAATATTTGTTTAAAGATAAGGTATCGAGCAAGCAGTAGACAATAAGCCCTCCAAGCTACGCCAATTCTAAGCTGTGACGTACACTTGTAGTCTAGTCGCAAATGAAGACATACCTGTGGGACGCAAAATAGACTTAATTGATGTGGCGCCGTATCCGTGGCGACGACATAATATTTTTTGTCGCCAAATGGTGAACTGCCTACTCGCCGTCTGTCGTCTTAACGTTTAAAAGCTTTAATGATGTCCTCGGGGATTAATTCCAACACCGTTGTTCGAAACTGCGTCTAGGTGTAGACGGGAGGCGTGTCCTCCTAATTTATTGGACTCCTTCCAGACTTATTTTATGTAATTTATACGTACACGTGTTTTTATTGTTGTTTATTCTTTATCTATCAATACTAATAATAAATCTGTAAGTGCAGGTATTGTATGTACGTATGTTCCTCCATAACTCTTAAACGAATTAACTGATTTTCATGAAACTTGGTAGATAAATATTTAGACGTACAGGACACAGAATAGGCTCCTTTTTTCTTTTTCAACGCGGACGAAGTCGCGGGCGCCAGCTAGTATTAAATAAAAATAAAAATTGTACAGCTTAACCTCGGTACAATTTAACCTCGGTAACATTACCGAGGTTAAAAAAAAACAGTTTTTAGATTTCTTTGTCTGTTTATCAGGGCGTTTGTGCTTAGTTCAAAGAGTAAGCAAAAGTATATTAGCAATGCAAATATGTTATTCCAAACATTTTGTTTTGAATCATTTTATTCCATATGTTTTAGCGTTATATCTGAGTGTCTTTTTTGTCCTTGAGTCATGTAAACAAACAAACGAATACCTATATTAGGTGCGAAGCGTCAAAAGGCCGGAAGCTCACTGTTCTGGGGACGTTTCCGTTTTGGTCCCAGCGACTCAATTCATTGATGGACCGTGAGTGATGAGGGAAACTTGTAACTACTTTTCCTCGAAGCGCTAAACTTTCTTATTCGTCAATTTCTTTTAATATCCGTCAATTTTCCTTTCATAAAACTTTGGATTGTTTTATGCGAGCAAAAGCAATTTTAATTTCTTCTTTTAGATACTTCAAGTGTTTTAGATCTAGTACGAGTAAGTTGGATTTTTTTTCGTCATATTTTTTTTTTATAATAGAAATTCTATACTTAATAGTTAATCTTCTATAAAGAAACCTAATATATACACATTTCGTAAAATAAAAAAATGGGGGTGGGAAAATTAAAAATTATGCATGTAAAAATGAAAATTAAAAATTATCTAATATTTACATATTAGATAATAGCCACAAAAAAATATAAAATAAAACTTTTTAACAAAAAATAAAACCGCCGAAAAAACTGAAAAGCATAAAATAATCTTCTTATTTTATTTTACCTAAGTAATTTTGAGTCGGCGCCAAACAAGCAAAAATTACGTAAAGAGTGATGCGCGGCGGCGACTCAAAATTACTTAGGTAAAATAAAATAAGAAGATTATTTTATGCTTTTCAGTTTTTTTTACGAACAGTTTTACGAACGTGCCGTCATAACAGGCGACTCCAGAGCTGGCTACTACTTACCTACCTCGATCAGAATATTAGTCTTGTAATACAACGAGGTAATGCAGCCAGCATGTTTGGAACCGTACCTAAGAGACCGAAGCCTGACATGACATACCAACTATTTGTAAATTTAGACAATTATATTGTTTTCATAAATTTAATATACATAATTAATCGTAAAATAAATACATTTTAATGGAAAATGTAAATAAAATAAATCTAGAAAAAAAATCATAAAGAAAAATGTATATAGACATACTTTTGTAAAGTACTTAGGTATATTTCTGATTATAGGTCGTTCAGTGATGCTCGAAGGACGGTGAACAAAACAAGCGTGATAAGGTGCGTAACTTAATTAACTCTCAAAGGATACTCGCAATAATTACCTTCAAAGGTTTTTGGGACCAAAGGTAAACAGTTTTCACCTTTCAACGGATAGTCGCAAAATCCTGTAGCGTGGAGTAGGGGGATTGTTTGTGCAAATATCGTCCCAACACAATTATCATAAACAAATATTTGTCGCTAGCTCCAAAAGTTTAAGACATTTTCAAATTAATGAGTACATTTGATCAGATTTTCCATCAAAATCCTTGTCAAATAACAACTTTTGGGTTATACCTCTTTCGTCCGCAAAAGGGTGTTTGTTCAAAGTTTTTTTCCCTGGAAATATGATTTATTTTTTTAGCTACACCCACGACAACGTCTGATAGCTAGAATTGGCTGTCATGGATGTAAATTATGACTTGGAGTCCTGACAACAACCTTTTAGAAGCAAAATGAAAAATTTACGCATGTTGAGTCCCAATAGAACAGATTACGTGACCCAATTCTATTGTGACTATCGGAACTTATTCGCACTATTTCACTTAAGGGTATTAGAGGTCTCACTGTCGAAATGGATGTTAATCTAATGACCTTATGACAAGCATACGAAGTTTTTATTAATCTAATAGAAGTGCAGAAATATCTGAATAAACAACTTTCTTTACGTATCCTACGTCGTCACACAGGCTGACGTTCCTTTGACAGACGGTGGAGTAAAGATAAGGGATTGGGAAGGGACAGGGAAATGGAGTCAATAATACCTACATTTGTTTATTTATTAAAAAACAGCCTACTTGTATGTATAAAACGTCTCCATAAATATCACACAAGGCGGCGACATGAATTGGATAGTAATTGAACAATTTATTATACTAGCCCAAAATAATCATTCTCGATTTTGAATAAATAATTATAAAGATTTTATGGTCGCACTACACTGTTTATTTATAGTTCTATGAGCCCTAATATAATTTATGTTTTTTATTAATTTTTTTGATTGGCATGACATATTATGTTGAAAATATAATTATTATGGTTCTTTTTTATTCAAAATTCTTTCCAAAATTGCTGAGATCAGCACTGACTTTGTCATGTATTATTCAGCAGAGTGTGAATGGCTGAATGCTAAAGATAAATCGATCCACAAGACAGCAAGATTAGTGGCTTGTCAGCAGCTAGCAACGAGTATGAAAACCACAGGTACAATTACATTGCAATTAATTACTTGGTGCTAGAAACATATTAAATACTTAATATTTGCTTTTGCCCACAACTACCTAAGTATAAGGTGTTTATTCAATCATTATTGCTCATATCCTTCCCTTCCATCACGTCAGCTTTCAAACAAAAAAAAAGTATCAAAATTGGTCCATCCTTTCTGGAGCTACGATGCCACAGACAGGCACGTATAGATATACAAACGCAAAGACACACAGGTCAATCTTAAAACAGGACTCTTTTGCGTCGGGCGTCGGGGGTTAAAATGAGAAATTATTATTTAGCTAGACGTGATAACAGTCGCAACCTTTAAGGTAAATAATTTCTTTCGTTCCATCTTTTATTTTTGTCATACTTTTATTCTTTTAGAACAATTAATCACACTCATTTTTCACGTTGTGATTCATTAATCCTAATGTATCACTTGTAGTAACTTGTATTTATTATTTTTCATTATAGAGAATTATATCGACCAGTTCTCATGGGAAACTCCAGCGGTCCATAGATCATATTTAATAACTGCATGTCTCTGTAATGCGAGATTTCCGGATGATTGGATGGGATAGTGTTTAGACAAGACATACCTACGACACGCGCATCTGTTAACATTAAAGTTGGACAGTTATTAATTCGATTGATTCTACTTTGTTCATTGACTTATTATTTATTGACTGTAGTAATAACTTCAAGCTTTTAAGTTTGTTTTTAAATATTAATGTTGGTATTTTATTATTGCACTAAAACTAAATACACCCTTTTTTCATGTTAAGTTCGATAGACAGGCTGACGATCCACTTGACAGGAAACGCCACAGGTGCTATGCTGCAAGTACGTTGCCAACCATACTAGGATTAAGAATATCTGACATCGATTCCTCAATCACCGAAACACAGCAGCACACATGCTGTTATTTCACGGTGATCTTCTGTAAGTGGGACTGCCAAATTTTTGACTGAGAAGCGCAGTACACCAAGCCACTGCTGATTGATCTGCCATTTATTACTAAAATTGCAGGAATATCGAGCAACAAGTCGCTCGATTTGAAGACAGCCTTATACAAAATCTCCTATCGATTCTTGTCGGTATTGTATTCTACGGACTACGCAGTCTGGCATGCGGAACATCGCGTTCGCAGTTTATGAGACGTCGACCAATAGCGAACATGCGTAAACACTCTCTTAATTACAACCATCGACGAGTTAAAAGCTTTTAAACGCTGACGACTGCCCCCATAGTTAAATGAGCACACACAACTCAGATTATAGCCATTGAAGTTTTACTGCAACACACGCATTAGTCTTCCGCGTGCGAACTAGTGAAGATTGATTGCTCCGAATGGTGTAATTAAACGGACAGTCAACGAGCCACAAACGGACAAAATACGACTCTTGATTTATTAACCGTTGATTAGATTCTATCTGTGTCTTACTTATATTTTTGGCGGTTGACGCACAGCTGAGTTATTTGATCAACATGTAATACTACTTTTTATTTGAAAATATAAAAACCTAATTGTACGTACGTACATATTCAGACTTAAACTCGCTGTTAATGTCCATGTAGCTAAAATGATCAAACAAGTTATCAAATTAACATTATCTGATCCGTAGGACGTCCACTGTTGGACATAGGCCTCCCCGTAACTTTCCTATCCTATCCTATCCTATCCAGAATGTCCAATCCAGATGTCCTAAGTTGTGTTTGCGGTTCCGAAAATGTTTTTTCCAAATATTTTCTTTCTTTCTAATATAATACATAACTAGAATATAAGGAGTATTTTAAATGAAGTCAGAGTTTATTGTAAGTTCAACATGAAAATAAGTTCGCGTGCGTTGCAAGGCGAGACGTGGGAACGGGGTGGCACGCAAAGCCTCCACCCGAATAGAGTCTATAATTAAATGATGAAAATGCTCGCTCACCCCTCACTCTAGTCAATATAACATATAATAAACGTTTTGTCAAAGGAAATTCCGATGACTGGCTGGATCAATACAAAATTATGAGCGTAGTAGCAAACTACGCGAAAATTCCAATGACTCAGTTCGGCGCTACATTTTTACACCTTTCGTTCGAGACTAAAAGGTTTTCAATGTAGTTCACAGTTGGTTTGCTGATCCTACTGTAAATTGGCAGAGAGTGCATTTTGCATTGTAAAATTTATTAAAAAATATACCAAAGTGTAAACATTTCTCATCGTTTATTTTGTGGATGTGAATTTAATTTATATTGTATCAACAACGGTTTTAATGGAACGCGGGTTTGAATTGAGCACCATAATAGATTTTATAATAGTCTAGCTTTCTAAGGCTTTGAAACATTCATTCAATCTTTATTGCTCATTTATTTTTGTCAGACGTTGAATTTTTAATTTTAGCTATCCTTCGGGGAGAATACTTTTTTCTGGATGAAAGGGCCTCTCTCTTTTCTGTATCCCTAACAACGTTGTATGCAAAATTTCATGGTGATCAATAAAAAATCATACTTTCAGAGATTTAATTTACCCGATCTTGCTAGAATGAGAGCGCTGAATATCCAAGAGTCAGGCCGTGCCATCACCAAACTTAGGCATCTTCCTCGAAAACAGTACCCTCCGTCTAGCGATCGGGCTTCGACTTGGTACAGAGATATGTATCCCTGACATCTATTCCTGTGGCAGAGTTGTCTACCGCTTGGGATATCACGAACTTTCCTGTATTTATAGCGCCAACCACATGAAATGACGGTTACGCCAGTCTAAATGACGTCACACATCGGTCTTACCATCATTAATATACCTTCGATGCTTGAACCAAATGGCAGAACCAAAACGTGAATGACTCATGGAGTCCATATACATATGCATATACATTAAAAATGCACATTTACACTACATAGTTTTCTTACCTGATAGTCGCATTATGTGTCGCCAGTGTAGGGGTTCCCGTCCGATGAACAACTCGTACATAAATGCGTTTAGAGGCGATGGCTGCAAATATTGTAGGAGCCTTACGGCGCAGACGGAGTGCTTTCTCACGTTACATACACCGTCTACTAGGCGAGCGCAAACAAGCTTACGGGTACTAATAATACAAACAAGTGAGTTTTCGTGCTGTATTTTTAGCATTTAATTTTTAAAGTTTCTAGAGGCATCTGTAACAGCAGGGAGGCTGCAGGTGAGCTGCTGCCCTCAATCATTTATCTACAGTTTCCTCAAAGAGCTCCATGTTAAACTTAAACTATGGTAGGGAACACTGCGTTTCGTAGTCTTTGAGTAGCCACCCTATTTTTTTTGTCCAAACTGTTCTATCGTAGAACAAATAGTAGAACAGTTTGGAACAACCCTCTAAGAAGGCCACCGTTAAATTACAGCATGTGTGCTGTCGTGTGCTGAGTAATACAATGATAATCCAGACGGGCAGCCCAAATGACAGCGAAATGCAGTATGCTCTTCCACTACTTCCAGACCAGAGGCAACCTTTAAAAGGTAAAAGTTAACCTTGCCGGGATACAACCCAGAACCCCTGTGGGACAGAGCTTTAAGGCAAGTGCCCTAACCACTCATCCAACGGGATGGTTAAGCATTTATTAATTCTCTTCCAAGCACTTACTATTCTGGTACTAAGTTATTACTACTAACGGGTTCCAATTGCTGTTTAATCAACTCTAGGTATTAATTAAAATGAAACACCTAATCTGCGACACGTCACTTTTCATCAAAACGATAAATCCCTCCGCTTTAATCCCATTATACACACCCCTCTCGGTATCAAATATAAACCTATAATATATTAATAAATAAGCCTTCTTAGGTTATTTACTTCTAATCTTATCAACATGCAACCTTGCTGTGGCTGCATGCTTATATGGTTTCCCTCAGCTGAATAAGAACGCGAAATTATTTTCGTTAAAAATCCGACCATAAGCATAGATAAATTACGACTTACCATATATAAGACTTAATAAGTCTTTGAAAACATTTTTTCCAGTAGATAAACTAAGTATTGGATCCAACGCTCAACTGTTAGATATAGGTTTTTATTCTCTGTGAATATTTATTTTAGATAATGTTTTACAGATAAGAATAAGGGGCGCAGACGAAGTCGCGGGCACAAGCTAGTTTCTAATTAAATACTTACTATATAGTAATTTCTGAAGTTTAAGAATATTTTCATTTAAAAAAAAAAAACAATATTTATTGCAACTCTATATTCTGAATTTTTTTTTATCTTTTTTTCAACACTTGCTACTAACTCTAGGCCCAAGGAGAGACCTATGTCCAGCAGTTAGTACGTCATATAATAAATCGACAAGCTTTAAATATCTATAAATATATTTATTTACATAAAGTAATTATGTACGTCCATTATAATATCTAAGCGTAGTGTGACCAGTTGTCGACCAATGACACTTTGTCATAAAGTTAACTCACGACAATGGGACAGGGACAAGTGATGTATCCGTTGTCCGGGATACAATCCACAGCTTGTTGTGAACCAATGCACGTTTCTCTCATTTGCACTTCTTTGCATTTGCATTTTTGCATCGTGGGAGCGGTGAACGACGGGCAAGCGCTTATTCGGCAGAGCTTACGAACAATGCAACAATGCATACAAAAGTCAAATCTCTACGCCATCTATTCTACTAATTGAACGTAGGTGAGATACGTTTTTGATTAGTTAAAAGGTTTATTTATAACCGTCCTATTGGATGTCTGATCCGCTTTCTTGGACAGTTATGATTGTTTCGATTTTCTGAAAGTACTAGTGAGCAATTCCCGGCTTCGCACGGGGTGTAATTTTTATACATCAAACCTTTCCTGTTTATCCCTTTTTCATTTGAATTTTCCTGTACTTTGATGTTTTTGGTTAATACCCAAAAACATCAAAGCTCGAAGATTAAACTTCATAAAAATAAAATACCTGTTTAAAGTACCGCGATAATATACTTAATTATTTGAATTGAAAAACTAAAGCTAAGTTCCAAAAATATAAACAACTAGCTGTTGTACGCGACTTCGCCCGCGTAACTTTATAAAATATAAGTAGCCTATGTTACTCGTTGTTGATGTAGTGTTCTACTTTTAGGTGAAAGAATTTTCAAAATCGGTTTATTTTGAGTTTATTCATTACAAACATACAAAATCTTCTTTCTTTATAGACAAAAATAGGTATTGCTTTTGGAAATTACTTTTTAATAAATATTAAACTCACTTTCATTATATCTAGTCAAAACATTTTTAAATAACACTCTTTGATTTGTTTATAGATACTGATTCAAGTGTAAAAACATTTCTGATAGTTATCTCAAATCAATAGGCATTAATGCGTTAAACTTTCCACTTTTATCTCAGTTTAGCAGCCAAAACGTTATCTACAATACTCAACGGTCTACTGGAACACTTGCTTTAAAATTTATAGTCAATTACGCACCGCATTTATGTGACTATAAATATAGTCAAATATTACTTCGATCAGAGGTTCCCTCGTGTTTATACGCCATTACATCGAGCGTTAAGCCGCGTATCTAATCTTTATTAACATAACTTTGTTATTTAAAGTATTTTGTATAATAATAGTTCAGACTGAACGGAAATACAGTTTCTGAGGTAGAATTTACATTTGAGTTTTTATTTGTTATGCTTTCTAAAATTCATGGCATTTTTATTTTATTTTATTAACCGACAGGAAAATGCCTCATAACCTACCAATGTAGATAATGTGGAAAGAAAAGCTCTTCTAAGGTAAATTTAGATTAATATATTTCATTACGCAGCTAAAACTGTCAATATAATCTCAAACATGTCCCTTATTGATAAAACAAGTTTTATATTAGACCAACAATATTAAAATAACTATCACGTAATTAACAAAATATCAAACAAGCTTATGAAAAGTATCCTACCAATGTAACGACACATTAAGTTCAGCCCTCCCATGTTGAGAAGCTTTCGAGACCCCCCATACAGACATCGCATGTCAAACTCATCACAATTAGGCACTTTGAAACGAATAGAACGAAGTTAATTATGAACTGATAATATCTTATAGCAAGCTCATTATAATATAAACCACAAAGCCATTCATTGAACACACACAGACAGACCGGGCATTTTCCGGAAACGAGTTGGTGATAAATTGTCCACATTATCATCACACAAAGAAAATATGTCCATGGCCGTGACAACTGGCAACTATGATACTGCAACTACTGTGAAGTGCAATATGTGGAATTTTGAAATTCTTCATATGCAAACTTAGCCCGAAAAAAATGCATCTATACAAGAATTTTAATATAAATTAATTTCTTGAATATATTTCTTGGGTGAACTTTTTTCTGTCATGTTGTTAGGGCAAAAAACTTAATAATTTTATCTTATCTTAATTATATTATCATCGATTTTAAACTGCATTATATATCTTATAGATATCTGCCACTTCTGGGCACAGGGCTCTCTTTTTTTGTGAACAAATAGAGGGCACGGTACAACACATCTTCAAATGTTGTCGGTCAATAGTCTTCTTCTCAGACACGCCAATTTTCTGACGTTTTGTAGATATTGTGAACATATAGTTCATATATAGCTATTTTCAATAAAATATTTTATTATCAATTTCTCATCTGAAAGCATTAGTTGACACAAGCTGATCGTTTGTTCCCTTGTTAATCTTACTCATTACCATAAACTGTTAAATCCGTTACGAGAGAGGTTATTGTTCCGAGAAGAGGCAAGTAACGAGTACAACCGTAGTGGGTAATACGGCGGAACATTAGCGAGGCTTAAAGCGGGCCCTTAAGGCTCCAGGTGGAGGTTGGTGCACTCGTACGAGGCACATTCGCGAGCTCCTTCACACACTTGACACGCGGTAATGACGCAACTTTGCTTTATCCACACCTCGTGTGCAGATTTGCGATATGGGTTTCTTTGTAGGTACAAACTTTTCTTTGAGCATCATGGTCGGATTTTGTCGCCTGTCGGGCATCAGGCAAAATTTTATTCTTAAACTAGCGGAAAATACCTTAAAATGACGAAAGGATGAACTGAGGAAGTCATCAAGACATAAAATCAAGCGAGTTGTAAGCCTAAATGATTATTCGAGACGTATTAGTAATACATCACGAATAGCCATGATCAGAAACTTCACAAAAGAACAAAAGATATAGCTAAGGGTACTTTATAACCCTTATAAAGTACCCTTAGCTATTAGTTTCCCTCAACAGTAAGACACTTTGTGTTTCCCAGCGTAGCTTTTATTTCAAATGCATATATGGATTTCAAAGGACCCGAGCTTTCCAACTCACTGTTTGAAGGATCAGTATTTTCCTACCGAACTGAGCTATTATTTCTGTGTTAGATCTTATAGGCATAAAACATTTAAATACTTGTATTTAAATGCGATATGTATACATATAAATGCTGTGCGGAAATCTCTACTCTGTTTATGCTAATAGTTGATTGCTCTATCGAAAACCCAATATGGATTGGGAGCCTTCCATGATTGTATAGCCTTCCATGATTGTATGTAATAGTATTTCAAGACCCAAAGATGTTTTTTTATGTTAAGCTCGACAGACTGGCTGACGGTCTACTTTATAGTAGATGACTACCGTTGCCTATAACACAAACACCATAGGCGGCGCAAGCGCCGACCGTAGTAAGATTGCGGATAGGGATTAGGAAGGGATACGGAAATGGGCTCTGGCATCCCTCACTCATTCACCGAAACACAACAGCACACATGCTATTATTTCACGGTGGTTACTGCTGCTAGACATACTGCCCAAATGACTGCCAAATGCAGCGTGTCCTGCCACTACTTCCAAATCCAGACCTTTGAAAAGTTTATTTCAAAAGTAGACCCTGTCGGGAATAGAACTCGAGACCTCGACACTTGACAAAGCGTTAAGACAAGCACCCTAATCACTCATGCAATGGGCTCGTCAAAGATGTTTTGTCCTGCATTCTATGGTAGAGCAAAGAAACATCATTTCTAAGCCACACTTCAAATAGAAAATACCATTCCCTGCCTAGTCGAGATTGGGATCTGCGTTAGGTAATGTGTCAGTCGAGCGTTTATCCCATCGAGATAATGCGTAACAGGAACAGTCATATTAACTGGCGTATCTAACTAGACAAGTGTTGTACTCGTAGATCTGCGATCGTATCAGCTGAAATTAGGATTTCGTAATACTCGTATCCTGTTAAATTACTTTTAATGGAATTAGTAGAATGGATTCTATGGAATCATTGACGTAAGGTATTTTAAAATATACACAACATAGTAATGCTTAATCATTGCGGCCCTTAAGGTTCGTTCGCAGTTCAGGTTTATGTTTCTGTTTATTGTGTGATTGCTACATGCTTTAACCAATACCTTTTCCCTCTAAACAATACCCTTTGTTCGCTCCACGTGCCTTGGGATTAACGAGCTTTTAACCCGGTGCGCCTCGTAAATAATAGAATGTGAACGGTAATTTCACAAAACAAAAGATAAGCAAACAAATTTCACCTATAACATGAACAAATAACAACAGCGAGTGGGCATGCATGCGAATGGATATAATTCGTACACGCATCATAAAAAAAAAACCTCGTCCCAAAATGACCATTTCATTTAGAGTTGAAAAAAATTAAACAATATATATATAAAATAAAATAAAACCTGATGTTTAGTTTGTAATTTGGTAATTGGGTTTCATAGATATTAAAGTTTAAAAGTATTAAAAAGTTTGAAAGTATAAAATCTGAAATAATCACAGGAAAATACTGAAATTATGAAAGATTTTTATTGCCAAACTTTCCAAAGCTTAAGTTAAAAAAACAAACAATGGCTTGGTTTTGTACGATGTCCTTTCGACGTACTATCATAACGTGTATGTATAGCAATATCCCGTTATCCTTACTTCAAAACAAAGCCGCGGCAACTGTTGTGTTTGGGGCCCGTATAATAACTGTTTGGTATCTCGTAAGGGTATCCGATAACTGGCTGGCAAGATAACAAATACAATAGTGATTAAACGAGACAAAATGCGAAGACAAAAGGGCGCGATAGGCGGAGGCCGTCAACGCAGAGGAAACGTGCGGCTCTGTTCCTTTCCGTTCCTTTGTAAACTTCAAACTCTTAAACACTAAAGTGCTTCTGAAACAACATCGCTCATTCGCACAGAAATAAAACCCTTTTATCTTTAAATGCGATTCCTGCAATTTATACGAAACAATGGATCGTCCTCTAGACTTCGCTAAACTTTACTAAGGGTTTTCAAGTTTATTTACTACTACTAGCTGGCGCCCGCGACTTTGCGTTGAAAAAGAAAAAAGTAGCCTATCCTATGTCCCGTACGTCCAAATGTTTATCTACCAAGTTTCATGAAAATCAGTTATTTCGTTTAAGTGTTATGGAGGAACATACATACAATACCTATACTTACAGATTTATTATTAGTACTAGCTGGCGCCCGCGACTTTGTACGCGTTGAAAAAGAAAAAGTAGCCTATCTTGTGTCCCGTACGTTTAAATGTTTATCTACCAAGTTTCATGAAAATCACTTAATTCGTATAAGAGTTATGGAGGAACATACATACAGAAAAAAATTGTAAAAATGGTCAATTTAGTTTCAGTATCATGTATAGAGCCTATAAACACGATATCTCTGAAAACAAAGTAACTTACTCCATGACCAACCCTTACAGATTTATTATTAGTATTGATTGTTGATAAAATGCCTAGCATTCAACTGTTTAAACTTTTTTAAAGTTAACATTAGTTTTGTTCTCATAAAAACTTTCTTTGGTAACACTGTTGAATTTGTTAACCTCAGCAACGGGTAGCGGCAGCCCAGATTCGCGCGGGCTAGATTCGGTGAAAATAACTCTTAAACTAACCAACTAGATAGCTTGTACAATATTATAGCAAATGAATTTAACTTTATAAAATTAAAACAAAATCAATGATATACGATGTTGGTAGCAATAGATAAGATTTTAAAGATGAACAAGCTCCCTTGTTAATACAAGATGAAAAAGCATAAGTTTTAAAAAAAACCCTACCAGTAATTTAGTGTAGATTCTAAGAAAATCGAAACGATGCCAAACAAACACACGTTTAGTAGTACTACTAACAATTTCCAAAGAAATCCTCATTCGGGTAATTTGAGCTCATTTCGTGTTCCCTGGTTCACGTTCACATTGCATTCTATCTACTAATGTGTTTGGAAAGTCACCAAACAACACTTCGAGGAAATGCCCCCATTCTCTGTGACTAGAATGTGTTATTAGAAAATTTGTTTTGCCTTTTTCTAAAAAGCATTTTTGTTTTACATAACAGTTATTATCCTTGGAGCACTCAACTAGACGTACCTAAGTTTTAAGTAACTCTTAAAGTTAGGTAACTTAAGTTAACTTTAACACTGGACTTCTTACTCTTTAAGAATTAAGTATCGCCTTAGAGCCCACAATTTAAATAATAGGTATATAAACACTTAGGTAAAGAAATAACAGTTCTTTGTCGTTTTCTTTTCTACGTTACACTTTTAGCGATTGTAGTTAACTTTTTATTTCCTTTTTAATAACTTGATTTGGTTTACATAATTATCCTTACATATTATAAAACAAAGTCCTCCGCCGCGTCTGTCTGTCTGTTCGCGATAAATTCTAAAACTACTGCACCGATTTTGATGCTGTTTTCACCAATGGATAGACTGGTTCTCGAGGAAGGTTTTAGTATATAATTTACAAAATCACGCGGGCGAAGTCGCAGGCGCAGTTATATTATAAATGCAAAGCTTTGTTAGGATGGATGCCGGTGAAGTCGCGGACACTAGCTAGTATATTATACTTACCCATTGTTCGAATTGAATTCACATATAATCATTATTACACAGCCAGCCTAAGTAGGTACTTGTACAGTTACTAAGTACTGCGTTTTAACTTAAATTAAGGGTATACAAAAGACCTTTTTAACTCATTGACAATACGAAGATATAGGAGTGAATACTCCTATTCTATACCTGATCAATAACAATAACAAAGCTTACAGTACAGTGATACTAAAAGAGTGTCAACTTCCCTCGCATTGCCGAACGGATGCAGTGTAATAACATAAATGCAAATTCGACCATTTGAGTTTCCTGCTCGAGTCCGCTACGAAGCACTACACGCTCCCAGCTACATGCCGCTACCGGTGCTAAAACGATGCGGTGCATTGCATACCGTCTATATTGATATTACCTGTGGAATTCTAACAATTACCTACCTGCTATTCCGTAATGCATGCGTCGGGGTGCCACCGTGAATACAAGGTTTTAATCAAAACACAAGTTACAATAACTTATTAGAAAAACCAGGGTTACTGGACCCTTGTTTTTGAATCTATTTACATAGGAGGCAAAGGTTGAAGCAAACTACTCTGGTCCCTTTCAAAGGCACTGGCTTAGTGTTCACCGGAGCGCAAATAAAAAATAGTAAACAAATAAATAAATATTTTTATTATATGATATTAATAGCTTTAGGAATTAATAAGATTGGAAATAATGTAAAATAATAATGTAAAATATTGTCATAAGTACTATAATGTAAAATCCTTTGTAGTTACTACTAAAACATATGGACTAATAGTCTGAAATAAACGTTTATTATTATTATTATTATTATTATAAAGATATGTATTTGTCTAGTGGGCATTGAAAGAACTTTGACTTGTCACACAAAGATTAGTGGTTGGAAATATCAGAAAATACAAAATTCACTGGTTCTACACTTTTGTATTTAAATTGTACTGCCTTTTATATACTTTTGTATTTAAAAGGCACTGCTTCCTCCCAGCGAAGAAGTATGGGCTTGTGGTCCAACACATTAGTCTACTGTGAGGTTGTCAGGCTTTTATTTTGTGTTCGAAGTTAGTTTTTAAATAAATAAATATCGTATATTTTGTTTAAATTAAAATAATTAATTTCGGGAGTAAATATTAAAAAATACACAATTAACTGGCGAGTTTTATTTATTTTTTATTATTAACCTAAATCACTATGATTTATACTTACAATGATGTTTTGTCTCTGTGTTTTTGTTCACTAATAGTCCACTATTATATTGGAAAATACCAAAGTTGTAACATAAAAATGTGATTTACAAAATAAGTACATAGTTACTCTTCTTAGGTACCTATTTATTTAAGGCCGCAATAATTCTAACTAGTGATTGAAATATTCGGTTTTCGTGCGTGCCTTAAATTTAATTGGCCTAAATAAAACCTTTTCCGTCACATTCTTGGAGACATTTCGCATAACAGTAATTAGGTGCTTAGTACGTTTTATTGGATTATTAAAAAAACTTTTTCCGTGACTATAGCAGCGCCCTTTATATTTTTAATGTGTTTTATTATGTTTAATTAACACTAGGTATTTCGATTTATTTTTTCAGTTAATGTAGGTACTAATAATAAATATACCTATAGTATAATAGTTTCCAATAAAGTAAGTTATTTTAGATCTCATTTCAGTTTGCAATGATTAGGAACGTCGTTTTCAACTTAAACCTTACTCAAGTCATTTAGCATGCTACGTATGGTCCATGTTCTGCTACGTGACTAAATTTACAATGACTAACTAAACCCTTTATCAACAAGCTGAAGTGGCTATTGATAGGCCATAAATGGCTAGTAAAACCCACCACCGTTGCGAAGGAGGTACTCGAATGGCAGCTATGAGGCGATAGACAAACGACAACCTTCACCTTGGGTTAAGGTTGTTCACTAGGCAGTATAGGCAACTGCCCAGGGGCCTTGCATCGTCTAGGAGCCTCGCACCCAAAAAATAAAATATACATGTATTTTAATTTGTTTTATTTTTCTTTTATGCCCCCAGGTCCGTTACCTAGGGGCCCCAACATGCCTAATCCGATCCTCAATTCCAGCTTTTGTAATCCGTTTGAGTTTACTTTTTAACAAAGTTTATACTTGTAGTAAGCTACTATCATAAAAATATTTCTTTTGAAAAAGTTTTTGTTAAACAATGGTCTGAACTTCCAAAAAGCCTTTAGGCTCCCCTCTTCAATATCTAAGCAATATTTTAGAGATAGATATTATACAGTTTTTAATAAATTATCTTGGTTTACCATTTTGTTTAATTTACAAGTGTGTTAACTATGTAAGTACATTTGATGTGAACCTTTGTTGGAAGCAAGAGCTGAAAAACTGTCAGCTTTTATAAAATAAAAATGGTCTCACATTCACCGGCTCTTGATCTATAAAGAACGTAAATTATTATTTGATGAACAGCATTAATAAAAAAACAATAACATTTATTGTTTCTGGACCTTATCTCACTTCTTTATCGATGGCCTACTGTTTACATGCGCATAGTTCGATGAACTCTTAAAAGTTCTGGTATTTTAGGAAAATAATTTTGTATAAATTCACCATTAAAATATTTAAAACTATGTAATTGTATCTTGTAAACTGAGTAACTTAGCAAGAAGAACTTCGAATATATAGTAGACATATAAATAATATTGTACAAAGAAATCTTTGGTACAAAGTAACAATATTTTTCAATATGTTGATTTCTGTTGATTCCTAGTTAATAAACATAGTTTTTAATATTTGGTATGTATTTGGTGAAATATTTCTATTTTTCATATGTGAATATATATATATGTTGTATATCTTGCGGGAATCTGGAAAAAATGACTGCGCAGCGATATTGCAAACTACAAGTTTTACTAGTCGAAACTTTGGCCTAAGAAACATTTTGACTTAAAAATATGGAAAATAAAACACATAAACTAATTATTTTGAAAGTTTTTATTATTATTATTATTATTCAGGTTTTGTCTTAACACAAATATCGTAACGCTATATTTTGGTTCAGTCGGGAACTTAAAAAAAAAAACAATTAAATACTAAATTTGGTACTAAATAACTCGAACTGCACCGACAATGTGCCCTTAATTATAGTCACATTAATAACTCATACATTTTACCACAATAATTATTATTATCATTACGTATGGCTAACTTTTATTATGGCGTGTGCACCTCTTCACTGATAAGTTATTATTAATAAAATACCCAATTGTAATATTTATGTAACTTTACATTTTTTGTATAAAAATTATGACTTATAATTTATGGAAAGAAATTTTAACATTCTTTTACACGTACATTATGTATATCGATTTTATTTAATATTAGAAAACAACAGAGTAAATGATCGGCTAAATTATTTTTAAAGTATAATAAAATATTGTTTTATAGTAAATAAGATGACAATTTAATCGCATGTTTGGGTGCAAAATTTGATATTTATCACAGGGCTTAGCGTCTTTATACACACAGAAAAATATATATTTTTTATAGCTACTTAACAAACATACTTAATACAACTATTAGCGACAACATGGGGACAACAACGTCAAATTCATTTTACAAAAAGTTATTATGTAACATAGTAAAAATAGCAGTAACTACAAATAAAAAATATATATAATACAATATAAAATAAAAATTAAATTAGATAAAAAAAAGTGTAAAACTTTTGTACAACCAAATTAATAAAAAGTAAAAATAAAATTGAGTATTACATAGTTAAATTAAACTACAAAATTTATTGTCCGAAACATTGCTAACTTTTCTAAGTTGGGAACTGGGAAATATTAGTGTTAGAACAGTACTCGTGCTGCCGCAAGAAGACACCAGAGCCTATTTATCCTACCTTCACAAACTTATTTCATTCATTACCCAGTGGAATCCCCACATACTAACTTTCCACATAAATGAATAAGGATATTATATTATTTGGTATACCCTTTGAGTGGAATTTGAGTTTTACACAATCGCACAATAAAATAATAAAAATAAACTTTATTTTCATTGAGTAAAGTGCAATAAGTCAAATTTAAAATGCGAACACAAAACCAATGGCAACGATGTAATAATAAGCCTATGATTTGTGGGAAAGAGGAAGCGGTAGCGTAAACGATCTACAATGTACCAAGAATTGTAAATTAATAAAAATGTTCACAAATATTCATAAAAATTGAAATAAATATAACATGCATTCACTGTAGTCACACATAAACAAGTACATATTTCAAACACTTACTCAATATGTACATTAAATTTTACAAATAAACTACGTCTAAAAATAATTAAATACTTGTGGAAATAAAGGATAATAATGACGAGATAAAATATCATCAAATAACAAGCTGATTTATAAAACCATAAACTTACATAGCAGCAAACACGTCTTGTAAGTGATTAATTTTAATTAAAGACCGAGCTGAGTGATATATTTTTAAGATTTCTCAATTAGTTTAACTCTCAGGAGAGATATTTGTTTATCTATTTGAATATTTGAAATCGTTGAGACAAAATGTATTTGGGTTAGGTACTTTAAAAAAAATTCGAAATATGTACCGCTATCTCAATCGCTTCCTGCGTCCATCGTAAACTAGCCTTTAGTGAAAAATTAAAAACAATAACAAAAAAAACAGCACTAATGCGAATAAGGCCGGAGTGGATTGCAAAGGCCGAATACTCAAACGGTCTTTTAAAATTAGGACCCTATACCCCCTTAACAGTATGAATTAAGGTAGGATTATGTGTGTATGAGCCTCTATATAATTTAAGCTTTGTCCTCAAACAAACTTCGCTGGGTTTCTATTTGAACACGAAGTCTAGATTAGACTGTAAAAGATCTTTGTAATCATCTGGTAACATAAAACGTCCAAATTATAATACTCCATCCATGTTAGGCTATTATATACGTCATAGGTATTATAAACATTTAATTACATATGTAATTAAATGTTTATAACTTCTAACCATCATGACATATTATAATGTGGAGTTTTTTTTTCTTGAAAGCCTTTTTACAATAAAGAACTCAATCTCTTCTATTCTCAAGATATATTGTGTCGATTTCAAGCGCTTGTTAAAATTAAGAACGTCTTTCACATAAACCAGCCAAAATGTTTAACAATTCTACTTAGTTATACATATATTTTAACATAGATGACACAATGTTGTCTTAAAATTCGCAATAAACGAGGCTAAACAAAAGTTTCATAGTTTCAAGTTTAAAAACATTTTGGAAACTGCAATAATTTTGAAATAAATTACACATTTAAAACAATAAAAGTATAAAAAAATTCGTAATTTACGAAAAGCCATGTTCAGGTTCACGTTGAAAAAGTTTGTGAATTCGATCTTAAAAGCAGTACAACATATACTTCAAAATACCTATTAATATATTGGAGACATAAAAAATACATATGTATACAAGGCATTATTTAATGCAAATATGTTTATTTTCTCGATCATAATTACAGTTCAATATTATGCATGAATATTCACATCAATGTCTCCGGATCACTACTTAGTAGTTACAATGAATTATTATACAAAGCGACATCTAAGTGTTACTTTTAAATATTATTATGTAAGTATATTTTTGATCTTTGGTTACAACTTTTTATTGTTCAATATTCCAACTATGATTTTACACAATTAACAAAAATATATAATATATGTATATCAATTATTAATATTTATCTTGCATTTAACACATACACAATGTAATCTCTGCTAAAATGATCTCTCGTGGCGATTCGCTTTCAAGAGACGTTAGCCTTTCAACACTTAGTAAATTCACTATACTTATTTTTTTATATTTACACATCTATTGTATTTACAAATCACTAATAAACGCATAATGATTAAATATAAATTTACTTCAATAGTCTACGTTTCGTTGGGTTCATCCTAGATGCTTTACCTACCCTGTTTCTATCAATCAATATTAGTATTTTACAACAATGTACTAATATTTATAATACAGTAAGTAATTATTATGTACAATACAGAGGATGGATTTGTAGCACAATATGTAGATTGAAGCATCTACGAGTTTAAAAATTACGATCAAATGAACTTTACTTTTATGGCAAAAATAAATAATCGTTATTTAAATAAATGCACTGTGTAAAAATACAGATATTTGATACAGGTAATTTGTTCATTATTGTTTCAGCCCGCAAACTTCTTGACTAGTGAATGTAGTAGGGCGAAACGATCAAGCGACCAGCGATTGTTTTCCATCTAATATTTTTACTAAATAATAAATACAGAAAATGCATCGGATTAAATATTCGGAGAGATCATAGATCATATAGTTAAAAAACAAGACAGAAGATAGGGTGAACAAGATTGACATAAAATAAGTAAGTATCTATTAAAAGTGAATATAAGAGTTTCACATATTGCTTTAAAATATCAGACAGAAGTTCATTTTCAAATATAAGAAAAAAAATATCGTTACACTTGATCGTTAAGGAATATTAAATAATTGTAGAGTTGACTTGAGTTTTTGGCGCATCGCTCGATTTACTTGCCTCGGTACTTTTCAGTGGTCGCATCTTCTAAATTGCTGTCCCAGTCGAACTCGGTTACGCCGCTGCGTACGGACACCTCGCCCAGGTGTCGCCACCGGTACGCAAAGTCCGTGTCACGTTTTTTTAAAGCTTCGAATCTATTTGGAGACAAACAAAAATAAGCTTTTGTTGTGATTTTTTTTTTCTTTAAAGTTAATATAAGTTAAATATCGCACTGCAAACATGGTTTTTTATGCGATTCAATACAACTAAGTACAACCTATTATACAACAGACATTTATCAAAATATCAGCGACTTCTAAAGTATGATAAAAATAATTTATAATGATAATTTCGAATTGAGTAAAAACGACAAAAAAATAAATAATTTAAAGTATTTTTTTTAAACTTATGATTGCTTTATAGTGAATACCTCTCGTACATACAATGTGAGTCTATCATTTGGGATAGGTACTTTTTATTTATTACTTTCATTTTTATAATGCAAGAAACCGGCTACAGAATGTCGTCAGTACTTGTTACCGTCCTCACTTAAAATCTTAGACGATATATGCCAAGTACAATATTTTTTCAAAATCAATGAACTATATGGCTCTATGTTGAAAAAAAAAAATGTGCACACGTCACCGGCGGGCAAGTTGCTCATTCTCGCTTAGGCGAGCATGAAATGCTATGTGGGTAAGTATCTAGTTACAAAA
Organism: Synanthedon formicaeformis; assembly: GCA_945859745.1. Classification (NCBI taxonomy): domain Eukaryota; kingdom Metazoa; phylum Arthropoda; class Insecta; order Lepidoptera; family Sesiidae; genus Synanthedon; species Synanthedon formicaeformis. The sequence continues at coordinate 3,951,031 of OX243958.1, read as the reverse complement.
GCAGGTGAGGGTAGGCTAACTGGTTCTGGTGTCTCCTGTGTTGCCGGTCGTCTTCTGTGAAACCCATTTTTATTTTTAGTTACTTAATACAACACTATGGGGTGGGTGACCACTTTTATTTAAATTCAGTATAACTAATACACTGTGATAGGAATCAAGCATTAAAAGCGAAATAAAAGTTAAGATTGTAAACAAATATACCATGTTTTCACACAAAATGCGGATAAAACTAAACCCCGAATATTTACAAGTTGATATGGCGAACAAAAAGGAATGTTAAATCTATAAAGATTGAACGGATTAAAGTCCCCATTTGCACACCGTTCCGTGGACATAAATTTCACGGAGAACAACACACATTAGGGTCAGTTCACACCGAAACGTGGGCACGCAAATTTTAAGGTAGCAGTACATTATAGAACTAATTTAACTACATAAAGTGGCGTCGGCAGCTTGCTGCGTCGCGACGCATCTCGCAATGTCGCTATGCGTATGCGACGCCGCAGTGTTCCGAGACCCAGCGCGCATTCTACTTTTTCATAGCTTCACGATGCATCTCGCGTGTGAGTGCCTCGCGACGCATATGCATTGTCACGCATCTTTACGTATAGCATCGCGTCGCGTTTCGGTGTGAACTGAGGCTTACTCCTTTATTTTTGTAACAAAACTAACCTTTTAAACATGAGATTCTTGGCGAACTCGTACAGTTCGATGTCTAACGAATTGAGGCGACGTATGTGAGCGATCTGTGCCGATGTCAGGAGCGCCAGGGTCGCACCAGACACGGTGGCGTTGTGCTGCGTGAAAGGCACGGCGAAACGGAGGTTGAATGTCTCTTCGAACACGTACTGTGAGATCTGTTAAAAGCAGAAATAAGTCAGTTAAACCAGACGTGGTGTATGATAGCAGTTACGACTTAAAGCGACAGACAGGCTGATGGTCTATAAAACAAACAACGCCTACAAGTGCTGCAAGTGTTCTGCCGACTATAGTGGAAATGAGGCATTCGGATAGGAAAATGGACATCCCTTACACACACACACACACCGAAACACAACAGTACATACATAAACTGTTATTTCAATAAGGCTTAAAACAAGCTTTTATAGAAAAATAAGGCTTAAATCTAGGTTTTATAGAAACCTCTTGATTATTAATATAAAGTTATTTATGTTAAGCAGACAAGCGGGGTGGCAGACAAGCTGAAAATCCACGTTATGGTAGGTAGCTACCAACGTTAGGTACAGAATTATTGTATTTATAAAGAAACTTCGTCTAGAGGGAAAGAATCTTAACTCAAAGAGTCACTGGCTCATCAATAAATTCCAGTTCGGTGATATCCTTTGATAGCAAGAGCTACTTTGTTTTTTTTTCAGAAAGGTCTGATTTATGTCACAATGTCAAAATCAAGTGTGGAATTGAATAAATATTTATTTGCTAACATGATTAAAGACCCCCATTAAATGTTGTAATTAAGGTTCGGTTTGTAGGTAGTAGCGCGTTTTAGTTTAATGTGCAGTCGTAAACATGAATGGAAATATTAAGATCTGCAAGGCGAGCAAAGTCGCATTTGTGTGTGGAATGAGCAATGAATATTCATAGGGACAATAAAGAAAACTGCGAGCTCGTGTCGGAACTGGCAGGCCGACAAATGGCTGCGCAGATACGTGTACTATGATTCAAGAGCAAATAATGGGTGTGCTTATCTTTAGGTCACTACACTTGTGAATTGTGGCTCAAGGGAACATTTGTAACTTTTCGCAAAGAAAACAGCGCTAAAACTACACTATACTAACCTAACATTCAGCCATGAAAAGTAAGTTCACTTTATGATAAGTGGTTAGTCGCCTAGATGATAATAACGATCCGGATAGAATTAAGAATATGGATACAATAGGTGCTGATGACTCTTTCTATTATGTATCGATGTATATGTATATACAGCACATGTATATGGTTATTTCACGACGGACAAATTTAAAATAACTTGTAAAATTTAACATTGGCCACTACTAATATTATTGCAGAAGTGATTTTCTTTTGTTACAATTTTTATTGAGGAAATACTCGTACATACACGAATTACTAACCACTTCTTTATTGAATATAGCAAGAAGTTATAAAGCAACGGCAAGTTCTGTAAAACAAACCATAAATCAAAGTATTCATAAACGGAACTAGATAACTAAGGGAAGTTTTCAGCTTTGAAGTCAGAATTAGTGCTTCCCAGTCATGCCTGTGTTCAATGAGGTGAGTTTTACAACCTACACGTACATGCCGACCTTTGTTGAAAAGACTTTCATACCAAGAGGTTATTTGTAATAGAATTATAATTATATTCATACATCAATAATTTAGTTGTAACCGTTACTTCACTCGCATAAATTCCTCTTTGTGATTTAACTGGTATTGGGAATGAATAACTGAAAAACCCTTACTTTAAATCTGGAAAAGAAGCGCGTTATAAATAACTGAAAAGGGTCCTTTTCATAAGGTATACGTAGACCATGTTCGTACATACCTTACGCATTTCAGTACCCTTGCCCACAATTTTAAAAGTAAACCAATTGTAAAATCACGGCACTGAAGAGAGCGAAACGATACTAAAAATGGTTTAAAAGGTTTTGAGTCTTTACGACATCCGACTGAAAATGTTAGGAAAAGGAAAAGAACTTTCATCGCAGTGCAGTGCTTTAAATGGACAAATATAAATCCAGATTAAACTGGTAAAGTGCAGATGCGGGGGAGCTTAAAGTGCCGGTACTGGAACAGGTATTTGTGTTAATCAAGTATTTATAGACAGACTTCTTGGTAGCTTCAAATACCTTGGCTTCAATAACTAGCGTCATACACTGAGTAAGTAGCCTACGCCGCAAATACTTGGGCACGTTCGGTTTCGTACTAAACATAATTTGAGGCTTGTGAATTGAGACAATCAAAGTAACAATTATCAGCAGTTCGTAAGTTAAAGGGAATTGCATAATACTTTTCTTACCTTTTGATATTCAGTCAATCCGAAGTAGGCCATAGCGGCCAAATTTCTCTTGGCCGATGCTAGCAGTACCCTGTCAGAATCGCCCGATCTGTGTCTTAAGGTGCCATTGTAGCACCCAACGAGAGCCAGATCTGCCAACATTCGAGTTTGCCGATTGTTGGCCAGATTCCACGGACACGTGGTGAATTCTTCCAATGTGACTCCGCGCCAGGAATCCCCCGTATAACACGCTGGAACCTCTGACGCTATAAAGGAAATCTTAGTTTTAACAGTACGCTCAGGCAATTATGCATAGAATTCACCGGACCAGATCTAGGAAATTGGAATCCAGTAAAAATTCTGTATACAGGGTGTCCGGTAATTAATGGATAACCTTGTACGTACTTATAATAGGCCAAATTTGAGTAAAGTTGCCACTTAGGTACTCATACATTTTTTAGACCAGAGGTCCTCAAACTTTGGAGTTAAATGTGAGCCGCTGTTTTTTCTATTTTTCAAAGTAGTTTTTTGAAAACTGTGTGCATTTTAAATATTGTGATATGTGTGGTATCATCAGATCTACTATTGTAGATTAGTTTCAGAGAAAAAAATATGAAATAAAAGACAGTTTACGACTGTGGTATGCAAAACTATGAGAAATAGTGGATTTATTTTAAAAAAAAAATTAAAAACAGTGTAACTCAAAATTCCGTGCAAATAATAAAAAAAATAAAAGCAGTTTGTAGGGGTACTTTACCTTTGTCTACAAATACGTGCAAGGTTATCCATTAATTACCGGACACCCTGTATATTTAGTTTAATTCTATTTACATGCAGCCATCGCCAAACACTAATTTTAATTAAGGTAACAGTAATACAGGCAAAAATCTAATTTGACAATTATTGTAATAAAATATTAATATCTTATACACATAACGATTGGCGTATCAAAAATACTCATAAAAATAAACAAAATGATAAAAATAAAGACCTAATTGTGTAATTTGTCAATAAAGTTTCTCATCTTCAGTGCTTTGCTGTTATTTTCTTTGTCAATGTTAAATATGTATATAAAAGACAATAATCATAGATTTATTTAAATTATCTCGGCACCTTCCAATCTCGACGCTTTCTATATGCTGCGAATCATTTAGAATTTCGTAGTTTATCTAAGAGCGGAATTAAGGATGTTATGTTGTGTATATGTTATTACTGTTATAAATTCTGATAAAGCTTCCAGTATGGTTCTATATTAATACTCTACATTGAAATTTATTACGTTAATAAAGCAATATGATTTATTATAGATAAATCGATATTAGTAGTTGCACGAGACCAACATAATTATAAACTATAAATGGCACTTAATAAATCAATTTTAAAAGCAATCGTTCTTCAATTATACATATTGCTTTAATTAAAAAATATAACACTTATAATATTAAAGTAGCTGATATAAGAAAATAATGAAATAAAAACAAAACACTATAGTGAAGAATATAACCAGTGAAGTAAATCTACTGTTATTAAACTTTGCTTGAAACGAGGTATTTATTATACGGTAGCCCGGGTAACATCAAAGAAAAGCTGTAATAGTCACTCGCCTGTAGCTGTGCGCCCTTGACACCAGTGACGGGAGCCTTTCCACGTGGCGCCACGCTTCACGTGTCTGTACTCTGACAAGTACCTGACGATAAGAAAATAAAGATAACAAACAATGTCTCATTAAATAACTTGATTGATGCAGTCAATTTTAACGGGTCAATAAATTGGTCGAAGAATCGGCAGTAATCAGCCCCTTACAAACGACCATCGTGAAATAACAGTACGTATGCCGTTGTGTTTCGGTGAGTGAGTAAGGAATTCAGAGCCCATTTCTTTATCCTCTATATTTTATCTTAAAAAGGTCGGCAGCGCAATTGCTGCACCTATGAAATTGCTATGAAAACCTATGAATCCTATGAATTGCACCGTCAGCAAGTTTGCCGACATTTACACAAAAAATATAATGTTGAAGTACCAAAAGAAAGAAATAAAATATATATAAATAAAGCAAGCAATTGTAAGGATACTTATTAAAGAAAACATTATATACAATGTCATATGGATTGCCTGTTTGAATTATTGGTTTTTTTACTAATCACGAGCATTGACGTTCAGAATTTGGAAAGTAGAAATAACAAAGCTCCCCTAAACATCGACTTGGCAGGCGGTTGCTTGGCCAATTGCGCCAAAGGGGTCAGTCAGCTGGCGACTCTGAAAATTTATGACGATTGTAAACAAATCGTTCGGGCATATTGGAACAATAATTCACAGATTAGAAGAGGGGGCAATAATCTTTTCGATTATTGGTTTTTTACAGAATAATTAGAATTAGTAAAAAAAAAAATACTATTCACTGTGATAATAGATTTTATAGGCAAGACACATTTATTGACATTTTTCTAAAAAGATTGGATTTTTTCCAATTAACCTATAGCTGGTATTATGTTTGTCAGTCGATAAAAATACATAAAAAACCTATAGTAATTAACCATGGCTGTAAAATAACAAACGATCGTCAAGAGCATACCTACTCGTATGAACTCAATCATCAACTCGACTCAGTGTACGTGACATTAATATAACGTGCTCCGCCATTTTAATTGTGCATATTAATTACTGTAAATTAGTTAGCGATTATTAACTACTGCAGCATCCAATAAAAAAGGGACGCGTCGAACAAATGAATGTAATTTTATATTGCAACAGATGACCTCGCTGAGTAATAATGGGTATAATTTTTCTTCGAGAAACATTTTGTATTTGAACGATTTTTTATGAGAAAAAGCGGCACGAATGTGGTCACTTGTGCCTATAAACACAATTAAGCACAATCATCCCACACATCTTTTACTCACACAACGCAACACAACAGCATTATGTACTGTTATTTCAATATGGTCTTCTTTAGGGGGTGCCGTTACTGTGGCCAAAATTCTCAGTTTATAAGACTGCAGAATGCAATGTGGCATTGCAATTACGGATCAAGTGAAAACTGTTTATAAAAACCGTGGTGCAAAGTCAAACGAAGACAGCTCATAAAGTTCATAAGTACCTACATAAAGTTGAGCAGTGATTAAGTTGTTAGTCCTCTGACTGGGGGGTCAGATTCCTGACAAATAACTTGGTCAGACAAGTAAAAAAACAACTTCGCCCTGACTATATTGTGTTATCGATTTATGGTATGTTTTAGATACTGAAATTAGATTTACTAATGCCATTAGATTCAGTCAAAAATACAAACCATAAGAACCATTAACTAAATTACCAACCGTGAAATAAACCGCTGAAAAACTCACGAGCATGATGAACTTCGTACGCGTGACCTATCTGAAACCGACGCGAACTTCTAGTCCGGCTATTGACTTTTGCCTAAAACGTACTACTGCAACAAAACTGTGGCATATTTCACTCAATTAATGGTCTAAGTAAACTATGGTTTTATCTTCTATTCACCTTGATACCGGTTCTCTGAGTAAAGTAATGTAAAAGTATCGCCTGTGAACTGCTGACCCCTCGTGACGATCCAGTTCTCCGCTAACACACGCCGTCAACTCTGTGAAATCAGCGTGAAGACCGCATCTGTTGACAAAAAAATTATACAATGTTAGAGAAAGTATAATGGTACATTTTTACGGGCAGGTCAGTTATGGTCTATGGCCTCTTTATTATGTGAAGTCGACATATAGGTTGACGGTCCAGTAGATGGTAGGTTGCTACCGTCGCTTATAACACCAGTTGCTTCAAGTGCGCTGTTGACCCTGGTAGTATAAGGGATTAGGAAGAGATGGGGCAATGGGCTCTGGCATCCCTTACCCACTTACCAAATCACAACAGAACACATTGTTATTTCACGGTGGTCTTCTTTAAGGGCCTTGTTACTTTACTACCGCCTGACGGTAATAATAATGACGGCGAAACGCAGTGTGCCCTGCTATACTCCTTTCAAGATCCAACTTTGAAAAGTTCATTTCAAAGTTGGCCTTACCGGGAATCGTAACTGGAACCCTTGAGTCAGAGCGTTAAAGCAAGTACGTTAACCACTCGAACCTATATGGAATAGTTTCTAAGAAAATAATTTCGAATATCAGGCGCTTATGAATATATCTCTAAGTGGTCGAACTTCTAACTACCGGATGTTCAAATAACAAGAAATCGATGGGAATTCTTTCTATTTTGTCTGTATTTTGAGCATATCGTGTCTGTTTAAAAAGATCATCAGTTCATTAAATGTCAACCAGCCCACCTTACCTATGTTTGCTTTCTGATCTAATAAATTATTTATGGCCATCGCTTCGTTTGGAATCGTGTTGCTACCTCAGACAAAATATCACTTTTATTAAATCTTTTGTTGCGTATTCATCCTATGTTGTCTCATTCTATTAGTAATAACATTTTCATTCGTACCAAACCAATTACAGCTGAGCTGACATTGCGATTTTATTATGTGAACAGATAATATCATCAACAAAAAAATGAATTTCCAACAACAATAAGAACATTTACAAATACAGCACACACAAATATCAAGTGAGAGCGCACAGCAAGGTGTTAAAAGGTTATGAAAAATACTTCCCAAAGGAAATATATAAAATACAATGTTTAGTGATAAAGTAACCCAACGGGCAGTGAAGCGTGAACTAACAGATAGTTGAGTATCATCACATATGTATAATATATTTGCGAGAACCATATTACACCTACAACAAATTTTGTGTAAATACTTTCTATGTCAAAATATAAACTTAGCTCATTTAATCAGATAAGAGGGTCTCAACAACCTATTTAATAAATTTAATATTGTACTGTCTTTCTAACAGTGAAAAAGAGAAATTAAATCTGAGCGCCTGTTTCTCAAACGTCAAGTAGGCCAACCTTTGTTTGTACGGTAAACGTCCCAAACATTAAATAGAAAATACATAATAATAAAAAATCGTCTATCGAATGATGCAGTAAACCGAGTGCATAATTTAATAAAACAGAAAATTATTTTTAAAAGTAAGTAATCAACACATTACTTGTAGGTAGTTTGTGAAAGAGGCCCTAAGACGAATAGAATATTAAGTATATTCTATTCGTCTTAGTAAGTAATAATCGCTGCAAAAATGCGTGTCCATCTTTCGCAATTTAACACATATTTATTATTTCTGCCATCTTTATACTTTTATGTTATTTTTAATTGATAAATATTTACTTACATATAATATTTAAAATAAAAGGGTATTAATTGTCTTGTAAAGATAAATGCATAAAATACGAATGACTACTAAACCGAATTAATTCTACTTGCCAGCTTTCATGATGATTGGTTAAATGGTGTTGAAGTTTAGCAGTTACATACACTTCCGGGTAGGTACGTAATAAAAATAAAATAAAGTATATTTAAAGTAAAACATTAAAAAAAATCAACATTTATTATAATTCAACATAGAATTCAAATTAAGAACATGATCAAATTATGGCGACAACAGGTGTTAAAAATGGAATTTTTAAACATTATACAAGTTGAGTGAGTTTTCTAAAATAAAAATAGACTAATGTTGCATAATAAAAAAAAATTAATATCCTTATTTGTACATTGGCCTCAAGAGAGGTTCACCTTCAGACAGTTTGGCGACAAGCACAGCGGTAGCGTAGCGCGGCGTTTTAATAGCGGCCAATCTAGGGTTGCTAATTTCTTAATTATAAACTTAAACTTCTTTGTGGGTTATCAACATATAGAGACATTTTAATGTTCATCATTTATAACAGATTATTAATAAACTTTTTAAGGAAGATGATATTATGCGCCTTTAATAAAAATAGATTGTTCGCATCGGATTATTTTAAATCCATTCAGTGGATGTTTCTCTTTATGAAAAGTTCGTAGATCAGCAAATAGTTATTAACTTATTACAATGGCGTGCAATACCTAAAAAAAAAAAACCTAAAAAAAGTATTTTTTTAAATAAACTAATTATGAATTGCAAGATTATTCATTTCGAATTTTTCACAAGCTTCGACTTGAAAATTACAATGTAAGCTAATTACCTATGTTTTTGAAATGAAAAATGGAAGTGGGCTCTGGCATTCCTCATTGCTTCTCCACACATGCAAGCTAATCAATAGAATAATGCATGAAAAAAAAAAGGAAAGGTACTAAACGTCGTATATCTTGGCTCCAAATCATATATCGTTAAATAGACAAGCATACAAACCACAATGATTAGTTATAAATAGATAAAGAGGGTGGGCTCTTAACGTGTTGTGAACAGGAAATGTCAGAGTCAATATCGCCACTCTTCATTACAATAGATTAATACAATTTAATATCACATCGACCCTTCCAATTTATGATCGTAACTTTAATGGAAATTGTACATTATAAATAACGATAATATGGTTATTATCCTGAAGGCTAATGGAATTAAGAGATTTAATTTAAATATATTGCTTGAAAGTTCGATTATATTTGTAGACATCAAATGTTATACACACCCCATTACATGTTACACATTTCAACCTAGGTATTCTAACAGATTAGAATATTGTAGCCCGTTTTTTACATGCGAAAACTTAATTGAGTAAATATTATTGTTAACTGTCATGGAACAGCAGAGGTTTTCGTCGGAAAAACAATAATATTGGCACTATTGCTGGAAGATTTGTTTCACTTGAACACGTAAATGAAAACACAAAAAGGGTATAAATCTATACGTATATCGGTATGTGATGATTGTAAGTGTAATAAACAAACTTTAAATAATATTAGTTCGAATTGCCACCTTCGTTGACAACCGACAGATGACTGCTGACTGCCTACCTCATAGGTAAACCAATAAAGAGTGCAAGTCAAGAATTCCGATTTAGAATTATCCAATCGATAAGTGAAAAAAATTACGCAAGTATTTCCGTACATTAATGTTTTACTCGACCGACGCGCCCTGACTTCGCCTGGGAGCAAAGGGGATAGTATAGTACATATTATATACCCTATGTACATCTGGCATACTGTCGATTTTGAGATGAGAAGAATGAGCATGAGAAGAAAACTTTAAAAGCATGGGTAATGTTCGTGCAAAATATTTATTTGAGGCAGCAAAGCAAGGGTTATGGTGTCTTTAAGGCGTACAACCTTCTTCTGCCTACACCAATAGGTAATCTAATATCATGTAAATCGCCAACCCTAGTTTCTAGTGCGACGCGACGCCTCCGGCTGGCACGCAGCCACAAACTGCGCGATATCAGCGCATATTGCATAATGACTGTAATTAATACTAAAATTTTGCAATTCTAATCCCGCACTAACATTATGAAATATATCACTGATATAATCACCCACTTTGTATTAAAATGACTTTATGAGCAACGAGAACATTAAAATGGAACCGGGTGTGCGGTAAATGTTAGCAGTCAATCAATGTTGTTGTCCTCGCCTTGTATTTTATGTTAAACAACAACAATTATATGGTCCGCTGGAAACTCATTTTTTATACGCATAGTTTGCCAAAATTTGTGCGTATTAAATAACTTTCCCCAAAACCTCTTTCGTTAATCAACACACAAAACCGGTGAAACTTTTGTTACAATCACCCGAGTTTTATTCACTTGCCTTTCATAAAGAGAAGCAGCTGCGATCTAACTTATGTTGTCCGATCCTTAGATTATTTTCAGGGGATAATAAAACGTAAACAAAATTGTATACTGGGCTTCTGAAAACACGAAGTCGGATCAGAGGGACAGAAGTGTTCAATCACGGTCTAACCCTAAGTGACGTAAGAAAAGGGTTAGATAACGGATTCCGTAAATATTAAACTAATGTTTGACTCAGTAACAGCATGTAAAAAAGTTTTACTCACATTTTCTATTCGTAAAAAGTTCGAGTGAAAAACTTTATTATTAAAACTTTACAATCATCGGACTTAAAGGAAATGATCTCACTTATCAGTGGAAATCTATCGGAAATCTACATCTTAAAGGACAATTCAAACACCTTATACACATTTTTTATTGTTAATCGTTGCTTTATTTCATTTATTTATTAATTATATAATTCAAAAACTATTTTTTAATTATCACAGATCACATTAATTCAAGGTTGAAAAAACTCAGATCTATTCTATTTTAAATTTATAAACACTTAATAGTTAAATAAATAAATTAATTAATTTTAACTAAATTCAAAATATCGTAAATACATGTATTATCAGGAATACCTAATTCGTTGCCAAAAACAAAAATATATTAAGTATTTTTCATCCTATTTGTAATAAGGAAGGAATAAGGAAGGAAGAAGAAATGCTGTGAGGCCTTGGAATCCAAGTTACATTTAACGCGTTATTAAATTTTGGACAAAATTTTCGGCGCACCTGAGATGAGGATAAGCGTGGCACATAAACGCAAACAGATGTCACGAAACAGTATTAGGGTATGTCGACAATTAAATCCAAATTTTAATACATCACATAAATTCAGAGCATCCGCGCGGAGTCAGAGTAGAATTCCAACAATAATACTTACCTACACGCAGGCTTCGGAATTTGAATCGAAACATTTTTCTTGTGCACGTGAATTACTCTCTCCCTTTAAAAAAAAAACTGGCAATCAGCCATGTTGAATTGAAATTTCAGATTTATATTGACGCAAAACGTTCGTCGTCGAAAAAACGCATGACAATAATGCTTTTTTTGTTTGTGTTTTTTTAAAGGTTCTTATAGAAATAAACTTAGATTGCATTGCATTTGAAATTATAAAAAAGGGCAATGATATAATTTTGTTTTTGGAAAGGATTTTTAACTCTATTTTCATCACTACTAAAACTACTTTTTTAAAGGAATTATCTAATACAGACAAATCTGTTCGGTCTCCGCTAACCATAGGTTAAATACAATGGTGTACAACAAGTACTCTTAGTAATATTAAACTGGCAACCGTCCCGCGATACTGACAAATGTAATTGTCCATTAGCTGTTGTACAAGCGAGCGAAGTGTTAGGCGATAACCGCTCCAGGATAGAGAAGCGAACGTTGGCACTCGGCCACTTCTCAACGAACTCAAGAGCGATCCACCGACATGTCAATGCGGTTCATTCACCGCCCACTAATGACAGCCTAATATTGGCTTCGTTAACGACTGTATTGCGATTTATTATGGTGAAAATATATTTGTCATTTCACTCCAACGAAATATTGCCGCATTTCTTATCTTATTTTATGTGGATGACCGTTGTTTTTGGTTGGAAGGTTGTCTTTTTTTATAAAACATAGGGGTAGCAGCTTCACCATTAATTAATTTGAAAATAAATATAAAATTCTCCCTCGACCCGCATTGTAATAAATAGTTCTGACCCTAACATAAATATAGGGATGAACGCGATAGTAGCAAAAAAAGTCTAAAAACGGTTTCTTACAGATGTGAGGAATAACTCGGTTGAAACATGTTGTCATGACGATCTTAAATTTAAATCTCCGGAGCACAAAAATCCAATTTAAAGTTCTCTATGAGTAACAATGAGACCCATCCAAACGTATACAAGAGAAAAACTTGGGGAGTAGCGAGTCATGCTCAATATAGCTAAACAGATAAATTATAATTATTGTGGAAAATCTTTCAAAGTACCGCCGCTTTCAGCCGGACGACAGAGACTAATGACGTTTACCTCGCAGTGAATAAAAGACAAAACCGGTAAAGTAAGCGTAGGGCTGCATCGTCTCCACAACAAAGGCTTCCCTTGTTTTAATGTTTCCCAGCGCCATGTTTCAATTTGCGGATCCGTTGTACTCTTTTCAATATTTCAAATTCCAAAACGGGAATCGTTCGTATGTAGTTGCGAATGAATTCAGAACACGAATATAGGAAGTCTGAATGAACGCATGAATTCTGTACTACGAAGCGAAACAGAAGAAGCGAGAATCGATCACCGTCCTTATTCACATAGCAACGATGATTCAACAATCGTTTGACATGAAGCAATAAACAGAAAATGTAAACTCTTAAGGTAGTTATAAAATTATGGGTATCAGAGAAGCTAGTCTCACAGCACGTGTAGATAATTAAACAATAATTAAAGTTGATAACTAAGGCAGCATTCACAAGTGAATACGAAATACTCGTACTCATTGCTAATATTAAAGGTAGTTAGCACGTTCTCCGAGAGGCGGATGTAATCTCTAATCCCTACAGCCAGACTCAACCATTGTTCCAGAACCATTATCAAGGTTTATTATACAGAAAGTTTCAAACTTTTCTTTGAACGAGCTTTATTTTGGTAAGTTCATTTTCTACTTAGTTCACGTGGTTTTTATATGTATTTTACTAGCAGTGTCCCGTGAATTCGGCCGCCTTTAAAATAAAACCTCGTCACGAGTCCAGCTCACCAAGTGATCATTTAAAAAATAGCAATAACCCTCTTTTAATTTGTAGTTGCTAGTTATAAGGTGATTATAATAAACAAACCGTAAGAGTGTCTAGTCAATTAAACATGGGTACGATTAATATTCGAATTTATGGTAACAGATATAAGATAAGTTTCAAGAGTAATTTCGACTACAAACTCGAAATCACGTGGTAAGACTAATTTGATGGCCGGAAAGGATTTCACCGACCCTTCATCGTATTAACGCGGTTTCACCATGAGAACAAAATTACATCTCTTTTTATTCCGCTCCCTTTTCGCCTTTTAATGAAAATCTTTATTACATCTAATCCTCTCACACCAGATTAGGTTAGCTCCAGTTTTCAGTTTTTGAAAATGTTCGCCATATTATTTTTCATTTTATCCACAGAATGAGATTAATTAAATAGACACCAATCCGACTATGCAATCAACACTTAAAAATAGGTTGTGATTTTATTGTTACAGTTTTGTAAATAGCTGAAATTTAGTTTTAAGCAATAGAGAGTTTTCGATTTTCATAACAGATATAAGTCAAACAATAAATGCTGTGGTTTGTTTGCTGCAACGACTGTAGTTACAGTAATAGAAATGAAATTTTAATATCGTGTTAACATCAACGTGTAATAAATTAATATGTAGAGTGAAATCTAATTATTACAACTTTGTGTCATACAGAAACACTGTTTTACACGCAGCGTAATCATGATATTCATACTTGAAGGTTGACAGGGCACTATGTTTAATGAACAGAATTACTTAACGGATCAAACAATCGATACTCTGTTTTATATTTAAAAATGTTTAAACTATGTATGTGTACCGAGTGAAATGTGGAAGCAAGCGCAGCGTACGGCTTCAGTCAACAAAACGTTTCAACAAACAAAAGAGCTATGCTAATAGACGTTCCGTTTTCGAAAAGCCAATCAGAGGCTATTGTTTTCGTAAATAAACAAACGCAGTATAGCTATCCGATCGGTGAGTGTGTAACAATGAATGCACACGGAAACGTATTACTTACAAAGGCGTCTCTCAGGGCGTCGAACGGTGATCGGACGATTCAAACGGAAATGGTCCAGCATTATCCGGATGATCCGGACAAGTTGCCCGACAACATTATACAGTCAAGAGCTTTGTCCGGCAACTCCTCAACTATACACCGTTCATTTATTGCTTATATCAACGACGCTGACACACCCGACGCCCATTCATAGTTAATAAAAACGAGCGAAGTTGTTTCGTGCGAAACTCGACTCGGAGAGGACCCTCTATAAAATTGCGCTAGTTTGAGCGTTTTATACCAATCGCCGCTCAACTTTTATGAGAGTAAATAAAAAAAAACGAGCAAATGGAATTTCACGGCGAACTGAAAGTGTAGTTGCAAAGTTTACGCTCTCTGGAGATATAAACAACTTCGTTTAATCTCACGCGCGCGTGGCGAAAATAGCGCGGCGCTAAAACCGGCGCTAATTCAAAAGGCGATTGTCTGGCAGGTTACGTCTGTTACGAATACCTGTCGATGGATACGAACTAAAATATCGAGGGAACGTGTACGGTGTATATTTCTGGCCATCTCGGCAAGATGTCACCCAAACAACACACCGCTGATGCCAGTGGGAGCGAAACTCAAACGATACATAATTTCAAAGTGGACCATCAGCCGACACTCTTGTTACAGAACGTACGATAAACAAACTGACAATTATCTAGTCGTTAGCTGCTTTAATTAAAATCGTTCGCGAATATTGTGTTGTGAGTACTGCGGCGTTCACACATCAAATGAAATCATTTTAATTACTCAATATCGGATTTTGAAACACAGCCCCATTAGCTCCTTTGATGTTATAACTTTCATTAGTAGAAGCGATTCGAAAGATAATAGACTTCTAATCAACGGGAATTAATATTTTAATTACAGTCACTTGCGTAACTATGCTCAAATCTAATTAATTTATTATGGTCTATTGTCATGGGAGTAATGAAATATTTTTTTATTAACTTTAGTAGAAAAGGTTTCAGCGTATTCAGGTTTTACTGGGGGATTTGACGACACGTTTGGTCTAGTGGCTAGCAACCCTAGCTGTTAACCAAACGGTCGCGGGTTCGAATCCCGCTAGGGGCAAATGTTTATGTGTTAACATTTTACCTTTGTACCTGAGTCATGAATGTTTTGTATTTATAATATGCATGTATTTTACAAAAAAAAGTAATCTTAAGATGTAGTATATCAACTGACTGGTATCCATAAAACAAGCAATAGTTGCTTACTGTGGAACTAGATGGTGCTGTGTGGAATGTGTTAATATATTTATTTATTAATTTATCGCAGATAGAACTAAATACAAATCCCAAATTATGAACTAAGAGCTGTTGCAATAAAACTTATATGTATGATGAATCTATTACACTCACTAAATATAATATGTTGGTTATAATTAATTCATCAGACGCTTTTAGTATCTGTTAGTTTGAATATCTTAGAAATTTTGAGTAATTGCAAAAAATCTGATTGGCTGGATGCTGGCCAAGAGGAAACCCATCTCTGAGATAAAAAAAATCTTATTTATTTTATTATCCCTAAGAACAAATAATTTATTCATTCATTTACTAACTCATTGTTAAGTTAACATTTTAATATTTAAAATAAAAAAGATAAAAATAAGAAAAGTTCCAAGTTGGAAATTTAATAATGAAACAAATATAAAAAAATAAATAATAAAAGCACACAACATACAAAATAATAACCTAAGTATATCAAACCACTTGTCGGAGAAACACTCAAAGAAATGGAACTCTCCATTGCGTCAAAACGAACTGCTATTACCTGTACTGTACCTTCCTATGTGCGAAGCCGAAACGAGTCAGTTATGGATGAAATCATTACGAATGAATTCACGGCGCCCATACTAGTTCCATTATAAGTTAATATAATAAATGTAGAGAAACACTAAAGGAACTGTTGCGTCTAATTATAGCATTGCGTGACTTGGCTTGTCCTAAACACAATGGAACCGAATTCTGTTACGTAACAAAGTGAGCTCTTGTTTGCCTCCAACTTCCAACCTCATGTCATTTACACACTAATCACCGATTTAATATGTGCATTTACTTATTTTAACAGTATGAACTAAATAATTATATTATTTTGATAGCAGAAACGCACGCGATACGCCGTTGGTTAATCTCATTGAAAATTTATTATTGTTTCCATTAGCAGCGCCATTATTGCGTGAACTAATTTGCACATAGTAGACGAACATAATTACTATTTACCGGGAGCTTTTTTATTAATGGAAAAACTTGAATATTACCTTTTCGACTAAAAGGAACTTAGTTTTATTTATTTGTTTCTTGAACTTGAACAAAATTATGGGAAGATTATGTTCATTTTAGAGGAAGATGTTATGACAGCCACGAACCTCAAACAATAGCAGACGCACTTAGAACACAAAGAAAGTTTTGCACACCATATTTAAAAAAAATAGAATGTATAGCAAATATTTTGAAAATATTATAAATTAAAAAGAATATTTTTCCATTCTTTGATATTTCATATACATTCAATTACCTTCAAAATTAACAATGCTATCTCTTGAATATTTTAATTTGCTACGGTTGCGTCGATCATCAGACAAGGGACGTGATATAGTTAGGTAAGTTTTGTTAATTTACATTATTGTTCAAGAACATAAAAACACAAAAAGACAATAATATAATTAACGCTTATGTTTTAAGCGTTCCCTTAATTAAGCAGAAAGATATGATAAATAATTTAAAAGAAAGTTAAAGATACAAAACTAGAAGTAAGGTGAGTGCTGCAGCAGCGTAAAAGGGTTTTTGATCTGCTTTTGTAATTTTATGCTAACTTACAGTAAAACCAGCAAGTTTAGTATCTCTCCGATTTTTTTCTCACATCCTCCGTTTATTGTCAAATACCTGAGTTGAAATAAATAAAGAGTTGATGCGAGTTGAATTTTGATTAAAATCTGTTTCTGGGAACAACCTCTAGGCCGAGCATTTATAAAACAAAATATATTTTATTTTTTGTGTAAATTGTGTTCTATGTTGGAGAAATAAACGTACTTATACGTTTTTATTATATATTTTTAAGATGTAACTATAAGTAGAGAATAAAATTAAATAAGTATGAAATACAATTATATTTACCGTTATTAATACTTATGCATAAAGACAAATTTTCCCTAAGGTCCATTTTCGTAATCATTTTTTAATTTTTAATTTACTGCTTAAACAATCTTTAAAAAAATCAATAATATGAAACATAAGTAAAACCAGCAACGCTTATCTAATTAACTTTACATAATTTAAAAGGCCACTGTAACTTAAAACATTACTGTCACTAAAATAACTTAAACGACTGTCAAAAGTTAAAGGCCGCTGTCTTTTAATTTCTTTTCAATTAACAAATTTAAACTGTCAAAATAAAAGTTTTTTTATTTTCATATTCCTTATAGATCGTTTTGTGTCAAAACTGAACGCAAAACATTACATCCTTTACTTATTATTAATTATATTAATACTTATTATTAAATTATTTTTTTAATAATATATCCATAATTAAAGAGCAATTTTTTTCTGTTAAATTTCTTTGAAACAATATTTTTTGAAATATATTTTTAAAAATATTACCTTAATAGCACATATTATTTCATCAGAGATTTTTTTTTTAATTTTTCTCGTTATTTAACGCGAAATTATAACATTAATCAATCTTACTGAAAATTCCAACCATCCATAAAAAAAGCTCATTAAGTACCCTTTATTAAAGTATTCGCGTACACAAAAAAATTCTTCAAAAACAATATTTCTTCAGATCGCTCTTAATTCTTTTAATTTTCTGCCTGTTAAGCAAGTATCGCGAACAGAGTCCGCTGTTGTGAAAAGTTTAAAAAGAATCAGATTGTGCTTGTTTATGTTTTTTTTTAATTAAAATAGACGGCCTCCTTTTTGTATCTGCGTAATTGAGATGAAAGAGTGAACCCTATGTCAATAGACAATGTGTTGGGTCGGCCGCGAGGCGTGGTTCATTATAACAACTATATAGGCGGACTTAAGCGTAGTCGGTCGGAATCCCTTTGTCTGACCGTCACGCGCCTCCAATCGATTGCAACTGCTAGACGCGTAGTAAACGAACCAATACACAACTCGATTTCCACAAAACTAATTGATTTTTTTTTATAAGTAAATGATGTCAGACAGGCTGACAATCCTCTTGGTGGTAAGTGGCTAACGTCGCCTAAAAAAAACACAAGCAACGCTACAGGTGTTTTATGGGTTCGTTAAAATTTACTATTCTGTTATTGAAAAAAAAATTACAAAACTTGTGCCATTGAATCTTTTTCTAGACTAGCAAAACGGATTAGCTTAACATCTTAGTGTCTAAAAATAAATGTGTAGGCGACTACATTCCACTGTCTTCGGCTCGTAAACAATATTGGTATTGGCCAATTTAAAGCAAATATACCGCATAGAATTAAATTTACGGTAAAAAATCTTTAAGTATAAAATTATAAGGAAACAGGTAATTCGTAAATATGGTTCAAATGAAAACTTAATAGACCAGCATTTTCTTTTGCTTTGGTCTACTAATTAAATAACTTTGACTTAATGTAAAAAAGAAATGCCAAATTATTTTCGTTTGTGTGTTTATTGTGCAGTGTGAAATAATTATTACAGCTACCAATAATTCCATATAGTTATAGGAATCTAAATATGCTTATAGACTTAATTATTTCTCGTATGAGATAGAAAAGGCCTTATGAAATGAGGCTCGCGTGAATTTCTTTTTTTTTTTTAATTTAAGCAAAAGCTGTAAGAGGGTATTTAAATATTCTTATGGTTTAGTACCTGCCAACATATGTCTTTAAGGCAGTGTTCACACCGGAAGTGAAACGCGTGACGTCTCCTCCCGGCTATAATGTATACCCTCGCACGTGACGTGAAGCTGAAATGATGTTAGGAACTCCACAGAACGCATTTCTCGAATCCGTTGATGCACAATAATTCTTGAGCGTAGAACCCAGTTGTACTTTGCGAAATGCAGTGTGCCACGCCACTACTCCCAGATCCAGATCAGAGTCGACTAAGTAAACTATTTATAGATTGATCTAGTGAACGACACTGAAACTAATTAATTTAAAGTCTCACTTTACACCTTAGCCTAATGTGATTATAATAATATGATTATAAATTTTTCGAAACCGCTTTTTGCTAAAAAAAAAATCAGCGCGTGATAGTTAAACGTCAAAACAAGACGGGGAAAGTTTGAAATTGCATTAAAGAAACATAAGAATCATTTTAAGCGGCAGTGAATGCTGGCAATATACGAGAATACGGATACGTTGTATCGTATCTATTAGTCCGGGAGGTGGCAACGTCGGGAAAACAAGCATTTTAGGTCAGCTGATTTTTTGATATGTCGTCTCTCTTGCCCTTTCGGTTAGGATCTGGGCAGTCTGGCTAGCGGTAGCGGTTGCGTTTGCCTGTGCGCATCCTATTTGTGCGGGTAATATACTGACTTTTAAAATCATTTTATGAAGGTTCAATTTTCATATTTTAGCTTAAGATAAGTTTAACGAACATCCATCTCTTATTGCCAGACATTTTTATCGTTGCTAATAATGAGCCAGACGCGAATTTTGATTTCATTTTTATTAAAAATTTAAGTTATTTCAGAATGTCTGTCATTTTAATATTATGTTGTTTAAGTATGAACAGACCTAAAAATAATTTGCCAGACATTAATTCAGTTGTTAAACCATAAATCAGAACGATAAAGTCCTGAAAATTCATACAGTAAAATCATTTTATGAAAGTTAAATTTTCATTTTAAAAGTCAGTATATTACCCGCACAAATAGGATGCGCACAGGCAAACGCAACCGCTACCGCTAGCCAGACTGCCCAGATCCTAACCGAAAGGGCAAGAGAGACGACATATCAAAAAATCAGCTGACCTGAAATTCTCTTTCGAAAACGTTGCCACCTCTTATACTATATCAATTTGAAATGTTTAAGCCATTTCACAAGAATATATACCTACTACGTCGGATTGAAATTGCTGTGCGTTAACGATACGTTAGTTGCTTAAACCGGAAGATATAAATATTATTGAAAAGAATATAACTTACTAAACGAGTTTAAAAACATGGGAACATATCAAGAAATTATTCAATATAAATTTATAATATGTTGAACATACTCGTAATCTAGCTACACATTTTGAGACATTAAAAAGAGACATATAAGTAAGGAAGTAGTAAAAGAGATAAAAACAAAACGTGTATAAATATAATATTAAATTGATTAATCTTGAACGTTTGATTGAATCACGTCAAGTTATCAATGCGTGTAATTTAATTGAATATGATAGATAAACTTATTAACATAGTAAGACGAGCATGATCAATTCAAGTTAATTTTTGTAGTAATTGCATCTAATAGCAATTATTAACCTTATCAATTTATTGCGTCGAACTAATCATTGACCCCACAGCGATTTTCCCAGACATTGAAACATGATATTGCATGTTCCTATTATATTACCCCGTGTTATGGATTGATCAAGGATCAAAATTTTATATACTTTTTTATTTTTATTAGAATAACTTTTTAATTTTATCATTGTTATTTTAAAATTAAAGCACAACAATTACTTGTATTTTGGGAGCCAATCTGAATTTCATGTATCTTGAACATGTGAAAGCAGTAGGGCATACTTTATTGATATTTCTTCATTTACTTAATACACCGATACAACCGTGACACATAGCCATGAAATCAAATGAAATACGTTGTTTTTTCCAATGAGCCGTGGGAAAGAAATGTCGCCGCGCGCGCGCCGCTTACAGATGCGTGCCGATCGCATCTGGTACACAGAAGAACTTAATTTTTAACTAGAGACCGGTCCGGGCCATCGTTATTCCCCTTGAGTATCGCTAATGGGAAACCGAACGGTGAACGCGAGCTTTGATTAGCTTTATTGCATTCGTACACGACATTGTCATCAATAACATTGAGCGGGTTGGGTTGCCTTCAACTTGGCTTTCATGGTTACGTGTCCAATGTAATTATTTAAATTTCGTGTTTAATGGATTTTTTTTTACTGAGCAGCTTTTTATTAATAAATTATGCAAACAATGAATTAATTTTAGGCTTTTATTTTGATTAAGTCTAAACGTTAACGATAGGGGATAAAAGAGTTCATATGTTGTGCGCATACGAGTACAAGTATGTGGAGTAATAAATAAAGCGAATTGCTTTGCATTGTATTCGAAATATAGTAGGTACGGCACCGAGTGCTTATAGGGGTCGAGCAAATTTGTATGCCACACTTGATTGATCGTCGTATTATCATTGGACTCGAAACTCAATGAATACAATTCATTCAGTTGTTTCCAGAGCTCCAGATGCGTCAAATAAAATGGTGTTTTAACGAGTGGGATGAAATACATTAGGAAAATTGTTCTCGATGCCAGGGATGGCAGCTAAGGGCGTATGCACACTGTGCAATTTATACGCGAAAAAGATACGACACAAAGGCGTGTAAGTAGTTTTTTTTTTAATAATAAAGACCGGCAAACAATTTCATGTATAAAATGATGGTTCTTCCCAAGAGCGCCATAATAATCTTTGAACTGCCTTAAAGTTGAAGAACAAAGCGCCATCTTGCTGAAGCTATGACAAAGTCAAACCTCTAGTACGACGAGGTTCTACCTACACTATGATTTTAGTACACTATGATGCTCATAACATATACTGTTATTTCACGGTGGCCTTGTATAAGGGATCTGCTGCGTTCGCCAAACAACGCGCGACCACGGGATTAATCTATGACCCAAAAGGCTACAACACGAGTGCTAATTCTAGCATTCATATTACACCAATTATTACATTATTACAGCAATTATAGCGCGCGTTTGTATCTGATCAATTTGTGATCTGCGTTCTTGACTGAAAAACGTGCGTGGAGCGCACGTTGCCTGCGTATAAAATACATTGTATACGCGTTTGCAATAATTTTTGTACATTTAGTGTTGAATTTGCTCTGCGAAAAGAGAACAACTGGCCTGTTTCGCTGCACTTTTCCCAGAAAAGGGGTTGAATAGATGTATGCACAGATAATTAACCTGATATATATTTATGTTTTGAGAAAATAGTTCACAAAAGAGTATAGGCGTTTTCGTAAAAATCATAGAGCACACACCTCCGTTAGATTTAGATTGAGATTATGAGGCGTCATTAAATAAACGCGTGTTAAGTTGATACATGACGGCAATAAAACAAAAAGTGGTTTACATTGTGTGGTGGCGATGTGGTAGCCGACCTGCACAAAAGCATCTACTTAAGTACGGTCCGACATTTTCATGCCGAAACGAATTTTCCGGGGTTACCGTAATAAGCTTCCGCGAGCAAACAATGACGTTTTCTGTTTGAAGCGTACGGAAACATTAGCAAAAATTATGAAGGTCGGCGAGGAAATTAAAAATATCGCATCAAACGTCTGCAGAATACTTTATACAGATCAGGATTACTCCAGGACTAATCCCAAACGGTATTTTAGAAAACAGCCTTGGACCATCTATCCTAAAATATAACAATTCGGCACACTGAGTTTGGCAACCAAACCAAATTTACATTTTTTACCAGTAAAAAGTTAGCAAAAAAAAATTACCTTTATCCTATGGATTTATACTAAACAAATATATTCAATGTGTTAAACATGCAAATATATTCTGGGATAAAAATAATAATGCCGACACATACGCTACTATACGTCAAACGCTAAAGTTTAGAAGTGTTCCGGGCCGGGCCACCTCTCGCGAGACCCTCTTGCTGCCCATTTGTCAGTCGACGCGACGCCTTCACGGTGAATTATTTTTGTACATATCTGATAACCGTCGGGAATAGAATAAGCAATGTAACAATGCTTACGTAAATTGAACTCAACGTTTGTTGACGTGTCACCGGCAACTACGCGAGACAAAGGAATCCGTCGCAAGTCCGTGAGGGGTGAATCTGTCACTCGTCGGCTGACATGCACGCGTGCACTTAAATCAAACATAATTTTAAACGGTTCCCAACAAAAACAAACAAGAGAGCTTTGGGGAGACCTGGTAGCCCAGGGAACGGCCGTCACAGACGACAGGCGCGCTCCATCACAGAAATAGACAATGAATTATTATTTTGTAAATATTTGTATCGTAACTATGCAGTGTTTCCACATTTGGGTCGGGCCTACACTTATGAGTATTTTAGATTGACATGCGTAGATTAATGAATCTATTTATTGTGAAAAAAAAAACATCATAAGGAAAAGTACGAGAAAAGAGACTACTTTCAGTCTATCTCAAGAGAACTTACATCGCGGAGAGTGAACATGATCGAAAAGAAATATGAGACTGTCAATCGTCGAACACATGCATATTCTTACCAAACGACAGTGTTTTATAGGTGAATGCTACAAAATAAAATAAAACATCGGCCAGCAATAATTTATTATTACTGGTATAAATTATTGATAACCACTCACAAGAATTAAACAAATTGTACACTGTGTAGTAATACAGTGTACTCTGTTAATATTCTGATAACTACACTTTTATATTCGTGGCCATTAGGAATGCAAATTTCGCCTCGTATCTTTGGGAAATTTTCTGAGGGGAAACATTCATAGCGATAGAGTATAAATCCTTATATCAATAGAAAAAATCTGTATCAATGTTTGAGGTTGAATATTAGTTTGTGAAATAAC
The DNA here is from genome assembly GCA_945859745.1 of Synanthedon formicaeformis. Taxonomy (NCBI): domain Eukaryota; kingdom Metazoa; phylum Arthropoda; class Insecta; order Lepidoptera; family Sesiidae; genus Synanthedon; species Synanthedon formicaeformis. The sequence goes on along the minus strand of OX243958.1, from coordinate 3,926,870 downwards.
CCATAAAAACTCACACATAGGACTGTATGGAGGAAACGTGTTTCACAAATTCGAGCCGTCATTTCGTGAGGCATTAAACTAACGACTTCATATTCACTATCCGCAGACAGCCCTATTTGTCGAGACCCACCCGTCTGCAACATGTGCTGTGTAGCTGGGGCTCCCTGAACCAAAACAATTACATCACTGCTTTGTTCACTTGTCATTGATTGTAATTATTAACATCTGTAACAGAAACAGCTAAATTCTCTTATTCTTATAAAGAGACGATAAAGTACAGAAATTGAAAAAAAAAAAAAAAACAATTTCTCACTCAATACGGGCATCGGTTTTTATAAATTGCGATCCCTTCGACGAAGCTTTTATCGTGAAAACCAATAGCGTTAACGATTAATTGACTTTGAGTCGGTCAGGCGTCGCGAATCGCCAGAGGCTTGTTGCGGACAAATGACATACCCGGGGAAAGTATCCGAATCACAAAGTGAACAAATTAATTAAGCTCAACGCATTTTGCTATTGACTTATCATTAATAAGAGGAACAACCGTATAAACGTTGTTAAATACTCGCAGCATATAAAATAAAGAAGTATCCGTATATGTTTATTAATATTGAAGACACTATCCAATTGAGTTAAGACACTAAAAGGCGCACGTGATAAGACTATTTAAAATAATAATTAAATAGTCAAAACACCTAAGATCAAAATGAACATAATTTACAAAGCCGAATAAACCAATTCAAAACACTCAATCAAACACCTCAGTGTAACCACCCACAATGCCCAGGTTTAAATGTTCATTATACCTACTTAACGTTTGAACAGTTTTATTGTCGTTGCCCTCAACTAATTAGTTCCAACTGGCGTTGAACTGGTGGTTAGATAATGACACTTAATAATACTTCTCTCTGTCCACCCTCGGACAACCTCTGAAACGTCTTTCAGCATACTAAAAACACTCGTAACCAATCCAATCTGGTTTAAATTTATTTATGTGGTGTTTCTTATAAAAACTAATATAAATTAAAACGTCATTTTTGCTTTGCTTATTAGTTACGCTTGCTCGCCTTGCTTGCTATAAATTTTCGGAATCGTAGTAGTTAGTATTTAAAGATCAAAAACACATCCGAATAAAAATCGATATTAAAATCGATTATAACAAAGATAAATCGATTTTACCTCATACTCATTCATAAGGCAAATACTTAAATAATATGTACGTAGCATGTAAGATAAATGAACCGATATCTTCTTAGATTTATGAGTATGTATGAAGTTAGGTCATTCGGCGTCTAGGTTATAGTTATTTAGAGCGTGAGTCTATTCACCTTACATCTTGGATTTAAATCGATAGGCCAGTATTTTAGAAATTTTAATTTTCAAAACTTAGGGATGAGTATTTAGGCATTTAGTTTTATGCATCCCATTTATCGATTATAAATGTAAGAACGTCTTTATGCTTCCAAAATTATTTTAGTGCCTACTCATCTTTTATTTCTATTGTGAATTCTCGTTAAATGATGCAATACATTGGGAGGCGTAAAATTCTACTTTGTATTGTTACGACCGAACATTCTCGAAGCGTTTGTTTATCATAAACAAACAGCGTGTTGTTGTTTATCATGAGACCTGGGCGTATGGAAATTTCCATACGTAGAAGGAAGCCCTCCTGTCTCAGAGAAAACTGTTCCTTATGTTCGCGACATAAGGTTCACATTCCCTTAAGCCAGAAAGTTGTTTACGATGTTTGTTTTTTTATGACTTGTTTACTTGTGTACGAGCTTGTTTACCTTAAAGTTTCTAGTGTTTTCCAAAAACATCGCGGCTGACTGCACGTGTATAAATACGGGTGCCATCGCTCGAGTGGGACAGTTCCGCGACAACAAGCGATACGAAAACAACTCTTGGGAGCTTTTGCGAAGATATTTGCGACAGTGCATTATTGACACATAGAGTGAATTATTTACGACTTTTGGCAAGTTTTACGGTTTAATTGGAAAAGCTCTGATATTTTGGAAGTCATCTTGGTCTGCGTAATAAATCGTGTTCTTACAACCCTAAACGGCATTTTAACTCACCCCGCACGTAACAACTGGTGTCAGAAGCGGAATGCCGTTAATGCCACGGGACGAAGGAACTCGTACTCCACGGACCAAGAGGCAAGTGGAGATGGATGCTGCGAGACAACGAGCACATGAGGAGCCGGAGGAAGGCACCGATGCTGATTTGCTTCCTACGGCAGTACCTACATCGAGCCCGTCGATGGACCTCGCTGCGCTGCTAGCTGCTGTACAGAGCATACAGGCTAGTCAAGAAGCCGCTCGCCGGGAACAGGAAGCCGCTCGCCGTGAACAGGAAGCCGCTCGCCGTGAACAGGAATCTGCTAGCCAAATGCTGCTTTCGAAATTGGACACAAGCCTTGAAGTCATCTGCGATAAAGTTAAAAAGGTAGAGTCCGAAGTTAAAGGGGTCTCAGTGAAAGTCGAAGGCCTGGAAGAGAGACTCGACCAAACCGACACTCGCCACCAGGCGCTCGCCGAGAAAGTGCAGAAGTTAGTGACGAGGGAGGCAGTCTTCACTGCGCCGGTACCTACACAAGGTAGGCTGGACTTGCCACGGTTTGATGGCACATCTTCTTGGACAGCCTATAAGTACCAATTCGAAACCCTCTCTAACTGCAGCGGCTGGACCGAGGATCAAGCATTCATGGCGTTGACTCTAGCCTTAAGAGGAGACGCCCAACTGATTCTGGAGCGACTCCCTACAGAAGGAAGATCTCTGCAAGCCCTACTGGAAGCTCTAGAGACACGATATGGTGACAAGCACATGGAGCACACGTATAGGGCTCAACTACGCGATCGCACGCAGAAGCCCACGGAAACACTCCAGCAGTGGGCTGACGAAATCGAGAGATTAGTTCGTCGCGCCTATACATCAACACCGAATGCAGTAGAAATAACTCTACTCCAAGCTTTTGTGGACGGGATAAGGGACGGCGAAGTTCGCGCAGCGGTACGTTTGGGTCACCACCAGACCCTGAAGAGTGCACTGGCACATGCTCTGGAAGTGGAAGCTGTGCGGCGTGACACGAGGCCATTCAAGGTCAGGGAGCTGGTAGCCGAGGAGCGAAAGCCTCGCTATGGCCCGACCTGCTATGGCTGCGGTGAAAAAGGCCACATAAGGCTGGACTGCCCAAAGAAGAAGAGAAAAAGGGTCTCAGAGATGGAGACCCAAGTTGACGAGGGGCAGTTAAACTAAGCGTTGCCAGGGCCGCGGGGCAGGCGCTGGCTGGGAGAAGGAAAGCCCCTGCTATTACTATCAGACAAGCTTCTAACGGAAACAGTTTAAGCATCGAGGGTACGCTGAACGGTAAAAAGTGCAGGTTCACAATAGACACAGGAGCATCGCGCACCATTGTAAGACCTGAACTCTTAAAACGAACTATCTCATGGAAGCAACGATCTCCAACATGTCAGCTACGAACAGCAACGGGCCAGCCAGTACCTGTCCTCGGTGACTCAGACGTGGAAATTGGAATTGGTAGTCAGTTGTACTCAAACTCAGTGCTGATTGCCAATATTACTGACGACTGCATATTAGGACTGGATTTCTTAAAAAATCATCGTTGTATTTTGAACGTCGACCAAGGAGTACTCGAATTTCCTGATCAAGAAGTTTTCTTAGAAGGCTCGACCCCATGTACACTCTATTGTTTAAGGGACGTGAAACTAGCTCCCAGATCAGAAAATCTAGTAATGACGAAATTCTCATCCAACGTCAAGAACGGGTTATGTGTCATTGCGGAGGATGAAGGAACACATCCTAATTGGATAATGGCCAGAACACTACTAATGACAAGCAGGATAGGCAGAGTAAGAATTTTAAATCTCAGCAATGAAGAGGTACAGCTCAGAAGAAACAGCGTAGTTGGAAAGTGTCAGGAAGTGAAGTATTTAAGACGTATAAGCAGTACAACAAACGCAGTAAATAGCACAGACTACCAGGTATCGCAGTTATTGGATTCGCTGAAAGGAAATTTGTCGTCAGTTCAGTTGAGGCAAGCTCAGGATCTTTTAATGCGGTTCAAAGACATATTTGCCGTTGGAAATGATTGCGGTAGAACAGGACTTGTGAAGCACAGAATAGACACCGGCGATTCAAGACCTATACGACAAAGACCTCGTCGAATCCCGTGGGCAAAAGAAGCTGAAGTTGCGGATATGATAAGGGATATGGCGGCAAACAAAGTCATCGAACCATCTACTAGCCCTTGGTCGTCACCTGTGGTACTGGTGAAAAAGAAAGATGGCACAACCAGGTTTTGCGTAGACTACCGAAGGCTGAACGACGTTACCAAGAAAGACAGCTATCCTCTACCGCGTATTGATGACACTTTAGATATGCTCAGTGGAATGGAATGGTTTTCTACCGTTGATCTTAAAAGTGGGTACTGGCAGGTGGAAATAAGTCCAGAGGATAAGGAGAAAACAGCATTCTCTACGGGCATCGGAAATGGACTTTGGCAATTCAATGTCATGCCGTTTGGTTTGTGTAATGCTCCCGCAACGTTTGAGCGCCTTATGGACAGAGTTATGGTGGGTCTTCTGGGAGATGTTTGCCTGGTGTATCTGGACGACGTAATCATCATGGGTCGTGACTTCGAGGAACATCTCCAGAACCTTGAAAAGGTGTTCAACCGTCTACGCGAGGCAAACTTAAAACTAAGTCCTAAAAAGTGTACCTTCTTCAGCAACGCAGTTAGCTATCTGGGGCACATAATCACTAAGGAAGGAGTTCAAACAGATCCAGAAAAGATCAAAGCTGTAAAAGATTGGCCTACACCAAAGAATAAAACCGAAGTCAGATCCTTCCTTGGCTTATGCGCATATTACAGGCGCTTTGTCAAAAATTTCTCAACAATAGCCAAACCCCTCCATCGCCTGACTGAAGATAAACAGGTGTTTGCTTGGGATGCAAATTGTGACAACGCTTTCAAAGAACTGAAACAGCGTTTATGTGAGTCCCCGATATTGGGCTATCCGACACGGAATGGAAGATTCATTGTGGATACGGATGCCAGCAACACGGGTATTGGTGGAGTGTTGTCACAATTGCAGGGAGACAAACAAGTTGTGATTGCGTACTACAGCAAAACGCTTTCCAGGCCAGAGAGAAACTACTGTGTTACACGTCGAGAATTGTTAGCTGTAGTGAAGACCTTGCAGCACTTTCACAAGTATCTCATTGGACGTGAGTTCACCTTAAGGACGGACCATGCTGCACTTAAATGGCTTCTTCAGTTTAAAAGTCCTGAAGGACAGGTAGCACGGTGGATTGAGCAATTGCAGGAATTCCATTTTGCAACAGAACATCGAAGTGGTAAAGGTCATGGTAATGCTGACGCTCTATCGAGAAGACCATGTCCTGAAAACTGTAAACACTGCAGGAAACAAGAGTCTCAGGAATCAGTAAAAATTATCCGTACCCAAGGATTAGACGACGACTGGTCTGGAGAAAATATGAGGAAGGCGCAAGAGGAAGATGACGACCTGCGATTGATCTTAGATTGGATAAAAAAGGGAGTGAAACCTGAGTGGGCGGATGTATCAGCTTCCAGTCCTGTTACAAAAAGCTATTGGGCTCAATGGGATAGTTTGACCCTGGAAGGCGGAATCTTGTGCAGGAAATGGGAGTCTAATACCGGACATCAGGTTACGGTACAGGTTGTAGTCCCTCGAAGCAAGGTGTCTCCTCTACTACGTCATATCCATGATGGGGTGTCTGGTGGTCATCTTGGAGTGAAGAAAACCCTTTTGAAAGTGCGACAGCGGTTCTACTGGATCCATTGCCGGGAAGACGTAGAAGATTGGTGTCGTAAATGCAACGCATGCGCTTCAGTCAAGGGACCACAGACAAGAAGTAGGGGAAAACTGAAGCTCTACAATGTAGGAGCACCATGGGAACGTATCGCTATAGACGTGGCCGGACCATTTCCTGAAACTGAGGATGGCAACAAATACATCGTTGTAGTGCAAGACTATTTCAGCAAATGGCCGGAAGTATTTGCGACCCCTAACCAAGAAGCTAAAACTGTTGCCAAGAAGCTAGTTCAGGATGTAATCTGTCGGTATGGCGTACCTCTGGAAATACACTCCGATCAGGGGAGAAATTTCGAATCAGCCCTATTTCAAGAAATGTGCAACCTTCTCGGTATACATAAGACCCGTACGACACCAGCTCATCCTCAGTCTGACGGAATGGTCGAAAGGTTTAACCAAACATTGGAAAATAATTTGGCTAAAGTAGTCGACTCACATCAGAGAGACTGGGACCAGTACATTCCTCTTTTCTTGTTGTCTTATCGCTCCGCTGTACATGATAGTACTAGTTTTACCCCTGCCAGAGTGAATTTTGGACGAGAAATAAGACTACCAGTCGATGCAATAACAGGGTCTCCGCCGAATAGCCCAAGACTTGTGACGGATTATGTCAGCGATCTTCGAGAACAGCTGGATGAAGTGCATAGGCTAGTTCGCGAGTGCAGTCTCAAGACTGGTGAAAAAATGAAAACCCGTTATGATAGGAGATCAAACATCAACGGTTTTGAAGAGGGAACTCTCGTATGGCTTCATAACCCCTTCAGGAAAAAGGGCAAAAGCCCAAAGTTGCAAGCACGATGGGAAGGACCTTACAATGTGGTTACAAAAATCAACGACGTCACCTATCGAATCAAAAAGGGGCAAAGAGGAAAACCGAAGGTCGTACACATTGACCGTTTGACAAAGTATCACGGCACGAATGATGATCGGGACGATCATAACTAAGAGGGGGGTAATGTTACGACCGAACATTCTCGAAGCGTTTGTTTATCATAAACAAACAGCGTGTTGTTGTTTATCATGAGACCTGGGCGTATGGAAATTTCCATACGTAGAAGGAAGCCCTCCTGTCTCAGAGAAAACTGTTCCTTATGTTCGCGACATAAGGTTCACATTCCCTTAAGCCAGAAAGTTGTTTACGATGTTTGTTTTTTTATGACTTGTTTACTTGTGTACGAGCTTGTTTACCTTAAAGTTTCTAGTGTTTTCCAAAAACATCGCGGCTGACTGCACGTGTATAAATACGGGTGCCATCGCTCGAGTGGGACAGTTCCGCGACAACAAGCGATACGAAAACAACTCTTGGGAGCTTTTGCGAAGATATTTGCGACAGTGCATTATTGACACATAGAGTGAATTATTTACGACTTTTGGCAAGTTTTACGGTTTAATTGGAAAAGCTCTGATATTTTGGAAGTCATCTTGGTCTGCGTAATAAATCGTGTTCTTACAACCCTAAACGGCATTTTAACTCACCCCGCACGTAACAGTATGTAAATCACTTTTAGCACCGAAATAGACCGTCAGCGGCTGTCTCAGCCGTATAATGCTGATTTACTAGTGCGTTGCACAGCTAACATGTAAATATAGGGAGAAATTGAAACCGCGAGACGCATAATTGAATGTTTCAATGAACCGCACTTTGCAAGTTCACGACCGGTCAACCAATTCATCAGAATTGAGTCAGAATTGAAACATGTCACATACGAAGATACCCACCTATTTAGATGTGAATTTATAGCTACCCAAATTATGTATAATTTGTATATCTTTGAACGAAGGCGGTGAATATTTGTATTTTCAATACAAAAAAAAAACTATCATTAATTTAGACATGCATACTCATACTTTCATGTTAACATTTCATTATACTTGAGACATCTGAAGAGTTCTCCGTTAATTTTCTAATACGTTAGTTTCCCTGTGTTTACTTAAGCAAGTGGGCAAAGGAATGTTCTCAATAAATTGACAGCTTTTGTCGAAATAAATTACTAAATGTAATTGTTGACTTTGTGAATGTAGTTTACATTATCGTACTCATTCGATTTTATGACAAAGGGTGGTAGACAGGCTGTTGATTCGTTTAATGGTAGCTGATCATTGTCGTCTGGTAATGGTGATTGGTAATTGGCTGTCGACTTTAAGTATAAGGCAAAAGTAAGGACCTAGGTGAGGATAGCGAGCACTGGTATGCCTAACCGAGGCATTATTTTAAGAATTAGATCAGCATTTTTTAAGTAAAGGTCGTCAGACAAGCTGACGTCCAACTATATAGTTATCATCGCCTATAAGAAGGTTGCAAGTATGAAAATGGGTTCTATCATCACTTACTCACTCACCAAAATTCAACAGCAGATATGCTTTTATATTGTCACCAAACGGGCTGCCAAATTTATAACTGCGAAACGAATTATGCCCTAAATGAGAACAAATACGATGATAAATATACAAAAACTAATATAAAAAGACATAATAGTCTCGTGTGTATCATGGTTTTGATATTGGTACACACAAGACGGATGTTCAGCAAAAAACATTCAAAGTTGACGTGACAAATTGTTGAAATCGCGTGGCGAGTTCGGTGATAGACGAGCGGGCGCGTGGCGGAGCAAATTGCACGGATCCTTATAGTTTGCAATTTATACGAAACTCGGCGGGCTTGTAGATTTATATCGGCCGTAGATTGGCGGCGCGCCTCACGCGAACTCTATAGACGGAAAGCAATTTCAGTATCGGCCACGGACGCGTCGCCTCGCGATTCCCCGACCGGGCGAACACAAACGCCTGCTTATTTCCACCCACACAAACGCACACAACCCAATCACACATAGCACACACATACGCATTCGAGCAGAGAGGGGTGACTCAAGCAAAATATAAAACTGCAATACACTCGGTATGGATTTGTAGTGGCGTCGAACAAATCGAGTGCATATAGAGATTCGCGTCACGTAATGCAACAAGGAAATATTTCCGGCAAAATATTTACCGTCCGATATGATATGGTAAAAGCGAAGGCGAAGTCTTTCCGCGAACGCTGTTCCCACGAGGCAAATATTTCGTGACAGTTGGACGTTTATTGCTCGCGTAGTGAAACTAGACAGTGCGTCAGTCAGTGAGCGAGCCATTAGCTGCACAATTAGTGCAATTGTCGTTAATTTATTGTTGTTCCGCGTCAATAGTAACAGCGAACGCGGCAGCGTTGATGAGAGCAAATGTTTTTCACGCTTCAATTATTAACATGTATTAGAAACATAATATTTAGAAACATTTTTTTAAAGCAGTCTGACGGTCACTAGGTTGCTACGCTACCATCGCTTATAACACAAGCAACGCTACTGGTGGTGCAAGTGCGCTGCCGACCATAACAGGATTTAATATAAAGGATTAGCTTTAAGTAAGGGTAATGAGCTCTGGACACATCTTATTTCACGGTGGTCTTCTGTAAGGCGGTGGTTTTGCCGCCAAACGGGCTACCCAATCGACTGCGATATGCAGCGGTGCCCTCTGTCACTACTTTCCAAATCCAGACCAGAGCCAACTTTAAAAAGTTCATTTCCAAAGTTGACCCTGTTGGGTATCGAACCCGCGACCATAACCATGCATCCAAGGAGCTCCAAATGAGTCGCATTCACAATGAGTGGAACGTACAATGAGTGGAATGGAATATAAAATAATCATTTTTGACCAATGCATTATCGTGACGTTCCGTATAATTTTCCGTAACATAGGTGAACCAAAAATCATGTTAAAAGGACCATTTATGTAATGTTACATAGCATTTTTAGTTTTAAATGGTATGTTAAAAAATTTAACACCGAAGTTATATAGGTAAGCGTGACTGGAAAGAAACGTTTCTGATTTTATCCGGGCTAAAGATTTACTGTCATCTAGTTCCCATTTTAACCCGCTCGAATATGATTCATAGTCTCTTTTAGAGGGTACGAATGTGCTAAGCGCCGTGTTAATATTAGAGTCCATAAAACAGCCTATGAGTGTTACATTGGCGCGAATTTTCAATGGAGAAAGTGTGTGTTTCAATCGATAATTGGCCACTGGCTATTCTCTACATTTTAAATTCGCTGTCTCTATAATTTTCAGGAAAAAAAATTTGCATCCGTGCAAGCCTGGAACTGCCTGCTCTTCATACTACATCTTACTACAAAAAATGTATGTGTTCTTTGTAACATAACTTATTGTCATACCTACTAAGTATTCGCACTATGTGTTTGCACTAGAGCAAATGCGAGTCAATGTTTTCGCCTTCAGTTCAGCTTAGGTAGTTAATATTGTGAAACAATAGCGAGCTATGTCAGCCATAATTGTTGTCATATGCGCAAATGATCGAAGCGACCAATTGACATTATTGGCGCCTGTTAATGAGCACCTATCATCAATCGGTTTAATTAAATTTGTAAACGATCTATAGCGATTGACAATCGAGTAGAATTGATCGTCTCCTGATATCTATCAAGACGTTACGACAATGCTAGGGGAGGGCGTATGCTAAGTATTGACATTTACACTGACGCTCATCGTGGCAATCACTGACCTGCATGCCCTGGATTCAAATAAATCTGCCTTTCCGACATATGTCTCTAATCCGAAAACAAATAGGTTAAGTTGACGCGACTTTAATTATACACAAACGGACCATAAATTCTCATTAGAACAAGTTTGCAAGCGGCAGAATTCGCTAATTGATTATGTGTTTTTTAGTTCAGACGTGTTTGCAGAAACAAATACCAACGTTCTCACACATACTCTAGCTAGACATTAAATATTCTGCCCAACCCCCGGCTTGACATTTTCTAAAACAATCTACGAATAGTTACTATTCATGGACTTCGAAAACTATTTCAATATAGTTTATAGCTACCTACCCAAGAGAACATTACACGTAGACAAACCACGTAGGTGAATTTTACTTTCAATCTATACTTACAATACTTAGGGCCTCTTTCACGAACTAAAAGTAAAGTGTTGATTAGTTACTTTTAGAAATCATTTTCTGTTTTATTGAATTATGCACTCGGTTTACTGCATCATTCGATAGGCGAATTTATTTTATTATTTTCTATTTAATGTTTGAGACGTTTACCGTACCGTACAAAGGTATATCAGCTAAATTATTCCCGGTTACCGGTGACTTTAAATGACAGTTTGGCCTAATTGACGTTCGTGAAATAGGCGCTTACACTTATAAATGCTTATAAAATTGTTGTTAAATAGTGTTGTTGTTGTTGTTGTTGTTGTTAACAATCACTGTAAACTGACCAATGACTCTCCGTTCTGTGTATCCTGCCAATTGCAACTTCAATTTACTAATCCGCCAGTGTAGGTTCGTGGCCTTCGTTTGTCAGGTGATTCGTTGTCAGCTTAATTCCAGATTTGATCTCGTAGAGTAACCCATATCCATTTGAGTTTACTTACAAGGTTCAGTTAGGAACCATAACTTTTGTGGAAAGACAATATACACTGGTCAAATGCCTTTGTTTTGAGTTACTGAAATTATTTTTGTAGAATATACGTTATGCCCCGGAGCTAAACCTATAGCTAAGTGAAACTGGTTGAAGACTCACATGAGCTTAGTGTATATAAGATAGATAAAAATATTTTTAATATTCATATTCTAATACTTATTTTCCAAAGCCTTGTTATGTGAAAAAGATCGTATTCCACAAATAACATTTTCAGTCACACCGCGAACCTCGTTAGACCGCTCTCGAAGGGGACAAATCACACAGACACAGCCAGATGGAACAAGCGTCGGTTTTAAACGAACCAATAATTTATTATTCCCACCAGACCGGAGCCTGGATTAGGAAAAATAATAGCGGATAATCCCAAACTAATTGCAGGTTCAACGGAAATATAGAGGGGGTGAAGGGGTATTCGGAATACAAACAAATTTATTAAGGGATGAGATGCGAATTAAGGGCGGTCGTGTTTTGCAAAGTGAATATATATCGCCTATGAACGACTTCTGGGTTTATGCTAGTGGGACCACATTAAGTTTTATTGGCTATGATTATCGCCTTGTTGCGCCTTTAATACGCATCTATACAGGGTTTAATTCACGTTTTTTGTAATGACACAGTACCGTTTAGGCGTTACACAACAGCTTTTGTATTAATCTTTTTTAAGCACTTCGTAGACATTAAATGGATATTTAGTTATAAGGCATGGTCAATATAGAACATAAAAAAATCTGTTTTACTATAACTACTATGTATATTATATAGATAAAAATTAATTGCGCAATGTGTTGCTAAGACCAAAATTCAAAAGAACGGCTGGATGGGCTTGCAGTTCGGCTATTTTTTTAAGTATTTAAGTATGAAGTCCAAAGATGGTTTTTGTGAAGAAAAATTGGAAAGTTTGTTCGGAAAACGTAAAAACCCTATTTTTTGCCATAGTTCCAAGCTGAAATTCAAAAATTTCCTTAAAATATTGAAGTATTAATCAAAAATGTACTGTTTGTTCGAAGATAACTATGATTATGACATTAAAAATAGATAGAAAAATATATTAACATTATGCAAATTTTTATTGCTTATATCAGGGCAATTAATTGACAGTCCATAATGTTTTGACTTTGATGAAACTTTATAGTAATATAGTTTATACTACATAATATATAGATATCTATACTTTATACAACCTTGAATGCGAAAGTGAGTTTGTTAGTTTTTTACTGTTTCACGCCATAATGTCACATTGTCAGATTGTCACATTGTCAGATGTACAGAAAAGGACATAGGACCTTTCAGAAAAAAGTACTAAATGTTACCGAGATTTAATTTTAAAAAAATTTAACACCTCAAAAAAGTCAATCAACAATAACCATTGAATAATTGTTTAATATTCATTTATTTTTGCAATACTTAATAAAATACGCGTATAAAGTGCGTTTAATAAACACAAAAATGTTGCAATAATAAACATTAAACCTTGCGATAATAAACATTAACCTTTACGCGGTTTCAGTTTTGAAAAGAAAATAACACAATCAATTTAACATATTTTATCAATATGTAGGTACTGGCCACAAATGAAATTTGACCACGTTGACGACACACAAATCGATAAAATATTGGACAATGCCACCTTCCTCTTAGACAATTACACTTTAAAAAAGCAACGGACAGAGTATACAATAGACAGTAGGAAGCAGGCAGGTGGGCAGGAAGTCGTATCGGCGAATTTGTTCCGCCACGGCCATCAACGAGTAATACAAACAAGTGAATTAATTACTGTTGAACTATTACAAACACAGGTTGTGTCCGTGCAGCAACAGCGCAGTGCAGGGTCACCGACCGATTTATTCATCGGCTACTTGCGTTCCCTTGTTTATTTATCTCTAACCGTTCCTACATTTTACTGATATAAGTAAATAAACGTTAAATTATGTCCCTTTAGAATAGAACAATTAAATTGATAAAAGATTATCATACATTTTTATTTTCTTTAAAAATATTTTCGAGATCTTTTTATCGTGATGAGTCCAAAAATACATTTAAGTATGTGTTTCTTCTATATATCAAATCGTAGCTGTTCCTGTGACTTCGTATGTGCTGCAGTTTGTTTTATGAAAATCGCACATAAGCCTAACATTTTTCCAATATTCTTACAAATAGAATCTTAGCAGAATATATATCTACATAAAAATATTTATTTAATATTATTTTACTATAAGAATACAGAAATAAGTAGGCACGTGAGGAAAGTGCTCATGCGTATTAGCAAACTCAGCCAGTCTCGTGAACGTGATATTATTTCATCATATCGCTTTGTAGTACGATACCGACATATTTAAACTATTTAAATATGTATTCGGAATAAATAAAATTTGCAATGGATTGCAAATATTTTCATATTACTTACAATGTAAGCTATTTTTGTTAATTTCATATTGAACTTTGATCGTTGTTGTGATGATTGTGTATTTCTAAAAATTGTTAATCTAAATATACGAGTAATTTCTGCTTAGCTCTGTGCTTGTGCAGAATTCGCAAGTCGTTTTAATTTACAGAGACACAAAATTATAAACACTCCGAAATTTGGGGATTTCATGAGCATTAAATTTCACTCTCGGAAGCTTTGAACTAAAATTGGAACAAACGCACAAACAATCAAAGAGCCAATATATTACGGTCCCCGTACTATAAGGCTCCAATTGCGCCGTATTTCGATTTACTGCTGGAGTTATTGGTTTTCGAGATTCTTTTTTTTTTTTAATAAATAAATATCAGCGTCAGACTGAGAGTCCACTTAACGGTAAGTGGCTACAGTCGCCTATAAATGCAAGCGAAATCATAGGGGTTGTAAGTACCTACAGTGGGCACCGTAGATACTTACTATACCCAGTTTATGATTGCGGAACGCAATGTCTTGCAGCTATTAAAAGCTATTGTTTTATAATCAAATTGTAACAAAAATATCTAATTTAAGCCTTTTACTTTATCCTGTCAAGGTCGGCAGCCACGTGCAAAATCTTATGGAGTTACTTGTACCTACTAATAGACCTGTTTCAAGTCTAGGACTAGTCAACTTTGAATAACTTTCATAGTTGGCTCGGGTCTGGTCTATTTCGCTGTTTGGGCAGCACGTTGACACAGTACGTGTGCTGTACATAAAAAGTTAAAAAGTAGGCACCTATTAAATTTATCTATACATACATACAATATTATATAGAGGTAAAGTTTGTGTGTTTGTTTGTTTGCATGTAGGAGGTAATCTTCGAACCTACTCATCTGATTTAAAAAGGCTAAATATTCCATAGGGGCGAGCGAGCTGGTGTCCCAGCTATCTAAAAATGGAAAAATGAAGATCCTACGCTAGGCAAAATCTATGCTAGTTATATACATTAAGCTTCCATAAGTAATTAAATCTAAGTAACAGTAAAAACCGCTTCAAAATCTGTATTGCAATTTGGAAGACATGTAAGCGGATCTACAAATAGATGCGGACAGCGATTGTTTTCAAAACACTTCTCTACTCATATAGAATAAAAATAGGTGACGGCTTCCGATAGTGCGATAGTGCGGAGGCCGGTGCATCGCTTGGGCGACAGATAATTTGAGTTAATTTACGATACAACGATAAACGCGCACCACCGCACCGGGCTTCTATCGCGCGACGTGCCTGATCGACCCGCAGATAAAACGAGAACAAACTCGTTAAAACTACCACTTCACTGAAATCGAGACGGAAATGTGACAGTTCTTAAATTAAACGAACCAGGGGATCACTTAATGGAATCCATCCACTCGTTTCAAATTGATAGATGAAGTTTGAGTGTCGATGAGTTTTCAATTTTACACTGATTCATGATTAAGTTATTCTACTTAATTTTTTATGCAAACAAAACGTTTAGCAAATACAATACAGCAAATTCATGATTATGTTCTACTTTACTTGATTTTTCATGCAAACATTTTTAGCACTCAGTAGATCTTTATTTTTGCTTAAGTATAGAAATATTATAGTATAGTCATGAAATCTAATATAACACTTTTACATCATCGATTTTTTATTACTTACATCATCGAATAAAATTAAATTGATGCTTAATTTTTTTTTTAAATAATAGTAAACTAATAAAACTAATTAAGTATTTATTGTAAATCTTGAAAATCTGAAACAAATTTAGCATTAAATGAACCAACTGCAGTGCATCAAAATATCAAATGCTTCATTCGATTCGATGTACATAGATAGAATACTGTGATATGACATCCGTTACAAAATTAGGTCGATGGATATTAACGTTATGAGTTACGACCTCCAATCATGCGTGTAATGAGACTCGATTTAATCTCATGTTTGTGCTCCATTATTAAATGTAAACAATGCCTACTCGTTTCACCGGTATATAACAGGGAGGACACCTTATACGGCCATCGCGTTAAAGGCTTTGCTTCAAATTTTAGTCAGTAAACAGAGTACACAATGAGGCTAATCTCTTTTTGAAGAGGGATCCCAGTTGTCAAATAAAGGGAAGGTGTGTGCGCCCTCCCGCCTTATGCGCCGATCGTCTTGGGAGGTCTATGCGCCGGGCGGTGCCAACAACGCGTAAACAAATTAATAGCTTACAAGACAACATGTACAGATAGAGTAGAGGCATTATCTCTTAAATCACCGCGTGAGAACCTGCTCAATAATAAATTAATGATCAGAGAAAGTGTGCTCTAACTATTCACATTATTGACTTTGCAGTGAAATTAATTTGTATAATTGATAACTTCATGTGTTATTGAGTTTTCTCCTTAACAATACAAGAAAGAAAAAAATATTATATTTTGTATATTAATATTGTTGTATTGGTGAAGCGACACGACCCAAAGGCACGGCGGTTAGAATGTGTGGACGCACCATTATAAAAAGCTATAAAGCTGCCTACTAAGTACTTTATTTCATTTTGTTTAATTACATCCATCTGTTGGTAGACTTCATATGTTTTCCATTCCATCATTGACGCGCAGTTATTGTTACTGAGTTGGCAGCACGGTGTTTTGATTGTTTAAGAAAAATCACCTAGTATATCTTAACTCAACTCAACATTAGAAATAGTTGTTGAGATAGGGAATAGATGAATAGAATAGGGAAGAGACGCGCTGGACGAGAGAGAAAGTCGTGGCTCAGAAATATCCGAGACTGGGCTGGGATTGCCACGGTCGAGCAGCTAATTTCCAGTTGGCTCTTCAGGGACCAGTTCAGGAAGTTGACGGCTAACATTCAGAACTGAAGAGGCACAAAGAGAGTGAAAGAAATATTTGTAAAACGCACTTCAATAAAATATACAGTTACAGCTCCTATGATGCGCTAGTCGCCGCTAGTATCTACTTTATAGTTTGTAAATGATTTGTGGAACAATGTACTCTAAAAGGTCTAAGTTCGCATAATCTAATTTGATTTAAAATACCAATAGGAATAACCTTTTCTATAAACCTAAAATTATATACTGGATTAGTTTCAGTATCATGTAAAGAGCCTATAAACACGATATCTCTACTCCGTAACTTACTCCATGACCAACCCATACAGATTTATTATTGACTACAATTTAGTTATCAACTTAATTTAAGTTAATGTGTTTAAGTATTTATTAATATTATTATTATTTATAGTATTTGTAGTCTGTACCAAATAGCTGCACATAAAACTCGAGAGATGTACCTACTTAAAGGGATGAATGTCCCTTTCTAGTGACACAGTTAAGCAAGGAATGCAAGAAAATATTAGACCAATGTTTTGTGAACCAAATTACCTACTATGAAACGCATTCGCGCGCGATTATCTTAGCGACGGTTTGTATGATGAGCGATAAGACTTCCCAATGACCTTGCAAAGCGTGGTAGAGGTGAATTAGTTGAATTGAACTTTTATGCAATCTATTTGACACAAAGAATAAATTATTTCAAGTTCACAAGATAATTCATACAGAAAACGGTCATTTTAGCAGGATGACTTTACAATGGAATTTACAAAATTGATGACCACTGGTATTTTAGTCAATGCAAGGAGATGTTTTCAAGTTTAGTAACAGCGCCACCAGGGCGAATGGTTGTATGCAATGTTATAATAATTATAAGGAAAATGGGCTCTGATATTAAAATATTTATTCATCAAATCGGTTCCTTCAAGTAACTTGTTCAATTGTCATTATAAATTTAAATTTTACCAGGGTTTCGGAAAAAAAAAAGCCAAGATGATGACGATCCTGAGAAGAAACCTCGAAAGAAACTCAGAAAACATTCGGCTGTATTATTGTACACGCCAAAATAAGAAAGAAATAATATAGTAGCATTTACAAAGTACCTATTAAATAGTAATACCTACCTAATGAGCCAATTAAAGATAGAACACAATGTATCATTATAAATAATCTTGTAACAAAGCATCATTAGATATAATTAGATGACATAGGATTGGAAGGATTTTTGTGATTCGATATGTTGATAAAAATACACAAGAAAAATTTGTACGATCCGTACCATTATGACAAAGTCAATTACGATGACTTTATACATCGCAAGAACACAGACAAGGAATCATTTAGTACTTCGATGATTCAGAATATGTTTTGACTGATATATATATTTTTGTATGCGTTCAAAATTGTCAAAATTGCCTGTCGCATTTAATTTTATGTATACAATAATGAAATTATAATTTCGAATTATTATACCACACTAGTTAATCTATCTATGTTAATACTCACAATTTGCATTTGTGGATTGAATGTTTATGTGTTTATATTGATGATAGTTTAATTGTTTTAATAACAAAAACCTGAGTGATTTGCTTGTATTTTTGGTAGTAATTCTTGTGATACGCCATTGTTTCATTTGTACTACCAGTTGAACCGACTTCTTAGTAGTACTACTGATACACCGGAATAAAAATAAATCGCTAAATGTATTGCTAAGCGCAAAACTCGAGACGTTGTCACGTGACGACCGCTTCGCTTTACGGCTGAATAGTGACCAAAATTGATCAAATAAGAAATAACTTCCAAAAATACAAACACCAGAGCTGTTGATTCAAATGAGTCAAATTCAATTTGAATAAATTATCGAATTAAATGATTTCAAATGAATAATAAATTATTTTGTGCGCACAGATAACATCGAGACCACCTATAAAGGCAGTCCGATTGAAAGGCTTTATTTCGGACAGCCAATTTACTAGTTACATATCGGGCATAATAATTAGACTTCGATGATTGTATCAATTCAATAATAAATAATCGAAAGTACGACACGTGCGATTACCGCCTTAATTAGGTAGGTATATAAATAATTAGAAATAATCAGAAGTCACCAAGTATTACATACATATTATAAAAAAAAGTCCCCCGCCCCGTCTGTCTGTATTACGAGTATGTTCGTGATGATCTCAAAAAACTACTGAACGGATTTCACTAATAGAAAAGCGTTAAAAAAGAAGGTTTTTATACATAAATTTGTGAATTGATGAAATGTCAACTATCGGGTAATGCATATTTTTAGATTAAAAAAGCATTATTCCTTTAAAAGTTTAAGTACATAATATGTTTTTCCTAAAATTGATATTTAAAAATAAATAACAAGTTTTTAAACATTTTACTCAAAAACTCAATAAGTAACATTCTAGGTTTCGAAAACTAACTTGACAAAATCTAATCTATTGCAATTGAACTCCACTTCAACCTTTCCAAGGGAGTGTATCGAATTTACTGTAACCCAGTATAATTACTAACACAATACCTATAACTCCTAAGAAACTACGGTTGGCTTCAGTTTGTTATGAAAACTAGGCATACCGAAAATTGTAGGTACCTACTTGATTCCACCGTAGCATAGTGCGAATGACGAATCGTTCCTTTTCAGTCGTACAAAAGTTGCCGCGATACAAACATGACGTAATGTGTATTTCAGCTTCACATTAAATATAATAAGCGTAAAGTATAGTGCAGTAACGGGAGACCACGGTGCTGAACCAGTCTGCTATTTTTATGAATATAATATATTAGTCATTAGATTCTACGCCTAATAATATACATAATATAGTAATTCTATATACCTTAATTTTAGATTACTAAGGTATACAACCTGAGTCATGTTCAAGAGCGATTATATCACTCAAATGAATATTCATACACTGTACATACACTGTATAATGTAGCCAGCACACGCGAGTAAATCCCGAATAGGATCAACACAAGATAAAGCGACAGGTAAACAGCTTCGCATGATTTAGATATAAAATTGATTTATCCGGCTAGGTACCTACATAAAGGTAGTGTTTTGGCCAAACGTGCTGTGAAAGTCAATGGTACCAAATTTCCAAAAAAAAAAACTCAAAAAGCTAGGGTCACTAAATCGAATATGGATTCCGACGGTCGCGACCAAGTAAAGGCTACGTTAACTTTTTTATTTTTTATTTATTTACATAAAAGATAAATCAAAGTAATGAAAACAAATTGGATATAGTTCAGCTTGTACAGATTACATATATTATCGCAAGGTGTATCAATGTAAGTATATATACATTATTAGCGGGCCGCCCAATAAACGCAACGAGAGTTTGTGCATATAATTTGCAGAAAAAAATTGCACCCGCGAGAAACTGGGGACAGATCGCTAGTTTAATTATAAACGAATTCTCAATAAAAATTATAATTAAAAAAATGTTTCTAGTGGCTGGTTGTCTGTTTGCGCAAGTGATCAGCAAGCATAGAAAAATCAGTTTAAATCGAATCAAAGATTCCCAGCACGTCTGGACGAATGGCCAGCCGTATAATCTCCAAGGGCGGCAGACAATAGTCAAGGGAGGAGCTGATTTGCATACGCATGTACATATATTCGGCACATTTGCATGCCCGAAACATGGAGGTCCGGCGACAGACCAAGGACAGGCGTCCGGCGCCGGGGCCGTGACGCTCATGACATAATCAAAACGCCTTGCCTAACGAACAATTCAAATTCTTAAATTGTCACTTTGACATAGATTTATCGCGCTATACATTATGGCAGCCATATAACCCTTTGTCGCCAGCGGGATGTGATACGCATACAATTCCGTGGTATATTGAAACACGTGTTGTGAAGTTTACACAGCTTGTTGACTACCAAAACGGATTCTTTAGACAAGAATGTCGACGAAAAAAAATAAAAATTATATATTCGTTGAACAATTCCTCGCAGCCAGTCGGAGCAGCGTGTGTTTTAATTTAAACGGAGGTATACTCACTTCCAGCCCGTCGAGTATCTCGAGAACAGCCATATTTCGTTGCTGTGAGGTCGAAAACAATGGCACCGTTTCCTTGCCCTCTGACAGTTACACGGTCTCTGTAAAGAGGGTGAAATTAAATTTAAAATCCGCCGCCTATTATGGGGGTCGCCATTAAATATAAATTCGAACTGCTACAGTACCTAGAAACCGCATATAAGGTCTTCGGTTATAACGACAACAGATCGGTTACTAATTAGGGAGTAACTACACTTATTCGATTCCATTCGTGTTTCGCTGGACGATTTTCGTTACACATGTACTTACATTTCCGTTTCTATCAGTTTTGTTTGGAGATGGGTATCCGTTCTTGCAGTTCGGAAAGCTGAAGGGGCATCTCTATGAAAAACTGATAGAATCGGAAAGCTTCTTTCTTTGGACAAAGGCTGGATTAAGCTGGATAATTGTAGTTACTCTTTTACATTTCTTATTATATTTGTATTAAGTATAATAAAAATACGCGACAAAATCGTCCAGCAAAACGCGAATGCAGCTGAACTTACTCCCTAAATGGAAAGGTCCCTGCCGAATCCCCATATAAGTTAGGTACTAAAGTGACAACAATATCCATGATGCAATATTTCTTTTATTTAATTTTTGTCATTCTATTTGCAAACCAGACCATATCTATAACACGTGCAATAAATTAGTTTTTCGTTAAAATAAAACGGTTAATAATGCTTAATAACGAATTATCCGTTTATTACGATCAATTTTTGTAGTCCCTTGAAGGTCGCTTTCCACTGTAAATACTTCTTTGGAGAATATTTAATTGAATTCTCGAATACAAGAACGAATACGGAAATTACTAGTGGAATCGGTACGTCTCGCGTCTAGAACGGAAGTCCTCGGCGGACGATCAGCGAAGTTATCGCTTAAAACGAACGAAACCAATGTTTGCTCTAACTCAATGGGAAAAGGTTAACGTTTTCTAAATTGAATTTGAACGCAAGTACAAAAAAGGTTCGTACATATACGTGTATGTGCCTCAAAGAGGTTGTCTTAATTAAATTCTAAAACTTACTAATTACAAAGCTTTTGATATTATACTGCAGCGTATAGCTTTGAGGTCCATTAAAGCCTTGCTCATTATTTTTCATGTATGTTTACCGCGGGCAAAAGGTTTCACGAGTAGGTGAATAGAATAAAGTGTGCACTAGTTATATTATAACCTATTCATTACATGCGAAACACTTCACATAACATAAAAACCAACGCCTTAGCAAAGTTTTTTTTATTTTTATTAACAGCGAACTAAATACATGTAATAATTTACAAAAAAATATGTGGCTACGCAATTAAATAAAACTAATAATTGACCTCACAAGAAATGAGCCTTGCTTGTAGCCTTTCCTAATAAGAACTGAATCACTCCATTTTTATGTTAAGGTCGTCAGACAGGCTGACGGTCCACTTGATGGCAGGTGGCGGTGGCGAGCGTCGCCTATTAAATACAAGCAGCGATACAGGTGCCGCGAGTGCTCTGCCGACCTTAGTGAAATTAAGAATAAGGTATAGGGAAATTGGCTGTTGAATTCCTAACTTAAAGTCACGTTGAGACGGTCACAGTACACTCGGACCGAGCGCACTCGTATAAATACTCGGACGCTACTCGTATAATGGCAATCGGGTAATACGAGCTCATTCGGACGACGTCGTCCGATTCGAGCGCACTAGGACCGCGTCCTATTACCGCACTCGTATGAAATTTATTCGTACGAGTACATCGGTCCGTGTGTACTCTGACCGTGTCAACACGGCTTTAAAACGAATAGCGTCCGAGTATTTATACGAGTGCGCTCAGTCTAAGTGCACTCTGACCGATGTACTCGTACGAGTCAATTTCATACGAGTGCGGTAATAGGACGCGGTCCTAGTGCGCTCGAATCGGACGAAATCGTCCGAGTGAGCTCGTAATACCCGCTTGCCATTATACGAGTAGCGTCCGAGTATTTATACGAGTGCACCCTGACCGTATCAACGTGGCTTTACTGACTCACCGAAAAATAACAGCACATGGTTCATTTAATGGTGGTTTTCTGTAAGGGGATAGTTACTGCCGCCACGCAAGCTGCCCAAAAGACTGAGAAACGCAATGTGCCCTGCCACTACTTGCCAGACCCAGACCAAAGAAAAGTTATAAAAAAAAGTTCCAAAGTTGGCTCAGCAGGGAATCGAATTCAGGATCGCTGAGTCAGACCGCTCGGGCTTATCTACTCGACTCAACTAATTTAAAATAATAAATAATTCAAGTTCTACTATACGATTGTCTTGGGAGGGAAATGGGATCTGACATCCCTTGCTCATAATTAAGCTTATTGAAGATTATATTGTAACTTATCAGCTGAACTGTACACATAATTGAACTTATAACTTATTTATACGATTTTAGATGGTACCCCTACTTTAATTATTTTATTATATTATTTTTTAATTTGCTCTTAGACAGCTTATAGAAAACATAATTTTAGGAATGCAACATTGTGGTACGGAACGCAAAATTTGTCTAATCAAATCTCACCAATCGACCTTAGCAAAACCAAGGGCCGCAGCAGGGCCTTAATCGCAAAGAAAGTTTATATAGTACGCACTCGTACTATTTAAAGTAACCGCGAAGAAAACTAAATATTTTGGGCTCAATATAGAGAATCAGATCGTTCTAAGTGAGAGCCGGTTGTTGACACGTAAAGCTGCAATAGGTTTACGTATATGCCACATCCCACTCCACGCGAAGGTTTGCACAGCAACCGCCTCGAAACCGCAGCCCAATATCGTCGGAGGCGCACGTTGGCTGCCGAAACTAGCAGAGCGTTAAAATATTTACAGTGCGGTTGAAACACGCGGCCTCGCTCCGGATGCTTTTAAACTAATATTCGGATGCAAGTATGAGTGTTTCCACACATTACAAGCGTTCCTTTGCTGTAGATACTTAAATTTTCTCTTGTCAACTTTTATGAAATCCCTGCTCTTATAAAAATTGTTTCCGCAAGTGTCCATTTCCCTATTCCTTCCACTTTTTTTATTTTAAGGTCGACAGACAGGCTGACGATCCACTTGATGGTAGGTGGCTACAGTCGCTTATTGCAAGAAACGCCACAAGTGCTGCAAGTGCGCTGCGGACCTTAGGATTAAGGATAAGTGATTAGGAAGGGATAGGGGAAATGAGCTCTGGCTTCCTTACTTGCTCACCGAAACTCAACAGTACACGTGCTATTATTTCACGATGGTCTCCTGTGAGGGCCTCTCTCTTACTGCCGCCAAACGAGCTGCCCAAATGACTGCGGAACACAGTGTGCCCTGCCGTACTCACCAGACTAAAGCCAACTTTGAAGAAAAATTCATTCTCCGAGTCAGACCTTAGCCACTCTACTAATGTGCTCGTCGAATTTAAAGTAATAAATTATTCAAGTTACTACGATCGTTCTCAGTTTCAATTAGTTTTAAATTCAGTGCCTTAAACTAGTTGCATTGATGAGTAGCTAAGAATGAGTTGTAGTCAGATGAAAGCAACTCGACCACAGGGCACTCACGTCATAACGAAGGCAGATCGTAATAAAGAGATTACGGTACACTCGCGTCGTTTGACTACGTGAACTTAAATTAAGGAGTTTATTTACATTAAAAAGGCTCGTTGTGAAGGGATAAGAGATACTTTGGAATAAATATCAATATGCACCTCGCGTACCAGCTTTTACCATAAAAGCTGAATACACTTGCGAAATTGCCTTTTATCTATATCTTCGATGGAAATATTATGTTCCAATTTGCATACGGCTATTACCACTTTTATATTTCAAGTAAATTCTACTTGTATGGACATTTTCATTCATGAGCATAGGGTAGGTTGCTGCTATTCCCTAATGTTGCACATGTAGGGAAGACCGGATTCGTTAAACAATTTAAAATAATTAAATTTTTGGAATTTCAGACCAGTCGCCACTTTAAGGTGTTTATGGCAAGCCATTATATACTTATGAGGTTCTTCAAACGTGCAACAACAACAACAACAAGTTCATTCGGGTCGGGAGCACACTTCTTATATCCTTCTAGTGTTGTTTGTGTCGACGGTAGCCACCTACCATCAAATAAACCGTCATACACGTAAGCACCAAAATATTAAGTATTCAAGCAAGATAATATCTACTAATATTATCGAGAATATATGAACTAATATTACCTACTATAATATATGCTGCATCGAGTAATCTGCGGGACACCCAAATCCTCAGCAACTTACATACAGCAGATATACTTAGCGTGTTTGAGCGTATTAGAATGGTCTCAATAGAATGGCGGGAATTTCTTTATAATTTTAATATATATTTTATAGTTTCTTGTTAATAAATAGTTACAATTCGTTCTTTCTCATCTAAAATATCCAAGATATCTAAAGATGCCAAGATATTTATCTTAGCAGCTTATTTAACCTTTCATTTATTTTTTATTACCGGCTTTACTACTGCACAATTACCTGTTAAAAATCTAACTTTTTTCTTTCTTTGACTATGACAAATGTATTTACATTCTCAAAGATCGTCTCAGAGCAACACAGCTTCAGTATCCGTTACCGTCTTTTCTACTTAGCTCCCAGCTTTAGTAAATTATAGCATATACAAATATACCGTTTCTTAATTTGGTAACAAAAGCTGTCTAAAATTAATTTTAACAAAAGACATAATTAAAATTATTATGTTTTTAGTGTAAAAAAAAATCTTAATTAACTATACACGATAACGTTGCCAAAACTACTTGTGTGGCGAACTTAATCATATCTTAATGATGGACATTATTCAATAACATGAAAAGACCACCTAAAATAAATGAAACTATTATCCAGTATGACGATAAAGAGAGCGGTGGATCGTAACACAAGGTCAGAGTCAGTGATTAACAGAATATAAAAAGTTATTCCATTTCGTAGAAAATGATCTTAAAATATAGCCTACTAGCTACACGCTCCCGGCTTCGCCCGGGTTCAAAATAAAAACTATCCCATCTTGTAAGTTGGACCAAATTACACAGAGTTTTATCAAAATCGGTTCAGTAGTTTAGGAGTTCATAGGAGACAAAAATGTGACACGTAATTTTTTTATAAATACGAGCTGGTGCCCGCGACTTCGCCCGCGTAACTTTGTAAATTATATTATAAAACCTTCCTCGAGAACCTCTCTATCCATTGGTGAAAACAGCATGAAAATCGATGCAGTAGTTTTTGAGTTTATCGCGAACAGACAGACAGACAGACGCGGCGGAGGACTTTTTTATTTTATAATATGCAAGGATATAGAGACTTTCTTAATTTAGGACATCCAGTGACGAGGTCTCTAGACATCCTTTTAGGTACCACAACATGTATGTACAAACAAAATTAAACTTTTCAAACATTTAATAACTCTTTAACAAAAAATAAACCGACTTCAAACCGTCTCATGGTCTTTTCTCATGGATGCCATTGTCAGAACTGGACCAAACACACGGATCACACGAGAAGCACCAGCTTTAAAATAAAAAAAGAATCATCAAAATCGGTTCACAAAGTCGAAAGTTATGAGGTAACAAACATAAAAAATATATATAAAAAAAAGGAGTTGAATTGAGAACCTCCTCCTTTTGTGGAAGTCGGTTGAAAACCTATTCAAAATGAATCAACTGCCCCAACCTTATTAATTTTCATAAAACAAGAAAGTGAACGAGTTAAGAGTCGTTACCTCTGAACGCAATACTTTTGAGATCTCTAATTACCTTTAATGGATGTATTTAATTATTCACCCTACCACGTACGACGTGTTTGAAAGAGTAAAGAACGAAGTCACCGTAAGTACACGGCACGAGGCGTGACTTTACACTTTCTTTGAACGAATCCTCAATTTCGACTATTTACGCCTAGTCATCGCACGCGCGCTCTCCTTAATAGCTAACTTGGAGTTAGCTTCAGTCACTTCACACGTCTGCCACGTTCCAAACAGATTTTTTATTCAGATTTTCGTGTTCAGACATGATAGCTCGAGGATTCGTTTTGGTTCTGTCGGTTGAAACGTTTCAGGAAAATGCATAACAGAAATAAAATGCTCGATTTGGTTCGATGTTTAAAGAAGTATCTGAGCTTTTCCAATTTATGCTGGATTGTAATTAATATGTTTTGATGCAAACAATACTATATTAACGATACAAAATACACAATTTTTACAATTAAATGCAGTGATTTTAAACTCGCGCGAGTTTAAAAAAAATATTTGAATTTTTCTTCGTGTTAGGAAGTCGTTTATTCGTTTCAATCATTTCAGGAATATAACTAGATATTCTTAAATCTATAGATAACTTAACCATATACTTTTAGGAACCCAGATGAGGGAAACTTCCTCTGTTAAAATTATTCAATCGATTTCAAGCGTCATCGGAGATACGTCACCCTCGAGTGCTCAATGCGGACTATAATCCTCTGTGATGTGTGGGTTGATGCGCCTTGACATGTTATTTCTATTTTTTCGGGTACTCCTACGCATTTTTATCTCTCGATGTCCTCGAATATTTTAGTACGCAATCAGGATCCGTTATCGAATCAGGGATTCGAGGCGAACAATTATCGAACAACTAATATGGTAGCCACCAAACATCAAATGGACCATTAAGGTCACAGCTCACTAGAGCCACCCGGCACCCGACCTGCACCGCCTCGCCTCGAGTGGTTAGTATTCTTTATATGGATTTGTATGGGCATGCGCTCAATACATCAACTCCGTAGCGTCACCGGATCGCTTCGCTCGCGAGGTTGTTTCGCTTCGCTTGCGCGCGGTTTAGGCGATGGCGGTGCGGCGCTCCCCGCCACCCCTTCATTCTCAGAAAGCGAATGGCCTCAATCTCACCTGATGATAAAGATGATAATGAGGAAGATTACATAAAGATAAAGAAAATACTAACCTTGAGATCGAGATCCATAACGAGATGTTTTCCAAACGATGTGCCACCGGTTTTCTGTATATGTAAGAAGACCATGACGTCGTGAGCGTTCAGATCGAATCTAAAATCATCGTGTAGGACCTCGTCGTAGGAGAGGCCTGGCTGTGTCATGACGTCAGGAAGAGGTCGCCCCGGTGCTTCCGCATAAGAGAGAGCCATTGATTCTGAAACGCGCTCCCTCGGGGTCACTGCGCATACCTATTAAGAAAATGCGATAATCAGAACAGTAATTTGTTTTCAGCTAATAAAGCGCTACGCTCCTTGCGCAGCTCGTAAAAGCACAAATTGTCAAGTCCTCTCGGAGCCAGCCCATAACATTTTTCTTTTATGAAAAAGAATTTGTTTTTCAATTTGTGAACCTCTTTGTGGGTGGGTCTCAAACGGTCTAGAACGCAATTTGACTTGTTGTAGTTTTGCCTACATCGCAATACGGCTACTATGTAAAATACCTAATTCTTATATTGACAAAAACGCAAAACGACTAGTTAGTATGTTTCCTAAATAGTATAACGACTTAAACGCAAAATGCCCGGACAGGTAACTGCAAAAGTTTAGTATTGCAAAAATGCAGAGTATCCTATTGTTTCCTATTATCAATCATCATCAATACTCAATACTAATAATAAATCTGTAAGTGCAGGTATTGTATGTATCTATGTATGTTCCTCCATAACTCTGATTTTCATGAAAGTTGGTAGATAAACATTTAGACCTACAGGACACAGGATAGGCTACTTTTTTCAACGCGGACGAATTCGCGAGCGCCAGCTAGTAATTAAATAATATCAGTTGTGTGCACTTCATTGAAATCCGTTATGACTGAGTTGGAATCAACGACAGCAGTCCAATCTTCAACATCCAAATGGTGAAGGCACACCCTGGCGTCAGGTGGGAGATAAAAGTTGTACTTGGTCAGTACTATTGTTCTGTGCTATTGAGGTATTGGAATGAGAGGTGCCATGGAGCACATAAAAACACATTTATTAAGATCCCCTTCAGTTCTTTTTAACGGCCTGTTTGAAGAACACGAAAAAGAAGAAGAAAAAGAACGTTTTTTTCACATTTACGGCACTGTTGTTGGCGTTGTACGCCACTGGATCTGCCACCGATGGCACGAAACGGAAGAAACTTCCGACTTGTGCCACTATCAATTTTAATGGGCTTTGGTTTACTGTAGACATTCAGTATAATTATTTATGAAAAATTAATAATACATAAAATAAATTATATATGTATGCTTGTATTCCAACCCCCATTTCAATCTGATTGGCAGAATAATAAAGTACCTATTCGGTTATAAGTAAACTATCTTTGTGCCAATATGTGTGACAACGAGTCGAGTATAGATTCTGTTTGCAATTGTACATGCAAAAACAAAACACAGAACTAGGCAAAATGCGTCTTTGTCATTTTGTGTTTAGGGTGTTATGCGTTTTAGTATCTTTAAGTTTTAGACGTATTACGCGGTAGGCATTTTGCGATGTAGGCAACATTACAAACTAGTCAAATTGCGTTCTAGACCGTCTGAGACCCACCCCTTTGAAGTGATTACTTATGTATTTTATATGTAATTTAATTTAATATTGTTCTTGTGTGTTGTACAAAAAACCATTTAAAATGTCGTAACTAATCTTGTTAAATTTTTCATCATAAATTTACACATACATACACTGCCCAATTCCTAGTCTATTATTCTACAATCGCAGATAACTAACTATACAAATCAATTTTATTAATTTCTAAAGATTAGTTTTGACTACGCACGTCAAAGTTATCGATGACTAAATTTACAGTTTGATGTTACGACATTGTAACTTTCCCAACTCAACGTATTCCCCGAAGTCTGAAGTGTTACACCATTCGACGCCCTTGAAACTTCCCTCGCCTTAGTTAGTGTCAGCCCCTCTAGACGAGAGGCCGACGTAATCGGAATCTAACTCTATCAACTGGCTGTTAAGGGGAAGATGAAATTTTACTCGCAGCTCTATGATTAATTACAGAGTCTACGAGGGCGTTGAGAGCTCATCAGTCTTTGAATATTAACCTCAACGTGAAAGAGGACACTGAAATATCAAAAGGAAATTATATTCGCTTATTCAGGAGAGGACGCGACGACGATGTAATATTGCCTTTATTAAAAATAATTGTGACTCGTTTCATCGAACTCAAAGCTTTCAAATTAATTCAAAAAGCTGATTGTCAAATAGATTTTAAGCAGTGGAAGTTATTTGGGTAGCCCGTCTGGCGGGAGTCAATCGTGAAATAACAGCACGTGTGTTGTTGGGTGGGTCTCAAACGGTCTAGAACGCAATTTGACTTGTTGTAGTTTTGCCTACATCGCAATATGGCTACTATGTAAAATACCTAATTCTTATATTGACAAAAACGCAAAACGACTAGTTAGTATATTTCCTAAATAGTATAACGACTTAAACGCAAAATGCCCGGACAGGTAACTGCAAAAGTTTAGTATTGCAAAAATGCAGAGTATCCTATTGTTTCCTATTATCAATCATCATCAATACTCAATACTAATAATAAATCTGTAAGTGCAGGTATTGTATGTATCTATGTATGTTCCTCCATAACTCTGATTTTCATGAAAGTTGGTAGATAAACATTTAGACGTACAGGACACAGGATAGGCTACTTTTTTCAACGCGGACGAAGTCGCGGGCGCCAGCCAGTAATTAAATAATATCAGTTGTGTGCACTTCATTGAAATCCGTTATGGCTGAGTTGGAATCAACGACAGCAGTCCAATCTTCAACATCCAAATGGTGAAGGCACACCCTGGCGTCAGGTGGGAGATAAAAGTTGTACTTGGTCAGTACTATTGTTCTGTGCAATTGAGGTATTGGAATGAGAGGTACCATGGAGCACACAAAAACATAGGTAGTGCAAGCAGGATGTGCAAGTCGCAAAATGTGTGCAGGCTTTTTCAGTTTTTTTCCCACGCTTTTTTCACATTTACGGCACTGTTGTTGGCGTTGTACGCCACTGGATCTGCCACCGATGGCACGAAACGGAAGAAACTTCCGACTTGTGCCACCATCAATTTTAATGGGCTTTGGTTTACTGTAGATATTCAGTATAATTAAAAATTAATAATACATAAAATAAATTATATATGTATGCTTGTATTCCATCCCCCATTTCACTCTGATTGGCAGAATAATAAAGTACCTATTCGGTTATAAGTAAACTATCTTTGTGTCAATATGTGTGACAACGAGTCGAGTATAGATTCTGTTTGCAATTGTACATGCAAAAACAAAACACAGAAGTAGGCAAAATGCGTCTTTGTCATTTTGTGTTTAGGGTGTTATGCGTTTTAGTATCTTTAAGTTTTAGACGTATTACGCGGTAGGCATATTGCGTTGTAGGCAACATTACAAACTAGTCAAATTGCGTTCTAGACCGTCTGAGACCCACCCGTGTTGTTGTGTTTCGGTGAGTGAGTAAGGGATGCCAGAGCCCATTTTCCCTGTCACTTCCTTAATCTACTGCGGTCGACAGCGCACTTGCAGAACATAATTATTATGGCGTTGCTTGCGTTAGGGCGCTACCTCACGGACGTCACGGCCACGTGGCTGGAGACGTAGGTGTGCCTACCTACGGTCGCCAAGTTGAGTGGCGTCTTGACTACCGTCTGTCAGTCAGTTCTCTCAGTTTTCGTATCGAGAATGGACGCTTCGTGCATTTATTATTTTTAAAAAATAAATAAATAATAAGTAATGTTTAATAATAATAAATAAATAAATAATAAATACCTAATTGCTTTTTTTCTTGAACCGTCATTTCGTTTTTTTCGATTAACTATTTCGTCCCAACTGTCCCGCTGTCTGTCGGTCCCTATTTATGCTTAGATCTATAAAAACTACGCAACGGATTTTGATGCGGTTTTCATCAATGGATTGAGTGGTTTTGGAGGAAGGTTTTAGTATACAAAGTTACGCGGGCAAAGTCGCGGGCACCAGCTATCTACTATAAAATAAAGATACAACCCCTGAAAATTTTATAACAGCAAAGATGTCAGGCGTTATATTGCTTTACACATTTAGTCAGGCGCTACACATCCCTTACTTTTAACACGGTCGCGGGCACCTATCTGCCATACATTTCAATATAAATTGTTGGCCACGTCGTCGGCCACGTGGCCCCGGTGAGTTAGGGATCTTATAGGCGACGGCTGCCTACCATCAATTGGACCGTCAGTCTGTCGACCTGAATATAAAATAATAAACTATGATTTTATCTGATGTTTTCTGATAGTCAAAGCAACTTTTGTGTTGCCTGTGTTAGGTACAGTCGACGGTAGAGCTACTTATCAAAAAATGGTTACTTCTACAGAATTTTAGTACCTGCTCTCGGATGACATTTTAGAGATATTCGAAGTGAAAAATAAATGGCTTCAATATCTTACGATTTCGATAAGGCGACCGAGCGGGAGGTTAAGAGGGTGGCGAGATATAAAGGGCGCTCATCATCCCCAGTTTGTTTGTTCGCCTAATGAAGTGGGCAGAGGCTCCCCTTCGCCCATTAATATACACAGACACAGTTACAGTCGACATTCGACTAACCGCCCGGTCGACAGGCGACAGGCTTCCAATGCGATCGTCGCCTATTCACAATTTTGTCACTTCATTTGGTATGGGAATTTAGTCGTTTTAGAAATTGTGCTACGTGACCGGATATATTTGTCGGCACTCAAATTAATGGTTCCCCCGACTAATGGTTCCCCTTTAGAGTAGAGTAGAGACAGTGATTCCGGGCTTTTAGCAATCTGCAATAGCAATCACGTTTAATATAACAACAACGGTCGACACTCGTACACGGTGAACGAATATTGGAAAACACGTAAACGTATAACCGTCTTAGTATTGAATTACCTACTGTAGCACGGCTGATTACTAACGCTTGAATTACATGGAATCCGATGAAGAGAATATACCGCCTGGCGCCAGTTAACTATACGATACCAATCTACTTATATTATTTTATAGGTAAAGGTAAATTTATGACAATCGAGCTTTTCTTCTTTTGCCTGCAACTTATTAGACCGCGTGTCTGTTCTTTTCAGGTACTCTATGGCCTTTCTGTACCCCTGACAACGGGTGTGAAAAAAATTCTTGATGATCGCCTGAGTAGTTAAGGCCTAACTCGAAATGAATTAGAACAGTGGACAAACTAGTATGATTAATTAGTATATTCGATATACAAATACGTTAAGTTGAATGGTTCAAGGACGTCATGTCCCAGTTTTTATGTTTCATTTACCTAACTATACATTGTATTATGTTGGCCAAAAAATCCGTGCGGTATAAAAACATTACCTAATTTTTTTTTAATAATAAAACATAAACAACTGTACTAATATTTGCTATGATCTAAATGTTTTTTTCCATTTTTTAATTTTAATTTTTTAATTAAGTAAATTTAGATTTCCTCTTTCATGGAAGGCCGCGTAGTTATTTATTTAATAAATACTAGTATTGACAGTAAAGATTTTCGTCAACAAATTATCCATTCTATAGAAATTTGTAAAAACCAAAATAAATGAAATCCTGAAATATAAATTAGCACAAAACAGCATATATACCTTCTGTTAAATTAAATCTTTGCCTACTATTATTTCACAGTGCCCAAATGACTGCGAAACGCAGCGTGCCCTGCTTATACTTCTCAGATCCAGACCAGAACCAGACCAGACCAATTTTGAAAAGTTCATAAAACAAGCACCATAATACAACTTCAAACGAGCTAGTCAAATAATAATTAAAAAATAATAATTTTACATGTTAGCAGTAACTACACCTGCAAAGCGTTCAATCCCTTTCTTTTAATTGACCGACTTATGACTACTCTGCATGAATCACGTAAATTATTGAATAGCGTGTTGTTTGCGGACAGTTCATCTGTAAATTAAATTATAATAAAGGAGCCATTTATTTCGCTTGGTTCCACATTAGATAAGACATATTAGGTACTCATACTTTTTAAAAACTTCAGAAAAAACTCAATGTTGAGTCAATAAAAATTTCAAGACGTTGATCAAATCTAACTAAAACACACTTTTATAAATTACTAGCTGCTGACCGCGACTACGCCCGAATAACGTTGTAAATTATATACCTTCCACGAGAACCACTCTATCCATTGGTGAAAACAGCATGAAAATCGGTGCAGTAGTTTTTGAGTTTATCGCGAACAGACAGACAGGCGCGGCGGAGGACTTTGTTTTATAATATGTAAGGAATTACACTCAACAAGGCTTACAAAATTTACAGGTAAATTCCATACGCTTCTATAAAAAATGTCCCGAACAATTAGGTAGATTTGAAAAAGTTCTGAAAAAAAAAAGCTTTCGAACCGGCGGTAATTAACGATTGTGATTGAAATTAAAAAAAAAAATATTATTTAACTATTTCAACAAAAGAAAATGTTTGGTACTTTTGATGTTTGGTACGGTACGAGGATTGGTACTTTTGGTACGAGTAATGTTTTTTTTTAGAATCAGAGATGATTATTGTAATTAACAAATCACCTTTTTCTCCAAAATAAAACAAGCATTTCTCCAATAATTGCTTGTTTTGTTTAGTATAGTTAGTTATTGACGAGCTTTATCAATTTTCATAATGTTACCAATAAAAAAATTGGAAACAGTTTTTTACCTTCGAAATAATTAATATCGTCGAGTTTCGACTATAATCGTAATAGTGGGCACATTATAACAATAGTGGGTAAACACTGATGAGTATTTTCTGTTTTGAGTTCAATATAAACCTAGGTATTTAGATTTTTAACTATAAACCATTGTTGAAGTAGTTAACATAGTGTAGTTATTGATTGATATACACACTACACACTTTGGTTGCTATTATGGCCCGGCCATTTGCCGTCCGATTGCGTGTCCGAGTCAATAGCGCAGTGGGCGACTCCGGCCAGGTGTTGTCCTGTCCATTATCAATTCACTGTGCAATCTTAAAAGCCGACAGCCGAGACAACTTGCCTACGCCAAATGCGGACTCTACTCGTTGCATGTCGGCGCGCGTGCAGAGCGAATGCACATATGTGAAAATCTCTTTGTTTAAACACATTTATGTTAAACTGTATAACCAAAGTTGGAAATTTTTATAGCGGCGTAAATTTCAACAATGTCCACACAGTAGTTATACGTAAATTATTTATAGCATTTGAAAGTCTCCGCTCGCTTAACTTACTTATATGGTTTTTTAAGGATATATTTGTCGTATTTACCTGAACAAC
This sequence comes from Synanthedon formicaeformis, assembly GCA_945859745.1. Lineage (NCBI taxonomy): Eukaryota > Metazoa > Arthropoda > Insecta > Lepidoptera > Sesiidae > Synanthedon > Synanthedon formicaeformis. Next base: position 3,891,987 of record OX243958.1, on the reverse strand, counting down.
AAAATACACCTATACATTGTACTTTATTCTACTAATGTAGGTACTTATAGCGCACTTGCAGCATATTCAGGCGTTGCTTAGGTAAGTATATTAATAGGCGACGGCAATCATCTGCCAACAAATGGACCGTCAACCTATCTGCCAACATTTATATACAAAAACTACCTTATTACAATATATAAACAAATTTAAATAAAATAAATACATACCTACAAACATTACATCACACAATTGAACATGCATCCTCTAACCTTTACCGCAAAGCATATCATGTTTGGAACTAATATTGCAAGAAAAGACGTGGGCAGAGTTGTTGCGAAAGTCCTCCCAACGTTACATAACTAACTAGCACAAGCATGGGATTACTTAATTAACGAGATCAGATCCTAATGCAATCAACGACTGAAAGGGTCGGGGCGAAACTAATCCAAATTCTTTAGTAAAATCCCGGCATAACTAATATACCAAAAGATCCTAGTATATCAGCAGACTGTTGAAATCTAGTTACTTTTAAGACTAAAATAGCGCTATTTAGACAATAACGTTTTTAAAATAAATTTTGTTTTGTTAAAGTTTACTATTAGGTATGTATTTCTTTGATTATAGCCATTAATGTTATGTAGGGATTATTAAGTTTATGTACAGGACCTACTCGTAGTTGACTCCCACGACACAAGCACAGTTCACTGTGGATTAGTTAGTTGTCATCTTGCACGATTTTATTTCGTACGAAATGTGCGAAGAGCCAACTTGAAATTTTGTAGGGGTCAGCGCAACGACCATCCAACCCAAAGGTCAGCATTAACTTATGGCTATTGTATATCAGCTGTAAAAATAAATAAATGAATTTCCAAAAATTGAAAATAGCTCCTGGACTTTGTTGGCATCTTTTGATTTGTTCCAGGTTTCCATGACTTTGTTAACTATGAACCATAGAAGATGGAAACACTTTATCAATTAACACGATCTGAGGTGTTGTCTGAACACGATTTATCACATAATAACTAATTATTGAAAAAGTTTTAATATTTTTTTAATACATAGTTTTTTTAATGTTTTAATACACAGGAACTATTTGGACAACCCAATATCGAAGAGTAAAGTACAAACCCTATAATATTATTTATGGTAAGCAACTGAAACAAACTCTATAGTTACATTCAATAATAACTATATTTACAATAACTACTTCAATTCAATAGTTACATGAGTAACAATTTTAACAATCCTATAACTAAGTGTACTGTGTATACGTAAATAGTACAAAATAAGTCTTAGCTCGCTAAAACTCCTTTACATTTCCCGATGCCTTTGTTGAAGGCTCTAAAATAAAACCATAAAGTAGGTCCCAGCACTCGACACGTCCTCTCGACAATAACAGTAACCACTTCAGTGGGAAGTTCTTAACAATAAACGACACAGTACAAAGGAAGGTCCACTTGATGCACTCTACATTCTGGTCTTGTTAAAATAAAATTTATGTTCGTATATTAATATAATACATACCTATCTCAAGAGAATATCGTAGGTATAATGATTTTGTCCTAGATTCAATTGATGAACTTAATTAACCTTGACTCGTAATTTTTTTTTTAAGAGAAAGCAACGCAATGATTTAAAAATAAACAATATAAGTAAAAATAAACAAGTAGAGGAATTTGTATTAACATTATGTATAACATTATACGGTTCTGGCGAAATGGACACGAAAATGATTGTCGGATAAATCCGACTCTGGCGGCTAAAGAATTTAGGTCCACGCTCCCGGCTTCGTCGTAGTTATAATGAAAAATGTCCTATCTTTTAAGTTGGACCAAATTACTTATCAAAATCGGTTCAGTAGTTTAGGAGTTCATTGGCGTCAAACAATGACACGAATTTTTTATATAGTTACCTAAGAGACAAAATATAAACTGTTTTAGTAATTATTATTTTTTGTAATTAGGTAACTATATCGAGTGAAGTATTATTAAATCGTCTGTCTTTTTACAGATGATATCCTCAATATACACGTTACATTTTTTTCTTAACATCAACAAATATTAGCGTTTCTTAGAAAAATATGTCTTTTGGAGGGAGTCAGGATCGATTTTCGACATTACGATCAAAACTGCAGGCTTTGCACATAGTTAGTTAAATATATTATCACACTCATCTTTCAAACCAATTTCAAACCAACACGCAAGGACTTGAGAATAGACTTTATGTCTGAGAACACAGTTGTAATCAATGAATAGTGCGACTTCCATATCAAAAGGACGTATGTCTTCAATAGTAGGCAAGCACAGAACTACATAACTAATTAGCTGTGTGTGTGTCTTCATGAAGCCACAAGCTGCAAGTCATACAGCTTTTTATGTAGCATCCCGTCGAGTCAGTTTGTTGGTTCTACTTTTGTATAGTGTAATGTACACAAAAACGTACGAACAGGCTGCCTGTGCCACCCTTTTAATTAGTAGAAATTGCGTAGGCACTACTCCTACCCGCAAGTAAATTTTAAATAACTGAACTAACTTTGATTCTAGTTCAATTTTAAACATCTGGTTTCCAATCAACATTGTGATTTGTTTGCTATTTAACTTTTACATAATTATTATTCTTTCAAGAGCTCACTTTCCAACTCAAAAAAGTACGTAATTCAATACTATAAATACGTAATTCCATGACTATCTACTCATTAGTTATTGGTCGTAGCAATACATATAAAAAACATGACATTTCTGAGACATTTTCTAAATTGTGCAGAATTTGTGACATTTTCGTGGGTTGAATTCTTGTTCTGATAAAAGCCAAAAGTGTCTCCCATGTACATGGGATATCAAAAGCTACCATCTATAAAGTTTTTTTTTTTAATATATATAAAAAATATTGTAATTTTTATTAGGTTGGCGTAGTTATAATTATTATTAGATATTTAGATTTCACAAAATCGTATGACAAACTTTACTCAAATGAGTCTTATGTCTATATATATAAAAATTACGTCATATGTTTGTTCTCGATGAACTCGGAAACTACTGAACCGATTTTGATCAAATTTGGTAACTATTCGTAATAAAAACTAAAAGCAAGCCAAATTGTTAACTATACAAGTGTAAGTGTGCAACAGGAGGTCAAGTGTCAATATATTTTCTTATTTTGCAACACACTGTTATCAAAGATAAAACAATTTAATTAAGATAATTGACGACACGTTTGGTCTACGTGGTATAGTAACCGTAGCTGTTAACCAAAGGATCGCGGGTTCGAATCCCTGAGTAAAGAATGTTTTGTATTTATAATATGTATGTATTTACAAAAAAAAATTATGTAATATATCAACTGTCTGGTATTCATAATACAAGCATTAGTTTCTTACTGTGAAACTAGATGGTGCTGTGTGGAATGTGTGAATATATTTATTATTATTTATTATTATTATTATTATTTAATTTGCATTTACTTTTTCATTATCACATTTATCTATTTGATTATCTCCAGCGATCTTTAGGTTAGAAGCATTATATGAATATAGTTATTTTATTTTAATAAAATAACCATATAATTATATAGGTCTGGGATTATATTCAGATTTTAATTTTTTTTAATCAAAATAGTAAATTATAGTGTTTGTATTTAAGTAATTATTAAAAATATACTAGCTAAAAAAAATTTAATTAAAATTAATTTAAAATTACTTAAACAGATATCCTAAAAATTCAATTTTTGAAACTAGTTTTGGTCTCTTAAGTACTATCTCTTAAAGCAATTTTTTATCTTATAACCATCAATATGACAGTAATAAGTAAACATAGTAATAGTAATTTATGATATGTATGTAATGTGATTATACATGTTGTAACAAGAAATAAATGATTTCTAAGAGAGTTGTGTTACTCTAATGAGTCTGATTATGAATATGATGATATCAACTTTAGATAAATTTTTAGATATAAACTGCAATAAATACATTGTGAGCCTGTCAATTGAAGTTTAAAGTTTTTTTTTATCATTATAAGTTTAATATATTACACAACCACAAAATTAATAAAAAACCGTAGGCATGAGGAAAACCAGAAACCGCAATAAAAAATAATTAATTGCCATTAATATTAACACAATTATTTTCCTACTTAGAGAAGTAAATGATTATATATAAAATTACGTTTTAAATGAATACTATGGTGAATTATTTTTCAAGACTTTTTATATAACTATATAGTTACTGCAATTTTTCTAATAAGTGGTTTACTAAAGTTGCATTTTATAAAATACCAAAATATGGTTCAATAATATTCTTTATGATTGTGGAATGAAACAAATCTTGAATCATGGCTTTTATATGCCTACAAATTTTAGAGAAATTAAATTAATAAAGAGAATTTATTTATAATATACTCTACATATTTATATAAATTTTATATTAAATAATATTTATGTCTATACTAATATTATAAAGAGGTCAAGTTTATATTTTGTTTGTATGTAGAAGGTAGTCATTGAAAATACTCATCAAATTAAAAAAAAATCTTTCACAAATAGAGTAAAATTTCAGGGGGATGCAGGTGAAGCTGGAGGCACCAACTCTTTAAAAATAAAGATTTAACATTTAGCAAAAATATAATATCAGATCAGGTGTCAATGTATATTGCTTTACATATTTTATCAGGTTTTACATACCTAGTTATCTTTTATTTTTTCATTGTGTACAAAGTCTAAGTTACCAGCTAGTACCATTTAAAATGTTTTCATATAAATTATTCAATGCAATGCAGGCCAAAAAAATGTGCTTGGTGGGGGAATTTATTTATTTACTTAATCAGTGAGAATCAATCACCAAAAAATAATTCTGTTTTTGAAGTTACAAGTTGGCTCTGGTCTGGACCTGGCAAGTAGTCGTAGGGTACACTGTGTTTTGCAGTCATTTGGGCACCCAGTCTTGCAGCAGTAACCACCCCTTATATTATGGAAAATCCACCGTAAAATAACTTTTGTATATCAGTGAGTGAATAAAAAATGTCAGAGCCTCTGTTCTCCTTACATCCTACCACTGTCGGCAGAGTATTTGTGTTGCTTGTGCTATAGGCGATGGTAGCCACCTACCATCAAGTGAACAGTCACCCTGTCTGTCAAGATTAACATAAAAAGAACATAACTAAAATAAAAGTAATATTATTTATAGTTACCTGATCTGGACAAAAATATCCAAAAGCTAACATTCCAAACAGTGAAAGTAATAAACATATGAGTATTACTTTCCGTAGCTTCGATCTTGGCTCCATTTTTTTAATTTCATAAGCACCACTCGGAAGCAACAAGGCAAAATCACTATCTACTTGCACGGATACACTTTTTTGCATGTCGGTCGAATGCATGTCTCATTTTTACTAAAAATATCAAATAAACACCTCACTGTTAGTTCTTCCGCTTTCTCCGTAACGAACCGATATAATTACACATTTTAGTCTTTAGATTAATCGGTTTTAAATGTTCTGATACGAGAGAAAGATAACATTGTTTTTATGATAACACAAAGAATTGTTTATAATTATAAAATGTTCAATAATTTACAATTGAAATATAATAGAATAGAAGAGTGGTAAAATACATTATACGACAGGCGTCGCGTTAGCGAATGCCAAGCACAAATAAATAAATGTTTATGTGAATTTGTGAACAACAAATCGAAAAGAGTTTGTTTGAGTTCACTGTTCATCAGCGCTATTCAAGTATTCACTACTGTACTCCAGACTCGCTCAGTACTGTAGGTAGGTAGTCTGTAGGTACTAGGTAGAGGATCTCAAGCAGACATTGACACTCTGACATTGACAGCGGATGACAGAGTAACGAAGTGAAACCATGACAGTAATGACAGCTGTTTTGACAAAGGCATTTTTTTAACAAAAATTGTGATATGGTTACAAAATCACAACTTTCTTGAAGAAAATTCAAGTACCGTATAACATTGTTTTCTGTTTTTTTGCATATAAAAAAGAAATCATCAACATTAGTTTCAGGATATGAAACTGTAGATTTTTATCTAACGAATTTAATCATTAATCACAGCATTTATACCGCATTGCTACTGGTGTAATTCCGATACTACAATTTCGACAACGTATTTAAAAGTTTAATAGGTACGTTAATTAATATCGTACGTAACAGTCTTGCTACTTTAATAAATGCCTGTTTTCGACTCTTAGTGAAAAAAAGAAAATCCAATATTGGATACCAAGAAATTACTGTATTTATAAGCTTCATCTTTTAGGACGAGAGGTCACAAAATAATTAGGTTAATAGGTAGACACCTGGATCTCAATGTGAATGAAAATAAGCAATTCAAAATAGGTATACAAAAAAAAATGTACATTGTCAAATAAAATGATTATAAAAACATGCATCGATTTACCTGTTACAGTTTATTCAGGCATTCAAGCCATTTTTGTAATGAAAATTAAAACTTGTCCGGTCCGGTGTCTCAGCTGGCAACACTAAATAAAAAAAATAGTCGTAGGAATGTGCGTCAGAAGTACGCCATCTGTTAACATCTTAACAAACTATTGAATAAGTTATTAATTCGGGTAGATGGCGCTTATTTCATACAATAACGTCAGTGAGGATGTCGCTCACAGAGCAAGAAATCAGTTTTTTCCCTATACTTACTAAAAGTGTCAACTTTTGAAGTTTTCACTTCAAAAAATTACAACAACCCTCAAGCTGGAGTGAGTAGTGCGAGTGAAGCATTAATGGGGGATTTACACGGGTCGATTTTTGCCGTGCGGCTAGTCGCTTCACAAATCGCCTTACCAAGCCGCAATCCGCATCGCTAGCCCATTTACACAGGTGACTAAAATCGCCTGTGGCTCGGTCATTTCCTTCGAAAATGTTGAGCAGAATAGGTCGCGGTAATGGAACAACGTGCGCGAAACACTCCTTCATGCGGCGGGCGATCGTGCACAACTGATCGTTTTCGTTTACATGGTCGATTTTAGTCACCAGCCGCATGTGGCCGGTCGCCGCGCGGCCAAAGTCGGATGCTACTCAACTTTGGGGCATGCGACCTAGCCGAATTGCCATTTAGACGATAGATTTACGCCGTGCGGCAATAATTGTGCGGCTTTAGTCACCCGTGTAAACCCCACATACTGCAACTGCAAACATCATTTCCGCACAATAAGCCGTTTTCGAAACAATTTTCAATATAAGTCAAATTCTTCTTATGTTCTAACTTTTATTTATTATGGGGTTTCTATTACTTCCATGGAAATTCTAAACAATACAATTTTAGGATTTAGTTTTGTTTACCCCTTAATATATTATGTTTACGAAATATAATCAAAAATACTGAACTATAATACTCATGAAACAAATGAAAATTTTTGAGCATTGCATATTTTGCAATCATGTCCAGTTGAAGATGGGTGGCTACCGCCACACAGTTGCTGCCGACCTTAATAGAATTATTGTTAAGGCATAACCAAGAGAAATAGGCTTTGGGATCCCTTACTCACTCGACGAAAGACAACACACATGGTGTTATTGCATGGTGCTCTTCTCTATCTTAGAGGATGTATTATTTAAAACGAGTTTAAATTAGATGTACATCTAATTCAACCTCGTGTAATTTAAACCACAAAATTGTTACTCAAATAAAAAATAATGAAGAAATGAGCAAAGTATATTTTATTAAAAATTAGGTAGAATAGGTACTACCTACTTTTATTTCTGAACAACGCATAAAATAAAGACTGGTTAAAATAAAGTTTACATTATGTGAAAGTAAATAATTTTTGGACAGATTTCAAAAAAATTATAATAATAACATTTAAAAAATAAAAAGGCACATGATAATCAAGGTGGGGATATTTATAATGAAAGCTAATGTAAATGCTTCATTCTCATAAAATCTTATTTGCAAAATATATATTTTCATTAATTCATATTATACAACAGCACACTTATGACACAAGAAATAACAAAAGTTTATCCCTGTTTTCAAGTTATATGAATATGACGTCAATGTGAATTTTTGATGACAATAAAATCCCTAGTGTTTCGGGATTAGGTTAAAACAATATTTAGTTTTTATTATTTTTGTTAGCATGTGGTTAACATACACGACTCCACACAAACATATATTGAACTGTGCTTTTTTTCAACAAATATAAAAAACACAAGTTTGGGTTGTACAAAGACATAATGACATCAAGGGAAATCACAGAATCCTAAAATTACCTTCATTTATCAACTTAGGCTGGTTTTAGAGCTCGCCTGACGGTCGGTCCTGACAATACGCACGACCGACCATCAGGTTGTAACCTTTCAGAGTTCTCCTGACGAACGCACCGACCAGACTGGTACAGTCGCTCACGAAATGGATGCATTTACGAATAGTTTAATTGCTGCTTATTATCTTCGTAAACGTTTTAGGAACAGAAGACATAGATATCACATGCATCCAGACACAATGAAGAGGCTATATGTAAGACCGTAATATAAAAAATTCATGAAAAATTATCTAACGGATGGTGAAAACCGCATCAAAATCCGTTGCGTGGTTTAGGAGTTAACAGCCATAAAGGCAGATCGTAAAGCCATTTCATATTAAGTATACTATGTAAAGAGGATAAAGCTAACTACATTAATATTCACTACGAAATCGCTTTTTACGACGATGATACACGCATCCGTATGGTCGGTTCAGCAATAGGTGCAGCTCTGAACGCGTTCAATTGATTCCATAGCGCGTCAGGCGACCGACGGTACGCATGCGGACGCGTCGTGCGCACGGTCTCCGTACGCAGTGCGTAGCAATAAACGCGTGCCTACGGTCAGGCGAGCTCTGTAACGATTTCGAATTTTCATACAAATGACAAGCGCGACCGACGTACAGACCGACGACGGTCAGGTGAGCTCTGAAATCGGCCTTAGGGAGCGTTCGTGTATTACGTAACGCAATTTTTGAATTGTCTTCAATGTCAATAGAGAAGACAAAGCATTTTATAAACCCAAATAAAAAATTGTTTAAATGTGCTCGACACTAAAGCAGCTTTGAATTATTTCTAAAAAATGTTTTAGTAAATAGGTAACACATAGATATTTAATGCATTAAGCGCCTCTTTCACCATCTGTCAAGTAAGCTATCTGTCATTTAAAGTCACCGGTAACCGGGAATAATGGAGCTGATATGTATACCTTTTTTTTTGCGGTAAAATTTCTAAACATTGAAAAGATGATAGGCGATTTTTTTAAATTATTTTCTTGCATAAACCGAGTGCATAATCCAATAAAACAGAAAATTATTTCTAAAAGTAACTAATCAACACTTTACTTGTAGTTGGTGAAAGAGGCCCTAAGTATGTTGCCAGTGTACTTTTGGAATTTCATGCATATAAATATTTAGCCAGAAAGTATAATTAACCAATCAGAAATATACTATCCACTAAATATTATAATTAACGAATATATCACGATTCGTGTTATATTGTGCTGAATGTCACATTCACGATATTCACAGCAAAGGGAATATTTTGAGAATATGTTATTTTGCAAATAGGATATTATGCGAATGTAACAAAACAATATCATAATATGTTGTCAATTTTCTCTCGTCACACTGCAGTTGCACTTAAAAGATAAAACATATTTGTGTATTTTACTAAATCATATGTATGTACATGTTAAAAACACATTAATATCTATCTACATCTATAAAAACCAACTGGCAATCGCGTCTTTAATATTGTCAAAACGATTCACATAAAAACTTTTACATTTTATTCACATAGTTATGTATTTATAAAAGTTGAAAAAAAATTATGCCTTTTATTCATAAGGTATAATACCTCAGAGAAATATTGTCATTCTGGTTAAAATCAAACTCAATGCCACGAGAGAATTCTTTTTAAGGAATAAACGCTTTCATGATAATATATAAAAAATAAAGTACATATACATATAAAACTTCCACACCTCATCTCTGTGATTACAATATTTATGTAATACAAAAATTTTTTTCACCAATATTTCAATAATAATATTCCTTTCATAATATTGTTTACATTTATTAACACTGATGATAGTAGCGGCAATGTTCTAGAAACACCGACTGCAAAACACTAGCAGACCTCTTTTTTTTTCATATCAATTTCTTTTTATTTATTTTTTTTATCTCCTTCGACACAAGTCTATTAAAAAGGATTAACTCCCCACACCACAGAATTTTCATTTATAAAAATTACGTTTGATTCAGTCCACAAATTTGAAACAAAGTTCACAATTTCACTTATCGTCATGTCAAACGGAACTAACATGACATATACATAATATAACGTTGATATTAGTTAACTGTTCACTAGGCATTTGTTTACTCAAACGTTCATCCAGTTCAAAATATTACTATTTAGCACATTTTTTTAATTTGTTGAAAGTTTTCTCATTATAGTGAAACACTGTATATTAAAAAACAAACTATGATACATTAAAATTGTTCATGTCGCGATGCAACATCTATTTTGGTCACAACGTTGAAATCCCTCCTTCGTGTACATTTGCGTACATACATTTGGTGTGTTATGTGGTACCAATTCGTTAAAGATGTCTATGGGGAGAAGCCGGTCCTCGAATTGTCCTCACACAATATCATAAACAATCAGTTGCGAGAACGTCCACGGCCGCGAGATCCGTCGCGATCCTGGAAAAAAGAGATCAAACAATCAGTTTTGTATGGAGATTGTTGGGTCATCATTTTTTTTATATTCTCCGGTTGAAAATTATACCATTCGGTAAGAGATTATAGATTTTACTGGGGGTAATTTTGTAATGGGCTTACATAGATATTAAAGTTTGAAAGTATTAAATAAGGTTGAAAGTATAAGTCTTTTTATACTTTCAACCTTATTCCCGTCTACAAATTCTGAAATATTCACAGGAAATTACTGAAAGACTTTTATTACCAAACTCTCCAATGTGCAAATTGAAAAAACAATACCGTGGTTTTGTATGATGTCCTTTATTTATTTAGTTCAATTTAAAAAAAATATTAAAATGCCTAATAAATAATATTAAAAATATTAGTAGCAATCACCCAAAACATAGCTCTCAAGATGTGCATTTTATTTTCAAAGCAATATTATAAGTAGTCTAAAACAATATAACATGGAGACAACGCAGACAGTGCAACAAATACTGAATTTTACAACATCAAGTGATTATGTATTTCTGTCCTTTTCTCGCACATGTAATATTTAAAATTTGATGGATACATTGGTTTCAATTAATTTCAGGGCAGACCTTTAGACCTTTAGAATCATATATTAGGGTTAATATTAAAATGCTTATTATTATTGAGAAAAAAAAAATTATTGAAAATATTACCTTATTATGGGGTCTATAATTGGAATCGCGGTCGCGATAACCATGGTCACGATCGTCGCGATGTTCACGATGGTCCCGTTGGTCACGCGAGTCGCGCGGGTCGCGATGCTCTCTCGGTTCGCGACCGTCACGACCGTCACGACCGTCACGAACTTCACGCCCATCACGACCTTCACGCCCATCACGACCTTCGCGCCCATCACGTCCATCTCGAACCTCACGCCCATCTCGTCCATCACGTCCATCACGTCCGTCACGCCCTTCGCGCTGGTCGCGATATTCTCGATAATTACGATAGCCTCTACCTCCACCCCCTTCATGATCATCGCGACTATTTTCCTGGTTATTATGGTGAGGTGGCACCTTACGCGAATCTTCCTCTTCCTGACGCCTCTCGTAGTGAATGAAATCATCGAAAATTGACGTCGAATGCGTATAACTATGCATAATACGCAAAACCTGCAGACCTTTCACGTGAGGCACCTCTTGTGTGTCCCGCGAATTAGTCACCGGCTTATTTTCATTATTTTCTAACCGTATATATCTCAATTGACCGTTGGGCACGTCCTTAACATAGATCCACCTGACGCGAAACTGGCCCTTCCACTTGTCCTGTGACCACACACTCGAGTTCGAATTGTAATCGACAGCGCTCATCATGCGAGCCATGCCGCAGAAGTGGCCGCTGCCGTTAACCGAAAAGAAAAGATACACCATACCGCCCTCCCTTTCGCGTTCACGAAACGCAGAGTCCAAACGTTTGTTGCCGTGCTCTGTACTGCACCATATCTCGTATTTAATACTACGATGGATGTCATCTTCGGAATACGACTTGATGACGAAGAAGCGTGCTAGGGGCGCAGTCAAATCGAACTCCTTCGGATTGTAGTCGTTCTTGACGCGCAATTCGTCTAACACCGGATGGGGCACTTGGACCGCAGGCGGTGGAGGGGGTATGGAGGTGGTCGGGGGAGGTGGTAAGGCGGGACGGGGTTGGTGAGGGGGAGGTCGCGGCGCGTGTTGGGTCCAGACAGGAGGTGGCGCGTGTTGTGGGGGCGGTCGTTGCAAAGGTGCCGGGACTGGTGCGGGTGGTTGAGAATGTTGTATCGGCACAGGTGCCGGCATTGGCTGCGGAGGTGGCTGCAATTGCGGCGGTGGAGGCACAGAAGCGACCGGAGCGCTTTTCCCTGCGTCCCAAGTGCCTATGTCCATATTGTGTTTCCCGGGTATTATAGGTGGTGGCGGCATGCCTGGACCTTTCTTCTTGAGCCCACCGCTCTGAGCAGACGGGGCAGGCTTCGCCGGTTGACTTGCGACCGAAGCCCATGACATCTTCTTGGGTTGTGAACCGCCGGTAACCTCCTTGAGTTCCGACACACCCCGTTCTTTATCCGCTTTATGCTCTCCGAGGGAGAGATTGTGCATAGACGCGTCCATCGCCTTGACTCCATCGGCCACGTACATACCGTCTGGTCTATTGTAACAATACTCGTCATATTGTTTGGCACGTCCCAACTGACCCCATGTAGAATAGTCACCGTTGCCATGAAAATAATTAAAAGTTGAAGCTGGCTGACCAAATGCAGCTGTCGAAAATGGTGTTGTTGAAGGTCCGAAAACACCTGAAAATTAAATATTTAGTTCACAATTTCAATTATGTAATAACAAAAAAAGATAAAAAGTATTAAGAGGGACTGTAATAATCATTTAGATAATTGATAAGTTAGTAATTCTATAATAGGTGCCACGAATTATACTCCTACATTGAAAGCTAACTGACACTGGTAATTTATTGTTTCATTTAAAGTTAGCATTTTTTATCGCTACTAGGACAGTATATGAGATCTATTCCAGAAAGTTCAACTCCAAACTATTGAAATATAGTCTGCCGAGTTATTTATAGTAAAAACAGAAGTCGATTTTAAAGGACCAATTTAAATAACCAAAGCTCTAAAACATAATTTGTGTCCATTAAACCACATGAATTACAGTGGAATTTTGGAATATCGTATTCATAGATCACCTATGTAACAGTGTGTATACCTCAAGAAATGTGTAGATTTTTGTCAAATCAAAATAATTGGATAATTGCTTAGAAAATAATCTCATGATTGCGTTGTTAACATAGCATTACAAAAGAGATGTCCTAATTATAACGACTTGTCATTGAGACTCGAGTACAAGCCATTGGCAGAAAATTGGATATACAAAAGCCCAATGCTATAATTGATTTAACCTTAGAAAGGTATCGTCGTAGCTACTCAATTAGGTTCTTAAGTTCTTATTATACGAAAAAGCTTGACATGGTTCAAGTAAATTGTAATTGATGGCAATTTGCTTTTTCAAATAGCAGCCTTCAATACAATAAATATTTACAAACAAGAAAATAAAATTGCTCCAAAAATTTCTCAACATTTGGCTTATTATTACATTTAGAGTATTCAAGAACTGAAATTTAAAATGAACTCATATGAGGAATTAAAAAAATATTCTGATATAATACATAGATTACTTTTTTTTTTAAATACATACATATTATAAATACAAACATCCATGACTCAGGTACAAAGGTAAATGTTAACACATAAACATTTGCCCCTAGCGGGATTCGAACCCGCGACCGTTTGGTTAACAGCTACGGTTACTAGCCACTAGACCAAACGTGTCGTCAAAAATGTTATGAAGAAAAGATTTTGAAGGAAAACACGTTTCTGTAAGTACGAAAAACAGTGTGCCCTGCCACTACTTTCAAATACAGGCCAATTCATTTCCAAATTTGCCACTGGGAATCGAAACCGGGCCCCCTGAGATGTTAGTTAGAGATATATAACAAGAAAACAATATGTAGGACTAGCTAGTACCAAACGCCTTTATTATGTTTAGAAATTATCAGCAAATCTTAAATTCCAGTAAATAAACCAGTAAAAACTTTCAAGAGGGTAAAAAGCCACCACTGGTTGATGTTCCTTCCAGTTACACTACAAATTCACGTATTATTATTATTTTGCAACTCTTATAAAAGGTACTAGCTACCATCCATTCCATAAGAATCATGAGGAGTGTATCCTCCGAGGAAGGTCATTGGATCTGTTCCATTGGTGGACCATGTCCCATCCCCAACTCCAAAAGCTTGATAAGGAACTGCTGTTGTACCGTAATAACCTGAAACCCAAACAATTATATATTTTAGATTTTTGAGATTGTAACCATATAAATGCATACAATCTGTTAATACGCGCTAACGACGCTCAGAGGACCTCATATAGATGGGTCCTTACACAGAATAGAAAATTGTCTTATACAGGTTACAAAAATGGTTATATCTAATACAGAATAGAAAATATAAAAAGAAAAATATGTACCTACCTGCCGCGCTGTAGGGATCGGCTGCTGACGAGATGGGGGGTGCATAAGATGGTTGCTGCTGATGGCGCCATGACACCTCCGACAGCTCGTCACCTCCACTCTCTAGCTGTTGCTCTTTTGGTACATTTGATACTGTAAGAAAATTTTAATTCAAAACAGACTACAGTACTATTATGGTTCTAATTTGACGACACGTTTGGTCTAGTGCCTAGTAACGCTAGCTGTTAACCAAACGGTCGCGGGTTCGCGTGTGTTAACATTTACATACAGCTGATAGTTGTCATTGTATTTTGCAGTTATTTAGTTACTAATATTAAAAAAATGTCAAATGTTTATGTTGTTTTCGTTTATGGTCAATTTTTGAAAGCAAATATGTTGATTTACGTTTTTATCAAAACGTTTGGTCGACATAACCGGCGATTCTAAAGCTGGCTATTACCTCGGTAAACAGTATCAGTATTGCTATACAACGAGGTAATGCAGCCAGCATGCTTGGGACCCTACCAAAAGGACCAATGCTTTATATTATATAATGTGTATATATATATATATATATATTATAACTTAGGATTAGATTTTATTTTAAATAACTGTATAATATGTAAATGTAATATAATAGATAGGTAAATACTTGGATTATAAATCCGCTTTTTATAAATATGTTGATGCTTTCAACAAACGAAACCTTTTTACGAAATCATAGTTATCGTAATTTTGAAAGAAATCACTCCTTTCCTTGAACAATCAAGGACGCGGCCTTGGGTAACCTTCTTCACTATCATCAGACTCATTTATCATTATTATTAAAGGATGTGACATTTTATTTTATAAAGTGTTGTACTCATACCAACTCAGAACACAAAACTAACACGTCATAAAACAACAGCTGTTTTGAAAAATGGTTGCCATCTTAGTTATTTATTATTCCAAGAATAAGCAGTTATTCCGTCAAAATCGACAGTATAAATAATACCTGGGTTAGTAAATTTATGCAAGGGATAATGGTTGGTGAAACAGAATACTTCTTTACTCTCGAGTAAATAGTGATTTAGCCTGAGAGTATATTTTACACTCCTTTGGTGAAATCGGCCCTTAGAGTACAGGACACAGGATAGACTACTTTTTGCTTTTTCAATGCGGACGAAGTCACAGGCGCCAGCTAGTTTAATAATAGGATTAAACTAAACTAACTAGACTGTTGTTTTGACAGTTGCTGTTGATTGTGACCCTGAGAGTGTATTATAATCTTTTATTGTCAGCCAGTTCAGTTATCATGGAAAATTGATATGCTTTGTATAAACTTACACAATGAACAACTTAAATTACAACTATATCTTTATTGCAACACTAAATTTATCACATTCATTACATTAGTCATATTTCAATGAGCTACTACAATAACTGCAGAATAAGGAATACTGTGTCACTAATTTGCAATTTATGATTAATTTCTATAAAAAGCTAGTTAATATTTATGTATTTGAAAGAAAATAAACATTATAAAATAACAAACGAGCACAGTTTCCCAACATAGCGAGTATTTTAAGTCAATTATAGGTATATTAAATTTATATTGTCATCATTATCATCAGCCAGTGTCTATCCACTGCTGTATGCAGGCCTTTCCCAAGACTCGCCACCATAAAACACAGTACTCTGCACTTTCCCAGTGATGCGTTTCAGGTTGTCAGTCCACCTGGCCGAAATACATCACACGCTATGTCTTCCAATTTGTGACCTCCATTAGAGAACTTGTCTATCTAATGGGCTCTACAGTCTAATTTATTTATTTTAGTTATAAAAACCTTGTACTTGGGTGAATTTAATAGTTTGTATGAAGTATTGAGTAACAACACCATTGTTCAAATACCATTAGCATGACCTTTAAAAGATAAGTATGTAAAGTAAGTACTCTTTTAGTAAGGCGATCATACAATAAATAAAAATTTACGAGATAAAGAATGACCACTTTAAGGAATAATGGTCGCCTTTTCATTGCAATTAGAATACGCACGGCGAAGATTACGAATGATATTTAATTAAAATAGAAAGTTAAACAGAGAAAGCTTGTGTGTGTCTTATACCGGACGTGAATAAAGCTGCCGGTAAAAAGTTCCGTTCCTCCCACGGAGAAAACACTTGCAGTTGCAACGTCATACAATTATAGTTTTTACCTTGATTCCCTTGCCCTTTCATCCGCTAAACACCCCGTGAACATGAAACAAACAACAGGAACATTATTAGCTGATCATTTAATATGCAAAGATTATATTTAAAACAAAAAAAGAGCACAAAAATATGAAATACCTGATCTGACACGCCTGCTGACATTGGCCACGATTTTTCTTAATATCAAGCACTTGCTAATGTCTCTATGCCAAATATCAACGACAAATCACATCGGTTACACAAACAGTCTCAATAGTCCAAAATTCCGTAAAATAAATAAAATGTCTGCATCCACATAAAAGAAAATCACTTCACTGAAAAACCAAAACGGATGGACAATAATGCAATGGCCGACCCGACCGCCGACAAGTTAAAGTTAATGTTACCATTATTACCAATAAGTATTACCATTTAGCAATTAATACAATTCAATTCTCCCACCACAGAGTACTCTATACATAATTAATAATTTGTACTTTTTTGTACTTTGTTTTGATAAATGACGCATTTGTCCTTTTAGCTTATTATAATTGCCACTTTAGCTTATTATTGTCTGCTGTTATTTGCTTCTCCCGTTTATTTGTCAACATTTTATAAAATAATAAATACAAACGTCATTATAGAAAGAGCAAATTTTAATGTTTTTAATCGTGAATATTAAACCGTCATAAAGGCAGTTCGTAAACTGGCAACACTATTGCCACTGACATTGACAATTGACATTTGATGATTTCGGTTTCAGATTCAGTCAGTCATCTGAACAGTGTTGCCAAGTTAGCCATTCTTTGGCTATATCTGGCAACTTTTGGGATTGCACTAGCCATAAATATTAAATATTATTGGATAAATATTTTAGCCACTTCTTTGGCAACTTTTAATCATATCAAAATAAAATGTAATATTTTCCGAAAATTAACACTTGTCTTTACTCATCTACATAAAAATACCTATTTCTGAACGAACATTGTCTATTTGTGACGAAAAAATTGGTAAGTGGATGTAATAATGGTTTACAATACACCTATACAAATTGAATACGTCCTTAAATATTGTCAATTTTGGGTTCAAATCAAAAATTATAAAAATACAAGCGGTGAATCAGTATTTCACCGATTTGGCTCTATTTCTACCAAACTCTAATGTTGAGGTGGAAAGAAATTTTGGCCACTTTTAGCCACTTTTTAGGGCATTAAAATTTTAACATTCTAGCACCTCTTTAGAAGTGTTTGGCCATTTTTTGTTTTACTGGCTTGGCAACACTGCATCTCATTTGTCAATTTGTCATACATTGCATACATCATAACTTACTTTTAATTATTAATAAAGTAATTTTAATCAGTAGATAGGTATCAATGTTAAGTTAATCAAATGTACCAGACAATATAATTAAATTTAAATCTGACTAAGGTCTAATAATAAGAAGATAGCTATGAGTAGAAATTCCAAAAAGTCATCCACTGAAGCA
Organism: Synanthedon formicaeformis; assembly: GCA_945859745.1. Lineage (NCBI taxonomy): Eukaryota > Metazoa > Arthropoda > Insecta > Lepidoptera > Sesiidae > Synanthedon > Synanthedon formicaeformis. The sequence goes on along the minus strand of OX243958.1, from coordinate 3,873,632 downwards.
ACTGTCATCAATGAAATTAAAAAAAAACGCGCGGAAAATTCATGGATTTTGTTTATGCAAGGTATATATGTAATAGTATTAATTTGCCTATTATTTCTATTTAATCAACGTAATAAAATTTAAAATTAATCCTTGTATTATTTTCAGAATCCTTATTGGAAAATGACAAATTTAGTATTATCACTATACCTCATCCGGCAAACGGAAAACCCGCTAAATATTGTTTGGATGACGAAAATAAGAAGATTTATGAAGTAATTACTTTTAATGAACACCACCGATCATGGTTTATTGGTGAAACAGTCAAATCCGATGGAAGTATAATGATGATGACACCCATGAATCCAATATTTTTAGGTATTTATTGGTTTTGTTTACTATGCATCCTTACTATGGTATAGATTTTATTATATTTCAGTATATGTTTATGAGTTATATATTTTTTAGTTCTGCCAAGGATAAGAGAGCAATGTAAGACCAGGGCTGTCCCTCTAGAAGATTTATTATCGGAAAAAGGTTTCAATGATCTAATAACCTATGACATGCATTTAGAAAATATTGGCGATTTAAAGGTAAAGTGACTTAAGTTATTTGCTATTTAAAGAAGTATTTTCAAGGCTATTGCCTTTTTAACACGGAACATTATTAAGAAAATTTAAATTAATTGAGGTAAATTACTAGATGTGTCTGATGAAAAAAGCTTCACGGTGGTCACGTTAATTTTCATCAGACCCTAGTCTGATAAAAATTAATTAATTAAAGTAATTGGGTATTTTATGGAATAAATCGCTTTTATTACATTACTAGCTGAACCCGGCCTCACTTTGCATTGGTGGCGCGGTTGCGTGAGGTACTGGACACTGCATATATTTTTTCTTCTCTAAAATAAATGTAGTCTGAGTTACTCCTTATAACAACCGCTATCTGCCGATGAAAGTCCCATCAAAATCGGTTCAGCTGTTTTGGAGATTAGCTGGCAAACAGATAGATAAATTTTAAAACTGAGTTTTTTGTTATAAGTACTTATGTTATGTTTGTATCAAGTATATACTTTGATATATACTTAGTAAAAACTTCAATTTTATTTATTTGTGTACTAAGTGTAGTTTATTCATTTAAAAGTATTAAAAATATATATATATATATATGTTTGTACATGTTAATTATGGTTTTGTAGCTATTTAGTGAAATCTTGGAGATTTAATTTTTATATTGGACAAATTATGTCATAACAGGTGATATGTGAATCTGATCTGATTGGGCAGTCCCATCCTAAGTAATGATTCAATGTAACCCCCTTAACAATGATAATGTTTTGTATTTTTTAATACTTTTTTTTCACAGGGCCCAGCAGACATGAAAGCATACAAGTATAATGAGGAAAAAACATTATTATGGCTTAAGGAAAGAGTTGATAGGTTGGCAAAGATTTTGAGAGAGAAGAATGTACATGTGACTTCTGGTGCTGTGTCTGCTACATTTGTAGTCAGCAATATCACTAATGATAATATAAGTGATGGTAATAAGATACTAATTGTAATATGATTTTAATTTCATTTATTAATGACATTACACATCTATTTAATTTGTTTGTGTTTAAAAATATCCAGAAAAATTACGAGGGTGGATCTTATGATAAATAATATGAATTATTTTGATTTTCCAGAGTTATATCTGAAATACGCCCATGGAATGGTGTCTGAATATCTGCAGGACGATTTGAAGGAAAAATTGGAAAACAGTTTTTGCTTCAAACCAGATATAATCGAATCAATTGGAAATAAAAGGAAATCTGAAGTAATGGAAAACAATAGTTCAAATAAAAAACTTAAAAATGGTGATGAATATAAAGAGAATGGAGTTGATTCTACAAATCACGGTAACGTTGCGGCAACAAAAGAAAAGACTTTAACAGCCAAAGAAAAAAAAAGACAAAAGGCTGCAAGTGGAACTAAAACTATATCTTCATTTTTTATAAAGAAATCATCATGAATTAATTAATTATATACTAGAAATTAAAAAAAAAGTGCATTTTATTTTTGAATTATGTGTCTTATAATAACTAAACTACATAAACAGTTTTGTTTTGAAATTTTTATAAATATTTGCTCTTTTGTGTAGGATTATTTACTTTCTAAAAAGAATTAAGTATTGTAAAATTTGGATTGAGATTAAGAAAATAACTTTTCTTACCAAATTGAAGAAGTATTAGTATTTTGTAGTCAGTTTTTTAACGATCGACGAAAAACAGTAAGTTAGACGTGTGTTTCTGTGCATGGGTGTATCGGTTAAGTCTATGGAATCGTAGCTACCAAATGGATCATCGCGAATATACAAGTACATTTATATTAACTAACGACAACACATGTGTATTGTATAAAGTCCCTTCAATTCGAATTCAATTCATTAAAATAATTTTCATGCCACTGTGTATTAGTAAACACACTTGTATAATAATTATGTTATCCTTGTATCCTTGCATATTATAAAACAAATTCCCCCTGCATATATGTCACGTATGTATGTTCGCGATAATCTTAAAAAGTGCTGAACGGATTTTCACCCGGCTTTCTCTAATGGGAAGAAACTTAAACGAGAAAGACAATATATAATTTACAGAAGAGATATGCACCCGTGTGATACCAGAAGCAGGTCGCTAGTACTTTATATTTAAATTTTTTACGCAAATGTTTTGTTTAAGGGCCAAAGCACAGGCAAAATATTGTTGGCCAGACCAGGAATCTTGGTCTACAGAGAGCCTAAGGCAGCTATTTACTAGCAACAAAGTTTTGTGTAAAAGGCATTTTGAAAACTCATGTTTCATGGACAGCTCTAAGAAAAGATTTAGCAAGTTTTCAGTTCTGGGAGACAAACAATATGTCATAGAATTAATGGCTTCATTACGAACATTCATATAAAGAATATTTATTATACATAAGACGACAAAAAGGGTCTGGGTTTTTTCAAATTAATGTTTCACTGAATAATAAAATTCAAATAAAGGCCTTTATACATGTAATTTTCTTTTATTTCACTACAATCTGGTTATAAAAGAAACGAGGAAAAAAATCGCGCTTTCTAAAATAATAATAATTTACTTGGGTGTGTGAGTTTTTATATTTAATTATATAATAGCTGTAAGAATTTTTTTCAACAGGCATTTAAATTTCCCGCCATTAATTTTTAGTTCACCTGCGTAACAACTGCGGCGCTGTATATATATGAATGTCGCATTTTTTGTATGGGAGTTTGGTTTTTTCTTTCGCTAGAGAGTAGTTTTCTTTGGTTTAGGCGTTTGAAAATCAATAGCCTATTTCCTAGTTGACGAAAGGATTTCACTAACTTCTACAGGGTTTGAGTTATGTGAAAGTTGGTATGTAGTCTTCTGACATCCGCCTTCTCGGCAACTAACATGATCAATATAGGGTTTTCTTTATTATAAAGTTGGGATTTCTTTTTTAATTTCAATTTATGGTGGGGTTATTACAATGAACTCTGGTATTGTGTGGACACGAAATCGCATATTTTCGTTCTATAATCGTTCGTGTTAAAACACGGCATTAATACGAGATGTCTATGCTTTATATTGTATATACGGTCTGTATGCAATCCATATTCATGGTCGGTGGTAAAGTTATTACAAATGTCATTTTGTATTGGATAAAGGTCTAGTTACCAGGCCATAAAATTAAAAAGAACTCATTTTGGGATGTCAATTTATTTTTACCGCGAACGCGTTTCAATTCAATTCATTTACCTGTCATGTCATTTTTTTTCTTAATTCTTATTTCTTATGTTTATGATAGTTTATCGTTATAAGAAAAATAAAATAGTTTTGTAAACGAATAAATTAACATATATCTTTTGTTTTAATAGAAATAGAATGCAAGCCTTTCTTAAAACTGGAAAATTAACAGATCAAGAGAAACCCACTACTTCGGGTGAGAAGCGTACTACAAAAAAGAAACCACCGGCTCCATGGGTTGAAAAATAGTAAGTGGAAGTATACCTCAACATATTTTAAAAATTAGTTGTACTTTCAGGATTTTAGACTAATGTTAACAATCTAGCAATTCATATTAATAGTTATCTTAACAAAACTGTTGATACTTAGAAACTTATTATACTTAGTACTGGGAAAGCCACCCCAGTAGATTATAATTAAATGTCTTTATTTTTTGTAATGCTAAGTTTTCAACATGTCTCAAGTTTTTGAACCCGTTCTCGAGTTTTTGAAGGGTACACAAACCAACTTATTTATTAATTAATAGAGATTGTATAAAATGTTAATGAATTTTTTAGTCGACCAAAGACTGTTGATGATATTGTGGACCAGGGTGAGGTGGTGCAAGTGCTAAGAGAATGTCTATCCGGAGGCGACTTACCTCATTTACTGTTCTATGGACCACCGGGAACAGGAAAGACAAGCGCTATCCTGGCAGCAGCCAGACAAATGTTTGGAAGTGGAACTCAAGGCCGTGTATTGGAATTGAATGCTTCAGACGAGCGTGGTATTCAAGTGATTAGGGACAAAGTCAAATCTTTTGCTCAACTCGCTGCAAGTAGCACTAAAGTTAAGTAAGTATATTCTTGTATTTATGACCTCTAAATCAAATTTTATTTCTTTGTCTTTCTTGTAAATAATCCACACTAATATCTTAGTATTATCTATATTCTATACAGTATCACTAGACACTAGACATCTGTCATTGCGGGTAAAATATAGATCACTATAGTGCGGAATATACCAAGAGAAAAAAATATTGTCCATACCCATATAATAAAGATGAAGAGTTTGTTTGTTTAACTCACTGTTAAGCTATCACTTTTCAACTACTCAACAGACAAGCGTAAAATTTTGCATACACATCATCCATGGTACTGAAAGTACTCATAATGCACCATAGTGTCGCCAAAACAAAAACAACTCCACAGATGCTACAAAAAGCCAAGGTAAAAAAACTGCTCTGTGAAACCGGCATGATGTGATCTGACTGCTTCATACAAATGCTGAACTTCCTGGCAGTTTCATCGGCCCGGTAAATCTGTCGGTCTGGCATAGTAGAAACCTAGTCTAAAGATTTTTTGTGATTGTTGCCTAGTTACAAATTTAGGGACAAAAATGCCAGTTATCTAAAGGGCAGTAACATAAGGGTATAATTATTTCAGTGGTAAACCCTGCCCTCCATACAAACTGGTGATATTAGATGAAGCAGATTCAATGACGACGGCAGCTCAGGCAGCGTTACGTAGAACTATGGAGAGGGAGACTACTTCAACACGTTTCTGTCTCATCTGTAATTATGTATCCAGAATCATACCGCCGATCACAAGTAGATGTTCCAAGTTTCGGTTTAAACCACTTGCCAAAGAAAACGTTATAAAAAGGTTAGTGTTTTTTTTTTCAGTTTTTTTGTCTTAAACTTGACAGACGGGCTGACGATAGGGAAATGGGCTTTTTGCATTCCTTACTCACTCACCAAAACACAAAGGTACACAAATGCTACTATGTCACAGTTGTCTTCTGTAAGGAGGTGTTAATGCAACCAGACGGGCTGCCAAAATGCAGCCTGCCACTACATCATTACCATTATTCTATTTCTATCATTATCACCTTTCTATTTATATTTTTTCTATTCTTCTCGTCTCTACTCAGGAACCGTCCGGCTCCAGCGTTAGTCGGCTCTCTGCCAATTCAACTTATAGAATAGAATAGAATAATGTTTTATTTGTAGTAAAGGACATTTAAGAGCATACAAAGGTAACATATATAAAGACAAGCACAAACGTCCCCCGCCACAAACCGGCTCCAACTCAGCATAATATAGGTTGTAAAAACCTGCGCTGGTCTTCCGTTGGACCCGATGGTGAGGTTACGCACTTACTAAACAAAACATAGTACAAAATGGTCCAAAAACCAAACCAAAAAAAAAAATTTTTTTAAATAAAATAAAAGGATCAATAAAAAAGGCTTATTGATCCGCCGGTTCATGTTCCCTTGTCTATGGATCGCTTCATTCCTGATTCGATCTCGCAGTGTAACCCCGAGTATAGGCCCAGAGAAAAATTGGAAAAAAAATTAAACGGAAAAAGTTTCTAGCTGACAATTCAAAAATTTCAATCACACATTGGCCGTCACAGTCTATCAAATAAAACAGAAATGTCCTCAGAAGATTTAGTGTTACTGATTTCAGATTGCGTGAGGTGTGTGAAGCCGAAGGTGTTAAATTGAACGAGGAGTCGGTTCTTGAGCAGGCGGTGGAAACTTGCGATGGTGACTTGAGACGTGCCCTCACAGCTTTGCAGTGCTGTCAGCGGTTGCTTGGAAAGGTTACAGAAGAGGGACTGGTCGAGGTAATAGAATATTAAAAAATAATCGCTACACAAACATTATAAACTAGCGACCCGCTCCCGGTGTCGCCCAGGGTGCAATTTTTTTAAATACACACAAACTTTCCTACATTATACTTCTTTCTATAACTAAAAATAGAATTAAAATCCGTTGGGTGGTTCAGAAATTGACACTATAAATGTGATATAGGTATACTAAAATTTGTCAATTAAGTTTGAGCTAAGACATCTAATAACATGTATGGAAACATGCACATTAAATATTTTTTCAAATAAACAATAAGTTTGTTCAAATAAACTTGTTATTTAATTTTTATATTGTTTTATTTCCACAGGTGACAGGCATAATTCCAAATAAAATAGTCAACGAATACATGAATCTGAAGAATTACGTGGAAATGGATGGCTTTGTTAATAAGTGAGTAGTAAAAAATAAAAAAATAGTTAAGCTTTTTGCTATGATAATAAATTAGAAACTAATATTTTATAGAGAAAAGATTTGCATTTTTCTTTGTAATGAATAAACTCAAAAACTATTGACCAATTTAAAAAATTCTTTAATTCAGAATATTTTTCGTTTGAAAAAAGTAAACCCCTATTATTATTAATGTGCCAACTGTTTATATTTCCTGAATTTATGAGCTCACAAAATACTAGTTGACCGCAATATTTGTGTTTTGTCTATTACCTAGTTTCCTGCTGGACGCATATTCCGCTTCCCAGCTTATCGAGCAGCTGGTGGCTGCAGCTGTGAGCGCTGGACACCTCACGAACAAGCAGAAGTGCGCCATATCCGAGAAAGCAGCTGTCTGCTCCCACCGACTGCTGGACGGAGGCTCTGAACAAATACAGCTGACCGACCTCGGCTGCACCATCATTATGGCCAACAACAATCCCTGAGGGTTTTCGACCATTATGTGGTACTTTGCAAATAAATATTTCGTGTTTTTACATTTGCCTTTTATTCATCATATTTTAATTTATGTATTTGTGAACTGTTACGCGCTGTAAAATTAGCTGCTAAATCTAACTACATGTTATATATAAAGCTGAACAGTTTGTTTGTTTGGTTGAACGCGCTAATCTCAGGAACTACTTGTTCGAATTGAAAAATTATTTTTGTATTGGATAGTCCATTTATCGAGGAAGCTTTGAACTCGTACGAAGTCGCGGGCAAAAGCTAGTAATAAATAAAAATATATCATCATCTCAGCTGTAGTCCATTTTCAATATCCCCTTATCCATAGTCCTACTACGGTCGTGTTTGAGATGGTTCTCAGCTATAATTTATGAATATCTGTTCAGGCGTTTAAATATTATCAACTCAATTCCTAGTCGACGAAGGGATCTCGCTATGTTCTTCAGGTTCGATTGATTTGAAATACTAAATTATAATAAAGAAAGAGGGTGGATTTTATAGGTATGTTTGTTTATATGTGAAGGGTAATCACCGAAACCACTATTTGAAAGGTACGTTATTCCAAATTGACATAATAATATGGTAGGTATATATTAATTATAGATACTAATCCCCCCAGGTAAAGCTGGGTTGCGTCAGTGTATTGTTAACCTTGTAATCCACTAAAAGAGTTACCAGTAGTGGAATATTCTGTTTAAAAATTATTAATGTCCATTTAGGTACAATTTTATTTTATAGAATGAGATAACTTAAAATTAAATGTTACAATCATTCATTGTGTATAACTTGTGAGTGCATTTAAAGTACATAGTAAGACGTAGTAAAAGCTACGCGTGCAAGTAACACCGCGTCTGTAGTTTGCGCGCGCGTTCATTTCACTTCCGCTGACGGTTGAACGGACTGTCGAGCTAGTAAGGGAAAGAAAATAACGTTCTTACAGAAAAGATAATATCGTAGTGTACTGAAGCTAGCGGGGACGGTAAGAGGTCGCGGGAGGGGATAGCCCCGCGGGACCCTGTCCCCCGCTCGGCACGTCACGCGCGCGCGCGCTCGCTTCTCATTGGTTGGATTCTCTCCCCTCTCCGTCGCACGCGCAGCGTCTAGCTTCACAGATTTCAAATCTCGACCGTTTATTTCGTTGTGAGACGTCGTAGCGCGCGGTCGCCTCGCGTCACGCTCGCGCGCGCCTTCATAAGCTGCTTGTTTAAAAAACATAGCAACGTGCTTGTTAACGTACGGTTCGGTGCAACAACGTGACATCGCTAACGATAAGTGCGTGCAGTGCTTCGAACACCGAAGTGGCGCCGGCGGAAAGGTCAATTTCTTTCGATGAGTGGAGGTTTAGTGCATGTTTTTACTACATCATGACTAGATCCACACTCATCCATGGAATTTGCGAAGTACTACAATTGAGGGCGCCATCGCTTCGTCAGTTTGCTGGAGGCGTCGTCGGCGGGAAGGCAGGATGGAGATGCGGGCATGGGTATCATTACCGGCGCGCCGTAATAACACGTTAGCGCGACAGGTACGCACGCAGCTAAGCTAAGGTAACCGCCGCGTTTCTACCTGGTCAAAAAATGTCATTTAGATACACTTCGCGCCGCTTCAACCGTTGCTTATTCAGAGTGAGTTTTTGTGGCACATTTTTTTGTGATTTCAAAGATAAAGAAGCGGCGTTTTTTTGTAGTGCAAGTCACTGGTTGAATTAAAAGCATGGTGTGCTATTTCAAAAAGTGGAGGGGTACATTTTAACCGGTAAACGTGCCGGCTTCTTTCCCTAATTTGAGTGCGGGTTGAAGAGAGGGGGCGCGGGGTGCACTGTAGATAGCGACGCACATCTGCTCCTTCTGAGAAAGGCCATTGTTGGCGGTCCCGCGGAGTGGTCAGTGCGGTGACGTCACGGGCCGGGGCCGACAACCTTCTTTCTCCTGCGTCTCGCCCCCTCCCCCACTCGCATACGTACAGATTCACACATCCTTAACCGTTTTTTTGCAACACACCTATTAAACTTATGATGTGGCATTAGCTAGACAATAAAATTATAGTGTAACCTATGCATGTATGTATCTAAGTTAGCTTATCTTATGTTGTACACAATTATGAGACTATTATAAGCGGTTTTAGCAATCTAGATAATTATTATAAACTAGCTGGTGCTCGCGACTTCGTGTGCGCTGTTGTTCGTTTTTAAAAAATCCCACAGGAACCTAAACTTTTTCCAGGATAAAAAGTATCCTATATGTTAATCCAGGTAATCATCAATGCATCAGTGAAAATCGGGTCCAAATCGGTTAAGCCGTTTCTGAGATTAACGTGCACAGACAGACAATTTTTTTTTTAATATTTAATGTACAATACACGAATCGTTTATATTGTATTATAGGTATGTAAGTATAGTAGGTATAGAATGAAGTAGGTACTTAGCTTCTATCTGTTTCTGTGCTAACTTCTTTTAAATCATCCAAGGTATTTTGAAACGGTTTTCACTAATGGAACTGTAGGAGGAAGTCGTTGAGGAAGGCTTGTGTGTGCATATAATTTGCAGAAAAAAATTCCATCCGTGCGAACCCGGAACGGGCCGCTTGTTTCATATAATATCTGACGTGATTTTTAAAATACAAAACTTGACGAGCAGCTAACAATTTTATTGTATGTCTAGTTTCAAAATATTTTTATTACGTGTACAAAAAAATGCCATAGCCGAGAGCTTTGCCATTGTTTGCCTCCTATTTTTTATGCCTCGTGGAGTCGCTTAATAGAGTTCCGGACAGTGAATTTGATGGGGCAGGTACCCGCCAGGTAGAAACGCAATTTTTTTCAAATACCAAACCCCTGTCTCGCATAGAATAAGTTTATCGAGGGGTTCAGGTATCAGTGTTTTGAGAACGTCGAATATTAATATTACGAACGCTTTGAAATATTTCCATATCTAAATAAATGCGTTTGATTAACGAGCGTATAATGTATAAAACTATAAAACTCGTTCAACTGCTCCGGAACCGTGAAGACATAATGCAGCGATTTCTTGTAAAACATTCATAGGTACATGTATTTCAATTTGTCTTAATTACCTGCTCATTTAAATTAATAACATTAATACGAAAGTTGTTTTCAAGTTTAAACTGCTGAATAAATTTTGATGATTTTTTGTACAAAAATAGATGAGACTTTGGAGGACACATTAAAATAAAACTAAAGGGGTCACCCATTTCCTGTTTTATTATTAATAGAAGATGAAAGTTTGAACGGAAGATCTGATTGGTCTAATAATTAATTACTATTATTAAGATTTTGCCCGCGACTTTCTCCGCGTCCCTCGGGAAAAGTACTTTTCTTGGATAAAAGGCCTGTGCCTTTATGGCCTTTTCTGTACCCTGACATCATACTGTAAAGTATGATGATCATTTGAGCGTAACACTTTCACATTAATTTACAATATTAGGATATAATTACTTAGTACCTATAGATGGAAAACTTGAAGAAAATTAATGGCCTACTCGAAGCGCTAATTTTACACAGACGAAGTCGCAGGCACCAGCTAGTTGTGAATTAAATGTCTGTTAATTTACTTAGACCTATAGCTATCAAATATTCTTTTAATAAAATCATTTATACCTGCATAATATATAAATTACTTTGTAAATTAGTTGGTCGATGTGTAAAAAGGTAGGTAAGTATTAATATATCAACTACATATTTGCTTTCGTAATAAGGTTCAAAGTTCATTGCACCGTGCTCGCTTGGGTAAATAATGCAGTTCATGCAATTTTGAATTGAAAATGTTGTTTAAAACTGTTTCTTGAATTTCATCGTTAAAACTACCAGTCAGCACTGGCCTTCTTAATAACGTGACTAATTCTTCTGCTACTTGTAATAAATACGAGTACATATAATAAATGGTATAGATAGAATATTTTCCATATATTGTGTTATTCAAATTGCAATATATACAAAAAATACATTTTACTTATTACCCCTTATAGCCTACCTATCAGTTTTCTCGCGACAGTCCGCGTCCCTAGAGAACAAGTACCTACCTACTTTTTTCCAAACGAAACATACCCTATCCTATTATGTCCTTTTCATCTCACGTTATGCAAAATTTCACGATGATCGGTTGAGTAATTATAATATTATTATTTTGTACTACGTCTTGATGTTTAGCAAATTGTATTTTCAGAATTTTGACTGATTTATTACAGGTGAGTTATGTATTAATTTCAACTTTCATACGGGGCTAAAATTTATCTTTATAACGAACCTCATTGAAATCGCGTGAGTCGCAGTCGCGTCTCAAGTATCTTTTTTTAAGTTGGGATATAGGTACCCCATATGATATTTTTTTGCAAATTTTCAGTTACATACTCTTTACTTACCGACTAAGGCCAGCTATTGTTTTACGCCTTTAATAATGTTACGCCTTAAATACGCCTAAAACAGTTGCATTGTTTAACCACTGACCTCTCCGACCATGAACGCGGTGTTGTACTGTTCAAGGCATTTCTAGAAGAGGGCGTGTGATGTGACACAAAGTTAGTGTGTACACTAACGGCTTCTTTCACCATTTGACAAGTAGGCTAATTGTCATTTAAAGTCACCGGTAACCGGCGATAATGGAGCTTATATACCTTTGTTTGTACGGTAAAAGTCCCAAACATTAAAAAGGAAATAATAAAAAAAAACTCCTATTGAAGGGTGCAGTAAACAAGGGAATAAATATTATTGTAATACTGTGCAGTAAACCGAGTGCATAATTTAATAAAACATAAAATTATTTCTAAAAATAACTAGGTAATCAACACTTTACTTTTAGTTGGTGAAAGAGGCCCTAACACAAATAATTTTTTTTTTCATAACAATATCGAAAATTGTTCCCGTCCACCACGGGACGATATTTTTGTAAAGCATTCTTTGGGTTTCCAAAATGACTAGGGTTTCATTTTGGTGCAAATTTGACACAATCAAAGGTTGAATTTCCACCAAGATCTCGCCGAAGTTTTGAACTAATATTGTTGCCAGTTAAAAATTAAAAAAAATAAATAAAAATATGCAATATAAAGCCTGGCATCTCTATTGCTATTACACTTTTTCCAGGCTTTAGTTTTCTTATTTGTAGATGATCCCTACGGAGGACCAGTGCTTTTTTCTGGATGAAAGGTAAAAGTACCTGCTAAATATGGATTAGCATAGATTGGTGTTTTTAAGCTTAATTTTAATATTTAAAAAAATAAAGTATCATGTATGTTTTTTTTTCATTTAATTTCAATTAAATTTAGTTTTAACACAGTTTATTATTTTCTAGATGAAAACTCTTATATATCCTTTAAATGTATTCCTAATAACGTGTATGTAACAAGTTCATCGGTTGTGTAGTTAAGGCGTGAAAGCGTAACAAAAAAACTTACTTTTGCATTTGTAATATTCGTTAGGATTTGCAACTGAAATATATTCGATGTTTTACGAACAATGTTGTTTTTCTTTTTCTTACCTACCTCTAGTTTAGTGTTTTATTTTTTTGTATAACCATTCTTAACCAATAACCTTCTTCAAGGTGCACTATACAATTTTTCAAATTTGACTGCTATATACTTTTTCCTTCAAACAAAAAAATCTTCAGCTCCATTTATATTACTTGAATAGATAAGGAAAACATAGATGAGTCTATTTTCCTAATATTGTAGGTACATACAAGTTGTGTCATCGTAGTTTAAACGATTTTGTTATCAGTAAATTATTTTTTAATTTCCTCTAGCTTTGAATTATTAGTTACTTCTCTAATAGGTAATTGTGTTGTGAACATCATTTGTAAGTTCGACGCAGTCCACGCGGAAAAATCTAATAAAATAATATTGTTACATTGTCTACATAAAAAATTTTGAGATTAAAGAATTTTTAAAATCGATGTCAGCAGGTAGGTAGTTTTTGAGTTTAAAAAGAGAAAATATTTGAATTATTTTTTTTTTGTAAATTTTTAGTTTTTGAGTCTGTTCATTACAAACATAAATACAAATCTTTTCTCTTTATAATGCCTATTATATCTATAATACTTACTTACTCACTTTACCTTACTTTAGAGAACTGCTTCCCACAAAATACGGGGATGCATGTTTTTTGTAATTTGTTTATGATCCGATTTTCTTTTTTTTGTCAAAATTTATCAATAAAATAAAATCAGAAAACCTTGTTTTTGTTAGACATCAGAAATGTCACTTTTTGAAAATTTTTACTATGGCGCAATACACAAACATCATAAAACGTCCTAATATCGCGCAGCTTTTGTGAGAATAAGTAGGTACATAATTGTTTAAATGGTTTACCTACACGTCCCCACCAGACTCAAGTTCAACGGGGCGCCACCCTGTAATCCTGAAATTTGAAACTGGCCATAAAAATCACCCGATTTGACGCCACCAGACTTTTTGGGATAAAATATCTGTGTTGGAGAGAATATATTCTACGCGTATAATGTTTTTAGATATCTTAACCCTTAATCCTTTGCAAAGTGATGGAAAATTCTGAAGAACAAGCTCATTACGCCATCCGCTGCAAGGCAGTTAATTGAGTAAGTACGCGATATAATCTTTAGGATGTTATAAAAACAAATTGTCAAGTTCCAATATAAACGACTGCCTACCCATTTAATTGCAAACAAATGTGATTTTTTTTTCGATTTGCATATTTACAAAACAAATGCTATTCTCGGTCAACCCGTTACAAGTGGTAAGTTTTAAAGTAGGAGGATAATACGGAGTTACCGTATTACTTTTACGGTTTTTCAATGGTTGATGTGTGACAAGTTAAGAGAATAGGGGCTTAGATAGACACTCCTCACTTGTAGACATCGATAACACTTTTGGTGTTGTTTCATGATGGTCTTCAGTAAGGATTTCGCGGCGGTTACTCAATGATTGCCGAACTCAATGAGCCCCTTTTTTAGCTTTAGGAAATCTTTTTAGATACTCAGCAGTATAGGGGTACAGTACGGGGTTATCCCGGATTTGTACCGGTTAAAACCCAACGACTTTCTAGGGCAGCCGTTGATGGGCCTTGCCTTTGTCTCTGAAACTAAATCGAGTTGGCCTCTTGTAAAAACTGGCTTTTTCTTCCACTCCAATGAACATTAACTTTATGATAATATCCAGTTTTCAGAAGCGTCAAATTACCTACTACTTCAGTAAACTTGAAATAATTATTTACTCGCCTCACCCGGTGTATGATTATCAAGTAAGTATACAGATATGCAGTGGGTAGACATGTTGGTTTTTTAGTAGGGTATCAAACAATCAAGTCATCAAATTGTCATTTGGGCCTTTAAAATGTCATTTAGCTCGGGTCGTTGTACCAGCGGATGCCCTGGTTAAATTATTTAAATCATATCTTGTAAGTTAGACAGGTATTCTTTTTCGTAGAAAGGTTATACATATTTCCTTTCCTGGTTCATGAGCGTAGTTACAAATAAATAGGGTCAAGTCATGATTCTTATTTCTTGTACCTTTACTTGGTCCTGTTATACACATTCCCTATATGGAATAATTTGAATTTTGGTCGTAAATCTAAAAAAGATTAAAGTTTTTATTAGTTTCTCTCAAATTCATTTTGTCTTGTAAAGCTTCTAATCCGTATTTATTCATATTTTACTATATTATCTTCATATTTTTGTAATTAAAAATATACATTGCTCTTTTTTTATAACTTGTGGCACTTATCACCACTTTTCATAGGTGTATCTTAATTTGCATCAGTACTTACCTTACCTTGCATAATAACCCCTGATGATGATGTTAGGTTTTGATAGTGTTATACGTATTCTAGAAATAAATACGGATTTCTGGAAGTGCTTACTGCAATTATTGGAATGCCAATAAATGTTCTATTCAGCGCCGCCCAACATCTTGCAAGACATGCCTATTCTTGCATCTAGTTAGAGCGAGTATAATGTTCTATATCACATACCAATCAGAATTCTGAAGTCAGTAGCATGTGAAGAATTAGGTTACCTACGTCATTGGTGTCAATCAATAAACGCGAATGCACGTATGTAACGTGATGTATTTATTAAACGAAACAATATTACAAAATTACGAGCTATGCACTTATTACTTAACTTACTAAGTTTAGTTTAGTATGTGTGTTGAACATACTAATAACGCTGATCCAGAAATATGAACGTGCAAAACCTTTAAACAACAATGTGCTCGATAGAAACCACTTATACAGCATTTATTTGTCTTACTTACTTTTTTTTTAATGCTAAGCTCGACAGACAGTTTCTAGTACTTTCCAAATTCAGACCAAGAGCCAATGTTGAAAGGTTCATTTCCAAAAATGTAGGAGGCGGATAAATCGGCACAAAAATAATTGTAAAGTTCAATGTTCGATTTTGTTGAACAAGTAACATAAACGCCTACCAAAGAGTTAATATTTCATTCAAGCGAGCGTTTCTATTTTTTAATGGTGACTAAAAAAAAACAAATTTATGAAGACGAGATGTATAAGCTAGATTGGCGAGGTAATCTACGGACGAAGTGTCTTTAAAAAATCAAGCTTCCGTATGATATGGTCTAAAATAAGATCTAGTTTGTTATAATTTTGGAATATTTCTTAAGAAAAAAGAACAAATTCAGAATAATGCTCACATTGGTGATTTATGAATTACCATGTTAATATTGCGGACATAAATGGTTGAAGACTTTGATGAGATATTAGGTTAGCTTAGGCTTCGTTGCCATATTGGGTTAAGTTAAGCGGCGTGATGTTTTTGTGTGACCGGAATGATATGTGAATTTTCTTAAAACATCAACTAATACATGTTACTAATCCTAGCCGATCGCAGTAAATTCTGTCTTCAATAAATTCTGTGTGGATATTTCAGATCAAAATTAATTTCCTTGCATATTTGTGAAATTAAATACAGTTTATTTCTACACTATTTAATGCCACAATATTAATATTGCTTTCCCATTTAAGTACCACGTTAGATTGACAACCGATTTAGAAAGCAAATTGCAACAAATAATGATAGCTAAGTACATACTTCTTTGCGTTTACTTACTTCCGTATGTACCGTAACACACGTATTATTTACGATTATGTTGTGGTGACCCTTCCGGTACAAGTATGTCTAGGACTTGGCCCACACGGAATATTAAAAGTTCTTCCCCGTTAATCAAGCTAAATCAACCATACAAAATATCATCAAATTATCCAAATATCAATAGGTTTGCTTACTTTTGCCTTTTAAATTATTAGTTTTTTATGTTATTGGGCACCTATAAATCCCGGAGATAGTAGTGCCCCCCAACCCTGTTAGGAAAAGGAATAATAAACAAGGTAGGGATAAAGAGATAGGCTTCACCATTTCTTTACTCCCTTACCGAAACACAACATCCAGGTGGTATTGTTTGACAAATCATAATCAGTGGTGTTTTCTGACGACGGTTTTCTATAAGAGTGTGATCACTGTCTACATTTGGTCTGCCCACTTTATTATTGCACGAAGCTATAAGTCGAGCGATAATTAAATTCGATATTTTTGCAGATATTAGAAACAGCCTGGATCCAGCGTTGACCCGCGGTTCTGATCGTCCATCCATCGACCTATTAGTTCGATGTGGATGTCCTACGCTACGCTTGCTCGTCCGTGGTCTTCACTCGAGAATTTTCCAGCCCCAGCAGCTACTACGGATTTCCTCATTCCTGATTCGATCCGCGGAGTAACCCCGACCATAGCCCTTTCCATAGCTCGTTGAGCGACGTTGAGTTTTCTTACGAGGCCCATAGCTAGAGAGACCACATTTAAGCGTCACATGTCATACTTGGCATCACACATTGGCCGAAAACTTTTGTTTTGAGGCATTGGACAAGCAAGAGCTAAAATATTATGATCAAATAGAGTGCCTGGACAGAAAGCGTTTAGTAGCGTTACAAAGGCAGTAGCCGGATTGATTGTCGCCAATTATTTGTAATAACGGCCCTCTGCCGCGGTCGGGTGACGCGCTGTAATTTGTAGCGAACACGGCCAACGTGAACAAGATTTATGTGTGAAATGTTCGAGGTCGATGGCTTCGCGCGCTACTGGATTTAGTTACACGCCGACAGATGGTTGAGATATGCCCTGACCGCATTGTCAGCTGCACCATTCATATTCCGATCTTTGACATAGTGACAATGTAAAACACGTCTATTAGCATCGAACATGGTGATTAGATTTACGCGATCACGTCACTGGAGTATTTCATTTTTAATGGCAGCTATATTAACAGTCAACCGTATTCAATAATGATGGCAAAAAAAAAATTCATTTACATTTACGTAATGTTTTTATAAGCAAATGGACATAATACGGAATGGATTTAATTAAAATTTTATAGAAAACTTGCTTCTTCCTTATCCTTATCCTTACATAGTATAAATGAAGTCGTTTTTCGCGTCTGTCTGTATATCCGCTAACTCCTACTAAACTACGCAACGGATTTTTCACCGTCAGGCAGATAGAACCTAATTAAGTTTTTATGTAAAAAAAAAAAAAAACAATATTTTGTGCATCCTTTTTTTGTGCACGGCCGAAACTGTCCGCGTTTGTTTCTCCTCTAACTACTTCTATACAACCTAACGAAGTCTGATATGGTTTTTAATATGGAAAGGGATAAACATCGAAGTTTGTTTATTAAATATAAAAAAAATGCATCCCAAGCGAAGCCGTGAGGGGGTCGCTAGTATAATATAATAAGGTCAGTCTACATCTACAAAATGTACAAAATTAAACTGGCACAGTTCTATTGCAATCTTCGTTGGATGAAATCTGGAAAATTATGCATTGTTACACTGTTTGTTATTTAAACAGTCAACCATAAAATCAAGTCGACACCAATATGTGTTATTGTATAAACCGTTGGCTTGGCGTTGAATAATAAAATAGCCTTAGAAAATAACAGATTATTCTAATAAAATTATAAAAGCCACAAGGATGTATGGATGTATGAATATTTGTTACTTTTTCACGCAAAATCGGCTCAAGGATTGAGGATTTATCCTGGAAAAAAATTAGGTTTACGAGGGATCGTAACCTAAATTTTTTACATTTAAATTCAAAAAGCCACCGTCGTCACAGCGATAAAAACGTCAAATCGTTTTCTCAGGTGTTATATTTTTGATTTGTAAACGTGGACCTGAGTCGCGGTACCAGGGCCCTGATTCTGTATGACAACTACGATTCCACACCACACTCTTGTCTTACTTTTTTCTAACCACGTCAATGTCTTGCTTTGTCGTGTCACGGAATTCTTATGTCTATTCGGTATGTCCCAAGACAAATTATCTATGGTACGTTATGATTTCACAGAAACCACAGTATACTATTGTATTTATTTGACAATTCCACTGATGAGTGACGTGGTTTTGAAGTAAGGAATCGCGAAATGACGTTACAGAATCAGGGGCCCTAGCCAAGAGCAACCAGTGCAAACGGGAGCGTTGTGTATTTACGAAACGATAGAAAATAAAGCCCAGTGATTGGTCAAAATTTTATGTGGGCGTTACAACAACCAATCACCGGGCTTTATTTTCTATCGTTACGTAAATACACAACGCTCCCGTTTGCACTGGTTGCTCATGGCTAGGGCCCCAGGGCCCACCTAGTTAAATTGCATAGTTAAAATGTAGGTAGGTAGGTATATTTTTTAAAACATAACTCCTACCACTCGAAATCGTCCGTCACTTTACCATTAAATTATGAACGCTACTAACTAATCCCATTGTAATAATTTAAAGTTGAACAATTTATTTTTGTGTTCACACAAATAGGTATCGTTTTGTATAATTACGCAAGCATGAAGCATGAATCACATGGCCGTTGAAAATTACAACATTTTATGCCGACGTATGTTATCCCAACGCCATTTTGCATTGTTCGAGTCGCCAGTATTATTGCGTCATGAAAAATTCGATTTTCAATTGTATATTCTGACCAATTATGACTATGTCAGCGTGATGGCAATTTAGCAAGTAATTTTGTACTCGTTCATTTTATATACTCGTTCATTTAACTACATAAAAACTCATGTTTTAACTTAGCTAACCATTTAAGATTAAGAAAAACAAATCCTACGTACCGTAAAAGCTGTATATATTTCAAAGATTGTTTATCAAATTTGAGAAAATAAATACAGAAGAAGTTCACGCCTGTAAAAAGTTAAAACGTAGCCCATTGACATTAAGTCTATCTGCATAATAATTTCTTCAGAATTGGTTCAGTGGTTTAAAGTTTAAAAAGTCCCATCTTATCTGAATTAAGGAAAAAAGTTAAATTATCGAGTAAAATAAAGTTAAACTAGCGACCTGCTCCCGGTTTCGTCCATCGTCAAACATAATGAGTTTTCAGCCTATCCGAAAATACCAGTGGTTGGGAACGGGATAAAAAATAATAACTCAACCGTGAAATAACAGCATGTGTGCTATTGTGTTTGGGATGCTATGTCAGAGCCCAGTTCCCTATCATTTCCTTTACCCATTTCTTTATTCTAGGTCGGCAGTGCACTTGCAGCAGCTGTAGCGTTGCTTGTGTTATCGATGTAGCCACCTACCATCAGTGAACAGTCAGCTTGTCTGTCGACATTAACAAAAAAAGAACTGTGTCAAAGCGCAAATCAATGTCAAACTCATGATATTTACACCAAAGGATCACACACGCCTTTCCATGGAAAGTGCAATGGCCCCGATTCCTCTCTCCCCAAGGAGATCGTCGAGCGCCCTTTCGGAATCCTGTTTACGCGCATTCAAATCCAATTTACTTTGAAGGCGGTCTGCAATCTGCAATCATTATTTTTGCAAAGACAAATCCATTTCTGCGCGCGGTACGTGACTGCGGGGTAATGAGAGGTAATGGCGGGCGAGCTGTCATTACGCAGGCCGCTCGGGCGCGCGCACCGATTGCGGTGTCAGCGTCGGCCGGCGATCCATCCACCGTGCAATTCCACAACCGCCGCGATCACGATTGCTTTCAGCTTGTCACACCGCAATCGTTATTGCGCTTTTAGTTTCAACAACACCTTATTTCGTCAAATAAAACACAACTCCGCCAGATGAGCAATTTACTGGTAGTCGTAAAATTGCATTGCCAATAGCGTAAGCAACTTTGTAGAGGAGATAAGGAGAGATTTTACAGTCGCTCAAAGTTGTTCGAGTATAGAATTGGTTTTAATTTGAGGCGGTTTGCCTTAAGAAATATTTGTGTGATATTTTGATCTTTTAGATTTAAAGTGAATTGGAAAAACTTGTTCACGTGAGAACACTAGCAATGTTAGAAAATTTGGAGGTCCTACCAATCACGGGGGATATAGTTATATAACGTCTCGGAGTTTACACCTCTAACGTCTCGGACGTTGCAGGTCTTTTCAGTTTTCTAACTTAGTAAATTACCTATGTTTTTTTTTTAACCTAACGCTATTTTACTCACAGTTTCACTGTTTTTTTTCCCGTCATTCATTTGTTTTAAATAAATTAAACAAATGGAAGGAAGATATGCGGAAGATAAGAATTTTTCTCACAGAAGAAAATCCTGTGCTAGGCAATTTAGAAGGTTAAATTAACCTAGCACTTGCGCGCATACATTTCTGTCACTAAACTCACTAACTAGTCATTTAAAAAAAGGGTTAAAGCACTCGTTACTGAATGGCTTACAGTATGAATCGTTTACCTCGTCATTAACAGCTTCTGATTCGAGCGTTTAGGTAACCGAAGCGTGCACATAACAGCACAATACGAGGGCTTGAAGTAAATGAGGTTTTTATGAAAGCAGAGCCAGCAGCATCGATGCGTATAATACTTATACGTTCTTCAACCAGTGATTTTATCGTATCTTTGAAAACGATCTCGTCTATATGTTAGACTAGATTACATTAATTACTAGTTCGCAACTTCATATCTGCTGTTTTAAAAATATCTGTTTTTTTTTGTTACACATATTTGGTGTTACGAAATCATTTAGACAAAATATGAATAAATTGGTACAAAATAATTCATGTATTCTAGGCTAGTATACTGAAGGTATCTAAAAGCTATAAGTACAAACATTTCCACAATTCATCCTGCTCAGCGAGTCGTGTTCGCTGTTAGGTAGCCCGCAGTTAATAAGGCGCCATACATAAATGTCAATTCATAACACAATCAAACCACATATTATATTACATTTGATGTAACATTCGAACATTCGACGTAAAAACTTTCCACAACAAATGTGCTACACGTGATCCGTACCTACTATTTTATTCACAACTTGTATATTTACTGAAAATACTTAAGTACCTATTTATATTGAATTATTTGCTATAATTCTATATATATAAAAAAATATTGTAACAATTATAAATACTTTAATAAAACTCCGAGGAGTCCATAGAATAAGCCCGTGGGTAGATATGATTTTTTTTAATTAAACGTAGTTTGCAATAGACGTTAGATAAATAATTAATAATAAAATCTGATGACGTTTGTAATTCAAAACTGGAATGATTCATTGAACCGTTGATCGCTTGTTTCAATTAGTGTACACACATATGAGTAGGTAAACCAAGTATAGCCGAGTAGGTACAGTACAGAAATAATAAAATGGTTAGGACGCAAGCACTCGTGTTTAGTGACGTTCGGTACCATGTTTTCCGATAACTCCGATTAAGAACGCCAGTTGCAATTAAATGTACCGAGAACTGAGTCGCACTGTCCGTTTTATAAGTTCATTTATTGGTCACAACGACGTGATGACAGCGTTGTGAGTTGTTGACCAAATCGAACGACAAATGTTCATTCAACCGGCTGCCAATACGAGTATAACAAGAGCGGAGCGTTTACCTCTATATTATACTAGTTGGTGCCCGCGATTTCGTCCACGTTGAAAAATTTTTCAATAATTTTTTTCTAATTATTCTAATTCGACCGCCTCCGCAGCAGCACTAGCTTTGGCAAGTGTTCCATGAAGTGTCGACGTAGTAGGTAGCATCCCACACTAGTGGACGACCCATCCTCCATGGAACTAGACACATCCCATCAATCTCTTGCCATCATCTCGTACGATACCATTTGGTTCGAGCATTGAAGGTATATTAATGGTGGCAAGAGACAAAAAGCATAAAAAGAAATTAATAAGTGTTAAACCCCTCGTAAGCCCTAATCAGGACCTAAATACTAACATGCATGTTGTAAATTACAAGCTAAGCCGATTAATCCATAGTATCTCATAGTATATTATCAATACTAATAATAAATCTGTAAGGGTTGGTCATGGAGTAAGTTACTTTGTTTTCAGAGATATCGTGTTTATAGGCTCTATACATGATACTGAAACTAAATTGACCATTTTTACAATTTTTTTCTGTATGTATGTAAGTATGTATGTTCCTCCATAACTCTTAAACAAATCAACTGATTTTCATGAAACTTATTGGTAGATAAACATTTAGACGTACACAGGATAGGCTACTACATTTAGGCGCCAGCTAGTGGTACATATTATCATTAGTATCGTGGGTTGGGGTAATGAAAATCCGCTTCAGAACCGACTTCGAACAAAGTAGACTTAGTTTTAAAAATTGACTGTATTTAGTCGAACTTAGGACCACGGACTTGACTATTGCAATCAAGTGAACGGATTAATGAAGGAGTTAGGTACAGTGGTTGGACATTTGCCGCTCAGTCCTACTTTACACACAATTAATCATTAAATCATATGCAATTGAACGCGACCATGCACAGCACAGCCCCAAGTGGTTGAATCACAAGCGAACACAAGATACTTACGAGTATTGTTAGTATTTCTTTATTTATTGATGGGTTGTAATAACATATCGCTGCTTAAAAACTAAAGGGCCACAAATCAAAATTACACTTTTACAGGAGAGCTAATCGAAAAAAAAAAATTTTTTTTTGTGTTAGATATGTATCAATATGCATATTATACATCGTTAGAAGCGTATTTTTAAGTAGCATTAAATCTTATAAGTACTTTTATAATAAACTGAATACTAGAAGAGATATAAGCATATAAGTTACTTTTGAATATATATACAAAATGATCAAAATATACTAAATATGGAATAAAACAACCATAAGTCTTTTTGCAACATACAATATGAAGGATTGTGATGTATTTTTGCAATAAAAACATTTTTGGATTTTTTTGTTTGCCCTTTTAAGCAGTTTTCAAGCATTTAAACATGGAAATACAATTTACAGTATATTTAAAGCCTTTATATAGAAGACTTCGTTACTTTCTTATGTTAAGGACGTCTTAAGGCCGACGGTCCACTTGATAGTAGGTGGCTACCGTCGCCTATACTCGTAAAACAATAAAACACCACAGGTGCTGTAAGTGCGCTGCCAACTATATAAGGATTAGGGGATAGGAAAATGGGCTGTGGCAGTTCCCAAATGAACTAAAAATATCCATACAGAATATCCATACGAAAATTTATGCTAATTATTCGATAAAAATAATATACGTGTCTTATCTGTAATACAGCTTATTGTATTATAAGAACTATACATACTCGTATACTTATCACGACATTGGTATGCTATAGTACATTACTTGATTTGTTACCATGAAGCACTTACTTGTCTGAAGAAAATATTATGTTTTTTATTATAGGTTATAATTTAATTATAACAAGAACAGCTTATTTCAGTACAGACTTCCTTAGAATTGAATTATTGTTTAAAATTGTCTGAGATACCTATGTAATTATTGTAAATCAAAATCATATAATAAAACCGTTATCTGGGCGTTTGTGCACGCTAATGGCTTAACTTATTTGAATGCGATTTTCACTGATATGTTTGTTTCATTACACTCGATTTAGAAACAAAAAAGTCACGCGCTTTTTCGAATAGCACGCGTACGAAGTCGCGCACATAAGTAGCTATTAGTTTGCAATAGTCTTGGAAGAAAAATGCTTCTTGTTATTAATTTAATTTACTATTCCTGTATGCAATAAAGTTTAAAACATTTTTTTGTGTTTTATTTATTTAGGATAACATTCGGTTTATTTGATGGTAGAAGGATAGTACTATCGCCTATAAACAAATAATCCTATATAGAAGAAAAGTAGGTTTCTATGTTCTTCGATATTGTTAAATTTGCGAATCACTCGTGAAATATCACCGTGGTCTTTCTCCGGGATTGGCACTGCTCGTTAATAGGTAAAACGCAATATCGTCGGCCTAATTCGTTAACCTGCTAAGTCCATTTTTGGGCAATTTCACTTTTTATACTTTTCGACAACTGTAGACGATTATCTACCGTTTGGTGAAGGAATAACGACAATTATCAAACTAAAAAGGTGAGAAATTTCATAAATGAAAAACTGCTTTTTGATTAATAGCAAAAGAAAACCTGCTAAATCCCAAGTTTTGAACTGATAATGTCGCTCATTTCACATGCCTGATGTGACTCACAAAACATTTTGTCATGTCATTTTTTTCTTCCTCCTGAAAACTATGCAAAATGTGACTTAGCAGGTTAACGAGTTAGGCCGACGATATGTCATTGTCATGGTATAAAGAAAACATTGATTTAAAAATATTCTATACCTTTAGATATTTATTACCTTTATGTCACTGTTCATGATGCGTGTAGAATCATCTACTTGTACTTTTTCCCGTGGAATAAATTGTCCCAATTTGAGCGGCATTATATAGAAAGGCCGTTCACAGATGTGTTGCGTGACGATAATTACGCTAGCTTAGATAAGACACCGATGTCTCTTGTCTTGCCTGTCATTTAATTGTAATAGCGTGCCCGACACCGTTTCCTGTGACCGGCTACTTGATTCTCATATGTCATGATATCCTTAATTACATCTAGGAATTGCTTAGTAAAAAAAAACGGGTTAACGAAAAATAATTAAAGGAATAATTTTTTTAATATTTTGGAACCTTGTACAATAAATAACACTCCGGACTTCTTTGAAGTCCAATTAAAAAAATCTTCTTTGTGTTATAATTTTACAAACAATTTATTTAATATAAAGGTTTTTATATAATTGCTTATTTTTATATACTTATAAAATATGTGTTATACGAGTAAGTATTCTACACTGGACCACAAAGAAAAAGGTTCGGTTAGAAAATCTTCAATATCTTCAAAGGTACCTGACCTAGCTTTTATGAAATAAAGACTAAATTAAAGTTAAACTAGATAAATTTTATTTTTATTTAAGCACATTAAAATATTCTTTAATTTTGTCAGGGACTTTTGAAGATATTGAAGATTTTCTAACCGGCCCTTTTTCTTTGCGGTCTAGTGTATGTATATTCAAACATTTTTATTTATTAATTAGATAAGACTAGCAGCTTAAGTTGGTGAATATCTATAACTACATTTGAACTCCCAAATATCTAATTTAACTTGATTTTGAACCAGTTCAAAGTGTCTGCTGATAGTTGGCTGATAGCAAGTATCTTTTCAGCCTTTTCCATATGTTTTGTCTCAATGTGTTGAAACCATCGATGTTTGAAACAAAGTTTTGCTACGGTCCACTTGATGGTAGGTGATTATCATCGCCTATAACACAAGCAACGCCACAGGTCATGAAAGGCATTTGGAAGGAATAAGGGAATTTGGCTCTGGCATCCCTTATCGAAACACAACAGCACACATGCTGTTATTTCACGGTGGTCTTCCGTAAAGGTGTGGTTACTAACGCTAGACGGACTGTCCAAATGACTGCGATACATAGTGAGTCCTGCCTCTACTTGCCAGATCTAGACCAGAGCTAACTATGAAATGTTCATGTTCCAAAGATTGCCTTGCCTGGAATCGAACCTGGTACCCTAGAGACAGGGTGTTAAAGCGTTAAGTGACCTTAACCATTCCATTATTTGGTTTTTCTTTGTCAGCTAAAATATAGAGGCCATCAGTTCATTCACATTATTATAAAACATGTTCTGTACCATGTTAAAAAGAATTATAAGATATTTTTTTTAATGCATCAGATGTTGTAGGTATTAATAAAATACAATATAGCATGAAAATAAGATCTTGTTAATTTATGTTCGCTTATAAAATCAAGGTGTCATACTTCATAATGCAATACAATGACAAGTTTTTCAAGTTTACTAGAACAGTGGTGGAGAGGAAACGACGAGTAGAGAGAAGCCGAGCCACTGTACTAAACATGTTGTTAGGTGGACAGGAATGTGGCCACCGATCATCCCTTCCATGCATCATTTCACGCTTCATGGAAAACATATTTCAATCATTATAAAACCTCAGCTTAAAGAAGTTTAATTTTAACAAAAAATATTTAATTTGAAAGACTTTTAGGATCAAGTTGGTTTAAATTTTATAATGTTTAAATACATTTCAGAGACGTCTCTCGTTGATATTCAGTGCACTTGTATGTTGAAATATTTTTAATAAATTTCCTAATAATCTATACTATTTGTTTGTTTGTTTGGTTGAACGCGCTAATCTCAGGAACTACAGGTTCGAATTGAAAAATTCTTTTTGTGTTGGATAGTCCATTTATCGAGGATGGCCTTATAGGCTATATAACATTTTGAACGCGGACGAAGTCGCGGGCACCAGCTAGTAATTAATAATCAGTAGGCCTCGGACGGAGCTGAAATTTTTAAAAATCCTTTCTTAGCGGAAGCTTACGTTATAAAATAAACCTAAATAAAAACGTTAAAAAATATAGCTACTTGGAACTTAGGTTTTGTTTGTCTGGACATTACCTAATGTTTAGCATAGTGAAGATTAGGTACTATATTTCTCTGATACAAAAAAAATATGACTTAGTAAGAATTATTTATATTTCAGCTAAAACCTTAAAATAATAATTTAACTTTATAATAATACTCCGAATTCGTGGAATATACCTCAACAGAGGACACGGAACGCTCGAAACGAGATCAGATTAGCGGCGGTACTAAAAACTACACAATAAAATTTAAGAGGTCCGCGTTGGCCACAATAAATCTTTAAGTTCGGTGTCGTACTGTACCTCACTTAGTAGTGGTTGAACGCTACCCAACCGAGTTGTATGGTGCCTTGTGTTCATAATAAATGTTGCTTTACGGAACCCGTTCTTCCGCGGTCGAATGCGGCCTTATGAAGAATGACTTGATTCCGCGCGGCCATGAAGGGCAAGGCCATGGCTGAGGTCGTCGAACCAACTATTTAGGGACTGACGAGATGGAGCGAGAGCAACTCAACGCTGACACTCAATAACGCCACGAATGTTTATTATGTTAATAATTATAGCCAACTTCAAACTATTGCTGCGTGCTCGGACGGAACATGTTTGAATATTCACGTCATCTCTCCGCGGTTCTTTCTGTCAAAGAGAATTTCGGTGTATTTATCTATCTACTTAAGTATCTACATAATAGATTCATAATAATATTATTTCGAATATTGACTAATTCAGAAAATATTTTTCTAAATTCATTTAATCATAATAAAACAGTCTTATGTTATGTTTTGACTTAAGTAAGTAGGTTCTTCTTTTCTAGGTAGGTTACGCTTAGATCTTTTAAACTACGCAACAGATTTAATGCACTAAATGGAAAGAGAAAAAATTGCACCCCAAAGCACCCAAAGGAATAATAGAGTTAGGGCCTCTTTCACAAACTACCAGTAAAGTGTTGATTAGTTACTTTTAGAAATCATTTTCTGTTATATTGAATTATGCACTCGGTTTACTGCATCATTCGATTGTTTGGGACGTTTACCGTACAAACAAAGGTACCTACGAGTATATCAGCTTCATTATCCCCGGTTACCAGTGACTTTAAATGACAGTTTGGCCTACTTGACGTTTGTGAAACAGGCGCTTATTCAAATAAAACAATAGGTGTAGTTTTAGCCCCTATTCTATAAATAATTCAAAAAAAACCTAGAAAGAACAAGGTTTTTTTCTAGGTTCATGAATGATTAGTATTAAATTTTATCAAATTTTCATTATATCTACTTACTTACACGTAAGTTCGTTACCAAGGTTCATTCGCTCGTTATACTTACGAGTACCTACCTCAGCAGCATTATTTCAAAACAACGTTCAGTTGTTTCACAACATATTAAAAGAAATACAAATGCTTACATGGCTGTTTTATGACTCACATGATTACTTGGAAAGAAGTTGATTCATTTTCAAAGGTCTTCGAAATTCATTAGAATGGATGGATTCGATAGAAATGGAAGGTAAGCAAAACATCATTGTATTTATTACAAGCCCTGTCGGATATGTGTTGAATCCTAAGCCGTAGTATTTTCATTTGTAAACAGGATGATGTGATTGATCGCTTTGATTTTCATTGATTTTCAATAGACAGATTTATCTATCTATTCAAAATCACATTGCAAAAAATTTATTAAAATGTATGATTTCGTAGAAACTTGTTTATCAGCAAAAGTATTTTGTTATTGACCCCATTTCATTTTTCCTTAACGAAACGTTTTAAGTTGTTTACATTTCTCTTTTTTCCTTTTCTAGTTTGTATCATATTTTATAAAGATTGACTGACTTTAGGGGTCCCGAGTTCGATATCCGGCAGTGCTAACTTTGAAAATGAACTAATCAAAATGATAGGTCCATGATAGGTCTCTTTGTGCAGGGTTTACACCCTTACTAATTACAAATAAGACCTTACAAAGTGGTGGTGTTTAATTTTGGAGATTTGGCGATTTTATAATAACTAATGATCGCACAGTGGTCGAAATTGGAACATAATTCACTTATTTTTTAACTACTATTTTAACCACAGACTTTGATCATAAACAAAAGAGTATACATATCACTGTGTGCGTGTGTCAAACACGGCGTAGTGTGTGTAATTTTTATTTTACTTAACTAATTTAATGGCTTTCTATGCATACAAAATAAAAATATTAGTTTTCTCCCATCCTTCTCCGTGTATACTTTCTTTTCTTTTTTTTCTTTTCTTAAAATGGAATCCAATAATATCTATATACCTAAGATATTACAATTCGTAAAAGTACAAGTCAAAATAAAAGAAGATACTTACATCAATGTCGTGTACTATCGCGGTCAATGGAGCAGACCCACTTTTCATACAAATTTGTCTAACGTTGAATTGAGGTTGTCATAGTAACGTAAATGTTATAATACGAAATACGAGTAGGTATTTGAAGTAGGAACAAAGATAAATACAAAATGTGCAAACGAAATTGTTCCTTACGGTGGGACTGCTCCCTTGACCGCGATAGTACCTTGCTTTATTTAGCAATTCATATTGGGAACCAGGAAATAAACATGACGAAATTCCTTGCGGATATTGGAATTAGACATATTATTTTCCTTAAGGTGCGATGTGGAAATCTGAATAAGCCAACGACCTCTCAACAAAAATGTTTACCATATAACATGTAACTTAGCGACCCGCCCCCGGTTTCGCACTAATGAATATTATTTTTGCTTATTATATACCTACGCAAACCTTCCTTGTTTATTGCTCTTACTACACGTATATACTATTAGTGAAAATCAGAGACGGACAGCGACTTATTGTATGTATATAAATAGATAAATGGATAATAAAGCCTACTGGAACTTGTACTAACGAAGTATCTGAGAATTTAGATTTGTTTAACTGCAGTCTTAATGAAATTACGAAGGTATCTTTGCGTGTAAGTAGAGTACATTTTTTTTTAGTTTAAACAATTAATTTAGTAGGATACAATTATATAAAAGCCGACGTGAAGTCACCACCCACCCTTAATGCAATCGCTTATGAGAAATTAATAAAATTAAAAAAAAAGTGTGAAAGGGGAATAAATTATTCGTAGCAACGGAGCATTAGCTTTAGCCATATTTCCAGGCTTCTGTTAGCGTAAACCCCTGTGCTGTTTGACTGATACCAACCAACTGTAATGTGTTTTTCCTATTGAATATTTGATCAGTTAGCGATGCGTAAGCAGTGAACAAAGGTAGAATTGTAGAAGGTGTATATACAATGCGGAAACAAGTACCGTGTGTTTCCCACGTGCACTGTCATTAGCAGTTCCAGAGAAGCGGTGCACTGCGACGATGGGAACGCAACCATTATTGACATTTATAACTGTTATTCCATTTCTCTATCTTATACACACTTAAACATTCATTATGCATGATAGATGGTATCGGATGTATACTTTTAAAGCGCTACCTCACCGGGACGCCACGGCCACGTCGCTGGCGACGTAGGTTGGCTACCCACGGTCGCCAAATTGAGTGGCCAGTGACGTCGTGGCTACCGTCTGTCAGTCAGTTCTGTCAGTTTTCGTATAGAGAATGGACGCTTTTGTATTTCAACAATGAACCTCCGGTATCGAAACTCATTCTTTTTACTATAAAAACACACAAAATTTAAACATAGAATACGCGTGCTACCGTCTTGGCCACCGGTTTGGACACTGAGTGAGTGAGACGCAGTTTACTCGCATACATTTTACTGGCGACGTCGTCGCGTCGCCAAAGTCTCCAGTCTTCACGCAGAGCGCCGACGTTCGTGGCCACGCTTCTAAACTAGCCACGCTTCCAAGCCGTCGCCAAGTGCGTTATCTGTCATACATGTCAATATAAATTGTTGGCCACGTCTTCGGCCACGTGGCCTTATTGGCGTCCCGGTGAGGTAGGGCGCTTAAAGTAATGATTGACAAGCAACCTAAGCCCATCTAATGATAGGTAGTAACTGTCATATAAAAACACATGCAATAAGTACCAGGAAGACAAGATGAGACGACCAGGGATTCAATTGCGCTATCAACCTTAAAGCATAAAGGATTAAGGACAATGCCTACTCCCAATAGGAAAATGGGTTGACATAATTATATTATGGTATGTCCTGAGTAATGGCGACAGTAACTGCCTCCTTATAAGTCTGTGTTTTGGTTAGTGACTAAATGGCGGTATTTCGCTATCACAGAGAGACAATGGGATTAAATATTTTACGTAGAAATGGCAGAACGTGTCGTTTGGTTTTATATACTGGAGTACAGCCCAGTCTGGGGTCAGTAACTGCACCCTTATCGACCCTTACAGAAGAAAGTCTGAGTGATATATCGCGGATGTGTAATCCACCGTGCACGAAACGACTATCTCGCATCCGGACAGGTATTTTAAAAATTTTGGTGATCGGCTGACGGTCCACTTGATGTTAGGTGGCTACCGTCGCCTGTAACACAAGTATCTGGTGCTGCAAGTGCACTGCCGACCATAGAAGGTTTAAGGATAATGCTCTAATTAAGCATTAACAAAATAAACAAACAATCAAAACCTTAACAAAATACTTACCTGGTAAATATTTGTTTCGTGCGCAGCGGATCCCGCATCCACGATATATGACTCAGGATATGCTCAGGACACTCACACTTACTCGCTAACCAAACACAGACTTTCTTCTATAAGGGTGCGGTTACAGTCCCCAGACTGGGCTCCAGTACATATAAACAAAAGTCACGTTCTGCCACGTCTACGAAAAATATTTAATTACACTATCTCTCTGTGATTGCGAAATAAGGCCTTTTGTAGTGTTCAGTAAAAGGTTTAGGTAGTGATTGGGCACACTACGTTCCGCAGTCACGTACTGGGCAATTCATCCGGTGGCAGTATACACCACCTTACAAAACAAAACAGTTTGAAATAACGACAGCAAGCGTGTTGTTATGTTTTGGTACATGAGAAAGGGACGCCTGAGCCTATTCCCCTTAACCCCATGTCCTAAAATATCCTGTCAAGGTCTCCAGCCCACTTATAACCTTGGATGTTTTGTAAGTGTAGATTGTATTAGCTAACCACCGCGGCTTCGCAGGGGTGGCCTATTTTTTTTTCTAGCATAAGAATCTTCTTTAGGTGTCGGACTCTTTTGACCCCCTTTTTAAGTGCGAGTCTGACCCACAAAACAATGTCTTTCCTGGAGAAACGAATATTGAATTCAAAAGTTCTCGAGTTTTGCGCTTAATAACACATTTAGCGATTCATTTTTATTTATATATACTTAGATAGCGACGGTAGCTACCAACGTCAAGTGGATCGTAAGCTTGCTTGTTGTTCTTTATGCAGATTTGGACATCACCCACATATTCCTTATTATGCGCTGCCCAATCAACAATGAATCCGATCCGTAGAAACGAGATTCATTTGTTGACAAGATGATAGCTATATCAAATACAGTAAGTTCATAATAAGTTTAGCTGTAAAAATAACGGTGTAATTTACTTTGCATTAGCTCAACATTACAAAACGCTGAGATTTCTTCAATGATTGATTACTTTACTTCATCGTTTTTGTTCCCGCCTAGCGTTCGTTTCGCTTACACCTCAATCAATATTTTTTCATAACTATGAATAATTGAACTAATGAATAAATGAAATTAAAAATTTGTTACAATATTTGCATTCCTCTAATGCCGTTAGTTTAAGTTGTAAAAATACAATAATGGATTTTTGTACCCTAAATTATCAATCATCAATACTCAATACCTACTAATAATAAATCTGTAAGTGTAGGTATTGTATGTTCTCCATAACTCTTAAACGAATTAATTGATTTTCATGAAACTTGGTAGATAAACATTTAGACGACAGAAACAGGATAGGCTACTTTTTTCCTTTTCAACGCGGACGAAGTCGCGGCGAATTTTTTTGTCTGTATATCTTAAATCACTCAACGGATTTTCATGCAGTTTCCACCACCGTTTCGATGATTTTTCACAGAAGGTTACTTACACTTATAATAAAATGTAAGTAATTAAGTTTTTATTTAAGTAGAAAAATATAATATTTTTCAATTTTTCGCCGTCTTTCTGTTCCTCCGCTATTTTACGGTTTTTATACGGTTATCACTAATGTAAATAAGGATAAACGAGGAAGATCGAAAGAAGGATAAAGCGGACAGAAACTTTATTTTATAATATGTGGGTTTAGATCAGCGTTGCCAGACGTCCCGATTTTGGCGGGACGTCCCGATTTTTAAATCAAAATTAAATGTCCCGCGCGGGACAGGCTCAGTCCCGCTTTTCGGGGATAACTTGACCGTGCGTGCAGCGTGCTAAGGAAGCGCGGGCAGGTGGCACAGACAAGTCTTTAACGATAGGGTAAATCTGATTTAAAATATCATATTTTTATTAAAATACGTTTTTTATGGCTATTTTTGCTATCTATTGTCACGTAAACGTAATTTGAACTCAAATAAAAAGATAAATATATAAAAACTTCAGATTATATACGTTTTTTTACTATGTCCCGCTTTCGACGAAAGAATCCCGCTTTTTTTACTCAAACTCACGACTTGGCAAAAAAAATTCTGGCAACGCTGGTTTAGATAGATATTGAAGATATTTGGGATTTTTTTACGCGTATTTTTTAATTCGATTTGATAACTCGGTTTGGAGAAATCGTGTAAGAGCCTCGCTGTCATATGACAAATCCAGTGTCAGACAGTCTTCAGTTGTACCTACTGTAGAAAACAATAGTATGAGTTTCTCGATGATTTTTAACAATAAAATTTTATGAACGCGCCACGTAGGTAGGCATGAACTGCACAACCTTCTAATGAAGGCAAAATGTGCAAATATGTGTATACTTTGCGTGTAATAAAGGGTCATGCACTATGATTAGCCTGACACAAAGCCTTGGTTGTGCGGAGACACGTCGATGGCATACAGGTTTTATTGGCGGTTTTGACATATCGGAAAACCGCTAGCGATCCATTGGATGGCTTCATCTGATAGCTATTGAAAATATATTTAACTTTTAAAGAAACCAATGTACCTTGTGTGATGTATAACACAATACTTATATATAAATATAGAAAAAAATAATACCCAACCAATATTCTTTTGAATTTTCCTTATAATAATTAGGTTTTCTTGCGGCTTTATCCGCTACAATATTTTGTAAGTGTACACCTTGAAGTTCTATTAAAAATATTGAAGAAAATTGCGTTTGAAGACCAGTCGACAAACTTTCCGAAATTTGGTATATTGATGTTACTTTAGAGGTATTTCCATGGAACGGTAACCTTGACTGATCTGCATCAAGTAGTCTGCGGAATACCCAACTACTTAGCAACTTACAGCAGAACTATAGCGTGTTCGGGCTCAATAGAAAGTCGGGAGTTAGTTTATAATTTTTAATTAAGTAAAGCTTGTAAGCATGAATAGATAGATAGAGCCGTCTTCTTCATCGCTGAAGGTCGTGCCCACTCTGAAATGGCCTGGTGGCATCGACAATCAGCTGTTTCCATTCCACCCTGTTCACAGCCTTTCTCATAACCTTCGCAAGTTATATTATAAAGCATGAATATTTCTCCATTCCCAAAGAGCAACGACATCCATCAAATCTAAACTTGTGTTTATTGTCTCATGGCCACACCATACAAATTCTAGCAATGAAACTTTGGTGAACGATAATACGATGAGGTATTATTCTTCATCAAAGCAATGAAAGCAAAGCTAACCTTTCCGTTGTGTTTGTTGGGTATCGGTCAAATTATTCTTAGAATTTCCAGCTATAGGTAAGCTCTCGGTATTGAAATGAAAAATGTCCAGCGATTGACATTGAAGCAAATTGTTGGCTCGTTGATTTGAGTCTCGCTAAATACTAAGTCGGTTGGCGTCCGCGAGAGACTACAAGGTTGTTAATTGCAAACGGTTGCTTGGCGACTGTTTAATGTGTAGGTAGGTGGATATATGGCTTGAGAACCGCTTCGTTTACCGGAACATTCAAGGAATATTGCCATAAAGTTTTAGTGGGCGCAGGCTAATTAAATTCGTATAAAACTGTACGTTTAGCACTTTGATACTTTTTATATATCTACAGAATAGCAGGTTTTTGTAGTTTGCAAGCTAGGTTCGCAAAGCAAAAAAAATATTAGGTACATACACTAAATCTCTTCAATAATAAACAATGCAGTTCAGTATATTTTACATATTTCAGTATATTACCACAAAGTTTCAAGTTTAACATTAACAATGAAAAATTGCGACCACTGGACGAACACTGACAGACTATGGCTCTAATCATGTTTTCAATGCGAGATTCTTTTATATAGACAAAGAAGTAGGTAAATTACACAGCCTAAAGACACGAGGAAACCGATTAATACGTATATAAAGGCATCAATCGTCCGTACTAAATGATTATTATTCATAAATTTTAATAAACTGGGTATAAAAGAGGGATGAGAGGGCTGCGTGAACAAAAACAAGAACATGGGGCTGCGCGAGCGCAACTACGACCGCAAGATGGCGAAGGTTCAACGATCTTCATGACTCATTGGAATGTTTTTCAACGACATTTTTTATTAATAAATGTCAAGTCCTTTGGTAGAAGATTAATACGTTACTAACGATAGCCTCACTGAAGACTTACAGGTGGAGGTGCAGACATGACTTAATCGTCTAATCGTCTTCTTTAAAACATAAGATTAGTTAATAGAATTTATACCTTACTTCATACTATAACTGAATGGTTGACATGTGTCCTTTCGATCCATTAGGTCCTATGTATCAGAATGACCGGAGTATCAAAATGTCCAGTTCTACAAAATGACCGGTATTGAAATGTCCAGGTATTGAAATGTCCAGAGTATCAAAATGTCCAGTTTCATGAAATGACCGGAGTATCATAAAAGTATGTTTTTAATAAGAGTGACACACGTCTCGATGCACACACCTCCATAGTTAGAGTAGTTTGGTTTTTGTTTTCCGTATTCTAACATTTTTTTAAACTCTAAATCGATTTTTTTTAATATTTTTTGTGCAATCATTAGCCTGTAGTGCGTTAATTCCAATGCAGTCATATTTGGAGGTCGTTATAGTAGTAGGCTGTGTGGGTTCTCACAGCTTGTGAGGAACTCTGCCTTTTACTCCGCCAACCTTTATGCTACCAGCTTACTTGTATCTCTGTCCTATCCTCTGGTTAAATCCATAGGCGACTGTAGCCACGAACCATCATGTGAATCGTCAGTTTGTTCGACTTCGGATATTGAATATCAACGATATCCTATAACTACCAGTTATGACTAGTTATAGAATATCCTCATTTACCATAAGGAAATCCCGGAAAGTCCTCGCGAATCTCTGTCACCAGCTAACAACAACCTAAGCACCCACAAGAAGAGCAATGAAAAAACATAATTTCAGAGCACATTAAAAAAGTGTTGAATAACTTTTTTAAAACGCCTTGAAGTTCGTCATTTACGAGCGGCACGCGGACACAGGTTACGGTCGATTTACTACGACTCTCGATATTACGTCCACCGACACGTAATACAGCCGCGTTCACTCACCCCTCCCTTGCTGTCCCTCCAGTTCTTCTGACTTTTATAAGGTTGTTGACAAGAGCTTGACGAATTAACATCGCGCCGTAACAGCCGGACCTAAGGCCGATCAAACGAATCAAAGGAAGGCATTACGCTTCATTATAACGCTGAACATAATTTGTTTATCATCCTTCATGAGAATAGTTGTCAATAAATCACGTATGCTATCTTTAGGATTTGCCAAAAATATGCCACTTTTGTGGGTGCCAATTGGTTTTCATTTAAGGAAAAAAAGCTATAAAATTTTGATTAGTTCCAAAATTTGTCTTATATATATGATTTATGTTGGTTTTGTAAAGATAATTTTTGATTCCTATTTACAATAGAAAATTTAAATCTGTGTCTGAAGTAAATCAGAATCAATGAAGGTATTTCTGCCGATCATAAAAAAATCTTAATTTTTGAAAATATTTATTTTCATACCTAATTAGTTAGCACACATATTGAGACATTTACTTGACATATATACTTATTTTAGATGCACATAAGACGCGCTTATAATTTTAAATTTACTTTACGTTTTTTTTTCTACAGACATTTTAATACAAACAAAGTTTTCCATTCCAATGAAGTGATCAAATAAATTATTTTTTTACAAATTTTTGAAAGAATTGCTTTAAACATTGTGTTGCAATTTACGGTTTAAACCTCTGTTTAATATCAACATCACTGGCGACCCTAGCCTTGCCTTGCCTTAGTCCGCTCATCTGAGCTTGCTGTATCATCTAGGTCCTAGGTTATACAGCCAAAGCACACAAACTCCGCTACTGAGACACAAAGAGCCAAATTAAATGTATTTAGAATAATTTAATGAAGAAGAAATGTTCTGTAAGTAAGTAAGTTGCTGACGTTCCGTATCTAATCATTATTTTATTTTATATTGTTTATAAATAGCTTCTAATAACTTAATTAATATTGGAAACAGTTCGCGAGCGTTATCTCAAATATTTATATGGATCCGGTTTCAACTTGTACAAAATATACCTTTAATTTTTGTAACTACATTCGCTTGTGTTATTAACATATTTTAATAAATCAATTTATGATATATATATTTCTGTTTAATGGTGGCAGGAAATATTATGTTGCTTCGAGATCACAGAGTAGCGACGCAACGAATGTTGACAGTTGACGGCAAAAACCGGCACACATTTAATGCTATAACTATTTTGCATCCTGCTGTCGGTTGTTTATACGCACAGAGGCGGACCCCCTTAATAAGAAGTGCCGGTAAGAAAATGTTATTTAAATTTCCTACCAAGTCAGTATAGGAAATATACACGATTCCATCTATTTCGTATCCGGTGCTATAAAATGTTATTGTAGTCCACAAACAGATTCATATTTTATCAACCGACGAAAACGAAAAAACAAAAACGGAGGAGGTTCTCAATTCGACGCGTATATATTTTATTTT
Organism: Synanthedon formicaeformis; assembly: GCA_945859745.1. NCBI lineage: Eukaryota > Metazoa > Arthropoda > Insecta > Lepidoptera > Sesiidae > Synanthedon > Synanthedon formicaeformis. Next base: position 3,835,627 of record OX243958.1, on the reverse strand, counting down.
ATTTTTTAATTTTATGTATGATCACGCATAACTTTTGACAGGGTGGTCTGATTTTGATAATTCTTTTTTTATTTGAAAGGGTGCACCCCCGAGGGGTCCCATTTTAATTTGGAAAAATATTTCCAACCCTAAGGGTAGGAAAACAGGGGATGATTGATTGTTCACTCACCGATTGTAGCGTATAACCACGCATAACTTTTTTACAGAGTAGTCCGATTTTGATAATTGTTTTTTTAATGGATAGGGTATACCTTGAAGTTGGTCTCGTATAATTTTGGAAAAAAAAATCCTACCCTAAGGGTGGGAAAATGGGGATGGGAAAATTAAAAATTAAGCATGTAGTAAATATTCCTTCCGCGTCTTTTGGACATTGCACATGGCGTGGATTAGATTTTTTCATATTTTTTTTTTCGAAAACTTTCCAATTTTAAACCTGTCCAGTATCTCCGAGAAGCTATAATGTTTTCAATACAATTTAATTTAATTAATACTATATAACTACCTGTGCAATACAATTTGCTATGCACTTAAATACATAACACCTAAATATTTTTTTTAATTATTAGAGATGGGTTTGCTTTTGGCCAACAACCAACTGTGTAGCAAGGATGAGGCCTATGATGGAGCGAGCTCACCGAGAAGATGCCTTTTCACTCAAACTTTGAAATACATATAACATACCTAATATAGTATACTATAACGAACGACCCACTCCCGTCTTCGCTGGTCTAATCTAAAAATTTTCTGAAAGTTTCATCAAAATCGGTTCAGCGGTTTTGGAGTCCATAGGGAACATATACACAGTCATTGCCTTTTATAATATATTAACAGGGGACGCTACCACACGCTACCATACAAATGTAATCCTCTGTTTTCTCCCTGGATAATCCTTCTAGAGCAATAATTTTTTCTTATAAAATCTAGGTCTGCTAAAGCTATGCCCATCATTTCTTTTTTTCCACCAACTAATTACATAAGAAAATATGACTTCTCAAAAATCGCAATAAATGGCCCTTTTATGTCACCCTAATCAGACGACTATAAAACAAATTTGAAAGACTTTTAAGATAAAAAAAAATAATAGGGACATAGATTCGTTCTTCTTGAAAATATTTGTGTAAAAATTATTCGATGGGCATAATTTTTAGAGGGGAATTACGAAACCTCGATTTAGTCAAAAATTTTGTAGGTATAATCGGTCTTAGCTGCTTTGTCCCTATCGCACAATACGGGGGAAGGCCGGAGGGCAGCGCGATGGCTCTTCAAATACCTATTTTTCAAATTCTGCTGTACCCACGTCCCCTCTTAAAGAAGATTTTCATCCTGGAAAAACTTTAGGATGCCGAGGGATCGTTTAAAAATATAAAAAAATGGCGCCATCGTTGTCATAGCGATAACGATGACTAATATTATATTTTCTCTTTCAATGCGGGCAAAGTCGCGGGCACCAATAGTACTACGTAAAATAAAAACAATTTGAAATGTTTCACATTGTAAATCTACCAGTTGAATTAAATTGTGTTGTAATAAAGCATGTGGGGTTAGTTGCGCGCTTCGCTGCGGGTGCGGTCGATACCTAATAATAATGAAACTCGTGGGTAAAATTTACTTAAGCGAGTGTTTGCTTATTTTATTACCTTTTAAATAAGTATAAAATTAGCTCACCGCTTGGCTCGTCGAAGTTTGTTTTAAAACTGTCAAAAGTTACCAAATAAGGTTTGGTTGAACGTGCAAAATAAACCAAAACAAATTAACCAACGGCTTTGGTCGACCTCGAATATACGTACCTATTAATAGAAATATTAGTTATCCAAATTTAGATACTAACGATTTTTACAATAAATACAATAAATCATCGGTATATCGAGGTATTGAAGTGTTTATACAATAAAGCCACCATGTCGGTTCGAGTACAGGAGCACAGCACACAGTCCATTCCATTGCGAAGAGGTGTGAGACAGGGAGATGTAATTTCTCCGAAACTGTTCACTGCCGCTTTGGAAGATGCATTTAAGCTCCTGGAATGGCAAGGACTTGGCATCAATATTAACGGCGAGTATATCACTCACCTTCGGCTTGCCGACGATATTGTGATCTTGGCGGGGTCGATGAGACCTCGGCACGATGCTTGAAGACCTCAACCGAGTTTCTCAAAGGGTGGGCCTTAAAATGAATATAATATGGACAAGACGAAAGTTATGTCAAATGTTCATGTTGTGCCTACCCCAGTAACAGTTGGGAACTCAACTCTCGAAGTTGTTGACGAGTACATATACCTGGGACAAATAGTCCAGTTAGGTAGAGCCAACTTCGAGAGGGAGGTCAATCGTCGAATCCAGCTCGGATGGGCAGCGTTCGGGAAGCTCCGAGACATCTTCTCGTCCAAAATTCCTTAGTGTCTCAAGACAAAAGTCTTTGACCAATGTGTGTTGCCAGTGATGACATATGGCGCTGAAACGTGGTCTCTAACTGTGGGCCTCGTAAGGAAGCTCAATATCGCTCAACGAGCTATGGAAAGGGCTATGCTCGGGGTGGCTCGGGGTTACACTACGAGATCGAATCAGAAATAGGAGATCCGTAGACGTACGAAAGTTACCGACATAAGCCAGCGGATCAGTAACTTGAAGTGGCAGTGGGCAGGGCATATAGTATGGAGAGCCGACGGCCGCTGGGGCGGAAGGTTCTCGAGTGGAGGCCACGGACCAGCAAGCGCAGCGCAGGACGTCCACCCACAAGGTGGACAGACGACCTAATAAAGGTCGCGGGTCAACAGTGGATCCAGGCTGCTTCTGACCGGTCCAATTGGAAAATTTTGGGGGAGGCCTATGTCCAGCAGTGGACGTCCTGCGGCTGTGATGATGATGATGATGATGAGATCTCCGTTGCTCCTTTTCCAATAGATAAAACGTTTCACTGGTATTTAAGACTTGTCTATCATACATCTTTTGAAACTTTATTCAGATGATACACATAAACAATCTCAACAACATACAACAGAAATAACCAGTCTTCTATCGTTTAATTACATGTTACGGGCTGACGCGTGACGCAGGTATGTGAACGCGCGAAAAAAAAGTGCGGGAAATCCGGGTCGCGTGGGCAAAATACTAAATAGTTTATATGAGACCTTTGACAATCGCTGAGAGCTTGTATTTTACGTACTTCAAATCAAATTCAAATCGGTGTCAGAGCAAGTATTTAAATTATAATAACAATTTCAAATTTTGTCGTTAATTTTAGTCCAATTTACGATTTTCCTCGTCTCGTTTCGGCCCAGAGTTATTTTGGAGTTCGAAATTTGACGCTATCCACGCTTTTTGTAATTAGAAAAAGATTAGTTCCGGGCGTTTTTGATTAGTTTTCGGTTGTTACCGGTGGAGGCGCGGAGGCAGAGCGAGTTCGCTGGCGTGACTTGACGGATTCTTGTCTACGCTCTTTCTTTGTTTGAAGATGGACCTCTCTATGGTATAGTGATGTGTAACAGTTAATACCGAAATTCCCACGTATGAAATTTGTATATCCAGCTCTCAGTTTGTGATTAATGACCTTCCACAATCTATGTATATACCTACCTATTATTACCCACATGTATTTATTTTATTGTTGTATTTTAATATAATAGTTGTATTTTATAGACTAAGGCAGCCATACCAAGAGACTTTTTTAGCTCCCACGGGAAGATATGCGCTGTATGGCACATACTGAGTGTGGCGATGCTAGTACCTACGATACTTATAATATAAAGCAATTTAGTATTGATTGAAAACTAGTTTTGCATGTTGTATCTACTTCGTGTGTGTTTGAAATAAAACGTGCCTTTTCGTTCTTGATTCCTTTCAATCTCCTTTGGTCTTCGTAGATAGATACTGAGATACACTACAAGATCTCACGTAACCGAGCGGTGTATTATGCAGAAAACATTGTTCCAGCAAAATAATAGATCCCTCGATAGAGACTGTCGTCGGAACTATTTTGTGAGTGAGTGTAAACGCGGCTAGTGCCCTACACCATACGCCGCCGACGATGTCGGTTACTACAGAGTACAGAACCGGTTGGTGGTTGGCCCTCCGCGTACCTCCACGTGCAGATACGATCGTTCGTCTCCATCTATTTTATTTTATATACCCACATGTCGTATGGCAAGTCCGAGAGACATCAGGTTAAGCAATGGCCGCATATCAGTTTTTCAAAAACTTAACTCGTTTCGAATTTAGAACTTAGGTATTGTGAAATTGCCGGTTACTTTGAAACTTGTGTTTAGGTCGAGTAGGTATGTGTAACAATATTTAGCTAAAGCGTATTTTTTACTATATTCCAGGCTAATCGCAAACTTCAAATCAGCCTCATTACGTTATTTTTCGCTTTTTATCTTGATTTTAAGGTCGACAGACAGGCTCATGGTCTACTTGAAGGCTGCCATCGCCTATAACACAAGCAACGCCACAGGTTCTGCGAGTGCAGCCCATAGTAGGATTAAGGATAAGGAATTAGGAGTGGATAGGTAAATAGGCTCTGGCATCCTTTATTATCCTCACCGAAACACAACAGTATAAATGCTCTATTAAAATTTGTAACGAATTTATATCTGGCTTCTATTCTGGCTATATCATGAGTCAGTCAGCACTGATTGCGAAATATAATTTTACCGTGTTAAATATGGATGGCACAATCAAAACAGAATGACTCAACGTGTACTTACTTACTTGCAAAATATCAAACCTACTTGCAATTCATGAAGAAAATTATGAAATCAGGTAGTAAATAAGTTATATGTAACTCACATTTCGTGCCATTTTGTATTTTATGTATACTAGGTACAGTCGGGGTAAGAAAAGGTTAGTCACCTTAAAGTCGACATGTTCTTACACCAGGGCAGTCATCAGTCTTGCCAGAATTTAATTTAAAGCATCTGTCAGTTGTCTGCTTAGTGCTCTAGTTTAAAAAGGTACTAAGAGTCACTGATAAAAGAGATTTAGAAAACTGACGAAGGGTTGTCGTCCCCGACTGTACATGGAATGAAATCATAAGTATAATGTACGTGTTAGCGGGACGCCAAGGACACGTTACGCCAAGGAATTTATATTGACATGTATGACAGATAACACACTTGGCGACTGCTTGGAAGCGTGGCTAGTTTAGAAGCGTGGCCACGAACGTCGGCGCTCTGCGTGGAGACTGAAGACTTTGGCGACGCGACGACGTCGCCAGTAAAATGTATGCGAGTAAATTGCGTCTCACTCACTCAGTGTCCAAACCGGTGGCCAAGACAGTAGCATGCGCGTTCTATTTTTAAGTTTTGTGTTTCTATAGTAAAAAGAATGAGTTTCGATACCGGAGGTTCATTGTTGAAATACAAAGGCGTCCATTCTCTATACGAAAACTGACAGAACTGACTGACAGACGGTAGCCAAGACGTCACTGGCCACTCAAATTGGCGACCGTGGGTAGCCAACCTACGTCGCCAGCGATGTAGCCGTGGCGTCGTGAGGTAGCGCTCTCATAGTATAGACTAACAATTTTCTCTCGTTAACTTGACTTGTTTTTTTTTTATTTATCTTTTATGTTAAGGTCGACAGAGTGGACCGTCAGCCGTTGCCTATAACAAACTGACCATAGTTGACCATAGTGAGTTTTGGGGATAAAGGATAAATCCTAATTACAGTAGGATTTTCAAAAGGTCATGTACACCCAAAGTCGGGGTGCAAAAAATTGTAATTATAAATATTTAAATTTTATTGACTTTAACCGTAACAGTATGTACAGGACTAAAACCACACATAGTGGATCCCCCTCATCTCATTGCAGTTGTACTAAACAAGTGTAAATTCATGGTAGGAGTGAAATTATAGAGGTCTACGCGAACTGGTCAAATGCGCCTTTACTTTGTATTCAAGGATAGCTTCTCTCACCTAAAAAGAGCACGTAATGTGTTTTACACGAGTTGATTTGCGTATTTGTGCGTATAGCAGTGAACTGTGATCATACGCACCGCTCTTATAAAACACTACATGTACATAATTATCTTAAAAAATATCAATATACTATCAACATCACTTGAATTCCCTGGGGGATTCAGTTAGGGGATCCTAGTGGACTCACCCCTAACAAGAAACCTCATAGGTGTTCTTATCAATATAAATTTGCTCTCCTTCATAACAAGCCCAAGCAACTCCATCACTTAAATAATCTTTATACAAGTAATGTATGAAATTTCTGTTTTTATTCTCTTTTAAGTTTGCTTTAATCTTATTTTTAACCATTTAACGTTGCGTTGTGATGAATCACAAAGTGAGGTACCCTTTATTTGAATTTACGACCACAAGTCTACCTAGAAGTTCCCAAGTAATTAATTTTATTGTGTGAAATCATTCTTTATTAATTTACCTTTAGCGATTGGTGGCGCGCGTCAACCCGCATGCAGTCACGTGGCGTCGGGCTAAATACAATCCGCCCGTCTCTTATCACCCCTAATGTTGATGCTATTAGCCGAGTACCCTCATCGTTCTAGATTTTCACATGCAACGCCCTGATTGACACTTTCATTTACCGTTAATGGTATTAAATATATAATTTAACCGTTCAGAACGAACCATTTGATATATTTTACTAGACACGCATTAATTTTCGTGGAAATTATATACAAAAATCTTCATAGTTTATAGCTCTTCGTTTTTAACCCCTGTGGTTTAGTTTAGGCTCAATTTTGATGAATCACTAAAGTAAAGATATAGATTAATAACGAAAATTTTGATAAAATAAAATTTTCATTGCATAGAACTAATTTCAGTCTCTTCGCAATGCAATAGACATTTTTTTGCATTTTCCACCAGGCCCAAGTGGAAATTATATGTAGAAACTTGGCAAAAGGTATTCACTTAGAGGTCTGGTCACTATTTGTTCAAAAATTATAGATACTTTTGAAGATCGAAAGGTTTCAAAGAGGTTCAATTCTAGGCTAGATAGGTATATAGAAGATAGTTGACAATGTTGATATTTTCCCGCGCTCTAGCGCGATGACTGTGACCGCTGTGTGGGGAAACGAAAACGTCAAATTATGGATGCGTTCAGAAACGAGGCGGCCGAGCAGAACATGACGAATTATGAGCGCTCTCGAAAGCCGGTCCCGTAATTATTGTGGACAAGGCACTTTTTTGCCTCTGACAAATAGTGGAAGCGTGGAATGAGTCCGTAGCTTTGTGCTGCTACTAATGACACTCGTAGAAAAGCCAGCTAGATTAAGTATTTCTTTTGTGCGAGGGGCGAGCGTACTTGCAACGCGTTCGAGGCTCGAGATCGGCCATCGACCTTATCCTTTATTTGTTACATTACTAGAACGTTATATGAATCGAATGAACACCACTAAACGGGCTCGAATTTCGTTGGCTCGTCCGACGGCTTTCTGCTGACACGCAAGCCTCCCTATTTTTATTTTAATAAACATAGATTGTATATATGCACTCATTATAGCATCATCTTTTACTTTTGTGTGGCACATGCTCTGAAAATATAATATATTTTTGTATAAAAGGATAGATAGTAATTTTACAACAAAATAATCTTTATCTAATTTGCACACAACCCGTCTAGGAGCAGTAACCACCTCCTTGCAGAAGACCACCGTGAAATAACAGCACAGGGGTTCTGTTGTGGTGAGTCAGTTTGTAAGGGATGCCAGAGCCCATTTCCTCCTTATCCCAATCCCACTGTATTCGGCAGCGCACTTACAGCACCTGTGGCGTTGCTTGTCTTAGCGACAGTATAGCCACCTACTATCAAGTGGACCGTCAGCCTCATATCCTGTCTTTCGACCTTAACATAAAAAAAAACCTTAACAAAATATTCTTTTGGTATTGGCATGGCACTGGCACACTGCATTTCATTTGGAATGCCCTTCTGGCAGCAGCAACAATACCTTACAGAAGACACCGTGAAATAATAGCATGTGCGCTCGAATATATCTCGCCCAAATGGGCGAGTTATCATGTTTGATTTTTCAGTTTGTGAGCAAGGGATGCCACAGCCCAATTCCCTACACGTTGTGTAAATATAGTCGGCAGTATACTTGAAGAAGCACTTTTGGGGTTGCTTATGTTATAGACGACGATAGCCACCACCACCACCTACCACGAAGTATACCGGCAGCCTGTCTGACAACCTTTACCTAAAAAGGGTATGTTATGCATTGAAAATAAATACTCAAAATATTTTACTACGTTGTAGAAGTTCTAAATCGTTGCATACACCTTTGTGAATAGAATAAGTTTAGATCTTAATTAGTTTGAATTCTTAACCTTGCAAAAACACCAACGATTTTTTAATGATGAATTATATCTTAGTTATTTATAGTAGGCATGACATGTAAGTTGAACGAATTAATTTCGTAATGAAGTTTTATAATACACATTGCACGTGCATTTATGTCGCGAGTATCACATTTATCTCTCCACGAACCTTATAAATTGCAACATGAGATGCGACCACGGTGGTCGAATTTTGCACTCTTTTAAACATTTCATGTGAAAATTCAATTTTATTAAGCGATCGGTGTTTGTTTACAGGAATATTTAGTAACGAATTTCATTAGTGAAACATTAATCTACATAGTTGATGAAGGGATCTCATAACATCTACAGGTTCGATTGATTTGCACGTGTAAGCACTTTTATACTTCGGTGGTATTTCCATGACATGGTAAACCAGATGGTGCAGTATAATGTAGTCTGCAAGAACTCTTCAGAAACTTGCAGCAGATATAGCGTAGTCATTAGAATTAGATATTCATTAGAATTGCAACAGCTCATTAGAATTGTCAGCTACTTGCAGCGGAATTAGCGTAGAATAGTTTATTAGTATTATATATAACAGCTCATTAGACTACTCTAAGGGCCTCTTTCACAAACTACATGTAAAGTGTTGATTAGTTACTTTTAGAAATCATTTTCTGTTATATTGAATTATGCACTCAGTTTACTGCATCATTCGATAGCCGATCATTCGATTTTTTTTATTATTTTCTATTTAATGTTTGGGACGTTTACCATACAAACAGAGGTATATCAGCTCCATTATCCCCGGTTACCGGTGACTTTAAATGACAGTTTGGCCTACTTGACGTTTGAGAAAGAGGCGCTAAATAGAATGTCGGGAGTCGGAGTTTATAATTTTTAATAGGTTGTTCTAAAATCCGCGGGCGCAACACCGTTGCATCGCATAGCGCAGTACTTTTAACGTTACATCGGTCACCAATGAAAATCATTTCTTTGAACATTGCTGCTGTGTTTAGGTACAGCTAAACGGTGTTATGTTCATGTAATTCTCTCATAGCACTATTACATGACAGTTTATGAGCAATAAAACTAATGTATTCAGAGCGTTAACTGATAGCCGGCGTCTGTGTTGCCGTTCAACCGGATCACTTAATTAAATAGTTTTATTACACTTGCCACCTTATGTAACTTACTTAAAAACTTGCCAAGTTGTGTGATTTATTCGCTTTGGTTTTTTTTTGAGTAACTACTAATTGCCACAACAGCATGAAAATAGGTAAGAATTTTTGTTGAGCCTTTTTCAACTGAGCAATGAGCTTTCTCTGCTAATCTGGAAACCTCGATGGAAAAAAAAACTACAATGTACCTTACAATTTAAAAAGTTATTTTTTTACAAGTTAACCGTACAATCCGATTCGATTCGACAATCATAATACAGATAGACGTCATAGCGCATTGCGGTTAGTGATAGTCGATTTGGAAAATTTAGGCAGAAAGTCATTTGGGCAGCCCATCTGGTAGCAATGACCACTCTTACAAAATACAACCATAGGTACTGTTGCGTTTGGTGAGTAAGGGATGCCTAACTTTATCCTTAATCCTACTATTGTTACTTAGTCCTACTATGGTTACTAGCACACTTGCAGAACCTGAGGCGTTGCAAGCGTTATAGGCGCTACTGTAGCCACCTACTGTGTCCGTCAATCTGTCTGTCAACCTCAACATACAAAAGCAAACATCACAAGACACTCGAGAAAGCTGAATTTAGCAACAAATGCAGTAGGCGGTACTTCTTGTTACAAGCCGTATTGTTAGGAGGTTCAAGTTGAGCAGAACAATTACTTTGTGACATCTGGCAATATTATTTTAGTATTTTAAAGATAGTTTAGTTATAGTTTATTTTAGACGAGTAGAAAGTTATCACCGTAGTCTGGAATATCTACAGTCATCATCAATAGTAATAATAAATCTGTAAGGGTTAATTGGTCATGGAGTAAGTTACTTTGCTGTCAGATATCGTGTTTATAGGTTCTATACATGACACTGAAACTAAATTGAAGATTTTTAGAATTTTTTCTGTATGTACTATCGCGGTCAATGGAGCAGACCCACTTTTCATACAAATTTGTCTAACGTTGAATTGAGGTTGTCATAGTAACGTAAATGTTATAATACGAAATACGAGTAGGTATTTGAAGTAGGAACAAAGATAAATACAAAATGTGCACACGAAATTGTTCCTTACGGTGGGACTGCTCCCTTGACCGCGATAGTACCTATGTATGTATTGTTCCTCCATAACTCTTAAACGAATTAACTAATTTTAATGAAACTTGGTAGGTGAACATTTAGACGTACAGGACACAAGATAGGCTACTATTTTCTTTTTCAACGCGGACGAAGTCGCGGGCAGCAGCTAGTTAAAAAAGTTATTAAGTTGTGTTTCGTTCGCGATGACATCAGAGTTCGACGTTTGCGCTGCGTGTACGCATCCACAAACAACTTTTTGCTCTGTCCACCTCCTAAGGCAATCGACATCTAATAACAACGTTGAGCCCACCTGATCAAGATCCATCAATAATATACCCTGACACAAGCACATAGAATCTAAATTATTTTAATAGTCTCACTATTTGTGAGCGAACTGTTTTGTGTATGTGTAAGTACTCTCGTTGAGTACGACTCCGTCACGAAGCCGGAAAATACGAGTAAATACAAAAACAATATTCTTTCCGTAAAGAGTTGAACTAACTCAATTTATGAATGTATGTCTGATTTATGAATGTGAATAGTAAATATCTAAATTGTTAAGTAAGTAGGCAACATACAACTTACTTCGATTTATCTTCATCATCATGAGCCGTCCATCCTTCACACCCATCTACTGCCAAGCGCTCTTTTTAGGTTATGAGTTAGTGAGATGTTGGGCTGTGTGTATGAAATAAATAAATAATTGCTCGAGTGCAAAATTCTTTAATGAGGTAGGTAACAAAATGTTTTAAACATATTTGTTTTGCTATTGCACAAATTCCTTTATAGAAACGCCAAAGAACATTTCATACATGCGAAATATTAAATGATTGCGTATATAAAAATGTGTTATTAGATATCTAATTTAGTTTATGGTTGAGTTAAAATACTTATGTAGCAATTTACGCCCAATAACTTATAAATAAGTAATGGTTAGGGAGCCCACGATGCTAAATGTGTAGTCACTCGAGCGTCGTGGGGACCTATTGGACTTTGAAGATTGGATGGTAAGAAGAAAAAAAGGTTATATGAAGTTTTTCATTTCAGCGGTGGGGTGAGCGTTTAAAATTTTGTAGGCGCTGTATTTTAAAAAATCTTCCATATAATCGTCAGATTAAGAATCAGCACGATCAGGACTTTAGGCTGAACCGTCTGTATGAAAATCTGACGCGCTCGAGTATTACAAAATGAGAATGGTCAAAAATATTTTTTGCATTTTCAAAAAGCTGCCACAAGCTTGCGTTACATCCGAATCGTCTGAATTTGAAATGGGAGCTTAGTTTAGGTTCACTTAACATCCCCTCTGAAAATCTGACGCGCTCGAGTTGTATTTAAAATTTTACCCCCACCCCCGCCAACCCCACCAACCAAATCGTCAGATTATTAAAATGCACACTTTTCAGCATGTAATTAATCTACCATAGCTTAATCTGACGCGCTCGAGTGACTCCAGAAATCCCCTCTTGGGCTCCCCAACCATAAGGCTAGGACCACCAACGTTTCACCGAGAGCTAACATAAATGTACGTTCGTATCGGATGCGGTTTGCTTTATGATTTTACTGTATGTCAACATTTATAACCCACCCGATGGATTTTGATACAGTTCTCCTAATTGCAAGAGCGATAAACAATGAAAGTTTAAGTAGTATATACTAGCTGCTGGCCGCGACTTTGTAAATTATATACTAAAACCTTCCTCGAGAACCTCTCTATCCATTGGCGAAAACAGCATGAAAATCGGTGCAGTAGTTTTTGAGTTTATCGCAGACAGACGCGGCGGAGCAATTTGTTTTATAAATGTTTTGCAAAAAAATTGCATCCGTGCGAAACTGCGAGCGGGTATTGATTAGCATCAAATAAATGATAATTTATATCATCATATTACAGATACCGTGTTCTATCAAATCGAATATTTTAGTGTGTATTTATTTATATCTACTGTAGATAATGTTAATTGTGTGTGTTGTTAAATTTTTTAAGTGAAAACTATTAGGCGCGTTGAGTTTTTCTTACACACTCTTTGAACGTCTTGAACACTTGATTCTCATTTAAGAATATTTATCAATACTAATAATAAATCTGTAAGGGTTGGTCATGGAGTAAGTTACTTTGTTTTCAGAGATATCGTGATTATAGGCTCTATACATGATACTGAAACTAAATTGAAGATTTTTAGAATTTTTTTTCTGTATGTACCTATGTATGTATTGTTCCTCCATAACTCTTAAACGAATTAACTAATTTTAATGAAACTTGGTAGGTAACATTTAGACGTACAGGACACAGGATAGGCTACTTTTTTCTTTTTCAAAGCGGACGAAGTCGCAGGCACCAGCTAGTTAGTTATAAATATTTTAGAATCTTAATAAATATTCTTAAATGAGAATTTTATTATATTACTCCATATTTCATTTCGCTGCATTTTTTTTTCACAGAACGTTCTGCTTTGCTTGAAGGGAAGGCAGATTTTACTTGTCTTTGCGTGACTTTCAAAAAATGTACGTTGTTGATGTTGATTAAGGAAAAAAATGTGAATCTGTCCATTCGAAGCCTCATTATTGGTCCGCAATGGTGCCTCTAACACAAAAGCCGGAAGGCAGGGGCGGTGCTACCGACATCATGACCAACTGTGTCTAACGGTACAAGCCTTTGTAGTTTGTACTCTGGTTTAATTCACGTTTTTTTTTATATTATTTAGTGTTAGAATAGAAACTGAATATTTGTGAGAATATAAAGGTAGTGGCAGGGCACACTGCGTTCCTCCTTATTGGGGCGATGGACATTTCGCTGCTTAAAAACTAAAGGGCCACAAATCAAAATTACACCTTTTACAGGAGAGCTAATCGAAAAAAATTAAATTATTCTTTGTCTATTTTTTTCTTATTAGATATATATCAAATATATGCATATTATACATACATCGTTAGAAACTTATTTTTAAGTAGCATTAAAATGTTTTAAGTACTTTTATAATAAACTGAATACTAGAAGAGATAAACATATAAGTTACTTTTGAATATATAAAAAATGATCAAAATATACTAAATATGGAATAAAACAACCATGTCTTTTTGCAACATACAATATGAAGGATTGTGATTGTATTTTTGCAATAAAAACATTTTGGATTTTTTGTTTTATGGCCCTTTAGTTTTTAAGGAGCGATTTGTTGCGGCCATCTAATGGACCATCTAACTGTTCATTACTTATTTCATTACCATATAAAGCATTTGTCAAAGAAGAGCAATAGGGAAATGTATTGCAAAATATATTTTATGATCATCTTGCGTCTTGCATAGATGAAAAAATGCTCTATCCATTAGTAGATGCAATTTTTATACACACATACCTTCCTCGTTTATCCCTTTTTCTATTAGTGAAAACCGTATCTAAAAATATTGGGTGGTTTTGAAATAGTTAGGGGACAAACAGAGTGTCGAGAAAGTTTCGGCAACTTAGTTGCAATATACTGTTTTTTCTACTTAAACAAAAACAGATGATTATGTTTTATTAGGTATAAATATAAACCTTCCGTGAAGAGTTATTTTCATGAATCGCATGAATGAATGGGGAAAATCGCATGAAAATCGGTTTAGGAGTTAGCGGGTACACAGACAGACAGACGCGGAAACAGACTTAAAATTATGCTATGTAAGGATATTAATTAATAATGATATAGGTATAGATATGTATAAGAATGTACGCACGATAACTAGAATAAAGTAAAAGGCTATCAACAAAATAGTTTTCGACATGTTCACCACAACGATAATATAATTATCTTTTTGGAGTAGGGGAAGCCATTATTCAAATTTATTTTAATGCGTTGTTACAAATAAATGTAAAATAATTTAAAAGAGATGTTGAATATTTAAAGGGTACATATTCAAAGTTGATTATAGTGAATATAATGTTTTGTTTCACACACTTTTTAGAATAGCGTAGCTTCCAAATATGTTTATATCAGATGTTTTTAGAATAACCTTGTAACGTTTTCTTTCAGATTTCGTGATAAAGTTGTTTTACGTCTGTTTTACGGACATTATGCCAATGTAATCTAACAAAAAGTTATGCAAAAATGATATTTATTCAAAAATTTTGGACGAGTACCTAATAAGCTAACATAATTTTCTTTTCATACATCCTAATAATACTTATTATAAAGGCAAAAGTTTGCGAGGATGCATGTTTGTACCTATCTACATTTTTAAGTAAAAACGGCTCAACGGATTTGGGTCAAATATGGCACACAGAAAGTTTATTACCTGGATTAATCATCCTTGTATTGACGCCATTTCCTCCCTTTCCCAATCCCACTATGGTCGCAGCGCACTTGCGACACTTGTGGCGTTGCTTCTGTTATAAGCGACGGTAGCCATCAAGACAGTGGACCGTCATCAACCTGTCTGTCGACTTAAACACAAAAAAAAATTAACGATTTTCAATTATTTGTATATTTTTAAGTAAAAAACCGTTTGACAATAAATATTTTTTGAGATTGTCCCTAAAAGTTAGTATTGGAACAGCGCTCATGTGTGGCCTCTTAAGTGGTAGGTAAGCCTGCTTCGCAGAGTACTGAGAGCAAGTTCAAGTGTAAATCAGAAGTGCATGGGTACATAAAGGTACCGCGATATTCCGTTCAATGAACATTGTAGTATCGTGCTTAGTTGCAGAGAAAGCGTCTGCTCGCAGCACAATGGCCGCCCGTGTTAGATATACCAGAGCAGATAGTGCCTGCGAACTTTGACCTCGCCTCTCTAACTCTCCTCAACAAAACGATCAACATCCCACCTATAACAAAGTAACGGGGGGTACCGGCATAAGTTTCTTATACGACTGTAGAACATGAAATTCATTGGATTCTATATTTAATAGTCTATTAACACAAATCTGTGTGCTTGTTTCAGGTTTGAAAACACTTCCCTAATCTCTTATCCTCGGCAGTGAATTTTAACACAAGGACCAATGACCAGTTGAATAAAAAAAGATCTCGTGCGAGAATAGTCTTTGCTTTGATGAAAGATACAGGTATAATTGTTCATCAAAGAGTATGTATAGTCGACGAATTCAATGTAGCAAATGCTACGACAAAGGTAGGAGTGTATGAAGCCATTTATTTTCCATTCTATACAAACCGAAAGTGGTATTACAGTCCCATAGACTCGTAAGCACGGGGTGAACGACACGGCGCCCGCCATTACAGAAACCGCATCATTACCAGAGAGCCGGGCGAGAACACCGCACCAGAATTTCCTGCCACTTTATAAGGCCAACCATCCATTTATGATCGACTAAAATCAATGAACTGCCTACTTATCCCTACCGCATTTACTACCAAGCAATCACCAAATGAGTTTATGCATATATACTATGTAAGTTAAGCAAGTAGGTATAATATATAATCTACCCATATAGTACTACAATAGAAATCCAGGCCGGATTAGCGCAGTAGTTTTTTTGCTCTTACTATTATGTGAGGGGGGTGAAAACCGTATCAAGTCAGAATAGAGAGTACCTACAGATTTTTTATGTTAAGGTCGACAGACGGGCTGACGGTCCACTTTATAGTAGGTCGCCTGTAACACAAGCGACACTACATGTGATGTGAGCTGCCGACTTGAGTGAGATGAAGGGTAAAGGGTTTGGGAAAGGATAGGGAAATTGGCTCTGACATTCCTTACTCACTCACAGAAACACAACAGCACTTGCTGTTATTTCACGGTGGTCTTCTTCTCTAGCGTATCTTAGACTTATTGTAACCAAATAGGTACATTTTTAATATATCAAAAATATATTTAAAAAAATCTAACTTGAGTTGTATTACAAGGAATGTATGCATTAATTTCTGCACTATCAATAAACAATGTAGCAAATCAAGACAATGCCCTAATGTATTCGAGTTATCACCGGCCCATCTCTCCATTGTTGGCACGCGGGGAACATTTCAAAGTATCTGCGTTGGTACCGCGCGGTGTACATACAAAAATATCGTTAGAATATCTAGTAGAGCACGTACAAACGTGGGTCCTTGAGACGCGTAAATTTGACAGTACAGCAACGGACAAGAGCTGGCTTTGAAATTAAGATGTAGATAAATGATACTCGTATAAGATTTTAGCGGCGATTTATTCGTGAGAGCTGAGAGAGACCATTACCATTATCTCGCTCATTCATACAGCGAAAACTTTGGTGGGAGATTTCATGCCACGATCATTCAAGATATCAGTAACGAAATTATTCAAAGGGTTCAGGTTCCTATGACAAATATAGCACCGAAAGATGAAATTAACCAAAAATTTAAAAAATAGGTTCATAATATTAACTTTAATATCTTTAAGTAATATTGTTCTAAAGTTATTTCGTTAATGTTAAGTAAAATAAAAACATGTGATTGGCAATACTTTGCATTAAAAATGTTGTTCTTGTTCTAGTTAATTAGTTAAAAAAACATAACATTTATTTTTAAAAAAATTGTCTACATAAAATAGTGCTGTCGATATTTTTGTTAAAAACAAATAATAAAATTAAATAATGGCATTCTAGATACAAAAGCCTTAACCTTATCAAGTCTTGCTTGACACCTAATAGTATTTGTTTGTAGCGTACTTATTATAAGGTCACAACCAACAGGTTCTTAGTTCTACGAAGCAAAACCACAATTACATACTTTGCAGTATTTAATTGACCAACAAATAAATTCATTTACAAACTAATTGACAATAAATAGCTCTTATACACGTATAGTAAGTAATTTGTAGAGGTATATTTATACTTAATTAACATTGTTTTGTTTAAGTCATATAATTCCTAATTCCTAACTACATTATATGTGTAGTAAAGTAGAATTTTGTACCCAGTGGGCAGTGACAAACCATAAAGTTGTCATAGAAAACTACCTATTTGCATTTTATACACATTTTTATAACTACAGGGTGTACATTATGATAGGCAAATGCACTACAGAGTGTTGATATACTCGCCAACTTTCTTGTTATGGGTACTTTTGTTCCTTTGGGAGCCAAGAGAAGTAATAAAAAAAAAACTGTGATTCCATGGGAGCCAAAAGGCAAAAGAATTATCCTAGAATCCCATGGGATCCCCAGTGAAGGAGGCTACATGTTGTTCTGTATACATTACAGTACCAATAAGAATCTGTAGTAAGACTCGTTCAATCAATCGAATCAAGGCCCTATGACGCGATATTGGCCGGTATAAGCAAATAAGTAGTTGCTATTTACACGCGTCGGTTTGTTTGTATACTTGCTAATAACGTCACTTTAAACGTAATCAACGGGAGCCGTCTTAAATAGTATAGCTGTTATTAACACTAGTTTTTTTTTAATAAAAATAAAATCAATGATTTGGACCAACCTTTTAACAGTAAAGAGGCTTTAAAGCTGACCTACATATGGTCGTCCTTCACCCATCTGTTTGCCAAATGAAATGGATATTTTAACAATTTTGTTATCTATGAGGAAACAAAGCGCTATTATGTTGCCTATTAAAATATGCTCATGGATATTCTTAATTAAAAAAAAGATACCTAGTTGAAGGACGACCTCTCTTCCCAACCTGTAATATATTTTCGTTGGCTAAACTTCAAGGAAATTTAAAACTTTTCAAAAAAACAAGCTGTGTCAAAATTTATGATCACCACAAATAAGTTACAAAAGGACGTTTTAGGTGAGATTTAGTTTTCTGGTAATACTAAAACATTTCAGGATGATTAGAAGCGGAAATATCTACGGGTAGTTGCCGACCATAGAAAGATTAAGGATAACGGATTTGGGAGGGTTAAGGAAATGGGTTTTGTATGAATATATATAATATGAACTGTACAAAACTACAAATAGATCTTGGGTTAAGATGAACGATAAAGTTTGACACGTATCTACGCATAATTCATATGCGCAAAAAGTAGTTTTAAATCAATGTTTGGTCAACTTGGTGTTCTTCTTAAATATCACTTTACTTAATTATGCATGTACCAATCAGGAAAATCAAGAATATCCATACTAATACATTGTAAAGGAACAACTACTTCATTTGAACTTTGAAATTAAGACTTTTAACCGACGAAAAAAACGGAGAAGGTTCTTAGTTCGACCGTATATGCTTTTTTTTATGTCTGTTCGCGGATAACTTCGTCGTTTATGAACCGATTTTGATGATTTTTTTTATTGGAAAGGGTTTACCCCAAGGGTGATCCCATATAATTTTGGAAAAATAATTCCAACCCTAAGGGTAGGAAAACAGAGGGTGATTGATTGTTCAATCACTGATTGTAGCGTATGACCACGCATAACTTTTTACAGAGTAGTCCGATTTTGATAATTATTTTTTTAATGGATGGGGTTGACCCTATACCTCGAAGTTGGTCTCATATAAATTTGAAAAAAGAAATTCCTACCCTAAGGGTGGGAAAATGGTGGTGATTTATTGTATACAAACAGATTTTAATACTGAGTTGAGTATTACAATTAAAAAAAGTAATCAAGATTATAGCCACAAAAAATTATAAAATAAAAAGTTTTTAACAAAAAATTAAGCCGCCGGAAGAACTGAAAAGCAAAAAATAATTTTATTTAACCTTATTAACTAAAGTAAGTATACCTAAGTAATTTTGAGTCGACGCCAAACAAGCAAATTTAATTACATAAAGAGTGATGCGTTACTTTAAGAACTTTAGTTATTAAGGTTAAATAAAATTATTTTTTGCTTTTCAGTTTTTTCGGCGGTTTAATTTTTTGTTAAAAAGTTTTTATTTTAAGGTAGTTAACATGTGTGTTTGAACCAACAATTGCCTATATCTTAGTTTTTATAAGGTCTAATTTGGTAACCATTTATCACAACTAGCAATGAATAAGAGATTTTCTTCTCTCTTTCGACACTAGATATTTTTTTTGTTGGCTACCAAAAAGAGAATTTTTCTCTAATTTCTCTATTCACAACTAGTTGTAAAAAAAAAACCAAAATTTTCTTTTAGGATACCTAATATTGATTACATCCACCTAACTACAATGGTCCTAAGATTTAAAGAGTTCGCAGCTTGTGCGTAGGTCGTGTTTCATCATTTAAATAAATACCTATTACATTTTCAATATTATTTATTTTTATATTATCTTATTATACTTTCTCAGTTAACAATTATTTCTGAATGCTATTATTTATGAATTTATTTCGGGCGGTTTTTCACGCACTGAAGACGTACATACAAATTAAACATCGCCGGTGACGTCATTCTCTGCCAAAAATGTAAGTAAATAAAACATGACATGGACGATTCACGTCATACTATTTGTCAAACACGTGTCATCTATTCTAATAATCGTTCGATTGATGGTTTCTTTTTACTTTGCCATACATAAGCTGTTTGTTATATTTTTCTATAATATACATAGAGCATTAAATGCTAAGCCATAATTACCCTGCATAAATTTGGAATGTTACAAGCCACTTAAATCTAAGATAATTTGTATGCTAATATATGTTGTAGCTAATTAATATTGAAGAATTATTTTAAAAGAAATGTTACATACATAAATCGTGAATATAATACGGTTTATTTATTAGAAAATGTGGCAGGCAGGTTGATGGTCCACTTGATGGTATGCGACTACCGTTTTGCCTACATACAAGCAATACATGGAGAATTCATGCGCGCTGTCGACACAGTCAGGATATAAGAGTGCGCCATACGCAAATAGCACACGTGCTGTTATTACACTGTGGCCTTCTGTGAGGACATAATTACTTCCGCCATATTAAAAGTATTTTATCTTATGGGAAACGTAAAATTCTTTTGTGTGTGTATATTGTATATATGCAACATTAACTAGAAAGATTATTTTATTTTTTATTATAATGATTAACAGTGCCGTAAATAGGGCAGTGCCACCGGTGCCCAGGCACAGGGCGTAGACCCTGGGGGGCGCAAGAATGGACAGACCAGGCAGGACTATTATTTTTTCGGTTTGCTCCTGATAAGTTCCCACTGCGCCCCTATAGTGCTCGATTCCAACACATACGTACCTACATGCCAGTATCATCAAAAACGTCTATTAAATTAGACAAAACATCGAGCTAATTTTTTTGGCAGACACAGTAGGTGGTATAATAGGCGAAGTGTCCACTTAACATCAGATGGCTCGTCTGCTTGTTTGCCCACACCTACATCAGTTCTTTAAAAAAATAGATTTTTCTTCCAAAATATTATATAATTGGTCCACCAACACCAAGTTCCTTTGTGCTTTATTTTATCAACCTGAATGAAATAAAGTAGGCCTATACATAGCATTGCTCTATCTAGGGTACCTATAATATCTAAAAAAAAAACAAGGGCGCAGTTATAGAAGCTCGCACAGGGCGCAAAAAAGGCTATTTACGGCACTGATGATTAATACTAGGGACCAATTTTAGTAATGACATTGCGTTTCAGTTACAATTCGGCCATCACATTTGACGACAGTAATCACCACCGTGAGAAATAAATAAATACTTATATTCACACATTCATATTATAAAACATTTGCCTCTAGCGAGATTCGAACCCGTGACCGTTTGGTTAACAGCTAAGGGTTACCAGCCACTAGACCAAACATGTCGTCAATAACAGCATGTATGGTGTTGTATTTAGGCGAGTAGGGGACGCCATAGTGCACTTCGTCATCCCATCTGAATCTCGTTATCTTTATCCTACTATGGTCGGCAGCGCACACTGTAGCATTTCTTGTGTAAATAGGGCAATGACAATAATTTTTTATCAATATTTTACACATATTCTTCATGGTTTTCTTACCTACCACATCGTAAGTCGTATGAACTTAACAAAATCCAATATATAACATGTTCACTTAATTACAAGCAAGTTGCGGCCATCCCAACTTTATTTCAATCTTACATGGCTCTCGATAGACAAGAAGATGTCGACCGTTAAGTTTTACAGTTATTGGGTATTAATATTATTCAGTAATTAATAGAATGCATCTTAAATGAATTAACATTAAACATAAAATTGATACATATATTTTTTCCTATTTGTAATACCATTAAATACTTACATAATATGTGCTAAAATTCTCAGAGAGCTTTGACCAATATATTATTCGGTGAAATTTTTAAGGGTCAGTTCTCACCGAAAGGCGACGCTAATTATGAGCTCGTTTTTTTGCGGTAGCAATACAATGTATTACTTTTTTACTAAACATAGAGGTACGCAGTTCGCGATATGCATCGCGTACTGTATACCTATTTGTGTAGTAAATCGCCTGTCTGTGTGATTCTAATTTCTATAAGATGTACTCAGGAGCTGCATGAGCTCGTACCGCCTTCTCCTTTCTTCTTAACGGACAATTTTACGTACGGCAAGTTACCATCCTCATCTTGTCAAAATCCTCCTTTTTCGGACCAAACGTTTTAAAAACTCTTTAATAATACGCACAGTCAAGGATTTGAACTCCCTTCCTGCGTCTGTATTTCCGAGATCATATAACCCAAATATTTTTAAAGTTCACATGAACAGGCATCTTCTGCATGAGCACGCTCCATCGTCGACCTCCAGCTAAATGCTGGCCGAGAGCAAACTCATTATTAATAAAATAAAATATTGTATTGCTACCTCAAATTGTGTGCGCTGCGTCGCGTCTCAGTGTGAGCTGACCCTAAATTGCAAAAAATAAAACCTCCGAGATTGTAAGATTGTAATGGCGGCTGTACACTCTCCCGCGAGTGCTCTCGCCATGAGTACTCGCGCGAGAAGCCGAGTGACGAGTGTGACGTTTTACACTCTCGTTTATTCAGTCGGTTGCAAACGCCGAGAGGATGGACGCGTTACAAGTTGCGGAAGCTGTTGCCTTATGCGCTGTAAGTTATTATAATTACGTGCACATATTTCAGCTTCGTTATTCCACATATTGACATACTCAAACGTCTACGGCTAGAAAGCTTGCGCTAAACTGAACGTAGGGCAAGTGTATACAGTGACGCACTCGCCTCGCCTCACGAGGAAAGCGATACACTTTGACTCGCGCACAAAAACCGACACGGAGCGGAGAGCACGCGAGGCGAGGCGAGACAACGAGACGAAGCGAGTGTAGCATATGTACACTCTCGTCCTCGTCGTGCCTCGACAAGTGTACAGCCGCAATTACAAGGCGATATGACGTGACTGCGCGAGGTTCTGAGTTAACTTTACCGTGTACAAGCAAAATTATTACAGTCGTAATTACTTTTATAAGTACCATATGCATGTGACTCGTTATACGCACACCTTTATGGGGTTATTTTCAGTCTTAGCGTATTAGACTTAACGCATCATCACAAACACTACAATGCTGTGACGTACAAGAGAGAGCTAACACTCGTTTTGGATAAAAGACATCAAATCAATCAAACATCAAACCAATGTTTCTACTTTCTATGATACCTGACTATGTCACTATGACCCAATGATGTCAGTATATGATTTTAAGTACCCGTTTATATTATTTTTTTTGCAGATTAATACGTGTTTTACTAAAATAAATGTATATTTGGTGAATTAGAAAAAAAATAGAACATAAACAAGAGTGCTCGCATTATGAAATTCTGTATATGAGGCTAAATACATTTACTTAGAACGTATTGTCAATCACTAACTATGAAGAAGCATTCACAAATAACTGACCATATGTTATTACGCTCTGTATATAGTCGCTAAAACTCGGCAACAGACTAACATTCTAAGGCCGGTTTCTGTGCTCTCCTGACGGTCAGTCCTGACGATACGCACGACCGACCGCGGTAGCAATACGCGTCAGGCGAACTCTGTAACGACTTGTGAATTTTCATACAAATGACAAGCGCGTCGGTCGCACGGACGGTCGTGCGTATCGTCAGGACTGACCGTCAGGAGAGCTCTAAAACCGGCCTAATATCTTAGTACTAGGTACGCAATAAACAACGTATCTGATTGGATTCGTCTAACTACTTAAGCATTGTCTAGCGTATTAGCTACATGATATTACTAGACCTCCTTTATATGAATACGAAATTTAGTTCTACCGTTATATGTTGCACATTGGTTGCCAATAAAATCGTGCTGCATATGACCCGGAAAACTACTGTCATAAGGTTTTTTCACTAAGTTTTAATTGACGGGCTGAGTTGTGTGGTGAACATTACTTGAGATTTTGTTTGAATTGAAACTTGATCAGCGTTCTTATATAAATTTCTTTGGGTGAAATGGATAACCGGAAATATTGTTATTATATAAAAAAAAATATCGTAATATTTTTTTTATCTATAACGACTACTGTATACTCTCGATCACGATCCGCGTAGAACTGAAGGACGAATTCAGTCCCACGCGAAGGAAACATCTGAACCCACCCTTAATAATTTTGGAACGTCTTATACTTCCAGCTATTGTTGTAATTTGTATTATTTTTTAATTATAAGAGCAAAGTTTTAGTGAGCTTTGGTACTAGTTTCGATATCCAGATGTCAGTTTATCAATGTGAGAATGTATACTTTGGGTCTATTAAGCGTCAACGTTTTGCTTGCCCTGCGAATAATAGTGCGTGGCCACCTCCAGGAGGTCTCGACGCAGTGCGTAAGCGGTTGCCCTCAATTGTTGCTCTCGAGTGCGTATCGCACGATATTGTTCCTCCCGGTCTTCTGTCTTCTGTTCTATCAGCCATCTCAAATATAACTCTGTAATGATAATTTACATAATTTAACCATCTATCAAATAGAAAAGTATCCAAATTTGGAACTCTTCATCTATGTATATAAAAGGCGATGTATGTATGTATGTATGATCTATTCTTTTTCTATTAATCAAAAACTTAAACAAATATAGCGTCGCCATGGTCACTGGACTGTTTTAAAGATGGGATTTGTACATTAGGCATTATCAAAGAGAGTTGACTCAGTGATTAACTCATTTAGAATTTGTTCGTATTGTTTGTTTAGTTCTATATCGTGAATTGTTTGTTTACCTTTTTGATCAATGAAAAAAGAATACATTTTATTCCCTATGGACTCCGGAACCGCTGAACCGATTTTGATGAAATTTTCAGACAACCTTCAGATTAGTTTAGTGGGTGACCCTTTGAAGTGAAGGTAGCGATCGGACGCGGAGAAAATCGCGGGCACCCACTAGTATAGAATACTAGTGGGTCACTAGTCCTAGCCGCAATAAAACAGTTATCGTCAATAATATTCAAAAAACGGCAGCGCTTCTAATTGCCTCCTAGCTGACAGAATAGATTGATCAAAGTTACCCTTACCATGTCATGTAAATACCACCAAATTAACAGTATGCATACCAAATTTCACATCAATCGAACTTGTGGAAGTTAGTGAAATCCATATGTCGACTAGGAAATTGGCTCATTATCTTCAAACGCCTGAAAGGATCTTCTTAAACAACAGCTAAGAACCATCCCGATCACGTCAAATTTAAAAAAAAAAAAAATTCTATGCGTCTTTGAGCTTTGATTCCATAGATAGAGACATAAATACACAGGCACACAAGTCAAACTTTTAACACCCCGTTTTTGCGTTGGGTGTTAAAAAACTACATACCTTCCCAAATGACATAACTCATAGGTGCAACCGATGGCCATATAACGTTGGGTGTGGGCTCATAAAGTGGATTAATATAGGCGGGGAGCTCGTCGGGCTGGTTGATCCAAGACCATAAGCTTGTCGTTTGGTTGTACACGCCACGAGTTTCACGTTCTTGCTCACTGTCGCAAATGAACGAACCTGTAATGACATTTATATTTTACTTATTACATTTTCATCACAAGCAAATGCTTCGTAAAACTGAATGCGTACTTTCTGGTTACTGTTTAGCGGATGGGTGTTGGCTTAGACGAGTCTTCAATTGCTGCCAGTGAATGGATTTTGAAGGTAGTCTATGAAGGTAGAGATAACTTACCGAATTGACTGGCGTAGGAGTGCTCGAAGAGGACTATGAGGAACGACTGCCTGTACTCGAAGCTGCAAGGGAACTGCTCGAGAAACTGACGGACGCAGTCGAGCAACAGCAGAAAGGTGGGCGCGGAGCGGGCCGAGGCCGTAGCAGACTTGTACGGCCCGTCGCGGTGTCGCGCACCGAACGGGTGGCCTGCCTGAAGCCACTCGCGCTCAACTAGCGCTTGGAAACTATAACAAACAAGTATGTATATCTTAATTGTTAACTGCGTTTTTTTTTTTAATATAATAGTAAAGACCAAACAGCATCAATGTACTATACAACTATGGATTTCGCACTTCATAAAAAACACTACGAAATTTATGGAACACTAGCTGATGCCCGCGACTCCGTCCGCGTTGAAAAAGAAAAAAGTAACCTATCCTGTGTCCCGTACGTCTAAATGTTTATTTATCAAGTTTCATGAAAATCAGTTAATTCGTTTAAGAGTTACATACAGAAAAAAATTCTAAAAATCGTCAATTTAGTTTCAGTATCATGTATAGAGCCTATAAACACGATATCTCTGAAAACAAAGTAACTTACTCCATGACCTTCCCTTACAGATTTATTATTAGTATTGATTTAAAAGTGACATATGCCAAGAGCATGAAGTCTATCATCTGTCATTTGAAGCCAACCAACCAAACATTTGTCATTTAAAGAAAATGTGACTTTACGTCAACACATTGGAGTTTAAAATGAATAGTAGAACTTGGTCGTTACTACTTTTTCCCATTGACGTGCGAAGACAAGACTCCGCCATGATTCCGTTTTAGGCGTACTTTTTATGTGCCGCTTTGGCATTTCCATACTTTCTACAAGTATGGCAAGTTCTATACCTGTAGTACTTCGATGCAAAACAGTTAAAATGGCATATATTGGACACAAGTCACATAAAGAGATAAGGAGTGCATACCCTCTAATAGTTCTGCAGTCAGGATTTAATATAATCTGCACAAGAGAACATACGAGCAGCGTCGCATCCTCGCCACGTGTACCGTGAACTAAAACTGGTTCAGCTTTCTGAAATACACGCCAAAACAATAATTATTTAACTAGTGCGATAAACAGCGCAAGTATATACGTAGTTAATCTAAATAACATTAATAATTTATCTCACAAAATAACAAGTGCTTCAAGCCATATCACCATATACAATTGTGCCAACATTACCTCGATTAATAATTCCTTAGTGTAGTATTACTGTTATAAAACGAGGAGTCTTTCAGAAAATAAATTCGAGATATCCACAACAGTGTAAAATGGATAAAACTGTGCGGAACGCAGTGGAGCTTTGCGACGACTAATATTGCAAAAAACATACCTGATGTATGTGTTGAGAAACAATGCAGGCTGTATGTAAGGCATTCCTGACACTCTCTGGCCAACCGCAAGACTCCAATTTTGTCAACCACTTGTCACTTGATATTTCACGATCGTTGCACGCTGAAACATGTCAATAAGCTATTTATAATCGCCAATATTCTTGGGTTCTGACATTGAAAAGGCATCTTTCGTTTGTACAATTGCTTTCGCTCTTGTACAAGTGTTATTGCAGTCCCTGCGTCGCAATCCCCCGTACAAACCATCCCAAAATTGGTTAATGCATATTTGACACGTGATTATCGCAAGAGCTCAAGATGATTGGCGTAGTAGATAGTAGCTATAGATTTTAACTGTGTACCCCAGATTTTGTTCTCACCACTTTTCTGAATGGCCTCTCACTATGGCAGCCAATTTAAAGACGTATTCAGGCCAAAATACCAACTAAAACTAAACAATATAGTTGTGTACTAACCTTCGATTAGTTTAGAATAGCTATCTAATAGGGTCTGCTGATTGTCTACGTCATCCATAGACCTGTTGTAAATGTTCCATTGAGAATAATTAGAATTGCTCTCTGTGCCACCTCCTAAAAAATAGAATAAATGTAACATTTAGTAGTAGCATACACACCGAGTACCGCCGTATTAACTGCACAAATTGGCTGGCGGTAGTTATCACCGCCAGCCAATGAAACTAATGAAACTAATGACTTGTGTTTCGATGAGTGACAGATTCCACACAAAATTCTATATTCTTTATTCACTTATTATACAAATAAGAATTATCTTTGGAATATTTATATTTAACTGTGAATATATGTGTGAGCATTATAGTATGACTTAGTTGAGAATAGAGAGCCTTTAGATAAATTGGAACTTTGCAACACCGAGTCAGTGTCGCCTTTGATCGTGCAAAGGAACATATTTAAATAGTGGCAAAGCATACTCTCGTTTCGCAGTCTATTAGGCAGTAGCTATCCCCTCACAGAAGACACTTGTTTCTTTTTTTTTTTTTTTTTTTTTTTTTCTGTGTAGGAGGAGGAAATCCATCATAGATACCGATGTGTTGAGCCTTGCATCAGTATGCCCGACTCCACTGGGACTCCAGTGACCTACGGACCAAAACCTCCCCCTATTCCTCTGGCAACCCTTTCGGTAGGCTTAGAGGCATTCCTTCGAAAGGGCGCTGTCATTCCTATTCAGAGGCTTCGACGGTTCATCTCGTCTTTAATCCTTTTGGACATTATAGCACGAAGCATTGTCGCTCCGCTATCCCACCCTTCCCTGGTTGCAAGCATAGTATTTATGAGGCTATCAGGGTGCGATATGCCAGCTTGTGCTATATTTCTTGCCTCTTCAAACTGTGGACACTCAAATATTGCATGTTTCGGCTATCTACTTCGCCATACCTACGGCCGACCCATAAGCTCAGGTTCGGGATGAGCTCCCTGGTCCAACTACCCTTGTCTCCACAGCTCCACTGTCGTTCCCACTCAGTGAGTGTTGCCTTTCTTTGTTCTGCCCGAGTTTTCCTGTCGGCCCCGCAATGCTGACGCCTCCTTTCTTCCGCCAATAAATCGATAGGGACTACGCTAGCCAACACCAGCACGGCCTCAGTTGAAACTGTCCGGTATGCCCCGCAAATTCCGATGGCCATTAGTCTTTGTACCCGTCTTAATTTTTCTCGGTATTTCTTTACTTTAAGTGCTTTGCCCCATACAGGCACCGCGTACAGCATAATAGAGTGCGTAACCGACGCCAACACGCGCCTCCTGCTCGATCTGGGACCAGCCTTTCTGGGCATCAGCCTTCTCAGTGCCCAGGACAGTCTTTCCGCCTTCCGGGCTACCTCGTCAACGTGTATGTTAAAATATAAACTCTTGTCTAACCACACTCCTAAGTATTTTAGTCTGTCCTTAGCAGTGATGCGCACTCCTTCTACCAAAAAGCTAAGCGGTTCACACCGTCTTCTACCGCTAAAGACGATTGCCTCGGTTTTTTCGGGTGCAAGTCTCAGGCGATTCCGCTTCATCCATTCGCTTACACTCTCCAGGGCTGCGTTTGCCGACTTCATGAGTGCGTCGGGAGTTCTCGCAGACACAACCAGAGCCAAGTCATCAGCAAACCCGACCAAGCGGGCGTCCTCTCCTAGTTCCAGATTAAAGACGCCGTCATACAAGAT
This sequence comes from Synanthedon formicaeformis, assembly GCA_945859745.1. Taxonomy (NCBI): domain Eukaryota; kingdom Metazoa; phylum Arthropoda; class Insecta; order Lepidoptera; family Sesiidae; genus Synanthedon; species Synanthedon formicaeformis. The sequence goes on along the minus strand of OX243958.1, from coordinate 3,806,637 downwards.
GTTCCACAGGGTAGGACCCAAAACAGACCCTTGGGGTACTCCACTATTAACAGCTACTTTCGCAGTGCTACCGTTGTTATCCTGAACCAGGATATATCTATTTTTTAGATAGCTATCCACTATAGCGCGAAGATATTCCGGAATGCTCCTTGTCTTGAGGTTATCCAGAATTATCTCCCAGGACGCGGAGTTAAAAGCATTCCGAACGTCTAGCGCAATTAGCGCGCATAACTTGCGCGATCGCAGCGTGCCCTGTCTGGCCGTCGTAACTGTTTCTGTAATCACCTCCAGCGCGCCAAGGGTCGTTCTACCGCTTCGGAAGCCATACTGGGAATCCGCTAATCCTCCATGTTCGGGGAGTATGCTTTCAAGTCTATTTAGGATTACTCTCTCCAGCAATTTCCCAAAGGCATCCAAAAGGCATAGGGGTCTATAAGCCGTGGGGTCTCCAATAGGCTTGTTGTGCTTCCTTATTAGCAATAGCCGTGCCACTTTCCATATTGCGGGGAAATCGCTATTTCGTAGAGACCAGTTCATCACCCGGCATACTTTCTCTGGGGCAGTCCTGCACACCAATTTTACGACCTCTGGAGTAGAGCACTTTGCAACACCGAGTCAGTGTCGCCTTTGATCGTGCAAAGGAACATATTTAAATAGTGGCAAAGCATACTCTCGTTTCGCAGTCTATTAGGCAGTAGCTATCCCCTCACAGAAGACACTTGTTTCTATAAGTGAGCAAGGAACGCCAAAGCCCATTTCTCTATCCTTATCCGTCACAAAAAGACGGTTTTATTGAGCACGTCACAAAATTGTGCAAAAATTTTGTTTTCTGCATCACAGTAGTCAACAATGGCGGCGCCACCGTCATCACAGCAATAAAGATATCAGGCTTTATATTTTTTAGGTTTCAATGCGGAATAAGTCGCAGGCACCGGCTAGTACCTAATAAGTATTTTTGCTTAATTCTAAATTGTTGTCCGCATCTACATCTATACATATTATGAAGTCACTGCCTGTCTCTGTCAGTTTCTCCACTAACTTCTCCCAAACAACCCAACGGATTTTGATGCAGTTTCCCCTAATGGAAAGGGCGACACGCGAGGAAGGGTTCTGACTAGTAGTATAATAAACACAAAAATATATTAACCTTTACTCTGTTGTTGAGATATAGAATTGGGGCTTCTTAAATCATATATGACACCTTTAATACCGACACGAACTATCGTGTTGAGGATTGCTTCATCGGGTCTACAGCGGCGATGTTTCGGTCCGTACAAAGGTTGCCCTGCGCGCATTAGTACCGCCTGAAATGATATATATAATTTTTTACACCATAGATACACATGGCAGATTTTAGTTTTACAACAACAATAATCTTACCCCATTGTTATGCCTGTATGACAGCACAGGGAATCTGCCTCCTTGCCTAAATGACGCGGCCGCAGCCAACGTATCATCATCAACGCTCTTTGGCACAACAACACCTTTCGGATAACTTGGGCATACTGTATAATGTTGATTGACACGTGATATTCTCCATTCCTCAGTGGCCAAGACTTTTGTGAATTCACCCTCTACACTGGAAAAGAATAACAAAAAATCTCTGTAGTCTGTTGAGTTAATCTTGACTTTTGTCAGTTTGGTGATTTCACTATGTAGTGTGAAATGGCAGACTATACTAATATTATAAAGAGAGAGAATTTGTATGTTTGTAATGAATAAACTCAAAAGCTACTAGACCGATTTTTAAAATTCTTTCATCGGAGAAAACTACATTATTAGTGGCGAATCACCCTAACCCTTTGGCTGTCAGACTCACAAAACCAGACCATATTAGAAGATTAAAGAGGCAGGAATTCATGGACCTGTCTAAGTAGAAAATTCAAAAAGAAAAATTAATAAGTGAATGTTAATCAAACAGGATAGGAGTGATCTTCACAGGAAGGTCAAACCTCTAAGTGATTCCGGCATTAATCAGACTCATCTGCTTATAGTTGACAGACTGATTGCAGATTAAATGGAAAAAAAAAAAAAAAAAAAAAAAAAAAAACATTATTAGTGAGTAACACAGGCTATGTTTTATAAAGTTACATGGGCGAAATCGCGTGCAACAGCTAGTGACCTGTTAAGGTAGAGAGAAACTGGTCCCATTTACGTTACATATGCCACACATTATGACACTGTACTATTGAATTTGTATGAAAACAAACGACTTAGAAACATACTTATCACATACAACCTTATCCCACGTGTCAGTTGCTATGTTTGCTCTGTCGCGCCAGATCCACTTGGTAAGATGGAGGGGATATCTTAATACAAGTACACTATGCAGAGGCATCAGGTGATGCCATTTTACGCTTTAAGTTTACTAAATTGATACTGAGATTAATTTATAAACAATGTGTTAATTACCTGTACAGTGTATAACCATTCTCCATAATAGGGTGCATATGTCTATAGAAGAATGGATAGAAGAGTGTAGGATCTTGAATGTTTGACAAACTTTCCAATGTCTGTGCCATAAGATTCAGTTCTGTTGTAGTAGCAATATCCAACTGGAAAATTCTCAAGTCCTTGCATTTTAAGAAGAGGGAGCCACCTTGTGACACTCCACTATTTGGTTTATTCTCCTTTTTTTCTATACTATCTATGTTCTTGTGAAGAAGCTAAAAGTAAAATACAGAAAATAATAAATATAAATTGTTTGTAAATGAAAACATTTATTAACATTTTTTTTTTGTTAAATGTTGGCAGACAGGAGATTGTTGGTGTTATTTTATACAGTATGATTTTGTGATTTGTGTTAACACCTTACTTCATAGAACCTCTCTATAGTAAGTTCGTTGTTAGGACCATACAAATTAGGGACTCACTATCTGTGCATGGACCTTATATACTGTGTCACTGTGGTCTGTCTTCTCTAAGAGGATAGTTATTGCCTCTTAGACGTGTAGCTCAGTGTACTTTGTCGTAAATAAATCACAATTACCATTTTAATGCTGCAATGTAATTCACACACAGTCAAATGGCAGAAAAAACAGCATATCCGCTGTAGTTTTTCATAGCGAAAGTAAAAAATACCTTAAGTGTATTCCCAAATATTTACATAGGTAGTTTAGTTCATTTGTGTTTATTTAGCAGGGTCGGAATTGCACTTGCTTCCCACCGGGTGTACTTGTGTTGACTTTCTTACTCTGCCTTACAATATAAAATAAAAATAAAATAGGAAATCAATATAGGTATAAATAAAATACTTATTTACATTTTACTAATTACTTACCCATAGTTCTCGAACGCCTTCTTTTCTAGAGCTTAATATTAGGTGGTGACCAGTTATACAAACAGTTCCATCTACATTTTCATGGTGAGGATATTTTAAAATAACTCCGTCTAATTTATTTATTTGTATTAATTCTATAAATTCCATTACAGATATGTACTTTTATTTACAAAAAATATATACAATTTATCGGATAATTAAATTTATTTTTTATTTTTTAACATGACAGCTCAATGACAATTGACAATTTTACATGGATATTGGATAGGTAGGATAGACCAATTTTAGTTCGTTCAGATACTATTGACATTCACTATAGTTCGTAAATGTAGCTTGATCCCTGTGACTGCTGTCTTTGAAACCACGCCTATGAAGTTTCATGTTTCATGACAATACAATGTTGACAATGTATCCTAAATAATGTCGTACTTTATTGTTGGGAACGCCCACTTAGTGACGTCCATCGACGTGATCGATCATATGAATAATTCTATACCAACGATGATTTCGGTTGTAAGCCATTATATTAATGGCACCTATCTGTAATGCAACATCTTAATCCTGTTTTATTTTATTAAAATTATGTACAGTTAATTTATATTTATTATGTACAGTTATTTACAGTTATTTATTTACAGAAAGAACGTCATCGATATTAGTGTTATTGCAACATGCGATTCCCTGAAAGATTGCGCCCGTACGAAATACATTTCCGGTAGAATTGCAACACGCAAGAGTCACCGAATGAGCGTCAGCTACATGGGTGGTATCACGACATATCTACAGGCGATTCCGTGAAGCATTACAAACCTTATGAAATACATTTCACATAATTTTCGGGCGTATGAATCAGTCTGAATCACCGCACACCTGCACCGAAGGCCACCTTACATACTCCGATCGGAGTACAATCTGCGGCATTTGGACCTAACATCGACCAGTATCCACTTCAACGTAGTTATAAGCAAATTTGTGCATTTGGATCTAACATCAACCGGTGTCACTTTAACGTAGTTTTAAGATAAATCATTGTAACAGTATGTCTTTTTAATTAAATTAATTCTAAGTAAAATCGTTTTTTTATGTATCCTCTGCTGCCATCGAACTTAACTAATGCACTACTATTTATTATCAATCACAATATTGTACTAAAATATCGATAAGTATGAACAAATTAAAACATGTTGCCCAGCACTAGGTATGTCACTCTGACATATGTCACTGTCACAGGGATCAAGGTTTTTACGAACTCGAGAAATTTTTGACATTTGAGTTGACTACAAAGACTAATACATGGTAACCGATTGTTTTGTTTGTCTAATAGATGTCTCTGCTCTCTGCTGTAGGTTAATTATTAAATTAATTGGATTGGATAACTATTGCAACATTTGCAAAAGAAATTTATAAAAAAAATAAAAACATTATTTACAATTTTTATATATTTTCTTTCTTCTGCCAGAAAGAGAAAGGTAGAAAATACAGATAGATTAACATAAGATAATAAACCTGTAATTTATAACCATACGAGGGAGAGAGCCGAACCTATAGGCTAATCCTAACCTATAAACCTACGCCGATCAAGCAAAACAATATGAACTCAAATTATTTTAGTGACGAGTTGCAATGAAGATTCGCCAATAGGCAGGCAGATGGCAGATAATATCATGAGGGGAAAAGAGAGGCAAGATACTCCCTCCACATTATTTCACATTACGGTCGGTCGTGTGTAAAAGAGAAAACGATAAATAAAAACCAGACCAGAAGCGACATCAGCGCCATCACACACCACATCTGCTGTCCTACCTAGTGTCTAGTGTGTAGTTTCTTGCGTTATTAAGAAAAAATATACTGACTTGACTGAATGTGAATTTGTGTGTGCTTGTTGGCAATGTGTAGACTTAATCGTTCAGTCTTATATTTTTCTGTATTATACTCATTATTATTCAATATATATACTATACGTCTGTAGTGTTCAGTGAACATTTTGGCTGATTTGGCTTATTTATTACGAGCGTAACATATTCGTATGTACCCAGAAAATAGTTAAGTACTAGAGGTAAGTTGTGTTGTGTTGTGTTTGTATGATTGCATTGAAAGTAGGTAAGTGTCAGCTCGTCGGGGGCTGCGCCTGGCTGATGACCGGTTCCTTGGGTATTTTATTGTCTATTATCACTGATGTTACATTATAGTGCATGTTACTGTTTAGGTCGTATTTCTTTCCAAAATAAGCTTATATCAGTTGTTTTAATTGTTTATCACAGATGACGGAGGAGAGTTCAAATGATTACATGGAGACAGATGTGTCGTCGACCACCTCTGATGTACCAAGCAAAAAGGTGGAACAGGAATCTAACAGGGAAGTAGTTGTGGTAGTTGAGAAATTAAATGATGAAGAGATACCATCATATGAAGCATCTACCACAAATGACAGCAGGCAACCTCCATCAGATTCAAGCGACCGTGTTAAAAAGACTTTAGAGTGCATTCAAAAAGCTATTTCAGCTCCGCTTGAAAAGACTGAAATTATTTTAATTGACGACTCACCAGAAAAAAATACTAAAGAAAATAAAGAGTCTGTAGATAGCACCAGCATTACACCTCAAAAGAGTATACTAGACTTGAACACACTTAAAAAATCAATACCCCTGGATTTGGTGCAGGAACCTATAAACAGATCTCAGAAGAAAGTTGATTTATCACATAATACAGTAAGTGTCACGCCAACCAAGATTTCCCCTATTAAAATTCAATTAACAGAGGAGTGTACTGGTAATAAAGATAAACAGAAATCACCGAGTAAGTATGATGATAAAACAGCTCAAGAGTCACCAGTTAAACTATTAGAACTCCCCAAATCCCCCCAAACCAAAACCAAAACACCTACTAAAGATGTAGTGCATGATGAAAAAGAAATAGCCACTTGTAATATTCCAGAAAATAACACCAAAGTAGAGATAGAAGAAAAAGAAGGAAAAAATGCAAGTGATACTATTGAGAGTGAATCAATTGATGAAAATGATACCATTTCTCTTACTGGCATGGTTTGTGATACATTAAATGATTCCCTTTTGGCAAACAACTCTGATGCCACAGACAAGGATCATAACAAAAAAGTTAATAGAGAATTAAAATCACTAATGAACTCTGCTAAAGAATCTAAAATTATAAATGAATGTACACAGCTAACGAGTAAAATGAGGAAGTCTAGGGGATTAGGGAACACCTCATTGGATAATTCAGGTGTCAGTCTGAACAGTTCCCTAGAAGCCACCAGGCTGCAGAGTAGGCGGGGCAGCACCAACTCCCAGCGAAGTACAAGCAGTGAAGTATCTGAGAAAGTAGCTATAAAACGATCAATGCGATCTCAAAACCCTGAATTTGTAAATAAAGTTAAGCTGTTTCTTAATTCAGTAACAGGAAAGGGACAAAAGGATGATGAATCGATAATATCTGAAGACGAAATGGATTCAAGTCATAACAAATCAAAATCAAAGAGTTCAACGAAAGATGCTGGATTGAGTTTGCCCAAGAAAAAGAAAACAGCAGAGGGGGTAAGATATCATTGGTGTTCCAATTATTCCAATTTTTATAATAGATTCTCCTTTTAAAATGACGAAAACACTGGCCACTGATAAAATAATTTAAAAAACAAAATGGCATCAAATTTTTTGCAAGTGTAGGTTTCTTGAAATCTTTCATAAATAGGTAACAATAAGGCAATATATTCTTATTCCAAGTCTAAAAGATTATTTCTAAATATTGATACAGTTTGGCATTTTTAAACCGACTTCAAAAAAGGAGGTTCTCAATTTCACTATGTTGTTTTTTTATTTTCACATAAAACCTTAGTGATTTTAAAGCAATTATCTTTTTAAAATGGTAATTTAAAATTATATAATAGCATTTTGAATTTTTAATATTAAATTTATAATAATTATTTAGTAGTTACTATATATGAATAAATATTATTATGTTATTGAGTTTTACAACATACAATTATATGGCTGTCACATCTTGTGTCATGACTGACATGTCCTCTTTAAAACCTTTATTGTGATTTTTTATATTCAGTACAAAATTTCTATTTGACTTTAACATTATTGTGTTAATGTTAGTAATTTTTTCTTAGACTTCAAAAACTAACATGCTGCAATCTGACCCGTACTGTTGGCGTTGTCACTGGTTGTTGGAGACAGACAGCCCGAAGGCTCACGAACCGGTCCTGTGCACATCATGTCCACGCAGTTTTCACTACAAGTGTGTCTCAGTTGCGGAGCGAAGCAAAACTACAGATTACAAGAGTTGGATCTGCCCCGAATGTCTTATCATTCAAAACGCTAAAAGTTCAGACCCTAAGTAAGTATATTCAAATGTTTCCTTAATTTTAACTTCATTAATAATGACAAGTTGAAGAGTGTGAAAATATGTGGGTCATTTGTAATCATCATTTGACAGTATTCCTCTGATTTGCTATATCCTCAGGCCAGCTGGTGTTAGGTTATATGTCTAAAATATATTTTAAATTTAAATATAGTAGCCTAAAACATAGTTGCAGAGCATACTGCGTTTCACAGTTATTTGGGCAGCCTGTCTGGCTCAAGTTTGGCTCATTACAGAAGACCACTGTGAAATAACAGCAAGTGTGCATATATGTTTCTTCTAGTGGGTAAAAGAGGCCAGAACCCATTTCATTATTCCTTCATAACCCCTTGTTTATGAATCCTACTGTGGTCTGCAGCACCTGTAGCTTTGCTTGTGGACCGTCCGTCTGTCAGTCACTGTTAACATTAAAAAAGTCTCAGTTTTACAGGTTTCTTCAGTACAAATCTGGCCATGCAGATAAAACTTACATGACATTAAGCTTAAGCTTTGTGCACGAGGCATTAATGGTCAATGCATTAAAATATATATTATTATAATGTTATATAGTTAAAATGTTTTTAAGTGACAGTAATTTAGATTAGAAATTTATAGTTTTCTTTTATTTAAGTATATATTAGACAGTTTTTAGTAGAATTTCTAATCACGACTCTCTTGTTACATTGTTGTAATATACTTTTGAGGTTATATTTCGTGTGTTCTGTTTTCAATTTGCAGATCTTCAACTTTGAAAAATCTGTCGCCGGGAAAGCTGTTTGATCTATTGTCAAACGTAATAGAGAATATGATGCAGTTGAAAGGGGTAATAAATTTTTTATATTGATTACTTTTTTTTGTGATTATTTAAGTTATATTATTAGGTACTTACTAGCTGACCCGCGTAGGCGGACTTCGTACCGCCTCAAAATTAAAGTTGTTACATCAACTTTTTAAAGAGTAACGTTTGTTACTCTTTCACGCAAAAATGGCCGAACGAATCCCGAGGGAACCTCCAAAAAAATCCCATTTTTTTTTTCATTTTAATTTTTAGATTATCCCTTGGTAACCTAAAATTTTTCCAGGATAAAAAGTTACTTATATGTTAATCTAGGTAATAAAATATGTTTGTGCCAAATTTCATCTAAATTCGTTCAGCGGTTTTGCGTTATTGAGGAACAAATATCCATACATCCTCACACGCTTTCGTATTTATATTATTAGTAGCATAATATTAGGATGGTTTAGGATAGGTAAATTTCAATGAATTCATGATTTGTTTTAAACACTTTTTCTTTAGATAACACTAACTAATTAATTGTGTCAATACATATCATTACATATTTGTAACTAATGATGATAAACTCTCACCTAATTCAAAATTAAAGATATATTTACATAGGTATGTATAGATAGAATTACTGTTTTATGTTGATTTTATTTGTACATGTCTAAGAATTTTAAATTTTTTCTAAATACAAAAAATGATTTCGTTTGTGCATACTTATATTTATATCTGAAGATATAAAATAAATAAATATAATTTTTTTAAAGCACAACTATTATAAAATAGGTAGATAAAACTAATAGACTAAGTATATTATGGCTGTTCACTCACATTATGGTTTTTTTTTTAGCATTTTTATACCCATCGTACAATTTTATACATTTTTGTATGTTAAGGTCGACAGACAGGCTGACGGTCAACTTGATGGTAGGTGGCTACCGTCGCCTATAACACAAGCAACGCCATAGGTGCTGCAAGTGCTGCTGCCCAAATGACTGCGAAACGCAGTGACTGCGAACCACCACTTATATATGTATACTACTTTCAAACAAAATTTCCAATTCCAGTACTTTAAAGACCAATTTACATGTACATAATTAACATTGACTATGAGACTATTTTGTTAGATAAGGATTCGTATCATGATATGAAAAATACTGTTATTATGACCTTATACTAAGTATAACAGTTAGACATTCAGCAAGAAGTACATTATTTTATATATTACAAGTATATCATCAACAGTTTTCACAGCTCACCGCAAATAATTACTTTTACGAGCAAATTTTTGATACACCTCGGGCTACATTGTTGTAATTATTCCACTAGCTTCTCCTAAACCATGCAACGGGTTTTGATGTGGTTTTCACCATCACTTCGAAAGATATAAATACATATATATATATTATATTAAAATCTAGTTAAGGTTTATTTAAGTAGAAAAATAAACAATATTATGCAACCAAGTCGCCGAAACGGTCCGCATATTTTGATACGGTTTTCACCAATGGAATGAGGGATAAACGAGGAATTTTTGTGTATATTAAAAATTGCATCCTTGCCGAAGCCGGGAGCTGTTTTTAATACTTAGCTACATTTTAATATTGGTTTAATTTGGTTTTAACACATTAATTATATAAAAAAAAATATCATGTTTTAATGTGTGTATCGAGCTATCAATTCAAATTAATATACCATATTTCACTGTTAAATCGTCAAGCAGTCAGGCAGACAAATTATTAAAATGCTGTGTAGGTATGTTGTATTGTTGCGTTGCGCGCCAGTCGAGTCGAGACTCCGACAGCGGGTGAAATGACCTTGATAAATGCTCCGTGTGTTGCCGCTAGTTATCTACATAGCGTGGTTGCGCGCCCCGCGTCACACTGTCTCCCGTCTCTTTCTAGCGACATTCCAATCGATACCAACGCTACACTATACCCGTCTCGCTCCTTGCTAATAATAAACGCGAACGTTACTACACGACGCGACGCACACTCTCTATGCGTGTGTGTGTGTGTGTGCGTGCATGTCCTGAATTTTTCTAGACACTACATAATCACTATTCTAGCATTATGATGCGATGTAACCAATCACGTTTCTAGAACAACTTCAATTGTTGTTTCTAAAATTTATGTAAAAAACTAAACTAGTGACCCGCTCCCGGCTTCGTCCGGGGTGCAATTTTTATAATCGTTGCATGGTTTAAAAATTTTTAGCGTACATATGTACAGACGACGGAAAACGATTTCTATTTTATACAACGAAAAAAAAATGAAGTACCTGTGCCTGCGAAATAGTACCCACGCGTGATATTTTATATTACATTTCAATTAACTTAATTTTTGTTTACCGATTGGAATGAAACAATCTCTAAATTGCATCCAAATCGTTTAATCTTCTAAGATTAGCGTGCACAGACAAACAGACAAAAATTTTAAAAACTATTTTTACCTCAGTAACAAAGTACAACGTGTAAAAATTGATTCTTTTTAATAAACATTTTAATGTACAGACATTTGTGTGGTTACGATTTTATTGTATGTTTTGATTAAATTAAATAAAGCATAATTAAATATTTATGTTATAATTTATAAATTTATGTTATTATTAGCTGGTGCCCGCGACTTCGTCCGCGTTGAAAAAGAAAAAATCCTATCCTGTGTCCTGTACGTCTAAATGTTTATCAGTTAATTCGTTTAAGAGTTATGGAGGAACAATACATACATATATACATACAGAAAAAAAATTGTAAAAATGGTCAATTTAGTTTCAGTATCATGTATAGAGCCTATAAATACGATATCTCTGAAAACAAAGTAACTTACTCCATGACCAACTGTTACAGATTTATTATTAGTATTGATGATGGTCTGACGACCTATTTAGGGCCGCAGTTCGACGCTTAATTCAGGCTGCTTCTGACCGGTTCCACTGAAAAAAAATGGGGAGGCTTATGTCCAGCAGTTTACGTACTGTGGCTGTGATGATGATATATGATGATGATATGATATGATAATATATATATATTAATATATTATTTTCTAAGAATATATTTTTAAGTTGTTGTTTTTTTGTCAGGACTATCTCATAGTTTATTTATATCATAAAAATCATACACGGCCCTTGAAACTTTGACATCGTCATTTACAGGTGGAGCCCTTCCTGCAACCTGTGGATTGTAAAGCGTTCCCGGATTACAACAAATATGTGGTGCATCCCATGGACCTGAGTTTGATGAAGCAGAACGTCACCGCCGGAGTCTACAGTAGCACCGACGCTTTCGCTGCGGATGCGCAATGGATACTGCACAACAGCATCATATTTAATACACGTAAGTGTCTCTCTTGATAATTTGATTGATAACTTTATCAATAAATATCCATGCATATAAATAAAATGGAAGTGTCCGTTTGTAATGTCAAAATAACTGTTTTATACTAAAAGTATTTGCGGCACTTATTACAAAAAACATTTTTTTTAAATTATACAGTGCCATACGATAGAGAAATGGTGGGCTTTTAATCTCAAGATTTTGAACAGGTAATGAACTTGCACGGCCGCGTCGCGTAACGAATTATATACATTTATTCAGCTCAATACAGCATTCGTCCATTGAGATGCGTACGCGTCCGTTCAGCATTCCAAAATAGGTGAAAATTGGGACAAGTGTGTTTTATCATTTGCACGCTAAACTGCAACTGGAGGTGAAAGGTGCGCAAACCAGTGCGTCACAGTCTGCAAAACTGCCTTAAGTGAAAGAAATGTGTTATGATCAGATGTGTATGGTGCGTGTGCAGTGCAGTCGAAGCTGACGGGCGTGGCTCGCGCGCTGCTGCGCTCGTGCCGCGCTCACCTGAGCGAGATCGAGGCGTGCTTCGAGTGCTACGCGGCGGCGTTGGAACGCCCCGACTGGTTCACGGAAGTGTGTTCCACACCGCACATTCTTCTCTGGGCCAAACTCAAAGGTAATAGCGTGCCCAGGCTTAGGCTGGTTTTCGTGTCACGCCGACCGTCAGCGCCGACAGGCCAATATGTATTGGGTGCTATGAAGTGTTTTAGAGTAACGCCGACAGTACTGAGCTGTACGCGACCGTACTGAGCCGTACGCACCGCGCGTCAGTGCCGCTGACGTTTGGCGCCTACCGCCGTCCACGCGCCTCTGTCTTTAGTCTTCAGTGAGCGTTTTTGTGTCGCGCCGACCGCACGCGCTGACGAGTGCAGTCATATATTGGCCTGTCAGCGCGACACGAAAACGAGCGTCTCGCGCTGACTCGCTGACAGCTACGCGCCCAGACCTCGGTCAGCGCGACACGAAAACCAGCCTTAAGCTTTGGTTTCCTAGGATAGCGGTGCCGTCATATAGCGGCCGTAATATTAGAACGCAAAAAGACGGCCGACTTTACGGTGCCGACATGTCGGTTTCCTAGGATAGCGTTGCCGCTATCACACCATCTGTCATCTTTTCGTATCTGTATACAATATATTAAAAACTTTAGGTTGAATTTAAATTGTTACTGAATTAGTCTCTTCGCCGCCACTCCGTCGGTGCACGCTGACCCTAATACTTCCATAGCGTCTAGCAAGCAACATAGCAAAGAAACTAACAATTTATCAAAACACATTTCAGGATTTCCCTTCTGGCCGGCCAAGTGCATGTCCGTGGGCAGCGCTGGTATGGTACACGTCCGTTTCTTTGGTGCGCACGACCGCGCGTGGATACACAACAAGGATTGCTTCCTCTACTGTGAGAACGATCCAAATAACATTCGAACCAAGAGACAGGATTTAATTAGTAGTATGGAGGTACGGATTATATTCATTTAACTAACTAGCTGGTGCCCGTGTAACTTTGTAAATTATATACTAAAACCTTCCTCGAGAACCACTCTATCCATTGGTGATAACAGCATGTAGTTTTTGCAGCTGTTCGCGATAAACTGTAGCGCGTCTGTACGCGGCGGAGGACTTTGTTTTATAATATGTAGTGATATCGCAGTTTTTCTATCATTAAAGGTTGCATTATTGATTTCAAAATGGTACAAAATGGTTTAATATTATTTTTAAATTGATTTTGGGAACGCTCCTAACGCACTAAATGTTGGTTTTTTATGTTCCAATCATGTAAGTTTAAATAACCATTTTTTTTCAGTCCGTCCATAAAATTGTTCTAAAAATTTCTCTTAAATTTTGTATGGAACGAACGAGTTTTCAATCTACGAAAGGAGTACGAAGTTCGCCAGGTCAGCAGCTTGTGTTATAAATAAAATCAATTTATATTTCAGGAAGCAGAGCAATATATACGCAGTATATCAAGAAAGTATGGCTCGTTTGTATATCCACCATTTAAGACGCCATTTGATCCCTCCAAGATGACTGAACAATTAAAAATTATGGTGAGATAGTTTACAGTTTATATCTTAAGTATTTTTTCTTTTATTTTTTTTTTTGTATGTCACTAACCAAAATGTGGGTCCGAGTTGTCCGAAATAAAGTTTTTTTTTTTTTACTTTGTAAGCATACACGAGTAAATTTCGCCTCTAATGTAAGTAAAATGTTATTCTAAAACATGAAAACATTACCTTGCAGATTCCATCGTTCAAAGGTGAAATCACGATGCGTCCAAAAGAATCGTTTCCAAGTTCACCCTCAGTTAGAACAAAGAGTAAGAGCAGGTCAAAGGATTTCTCTTATAACGAATGGTGAGTTATGTTACGTTTTATGTACACAAATGTTTATTTATTTAACAACCTCCTTACAGAAGAACACCGTGAAATATTAGCATGTGTGCTGTTATGCCTATCCATATCCTTAATCCTGCTTTGGTCGGCAGCCCACCGTTGCTTGCGTGGTAGGCTTTCATAAAGGATACACTAGATTCTGGATTGCTTCACTAAAAGTGGCATAGTAGAATATGACCGCACTCACAGCTTGGGGTGATATTTTCAAATTAGTTGCACAAAGTTGCCCTTAGATGAACACGTGTTACGTCTTGAACCATTATTACTACTAAATTTTAAGGTTCAAATCAGTCATGCAACATTTACATTAATCATCTTTTTATCAGAAATTAACGAAAGAAAGTGATAGCGTGTATAAAAAAATCCACCGACCTGAATCCTGAGTCACCGACGTCAGCTTGTCTATCAAGCTTAACATTAAAAAAATTAATAAGTCACGCTGACGGTAAACAAGATGGTAGGTGATCCTTTAACCATCGAGTGGTTAATGTACTTAAATTTTGGATGTATATGATAGATGTCTAGTTAGTTACATTATCTAACTGTATCCCCCGATTTTGTTAAAATACGTATTTTAACAAAAAAAAAATGCCAAATTGATCCAGCCGTTCTCAAGTTTTACGCTTAGCAATACATTTATTTAGAGAATCATTTTTATTTATATGTTTTTACAGTGACACCAGTGAAAGTGACTACGGTTTGGGAACACATTCAAACAAAAATGGCAAAGAGGAGACACCGGAAAAGGAAGAGTCAAATAAGTCAGTGATTTTCAATTTAATATAGTCTACGTTTTAAATTTATTCAAACGTCTCCTTCATAGTTTTTAGTGTCTGCTCCGAATATTCGAATCTGAAAACGTGCTTTTTTAGGTTATAATTTTTTTTAACAATATCGCTATATTCTAAGCATTATGAAACCATTCTATCATCGTAACTACTTAATTTCTCTTTAGCGTGTATGTATCCATTCCAAAATCATAAAACAAAGTCCTCCGCCGCGTCTGTCTTTATGTTCGCGAGAAACTCAAAAACTACTACACCGATTTTCATGCTGTTTTCACCAATGGATAGAGTGGTTCTCGAGAAAGGTTTTAGTATATGATTTACAAAGTTACGCGGGCGAATTCGCGGGCAGCAGCTGGTTTAAATATAAAAATCAAAATAATTTTTTATTGCATTTCACTATTCCTTCCCAATCTATTATCCTTAATCCTACTGCAGTCGGCAGCGCACTGCAACACCTGTAGCGTTGCTTGTGTAACAGGCGACGGTAGCCATCTACCATCAGATGGACCGTCAGCCTGTCTGCCGAACTTAACTTAAAAAAAAAACTATTAAATCTCTCTCTATATATATAAAAATTCCGTGTGACATGTTTGTACCCGATGAACTCCGAAACTACTGACCGATTTTGATCAAGTTTCGTGACTATCCTCAATTTAGTCCAACTCAAAAGATAGTATATATAAATTGCACCCTGGGCGAAGCCGGGAGCGGGTCACTAGTTAAAACTATCTTGATCATCAAACCAAGATAAAATGAGCATAGAGTTAGGATAATTGTGGCAATAATGTGAATTAATTTTGTATATATTAATTTGCAGGAAAACTGATATCGCAGAAAAGGAAAATGAGCATATGGATGTTGACAAAGTAAAAGTTAAAAATACTGATGTAGTTGATTCTACACAAGTTACTGAAGGGACTAAAAAACGTCGCTATTCGCATTTGGAGGAAGCAGTTCTGACTGTTATAGAATCAAAAACTGTCACTGAAACGAAACGAAAGCGTGCTGCATCCGAAATTAATACTAATACAGCGGAAGTCATTAGTTTAGATGACGAAAATAGTTTAGCAGAAAATAATAATAAAAAATCTAAAAACGACGATAAAGTCGAAATCACTCGTTTGAGTGTTACTGATGTACAATCGAGCACTAAAAAGGGAAGCGCAACACCGAAAACAAACAAGGAAACATCTAAAGTTGAAAAAACGTCAACAAAAGATAAAATTACGTCTAATTCTTTATCAAAGAATCCGTCTAATAAAGACGCTTCGAAAACTGTTAAAGAACTTAAAGATCGAAGACCTAAATTCAAGATTAGAATCAAAGAAAAAGGTCATGCCATTAAAAAAAGTAAACGTTCAAGCTCCAAAGGGAAGAAAACTGACATAAAAACGGACCAAGCTCAAAATAAGGTCGCGGACAAAACTAAAGTTAATATCGATAAGGATAGTAAGTTAGACGCAACTACGAGCACCCTAAGAACAATTACCCCAAAATCGTACAGTCCAAACACGTCTAAATCTGTAAAAAATCGATTGAACTTTGACGACGATACTAGCTTGGCGGCGATAGCTCGGAAAGTCGCTAAGAACAATATAGTCAATGTACCGGGTTTGCCTACAATTAGCAACATACGAAGCCTTTCGGCCGAAGGCACATCGAAGAAAGGCACGTCCGCTACTCAAAATAAGAATTTCATTGAAGTCACTGTTGAATCAAATTCAGAGACTAGCGTTTTTACACCGACCATATCAAATGTGGACAACGCTCGTACTAATGATGCTGCGAATAGACTGAAAACTCTGATTGCTGACGCAAATAAAACTCCAACCGTCGGTCGAGTCGGTGTGAAGGCTTTCGCTCGTATGTCCGCATCGCCTGTGAGACAATCTCAGGAGGACGTTGAAGTGGAAGTCAAGACGGAACCGATAGATTACGACGACGATAGACAAACGGACAAGATGACACTGATGAATGTGTTCAAATTGCGTCCAGTAAATCCCTTGAATAAAGGGAATCTGCGCGACATTAGAATAAATAAAGTGGTGTCCGGACCGCCCGCTAAGAAAGTGGCAGTGTCAGAAAATGCTAAGCCCAGAGCTAGGAAGACTTTTCCGCAGCCTAGGAAATCGGATGAAGCGTCTGGGTTGAATTGTAAAAATTCAATGGTTTACATACCCATACAGCCGCCTATAACTCAAGCGCCGGTTAGAGTGTCCAAATCGCACGCGGTCACAAGTACGTCGTCGGTAGGAAACTCTATTTTTACCACTACAGTAATTGGCGCACCGAACTCTTCCCAGTCCATTATTATACCAGATACGGTTGTAACCAGTACAGGTGAGTTCTTTCAGTCTTTTACCCCTTAAATCCTTTTAAAAGATAACAAAGATATATAAAGATATCTCATTCTCACAAACTTCACGTTTATACTATTACTAGGATATAATTTCTTTTTGAAAATGTTTACGTCTATAATGTTTACCATATCTGAGATTGAATTGATAGTTATCTAGAATTCGAGATGCTATGTTTGTTTACAAAATCGATTAACATGGATTAAACATTTTTGAAATATGGAAAAAATGTGCAAATAAAAGTATTTTTATAAACAAATAAAATCTAAATTTGTTCCCGTCAGAGGGCACTTCGGGAAATTGGCTGTGTCTTGGACTTGATTGAGATTGAGACACGGCCATGTGTTTTACGTTAATACGTTTATTTTAAGTTTAATATAATTCTTTAAGTGTATTATAAATACCAAAACATTCTTTGGTTCTTTAGCTATCGAGTGGTGTGATTAATTTTTGCATGTAGATCAAACCCTATCCTTACTTTTCTGAATTACTTCCCACTATGGAAGGAAATTTAAAGATTTATTCGCGTCAAATTGCACTGAATGGAAAACAAACAATTTTTATTTAAAATAATAAATTATATTCACAGCTAACAACAACATGTTGAACGTAGTAACGACGTCTCTATTGCCCTCGTTATCGAATTCAACTTCGATGTTGCCAATATTGCCGACAATGCCCACCGTGCCCACCGTTGGACAAGTACCTACGAACGTGCATACAGTTCCACTGATAACCTCTGTGAATGGCCAGTGGACATTTAGCTTGCAACCTGTCATGTCTGTCGGTGGAGTCGATGTGAGTACTTTTAAAAAATATAATTAGATTTGTTTACAAGAAGTATATTTTATCAATTGTGTTGATATGAGAAAATAAACTGCGATTGTATTACCTATTAAAATGTGCTCATGGATATCTTTTTAAAAAAAATTAGCTTTGCTTGCTCCGATTTACAAATTACACATTAATTTTTATACCCTATTTATACTGTACATAGATAAACTTTATAACTTCTTTTAGATATTAGTTTGTAAATACTGTAAAATTCTTTTTGTTATCTTTATAATATTTAAAAA
The DNA here is from genome assembly GCA_945859745.1 of Synanthedon formicaeformis. Taxonomy (NCBI): domain Eukaryota; kingdom Metazoa; phylum Arthropoda; class Insecta; order Lepidoptera; family Sesiidae; genus Synanthedon; species Synanthedon formicaeformis. The sequence goes on along the minus strand of OX243958.1, from coordinate 3,788,255 downwards.
TAAATGTATATGATCGTATAAAATTATAGCTTGCCTGAGAAATTATAGCATCCTTTTGTGAATTAGGTATTATTGCAATGCTTAGAAATTTAATAATCTAAAAAAATTCAAAAGTTGCGACAGAGAGCAGCTTGCTTAGTATATCTTGTTGTTATGGAGGAACATACATACATATGTACATACAGAAAAAAAAATTCTAAAAATTGTCAATTTAGTTTCAGTATCACATTTATTGAGCCTATGAACACGATATCTCTGAAAACAAAGTAACTTACTCCATGACCAACACTTACAGATTTATTATTAGTATTGATAATGTTGTATGGAAACGAGAAATTGTCTTCATATAAGGTAATATTGTTTACAGAGTTCGCGTTCTTCTGTGAACGCTCCAATAGTTAACGGCATCGGCGACCGTCCTGCGACCATACTGTCGCCTTTAGCCAGTATCACCCCAAACCCCTCGGCGAGCGTCTCGTCTTCCCTTCTGAAAAACACTGACACCACCGCCACCGCGACCATTGATCTGACAGAGGTTAGTAACTACTAATAGAATGTCCACTAGTGCTTACTTTTACAGTGTATGTATGTCTTTATTTATTTTTTCAAAAATACACCAACAGCACAAACAAAAAACTTACAATAAGTAATAAGTAACAAGAGGAAATTTTACGGTATACACAGATAAACTAAAAACTAGGAATTGAGACAACGAGACGAGTTTCGCACGCTATGGTCGGCAAACAAAAGACAATACAAGAAAGTGTGTGTGTGTGTGTGTTTTTTTTAATAATAAAGTCAACAAGAATTTTAATGATATGATTATATCATAATATTTTAATGATTTCATTTTAATTATAATGCTTATTTTGATTAAGCAAATTAATAAATAAGCGTAAACTTTTGTACAGGGTGTCATCATTGCAATAATTGAATTTATATTTGTTTTGACTGAAATTCGACATCAAATAGACACATGCCATGTATTTACAAGCTTTCTTTCTACCATTTATATCTCAGAGAGAAATTAATGTTAAGTAAGGGTCAGCGCGCACCGACGGAGTGGCGGCGAAGACACTAATTTAGTAACAATTTAAATTCAACCTAAAGTGCTCCCGAATACGACTGTATTTGGTACAGTGAAATAAAATGACGGCGAGCGACTCAAAGCGCGGTCGGGAGACGCGCGGCGAATCGATACAGTCGTATTCAGGAGCACTTTAGGTTGAATTTAAATTGTTAACTAAATTAGTCTCTTCGCCGCCACTCCGTCCGTCGGCGCTGACCCTAAGACTGTTGTATCATATTTTTTATTATGCATCTTTTTAAATGTTTACTTATTCATTAAATATTATTATTAAATATTAGCAGTTGTTATTTCTCCTTAAATAAATAAATAAATAAATAAATAAATTGTCTGTCCCCAGCCCCAGGGATCTCTGCCCCAGCCGCGTGTGCTGTCACACCCTTTGGACCCCAACTCGCCTGCGGCTCCAGTTCCGCCTCCGTCCTCAGCGGGTCCGGCCACCGCCAAGCTCAACCAAAGCGCGGTCAAGGTATGCACACATTATCTACGATCAAATATACTGGCATAGTCACATTAAAAAAAAAAGACATATTGCATCACTCCCTTTCCCATCCAAGAATACTATTAAACTTATTTCATTTGATATTACTGTCAATAAAGAAATGAAGTGTAATCTATCTATACATATAACAAAATCGTAAACGAGCCGTTTCTATACATTAAATATGTAAAAAAAAAACAATTTGAACACTCATGTTACCAAGTTAAAAAAAGTTTTTAGAATTTTTTTTCATATTGCGATGAAAACGTAGGGTTTTTTTGCGGGGGGTCGCCTTAACCCTTAATGTGTCTGGCTTGTGCTCGCTAGGAGACCCTAATCTGCCCAGCGGCTAAAATCCAGCGCAAAATACTGCGATAGACGCTTGACGCAATTGTTCTTATTTTTTTCTAAAATACAATCCCTTTGAATCACGGGATGATTGTTAATGTCAACAGGAGAACGTAGCAAAAGAAATTAAGCTTAGATACCTATAAAATAAGCCACAATATCATTTCTCAATAGTCAAGTTGTATGAACGGTGGATCCACGTTTAGACTCATAACGTACCGAAAATATTGAACGTGGATCCGCGTCTTACCGCGCATTAAACCCTACGTGTGTAACGTAGGGTTTAATGCTTAGTATTATGATTATGTGGTGTCAGTTGGCAGATTTCTTTCGCGATCTGTTGGAGGAGTCTCTTGTGCTGACAGACGAGCCGGAAGCCAAACTGGCCTCTATGAAATTGCAGCTAGAGCGGGAGCGTTGGAAGCACAAGCAGGAGCTTGACGAACTCAAACATACTCACGGTAATACTAAATAAAACTTTATATTATCCTCTCATTTTACTCAATTGGTTGTCGCGATGGATCTGTGAAACAATAGAAGGAAAGAAAGAATTTTATTTACTGCACACAAAGACACAAACATAAAACAAAAACAAGACAGAAATTAATAGCACTTTGTATTCTTTACAAAAATATATTTGCTTGTTATGAACAATATGTGCAACGCGTTTAATTTTTCTCTAGAAATAATTGAAAATAGGCCTCGATGTTTTTTGTTATGCACTGGTGTATTCAAAATTTGTATTGGTGTATTTTGAAGTATTCAAAATCGAAATAAAATAAAAACATTTTTACAGAATTGACTATGAACGAAATGAGAGCGTCGTTCGAAAAAGAGAAGAATCGTATTGCTTTACAGATTCGTTCCACCGCTCAAACAGAGCTAGAGAATGCCGTCAACAATGCCAAAATCAAACAATGGTGAGTGGAGTATCCATACTATACTACTGTAATGTCTGTCTGTCTTATTGTAACCCTTGACCCATTCCTTTTCGCTAAAAAATTTTATTACTGTGACGTGAAAGTTTTTTTGTTCATTTTTAGTATACGAAATTTTTTTTATAATGAAGATTTTTTTAGTATACAATTCAATTTTTTTTAAATAAGAGTCTATTTTGCATTCTTTGCCTTCTCCTAAAGTGGACGTTAATTGGCAACACTACCAGCGGCACATTCAATACTCTCGTTGCCAAATTAACGACACTACACCAAGCCTGATTTTGGATATAATTTTCTGTAATTTCAGGATAATTCAAGACGTGAGTGGATGAAGGTGTTATGTCGCATTTTTGGTTTTTGTTTTTTCGTTTTTTTGCCTCAATGAAGGTAATATGTCCATATGAATGATTACAGACCTTAAGATCGTAGATTCAAGACATTTTTGGAGAATAAAAATTCAAAAATGTGTTATGTAAATTTTAAAAAGCAAAAAGTACAGAAAAGTTTATTTTTGTTAATGGAAGAGGGAGCTTGTTCACTTTTTTTTTTTTTCAATTTAATAATACAAGTGTTTAATTGCTATCGTAACATTAATATTTTAGGTTGTTTACACAACTTTGAATCATAATTTAGTACAAAAATCTGTTCCGTGGCGACTTATCTCAAAAATTAAAAGTAAAACTTTAACCTCGACTTATTTTGGATTTAAAATTAGAATTTTGCGACTTACCATACCACTTTCATCCACTCACGTCTTCAATTTTAAATTGTCCTGAAATGTGACAGGAAAGTTTGTTGTGCAGGTGCGTGTACTGCAAGAGCGAGGCGCAGTTCTACTGCTGTTGGAACACTTCGTATTGTGACTACCGCTGCCAGCGGGCCCATTGGCCTGCGCATCACTCGCAATGCGCGCAGCAACGCCCCGATGTAAGACCTTAACGGCCTCTTTCACCATCTCTGAGTTAAATGTCAAGTAGGCTAACCGCCATTTAAAGTCACCGGTAAGAAAGCGTACGAAATTGAAACAAGATACTCGTAACATTTACTCGCCAATAAGTGTTACTTGAAAAGTAACTAATCAACACTTTACTTGTACTTAGTTGGTGAAAGAGGCCCTAAGTGTAATTAAAACCAAACTCCTCTCGAAAGGCTATTATTTCAGCGACAATGAAGCCTGGATTTAAGCGATTCTGATTTTTTACTATGTTCAGCATTGTATACATACTTTGATTTCTTTATAATTAAGTGTTTTTGGGGTTTCTTCTCATGAATTTAACTTTTTATAATGACGGCCATAAGAGTTTCTTGGAGAAACCTAAATTGTTAAATGAATATTTTGATTATAACACGTCCTTTGTGCCCAATATTTGTTCAAGTTCAGTAAGATTTAAAAAAAACTAACAGCTTTTTCGCTTTAAAAATTCGAAAGTATTATCACTACAGTCCACCATGCTAGCCCATCGCATTTTGGAAGAACTCTTAGTCTCGTGTGACGCTATGTATTCCTTCTTCGTTGTAAGCAAGTTATAATTCATTCTTATCCATAAATGAAATCAAGGAACTTTTTTCCTTAGGGTGGCAGTAATGGTCCCGGTGATCGAGATGCAAATTCTTCAGAGAATGGACCGAATTTACAATCAGATAAACTACCAGTAAGTTGGTTTCCCTATTTCAAATCGTTTTTTTTATTATTTTCGTTTTAAAATTATTATAAAAAAATTAATTTAATATTATCATAGATATTTAAGTTTGAAAGTATAGAAAAGGTCTGTAATTTTCGACTGCTATTCCAATTTACAAAATCTTAAAACAATTAAGAAAGACTTTTTTTACCAAATTCTCCATAGTGTCAGATAAAAAAAAAACAATGGCCTCTATTAAAATAAATTTATTCTCTCTACCAGCGCTAGTCTGTTACTATGTAAATTTTTACATGCAACCATCGAAGTAGTACAACTATGGATTTTGCGTCACAAATGCCAAAGTGGCACATAAAAAGTACGCCTAAAACGGAATCATGGCGGAGTCTTGCCTTCGCGCGTAAATGGTAAAAAGTAGTAACGACCAAGCTCTACTACTCTTCACGCGATTGCCACCTGACCACCAACTTATTATAATTCTATCAAAGATTTAAATCACAGATTCGCCCTTGCCATACCTCAGGCGGCAGAAAATGTGTCATCGTTGGTAAGAGTGAGCTCTTCACGTGAGCGGTTCACGTTGCATACAGGCATTTATTACGTGGACAGTTTTCAGAAGCACAGGGCGCATCTGTGATTTAAAATCTTTGAATTCTATGGTATTATATTCTGTGTAAGGCGCATGTTTATGTGGTATTTCGTAATGTTGGCGTTGCAGAGAAGAAATCTGAAAGTGATGAAAACGGGTGCAACAACCCGACTCGTAAGCGAACCGCCTCCTCCGCAGCAGAAGTCTTCGTTTATAGGTAACAAAAAAAAATATGTCCATATACTTACTACCTATACTTATGGCTTTAATATACATAATTTTACATGAAAATATGTAAATATTTTTCATGTCGTTTTCGGAAGTTGTCGTTGTCATCCTGAGGGGGATAATATCGTCCGTCAATCATCAGAATTTCGGATTTCAGACAAAATTAAAATAGTTGAATATAAACAAAAACATATTCTTACCTTACAAAAATTACTTAGTTCTTTTTTTTTTAGTAAAGTTTTACTACTACTTGTAAAGTATTCTTGCCCTATGTTTACTTTTTCACGCACCGAAACACAGCATAAGTTTTCGAATGTTGTTTTTTAAAGTGGTTTTCTGTAAGCGTATAGTGAATTCAGCGGAACGCAATGCAGCCTGCCACTATTGGTATAGTAAAATGAAAATTATTAAAATAATGGTGGTAATTTTCCCAGTGAGCATGGTTGAAGACCAGAGCGGTAAGCAGACTGTGAAGTGTGTCGGCGCATATCAAGCCGGCGGCAGTGCTAATTCGGCACCGCTACTCATCAACAAACAGGTGATATATCATACCACTAATTTTATTAATACTCTTAATTTTTGTTATGAACATTTTTATTGTGCACCAAAGAAAATATCACGCGTTTATTATTTGCAAATCAAATTTACTAATGTTTCAAGGGATTCACTGTGGAAGTAAAGTGGGGAATACACTTATTTAAATCCATTCGCTGAACGATTTCGGTTAGGCCTTTATGTCTCTAGCACACAGAGACGAAAGCGAAATAATAAAGAATTTGAAAAAAAAAAAAAAAAAACGGTTGCGAGTTATAGTCCGTTCTCTGTTTTGCTGGTGTTTCGTTTCGGTACTTTAAATTTAAATTACTTTAAATTAGAAACTATAACTTTCTTAATTGTTGCCAATTAAGTCAAAATTAAAATTAATAAGTGTCAGGAGGTTCCTCACTCTGCAGTCCTATCCACTGGTAGCTTTTGGGCCTTGCCTCGCTACCAGCGGAAAACTAATTTTAAGTTTTTTTTTTTACAATATTTAATGATTTTTTATATGCTATAATAAAATTAATAAAATAAATAAGTGAATAATAATAATAGTTTAGTTAATCCTTACTAATATTATAAATGTGAATGTGAGTTTGTTTGTTTGTTACGCTTTCACGCAAAAATTACTGAACCGATCACCATGAAATTTTACTTTCACATTCTCTGGGACACCAGAAAGGACTTTCATCCAGATCGCGGACGAAGTCGCGGGCACCAGCTAGTATCAGAGTAAACGTTAATGTTACAGATATTAAACAGCGATGAAGCCAAGAAGGTTGTGACGTCTGGAGGCTACTTGATTGTGGGCGCCGGTGGTGCCAATTCCTCCGTGGACAACCCTCGTCGCACACAGACCATACAATATCTACAGAAGTAAATAAGCATTAAAATGTAAATGTAATGGTTTATGTGTAAAATTAAGGCACACTTAGATTGGATTGGAATTAGCATAAAATTTGTATAGAAAAACCTGAAAAACAATAATTTTGCCACCGCTGTGGGCTCGTAACATGAATACAATTAAGATAAAATTATTAATCGGAATAGTGATCTTTTCATTTGATAATTTAACATAAAGAAAGTTTTCTATCTAGTTAATTATATTTTTGGACCTATTTTTAAATTTTATGTTTCAATATCTAAAGATCGAGTCATAGTATTTATAACACATAGGAAAAGAAGAGAAAGTACAAAGTATACATTACACTTCTTACATGAGCAACACAATGAGTCACGCGAAATGATAAATTGTTACAGGTTTAAGTATATTATAATAGTCTTATCGGTTTTTACAGCTTCCATTTGTAAATTACAGTAGAAGTTGTCTATTTTACAACAATTGGCTATTTGACAAGATTTAAAATACACTACAAATTGTGGTTATACTATCAGAAAATAGCATAAATAAACATATTATGTCACTTTATTTTAAGCTAAATTATGTATTTTTTTGCAAATCATATGAAAAAAAATATCATAATTTTTGAAAATTTATCTTGGCGCCCGGTGACTGGTTGCAACTCTGATGACGTCATACGCTAGTAAACACATCAGACTAAGCGCCTGTTTCACAAACGTCAAGTACGCTAAACCGTCACTTAAAGTCACCTGTCACCGGGAATAATTTAGCTAATATACCTTTGTTTGTACGGTAAACTTCCCAAACATTACATAGAAAATAATAAAAAAACATTCGCCTATCGAATGATGCAGTAATCCGAGTGCATAATTCAATAAAACAGAAAATTATATCTAAAAGTAACTAATCAAAACTTTACTTCTAGTTGGTGAAAGAGGCGCATAGAGTAATAAATAGTGTTTATTCACTTAATATTAGTTCTCTGTGTCATAATTCAGTTCTGTTTGTATACTAGCGTTTGACGTCACACGTATCAAAGACCAGCGCCATTATAGAAACAGCGTTTTTGGCGAGGTTTTGGAAATTTAAACTTCAACATTGATTTTTATTAATAATACAGTAGATCTCCCGGAAATATCAACGTAGTGTGCTTATTGTGTGATATAGAATAATTTAAAACGATTTTCTAAAATTAGTTAAATAGCGGATTATTAGGGACATCGATACCTTTATATAATGACCATAAAATCGTACCATAAAAAAGTCAAGATATTTTCGTCATAGGAACTCCACCAAATAAAAAGAGTGTCTGGGTAACCAAACGCTCTCCGAAATGTGGAGTTGGAACCCCTCCAGCTCCTAAAACTATGCAAATTGGACAACATAAGAATAGAACATAACGAGAGTAGTTGGAGTTCTTGTGACGAAAATATCTTGGTTTCCACTTTCCCTTTTCATGTCTAAATCCACATCTTCCCAACAACAGCATCATACAGAAGTTAACTCTCTTTTAACTTGCACAGCCTAAAGTGTTGATCGTAGAGTAAAAATGAATATAATTATCAAAATCTGTAGGAAACTTTTGTCAGAAGTAATCATAGTGCTATCATATTCGTGATATGAACAAAAACCTGATAAAAGGTCCCTGAAACTACAAATTCGAACCATTTGGACGTTCTGTCATGTGACGATAACAACTAACAAATGTGGGAAGAATCTCTAACCTAAGGTAGACCTAATAAGTATACTTTATTACTACCTTAAGTAAGGTAAGGTTCTAAAGTCTAAGCGCCTATTTCACTAACTACAAGTGAAGTGTTGATTAGTTACTTTTAGAAATCATTTTCTGTTTTATTGAATTATGCACTCGGTTTACTGCATCATTCGATAGGCGATTTTTTTAAAATTATTTTCTATCTAATGTTTGGGACGTTTACCGTACAAACAAAGGTATATCAGCTAAATTATTCCCGGTGACAGGTGACTTTAAGTGACGATTTAGCCTACTTGACGTTGGTGAAAGAGGCGCTAAGTCTCCTAAGGTTTTTTTAACCGCGTAGGTACTAAAAAATGTTATGTACTCCCCCACGCTACGGTAATAAAGAAAACATTGCCTAGCACTATTCATTAAAAGTCTAGCATTATTTTATAAGACTGTCTATTATTAAGTTCATAAATGCCACTTGTTTTATGGTCTTCAGCTGTTTATGTCTAGAGGTTACAGCGTCTAGACGCTTTTATATTTTAAAATTGTTTTTTTTTTATAACGAGTATTTGATGTTTAATGAATTTGTATCTATATATATATGATATAATTGTGTCTATTTTAGTTTCGTCGAAGGCGGTGATGTTAGGAATGTCGGGTTTGTTTTGCATGTAAATGTTCCCGTGTGACAATTGTCGATCTTCTTTTTCATTTAAAATATATTTTTTCATACGGTATATATAATAAAAATAGGGTACTTGTAATACATAATTCGAAATAAATATTCGTGATGAATTTATTGAAATCGTTTCGTTTTTAATGGATATTCGGTATATTTAAAAATATACTTAGTATATTTTTTAATAAACACTGGACTCTAAATATTTGAAGACTGCTTACTATGGAGATAATGTATATTTGTTAAGGTCAATTTATACGTATCGGTAGCAAGTACTGGCTCGGTGTTAATATCTTTTTTCCGCCCAGTACTGGCGTGGCGACGATACGCGCTAACTATTAATATATTTGAGGTTGATATAAATCAACCTCAAATGTTTTCGTGTCGCGCTGATCGTCAGCGCCGAGGTATTGGCGCGTAGCTGTCAGCGCGTCAGCGCGAGACGGACGTTTTCGTGTCGCGCTGACCGTCAGCGCTGACAGGCCAATATATGATTGTACTCGTCGGTGCGACACGAAAACGCTCACTGAAGACAGAGGCGCGTGTATGGCGGTCGCCGCCGACCGTCAGCAGAGCTGGCGCGCGGCGCGTACGGCTCAGCTCAGTACAGCTCAGAGCTGACGCTCGTCAGCGCTGAGCGGTCGGCGTTACTGTAAAACGCCTCATAGCACCCAATACATATTGGCCTGTCGGCGCTGACGGTCGGCGTGACACGAAAACCAGCCTAATGGACGAAATACACGATCAATCATTGGCTCCAACCGACTTAAATCAAATGGAGCCACGCCAGAAATTGTGCCCACACACGGTCAGTTCAATTTTCTGTCATTTATGCGTTTGACCAGTCGACCACTGACGTTGACATGAACTCACATTCGGAAGCGCGGCATGATACCACAGTGTAGTAAGGAGGATAGAAATGTATTCTATCCTCCTTGGTTTCTATACTCACGATCAGTTGGCGAGATGAACTGACAATCAAATTTTGGCGTCACGTCGGTCAATTTGACGCGATGGACTGATCGTGTATTTCGTTTTGTTGGCGAACATTTGGCGGAACTATAAAGAATTTTTTAAACAAAATATTCTCGGTGTTTCAAACGTAAAAAATCGCCAGGTGTCCCGCGTTGGCTCATTTAAAAAAAAATTAACATCAAAGCGAATAATGAGAAAATTAATCTATAAAGTCGCAGATACGAAAATAAAATCGCTTCATAAATACACAATTGACTTTAGTTTTTAGTCCTGTATTAAGCAGTCATTTAACTTTTAAAGAATCGACAACATTTGAAACGTGTTTGTTGACGGTCAAGGTGATGGTTTGAAGACACCACACCGTTAAGATTGTGTGTAGCATAACTGAAAGCAGAAAAGAAATCAAAAAGTTTCAAATAATAAAATTATTCATTAAAAATATGATTGAGATGTACAATCGCATTAAGGTTATTTATTAGGTATAGCAATAGCGATTTTTAACTGTAAATATTTCTCAAAGGTTTCTTAAAAGATGTAAGTTATCTCTAAGTTCTAAATAAAACGTAATAAAATTTTACTGTGTTTCATTTTGCAAAATTGAAAACGATAATGTGTAGATAATGTAAAAACGGATTTGATTCCATAACAAACTCGTGACTAGTTTGTTTCTAAATATTGCGACAGCTCACATCGTGTCGACCGATATTCAAAAATGGAACTCATAGGAACTTGTCGATCGAATACCGATCGAACTTGAAGGGCAATGGCTCGGAAATTTACTATATGATTCACACATCCTGCTCCGGCTCACGGCCTACGAATACTCCTCAGTGTTGCCACCATAGAGGTAAAATTTCAACCATACCTGCTTATTTTACCTCTATTGTGCCCAGGCCGTAACATGATGCCTCAGATCTCGATCGGCCGAGTTAAACGATGGGGCGACGACATATACACCATAGGTACGTGATGCATGTAGGTATTGTATACTTACTTAGTTTTTTTTTTTTTTATGTACCCACTTAGTTACATTATGAAAATTTTTGGGGAAGGTTTGTAACTATTTTTTTCTTTGGGGTTTAGATTCTTTAGGCTTTATATTTCTGGTGACACTGGTGTATCAGTATTAATGGGTGGTCCATCAGACCTATTTGACACATGAACACTTTCAGGAGACTGCGAGTTTGAGAATTTAAGTTTTTTATTAGGATTTACACAATATTTTATTAGGATTTAAAAAAATAAAAATAAAATTCTACTGGTAACTTTCTGCCAATCAACAGACCTTATATTGTTTTCCTGTTGAGGATCTGTTTATAATCCTGCAAGCTGATCGCAGATAAAGGGTAAAATGAATAAAAATAAATAAAAGAATAATAATCTGGTGGGAAATTGGGAAAGATTTATGCTAAAGGTGCAATGAAAGTGTACATATATTATTTAACAACTTTTTTTTATTTATCTGGTACAAAATTATAAGTAAGTATGTAGGACTGCTCCCATTTTTAATTTTTAATCACAGCACATTTAATTTAACAACCATAAAATAACTTGATTCATTTGTTGTTGTACATAGCAGCGCCAGCCTTTGCTAATTGGTCAGCCATTTCATTGCCTTCAATACCTCGATGTGCCTCTACATAAATCCATTTAATTGCTAAATTGTGCTGAAGACTGTCCAAATCTTTAAAGTCCACTTCATTTTTTACTGGCTTTCCTGACTTTAGTTTCCATCCATTTTTTTTCCAACCTGTAAATAAAGAAATTTTGTCGTTAATTTCTAAGGTGACATAGTAAGAGAGCTGTAAGACAATTTTAATAGAAATTGACACGTTTGGTCTAGTGGCTGGAAACCCTAGCTGTTAACCAAACGCTCGTGGGTTTAAATCCCGCTAGGGGCAAATGTTCATGTGTTAACATTTACCTTTGTACCTGAGTCCTGGATGTTTGTATGACAAAAATGTGTATTTACAAAAAAAGTCATTCTTATATCAACTGTATCCATAATTCAAACATTAGTTGCTTACTGTGGAACTAGATGGTGCTGTGTGGAATGTGTGAAGATATTTATTATTATTTGAAACACTATAATTATGTAATCGAAATATCCCAATATTGTCTGCTTATTTTCTTTTCTGACCACTTTTGGTCCGGCTGACAGCCCACTTGATTTTAGGTGGGCTACCATCACCTATAATGCCACAGGTGCTGCAAGTGTGCTGCCAACCATAGCGTTGAGCTTTTATGTATTATGTTTTGTTTAGTAAGTGTGTAACCTCACCTTCGGCTCTAACGGAAGACCAGCGCAGGTTTTTACTACCTGCATTATGCTGAATTGGAGCCGGTTTGTGAGGGGGATGTTTGTGTTTGTCTTTATATAATTATGTTACCTATGTATGTTCTTAAATGTCCTTTACTACAAATAAAATATTATTCTATTCTATTCATGGCAGAAATGGGTTCTTGCATCCCTTACTGACTTTCAAAAATACAACAGCAAACATGCTCGTATTTCACTGTGCTCTTCTGTAAGATGTTACTAATATCTAATATTTATTGGTGAATTTTCAAAAAAATGACCCTTTTTGTATTCTGTATTATGAAGTAGATCTGTATTTCTGCAGTGATAAAGTGGTCAGCAAGAAGCTTTAGGAGCCAAGAGATGTAAAAAGATACTTTAGGATCCCATGGGAGCCAAAAGGCAAACAAATTATCCTAGAATCCCATGGGATCCTAAACTTGGGAGGGAAAAACTACATACCCGGTATCCATTTGGTCACAGAATTGATGAGAAATTTTGAATCAGTGTTGATGGTCAGCTTAGTGATTCCGTTTTGAATAGCCTGTCTAATTGCATGTGATGCCGCTTGAATTTCCCCACAGTTGTTAGTAGCGCGACCAGATACAGGCTTGCTAGTGTTCAGGTGGTGGTTTGGTCCCCAGTAGACCCCGAGTCCCGCTCGTGCACCCTGCGTACCGTTAGAGGAGCAAGCTCCGTCCGTATAAACTTGAACATAACCATTGGCATCCTTTTCAAACTCGTTTTTCTTTTGTCTTTTAGATGGAACGGGTTCTATTAAGATAGTTCCTTTATTACCTTTGGTTGCTTTGTTTATTATATTATCTATAGTTTTACCGTTAGCTTTCAGCGTTTTTTCTATGTGATCAATTTGTTTTATTAATATGTCTTCCAATCCGTCTTCATCGTTTTGACTCGATTGATGTTTAGAATCGTGATTCTTACCGTTAGATGAAATTTGTCTACTGGAATTATTCTTTGGTTTATTTACTGTGGAATACGGTCTCTTCAGTTGATTGTTTTTGTACGGCGCATTTATCTGTGAAGCGCTGTTACCTCCATGTAAATTAATAAAATCTTGAGCATCATTTACGGTGTCGAACTTTTTGTATTTTCCTCCTGAAAAACCTTTCACTTGCTTTTCACAATCAGCCCAGGTCTGAAAAATGCCCGGGCTTCTTCCCCTGGCAACTGCATAATACGGCATGTTTACAGTTATACAGGGTATAAATTTTCTTATTTTATTAATATACCGTATATAACAATGAGAAGGTTTAATTAAAAGCAGAAGCATTTAATTCAATAGTATTTCGTATTCATTGATTCCTACAAACTTTATCACCTTTCATTATTTAGCAAGAACCTTTACAAGTTTTTAGAATTATCTTAAATTATAATCTGCTTTGTTCTTAAATCCTTAAAAAATCCACTCACTCACTTCACTACACTGGTCTCGTACGGAACGGAATGCATATGCAACGGAATGTATGGAATGGAATAAATTAATTTTAAGAATGCAATATGCATCACTGATCTCTATATACCTCTGGATCGGCTGCTGTCAAATTATTTTTATGTCTATTTGAAAATCGCCATTTTGGCGCTGTAGGCTATGGAGTGTAAGTACATGGAATTAAAACTAGTGATGTCCGCATGATTGGACATTTACAGAATACACATTTCTTCATGTTTCAAAACTCAAGCGGACACAAATAAACTTAAACAGTCCCTAAGACATCAACAAATAGAATAAAACAGACACAAATGTCTGTACATACTTACACTCCATAGCCTACAGCGCCAAAATGGCGATTTTTCAAATGGACATAAAAATAATTTGACAGCAGCCCATCCAGAGGCATATTAGAGATCAGTGCGTTTAACAGATTGACATAAATAGTGATGGGCATAGTATAACAGAATTAAGTGCTATTATCGACACACGCATTTTGAAATTACATATATCTACACTGGCGGACTCATAAACTGCATCAAAGTAATAGACGACTTTGAAATAAATATTTTAACCAAGTATGCAAACTTTCTATACAGATTTAAATTGAAACCTCTAGATTGGTTCGTGAACTTTAAAACAGCGTATCCTTAAGTTTAAGTTTGTGTACTGGAAAGGACCTTAAGACTTTTTTGAAGAAAAAACAGAAATTTAAGGAAAATTGGTTTTATAAAAAAATTGGTTTTAACAATAGACACAAACTTTATGCAAGGGTTTATTTATGTTTTAATAGTGTGTATTACCCCCACGTGCCCTTATTACGGATTCTAACCGGTTCCGCATAGATTTTATTAGGGTTATTAAAAGATCTTGCGGAATATTGTCCCATTCTTCTGAAAGTGCTGTTCTTAGTGCTGCCACTGTCGTGGGCACAGGATTTCTCGCATATACAGCTCTTTTTAAATTGTCCCAAACATGCTCAATGGGATTAAGATCCGGGCTGCGTGCTGGCCAATTCATTGTACGTATCCCAACTTCTTCGCAATATTGTCGAACTTGTGCAGCAGCGTGCGGCCGGGCATTATCCTGCATTAAAGTAAAATTTTCGCCTATGAATCCCATGTAAGGCACCACGTGATCTTCTAAGATCTCTGTTATGTAGCGATGTGCAGTCAAACCCCCTCTATTACCGTTTTGACGGACCATGTCTATGAACACAAGTTCTGTTCGCCCGTTCATCGATATGCCACCCCAGACCATACACGAACCGCCTCCAAAAGGAACACGCTCCTCAATGCAACTTTGAGCATATCGCTCCCCACGTCGACGATAGACTCTTCTGCGACCATCTGCACCATATAAACATGTCCTACACTCGTCCGTGAACAATACGGAGGCCCATTGCTCTTCTGTCCAATTTAGGTGATCACGCGCAAATCTTAAGCGAGCTTGTCTGTGAGCTACAGACAACTTTGGACTATTTGCTGGTCTAAAAGGGGTGATATCCGCTTCCTTTAACCTTCTTCTTATTGTTCGTGCACTCACATTTACTCCACGCACTTCATTAAGCTCTGTTTTGAATTTTAACTGACGTGAGGAAACGATTTCGCAGGGAAGTTGTAACAATAAATCGGTCATCACGACCGGTGGTTGCTCGAGTCCTGCCTGTACCACGTCTCCTTCTATAAGAACCTGTCTCCACAAACCTTCTGTATATTCTAGAAACCGTAGACTGGTTTAAATTTAAACTTCTACCAATCGTTCGTTGATCCAAGCCCTCCCGCACCAGTGCTACAATTTGAGCCGCTTGTTCGGACGAAGTATCCATATTATGGTTCAAAAACTCTCGATGAGTTAAAAAACTAACTGCTGGTAACAATAATTCAATTGAAAAAAGAATAAAAAATCAATGCGAATCAATTTAAAACTTTGCTTTAAATAACACGCAAATCTGATACTACGAGTAAATTTTCTTTTCCCGGCTATATTCATTTGTTTTACTGCAGTTCTATTTTTAAATTTTGCTTTTTTTTAAGATTAAGAGCCAGTCTCTCCATATTTATATAATTTAATCTAAAAAGTTTGCATACTTATTAAAAAAAATCATTTCAAAGTAATCCTGAACTTTGATGCAGTTTATGAGTCCGTCAGTTTATTATTTAAATTTTAAATATTTCGTGTCACGTTTGTCCGCGATGAACTCCTAAACTATTGAACCGATATTAATCAAATTTTGCACACTGTGTGCAGTTTGATCCAACTTGAGAGATAAAATATCTTAATTTATAGTCGCAATATTTTTTTATTGCAAATTATTTGAAATAGAGTTATAATTATCATAAAATAGTGGTTCATAAATTGACCAGAATAGCGCTAGTGTAGCATTGGTGAATTGATATGATTGGTTCGATTTTATTTACGGTGGTTCATGAAACCACCGTAAAATGCTACTAGAGCGCCACGCTCCAATTCTACTACAGCGCCGCTCAATTGAGCTCTGTTCCTCCTTACCTCTCCACGATAAGTAGTTTAAACCCATTAAACCACAGGATCACATCACACAGAATATGTGTAAGTACTCAATTTATACCTACCAAATATATACTAAATTAACTGAACCATAGAGCACTGAGCAAGGCGGTCGTCATGTGACAATGGTCGACCCATTGACCTAATAATAATATAATAAGCAGGACAGCCAAAAAGCCAGCGAGCCAAGCTCGCATCCAAAAAGCGAGCCGAACAGGATATGTAATAGGGCTGTGTGTCCCTTACTAATAGGGTGACAATAGGATTTTTGTTATGTAAGACAAATTTAATTAGCCAACACTTTTACCAGTTGTAATTTTCGCATTGTTTATAATAGTTTTGCACCAATTAATCATATCCACTAACGCTTCAAATTTACGGTCACCTATTCTGTCACTTTAAATAAAGGGATACTAGTAGAAAATAAAATATATAAAATAGACCTGAAACAATAGAATATCAAGTTTTTGTAATAACAATACTATAAAGCGGAATTTAGGAATATAATATAACGAAAGAGGGATAATCAGGGAAGGTTTGTATATAAAAAAATGCCACCTCGGGCGAAGCCGGGTGCGAGTCACTAGTTTTTAATATTATTTTCCTCACTGTCCAATTTGTCGGTAGGCAAGTTAGTATGTGGGTCAGTAAAGTTAAAAATGAGAGAATCCCTCATCAGTTATTTTCTTTTTAAATAAAATAAAACCCGTCAAATACAATATGTACTTTATTAGAATACTTAACAATAGGTTTGACACCCTCACTTGTTAACACGATTCCTTTTTGTTTCAACACTACAATTGTTTGTAAAAAAATCTTACAATTTATCTAACAGCGCTTCAGTAACTACTTTAGTAAGTAAATCCAAGGATTCACCCTTATATTAGCCTAATTGCAATTTGCAATACGAGTGAGTTTAGTACAACGAACATCCTTACTCCGATTTTCTTTGTTTAACTAGGAATAATATGTATTATGCCATTAGTAATAGGTATTGATAAGTTAGGTCTATTTTATATGCATAACAAAAATGTATATATAATATATATTACGTAATTTAAACTAAATGTACCCTACTCTTTGAATAATAAAAAGTTACGAATATAACGAACTTAAACAAAACTGAATTGGTAGGTACTTTTTAAAAGTCAGCAAATCTTTTACACATGCATTTGAAACAATGTTTTCTGAATAGAAATAAACAATTCAAAACATCAATTAATGGCACTATTAAAATTGTAAAAAAATGGCAGAAATAATATTTATTACATTATTAGTAAATGATAGTAGCGAATTAAAAATCATCGTAGTTACTAGTGGGTACTTTAATTTATCTTACTTTGAGTAGTAAACGCCTAAGTTATCTTTCACATTTTTTAATACTTTTAAGGGATAGTTACACAAAGTAAGTACGTACGTATATCTAATAATTGATGAACAAATACAATTTATCATGTAAAACATCTACACACTTTATCTCCATACATGTCTACCCTCACATCATTTGCTACCCGGTAACTAAGTATTTTAGTCAGTTTTTACATTTACGCCCTAAATTAACTAAATTATTATATAAAAAAAAACAATCGAGTAATAATACACAAATGATATTTTGTAATTACCTCATTTAGTTAAGAAATTACTTTCTTAAAAATTAACCTAATCATTATAATATACACAACATGGTAATAAAATTTGTTAAAAGGTGAACAATTGTTTTGGTTAACTAATGTACTTTAAAGTTAGTTCGTGTTGAGATTTGTAAATAAAAGATTTCATGTTTTGAGATAATTGAAATGACTAGTGTTAGGGTATATAAATAACATTAAATAAATGATTATAAATAAAATTTTTATTAAGACCAAGAAAGTTTTAAATGATAGTGAAAAGCGAGCTTAATTCGTGTTTCACAGATTATAATATTCAAGATCCAGTTATGGAAATTCAATAAATAAATAAGTTGCATACAAATTGCAGTTGCAAACATTAACTCAAAAAATACCGTCGTTACAGTCAAGATATCCAATCATTTAGAAACATCCATTGCTTTTTTAAATATAAAACAAAATAATAAAAAATATTATAAAACAAATGTTGACAACATAAAATATATAAGATTTAAATAATTTCTATGTACATAAAAGTAACTCATTTAATGTTGTTCGTATTGCATCTTTGGACGTTTCTAAATAATTTGACCTCTGCTTTTTTCCCAGAAGAGGAATGCCACAAAATGCCTGGAATGGACAGTAATGACTAATAGTCCGAAATCATTTTTAAAATAAAACAAAAAATGATCAAATCATGCGACTTAAAAAAACCATTCTCTTGAGTGCCCGCACTTTTGTGGATTATAAATAAAGGTTGTTATCTAAAATAAAGTTATATCTGGATCGACGACCGAACGGTTTTCAATAATGAAAAGAGCGATAAACTAGTAGGGAAGGTTGTGTCAGGCTTCTTTTGAACTCTGCTTTTGTGAGTCGACCTATATTTGACTTCTAGTTTTTACATATTGATTGAATTTCAAGGTTTTTTTTAATAAATTAATAAGATATAACTAAATTAATAACAATTAATTTTTGTTCATCTCAGGCATTTTTTGTATGGCTGGTGGCATAGAGTAAAAAGTACTTAAGTACTATTTACTTTAGGCTGATGGACATTCCCTTTCTATATTGATGCACAGGGTCAATTGATACAGTCGCTATTTAAAATTTATAATAACACACTACTTAATAGATAGTATAACAAATGTAATTGTTATTTCAATGGAAATCCATATAATTATTTGGAAAAAATAACATTTGACTATCCAGACCAATTGTGGTGTTAACGTTGCGTAACGCGTTTTTCGATACATTTTTCCTATTCGTATAATCCATTAGGTACATTTTGTATTTAAAAAAAAATTAGGCACATTTATTTACGTTTTATATGCATGTAAAAATCACACATTAATTAGGTATATTAAAGTAATAATACTTATAACATCAACAATTTTAAGAAAAGATTGTAAAGATTCTAGGTACATACTTAAAATAAATGTATAAGAAAATTCATTTTATTAAAATATGAACTCACAAATTTTAGGCGATTCTGTTAGTTATCATCGACAAATCAAATTCTAGAGATTTAAAAAGTTCCGCTTTTCATATTTGAAGTTTTTTAACGATACTTGCGCAATGCCAATATTTTCTACATTCTATCTCTGATCTGACGTGTCGCACTTGAAGCTCTGAACGATACTTGCGCAATGCCAATATTTTCTACATTCTATCTCTGACGTGTCGCACTTGAAGCTCTGAACGCTACTTGCGCAATGCCAATATTTTCTACATTCTATCTCTGACGTGTCGGTCGTACTTGAAGCTCTGAACGCTACTTGCGCAATGCCAATATTTTCTACATTCTATCTCTGACGTGTCGCACTTGAAGCTCTGAACGCTACTTGCGCAATGCCAATATTTTCTACATTCTATCTCTGACGTGTCGGTCGTACTTGAAGCTCTGAACGCTACTTGCGCAATGCCAATATTTTCTACATTCTATCTCAGACGTGTCGGTCGTACTTGAAGCTCTGAACGCTACTTGCGCAATGCCAATATTTTCTACATTCTATCTCTGACGTGTCGCACTTGAAGCTCTGAACGCTACTTGCGCAATGCCAACATTTTCTACATTCTATTTCAGATGTGTCGCACTTGAAGTTCTGAACGATACTTGCCCAATGCCAGTATTTTCTACAATTAAAGCTCCAGTTGCAATGTTACATATTGGGTTGGATTTATTAGATGATAAGCTAATGATAACAATATAACAACCGTTTCTTTGGCTGTAGTGAACTTGAAACAATATAAAAATTGAACAGAATAGACCGTCAGTTATCAGCACCTGTAGACTAGAGTAATATAAGTATAGTGTAACATATACCCTAGCATTATCTATAAGCCTATTTACAATTTGCCTTTAGTATAATGTTACGTACTACATTTTACGAGATTATTTAAAAAGTGAGTTTTTTATGCTCAGTCGCTAGAATTCATCATGTTTTTTTTGAAATTTCATTTCAAAATAAAACGTTACATTCATAAAAAAAAACTGAGAATTTTTCTTGGAACTAGGCAAAGATTTAAATCGAGAGATGCGGCATTACTAGCGAAAGTGTGTTACAAAATACAACATACATTATACTAAAGACAAAAGTATAAAATACATATACCTTTGTCTAAACACACTTTTAAACACAGACAACACATTCCTTACTTCAAACGTGACTGTGACGATAGCGACGCTCTCAACAAGCGACCGTCACTCACTGTAGCTGGCGTGCAACTGTAGTTGGGTTGAGCGCCTGCGCCCAACCCATTGTTAAGAATTTTCGGTGTGTTTTTAGTATGGCGCAAGGAGATTACGCCGCATCTTTCGATTTAAATCTTTGGAACTAGGTAATTATTTTTTTATAATGACATATCTATTATATCCCATTTTGGATATTTTAATACTGTAATTTTCGCTGTAAGGGAAAAACGTAATTTTCGCTTATACGAGTATAGTCGAAAAATAATTTTGGAGATTTTATAATTCTTAGCAGTATTATTAAAGATGGCCTAATAAATTAAATAAGGTTTGTAAAAATCGAGACAAAATGCAAGCGACTGTACATAATCCGTTAGTTAGACTAATAAAATTAGTCTTGTGAACTTGTATTTAACTATTTTGAATTTATATGTCGTCTAATTTGAATCTTTACCACGTTTGTGGTTTTGTACAACCGTGTCACTCTAAATAAAGTCGCTTAGCGTGATGTTAACAATCCAAATAGATTTAGATTCGCTTTGACAGGGTTCGCTAAAGTGGGTTATGTATATTCAGTCCATTTGTGTTCACAAGACTGAATTATTTTATTACTTTTATCAAAAATATCCATTTTTATCATTCTAAAAGAATAATTTGTGCGTGTTTATACTGATTTCATTTAACTTCTTTTTGTTTTATTTCTATAAAGCGTTATGGACGATTGTGAGTGATGGCGATCGAGTTTTACTTATCTTCTGTCTTTTCATATGTTATTATACCATAATTTAATAATACTTTAACCAGATCTGTGTCGGATGGAGTAATGATATGAATGGTATAAATTCGATGACGGATTCTATAAAACTGTGTCCTACAGATGGTTCGCAGTAATTATAAGGGTCAGTGCACACGGGAACGCGATGCGGCGCACACTTTTTAAGATAGCAATAGAATTAGGCTTCCTAGATCACGGCGAGCTCCTTAATAAAAAAAATTGAGTATCGATTGAACAAAATGAGGTACTCCATTGAAAAAGAAGTACAAAAGAACAAATAGATGAATGTTATTTCTATTATTTAGTCACTAATATTAAATGTGATGATTAAACTTGTTTTTTTAGGGCAAAAGTTTTATTTGGTTGCTGTCGCGTGTGCGCCGTCATGTTTGTTGCACGTGCTAAGCTGCCGCCATTACGTAAATTTTGACGCGTACCCTCTTCAATTAACTTGTGTACCATAAGTGGTACGCTAACCCTACTTTGAGAAACCCTGCAATAGAATATATAACTTATTCATTACACTGAAATGTACACAGTTCAATGTTTCATAGAAAATGGCGCCTACACCACTCGCATACTCACTGAACTGAGTACTATATTCTATTGCTATCTTCCTGTGTGTACTCACCCTTAGACACTATTACATCTAAGGAAACATAAATTAACACAATTCCCACGCAAACACATTCCATTTAACAAACGATCTGATATGCTTAATTGGAGACGTACATATTAATATATATATATTTAAAAAACACTGAATTAAGTAAGTATTATAAGTATATAAGAGTTTAATAAATACAATGCTATTGAAATGCCGAAACTAGTAATGTTCAAAGATAAATTCATTGTAACAGTTTAAAAATCACGCTTACAATAACTATTACAGCACATCACTATTACTGTCATACTACAAACACTATGGTTTCCCGTCTACATTCTCTACGCAAGGCACGTATCAACCGCTAGGATACGTTGAAAAAATATCTCTCTGCTCGCTGGCGTATTGTCACGATTGCACAAATGTCTTTAATGTTCACTCACAGTTAAAGGAGAACCACTTTTAATTTCACCCGAATAAGTGTCAATTTCGATTGCTATTGCGCGCGGCATTGCCACCATTTAGCCGAAACCTATATGGAGCATTCGTCGCTATCGCGCGCGTAATCGTCGTCTTCCTCTTCTGTGTTGCGAACAATGTTTTTCTTCACTTTACTAGAGACCACACCAGTGTTGACCTTACTAAAAAGACTGCTTCGGTTCAGTCTGGACACGTCTCTCTGTGGACTCAGACGTTCTGCGACGGCTTTCTCGTAGTTGTCTGATATTTTGTTGATTCCGTTGACGGGACTAACGACTGGCGATACGGCAGTCTTTTGATCGCCATTGGCGGCTGTCGCGGCCGTGTAAGAGGGAGGATCTTTGCGTGCGCCGAGCATTTGTGAATACAAAAAACTATTATTGCCGCCGAAACTTGCGTATCTGTTGTCCATTTTGCCGTTCACCATCATGAGGCTGACCGGCTTTTCCGGCGGGACGGGTTTCTCGTTTAGCTTTCGTTCGGGAAAACCATTCTTGTTAGCTGTCTGTCCCTGATTCGCCCATTTGTCTGATGCGCCTATAGAGTATATCGAGCTAAGATTGACGTAGCCCGCAGGTCTGCCGCCCAAGAACAAGTTTGGCGTGTTCTCGCTCAGCGTCGACTCTTCAACGCTGGAGTCCTCCACTACTTCGGTGTTGGTGATTTCATCTAAATTTGGCGATAAACAGTCTTCGTCCGTCTCATCGTATGAGCTGGAATTTTAGAGAAAAACAACGGGTTAAAAAAATGGAATCCAAAAATATATATATCTTAGAACTTTATAACACTTAGAATACTTTCGCAAATGTGTAACCGCGAATAAATAGTTGTGTAACCATTGATCTATTATTCTAAACTCGGGACCACGCCACGCCGCAAAGTCATAATTGTGTCGTTCATTGTAAAAGTGGTGTAACTCCCTATTTTTAAAACCATCTTTTCTTGCCTAATGGTATCACATTTAGTCATAACTTTCAATATAAAAGTGAAGTAACTCCAATAGTTGCATTAAAATCCCATAGATGAAAACAATGAATGAATGCTTATATTTTTTTTCCTACACTATAATTCGCGTTATTCTAAAATTCAGTTACAAGGAGATAGTTCACTTTTACAATGAACGACACAATTATATGAAAGTAAATAAAAGGGATTGTACAGATAAGAGTAGCTAAAATACTATTAAAAAGTAGGTGGCATAAATTGAGCAACGAGGCCGTGTACTTCGCCAATGTATTTCTTCCGATATTATGCGTAAGCAGAATGATGTTAATTTTATTGATATGTGAGGTTTCATGTTCAATCATATTATGTATCATTTGAGAAATACCTAGTTATATTTTCTTCTGTGGTTACACTTTTAATGTAAAGACCATACCACGGAGAATAAAGGTAAAACCCATTTAAAACGAACTCTATACACGAGGAAGTAACTATAAATAATGACGATCATAAGAGTTTCTTGTAGAAACCTAATTGATAAATAAATATTTTGATTTTGATTTTGAGTGTCCATCGACCACCATTCATAGGTGCTGTACTGTGTAGCATTGAATTTGGGGTGGTTTCATGAATTACGCAATTTCACTTCATACTTTCATAAAAACCCCAATGCTACATAAGCCTTTGTGGCTAATTTTTGAACCAGTTTACTCCTATTCTATTCTCCATGGTAAAGACTGAGTTTCTAAATGTTACTAATATTCTAAGATATTATAATATGTGTCGTATACTTATCACATAAAGTTATAATATATGTACTGAATGCAAGTACAAAGAGTCATTGTTAGTTTTGCACCATGCCTGATTCATAATTATTACAATATAAGCAAAAAAAAAGAGTCAGTTTCGTTTGTGTACGGAATGAGGTAAGAGAGGGGCAAATATTTACAAAGACAATAATATTTTCATCAAGGTCGACAAAGACAAAGGTCCTCAAGCATAACTCAAGAGCAGTAGTTTAATTGGCATCGCACATTTCATTTGTTTGTTATATGAAAATTCGAATTTACATGAAGAGTTCGGTGGAGTTTCTCTGTACAATATCACACATACAATACAAGCGACAGATCGACCACGGTCAAAGTGCAAAGTTTGGTCATTTTTCAAAACGTTCTCACAAAATCATTCAAGCACCTTTATTGTCAAGCGAATAGAACTCAAAATTGTTTCGACAAGTGCACAGAAATTTGCAATTCACCAACACATTCTTACCCTATCAAAGCCAGATCTCTCGTCCTCCCTGATGAAAGAAATATTTATATATAACTTAATAAAAATATAAAAATACAAATACATAAATACATATAAATTGTATGTGAAATGTATGAATAACTAAATGTAGGTATGAGTTTTATTTAAATGAAGTTATAACAATGGAGATATAAATGGAATTATAAGTGGGTAAATATGAGTTGCGTGTGACGTCAGAATACAGTAAATGTGTTGCATTCAGAACATATGGTACAGTGAGCGTCAAAAACGACTTCGCATAAAAATCGCTGCA
This sequence comes from Synanthedon formicaeformis, assembly GCA_945859745.1. NCBI lineage: Eukaryota > Metazoa > Arthropoda > Insecta > Lepidoptera > Sesiidae > Synanthedon > Synanthedon formicaeformis. The sequence continues at coordinate 3,763,241 of OX243958.1, read as the reverse complement.
TTTTAGAAGATATTTTATTCAATTTATATAATTAATTTTTTTGTGGTTTTATTAATTACATTATACAATACATATACAGAAAAGTGTGTATTAAATTACCGAAATGATAAATTATATTGCAAATTGTAAATTTGTATATTTAAAAACTATTAAAGAAAACATAAACCAAATTTTATTTTTTAACCAGCGAATATTACAAATTATTAAATATTTTTAATATTCGTTTATTTTGACAGACTTATATTTTTATTTACTGTTAATAGGTACCTCAAATAATAGAGAAATTATATGTGGTTATAAAATACCTACCTGTTATTCATTTTTCCTTTGATTAACTACTATCGTTATTGAAAAATATTTTACCCAAACAAAGGTTTTTTGTTTTTGCTAATCACCATAAGTACATATAATGAAATGTGGACGATTGGCAATAGCCATTGGCAACTAAATATCGATTTTTCAAATGAAAACATTTGATTAGTACAAAATTTCTTAAAATATCTATGACACGTTTATCAAACCATATATTGTCAGTCGTTTAAAATAACGTCATTATTACGTAACAGCGATTCATATGCCAAAGCCACTTTTGTCGGTGACTGTTCACAGGGTTGCATATTCGATAGCGCTCAAGGATATTGTGCAGGTCGTACGACACAAAAAAATGCAATAATTAATGTATCTATAATGTAAACGATCCGGTGCTGAACAGTAGGAGCTTTGATTAATTCCGTTTTTACTTTACCATTCATAAAAACCGGATTCTATTTGAACAATTTGAATCCGTTCAATCCGTTAGCACTGCACAATTCATAGAACCGTTTTATAAACTTCTTTTTCTCTGACTCTCTTAATATTTTATACAATTCCCTGTTTATGAAAAGCAGAATGTTATTATGTGTTTGCTATGTCGCAAGGTTATGATGAATCGAGGTGGTGACCCAATGATGTATAAAGCTTTAGGAAAACATTGCTTTGATCAAAATCCTGGTCTAGTTCATTAATGCAGTCGAATGAAAAGCGGTCTAAATGATTCTGTACAGTAGTTTTGTATTTTCCATCAGATTATGTTGGAAAGTCATAGTAACTATTTTTTATAATAAGTAATAACCAATGTGAAAATGAGTGGGGGAAATGAAATTTTCTGCCAAATAGCTATTTCGTACACGCCTTAATACAATCAAAAGTACATGAAAACCAACGGACGTTATTCGTTTCGTACCTATATAAAAATTTTTTTTAAAGATTTTTAAAATTTCTTGTTTAATATTTTATAAGATAAATATTAATAATATCTTTCATATTATTATATAGGTAATAAAATAAAATAATGTAATCTAATTTTCGTGCAAGGGAATATTATCTAATGATATAATTGCTTCATCCGATATTTGATCATAACAGAGCATTTTCCTTTTTAAACATTTTATCTTAACCCGGTTTTGATGAAACTCCTAGGTGCTTAATGAAAACCATAATTGCGTCATAACCAAGCGACAAAAATAATTTGCAGAAATGAATTTTGAAATAATATTAGAGTAAGTGCTTACATCTGGTCCTGGGCGTCGCTTCCACCTTCCTCCGCTACCAGGAGTTCATACTCTTCGGCCGCAAATCTGTCCCATTCGGACATCTGTAAAAAAATCGCATGGTATCAGTAGTCATGCCAAATGAGAGTGCATTGTACACTGTGACACCAGATGAAGTAATAGCACGAGCTAATAGTAATAGTAAGAACTAATTATTATACAATTAAGTGATCTAAAAGCCCACTGACCTGTCTTGTATGTACAGGTGTTGTTGAAAATGGACAGGCAGCTGCTGTCAAATTATTTTTGTGCCTATTTGAAAAACGCCATTTTGGCGCTGTAGGCCATGTATGTATCCATGAACGAGTGTCCATGGAATTAAAATTAGTGATTATACATATCACACAAAAATACGCAAACGTCAAAATTAGTTCTCGGGACAATCGGGGGCGGCATTTCAAAATAGCACAAAAAATTAGCTGTCATTTGTATGGGAGAGTCCAGTGGTATATATTACTACAGGTCAGTGCAATGTCCCCTTCCTATCAATATTGATATCGACTTATCGTGATCAAATCTCTATATCAACTTACATCTGAATCGGAGTCTCGCTGAGTGGCGAATGGGTCGCGTTGTTCGTGGTCGAGGTATTTTTCTAAGTTAAAGAATGTGTCGAAGAAGATCGGGGTCAGCTTGCACTTCTTCAGGTCGGTCAGAGTTATTTTTCCCTCTTCCGCCGGATGCACCATGTCCAGCATCTGTAGAGGGAAGGACGCCAAATGAGTTACAACACTTCGGAAATATCTCGGCACTTCGCTACAAACTATTTTAACTTCGCTTTGTATGTAAAAGTAATTTTATTAAAATTGAAATAAACTTTTTTTGTACTGTCTTTCCATTGCCGACTGTTGCGAGCGGTATTGCATTCTTTCGGGGTGCCAAAATATTTCCGACCGGTTATACAATATTAACATAGTAATAAAAAAATTGCTATCAATTCGCAATGTAACAATAATAAGTTGAGGGCACCAGCTAGTAAAATTATATGACACTTAAAAGCAAAAGACCTGGCATAAGCAGTCGTTGAAGGGCAAAGTCTCAATTCCAATCGCTTCCATTCTCTGCATCTGCTCTTCATAGAAATATTCGAGCTCGTACATTGAAAGGTAACCGTCACCATCCACGTCCATGCATCTGAAACGTATAAGCAGGTCGTTAAAGAAGACTTAAAATGCTGCAACAATGGAACTTTTCGATTTCATGAGCAGATTAAAGTCAATGGAAGATATTTATATGTACAACTATTTTGGGTGAAAAACATCGCACGTAGGTACAGCGATTGCAATAATTTCGTCTACCCATCATATTTGTGGTCTACCTTTAAGTCTTTTTCCTAGAGGGCTATTCGTTGCCTGCAATCCAATATCGTCAATTTCTTCAAGTTCGTCAAATCTTTTTTACAAGTTTAGACGATTATCTACCGTTTGGTGAAGGAATAATGACGTTTATCAAACTAAAAAGGTGAGAAATTTCATAAATGAAAAACTGCTTTCTGACTAATAGCAAAAGAAAACCTGCTAAATCTCAAGTTTTGTACTGATAATGTCACTCATTTCACATGCCTGATGCGACTCACAACATTTTGTCATTAAATTTAATTTTTTCTTCCTCCTGAAAACTATGCAAAATGTGACTTAGCAGGTTAACGAGAGGCCGACGATATGTTTAAAAGATGAAAATATAAGATTACCTAAACCAATATTCAATGGCCGTGGGATGTGTTTTGTCTTCTTCGGCGAGTAGGAACCAGACGAACTCCGTGTAAGACATTCGGGGCTCACCGTCGGGGGTCAGCCGGTTCTGGTTGCCGCGAGTCACGCATCCAGACAGCACCCTCTCTATCATTCGACTTGACAGTGCTGGAAGCGTTATTCATTTCTAACATAAAGAGCCTTACTTTTTAGGCATTACTTATGCGAATATAGTAAAGGATACAAAATAGCTTATTGTTTTCATTTTTAGAAATACTTTTTGACAAATTCTGAAAAACCTTGACAGTCAATTTGTAAACTGAACCAATTGTATTATATTTTGCATAGTATGCATGTATTATATTTATATTTTTGCATATTCATAAAAAAATATAAAAAATCAATGATTAAGAAAAGGAGCGCGGACGAAGTCGCGTGCAAAACCTAGTGTACAATAGTTCTAAAAAAACTAGTAATTATAGTATTTAATAAGATGAAATTTCTGCAAGCCTGATATTTTTGCAATAAAGTCAAAATAAGGTGGGTGTATCCAAACAATTAAATGAAAACACACCAAATTAGCCATAGTCACATCTAAATCCTAACACATAAGGTTTATAATTCAAGAGTTAAAGGTCTGGTTGTGAATGGTGAAATCGGCAGTCAACTCACCGTGGTCATTGTGTCTAGCGAGGTCATGCTTATCTATGAACAGGTCGTGATCTCTATCTAGCTCCCAGAACTTGCAATATATCACGTAGAAATGCTCGTAACTGTGAACAAACAGTATAAACGATTTCATTGTTATGAAACACACAATAATTCTGCATAGAGTTAAAACCAATTCTATATTACCTACTTTAACAAACTTATCTATGATCTATTCTTTTTCTATTGACAAAAACGTAAACAAATATAGCGTCGCCATGGTCACTGGACTGTTTTAAAGATGGGATTTGTACATTAGGCATTATCAAAGAGAGTTGACTCAGTGATTAACTCATTTAGAATTTGTTAGTATTGTTTTTTTTAGTTCTATATCGTGAATTGTTTGTTTACCTTTTTGATCAATGGAAAAAGAATACAATATATCTACATAATATGTGTTGTAAAGACATAGATAAGTTCTAGAAAAGAACTAGAAAATGTGTATCAAACAATTTCATTTTGTGTTGTCAGTATTAATTATTTTCAATAAGTGAAATTTCTTTAATAAAATAAAAAAAATATAAATTTAAAAGAAAAGAAATTAATAAAAAAACGCCTCTAAAAATTGAAACAGCATATAAACTACGAAAAAAGGGGGTATCCCGGATTTTGACGACAACTAAAGCAAGAACACAATTACTAAAATTAAATTTAGAATGCTTAAAACCTTCAACAATTGTTATTTTTAGCAATGTGTTGAACATTCATTGCTACAGAGAGAACGGTAGGCACAAGTGAATTTTCATCTAGCCTAGTATAAAACTACCTAGTATAGTGATAGCTTCACTGTCACTAGTATAAAACAAAGTCGCTTCCCGTCCCTATGTATGCTTAGATCTTTAAAACTACGCAACGGATTTTGATGTGGTTTTTTTCAATAGATAGTGATTCAAGAGGAAGGTTTTAGTATATATTTTCAACGCGGACGAAGTCGCGGGCACCAGCTATCTACTAAAAATAAAGATACAACCCCTGAAAATTTTATAACAGCAAAGATGTCAGGCATTATATTGCTTTACACATTTAGTCAGGCGCTACACATCCCCTACTCAACGCGGGCGAAGTCGCGGGCACCAGCTAGTTCTATTATAAAATAGATATTTCTAACTAGTAGCACTAATGAGCATATTTCGATAACTTCTGCACAATTTTGTAACGCCGTCAGAAAGTGTTTTAAACTCACCTAAAATATTGTGTAATTTGATTGATATCTTCTTCGTCCTCCAGTAATTGAATGACTTGAAGTAGGTTCGACCTTCGCAATTCCGGTATCGATATTCTGCCGGACCAGGATCTGTTCACGCAGTAGAATATCCTCGCGATTACCTGTAAAATGCAAATCATAAATTTTTACTCTTACTAGTTAACTTGTGTTGCTTCTAGGAAATTTTAGAAGTGGCAGCGGTGGTAAGGGTGCTTGTCTAACGTCTCAGGAACCCCGGGTTCGATTCCCGACGGGGGTCAACAAAGTTGGCTCTGATCTGGCTTTAGAAAGTAGTGGCAGGGTCGCAGTCATTTGGGCAGCCCGTCTGGTGGTAGTCATTATATATCTTTAAAAACCTAACATATTTTAAACAGGCTCTAAATATCCTTTTAAATCCACTCAACTCTCTAAATGGCGCGAATGAAATATATGAATATATATACCTCACAGGATGATGCATCTCTAGGCGCTCCGAATATAACATATACCTAAGTAATTTCCCAGAGGGGATGAAGTTAAGAGCCCTGTCACTGTCAGACTGTCATTTCCAATACGTCGGCGTCGCATCTTTTTCTACGTACACAGTTGGTATACTTAACAATTTCAAAGCAGTAACGCCCCCGGCAAATTGTGAATATGACTTTGAAATTTGAACTCGAAAACTGTGTGCATGGCTGGCTCGCATGGCCCATGTGTAAACTATGTACGAGTATAAATGATTTTCAATTCATCATTATGATGATGACGATCTACTAAGCAGCCGTAGAACGTGCACTGTCGAAATTTGCAAATAAATTTGCAATAGGACCGGTCAGAAGCTTATGAGAAAGAAATTGAGATAATGTTAAGTTTCAATGATCCTAAATAAATAATGTAAAATCTAAATAAATAACATTATATGATTTAATACATACTGTTAGCGTCTGCTATTTATGTCGACTGAAGTTGATTGAAAAGTGCTTTGTGACGTTTCAAAAAGAGATTCGTTCAGATTCATTCGGTGGTATGATATTAAAAGGGTATCAGTCAGTTGAACGAACGCGTTCGCGAAGAGAGGTCGTCATCGTATATCCGCACATCATAGTTGGAATTGTAGTTCTGATATATGGGTCGGACGATAAAAGTATTTGGACTAAACATAAAGTGGTTTAATTAATGTACCCGAAGTAGAAGGTGCTAACAATACATAATTTTTATGGTCACAGTTAGCAGACAAGGTGACGGTCCACTTGATCGAAGTTGCTGTGGCAGACAGGCTAATGAAAGGCTTGATGAAAGGTGCACTTGATACAGGGAAGGACGAATTTGAGTTACTTAATTTTAGATTAAAAATTTTTACACATACTTAGATACAATCAAACAAAATGGTTAGGTAAACTCGACAAATAAAGTGCTTTATCACCCTAAGATTGAACATTCTTTGTATGTTGTAGAATGATAAGGTCTGTTTTCCTTTGAAAATTCAAAGTGACAATTGTGTCGTTCATTGCAAAAGTGAACTATCTCCTTGTAACTGAATTTTAGAATAACGAGCTTTTTGCGAATTATAGTGTAGGAAAATTTTTTCTAATAAGACCTTTGTCTCTTCAGAAAGACAGGTTCCTTTGAATCGACTTGTTTCAGTTATATTTTTGATAGAAGTTTGTAAAAGCAGTTCTAATTCGTTGTATTGTTTTTGTAGATCCACATTGCCTTTTCATTCATTGTTTTCATCTATGGGATTTTAATGCAACTATTGGAGTTACTTCACTTTTTTATTGAAAGATATGACTAAATGTGATACCATTAGGCAAGAAAAGATGTTTTTTAAAATAGGGAGTTACACCACTTTTACAATGAACGACACAATTATGTCAATCATTAATCAATACCTATTTCAAATCTAAGCCTTAGCAAATTTTGAAATGAATGGAATTTGTTATCGAAACTGATAAATCACTTTTCTGGTTAGCTATACTTACAGTGTGTACATATCTAGAATGAAATTCGGTCGCTTCTTTGAGGAAGGACAGTCCGGGATGCGTGTCTACGACGTCCTGTACGAGCGGCACGAAGTCTTCTGGCGCTAGTGTGTTGCTCTTCCCTCGCGTTAGGATGTAAACAAACCTGGATGCTTGGTCATGGCAATTCGATGATAATCTGCAATTTTATATATATTTCTTCAATTACTAAATATTTACAAGCTTTTAGCTTCGAATACAACATTATCCTCTAAGAAAGGTATATTTTATTATAAAATAATGCCAATTGAACAACTAAGACTTTTTAGTTTTGATAGTTCAATTAATTAATGTAATCGAACTACTGACACTAAATTGACTACTAGACTAAGGGCCTCTTTCACAAACTTCAAGTAAAGTGTTGATTAGTTACTTTTAGAAATCATTTTCTGTTATATTGAATTATGCACTCGGTTTACTGCATTATTCGATAGGCGATTTTTTTTATTATTTTCTTTTTAATGTTTGGGACTTTTACTGTACAAACAAAGGTATATCAGCTCTATTATTCCTAATCAGGAATAATAGAGCTGATATAGCACCGGTAATCACCGGTGACTTTAAATGACAGATAGCTTACTTGACAGTTGGTGAAAGAGGCGCTAAGACCGTTTTTTTTTTATAAATTTTCACTCGCTAGTATAATATTATTATAATATTATTTTTATAAAGATAAGGTAGGTATATCGACCCTCGGAAAGAGAAAAAGAGGACGCCCCATGGGAAGGTGGGAAGACGAGCTTAAAAAACTTGTGAATAACGACTGGATTAAGATAAGGAAAATGTGGATAGAGATGGAGGAGGCCTTTACTCGTCGAGATTTCCTTAATAACTAGTTAAAAAAAATGTTTCAATTGTTTTTGTTAAGGAAATTACAGGCTTTATTTATTTACTAGCTGACGCCCGCGACTTCATCCGCGTTGAAAAAGAAAAAAGTAGCCTATCCTGTGTCCTTCCTGTACGTCCAAATATTTATGTACCAAGTTTCATGAAAATCAGTTGATTCGTTTAAGAGTTATGGAGGAACATACAATACATACATACATACAGATCTTTTTTTTTTAAATTGTCAATTTAGTTTCAGTATCATGTATAGAGCCTATAAACACGATATCTCTGAAAACAAAGTTAACTTACTCCATGACTAACCCTTACAGATTTATTATTAGTATTGATTTATTTATTTTTAAGGCAGGTATAGAGTTAAATATTAAATTAATACTGACTCTCTCCAATAATCTATGAATTTGTGGCCGTCGACAGGGGCGTGCAAGCTCTGCTGCGTAGTTAGGAAAAGTGGCATCTTCCAATAGAGAGGGCACTCGCACGCCTTCACAATGTGCTTGAAGCTCTCGCGTGGAACCTGCAATTAAGGCAAAAAATGTCATTAAAAAAAAAACTGAAAAATTCACTTGCAGTGGATGAATATTGAGTTACAAATACTCGTTGCTGCATTATTTTATTTTTAGCAAATATTTGTGATGTGTTTACGCTCCTGACATAAATCAACTGATTTCATCTCCTGGATAAATATAGAGACCGAGAAGCGTAAAAGATATAAATACAGAGATATTCGGTGCTGGCTACATTTTTGTTCTCTTCGTTGTCGAATGTTTGAGCCTGTGGGGTCCAGAGGAGCTTAAATTATTTAACATTTTTCACAAAACTCATAACTAGGGACTACAAAGATGTAGATTACCTTGGCTAGCATATTAGCCTGTCTATGCAACAATGCAGCCAGCATCGTTAAAAAACTGCCTACAACTTGCTTACTTGCAAATAATTAAAATTAATATTTTTTTATTAAGTATAAGTTTTATTGAATAGCTAATTTTAGGGAGATCCATTTTGAAACTAGGGGTTTAACCTATGTAAGGTTTATTTCGTACACGAGCTAGTTGACCGCCATTTCTAAATGAATTATAGACTAACTTCATACTATCTGATTGCATAGAAGCGAAATAGTTACTCGCAAGTTATACCAAAGTTATATGTACGAACATAGAAGCGATAAATTGCTTATGTCGGGCGGCTAGCATGCAACTTTTCAAGTTTATCAAAGCCCACATTAATTTATTCGAGAGCGCTTCACAGAGCGCTATCATTGTATGGGTTATAGAACAGTGACGTAGCCCTGTATCAAATTTTATCGTGGGCCCTTCTATATTTTCATTTTTTTTCTTCCATAAAACCCAAAGTGGGCGAGATGATTAGTAAAAATAAATTTAAATTTAAAGGTAGTTTTTCGCACACTTCGTACGAAATAAAATTGTTCGAGGCGACAACTAAACCATTTTGTTGACTGTGACGAGGCACAAATGGAGGGTAAAGATTTTTTTACAAAAGAAACAAAAAAGCTCGCATGTTTTTAAACATAACGCACTTAGGGCCGGTATTTCAACTGTCACTATTCTTAGGAATAAAATTTAAGTCAACTTTCACTCAACACAAATTCGTTCCTGAGTAAGCTTAGCTTTATGGTAAAGTGAAGCTTAGTTAAGTGTAAGGCTTAAGTAAAGACTGAAATACCGGCCCTTAAACTCTAAACTCTAAGTTTAAGGTTAAGTGAGATTGTTGATATCTTTTTACGATTTTTTGCCTTCAAACGCTGGGGCCCATGTAGCCCGAGGGCCCAATGTAATTGACACAGCTACGGTAGCTACGTTATATGTTTTATTGTATGTATTGTACGATACATTAATGTGAACTTTTATTGGAAATTTTTTGTGGAAGCCTATAAGTCCAGCAGTGGACGTCCTGCGGCCGATATATATACTTATAAAATCATATGTCCTGCCTGACTGACGATCAACACACAGCCAAAACTACTAATACGGATATTTTATAACGTAACCATCCGCTAAGAATAGATTTTTGGAGTCTTAAGTAGTTCTTTGAAGTTTGAAATTTGCAAATTTTTATTACAGCTAGCGAGCATAAATGTTCAGTCAGTCAAGCTAAAACTGAAAGTATACACATCCAACCCAGTTTCATTGGAATCAGTTGGGCAGTTTTACATTAACTGATATTATAAGACATGATAATAATTAAGACTTTAATATCATATTCTTATGCGGCAAAACTCATTTAAATATGAAATACAAAAACTTTTTATTTATGCGAATCTTTGTCATCGATCCTATAATTGTGCAAAAAACTTTAAATTAGATACAGCTACAATTTTAACGTCCATTATGAAAAGTGTTTTGATAAAAAACAAGATATTGCAGAGACATGTAAATTTCAGTGAGGCTTCTTGTGTTACTGTAATAACTCAAACTCAACGTACAAAATATGCTAATCAAAACATAAATTCGGACGTTCGTATAACTTCAATAAATTTAATAAGAGCAATAGAATAATATGTATTTGGAGAGCTTCTACGTTTTGAGAAAATAAATGCAAAAGAGTACCTATATTAAGGGTTTTTTATGAGTCAATAATGTTGAATGTTGTTCATCGTTTCCAAAGACTTATATATTGGGATTGTTTCACCTCTCGGGAGACAGGTTAAAATCACAAATTATAATTGAATAATGTTATTAACAAAGGTACTAATTTATAATATTATAAGACGAATAAAAAACAATTCTATTGCTATAGGGTTTTTGTTCAAGATAAATAAATCTAATCATAACTCGAAACAAAACAGAAAAAATCTTAATCTTATCTAGATATAATTTAGATAGTCATCATATAACCAGGCTGCGAAGAACCAACGTTGCTAGAGAAAATTCTTGTATGGATTTTCCCCTCAAACAATGTCTTATTTGAGAATGTTATTACTTTATTTATGTATATTATTGATGCAGATATACACAGTTATGTGGGGGTTATATAGGCTTAGCTTGGTTAAGTATTAAAACGTAAAAAAGTCCAGGAGTCTATGTTCACAGGACATACTATGTTCACAGTTGGGAGTATCATTATAGATGTATATGTAGTATTAATCTAATGAAAGTAAACATCATAATGATTATTTTTCAGGTGAGCAAAACGATCCAAAAAAGGTGAAATGGCACTCCCTTTCAAGGAGTCCCATTTGGACGCTTTTGGGACCCTCCGTCCGTCTGTATAAAGCGCGTCCCATAGATCGGTCCCTACGGGTCATCGACCGGCTGTAACTAGGTCAAGCCAGTCGTCGGGCCTATTTATAGCTGCCGATGGGCGAATAGGTTTTAACTAGGAACGAGATGTGTTATAACAAAAAAGATGCTTCTATATACATTTTTAGTATGCACTTTTATCATACGAATTGAACAATATACCGTAGTTGTCAAAAGAAAAATTGCAGTCAAACCACTAAGTATGTCATATTGTCATAAAAGATTTATTCTTAAAAAAAGTATTTCATTTGAATCTTGCTGTTGTAGGCGACTTCGTCCGCGTAATTTTATAAAATCATCGATTATGACAATTTACTTGCTTATTATGAAGCTTTCTGTATCTCTTTCCATATGTGAAAACCTAATTTAAATCTGTCTACCCATTTTCGAGTGTTTGAAGCGATAAAAAAAAAACAAAAACCGACTTTATAGCTAAACTAAAAAACTAAAGACACGTACAAACTTAAACTAAAAAGTTGAAAATAATATTTTAATTTATAGAAATAATTCTAAGAGATAGTTAGTTTCTTGGAATCAGTGGTAAATGGGAGCAGATTCCTCACTGACTTCAAACCGGTTTGAAATGACATTCATAGTACTACAAAAGTACGTGCAAGACAGTGTTTTGCTTCACTGCTAGACCGAGACAGTCTTTGCATACATTATGTATACCAGTGACGCTCAGTTTCTCGCTAACATGCCTGAAAACCTAATATGACTCAATATACATACATATTGACTAGATTTTACCCGCAACTTCATCCACCTTTCATCATCTTTTCTAATGTGTTAATTTTTTTATTTTTAGAATAGCTGAATCTCGCGATTTCGCTCTCGCTAAAAAGTTTCTATAGAATTGCGCTATCATATGCAAAAATATTTTATTAAAATCGGTCTGATAAAATCGAAAAATTAATAAAATTGCATTGAATGTAGTGAAAGATTATATTGTGTGAACTCTTCACATACTCTTCAGCTATTATACGAGTAGTAAGGTTCGAATCATGAATTGAAAGTTTTTGAATCCTATAATAAAAAAAATTCCCAGAAAAAAAAACACAAGTGTACAAAATTAACAAAGTTGTAATTAACAAATAAAGAATACGAAGAATTACGAATGAAAAAATTAAGAATCTTAAGAATACAAGAGACAAAACATGCATTTTTAAATTAATACAACCTTTTGTCAAATAGCTTTTCGTCGTTTTGCTAATATTATGCTAATCAGATTTTATGCGGTTAAATTTAGCTAGACAGCTAGAATCCAACCCGATTTTTTATGATCTATAAAATTCAGAGAGCAAATGGATTTAGTGTGTTCACTCAATATTAAAACAACTGCGATCAAATTTATAAATAAAAATGGCACATAATGCCAAAGAAATGGGATGATGTGATTGGTGATATAATCTCTACTTAGAGTTTTATTAGGAACTGCTGTTTTTTTTTTTCAAACTCTATATGGTAAGATTTGAAATTTATTCATTTTTAAATTACTTGGTAACGTTTCCAAAAAAACGCAGCACAAAGACTGTTGTGATTATTATCTTGTATGTAAATTGTATTAATAAATAAATAAAAATACATCGATCGGATTACAACCCACTGAAGGATTCTATTTCCTATTTCTAAAGGTCTTTTCTGTTCTGTGGAAAAATCTTATTCCTTTCCACAGAACAGAAAAGTTCCACAGAAAAAAAATTACATACATAAGTTTAGTTGCTCATATAAATAAGTTTATACTATGAGTGAGTGGAATGCCAAAGCCCATTTCCCAATCCCTTTATCCTTAATCTATACTATACTATAGTAGTCGACAAAGCACTTATATAGACGACTCGTATTATATAGACGACGGTTGCCAACTTCATCAAGTGGACCGTCAGCCTCTTTGTCAAACTGCAACATAAAAAAAAACATGTACATACATTTTTAAGACACGAACGTAAGTTTACAAAAATGTATGTGACGAATGACGAACAAAGAATAAATATTTTCACGCCGTGTAATAAAGAATTATGGCTCCATCGTGTTGGCGTAATTTAAAATTTAGGTTAATATGCTCAAATCCTAATGCGGAACTTCCGCTTCGCATCACTCGCGTAGCGGACGCCGGACGATGTGGCTTATCAAACTAACAGTAGCGTACTTTCCATCCAACCAATCACGATTATATCTTGGGTAGGGCTGCGGTGAAATGGAGAAGAGTTTCTATATTCAATTTCCTAATAGCATAGTACTGGAAAATAGGTAAGACCTATCAAATTATATAATCAGTGATATGTTAAACAAGACAGGATGCGCCCTTACCATACTACTAGTGACAAAAAATGGTTCTCCAATTTGCACATCTAGTTACTAAAAATAATTTGTTTTCATTGCCATCTTAATACGTATTTTTATTTCTTATTGGCGTATTCTGTTATTGTAAAGTGTTCTCATTGGTTGGTTGGACATATCACTGGTAAGTAGGCATTTTAGTATCTTTTTACGCACAGAATGAACATCTGTCATTGGTGCCAATTTCCGATTTTGACACCGGCGCGTCGGTGTCACGTACTGGGAGCGTTAGCCTTGTCCTTACGAAATAATATAGAAGTCATTGTATATAATTATAAATCTAGAAGCATGACATCTCTCTTCAGGTTATTTACATTAGAATAGACGGTATAATCCAGGACCTGAACATTAACCTTTGAAATAATGGGTATTGAACAATTTTCGTGGTGATCGATAAAGTACTTTCACAATTTTCGATTTTGAACAAAATGAACATTAATTTTATTATGTATAATATATTATTCTCAGAAAAGTCAACTATTATATAAATACATTGAGCAGTGGCCTTATTTAAAATATGTTAGCAAAATATACAATATCTTAAGTAGGAACTGACCTAGAAAAACTTAAATAGAACATACGATACGACTGGTGGAACCGCCAAAGAACACTACTTCTTAGACGAGATTGAAAGTTAAAAGAAATATTTTATTTACAGAAAAATATTTTACTTCACCTTTCTTTCTTTATAAATCTTGTCTATGGATTGAACTTATTCCGCTCATCCCGTGAAAAAAATTATCCCGTTATCTATGTCGTAAAAAAATATTCGTAGGTATGTGAAAATAATTTAGAATTTCGGAGATTTTCTGACTTGTTTCGTAATCTTTTCGGTAGAAAATCTAATCTAGTTCTCTAAATTTTTGGCATGTAGGTATAAGAAATATTTTAAATTATTATAACGTATAGGATTGTTGATTTTGAAGAAGCTATGGGTTTTTTTTACCTTAGAATTCAATTTTCATTTCAGCTTAATACCAAAGTAAATGGGCTTGACCAGAAAACACTTTTAGATATTCTAAAACGAATTCCGCCCACACCAAAAAACATTTCTCGAATTGTTTAAACAGTTATTTATATTTATTTTGGTTGCACAAATGCGATTGACCTAAATGTGTATGAATGAAGAAAGAGGTCGAGACAGGCCCGCGGCGATTCGGAAAAACGACTCTTGATGGAAGACGGTTTGGCATTAACAAGGACACGAACCGTTACACGTATAATGTATATTGTGTTGTGAAAATTGTAAGAGCTTTCAGAATTCTGATAAAAATCTAAGTATTAAAGAATAAGTTACTCTTTATCCTATTATTATTATTGTATTTTATAACGCATTTGAACGTTTTCAATTTGGTGTAGCCTAACCTTAACAGCCAATAGACGCGCACTGCTAGACACTATTGCCTACTGCCTCGGGAAGACAGAAGTGTCTAGCAATGCGCATCTACTTTTCCTTAGAGTGGTCCTAAGACCACTTCATCATTTCAACAACACGACGCCCACTGCCGGACATAGGCCTTTTCCGCAATTTTCCAATAGGACCGCTCAGATCGGTCCAAGCAGCTAGGACCCGCCGTCGACCCGCGACCCTATCAAGGTCATCTGTCCAGCACGCTGCGCTTGCCGGTTCGTAGCCTTCACTCGAGACTGGAGTCGGCTCTCCGTACTATGTGTCCTGCCCATTGCCACTTCAACTGACGACACGTTTAGTCTAGTGGCTAGTAACCCTAGCTAATAACCAAACGATCGCGGGTTGGATTTTTTTTCTTTTTTTTTTATTAAAGATGGGTTTGCTCTTGGCCAACAACCAGCTGTTTAACCAGGATGAGGCCTATGATGGAGCGAGCTCACCCAGAAAATGCCTATTCACTCGAACTTTGAAAAGATTAGGGTTATATGAGCTCGGAAATACAGACGTCGGCAGGGAGTTCCAAACCTTGGCAGTGAAACCTTGCGCATTATAAAGGATGTTTCAAAGCGCTTGGTCCGAAAAGGAGGGATTTCGAAAAGATGAGGATGGTAACCAGCCGTACGTCTGTCTGTATGTCCGATGAAAGAAAGGGGAAGGCGGTATGAGCTCATGCAGCTCCTGAGCACACTCTCTGAAGTACATCTTATAAAAGACACATAGACTGGCAATTTTGCGTCTATGTGCCCGCTAGGGGTAATATTATGTGTTAACATTTACCTTTGTACCTGAGTCATGGATGTTTGTATTTAAAATATGTATGCATTTACAAAAAAAAAGTAATCTATGTATTAAGTATATCAACTCTCTGGTATCCATAATACAAGCATTTTGCTTAGTGTGCAACTAGACGGTGCTATGGGAATGTGTGAAGATATTATTATTTATAACTTACTGATCCGCCGGCTTATAACTATCGGTAACTTTCGTATACTGTATTCTTTTTTCATTGATCAAAAAGGTAAACAAACAATTCACGATTTAGAACTAAACAAACAATACGAACAAATTCTAAATGAGTTAATCACTGAGTCAACTCTCTTTGATAATGCCTAATGTACAAATTCCATCTTTAAGACAGTCCAGTGACCATGGCGACGCTATATTTGTTTACGTTTTTGATCAATAGAAAAAGAATAGATCATAGATCTCATCATTTCTGATTCAATCTCGCAGTGTATCCCCGAGCATAGACCTCTCCACAGCTCGTTTAGCGACGTTGAGCTTATACAATCGCACTACTGTAGTGTATAGTCCCAAAATATCATTTTTCATTTTAATTTTTCAGCTTGAATATGGAATTAATGGAATGTGTTTTTTCTTTAAATCGACCAACACTGTTGACGTTTACGCAATACTCTTATGAGGATGTAATTTACATAATTGCCACTAAGTACTATACTATTGTTATATACATGAGAACTATCCCACGTCCCCAATGAGTGACAATGTGACCTGTACAGTACACATAATTCTAAGTAATTCCTTTACCTAAATATAACAAGTTTGTTTTTGTTATAAGATTGTCATTGAAGATTCAAACAAATTCACATAATATGTCTACGTATTTAATGAAACTACAATGGAACATAAAAATTAAAAATAAATAAAAAGTGTTAGCGGTTGGTGAGTTTAGCTGCATTAATTAAAAACCATTTGTTCGAGCATCAAGTATTTGAAGTAAGTACTATAAGTAAGTACTATTATAGGTATGGAACGTTTCAATCAACAGTAATGTTTTGTTAACATTCTTTTTATGCCTATATATCAGTGAATGTATATATCTCTGCGAGCATATATTGAATCAAATAAGTAAAGTAACTAGCGATCCGCTCCCCGGCTTTGCATGGGTGATTTTTTTTTGTAAAAATCTTTCTCGTATTAAACGTCCCTCCATTAGTGAAAACCGTATTAAATCCATTGCGTAGTTCAAAAAATCCAAGTGTACATACATACGTACTTACAGGACATATGGAGGGACACTTTGTTTTATACTAAAACTTATGTAAACCTTTTTTTAAATGTTAAGGTCGATGGATGGACTGAAGGTCCACTTGATGATAGGTGGCTAGCGATCATAGAAGAGATAGGGTATAAATGGGCTCTGGCTCACCGAAACACAACACATAATATGGCTGCCCAGACGGGATCACTGCTAAGCAGAGTATGCTCCCCCCCCCCCTTTTTTGTAGGGGAAATCTGCGATCCAGATCCTCACCGTCCATGGGGAGATCGGTGGAGTCTGTGGAACTTCTACCCACTAAAAAATTCACTTTGTTTCTTTGCGCCATCTATGGGCGGAGGTTTGGTGCCCTGCCACTACTTCCCTTTTGAATTAAGTATAATTATTATTATAACACGGACAACATTTCCGTAAACTGGGCAGCGTGTGAACTTCATTCAATTCAAAAATGGAACGCGTTCATTATACTCGTGGCATAGAACAACTAAATTAAGTACTTGTCTCTACAATCTCATCTTTATCTGTCTTCTTACGCAATAATGTAGCGCCGGTGTCTTATCTTGTCTGCTAGTACCGCCGTAGGTTGTGAATGCATCCTAATTGTCAATGGAACAAGGTCGCAATCGAAACGAAAGTGAATTAGCAACACTTAGTTGTAATTTTATGGTATATTAACGAACGTGCCAAGTTTGGTGAGATCGTATTTTATAAAGTGCGTACCAATACGAGATATGGCGCCAAAGAGCTATTAGTGGCTATTTTAATTAAGGGAGTCCGCACAAAAATACATCGTACAGTGAAAATTTTTGTGTTTTAATTCCAAGAATTTTGTTTTGCTTAATTAAATACTGTTTACAGTTACCGATGACGTTATAAGTCATAACTTAGTTTTTGAGTTTATTCATTACAAACAAAAAGTACAAATGTTCTCTTTATAATATATATTAGTATGGATATATTCTGTGTTCAGCGAGTTAACTCTCCTTGAAATGTGACAGCATAAAAACTAAATTAAAGACCTAATTTGGCAGCATAGTCGGAGTTGGAAGGGAATTTAGTAATAATTGTGTATTATATACAGGCACAAAAATAATATAGTCGTAATACTTTAATATAAATGAGATATAACGCTACTTATGTACTATATATCTTGATACCTATTAGATATCTATATATAGGTATAATAAAATCGTATACGAGTCGTGTCTGTACATTAAATATGTTTATAATTTATAATTTATTGGTATTAGTACTTACATCTATGTTAGTAAGGGCCTCTTTCACCATCTGTCAAGTAGGCTAACCGTCATTTAAAGTCACCGGGGATAATGAAGCTGATATACCTTTGTTTGTACGGTAAAAGTCCCAAACATTAAAAAGAAATAATTAAAAAAATCGCCCATCGAAGGATGCACTAAACCGAGTGCATAATTTAATAAAACATAAAATTATTTCCAAAAGTAACTAATCAACACTTCAGTTGTAGTTGGTAAAGTGGTCCCAAGACTCTTAATATTATTTATTGGGGGTGGTTAGTATTTTTTCAGACGATTTTAAATCTAAGATGGAATAAAAAAATAAAAAATAAATTCACATTCCTATAAATTTCTTCATGATCGATTTAAAAATTTATAGTCTTTATATATATACACGTGCTCGAATAAGTAGAAAAATAAATTAAAAGCTGAGCCTTGAGCTTTGCGGATCCGTTAATGAATGAATATTGCAGTTTGTCAAGAGCTTTATTCGATGCAATGTTAGCCGCATCGAAAATAATAAGTTCGGTATACATTGGCGCACGGTTGCTACGAGGGTTCTGGAACGATGCCAGGCCACGGTGCATATCTTCATAATGTACACTATATGTACCAGTTCAACGTTGTTGCCAGTACAAGTGCTGATAGAGGCTGATATGAGCTATAGGTATTCATATAGGCGTATATTACGTAGGCACAGAAATGGAGCAAAGTCTTTGTGGTAACATTTTCCCGTTGTGTATAATGTAGGGCGGATTTCAAGTCACTTGTCGTTTCCAGGAACATACCTACGTCACTGAGAACTGCCATTTACAGGCCAAGAGACGCTTGGCCTATAAATATTCAATGTATCAAATGAAATGGATGGATGGACCTTTGAGAAAACTTACGTGGGTCAGGTTTACAGAAGAGGACGTGCCTTTAATCTAGAAAAAAAAAACTGTTTCAGAGAGACGCGAAGTCTTTTTTGTATTAGAGATGGGTTATAAAAGACACTTGGATAGGCTATTTTGTGTCTATGTGCGAGTTGAGTGCGGCAAGTTAGTATTTGGCTAAGCCATCCCAAAGGTGGGTGCACTACTCCATGCAAGATCGGAATTGCGACATACAAAGATAAGACAAGTCACGACCAAAAGCTAGTTTCTTGTTTTTCTGTGCGAAATAAATGAGGGATTCGATTGTTTTTTAGGAATCGTGTAAACATAGAAGCAAGAGCTTATAGCATAATATGCTATCGACAATATAAAATTGTATGTGTTGTTACACATGACGGTTTTATGTTCCAACGTAAGATTTCGAAACCAAAACAAATACGGAAATCCCGGACGGTTTTAAACTAATCTCGTGTCGTATCTTTACGCATTTGACGTCTTGTCAGATACGAGATGTGTTGAATAGATAATAACTAATTTCGAAATTGTTTGTCAAGGTATATTTGGATAATTATACACAGGAATCTCGCGTGTAGATCAGAGCGCACAGGTGTCTAGCATGATAACTTGATATAATTATATTTACAGTGAAACGAACTAAGCAGAAAAGTTATAAAAATAAGATTTTTTAAAGTATTGTGGACTTTTAAGTAGAATGAACCAAGTAAAAATATGATTATATATTCTTTTTGAAGAGTTTAAGCAGCCAACTTAGAAACAGGTGACGCGACTAAGTGGAAGGTGTTTGCATAATACGAGTATTAGAATAAGAAATTATAAGAAAGTTAAGAGGTTTTTTTTAGGTTAAATAAAGGATCTCTTCACCACGAAGAACACTAAAACAATTGTTTCAAACTATACTAAACTATACTAGCGACCTGCTCCCAGCTTCGCAAGGTAATTTTCCAAAATATACCAAGACTATCATGATACAAAAGAAGACAATTTGGTAAAGCTGGCTCTATTTTCAGAACAAGTCGAATTTCTAAGCTGAAAGATTATTGTAATAAATTAATGCGGTCTAGACGGACTAACATCATTTCAGATAAACCTTCTTATCTTTGAGATAAATTGGTTTTATTGAGCGTCTGGAAAAGTTACTCGTACGTAAAAATATATACGAGTAATATTTGGAAAAGGTCATGAAATTTATAACCTACATTTTTGCTCACATAAATCAATTTATAAATTTCTTTCATGTAAAGAAGAAAACTATGAGAATTGTTGAAAGTATGATTTAATCATGCGAATGATATAATATACAACACACTAGAAGGCAAACTTATTTAAAATCTTATGCCAAACATACTCTTAGTTAACTTATTTTGTGAAAACCATCACGAATGGAAAGAGCTAAGGTTTTTGTATTATGATTTCAAGTAACAAGTAGAAGTGTGTACAACAAAATATATATTAATACTAGCTGGCGCCCGCGACTTCGTCCGCGTTGAAAAAGAAAAAAGTAGCCTATCCTGTGTCCTGTACGTCTAAATGTTTATCTACCAAGTTTCATGAAAATCAGTTAATTCGTTTAAGAGTTACATACAGAAAAAAAAATCTAAAAATCGTCAATTTAGTTTCAGTATCATGTATAGAGCCTATAAACACGATATCTCTGAAAACAAAGTAACTTACTCCATGACCAACCTTTACAGATTTATTATTAGTATTGATAAAGACATTTTAGTCCTGCAAAAAGTGTTTCCAGCACCGAGACCTTGAGTTCTTATTAAGCTTGATTTACGTATATCAAATTTTTATCATCCCCTTTCCAAACTTGGACGCTCGCCCAAGACTGAATTCTTTTTTTTCTGACAAAGCTTTATCTCATATTATTGGAAATAGGGAGCTTAGCGTTTGGTATTGAGCCGTTGACAAATTATTCACGTTCCCCAGTGCCACCTACGTTTTCTGGAGAAACAATATTTTCATAAATCTTAACCTACTCTTAAAATATATTTTTCTGTGATGGTTAGGAAAATATTTCTTCCATTTTGAAGTTAATCTGTACAGAATTCCTATATAGAAACTAAACACAACCAATTACGTAGAATGAATTCATTCCTGGAATAAGAATGAACGAATAGAAAAATAAAAGATATATAAAATAAAGAGATAAACCGTAATAAGGTTCAGACATTATTCTGGGAAGACAACCCGCACTCTACCTACAACCTACCTACGCCGCGGTTTATTGGAGTTTACATTATATACGTACATATTCTGCCGATCATATAATTGATTAAGTTTCTTTAGGACATTAAGATATTCTTTACAAATACCTACCTATTATTTCATACAGTAATTGTATGAAATATCTTTTATCTGCCAGAACCATCAAATTACTACAACATGGAACACGCGTGCCATACAAAACACAACGAATTTTATGGAACATTTAAAAATGACATATGCGTAGAGCATGAATTGTCATTTATAACAAAACAAATATAATAATAAGTACGTAGTTTAAAGAAACTGTGACTTTACGTCAACCCATTAGAGTTTAAAATGAAATAGTAGAAGTTGATCGTTACTACCTTTTACCATTGACGCGTGAAGGCAAGAGTCCGCCATGATTCTGTCAAAGGCGTTCTTTTTATGTTCCCCTTTGGCACTTGTGACGCAAATTTCATTGTAGTATTTCGATGGCCAGAACCTATTAGTATTGTATGCACATACTTGCCCTGTTAAATGATGAGAGTAAGACTTTAAAGCTGATACAATAACTAACCTGACTATTAGGGAAGGTGGCAAATGCTGACTGCACTTTGTGTAATGCATGATCGGCCTGGTGTGCCGGAGGTGGTCGTCCCTTGGGGAAATGGAACCGAGGAATGACCCTCGATGGCGCACCCGAGCCGGCTGCTCGCACTGATCGCTGCAACGTCGTGTGCGCGGGCGCAGACGACGGTTTCGGCGGCGTTGAAGCTGCATAATTCTGTAAAAAAAAAGTGTTTTGTCCTTAATAATAATTGTGATAAGAATATATATTTATTGATTAAAAATTATAATAAGGGAATCATTTAGAATATATTTTTTTTGTAAAATAGTGACCCACTCCCTCCTTCGTCCCTGCACCCCGGACGTATTTTAACTTTAGCATTTAAATATTAGTATTAGATACTAATATTCGCTGTCTCCCTCAGACTGTTTCTCTTGCTAACATCTTCTAGATTTTGTAACGGTTTTCACTAATGGAATGAGAGAGCGATAACAACGAGGTTAGCATATATAGCTTACAGAAAAGTTGTGTTGCATCCGTGCGTAGCCGGAGGCAGGTCGCTAGTTTCAAAATTTTATAAAATAAAATTAGTCTTGTTCAAGGAAGCGGCGCTAAAGATATTTTCAGCGTATTATGTTGTTCTCATTGTAAGAGCTTTAATGATTGTAAATTTCGTTGAAGTTGCCCACTAGTTCCTCAAAATGAATCACGGTTTCTGTACATTTGCCATTAAACCCACAAAGTTCCGCCATTAATCTCCTATGAAAACGTTCTAGTTTTTATTCCCTAAACTTTCTGGATCTACGTCTATATAGTAAGTATGTTAGGCGTCATTTTCCCGCAACGAATAGAGGTGAGATGGAACGCAATATCTGTGATTTATTACCCATGTCGTAGGTATTTATTTTCCAGATGTATTTCTATTTCGTAGGGAGATTGTGGAAATGTTGCGACGAGCTGATAGACGATAGATTGAAAAATCATTCAAGCGTTTTACATTTAAAAAAAGCATATACGTAGGTATACATATATATAGGTATATATATACACGAGGAAATGAATAGGTACACTTATGTATAACCTTGCTTTGTTTTGTTTCTTTCTTATAATTTGTTCTTAACTGAAAACGGATTTTAATTAGTAGTTAATTATCAAGTAAATTGAGAACTGTGGTTTTATGAATGACCTTTGGATTCAATGTTATTTTTGGTATTTATTAAGTGTGTTCGTTAGACAAATTTGAAAAATACTTTTCGCAATGACTCTTGGGAGTAGAGCATTAGGTAACACTACCAATTACAAGTTAATTTTATAATAGCATTCCAATAAAATCACATCACCGGAGCTGATCTATAACAATATTGGCACAGCTGTTAATTTCATTTCAGGACCATCCTTGGCCTACAAATGTGCGGACGTCACGTGTACACGCGTTGTAGGCTACTTTTTAAAATAACACTAAGTCATGCACGGAATCCCCGAAATAGCTGGCGATGAATACCAGGTTCATTGTGCTAGGGAAATTGTTACGAAAATTGACTTAAATTTTAACTAGATACGAGGTGTGAAATTTGGCATAGTCGGATGGAAACTTTGCCAGAAATGTTCCGGTCAATGTTTTGTGTACCCATAGAACAATGGGCGACGTAATCTCAGATTAAGAAAAAGATGGGTTTCCTTATTTTGATAAGATGTTTATTTATTGATAACACTGTACTGAGAAAAAAATAGGTATATAGTTCTCTGCCGCATTGCGCACTCTAATGACCGCGGGTGTTTTGTGAGATTAAAAGTGCTTTTAGGGAACAAAAAGGCAAACACAATATTTAAACGAAAAAAAAGAGGAAAAACGAAAATTCTCCAGTACTTTAGGGAGATTATATGTGTCAGATCATTCAAATGTTAAAATATGGTTGTATTATGGAGTATGTTATGATAATGAGGACGGCATCTGGATATGAAGGTGACACACAATGTTATGGGTAGACCTTTTGTAAGAAATATTTTATTATTAATCATTTATATATCCACGCACAGGTAAAAAAACCTAATTAGATACGTATACTTTTGCATATAATATAGGCATATATATATTATATTTTTTATTATACTTCATAAATGTAAATATCTTCTGTTATGGTGCGGCTTCATTGATTTTTTTGTGTCTAGATTAGTGATGACAAATTAGTGACTGTTTTTGCTTAGCAAATTAGCGGCTTAACTATTTCTTTTATCTCCTGTAAAAGTGAAAGTGAATTCAGCGACGCGCGCGCCGTACGGCCCCCCTCACCACCTCGGGTAAACGAGACGGTTGCATTTATTGTCACGCTTACTCAAACTAAATCTGCCCTTTGAGAGTATTTAACGCAACTGAATTATTATTTTCACATTATTGTGTGCTATACCACATTATACATAGACAATTAGTGTGATTATGTTGCGCTCACCAACAAAGGAAGATATGGCGATGCGCTGTGGTTCTCAACCGGACTTATCGAAATTATCAAAAATAAACACCGAATTGATTGATGCGAATGTCACTCTCCGCAAACGTAAACTACCTGATTGTGATTGTCAACGCGAGATACAAGAATTGCGCAAAGAAATATCAGGCATTTCAACATTATTACAAAAACTTATTGACTCACAAGAGCAAAACATGTCTGATATTAGGAACCAAATAAGTGAGATAAAGTTGTCCACTAATAATATTGCTTTGGAACAAAATTGCATAAAAACACACATACAAGAATTAGATCGTAAGTTTACAAATAATGAAGAGAAGATTAAGTTGCTTGAGACGGACATAATTGAACTTAAAAATACCTCCATTAAGTCAAATTATTCTCATGAAGAAATTTTTCGTGAAATCAATGACCGTAGTAATAGGGAGAAAAATATCATCGTAATGGGCCTTCCAGAGCAGACGAACAATAATTCCGACGAACGCCGATCCAAGGATGAATTAGAACTACATAAATTGCTATCAAATATTATAAATGATTGTCCGAAACCTACAAAAATTTTTCGCATAGGTAAATATAGACCAAATAATAACCGAAGAGTAATGGTGTGTTTTGAGAACCGCGAAACGGCTAAGTCAATTCTACGCAATAAGGAAAAGCTAACTTTAAGTGATATAAAAATATATTCCGATCAAACTCCCTCGCAACAGAAATATTTGAATGAGTTACGGGAGGTACTGAATCGCCGAAAATTGGAGGGCGAAAGTAACCTTACTATTAAGTACAGTCTGTCAAGTAAGAGCGTGGTCGACTTTACCGACAGTTAATGAAAGATTTCGCTCTAATTCCTTCGCAAGCCGATAGAGGGAAGCTTTGTCCTTGATGCATTGTCAACAAAGGTTCAGTTGTCGTTGATCTTTTGAAAGAGAATCACGTTAAACGCCATGAGTGCTAAGTACGCGTCGCGCTACGAGGCTGTGTTCCTTTGCATCCACCCGAAAGGTCCCAAAATGTCGCAATCAGCGGCTGCTAAATATATGAGAAAGTCGAAGGCATTTGTACAGAAGTGGATACAGCGATATAAAGTGGCTAAAAATGTCGATGATTTACCAGAACGTGGTTCGATAGGAAAAGTGAACAAAAAAGATGAAAAAAGAATAGTGAATCTGTTTTCGCGGAATCCTGCTTTAACACTGCGGCAAGGACAAGCAATATTAATGGCAAAAGGTTTAGATATATCCTACGAAACTATCCGAACCCTTCTTCGTACTCATGATCTGAAATGGCGCAACACAATGAAGAAGCCTCTGTTGACTGAAAAACATGTGACAAAGCGACTCGCTTGGGCGCATGAGAATATTGATAGAGATTTTGAAAATGTCATTTTTACTGATGAATGTTCTATATGGGCACGTTCTGTCCTCACGCGAGCCTGGTCAACTTCCACCAATAGGTTTGTTCAGCGGACCGTAAAACATGGAATAAAGGTGCATCTTTGGGGCTGCTTCTCAAAGCAGGGATTCGGCACTTTGTACCTCTTTACTGACAACCTAAATGCCGAGAAAATGATAAAAATCTACAAAAAGGCTTTACTGCCATCTGCCAAACGATGGTTCATCACAAAAAATGAAGATTGGATTCTGCAGGAGGACAACGATCCTAAACACCGCAGCAAGCTCTGTACTCAGTGGAAGACTCAATCTGGCATCGTTACATTGGATTGGCCGTCGCAGTCGCCCGATGCAAACCCTATTGAAAATGTGTGGGCATATATTAAACAGAAGCTTCGTGGAAGACGCACATACACTTTGAAGCAGTTGTCTTACCAAATTCGTCGGATCTGGAGATCCTTGCCACTAGAATACGCCGTCAAATTAGTAGAAAGCATGCCTCGGAGATGCCAGGCAATTATCGACGCCGGTGGTGACTGGACACATTATTGACCAAATTGCATCATTGTTTGTAATGTGTACAATGTATATATAAATATGTAAGTTTCATAAAATAATTTTTTTTTATAAATTAACACGACCACGCTCTTACTTGACAGACTGTATATCAGAGGTATGCCTAAAATTATCTCTAGCAATACGCCAAAAAACTAAGAATAATGAACACTACACCTCATTTTAAAAATACTGGCGATGACTTGACACATCAATTAATAAACAACTATAAAAACTTATCCTCCACAAAGTCTAGAATGAATATCTTGTATACGAATATTAGGAGCTTATGTAAACATGGCAAAATTGATGAACTAAAATGTATATTACAATCTATACCTACAAAAGTACACATGATTTTACTAACAGAAACGTGGATCAAAACTGAAGAACAAGCATTGTCCCTTAAATTACCTAACTATACACACTACTATAACTATAGAACCGATAAAACTGGTGGTGGTGTCTCAGCATATATACATAATGACTTGAAGCACGAGTTGTGCGAATCTACGTATTTAAATGGTAATAACTATTTGTGGGTGAAACTAAAACGATGTAACATTGAATTGGGAGTTGTATATAATCCAGGAGATACTAATTTTATGGAATTTATAAATGACTTAAATTTGCAATTGCAAAATAAGCGACGAGCTATTGTTTTTGGGGACTTTAATATAGATCTTCTATCTTCAAGCGGGAAAGCTAAATCTTATAGAGAAGCTGTACATGAATCAGGATATGTAATACTTAACAAGATGGATAAATTATATTGTACCAGGGAAACTCCTACCTCACAGACTATTATAGATCATGTTTTCACTAACCTTAAATCTGATGGCTTCCACATGGCACTAGTCGAATCCTGTTTATCGGACCATAAACAAATTTATCTTGAATTAAAAAAATATAAGCGACCACCCAAGAAATGGGTAAAATATGAATGCATTGACTACACAAAACTTTATAACTCCTTCAGTAAGGCCATCTCAAATAACGAAAATGACGAGTTTGCTTCAATATCTAGCTCAATAGAAACACATATAAAAATGTGTAAGACTGCAAAATCAAAATTATTAAACTTACCCAAAAGCGAATGGATTAACAAAGATGTCCTACTTAAAATAGAACACAGGAACAATTTGTGGATTCAACTAAAAAGTGAACCCGATAACGAGATTTTGAAAGCTAATTATGAGTGTCAAAAAAAGATTACAACTGAGACTATAAAGAGAACAAAAAGTAGTTATTATCATAACGAGTTTTTAGCATGTGTTAGAAAACCCAAAAAAATGTGGACGTTAATAAATAATCTTTCAAATAATAAAATTAAAAACAGCTGTGTTCCCTCAAAACTCCTACACAACTCAATTAGTATTACCGACCCAGTACAAATATGTGACAAATTTAATGATTTTTTCTCCACTATCGGTTTAGTATTAGCTAATCAAATTCCGCCGAATTTTCATAACAATCTTGTATATACTTTACCCCGTATAAATACCAATAACGAATTATCTGTAATTGAGCCCTGCAGCGCGGAAGAAGTTAGTAAAATTATTAGCAGCCTTGACCCAAACTCTAGTTCTGGAATAGATGGTATAAGCACTAAAGTGATCAAATGTCTGAACAAGTTGGTCTCCGGTAATTTGGCGAATTGCTTCAATAAATTAATTCAATCGGGGCATTTTCCGGATTCGCTAAAGGTCGCTAAAGTAAGTCCTATCTATAAATCGGGTGCAAAAACTGACCCAGAAAATTATCGGCCTATTTCGGTTTTGCCAGTTATGTCCAAAATATTGGAAAAGATTTTGCATAATAGATTGTTGAATCATTTAAATTCTATTAACTTCCTTTTTGACAAGCAATACGGTTTTAGACCGAAATCCAATACGCTCTCTGCCACAGTTGATTTAATAACTAAAATTAGATATAATATTGATAATAAAAACTTGGCTTTAGGTATCTTCATTGATCTGAAAAAAGCTTTTGACACTGTAAGCCACACAATCCTTTTAAAAAAACTTAGAGCTTTAGGTGTCACTGGTAAGGCTTTTAGTATTTTCGAATCCTATTTGTCAAATCGTTCTCAAATTGTAAAAATTGATGGTTATCAAAGTAAACCTGCTTTGATATCTTTTGGAGTTCCGCAAGGATCTATCTTGGGACCGTTGCTGTTCTTAATATATATAAATAACATTAACCAGATAGGGCTACATGGCCAAATTAATTTGTATGCAGATGACACTTCGTTGTTTTATTATGGATCCTCTATCCACGAAATCATCTCGCGGGCTCAGGATGACCTTAGTACTCTCCATAGATGGTTTCAGTGTAACTTGCTAACGATTAACACAAACAAAACCTGTTATATTGTCTTTAAACCCAAAAACAAAAAGATTCCACCCCATAAACCTTTGGTATTAAATAATATTCCCATTCAAGAAAAACAAGAAGAGAAATATCTTGGCTTACGATTAGATTCTTTCCTAACATGGAACTCTCATATAGAACATGTTAAGTCCAAGCTAACACGATTGCTGGGCTCTCTTAGAGGGGTTGTACGGTCTCTTCCTCGTCAAGTACGCCAAACCATTTATAATTCATTGGTAAAACCACATTTATTATACCTTATTGAAATCTGGGGTAGTGCCTATAAATCAAATCTAGCTAAATTACAAATTACGCAAAACAAAATTATTAAAATGCTATATCATTACCCCTATTTAACACCTACTAACAAAATTTATAAAGAAACAAAATTAATGAATTTAACTCAATTATATAAATTTCATACATGTGTACTCGTTCGAAAGATATTAGATAAATCAGTTCATTCCGATATTATCTTGCTTAAACAAAAAGATATTTCCAACTGCATAACAAGACGAGCAAGCCATCTTGTCTTACCAAAGGTACGAACAACATATGGTAAAAAAATGGTTACTTTTGAGGGAGCACAGCTTTTTAACAGATTACCTTTAAATATAAAACAAGCAAAATTTTTTAGAGAATACAGATCCAGGCTGTTTAAACACTTTATGTCAAATGTGTAAATGTTTTGTCGTGTTATTGTTAAAGATGAGGAACAAATATTGTTTAATTTTAATTAGTTTTGTCTGCCTGTTTAATGTTTTCGTTTCTTAATTAAGTATTTTGTTATATTTCTCATGTAAGTAGCTTTAAGCTTTAATGAGAATAAAGAAATATAAACCTTAGATACGAGTAGGTCATCTTCATGTATAATATACATATAGGAAGATATTCCTCTGTCCGTGTTTATATGACGAAAATCCTCCTTTGTTGCAAACGGCTTGACCGACTGATTTATTTTTTGTGCGTGTTTTTGTTAGTACTCACAATAATTGGTCCCGATAGGTGGCGCTGCAATCGTGTTACAAATTGGGAGATATATAATATTAATTATTTATTCCACTAAGTAAAGTCCCAGTAGCTATCGTTAATAAAAATTGCCTGTGATTATAATAAAATCGATTGAATTTATGTATATTGACTACATATTATAAAAACAAAGTCCTCCGCCGCGTCTGTCTTGTCTGTTCGCGATAAATTCAAAAACTACTGCACCTATTTTCATGCTGTTTTCACCAATGGATAGAGTGGTTCTCGAGGAAGGTTTTGGTGTATAACTTGCATCCGTGCGTAGCCGGGAACAGGCCGGTAGTATATTTATAAATTATATAATTAATATTATTTTTGTAAACCACAAACAATTCGTACCTACATGTTCAATCAAACATGTTTTTTCCCGTAGATTAAGAGGACAGATTTATCAACGTTCAAGATAATAATAATTATGTCCAGAACCACCGAAAATTAGGCTTGGTGGTCAATTATACTACCTAACATTCAAAAGAGAAGATTTGTATTTTTGTTTGTAATGAATGAACCTTAAAAATATTAGACCGATTTAAAAAAAATACCTTAGAAAGCTACATTACGAGTATCAGTTAGTAAGATGGGCAATATTAATTCACAAAGTTACGAAGTCGCGAGCAACAGTTTTATAATATTATAGATATTACTAGCGACACGCTGCCCGCTTCGCCCTAGGAAAAAAACTAAATTAGGTTTTATTATAGACCTATATAAAAAAATCCGTGAAAAATTATCTAACTGATAGTGAAAACCGCATTAAATTCCGTTGGGTGGTTTAGGAGGAGTTAGCGGCGATACAAACAGACTATGTGTGCGAGATGACCACTAAAATATTTTTAATTAGTACGAAATGTGCGAAATGACAACTAAACCATACGCGGAAAGCGACTTCATAAAGTCTTATACTTAAGAAGTAAACAGTATACTGTTGTACACCGGGGTTTATAGTCATTATTAAGCAATGGTCGAAGTGCGCCCACGCAAGTCCTTAGTGCAATGACTAAATTAAATTATGCTCTTGTATGTTCGTCACGAGTAAATCATTAGACTGTTTTTGTTCAATTCAGAGCAACTCTGAGACATACCTACTGGATTGATTTATAGTTTGCTTTTCTTACAAATTAGTTATACGTTAATTTTTTTCAAGGTTTTATGACTTGGTTACAAGTACTTTGGTAAAAATTCGTTATGCTTTATTTGAAGCGTGCTTAAATATAATTTTGAAACGGTCTGCTTAACGCTTAACCCTTAATAAAAAAAATCTAAATTAATTTGTACATTAGTTTTTGAGATCATCGCGAACATAATAAAGAATTACAGACAGACAGACGCAGCGAGGGGACTTTGTTTTAAAATATTATGTAAGTACATATTTCATAAATGGATTGTCTATATTATTTTGTGTTATTGTTTACCTGTAAATATGGAAAATTGTTTTCAAATTTTATATTAAATATTTATAAAAGGATAAAATTCGTTAATAATTTTTATTTATAAACCAATACCTTGCGATTCCCTTAATACTGAACACGACATCCTACAGTCGTGCCACGGTTTATATTATTGCAAAATTAAATCTTTATGAGACATCAAGGATAAAAATCTTAAAAATATTCGTTCCTTGTTACATTTTGTATAGAGACAACTGTTTTCAGAGTCACGATGAGTTAGTAAGAATGAATTGTTCACTTGGGTTTGAAATTTGGGACAAAAGATACATTAATTATGTGCTTTAAAAAGTCCAATAAATTATTTGGCGTTCGCTCAATTTCCGCTTTGTCATTTATAAACAGTTTCCATTAAAACAACAATTTTGCAGTGTTCAAAAAAACAACCAGGTTAATATATGTTGTATTTTACTGGAACACCAACTTGAAATAACAAATAAAATAACAATTTTCTTTTTTGTTTTAAGCGTTTTTTTTACTTAACTATATGAATTCTTACTTCTTGTAGGAGTGATAAAAATATCTAAAAGTAAAAATAAAAATGGGGAGTATTTGAGTTTTGGACACGGCCGTCTGTCACGTGAATATACGTGTAGGTTACGAGTAAATTTCTTTGAGCGTACCTATTATATCAAACGAATTCGAATATACCATATATATCAAAAAAAATATTTAACCCTTTAGCTGTCGAGTGGTGTAATTAAATTTTCGTTGTAGCTAGGTACAGCATCAAACAGTAGATATCCACCCAATTTTGTTATAAGCATTTTTCTGAATTGTCTTCCACTATGGAAGTAAACAAAAAGTTAAACTTGAGAGATATTAAGGGAACACTAGGTACATCTCCAGGAAGACATAGCATAGAAAATGGTTTCTAGATAATTCCAGACACCATAGTTCAACTTATTTCGAATCCTATATAAACAGTCTATATACCACAAAAATGGTTAAAGTGTCTCCAACGAATGCAGTGAATGGGCGATAGTGTGCCAAAAGAGATAATAAACAAGCAATCGGACGGAAAAAAGCTAATCGGAGACCATAAGCTGCAATGGACGGCGTCCAAAATAAATTGTAACTGGCGAAAAATAGCGTAGGTGTGTCAACTTAAAAACAGATGTATAATACTTAAAATAAAATAATTTTATAGTTTAGCTAAAAGGTTACTGTTGACCTGGTAACTCAAGGTAAAACTCAGCTAGCTATTGGGTCTCCTTGTGAGACGGAATCCGTTATGAGGATATCCGTAAGAAAATTAAAATCGCTCACATATCTTATAACATAATTATTATTGCATTGAAATTTATGCACATAGAACCGATAAATGTTGTGGGATTAAGGTTTTCGAGTGACGTACTTGGAGACGTTATGCTGGACTTCCTCCACTAGGTGTTTAAAAATGCGGGCTGAGAATTGTACTCTTTGGAGGTTTATGGGAAGCTTATATCCAGCAATGTGAGTTTGCCGGCATTAAATGATGTTTAATGAACGAAAAATAGAATGATCTAACCTTCTCACTCCCGCTGGACTCTAAAGTCCTTGATTACAATTCTAGCTAGGTCGCTAAAATGTACTCTACACTCAGTTCGAGTTCGAGTGTTACTACATTTCGTCCTTCATGTGAGCTTTCTAAAAACCTACATTACCTACTTCGGAGCACATGATGTACGGTAATTAACATTACATATAGTGTTTTTCACAAAAATAGAAAAGTTTTAGAAAGCCCGTAGTCTCCAGAAAGATCTTGAGGCTGAAGAAAAGATATGATTGTGGAAAAGTTTCACTATTGGCTGTACAACTGACTCATAGTGTGGTACCATTAATAATGTTTCACTGCATGATACATACAATTCGCAATGGATTCCCTTAGTCTATATTTAAGAACGAGATTGAGCGGGCACGAGACGGGACTGAGAGGGGAACGGACAGGGAGGGACCGTCGACTCTACCACGTGGTATAAATAGTAGCGTGCTCATGTCAGCGCGCATGCGCGCTCAGCACACCAAATCGGGAGACAGAAATAGTTCACCGCGTGTTTAGATTGAATGATGGACCGAAACATAGAAGTCTCCCAATATTTAAGCTACTTTGACACTGCCATTAAACTTCTAAGGACAAGAGAGGAACGTCGCTTTAAAATGTTCTTTTTTAAAAAAAATTAAAAACGTCATATTGGGGATATACCTAATTACCGTTTCAGTGTAAAGTATAGGTGTAAGCCTTGTATGTGTTTCCCTAAGATAAGGTAAAAAACAGACCAACAAAGACAGGGCACCCTGGAAAAAGTTGGATGAGTCCTCATAAAGTGCTCATAAAGATGTTACAAGGTGTTGAGACCACAATATACTTACAAGGAGTCGCAAAGCCAGCAAATATAGTTTTGTGCCCCCCCTTAGTGGCGAAGTTGAAACATATACGAGTTCTTGAAAAACCATGCATCATTGCCTATACAAAACTCTGACATATCTGTCGTTGATTTATTAACATTGTGTATGACTGTTGCAAATTAATTTAGTAATACACAACTTTTACAGTGAACCGGCTCGATGTTTCCACAGGTTATTGCCTCTATAACTACTCTATATTTGGATGCAGTCCTATAATGTTATGTTAAAATATGTGTTATTTAATATCCACAAACAGAAAATTCATTTCGAATCGGGTATGTTCTAATATAAAATGTCACTAATGTAAGGAAAGACCAATTGAGATTTTCTTATTCTGCCTGTACGATGCAATAAGAAGCCAGACTTTAAGTAAATAACCAAGCTTTTCTTGTTCTTGTTGAACAACGGTCACACTTTTTAATGTGTGCCGTTGCAGTTTTATATTTTTATACGCTAAATGTAACGCCCTACATTTTTCTCCTGGAATTCCAAAACGGGAGTTGAAGAACATATAAAAAAAACCATTAATTTTAACTTTTTATTATTATATTAAATTTATACGCAGTTTCGCTTAGTTAGTATTAGGGGGCTTAGTCTATATAAAATATCGCCTATTTCCATCAAGAATCCATCACCTTTCAAATACAGTGGATCCCGGTAATCCGACAAACGTTTTGCAGGGCAGTGGGGAATTTGTCGGATTATAGAGTACTGCCTAAGACCCCCTTTTTTAATGTCATAAATTGTAGATCGGCCTACGCCGTATTCACTTGCTAAATTAAGGCTTGTGACGACATTACTAGGTAACATTAGCGAATGTTGTCAAAAAATATTCAATAATAATATGTACAGACATGTCGGATTACAAGGGGCGCCGGATTAGACAGGGGCCGGATTACCGGGGGTCCACTAATGAAAGAATTTTTGAAGAATTATAACAAAATATAACCATCCACATATAATACATTAAAAACCGCTCTTTTTTTATTTATAATTATGTATTCATATTATATCATAGGTATTTACATTATATTCAACTTACTGACATTTATTTTGAATGTTGTGGGTAACCTTTGGATCGGAGACAAATGACTGCCGGCGGGTAAGTAAGTACCTATTAGTAAACATACGTTGCAAGATATTTTTTTTTACTTACGACCCATCATCAATCAATCAACATAATAATGACATTATAATTTAACTCCTTCGTTACGTATTTCAATCTCGGCTTAAAATTAATGAGCATATGTGATTGGGAACTGAAACTCGTTTTACAAGATTATTTATTACTTACTCTAAGGAACCTCAAGTGATTCTTTATGATAAATAAAATATGACTGGCTAGTTAAAAACACAAGAATTGCCTGAGGAGACCACCGTGGAATAACAGCACGTGTGCTGTTGTGTTTCTGTGAGCGAGTACAGTAGCCATCACCTACCACCAAGTAGACCGTAAGTAAAAAGTAAAAAGAAAGAAAGTTAATTGAAAATGGTTTTAAACTTTAACTTTTCTTATTAGTTAGTCGTTCTTATGATTCTAAATTTAAAAATGCATGTTGTAAGAACAAAACGGAAACGCTTATTCGTGATTTATGGATTCCAGCGTCGCTTCACTATAATACTTTACTGCTTGTTTGTCTTTCAAACAAATAGAAATACGAGTATTGGTAGGGGAGCCCACGATGCTAAATGTGGAGTCACTCGAGCGTCGTGGGGACCTATTGGACTTTGAAGATTGGATGCTAAGAAGGAAAAAAGGTTATATGATATTTTTAATTTCAGCGGTGGGGTGAGCGTCTATAGGCGTTCAAAATGTTGTAGGCGCTGTATTTTAAAAAATCCTCCATATAATCGTCAGATTAAGAATCAGCACGATCAGGAATTCAGGCTGAACCGTCTGTAATAAAATCTGACGCGCTCGAGTATTACAAAATGGCAATCGTCAAAAATCTTTTTTGCATATTAAAAAAGCTGTCACGAGCTTGCGTTACATCTGAATCGTCTGAATTTTAAATGGGAGCTTACTTAGTTTAGGTTTACTTAACATCCCCTCTGGAAATCTGACGCGCCCAACCAAACCGGCAGATTAATACATATCCGTTATCGGAGACACGTGGGGTATATACATTGGCAATATCTGACGCGCTCGAGTAAATCCCAAAATCCCCTCTTGGGCTCCCCTACCATATATCATATTTTACTATTTTATATGAACTTCTTAGCGACAGCAAACAGCCTACGCATGTAGTTTTGAAGAGCTTCACTTCAAAAGATAAAACTTATATAATGTTCAAACTTCCCATAAGTTTCAAACTTTCATATGGAAGCTGATAAGAGACATAGTTCAAACGCCGAGTTTATGGTAATTTATATCGTAACAACACGAATATATGAATACAAACATGCTTGACGGTGATGGATGGTGAAGAAAATCAGAAAATACTACGATAAAATAAAATCTAAAACAATAAAATCTACTATTATCAATACTAATAATAAATCTGTAAGGGTTGGTCATGGAGTAAGTTACTTTGTTTTCAGAGATATCGTGTTTATAGGTTCTATACATGATATTGAAACTAAATTGACCATTTTTAGAATTTTTTTCTGTATGTATGTATGTATGTATGTATTTGTATGTATGTTCCTCCATAACTCTTAAACGAATCAACTGATTTTCATAAAACTTGGTAGATAAACATTTTGACGTACTGGACACAGGATAGGCTACTTTTTTTTTCAACGTGGACGAAGTCGCGGGCGCCAGCTAGTTAACTAATATAATTTGATAACTGATAAATCAACTACTTCTGTGTTATCCAATTAATTTTAATCTAGATTAAAATCTACTAAAATGTGCCTTTATAATGTTGTTTGTTTGTTTGCATAATATAAATGGACAATATCTTTTTTTGCTTTAATTTTTACATATTTGTCAATAGTAGATAAATCATACTGATAATGTGACCTCCAACAAGAACACCACCCTTAGAGATTCTAAAAATATTCTTTCCTTTGTCTGATAAGGCTTTGTTTATTTGCTTTTAACCTCGTAACTATTGTCTTTGAAAAAAAAAAAATTTACTTAGTTCATTTAGCTCTCTAAACAAAGGCCTCCAAAGAAAGGTCAGATCGTATTTTTCCGTAATAACAACAACAGGATACATCCTGAATATTAGCATCCCATTAGAACCTTATTAATCTATACCAATATATAGGGCTAAAGAGTTTGTTCGTTTGTTTGGTTGTACGCACTAATCTCAGGAACTACTGGTTCGAATTGAAAAATTCTTTTTCTGTTGGATAGTCCATCAGTGTTGGATAGTCCATTTATCGAGGAATCGTTAATCCATTTATAGAGAACGCGGACAAAGTCGCGTGCAATGGCTAATTATCTATATAAAGGTTAGAAATTTTTAATGCGATCTGGAGGAAAAGTTCTCTAACTGAAGATAAATATCCAAGCAGTTCTTAGCCTAATCTGCGCCGACCCTTACGGGACTACGGTATAACATTTTAATACATAATTTATAACCATCTCTTTCATCCGCTTTGTGAGGATATAACTCATTTATCGCTTGAATCTGCTTAGTTTGTACTCGCTTCCTAAGGAGTCTTACCTTATTTAAACATTCTAGGAAGATGTTCGCGATTTGAATACTTAATTATACAGGTCTGATTTAGCTATAAAATGAGTATTAGTTACAATTTACAAAAGTAAAACAAAAAAAAATTTATTTTACGTTCTAATAACAAAAAAAAGGATACATACAGAAATATAGTTTGGTTGTTGAAAAAATATTTTTTATACCTAAGTAGGTAAGTATTATACTTTATATATATAAAAAAACTTCAGTTTCAATAAATTCTACTAATATAGAAACAGTAATGTGTATTGTGTAGTATTTTATAAATGCGAAATTATGTATCGATTAACTGATTTCAATAAAATTTGGCACACAGATATTTCATTACCTGGATTAACATATGGGACACTTTTTTACATGAAAAAATATAAGGTTCGTTTGGGATTTAAAAAAAATAGTATTATATAAACACTGACTTAAGTCGATTTAATAGTGAAAATTTTACAGAAAAACAGACAAAGTTAAGTATTTCCCGCTCCATGGTGTCACATTTCTTGTAAAAAAAATCTCAGTTTCTATTTTTGTCGAATAAAAGGTGAGCAATGGACTGTGAAAACGTCGTATTAAAGTAGAAACGTTTGAAACATTTCACAGCTTATCACCATCCCTTTCGTGCAAATGAAAACGCGCGTAAGAACTTTTGCGTCGTGTAGCTTCAGTTTCAGCATGTTTCAGGACAGCTGAGCGGCCCGACGCGTTGCCATGGCAACCATTGATCGGAGACGCGCCATCTTGAATGCAGCCGTCTGCGAATGTGAGGCTACTCGTAATGAAAACAGGGATTTATTTCGCAATAGCTGGTGCCCGCGACTTCCTACGCGCTATACGTAGTTAGTTCGTTTTTTAAAAATCGCTCAATAACCTAAAATTTTTTTTTTCAGGGAAAAAAGTATCCTACAGCTTAATAAAGGTAATCATCGATAAAGTGAAAACCGCATTCAAATCGGTTAAGCTCTTTCTGAGATTAGCGTGCACGAACAGTCTAAAAACTATTTTTTTGCCTCGGTTAAGTATAAAATATATAAATAATACGTGCAAAAATTGTTTTTTGAAAAAATATTTCATATACAGGCACGGCTCGTTAACGATTTAATTATAGTTAACTATGTATAGTTTTTTTTACATTAGCTTTTAACTATCTGGTTACCGTGACTTCATCCGCGTTAAAATTTCATATCAATCGAACCCGTGGAAGTTAGTGAAATCCCTTCGTCAAATAAGAAATCGGCTGATGATCTTCGAACGCTTGAACAGATCTTCATAAATCCTTACATATTATAAAACAAAGTCCCCCGCCGCGTCTGCCTGTCTGTTCGCGATAAACTCAAAAACTACTGCACCGATTTTAAGGCTGTTTTCACCAATGGATAGAGTGGTTCTCTAGAAAAATTTAAGTATATAATTTACAAAGTTACGCGGGCGAAGTCGCGGGCAGCAGCTAGTTATAGCTAAGAACCATCTCGTTCATGTCAGCTTTCAAACAAAATCCGGATCAAATTCAGTCTATCCGTTTCGGAGCTACAATTGCACACACACACGTCAACTTATAAAACCCCGGTTTTGCTTCAAGCGTCGGGGGTTAAAGAGACGGTCGAAGCCACGAGACATAGCAAATTGTACTCGCATATATTTGTACTAGCTGCTGCCCGCGACTTCGCCCGCGTAACTTTGTAAATTATGTACTATCGCGGTCAAGGGAGCAGTCCCACCGTAAGGAACAATTTCGTGTGCACATTTTGTATTTATCTTTGTTACGTTTCTATGACGTTACTATGACAACCTCAATTCAACGTTAGACAAATTTGTATGAAAAGTGGGTCTGCTCCATTGACCGCGATAGTACAACCTTCCTCGAAAACCACTCTATCCATTGGTGAAAACAGCATGAAAATCAGTGCAGTATTTTTTGAGTTTATCCCGAACAGACAGACGGATGGACGCGGTGGGGGACTTTGTTTTATAATATGTAAGGAAGGAAGATTTGATTTTTAGATCTAATATCACCACATATAATTAAGAGTAGACTGATATGTTATTACTTTGTGAATCGAATGACGTCATGTGAGAATTTAATGTGTTCACATTACCCAAAGAGTTTTGTAGGCAGTCAACCTCATTTGAATTCTAGGCTCAGGTAGTAATGAAATTTAATATTTCATTTGCAGGCTTCACGGGGGGCGTTCAAGTGTGCTTCGGATCGGTCAAGGGCGCACTGCGATATTGCAGTATCTGCGAAATCCGAACATGCAATTTTCGACTTTACACCCGAACGGAAAGCTCGACTTTCTATTGTCGGATGGGAAAAAAATTAGGTGAATTTACTGCATTCTGTCGAGAAAACTCATTCGTGTAAACTTTTGACAGGAACTTTGTTAGCACAACCGTTTATGAATCCAATCAAACATTAAACAACTCTTAATTCCCTTATTTGTTATAGTCCTATTGTTATAGCTACTATACCAAATATCCCTTATTGTTTATAGTAGCATAGAGTAAATAGTACTGGTTAAGTACTATTTATGATAGTAGCTAGTTTAAGTACTACCTGGTGCTCGCGACTTCTGAAATTAAAAAAAAAAAACGCCCGATGCCTGATTTTTAGATGAAGTATGTCCTTTTCTATATCCGTGACAATGTGTATGAAAAGTTTCATGTTGATCGGTTTAGTTAATGTGTGAAAAGGTAACAGATAAACCGACCGAGCTATTTACACATTTATAATTTTAGTATGGAATGACAAGTACCGAGAACAGGTACAGTAGCATAAGTTCAAAAAGTAGACTAAAATCCACATCTACAATGCAATATAGCTATTAAAAATTAGGATGGGCATTAAAACAACTAAAAAGCTGTCAGTCAGGTTATAAATTTTTTTTAATATTTTACTAAATAACTATTTAAAATATGAGAGACACAGGCTGATCATGATGATATACTAAAACTGCAATAAGCACTGCACATAATAGAAGCACGACCTCTTTATCTGCTCCATCTCACGGTAAGCAATCTCTTTACCGATAATGGATATTGCATTGAATGCAATTACTTTTAATCCGATTGAACCACTCCACGATTGCGTCTTGTTTTGAAACGGGCTCTTAATTTTTAAAGTTATTGCGTGACATAGAAAATCCTCGAAGGGGAAGTGACAAGCAAATGATAGGCCACTGCAATTTCGAGGGGATTGTATTTACGCAATCTATCATGCAAAATGATAAGTTATCAAAAAATGATAAGTAAATGAGGGTAAGTGAAAAGGGTCTGACACATGTTAATGTTTTTACGTGGTTGTCCTCCGCGAGGTTTTACAACCACTTCGTACGAGGTGTATGTTTTTTTTAAATTCCACAGGAACCTAACATTTTCCCATTATAAAAAGTATCATATAGTTTAATCTAGGTAATCTGCAATACGCCAACGAAAACCGCATTCAAATGGGTTAAGCCGTTTCTGAGATAGGCGTGCTCAAACACACAAATAGACAAAAAAACGAAAAATCAAAACTATTTCTTTGACCTACATAGGTAACATTACCTAAGTACCTACAACGTTCACAAATTGTTTTCTTGAAAAAATATGTATTTCATGTAGGTACAAATGCGGTTCGTTTACGATTCTATTATATGTATGTTTTTGAATATTTAGTTGTTAACTACGAGATTTTTTTAGCAGTTCTACATACAAAACTACAACTGATCACAAAACAAGTAGGCGTTACCGAAAGGTTAAATTCAAAGGTTAATCTTTTCTAAGTTTCTTTTTGTCGACCTTAGCGAGCTATATTTATTGTTTGACTGATGGATCTGCTTGGGATTGATTGCCGAACATTTTTTATTGTATATTTAGTGTCATATTTGAAAATACCACCAATGAGGAAGAAT
This sequence comes from Synanthedon formicaeformis, assembly GCA_945859745.1. Taxonomy (NCBI): domain Eukaryota; kingdom Metazoa; phylum Arthropoda; class Insecta; order Lepidoptera; family Sesiidae; genus Synanthedon; species Synanthedon formicaeformis. The sequence continues at coordinate 3,722,085 of OX243958.1, read as the reverse complement.
CTAGCATTAAATTCAATGCTAAATTCTTCCTTATCCAATCTGCATTAAGAAAACCTACTGAGTAATTTTAAAATATTAATCGATGTAAGGTATTCAAATTTTTTCCTATGCAATATTTTTTAAAATATCACTAAAATATTGTCTTTTCAGCCTCGAACGATATCATTTATACGGGATCTTATCGTGGGAGATACTAAGTTATCTCCCGCGATCTCCCTGTGGCTACCGTCACCAATTTGCGCAAGAAACGCTAAAGTGCCGTAAATGCGCTGCCATCTTATTATGATTAGGGATAAGTGATTAGGAAGAGAAATAGGAAAAAAAAAACCAGCTCACATGTAAAACGCAGCGTACTTACTCGTACTATACCATTTCAGAACAAACTTGGGCCGCTTTTCACCACTGAATCGAATTATGGGTCATGTGAACTCCCTAAGGCATGAAATTGACCCTTACAGCGATGCGTCGTCGAAAATTAAGAGTCATCCTCGTTCGTGGTTCCGACACCTGACATTTTATCTTAATTTGTTTTGACTTTATTTGATTATTATTGATTTTATCGATTGTTAATTGATTGACTATTGTTGATTATTATTTATTTGATGGACGTGACATGTAATCTAACACTATACAATATATATTTCAATTATTTATTCCCATTCAAGATTACATTAGATTAGATTTAGGTAGTACATAGGATGTTGCTTGGAGCTTTTATTGGTGCATACTGAGCTTCCTATAATTGCGGCGGCATCCGCCTTGTGCTAATTATTTTGAACAATGTGTTACAGTTGGATGTCTGCCTCGTTGAGGGCCTTGTATAATAAATAAATAAATAAATAAATAAATAAATAAAAACTAAACACTTCCCGGAGCGTATTTCTTGTCAAACTACAATTTTCATGTTTTTATTTGTACTGTTACCACTCTTCTCTTTCTGAAGCTGATATACAATATGTTACTTTAAATAAGATACGTAGAACCAGACGTATACAATAAAATGGCAAAAAGGCTGAAAACAAATGTATAGAATCAAAGCAAGTAGCGGAAAATGAAGGCCGGCTAAAAAAAATTATCCCAAGAAAACCTTTTTTGGGGTAACACTTTGATCTTAAGCAATTGTCACGCTTTATCCAACGTACAGAATTTTTCTTCTTGGTTGCGAGTCGGATGGAATAATACTCGTAGTTTATTTTTTCATTTTGTTTAATAACGGACAGACAAGAGCTGAAAAAAAGTACTACACTATATGTTCTTGTACGGCCAAGCTTACTGCGCCGCTGGTACGACGCGCTGGAACCCAGAGAATAGCTAATTAATAAAAAAAAATCTAGAAATTTACTTAATTTTTATATTACCCTACTGCTTAACTATACGTCCTTGTACGACTAGTACTACCCTGCCTCTGGTAGCGACGCTGAAATCTAGACAAAATTTTGCTATCTTCCAAATCGCGTGTTTCCAAATACTGTGGGCGTAGACTATTGTGGACGCATAGTCTTTATACTAATGAATGAATCACCTCATAACAAGTGGTTGAGATTAATTTTTTTTGTCAGGCGTGAGTAACGTGTGATAGGTCAATTGTAAAATAAAACTGTTGCGACACACTGCGTTTGCGATTGCGACACGGGCGCGGACTCGGCGCAACTGTGTCACAAATATACAAAGGTCGCGCCAATTAGTCGACATTCTGCCCTTTAATCAAGAGGCAGGTTTGAGCATGCCCTCAAGTCCAAGGAGTCAGTAAAAAACTAAAGTTCAGTACAGTAATGTTGACGAAATACATGAAATAAGTTTTGTTCTTGTTAAATTACGTGTTGTTAAATTTAAAAGCTTGACATGATGAGTGTTTCGACAAAATCATGGTTTTAAAGAGTTTTTTTTTTGTTATAGTCTGTCAAAAATACTGTTTATTTTTCTTAATATTTCCACAGTTCCAGTAATATTATAATATACCTAGTCATAGCATATTTTCTGTAGGTGTTCGAGAGTACAAAGTTTAAGCCACTTCATAATTTAATGACAAACGATTTAATACCTTGAGATTATGTTTAAATACCTCTTAAATTTATTATAATACCTTTAAGATTGAGGGATGGTAGAGCCTTCAAACTTATTGTCAACAGCGCACTTGCAACACCTTTGGCGACAAATAGGCGAGGGGTATATAGCGCCCCCGTGATCGGCCGGAGGGTGAGCGGATATGGGGATCCGCTCACCTACCAACCCGGCCTTGGTGAAAGACGTGCTCGTGTTCCGGCACGTCTTCCCACATATTTGAGACCCGGGGAGGAGGGAGCCTACCATCCCTCCTCCTACCGATGACCTTTTTGAGGTGCCCAAGTTGGGCTAACGCAGGCGGGAGAGCAGGACGAAATGCTCGCGCTGACACCTCTCTCCCGCCCCATGTGCGTGCGTGGCCAAGGAACACCGTGGGGTTTTAGCGGGTAGAAATCCCGCATATCCTGCCAGCGCCCCATTGCTGGCAGTGAATCAGGATCGCTGATTTCCCCACGTAAAAAAAAAAAAAAAAAAAAAAAAAAAAAGGGGTATATAATAACAACCATTAAGTGACTGTCAACCTGTCTGACGATCTTTACACAAAAAAGCAGAAAATCATTACGAAAATACGAACAACATCAATGATAACTTCAACTTGATACTAAATAATGAAAGAAAAAGACATGAATCAAGTCAAACACGGCAAACGCCGCTACATCAAAGCAAATTATCAGGAGCCTTTTATCTCGAGCGGCAAACACAAACAAACATAAGTATGTTCTTTATTATAATGACTACGACTTAAGTGAAGTCTGATTACTTGAAGCATGAAATAATTCAACACGGAAACGTTTACTTAACAATTCTTTGTAATGCCGACTGTAAACCGATCAATAAATTGCATTTCGACGTAGTTCGTCCTAAGCATTGTCAAGATACGAGTATGTGCGTACCACTCACAAGAAGCTATAAAGGGACATGTTTCCGGAAGGAAACACATTTCCGTTATTGGCGCGATGACTCTCTAAATACTTTTAAAAGAGTTTCTAGATAAATTTATGAATACCAGCCATATACCAGCCATGACGACACGTTTGGTCTAGTGGCTAGTAACCCTAGCTGTTAACCAAACGGTCGCGGGTTCGAATCCCGCTAGGGGCAAATGTTTTATGTGAACATTTTACCTTTGTACCTGAGTCATGGATGTTTTGTATTTATAATATGTATGTATTTACAAACAAAAATATTATCTATGTATTGTATCAACTGTCTGGTATCCATAATACAAGCATTACTTGCTTACTTTGGAACTAGATGGTGCTGTGTGGAATGTGTGAAGATATTTATAACTAAAAAAAATTATTTATATTAAAAAAAACGATCAAAAATTACTTAGAAAAAACTATTATTACAATACATGAATGATTTGAATGGAAGATCTGTTTGAGATTGATGGCTGAAGGTTTATTTTGTTTTTAGTGTTAGAACTTATGAGATTTCTTGCCTGATTCTATCCAACAAAATCTTTATTCTGAATAGCTGTCAAAGAAAATTTTTATTATTTTACTCCCCTCCTTAAGCTCAGTCTTGTTTGTCTGATCTGAGGGCTCAGTTATCAGACGGGCTCTCGTTTATGACTGCGGAATGGATTGTGCCCTGTTTCTTTAATTACAAAGTTCCCTTATTTTTCTACGTATTTCAATTAAATAATTTAAATTTTCTGTACCAAATACAAATGAAGACGTGAGTGGATGAAGGTGATATGTTGAATTTTTGGTTTTTTTTCGTTTTTTTGCGTCGATGAAGGTAATATGTCCAAATAAATGATTGCAGATCTTAAAATAGTCGATTTAAGACATTTTTGGGAAATAAAAAGATGAAAAAGGTGTTATGTACAGTCAATTTTAAAAAGCAAAAAGTTCAGAAAAGTTTACTTTTGTTAATAGACGAGGGAGCTATGTTCACTTTTTTTTAAATTAAATAATAGAAGTGTTTACATGCTATCATACCATTAATATTTTAGGTTGTTTACTCAACTTTGCATCATAATTTATTACAAAAATCAGTTCCGTGGCGACTTATCTCAAAAATTAAAAGTAAAACTTTAACCTCCATTTATTCAAAATTGGAATTATGCGACATATAACCTTCATCCACTCACGTCTTCAAATATTTCTTAATGCCTGATCAGGATTCGATCCTATCTACTGGGTTATTAAAGTGAAATTACTAAATTCATCATTCTCACACAGTAATTTCAACAAACAATTCCTACGATCATTTTGTTCCATTATCAGTGCTTACAAATCGTTTCTAGATTATTACACCCACAGAGCTGGCAACATTTTTTAAGCAATAAAACACAATTTTGGCGATAGTCTCATTGTCAAGTATGTAGATATGCTCGTTTTGGTCCCCTACGAATTGACTACGCAATAAATCTCGTAATATATTGCTGCAGATTGTCTCATCCGATGCCATAAGCAGTCTTTAGTAGATCAAAAACCCATAACTGTGGGTGATATAACTCCTACCATTTAAGCATCTACTGTTATCATACATTTCGTTAGAATGGAATGTATCTCTGCTGGGGATAAATCTCAAATTTATTATTTCAAAAAGTTTTTAGTATAGCGTTCAGTGGGTCGGCTCCGATCGCAGTTGGGCCTAACCATAGAGTGAAGTAAGAAATATTTAAGTATATCCATCTAAATGATCTTAGAATTCATGCGTGGATTATAAAATAATCATCAATTGTTTTATTTGGGAAGAAAATATCATAAAGAAACAGGCTTGTGTGCAGTGACCTATGATGGAATTTATAAACCATACATAGTTTCATCGAGGAATGCCCAATGTCCCCGGACTGTACCCCAAAAGTGGGAATGCTTACGTAATAAATGTGATTTTATATTTATATATAACAAAGAGTGTATTTTATTTTTATAAAATACAATCTTTGGCTACTATGTAGGATGTAGGTGCCCTGCAAGAATTGTGTACCTAGACAGAAACACCTCACAAGGGCTAAATACTTAAACGTACCAATGTTTTAGCTTATGCGAAACCTCTACAACCTCTTCGGATCAATTACCTGCAAAAAAGGAAAAACACTATATTAATGTACTGTGTGAATTCTATAGACAAATATATAAATAAAAATATTTTAAAATTAATTTATTATCGCTAACTTTTATTATTTTGTAAAAAAAAATACAATATATTATAAAAAATAAATAATGTATTATTTACTTTTTCTTGGAGAATTAAAAAGATAAAACGCTAAAAGAGGCTTGTCCTCTTTTTACGGTAATTGTAAAAACATTTCATTTTCCATTACATACTTACATTTACGTGCCTTTACACTCTTAATATAATCACCTCCTTAGTAAAAAAATGCTTTATTTTATAGACAATAAATAGGCTGATTCTTGAAGGCGATCAAACAGTTTTCTTTATTTTCTGTGGGCTTTCTCCTCGATTTAAATCTTGCGACCTTTCTGCGTAAAACTTCACATGCCTGAAGATTACCACTGTTCTCTTGTAATCAAGTTTCCTTACGATATTTTTACCGTAGAAAAATAATATTATTTGTAATCTATACCTCGAATGAAACTCAAAAAGTACCGCAATAGTGGACGGGATCTGATCTGTTTTTCTGTAGCCGAACGTTCGTCTCTCAAAGATGACATAATTAATTTTAATAAATTAGCAGTACCCGTGTAGTAATCAACTCGACCGAATTAATGAAGTACTAATAATCTCATAATTATAATTAATAATAAGTCATCTAGTAGCAGTTGTCTAGTAAGAAATACCATCATATGAAGACGGTTCGGTTATTCGGAGAACATAATCCTTCAGTTAAGGGGTAAGGTAGTCTTTCAGGCAAATTAGTCCATCGAATAAGCCACTATTTCTCTTATACAAAATAGTCCTTCCGATAAGTCAAACAAGACAGTTTCACAGTAGTCTTTCGAACATGATAGTTCTAGGATTTGAACTGAAAACATTAATACTTAGTTATTCTTATTGCACTAATAAATTAGTCATTTGGTAAACGGTGAATGCGTGCGATAAGAACTTTTACTTTAGAGTTTCAAAATCAAATTTCGTCTACAACTTAGGCATTACCTTACACTACGACAACGAATTGTGTAAATTCTTTCTTAACTACTGTAGGTAGTGTCACACTTTTTGAAAATTAATAATTATAAATATTATTATATGTTATTTTGCAAGAAATTACTTATAATATAAGCAAATTAGACAATGAAGTTTATTTATTCAATATGGAGACGCTATGGAAACGGACTTCACTTTGCTCTTTATTATTTTCTTTAAATATATTTGTAAGTTATATTAAGCTTTATATTTGGCTTATTAGAGTACACAGTCTATTTTATAAATAAACTAAACCAAAATGTCGCTTATAACACAAGAAACCGTCGCCTGCACAGGTTCTGCAAGTGCGTGGCCGACCATAGTAAGATTAGGGATAAAGAATAAATACACTCATTTTTTGATGATTTTTTTTTATGTGAACTCAAGTTAATTAAACTGTTTCGTGCTTAGTCTGATGAACATTAAAGTTGTAACGTGAAGTATCTGATTATAATATTAGTACATTATAAAGAAATCTCTTTTTTCACAGGGTACATTCGGACAATATCACGGTGCTGCGGACCAACATTTGATCGGAGAAGAAGCATATTTGATCATAAATGATCGTCCGGAAATGAATTCAGGTTATCAACAGCATCGTCCATCGTTGAATATAAATCCAGACAACCCTAACGGTCTTCCTGGTGCACTGGTTTTTGGATGTCCCAATAAGCTTCTACCAAAAGACTCTGAGGAGTTAGCTTTCGACATATCTATAGAACCAGCTGTTAGTTTGGTTATTGAGTCTCCATCTCAGCTTTTAACACAGTTAGACGGTTCAAATACACAAAAATATCTTCCTATGGCATACAGGAATAATGTGGTACCGTTAGCAGGTCCGACGAACAATTTTATAAACCCCATGTGCAGTTCAGCGTTAACAGATTACCCAGTTACCCTTGTAGCTAAACTTCCCTTAAATCCTTCGTGCAATCCATGTTCATTTTCAAAGTATCCTATGGATACGTGTCCGATAGTTTTAGAATGTATGTCCAATATGCCTAAACCATGTACAAGCAGTTCTCCAACTTTATACCCATCGGTTTCATGCCCAGCCACCTACTCGTCCATGCCATTAGTAAGAAAATGTGGTCCGACGACATGTAACATTTCACCAGTAATAAGTCTGTCAAAACCAAAGAAAGCAAGTAGAAAATCAAAATCGAAACTTTTATCAATGGTAATGTTTGTGTTGATGAATAAAATTTAGTTAATCTTATATTCTTTTTATTTGAGTTAACCTGATTTATTACAAATATCAAATTTTACAAGCATTAAGTGTGTTAATGTATTTTATATGAAATTAAAATATAAAAAAAATAATATGAAATAAATTTTTCTATAAAATGAAACGTTGTTTTTTTCGACCTGTATTCAAGACCGCCTCCATTTCTCTCTTAGAGCAATAAATAAAATTTGTAAATTTTCTACGCACAGCTTCTGAAGGTTTAAAGAGTGATACAGTTTGTTTGGGAGGGAACTGTCCTAAGCAGCCTTAGGACTACTGTAAGGTCTCTTGTAAGGCCTTATAAGAAAGTAACTATACCGCCTTACAGAAGACCGTGTAAGACAGCATAGTAGTGTGCGATTATATTTCTACGCGCAAGTAAGGAATGTCAGAAAACATTCCTTTATATAGAAGTATAAATAAAATCAAAATTTTCCTTCATACCTTTAATTGCGTTTTAGATAGTATATCACTTAAAAACAGTAGTTTTGTATGAGTTGTAAAGTCTAAAGACAACGAGCCATCTACAGCCTATCACTAAATTACAACAATAATTAATAATGAACACATATCTACATACAACGACCGTCTTATCGATTATTGTTTTGTAATAAAAAGTATATATTTCATATTGTAATATGAGGTGTTGGAATCAAACAATGTTATCAATGACGAAACACTCTGTAACGAAATATAAAACATTGTTACGGTAACAATTTTTGTATTTATCGCAAACTACGGTAACACATGCCTTAAGAGTTGGAGACGTTTTTAACTTAATTACTAGCAGATATTTAAATTGTAAAATGAAAGATATTCATATTATTAGTGTTTGCTTATTTATTATCGCATTTTTCAGTTTAGAGGTAAGAAATATTTAACTTTTGTGTAACAGTTGTACCTACAAGCAAATTATTGTGACCAACAATGTCATCCACATAAACAACAAAATATTTATTATCTTTGAAAACGTGTAGCCGTAAACAACAGATTGTCGGAAATAAACAACACTGTTTTTGAAAATCTCATATAAAAACTGAATTTATATTAGTAATCTTTGATCAATATGATTATAACCACTCCTCATAGAAGATCAATTGAAATAAAAATTGTTTTATGTTATTTTTTGGTGCATAAGATGGATACACCGGAACTTACTCTTCTATTCCCAGGCTTTTACATAAAGAGGGATAGTGCGTAAATGTCATTTCCCCTCCTCAAAAAAAGGCTTTTACATAAAAAAAAATCATTTTATATTATATTATGTGCTCATGTCCCTCTGGTCTTACTTATGGCTTTTAGGAGACGGTTGCCATTTACCATGAATTTACTTTATAACCTGCCTATCGGCCATGATAATAAAGATTTTTTTAATCTCTTAACAGGTAACAGAAGTTATAGCGCAATTCCCACCGACTGGAGGTTACATATATGCACCTGTGAAGTATGTTGAAGAAGATGATGACGATTTAGACACAATTCTAACGATGCTTCTACTCGCATCTAAGAAGAGATGTTGCAAATACAGTAATTGTAATAATTGCTGTGGAAATAAAGTTCAATATGTGCCTATTCCTTGTGTGATTCCTATTCCAGTAGAGAAAAATGAAGATTATTCTGATAGCGACTCGGCGCAGAGTGGCGACGAAAACGATGAAGAATGAAATATTGCAATTTGATTTATGTTTGCATGGATTCGTATAATTTATTGTAAAAATAAAACTATTTATTGTATTAGACTTTTTGTTTTAATTTATTCAGTATTTTTTAACATTTATTGGTGCTCTTGTCTGGCGGCAATGGGGGTGGCCCTTACCGGACCACCATGAAATAACAGTACGGGTTCTGTTGTGTTTCGTTGAGTGAGTAAGGGATGCCTTAGCACATTTCCCTATCCTTTCCCAATCCCTTATCCTTAATCCTAAATATAGGGATCAGCGCCTCTGAAGTTGCTTCTGTTATAAACGACGGTAGCCACCTACCATCAAGTGGACCGTCAGCCTGTCGACCTTAACATTATTCTCAAACGTCGTGGAAAGAAAACCATCAACATTTTTTGAATAACATTACACTGGGTACTGTAGAAATGCCTAAAAACTAAAAAAGAGCTAAAAACTGCTTTAAGGAATACTACTTAGTATAAAAAATTATAATATTAATAATTTGCAATCTAAGTAAATTAAAGTTAAGAAGTAACCCAAAAAGATAAATCTGTACTAATATTATAAATGCGAAAGTTTGTATGGAAGTTTGTTACTCTTTCACCCAAAAACTACTGAACCGATCACCATGAAATTTTGCATAAACGTTGTCTGGGACACCAGAAAGGACATAGGGTACCTTTCATCATACAACGCGGACGAAGTCGCGGGCACAAGCTAATTAAGAATAAAATAAGTCGGTAATATATTGTACCAATATGAAAATGCTGGTTATGTAAGTTGGTTATGTACGGGGAATTTCGCCGATTCTAAAACCTATTTAAAATAAAATTTTGAGAAGATAAGTATTACATAAACAAATGGAAGTACTTATAATTACTAGGTATTGTAGTATTATAGACAATATTTCATGAGGTATTTCTTTTCAGTCAGAAAAAGCTTGAAAGCCAATTTGAATTAAGTACTTAATAGTCTGTAACAAAGCACAAAACTATAATAATGTGGCTTTTAAGTAGCTATAGTTCATAACTGAATGAAATTATGTTACGAAATTAAGGATTTCGACATTATGAAATAAATGCTTAACCAACTAAAAAGCGAAATATTGTTGCTGCTATTTCAATATAAAATTAATTGAATTTTCAGAAAATTACTTATTGTTTCATCTTTTTCTCCGAATTGACGTGACAAAAAAATAGAATATAAATGATAAGAAATCTTTTGCAACAGATAATATATATGTCGACGCGTGATACTGTACGTATAAAAACGTAATATTAGGAAATATGTATATAAAAGATGTTAATATAAGAATCGTGATGTAGACAGTTAAAAACTTTCAAGATGGCTTCATTGAAACTCACGATTTTATTAATATACTCATTTTGTGTACAGGTAATAATTGCTCTTACAATTTGTAGTTTATCGTGAAACTGAATATTTTTAATTACAAAATTATTTTTCAGGGAAATTTTGGACAGTCCATGAATTTGAAAAACAACAATCAAAACTTAAAAATCGATAAGCAGGAATTGCCTAAGCAAATTCATCAAAACCATGGACATTTTTTCAATTCTCCGGCGAAGCCTCTAAGTCACTCGGCTACAATAAAGAATTTACATTTTGACAATGTAAACAATTTTAATTTACCTTTCAGAAATCAAGCTGGTACAACATTACAACCAAATTTGAACACTCTTTCACCACATACCACACAATCGCCTCCACTGCCGCATGGTTCAACAACATTGGCTCCTACATTCACTCCCAAACCGGTTATCAATCAAGTACCTAATAACCGCCCTCGTATCTTGCAATTAAATTTTCCAATGCCGATAATCAACAAGACACCAATAGCGACTTGTATACCTTCACAAATATCTCCATCCGTAGCCAAACAGTCATTGAGAAATGAAAGACCAGTCCCTAGTACCCAAATTGTAAATACCAATCCTCTACCCCAGAACGGTCCACCGATATTATCGCCTCTCATACTGTCATCTCCTCCAATACCGTATGCCGCCATTTCAGCTCATCCAATACCGATTCTAACACCAAAATTGCACGAAAGCTCAAAAAATTCAAACATAAAAATGTTATTACCACTTCTATACGATCTTCTACAAGAAAAAGGTAATGAATGTGGATGCTGCCGCAATAATTGTGGATACAGAAAAAGCAAAAGCATGCGTGCCCCTCAAATATATGGGGGTTATTCAAATTTAAAAAATTACAGCCCAATTTACAACGAAAACTTCTTAGACACCAGTGAGGAACGTGAAGAATTTGACAATTTTTGTGAAAAATTCTTAAAAAGGCAGAAAAAGAAACATCGCACATTCAAAAAGAACTATGACAGCGAGGAGGAACTTGACGAAGATGACGATGAAGTTGATTATGATGACATCGATTATGATTATGATGATTGAATGCATAAAAGTAAAAAATCTATTACCAACAGTTTAATACTTTTATTTTTGTTAATATGATAATATGTTGAATGTTGTTGTAAGAAGAGAAATCTATGGTTTTTAAATAAAATATTTTAAAAGAATTAGTTGTTTTAATTCAAAAAGCAACAATAAACTCTATTTGTCCTTGAATTGAAAAACTCATTGATAAAGAAATGAATAAGGCCAAGAAACATTTGTTAAAATAGATATCTAATATAATAACTTAAGTTATTGAATAAACAATGGATGAATCATATGTTTTTTGTTCACTGGTAGCTGACACCTGTGTTTGGATTAATTTAGTTATATCTTGAAATGTACATAAATTGTTAACATTACTTTTAATAAGACAAAGGTTTCGATTGATATGGGAAAAATTAAACGATAAAATATTATTATAAATTCGGAAGCAGTTTTGCATGTTCATCATAGCACGGGTTTCAACATGGGTAAAACTACGTTTATACTTCCCACAACATTTTTCCTGTTTCATGTAAGTACTTTAAGTATTCTTTCTCCGTTTATTGTAGGTCTTAAACTCTTATCGACTCTACAATTAGTTTTGTACCTTCTGTGGTCCGTTTAGTACGTATTCACATCCCTTCGAAGATTGTAACTCATTATAGACCCTCATGACATTCAATTCTCTTGACGACATTGCAGAAAATCTTTATGATCATTCAATGAAAGAGATGCAAGCCTGACCGAGATTCGGCTGCGACTGCCATGACAGCTTTCGTCTTATCAAGCTATGCATGCTTTAATTATTAAATTTTTAATCTAAACCTTTAATTTTAACTTTAATTGTTAAATAAATATTTTGATGTTGATTTTTTGATTTTTTTAACCCTAGCATAACGTGACTATTTTTATTTATTACATAATGCAGATATTACATGCACTTAAAGAATAAATAACCATTAAGAATAAGATAAAAATTTGTTATTTACAGATAGTTTGCGGCTTACTTCCAGGGCATGCGTCGAATTACGTCAGCCAACTGTATCACAAAAAGTTAAATTATAATTATTTTCCTATAGTAATCAAAGCCCCTAACTCTTTGCCTTCAGTTCATGCACATCATGATCATTCAAATGAAATACATCCTGAACAAGTGGTTTCCGACGAATCTCCAACGACTTCGAATTATCATCTAATACCTTTTGTATATCATGTTCCTGTATATCAACTATTATATCCCTTCACACCTAACCAAAGTACTTTATCGCAAACTCAAACAAATCCCTCAATGATAGTTCCTTCAGAATGTAAACCTGTGCAAACCCATGAAGATTTAGAAATAAAATCTACTTCATATATTCCAAAGTCCACAAACACCGATTTGGATGATCTACCATTAAAACCTAATGCGATCTTAAATAACAATGAGTATGAAGAGTCTGAATCGCCTTCTGTGCATTTTTCTAAAAATACAATAATCTTTACCAAATCAGATGACGATGAATCTACAAAACAAATTTCAATCAAAAGTGAATCCACATTAGAAATATCGGATCCTGAGATCTCTAACAATGGTGACGATCAGAAAACTACAACAGTTAGTGCATCCACTTTCAGTATTGATAAGGAAGGTTCAAAAATGACTACTTCAAAAAAGCTTATCAATATTCTTAAGAACAAGAATAACCTAAGCTACAAACTTGACCTATTCAGTGTTAGCAAAGCTGAGGAAAAAGAAGATGCTATTGAATGAGAATATTAAGTAAAATTCTTATATATGATTTTTAGTTTGATAGATATTAATTAATTTATTTAATAACTTAAGTTTGAATATTTAAAATAGTTTTAATTTTATTCTCTTTTCTTCTATTAATTGAATTAATTTTAAATTTATAAATTTCATCACAAAGTATTTTTTTAAATTATTATAAATCTCTGGCTAATTCGACTTTAAAATTGATAACTGCAAACACGAAAAATTGAAAAGTGAAGCAATATCCGGACAATATGTTCAAAATTAATCACCAAAAGGTATTACCAAATTCATTGATTGGGAGGACAGTATAAAAAGAAAAGCGACCAATTAATGCGCAAGTTAAGAAAATGGCGGTCTTGTTTTACTCTCTGGTTATACTCTCATGTCTGTGTCACGTAAGTTGTACATTTTCTTTTACATCTACTTTGAAATGAGACATTTAATTTTATATATGTCAAGGCTTTCGTAAAGTAGCTATTCCGAGCTTAGCGTGAATTCTGAGCCATATTCAAGCCTTAAAATTTATTTATGACAAAGACGAATAAAAAAATATGTAGAAAATTTAATTGAATACTTAAAAAAAAAGTATTTATAAAAATTTTTAGTTTTTTTTTGTTGAGTTGGATTGGAATTGTTGAATTGGAACACTCAAATAGTGTTGAGAGAGATGGCAAAAAAGTGAGATTCAAAATAAAAGCCTCTTAAATATTGTTACTTTTTAATTATCGGAATACCAGACTCATAGACAAGAATCTGTAAAATTATGGGCGAAATACACGATCAATCATTTGGCGTGACGCCAAACTGACGTGACGCGACGGCGCGATTTTTCAATACAGTGTTTGACATCAAGCCATCAGTTTTTACCTTTCACGATCAAATTTTGGCTTCACGCCAGTTAATTTGACGCGATGGACTGACCGTGTATTTCGTCCATTAGATTAAAGACTGAAAAAACATATAAGTAAATGCCCCTTACATCTATCCTCCTTGCATTGAACTTTAACATCTAAATCTAAGCCACAGTATTAATTCTTTTTGTATTTAATTTTCAGAATTTAGTTTGTGCCCAACGCAGTTGCTCTGTGTCAACTCCTCTATGGATAACCGATCAACCAATTTTAGTTAAAACAAAGAGCAAATCTAACCCACTCAAGTCAATTATACCTGTTTTAATAATGCTTCTGGCTGATGAAAATAACGAAGAGGAATCATACAATAATTGTGGATGTAACACTGTACCGATACCATACTATTTTCCAGTACCATATTATAATGGTAAAAATTAATGATAAAGCGATAATAATAGCTGGAGTAGATCCTATTTAATTTAAAAGCTAAAGTAGTCAGCTTAGCTAAGTTTATATAAACTTATAAAGTTAATCCTATAGACATTATTTGGCCTTTTGTCAGATAATCAAATTGTTTCAGTCAGCAATTAATAAAGAACATGTTTTCTTTTAACTAAGGAATACTTACTACTATGTACTGTATTATTTATTTTATTTTGTATGTAATCTTAAGCATTTAAAAAAATATTAGGTTCCTGAGATTAGCGCGTACAACCAAACAAACAAACAAACTCTTCAGCTTTATATATTAGTATAGATTTTAACGCAATAAAATGTCGTATTACGTGTGTTCAACAATTGTATCATTCATATTTATTCAGTAATACTGTTTTTTTTGCAATATTGTGTATTGCAAGTGACATAATAAATTGATAACTATATTACTTATAATATTAATAGTACACAGAAATGTAAAGATATATATAAAGGCTTTTATCGAGATTTTTGTTTAGAAATAATTAAGCGCAGTAAAAATCATAACCGCCTATAAATTTTAATAATATGCCTTATTATAAATAAGTACATATTATAGTTAGTATATCTAACGGTTGTAAGTAAGATTTAGTTTTAATTATATGCAATAAAGTTTATTTTTGCTTCATAGAAAATGTGTTTTAATCTAATGTTATGAAAAATAAAGTAACTATCTGCTTCTACCTGTTTTTCCACTAACTTCTTCAAAACCAACCAACGGATTTTAATAAAATCATATGCATACGAAACTAAATGATTTGTTATGTTTTTTTTTTATATCTATAAAATCATATTTGGTATACCGCTATATATATTTGGTATTACTTGAAAATTTTAATAAAATTGAAATAAAATTAAGTATTAGGTAAAAAGACATATTTTAAAAAGGTAATATGTAATTCGTAATTAGATATAAAATTTTTATACATGATGTATCTGAACGTCTTTAAAATACTATAATATTTCTACCTATGGAAACTAGTTAAAATTATAATAATCCAGAAAGCTACTGAGCTTAAATATATTATGAGATACTAATAATAAGTAATTATTTAGTCATTAATATACAGACAAAAAAGCAAACATTTATTCAGATTTCGAAATCTATAGCATTTAGTACTTACTGGGATGCTAAGTTTTTTTTTTTAAATAACAGCAAGTATACAGTTATTCGTTTTAAATTTATTTTTAACTACTTACACATTTTTCAGTTGCATAATATTACCGTGTAAATAATTTCACCACACCTGATAATCTTGGCACCTTTTGAAACTCACATTATAAAAGGTCATATTATTGTAAAAGTAGGTTAGTTTTTTAATACAGGCACGATGGAAGTCCATAAATATTTTCTTTCGACAGCATTGCTGTTAATTTTAAAGGTACATTTTCTATTCCTTATTTTTTTTAAAGGACAAATCAATCAGGCTAACTAATTTCTCCTATATTTGTTGCGTACATAATTATTCTAAGCGTAGTCTTATCTTTACCCGTGACATTCACTTTGATTTCTTAATAGTCAGCTTTAAAATTTAATTTAATATGACTAATTCATTGATTGTAAAATATTTTTTCATCACACCTGTTCAATTTTCAATATTACTTACGTTATCATATCACTAATACCTAACTGAAATAGCATTTAGATTTTGTATTTATTGCAGGTTTAGTGATTTTTGCGTTCATCACAATCAACTTTGGCGATAAGGGCCTCTTTCACAAACTACATGTAAAGTGTTGATTAGTTACTTTTAGAAATCATTTTCTGTTATATTGAATTATGCACTCGGTTTACTGCATCATTCGATAGGCGAAATTTTATTATTATTTTCTATTTAATGTTTGGGACGTTTACCGTACAAACAAAGGTATATCAGGTCCATTATTCCCGGTTACCGGTGACTTTAAATGACAGTTTGGCCTACTTGATGTTGGTGAAAGAGGCGCTAATTCATTGATTAAGTAAAATATTTTTTCATCACACCTATTCAATTTTCATTATCACGTTATCATATCACTAGTACCTAACTGAAATAGCATTTAGATTTTGTATTTAGTGCAGGTTTAGCGATTTTTGCGTTCATCACAATCAACTTTGGCGATAAGTGTAATAAATAAATGAATAAAATACTTTTTCAGTGTAGCACACTCCATGGGCAATGTGTAGGACCGCTCCTACCCGGACCGCAGAACATGCTGCAACCTCCATGCGTGCCTTGTCTTCCTAACGTCTGCGGTTGTCAAACTTTACCTCAACCGATCTGCGGCTGCTCAGGCTTAACTCAACCTTTCTGCGGATTACCGCCAACAATTTACGAAGACGATGACGACGATGATTTGTGGCACCAATTAGTGTATTTATTGCTTTTGGCCCTAAACAAAAGACGGAACTGTGGTAGCAGCGGAGTGTGCAATAACAACGCTTTCAACGGTCTACAAAATTTCGCTGGATGCGGATTTGATGACCTCTTCAACAATTGTGGTCCTAATTTAAACTCGTTTGGCAACGGAGGCTGCGATTGTGGATCTGGATATTCAGGAGGTCCCAACTTCTGCCCTGTGCCTGTCCCTTACATGATACCTGTACCGTGTGTGCCCCCATTCAGCGGTACAGGACAGTTTCCCAAAGGGTTCGGACCGTTCGGTACACACGGCGACGATAGTGCTACCACAACAAACAGTGACAGCAATAATAATAATGAAGTCTGTTTAATAATAAAAACCGACAACAGTAGGAGCTGTGTTGAATAAATGCATTGTTAATTATAATAGATAATATTAATTTTTGGTGTGAAACAATATTTTAATAAATTTTTATTAATATTTATAAATATTAGTTTTTAATTAAGTTTTTTTTTTTATCGTCCCCTCATTTTTTGTAGTAAATATATTCAAAGGAACAACATAATATTTCTGCGTTTCATTACATCACCCCCTCCAAAAGACCACCGTGTGCTATTATTCTTTCATATCTTACTCAATGAAACACAACAGTTTTTCTGCAAGGGCTACAACTAAAATTTACTAAAAACTAAAAAGTACGATCTTCTCGGAGCGTACTTCTATCTCCCTATCAATTTCATGTTTCTTTTTGAGCACTCTTTTCTTTTTGAGGCTGATAATGTTACTCTAACCACTACCAGACTATATTAGACATTAATGCTTTCCTTTAATAAGTACATAACAATTGGAATGTATAGTTTAGTACATGACAATTTTATATTTGACTGTACCCAAAAATTAGTTCGCGTATTAATTACAGACGATAAATAATTAGGTGCCAGTGCAATAAATTCAACAAATGCGAGAGTTAGTGTTTATAAATAATATTTTGTCTTATAGAATACTAAAACATAACATTTCGCATGAAACATGTTTCTTACGTCATTCATGCTCTTATATGGCACATTATTTAAACATTGAAATGGGAGTAGGTACTCATACAAATCATAACATTATTTATTAATAAAGGTTTTAAGCGCCTGTTTCACAAACGTCAAGTAGGCCAAACTGTCATTTAAAGTCACCGGTAACCGGGGATAATGGAGCTGATATATCTTTGTTTGTACGGTAAACTTCCCGAGCATTAAATAGAAAATAATAATAAAAATTCGGCTATCGAATGATGCAGTAAACCGAGTGCATAATTCAATATAACAGAAAATGATTTCTAAAAGTAACTAATCAACACTTTACATGTAGTTTGTGAAAGAGGCCCTAAGCATATTAAGATTTCTTTAGAAAACTAGTTCTGTATAGGAAATTAAAATAATAATATATATTATACTTGAAATGGTAGTGAACAGGACACTATGTGGATAGAGGAACTGATAAGAGTAAGTTTTCCAAAAGACCTGATGTCCTTTTTGAAAATTATGGAGGAGGCCTATATTCAAGCTTCCCTAATATTTTTTTCTACTCATTGAAACTTTTATGTAAGCCCATTTTCATTTTATCTGAAGAATAAAATCGTGATTGCGAAAGTTGCTGGTTTTTTTAAAGGCACTTGTAAAATTATTCTAAAATTAAAATTTTCTAGTTTCTAAAGTCCTTAGACATAAAAATTATTTTGCGTAATTTACCTTGCCTACATATAGTTTAACTAATTTGTAGAATATGTTAATTTAATATTTTTGATTCATGAAAGTTTTAAAAATTGAATACTAATCACATCTCAAAAAATTAACTACAATAAAAACGAACGTGTTTTCAAAGAGTCTTACGCATTTATCAAAATAATGTAAATTATTGTT
This sequence comes from Synanthedon formicaeformis, assembly GCA_945859745.1. Taxonomy (NCBI): domain Eukaryota; kingdom Metazoa; phylum Arthropoda; class Insecta; order Lepidoptera; family Sesiidae; genus Synanthedon; species Synanthedon formicaeformis. The sequence goes on along the minus strand of OX243958.1, from coordinate 3,703,280 downwards.
CTGAGTCATTGAACTTTCTAAGATTTTCATTCAGTTATTATAATTTATCTAACTAATCTATTTCAAAACAAATTCAAACTGATAAGATAAGAACAAGAGACATATTATATCACAATAGGAAACAATGAAATAGTTATAAACTTTACTATCTAAAGATTAATGACCTCTTTACTTTACTAATAGAAATTTGAAAATAAATATTAAGTACACTAGCTAATGCCCGCGATTCCATCCGCTTTGGAAAAATAGCGCCTAACATACATTGACACTTGACATTAGAATTTTTCTAAGCGTTATTTTTAGATAGCTAATAAAACTGCGGCTTCACCCGCTTGGAATATTTGTATGTCCATACTGCAAATCTATTCTATTATTATTTTTTTTTTTTTTAAATCCAGTTAGTAGCTTTGCAGATTATACCTTCTACATACAGAGAAACTTTACCTTCATCTTTATGTAGTATTAACTTTATGAATAATATTATTTATTAAATAGATGAGCCTCTTTGGGCAATCCTATACTCATTTCTCGAATCATTAATTCTCGAATTTTCCTTCATAAAACTTGAACTTATCTGTGTCAATTTCACAACACAAATATATACTTTAAATATTTAAATAAAAACAAAATATTTTTACCGCATATTATCGACAACGTGGCGATATGGGTTTTGAAACAACGCGATAAAATAATTTAAGCAACGGAATAGGTACTAGTACAATTTCTCAATAAAATTATTAAACCAAGAAACAAAACAGTATAAATAATATGAAAACATTACGACAAGGCTTAATATAGTTCATAATGTTTTACAAGTTGGTTCTTTGAATTACTTTAAAAATAAACAAGAAAACCACAATGTTTTTAGCTCGTTTCAGTTTAATTTTATTTATTTTTAAGGTGAGTACCTTTTTTAATGTAGAAAAACTATGATAGTAAGTAATAGTAATAGTAATACGTACTTTATTAATTGGTAAGCAAAGACACATTTACATGTAGGTAATGAGGTTATAATTTGCATAACCTAAATTTCGATATGTTCATGACAATGTTAATGTTGAAACAGCGTGTGATTATTATTATATGTCTGTTGAGAAACAAATCAGTCAATGTGATAATTTCTGTAACGCTCATTTGTACTTACTTCATACTCTCTCTTTTCCGAGAAAATTGTCTTCAATTATTTTGCGACCTTTCTGCGAACATGTCGCCTGGTTAGAGGTTAGTAGTACTTCTTAACGTACCTACACAGAGGTATTTTGAAGTTTTCTCATAATTTCACCATTACACATGAAATTGAGTGGCAGAAATTTAGATCTGACTGAGACACTAATCTACATCTTCCGCCTCAGAAATTGAGCCCAGGGGATTTAGGGATCTTATTTGCATTTATTATTCAAAAGTTGTTTCTGCATAAGTTTTCTTTTTATTTTAATTTTAAAACTAAATACAAGCAATCTTTCAGTCTGCCTTATACGAATTAAATTTTTTGGTAAGGTAATTAACTCTAATAAGTTTAAGCAAATGATAGATGGAAATCTTAAAAAATCATTAGAAAATCCTCATGTATAGGTTAATTGAAATTTTCTAATTAATTTCCTAATTCGCAGATGAGCATTGGCCAATCAACATTGAAGACAATTTCAAGGGATTATTTTCCTGACGTTGAATATCCAGCCAGTGTGAGTGAAGTAGAACCGTTTTACTACAAACCCAGCGAAAGAGATCTCTTTGATTCCTCAGGCACAGAAATAAAAAGCACTACTTTTGCCAATGTGACAGAAGTAAAAGATAATAAATCAATAAGTGGTGTTAACAATAATGATTTTACAAAATCTAGAAGTAATCATGTGAATGTTGATGATAGAAATAATAAAATCTCATTAACAAGTAACGAGGAAGAATTAATCAACAGCACTTTGAATATTGAAGATTCAATAAACGAGCAAGAAGTGAACAACGCAATGAATAAAATTGTTGACATTGAAAGTATAGAGGGCGTCGCAAATGATTCAGAAGCTGATATTAATAATTTAAACTTACATAATAGTAAACCCTCACTAAGAGTTTTAAATAAGTATTCCAAAGATAATAATTCAAATATTACATATGAATACACAACACCATCTATGATATTAAATGTGACGAGTAATTCAACATACGATACATCTAATGATTTGTCGGCAGAAGATATCACTATAGAAGCAGTTGCGGTTGTACAAGTTTACTTAAATCCAGTTTTAAAAAATAGTGATGGAAACGATAGCTTAAAGACTAACAGCGGACCTGATGAATCCATATTAGGTACACCAAATCATATAAATATTAAAACATATGTTCTAAAAGATAACAACACTTTACTTGATACCGAAGATTACCTTAAAAATAATGATAAACCTAATTTTACTAAAGGTAATACCAATACATCAATTGAAGAAGTTGCTCAGAACATAGAAACTGATGTGGGAGAGGTAGCATCGAATATAGACATGGATGAATTACAAAACCCTATAAATACAATAACAGTCTATTCTCAAATTAACGATATTTCTTCAAATAAATCAATGGAAGAAATCGTTCAAAATAACGACTCCGATGTGGCACAGATATCTACTGTAGATACGGATGAATTACAGAACTCTATAGATACAATAACAGATTCTTCTCAAATTAACGAGATTTTTTCAAATAAACCAATGGAAGAAATCGTTCAGAATAATGACTCCGATGTGGCACAGACGTCATTGAATCTAGATACGAATGAATTAGAAACTTCTATAGACACAGAAACAGCTAATTCTCAAATTAGCGGGATTTCTTCAAATAAATCAATGGAAGAAATCGTTCAAAATATTGACTCCGATGTGGCACAGATATCAAATATAGATACAGATGATTTAGAAAAATCTATAGGCACAAAAACAGCTAACTCTCAAATTAGCGAGATATCTTCGAATAATACTAATGGTATAAACGTTAAAGACACTAATAAAATTATTAATTCTCAAAATGATGAAAATAAAGCCCTACAAAATGATATAGTACCAACATCAAATGCGGCTGTATTGGATGCGCCACAAAAAAATAATACAATCGGACACCTTTTTTACATAGGCGGCACACAAAATCTTAATAATGCAAAAAATCTTGTCTACTTGGGCAAATATACACAGCCTCTTCAATTTCTCATAAAACGTGCGTAAATTAAAATTTGTCGAAATAAATTATTCGAATTACTTACAAATTACCGATTTAAATTCTTCAACATACTTTGTCAACTCGATGCTCGATGTAAGTAATCATTACGTACCTGCAAAGAAATAGTATAAGATAAAGCATGATGGCTATCTGTTGAAATAACTACAGAATAATTTAAATTTTGTAAGTACGATAATTTATAGTTACACAATGAAAACAATTATATAAAATGCTTATGGACAGACACATTTCAATTAGAAGTACGTTGTTGGTGTGTTCGTGTAACTGTCAATATTGTGAAATAATGTTTACTTAAAAGTATATACGAGTATATGATGTGGGTCCCTGAAAAAGTTGTATTAATCGCCACAGTGATTGTATTTTATGAGGTAAATACTATTTATAAATTATAACTAGGTTTGTGGTTTAAGATTATTTACAATATAGTCCTTTCAATTCACGAACTACGCGTAAGCTTAGTTAAGTTGATGCCTTTTTCAACCGACGAAAACGAAAAAACAAAAACGGAGGAGGTTCTCAATTATGTTAGTTAAATTATCAATTATTTTATGTTATGTATGATCACGCATAAAAAAAACGACAGGGTGGTCCGATTTTGATAATCGGATTTAATTTGGAAAAAAAAATCCAACCCTAAGGGTAGGAAAACAGGGGATGATTGATTGTTCACTCACCGATTGTAGCGTATAACTTTTTACAGAGTAGTCCGATTTTGATCATTCTTTTTTTAATGGATAGGGTATACCTCGAAGTTGGTCTCGTATAATTTTGGAAAAAATAATTCCTACCCTAAGGGTGGGAAAATGGGGATGGGAAAATTAAAAATTAAGCATGTAGTAAATATTAGATTATAGCCACAAAAAAATATAAAATAAAACTTTTTATATTCATACAAAAACTTCGTCCGCGTTGAAAGATGAAAGGTACCCTATGTCTTTTCTGGTGTCCCAGACAAAGTGCATGCAAAATTTCATGGTGATCTTTTCAGTAGTTTTTGCGTGAAAGCGTAACAAACAAATTTATAATATGTATTATAATATTAGTAAGGATAAGGATAATATGTCCAAGCTCACAACCAAGCTCACGTGTGCTCGTGAAATGTAAGAGTACTTGTAAGAGTTTTTACAAACTACATACTTTAAGATTAAAATCTAGTCTATTAGTAATTTTAATTTAACCTAAATTATACTATATTACATTAATAACTAAGTATAATATTATTTGTCTGTCCTTATTGAAGGAAACATAATAATATTGTGTTCTTTGTGGTTAACAATAACTTCATTACATATTAAATTATTGATCATCTTAAGTAATTTAAAAGATAATTTTCAAGTATCTTTCTTGATTTAAATTTGAGAAAGAATTAGATATTTCTGTATGAATATTTCTATATCGTTTTAGAAAAAAATTGTCTCAAATTTGTGAAAATGAATATTATATTGATGTTACTCGTATAATATATTGACATATTAAATTTTCAGATAAAAATTAGGTCCTGTTTATATACTTCAAGAGCGTACACGCAAGATGCCTTCACAAATTATTTGAAAAAAATACAAAGATCAAATTCATATAACAATTTTTCATCTGCAAAAACATACCCAAGCGAATTAACAAATGGACAAATACCTAAATTTTGTCAAAAAGATAAAATTTCATCCATATGTGATATTTTTCAATATCCTGAAGTGGAATACCCTTTGTCGTCGTTCAGGTGTCCCGCATTCTATTACAATTACCACCCAATTAATAAAATGGAAACCTGTGAATTACCTTGCAGTAGTGACAATATGAAGTGTTACACAAACATAGATATGAATGGTATTACATCAAAAAGCAAGTGTCTTCAAGATAAGAATAAGTGGAATTTAACTAAATTAAATTATAAAGACAATTCTAGCAAGGAGTTCCAAAAACAACATTTTATATTACAAAATAACGTTGCGAAAAATCATTTGTTTGATGAAGTTGCTTTAGGAATATGTGGTGGTATTTTAAACCAATTAAATAAAAAGCGATCCAGTAGAGAATCCATGTCAAAAGCCGAGGCTGAAATTTCAGAAAACCATCAAGCCGATTTAATAAATCCATCGAGCCCTGTTTCAATTGAAAACGTTGTTATTGGATCATCTCCTTTACCTTTCGATATTCTCTCAAGTCACGGTACACACGAAGTCTCGACTGGGCCAAGCAATAAGATAGAAACTGACCAGTTTAATGAATCACTGACACGAAAATCAACAAAGCCAATAATAAATTTAATCGGCAATTTGTTATCTACTTTAAACGAAATTTTAAATCTGGACGAAAACAATTTGAGTAAGATTGACTATGAAAACACTACAATTTCGTTACCAAAAGTAAAATGTAATGCTGTATTAAATGCTTCCAATGAGAATGTAACAAATCAAACAGATATAATTCAGAAGACGTTGCCACCCTTTGATTATTATAATGAAACGAATACATACAAAAATAACACCGAAAATTATGTGTTCAATGGGCTCAATGATACCCAGGATTCGCAAACTTTTTCTAGAGATAAATTGGAGTCAGCCATGAACTCTAATGTAAGCAATACTACTACCACTGCTGAAGCAACAAGCCTAATTAAAAATACAACTCAGGGTAATAGCACAGATAGTCCTACAAGAGGCATACTAAATGGAGATATTTTATTATTTTCGGACGATTTAGGAAACGATAATATGGAAAACTCATCATTAACAAACTTAATTGTTAGTGACGATATTGATGAAAACATTATTCCTTTGGACAGTAAATATGTTGAATATACCGTGCTGACTAATTCTAGTTTAACAAATGTATCTGTTCCACATAATGATTTTGAAAATAATCAAGGTATTGACCAAAATTTAACTGCTCCTTCATACTCTAATAAAACTTCTATAGACCTAGAGATTACAAATAATATAGAAGATACAGGGCAGGAGGATGAAGACGACAAGATTACACAGCCACAAGATAGTGATAATAGAACCAATATAGATAATATGAATGCTATAGTTAATAACAGCCAAATTAATTTTGAGGTTAATACATCTGATACTGAAGATTTCACAAGTGGTTTTAATAATTTTACTGAAGGCTTCTATGGAAACTATAGTAATTTAGCAAATACAACTCAATTTTATATTAATGAAGCAGACATAGAAAAATCGATTAAGTTTGATGATGCAAATGTTACATCTGTAATCTCAAATTTTACACAATTGAATGACAGCACGATTTCCTTTTCTGATAAATTAACAGATTTACAGAATTTTTTTGAAAATAACGAAATTACACCGATGTCTTCAGACATCCAAACTACAACTTTGAAAAACTTAATTGAACCAACATTGTCAAATGTAACAGTGAAATCTCCATATAAAATTGAAAACCACGTTAACGTTAACATAATATCTTTGGCATTAGATCAAATTAAAAATTTCTTTCATATGAGTAAATCTATTGTTTAAGTTTCATTAAATTATTTCGTTATTATTATAATTTATTTAAAATGTACTTACCTATTTATCTCTATTTATCGTTAGTAGATATTAAAAAGAATGGATTCGAATAGTGTTTTTGTTTAATTTTATACATTACTAGTGATCCGCTCCCGGCCTTGCCCACGATTTTTATATACACAAACCTTCCTCGTTTATCTCTCTTTTTCCATATATAAACAAAAAACTTACAAAATTCGCTCTCTCTCTCTCTTTCTCTTTCTCTCTCGCTAACTTTTGTAAAGGTATAATTAAATTTAATAAAAATATATTATGATAGTAATATTTTAATTATACAAACATAATATATCAGTTATTACGAGACAAAATGGCATATTAAAAAAATCGCCAAGACTAAATATACCAATGAAATTGTATGGACCCCAATAAAGCACATGTTATGGAAAACCGTACAACGGAATGGGTGTGAAACAAAAACTCATTTCCAATGTTAGGCCTCCCGGGAAATTGGCCTGTGGAATCAAGGACTCCACGACCAATGGACTCGTCATAAATTTTAATTTAGATATATTGTATTAAATCTGTTAATTGCGTATCCAATTTAATTATTAAATATAAACAAATGACAGAATCGCGCATTTACTGCATGAGTAACGTTGTAACAAAGGAAGTTGCTTGAAAGATAGCGCTGCAGTGAAAGCCGAGGTCAGAGATAAAGTTCTCACGATATTTGTATGCTAGTTGTCCAACAATGCAGACCCGTCCGGGCTTTGCATTCATACAAAAACATTTAAACATTAAAATACAAACTTCAATTCGCAGGTTATTACATTAGCAATTCAAAATTAAGGAACCCAAGAAAATGGTAATGAAATATTCATGAAACTTTTGCTAATAACACGACCAAAATAATTGTTATAGCAAATACAGAAACAGGTAATTGACACCTGAAAAAAACGTGTTGTTTGCGTTAATGAAGTAATTTTTGTCTAGTTGTGTTGTGGTGGTTTTCTATATTTGAGCCGCTTACAATTTGGTAATTCAATGTTACAAGCCGCTTACAATGTTACGTAATTCCGCTTACAATGTAAAAAGATTTTTCTAAAATATGGAAATTCCCGGCGTATGTTTTATTATTTTCATAAGTTCAATGAGTGCAAGTGAAGTATCACAGCATAATATCAATATAGTTGTAATGTAAATTACTGTGTATTTTATTATGTTGCTAAATAAATAAGAAGCTTTACTTTAGCGAAGTAGAGATTAGGTAAAGAATTCTAATACCTTAATCAGATTGGGAATTGATAATTCGAAAATAAATCTTTAAAAAATGAATGTTATTTTTTTAAAAGATGCTTTAGTCATATAAAATTTTTTACTAATTTTAAACTGCAACCAACCCTTATTTTGTTACAGTCTTAACCTAAGTGTAGTTCCTTAAGCCGTAGTACCTAATTCTAGTATCCGGCTAAGCTCTTTAGCTGCACTGGGAAGACTAAAAAGTGAAGCTACATTTTACAATATTGCTATAAGAAATTTTTGCACTATCGAAGCACTTTCATGGCATCAGTTGAAGCGCTTATGAGGTACCTACGAGCAGACCCTGAATATTTAGCGTATATTAATAAACTGTCTTTGCATGTATGCAATTTTTTCTGTAAATGTTATACATAAACCTTTTTCATTTATCTTTCACTAGCCATCCGTTCCCGGCTTTGTACGGGTGAAATTTTAGTGCACTTATTAAAACCTTCCTCGTTTAACGCTCTTTTCATTAGGAAAAATCGCATTGAAAATCAGTTTAGTAGTTTTCGAGATGATCTCGAACAGATATTTTTTTAAATATCTAACTGATGGTGAGAACCGCATCAAAATCCCTTAGCAGCCATGCAGAAAGACGTGGAAAGCGACTTCAAATTATACTATGTAAAGATTATAAATTAGTTTTATGTTGAACGCATGTTCGTCCTGCGAATAATAATGTTTACCCATAATTAAATGTGATACTCGTCAAATCACATGCAAATTCAGGAGATGTTAACTAAAAACGATGTAGCTCCAAGTTTGAAGAATCATATCAGAGCAATCATTCAATGATACGGCGACGACGCAGAAAAAACTACAATGGTACCTACATAATAAAACCGGTTCCGAGAGTGCAATAAAGAGGCGACCTTGCGGACATGAATTACATCACATGACAGTCACGGAGTCGCGTCGCAAGCGCAGACGCACCGAAGCGTGGATTAAGGCGGTACTGCATTGGATATGACGATCAACAATAGTTGTTTGTCATCATTAAATACATCATCTTCCTTAATTGACACCAATTTCCTCTAACTTTGGACCTTGAAAAACATCGTATTACAAAAATACTCGTAGGTGCAGGTTTTCTTTATGCAAATTGCAGAAATCAAAAAAAATGGCAACTAAACAGTCTGCTATCTTCGATTGCAGAGTTATAAAGATCAAAAGATGAATAATTTGTATTTGTAGAACAGCAGAGTAATTCTTCTACATCAAACAGCAGCAGATTTTTCGACCATGACATTTTTGGTCCATGATTATCACAGTCTAGTAACAAAAGCAACGCCACTGGTGCTTCAAATGCACTGCCGATAATAATAGGATTATTGATTAAGAATAAAGGATTAGGAAAGGACAGGAAAATGGGCTCTTATATCTCTTATTCGCCGCTTACTGAAATACAAAAGCACACATGCTGTAACGACATGGTAATCTTTTGTAAGAGGTGATTACTACCATCAGACGAGCTGCCTAATTTTATGACATGCCACTACTAAATATTTTCCATTAGTTTGATGTCTTAGTTCGAAATGAGCGTCAATATATTTGAGGAATTACCTTACAGCATGACTCAGCTAAGGAAAAATTCAAAATGTAATCCTTGTTTGTTCAACTAGTAAATAAGTCTATTAAGGTCGTTCAAATAAATTGAATAAGGGTACTTTAGTAGTCCTCGAAAGAGGCCTATGTCTACTACATCTTCTCAATGATGAGATATGTCACGTTTTGTTTCGTACGAGTATACAGAATTTTAAAATAAATTGGCAAATCGATACCTTAATTCGCAAAACGAATAACTCCACTTTAGCACTTTTGGTTAAAAATGACTTTTTGATACGGGAGAATTTTAATGACAGACAAAAGGTCTATCGGTTAGTACAAGCCATAATTTCCAATGTAAAATTGTTTTTTTTTTTCTTTTCTCGTATCATACAAAAAAAAATTATAACTTTTTTAGTCTCCCCTGTAAAGTTTGGCTCAGAGGAGTTATTTGGTTTGCGAATTAAGGTATCGAAATATATCATTCAAGTTTATATTGCTTAAGTATCAACAATAGTGAAAGGAAATAACAACCTTCTGTTGTTGCGACAGGACACGCTTCTCATAATACTCTTAACATTTTTAAACCATCTGTCACACTTTTACTTTTCGTCTTTGTTAGATGACAATTTCTTCATGAAAAATGTATGGAAGTTATGATTAGAGGCAGGCTAAAGGACTACCTATGGTCGGAAAAGCATTTGTAGCCTACGAATTTTGTAGCATCTGTGGCGTTGTTTGTTTTGTAGCCGACTGTAGCCACCTACAATTAAGTGAACCGTCAATATGTCTGATGAATCAAAAAATAGCTTTCGAATTCAGATCTCCAAACTTAGAACACAAATAACAACACATTGTTGAATTGTTTCCAATTTCAAATCGCTATTTCCGCTTAATAATATGCGGGCGCAATGCGAACTGTTTCCATATTTATATCACGTTCTCTCCCCCCACTTTTTGATTCAGCATTTGATGCAAATATAATGAGTACAGTCTAGAATTATTGAGCGCGAATTCGCTCAATGAAAACAAGCTTTCCGTACAGTCAACAAACACAACGAATCCGGTCGGCATAAAACTTGTATCGGCCCACATTGCTCTCATATTTATAATTCAGAAAACACGTATTTAACTGTTCTTGTTGTAATAATAATAACACAAATCCTGAAGGACGCAAAACGTTAACCGAGTGTGTAAAATACATGTGTGTAGTGCATTATTTAAACGGTTATTTTACAACCGTGCAATATTAATTTGACGCAGTGTTAAATTTTAAAATAATACAAGAGAGTCTTAAAACAAAATGATAAAAGTATTGACGTTTTTGCATATAGTTCAACGTAGGTATCAATATATGTTTCAAAACACTAGATCACTAGATGTTAGGTGACTTAACATTGACTATTACCATACTATGTCATACTAAACCTGTGGGATGCCATATAATTCGTGTAACATATAATTCGATGCTTAAAACAAAATGATAAAAGTATTGACGTTTTTGCATATAATTCAACGTAGATATCAATATATGTTTCAAAACACTAGATCACTAGATGTTAGGTGACTTAACATTGACTATTACCATACTATGCCATACTAAACCTGTGGGATGCCATGCGCTGCCTATAAAACGACTTATCTTATATTATCTTGTATAAAATAAAGAAAATATTCTTTATTTTCTTTATTTTAAATATTGATCTGTATGAGAACATGCTAATGGCCTGTAAAACGACACACACATTGTTATTTGGGGGTGGCCTTCTGTAATGAGTCTGACCATCGATTTTAGTTAATGATATCCCACAAATATAGCTCACTAGACAAATACGGCAGTGTTTTTATTTTTTTGATATCTTAAAAAATGACCGAGTTATAAGCGTTCAAAGTACGCGTGCCACCCAAATTTTTTAATACTACTCGCGAACGTTGATGACGTCACAAGGGCCGATTCTACATGCAAGAAAGAGAGATTTGTATGTTTGTAATTAATTAACTCAAAAACTACTGGACCGATTTTAAAAATTCTTTCACCTATAAAAAGCTACGTTATCAGCAAATAACATAGGCTATATTTTATAAAGTTACGCGAGCGAAGTCGCGTGCAACAGCTGGTAATATTATAAAAGAGTAGATTTATATATTTTTTTAATGAATAAACTTAAAAACTACTAGACCGATTTTAAAAATTCTTTCACCCATAGAAAACTACATTATCAGCGAGTAACATAGGCTATTAACATAGACTATGAAATTACGGGGACGAAGTCGCGTGAAAACAGCAAGTTGATTATAAATTATAAAAATATTCTTAAAATGATTCTTGAGCGGGACTTACGACAAAGATTTCCTCAATACTTTCTGAAGTTATCAGGTTCGGAATAAAAATACGTCAAAATTTTCAAAAAGTTCAAAATGGTACAAAAAGTACAAAAAGTCCAGTGCTTATTATAGGTCAGTGGCGCCGGAGCATTTGAAAATTTAAATAATGACCGTTACTTTTGCCATATAATAATAAAAAATACTAATAATTTGTACATAATATATAGTGCCTATATATTATGTACAAATTCAACCATCCACACACCTTCTAAATTATTTTTCCAAGTGCCAATGGATACGAAAAGACGTAAAAAGTGGATGACCATGAAGTCCGTCACACACGTATTTTATTTTAGTGTGTGTAAGACATCGTCAATTTTCTCCCTTTAAAAAATATACTTACCTGCCTAGTATACTAACAAAAATACCTATTACACTCTTTATGATATGAGGATGACTTACAACCAAGAATATGCTTGCAAAGCAAAGTTGCAAGTAAAGTTGCAAACCGCAACCTAGCTGATACAACAAAACGTACATTTACATTTTGTGTCATCGAGAGACAGTTAAAACAAATGAATGATCTGTAGTACAGAAACGTAGACAAAAAGAACTGACCCGCAAGATACCTCTTCATTAAGATATTCCGAACCCGATAACTTCAGAAAGTATTGAGGAAATCTTTGTCGTAAGTCCCGCTCAAGAATCATTTTAATAATATTTTTATAATACTTGCTGTTTTCACGCGACTTCGTCTGCGCAACTTTATAAAATATGGCTTGAGTTACTCGCTGATAACGTAGCTTTCTATAGGAGAAATAATTTTTAAAATCGGTCTAGTAGTTTTTAAGTTTAATCTTTATACTCGTAAACAAAAATAGAAATCTACTCTCTCTATAATGTTATCAGCTGTTGCACGCGACTTCGCCCGCGTAACTTTAAAAATTTGGCCTATATTATTCGCTGATAACGTAGCTTTCTATAGGTGAAAGAATTTTTAAAATCGGTCCAGTAGTTTTTGAGTTAATTAATTACAAAATACAAATCTATCTTTTTACTATGAACTTGCGTCTAGCATCGGCCCTTGTGACGTCATCCACTTAGCACGGGCGAACTTGAAAATTTGAATAGCGACCGAAGTTTCGGTGTCAATAACTTCGGAAATACTGCATCTATTTTGATGAAACAAAAACTTTTCACATGTACATAACCATAGCTCTGATATTAAGTGTGTTTTATAGTCATTTTCAAACCCATCGGTCAGACCCATTGCGACAATACCCATCTTAGCAAATAAGTAATACGCATTGTCGAATAAGTATTTGGATTGGGAGAGGCATCCATTCATTATAAAATAATGACAATGACGGGCGGTGAGTTATATAGGTCTCGCTTCACTGGTCATGTCCTTTTTTTTAAATACCTAAATGGCCATTGTTTGTCTCGAAATAAATGCGTTGTGCTTCTTCAGTCTTCGTGATAAAAGATTAGCAGACCATGACTTTTAAATGGCGAATTATCCTCATGTTTGTTAGGAGTAATAATTTAAATACCTAGTTTACATTATTATTACAAAATGAGAAAAGTCAAAAATATTTTTGCATTTTCAAAAAGCTGCCACGAGCTTGCGTTACATCCGAATCGTCTAAATTTTAAATGGGAGCTTAGTTTAGGTTCACTTAACATCCCCTCTGAAAATCTGACGCGCTCGAGTTGTATTTAAAATTTTACCCCCACCCCCGCCAACCCCACCAACCAAATCGTCAGATTATTAGACGCGCTCGAGTGACTCCAGAAATCCCCTCTTGGGCTCCCCAACCTTCTTTTGCTCGCGTACTATGAAAACGTCGTGTAGTTTTTCTCACCAATTGTACCCTGCGGTTTGGAAGTCTGATCCATTTGAAACTGACGTTATGAGACAAAACCGTTTAGAGGTTTAGATTGGAGTTTTTATGAGATTATGAGATAATTCATTCAGTTTTCTAGTCAATTACAAGTAAGGTATAAATTGAATAGTTGGTGTCCCACAAGTTGATGAATATTTTCTTGTGTAATATTTTTCATAAAAACTCTACAAAGACACTTCTCCTTTGTTTTATATTGTCAAATGAATGCTTGCCATCAAATTTGCTTTCTGTTGAAAACCTATGTCATTAGAAAAATAAATTTATTTATTGATAACTAAATGAGAAACCAGTTCCTTCTGATGGAGTCGTCAAAACGGAGACAGATAGTTAAATAAAAATTGACGTTATCTAGGCTTCAACAAGGCAGACCACTTCACCGTTAAGGATACGAACCTTTGATTACATACTTATATGCCACCAAGACTACTTTAAGCCAACTTTTTATTGAAAACTATTTAGAAGGATTGAATAGACGATTAAAATCAATCCTACCAAATATTATAAATGCGAAAGTTTGTGAGGAAGGATGTATGGATGTTTGTTACTTTTTCACACAAAAACGGCTGAACAAAATTGGATGAAATTTGTTACACAGATCGTTTATTATCTGGATTAACATATAGGATACATTTTATCCTGGAAAAATGTTCCCGAGGGATCGTCTAAAAATATAAAAATCTGACCACAGCTGGGTTAACGATAAAGGATAAGGAAGGGATAGGCATTCTCAGGAAAACACAAAAGCATATATGCTGTTATACTCGTATCAAAGAGATCTATGTTCCTTTGTGTTTTGAAATCACACAAATTTCTAATGAAATATAGGTACTTTGCGTGAGTTGTATTTAGATGCGTGAGTAAATAATGCCAGAGTCCATTTCCCTAGCCTGTGTCATTACAAGGTCGACAACGCACAACGTTCCCTTAGTATTTTGATTGTATTCATAGTAGCGACAATAGCTATATACCCTTAGTATATACCCTTGAGTGGAACTTTAGCCTGCATGCTAACTTTTGACTTAAAAAAGTAAAGCTAATACATATATGACGTTTAATGTTATCTACTGAATCTACTGAACCAGCGCAGCTTCCAATTGCCAAAGCACTTTTCCGCTGAATACAGAACTCACTTGTTACAGGGTTGGTGGTTACAGGCCGGTACATAAAAAAAGATATAATACACATCTTCTTTTATATTAAGAAAAAGGAATAAACAGGCAAGGTATACTAGTATTTAATTTTTATAAATAACAAAAGGAATAAGTATGGAATGAAAGATTGAAATAATTGCAGATTCGAATTTCGATTTACAAAGTACATAACTAAAAGCAATACTTATTAGTTTAATTCAAGAAAAATAGAACAGTTGATAGCAAACCAAATTTGGTACCTTGTCCGATTTGCAATTTAGGCAAGGTTTGCAATAATTCTCGATGTAGACATTCATAATTATTGTAACTATGGCATTGACAAACAAAAAATAGACTTTGACAGGTACTTAGCAGTCTATAAACATGAGTAAATAAAGACTTCTTAAGCGCCCCTTTTTTCTAAGCATTAAAAATTATCAATCTTTATTGAATTATATTTTTGTCAGGTGTTAAATTATATATTTTTGATGACCCTCGGGAACTGTAATATTTTTCTGAATGGAAAGTACCCTATTTCCTTTTATAACCAACAAAAAACAAATACTATAGCTCATTCAAACATAATGTTGTCTTCTTTATTAGTTTTTTATACCACTAAATTAATTATTTTTTTAAATATATATATATATATAAAAATTTTAAGTCTTTAAAAACTCTTAAGGTCTTCTTAGATTATTATCACTCTTGTATTTAACCTTTGTCGCGAGTTTAATAGTCAGTCAAGCATTCCGTATAAAATATTAAGCTTAGTGATGCAAGCACAGCCGGTACGCAGCGTAGATGAGGTGGGCGCGAGGTCGCTTGCACAATGCAACAGAACCTTATTGGAAGCATGAAGGTACGTCTGTTTACCGCATTCTAAGCGGGCGGCGACTCAAACGCACCTTCTGTCTGTTTTGCATGAGAATTTGCATTCGCTAACCGGCTAGGACAGGTGAGATTTCATTAAAGTCACTACATATTACAAAGTCTGTCTGACTGTCTGTTCGCGATAAACTCTAAAACTACTGCACAGATTTTAATGCTGTTTTCACCTATAGATAGAGTGGTTCTCAAGGAAGGTTTTAGTATATAATTAACAGTTACGAGGGCAAAGTCGCAGGCAGCAGCTAGTATAATATAAAATCGCTTCCCGCCGTCTGTTTCCTTTGCAAACTTAGATCTTTTAAACTACGCAACGGATTTTAATGCGGTTTTCAATAATGGAAAAAGCGTTAAACAAGGAAGGATTTTTATACACAATTTGCAAAAAAAATTACATCCGTGCGAAGCCGGGAGCGGATCACTAGTGGCTTATAATGTGTTTGTAAGCTAAAGAAAGTTTTGTTTTAAAATTGTTTTCAAGTGCGATTAGATTTGATTAGATTTTCAGATGCTGCCTCCACCTGTTAATCTTTCACTCCTTAACTACTCAACAGAAAACCGTGATTAACATACATTTTTTTTACTTTTATAATTTTTTTACTAGCGGCTTAACTACTACAAATCCAAAATTTCAAACCATTTATCCTTCTTAAAACATAGCCAGTTTTTCAATTTTTAATTCTATAGAAGATAAAGATGCTAAGATAAGAGAGGCATTAAAAGTTTCATAGCGTTCTAGCTTTCTTCGCAACGCAACTTATGACAAATATAATTATTATTATTACAATTTTAACAAAGCCCTGCTCCTGACAAGATTACATAAACTGAGTTCCCTCTTTGTTTAGATTATATCTAACAATGAAAAGTTGGATCCAAGTTTTCAAGCAATTCGAAAACAATAATCGTCCTTCAACAAAGCCCTCTTTATAAGTTATACCAGTTCGCGCTCCTTTGTAGCCACATTTTAAAACTTTAATACTTAATGATTTCTTTGTAGGCTTTTTACTCGTATTAACTTAATGAAAGAGCTATAAAGGAGGAAAGTTTGCAAATTGCATCCGAACTAAACCGGTGTGGGTCGTTGCTAGTAGACTATATTTTAAGTATATTAACTATATTATACTAATATTATAAAGGTAGAAGATTTGTTGTATGTTTGTAATGAATACACTCAAAAACTACTGGATCGATTTTGAAAATTATTTCACCTATAATAATAAATCTGTAAGTGTTAGGTATTGTAGGTATGTATGTATGTTCCTCCATAACTCTTAAACGAAATAACTGATTTTCATGAAACTTGGTAGATAAACATTTAGACGTACATGACACAGGATAGGCTACTTTTTTCTTTTTCAAAGCGGACGAAGTCGCGGGCGCCAGCTAGTTAACTATATTTTTGTGTAACACATTCAATCGCACCCTTCGCGTTGGTTTCGTAATTAAGAAATTCAAGTGTACCTACATACTCGTACATCTAATTTTGGTTTATTTCCATTTAATTCCGAAGTTTGATGAAGTATATAGATCTTAGTTAATTTAACTTAGATTGAAAGCCTGTTAAGACCGAGTGAGGTAAACTAGTTGTGGTCAATAAGCCACAAAAGCGACAACGCATGAATGAACGTGTACCTACATACTAATTTTGGTTTATTTTTCTATCTAATTCCGAAGTTTGATGAAGTATATAGATCTTAGTTAATTTAACTTAGATTGAAAGCCTGTTAAGACCGAGTGAGGTAAACTAGTTGTGGTCAATAAGCCACAAAAGCGACAACGCATGAATGAACGTCGCGGCGCGTGGGTTTCACGGTCACTTAGCAGAGCCGCTGCCACCGCTGCCACCGCTGCCACCGCTGCCCGCCTGCATACGCAATGCGCACTCGAGCCCACTCTCACAATTTTACTATTCAACTACATATTCACCATGAGCTAGTTCGCTATACAGTTAGACACCATTGTTGTCACTACGGTCGCGTACTAATGCCCATCTTTGTGACTGCCGACGCACTTTCCTCTTTCTTTGTGTTCTAAGAGAAACAAACTCGTCCACTTTTACCGTAGCCACATGGCTTAACAGTTTACTTAGATATCGCTGCTTAAAAACTAAAGGGCCACAAATCAAAATTACACATTTTACAGGAGAGCTAATCGAAAAAAATTAAATTACTTTTTGTCTATTTTTTTCTTATTAGATTTATATCAAATATATGCATATTATACATAGTTAGAAGCGTATTTTTAAGTAGCATTTAATTTTTTTTAGTACTTTTATAATAAACTGAATACTAGAAGAGATATAAACATATAGAAGTTACTTTTGAATTTATAAAAAATGATCAAAATATACTAAATATGGAATAAAACAACCATTGCAACATACAATATGAAGAACTGTGATTGTGTTTTTGCAATAAAAACTTTTTTGGATTTTTTGTTTTATGGCCCTTTAGTTTTTAAGCAGCGATATATTTTCATGAGAGTATTTTTTTAAGGTAAGGTCGGTAGACAGACAGTCCACTTGATGGTAGGTGGCTACTGTCGCCTATCAAGCAACGTTACATGTGTGACATGTGACGTGTGCCACATTAAGGATAAAGGATTGAAAAAAATCATAATCAGTCAAGTAGTTATTGCGTGATAGCGTACAAACAAATAGTCCTACTTCAAGTAAACCTTCAACCTGTCTGCTGTATTTGCTCATAAAAAAAATTATAGTCGAATAAAAATAAAACGTGAATTTTAAGTGCTTGCCGTCTGCCTAAATCTTATGGTAACATGCTATGTAAATATTAATTATCTTAATCTTTAAGATTAAGCAGCAAAATAACCTGTGTTACTTGATACCATATTTTTTAATATTGTGTCTAATTTCGCTATGCTTAATTTGTAATAAAAAAATAATAATGTGATACTTGATTTTTTGTTAATATGGCGCCAGGCGGGCGAGACTACGCGTGGGTTAACAATCGAATTATTATGATGCTTATCATTAAGCACCTCTCTTGTTAGAGAAAAATTAACTTGTCATTTTATGCTTTGTTATAATAACTTCAACATTTTTTTCTCAAAATTTTTAAACAAAGGTTTAAATTTAAAATAAAATGAAATCAAAAGGCATTTCACAACTACCGGTTTAGCAAGTAAAAATGTATGGACTCACGAAGTACAGAAATTGTCAAGAGTTTACGATTTTATTTGATTATTTTTAATTTTTTTTTAATGTTAAAGATTTTTTTAACATATAAAAAAGTATTCTTTTATATGCCAAACTACATGAAAAGTCTGCGGCAATAATATGAACTAGCGGCTATTATCTCTCCTTTCTACATCGTATATTTACTTCTTGGTAAATTTTTTTATACTCGTAGTCCGATATGGTTACATATCGCATTTACACTCAAAGAAACTTATTATTTAACTGACTGTTTGATAATCAATTCCCCGAAGATGTAGCGAAGAATAATTTTATTCTAGCGAAGAAGTATTATTTATACATACTATTGTTCATTTATTATTGAATACATTTTGTATACAAACATGCAACAACAACGCTGCCATTGTACTCGTATAGTGTGCGACATAGTTTCGCACGCTCCACATATCGACTTAGTTGGAAAGCAAATGAAAACAATTATGGCACTTTCGTACATGATCATTCATATGAATATTTGACCGCTTGAATGGATCACAAGTATGTGAACGATGTAATAGGCTTCCTATTAAATTGTTGACTCTGATTTATGTCTGCTTAATATTTCGTGAAATTCAATCATTTTTTTAAAAATACAATTTACTAAAGCCCGTGACTTCATTCACTTCCCTTTTTTATTTAATCTCTCGGTAATAGTACTGTTTCTGAAATGTGCACTATAGATTTTGGTAATGGATTAAGGTCGAAAAGTTAGAGCGTCTTTTTCTGTATCCCTGACAACGTTTACGATGATCTTTTTTTCAACTTAAGTTAAAAAAAAAACACATATTTATTTCAAAGATGGCTATAATACATACTGTAATGTAATCTATTTGTATTCCAAATATAAAACTTGTGGTTATTGAGGTAGGGAAGGCCATGTAGTCAGTAATTTAAAGAATATTCTAAGTCGGACTAGTAGTTACAAGGATTAACTTATACGAGTGTTGGCATTTAATTAAAAAAGTTATAAACAATATGCGGCTTTCGCTGCGGCATTAACTTTAACATTGCATTCAATAAAGCATGCCATAAAGCTCTCTTTGAAACGTGCTTAACTTTTTAATCAAGTTAAGAAACATGTGTAGTAAGCTAACAAAAAACGTCAGCTGCAGTTGTAAACGTGTGCAATGTAAGCTTGCGCGAGCGAGCTTCCATCTTGATAACCCCAAGAGGTATAATAATATAGTGTTATTCAACTTTTAGAATAAATTCCAGTAAATATTGCAGTCTGTAATATTGTAGTACGACAACACTCTAACGACACTATAAACAAATAAAGGTTGGGTGATTTCTTATCTGAATGCCATTTTATTGTTGAATATCATGTTTGTGGAGATTTTAATGTAGGAATATGGTTTTGATACTTCCCTGATAACCTGTAGTTATGTAAAGATATCGGATCTGTATGATGATCGATTGATTAGGCGTGAAATCGTAACAAACAAACAAAGAAACCACTCACTGTTTCATTTATAATAGTTAGAATAAACAAAGTTAATAGTTAAGTGAGTAGATGAAGGTGTTATGTCACATTTTTGGGTTTTTTCGTTTTTTTTTTTTCATTGATGAAGGTAATATGTCCATATGAATGATTACAGACCTTAAGATTGTCGATTTAAGACATTCTTGGAAAATAAAAAATTGAAAAAGGTATTAAGTAAAGTTAATTTTAAAAAGCAGAGTGCAGAAAATTTTACTTTTGTTAATGGAAGAGGGAGCTATGTTCACTTTTTTTAAAAATTAAATTATAGAAGTGTTTACTTGCTATCATACCATTAATATTTTAGGTTGTTTACACAACCTTACATCATAATTTAGTACAAAAATCAGTTCCGTGGCGACTTATCTCAAAAATTAGAAGTAAAACTTTAACCTCGATTTATTCAAAATTGGAATTATGCGACATGCCACCTTCGTCCACTCACGTCTTCAATTGTTTAAAGTCCAACCAGCAAATAATTTGTAAAAAGATCATGTTGTTTCTACTTTGTTACTGGTTATTGTTACACAAAGTAGTAGTTGCGAATCGAAACATTAATTTTCCAGACAATTGCCAAGCATTGTCTTACTTACCTGCTGAGAATACGATAAGACCTCGTCTGCCAAAGAATTGCTGAGATCAAATATTTGGACAGGTGCCTTTTCTTGAAACTTGAAATATTGCAAAAGCAAGCGAATTCTTTTCTACCTTTATCAAGACGTGAATTTATATTACTTTTATTACTTTTTGTTGAGTATCGTTTCTTATGTACTTGGGGTTTAATAAATTCTTGTAGGGTCTTTCAACTATGAGGGCTGCCACATACCATCAAATGGATAGTCCGGCTGCCAGTCGCTCTTTAAAGTTTCTGGGAGTAACTTGTAATTATTTTTCGAATTATTTTACAAATTAAATTAACACTTAGCCAACTTTGGCAGGGTTTCTAATAAAGAAAAAGGGAGAAATCACTGAAAATATAGTAAAATTTCTCTTGCAGCCTAACTTAAAGAGTTAATTTTGGAAATTTACTTTCAAATTCATTATATATAAAGGTATACATACAATATTGCTGTAACAGAGGAATACCATCAGAGGTTTTAGTAAATAATAATATTTCTATTCATTTATTGTTATTACTAAAAATTGATAATTATTTTTAAAATTTTTATAATAAACTTTAATCAATACTAATAATAAATCTGTAAGTGTAGGTATTGTATGTATGTATGTATGTTTGTCCATAACTCTTAAACGAATTAACTGATTTTCATGAAACTTGGTAGATAAACATTTAGACGTACAGGACACAGGATAGGCTACTTTTTTTCTTTATCAACGCGGACGAAGTCGCGGGCGCCAGCTAGTGTAATACAAAACTAATATTATTAATGCGAAAATGTGTTTGTTACGCTCAACCCATCAACTTGAAAATTCGCATGCATGTTGTCAAGGTTACAGAAAATGACATAGGTTACTTTAATCCAGAAAATAAACTGTTCAGCTTTATTAAAACAGAATAGGTTACAATATTTCACGAGTTACTAACGAAGGAAGGAAACTTCTATTAATGTAAGAATATAACGAATGCATGATTGCACGCAATCAATAATTCTACTGCGTGCACAAAGGCTTTCGACATGATTGGACATTACAAAATGAAAGTACCATTTGCAAATGTGCATTTAAATGTTCGCTATCAGATGGAATACGCAAAAACTATCGTCGCGAGATGAAAGCAGCTGTTCACTGTACCGAGTTTGTGGGGCTACCGGCTGTAGTTAGTAAAACCTCCATAATTATAACTAGCCGTTGCGCGCGACTTCTTCCGCGTAACTTTATAAAATAGTAGCTGGCGCCCGCGACTTCGTTCGCGTTCAAAAAGGAAAAAAAGTAGCCTATCCTGTGTCCTGTACGTCTAAATGCTTATCTACCAGCTTTCATGAAAATCAGTTAATTCGTTTAAGCGCCTCTTTCACTAACTGTCAAGTAGTCTATCTGTTATTTAAAGTCACCTGTAACCGGGAATAATGGAGCTGATATAGTTACCTTTGTTTGTACAGTAAAAGTCTCAAACATTAAAAAGAAAATAATAAAAAAAATCGCCTATCGAATGATGCAGTAAACCGAGTGCATATTTCAATAAAACAGAAAATGATTTCTAAAAGTAACAAATCAACACTTTACTTGTAGTTGGTGAAAGAGGCCCTAAGAGTTATGGAGGAACCTACATACATACCTACATACATACAATACCTACACTTACAGATTTATGATTAGTAATAATAATAATAACTATTGATGAATAATGTACGATTCGCTGATAATGTACGAGTAGTTTGCTATAGGTGAAATAATTTTAAAAATCGATCCAGTAGTTTTTTATTTTATTCTTTACAAATAAAAATACAAATCTCTCTTTATAATATTAGTATTAAACCAACTGATGCACGTGACTTCGTCAGTGTTAAAAAAGAAAAAAAATCTGACAAAATATATGAGCAATATAACGCATGACATATTCATTGCTGATAAAATTTTGCAAAGCGTTGGATTTTGACGACACGTTTGGTCTAGTGGCTAGTAACCCTAGCTGTTAACCAAACGGTCGCGGGTTCGAATCCCGCTAGGGGCAAATGTTTTGTGTGAACATTTTACCTTTGTACCTGAGTCATGGATGTTTTGTATTTATAATATGTATGTATTTACAAAAAAAAAAAGTAACCTATGTATTATATCAACTGTCTGGTATCCATAATACAAGCATTACTTGCTTACTTTGGAACTAGATGGTGCTGTGTGGAATGTTGAAGATATTTATTTATTTATTTATTTATTTATTTATTCTATTTTTAAATGATCCCTCAGCAAAGGTACTTTTTTTCTAGATGAAATTTACCCTTTGTCCTTTTTTGAGCGAAAAGGTTATAAACAGACAGACAAACAGAGTTGCTTTCACATTTTAAATAATATTAGTATGGAAGTATGAATTCATTGCACTTCCTATTAAATTTTATATGTTATTACGGTTTTTTCATGTAATCAATTTACTTGTGTAATACGAGATTCATGTTAACGATATCAAGATAAGATTACCTACAAGTACTTACTTAGATTAATAATAATCTATTCGTATTATCGAGTGATTTTCATAGAAATATAGTAATATGTACGCGCTGGCCGCGATAAATAACTACTGAATCCATGGTTATATTTATAGGAAAACTAGCTGCTTCCCGCGACTTTGCCCGTGTAACTTTGTAAATTATATACTAAAACCTTCCTCGAGAACCACTCTATCCTTTGGTGAAACCAGCATTAAAATCGGTGCAGTAGTTTTTGAGTTTATCGCGAACAGACAGACAGTCGCGGCGGAGGACTTTGTTTTATAATATGTAAGGATTTAAACCACATTTATTAGGAGGATGTTCTTGGCAAAATTTATATTAAAACTAGCTAATCCGGTAAACGTTGTTTTGCCATATGAAAAATTTTGGGAGAGGAAAACCATATAAAAAAATACACAAAAAATCGTTCAAAGATTAGTCTGGTTACAAACACTGTGACGAGAATTTTATCAATGTAATATCAATGTAATCAGAAATATCAATGTAAATATTGTTTCACATTTCCAAGTCATTTTTTGTTATATCGTATAACTAGTATTAGTATAACCAAGTGGACTAACCCTTTATAAATAATCTATCCTAATCTTAATGTTACTAACTAAATAAATTAGTAAAAGTGTTAGCGCCTATTTCACGAACGTCAATTAGGCTAAACCGTCACTTAAAGTCACCTGTCACCGGGAATAATTTAGCTGATATACCTTTTTTTGTACGGTAAACGTCCAAAACATTAAACAGGAAATAATAAAAAAAAAATCGCCTATCGAATGATGCAGTAAACCGAGTGCATAATTCAATAAAACAGAAAATGATTTCTAAAAGTAAATCAACACTTGTAGTTGGTGAAAGAGGCGCTTAGACTATTTAAAAAGATTAAAAAAAATACCTGTGCCTGGTACTTATTAACAAGAATTTTTGTATTGAAAATATAAAAAAGTGGATATTTTAAGTCAATAAAATATACATGTATATATAAAAAATACTAGACGTAGACCAACTTATTAATTTATTCATAAACAAATATTTAATATTTACACATGCGGATGAACTTGTATGTTGACATTCTTCAGTGTAGTTAAGTTCTGTTTAGAATTGATGACCTTGTCTTTGATGGTAGATTTCGACGCAAAACCCGCGTCGTTAGAATTCTGCCCTTCGTTTGCGATTCATTTTGATAAATCAACATTAATTATAGATTGATTTGACGACACGTTTGGTCTAGTGGCTAGCAACCCTAGCTGTTAACCAAACGGTCGCGGGTTCGAATCCCGCTAGGGGCAAATGTTTATGTGTTAACATTTTACGTTTGCACCTGAGTTATGGATGTTTTGTATTTATAATATGTATGTATTTACAATAAAAAGTAATCTATGTAGTACGAGTATATCAACTGTTAGGTATCCATAATACAAGCATTACTTGCTTACTGTGGAACTAGATGGTGCTGTGTAAAATGTATGATGTATTTATTATTATTATTATCCTATATTGATTTATCAACTTGATAAGTCGGTTAATGGAAAAAAAATTGAGTATTTACAAAACTAGATTTTGCACATGGCTTCGTTAACGTTCGTTAAACAATGGTGGTTACAGTACTTTTTTTCTATGTCCTTTTCAAAGATTTAAATCGGTCCTTTTCTGTAAACTTTACAATGTGTGCAAAATTTCTTCGTGAAAGCGTAATAATCAAACAAACACACTCGCATTTATATTATTCGTACTAAACATTTCCAGGACTTTGTAAAAAAAAAAACTGTGCAGGATTCGTGTGAATGTATCCTCTATGGAATTGTAAAAGCCAATGAACTGGACACAATGACATTTACAAATACATTTAGCAAATTAAAACCTTGCCATCTCTAATAACTATCGAAACATTGAGAAGAAACCTGTTTGTCGGAGAAATCTATTGAATAATATTTGGTTACTCCATTTTACTAGCCATCTTATTGGTAACTAGAAGATATATTAACTATACTGTAATAATACCCATAGTTTACTTATGGTAAGTATTGCTGATTACACAAGAAATGATATCGAAACAGACAGACGCGGTGGAGGACTTTTTTTATAATATGTAAGGATGTTACAGGCAATGACTTCTATATAGGACAAGGCTAGCGCTCCTAGAACGTGGCACTGACGCGCCGGTGTCAAAATCGGAAATTGGCACCAATGACGGGTGTTCATTCTGTGCGTAGAAAGATACGAAAATGCCTACTTACCAATGATGTCCAACCAACCAATGAGAACACTTTACAATAACAGAATACGCCAATAAGAAATAAAAATAAGTAACTATTAAGATGGCAATGAAAAAAAAATATTTTTAGTAACTTAGAGACCATTAGAGGACCATTTTTTTGTCACTAGTAGTATGGTAAAGGCGCATCCTCTTGTTTAACATATCACTGGTTACAGGATTTAACTATTCTGTACGGTTACGGAAACTATCCCAGAACTCATTTCATTCATACTCTCTATCATAACAGTTCATATGAAGATCCCATAGAGATATTTGTGTTTATATAGGTGATGGTATGAACCTGCCAACAACTGAAACCCTCAGCATGTGTTGAAATTTAAAAAAAAGACATATTAAATGTAAAAATTGCAGATTTTTTATTTATAGTTCTGAATAACGTTTGCAATAATTTTAATCGTTAAAAATTAAGATGGCGTAATATTTTTATGATCGAGTCTTAAATTTGGAATTCAATGTCATTGCTTATGGTTTAGTTAAATATTTGTATAGTAGTTATAATATATTATTAAATCGATATGTTTGTTTAGTAATATTATGAGTATTGTTATTTTAAAATGCTAGAGGGTGTTGTTGATATTATTAAAGTGTTGTGTCTACATTGTGTAGCAACACGGCTTTTGTCGTCGTCATGAACTTTGTGTTGAACTTTTACGTTACCAAACAAGTTGTCACAGTAAAAGTACATTATACCAGTTTTATGAAATGACATTCGCGGTAAATTATGTTTACCAACATTTAATAAGAGAGGTGTTATTGAAATCTCAACAGAAAGCTGACGCAAGAAAAAGTAGTTGTACTGTACTTATATACGCTTCCAAGGAGTAATTGCGCATTTAAGCCAAATAAAGCAAATTGGATTACTTTTTGTGTAAAAAATACCAAAAAATAAAGGTAACTGCTCACTGAACAATCGGCAGTATATTTCTACTATTTTAAATATGGAATTTGTAAAACAAATTGTAACTCGGACACAAAAAGACACTCAGGCGAAGTCGCAGACGAAAGTTAGTAAGTAAACCATAAAAGGATTTAGCTCTAAAATTATTTAATCATGAAGCGTGTTTATCTCGGATATTTAGTAGATACCTACACAGGAAAAGAAATTTCTAAATTTGCCTTTAAAATAATCATCTTATCTACTAAACTTATTTATTAATTAAACACCCAATGAGACTACTTGAGTGGGCAAACGATTATCTGACAAGGAGCTGTTTAGAATAAATGCGGCCCATAAAATGAAACCCAATTATTATCATTGCACAATTTAAATATACATTAAAGTAAAAGTTTAATTGAATTTAATAAATAAATTTGAAATCGAAGAGAGCAAAGCCCCAGGCGAGTTAGCCGATTTGTTTAAATAAATCACAAAGACACTTTCACTATTTGTTGAACTCTCTAAAGCTGAGATTAGTGCGTGATATGCGTTTGCAATTTTGTAACATGACACACTCGCCTTTGCTATTGTTGTCTCTTATAGAGGCGTGTATGAAAAATATTTCAAGTAACAACCGAATCCTACAAATAATATAAATGAGAAAGCTTCTGATGTTTGAGGTACTCTTAAGCTCAGGGAACGGATGCTTATGTTATTAACTAAAATTATGTATGGGAAGCTGCCATACCTCTTGTAGTAATAGGCTTTGATATAGGTATACCTATTATCTAATGCGTGGAGGATCTAAATCGCACCATGACTAGTCATATGCCATGTAGACTATTATAGACATTATAGTTAGTTAGGTCTACTGCGTTATACTTGTAGGTTACAAAAGAAGAAGGCAAATAGATTTAGTAGTGGTAGAACAAAGAGATTTGGAGACGATCGCCGGTCGTGAAATTCCCCGAGATGGCCGGCGTAACTCCACTTTCGAGTACGCCGAGGTACCGACAAGGAGCGTAGCCCTCCCCGCGGTGGACGTTGGGTAGCGGATGTCGTGTCAAAACGTTCATTTACAATTTTTTTTATTTTTAAGATTAAAGAAATAGTTAAAAAACAGTCTTTTCGGAGGCAGTAACACACCTTACTAAGACCATAGTTATTATTATGTGCTGTTGTCAGCAAGTGAGTAAAGGATGCGACTGAATGCGACCTACAATTGAGTGGACCGTCGCGTCGCTTAGAAAGAAAACTTATTTAATATCATTAATCATAAATCAAATTATCTTACTTGTGGAAAAATATTAATTACACTACAAGTTAGCAACTGATTTTGAAACGCGTGCAACTCTTATATAGTACTTATTCCTTTATTGCTTCCGCTAGACTAGACGAGTGATTGCGTGCGAGCATGCGACCGAATCATCAACCTTGAGTCCTTGCTAACAACTTTTATTACTAACTCCGCCGTTTCTCCTACAAAGTTTTAAGGTTTTCTTATACTTCGAGGAATTTGTTATAAATTTTAACTTGTAATGACGACCGCCACATTTCAATGTACCATAATGAAGGTAATATTTTCTTCATCATCAGGCATAATATTATCTATGTTCCTTGACATAGCAGTTTCATGGATCGGTTTCGTTTTTGTTATGTGAGTGTAATCATTCAGTCAGTTACCCAGTCCTTTGTTTATTATAAACTAATGGCCTGGTCCGGCTTCACACGGCTTACTCTTATTCTTTGATGACTGCAGTAAGCAATGTGTCATGCAAATCTTCTAGTTACCAAGCGGCCTTGTTATTCTAGATTATACTCACTTTTAATTGTTCAATCTTTAAGAGTATTAGTTCCTGACATTGCATAACACAGAGTTATATGATCGTTACACTAAAATGCTTTCAAAATCTCATATAGATTCTTTATCGCCTATTAATTACCGATAATGACTACATGAATGTTTGTGTGCAACATTTAGAGGAGAGAAAAAAAAAACAACTTCTCAGTGGGTGGACAATCACTTCCGCACAATTACCACACGCCTCACTCGGACTCACAGAATTAAATAAAACAGACGAGTTATGTTGCACAATGGGATTGGGTTTTTTTATATGATGTCAATCGTCATTTTCAGGGAATATAATAGGAATGGGCTCTGTCATCCCGTTACTTGTTCACTGAAACATAATATCGCGCCATAACTAGTTATTGCCTGTTGATTGTTTTGAATTTGAATTTGTTGTATAGGGGATGATTACTACCACCAAGAGGGCTTCCCAATTGTTCTGCCACTACTAAAACTAACTGCACTACTATACTGCCTAAATATACGGTCGTAATACTAGCCATACTGCGTATTGTGTATATTCTCTCTAGGGCGACTTTTTTAGTTTCCTACAATTTTCTTTACTTATTTCTCCTGAGGCTTGAAAGGTCCCTTTTTTTTGCCATCTGCTTCTTCAAGAGTGCAAATCCCTACTGGCTAGTTCAGCATAATATTTTGGGACTATTACTCGTACTTTCTACGTAGATGACTTCTCTTCATACAGATTCAGAAAAAGCCAAAAACAGACATTGTACATAAGTTTTGGTGGTATAAGATCATAAATACACTAATGTCTATGTATAATATGCACAGATATCCTACAAGTACATATCTATTTAAGATACGTCGCATTGTATCTATTCTATGTATTAACTTTAGACTTTAAATATTATCGAATATTAGTAGGAAATAAGCAAGCTGAGCCAATAAAGTAACGCCTTGACCTTTTCACTCGCATGTCCCCCATTTTTATGACACATTCTTCATCACCACAATGGCTGGGCAGTAATCGTAGGCAAAGATTTAATATAAATGCCCGAGTCCAATCCTCTCTTGTCGAATGCAGCCGGCCGTCGGTCGGGTCTAATCGGGAAGATGTTGGGCGTCAGCCAACCCATTCCCGCCGTTCCGACCGGGTTTAATTTTGGATCACTGTTTTTTTCTGTACCACTCGTAGATCCGGCGAGGTGAACAATCTCTTTCCGTTTCGAAACGTGCATAGTAAACGCTCGAGACTTACTTATATGGATGTACTGACCGATATGGGGCGATCGACTTAGGCTAAAATGTTTTTAACCGCACACACCACGCCGAGGAATCGGTCCTCCAAAATGTTTACGTGAAACGAATAAGAACGCTTTATAATACATCCTGCTTAATGCTTCTTGTGATTCTGAATGCGTTTGAAATACTGTTACTTAGAATGTGTGTAGGCAGGTACATGATAATCTATATATTTTTTGCTCCACTTCGTCTAAAAGCGTAGGTTATGTACAAAGAAAATTTGAATGATTATCGTCAGTTGCGTTGTTTACTAAAATTAGAGATATTACAGAAATTCAAAATGTAGAAGTTCCAATTTAACTAATCTATCTATCCATATCTTATCTTTTATTACATAATAAAACAGTTGTTCCCGCAACTTCGTAGGCGCGGTTTTCGGTATTCGGTATATATTTTTTTTATTTCTACAAAATATTTAAAAAAAACACGGCTCGTTTACGATTTTATTAAAGTCGCTGTCCGCTACTGTCTGTTTTTTCGTTAACTTCTTACAGTTTTTGATACGGTTTATATTAATTGAAAAGAGTTAGCTATATACGAGGGATATAATTTGTAAAAAATATTGAATCTGTGCTAGTTGTGGTCAGAGCTAGTTTGTGATATTATATCTACTTTAATCGTGTATTCAAAGTAACAGTGAATATTTCTTTGATTTCATTTAGTATCAGGATTATATTTTTTAATATAGACCAATATATACACTATATACTTATATATACTGATTTTTAATAACCCACGTTCTAGTATGCAAAATTACTTATTAACTATAGTGAAGACAATATTATTAGTTTAGTAAACACTTTTTTTGACAGGAACTCGTCGAAGCAAGCTTATCTCATATAACTAAGTACATATTTTAAACGAAATCTGGAAAGCAACAATTTGGCATTTTGACAAGAATGCAATACCTACAAAATATGGACATCATATTGCTGAAACAAAACATTTTGCTCGTTTATTCGTAGATTCGCTCAAAACGGATGAATCGACAGTTTTCAATATTAATGATGTAGTTAGTCAATTCTCACAGATTCCATAAAAAAGATTAGATTTATGAAAAAGGACAGCAGAGCACAAAAATGACAGTGTTTTAGATAAAATGTTTAAAAGTTCCAAAATTTATTTATGAACGTATTAAAAATAACTGTTTACAAATAAAAGGACTTTTAAAAGTAGTTATAAAAATGTAATTTATTCTATGGCAATATAAATAGTCTTTTTAATGTCCTGGGCCTGACAGAACAGATCTGATGTTCTACACTGAAGATCCTTGTTCTTTCCCAGATTTTTCTCTGATGATGTAGCCATGATTTCTCTCGCCAGATACAAATAACTACTACTATATACTATACTATATACTATACAAACTATTTTGAAAGGTTAAAACTTTCAAAATAGTTGAACTTCAATATTAGTTAAAGTTTACACCAAAGATTTCAATCTTTGGTTTACAAACCTTCTACTATAATCGCAATTCTAATATTTTTCTGTGTCTGCTCGACTGTATAATTTTTTTTTTTCTCCTTTTTAAATATACGAAATGTCCGAATCGATTCTTAAAAGGCATTTAAAACTAGCAATTCGTCCGTTTAGTGCGAACCAACCAAATAATAAGCCATTTTGTTGCGTTATGTTATTATTGAATGACACTTTTTTGTGAGTTATTTTACGGACGTTTTAAACATATGATTAGCTTTTGCGTACCTCGGGAACATTACCTTTTTATGCATGAAAGGTGTCCTATATCCTTTTCAGTAGTTACTGGATAACGTGTAATATAAAATTTAATGATGATCAGGCGCGAAAGCCTAAAAAACAAACTCACTTTCACATTTATACGAGTAGTTATCTAATTTTGGTTAGGATTATATACATATCTGCTTGGAGACCGTTTTATTAAACAGTCACGTGTACCACCACTTGTTAGTAGTTATCTTTATCTTAGGATCATTGTTTATCTTTGTTACTGATAACCTTTTGAAGATGACTTTTTATTAACATCCAAATTAAAATTACAGTTAGGTGTAATTTTAATTTGGATTTTTTATTTGAAATTTTGTGTTGCTAAGGGCCTCTTTCACGAACTAAAAGTAAAGTGTTGATTACTTACTTTTAGAAATAATTTTCTGTTATATTGAATTATGGACTCGGTTTACTGCATCATTCGATAGCCGATTTTTTTTAAATTATTTTCTATTTAATGCTTGGGACATTTACCGTACAAACAAAGGTATATCAGCTAAATTATTCCCGGTTACCGGTGACTTTAAATGACAGTTTGGCCTAATTGACGTTCGTGAAATAGGCGCTAAGACTCCCAGCACTCTGACGGACTGGTTATAAGACTGTTGCTAACCATTATTAGTTAAGAATTTTATAATAAAACAAATTAAATAATTCATTTGTTTATGAATTTAAAACATATTAACTACTTACTTTAAAAAAAAAGCTATATGAAAGAAAAACGGGTAGAACTTGTCGGGTAGAACGTATTTTATACTAACTGTACGTATTTTTTTACATGTATAAATTAAAATCCTGTACACGTGTTCACGTAAATAAATATTTTTTATTTATTTACGAGTAGAGTAGCCATGTTTAGTCTATTTAGTCAGAGTAGGAAGTGATTGTAGCCGTAGGTATTAATTATGCAATATCGCTGATTAAAAACTAAAGGGACATAAAACAAAAAAACTTATGGTTGTTTTATTCCATATTTAGTATATTTTGATCATTTTTTATATATATTCAAAAGTAACTTATATGTTTATAGATCTCTTCTAGTATTGAGTTTATTATAAAAGTACTTGAAACATTTAATGCTACTTAAAAATACGCTTCTAACGATGTATAATATGCATATATTTGATATAATATCTAATAAGAAAAAAATTGACAAAACTTTTTTTTTTTTCGATTAGCTCTCCTGTAAAATGTGTAATTTTGATTTATGGCCCTTTAGTTTTTAAGCAGCGATATGTTACTAAAATCTTGTAAACAACTAAGGCATTATTCTATTACCACGCTCTCCGAGATTCGCCAACACTGCTGATGTCACCGCATTCTATATTAGAATTATTACTAATTTTTTGAATACACACGATTCGATAACATACGTCTTTATCCTGCCTACGTCATCTCATTATTTATACGAGTAAAGTATAGGTATATAAGATTCACTGCTGTTTGCATACGATGACGTCAAAGTGTGTAAAATAACTGTAGGTAGTAAGTTGGTAGTAAGTAATGTCAAATTGTTATTAGTTATGTTGAATTGAAGTGCTTCGATAATATAACTTTATTATTAAACATCTAACTTTGGCCCGTGACTACGTCTGCGCCCCTTTAACTTACTTAGTCTTTATTTTTCATTATATTTTTGCCAGGCATTGATATTTGATTCCATTTTTGTATTAAACAAATAAAAAAACAAATAAAAGATCGTTATTGAACTTCACAAGATCACACGCTGGACTAATCTGAAGATTGTCTGAAAATTTCATCAAAATCGCTTGAGCAGTTTTAGGGACCATATGGAACAATATCTACATTTATACATAAATCTACTTTTACAGATGTAGTTATAAAAGGTTAATTAATTACCTGTACTCTGTTGATGACGTCGTGTGGTCCTCTCCATGTGGTGGCGGCTGGTGATTTCCGTTTAGCCAGTTCTAGAGTAGCTTCGCTCGGACATCGCTCAAACATGAGAACGCGTTCGGCTACAGAACCTCGTGTAAGGAACGGACGCACTGGTGATGCTCCCGAGATACCAGCCTCGCCAGCAATGGCTGCACCAGCACTGGAAGCTCGCCGAGCCCTCGCTTCAAACTTGGAGCGAGCTTCGTTTACATGAGACCCAACCGAAGCTCTCCTTTCAGAGTTAGCTCCCGTGGCCGGCTTTCTAGCTCCTGTGTCGAGTTTATCTTGGTACCGACTCTTAGCGTAATCCACAAGCGACAAAGGCGGTACTACATCAGGACGTTCCCCTGATCGTTCAGCTACCACGCCACCGGTGCGAAGCGCTCTAAGAAGTCTTTCTTCTTCACGCGCTACTTCAAGACGCATTGCAGCTGGATCTACTCTGCGGACTCCTGAGCCTCCGGATCCGTTCCGCTCCGGAACGAGGTCCGGTGGCAACATCATCTCAATAGTTTCCTGTTCAGTATCTAAGCGCTGTTCACGTCTTACATCCGGTCTTTGTTCTCTGCGTACATCTGGTCTGTGTTCACGGGGAGCATCAGTGCGTTGTGGCCTAAGCTCCGGCCTCTGCTTGATTTCTGGTTTAGGCTCAGTTTTCGGCTTAGTTCTAAGACTTTCGGCCAATTTGAGGCCAGGCGTGGGTCTGCAAGACAGAATTTCTGTAGGCGCAAGGCCGCGCGCTTTCCAAGTTTGATATATGGCTTCGGCATGGTCGGATATTTGTTTGGCGATGGCGGCAATGTCCTCCTCGCCGGTGTCTAT
Organism: Synanthedon formicaeformis; assembly: GCA_945859745.1. Taxonomy (NCBI): domain Eukaryota; kingdom Metazoa; phylum Arthropoda; class Insecta; order Lepidoptera; family Sesiidae; genus Synanthedon; species Synanthedon formicaeformis. Next base: position 3,668,968 of record OX243958.1, on the reverse strand, counting down.
CTCGCGGCGGGCCGTTGCCGCCATGGCCGGGTCGCTCGCAGCCACAGAGACGAAAGGAGGCGCGCGCACCACACCGGCCGCCTCAGGGACCTGCCGGACACTCCATTCACACACACAGCTGATCAACACAAAATAATAGAAACAACCCTTCCTTTGTGACACTTGAGCTGGAAGGCGCACTAAAATTGGAATAAACACAAATATTTCTCAGCAATTGAATGCCGCTAGGATCACCCGATACAGGAGTAGCACTACAATAAACAAAGACAAGACAGCGATCGCGTGTTCAGAAAGGAACCGTTGAGTTTGCGACACAACAAGCCGACGGTGGCGTCTCGCGCGGACTGCGGCACGGCGGTCGGCGCGAAAGCCCCGCCCGCGCTCACCGTCGGCCCCGCGTCGTTATACCTACGTCTCCCTAGCTAGCTAGCTCCATTCCCAACCCACATGCAGTTTATCCTCTATTACTTGCTATTACTCAACTTATACGACCCTGAACACAGATCTTGTCTAGTTTTTGAGGATAAAAATTCACACACTGATTGATATATTTACTTACGTAAAAGTGGAAATTATTTCAATACCTAATAGTACCCTACTTATTAAATAGTTTGTCCCGACTAATTTATCAATGCACAGTCAATTATACAACTAAGAAAGCTGTTTGATAAATAGATTTAATTTATAACGTAAGCATCCACTAAGAAGGGATCATCTCCATTCGAAACCGGGACGGGTCACTAATTTGAAATAAGAATTCTGGCTAAATTATTAACTAACCAATCATTTAGATCTAAATTACTTAATAAACTAGAATATATTAAAATCATATAACGGACTGGAAGCATAAAGACTAAAGGCGACTTGGAAAAGTTTTATACCTAACCTCGCCAGGAATTGAACCTGCGACTTTTGAGTCATAGGAATAACCATTCAACTTACGTGCTTGTCAAATGAATAACAACACTTATTAGCTAAAAATATATTCACACATTTTTTGGCTGAAATAAAATAAAAAACCTTTCTCTTCTAAATTTTATCAATTTATCTATTGTGAAAACAATATCAGCAGTAGGCGTCTTCGTCATAATAAATGTCAATACTACATAAATTGATTTAATCAAAGGACCCACACAGATTTTCAAGCTTGTAATAACAAACTCGTGTTTCTGTTTACGCTGTAGTACAGAATATGTAGTACAATGTAAACGCCAGTGATCATATTATCCTTATTGATAGTATTAATACGATTCTGTCGGGGCAGCCGGCGGATGATGGCGGCGCGTCGTGGCGTCGCGCATGCGCTCTATGCGCCGTAAATAGCACGTCGCGTCGTGATATATTTACTTACCTAACCTTACCTACGCGCTTCCCTACTTTTTTATTTCTTCTATCAGCTATAAGTTAATAACTATGTAAGCCAACGGAACTCTAAAGAAAAGCAGTCAAAATATTTGTATTGGTAAGTATGAACGAATTTAATAAAATGGAAAACATTAACAAATATTTAATAATAGCACAAAAAAAATATTAAGAATATTCTATAAAGTAGACTATTCATGAATAGGGCAAATAGCAACAATTTCGTTGAAATATACGAGTGATGTGATGAACACTCAAGGTACAATATATTGATTCATTGTTAATTTACTTCCGGAAATTAAAAGTGTAAAAAGAGAAGGCCACAATATAGAAACCGAAAGTCAGACAGCCTAAAACAGCGAGAGTCAAGTGAAAACACGCATGCAAATGAGCTCAACAACGGTTAAACTGTGCGTTACCTACCTACAGCTTTTTTTACAAAACATTTAATACTAGCGACCCGCCTCCGCCTTTGCAATTATGCAACTTTTTTTTTGCAAATTATATACACAAATCTTCCTCGTTTATCGCTCTTTAAATTGGTAAAAACCGTATTAAAATCTGTTTGGTGGTTTAGAAGAAATTAGCGGAGAAACAGACAGAGGCGGACGGCTTCTTTATTTTTATTCCATTCTAGTTAGCTAGCGCATACTTAAAACTTTTATCGACTAAATTGTTTTGTCGAGTTGTCTACTTCTCGTGATCCACACAACTTGACAGCTTTTTGACTTTTTTGTCGAGCTATGGTCGGCAGCGCACTTGTAGCACTTATGGCGTTGCTTGTGTTATACCTACCACTTGATAGTAGGTGGCGTCGGTAGCCACCTACCATCAAGTGGACCGTTAGCCTGTTTGTCGCCCTTATAACATAAAAAAAATAAAATTAAAAAAAAGCAACTATCGAGTTAGTATGCGCGCTTCATTTATATTCCTATAAACATAATAGTATGATAACAAAATAGTTGTTCAACTAAAAGTTGTATGTATGCGCTAGCCCTTAGTGGTGGCAGGGCACTACGTTTTCCCCCGAGATGGCCGGCGTACCTCCAGTTTCGGGTACGCCGAGGTTCTGACAGGGATCGTAGCTCTTCCCGCGCTGGATAGCCGTGGTGGGGCACCGATGTCGTGTCATAACATCGACCTCGCCCATCTACTAGGATCTAGGAAGTCGTTGCTTTTAAGCCGGTAGGAGTCCGGCATAACCCCACAGCGTCCCCTATCACTGCCGGGTATCTATGAGGATTTCCCAACGATAATAAAAGGGGTAATCTACGTTTCGCGGTAATTTGGGCAGCCATTCTAGCGGCAGTTATTGCCTTATAGAAGACCACCATGAAATAACAGAATGTGTGCTTTTATGTTTCGGTGAGTGAGTAAAGGATGCCAAAGCCCATTTCCCTATCCCTTCCCAGTCCCTTGTCCTTAATCTTACTGTAGTTGGCAGCTTACTTGTAGCACCTGTGGCGTTGCTTTGTGTTATAGGCGATGGTAGCTACCTACCATCAAGTGGACCGTCAGCCTGTCTACCAACCTCAAATTTGATTTTTTTTAAAAAGCGTGAAACTTTCGCAGTACTTTCAAACATTTTAGATCTATGTAATATATCTCGTAGGTATGATTATGGCTATATAGCTACTAATATATTTCAATGCTAATAATCTCCATGTGGAATATTTCTGCCAAAATAGAATGATTATTCCTCCCCTAGCGGTTCCATATGGTTTCTTCATACAATTTGATTAATTAGTGTTAGCGGTGCGTCAGCAAAAAATCTTTTCCTTCTTTGAGAGCAACGAACAGACAGGGGCAAAATCTATTGGAGTCATTGCAAAAAAGTGGCCTACAGAAAAGGAAAAAGGATATTCGTAATAAATAAAAAATAAAATAATCAAGTGACTGACGACAAAGTTCGTAATTATGACTAAATTAACAAAAACACTATAATTATTTTTGCTCTGATATTTTCGTTGTTTTTTTTTCTTTCTCTTTTTCTCCTACCTATGTACAAAATTAATCGTTCATATGTAAATAAATTTATAAATTAAAAAATATATATTTATTTGAGAAAAAGTTACGATTTGAAGTAGGTATTCTCTTTATTAGAAAGAAAGAGATATATTATTGCTTAAGATGTGAGAAAGCATCTATCAAAATATATAATTTGCAGAAAAAAAATTGGATCCATGCCAAGCCGGGAGCGGGTATCTAGTATTTAAAAACACCAGATCTTATATTGACAGTTTTATTTCACACACTTGTTATTAAGTAGCATAGCAACCACATCTTACTTCTTTAATAATGTCAGTAATGCTATACAACCTATTTTTAACACTTTCCCTCATTATTTAAAAGAAAAAGAAAGCACTCACTCCTAGCTCAGCTCGAATCTTACTAAGAGTTGGCTTTGGTGTTGGTTTAGTTAGGATGTCTGCCAGCTGTACAGGCCCAAAACCTATTTAAAAACACCAGATCTTATATTGACAGTTTTATTTCACACACTTGTTATTAAGTAGCATAGCAACCACATCTTACTTCTTTAATAATGTCAGTAATGCTATACAACCTATTTTTAACATCTAGTATGGTTTAAAAAGTGACTAATATGTTGTTTTCTTGTACCCTCAGCCGGTGTACGAGCGGCACAGTGCACGCCACGTGGGTGCGGCGACCGATGACCTCGAAGTTTGAACAAAGCAAAGCAATGTAGTGGGGTTGCAAAGCGTTTCACCCTTGAATTTTACCAATAAGTTACTTGTTCAACTTGCATCAAAGTTAACGTATCTAAGGTCATGTTAAATCTACAATTAATACTTAATTTTTTTATCTTTATTTTTATTTGTCAGCCAATAATGTCAGTATTAAACTATTATTAATAACTAATATTATCCTATTAACACTATATGATAGAATAGTTAGATGCAAATTTGTTACTCTTTAACACGCAAACATTACAAAACCTATGTTGACAGTTATATATAAAGGCAATTTAGTAACCAAAATTTGTTTTTCAGATTCCATATATAGCCTGAGAAAATAAGAAAAATCAGGGGAAATAAATCGTGTAGTTTTGAAAATTGGTAGAATTATACTTTACGGTATCCAGATTAACATACTAAAAGTCCTCAAGGGTGGGGGTTGTGCTAAGGGTGTAAGGGGGGGTTGAAGGTACCTTTTTTGAGGTTTTTGCTCATATCGCGAATATCTGTAGGAATAGCATTATGATTACTTCTGACAAAAGTTTCTACATGAAATTGTCTACAAATTTAGATATATTCATTTTTACTCTACGATCAATACTTTAGGGACTACAGGCTGTGTAAGTTTACAGATATATAAAATAAATACAGATAATAGGTAATAGTCCTCCTTACCATTCTTCATCTGCAAGAGTTTGCGACACAGAACACTTTATACTGACAAGGAGGTCTGCGCCAGCAAACCATCAGCAAACATTGCAGGTGCTGTGCTGTCATCGCATTGCAAAATATTGTATAGCCAATTCTAGTATTATATAGCTAATAATTTTAGATGTTTATGCCACGGGACTTGTTTGGTGGCGCGGCTATAATCGCAATACCAAAGTCAAAATAACTGTCAATTTTCCAACTGATAGTTATTTTAGTAAATGTGCGAAATTATCAAATTTCAAGATTAAAATTAAATACTGAACATGATTTAAATGAATAGTATCGGTTACTTTCATTATTGGCTAAATCAAATAAGGAAGCTTTCTACTTTGGACCCTATATGACCGCGCTTCTATGATAGGAAACCGTAAGCTTTTGTATAAATTGTGAGTAGGTAAAATAATGTATCCGGCTAAAGTTCCCGATGACACAAAAACGTGGTCAAGCGTCGACATATTCTTGTTTTCAAACGGAGAAAGGTCTTCGCCGCCAAGAAAGTACCATCTTCGAGTAGAAGATATTCATTGGTGGGACATAACCTTAAATTATCTTGCAAGATTACAATATGGATCTTCGTAAGTCTTTTTTTTTTATTTCATTTTTTGATTATCGGGCAATTACTTATCCATAAAAATATCCTATTCAATAAGGTTAAACTCTTGCTGTGATTAGCGTGTATATTTATTTGATGATAGAGTATTTTAATGAAAAATAAACATACAATTAAACAAGTAAATGTTATATTAAGGCACTCTTCTATACAAATCTACACATTGGAAGGACGAAAGATCGAAGGACCGCTGGAATTGAGTGACGGAGCCACATATGTGGCTGTTGAACCACCCGACATGTTTATTGCAGCTGACTATGAAAAGTATCTTATGAAAGCATCTAGGTAAGAATTTGTCCTAATAACACTTAAGGAACAGCACAGTGAGAGTATAAGGGTCAGCGCCGACGGACGGAGTGGCAGTGAAGAGACTAATTTAGTAACAATTTAAATTCAACCTAAAGTGTGCTCCTGAATACGACTGTATTTGGTACAATGAAATAAAATGACGGCGAGCGACTCAAAGCGCGGTCGAGAGGCGCGCGGCAAAGCGACTCCAAGAGCCGGAGAGAGCAAGTTCGCGGTGACGCGCCCTCAGTGGGCTTTGCGACTGCTCTTCGCCACTCCGTCCGTCGGCTCTGACCCTAAGAAACTATTGTATACTAGCTGGTGCCCGCGACTTCGTCCGCATTGAACGATGAAAGGTACCCTATGCCCTTTCTGGTGTCCCAGACAACGTGTATGCAAAATTTTATGGTGATCGGTTCAGTAGTTTTTGCGTGGAAGCGTAACTAACAAACAAACTAACATTCACATTTATAATATTAGTAAGGATATTGTATGAAAGTAAGCATATAATATTTAAATTATACCGTCTTGGGTTATTCCGACGAGAAATGACGCTCAGACTTGCAAAGACATACTTAGTTATTAATAAATTCATATTTTATTAAAATAAATTATGGTTTCAGATCATGGGAAAAGAGTCAAGCAAGAAAATTAAGTTCTGGTAATACTTATATAAGTAATACAAAAATTTGTTCAATCTTTTCAGAATTCTTTTTAAATATATTATTAGTATTGGAATTAACGTAGATTGTTAAAAATTTCAGACAATAAAAATGACCATTTGGAGAATTCTAAACAACTATCAGAGAAGTTACCAATTAAGACAATAGAAAAGCTAGACGTCTTAGAAAAAGTTAGTTGGAAATTTATTTGTTAGAAAATAACATTTTTCATACAAATAATGCAGGTAAAATTTCTTGTTTTAAATCAATTTGGCGCTAAAGAAAATAGAATAAGTATTTTTTATGTAATAATGTGGATCTGTTATACAACAAAATTTATGTAGTAAATAGGACGCACCTTTTCAGTATTTTCCCACTCTCTCACAACTCGAAAGTCGCCAACTTATTTTTTGAGTTATATTAAGTGTACTAAAAGAGAAATTTAGTAAATTATATGATCAATCACGTCGGTATATAGATAGTTATATGTTGATAATTAAGAAGATTTAATCATTACTTTTAATCCTAAACTATGAAATACTATACACAGAGTGTTCGTTGAATAGATGTATGAATATTTATGTAGTACATCTAAACATAACAATACATCTTAACATAGTATATAGTATGTATAAATAAAATAAAGTCACTTCCCGCCGTCTGTCGCTGTATGTATGCTTAAACGAGGAATGTTTTAATATATAATTTTCATTACAAAAAAAATTGCACCCGTGCGAAGCCGGGAGCGGGTCGCTAGTAAATAGATTTTTTTCAAATTTCTAAAGAGAAGTCTATGTTAATAATGTTACGACGACTGACATCGTGTAATAGGTATATGTATATAAATTGTCAAATGTAGCCTTCTAAGATTATGCATAACAATAATTAAGATGAACTATAAATAAACGTAATGCCACTGTATTCACAGAATACCGAAAAGTTGAAATCACCCACAGCGCAAAAAGTCAAAAATTCAAGTAATTCGATTCAAAGGCAAAGGCCAATTAGGCCAATAGGTTCGCCGCGCATTGCAATAAAAAATAATAAATATTCGGCCAGGTCAAAATCGTCTTGCGTGAAAGATTTAAGTAAAAGAAAAGAAAACTATTTAAAGAGAAATTTTAATGCTATTTCAAAAAAGGCTGATAAAGCTAAGAGTTTTGTAGAAAATGAAGTTAAAACAATGCGAAATGATGATGGGTTAAATAAATTTGGAGATAAAGTTGAGGATGTTAAAATATCTTTAATAACTAAAACTGCAAAAGATGATTCGAAAAAGAAAGGAGTGTTTGACAAAAATAAGACCGGTATTAATGTCAAAGATTTAATACAAGGTTTTGAAGAAGTAAATCAAAAAAATCTCAATACCAATGACCCGGAAGGTGACACTGGATATATCACAGATAGGAGGTTAAATACTCAAACGTTACCTTGTTTTACTAATTCTGACAAAAATGAAAAAATAGTTTCTGATACAAATAAATTGGACTGTGATGCTTCTTCAACTATGCACGAATATAGAAACGTTCAAAGCGAAATACTCTCTTCCATAATAAATTTAGTAGTAAATGAAGCAAACAAAACAACCGAAGAAACTAAATGTGAACAGACAAACACGGATATATTAACAGATAAAGAGAACCAACAGGCACAAAAAGATAAAGACGTTAGTAATTTTCGTTTTGATGATGCAGAAAACGTTAATTTTGGGACAAATAAAAATTACGACCTAGAAAACAAAGTTTCCGGCGACTTATCAAATAAAGTTGCGCTCAAAATTCAGAATGATATTAAAAACAAATATATTACGGTTGTTAACAAAGGAGACATTTTAAATTTTAAATTTGCTATTGAAGTAAAACGTACAAAAAGCAACAATAATCTTCATGACAATATGCAGACGCAAACCATCAAAGCAGACGACGAAACACAGGTAGAAATAGATATTTGTCTCAGTAAAACATCTTTTAAAGAGGTAAATATAGAAGACAAAAGAAAAAATACTTCACCAAATATTTGTTTACAAGCACCGTGGGAACGAAATGCTGAAAATTTTGATGAAGGAGATATTAAAGCTATAGTTTTGCAATGTGCTTGTTGTGGAAGCTTCAATGTTGGTAGAGCTATAGACTTGAATAGAAGAAATAGATTTTTGAAAGAAGAACATAAAACGTAAGTCATCCTACATTTTAATATTTATTTTCTAACTGTCAAGAGTAGATTGTCTATTGTTTTAACTTCAGTACATACAGTTACTTAAATCAGTACTTACATACAGTTAAGTTAAATCTATTGTTTTAACATCAGTACATACAGTTACATCTTAGGAATATAATTTTTTATACAATTTTACTGTTTCATGTCGGATGCTGTAAAATATTTTTGTAGGAGCGAAGTTGAACAGTCGTCTTCATTTAGTGTTCAAAGTACACCTAAGTCAGAGGCAGTTGATTTTGTCACAACAAGAAAAAATCTTAAAATAATTAAAAACTCAAATTCCTTTCAGCTGTGATTGTATTGAAACATTGAAACTTTTAATGAAGAAAGATTCTAAAGTAAAATGTCCAGAAAGATCTTCTGTAAGAAATGCACATTCACATTTGTGTGATGCAATTCCTCGTACAGATAATATTAAACCCATATCATCAACATCTCAACATGAAAACATATTTGACGATTCTGAAATAATAAAACAAGAAGAATGTTCCTGGACATGTGAGTCAAAATTTCCTGAGAGTCATGTCCTGAGAAGTACTTCTACAAAAGTTTTGTCGCGTGAAGAACAAGAAATCAGTTGTCCTGAATTTCACGACATCACTTGTCAACCTGAATTTTCAATGTGCCCATCAGAACCAGAACCAAAAGACGTAAAGGAAAAGTTTACGCAAACTGATTGGTGCAATATTGTGGTACGTCCATAATCTATTAACTTAATTTTAACATTAACTTATTTCTTCTTTTAACTTTAACATTTGGGCCCTCAATTTAGATTAACGAGTATAAATTGATATGTTTAGTACAGTAATATACTCCTATTTAGTAAATTTTTGTTAGGTTATACTCTGAACACTTATTATATCAATATAAGCGAAAACACCGCATTTTCTATGTGCGATTTAATTCTAACATTTAGTATAGGTACGATGTTACTTTTCAGGTTGAAGCAAGGTGTCACGATGATCATTATACCTTTCACTTGCCGCCAATTCAGGTCCTTAAGTATTACAAATTCCAATAAAAAGTATATTGATTTTAATATTATTTTTATTTTCTATGTCCTTATGAGGAGTATCAATTTTATTATGAATGTAGTTCAGATATTTCATAAGAATTATTTTGTTACATCCTCACTTTTCTACACTAAGTAACACAAAAAATGTAACACGAATATAATCATGTAGAATCCTAAATGACGCAACATTTCTACCAGATATCCGGTCTTCGTTCTGAAGACTATACAATTTCTTCGCAAGAATTGTGTACGCTTTTTTGGGAATGTGCTCTAGTTGCTCATCGCTGATGTACAATAAGTTTTCTGGTGTCATTTCACGCATAACCTTCAAAATAATAAGCACATGGTTAGTCGTTATCCAGGATCCAGGTATTCAAGAATTTGAATTGTCTCTTGAGCTGTTTCTACATACTCATATCAATTCTTAAAAATAATATACCTAAATGTATTTATCAGTACACAATAATAATAATAATTTATACTATAATAATTGTTAGAAAACTGTTCTATCTGGCTCCTTCGTATCGAAAAGACTTTTAAGTGGAATACCCTTTGAGCTGAATGTCCTAAAAGCAAAACGGTCTAAATTGATAATTTGGAACCTACGGCCGGCACAGTATAAGCAGCTAGTCCTATTATCAACCATGGCGTAGTGGTAAACGGTCCAAATATCAAAAAGGCATTTTATCAAAACGTTTTTAAATAGAAAAGTATGCTCAATAACACAAATTACCTAAATTTCTCGTTTACGATTTAATGAAATCCTATAATGATAGATTGTTTTATTAAAATATTAAGAGGGAAACTCACCCGAGCAGTAATCCCACTCATCGCCTCAGGCTTAATAGTCGAAAGGTAGGGGCCCTCAACAACAGCCAAGAGCAGACCAAGACGAGCTACATCATGCGCAGTCCAGGTATACCATTTCCCCAACGCCTGTTAACCAGTTCATAGCAATATGTTACAATATGTAAGTTATTCGCAAATAAAATAGATAAGGCACATAATAGCAATAGGTATATTCTTACTTGGCTTTTTGTCATCATACTGAGGTAAAAACGCCGTTGCATTGGATCACACGCCGTTATATGGTAAAATAACTGAAATAATTTTGATCTATACAAATGTACAAAAATGGTTATAGTCTAGTCTAAAATATCTTACTGAGATATTGTATGGCCGATCAAGCGATGAAACTTGGGAAATCTGATAATTTTAACATGTGTTTAATTTTTTTTAATGTCCTTTAATAAAGGACAATTTAAAAAAAATTAAACAATGCTTTAAATAAAGAATATTTTGTAAATATAAAAATAAGTAATGTGCATGCATACTAACGCCACCTATCGACCGTTGAAAGTAACTCTGGAAATATTTAGGTAAACAGGTGCACAGAGGAAATCACAACAAATCGACTCTAAATTATTACATTTAAGAATGAATTAGTAAATAAATGGCTAATATATTGTATTTTACTATACTTACTTACTTTTATACTGCATTTCGTATAGAACGGAAATGGTTTTTTTTTTTTATATAGCGGCAACATAATAGATATTGATATAGAACATGTATTTTTATTTTATATACATTCTTTTATACATATATAATAGTAACGAACTTTTCAAAATATCACAAATTCTTTTCACCTGATGAGAAAGCTGCAAGTAAGTACCGTCAGGCACCTTTCGCATAAAGGTCATGGGAACGCCGCATAACAAATTGTTCATCATATTTAAATATTTGGGCTCAGACCAATGCCTGTTCAGTTTAATGTAAAAGCTGGCTACGACGCCCACCTGCATAAGTTTTTAATTATTAGAACCGTTGTAGACAAAATATTTTAAATTATTTCAATTTAAATCTGAATGGAAACATATTGAAAACGGGTTTAGTTAATTAAAAATAAAAATGCGTTGTAGTGGATATAGTTTAAAGAGCCTACATTCTGTTAATATGTCTGTATTTTTGAGATGAAAGATGAGATACAGGTTCACGGTAGATGGTTACTGGCTACCTGTAAAGATAGGGCTTAGAAAAATGATTATCCAATCCAATGACGCAAAACATTAGTTTTGCAATCAAATTTTTTTTCTTATTATGTTAATTTGTGGCAGGCAAATAGCTATTTAGATGGCGTTTTGCAATTTCATGGGGGTCAGCAAAATTTCAATAGAATTAAGTAAAACTCGTAAACCTGATGTCGGTTTAAATCAGGGTGTGTCCCTATATAACTTAATATTCTATCATCTTTTAAATTAAGCTGCGCAATCTCTCTGGCATTAACGTATTTGAATAGAGGACGGAATTTTTCCAAAGTTTCATAAGGAATCGCTTGAGGCAGACGACCTTGCTTGATCACTGTCCATATAGCAACCAGTTTTTCTTTAGTTAACTTCATCATGGATATTGTTCGTATCTGAAAAGGAATAGTGCTTCTATAAGAACTTGAATGAATCTGTAAGATAATCACTATTACTGAACGAAAGATGGCATATGTTATTAATAAAGTTTGTAAGGACATAACATAGAGAATGGACTGAGCAATACCCGCATGAAATTGACCACTCTCTCTAGGAAGAGAGAAAACGATCGTACGACCAATATATCTTTTTCCTCTCTTTCCTGTAGCTCTATAGTAACTTTGAGGACCAATCAAAATTCTGTAAAAAGACAACTACTGGCCACACGATCGCTTCGTCTCTCTTACACTTTTCTGCCCGTATTTACTCTACTCCATATCTCCATGTCTTTGGTAAGGAGTGATATCATTACATACGTTTACATACACATAATAATTGTAGAAACATGACATGAGTTTTGGATTCAAGAAAATATACAGCGAATCTGACTAAGAAATTAAGGGTGCTTCTGTGTTTCAGGATGCCATAGCCCATTCGCCTATCCTCAGATCCTTTACCTTAGTTAGGCCTTCTCACAGTCGGCGGTATTGACAAAATTGCTTTCCCATTCGTAATACATATATAGATTAGATTCCTTTGGACACTGCAATGTAAATTTAGATTTGGCAACCTGTTCTGGAAATACGCTCGAAATTCGCTTTAAACTAATCAAGGACAGTTACCGATAGTTACCGAATTTAAAATATAATCAGCTGGTAAACGTAAGATATCTTCTAAATTGCCATCCAGCAGTATAAAGAAAGCATTGACAGCAGTCTGCATGTGGTCATTTGTGATTTTCAATCGAGTGTGACCTCGCTGTAACCATCCAGGGTAGATCATATGAACTGCGGTCCCGTTTAGAAATTTCTCTGCACTGTTAAAAGAAATTAGAATCTTTAAAATTATATGTTTATCACTTTATTAATTAAACCAACGACACGCTCCCGGTTTCGCACGGGTGTAATTTAGGATAGTGGAGCGCGGGCTGGGTTCGAGTGAGTCCCGTTTTCGGGTCGCGATAGTGCAAGACCACTTGAATTTATTAATTTTACTAAGCCATTAGATTCTCAAGATAAATCTTAAAAAGTCTCTTACAACTTTTTGTTTATTTTCTATAAATATTTCACATGTTATTAAGACATAATTATTTAATTGTAAAAATACAACAAAAATTCATTCGAATAATAAAACCCCAAACACAAACTGAACTTTGAGCTATATCTAAACTTGATTATTAAAAATCAATTTGATTTATATTTCTACTCACGGTACCTACAACTGTAGGTGTTAGGGGTTTATCAAGTATTGATTAAGTAAAAGTCAACAAGAAGAATGTAAAAATATCACTCACTGCAACGCGTCACCGGTCGGATAATCAACGAGGATGTCTTCAACAGAAGGATCCCCATAAGACAGCAAATTTATTACATCACTATAATCTGTCGACATAATAATATAGAAAAATGTTATAATTGTAACGACTGCTTCTAAAAATCTATCCTTTAGAAACAGCAATGCATTACATTCTGCGCTCATCTTCTCTGGCAGCAATAAACACCTTACATGAGATCATCGTGAAATCAATCTTTTTTATTTTATTTCGAGGTATTATTATACTTATTTTGGTGCGGGATAGTGGCGTAGCTTTCCCTAGTTGGGCACTATATTAAATTTTGCCCTACTTAATGAGGGCGTGCCCAAATCCTTCATTAAATTGAACTCGGTGTCCGTGCCTATCTGATTCTCCGCTACCTTCTGATAAGGTTCAGACCACCCAACGGACTGATAAGGTTTTCAATAATGAAAAGAGCGATCAATGAGGCATGTTTGTATACACAATTTGCAGAAAAATATTGCATCCGTGCGAAGCCGGAGGCGGCCCGCTAGTTGAACATAAAGTAAACCGTAAGAAATTCTTTCTGTATACTTTCTGATAAGAACGGCAACATTTGCAACCCTTGGCTTTGTTTACGTTAATAGGCGACGATAGCCACCTATCTTCAAGGGGATCCTTCAGTTTATAAAACACAAATCTTTAATATATATATAAACTTAACAAAAATTTTACATACCCTCAATCTCTCCCCCATAAAGGACACTATTTATCTTAGACTGCAACACGTTTATTGGATCTGAAATTTGCAGTGATGAAAATCAATTTTTAAAACAACTGGTCTTTAGATCTCGTGGCGTGGCTTTAGATCTGTTAGATTTAGTTTAGATAGTATTTTAGATAAGTATTTCAATTTTTTAATCTAACGATCTATCACGTTTTAAGGCTAATGTAATGTTCGAATATCATAGTTAATAATTCTGATAATCTAACATGATAATGAAGTTTGTTTTATATATTCTTATATCAGTTCAGACTAGATTCAGACTAGACTAGATGATAGTCATTAGTTATTAGTTTTTATGAATAATCTGTCTTTAATTATCTTTAATTAGTCTCTTGTCCCCCAAAATAAGTATTTCTGCCCACATTAGTAACTCCGTTTATACCATCAAGTAGACCGTTAGTTTTCCTGTCGTATTTTACATAAACATTTAAAAAAAGAACTTTGAAAATAGAAAAAAAAAATCACTTGATTAGTGACTCAACCAGAGATTTAACAATGATTTAAAAGTACACAACTAAGTTTGAAGAATGACGATTAGAAATTAAAATTAAAATTAGAAATTAAATACAAAGACAATTAAAAATATACCTACCTTTATTTATTGTCTTCCTGTCCTTGATTCTCTTATAAATTATTGAACCATTTAGTATATATTCAGTAATTTTGAGTGCAACTGACTGATTACGGCTGATTTCACTGCACAACATTTCATCTGAAAACAATTAATTCCTGATTGAATTCAATTTTGTGTCAGTTACAAAAACGCGTGCGTTTTGTGTCAGTTAACACGGAGTGTGTTACAAAAACGCAAAAAAAATTGTTTAAACTAACCCTTTCCACATTTTAACGATTAGGTAATGTTTTGCTTCAGAGACTAATAATTATTTAATTCTGAAACAATATTATTACATAGCTATGTTTAAATGTTTCTATTTTCTTCTTATAATATAAAAGACGATGTGTGTATGTATTCCCTATGGATTCCAAAACCGTAGAACTGATTTTGATGAAACTTTCAGTCAATCTTCAAATTAGTCCAGCGGGCAATCCTGTGAAGTTTTGTAGCTATCGGACGAGGGCGAAGCCGGGAGCGGGTCGCTATAGTAAGGTATAAAATAAAAAAAGTTACCGTCATCTTGAATACCCTCAGAGTGTAGTTGTAGATCGGTGTATGCAAGAACATTAAAGAAAGATGTTAAGTAAACAATTACTAACTTGGAAGTGATGTTCATATTTGCATCGAGTAATTATTTATTTGTCAGTACAAATTCAGTGAGGCTTCGGACCGTTTAACTTGCCATTTCCCTTTTAGGCGCAATAGATAATTTCAAGTTTCTACATACAAAATATCGTCTTCAACATTATGCAAATAGGGTCGAACAATGAAGAAGTTACTATAAGCAATGTGAATACTACAAGAATTTTCTCTTGCATATAAGATTGGACAAAAGTACCTACTTAGTGTGAGGCCTATTGGGTTTCGAATATAAGGACTGACAAATATAAGAATTAATAAGTAAAAGTTGGGAATTCTGCTCTCGAAGTTGTTGACAAGTACATAAGCCTACATGTGACAATAGATACTATAATATGTGGGTGCTTGTGTATGATATTAAAAACTTTCCTGCCTGCATCTGTATTTCCGAGCTCATATAACAAAAATTTTTTCATAGTTTGAGTGAATAGGCATTTTCGGAGTGAGCCCGCTCCATCATAGGCCTCATTCTTGCTAAACAGCTGGTTATTGGCCAAGAGCAAACCCATAAAAAAAACTCCGTCACTTCATTGACAATCCATGTCAGTTTGTGACGAAATGTCTTAATCAATTTTGTTTGAAAATTTATTCTGTGTAATTTATTTGCAGAAAATCATTTTAGTGAAATACAATAATGGGTTGGTCGTCTTGCTCTAGTGTATGCCCATATGAAAATTATTGGTACGAGAATTTTCCAAATTATCCAACGGGAATGCAATTCTATTCTCCAACTGTGACACAACCTCTCGTTTATTACGCTCAAATTGTAAGCTTTTTTTTTACTTTTGGTACCTAGGTACATAGTGATGATATAAGTTTTATCTATATACCAATATAATTATCAAGCTGAAGAGTTTGTTTGTTTGTTTGGCTCAACGCTAAGCTCAGGAACTACTGGTTCGAATTGAATAATTCTTTTTGTGTTGAGTAGTCCATTTATCGAGGATTTTTAAAAAATAAAAATTAATATTATCCTTATTTAGATTAACGCCATCTATCGTTCAGTGGTAGAACTATTAAGACGGCTTTGACTCAACAAGCCGGCTGCTCACCGCGAGAGGGCTTTAGGCTATATAACATTTTGAACGCGGACGAAGTCGCGGGCACCAGCTAGTCTTAAATAATTTTAATTTTAATTTCAGCAACCGAAAAAACAAAAACAGAAGACTGACCGGCAAAGCAAGAAAGCGAACTGCTTTGTAAAGGCCTTTCGGTGGTATACTCAGGTCAGAATTTAGAGTGTATTCATATCTGATGGAAGATACGGGAATAGTTCTATACATACATACCAACCAAACACAGATTTTACTTGTTTCTGTTTTTTCTTACTTGGGTACAAAGCAAATCACCACATCTACTCGTAGCGCTGTTTTCATGTAACTTTTTTTATATACTTTGCACCAAATCATTGCCACAAAAGCGTTAAAAAATATGATTAATGTTTTAAAAACATTAATAATAATAATGTAATGTAACTCGAAATCGGTTACAGTTTAATAGACATTCTTTAAATCTTAAATATTATTTATTTAGGAACGCCACGTAAATGTACAACAAAATGTAACCGAAGATGCATCAACAATTGGCGGGTTTGCGACTTGGCTTGACAAAAAGTACGAGGAATACCTTCAAAACCACCAATCAGGGTCGAACCAAGTATTTGAACGAAACATAGACCAATCATCAACTAAGGGTGAATTAAACAAACAGTAAGTAAGTTTAATTAAAAAAAAAGTTTTCACAACCAAATTCTGTTAGAAAGGTTATTTTACATCTATGTTTATTAATATATTTCAGTGGTTTCTCTGTTTCCTGTGACACCTTCGTTACAAAGAAGCCAGCTACAACAAAAAGGTGAGAGTATTTTTTTTGTTGAATATTTGTATATTAATAAAAATAATATCAATTTATTATATCCACTCTCTATGATAGATGCGTAATTTTATATTACGCCATCATTACTAAGTAAGATAAGACGCCACTGCTGTGCATTGTTCGGATGGGTGGAAACCTTATTCTGCGGAAATTGGAACCATTTGCCCTCGGTATTGCTAGTGCCCGTAGGCGACACTAACCACTTACCATCAATTATTAGAACGTGAGCCTATCTGCCAATCTTTATACTTAATATATATAAAAAATCTATCAACCTGTTAGTCAAATTTATTTCTAGTAAGTAATAACTTTAGATCACTTAGTTTAAACTCACTGTCGTTTCGTAATTTTCGTAGGCAGCAGTGGATGAAATTTAAAAGTTCCCGTAAAAAATTGCAACCAGAAACGGGAAGCCATCATCCAAGGTAATATATAAAATAATCTTATAAAATCATTTGTTCTGATTAACTACCAACACACAGACAATACTACTAAGTCTAGAAAGCTGAAATTTGAAACATAGGTTTATATTTAATAACATATACAATCTGTTAAGAAAGGAAGCCGGAGACGAGTCGCTAATTTCTTATAAAAGTTAAGAAATATTTTAAATTTAAGATCATGTTTTACAGATATTAAGAGATATTACATCTCTCTTTTATATTGTAGATCATCACAAAGCTTGGAATTCATTTTGCAGCCGAAAGAATTGAGAATGTCCAACTCGAAATGTTGCAATATGTAAGTATTTTGCATGTTGAAATTGCTTTAGACGGGTGTTTACTTATAAAATAATATTTCATTTTATTCAAGAAATTTTTCCAACAAAACAAGTGATACGGATGATTTTAAAACGAAACAAAACAGTATGTCCAATTCAGCTGTGGAAAATATAAATAAGACTGGAGAGGAGAAAAAACAGAAACTCTTCTCTGGAAGTAAAGAGACTAATCATTTAAAAGAAACAAATGTAACCCAGAAGCCGGATGGATATAAGCAACGAAAAAAACTCGATGATGATTGCGAATGTGCAAATAAAGAAATCGAAACCTTACGTACAAGATCAGAGGTGAAAATATCGAAGGAAACTCAATTTTCTCATAATGTTAAAACTGGTCCCACAGAGGACAAAATTGTGTCGACTACTCCAACTTACGAGGTAATTCATTATTTGTTATTTTATTGTTTTCAAAACAGGACATACAAAAATATCTTAAATTAATAAATTTAACGTATTTAATGATGTCATTACAGAAGACATTAGATATATTAATAGATGGGTAAATGTTTATTAATATCCTATTTAGTAACTTTGAAATCTTATGGCGTCTTTTTATGCTTTAGCTCTCTTGGGAAAGCGACTATCTCGAAGAAAATCTCAGTCTTACAAAGAATATCACATTGTACCCAAAGACTATATAAGTATATTTGGTAGATTGTACCATCTAGATCACCGACAGATATGTCGCTGCTCGGACAGTTTTTAGTTATTTTTTTATTTATTTATTTTTTGTTAATTTTCTGTATGTTTATGATTGAAATTGTTTTATGTAAAGGTCGTCCAGACAGGCTGACAGCCCACTAGATGGACGTCAGGTGCTGCAAGTGCTCTGCCGATTATATAGTAGATAGGAAGCTATAGTGAAATGGGCTCTGGCACTTCTTACTCGTTCAACAAAACCAAAAAAGAAATAGAAGTGTGCATAAAACTAATGGAGCCATACCCATTTTGTGCGGGGGCTTCATTGATTTTATTGAAAATCGAGTTTAGGTGAGATGGTGCAAATGAAGTTTGCCTACATTTCATTTTGAACGCTACGCTCTATGCGTTGAACACACTCAATTTAATATTGGAAAGAAAATTTTATATTGGAGTCGCGTCAACATGAAAGTTTTCTTGAAAATTCTTGAAATAACCAGCTGAAATGAGCTCATTTTAATATCAAATTCGACAAAGCAGTCTGGCGGTTCACTTGTCGCCTATTAACACAAGTACTCCAAGTATAGGTAGTCCAAGTGCGCTGCTGAGCTTAGTATATAAGGGATGAGGATTGTGGATAGGATCTGTCATCCCTTACTCATTTACCAGAAACACACCAGAACTCAACTATACATGGCAGTCATATGGCGGTAATTTGCGATGGTCTGCTGCCTCATTTATTCATATTCATTCATTTATATATTTCATTGTATATATCTCTACTAATATTATTTTGAAAGTAACACTGTCTGCCTCTCTGTCTGAGAGAACTTTTCACGCCTTACTTCTCAACTGATCATCAAAATTTTTCATACACATTGTCCCTGACAATACAGAAAAGGACATTGGGTGCCTTTCATAAAAAAAGTACTGTGCCCGTATAAAAATAATTCATATTTCATATATTTTCTTATATACCTAAAATTACCTGTTTATTTTCATTAGAAATCTGAAATAGTTAACCTAACAAAGTATTTTAATTTTTTAGCTCTTTGAAAATAAAAGATCTGTGGCTGTCACCGCTGCTAAAATGGAACCGAAATCTCAGAAAGATTGTCAATGTGTAAACATAAATTACTTATTTTTGGGTGGACAAACACAGAACGCTAGAGAAAACATTGCGGCACCTTGTTGTGATAGAGTTTGTCGACATTCGTCTACCTTGCAAATGCCGACGGCACCTCGTCAGGTGGAAATTAACAATTCAGCGACTAGATGAGTAAAGATTGCTCTTAGTATGCTTACAAAAGTTTTAATCACATAAAAAATTTTTAGGCCGTCGTAGAAGACAAACGAGAAACAAAGACAAGTACGCGTCAAGGAAATCGTGTTATCAATTCGACATGTGCAACTATAACTCAGACGTCAGATTATGCTATACACATTGTAAGTTTTACATCTTAATATTTAATATTAATTTAGTAATTCTTAACAGATAATAATAACATGACTTTATCTTGGCCCATTAATTGACCGACATTTCGATAATTATTGTCCCGATAGTCGTTTTGAATGGTACGGCTTTTCATTATATTTAATGTTTTTTATATGTATATGGTAAATAAATTAAACTTTTTTAACTTATCAATTAATTAGCTAAGCATATTTTCTTTTTCAGAATAACAATCCTCGTGCATATCCGTTATTTATGAAAATTCTGCGTCCAGATAAATTGTAACGCTCCTTTTTTAATATAATTAAAAAGACTATTATTAACATATAATAAAAAGAAACACAATAAAAAGTTTATAAATATATTTTGTACTTTTATTTACAAATTAATATTGGATTGACTAATAACAACATTCACACAGATGTAAAGCTCTTTTGTATAAAATTATAACTTTTTAAGTAAGTGAGCCCTAATTTGGGCTGCCGTATGACACAGCTGGTTTCGTTTGAGGAAGAAAACTAAGAGAATCAGTTTGACTAGACTGACTGTTGGCGGTTATTGTAGGTAATCCGTAGCTTGTTATGGCACCCGATTTCTCGGAACTGGCAGATGATGATGACGAGATACTTTCGGATTGTCCAGAAGATATTGGCGAATTTTGTACGAACGATGACAATTCAATACTAGGTTTGGCATTTTCGAGAGATACTCCGGATACCAGAGACAAGTATCCAGCGTTCCTGGCCGTGGAATGTTCGTTTTCCTTTATAATGTTCTGGACACGGTCGACGACAACTGAATCCAAGGCGTCGTTGTGTACTTGTGATTGCAATCCAGTATTGTACTGGTTAGAATCAGCTTGGTAACTGGATAGAGAAGACACACCAGTGCTGCTGGTCAGCGGTTGCGATTGGAGAGGCAATCGAGGTGTTGCGTATTGGAATTGCGGTTGCGGTTGATGGTAGGAATATCCTTGTTGAGAATTTGCGGGTTGTTGATAATAAATGTTTGGTAACGGAGCTGGTTGAGGTTGTGGCTGGGGTAGTGGCTGGGGTAGTGGCTGTGGAAGGGGCTGCGGTAAAAGCTGTGGCTGTGGCAAAGGTTGAGGCTGTGGTTGAGGCTGTGGTGGAATGTAAGCCGGTAGTGGTTGTATAGGACGCGGTGCGATTTGTGGCTGAGGCAGACCGTAACTAATTTGAGGAAAAGGTGCGGGCTGTGACTGGGGAGCTGGTCGGTAAATGGGGTATGGTATGGGCTGGTAGTTTGGAAGCGGTTGAGGAGCTGGTTGAACGTATATGGGCTGAGGCTGAGGTTGTATTTGGGGTTGCGGGGCTGGCTGGACAAAGGCCGGTAGAATACTTGGCTGCTGGTAGTGGTAACCAGGATTTTGTATGTAATTTGGTTGAGGTTGCGGGCGAGGTATTGGTTGTGGGGGTGGGGGAGGCGGTGGTGCCGGAGCTATCACTGGGGGGTAATTGAATTGTGGTGAGTTTGGAGCAGGCCGAGGCAAATGGTATGGAGCCTCTGCGACCACGGCCGCTATCAACGTCAATAATGTTACCTGAAAGCGAAAATAAACCTTAACAAAACATTGACACCGTTGATTTTAAGCCGATTTGCGGTAACTGTAGACATAAGCGTTGTGTACACAAAATTTTCACTTTTGCCTAGGAGCTCCGTGTTTGGCGGATTTGCTTACTTACCGCTCTCCTCATGTCTGTACTCGTGCGTTGACTGATGTGTGGAGTTCGTTGAATTCCACATAACTTTATACTCTCCACCACTACAAGACGTAATGAACGAAGGGAGTGTCGCTCCAGTGATGATGTATGCGATTGCATAAACCTTGTTTAAATGAAGAACATTTTCCAAGTATTGATGCGTGTGCGTACGTTCCTTTCAGAAGGTATACGTGACTATTTTGTATTGGTTTTACTTCATTTAGAATTATTGTAAACTTTCATTAGGTTGGTCACCTACTTAACACATTTTAAGGCAGATTCAATAATTTTAAATTTGTTAAAATAAAAATACTTTGTTGTATTTATTTTTATTTGTAAATTCACACTTATTGAAGCTTTTTGATAGAGCAGGGCTGGACCATTTGCGATGTGTATGTGCTAGTAAGTCGCACTAGGCCCTTGTGTGTGCTGTTGTGTTTCAGTGAGTTAATGAGCTATGCTGGCTCTGGAGCTCATTTACCTTAAACAATAAACTGTAATAAAAATAAACTATTTTAACTAGGCATATTGTTTTACGTAATTTTCAAAAAAGCACACAAAAACTTTTATTTTAAATTTTAATTCTATACGAGTATATCTACAATAGTGCCAAGATTTTATTGTTTGTACGAAAGTATTTAACAACCCGATTTCTAATAATTGAAAGCGAAATATTTCATCTTGAGCATCTTTAGGCAATCCTCTTAAACACAATGAATAGTTTTTTAACTGGTATAGATTTGTCTCAATGTGTTACTCGTTGCTTCATTGTTAAGTCATTAGCTTAATGTTTAGTAAGTCTTCTTTACATAATATAATTTTAAATCGTTTTCCGCGTCTGTCTGTTTATATCTTCTGTCTGCTAACTCTTTCCAAACCACACGACGAATTTGGATACGGTTTTTCACTATCAGATAGTTTTTCCGGGAAGGTTATTTATATTAATATATTATACTCGTAAATAAAGTCTAATTGAGTTTTTTATTTAAAAAAAAGAAAAAAATATTTTGCAACCAAGTGGCCGAAAAATTAATTTATATGGCTAAACTTTAAGAGAGTCCTAAAAATGATTTACCAGAGTAGTTCTTCTGAAATCCTAATGAAAACTCCGGGATGATATATATCTCTATCTGTTACTGTTGACTCACTGTAATCATTTCTTTCATTAAAGTTTCTTTAAATTCTACATGTCTGTTTGTTTCTCCGCTAACTACTTCTAAACCACCCATCGGATATTAATTCGGTTTTCACTTGAGATAAACGAGGAAGGTTAGTGTTATACAAAAAATTGTCTCCCGGACGAAGCCTTGAATAACTTTTTTAGTGTCGTTTCCTGCTTCTATTTGAATCCAATTGAAACGACAGAAACTGTTCTACAAAATCTCCTAAAACTGACTTAGCAAATTGACATGTCGGGAGCGACCCTGGCCTTCTAAACGAATTATTCACTAGTATCGACGTCTCTACTCTCGTCTCTACAGTTGACACGCGTTAACTATTAATGCTATTAACAGTTCTGAATAGTGGCGAGTCGGAGTACAATATTATCTAACGACCCGCCCCTTGTTTCACACGGAAGTAAATATATATTTTTTGCAAATTATATAAGTACATAACCCTGTCTCTTTTATCGCTCTTTCCATTAGGGAAAACCGTATCAAAACCGAAGGTTTGTGTATTACATATAATTTGCAGAAAAAAATGCAACCGCGCGAAGCTGGCTGCGAGGCGGGTCGCTAGTTATTTAAAAAAAAAATGTCAAATCTTATATAAGCGGTTAAATCATGTTTTTTATAAAAATACTAATTTTATGCTGTTCGATTTTCTTTAAATAAATAATTATAAATTTACTTCAAGGGTGAATGAAACCATAAACAAAAACTTGACTATCAATTTTCAAGGACGTATTAAATCTCGGCAATCCGACCTTAGCACCTCACATACAAAATTTTACAAATAGATTAGAAACAATATGTTCAAGGTTTTTGGTGTAACACTGATCTCTCCTAATGTTTGATGAAATGTCGCAATGAACTTCGCACGAGTCTTTAAATTTTAAACGCAAACAACTGTTTGGCCTTCAAAAAAACTATCAAAGCTCGCATCGGCTATGTTGATTCAGGAGATTTGTCAATAGAACAAATATGTACTGCCATCAGATAATGCTCCATTGATAAATTTAATCTATGCGTGAAGCTCTTTCAAGTGGCAGTGAACCGCTGCGATTTGATTTTTTTCGCGTTATTACTAACTAGCTGGTGCCCGCGACTTTATCCGCGTTGAACGATGAAAGGTACCCTATGTCCTTTCTGGTGTCCCAGACACTTTGTATGCAAAATTTTATGGTGATCGGATCAGTAGTTTTTGCGTGAAAGAGTAACAAACATCCATACAAACTTTCGCATTTATAATATTAGTACGGATAGTACGGATTCAGATCTTTTTTTAATGTTGGGAAATCCTCTTGGATACCTTGGACCTCGCAGTGTAGGGGACACTGTGGGGTTATGCCGGATTCTTACCGACTAAAACCCAACGACTAGCGCGGCCGTTGATGGGCGGGGTTGCGGGAACGCGCGGACGTTATGACACGACTTCGGTGCCCCGCCACGGCTATCTAGCGCGGAGAGGGCTACGGCGTACCCGAAGGTGAAGGTACGCCGGCCATCTCGGGGGATTTCTAATTCAGAACTACGTAGTAGAGGACACTGCGTTCTTCAGTCACAAATATACCAAAATCGACGAGCCCCTTGGATGAGTGGCAAGGGTGCTTGCCTAACATCTCAGGGGCCCCGGGTTCGATCCCCGGCGGGGTCAACTTTGGAGATTTTAATATAATCTTGAAAATTGACTCTGGTCTGGATTTGAAAAGTAGTGGTAGGGCACACTGCGTTTCGCAGTCATTTGGGCAGTCCGTCTGGCGGCAGTAACCACCACCTTACAGAATACCACCGTGAAATAACAGCATTATGTGCTTTTGTTTTTCGGTGAATGAGTAAGGGATGCCAGAGCCCATTACCCCACCCCTCCCTTATCCCTTATCCTTAATCCTTCTATGGTCGGCAGCGCACTTGTAGCACTTATGGCGTTGCTTGTGTTATAGGCGACGGTAGCCACCTACCATCAAGTGGACCGTCAGCCTGTCTGTCAACCTTAACATTAAAAAAAATCCAAAATAATAAAAGAAAGAAAGCTGTCGTGATTCCATGCGAGAGTCCCCAGTTCTAGTTCCTATAAAAACGTTGCTTCATCTATACCTATCTAATAGTTATAATGTTTTTCTAAAGGGTTCCCTTAAATATCTTCTGACCTTTGAACGCCACGTTCAAAGGTATCATGTCTCACACAAGTTTCGAAACCTCATTAATTTGTTTTGAATAAAAAACTTTATAATAGACATATTACAAGCAAACTAATTAAGTTAACAGAGTTAAACTAATATTTTGAAACTTTAAAAATATTAATTCGTTAGTTTGTTTTTAAATTATCCATTTATAAATAAAACCTTTTCTAAATATCCTACTAATATGGGTTAGTAAGGATTAATTTTTCAAGCAAAAACGGCTCGACCCATTTAGATAAAATCATAGCGATTTTCATATATATTTCTCAGGTGTTATATTTTTCATTTTCCAACGCGGACGAGACATGCACCAACTAAATAAATAAATAATTTTATTTGTAAATAAATTTTTGAGCATAAAAATCCCTCTATCTTATAGTCGTAATATATCTATTTATCCATTATAATTATATTTCTATCACGTATTTAGTACGTTTGTATAGTAACGTTTCATAAATATTATATTTGTGTAAACATAGAAGCCCATATAGAGGTCGGAGCGGCAAACAATGAGGTAAGAGTGAAAATCCGACGACCACCAGAGGCCGTTATGCTCGATCACAATTTGCACCTTCGTCAACCTTATTACCTACAAAGTTAGGCTTTCAATAGGTAGTATATTTTGTAACATCAACAAACAATATACAAATTATTGCGTAACGCTTTCCCGCGTGACCCAACCATTTATAACACGGTGACAAAGTCTTGAGACTTTGTTCAGGATACAAAGTTTTTTGACGTTAGTTTGGTTTGGTCACTACAACATCAGAATTTCAAAACGTCATTGTTTCAAATGCTTACTTCATGTCCATAATAGTCCTGCATGTAACGTGTAAAAATATAATTTTACATTATACTAGTAACCCGCTCCCGGCTTCGCCCGGGGTGCAATTTATATATCCTATCTTTTAAGTTAGACCAAATTACACAGTTACGAAATTTTATCAAAATCGGCTCAATAATTTAGGAGTTCATCGCGAACAAACATGGGACACGAAATTTTTATATATGTACTAGCTGGCACCCGCGACTTCGTCCGCGTTGAAATAGAAAAAGTAGCCTATTCTGTGTACTGTATATGTTTATTTACCAAGTTTCATGAAAATCAGTTAATTCGTTTAAGTTATGGAGGAACATACATACATACATACATACATACAATACTTATACTTACATTGATATATTACATTGGTATAGATGATGATTGATATAGAGATTTAAGGTTACCTTTTAGAAACAAATGTTTTTTTCATGTTAGTTGACATACAGTCTGACAGTTCACTTAGGGCCTCTTTCACAAACTACATGTAAAGTGTTGATTACTTACTTTTAGAAATCATTTTCTGTAATATTGAATTATGCACTCGGTTTACTGCATCATTCGATAGCCGAATTTTTATTATTATTTTCTATTTAATGTTTGGGACGTTTAAAGTACAAACAAAGGTAAATCAGCTAAATTATTCCCGGTTACCGGTGACTTTAAATGACAGTTTGACCTAATTGACGTTTGTGAAATAGGCGCTTAGTGGTATGTGGCTACCGTCGCCTATAACACAAGCAACTAACGCCACAGGTGCCGCGCTGCTTATCATAGTACAGAATTGGTTCGTACCATTAAGCAAAGCGTAGTTGGAATAAAATAGAACATTGAGTTCTGCAATCTAGTTCGAAAGTTTAAACAAAAAAAAAACATTATTTAATTTTTTTTTTATTTACTAATACTTGAATCTCAATTTTATCAGTCTGCTTCTAAAGATATTCTAAAGATATGGTTCGTAAGCTTTCCTAAGTACCTCAGTAAGTGAAATTTTAAAAAGCGTTAAGAATTCTGTTGTTAAAGGTGATGTGTCTAAAAATACGAGTGGCCATGACACGTCTTGTTCACTTGTTTTGTTTTTTAAGTGGGTAGTCTCTGACAATGGGTTTAGCCGGTCGACCCTTGGCCATCTTCATTTCAACTTCCCGCTGCTTCCTCTTGGCGACAATTTTCTCGTGTGTTCTTTTCATTTCTAATATTTCTTTCATCTCCTCTTTGTCTTCGGCCTGAAATAATACATTTCTCATTCGATTGGACTAATAATGATTAGAATTGATTAATAATATTCTAGATCTAATAATAATATTAATCAATTTAATCTAGTCGTTGGGTTTCAGTCGGTAAGAATCCGGCATAACAGTGTGTGGCATAACATCCCCTACACTGTGGTGTAGGGGACACAGTGTCCCCTACACTGCGACGTCCAAGGTATCCAAGAGGATTTTCCAACATTAAAAAAAGGTCTGAATCCGTACTTCCGTACTATCCGTACTAATAATAATATTAAATTGAATAATATTCTAGAACCACGCGTATGAAGTCGCAGGCACAGCTAGTAAAAAATAAAGTTTGCGCACTTCTGTCTTTTTCATGCGACTTTTTCTAAACCACGCAACGGATTTTGATACGGTTTTCACTAATGGAAAGAATGATAAATGAGTTTTGTAAGTATATGATTTAGAGAAAAATTTCAGGCGCAACTGATCTTAATCTTAAACTTTCACCTTTTGATTAATTCTCAACACCAAAGCCCTCTTTCTGTTGGCCATAGGCTGACTGTAAGTAAGTAATTGCTTCAAGCGTTGCGCAGGTGGCACACCTCTCTCCACCACGAGAACAATGCGAGCCCATTGCCGCTGCCACTCATTCCTCGTCTCCGCTATTTTCTGGTAGGTGTTACCCATCATGGCGATCAGCATGTTAACGAGAAGTATCGCCACTATTATCATATAAATCACGAAGAGTAACTGCAATAAAAAACAAGATTATTTTTAAAGATTGATTTTATGTATGAATATATGATTTTTACTTTCGTGCTCATTATCATCAATACTAATAATAAATCTGTAAGTGTAGGTATTGTATGTATATATGTTACTCCATAATCTTAAACGAATTTTCATGAAACTTGGTAGATAAACCATTTAGAGGTACAGGACACAGGGTAGGCTACTTTTTCTTTTTCAACGCGGACGAAGTCGCGGGCGCCAGCTAGTTTCCAATATGCATAGGAGAATTAAAAGAATAAGAATTGAAGGTTTGACCAGGATTCGAAACTGTGACTACACACTCTATCAGCAGCAAACGGTTGATCCACTGGTTTTTTACTGTAAAACAGAATATTCTATATAATTATAAGATGAAACACAAATTACCTTCGCTTCTAGTTCATGGTCTGTGCGTTCAAAAGCGCTATAGTAGTCTGAGAAGGAAGTGAGTGACATAAGGAACATTGCCATCACACTCTCCATCGGTGAAGGCATCGGATTTGACACTGAATCGTCCACACCTTCGGGCGTATTAGGGTTGTCAAAAGACAGAAATATTATATAGTAAGCTGAAATAAATTTTATTACTTATTTATTAATATTTTTTTATAAAATACACGTATATGAAAAGAAAATACATTTTCAGAAAATGAACATGTTTATGCCCTAACTAATACAACGATTTGCACCTCAGCATCTACATGTGCCTGCAATGTAAATATAGGCTAAAATATTTTTGAGACAATCCTGTACCTGAACTTTCAGATCAAAAATACTTAATCGAAAATAAAATATAAGCCCCGGACAGAGTAAATATAGTTTGAGAATTTTATATAAATGTATAAATAAGGCCTATATACATATATAATAGCCGTATGTAATCTTAATAAATAAATAAATAGTACCTTGAGAGAATCCCATAACGAAAACTAAATAAATACAGACGAATCGAAGTAGATCACCCATAACCATTCTGTATATCATTACCACGAAGGGTCCAACAGTTTTGAAACCTCTGCAAAGATAAATCAATTTTATGCGACGTCCCAGAAAAAGTTTATGAAAATTATAACAAAACGACGCTCTAATGGTTGGTAAGTTACATTTGAAAAGCTTTTTCTTTTTCCGGACTTTATCGTAACTTAATTATCAAAAGAATCATCACTAAATAATTCTAATATATATTTTTATTTATTTATTTACAGGAAAATATATATTTAGTTTATTGGCTATATATATTAAAGTCCAATTTTTCTATTATATATATGTATAATAGAAAAAAATCAAATGTATACAGGAAAGCTTTAAGTGTTGTTTTAGAATTAAAGTCACATTACAAATTTTCTTTCCATAAATTTCACACCGAAAACTTCATGAAATCAGACGAACAAAAGATTTAACAAAAAGAGAAGAAATTTGATATAAAGAGAACATGTGATAAAGCAATGGCTAGACTCTAATTTGACCCAACAAAACATCTATTTTGGTATAATCTTGGTATAATACTTAGTGGGTATTATTTTATATTATTTTGAAAATAATAAAGAAAGAATTAGAATGTAGGTTAGTTAAATAAATACATAATATATTTATAATTAAAACATATTCTAGAGCTTTTTAAAGAAAGTTAGATAATTTATTGGCTTTCTCTGCCACAGTATTAGATGTTATGCCACAGTATTATTGCTAACTTTAAATTATAGCAATACTAAATCTATTGACTATGTGACTATACCAAACCTGCAAAAGAACAAAAAGTAGGGCGCTGTGGTAAGCATAATGATGACAGCGAGATGATCCTCTGCTTCGTCCGCGCACCACAAGCGTAGCGTCGGGAGCGCCAACATAAGCAAACAAGAGATCAGAAACATCACCCTGTAACATATCGTTACTATTATTTGCTTTATTTTCATAGTAGCACAAGCAAATTAAGCCGAATATCGGCAATCAGGGGAAATAAATCGTGGTTTTGAAAATTGGTAGAATTATACTTTACGGTATCCAGATTAACATACTAAAAGTCCTCAAGGGTGGGGGTTGTGCTGAGGGTGTAAGGGGGGGTTGCAGGTACCTTTTTTGAGGTTTTCGCTCATATCGCGAATATCTGTAGGAATAGCATTATGATTACTTCTGACAAAAGTTTCTACATGAAATTGTCTACAAATTTAGATATATTCATTTTTACTCTACGATCAATACTTTAGGGACTACAGGCTGTGTAAGTTTACAGATATATAAAAATAGACGATTTCAGCAAACGGTGTCGTTTTTTTTTCGGCGTTATTTATCGCCATTTTTAGTTTAGAATAAGCAAGCTTAGTCGTCTGCCGACCCAACATAAAACATAAAACAGACATAGTTGCTGTCTTGATTTGCTGTATTTTCAACATTTCTGTAGTGTAATCAATTAGAATTCATTGCAGTTTTTCTTATAGAACCTTACTTCCTTCTTATACTTACTGGAGTTTGATAGAAAGCATCGACAGAGAAATTTCCATATTATGGTGTAATTCAATATAGTATTGGTGTAAGTGAGCAAACAAAAGTAACCCACCCTATTTATTATACCAGTGTGATAATTGCATAAATATTGGTAGCGAAATTGAACAAACATTTTCATAATCATATTGGGCGTTCGTTATTCTTGCGAAATTCCATATTTAACCTTGCCTAGGTTCACACGCACGCCGCCATTATTGCCATAAGACGTAATGTTTACTTTGAAATTATTAAATATGATATGATTTATGAACATCTCCTCCATTCATGTAATATGAATAAATGGGTAAGTTATTTTCATGTTGCTAAAAGACAAGGTGTTTTTAACTCCGAGTCATAAATAATATTATTAATAAAGAAATAGGTTTACATGCCTTACGAAAATTGCTCTTTTTTTCTTTTTGAATTTTCAATTTATTTCTACAATATTCTATTTGAATGAATAGTTAGATGATCCTTAACGAAGATTTGACTAAATATTTTATTAAGGATATATACTAATTCCTTTTGTTTACCTTGAGGGTACTGTACTCAAATTCTCTATAAACATTTTTAGTCCCAGAAATCTTGCTTCGCGCAGAGCAGCACCGATATAAGCGAAAGCACCCACCCACAGCAATAGTTCAGCACAAATCCTCACCTAAAGACGTTTACAAGCTTATCAATAATCAATGTGATACTTATTTCCTAGTGCAATCACCTACTTCAACTACACAAACCTTAGCCTGCCAAGAGTCCAGATCCATCAACCTGCATTCCTCCGTAAGGTCTTCCCACCAGCCTTCCATATTGGTTTCCTTTGGACGATCTGTTGCTGCAAATATAAATCACATGTATATTTTGAGAATTCATTATATCTATATGGACTATAACATAAGTAAACTAACATAACATAACTAAACTGGGCCAAGAGTGTGGGTGTTATTGGCAGGACTAAATTTTTTGTTTCAAAAGACTGTGCCATGCAGGTTTCTTCAAGATATTTTCATTAGCTATTAAACCTGCTCCTATTATAGCGGCAGCAATGTGTACGACCTAATGAACTATCCTAATAAAAAAATTATTAATCCTTAGTTATTTAGCAAACCATGAACATGCTTGACCCTTTATCATAAAAAGTATAAATATAGCTTTCTATTACATGTTTGACCTAATTTAATTACATCAAATGAAATTCGTATGTAATTATATTCACGTTTGTCTTTATCCTTATTGGTGTGACTCTTAAAACGAGCACATTGTGGACCCTCAGGCTTCGTCGCATTTACAATCTCCACAGCTCCAGGATCAAACTCTGTTGCGTTCACAACAGTGCAGTTTTCTAAAAAATATGAATAGCCATTAAATATATCACCAGATGTGATAGCCTCACGTGTTACTGTTAGATCATTTGTAATTGTACCTGCATCAACACTAGATTCAGTATCATTCATTGATCCAATAGTCGCGTTTAATGCAGTTCCATTTGCTGCACGCTCAGGTGGACCAGGTCTCAAAGTAAAACATACCATAGACACGACGAAGTAAAACGAAAACAGAATAAACTGACGATAGAAACGAAATTTTACAAATGTATTCCACTTCGTTTTTAGCAGATCAATCAGCATGCCTTCCAGTAGCTCCAAATGCTCATCCTTCTCCTAAAAGTAAACATATCAGAATAAATTTGATCAGTCTGTTAAACTTATAATTGATATAGATAGGAGAAAACTGCTTTTTTTCGCCAATTTCACCTAACTTCTATGCCTGGCCAAAAACCAACGCCTGGTCAAAGTGTTATATCAACAAGATGTCAAGCGTTATTATTGCTTACATTTTCTTTTCAACGCGGACAAAGTCACGGGCACCAGCTAGTAAATATAAATAATAGCTAATGAACCAAGTAGACGATTGAACACAGGCTTCGAATTTAATTGAACTTGAAATCAAAAAGCAATAAACACATTTAGTTACTAAGCAATAGGTTATTTGATATTCAATATTTCCAGTCATGCAACTTACCCCAAATACTACTAAGTTGAGAGCTGAATCTTTACTTATCAATCCGGTACTAGTATCAATAGTGTCTACTAGGTCCAGAGGATACGCGGCACAAGTCGTTGCTCCTATTTGCCAGTATATCTCTCTTTCGATGTTGAGTATGTGAAAGAACAATTCCGTACGAGCCAGTTTAGCGGAAAGTGTTAGCGGAGTTAAATTCTGAACGTTACGTATGTTTAGGGAAGCGCCAACCTCGTAAGCCATGTCGAATGTGCTCTGAAAATATATTTTTTTTAACTTTGATTTCATTGGTGTCTCATTCTGTAGAATGTAGATCATAGAAGCAAAATAATATAACATGCAATTTTAATATGACTTGTTTGGTGTATTGATTTATCTTTTCAAGAAACTTCTCTCCACAACCACACACTTTCTTGTCCACAACGATTCAGTTGTTGCAAATTGTAATATGACATTACCACATGTGTTTTTTAATATAGATTCAATTTTTTTTAATATATAGTCATAAATTGGGAAGTCCATTTTGTAGCAGTAACCACATCCTTTAACAGAAAACCACCGTAATATAACTTTCGCTGCCAGAAGAGGGAAGCAAGCAGCTTATCTATTAAGCTATTAATGTCGACAGCGCGTTTGCAGCATCTATGGCGACGGTAATCATCTAAAACGGACCTTTGGTGCCATTAAATAAAAAAAAAAATGAAAAAGAGGAAGCATAAAGTTCTCCTTTTTATCAACATAATTGTATAATTTGTCATTACTTACAGTTTTCTCATATATAACCAACATATGGAGCACTGTGTTCCCGTTGGTGTCCTGTAAGTCAGGGTTCGCACCGCGCGCAAGTATCAATCGGTAACATTCTTCTTGGCCGAGGCACGCCGCAAAACTTAAAGGGTATTCTCCCCAGTACACGTACCTTGGAAGTTAGAAATTAAATTGTGTACCAACATAGTAATCTTTAAGTATGTTCGTTCGCAGCGTTACTGTTTTCGTATTGAGTATATATGTTACGGTTAGTATGATTAATTGAAAATTATTAATAATTACCAACAATTATTAATAATTACCAAAATTGAAGGCAAAAGT
The DNA here is from genome assembly GCA_945859745.1 of Synanthedon formicaeformis. Classification (NCBI taxonomy): domain Eukaryota; kingdom Metazoa; phylum Arthropoda; class Insecta; order Lepidoptera; family Sesiidae; genus Synanthedon; species Synanthedon formicaeformis. Next base: position 3,635,418 of record OX243958.1, on the reverse strand, counting down.
AATGAATTATTTACTTTTACCGGTTATTATTAATAATTACACCTTACTTTTGGTAAATGTAATAAATTTTCAAAAATAACGTACGCCGAGCATTTGTTTCAAGCTACAGAGGCAGGCGGGATTGCGGGGGGACTCTTGCAAAAATGAATAATAATTTCTATTATTAAATGTTGATTTTATGATTCTTGCATAAATAATAATTTCTTTTACTCATTTTAATGTTGATTTTATGATTATATAATTTTATGATGCCCGCTGTATAATATTAGTAAGGATTACTTTACTTGTTAATAAATATTGACCAACATACGAGTAGATTGTTTCTTGTTTGTTTTATTACTTTTACCACACCACATAGTCAATTATTAATAAAAACCAGTAAAAGTGATGAATTTCACAGTTTTTATCACATTTACCAAATCATTTACCAATTTACCGTAACATATATATTTCTTACATATATTTTTGTCAACGCAATATTTATTTGACAAGCTTTAATAAAAATTATAAACTAACGACTTTCTATTTAGCTTAAACACACTATATCTGCTGTAAGTTGATGAATAATGAGATACAGTAGTATCACACTACTTAATGCTGGCAGCATCAAAACGAGATTACCATGTCATGGAAATACTACCGAAGTAACAGTATACCAAAAAATTACATCTATCGAAACTGTGGAGATTAGTGAACTCCCTTCGTCAATTAGGAAATGGGCTGATAATGTGCAAACAGATCTTCATAAACTATAGCTAAGAACCATTTCGATTACATCAGCTTTCAAGCAACAAAAAAAACAATCGCTAAAGAGGATCTGTCAAGTTTACCCATTGTAGTTGGTGTCGGGTTGCACATTGACCCACTCGTGGTCAACTACATCAGTCCGGGACGCCTTCTGGTCTTCGGGACACATGAAGTTGCCGTAACACCTTTCGTGGTAGTCTGCCCCAGCATCCAGCAGAAACTTCACCATAATCGGATCCTCGTTAACTATAGTCATGTGAAGCACGCTTTCTCCTGAAATTTAACATATTTAGATATTTTCAACGAAACTGTGTCCAGAATTTTAAAAAGTTTTAGGCAATTAATATTGTAGAGAATTTAGTTTTATATAAAAATGTTGATCTATATAACTTTTTTTTTGCTAAAATCGCATGCTAAAATCGGCTGGGATCGCAAATTTCTTTCACCCATCGATATTACATCTCTTCTTGAAAATTATATCAATAAATTCGCCTATAAGATTCTAATTTCGATTTGTTAGTAATTTTTCGTCCTGAATTATAAAGATTTAAGTACACAGTTAATACAAATCTATACTAACATATAGAGCTGAAGAGTTTGTTTGTTTGTTGTTTGTTGTTGCGCTAATTTCAGGAACTATAAGTACTGGTTCGAATTGAAAAAATTTTTTTGTGTTGGATAGTTCATTTATCGAGGAATTCTATAGGCTATAGAGATCGTGGACGAAGCGGGCACCAGCTAGTTATAAATAAGGTCTCTTTAGGATTCCGCAATTAGGATTGTGAATTTTATGTAAACCAAATAATTTGATATATGTAGTTTATTTCAATTCTTTTAAGTAATAAGTAATATTGATAGCTATCCGTTCCGTACCACAAAATTAAAACGACCTTCGCCATTTCGATGACAACGAGTATCAGCGATAAATCACAGGAAATTAAATTTTTTACACCCTCCATTATCAAGCGCTCTATCAAATTAATTGTTACCTTTATCGGGGGTAAAATTTTTTGCAGGCCAAGGATGAAAATAATGCATATTGATTTACTATGTCACTTTAATCTGGCTTTTTACATTGATTATTTTTTTTTATATTTTGAGCTTTTTATTACTTCGAAAATAAAAATCTAAGCCTTCTTACAAGACTCTTTTTTGTTTTCGTATAAAACTTTTATGGTGTTATTTTACGATGACTGTGAAACGCAGTGTGCCCTGCCACTAGGTACATCAATCAATACTAATAATAAATCTGTAAGGGTTGGTCATGGAGTAAGTTACTTTGTTTTCAGAGATATCTTGTTTATAGGCTCTATACATGATACTGAAACTAAATTGACCATTTTAAGAATTTTTTTCTGTATGACGTATGTTATGTTCCTCCATAACTCTTAAACGAATTAACTGATTTTCATGAAACTTGGTAGATAAACATTTAGACGTACAGGACACAGAAGGATAGGCTACTTTATTCTTTTTCAACGCGGACGAAGTCGCGGGCGCCAGCTAGTACTTAAATAAAATATTCAGTGGACTCATATTTTCCGATGAATTTCAATGAATAGCTTTTACATTATTTTGATATTTTAGAATACCTAAATAAATATTTGTACCCTACCTAATCACGTAATAACCCAACCCACACCAATCAAGTAAAATCAGGTAGTCTAAAATAAACTAGCTAAAATTTACATTATTTAATTCTTGTTAGCTTTAGACTCAAATATCCCTAATTATTTTCAAGAGCCGTTACAAAATAAAAATTTAAAACAATATTCTACAAGGATTTTGTTTGTTGCTTAACTCATTGATAATCCTTTCTAAGCTACATCAGTGAAGGCAGATACGAATTTAAAATTAATTTTTTCCTCGTAAATTCTAAACTATTTAGGCTTTTGTATAATTACTTAGAAATTTTATTTTGGCATTAATTTAACACCTTTAAGCACCTTAAAATAATTCAATAAAATGTAATATAGTAGAACTAATAAGCATTGTAATAATATTCGATTATACGGGCTTTCCAAATTGAAGCCCTTTCTAAAGTCAATAAACGCTAGTAAGGCTTATAAACGCGAATAATATATTTTACTAAGCCGGCTTTTGTTATAAGCCTGGGCTCTGATCTTGCGGTAATCTTGAATGCCTAACGCAGTAATCTTAGTTCAATATGTCTTCTCGAAATTCTCGATAATTACTAAAAATACCTATATTATAGATATATTTTTACAGTCATATTAATGAAATACATATTAATGAAACTTCACAGATATTCTAAAATATTCGAAAATAGAACGTAAGGGGCCTAGTGACAATTTTGATTTTACTCCCATAAATTTTCATACCACGGGCTCAATAAGTAAATTAATTAAAAGTTTCAAAGTGCTTACCATAATATTCGTCACTCATGTAAATATCATTAATGAGTTTCGGGTAGAAACGCAAAAGCCTCTTAGCTAGATCTGCCAAGAGAGATGTTGCGTTCAATACGCATAGATGCAGTATTGTTTCGCCAACGGCTCCACGTTCCTGAATCAAAATTTGTGACAAATAAATCAACACCCCAAATAGTTCAATGTTAAATTAATTATAATTTAAAAAGTATTTATTATTGCGCTTGTATTTCGCCTTTTATAGGCTATGGTAATCACCTATCTTCAAATGGCCCTTCAGCTACCAGACGATATTCACATAAAAAAATTATCTCATAAATTATATCGATTTAACTTTACATACATTTACAGCTGATTGCTTTTGTAGTATTATATAGATTACTAGTGACCAGCCTCCGGCTAAGCAGCGAAGCATTTTTTCTAATACAAATCACACAATCTTCCTTGATTATAACTCTTTCCATTAGTGAAAACTGTATAAAAATCCATTGGGTGATTTACTAGAATTCAGCGAGCGGCGTACCACAACTTTATGTTATAAGCAGACTAACTGCTGCACGCGACTTCGCCCGCGTAACTTTGTAAATTATATACTAAAACCTTCCTCGAGAACCACTCTATCCATTGGTGAAAACAGTATGAAAATCGGTGCAGTAGTTTTTGAGTTTATCGCGAAGAGACAGACAGACAGACGCATAAGGATGTGCCCGAGACTTCGTGTTCATTTTTCGAAAATCCCAGAGGAACCTAAAATTTTTTTCGGATAAAAACTAACAAATAGATAAAACTTCTAAAAAACTATTCGGCCTTTTTTTATCTCGGTAACCAAAGTACAACGCGTACAGATTGTTTATTTAAAAAATATTTAATATACATGCCAGGCTCGTTTACGATTTCGTAAAATGTATAGATATGTATAAATATAGAATTTTCTTTGTAACCTTTATTACGAATTGCCAGGCATCAAAGATGTCAGGCGTTATATTGCAGAGCTTATTTATTTTTTCATTTTGAACGCGGTCAAAGTCGCGGGCACCAGCTAGTCTAATCTAAAATAAAAACCTTTAGATCCCAACAAAGTTCTCTGTATGCTGACGGCTTAGCGTCGTACTCTTCCTGAGATACTTCTGGCCAGTCTTTCTCAACGTCGAACTCTTCGTCCGGATTCTCCATTCCTCGTAAAGGGGGCAACTGAATAGAACCATTGCAATCACAATTATTTAAATAAAAGTATCCTGGCCAATAGGACAAACTTATTTCAGATTATCATGAAAATTATCACTCGACTTTCAAACTTCTAAAAATTCAAGTATTAGGGCCTCTTTCACAAACTACAAGTAATGTGTTGATTAGTTACTTTTAAAAATAATTTGTTTTATTGAATTATGCACTCGGTTTACTGCATCATTCGATAGCCGATTTTTTTTATTATTTTCTATTTAACGTTTGGGACGTTTACCGTACAAACAAAGCTATATTAGCTCCATTATTCCCGGTTACCGGTGACTTTAAATGACAGTTTGGCCTACTTGACGTTTGTGAAAGAGGCGCTTAGTTTCAATAAATTTACGAACCAGTTTATGTCTAGGCCGTTCTTTATTTCTCAGCAGTACCAAATGAGATATGGGTATGTACCGACCCTTCCCCTTGTTGTATAGAAATGGCTCCACTTTCGTCTTGATTGCGTGGTCGATCTCAGCGTATTGCTTGTTTTGAATTGCTCTCTTCATCATGTCCACTAACAAACCCCCACCTAATTTTGTCAATACTTGATTTTTCACAAATTCATACATAAATACCTATTAGTAATATTAGTTACAGTGGTGTAACAACAGATTGGCAGCGATATACTATTAATTATTTATGTAGAATATCAATGTATCTTTGTCCTCAATTTATATATTTTTATATGTTATTTATATACTAGCTATTGCACGCTACTTCGCCCGAGTAACTTTATAAAGCCTAGCCTATGTTACACGCTGATAATATAGCTTTCTATTATATAGATGAAAGAATTTTCAAAATTGGTCAATTAGTTTTGGAGTTTATTCATTACAAACATACAAAAATACAGTATTGATAGAAACAAGACTATCACTACATATTACTCATATTTATCTACACTATATGTGCAGATAGGTAATATGAGGAGAGGAGATACTTGTAGTATTTAACTAAAACCAGCCTTCATCTTTCTCGGCTCTTAGGTACTTTTTTTTTTCAATTTCATTTAACTAATACTGTTACTTACCTTTCAAATCAATGAGCTTATAAAGCTTCTGCTCCGATTTTCCAGCTTGTTTCTTCACACCACTTGTCACGTTACTTTCAGTATTTCCCATTGTGATTATTTAAATCTACAGTATAATTTTCAAAGCAATCATTCGGTTTGATGTTAAAAATGAGTTTAACCCCACTTAAATGTTGTCGCTATCAATCGACAAAACTTGCGGTTGCTACGAGTAGGTATGTTAACTATTCTTCTTGTATAAATAAAAACACAGCACGAAAGAATGTTTTTTTTATTTTTATTATTTTAATAAATAAGTATTAAGATTAGATCAGTCAAATTTCATAAATTTATTTTCGAAGTTGATCCTACCGGAAATCGAACCCGGGACACCTAAGACAAGCATCTTAACCGCTCGACCAATGGCTCGTCATTATCATTTACCAGCAACTGATTAAGTTATCCAATTATCACATTATTGTACAATTGCGAGTGTATGTACTAGAAGTACTATTAATTAGATAGTAAAACCACCGGTGGGACTATGCTTCCTTGGGTGGGACTGTCACAAGAAAACTCAGTGATTTTATAACGGGTGACGAATCTCAATTTATTTTATTACATATTTGTGAAATACAAATGCAAGGCGACAGCTAGTTGCACTTTGAAATATAGGTGGTCATAACATACCACTAGCGCCATCTAGCGAATTTCACTAACATCAACAAAATGAAATATCATTAAATATTTTTAAAAATTTAGCTATAATACTGTTCTACTAGTATAATGTATCTGGCTACATTTTAATTCTAATAAAATAAGATCAATAAATTGGTCTCAATGCTAGATAAAGTATCTCCGCTAGACTCAACACTGAAGCACTGAAAAACAAATTGACAATTCCACCAATGGCCACTGAAACAATGATAAGTAATTTTCTTTATATATTAATTAATATTAACCTAAATCCTAGCAAAGCCGGAGTGCTTCTTTCTATAAATTAATAAAATTAAAGTTCTACCACGGAAGACTTGTGCAATGTGCAACATTTTGGTATATTAATATCGCTTTACGAACTCTTTATATAAAAAAAGGCGTGTCCTATTATAATTAAGTTCTTGATTCCGTTTGTAAAACCCGACTTGAACAGGGAATTAAAATCACTTAAAAGGAACTTAGCAAAATACTTTGTATATCCCGGAAAATTCCCCTCAACGTAATCGCCTCGAGGGATTTTACAGGAAATAGAACGTCACATAAAGAAACAAGGTAAATGTACCGGGAGAATACTATCTATGTACTTACTTGCGTAATAATTGTATTATAAATAATTATAAGTAATTGCGTTATACCATCGGTGGCCAAATTATTAGGGACAGTGCTCATATTCATATAATCAATGAATGATTCCCTGGTAATGACAACTACATTTTTATGCATGACTGCACCGTGTCACAAAGCCAGAAGTGTACTGCACTTTTGGCTGAAAAAAAATGTTTTGACATGGCCAGGGAATTCACCAGACATGACCCATCGAACACATGTTGACTCACCTAATGGTAGGGGAGCCCAAGAGGGGATTTTTGGATTTACTCGAGCGCGTCAGATATTGTCAATGTATATACCCCACGTGTCTCCGATAACGGATATGTATTAATCTGACGGTTTGGTTGGTGGGGTTGGCGGGGGTGGGGGTAAAATTTTAAATACAACTCGAGCGCGTCAGATTTAACGCAAGCTCGTGGCAGCTTTTTGAAAACGCAAAAAATATTTTTGACGATTCTCATTTTGTAATACTCGAGCGCGTCAAATTTTCATATAGACGGTTCAGCCTAAATTCCTGATCGTGCTGATTCTTAATCTGACGATTATATGGAGGATTTTTTAAAATACAGCGCCTACAAAATTTTGAACGCATGTAGACGCTCACCCCACCGCTGAAATGAAAAACTTCATATAACCTTTTTTTCTTTTTACCATCCAATCTTCAAGGACCAATAGGTCCCCACGACGCTCGACATTTAGCATCGTGGGCTCCCTAACCATAACAGGCGATGCCGAAAGAACTGATTACCACTAAATGCCAATTCATTGAAACTCTCATCAGAGATTGGAATCACAACTCCACACTCCAAGAAAATGCAAAAACATGTATTGTGAGCATGCCCCGACGAATAGAAGCTCTTGCAAAGGGAGGCATTACTAAATATTGAAACTTGTTTTAGTAATTTTTATCAATATTAATATTAGTCATACGAAGAATATAAATTATTGTATTTTTTATGATCCCAATAAAATACAGATACAAATAAAAAAATACATAAAAAAACCTACAACCAATCATTTGTTAGAGAAATCCAATTAGACAAGAAAATTCAAAAATCTTAGTAGCTACTGTTCCCTAATAATATGGCCACCCACTGTAATAAAAAAACAATATTTTTACCTACTACGTCCAAATCTGTTGTTATTAAATTCCTCCGATATCTTAAAGTTGGTAGACCTGACATTCGAATATTCACTTGGGTACCTTCGCTAGGTTCTTTATTCCAATGCCTAAAAGTAAACATCACATTCTTTTTGTTTAATATAAGTTTTAAAAGTTAACGTCGTATTACGTGTTAGCTATTACATTGTTGAATTTTTATTTTATTTTAGTGCCTCTGGGATGTTTACTCAAAACTTTTTTGCTATCAGAAGAAACAGGGTGGCAGTTTCAACAACTTTCAGCTGACAATTATGAGATATAACAATGGAACATTATTTAACATCAAATATTTATTTAGTTTGTAATTTGGATTTTGTATCTGAAATGAATTATATTATTATTATTATAATATTACATACTTTGCCCGCGTAACTTTATAAAATCTAGTGTTACTCGCTTTCTATAGGTGAAAGAATTTTCAAAATCGTTTCAGTAGTTTTTGAGTTTTTTTTCATTACAAACATACAAAAATACAAATATTCTCTCTATATAACATTAGTATAGAAATTAATGAATTTCCCTGATTATTACCTGGAAATGTGTATCTTGGTTAATTCACTTTCAACGCAAGAAGGTAAACAATACAAGGAATCGTCAGTTTCCGTATCCTTGTTCAATTTCCTCTCTGCTACAAATTCAAATTTATGTTCATTTAACATTTGACTCACTACTGCACTGATAATTTTGTTGACAACATGTTCCGTTGACTCAGGACTTACCTTCGTACGTCACTAGACAATTCAAACCAGTATAATTGCAATAGTTTTCCTTATCTGAAAATAAATTTTGATATTAAATGCAAATTTTAACACACGTGAAACACTCCATAGTAAAAATAAAAAATAAAAACACCATTACTTATAGAAATTTTACTCATGAGTTTTACTTACGAAACGAATTTTCCTACATTGACTTAGGTATAAGTCGTACAATGGATGAGGATGAATATCCCATTGTACGGTTTTCACAACTTATTACTTTGGGCCCTATGTTTCATTCGATGTATGTGTTTTAGCGTATATTAGGTGTATAATAATAACAATATATTTAAAAATAAAGTTAAGCATCAAACTATTTCCTGGATGCCTATAAGGTTAACCAATATGCTTGAAATATCATCCACAGTCAAAGCAAAATATTATTACACTAGCTGATGCCCGCGACTTCGCCTGCGTAATTTTGTAAATTATATACTAAAACCTTACTCGAGAATCACTCTATCCATTGGTGAAAACAGCATGAAAATCACGAACAGACAGACAGAGACAGACGCGGCGGAGGACTTTGTTTTATAATATATATAAGGGTGCGTACCCACTATGTTCGCGCATCAATCGTGCATCACGCACCTGCAACAAATCAAGTGTAGACGTTACGCGCATCACAACTTGTGTTCGCTAAAAAACCGCCACCGCTTGGAGCACACGCTTTGGTGCGTGCAACGTTGCACGCTCCAGGTGCGCGTTGGTGCGCGAACATAGTGGGTACACACCTTATGGATAATATGTAAGGATTATAATTAGTAATATTCTTACACGATAAGTCCCTCACGGGGTGAATGCAATTACATTGTTTGAAAGATTGTAGCGTGCTAAGAGCCAAGCGACAAGCACTGTAAGAATAGACCTGAAAATTTTAGTTTGTGTCAATTTTAGATTTGACAAAATTCTCCAAACAACTTTTCTATAGAACAAAAAATACCTGACCTGGTATCTATGAAGTTGCCCATCGGGGATTTCGTGCAAGTAACGACACCCTCTCTGTGTTACATCTTCATACCGTAACAAAGGATCGTCATCTGTCTCTATTATCGAAAACAAATACTCCACTAAGTTTTCCATGCCAGACTTCACGTCAAATTTAAATTTCGTATCTAGATTATTTGTTGACAACTCCTCAGTGCTGTGTACTGAAACCTGATCACAAAGAAGTATTACAGAATTACAGGTATAGCATCATACTAAATACATTTTGGTATTCTTGATTGGTAGTGACCAGGCACACTGTCTTTGAGCAGTCCATCTAACAAGTAACCAACATCAATCATCAATCAATATACTAATAATAAATCTGTAAGTGTAGGTGTATGTATGTTCCTCCATAACTCTTAAACGAATTAACTGATTTTCATGAAACTTGCTAGATAAACATTTAGCGCCTCTTTCACAAACGTCAAGTAGGCCAATCTGTCATTTAAAGTCACCGGTAACCGGGGATAATGGAGCTGATATACCTTTGTTTGTACGATAAACGTTCCATAATTAAAAAAAATCAGCTATCGAATGATGCAGTAAACCGAGTGCATAATTCAATATAACAGAAAATGATTTCTAAAAGTAACTAATCAACACTTTACATGTAGTTTGTGGAAGAGGCCCTTAGACGTACAGAACAGTTCTAACAACTCTTAGCCGATATTATATTATTTTTCGTAAAATCACTATCAAAGTTTAATATAAAATCTTTAATTTGTATATAATTTAATTAAAAAATTGTTGATAATGTTTTTGATATGATAAACTTACTTGGGCATCAAATAATATACGGAATGACATAACTCCTGGTCCTGTTGTTGTGTTGACTTTGTATAATGGATTGCGTGGATCCCTGTTAAAGTTAACTATAGTTAATTAGGGAATAGAGAAGTTTAAAATTTAATATTTTAAAACCAATTAAATAATAATTTAACTAAATAACTCCGCATCCATTCATTGCCATCGCATTGCAACTATACGAGTATCTGCTATCGCTTCCATCACACTCTCTTGAGGTCGTTTGTTGAAACGTTATATAACAGGAAACAGGAGGGGTTGAGGGGTTTCAGTCTAGCTACAATATAGGTTTCTTTAAGAGTGCTATAAACACATTTTTCAATTTAGCAGTGAACCTACAGTTGGCGTATAGACTATTCAAGAATCAAGCTGATCAATGAACGGATCATAAAAGAAATACACTTGAATGAAAGATCACATACTGCTACATAGAATGGACGAAATAATGACATTATTCATAAGAATTCAAAAGGTTCGAAATCTAGAAGTTTGCTATATTTTCTTGCTCATGTCTCTTGGCGACGGTAGCCTTATACCATCAACTGGACAGTCGTTGGTCTGCCTGTGAACCTTTAAAATATTAGAAAAAATAGTTTTTGTTTTGAGTTAATCTTTCCAGTGAAAGCAACTGATTATTTATATAATTTCCAAAGTACACTTAAAATCAAAAATACAATTCAGTATACTTTCTGATTCATCAGTAGGTATTATTGATGTATTTAACTGATCATGATCATGATTGCCTTTTGTATGTAACGTATAAGTAATAAATAGGTTAATTATAACTTTATTTTCATGCACGACTTAATTATCTAATCTGACCAGAACACCAACCTGTTATCTACCACGCCATGCGATTTTTTTTTATCTAGCTAATACAGTAATATGTCAACAAATGTCGACTCACTTGTACTGCAGTGTGTTGAAGGAGAAACAAACTCCATATTCCGAATCAACTTTAGAGAACTCTTCGCAGCATTCGAAATGTTGGCCGTTATAAGTGCAGTTTGTTATCAATTCGTGACATTTTCTGTGAACCTATTGGAATTGGAAATTTTAGTGAACGTAATAAATAGGTTTTATATTAACTAATATAATAGGTAAGTAAAACCATAGAGTAAATAGTTACTTAACTAAGTTTATGTCTAATTAACTAGAGTCTTAGTTGTGATTTAATTTGTCGTTGTGGTTGTCCAACGAGCTACTAGAGTCTTAATTCAATAATTCAAGGTTACTCAAACCTTCAATTTTTGAATTAAATTAAATTAATATTGTTAAACATTAAAATATCACGCAAATAGTTATACATATATAAATATGAAAGTGTTGTTTGTTTGTTAATATTGCATGCCTTTTTTTTTTTTCATGAAATAAAATTTTCATTTTTTATATTTCTTGAAAAATTCATTTTATTTCATGAATCATAAAATTTTACATAACATTGTCAAGGATTTAGAAAAGGATATGGGGTACCTTTCATCCACAAATAAAGAAGTAAACCCTCTTTCCAATGGAGAATCAATAAAAATTTGCTGTGCAATATTGAACCTAAATGCACAGGTTATTAAGTTCTTCTCGTTGTGTTAGTTTGCAAAGATTTAAATCGAGAGATGCGGAATTACTAGCGAAAGTGTGTTACAAAATACAACATACATTATACTAAAGACAAATGTATAAAATACATATTAACCTTTGTCTAAACACACTTTTAAATACAGACAAGACATTCCTTACTTCAAACGTGACTGTGACGATAGCGACGCTCTCAACAAGCGACCGTCACTCACTGTAGCTGGCGTGCAACTGTAGTTGGGTTGAGCGCCTGCGCCCAACCCATTGTTAAGAATCTTCGGTGTGTTTTTAGTATGGCGCGTAGAGATTACGCCGCATCTTTCGATTTAAATCTTTGTTAGTTTGTGTGTAAAAATTGTATTCGTTCTGACCTTTGTCGCTGTCTCAAGAAAAGTTTATACGTTACTTGATCAATAATATCTCTCCATGGTAGATCGCATGCTATTTTTTCGCCGCAGGGCGTACACAGCGATTTGCTGCAAGTCCCACGCGCAAATAGTAAATCAGTCAAGTATCTCCGATGGTCGTAACTTAGGTTCCCCATTAAGTCCGCTACAACAAAGAAATAGGCTACCTGTGAATGCGTTGCAGTAGCTCTGAATAGAATTGCAGTGTTTTAATGAGCAAGCAAGCGAGCATGAGTGCTCAAAGAGAACAAAAGAGCCAATGTATGTGATGACGCGCAATGCTTCGAAAAGGCACATATACACGAACCATTTATTTGACTTTTGACATTTGCACGCCTATAAATTTACGAATTTCTTGTCAGTATTGTAAACATGAAAAAAATATTATTATATAATTTTCATACTTCGCTCCGGGCGATGTAATAATGAAGTTCACGTGTCTTCTAAAGCACGTACCTAGTTATCGACAATACATCGTTTATATTGAATATAGAAAAAATAAATATATAACAAATAAAACAACTTATGTAACATACTTTAATATTAATTTAATATTAATGAAATAATGTATCGTCGATTTCTTCTCCATATGCATTGGAATCATTACTTTTATCCGATTTAAATCTTTGCTTTTATCCTTAGTAGGTAATAATAATTTTATTAATAGTTACCTATAAAGTTATTGTTGAATAAGTATAAAATATAAGGCTTGAGTATTCTAATCCTTACGTATTATAAAACAAAGTCCTCCACCGTGTCTGTCTGTCTGTCTGTCTGTCTGTCTATCTGTTCGCGATAAATTCAAAAACTACTGCTGTTTTCACCAATGGATAGAGTGGTTCTCGAGGAAGGTTTTAGTATATAATTTACAAAGTTACGCGAGCGAAGTCGCGGGCAGCAGCTAGTAAAATATAAATGTGTTAAATCAATTAAAACTCCTTCATAAATAAAGTCGATTTATATAAGAAATCGATTCGGTAATACTAGACGTCACTAACTCGAGCTATGAAAAGTACTTAGAATAAATGGTTGCACTAAGTATAAGCGTCAAGTAGTCAAGTAGTCAAGTTCACCAACGTCAAGTAGGCTAAACCGTCACTTAAAGTCACCTGTCACCGGGTTTCTAAATGATTTCTAAAAGTAACTAATCAACACTTTACTTGTAGTTGGTGAAAGAGGCGCTAAGTATAAAAATTATGCAAATTGCAGAAAGCACTCCAGAGAAAACTTGTAAACTATAGTAAATATATAAAGATCAGATACAAATTTACCACCTAACCAATAACAAGGAAAACGAGCGAGAATGAACAAGGAAAATACTTCATTATTATTTTATCAAGTAATATGTATAAGTTTAAATCGTTTACTTCCTAGTTACTATCCTTAGTTAGCTTTTTGTAATAAATAAATAAAAAAATTTACAAGGGCAATATGAAATTTCACTCAGCCTTTATTCTCTGTACCTAAAGATACTAACTGAACATCAAAAGTAACTTTTATTTAAAAAAAAATCGCTACGAAAGCAAAATGATTGAGTTTTCCGTTTCATTTATGTTTTGTATTCTGTTTGTCTCTGTGACTACGAGAACATCCTAGGAGTAGTTAGCATAAGTTATATGCGCGGAGCTAGAAACTCACGAAGAAAGCCAATTACTTAGACAATATTTCACCTGAGAACAATGCTAAAGTACTTTCCGTTTAGAATAGCACGCCTGTTTGTTCATTTAAGTTTTTTAACACATTTTATATGGTAATTTCATTTTATTTTATTTTATTAAAGTGGTAATAGCTTTATTATTGCTATTGAAAAATACAAAATAATAATGAAGACGTGAGTGGATGAAGGTGATATGTCGCATTTTTGGGTTTTTTTTTCTTTTTTTTTGCGTTGATGAAGGTAAATATGTATTATAAATGATTACAGACCTTAAGATCGTCGATTTAAAAAATATTTTGGAAAATAGAAAGTTGAAAAAGTTGTTATGTACAATTAGTTTAAAAAAACTAAAAGTGCAGAAAAGTTTACTTAGGTTAATGGAAGAAGGAGGTATGTTCACTTTTTATTTAAAAAAATAATACAAGTGTTTAATTGCTATCATACCATTAATATTTTAGGTTGTTTACACAACTTTGCATCATAATTTAGTACAAAAATCAGTTCCGTGGCGACTTACTTCAAAAATTAAAAGAAAAACTTTAACCTCGATTTACTCAAAATTGGAATTAAGCAACTTCATCCACTCAAGTCTTCATATGTTTTCATATTGTCAAAACACATATCAGGTCAAAAGATTAGAAATTCTTTTTAGTAAAAAAATTGATTATTGTACAAGACTTTTATACCCATGGCTTTTTAATTTACGACAAAGGAAGTGTTTTTTTTTCTTTTTCTTCAACTATCCCGTCAATGGGAAAAGCGTGATCGCAGTTTCCTTATTATAAATAAAAATAAAAGTTATAAGCACGACAGGTAAGGCAAGCATAAAATATTGAATTCCTTCAAATTAGTCACGCTTTAATACACAGTGGGTAATTACGATAGGCGGCCGTGAGCTTTTTTTGCGCCATCCTCGGGCTATAATTCTCGCAAACAGTTACCGCCGGGAATGTGGTTTCCCATTTTAAGTACAGCGTGTCCGGGGTAAAGTTGACTTCGTCATCGAACTCAAACACGTGCTTCAGTAACAGATAGAGGCAACCCGATGACACGAGCAATACTGACACCCAAAACAACCTAAACAGAGAAATGTTTTATAGAATTAATAGCTATTTTGTAAATTATATACTAAAACCTTCCTCGAGAACCACTCTATCCATTGGTGAAAACAGCAATAGTTTTAGAGTTTATCGCGGCGGAGGACTTGGTTTTTCTAATATGTAGTGATAGTGATAGCCTGATAATATAGCTTCCTAACAGTGAAAGAATTTTTCAAATCTGTCTAGTAGTTTTGGAGCCTATTCAATTCAAACAAACAAATCTTTCCTCTTTATAATATTAGTATGGTTAGTATAGACTAGCGACCAGTCTAAGATTTCTGCATTTTTTCTGCCATTTATAATAGACAAACCTTCCTCGTATATTGATCATCAAAATACATATTGAAAAACATATCAAAATACTAACATATTATTAACCTTCCTCGTACGTCTCTCTTTCCACTTATGAAAAACTAAGGAGTGAAAAACCTATCGTGGTCACTTGACGCATCGCTCTACGGTGCGAAGCCGAAAGTGGTTCGCTAGTTTGTTAAGGTGCGTACCCACTATGTTCGCGCACCAATAGCGCACCTGGAGCGTGCAACGTTGCACGCACCAAAGCTGTACTCCAAGCGGTGGCGGTTTTTTAGCGAACACAAGTTGTGATGCGCGTAACGTCTACACTTAATTTGTTGCAGGTGCGTGATGCACGATTGATGCGCGAACATAGTGGGTACGCAGCAGTACAATGAAAAAAATTGTGTATTGCCCGTGGTCCACCTAATTAAAAATATCATTGGAGTCGGCTTCTTCAGTTCTCCAAGTTTCCTGGTTCTCTGCGGACTATGTGTCCAAAGTAATTGAGAACTCTTTGATAGCAGGTGGAGGTTTGATAGTCTTGTCCGAATCGCAAGCTGTTTGAAGATCGAGCTAACTAAAAATATACTTCACCTCAATAAATTATTTCCATCCGCTCGAGCTACACGTTTTAAACCGTGTATGTCACTATTTTGAGCAAAATATACAAATTTCGCTTTAATACTGCAATTTTCACTACGTATTGGAAGCATTTTCAACAAACTCACGCTTCAATCATTCATACGAAGTAATTACATAGAGCGGTTTCATGTTTATGTTAAACGTTCCCACTTTTAATATATTATATTGTTGCAATTTATTTAAGTATTATTTTTCCACTTTATTACTTAGATGGAAAACTCAATACAATATTCATTCTGTAAATACATATTGCCCGTATATTTAAACTAGCTGGTGCCCGCGACTTCGTCAGCCTTTAAAAATAAAAGATATTTTTCCAAGCGTTGGATATATGTTAAGATAGCTATGTCCGTTCTGAAATTCTATATATCCTTACAGTTCCGGTCACATGACAGAATTTATTAATACATTATTTTCCAAGCCGAAAAAAAAATATCGGCCCACTTTAAAGGAGTATAATTGTTAATTGCTATTTCGGTCCAAACTTTTAGGTATAGTTGATTTTCATATATTTTCTTGCGAAGATTTTCATAGCAAATTTTTACTCCTTGTGCGTAATAGAATTCCTAATATGATTTAAATATTGCATTAGATTTTAGATTAGGTAAAAACATAAAAGAAAAGCATTCTGTTTCTTATATTCTTATAGTATATGTATTTGAAAATCAACTTTGTTAATTTTGATCAACTCCGTTTGAAGTGTTAAAAACTTTCTAAAGGTAACGAACTAAAAGGTTCAGTTTTGAATAAAACAATGCGGTTGCTTGCAAAAATAACTGTAATTTTTTAATAACTTTTAAAAACTCCTAAACGTCAGACAAAAAATTAATTCTTTATCTTTCTTTGGTTATAATAATACGCAATACATAGGTCCACATTATAGGACATACAATACATTGAATTTTTTTTTTCTTGCGAGACATGTTTTGAAATCCTCCATACATAACATAAATAATGTTTGCTGACACGTGGCCAAATTAATTACGTATAGCTTCAATCATTGTATAAATCAAGATTTTATTTAAGGTTTACATTATCCCCATGGCCACCAGTTCCATTTTTTTGTTGTTGTGGTTGTGGTGGATGTGGTTGTTGTGTCTTCTATTTCTTCCATATCAGCATAAGATAACGTAGTAGGCGCTGGAAGCAGTTTACTTGTGCGGTCCAACCTAAAACCTAACCTGAGGTCGCGTAGAAGATCTGGCTGAGGGTGTCTGCGTTCCCACTCAGAAGCTGAAACGGGATTAATTCAATTTAATTTGTATTTCAAGTGAAAAAATTCTACAGCCACGTTGGGCACTTAGTATGGCGAAGAAACACTGAACTCGCGCCGTCACGCTTTGTGAGCGACGCGTTCAGCGAGCGACGCATTCAGCGAATGACGCGTTCGGCGAGCGACGCGTTCAGCGAATGACGCGTTCAGCGAATGACGCGTTCAGCGAGCGACACGTTTAGCGAGCGACGCGGTTCAGCGAGCGACGCGGTTCAGCGAATGACGCGTTTAGCGAGCGACGCGTTCAGGGAGCGTTCAGTGTGAAGCTAATTTTATTAACTTGCTTTTAACTACTGACGTGCAGTCCTACGATTGATAATTTTTTTAGTTTTTTATTGATGAAAGATTTGCATCCCTGCGAAGGTCGGGTTGCAAAGCAGTTTATAAATAAATAGATACAAAAGTAGAATAGATTCTTGAATTCATGTTGCAAAAATATATATTTAATTGAAATTATTTTTAAAATTAATTCAGAGCGTTTCGACTCAAACGTTGATTTTGTAACTAAGTACATACATACATTGTGTGACTTACAGGCCTCTACTAAGTTCTTAGCTAACTAACGTGACCTAACAGATTCACTATGTCTTTTTTCGCCGCTAGAACCGAAAAACCAAATGGCCGAAACGGTTCAGGCCCGATCGTATAAGAACACAGATCTGTGATTTCGGCAGCCACTTGGCTATCACTGCTTACAGTGACGTCATTGTTGAATATGATGAAGTATATTTGTTATTAAACAATCTTACGACAATAAGGCACACTGGCAGTAGTAAGCACGAAGTAAGCGCCTTTAGCTCGGGGCATTCCGTAGTCCTTTCCTCCGACCGCATTTATGCCCATCTCGGAACACGACGCCACTCGGTCACACGCCGCCTTCAAGCTTGCATTCACACTAGAATTATCATAAAATGTTACAAGCCATTCCTGTCTCATTGTCATTAGTATTATCATTATTTGGCATGCTATTAAGACTAGCAGGAAAACCCTCCGGTTTGTATTTTTAGACGACTACTACCACCTACCATCAAATGCGAGCCTGCTGGCTACCCATTATCATTAAAAACATAATTTGAAAAACGCACATATATGTCATAGTGAACACAGCTAGTCCACAGTGTCTTAAATTTTGACTTGCTTGCCTTGGCACTAAGTCTGAGCATTCGGAGGTTCGTTTGTTGGCGGGACCAATTT
Organism: Synanthedon formicaeformis; assembly: GCA_945859745.1. Classification (NCBI taxonomy): domain Eukaryota; kingdom Metazoa; phylum Arthropoda; class Insecta; order Lepidoptera; family Sesiidae; genus Synanthedon; species Synanthedon formicaeformis. Next base: position 3,616,866 of record OX243958.1, on the reverse strand, counting down.
ATGAATGGTGGCACCGAAGTCGTGTCATAACACTGTCATAATCATAAGTCCCCGCGACCCGCCCATCACCAGCCGCGCTAGAAAGTCGTTGGGTTTTAGCCGGTACAAGTCCGGTATAATTCGGCAGTGTCCCCTATCACTGCCGTGTGTCCATGAGGATTTTCCAACGTTAAAGAAGGGCCAATTTATAAAAATTAACTTTTTTATATATAATAAGAATTTCTATTTTGGTAAGCGTAATTCTAATTGAAATCTGCTTAAATTTACACTTTAATATTTCCTAAATTTAATGTACTATTTATTAGCTTAATTTAAAACTCACCCATTATACGTTAAATTCCAACGATGAGCTCTGAACGAACAATTGTTATTGATCAAAGACTCAGTGAAAAGTAAATACGAGCGTCCGTGACTGCATATAGCTTGTCGTAGTTCTGTGTAAAAAAAAAAAAAAAATTTTTCACTTGCATATTAAATTAATTTTAATATGACATTAAATAAACTTACTTATCGGTGAAATGAAAGACGGAAAAATAGACCAGAATGGATGGGACTCGTTGTGACAGCCAGGCTGTTTCATGCCACCGTTTGGATAGAAATCCGCATGACCTTGGAACAGCACATCAATATTTAAATGTAAAAAAAAATCAAACATAATATCAAACATATGCTCAGTAGTATCTATAAACTAGCTCAATAAAAAGCAAAGTAAACAAAGAAAAAAATACCAGCTGGGTCAGGAAGACCGAAGCCAATCTTCGTCAAAAGTCGACCATTGGTGTGAATGACGTCTACGAAATCTGCATCGGAATCGTCGAGTCGCTCAGTTTTATCCGATGTACGGAAACAAGGCTGAGCAGGATCTAAACCTGAACAAGGATTTCTTTTATATAGTACGTATAGTGATTCAAGTCCTTTGGAAAGTTAGGGCCGACTGGAAAGACACAGAAAGACCGCGATTATAATGTCCGCACATGAGTCTTTCTCCCACGCAGTTATAGTTACTTACTTACATAACATCTCACTGACATCATAAATGCAAAATTTCGTAAAGAAGTGTGAATGAACTTTATTGAAACTTTATACATAAATTATAATACATAAAAATAACACATTAACTAGTATAAAGATACGCATACGAAGTCAAGGGTGAAACCTAACAAAAAAAAGGTTACCTGAGGGACGTATGTATTCGAGAAATAAACAAATTATTTTATTATTAGACACAAAATATTTACCAGTAATCCTCGAGACACCGCCCAAGTGAAATGAAACGTACGAACATATGTGAGCTCCCAAACTGTGACCGACGAAGTGGAAATCTTTTATCCTTGCTCCGGTCGCTTCAATTAATTGTTTTAAGAATCTAAACAGCACAAACGAAAAACAAGATCATGTTAAAAACATAAAACTGGCTGCCAACATTTTTTTTTTAATTCGAAATTGAATAAATCGAAGAAAATCAATTGATTTTCTTCTAAAAAAATGTAAAAATATTTTAGCAGTAGGTACCTAGTATTGTCGTTCGTAATAACAGCCAAAATAAATGCTTTTAAAGCGGCGTCTAACACTACACTACTGGATATCACTTATCACTGACCAGTTGGAACGATTATCTTACCCTGTTATATCAGATCCAACTCTACGTGTATTAGCAACAGCTCTCCAATATTTCCAAGTATTTCCTCCCTTACTCCAGTCCACAGCTATAACATTGACATCACCCTGCAATATGGAGGGGCGTTATATTAAGAATCGCCTTCTAAAATCAGTCGAATTGGTAGAGGCAGGCAATTATAAATTGGGCAGACCATCTAACGGCAGCAACCAGAATACCAGTCTACATAAAAGACCACTAGCACATGTTGTCTTTCGTTGAGGGAGTAAGAAATGACTGAGCCCACTTATATCTAATCCTTCTAAGGTCGGCAGCAGCTATGTCTTTGCTTGTGGTAAAGATGACCGTCAGCCTGTCTGACAAATTTTTCATAAAAACAATATAGAAACAAGTTAGAACATTACCCATTCCAGAAAAGCTCTAGTCATATCGTTGACCCAGGAAGCGTTACTGTGACTCATGAATCCGTGAACAATCATCACGGTTCTTCTGTTAGGATTAAAATCGACCCACTCAAGGCCGAATTGGTCACCGGGAGTTACCTACAAACATACAAAATTAAAACTATAATGTTTTATAGAAACTTTCGACCACCTTATCTAAGTAAATACCTCATTTCAGTGAAGTATATTTAGCGACTCAACATGATTATCCTTATCCTGTTGAGTTTAATAGCAGACAGTCTGACGTCTCTTGGACACTTATGTGTCCATGAGATAGTCAGGCCTTCTGCCATCCTTCGTAATAAATAAAATATCGTAAACATTTGTTGAGATCAAAACATTCCTTAAGGGTAATCTGGGCAATCAATGAAAATTAGTTTGCACAAGGTTTGCACGAATGAGTCAGAATCAGTTCGCCACTAGTTCTGTAGGCAGTATATACTTTCCTTTCATATATTTTAGGTACCAACCAAAACAATAATAAGTTAAATGTCTTCTCACCTGAACTCTTATGGGTTGCCTCCGAGAAGTAAAGAAGAAATGGGTGTTTACTTTCTCCGATGAATCTGGTTGCATGTTGAAAAGCCATGGCAGTTGACTTGCTATAATAGAGCCCAGACCAAAACAATCCACATTATCAGGAACTGGAAATCTTGTCGAAATATACTAAAAGAAAGGGTCACACATTTATGCTTTGTTTTTCTTATAAACATAATAAAATATTTATATCAATATTCGATAAGATAATATCGCTGCTTAAAAACTAAAGGGCCACTACTCAAAATTACACATTTTACAGGAGAGCTAATCGAAAAAAAAAATTTAATTTTTTTTCTTATTAGATATTATATCAAATATATGCATATTATACATCGTTAGAAGCGTATTTTTAAGTAGCATTAAATATTTTTAGTAGTTTTATAATTAACTGAATACTAGAAGACATATAAGCGTATAAGTTACTTTTGAATAATAAAAAATGATCAAAATTTACTAAATATGAAATAAACAACCATGAGTCTTTTTGCAACATACAATATGAGGGATTGTGATTGTATTTTTACAATAAAAACATTTTTGGATTTTTTTGTTTTATGGCGCTTTAGTTTTTAAGCAGCGATATGTATAAATCATCATTAGCTCCATAAAAACATATCAACTTTCATGGTATTATTCATTTAATTTTATCTTTCATTCATTTATTTTCCGATTATATAGCTCATCAACAAAGACTTCATCATCATGTAAACGTTGAAGGTGTTAAGCTTCTTGGTATAACCAGTGATATGTTAAACAAGAGAGGATGCGCCCTTACCATACTACTAGTGACAAAAAAATGGTCCTCCAACATCCAATTTGCACATCTAGTTACTAAAAATAATTTGTTGTCATTGCCATTTTGATACGTATTTTTATTTTTTATTGGCTTATTCTGTTATTGTAAAGTGTTCTCATTGGTTGGTTGGACATATCACTGGTAAGTAGGCATTTTCGTATCTTTCTATGCACAGAATGAACACCCGTCATTGGTGCCAATTTCCCATTTTGACACCGGCGCGTCGGTGCCACGTACTAGGAGCGTTAGCCTTGTTCTTACGAAGTAATATAGAAGTCATTGGGTATAACAAATGTAGTTAGACTATGGAGGAAGCCAAAATCTTTTGAATTAGGGTAGTGACCAATAGAGTAAAACGTATCTATTGAAGTTAGTGCTACTTATTAAGAAAACAAGAACGAAGCGTCACTTCTCCTTAATGGAGACCAAAAGAATTGTGTTAATGATGGATATATTTTTAGTTAATTAACAATTTAGTTATCCTGGTTAAATTAAAATTACTCATTAGTCCTACATCTAGTTTGTAATCCTACCAGTAAAAGGAGGTATGACAGTTTATTAATCGACGAGAACTATGCGCTTTTTATATACAAAATAAATAAATAAAAATTTACCTCAGGATCAGCAAAACCAACATCGTCAGGGGGCGTAGTGTTTGTATTATTTTCTTGCAGTTTTGAAAATTGTAGAAGGTCTTCTGGACTTATGTGATTTTCCACTGCAAAGAGATAATACAATTTTCCTGTTATTAACACCACTATGTAGTTTGAAGTATTATTATAAAACAAAACACTTTTGAATTTAACAATTCATGCAATTTAACAGAATAGTTCTAACAGTTAGGGCCTCTTTCACAAACTACATGTAAAGTGTTGATTAGTTACTTTTACAAATGATTTTCTGTTATATTGAATTATGCACTCGGTTTACTGCATCATTCGATAGCCGAATTTTTATTATAATTTTCTATTTATAATAAAAATTCTCCATTCCTCGTAAAGGGGACAACTGAATAGAACCATTGCAATCACAATTATTTAAATATAAATATATTTAAATAAACTAAGACAAACTTATTTCAGATTATCATGAAAAGCTATTTCACTCGACTTTCAAACTCCTAAAAATTCAAGTATTAGGGCCTCTTTCACAAACTACATGTAAAGTGTTGATTAGTTACTTTTACAAATGATTTTCTGTTATATTGAATTATGCACTCGGTTTACTGCATCATTCGATAGCCGTTTTTTTTTCTATTTAATGTTTGGGACGTTTACCGTACAGACAAAGGTATATCAGCTCCATTATCCCCGGTTACCGGTGACTTTAAATGACGGTTAGCCTACTCGAGAGATGGTGAAAGATTCCCTCAATCTATTTTTATATATTAGAAAAAAAGTAGGTAAAAAATGCTATGTATGTACGTAATAATAAGTTGTTTACTGCGTCTAACAATTCGCGTGAAGATTCAAATTGGTAACCAAGACAACGGTTTAACATTTCCTTGACCTCGGCTAAGCATTAAAAATATACCTACACAGTTGAATTGAACACCGTAATCGGTGAAGTCAATAGTGGAATGATTTTAAACAATTCCAACACGCAAATCAAACCGCCACAAATTAGGACAGTGTAAATTCTATTTCGTGACAGTTGTGATTATCTACCTAGGTAATTGTTTTTAGTGATGTATCTTGAGATTAACAGGGGACTGACGATATTTTTAAAAGGCTAATGAGTGTTTAATAAATTAATTGCAATTTACAATGAACAATAAGTAACACAAATTGTTAATCATGATGCGGTAAGTACTTCATTAATTAATTTATATTCATACCTAACTAACTACTCGTTTAAAATAACGAAGAATAAATAAATTAATCGTATTTCTTTTTTCAAATGCACGCAAAGGATTAAGATTATTATCACAAACTATAATTAAATTTATAAACTAAAGCCCGTCACACACGTAGCTATAATATACAGGGTGTGGACTGTAATAAGAGCAATAAATTAAAAATATAGAACCCTTTAACGAATCAGTAATTAATTCCAAATTATTTCAATTAATTAAAATGAAAAACAATTTTTTTTTCTAACAAAATTAATTGAGCCAGCAATGTACACATTACAGACAGAATGTGTCCAGTCGGAGTACTTGACATTGACATTTACGATCTTTCTCGCCCCAGACCCTGTACCAAGACATCTAACGACTGATAACCGACAATATAGCGGATCATGAAATTCATTGATTTTATGTATTGTAACTTTGGATTGCTATATCTCTGAGTATATGAAGTTTGGAGCATTATAATTAGGTTAAGGTACTTGCGTATACTCTATAGAATCATCATTTAAATTTATTGGTCTCATTACAGGACACACCTGTATATTAATATAAATTTTCTATACAAATATTGGAGTGACCACACACGCAGCTATAATTATATTTCTATGTATATCGTAATATAACACCCGACTACTCGTATTTATTGGGACCAAACATACGCTGTATCTGCTATAAGTTGCTGAGGAGTTGGGTATTCCGTAGACTACTTGATGTTGCAGCATCAGGTCAAGGTTAGCATGTCATGGCAATACCGCCGAAGTAACGCTATGCCAAATTTCACATCAATCGAACCTACTAGGAAATGAGCTGATGGTCTTCAAATGCCTTAACAGATCTTCATAAGTTATAGCTAAGAACCGTTTCGATCACGTCAGCTTTCAAACCAAAAGAAAACCGAATCAAAATCGGTCCATCCGTTTTGGAACTACACTGGACCGCAAAGAAAAAGGGTCGGTTAGAAAATCTTCAATATTTTCAAAAGTTCCTGACCTAGCTTTATGAAATAAAGACTAAATTAAAATTAAACTAAATAAATTTTCGTTTTATCTAAAATATTCATTACTTTAGTCTTTATTTCATAAAGCTAGATCAGGTACCTTTGAAGACATTGAAGATTTTCTAACCGACCCTTTTTCTTTGCGGTCCAGTGTACGGTTCCAGAGACAGACGCACAGACATAACTATTCTGTTTTTGTGTCGGGCGTTGGGAGTTAAAAACCAAGTAAGTAGTAATAGCAGGGAGTAAATTATGCCAAGGCCCATTTTCTTATACCTTCTTAAACCTAATCTTCCTATTATTATATACATAAATTAATAAATAAATAAAAGAATTAGCATTTGAATAATACACTTACTATGTAACTTTTTATATTATTGATTAATTCAAAACATGTATGTGTACTTACATTCGTCTGTTGTGAACCAAGTTCGTTGGAGACGCACTCCTTGAAATATATTTAAAAAAATCATCACTTTCCATAAAGTTAAACTACTTTTTTGTGACATTTTAAAAGTTTAGTTCTCTTCAGTATACTAAACAGTACACTTAAAACAATAAAGATATTTTTTTTCTCACAACACAATACAATAACACGTTATATTCCCAACTGACAGAACGCAGGAAACGTAAGATAAAATTCCCTTATCTAATTAAAATTATTTATTACAATAAATCGCAACAAAAAATATATATTATATCGCCATTGGGGTATGACGAGCAACATGCCTGACAGAATGCCACCGTTGCAACTGCATAGCTCTAAATGACAAGGTGAGTTAAATAGTCGAGAAATCCACAGTTCTTGTTTTAATGAGTAATCAATTTAAACCTACCTACTATTATAAATCTCCTCGATGAATGCCGCTTAGCCCCTACCTAAGTACTTGCATACTTAGGTACCTATATCATTTTCAAATTAATATTCAAAGTAATTAACCTTAATTATTATAAAGTGTTAGGTGAAATAGGTAAAAAAATTAGTTGAAATTCGATCCTATATAATTATTATAAATGCGAAGTATCCATTGACAACGTACATTCATTCAATGGTGATCGTAAGTAGTTAAAACGTGAAAACAAACAAACTCTTCATCTTTATTATTATATTAGTATATATAGGACAACTTATGTATTTTCATAATACTTAAACAATATTATAGTTTATGATAATCCGTTCAAAGAGCCTTCATCCTTAACATTAATTACTTACCTTAACATTAATTTATTATTATATTTGTAGATTACTTGATAAGTGAAACTGATAGGATTTTAATAAAGCATTTCCACTTACTGAAACACGGTCATATTTGGGGTATAAATAATGTAACGTCCAGGTGTCCCGAGTGAACCAAAAATTGTCCCTAATGAGAAAAAATGTCCCGAATTGGCAAAAACAAAACAAAAACGGTAGTTAGGTAAGGCAATTTTAATTACTAAAACTAACATCGATAAATCGCGTCTCCAACTGCATACTTATCTAAAAAGTTGACATTTAAAAAAAGATTCAAAACAAAGCGCTTTAAAACATCCTTTATAATGCGCACTGCCAAGCTTTGGAACTTCCTGCCGGCGTCAATGTTTCCGAACTCATATAACCCTAATTCAAAGTACAAGTGAATAGACTACTTCTGGGTGATCTCGCTCCATCATAGTTACTAACTAGATGCTAGCCAAGAGCAAACCCATCTTTAATAAACAAAAAAGATTGCTCTTCCGACAAATACTCGTATGAAAAACAAGCCAAAAGCAGCTAAATATTTTTTTTTCTAGTATTTTCATTGTAAACTTAATTACTCATTATAAATATAAAAATATTTTCATTTATATCCCACCCATTTTCCACACATATAGAATAAGTATGGCGTCCTGAATTGGGGGAGAAGGAAATGGTTATATGGTTACGTTATGGTTACGTTAGGTACAAAACAAGTCATAATATAAAATTTTTAAGAGTTCTACAACTATACCTACCTACAGCTAGAGATCGTTAGAATGAAATTTGCAATAATTAAATAAATAAAGCCTTAATTCTAACTTAGAAGCCTCAAATTAGAAGAAAGCCGAGACCATTTACTGCAATTTAAGAAACTAGCTTTTGGCCGCGACTTCTTCCGAGGCCCTTTTGAATATTGTATTTTTATTTTCAGATAAAATCCTTCGAGAATAGTACTTTTTTCCTTTGTCCTATGTTTTTCCTATGTCTCTTTATGTAGGTAATCCTGACAAAGTGTATGCGACGATACTGTCGCCATTTTTTTTATATTTTTACACCATCCATCGGGAACTTAACACTTTTCCAGGATAGATAAAGGAGTATCCTGTATGTTAATCCAGATAATAAACTATATTATGTAGATCACCCAGAGATCACCATGAAATTTTGCATACACGTTGTGAGGGAGGTTATACATAAGGTATCTTTCACCCAGAAAAAAGCACTTCCAGAGGAATTATCTAATTAAAATTTAACGCCTGTTAAAATATTATAAGAATAAAAATGGAACAAAAGTTTAAAAAGGAATGCGGAGGAAGTTGCGTGCAAAAGCTTGACCTAGTAAATTTTATCTTAGATATTTGATTTTATATTACAAAGGTCTTAACTAGGTAAAAAATCTAAATCTTTAAAAATATGTACCTAGTTGTCTTAGAAAAATTTAATTATAGATTTTAACCCTTTAAGGTTTTACAAGTCACTTTTCCTCCATACAAACGTTTAAGGTAAATTACACCGCTGTTTTATGTTTAATTTACAAAAGTAAGCATGATACCGATTTATCTTGTCGTTAACTAAGTTTCTAGGCATACAATCCTTAAAAAAAAGTATTAATTTAAAAGATATGATCATTGAAAAATCCATATTTTAACACAAGTTTTAATGCAACTTTGAGGTTGAATAGGTCACTCTAGTTTACAAAAACTCCAAAATACTTTGCCCATAAACATTGATTAGTTATTCAAGAGTTGAAATAACTTTACACAAAATAGATATATGCAGTAGTTTTTTCATAAAAACCGTTAGCCCAAGGGTCTATTTGTGATTTTTTCTGTCCTCATTTTTGGTATGAATCGATGTGCATCTCACTCGACTTTTCTTCCCCCGCGGGTAGTGGAGGGAAGGCACGCCCACACAATAAATGGTATCAAGGAGGATAAGAGTTACCTCTATCCTCCTTGAATGGGCCGGGGAGCGAGTCACAGTGTTGCCATTTATACGGATTTATCCGTATATGTACCAATTTTCAACTTCACATACGGGTAACTTAAACATACAAATATTTATGCGGAATTATATGTTCAGAAATATAAAATAATAATAATTTTATAAGGATACAATATAAAAAAATACAATAAGTAGTATTGTACATAAATAAATACGAAACTAAATAATCCAGCTGATGGACAACACTGCCTAACAAGTATCTATTGCACCATTGTTTTGATTTCGATGTTAATTTATCAATTATTCATTTATTATAATTATTATTTAAAATCATACATTATCAATTTATTCCGTAGGTACTAATATTATAAATGCGCAAGTTTGTATGAATGTATGGATGTTTGTTACTCTCACACAAAAACTACTGAATGGATTTCAATGAAATTCACAACAATATAGCTTATACATCAGAATAAGACATAAAAAGATATTGTGTGGATAAAAAAAAGATATTGTACGGATTGGGCGCCACTGTCGCGCGGCGACGCCACCGTCGTCACAGGGATAACTATGTCTGGCGTTACCACTCACATATTTCCTGCATTTCCTTGCAACGCGGACGAAGTCGCGGGCACCAGTTAGTTTTTAATAAATGAATCCTATGAAAACGGTTGTTTTTTTGCAATTGATATTTTTTTACAATACAATACACAGTCATACGGAATTTATACGGATTTATTAGGGCCCCGAATATTACTTCGTATAAGGTTGGCAATGGCAACACTCTGTCATCTGTCAGCTAGACTGAGCTAGACTAGAGTCTATAGTCTACTAAATACATAGTAAATATTATATTTATCTAGTTATTTATAACGTGGCATAGTTTGTACGTAAAGACATTATTTTATTATTTAGTTAGGCAAGGCTGTTGTACAAGTGACTTCATATTTTCATATCACATTGACTCTCTTTGGACTCACATTGTACCAAATTACAAAATATAAAAATAATGGGTAAGTTTTATTACATATTTAATCTAATTTTTGTTATAATATATACATAATTTTTGTTATATTATATAGGTAAACTCGACAAATAAAGTACTTTATCACCCTAACATTATTTGTATGTTGTAGAATAATAAGGTCAGTTTTCTTTTGAAAATTCAAAGTGACAATTATGTCAATCAGTAATCAATACCTATATTTCAAATCTAAGGCCGGTTTCAGTGCTCTCCTGACCGACCGCGGTAGCAATACGCGTGCGTACGGTCAGGCGAGCTTTGTAACGACTTGTGAATTTTCATACAAGTGACAACCGCGTCAGTCGCACGGTCGGTAGTACGTATCGTCAGTACTGACCGTCAGGAGAACACTGAAACCGGCCTAAGCCTTAGCGAATTTTGAAATGAATGGAATTTGTTATCGAAACTGATAAAGCACTTTTCTGGTCGGCCATACATAATACACGTTGTCTGGGACACCAGAAAGGACATAGGGTACCTTTCATCCAGAACGCGGACGAAGTCGCGGGCACCAGCTAGTTATTTATAACTCGAGACGGCTGGACTGAATTTTTTGATCTTTATTTTAGAGATGGCAACGCTATGCAAATCATATAATAATAATAATATATTATTATAATATAATAATAATTATCATAATATAATAATAATGAGTATCATATTATCATAATATACTTATATTACTCAATCAGGCGGAAATGGCTGGATGGATTTGAATAGTTAGAGTATAATAATTATATCTTAGAGCAACGAATATTTCTTATCCCTGTAAAGATAATTTTGTCCTAGTACTTTTTTTTTAATTTATGGTCCATAAATAATAAAATTCTTACAGTATAAATAAATAGGTATGTGCTGCTTTTATAGCTATATGCTTTATTTTATGAAACAGAACCGCAAAAGGATCGTCGTAATGGAGAAAAAAAATGCTTATACCTAACTGCTTCTCGCAAAATGTGTTGCTAAGCGCAAAACTCGAAAACGGCTGGACCGATTTTAATTCTGTTTTCACTCATGGATAGAGGCATAATCAGGGAAGGTTTTTACGTAAAAAAATGCACCCCGGGTAGCTATTTGTAAAATAATTTTAAATCAGGTTCTATTTTTCTAGAAATCTAAAACTAATTTTTATTTATATTATTCCTGTTTTAGATCACCTCATGTAAACCATCCTGAGGCATATAAAGCAACTGTGGTTCAAGCAGAAACGTACAAAGCATCTTCTTCATCATGTTCTGCTACTGCTACTCAAATTCGTAACTAAATCCCAGTGTCTATGTAGTGTTTATTTTATTAATTGTATATTTTTAACTAATATATTTTTGTTTTAGGTCACCTCAAGAATCATTTCTACAAATGGTGGTTCAAACAGACGTACATAATCAACCTTGTGTTTCCTCCTTCAAAGATATTATTCCCTCAGCACATGCCCCTTGTAAAGGATTTAGCTACTATAATATTCAGGCTCAAACTAACTGGGATGCATTGAAACTGACGCTTCTGTTTGTAACATCTCAAATTTGTAAGTATATATACAGACATTCTATGTAAGCAATGTATGGAGGAATCAAACAAATTAATAAAGTTTTCAAACTTGTTTGGGTTAACGGTTCAACCCGTTAACGATTTTTTAAGTATTTTGCGAAAACTTTAATAAGCACAAAAAGTATCAAAAACAAAAATTATCCACATTAAACTTTTATACTCTTGTTATTTATTGTATTCTATTGTATTGTATTGTAGTTCTATTGTATTTTATGAGAATAATTTTTACCTTTGACACTTTTTTGTATGTATAACACCCGTATTCACAAATGATACTTGTCTAAGTAGCAATACTATACAAAGAACGCTATGCGTTACTCATATCAAGCCATCCCATTCAAGAAGTTCTTTACTATGTATTGAATAACGGCCCTGTGATTGGTTAATTTGTTGTGGCATACTTCACTCTAGTATTTGACAATTGATATTACAGATGTTAACTAATATTATAACCTGTATATGCCTGTATAATTATTTTTCGTTTGGCGTTGCTTGTTTTATTTTTATTTCGGCGTGGGTATGTGATTTTTATTGTTATTTTATTGACCAAATATTAATATTACGAGACTGTAGGTTGACTGATTTTTATAAGGTCTCCAGTAATCATCTGTAAATAATATAATGGTAAATAATTTACTTCAATAAAGCTTATACTTTATTGAAACATATTTTTTTTTAAGTCAATGCATTTCGTTATTATCTACAATAAATAATAAATTATATTCATATTATAATACAAATGTTTATTTGTAATTTTTTTTCCTAATTAGAGAGGTACAATAACCTGGAAACTCCCAAAAGCATAAAATCTTAGGGCCACTAAGTAACTGATAAACAGGAGGTATTGGAAGGCCTCTTTTGGTTAGTTTGTCGAGATTTTAACTAATCAGTGGCAGGAGCACGAATAGAACAATATTATCTTTTGAAAATCTATTCCGCATTGTAGTAACTAAATTCATCCGCACTGTAGTAATCGAAAGGATTTTTGAAAACCACCTATTACTTTTTTGTACTTATTGTTCGAAATCCTACACTGATATAATTATCAAACTCCTCTTCGCTATTGTAATCCATTGGTTGAAAGTACATAGTTGATACAAATATAATTTTCAAATTGAATATAACCTGAAATAACCGACGACCATTCAAACTCCAACGATTATAACCTTGCTTTTGACATAAGCCGGGACACAATGCGTTCGCTAATATAGCTTGGGCCTCAGCGGCTACTTTACCTGTGCGTCGATTTTGACGGACACATAGTGTCGTTCATCACTCAAGTGCTGTTTATGAATTGATTCGGCCGTCCCTTTGCGTTTGTCAGCACTGTGAGACCTCATAGTATCTCAAACTGTCGTATGTGACTATTAACCCAGTCACCCAAGACAAAAAAATCGCGTTAGGTCGCAAAAAATTGCACCGTTTTGATTTTTTGGGATGTTGTTAAGATAGATTACACTTAGTTTTACACTACTGGTATCTATCCTAACAACATCCCAAAAAATCAAGACATTGCAATTTATTGCGACCTAAGATGTCTTCAGTGACTGGGTTATTTATAAAAATGTATTTCTGCCTATTTCATTCCGTGTCTGACAAATATGACAATTTTAGTACTGTCAATTTAATTTATAGTTTAGTTTTTATGACAAGAGAATTAGCACCAATACCACGCATACATATCATAATAATTATAAAATGCGAACGAAAGTGTGTGATGATGATGATGTTCATATTTGTATTCAATCACGTATTGTATCTTACTCATCGGTATTTGTTACTAAATCACGTTAAATCAATAGCGCAACGAATATTTATTATCTCTGTGAAGTACCTAGTAATAAAATAATAACTCCATATGTGCTAATTTAGACTTTTTGTGTTTGTATTTTATATAACATTCATTTTTATGCTATACCAATGTTTATAAAATAAATAAATATGAAAAGTATTTTTCTTTTATTTACTTCCTAATCAGGAAAATCAGGAAAATTAACCTTATTTCTATACTAATTTGTTTGTTTCTTTGCAAAGATTTAAATCTTTGTTTGTTTGCGTTGAATACGCTTTGAAACTACTGAACCGATTTGAAAAGTTCTTTCACTGCTGATAATGTAGCTTCCTAACAAGGAAGCTACATTATCAGCGATGAACATAGCCTATATTATATAAATTTTCAAAAAAATTAGAGATCCTTACTAAAACTCCAATAATGTAACCCAAGGTGTAAAAAAAATTACTTAAAATATTCCTTACATCGCGTGCGCTGCGAAAACTTTGCAGAACACATCAATATCTATACAAAGTGTCGCAACAGCATAAGTATTTATTTATTTAAAAAGGCTTACCAACTAAAGACATACTAAAATCACTATATACAACACTACTGAAAGGAACATTACAAGTATGAGTTTAAATTAAATCTCTTTATTATAGTTATGCCACGAAATATTCAATTCGGACATTCCATTCGAACGATATCATGAGTTTAAAAATGTAAGTATTAGAAAAAAGTCGCGTGGCGTGGTCGCCGCTCACCCCAGACTATAATATGCGATGTAAGCGTCATTTATTTGTTAAATACCCGTATGAAGCCGGGGCGTGCTGCTAGACTAGTACTGCAAAAAATTAGTGATAAAACACTCGCGGCAAACGTCCGCGTTCGACGAGATCTCGCAGTGTGCGTTGCCTAACAACGTCACAATACGGTCCAATTGTGTATGTGTGCGCGCTATGTTCTAACTGCTCATCATCGGTCTTTCTCTTTCGCCCAATTTCTGTGTGAAACAGAATGAATTTTAGCTACAGGCACCGATGAGTTCGGGCTGTCAACTAGTTACGCCTTAACTGCTTGGTTTTGTAGTTGTCTTGCCCCTGGCGTATGACTAGTGATTTTTTGATTAAAAGAAAGCAAGGCAACGATTTAAAAATAAACAATAATAAATAGAGGAAATCGTCGTATATATACTGGTCTGGGAAAATGGGCACGAAAATAATTGTCGGATAAATCCGACTCTGGCGACTAAAAGATTAAAAACGAAGGTACTTTTGTATTTAATCCATTAAGTATTTCGTATTTCCCACCTCACTAATTTAATCATTGATTCGAAATTAATCGATTTGCATTATCATCCACAGATTATAAAGACTATGTTGTTTTTATCATCTGTCACTTTTGCTAACCTTATTATCAAATTATTATCCGTCCGTACCACAGACATAGATAGTCGGTACCCTGGGTCGATTAATTTCATTAAAATAATGATTCATTGATTGTTTTTAAATGATAATGGTGGAGAAATTTTTTCCAGCTCTGGAGCAGTTTTTTCGCGCAACCTACACAAGGAAATAATACGTATTTCTTAAGATACATATGTGCGTTGCAATTGTCTATTTTGTTTTTTTGCGAATAACATTATTTATAAGCTGGAGCAATTTTCGTATTCATAATTAGATGGAGCAATTAATTTTACATCGATTTATGCTTTTGCTTTTGCATTATTTGTAACTTCATCCGGCCAGGGTTATAGAGGTAGTGTTCTGAGCTTAAAACTCTTTATGACATAGCAATGAGCGGTCCCTCGCTAGAGAGTAGTGATATTCTTTGGCAATGCGTAATAAATAAAGTATTAGTGAGCAATCACAGTTATGCACTTTAATAATTTAAATCTATACCGTATGTATATAAAACTTTTAACAAACGCGACTGTTTAACTATTGACAATTACTATATAATTATAGTGGAAAAAGTTGTTTTCATTTCCATCCTAATTGGTTACAATATACTCTACGTAACAAACCTAATAATTACTATCTTATTAAAACAGCGAGAGATAAAATAAATTTATTCTGTCTAAAACTGTACTATAAACTGTACTATAGACTATATAGAACTGGGAACATAGAGTTCAATAAAATGGTGTGCTCTCATTGGTTGAATTTCAAGAAACCGTTCAAAATGCTCACCGGCTCACAGTCTTCAAATCATTCATCAGTCAAACAGTCGTTAAACAAAGTTTAAACGTTTTACGTTGCTTAGTTTGAAATCTCCTTTCCTTTGTAAACTTGTCAACAATCATAAAGATTTTTAAGCTTTTTATATAATTCTAGATACATTTTTTTATATTTTAAAGCTATTTCGCAATGGCATCAAATAGAGATGATGAGAAAAGAGAAATACCTGAAGTAATACGTGATCCACAGACGAACAGCAATTACCAGAGGTTAAGGTTCTTTGGAAAAGTAAGTAATGAATAATACATTTATTTTAATTGTTTTTAAGAATTTCGGAAAATATTACTTTCTTAATTATCTTTAATGTACGTTCAAAAAAACTTATACTCTCCTGTATATTTATTTAACGAAATATGCACCTGTCGTATCCATGTTGAAAAAAAAAACTCAACCGTTACCTGAGTACAAATGCAAACCAGCCTAGTTATTCATGCAATAAATAAATATATACTCTTTTCTCACAATGTATATTTAAATTGTAAATTGTGTAGGTATTTTATAAAGATTGTCATTTTAAAAATAAATCTGTTCATTAAATTAGAAATTAAATGACATATTCACAGTATACATAAAAAAAAGGTTTACAAAAACGAAGGTATAATTTGAGGTACCTAGTTTACATGTACATATACACAACACATAAATTTTGCACTCATACATTATAGGTTTGGCCTGGTCCAACACCAACATTTAGTTCACATGTTATCTACCCTGAGTTTTTGCGTTTATATAAATTTTATGAATAATAAGTGCATTAGAAAATGACCTTGCATATATTATTATCAACTGTTATCAATACACAAACCCTCTCGAGGGCATAGCAAGTTACAAAAATCCTTATACATATTATAAAACAAAGACCTCTGCCGGTCTGTTTGTCTTTTCGCGATAAACCCAAAAACTATCGCACCAATGTTCATGCTGTTGTCACCAATGGATAGAGTGGTTCTCGAGGAAGGTTTTAGTATATAATTTTCAAAGTTTTCGAAGTCGCAGGCAGCAGCTAGTTGAATGATAAGCGGAATAGCATATTGTGTGGTTTTGTGTTTTTACTTGAGTATATAAGGTATTCCAGAGCCCATTACCTATCCCTGTCCTTTATCCTAATATAGTTGGCAGCGCACTAGCAGCACCTCTGGTGTTGCTTGTGTTATAAGCGGTGTTAGCCACCTACCAGTCTGTCGAGCTTAACATTTAAAAAAAAAATTCTTGTTAAAAAATACACTAGTAGCGGATTTGAACTTCTACAAACCTGCTGTGTATAGTGTCTATAATGATAGTCACAAGCATCACATCACATGAATGACTTTATTGACTTGTAGACATTGTCTGCCTATTTTTCTTTTTATCATTAACATCTAACAAAACTGAAAGTAGAACTGCTTGCTTGAAATTGGGCATATTACATTGTGTATTTAATACTATTGCACATTACAATAAATACTCAAGAGGTCAAGAGTAACAATAAGCCAATCGTTTGTAGTTATTTTTTCTTCTTCTTTGGATAGGAACATCCATTAGTAAATAAAATATAATAAAGTATTCATATTGCTCTATTCATATTCATCTAGCTCAATCTTCTTTCATCCCTCTATTAATACAGTATTACACTTGCTACTGTATTAACGTGCTTGCTTTGCTTTCTTTTTTTAGTATTCATAGAGGACATAAAAGCCTTGTACCATTTACTGGACCATCAAAATGTTGAACCCAACTTGAACCCAAGAATTTTAAATTGTTAATAGATTATTATGATACTTAGTCATTGTACTTAGTCTAAATGTTAGTTTCAATTACAGCTCCCATCACCAACTTCACTCATTGGTCTGTAATGTTAGTAACTAATATTGTTGCATAAATTTCAGGGTGGTTTTGCAAAATGTTACGAAATACAGGACTTAGCCAGCAATCAAGTGTTTGCAGGCAAAATTGTTTCAAAGAAACTGATGGTGAAGGCGTCACAAAAGGAGAAAATGGCTCAGGAGATATCCATCCATCGATCATTGAAACATCAACATGTAGTTGGTTTTCATAGCTTCTTTGAAGATTCTCTCAATATCTATATTGTGCTGGAGCTTTGCAAGAGAAGGGTTAGTATGAAATTTTAACTGAATTAGTTACTATTTTTATCGTCATTTATATCTATTTCAGAAAATAATATGTTTCTTTTTGAAAAGCAGGGAATTGAAATTTTCAAAAGTTCTTTCTTAGTCGACTGATGCACAAAGTTAAAGTAAAATTATCTTGCTTCTTAATAGAGTGGCTGATAGTTAATGTACTCAATTCATAAGTTGTGCCTAATATTAGATACGAATTGTTAAAACTAATTTGTTAATTACCATTACTGTTTCAACACAAAATAAAACCTAATGATGTGATTAAAATTTGTATGTAACCAAATTCCGAGGCTATAATTTCACTGGCTTCATGCTTCATGTTCAAACTGAAATGCATTGCTAAGGTGTGTCGTATTAAGTTGTGGCCTAAAAAATAAAAAATATAATACCGGAGCGAATATCTGATAGCTTTATCGCTGTTACGACGGTGGCGCCGCCACGGCTACAATGCTGCCAAATTTGTTTTATATTTTTAAACGATCCCTCGGTAACCTAACATTCAGAACAGATTCAGAACTTAGTCCATATGTGAGCCAAGTATCTTCCAAATCCAATGAAAAATATTGGGATATAAGGATAAATCTTTGGATAAACAATATTTTCTTTGTGCAGTCGATGATGGAGCTTCATAAAAGAAGAAAAGCGATCACAGAACCTGAGACGCGTTACTTCATGCACCAAATATTGTTGGGCGTGCAGTACTTGCACGACAATCGTATCATCCATAGGGATCTCAAACTTGGCAACTTGTTCCTAGACGACGATTTGCATGTGAAAATTGGTGACTTTGGCCTCGCTGCCAGAATTGAATATGAAGGTAACTTGTCTATTACTTTATTATGCAATACTAGTTGAAATATGTCGCTCCGGTCACGCCATCTATAGATTCCGCGAAAATGTATCGGCTATACAAATGTAATTTATTTCTAAAAATTAATTTTTAATCTAAATCCAATAAAAATATTTATTTATCAATTAGGTTTCTACAAGAAACTCTTATGATCGTCATTATAAATTTAAATTTACCAGGGTTTCGGGAAAAAAATCCAATTAGTTCCTTCAATTAAAGATTTATGGACATAATATTTTTCCTTCTTGGGCTTCACATTAGAAAGGCAACTGCAATTGGAAGCCGTTTTACGTTATTTTTATATTTGAACTAGCTGCTGCCCGCGACTTCGCCTGCGTAACTTTGTAAATTATATACAAAACCTTCCACGAGAAACCACTCTATCCATTGGTAAAAACAACATGAAAATCGGTGCACTAGTTTTTGAGTTTATCGCGAACAGACAGACCGACGCGGCGAAGGACTTTGTTTTATAATACGAGTATGTAAGGATTTGATTGCTTTGGTTCAAGCAATTATTTTATTTTTTCATATTAAGTTTTAAAATTATCGATTCTCTTTAAATAAATTTGATTGATGTGCATCTTTTATGTAAATGCCAATTATTTGTTAATCTATATTAATATAAAAAACTTGAACTTATAAAAAAAAACTTTTAGGCGAAAGAAAACAGACACTTTGTGGCACTCCGAATTATATAGCACCTGAGATTTTGACAAAGAAGGGCCACTCGTTCGAAGTTGACATTTGGAGTTTGGGTTGCATTATGTACACTTTGCTCGTTGGCAAACCGCCGTTTGAGACGTCCACACTCAAAGACACCTACAAGCGAATCAAACAGTGTGAATACAGGTATGTGTGGCCTTGTGATAATCTTTTATTTATAGCAATTTTTGGTATTTAAATAAAAGTTTTATTTGCATGAAGCCCCCGCTGTGAAAAATTCCCAATGCCCGGAAACGTTTGGCTTACTCGCTACGAGCATGCAAATATCTACTAATTTAAAAAAATATATATATTATGTAAACAAAACATTTAAAGTTTCTGGATTCTGATATTATATAGGTACTAGCTGTTACACGCTACTTCACCCGTGTAACTCTATAAAATATAGCCCATGTTACTCGCTAATAAATGTAGTTTTCTATAGGTGAAAGAAATTTCAAAATCGGACCAGTAGTGTTTTGAGTTTATTCATTACAAACTTACAAATATCCTCTCTTTATAATATGACTACATTATCTATAGTCTTTATTAAATAGTCTAGTCTTTATAAAATTAAACAAAGTTGCTGTCTACCTTTGTCTGTTATTCTGATTATTTTTTCTAAACCATGATTTTGATACAATTTTCACTGTGGAAAGTGAAATAAACGAGTTAATTTTGAATAGGTATATAATATATAATTTCTAATTATATCTATTGTAATGAAGCGACAGATAATAATAATATTTAAAGCTGATGTCACAAAGAAAAACAGAATGTGGTCATACAAATTCAAAAGGTTAAACCTATAGGGAATAGTTTTTTTTTAATTTGCATCTATTCATTCTCTAATGTCGTAATTGATTTTAAGTAGTCAGTTCCAGAAACTTTCAGTATTTATTATATATATGAGTATATTATTAGTATAAAAAATCCATAGTTATGTAAATAAGTACTTACTTTAATGATATAAAATACAATAACTCGTAATAGTATGTTAGATAGGTTATTGTAGATTTACATAGTCATATTAACTGAAGAGTAAATTTCATTGATTTATTCATAACTAGCCGTTGCACATGACTTCGTCTACGTAACTTTATAAAATACTGGACTGGGTGTTCGAGCTTTGCTCGGGCCAATGAAAGGTTTAAAGTTTTTTGCATGTAAGAAAGAAAGTCTATGAAACATTATAGAAAAAAAAAATCAAGAATACTTGAATTAATAATTCAAAACATTATAAAACGAGCAAGCGGTATTACTTTTGTAACTGTTCCATTAAAAATACTACCTAAAACGAATTTTCTCGATGATAAGACCCTCGTAGATTGATTTCTAGACCTAAAAAACCCCTAAACCTAGATTTTCGTCAAAATCGTTAGAGCCGTTTGCGAGATCGTCGTGGCATACAAGAATTCCTCGTTTAGTATTATAATCTGAGATTAGCGCTTTCAACCAAACAGACAAACAAA
Source organism: Synanthedon formicaeformis (assembly GCA_945859745.1). Lineage (NCBI taxonomy): Eukaryota > Metazoa > Arthropoda > Insecta > Lepidoptera > Sesiidae > Synanthedon > Synanthedon formicaeformis. The sequence continues at coordinate 3,595,730 of OX243958.1, read as the reverse complement.
CTCTTCAGCTTTATAATATTAGTATAGATTTAATTTTTATTATTTCTTATAGTCACTTCTGCGAGTAAACTCAAAGGCAAGGATAGGATAATTTAACATAGGGTTTATTTTTTTTTATTTATTGACTCATGAGCTTCATGTAATTGCTCTATTTGCATTATGATTTTTGTATTGTTGTATTGCATAACATTACACTTTAAAGAAACAATAGAAAAAATAATCTTTAGGTTTAAAAAACATAAATATTATGTTAAAATACAATTAATTTATGATTGTTTACAATAGCGAAGGCGTAGGCCTAGCGCTGCGTGTATGTTGTTCGGGCCCTTGGATGTCTTTCACTAATCGGTTGACAGAAGCAATAATCTTCGATAATATACTCAAACATCGACTCAGGTTGTTCAGATATTAATTATAAAATAAGCCATTTAATAGGTGTGGGGATTTTATATAATATTAAATGTATGTTTATTAACGTCTTATGTTTAAAAATACACTAATTAAATAGTTTGTGTTAACTAACTGTGAAGTGTTTACATTCATGTGGGGTTTACATGTGTATTGTACTTGCATCGTGTTTTGTGTACCTATTTAATTGCAAAACTTTTGAGAACAGCACTGAAAAAGTATGTTGAAAAAAAAACTTTTAAAATCCATTTTATAAGTGGTACTGTACCAAGTAACTTGTACTTAATTTTTATAATATGGGCTCTGTTAGCGACGTGCTCATATTAGTTTTTTTATTTAGTTTTTTGTGTTTAATAAGATATTAGATAAACTTATGCTGTGTTAATTTTTAAATGTGAAAGTAGGTTTGTATATCTTAAGGAATTTGGATAAATTTAAGCCGTGTCATTATTTAAATGTGAGGGTATGTACGTGCGACCCACGTACCTTACCTACATACCACGCCTTTAAAGAAAGAAATGAAAGTGTTTATTTGGTACGTTCTAAATTAAATTATACATTATATTGATATAAAAAAAGTGTACAAAATGGTCTCCGCTCAGAATGTAGTCTTGATGATATTGATCATGTTGACGCTGATCTTCCGCGGATGCCGATTTATTTACATTACTTACATATACTTATTTATATTTCTTCCCTTTCTTCTCACGTCTCTTAATTTTATTGTAATTTAGAAATTAAACAGTTTTCGCGACCCTGTCTCTGCGCACTTTATTTGCGTAACACCTGACTACCTCAACTCATCACCACTACAGGTTCTGTTGACGGCTAATGAAACTTTTTTGATGTTTTAGGGTTTTCAAAATACGTAGCCTTTTTTCTTTTTCTCTTTATAAATTTGTTTTAACATTATTCATTATTGTTCCCAGTTTATATTTTCTCACAGTCCTTTCCCTCTTCCACCCTTTTAAATCTTAACAGGTTCTTAGGCAAATAATACTGATACTCGTATTGATGTCGACCTTCGCTTTTCCATAAAAGCTAGTAAACAAGATTTAATTTATTAAACAAGAAAAGAATTGGGGTGTGGGGTATGTGTGTATGTATGTCTGTGTCTTTTTTGCATTACTATTAGTAGGTCTTCCACTTTGTCATAGTTTTTAGTTTTAAGACAATGGGTAGTGAAAGAGAGGTAACAGTAGCGACACGTGACCCCACCAGGATTCCGTCGTCGCTGCGCAAGCCGGCGGCGGCGATGATCGTGCTGCAGCTGCAGTCGAACCCGGCGCGAAGGCCGGCGGTGGGCAAGCTGCTGCAGCATGAGTTCTTTACGTCGGGCATGCTGCCGGCCGCGTTGCCTCCCTCCTGCCTCACCACCGCCCCGCGCACAGACCAGCTCGAGGGCTTCGCTTCGCAGCGTCGCCCCCTCAACGAGGTCAACGGCAACGGTAACTACATATTTATTTACACTTAAGGAAGAAATACACGATCAGTCATTTGACGTGATTCCAAACAACTTAGTGAAATGAAGCAAGTCCAATTTTCTGTCATTTATGCGTTTTACCGGGTCGAGTGACGTTGACATGAGCTCTGATTCGGAAGCATGGGATGATGCCACGACGTAGTGTTTCTACACTCACGATCAGTTGGCGCGATGAACTGACGTCCAGTGTTTGACATCACGCAAACGGATTAAATTTTGGCTTCACATCAGTCCATTTGACGCGATGGACTGATCGTGTGTTTCGCCCATAAGACTTACAGCTTAAGACACCACAAAAATTTTCGGTATAGCGGTTGGAGAACTACTGTTTTCGTCATGTTGTTCCGTGTTTGATGTTTTTTTTTTAAATCGTAAACAATATTTTTTTAAAACTATACTAATAGTATAAAGAGGAAAGATTTGTTTGTTTGCATTGAATAGGCTCCGAAACTACTGGACCGATTTGAAAAACTGTTGGGAAGCTATTGTTGTTGGGATCAGCGAGTAACATATTTTAGGCTATATTTTATAAAGTTATGCGGACGAAGTCGCGTGAAACAGCTAGTTATCTATAATATTAAAAAAACAACAAACTCTGTTCACAGGGGTTGAAAAGTTAGAAGTGATTTCTTACAAAAAATATAGCTTAAATTAGCTTCTCACAGATAACTGAACAGATTTAAAATTGTCTAAATATTGTGTAAAATATAAAAAATGAAAAAAAAAATAGCCTATTAAAACTCCATTACAGAATAATAGGTCGGGGAAAATTTTTCTTTCGTATTTGTTTTATTTGTAAATAGTTGCAGTAGAATCTCTTTGGTTGTACTATTTGTAGCGCGCGACGTCGTTCGCGTGATTCTAGAATAGCGCGCATTATTTCAATTAATTTTTTTGTTTGTAAAAAAAATTACGGGAAGCTTGTTACAATACATCAATGAATCAAATTCTGTTAAGCTGTTTCTGGAATTGACATGCATAAACGCACAGACAAACAGAGATTTTTATTATATGTACTAGCTGGCGCCCGCGACTTTGTCCGCCTTGAAAAAGAAAAAAGTAGCCTATCCTGGGGCCCTAGCCAAGAGCAACCAGTGCAAACGGGAGCGTTGTGTATTTACGAAACGATAGAAAATAAAGCCCAGTGATTGGTCAAAATTTTATGTGGGCGTTACAACAACCAATCACCGGGCTTTATTTTCTATCGTTACGTAAATACACAACGCTCCCGTTTGCACTGGTTGCTCTTGGCTAGGGCCCCTGTGTCCTGTACGTCTAAATGTTTATCTACCAAGTTTCATGTAAATCAGTTAATTCGTTTAAGAGTTATGGACGATCATACATACAATACCTACACTTGCAGATTTATTATTAGTATTGATGATGATGATTTCATAACGGGTTCAAATGTGTCACTTACTTGCTTGCCTAGAATGCCAAATGATATAATTATATTACCGTGAATGAACGCCGCAAACGTTTCCATGTGACAGTTGGTGAGAAATTCTACGGCACGAGTGATCAACCGATGTCGGTGGATTCACCATTGGGCCGCGATCATAACACGGCAGAGGCGCGAGTGCCCGAGTCCACGTCGCACCGCCTCAATCTCATCTCTCTGCGGGATCAGCTCATGCGTCTCCTCGATAATCCCCAGGTAACCACGTCATCACGTCAGCAGAAGGTTCCAGGCTGTGTTCCAGCCTCTGATAAAGGCGTCACTAAAAGTGGCATCATAGTAGAATATCACCGCACTCACAGCTTGGGGTGATATTTCAAATTGGTTGCACAAAGTTGTCCTTAAGGTGAACACGTGTTACTACGAACCATTATTATTAAATGTTAAGATTCAAATCAGTCACGCAAAATTTACATTATTTATATTTTTATCAAAAATTAACGAGAGAAAATGATAGCATCCAGTGGACACTTTCGCAGTGATATTTTGTTTGAGACCCTGAATCTAGTGTATCCTTTATCAAAGGTTCCAGCTAAGCATTCCTTTGGGCAAATATTGCACGAGCCAGATAATTATGTTCGATGATGGTGCTAGGACGACCTATATTAGCTACTGTCAGAATTTGAGTTTGGCAGCACTAGTTTTTAGACGGTATCTGTCACATTTGATAGCTGGTCAATATTTGGCCAATTCAAATGGTGGAAAGATTATAGCCAGGCAGAGCATAATTAGCTCTGACGGGTCACCCGGAACGAGTATTATCGAATATTGTCCGGAGTGCTGAAACAGCTGAAATTAGCCTTAGTCGAAGGAGTGCAGATTAATTAATTAATCAGATTAATACTTTGTCAAATCGCTGCTTAAAAAAACTAAAGGGCCATAAAACAAAAAAATCCAAAAATGTTTTTATTGCAAAAATACAATCACAATACTTCATATTGTATGTTGCAAAAAGACTCATGGTTGTTTTATTCCATATTTAGTATATTTTGATATTTTTTTTAAAATTCAAAAGTTACTTATATGCTTATATCTCCTCTAGTATTCAGTTTATTGTAAAAGTACTTAAAATATTTAATGCTTCTTAAAAATACGCTTCTAACGATGTATAAATATGCATATATTTGATATATAATAAGAAAAAAATTGACAAAATATAATTTAATTTTTTTCGATTATCTCTCCTGTAAAAAGTGTAATTTTGTTTTGTGGCCCTTTAGTTTTTAAGCAGCGAAATATCTCATTTAATAAAAAAAAAAAACTTTTTGTTCTTTAACTTGCACTGTTCGTGAGTTCGAACACAGAGGTGTGTTTGTGTAATTTGGGATAATCGAGTATCTACTGTTACTGTCCAGCTGATGTGTCGTCCGGAGCCGCTGACGGACGAGCTGTCGGACCCGGCCGCTCAGCCGCTGGTGTGGGTGGGCAAGTGGGTGGACTACAGCGACAAGTACGGCTTCGGCTACCAGCTGTGCGACGAGAGCGTGGGCGTCATGTTCAACGACACCACCAAACTCGTCATGCTCGCCAACGGCGTGTGAGTACAACTTACGTGCCTTTGTGTCCAATTCTGTTGCGCCGATGATACGTAAAGCGGCGTCACTGTAACAGCATAGGTATAAGAGAATGTGTTGAATGATCGTTTGCAGGAATGTGCACTACATTAACCGGCAGGGCCAAGAGCAGTACATGACCATGCGCGAGTACCCTCAAGAAATTGACAAGAAAATGAAACTACTCACATACTTCCGCCGCTACATGACTGAACACCTCATGAAAGCCGGTAAGAGTTACTCCAAAACTCGTCATAAAAGATCATGTTTTTTTTTTTCTATGTTTTATTATTTGAAGATTTCTATAACAGAGATAGATAGCTCTTCAACCTCAAACATAAATACATAATCTGAATTTTCTCAAAAATATTTTTTTTTTACATTTGGCAGGTGCGTGCGTTCCAGTTCGCGAGACTGATGACTTATCGCGACTTCCCTACTTGCATCAGTGGTTCAGAACCACGCTCGCTGTTATTATGTACTTGACTAACGGAACTTTGCAGGTAAATACATACTTTTTTTTTCCTTTTGACGTCAATCCAAAAAATCTAATGATAACACAATCGGGAGATACAGTTTGGCGTTGTAGTTTCGAATCTATGCTCTTCATCAAAAAATAAATTATACCACTGGATAGCTAAAGGATCAAAGAATTTATATTGTAACACAATAATTATACTTATTTATTTTATTTTATTTAAAAAAAAATTAACCCTTTACATAAACGTATTCAGGTACAATGAGTCATATTATGTGTGTTATAGGCGACGGTAGCCACCTACCATCAAGTGGACCGTCAGCCTGTCTGTAGAACTTAACATAAAAATTTTTTTTTGTGTAGTTTACTTGTTTTTATTGATTTAGGAAACAGGCCTTTTATTACACACTAACATAAACTAATATCGTGTCTACAGAAGGGTTTCAGTGCGTGAAGCTAGGTTCCCACTTATCTAGAGGTGGCCGTAGCCTCCTCGAACGAGAAAGTTTTTTTTGGACACTAATTTTACCTACTACATTTTTCTCAAAAAAATGGATTTTTTTGTATACAGCTACCAGAATTTAAGAAAATATTAAATACTAGCTGGCGCCCGCGACTTCGTCCGCGTTGAAAAGTAGTAAAAAGTTGAAAAAAGTAGCCTATCTTGTGTCCTGTACGTCTAAATGTTTATCTACAAAGTTTCATGAAAATCAGTTAATTCGTTTAAGAGTTATGGAGGAACATACATACATACATACAGAAGAAAATCGTCAATTTAGTTTCAGTATCATGTATAGAGCCTATAAACACGATATCTCTGAAAACAAAATAAATTACTCCATGATCGATCCTTACAGATTTATTATTAGTATTGATAAGTCTAATGTGCTTTCAACCGACTTCCAAAAAAGGAGGAGGTTCTCAATTCGACTGGTTTTTTTTTTAAATGTTTGTGTTACCTCATAACTTTCGACTGGGTGAACCGTTTTTGATGATTCTTTTTTTATTTGAGAGCTGGTGCTTCCCGTGTGGTCCCATTTCAATTTGGTCCAGAGAAAAGACCATGACAGACGGTTTGAAGTCGGTTTATTTTTTGTTAAAAAAAAGTTATTTTATTATCTAAGATAATTTTACTCGCCAAGTTTTCGCCTTAATTTTTGGTTGGATAAGGGTAAAAAATAAAGAATACCTACTCTGGTGTTGAAACTAAGTCTATCTAACAGCATTTTTCTTGCTAATAATATATATATATTTCTTTCTTACAGATAAACTTCCAAGATCACACGAAAATCATACTGTGCCCGCTAATGCAGGCGGTCACCTACATAGACATAGATAAGAACTTTAGAACGTTCCGTTTCAGCACAATAGAGGAGCACGGATGCGATAAAAAATTGTACACGAACCTCAAGTATGCGCTCGAAAAGATAAATAGTGTGTTAGCGAATAAATTGTGTTGATCAAGACGACACACGGTATGTGCCTTAATGTTAAAACTAACTTAATGTAATTCAATTCATTCTTCTCATTGTGGACTCAAGTATATATTGTGGCGACGACCATCACTATAAAAACATATTGACTTGAAATTAAGACGAAAGAAATTGTTGTTCACAATAGTTTCAGAAATGGCATAATATATATGAAAAAACATTTTTTTTTTGTGTGTCTACTATCAAATAACGCCCAAAGGTGATCGTTTATTGCTAAGATAGCACCCATGTATGTTATAATTATCGATTAATGGGTTGATTACTTTCAAAGGCGGCTTCAAAGTTCAAAATGTGTTTGGCAAAGAGAATAAATTTAGTGAAAACTTTTTTTTTTTGTTTAACGTTCGCTTTTGCCGTCTAATGTGCGCGTTAGAAGTTAAAACATTATTAAGTAGGGTAGCTCACAGAAAAACACAAGTGTTGTGTTTCGGTGACTGAGTTAGGGATTTCAGAGCTCGTTTCCCTATCCCTTATCCCAGTGGCGGATTTACCAGAAAGCTGAGAGTAGGCTGGAACCTAGGGTGGCAAATTTGGCCAAAAAATTATTTTTGTCTTACAGAAATAATATAAAAAAAGTGACCCAGAAAATGCTCGCATTCCTCCCGGGAGCTGATACTGTGGCTAAATTGGAGTACCTTCTTACATCAGTTTTTTTTTGTTGTTAACCAAACGGTCGCGGGTTCGAATCCCGCTAAGGGCAAATGTTTATGTGTTAACATTTTACCTTTGTACCTAAGTCATGGATGTTTTGTATTTATAATAATATGTATGTATTTACAAAAAAAAGTAATCTATAATATGTATTAGGTATATCAACTGTCTGGTATCCATAATACAAGCATTAGTTGCTTACTGTGTGGAATTTGTGAAGATATTTATTTATATTATGATTGTGAACTAGGGCATCGAAATGCAGGGGCAAAATTTGAATAGCCTAGGGGTGGCAAAATTTGAATAGCCTAGGGGTGGCAAAATTTGAATAGCCTAGGGGTGGCAAAATATGAATAGCCTAGGGGTGGCAAAATTTGAATAGTCTACTGGCGGCAAATGTGTAAATCCGCCACTGCCATATCCTTAATCCTACTGTAGTCGGCAGAACACTTTCAGCACCTGTGGGGCGTTGCTTGTGTTACAGGCGACGGTAGCCACCTACCATCAAGTGGACTGTCAGCCTGTCTGTGCCGACCTAAACGTAAAAAAATAAAAACTCAAAAGTTCTCAGTCAGAAGTACATAGTCTGTGTAAGTAGTCAACTCAAATTTCATGATCCCAATGCGTTTTAATAATTGTCAGGTTTTAACTAAAATATAGCATGACTATCTAAATTATGTCAGGGTCATCTATATTTTTGTATCACTTAGAGTGCCTATTAGCTTCTTAGTTAGACAATCATTCTCTTTTCAGTTGTAATATTATGTTCTCAATAATTAGGATTTTAAAACAGGGAAGTTATGCAAAAACATATCTCTTCAATCGTTATTATTTAATGTCATGAGTGATAAAAATATTAGGGACAAATGTTCTTATTTTTGTTTTATTTTTCAAATTGTAAACTCAAAGATATACTTTGCAAAATGTATTTTTTTTACTCGAAGGGATTGTGTCTGACATTTCAAACACATTAAAACGACAATTACTCTGAGCTTTAATAAATATAATCTGGGAGTTTGGAAAATTGTTTTTCTTGACACACTTGAAAACCAAAAAGTTCATTTCCGAAACCTGTGGGAAGAAATTATCAAAACTATTGTTTATCTCGTTATCATCTGGTATAAAATCTGTTACATTCCATCGCCTCCATTAAAAAATAGTAGGTATTTAACTTGTTAGGTTAATTTGACTTAATAAGATTCTTTTTTTTAACCTAAATTAGATCAGAAGTAATGGAAAGGTTCGCTGATCTTGTAAGAATTACTAACTCTCGTATATTCAGAAACGTAATAAAAAAAATTGACTCAATATCATCCAAATGTATTTGCTCGTGTATTAAAAAGAGCATTCGTGACACTACCAAAATCAAAAAGTAAAGTGTGCAAAACGTAGGTATACTTTTGAGATAGAGGTATTGACAAAAATATTTCCTTAAAAATGTTGCATAAAGTTTTTTTTTTTTAAAGTATTTTATTTGAATCTTAGGTTTGTTTTATTATTATTTTGATAATAGACTGAATTTTGCACATAACAAATTCTAGCTGCTGCACATAGCATATTTTATTAGATTGTAGTTCAGCAAAATCTTGTGATCATAAGCACTGCAGTTTTTTTATACGAAGATAAGGCTGCGAAAGGGAACTATTCACTAATGGTAGGGGAGTCCAAGAGGGGATTTTGGGATTTACTCGAGCGCGTCAGATATTGCCAATGTATATACTCCACGTGGCTCCGATAACGGATATGTATTAATCTGACAGTTTTGTTAGTGGAGTTGGCGGGGGTGGGGGTAAAATTTTAAATATAACTCGAGCGCGTCAGATTTTCAGAGGGGATGTTAAGTGAACCTAAACTAAGCTCCCAATCCCAAAATTCAGACGATTCGGATGTAACGCAAGCTCGTGGTAGCTTATTGAAAATGCAAAAAATATTTTTGACGATTCTCATTTTGTAATACTCGAGCGCGTTAGATTTTCATACAGACGGTTCAGCCTAAATTCCTGATCGTGCTGATTCTTAATCTGACGATTATATGGAGGATTTTTTTAAAATACAGCGCCTACAAAATTTTGAACGCCTGTAGACGCTCACCCCACCGCTGAAATGAAAAACTTCATATAACCTTTATTTCTTCTTACCATCCAATCTTCAAAGTCCAATAGGTCCCCACGACGCTCGAGTGACTACATATTTAGCATCGTGGGCTCCCTAACCATAAGGCCTATATGTCGAAATGTCAACTGCCGTCATTCGAAATATTGACTCTTGTGAATATATTTCTGCCTTTTTTGTACATTGATTGTCCACTTATTATTTTTAGTTCTTCATTTCAAACGCTCTGGTTCGCTAACAAAAACCTCCAATGGATCAGATGTACCGTTGGTACCAATTTTAGGTATCATTTTTATATTTATTGTTATATTGACTGTTTTTCTATTAATAAATTTTAAGAAGTGTCAATATCTCGAAAACGAGATTATCCCTGGTCAGTTGGAACATATTTCAATTCTCAACCTACCTGTACATTTCCAAAATATTATGCTACTTTCTTAGGCGCTGCGCAAAAGTGTCTTACGTTGGATACAAGATACCAGTGTATGTTTTAATTTTTTTAAAGTAAATATGAAATCAATCACTCCCTAGTCTATTTGTGTGTCCAGTTTCTTCAACTTGACATCCGTATGGATTGCCAATCAAAAAATATTCGATATTCAAGAAATGATAGTGTACCGTGTCGGTAACCAAAGTGTCTGCGTTTGCGCATCGCTTAAGGGCTGGCGCAAATTGGAGTATGGCAAGGGAAAGTATTTAAATTTTTTTCAAAGTATTTTGTATCTTAAGTGCTTTCATTGTGTTTCAAATTTTATTGTATTATTGCTACGACAACAATGAAATTTGAATGAAATTACGCCGTAGCATAATACAAAATGCTATGAAAAAATTTAAATAGGTACTTTGCTGTGCCGTCGTCCCTAATGCTTCTGTATATGTTAAGTAAATGTATGTATTAATTTTTTTAAACATATTTGTTTTATACATGAAAAACATAAAATATTTAAAGCAAACATTTCACAAATTGATAGCTCAAATACGTTAATCAAAATAGTCCACAGTTTTGTTCATAGTAGATCTGTCAGCGAAATACACTTGGGAGATTTGTTTTTGCATAATTTCTTATCGTTTTTCCTTATCAGTTTTTGGATATTTTAAAATTGTCAACTATAAAAATTTCTTTTGATAAATAGGGAGGAGGACATTTCAAAATTACTCCCTAAGGAAATAGCGATTTCTTTTTACAAAACAGGGCCGGTGTATCCCTATCGATTTTTCTTTTAGTTTTAGGATTGAATTTTAGAATAGTGATGGGCGGAATCACTCGAAAGTTGCATGTTCGAGTGATGAAACAAAATTTGATATTTTGACGTGCCTGTCTGTATAGTTTGCTCGTTGAAAACTTTTATTAATGTAATGTGCCGCGGGTTTTGTTGGCAACAACAGTGACTGATGGACGTGACGCAACCGAAGTTGTCTCAATTATTTAGACTCGTTTATGTATTGATTTTGTAGTTAGGTATATTTTTTATAATAAAATTTACTTAATTTTGTCCTTGTACATGCTCGACATTGATTACTCACTGATTGCTAAGTCATTATGGAAAATTTCAAGTCATTATAAATAAAAATAAACCAAGAACTTTTATTAATAAAGCATGTTTTCAGTATTAAAGTTAATAAAAATGAAAAATCATACAATCCCGAATGAAGAGCTTTTGCCTCATGTTACAATAAAATTTAGACAATAAAGGTATTTAAAAAAAAGAACTGTCTATTCTTAAAACATCTTTTACTTTCACACAAATCATAACGCAAACTGAAAATTCAATTAAAATATAAATATCACAATTTGTAGCAAACAGGTTACGCGAAGTTCGAGGAGTGAGTTTAAACAAGACATAGTGATAAAATTTAAATTCAAAGTATACAGGGTGTTGGTAGTAAAAAGACGCGTTATGTTGGTAGTTAGACATTGCTGGCTCTATTAATTTTGTCAGAAAATAACAGCAAATTTGTTTTACATTTTAATTAATTGAAACCATTTGGAATTAATTACTGATTAGTTAAAGGATCTATATTTTAATTTATTGCTCTTATTACAGGCCACACCCTGTATATTACAATAAATAACAATATTTTGAGTACATTATAGTAATGTCAGCTTGACGATCAAAGAAATAACAAAAAATAGTAATTACTAACAACTTGTAACTTGTAATTGTTTACTTTTTTAACTACATTACCAAAAAAATTGTTTGTATGAAGAAAGAAAGCCTCTTAGAAAGAGAAGACTCAGAGGTTTCAATGAAGCATCTGGTCACTCTACCAATAGAAATATTTATTACTCACAACTGGACAATTGTGAACCTAAATGTTGTGAAATAGGGTCTACATTTGTTTGCTACAAAGTAGCATATTGACCACACTTTTGCATTGGAACCTCATAACGTAAGTCTTGGAACTATAACTGCCTTGTGTTTCGAGAGTATTACAAAATTGTCATTTAGCAGTATATACATTATAAATAAAATTCATATAAGATAATTAACTAATTTGATGACTGGTACTAAGTTTTTTTATAATTCCGAGTGTATCGCGTGTTGGTGTGGCAAAAGATCACTTGGATGTACAAACATGCCTTCCTTCGCTATCCAGTCTGTATATGCTCCATATTGCGAGGCAACTCCTACTACTTCGCCCTGACCGCTGATTGGTCGACCAAATGTACGTCCGGAGCCAGCCAGATACCTAAAAATTGAATTTAATTAGAAATTTACTTCAAAATTCAAAAATACGAGACAACTTTTTTTTTATTTGCATCATGCAATCAGTCCAAGGGCTATGAGCAGATTTGTTAAGGAGACATAAAACTAATCATTGAATGTGATTCTAGTGCCATGTTAATACTCTATGAGATATGGTGGCCTAAGTTTTTGGATATTAAGATATAGTTGGATTAATATTGTGGAAAAAGATTTCATTCTATATGGGTCCTACAAAAATAATAATATTATTTTTATTATTATTTAAAACTACAACCATATATTTCAAATTACTACGTGTAAACTACAGGGGCTAATTGACAAATTGTAAAAAATTGGTCACATAGCATGGGTATGTTCCCTAACTAACTATCTGTCTAAACAGAATTCAAATTCTCGACATGTCTATTACCTAATAAGATAATTTTATTATATATAATGAAGGTTGTAAAAGGAAATGTTACTCACATTCCTGTATCCACATGCTTCAATTTGACAGGAGTATCTCTTCGCCAATAGTCATTGTTGCATATAACTGTCCAGTGGTCACCGCTGTCACCTTCGCCATAGCATGACACCTCTTGGTTGCCAGACAATGGAGACGAGAAGAAATGTGAATGCAAGTACTTCTCAGTTGTGGTGTGGAGTAGACGTATATTTGTGTTACATTTTATTGGAGAACTGAAAATGTAGATTTACTTTCTTTTAGACTTCTCTTGGAATTAACACATACACTGCCACCATGAAATCATTACAGGTACCGCCCACCTAGTAACTCGGTATATGTGTTGATTTAGCAGAGAACAAACATGTCCCTGGTATTGAAAATGATTATTATCGAACCTCAGTGATATTCTACTATCCTCACATTAAATTGCTAGCATTTATTTTTTAAGTAAATATATTTTCGGGTTAAGAAACATACCCCCTTTTGAGAGTGTCGCCCATAGCGGGTCGCACTTGCCAGTGACTATTGTGATCATCAGAAGTATCTACAGCAGTCACCGACTGCTGTCCAGATCCAGAACCATATTTAACATCATGAGAATGAAGCCGCAATCGCAAGTCTGTGTTCAATAACTTCAAAATTGTGCCGCAGGTCACAAATTCTGCTTTGGAAGCTGTAATTTCAAAATTAATGAAATTATTAAATTAGTTGTTTTTTTTATCAATAATTTCCACCCATAACATAAAGCCACGTAATTCATAACCGCGGAAAACAATATACTGACTGTAAGTGTATTATTGAGGTCCACTAAAACATACCTTCTGATAAATGCGCTAACCAGAATGATATTAAACTAATTAAAAACATGCGTAAATTATAGGCCATTCTTTAAAAAAATATTGAAGTGGTCGGCTTTTTATTTTAGCACACCAAACCATACACACTTTTATTTATAGTGACTTTACTTTAGTGACTGTGACTGAGTGAGTAAATCAAACCAATGACAATCAATCACATTCACATCAAAATCAAGGAGGATAAAGATAAGGAGGACAATCTCTCTGAGTATTAAAATAAAAGTGTCCGTCGAAAAACGATAAATTAATGGCGCTAGTGAGGCTAGTGACAGTAAACAATTCAACTCGGCGCACTTCACTCCGTCAACTACTGCTACATTCATTTCATACTCTCAAACTCTCTCTGTACATACTAGCGCCATCTTTATTTATCACTTTTAGTTGCCACTTTTTCAATTTAACGTCCATGTAAGATTGCGCTCCTTATCTCTACCCTCCTTAATATTATGGTAAGTACGGACACAGAGTAACTTTTTAAATACAGACCTTGGTACAGACAAACCGGAACTGTCATTATTTGTTTCTACCCCAGAACACTATATATTCACAAAAGGCTTCATAGCTTGATGTCTGTTGAAACCACACATATGAAATTTCTTATTTTATGATAATAATACCGATAATACGTTTATACGTTAATGTCGTACTTTACTGTTCGGAACGCCAATTTATTCTTGTAATTGTGTGTATTTGGTATTGTGTAAGAACATGGGAGTTGACAGCGTACTAGTTAGTCTGTGGGCCTGGGCAGTACCTTGAAGTTCGTTTAAGCCTGTCAGCCCGTCACCTCGGACACGTCACCATCACACCACAAACACAAACCAATCATATCATAAATCACCATTCAGTATAAAGTATAATAGTGTCTATGATTCACCATATGACCATAATGTCAATTGTCAATTGATGATGTCAATGTCACAAGTCACAACTGACTGAGCCAACTGAACTGAACTGACCACTTAGTTGGTTTGGTTGGTACTTGGTATTGCGGAATACATAGTTTTATTTATTTAATATAAAAATAATTGGAAATATTATTCTTTCTAATGGATAGTTCAAACGAAATAAATAAAGGTAAGAAAAATCATTAAAGGGCTAACAAAATTGATAATTTATTTAAATACATCACTGATGTATACGATGTTTTCTAATTGCATTATTTTTATTTTCAGTCAATTTTGATCCTGGATGGAACGATCCTCCGAATCTGTCCTTTACTGTCCAAAACACCCCCAACAGACCACGCAACTTTTTAAATAAAAGGGTTGCGTTTCCTTTTTCCGGTTCAACTCCAAATCCTCAAACACCACCACCTCCCTCAAATTTACCCCCAATCCTTCCAAATGCTAACACTCCTCCAGTACACAGCAACCCAAAAGCAGCTTCTTATGACGATGATGTAATTATTGATAGCGAATCTGCATTACAAGAAGTGAAGAGCATATTGTTAGAAATCCTTAATAACAGTAGTGAATTAGAACAGAAATCAAATGACATTAAAAAACGGATAAGTGTTATGGAAGAGTTATGGGTAAACGACAAATTAAACAAAAAGATACATTGTCATATGAAGGACTTGGCATATGGTATTTATTAATTTTTTTTATCTTAATGACACAGGCTGACAGCCCACTTGATGGGTGGCTACCATAGCCTGTGGCACAATGAATTCCACAGGTGCTGTGACCATAATAGAATTGAGAAGGGATAGGGGCTCTGGCATCCCTTACACATTCACAGAAACACATTAGCACACATGCTGTTATTTCGCATGGTGGTTCTCTACAAGGAGGTGGTTACTGGTTACTGCAGCCAGACTGGCTACCCAAATGACTGCAAAACACAGTGTGTCATGTCAAGACTTTCCAGATTCAGACCAGAGCTATCTTTGGAAACTTCATAGTAGCAGCTTAGCACGGATGCAAATTATATACCAAAACCTTTCTCGAGAACCACTCTATCCATTGGTGCAGTAGTTTTTGAGTTTACCGTGAACAGATAGACGTGGCGGAGGACTTTGTTTTATAATATGTAGTGATAATGTACCAAAGTACATTAGGCGATTTTTTTAACTAATTTTTAATGAAATTCCCTTTTTGCAGCCCTTAAAAATAACGAACCTCATAAAGCAGACAATATCCATAGAATCATGATGGTGGATCATGTCAGCGCAGTTGGAAGCTGGATGCCAGGCATTAAACAACTTATATACACCTGTATTGCTCGGTGTGAATTGTTAGCTATTGATAAAGAATAAACAGTCCTAAGTTCAACTTTATTAGTTACTTTTTTTAAACATCAAATGTCACATAAAATATTAAGACTTACCTTATAATGGTAAATATTGATTTAAAAACTATTATTGATTAAAATGTGTACTTATATGATTCTTAGGGCCTCTTTCACCATCTGTCAAGTACGCCAACTGTCAATTAAATGACGATAATGGATCTGGTATATATACCTTTGTTTGTACGGTAAAAGTCCCAAACATTAAAAAGAAAATAATTAAAAAAAATCGCCTATCGAAGGATGCATTAAACCAAGTGCATAATTCAATAAAACATAAAATTATTTTTAAAAGTAACTAATCAACACTTTACTTGTAGTGGGTGAAAGAGGCCTTTAGAGAATAATAAATATAGCAATATTTAATTTAGTAGTCTCCTTATGTTGTTGATATTTTGATCAAATAATTTGCAATAATAATGGAATGTATTATGTCTGATTAGCGTATAATTGTTATGTGAATTTCAAGTCAAAACTGTTGGTGTTTTAATTTATTTGCAAAATAGAAATATTTGTAACACTTAAAAATAGTAACTATCACCTCTTGTATAATATAATAATTAATTTATAAAATTACGTCAATGTATCAGGCATTTAATTTCATTCTGTTTATGCCTGGCTGGACTTTTTTACTTCTATAAAAACTTATACTTTTTATAAAATCTCTTGAATTCTTCAATGAAAATCAGCATTTTGATTTAAAAAATATATTCATAGAGCACATTAGATACAGATTACTGAGCATAGGCTTTTTTGGTATATTTTATAGCTTGTACGATACAGTAATCTAATACATAAGATTATTAAAAACATATTCCACATGTTTTATTTTATCGCTTAAAAATTGTGATATTAAAAAGTAATAAATTATCTCCTGTATTTCTTAAACATTAAGGTGGAAAAATAATGAAACGTTTTATTATAACTTGGTTTTTTATTTAAATATATAATAACCTATCTTAAAATTATTTATAGATACATAGAGAAATCTAGTTGACATTAAGCCTGGCCACACACGTACGTTTTCCGAATACTTTTTCCGCGTTCGGAGACCCGAACGCATAAAATCTATATAAAATACATTTACTGCCGCACACGTTCGTTTTTTTTCCGTACATACGTTTCGAATGTGGGCCCGTGCGTTCGGAATCCGCATTCGAAAAAACCTAATGACGTGCGGAACGCAGCACTTCCATACATTTGCTATGTACCGCCACACACATTCGGAACCGCGCCACGCGCTGTGCGCACTGGATGTGTTGTGTGTTAATATTGGCTGTTGAATGGACTCTCGTTGATTCTCCGAGTGTTTAACGGATGAACCTACTACCGACGTTTCTTTTTCTTCTTTGATAATGATAACACAAATGCAATTGCAATTAAATCGTCGTGCGTTCACAAACCCACCACTGAACCGTACTGGCAGTATAATATTCCGAACGCGGAAATCGAATTCGGAAAACGTATGTATGCGGCCGGTCTAATCAATGCTTACACATTAATCTCTCATCTGGTATTGACACAGATCTGCGCCTGTGACACAGACACAGGATTAATATTGTGTAAAATATGCTAATCATCTGCAATGATGTATTGTGATAAAGTAACATTTTATGTCATACATTATTATGCTGCTTGTCAATTTATGCAAAAGTATATACACAGTGTTCTGTGGCTCAAACGTACAAATCAAATGAAATAGTTTTTTTTTTAAATAGAATAACAAGATCACTTTTTTAGTCTAGTCACTCAGCGAGCTATGCTCTAGGATCAGAAATTTCGCCAAAATAAAGTTGTCAACATAGCCAAGATGATTAGCAAGTTGAAGTGGCAACGAGCCGGTCACGCATGGCAAAGACCTTGCCTTGGGAGACGCCTACAGCCAGCAGCATCATCATGAGCCTGTGTCTCCCAGGCTGTTGATGATGTTTAGTATGGCTGTATTGGGGTTTCATCTAAGTATTTTTATAATTCGGAAAGGGGGAGGTACCATGATTTGAGGGTACTTTATATGCCACGTTTGATCGGTTTGGGTGCCACCGTGACCCGTACGGGCCGACACAGCTCAACCAAGGGCGGGGTATCGCGCGCCCCGGCCTCCTCCACCGCGAGGCAAATCGATATGTCGACGCCGCACGACTCCGTCCACACGCCGTGCGATATCAGCACCTTCGTTAGTATTCTCACGTTTTGTGTGCCGTCCTCATCTGAAACATTTCAAACACTACTTGTTTGTAACTTATTAGATACTAGCTGGTGACACTTTAACAGAGAGGAATACTGACTGTGATCGTTGTGGTCGAGGGGCCTGAGATGGTCGCGGGGCGGCGCCAGCGCGTGCACGCGTCGGTCCGGATAGTGCACGCGCACGCGTAAGGCGCGCGGGTCCTTGACGCGCATCACCTCCGCCTCGAGCGCCACTCCGGCCACGAGCCCCGCGCTGAACCGCACCACCGTGTCGTTGTCGCTCGCCGGCTCCACTATCGTTCCCACGCACATCCTTATCTGTGCACAAGGGGTCTATGTTAATATACAAAATCACGTGTAACTATTTAGTCTTCCTTAAGGGACTGGGTTGTTAAAGGCCGCCCAATAGCGTAACACAATGTGCCCTGCCACTAATTGATGTTTTTGAAAATTGTGCTTTGCAACGACCCTGGTTTTGTATCTACTCACCCTCATGTTGGGCCTTGGTATGGAGGGTAAGGGCGCGGCGTGCAGCAGAGGCAGCAAGGCTCGCGCTAAAGCGGCTGGCTTCGTGTCGGCTCCGCTCGCCGACAACTGCTGGAACACCGCGATCGTGAACGGGTCCGGTTCCACTCCTGCAAATACCATAACACCGTTTAAATAGTTTTCTTTTTTTTAATGTTAAAACTTTCGCATACTATTTATAACACACGTAACAAAAACAATGGGGTGTTTCAAGTGAATACGTGTTTAATGAGTAATATTTTCTAATACATGTGAGGTAAACTGACCGGCAGACGCAAGCAGCCTGTCGAGGTGTTCGGCCTGGTGCGTGAGCGATGCGGCTGCGGACAGCGCTGCGGTCGCTCCTGCCCCTACGCCTGCTCCCACCCCTGAGCCTGTCCCGGCGCCAGCGACGCACGCGCACAGACGCGCCGCAGACACGCGCAGCGCCAATTGCCACACGCACGCGTTCTCCTGCTCGCTCACACCGCTGAACTGATGCTGCAGACTGCAAACACGAAACGAATAATCTAAACCCACAGCAAAAGAAGAATGCCCAAAAATTATATCTATTAATAGTATTGTATCTATAATATAACACTGTTTTATAATGTTTTATTTTCTACTAGATGGCGCCCGCGACTTCGTTCGCGTTGAAAAAGAAAAAGTAGCCTATCCTGTGTCCTATACGTCTAAATGTTTATCTACCAAGTTTCATGAAAAATCAGTTAATTCGTTTAAGTTTTGGAGAAACATACATACATACACTTACAGATTTATTATTAGTATTGATGAGATCTGCCATGTTCATATCGGAATATCTCTGAACGATTTCTTTGCAATACCTTTCAATGACACTAAAGTCATAGGTTCGGTACCAAAACGCCCATTAACGTGTACGGCGTTGACACTTCAATCTTTAGTTAAGCCAGAGTACCTCTATCCTCCATGAGCCTGAGTAAACCTCGAGTGTATCGATAATGGACTGACCGTAAGCAATCCGCGGTAAGCGCTTGCAGCGCATGCGCAGGAGGTATGCCGGCGGCAGTACGCAGCGCGGTGTGGAGCGTGCGCGCACACTTCGCCGCCAGAGCCGTGAACTGCGCCGCCCCGCACACCACTGGCTCCATCTCGCACACCCTGCCAACACACCATTCGTTTATTAACTGATCATATGTTTCGTTTATCACTAGCTGAAAATGTTTCGTTTATCACTGGCCGCGCTTTGCTAAGGTTCGTTATTTTTTTTTTTTGCGTTTCCTTAAAAATAAAAAGTATGTGAAAACACTCTTCTGTTAAAATTTCAAGACAATCCATCGGCTAGTTTTCGAGTTTTGTAGACACAAACAAACTGTAGACACAAATTTTTATTTTTATTTTCAGAAGATCCCTCAGGAATCTAACCTTTTTCCAAGATGAAAAGGATCCTTATTGTAATTATGTTAATGTTAAATTTAATGTTAATAAAGGTTATTGCATGAAAGAGTAACAAACATCCATGGATCCTCACAAACTTTCGCATTTAGAGTAGGAACTATGATCAGGTTGGAAGGGTGGTTACTTGTTTAGCTGCTCCTCCGCCGCCCGCAGCATGTTGAGCCGCAGCGAGGTGGAGAGCGACGCGTTGTCCATGTGTTGCAGTACCGAGTCAAAGAACCGCCGCACGGCGCTGTCGTCCATGGCGGATGCGTCGTTGCGCTCGCTCGACTGCTTAGCGCTGCCTATGGGCAGATGCGGCACCAGGTGCGGCATCGTGTCACGAAGGTACGTGTAGTGTTTCACCGTGTGCTCTTCAAACAGAGGCAGCATCGTGGAGCACTGGGCTGCCGCGTTCAGCACCAGTATCAACACGCACACGTCTGTGCTCTCAGTTAAGGCGAAACATATGGTAGAGACTTCGGGCTACCTCGGATACATTAATTAAAAACAACTTTATGTTTAGTCGCAATAATTAAGGTCCAATCGACATAAATCAGACATACAATTCCATTTAAAGTACAAAATGCGCGAACATACTACAACGACCTCTCTTCGCTGACGCGTTCGTTAAACTTACCTTTTCAGATTACTTTTTTAATGTCATGCAACAGAGTACTTTATATTGTATCTCAATGAGTACTTTATGCTATACTTTCTGCAAAAAGCTAGTAACACTTACTCTTGGTGTTGCTCGAGTTGATTTATGATGGCAACCGTCAACAATCAAATAGGCTATCAGCTTACCTACTACCATTCCTCGCCGATAAAAGTTGATCGTGTATAAGTAATAAAGGATACAGGCTGGGTCTTCTACGTCCGGCTCAGGCATATCGAAGAAGGGGTGCACAGCTAGCAACCGCGTGGCCAAAGGAAGAACTAGCGTTGCGTGTCCGCTACCCAGCCGTTGCGCACATCGGTACATAGACCGACGATCCTGTCACATAAAAAGTAACCAAACGTCAAGTGCATAAACAGTAATCGATTTATTTCCGAACATTTGTTACCGTTGTCAATTTCTAAATTATTACTGCGTAATATTGCAGAAATAACCTCATTTATATATAAATGTTTGTTTTTAAAAAATTGTTGTATCCATCTGCTATCAGCAGACCCGGATTCAAATTCTAGTAAGGTCTCTTCTTGTCTGATTGTTCACGTAGAAAAGATTTTAATCACTAAAGGTGAAGGAAATTGAAAAATTCTTATGTTCTAGACTAGTAGTGGTATGCGGTTTCCCACTTTGGATAGGCTAGAATCTAGAGAGGACGGGTGAGTCTGTGGCCAGATGTCACATAATAGAAAATAAGACATAAATATAAATGCTGTCATAAAGGTAGGTATATTCTCAGTTCCAATTTTTTAATTGCTCGTATGTGTACTAACCTGTGGATATCTTTTGAGATTTTCCAAAATTTTATCTATACACATTTCGAGACACGTCTTGGAGGCTACAGTACACGAGCCCAGCATCCGGTGCAGACCCTCTCTCACATCCATCGAGTAGTCCTACAACGTACACAAAATTTATATTAGAAATAATTGTTATAATTATAATTGCGACAACTTCAGTGGTCGATAGTTATTTGATAAAGACTCTACTCACACAACTATGTAACTTTTTGTGTAGTGAATAAATTCTATATTGTGTTGCTACCTTAAAACGTGCATGCAGTGTCAAGTCGCGTGTCGTATCGGTGTGAATTGACGCTTAGTTTAGCTTTAAAACAGAAATGAACAGTCACCTCTAATGCTCCCAGTATAATCTCTAGCTGGTCCTCGCGGAGTACGATGTGGTGAGCTATCCTCGTGAGGGAATCGATGGCGCGCACTCTGACGTCCTCTATCTCATCGTTGAACATGTCTACGAGGAAATCGAGCGAGGTCGTAGCGAACACCGCGTTTTCAAGAGACAGCTGACAGACCGCCTCCACGGCTGCAGTGCGTACCTCTACACAAATATTTTATGACAATTTTTTAATTAATTATAATAATAAAGAACTATTAAACTTCGTAATTCAATAAAACTCTCAAAATTAATTTGTTAATACTTAAAACATTTTGATTATATAACTTCAATGATACATTAAATTAAATATTATAACATAATTTTTCTCAAAACTATCATTTTGCACTTAAGAATGCGTATAAAGCAAACAAAATTAGTAATTTCACCCGCGTGGCCCCTTGGACATGACAGTGACACAAAATACGTAGAACTACGCACAACATGCGACGGAAGATAGCGCAACTCGCTCAATAAAGATGTCATAAGTGCCAAAAGTATTAAATATTAATTATACGTAAACTACAATGTCAAATGAAAAATTGTTACATACAGCCTTAGATAATATGTGAAGTGAAATTACTGATACACTTTTAGCTTTGTAATGTGTGTCATTTTGAAAATAAAACTAAAATCGATGGAAATGAGAGCTCACTTGGTGATTTTTTTCTATCGAGAAAATTTCATTATATTATGTTTTCTGTTACAGTCGTCACTTTCATTTATAATGTATTTATCTATTTTAAAAAATTAATTAATTTAGACTTTGTTTACTTAGATAAAAATCAAATCTAGGATTGGCTATTTCTCTTTATGCCCGTTCTTAATTGGCTTTTGCGGTAAGGGGACGATATTTATAATTTTTAAACGAATTATATTAAAGTTAAATGATTAATTGTCTGTCTATGAGGTGCTATAACTACAGGATGCATATAAATATATGAAAGTGCAAAAAAAATAATATGATGAATGGATAAAAAGTGCAAAAACTTACTAACAACTGCAAAACAAAAACTAAGTTTAATTAAACTAATATTTAGTTAATAGTTCAAACTGTTCTATTTGTAACAGAAAATTGGGCATAAGTGTGAAAAACTTCTTCGACCGCGTACGAAACCGGAGTTTCGTTACCAATTGCGAAAGAAGAAAAAATCTACTTTCTAAACTTATTGCAGTAATTTTGCTATTATCATACTCCTCAGTCAATGACTGTACAATTAAGTGGCGTGACATTATTAAAGTATAAGAGTTCGTTCACATTACTGCGGTCCGGCGAATTTACTTGGTCGGCAAAACTGTTCGGCAATTTCCGGCAGTTTTACCGGGCCAGAGTTATGTGAACGAGGTCTGAGTCTTACCCATGAGTTCGTCCTCGAGGCCGTGCACGAAAGCGCCCGCGGCGCCGCCCGGCAACAACTGCACACTCTCCGTCTCGACGAGCTGCCCGGGCGCATCGTCGGCCCACCGACGGCCACTCGCCCACGCTCCCGACCGCACCAGTTCCGCCCCGCGTTCGTGTGCTGTGCGCTTTTTCTGAAATACACACCAAATATTTATCACCTAGATTTAAAAGCAAGCAGCTTCTGCAGCTTCAATATGATATGAATATATATTGCATAGATATGTAAATAGAACAATTTGACAGGTTTTGGCGTTACAAGTCTAGAATTTGACAAGCCCAAATGACTGTAAAAAGTATTATGTCCTGCCACTAGTGGTGGTATTAATACATACCTTCATGTTGCTCATAAGCTGCTTGTCGAGGGTCTGCAGCAGGAACCTGTCGGAGACGCCTCGCGTGGTGCCCAATAGTGTGCATGCCAGCGCACGCACCTGCATGCAAAGGTCGTTCACGGCGGAGCATATGCGAATGAACGCGTCGTCCACTAAACGCATTGTCGTCTCGCCATCTTCTAGGGTTATCGTGCTGCAATTTTACATAATATTAATTATTATTTTAAATTTATAACCACAAAAGTTGGACGCCACTGTCATCATGTCAAGCGTTAGTTATCCTTACTAATATTATAATCGCGCCAAAACTACTGAACCAATCACCATGAAATTTTGCATACACGTTGTCTGGGACACCAGAAAGGACATAGGGTACCTTCTATCCAAGAAAAAGGTAATGTTCCCGAGGGATTATTTAAAATATAAAACTGTAACTAACGCCTGGCCAATGTGTTATAGCAACAAGTTGTAATTGCTTTTATATTTTTAATTTATCATCGCGTACGAAGTCGCGGGCACCAGCTAGTATTACTCATATATTTTCATTTTCAATGTGAACAAAATCGCAAGCACTAGCTCGAATATAGTGTCAAATATAATTCAGACTTACTTCTCAGGGTACTTATTTCCGAGCAGCCATACTAATTTTAAGGCCACTTCGCGAACGATTTCGTAGTCATCGAACAAAGCTGGACATACGTGATCATACAAGTCTCCACTTAGAGTTAAACCTCGGTCATTGAGTGTCAGCAGTGACTGAAACGCCTCACACCTCACTCTCGCGTCCTTAAATTATATTTAAAAAAACATATATTCAAATACTTGTATGAGTCAAATCGCCATCAACGCCATGGTAGCTAGGAGGGTTGCGCCTCCAACATGCTGAGCATTTGAGGGTGATGACAAACGAAAAATGTATGGATTCACACTGTGCAAAAAAGTCTCATGATCTGTAGCATTTCAAGTGTTTTCTGAAACATTTATCGTAGAGGACTTGCCAAATAAGGTAACGAAATATAGATTCCCACCAAAGATAAAATAAAGGCAAATAGTGCCGTTTTATAGGGAAGCAGAACAATGAAAAATAAACTATATTATAATCCACACAAATAAACTCATCTATAAATACACCTTTCAAAATTCTCTGATGAAGGAATGACATAATTTTATTAAAAAAATGATAAAATATATACAAAAAGTTTAAGAAATAATGATTTCTTTTTCTTTGTATGCAAAATAATAATAAAAAATGTGCAAGAGTGCCATACATATATTTTAATAATTTAAGCATGTTATAGTATATGAATAGCAGTGCATACCTCAGCATTAGAATAATCTCCAAGGAGTTTAACTATAGCGTCAGCCTCTGCAATTGATTCCAAAGTTCTGTCAGTCTCCAAACAGATGGGGTAAAGTTCACTGATAAGCTGCAGACATCTGCATTTAACCTGGTGACTGGTGTCTTTCAGATTGTCCTTGGCTACTGACACAAGACGCATCATAAGAATTTTGTCGTCTGATAACTTATTGCCCAGTTTTAAGAGTGTTGCTATGCCTTGAGCAATAACCTGAAATAGTAATTATTTTTAAGACTAGTACTGGCAGATTACACTGCATTTTACCTTTATAAAACTAGTTATAATAATCTATGGATTTTGTGTTAAAGTCGTCGGAAAGGCTGACGGTCAACTTGATGGTAGGTGACTACCGCCCCCTTTAATACAAGCAATGCCACAGGACAGCACTTGTGTTTCTGACTATATTAGGATTAAAAATAAGGGATTGGAAATAGGTAGGGAAATTGGCTCTGGCATCCCTTACTCACTTACTGAAACACAATAGCATATGTACTGTTATTTCATGGTGGTCTTCTGTAAGGGGTGGTTACTGCCCAAATACATAACTGCTAATCTTCCAGATCCAGACCAAAGCCAATTTTGAAGTTATTTCCAAAGTTGACCCTGCCGGGAACCCGGCTACCCTAGAACGATAAGTTAAGACAAGCGTCCTAAACACTCATCCACTGGGCTCGTCAAAATGAGTTCCTTGGAAATCATCTTAAACAGGTTTTACAACATTAAAAGTTCTCAAGATGATTTTTAAGACATTGTTTTACAACATTAAAAGTTCTCAAGATATATTTACTTACTTTGTGAGATGTTTCGTTCTTTATCAAATGTGTAGTCTCATCTATTAAACTATTTAGATTTGCACCTGGACATTCCAATCCAATATCGCAGAAAAGCCATAGTATTTTCACTCTAACAACAGACTCTTCCTCTGACTGAAAATGTTCAGACAGTTTCTTAATAGCTTCTTCGACATCAGATTCTTGGAATTGAAGACAGTCTGATATGCGTAAGAGGAGTTGCAAGGCTTCTTCACTGGACTTACACTTCTCGAGCAAACCCACAAAGGCAGCCGCAGAACTGCCTATCAAAGGCTTTTTTGCCAAATGTAGTTTCTTTGGAGAAGGACCATCCTAAAAAAAAACCCAAGTTTTAAAATACATGTGAAAATGTAATCCGCTTTATGGATAAACTAAACAAATCAGTTGTGTTGTTGCAAAAGTTTGTATACCTGAAAAGATTTATTGTACTCAGCAAGCGCTCTTTTTTTTAGTACTGCTGCCATGTTTCACAGTTTTCAGGTTATTGTTATTATATACTAAAATATATTTTCAATCACAACTTTCATGTACTAAAATAGAAATTTCAATTTCAAAATTTCCAATTTATAGTACATACAGTACAAAAATTTATTATGTTATTATTGGCCCTATCATCGGAATTCGGATTCGCCGATAATGCTGTCACGCTGTCAGTGTCAGTGTCAGTTTTTTTTTTATTTTAAGGCCTGGTAACTAGACTATTAAATCAATGCTTTTTTATTTATTTGTTATAGATTATACGAATTTTAAAGTATATTAATTTAAAAAAATAAACAGACCAAAAATTAAATGATATGACATTATCATTTTATGGTAGAATAAAGTAGAATAAACTGAGTTCTACTTAAAGTAGAATTTTATTTCAAATATTAAGCAGTTACGTTAAAATTTGTGCGCTCTTCTTAGTTTAGCATTTAATCATTAAAATATTCTCACATTAATTAATAAATTTTGAGTTCGTAAATAATATATTCTTGTATCATTATTTTCTGTCAGTGTGACGTTGACAATTTTTTCGAAATTAATTTTTTACTATTTACTAATAGTCTGTGGAACTGTACAAAGAGCGGAGCGCAAGTGCAATTTTCATGTTTTATTTTCAAAGTTCTTTGCGTGAGCTTCGAAAATTATTGAAAAATAATAGGATACTAAACTGAAATTGTATTTTCAAACCTTCTTTATAGAGATTATCAAAAGTGTAAACTAAATAAAATGTATTAATTGATTGCTTTCGAACCTGGGACATTGCATTTCAATGGTGACGTAAAGTGTGGCATTGACTTGTGTAATATTGAATGAATGCCACTCATTAGCACTAGCACGTAACAATTTATGTAATTTATTTATGAATTTAGACCAAAATTTAAAATACAAAAATGTAAGTGGTTTTGTGAAGTTATCCTTTATTAAACTGTTAAAACTTGCCTTACAATCTAATTGTTTTATTATTTCATATCTGAACAATTATTCTGTTTCTGGTTTTTCTTTAAAAATAATATGGAGATTAATTTCTTCCAGGTAACTAGACGTATATCCTCGTAATGCATATCTTAAAGAATGTCCGAGCATCAACTTCTAGAACGGAGGTCCTATAATGAAGGGACAATGACAGTGTCTAGTTCCAATCATGGCCCTGGACTTCCAGACCATTGGAAAGAGTTTGTTTGCGGAGGAGGGGCCGCATTTTGTAACATTCTCATAAGCTATCCACTTAATAAACTTATATTTCGACAGGTAAACCTTCTTAATTTTTCCATTGATTTTAAAAATTTCAATGATTCAAGAACGTGATTACCTACTCTTTTCAGATGATGCACGGAGTCCAAGCAACATTTGCATTGAATCAATTGCAGAAAGAAGGTTTAGGATATTTGTATAGAGGAATGTTGCCACCTCTGCTACAGAGATCATTATCCATGTCGCTTATGTTTGGTATTTACGATGAATGTTTACAGCCATTGTTACAGTATAAGTATAATCCATATGTAGCTAAAACTGTGGCTGGTGTTGCGGCGGGATGTTTTGAGGCGACGCTGATGCCATTTGAAAGAGTTCAAACTTTACTCATACATCCAAAATATCATAACGAATTCAAAAATACTGCTCACGCATCGAGCCACATTTTAAGACATTATGGCATTAATGAATTTTATAGAGGACTTGTTCCTATATTGATGAGAAATGGCCCATCGAATGCATTGTTTTTTATTATTCGCGATGAAATAAGATTACTCCTACCACCGCAAGAGAAACTGTTATACCAAAGTTTACAAAACTTCTTGGCGGGTGCTACCATAGGCGCTTTCTTGAGCACGTTGTTTTATCCGCTAAATGTTATTAAAATAGCTATGCAATGTGAACTCGGAGGTCCCCATAAACCCATAGTATGTGAATTTAAAAACGTATTACGAACGCGAGGCTCGAAACTAGGAAATTTCTATCATGGAGTATTGCTAAATATATCGCGCGCATTTTTAAGTTGGGGTATAATAAATGCATCGTATGAAATTTTTAGACAATTTCTTTATGCCTAGTCATTAGTCAAATAATTTAATACTATAAAATTATTTAAGATTTTTTTATTGGTGTTTGGGCTTAGCCAAAGGTGCTCAGTGAAGGGGTAAAGTTCTCATTTAAAATATGATCTTGTACAATTGGGTTGAGAAAAGGTTCAAAAGTCTTGCACCAGGGCAATTATCAGTCTTGCCAAAATTCCTGTCAGTTGTCTTCTTAGTGGGTTAGATTACTACGCGTCTACAACTTAATAAAAGAATTAATTTGAAAATTAGTGAAGCTTTTCGTACCCCAACTGTACTTTGAAACAAAATATGCCCACTGATAGTATAAGAACACTGGCTGTTAAATGTAAGTACGATTGTTATTATTATTGCTTATTTATTTATACAATTTTTATTAGGAAATGTTTTTATTCTGTTAAAAAGATGCATTTATGTAAATATTGTTGTATGTCTTTTCAAATTTGTAACATATTCCCCAAGAGTATAAAAAAAAGTATAAATTATTCCAATAAAAATCAATTATCATACTGTATTGTGTATCATTTTGCCATACCTATATGAAGATTTTGAATAGGTTTCATATAGGTTCATACCTATATGAACCCTATAGGGTGGACGTACCTGTCTCAAAAGCGTTTCGTAACGTGCAGTGAAATGATTTGATTTGAAAAAAAAATATATATATATATATACCGATTTTTACAATTTTAGAAGTATAAATTTATTTTAGTCGCATTGTCGCCAACGACTAGAAATGCAATATTTTTAACTTCATACGCTTGTTTCTTTATAAAGCCCATCAAACTCGTAGGTACCTACCTAGTTGCAGACAAGTAATCATAAAAATCAAGCGGTTACCTAACAATTATTTTTTCCTCGCATACTCGTCCTCGGTATTAAAATTTCATTATGTTAGTTCCTCGCGATAATATTTTTTTTCATCCAGGGTGATAAAAAAATCTTATCTACCCATGTTCATTTTGTGCCGACTTGGAGCGAGCGGGGTTTAATAATACTGCTGAAGCTTAAAATACCAATAGCCATTCGATTATCTGGGGTTGCATACACGTCATTGCTTTAATAATAAAGTGACTGTATAAGTGTAATCTAACCAAAATCGTCCAGCAAAACGCGAACGGCGTTAAACAAGTACGTAGTTACTCCCCTTCACAGCAAATATTATATGTAGGTTCCAGTGATGTGTTAAATAAGACAGGATGCGCCCCTAAGCAATGTATGTGACGCCTTCGCAATATATGCGCATGGATATGTGTTAGTCGGAGTTTGACAACTCGTACACACGTCTCGACGCACTCTGAGAACCAACCAACCGATGAGAACACTTTAAACTAAGAATACGTCAATAAGAAATAAAAATACATATTAAGATGGCAAGGGTAAATCCATGTAACATGAGTGACCATTATTTAATTCTCTAAAAAAATGCGTGTTTCTAAAACCATTAATTTTGCTAATGATTTCATATGTAAGACATTTAATAAAAACGGATTTGATTTTTAATATTCTTATTTAATTTAAACGGAACAGAATTTTTATTGGGTACATACTAGCCTAAAAGCTAATGTCGCCAAAGGTAACGTGAGTTACCAACAATTTTTATTGAAACTAAAAAAAACTAAACCTAGAAAATTCAAAATAAAACGAGACCCACATTTTATGCTTTATAACAACGGAATTTCCATTAAGGGGGTAGTTGATATAATTATAAATAGCTTTGTTAGTTTCAATGAAATAGTCTCATATGGTTTAAAACGCAGATGGTCTATGGTAGCAACTCGTCTAAAAATCATTTAGTCTAATGTTGTTTTTATCAAGACGTCTTAATTGTATTTCGTTTATGTTGTAACTCGTCTAATTTGTAGTTTGTCTAAACATACAGATTGTCTAAACTGCAAATCGCCTCTTATGCTATTGGTATAAAATGAAAAATTGTAGATATAAGAAAAGTTTTCGTAATTTTTTCTTTTACTTGATGTTGAATATTTTATCTTTCCTCTTTTTAACAATAGCAAACAAATTTTTCTTAATTTTAAAGTACTTAAGTAGATTCCTTTTTTATATGTTAAGGTCGACATAATCGCCGCCTATAACACAAGCAACGCCATAAGTGCTACAAGTGCGCTGCCGTCCATAGAATGATTAAGGCTAAGGCATAAGGACGGGATGGGGTAATGGGCTCTGGCATCCCTTACTCACTCACCGAAACACAACAGCACATATGCTGTTATTTCACGGTGGTATTCTGTAAGGTGGTGGTTACTGCCGCCAGACGGGCTGCCCAAATGACTGCGAAACGCAGTGTGACCTACCTCTAATTTTCAAATCCAGACCAGTCAATTTTTGAAAATTACATTAAAATTTCCAAAGTTAACCCCGCCGGGCATCGAACCCGGGTCCCTGAGACGTTAGGCAAGAACCCTCGCCACTCGTCCAACGGGCTCGACCTTCCTTAATATTTGTAAGAAATAAATCAATGTGACTTTTGGTGGTACCCCAGTTTAACTTACGATTACAAACCTCTTAATGCATAACATATTACGTTTTAGACAAGTTGCTATCATAGACCGCCTGCGTTTTAAGTCATATGGTATCTTAGACAGCCCGTGTCGTTAGACGAGTTTCTATTATAGACCACATGCGTTTTAAACCATATACATACTTAGACAGCACATACAGTTAGACGAGTTGCTACCATAGACCACCTGCGTTTTAAACCATATGAGAGTATCCCGTTTCAATAGGGAAGTAAAAATGTAACATGAGTTACCATGGAATTACCCGCAATGAAAACAAACAAATTTTTAGTAGATGTGCAAATTAGAGGACCATTTTTTTGTCACTAGTAGCATAGAGTAAGTAGTTACCTGGTTAAGTAACTATTTACTCTATGCTAGTAGTATGGTAAGGGCGCATCATGTCTTATTTACACATCACTGGTAGGTCCCCTAATCAAAGTTTTAACTGCGCGCCATAATGCGGAGTTCAATATCATTAATTTACCTACTTAACAGCGCGTACAAGGTACACTAGCGCCACTCATTTAAAAAGTATTATCTCGTGACTGAGAAGAAATTATTAATAACGGCTCCATAAGGCCCTCGGTAAGGGTAAGTATGTCTACAATTTTTTAATACATACCTTTTACCTATAATATTTCATATTTAGACACGAAGCAATTTATGTGGTTCGACTCATTGATCTGAACTATAGATGCGGCGTAGCAAGCAAAAAGCCCCGAAATCTTTGGTAGTATTAAAATCATACTTACGAACTTACTGAGAGATTGACACGCAATTCCAAATGTATATTGCTTTTATAAAAAGAAACTAGTTAAAAGTGTTCTGTACTAACGCATCAATGTATACTACACAACGATATTGACTAGCTTACAAGCAACAAACCGCTAGCCGATGGTACATCTGGGTGTAATACAACACGTGTTACGTTTCACAGGGCCGCATTTGGAAGCGTGTAATTTAAAAATACGTAATATAATTTAATTGGATGTTTGATATAGAAATGAAATAACAAATAGTACGTGATTAAATGCATATTTAATAATAATCCGCGGTTTCGATTACAGCTGTTAAGAAGAAACCGCAAGAAACACAGTGTTCTTAACAAATTAGTGAAAAATAAGCATAATATGTTTAATTATAGTTACTTCAAAACTTATTATTTTTTATGTAATTATATACATACGAGTACTATTATGATCTCTTATTGTCCCTCAAATAAAATAAGCTTATTGAACTTTTGCCGCTTTGTGAGTTGTGTTGATGGATCTGTGTCATAATTTGTGGAAGGTACTGCTGTATTTATTATTTATTTTCCTATATCCCTTAAGATTCGTGTAAAAGTCATCATGATGGAAATGCGCAGAACAATCACTTGAATTTGTTGGATTCCAATATTTGAGTACGTAATAAAATTGTCCATTTTTCTCTTCTTATTGGGTTAATAGGAAATCTATTATAAACATATTATTACTGAATATCAATCGAAATATTCACGCACCAATTTAAACACAAGCATAAAAATGTAGTACAAAACAAACAAAATTATTATTTTTATTTAAAAATATTACAAGTGCGGCCCTGGATCAACCGTCAAACATATTGAAATGATAAGTGTATTTGAAATCTATATGTATCTCTTTCTACGAAAGGACGATCTTATACTACACAATAAGTAAGAATGAGACAGCTATAAGGTTCAAATGCTTCCTTTTGAAATATGAAAAGGTTTAGCTAATTAATTAAATATTTTGTTAAAAATATTGTAATTAAGTCTATTTATATGAAATACGTATGATACTTTTTCTTTTTGTCCTTTTTGAGGTCTATTTTTACATAATTTCACACAACACGATGGCATTTTGTCAATTTTTAACACAAATAAACAGCAACCAAACGGCTACAGCGCTAGCGAGCGACTAAGTGCGAATTCGTCCACTTCATCTCGAGTGGACGAATTGTATTACTACCATATTTTGTGGGCTACGCCGTGTCTATACTACCAAATATACTTATATAGTCTTTGGTTCGACTGCGTAGTTCGATCGATCGCACTATGTGAGCTTTTTTGTCCAGTTGGTTCGATTTCAGCGATCTAAGGAAAAGCGGCCACGTTCTTCTAGCTAGATCGTATTTTGTTGCTTCGTGTCTCAATATGAAACTTTATAAAAGGTATTAAAAAATTGTAAACATACTTACCGAGGGCCTTATGGAGCCGTTATTAATAATTCCTTCTCAGTCACGAGATAATATTTTTTTAAATGAGTGGCGCTAGTGTACCTTTGTATGCGCTCTGAATGCACATGCTAAATCATTGATGATGAAGATTTCTTCATCGGAAAAAAAATTCACTTGACTTCAACTAATCGGGACTAATCGGGAACTACATTAATAGCTAGACAAACGTGTTCGTAGCAAAATTGTGTTGTACAATTACAATAATATCTAATTGGAATAAGCATTATTGTGAATTGTTAGTTATAACTACTTTTATGACTGGCGCCCATTACGTAAAATACCTTATTACTAAGTAAATTATGAACAATTTACCGAGAACCCGATCACCTTGAAATGCAAGGTAATTTAAAAACTTGTTAAAATGTTGAGTAAATAAAAATATGTACATTGTTGTTAGGTAATTTATTCTTCTAACTAAAATTACCTACTTAAGTACCTACACATTCTGAATACACATTTAATAGTTGGCTCTGGTCTAGTTTTGGCAAAGTAGTGACAGAGTACACTGCATTTTGCAGTCGTTTGGGCAGCCCTACTGCCTGCAAAAATCACCCCTTTACAGAAGACCACCGTGATATAACAGCATTTGTGCTGGGGGGGGGATTTCAGAGCCCATCCCTTATCCTTAATCCTATTGTCGGCAACGCACTTGTGGCGTTACTTTGTGCTATAGGCAACTGGACCTAGCCGAGAATCGGGAACCTTATTAAAACAAATCGTTACGGCAAGTACCCTAACACGGCTGGTAATCTTCAAGGAAAAATCACTAGACATAGGAATTTTATAGCCTGTGGTTATAGCAAAATAGAACATGACATTTTGACCTCCCTTCTCTCATCCCTTCCTTCTAATACACTGATCTCTAATATACCTCTGGATGGGTTGCTGTCAAATTTATTTTTGTCTTTTTGAAAATCTCCATTTTGTCGATGTAGGAGTTAATGATGATGAGTTAGTTATGCTGAGGATGTAGGTATCTACTATTTAGTTTGTGTACCCTAACCACTCGTCCAACGGCGCTCGTCAAAATAACTATGGTCGTAAAATAAACTAAACTTTTCAACTCTATAGGTATACCTATTAGTAGGAACAGATGAAGGCTTTTTTACTAAAAAACTATGAATACATAAGTAGATACATATTTGAAAGTATTTTAGGCCTTTAGATTATAAAAATACTCTTGTCATTTCGTACAATAAAATTTATTACATATTTAATTAAATGTAAAACAAGAGGTGATGAAAATTTGGTACTTAGTACATAAAGTTCTGTAGGAAGTATTAAATAAGTCTCCAAATCATTTTCTTTATCACATCCTACTTAAACAGCGTTTCCTCTGGATCTTTATTACCGAAAGGATCATATCCATACTCATTTAACTTCAAAGACGCAACAGTATTGTCCCAAAAATTTGCGATCAAATCTTCATCTTGACATTGTTTCGATGGAGTTTTAACTGCACAGTCACTGTAACAATAAAATTTATTTAATTACATTGTTTAATAATTCAAAAGATATATCTATAAAATTAAGTAGGTACATACAATAGCTGCACAATTAACCATGACCACTAAGATGTATAAAACAATTTATCTAACAATTATTGCAATCTGCCTCCAACTTTATATAAGCTTAATTAATGGTTCTTATCTAACGGAACGGTAGCAATACTAAATCTATGGTTCTTATTGCCGCTCCACACTTACCCCGCGAATCACGCGCGAGAAGGCGCGGCGAGAAAGTCGCGCGAACGCAGCGCGACGTGGACAAGGCTCCACATTTACAATATACGCATAGTTTTCTCAGAAACGTTCGCGTGCTCGAATGTGATGGACGTCGAAAAAGAAGAAGTGTGTATCGCTGCGTCTCTCGTTTTGTGCGCACTAGCGTACTACAATTACGAATATATAAAAAGTAAAAAAATAAAAAATTAAAAGGACCTGGAGCAAACGAAGATGGTGAAAGTCGCGGAAGAAAAACGCGCAAGTGTGGAGTCTTGACGTGTTCACGCAAAGTTCGCGCGCGCTGGACCTTTGTCGCGGGTTAAAAAACCGACAAAAATCGGAGAAAAAGGCGCGAAGCCGCGAAAAACATGCGACACGGCTCCACATTAGGTACGTGTTCTCGCACCTTTCGCGCCTTCTCGCGTAATTCGCGGGGTAAGTGTGGAGCGGGCATTACAGTTTTAGCGAGGGAAAAAATTTTGGTACGTAGGTACATTCATTAGATATTCGTAAATTATGCTAACATCAATATCAAAATATATTATTACTTTACTCATGTCTTCTCTAAGTAGCTTCTGTGCAATAAAAACACATTTCTCACCAATAATAAAGTCCACTTTCGTTTGCACATCCTTCATCTATTGCACAGTAAATAGTAGTCTGAGCACCGCACTTTGGCGTTTTGACGAACCAACTCATTACATTGTTGAACAACCAAGTGGCTCCGTTCCAAACAGTATCGCTGAAGTGACGTCCAATCTCCGTATTGATAACTCCCGGATGGAGGCTGTATGTTGTAACACCGTTTATGTTGTGCTCCTGAAAAATACATTATGTTACACACACATCTACGAAGATCGCTAGCGCACTTGAAGCACTAATGTCGTTTCTTGTGTAAGTCCCCGCAGCAGACTACAGACTTTTTATCGGCCGATAGTTCAGTCTGCTTTATAATCAGTATGAAGAGGCATGCAAGTGCGCACATTTAGTGATTCACCTCTTCATACTGATTCAAAAACCGACCAAACTATCGGCCGATAAAAGTCTTTAGTCTGCGGGGACTCTTAATAGGCAACGGTATAGCCCACCAACTATCAAATAAACAGTCACCCTGCATGAAAAAAGTCTAAGAAACATATCATGGAATTTCACGTCACACATTTACTCTTTTGTTAGATTTTATTTAGGTTTAACTTGCTCATATATATTACAACAAATCTTTTATTAATCTAATATTTCAATTTAAAATTTATATTTAAAATCACAGAATAATTTTTATGATGCTGTTTTTTGATTTGATCACGGTGACAAATCATCAAAAATATTTTTCAAAATTTATTTTCGAAATTTATTTCTTAGTACATAACTAGGTATTGAAAATTTGATTTGGATATATTTTCAAAATATTTTTGGATTTGATTTTTCCGCAACATGTTTTATACTTGATTCAAATTCATTAAATTGAAATTATATAATTAAAATTAATAATTATTAATGATGAAACTAAATAATACCTTTAGCTGTTGTGCTAGAGCTTTGACAAACAACACATTAGCGGCTTTGCTTACACTGTACGCTTTGGCGGGATCATAAGGCGTCTTCTCAAAATTTAAATTGTCCAAATCCACTTTATATGCTTAAATTAAAAACACATATACATTAGCGTACACAGCTAATAAGATCATAATTATTAATTCGTTGTTATAATTAGATAATTAAGCGTTTATTGCTCTTGCCATTTGTAAAAATCGTTTCAAAATTCTTAGGTATCTGGGGTTTAGAAGTCAGAAGTTAGCGGAGAAACGGACAGAGGCGGACAGCGATTTTATAAATGTGGTTAAAAATCTCACATAACCTTATTACCACATTCATTTGCATGTTGCATAGTATCTTGAAGATTTTCTTCTTTCCAAAAAAATAACTAAGTACGATAACTAAATAACTAACCCGTACCTATAATAAATTTTGTGCAAACAATAAAAGCATCAATCAGCTTATTTTACCTTCGTCATCTAAGTAAGTAGGTACCTAGTAATGTGATTTACGTTTTGTGTTCTATACACTTAGTATACCTACTCATTAATAATTAATGACATATTGTAGATACGAGTATTAATTGTAAACTATAATGTGTTGTGTTTTATGGTTTAATAAAATAAATATTTCTGATAAATTCGACTGTATCTTTCTTCTGAAAACCAAAAACAAAGATAATATGCTAGGTATAGGTACTTACATTGATGCAAATATGAAGACACACAAACTATTCTTGATGGAGAGCTTTTAATAAGTCTTGGTAGTAAAAGCAGTGTCAATAGGGCGTGCCCATAATGATTTGTTCCAATGTGAGTCTCGAATCCGTCCTCCGTCTTGCCTTCTCGGCACATCATAACACCGGCATTATTAATTAAAATATTAATCTTGGACTCGTTTGCCAAAATTCGAAACGAAAAATCCCGTACAGATTTCAAACTGGACAAGTCTAATTTCTCTACAATCAATACTCCTTTGTTCAGTACCCCACTTCCTTGATTTTCAATGTCATTCTTAGCTGCTTCAGCCTTTGCTGTGTCTCTGCATGCTAAAATTACTCGTGCACCTAAAATTTATAATATTTATAATTTCTTAAACCTGCGAAAACATTAAACTAAATGAAAAATATCTAGATGTGCAACATAGAAACCGCCTTTTCTTAACGGTAGGTAAACTTAGACTGCTACTTTGCAATCACATGATTCAAATTAAGATGTATTCTTTTTTCATTGATCAAAAAGGTAAACAAACAATTCACGATATAGAACTAAACAAACAATACGAACGAATTCTAAATGAGTTAATCACTGAGTCACTCTCTTTGATAATGCCTAATGTACAAATCCCATCTTTAAAACAGTCCAGTGACCATGGCGACGCTATATTTGTTTACGTTTTTGATCAATAGAAAAAGAATAGATCATATGTATGCACACATTCTGTAAGTACGAGACGTAATTAACATTTGTTTTTATATTTTCAAATTAAAATAATAATTCAGACATACTTAGTCCGTATAGTGTTTATGGTAAAATGATATTGTTAGTATATTTAGCCAACAGGAGGCTGTTGGTGCTATCACAAAGTCGTGTCTGTCAGTTTATCAACAATTACGTATACGAAGAATATTCTGCTTTGCACACTCTATCCTTGTTTTTAAGTTTTTGTTTTTATCTGTAATCATCACTTTCAACAAGACATCATTTTCCTGGGAGTACTCAGCGTAGCTATGACAGCTCCCAATGAGTATTCCCTTTAGGAGCTGCCAAAAAGTGTCTCTAAACGCAGAGAAAGTCTCTGACCTTTTGAACTCCGCCTTACCTCTCAAATATAAATCTCTTGCTGTTTCCTTCCCAATTCCTGTGTTACTGCCCGTGACAATAGCTGTGCAACCAGATAGTTCTCGTTGACTTTTACACCAGCCACTTATGTAATCCATCTGAAATGTAATAAATGCGCTAATAATAAATGACTCGTATTGCAATGCTTTTGTTTCGATTAGTTAAACTTAGAATGTTTTGAATCTGAAGAGAAACCTTAATTTAATTTATGTCGCGCAAAATTCTGATCTACAATTTTCAACTCAATCAGTTTAGTAATAAAAGGTAAAATGCTATAACATTTAACCATATGTAAGACTGGTTGGGGAATAGTAGATTTTAGAAGGCTTCGATATTTTATTTTATTATCAAGTTCAACGTATGTTGTACCTCCGTTTGCTCACTTGTTACCTTTAAATACAAATAAAGACATTAATAGATCAGATTCAGATCTTTTAGGTTTTTATCTGTTTGCAAAAAACTATTTACAACCATATTTATGCATTTCTACGTGAAAACTAGAGGGGGGGAGGGGTCTTGGCATTGGCATGATATATCTACTAAAAATACGAGTAGTAACCGAAGGGGAGGTAACAAACTGTAAGAGGGTGGTTACCTACTTATTATATTATGTACCTACTGCCTCTCGACGTGGAGCCAAGTTTATGACACTACGCTTTGCTGCGGTGTGGCGCGCGCGGTACTTGCGACACTCCTCACATTTAAAAAAGTAGCCTGTTACTCCTTATAACATAAGCTATCTGCCGTTGAAAGTCTTGTCAAAATCGGCCCATCCGTTTTGGAGATTAGACGAAACAAACAGACGGAAAATTAAAAATTTTAAAAATTGTTTTCATTCTAAAATACACTTTGATACGAGTATATATATACATTTTCTAAAAGGAAGATTATATAAAAAGCTCCAGGGAACACTGCGTTTATTTTATCGAAATGATAATATTATTTTTATGTAAATAGGTACTTCTTCATCAATATATCAATATTCAATATCAATACTAATAATAAATCTGTAAGGGTTGGTCATGGAGTAAGTTACTTTGTTTTCAGATATCGTGTTTAGGCTCTATACATTTTTTTTAAAATCTGTATGTATGTAGGTATGTTCCTCCATAACTTTTAAACGAATAATTGATTTTCATGAAACTTTAAACATTTAGACGTACAGGACACAGGATAGGCTACTTTTTTCTTTTTCAACGCGGACGAAGTCGCGGGCCCCAACTAGATTTATATATATTTCTCCTGTGCGTGTGTATGTCACTGAACTCCTCCTAAACGGCTGGACCGATTTTAATTCTGTCTTCACTTATGGATAGAGAGATAATCAGGAATGGTTTGTATGTAAAAAAAATTGGTCGCGGGCACCCACTAGTATCTTATATAAATATATGTAACGACTTAGAAGGGCCGCAGGTTTCTTTCTGTGTGTTGAAATCTATCAAAGATATATTATTATTTCGGTATGCTACACTTCTTTATGCTACCAGCGGATTAGCAAGATTACAAAAGTCTTCCAATTTTCTACTCCAATTAGTCTATTTGGACAAGAAGGCTTCCTCACTAAGTAGGTTTTTTTTTTAATTTAGTGATGGTTTTTTTCTGATCTAATCATAAAATCGAAGAGTTTGAGGTGAAAATTCCATCAATCTATAGTAGTATTTCGATGGAAAATTCTGTGAAGTATCGATTTGAACTTTCTGTATATAGGATCTAGCGATAATAAATACAAAAAATTATATTATTGCGATGATAGGTCCTCATTAGAAAAATTTTAAAACTACGAAATTTTCAAAAGTTCGAGGGTGTCGAGACTGGAATACTTACACCTTTATTCAAGTTCCAATTTAAAAATTTATTTATTTGTGGATTTTAAAAATATTGTTTTTAAAAACGTTTATTACAAATATACACATATACATATATCATTTTATATGTACCTGAATTAATGACAATTAGCTACATATTTTTATTAAACTTCAATTAAAAGGAAAACTCCGTATTATATTCAAAACCTTGCTATAAAACTTATCGTCCATAAGGTGTCTAATTTCGGGATATACTCGTGTGGTAATTAATAAAATTTTGGAACGTTTGCGAAGACATATTATTAATTATGAGAAAAATCCTTTATAATATAAAAATGTTATGTTGATTTGTGTACCTATAAGCTTCAAAAACTCGAGAATGAGTAAACGGATTTTAGTTCATTTTCAATTTTTCACATAATATGGAAACAGGGATAAACGGGGAAGATTTTTATAACATATTATATATATACAAATTGCGCCACGGGCGAAGCCGAAAGCGGGTAGCTAGTATTAGGTATATATTTCATGATTACTTTAGTAGGTACATAATATGTTATTGTATGGGTTTAGTAGATACATATTTTCACACTTGACTATGCAAAATAATATTTTTAACTCACCACAAAAATATCAATCAGTACCTAAAGGTGATATTACAATTCCACGTGTTTTTTAACAAATTAAAATGGTCTTGAAGCTTGAAATTTTTTGTAATTTTATCATGCATAAATTAGCATCTTTTTTAAAAATGGAACGCACGAATGGACTGTTGATAATGAGTCTGACCATCGATTTTAGTTAATGATATCCCCAAAATATAGCTCACTAGACAAATACGGCAGTGTTTTTATTTTTTTGATATCTTAAAAAATGACCGAGTTATAAGCGTTCAAAGTACGCGCGCCACCCAAATTTTTTAATACTACTCGCGAACGTTGATGACGTCACAAGGGCCGATTCTAGATGCAAGAAAGAGAGATTTGTATGTTTGTAATTAATTAACTCAAAAACTACTGGACTGATTTTAAAAATTCTTTCACCTATAAAAAGCTACGTTATCAACGAATAACATTGGGTATATTTTATAAAGTTACGCGGGCGAAGTCGCGTGCAACAGCTGGTAATATCATAAAGAGAGTAGATTTCTATTTTAGTTTGTAATTAATTAACTCAAAAACTACTGAACCGATTTTAAAAATTCTTTCACCTATAAAAAGCTACGTTATCAGTAAATAACATAGGCTATATTTTATAAAGTTACGCGAGCGAAGTCGCGTGCAACAGCTGGTAATATTATAAAGAGAGTAGATTTCTATTTTTTTTGTAATTAATTAACTCAAAAACTACTTGACCGATTTTAAAAATTCTTTCACCTATAAAAAGCTACGTTATCAGCGAATAACACTGGGTATATTTTATAAAGTTACGCGGGCGAAGTCACGTGCAACAGCTGGTAATATCATAAAGAGAGTAGATTTCTATTTTTGTTTGTAATTAATTAACTCAAAAACTACTGGACCGATTTTAAAAATTCTTTCACCTATAAAAAGCTACGTTATCAGCGAATAACATAGGCTATATTTTATAAAGTTACGCGAGCGAAGTCGCGCGCAACAGCTGGTAATATTATAAAGAGAGTAGATTTCTATTTTTGTTTGTAATGAATAAACTTAAAAACTACTAGACCGATTTTAAAAATTCTTTCACCCATAGAAAACTACATTATCAGCGAGTAACATAGGCTATTAATATAGACTATAAAATTACGGGGACGAAGTCGCGTGAAAACAGCAAGTTGATTATAAATTATAAAAATATTCTTAAAATGATTCTTGAGCGGGACTTACGACAAAGATTTCCTCAATACTTTCTGCAGTTATCAGGTTCGGAATAAAAATGCGTCAAAATTTTCAAAATTTTCAAAATGGTACAAAAATTCAGAGGCGCCGGAGCATTTGAAAATTTAAATAATGACCGTTACTTTTGCCATATAATAAATACTAATAATAATAAAAAATACTAATAATTTGTACATAATATATAGTGCCTATATATTATGTACAAATTCAACCATCCACACACCTGAATTATTTTTCCAAGTGCCAATGGATACGAAAAGACGTAAAAAGTGGATGACCATGAAGCCCGTCACACACGTATTTTATTTTAGTGTGTGTAAGACATCGTAAATTTTCTCCCTTTAAAAAATATACTTACCTGCCTAGTATACTAACAAAAATACCTATTACACTCTTTATGATATGAGGATGACTAGTAAAGTTGCAAACCGCAACCTAGCTGATACAACAAAACGTACATTTACATTTTGTGTCATCGAGACAGTTAAAACAAATGAATGGTATGTAGTACAGAAACGTAGACAAAAACAACTGACCCGCAGGATACCTACTTCATTAAGATATTCCGAACCCGATAACTTCAGAAAGTATTGAGGAAATCTTTGTCGTAAGTCCCGCTCAAGAATCATTTTAAGAATATTTTTATAATTTATAATCAACTTGCTGTTTTCACGCGACTACGTCTGCGCAACTTTATAAAATATGGCTTGAGTTACTCGCTGATAACGTAGCTTTCTATAAGAGAAATAATTTTTAAAATCGGTCTAGTAGTTTTTAAGTTTAATCATTATACTCGTAAACAAAAATAGAAATCTACTCTCTCTATAATGTTACCAGCTGTTGCACGCGACTTCGCCCGCGTAACTTTATAAAATATGGCCTATATTATTCGCTGATAACGTAGCTTTCTAAAGGTGAAAGAATTTTTAAAATCGCTCCAGTAGTTTTTGAGTTAATTAATTACAAAATACAAATCTATCTTTTTACTATGAACTTGCGTCTAGCGTCGGCCCTTGTGACGTCATCCACTTAGCACGGGCGAACTTGAAAATTTGAATAGCGACCGAAGTTTCGGTGTCAATAACTTCGGAAATACTGCATCGATTTTGATGAAACAAAAACTTTTCACATGTACATAACCATAGCTCTGATATTATGTGTGTTTTATAGTCATTTTCAAACCCATCGGTCAGACCCATTGTACACACGTATAAACTAACACGATACGAATTACGAACAGACAGAGAGATCTACGACTATACGTACGACCTTCTGCCACACTACTAGTACCTATGTTGGGTGTAGGTATATGAGTAGGTATGCGGCTTGCTGACATAATAAACCAGTTTAGCAAACCTTGAATTTTTTAACAGTTGGATGAGAAAGTAGTTATCAATACTATATAAAGAGGCATTGTTGTTTGTTTGTTTGTTTGTACATAATGTAGAAGGTAGGTAATTTTTGAAACTATAATCTGATTAAAAAAAGTCTCACCAATAGTTAGAATAGATCTTCAGAATGGACATTATCTAATAAATAAAAGGCTATCTAGTTAATAAATAAACCGATTTTGATGAAACTTTCAGAAAATCTTCAGATTAGTCCAGTGAGTAATCCTGTGAAGTTTGTGAGCGATCGGACGCGGGCGAAGCCGGGAGCTGGTCGCTATAGCTGGTGCACTGTGAAAAGCTTACTATAGTAAGCTTTTCACAGTGCACCAGCTATCTAAAAATAAAGATCCAACGCTTAGCAAAAGTATAACGTCGGGCGCAATGAATGTCAGGCGTTATACTTATTGCTTTGTTATTGCTTTACATATTTTGTCAGGCGTTATATTTTTATTATTTTAACGCAGACGAAGTTGCAGGCACCACAGTTTGTTTTAATATTATCTATCTAATTTGATTAATAAAAAATAACTTCAATGAAGTGCAATAAAAACATAAGTCGTTAGTGTAATATTTTCTAACAGTAAAGCTTCTTATAAACTGCTAGCGACCCGTCCCCGGCTTCGCACGGATGCAATAATTTCTGCAAATCATTTTATACACAAACCTCCTCGTTTATCGATCTTTCTATTAGTAAAAACCGTATCGAAATCCGTGAGTCATTATTTTATTTATTTTTTATAGCTGTACCCGCGACTTCGTACAGTGTCATCTTCCCTATAATATAATAAAAAATAGGTAAAAGGTTATCATTGTATAGATTCACATTTTAACTAAATGAAATATTGTAAAGTAGTTTTACGTTTTGTTTTAGTTAAGCGTGTTTTCTGATTAGTAAAGATCTTCACTTATTATGACAAGATCGTTTTAATTATGCCATCATCATAGGATCGACTATTAGGCGGTTATATAAAAGCACATAAGGTAAAATAATTATATTTTCGTATCGCAGCTACATAGAAGGAAATAAATTTCTAGGTTTGTAACCTAGTTACGCAGGCAAACAAAACCATCAAATTTGAATTATTCATTCGTAACCTGGTTACAAACCTAGAGAAAAAAATCCCAGTTCGTAGCTAGTTACAAAACTTAGTATAGTATAGTGACCGGCACATAACTTGGCAAGATTTTAACATAGTGGGAGAAAGTTTGCGCACGTGAGATAAAACTTACGCAAGTGTACGAAGGAGTGAGCGGGACATGTGCAAGGGCGAACCAATCGCGCGGTCGGATCTATGTTATCTTGCCCTTTGCCCCGCTTGATACCCGATCAGATCCAAAAAACGACTTCTGCGCATCTCGCCATTCTTGCCAACTAGGTGCCGGGAATTATACGCGGACGAAGGGAATAATTATTGTCTCATTGTAATATAGTAAATAATAAACTAAGTTCTTGCATATGTTTTTATTCAGCCATGTGACAGGGTCATTATACCTGTTCCAGTCGTTTATTTATCTTTTGACAGCTCGTGTGTGTACTAATCAAATAGTGATACCCTGCGCGTTAACTGATTCGATTTCTTTTAACAATCGATTTTAATCTTGAAGAAGTTTTAATCGATTTAATACATTCATATTTTATTTTTGCTCAACATTTTGCATTGTTTTATAAAAATTCACAGGTGTTTAAGTTACTTCATCTTATATATATAAATAAATCACTTATGTTAAGTTA
This sequence comes from Synanthedon formicaeformis, assembly GCA_945859745.1. NCBI lineage: Eukaryota > Metazoa > Arthropoda > Insecta > Lepidoptera > Sesiidae > Synanthedon > Synanthedon formicaeformis. The sequence continues at coordinate 3,550,752 of OX243958.1, read as the reverse complement.
ATATTTTTATCATCTATCCAAGAATTGGTAATTAATGTTATTGAGAACTCGAGTGATGATAATTCCAGTTCATACGGAGAAGAAACAGACGATTCTTTATAATTAAAAATAGTATAGCAGTACCTATTTTAGTTGTTTTATTTTAATAGATTTATTTCAAAACTGTTTTTATAGTCTGTGGTCATTCATTACGAATCGCACATCACTAAGTTGGCGATGCCCGTCCATGAAGTACGGTATTCTCCACAGAACACAGTAAAGAGGTTAGAATGGCGATTTTCCGCCGTTTGTACGGAAACCGGTGTCGCCGATTCCGCCCCACCTTTCACCGGCCACTACATTTGTACTTAATAAATATGAAGCTTACGCACACATTTACAATTTTAAATGTAGCCAATCGTGGCGCCGTGGGATCACGTCATCTCAAATGGAACGAATCACGCGCATGCACGCATACCCATGCAGATTTTTATAGTTTATGTGTGAGTGACCGTGTAAACTCAACTAGGGACACGGCTATCGATAAACTGTTATCGATATTGAATTATGAATTATACAGTTGCATACAAAAGTAAGGTAGTACATACTCGTAATATAAAATTAAATGACGAACACAATGGTATTTAAAAGCAACCATTGTAAAATCCTACTATACAACACGTATGTTAGAAACATCTTGGAGTACTGCAGTGTTGTATGGAGAACTCATTCCCTCAGAATAGAACGCCTACAAAAAAGATTTATATCTAATTTAGCTTTTAGTAACGGAGTCGCCAAAAAAGTACGTTCATATAAACGGAACGTTCATATACATATAGTATATGTACCAACGACATGTAAAATATTTCAATGTTCTTTTATTTCATGCATAACATATTAAATTTATCAGGCCCCATTCATATTACTTAAGAACGTTGCTTTCATTATAACTTCGAAAGAATCTATCGATACCGTATTTTACTACGCCCCAGCACTAGAGCTAATACCGCGTCGCAGCGCAGTACATTACGCGTTCGAACTGACGTGGTAAAATAACGAGCGCACGCAGCCCGCAATGTATATTTTTTGTGACAAGAATTATTTGAATGAAGATTTTGCCTTAAATATCGTATTTATTAGAAGTTTTTTTACTTATCATTGAAAAGAAACGCCTCCTTTGTCAATACAAAGCACTTGGCTTCTTGCTATGCAAGTAATTACCGCACATGAAGGCATTTTCACTCAATTTTTGCGCAGCAGATCGCAGTAATTCCCTCCGTTGGAGATCGCGAGTGACTAACCGGCGCGATCGCGTATTTGCGAATAATATGAGCGTTTGCTCATATCCATGGCGCGCCTGCCCCGCCTACAACTCCATTCTAACCTCTTTTACTGTGTTCTGTGGTATTCTCTGTAGTATATTGTGCCGAAAATTATTGTAAAAGTTCACGTGCGTGATCTGTCAAAAGTTAAATAAACGACTGGAAGAAGTATAATTGCTAGATTTAAACCTTCATGTACAATTTTTTTAATTTTTTTTTTATAATATTTCATGTACCTACAGGCACGCACGGATCATTTACAATTTTAATAAATACCTATATCTATTGATAAGTTAATGTATTTAAATTAAACAAGTCATTAGCTTATTACTGAGCTTATCTTAGTGTTTCCTTTTGTAGTATGTGATATTCTGTTCTATTTGCCTGATACTCTGTCGCATGTCGATGTCAGACGTTAACTGTCACTGTCAGCTATCAATGGTTCTTTCAACTCAACGACAAACAAACCAATGAAAAATAAAATACCTCTTTTCATCATAACAGTAAATTATTAGAAAGATATAAGGAAACGTATCTTATGGCTTAGGAATAAGAACTATTTTTTAAAATTCTGCATTTAACCATAAGGTAACCATTTAATTTAACAATCTGCTGTAATAAAGTAACGGTATTCGTTCGGGAAGGGTTACTGGGTTAGTTTTATTGCTTGCTTTAAGTAACTATTCTTCTAAGCTATTTTTTAACATTGGCAATTTCAATTAGATAGTAATTTTAAAATTAATCCAAGATACATAATCAGAAAAGTTATAGTTACTATTTGAATTATTAAGGGTGAACCTCCTGATCCTGACTTACCAGATTTATTTATGTAAGTACCATGTAAGTACTTAATCTGTACTCATATTATAATGATAGAGAGCGGAATTTGAATGTTTATATGTGGTGAAGGGTTTTTTATGTTAAGGTAGACAGACAAACTGATAGTCTACTTGATGATGCACAGCCGACCGTGGGATTGAGGGCTCTAGCATCCCTTACTCACCCACTGAATCACAACAGCACATATCACATATTTTTGTTAGGTATATCATGGTGGTCTTCTGTATGCGGAGGGTTACGGCCACCTTAGGGGCCTCAAGTGACTTTTCAGATCCAGACCAGAGCCAACTTTCATTGTTCATTGAAAATTGAAAAGTTCATTTCCCTGACGGGAATCGAACCTGGTACCCCTGGAATAAAGCATTTAGGCAAGCACCCTAACCACTCATCCAATGGGCTTGTCAAAGGGTAAAATGCATCCACTGCATCTGCATCTACTTGAAAAATTCTTTCACTATTTAAAAAGATATTGTATGTTATTCCAGATTGACATAGGGTATTAATACCTATGTCTTTGTACCCAGTCGAAGTAAATTAGGTAATAATAGTAAATGGTGATCTAATAACTACTGACTGCTTATATTATGCATTATGCACGTCAATTTACATCACTTCCTTTATCTATCTATTTTTATTACCTTTTATCTATTTTTATTTACCTGTGTAATAACTAATTAATTATATTACGAGTGCAGTACAAGTGAACTTTCTTTACAGAATAGCCAGTTACGAAGACATTCACAATGCCTTTCTTCAGTGGACGTTGTTTAAGCACTATTAAGTTGGCTGGAAAAACTGCTTTAGTGACAGGATGTAACACAGGAATTGGAAAGGAAACGGTTTTAGACTTTTACAAGAGAGGTGAGTGGCCATTTTTTTTTTAATTAGGATTAATTAATTACTTAATTGCGATTTAGTGCTAATTAATATGTAATCAAGAATGTAGATACAAATTTATATAATTCCTAATCCCTTTAATCTTAATTGTCAGAAGTACACTAGCAACACCTGTGGGTGTTCTTTGTGTTATAGGTGACGGCAGTCACCTACCATCAATTGGACAGTCAGCGTGTCTATAACAGGTCTTAAAAATTAATAAAGACAGATTTAAAAATTCTAAGCATACATACAGAGGGTCAGATGGCGGGAAGAGACTTTGTTTTATACTATGCTAGCTAGCTAGTTTTCAAAATAAAAGCTTGACCAAATTACACATAGTTACGAAATTTTATCAAAATCGGTTCAGTAGTTTAGGAGTTCATTGGCGACAAACTCATCTCTATATATAGAGATTATGTAAAGATATTCTTTCATAGTGATTACTAAATAAAATACACTGTTACATTTAAATTTCAGGTGCAAGAGTAATAATGGCATGTAGAAGTTTAGATAAAGCAATGGAAGCAAAAACCGACATAGAACAAAAATGCAAAAATCTATCAGATACTGGTGATATCGTGTTGGTGAAATGCGACTTGACATCGTTGAAGTCTGTAAGGGAATGTGCACAAACAGTATTAGATACTGAGCCACAAATCAACATATTGGTTAATAATGCTGGCGTAATGATGTGCCCGAAAAGCTTCACGGAAGATGGGTTTGAAACTCAGTTCGGAACAAATCACTTGGCTCACTTTCTGCTGACAATGCTTCTGCTGCCTCGCATCATTAATAGTAAGCCTGCGAGAATTGTGACCGTATCATCGGCTGCTCATGCTAGTAAGTAATTCTCGTTGAATTTCAGCGTATTATTAACTAGCTTTTGCCCGCGACTTTAGCCAGGAAAAAATAAATAAAAAATATAATGCCTGACAAAATATAATTATGAACTTAATATATTAATCAAATATTTCTAGTTGTTGCAGTTTTGGCAGATGTTTGGATTTTTATTTTTATGATACCTCAGGAACAATACTTTTTTTCTGGATGAAAGGTACCCAGTACTGAGTACCCTATGTCGTTTTCTGTATCCCTGAACATTTCATGACGATCGGTTGAGTAGTTAAGGCGTGAAAAGATAACTTATCTCAAGTAAACCTCTATTTTCAGGGTACAATATTAACTTTGAAGATCCAAACTTCAAGACGAGAAGCTACAGTTCCATGAGTGCATATTCTCAAAGCAAATTAGCGAACGTTCTGTTCTCTAGAGAACTGGCTAATAAACTCAAAGAGCACAACATCGAGGGAGTGAACACGTACAGTCTACATCCCGGAGTGATCAAAACTGAGTTGGGTCGTCACTTGAACGACACCTTCTTCAAAGGGGCGAGGCCTATAATAGGTTTTTTGTTTTCACCCTTTATGAAAACTCCGGAGGTCGGTGCGCAGACATCAATATATTGCGCCCTCGATGAAAAATGCAGCAATGAAACTGGACTATATTACAGGTAAAAATACCCACTTAGATGTTTTTTTTTTTTCAGACAATAACAATTCACACTTGATGGATTAGATGGCTACCGTTGCCAATAACACAAACAACGCCAAAATGAAACCTAAAAAATTTGGTTTTCAAAGTTTAAAAGAGTATTTTTAAATTTTTTCACTTCATAAGAACTTGTATGTACCCAGACGTCTTCAACAAATATTTGGAAAAAAAATGCCAAATTGTTCAAGCCATTATTTATTTTTATTGTATTTTATAGTATATAGTTAGATTTTATTAATAATTACAAATGATGACGAAATTAAACGTCGGTGGTTTTTAGTGTTATTATTTTACATGTATTAATACTAGCTGGAGCCCGCGATTTCGTCCGCGTTCTCTATAGCCTATAGCCTTCCTCGATAAATGAACTATCCATCACAAAAAGAATTTTTCAATTCGAACCAGTAGTTCCTGAGATTTACAAACAAACTCTTCAGCTTTATAAATATTAGTATAGATTAGCTTTAAAATTGTTAAAATTATATATATACATAAAAATATGTAATTGTTACAATTATACTTAAAATATAATTGTATAATATTTTACTTTGAAAGAAAAACGTATGACAAATGTGTATTTTTTTTCAGTGATTGTGCCGTCACAACTCCGGATAGGAAAGCCCTTAAAGATGACGACGCGAAGAAACTTTGGGATCTGTCTGTGAGCCTTGTCGGTATCGATAACTATGATCCGTTTACTTTTAAAGATGAAGGTGTTAAAACTAAATAATTTGAATATTATTCAATATTTGAATGATTTTAATTTGAATATTATTCAATATTTGAATAATTTAAATTTGAATATTATTCAATATTTGAATGATTTTAATTTGAATATTATTCAATATTTGAATGATTTTAATTTGAATATTATTCAATATTTGAATAATTTGAATTTGAATATTATTCAATATTTGAATAATTTTAATTTGAATATTATTTTCCACTTTTTCATTGCATTGTATTAACCAAACTTGTATTTTTTCTTACTGTTCCATAGTTAAGTATTTTTTTATGTTAAATTTAAGAATACATAGTTATAATTTGGCCTGCCACTGATTCATTTGTTACAATCTTGTTTTAGACTTGTAATTTAAAAAAAAAGTATATTAAAAGTGTTTTATAATTATGATTGGACCAGTTAGTAGTCCTACATAAAACATAGGCTATTCGGAACATAGGCTATCTTGTGACTATTCGGAATATAGTATCTTTCTGTTTGTAATGGACTTTATTATTGACATTGCCTTGAAAAACTAAAAATTATCTAAAGCTCCGTTCTAAGGCACAGCAAGAAATTTTAAACAAGTAATTGTATCTGAGCTTCCAGAACGCTGCGAATTTTGGTATATTAATACATAATAACTTAATGTTATTAAATTCATGTATAATATTAATTTTATTCATACAAGAAAGGTTTTGGTTTCACAACTGTTATCTTAGATGTTTTTTTTTTTACAATTTTTCGAGTTCAAATCTAATCAATTTTAAATAATTCGAGACAAATTATAATGTTTTTAATTCTATCAATTTGAAAACAAAGACTGAAAATGAATGCATTTTTTTATAATTTCAATACTTAGGCCTTAATTTTTACTAAATTTTAAATACATCTCAAGTATTTTCTTACAATATTAATATTATGGATTGATACTTAATGTACCCAGTTGAAACTTTTATATATTTATAGTTTCTTATATAAATATAAATATATTTATACTCTAATACTCTAACAATATAAATGTTTTATACCATTTAATAATTGTATAAAACATTTATATTGGTATAAAACCATTTAATAATGGTATAAAACATTTATATTGTTAGAGTAATAATTAAGAACTTTTTTTTATATTATTTAAAGTTAAGATCATATAAAAATTAATCATAAGCACAAGTTATTTTTAGTTATACAATAAATGTAGTTGTAAGTATCACCTACACCTATTACTACATTTTTTATTAATTTTTTTGAACTTGTCTTATTTCGCCAAGAATCTTGTTATGTATCTTTAAATTCAAATAAATTAATTATTGAAAATACATAGGACTGACACACAATCTTCAATGAACGATTAGTTGACATATTATACATAACACAAATTATTTTAATTTCTAACAGTGATATGTTAAACAAGACAGAACAGACAAGACATACTACTAGTGACAAAAATATGGTCCTCCAATTTGCATATCTAGTTACTAAAAATAATTTGTTTTCATTAACCCTCTTAATACGTATTTTTATTTCTTATTGGCGTATTCTCTTATTGTAAAGTGTTCTCATTGGTTGGTTGGACATATCACTGGTAAGTAGGCATTTTCGTATCTTTCTACGCACAGAATGAACACCCGTCATTGGTGCCAATTTCCGATTTTGACACCGGCGCGTCGGTGCCACGTACTAGGAGCGTTATAGCCTTGTCCTTACGAAGTAATATAGAAGTCATTGATTTCTAACTATTTATTTTATAAACTGTTACTGTTATTTCATATCGATACCTTAATTCGCAAAACGAATAACTCCACTTTTGGTTGAAAATGACTTTTTGATACGGGAGAAACTTAATAACAATTAGAATTTAATTTCTAAAAGGTCTATCGGTTAATACGAGCCATAATTTCCAATGTAAAATTGTCTTTTTTCTTGTCTCGTATCATACAAAAAAAACTATAACATTTTTAATCTCCCCTGTAAAGTTTGCCTCAGAGGAGTTATTTGGTTTGCGAATTAAGGTATATATTGTATTTAAAAACATTTATTTCAAGGAAATAAAATAAACATGTTATTTAAAGATTGAATTTACAAAATTGTAATGTAAGTACATTTATGCTATATTTTGTAATTCGTTAATAAATTATATTTTGAAATGTATGCATTTGGTTTTTTTTTAGAACAATTTATAGAAGTAAAAGTATGAATTATAGAGAAGTAGGCACCTACAAAGGGAGTAGAGGGATCAATAATTCTAACGTTTATTTAGATCAATAATTCTAAGTATTAATTTTCTTACTAAATAATAAAATGAAATTATTTTTTCATGAAATACGTAAACGGTATGCATTGTTTTCTTTATACATTTTGTACAATACAAACAGTTTTTTCGTCTCCAAATTGCACTTTGAACCATCCTCAAAGAACATAAGATTATGATATTAGTTTTGCATAACATATTAAGTATAAGTTTCTATGATTAAAACCTGGGGCCCTAGCCAAGAACAAACGTAAAGTCGTAAACGTTGCGTAAACGCAACGCTCAGGCTTACAACAACCAATCACCGGGCTTTATTTCTCTTGTAGCGTAGCGTTTACGCAACGTTTACGGCTGTACGTTTGTTCTTGGCTAGGGCCCCTGATTTTAGTACGCAGCCGCCCACTTGGCCAAGGTCAAGGCTTTTGTTAGGTAATTTGTTTAGGTAGCGGTCTGTCTGTGTCTAGTCTATCCTTGGACGTCAGGAAGCAAAGTATATTCATAGTTATTTTGATATTTTGCTCTTCAAGGTAACTAAGTAAGTATTGCATTCGCTCCGTAGCGATTCGATTCGCTAAAAATAAAATGTATGGGATTGACATATACATTTATAACTATCGAACTTCGTTATCGTTATCGTTATGGCACTTATTATTTTATTTTATTCTCGTTATTTTATTTTTAGCGAATCGAATCGCTACGGAGCGAATGCAACTTGTCCAGGGCCTCGAACCCTAGACAAGTTGCATTCGCTCCGTAGCGATTCGCTATTGAGTTCGTCAATCGTTTCCGAGATAACGAAAACAATTTCCTAGCCAAAGTGACACTACGATCGTTATCGTTGTGACGAATGGGTTCATTCGCTAATAAACGAATATTGGCTATGGTTGCGAAGTAAATATCACAATTAAGCCGTCAATATTGTTGGAAGTATTTATTGGAATAATACTAACTAGTTTTAGAAAATAAAATAGTTTAAAAAATAGATTGGGAGATGATGTTATGTTTTAAAGATTATGTTTACTATTGATTTATAAGTTATGTAAAATGAATGTGAAGAGTATTGTAATTGAATTATGAAAATATAGAGATATGTGCGCACTGAAGATCGAGTTTTTCTAATAGTTAATGGATCCCATATAGTGTATAGTGATGAGTAATAAGCAGAGAACTCCAATAACAAGTGTCAAATGTGCTCACAAGTGAACTCGTTTTTAAAAGAACAAAACAAACAAAGAAAACTTTCACATCATTTGAAATGACTCAAAATTCAAAAACATCTACCAGCTAAGCCAAATATTCATGGAAAAAACTCCTGTTTTTTATTTGGCAGCCTGGTGTATGTAATGAGTTACTAATTAATATGTAGGGATATACTTAACCTTCTTGTACTTTTTAATCCAATAAGACTGACAATGTTGTTCAACTATGAGACAGATTATGTTTTTTCAAGTTTTGCACAATATTTATCAAAGGTAGAATACCCCAAAGGTATTATCGACTGAGATTTATTTCAATGATAGTTATTTAGGGTTATGTTTAGTAAAACTTATCTACTTAATACTTCCTAACTTAATATCTTCAATATTAAAATTGAGAGCTGATTTTTACTATTCAAATTTTATGTTTGCTTAATAAAAAGTTGTCTGTGTCATAATTTTATTTACCCTGACTCTTATAATTACTTACCTACATTACCTCTATATACAGTTTTGTTTTAAATTGTACACAAAAACAAAACAATTTTTAAATATTTTTATTATAATACAAAGTAAATGTAAAAATATGTAACAATAAAATAAAATTGTGAACTTCACGTTTCATTACACATGACTCACATATTATGGGTCAAGTCATAATATTTCCAAGTTTTCTAATCAATTCTTCTTGATTTGGGATCTCTTGTGGTGTTTGTGGAAACACTATCCACCTGCTACCCATACAATTATGGTTGAGGGCGTTAACAACCTCTCTGATGTAGATACTTGTTGTCCTTTGCGTAAGATATTGGCCCTGAAAAATACAAAAGGCAATTTAATAGGCACAAAAACCAAATTTATAATTTATTAATTTGTTGCAGTCATCGATGGTTGCAGTTTATAATTTTAGGTGACACCATCATAATAATACGTAGGTACCTATCATTACAATAAAATTAACATTTTTATAAGAAGTTAAAAAGACGATTAGGTTTTATATAAGCTGGCACTGCTTTGGTTATGACTAGCTAACTGTATGTAGGTAATATAGGTAATCAAATAGATAGGTTTATTAATGTGAAATTTCTTACCTTTGTTTCAAGGGGGAATTTCTTTAGACCCTTTTAAACCGCTGAGCTTTTAGGTCGTCACATAATTTTCTAAAAGTTATTTTATTTAACCGAAAATGCTGTGTAAACAATAGTTCCGGCATATCGTGTATTTTTTCCATTTGTCGTCGCAACTTAAACCTCCTTTGGCGCCTCAACCAGTTTTGTTTTGTGCAGCCCACAATAAACGTAGAGAATGCATTTTTAAATATGTACTCTTTGATTTTTAACAACTTTACCACGAAAAATAACACTCGGCGAATGAATTGTGTCGATATCTACAGCATCTTGGGCTTCGTTACATTATCGAAGACGAAAACGAAAACGAAATCGAAAACGAACGTCAAAAGTGCCACTTGGCTAAGCATATGTATGGGAATAGCACTAGAACCCATTCGCTAATAAATCATTTCGATTCGAAAAGCAACATTTGTCTACCAACTTGGTTATCGAATTCGTCGTACCACGTGACATATGTCAATCCCATACATTTTTTATTTAGCGAACTTCGTTATCGTTTTTAAAATGGCACTTTGTCTAGGGCCCCTGGTTTGTTTTTTGCGAATATCATTATTTATAAGCTGGAACAAATTTTGAAAATCCAATATTGGATGGAGCAATGGCTCCATCCAATAATGGATTTTCAAAATTTGTTTTTGCTTTTGCATTATTTGTAACTTTATTCGGCCAGGGTTACGGTGGTGTCTATTTCATAGAGTATTAAATAAACTACCTTGTAGTACTATTACTTATTCTGTGAGTATATTTTGGTCTATGTATTTTTGATTGATACTATTAGAGTGTTCTGTGGTTGAAACTACTCTTTCTTAAAAACTGTCATTCTAAAAAAAAAAACACCTCAATCGAAAAGTATTTCTTTGGTATTTCCTATTTTATGTATTTATTTTGTTAGGTACTTGTTAGCTAATTTTCTTCTCGCTTGTTTTTATGAAGATTGAAAACTTATAATACATATACAAAACTAATCCTTACATACATACATTTTGAAGCATTTTTCTACTGCCTTCTGCTCGTAAAGTTTCGCTGTTATTCCCTCGACAGGCTACGAAAGCAGAGTTTATTATCTATATAGGAGAGTTATTCGAAGACTACACTAATGGAATACGACAACGATGAAAACATATGGCGTCGAGCGTCTTCGGCAAAAATAAATCGTGCTAATCTGACAAAATGCCAACAGATACCAAAGAGATCTACCACTGTAGCAGTTGTTGTGCTTGGGCTAGCCGTCTTGAGCTGCCTTCTTGGTTATTGTGTGTTAAGCGAAACCCTTCCCTACGAGTCCAAGACGTTAAGGCTCGTTATTATTGTAAGTAGTCCCTCTTTATTTCATATTTTTTATGTTAATGTCAACAGACAAGTTGATGGTCGACTTGGTAGGTAGGTCGTTTATAACACAAGCAACACCACAGGTGCTGCAAGTACACTGCCAACCATAGTTAGTAGGATTAAGGCCATGCTCACCGACGGCCTGGTATGGTAAGATTTTTCTTGAACATTTTATTTTTTACCTTATGCCAATGACTTTAGCACTCGCACGCTTTTATTTCAATACCAAGAGGCTATAGCATTCCGCCTCTTCAGCAACAAGTGCTTTCCTAAATTCCAGTCAATTATTTTAACGAAATTATTTAGGTATCCACACCAGACTTTGGAGTAATGCAATGATAACCTGAATAGGTTTAGATGCTACACGGCTTGTGTACTATGGGATACCATGATGTGCCGAAGCATGCAGCAACATGCTGAGGTTTGCTGCGGGCATGTCTTGCTGTGCCTATTGCCGTCAGTCAATTATTTATTTATTACATTAAAACAATATGTATTTCAAGAAAATTTAAAACAAAATACAATTATTTGCATGCCGTTGTCAAGTAGCCGTTGTCATTACTTTGTAATGTAAATGAATTATGATTTTGTAATGGGTTTATGCAAATAAAGATTATTTATTTACAGTTTTGTAATATTGAGTGGGTGCATTGGTTGTTTCAGTTGTTTCGTCATGGTGCTAGAACACCAGTTTCCAGTTACAAAAGTGATCCATTTAAAAACTATCAATATCCTGATGGCTTAGGAAGTTTAACCATTGTAAGTATTGCTTCTGGTTAAGTACTATTAACTCTATTGTATTAGGGTACTTAAAGGATTGTTGTAATGAGTGGGATAAATACCACTAGTAAATGTATTTTTTATCTACGAAGTTTTGAGTAAGATATTCTAAAGTTCAAATTGTCCAAAATTTATTATTTGATATAATATTTATTGTTTTACAGACCGGGAAACTTCAGCTTTATGAACTTGGCAAAAAGTACCGCAACTACTATGCAAACTTTATACCGGAAGAGTTTTATGACAAGGATGTATATGTTCGGAGTAGTGACAAATCAAGGTGTCTTATGAGTGCGTACACTTTTCTCGCTGGTCTGTATCCACCATCTGAAAGACAGACATGGCACCCTGAGATTGCATGGCAGCCGATACCAGTCCACTCCTTGCCAAGGGAGTTGGATAATGTAAGTTTGTTGAATCATGCTAACAACAAGCGGCCCGCGGTTTATGTTTGTGCGGCCTGCAATGTGTTTTTTTATCTACCTATCACAAATACTGACATATTTAAACTGACATGGAAATGTTTATAATTTATAATGTTATGAATTTTATAAAATCTAAATAGGTACCGTATAGGTCTTTACTGACACACAAGTCACTCACACATGCACTGCATCTATATGTTACTAATATTAATATTGATATAGGTAGAGTTATACAAGATTAATTATTGAAGAAATAATTACATTAAATATTATAATAGTATTTGTGTATATTTTTTTTCTTAAAAAAAATTACAATAGTTGTATCTGCAGCCCTCCAATCCATTTAGTAGTTCGAATTGGCCCGGGATCCCGGGATCGTGGCCGCTTTGGACAGCCCTGATCTAGACAATCCTTTTGTGATGAAGAAATCAATAACATCTGGAAGTCTACCAGCATCGGCAGGCCAATATGTTGGTTCGGCCGTTGAATATGTCGTAAGATTTTATCTATCGAGGCTTCTTTTGAGCACCTTTCCACGTGTCGTATTCAGCCTGGAACCCCAATGCACATGTTTAGCTAGATACTGTTCCCAGTTTTTCTAGATACTGATTAAATAGGTATTCGTTTATTGTGTGTCTAGAGGGACAATAGACCGCAGAGAAGGTAATGTGTCCAAATTTGTCCTCCACCAATACAGTTGTGGCTTGAATATTATTGGTTTTAAAACCTGGGAGCTCGTTATGCTTAACATGAGTTTTATTATTACAGCAGATCCCCCATGAGCAGATCCATCTGGATTATTTGTATAGTATACATTATAGTTACGGATTTTTAATGATCTGTTGTCTGTAAGATGAGACTCTGACACTAGTAGGATATCAAGTTTATGTAGATTTAACATGTGTTCTACTTCCTTTACATTAGGTGCCAAACCTTTAACGTTCTTTAGGGCAGTCATTTTAGTTTGCCGAGCAGTGCAGTAATAAGGTTCAATTAATGTACAATTTGTTGAAGGAGGAGAACGAACTTTTCAGATTGCCTAACCATGTAGTCTTCCAGCGATTGGATATTTATTGAAGAGTCTGATAAAAGGTGCTTATTACATTCAGTAGGCACATTGACTAATTTTACAAAGGTACAAAGGTAAAATGTTATTAACACATAAACATTTGCCCTTAGCAGGATTCGAACCCGCGACCGTTTTATTAACAGCTAGAGTTACTAGCCACTAAACCAAACGTGTCATCATTATAATTTAAAATTATCATTTTATATGATACTTTTCAGATAGTAGCGGCGACAAAACCTTGTAAACTGTGGAATGAAATGTATGAAGAGTTATTAGAGGAGAAAAATAACGAGCCACAGTTTAGTGAACTGTTTGAATACTTGAGTAAACACACGAACGAGAGTGTGCGCAGTGTTTTGAGAACAGACTTCTTGTATAGCACTCTATTGGCCGAACAAGATGCGGGACTCAAACTTCCCGAGTGGACGAAGAATGTGTTTCCAAACAAAATGCGATACCCTTTCACGCTCAGCTTGGCTCTCTTGGCATACAACGAGACGTTACAAAGACTCAAAATGGGTAAACAAAAATTATGTGTCTTGTTATATTGTTGTTTTTTTAATTTTATTATTGTAATCCTTTCAATATCCTTTTAAAATTAGCATTTCGCAGTTTTTAAACTGCTAATGTTTTCAAAAATTAATAAAAAAATAAATAAAAACATACTCTATAATGCCTTATATGTTGATCTAAAAAGTTGATTAATACCCAGAGGTAATATGTTGAGGTAATAGGTATGTTTTAATCAATAGTAACTATTTCTCAACGTAATGTTTAGTATTCTTCATAATATAAATATATTTTTTATCCTATCTAAGCATATACTAGCGACCCCACTCCCGGCTTCGCTCTTTTTCAATAAATAACAATGTCATGTCATACCATGGAAGTGTTTATGACACTATAGTATTTTTTATTTAAGACACTATAGTTGCATTTGTTTTTATGTTTCACACACTGTTGTAACGGTGCGAAACCGGGAGCGGGTCGCTAGTATTTTATAACACTAGCTGATCTTGTATCAATCTGTCGTTAAAATCTTAAGTTAATGCATTTCAGGACCGCTTCTCGATGACATAAAGAAGAATTTGAATGATACTGTGCACCATGTGGACCTGGACCGATCCCTGTATTTGTACTCGGGTCATGACGTAACGGTTGTGGGTCTGTGGCGGTCGCTTGGCTTCTCGGAGCTTCTCGAGCCCGAGTACGGAGCCAGCCTCTCTCTCGAACTCCACGAAGACATCGAACAAGACTCCTTCTTTGTCAAGGTATGTGAAGTATTGAGTCTATACTGACTAGACGTTTGGTCTAGTGGCTAGTAACCCTAGCTGTTAACCAAACGGTCGCAGGTTCAAACCCCCGCTAGGGATAAATGTTTATTTGTTAACATTTTACCTTTGTACATGAAGCATGGATGTTTTGTATGTATTTACAAAAAAAAAAAGTAATCTATGTAGTATATCAAGTGTTTGGTATCCATAATATACAAGCATTAGTTGCTTACTGTGGAACTAGATCAACTTCAAAATAATTTATTTGCTGAATATGGTTATATGTATGAGTTGATTTAAATTTTAACAGATAATGTCCACATACTCAACCTTTAGGCATTTAGGCACATTGGGCACTTTATAGTAGTAACGTTGGACACCAGTAGTTTGTTTTATGAGGAATTAGGGAGGGATAGGGAAATCGGTTCTGACATCCCTTACTCACTCACCTGAGAAAATATATTATGACATATTTATCACTGTGACGACGACGGCGTCAATATTTTTATATTATTAGAATATCATGGAACCTAACATATTTCCGGGATAAAAAGTATCCTATATGTTAATCAAGGTAATAAACTGTCTGTGTGCCAAACTTCATCCAAATACGTTCACCAGTTTTTGCGTTATTGAGGAACAAACATACAAAGATAAACTGTCGCATTCATAGTTAATATTAAACTTAAACCTTTAACCGCTTGGTTTTGTAGTCGTGCCCCTAGTGCATGACTCGTATATTTTTATTTTTTTAAGAGAAAGCAACAATGATTTAAAAATAAACATTATACAAGAAAAGAAATTTGTCGTATATATCCGGCTCTGGCGAAATGGACACGAAAATAATTGTCGGATAAATCCGACTCTGGCGGCTAAAGAGTTGATCTAATCTTTATGCATTTATTTTATACTAAACATAATTGTAATTTTCAGGTGTTTTACCGGAACAATACGAAGGTGGAAGTGCCATTAGAATTGAAGTTGCCTTTCTGTGATGATCCATGCCCTTACAGTAAGTTTACTGAACATTTAAACAAGCTCATACCCGCAGACTGGGAAGCTGAATGCCAAAACGTACGACATTGAATCTGGTTTGTTAAGTTTAGTATTTAAAAATATAAATAATAGACAAAAAAAAATATTAAAGGTACTAAACTCTGATAAAACAACAACTGAAGATTGAGCCCCGGAAGATTGAGCCCCGCGGACGGCAGAGTGAAGCCTTCGCTGTTTATATATACAACCCGGTCGAGCTTAGTTTGTGGCTATTACAAAAAAAAAAACGATAAAATTAAAATCCAATCAAAATAATTCATGCTATGTTGTAGGTACATAAATAAAATTAAATGCTGGTTCGTTGGTAAGTGCATCAATTAAGTACGGCTCGACCGACCCGGATGAGGTTTACTAGGTTTATAGATAAAAAAAAATAACCACGGACAAAGCCGGAGGCGGATACCTAGTAGATTTATTATAGTATAAAACATTGTTTGTGCCAACCCTACCATTACTTCACAAATAAAAAATTCAATAGCTCTGTATTTACGAAACATAACTACAAAACTAATTATTTATAATATTAAAACAACATTACACTCCTATATTATTTTATGAAAGAAATATATGTATTTTAACCACTACCTCATTATTGAAAAATGACAACTGCCAATACGATGAAGTTGAGGTCTGATGGGTCAAATGTTACCATACATAAAATATAAATAGTATTTTTAATAGACGAATAGTATTATATAGGAAACTCTACAGTATTTATTCCGACATTCCGTATCGCAAAGCGCTTGTTGTTTTGTGTGTTCTGTTTTTAAACCTTTGATCGCCAGACAATTATTTTCGTGATATATTGTCTGGCGCCAGAGCCGCATATATGCGACAAATTTCTCTATCTGTATAATGTTTATTTTTAAATCATTGAGTGTTGCTTTCTCTTTAAAAAAATTACGAGACTGGCACTAAGGACACGATATACAAAACTCCTAAAAAAACCAAGCGGTTAAAGGGTTAATTGAATTTGTTGCCGTTGTTATTATTTAGTTATTTATTGTTATTTTTATAATTATTAAGGATTGTTTCTAATAGAGCTACCACCAAGTACTTTAAAAAGAAATGCGACATATTTAAAATAATAATATTGAAATCTATTAAAATAATGATATAACTTTATTTGCTTCATAAGGTATTTAAAATGGAATAATATTTATAAATACTAATTTTAAAAATGTTTCAAAGTCCTGCAAAAACAAAAGACTTGCAGAACTTTGTTTACATTTGGTATCCCTTCCCCTAATTTAAGTGTTAACTGTTCCGACAAATTAACTATTTGACTATTAATGCGTATAATAGTCAAACAATTGTATTATATGACTATTATGCACTTTGACACTCGTATTATTTAGCACATACTATGTAATCGAACCATTTGGTTGGACGTTCTGTCATGTGAACAGCCATGTACCGGAACGGTTATTCCTAAGTAAATTTTGATTATTTTAAAATAAATTTGTTAGGCAGAATAATAACAAAACAATGTAATTTATTGAAAAAGGTATCTATATTCTGATACAGACTCCTGAGGTTCTTATGTCTCATATTTTAAAGTTTATTGAATCGAATTGTATGAATCTAACTATTTAGAATAAGTATTTTCTCTTCTATGTTAAAAAATATATTATACATAACTTGTAACATTCCATGTTGTTGTAATATAAAGTTGTTTTTGTATTGTTATAAAAAATATACTATATTTGTGTGGTAAATGTCTTGTTTTATTTTTTTAACAGAAAATTTCCTAGTTTTTTTTTACCCTTGAAGCTTTTTAATACAATAAAACAATTCAATAACCTAGAAAAAAATTACATTCTTGAATTATTTCAAAATATAAAAAGTTGCGCGCCACTGTTGTCACAGCGATAAAGACGTCAATGTATTTTCTCATAATCAATTTTCAATATCGAGGAAGTCGCAGGTACCAAATAGTGTTTTTATAATTAAGAAATAAAAAGTAGATATATGAGGTATAAGTCATTTATTGTTAAAGCTTATAAACTTGCATTATATAAAAAATATGACATCAAGACTTTTCGAAACAACAGTTTCGGACTTACATTATACAAGTACTTTTTCCCACACTCAAAATATATTAATAAAAATAGAAAAGGACGGCACATTTTTATTAAAACTTAAAATATATTAAATTTAATTAAAACTAAGTAATTATGTCTTATTACTCAACTATCGGTGGATTGTTGTGCATAACATTCATTTGTTACTATCGTTGTATATTTATTATTAATTATTGTCATTGTAATGTTTATATTGTAGGCTTAAAACTATTAAGAATCTATATCTATACATACATCCTTACATAGTATAAATTGAAGTCAGTCTGTCTGTATATCCGCTTACTCCTTCAAACTATGCAACGGATTTTGATGCGGTTTACACTAATGGAAAGATTTGCAGTAATAACTGCATTTGTGCCTAATGGAAGAAGTTGGGGATGGGCCGCTAGTAATTATTATTATAAAATAAATTTGCTACTTTTTTCAGTCTAATCCTCCACTAACTTCTTCTAACTAAACCAACCAGTGGATATTTATAAAGTTTTCGGGAATGTTTGTGTATACAATTTGCAGAAAAAATATATAATATATCCATGTGTAGGTGGATATATTATGTATTTATATTTTTTCACTATTTCTTATATAAAAAAAACATATATATGGTCGAATTGAGAACCTCCTCCGTTTTTTTCGTCGGTTAATAAAATATTATAAAGAGAGAAGATTTGCATGTTAGTAAAGGATAAACTCAAAAACTACTGGACCAATTTTGAAAATTCTTTCACCTATAGAAACCTATATTATACATTATATCTATATTTTATAAAAGTTACAGTTAGTATATAATAAATTGAAACTTTTAAAAGTGATTCTTCATTTCTACGAATAGAAATGCAAAATGATATGTTTATACAAAATGTCTTCTCTTTACAGGTAGTGATTTGATATCACTAGTTTCCACAGCAGGTTAACACCTGTCTTTCCCTATACGCCCTAATAGCAGTATATACTGATATGGTGATCCACAAAGCCACAGACAGCCAAGAAGTTATTAAAGCGATGTGCAAGGATAAGCCCGTGTTGATGAAGTCACCGCGTCTGCTATTCGGTGAATCCTTTTGTATGTAGTCCATAAAGTCTAAAATAGCTTGGCAACTTAAACGAAAATGTATGGCAGATGCGTGGTCACCTGAAGCGCGAAGTTCCTGAAATATTGTTAACAATTACCTTGTAATTACTATCCAAAGGAGATCAGGCGATCAGTTTTCAATTAGGTAAGGTAAGAGGAAATAATAGATTTTACTGGGAAAATATCGTATGATTTGGTATTTCATTTTCATATTTAAGTTTTAAAGTATTTAAAAAGTTTGAGATAAATATTTAAAAGAATAAAAAAAGTATTTTAAACTTTCGAAATTTATCCCCATTTATATAAAATCTGAAATAATTTCCTGTGAATTACTGAAATAAAGAAAAAAATTTATTACCAAATTAGAAAAAAAAAGTGATTAAACAAAAAACAGCCTGATTTTGAACATGTCCTTTCATGTTGAGTAGTTAATGCATGAAAGTGTAAAAAAACTCTCTTTCGTTATTAGTTCAATATTAGTTGAGATCTGTAAAAAAAATGCCAAAACTTACAGTCACTAAATATCCTCTATATTGAGTACAAGTCTTCAAAAACCCATCTGTTATGATAGCAGAATGTACTAAATTGTAAATGGCAAATATAGCAGCAAGGCACGATGTGGGTGTCCAACAGTATATGACTGCGTCATTGCGCTCTGGCACTCTTACTCTCGACGTTACTACAATGGCTTCACCTTCACTGAAAGTCAGAAAGAAAGAAAAATAAAACAATTATGTATAAACAAAAATTGAGTCAGACTGACTGGTTTCTTATATAATCTACAAAAAATTAACTCTGGCTCTCGCTGCCCACGTGAGTTTGGGGTGCAAGAAATAGTATATCTGCCAACAATAATAGGACTGTGGAAAAGGGATTGGGAGTGGATATTTAAAATGGGCTCTGGCATCGCTTACTCACTCACTGAAACACAACAGCACACATGCTGTTATTTACAGATGGCATTCTGTAAAGGAGTGGCTTGTCTTGATCCTAAGACAAAGTCATAAGGCGAACACCAGTAGGCTCATCAAATTTAAATGCAAACCTATTGAATGTAAACAATTTATATCATAGCGATGCATATGATATGAGATTGCTTTGCTTCTCAAAGGTTAATCAATGGTCAAATGTGTTATGTGATTATTATTGCTCATAAGATCATTCCAACAATTGAAAACTACTTACATCTCATCCATTGTAGTTGACTTTTCATCTTCATACTGACCAACATTATTGATGCACACTCTGTACATGTGGAACAATGCCATGACTAGAGCATACACCAGAATTGGGAGCGGAGCAAATATGGCAAACAAACAGTATGAATTGTGACCCCCATTAAAATATTGTACTGTACGCACTCCAAATAAAATACAACCACAGTTGGTGTTTTCCAACCAAGAACCGGGACACACATCGAGTGTAGTCCTCCAATGATAATATGGCACAGCTATACAAATCACACAAAGTGTCAGGAATAGTGTTAGAAGGCTGTAGCACCAACTGAGACGTCTTTCTGTCTCATACTGGCCCAGTGAAACCTAAAATTAAAAAAAAAAAACAAGCTATATCACTACATATTATAAAGCAAAGTCCTCCGCAGCGCCTGTCTGTTCGCGATAAACTCAAAAACTACTGCACCGATCTTCATGCTGTTGTCACCAATGGATAGAGTGGTTTTCGAGGAAGGTTTTAGTATATAATTTACAAAGTTACCCGGGCGAAGTCGCGGGCAGCAGCTAGTTATCTTTTAAAATCAAGCCACACGTAATCATAACATAGATATTAAACTGTATACCATATTTAAAAGTTTTGCATTCCTATATGAATGCTCTAATTTCGAAACAATGATTTATTAACTTTTTAACATATAAAAATAATAACTGACTCATAATCAGTTAGATAAGATTGCAAAAGGCAAACATTTATGATATTTTTGTGTAATTATTGTAATTCACAGGTACTAACCATTTTTCACTTAGTTTAATATTGTAAATGAAAATATGTATATAAATTAGAAATTGGCATAAAATAGTAGAAAAAACAATCACAATTATATGCTGGGCTGGTGATCCCCCAAACAAACCACCATAAATAAAGCAAGTATAAAAAAAAACTGTGATTAATTCACATCGAAATACTACAATGGAATTTGCGTCACAAATGCCAAAGCGGCACATAAAAAGAACGCCTTTGACAGAATCATGGCGGACTCTTGCCTTCACGCGTCAATGGTAAAAGGTAGTAACGATCAACTTCTACTATTTCATTTTAAACTCTATTATTATACGTACTTATTATTATGTTTGTTTTGTTTTAAATGACAGTTCATGCTATACGCATATGTCACTTTTAAATGTTCCATAAAATTCGTAGTATTTCGTAGTGTTTTGTATGGCACGCGGGTTCCATGTTGTAGTAGTTTGATGTTAATTCAGATTGATTAAATTAAGTTTAGTGTCACTGTCAAAGTCGGTCAAAGTCATCATACCACAGAAGAACAACCACCCGCAAAATTGTTTACATTATTGCTATAGTCTGTAATTTTATTATTGTTGACAATTGACAGATATGACTTGAATATTGAACACTGATCTCTAATGTACCTCTGGATGGGCTGCTGTCAAATTATTTTTATGTCTATTTGAAAATCGCCATTTTGGCGCTGTAGGCTATGGAGTGTAAGTACATGGCACTAAAACTAGTGATGTCCGTATGATAATCACATTTATTTATGTTTCAAAACTCAAGCGGACATAAATAGAATAAAACAGACACAATTTATTTATCTATGGATTAAAAATACGCAAACGTTAAAATTAGTTCCTGTACTTACGTACGGCGGCGCTTCAAAATGGTACACGAAAGTAACTGTAATCTGTATGGGATAACCCATCCAGAGGTATATTAGAGATCAGTGATACTGATAATATGAAATGAACCACAGACCAGTATAATATTCTTCGGTTAGCGTAATTTCATACCGAAACATGATACAAACATTAACATGAGGCTGAGGTAGGGGCTAAATGGTTGACGATGACGACGATTGTCGTGGCACTTACACTTACTTTTACAAGAGATCCCATCAAGAATAGAAGTTATAAGGAGGACCAAGTCGGACCAACTATACTTGACATAGTATCATGTCATTATGCTAGGGCCACACATATTGCGAAAACACGAACATTCGCTTTATCGCGATGTGTGTAGCCGAATATTCGCGAATACTTCGGCAATCGGCACTTCGGGTGAAGCCGCCACCGCCCCATTGTCGGTTTTTATTTTTTTATGAGAAATAAAAAAAAATTCAAGGCCAAAACACATGATTTATTGTGCTAACCTTAAGTAGTTGGTTATTTCATATTGATAGTGTTCCTTTAACCACACTATCCAATCTTCATCAACATTTTTCTCTAATGTTATTTCTTCGAACACACTACTTCTTGATTTTTCTTTGAAATCCAATTTCTTGAACATTTGTAAACTGATGTTGTTAGAAAACGATATTTTCGCTTCAAAGGTTTTTAAATGTATACTAGTTATTCCATATAACGTCATTAAAATTACTGCTTCCCAACCAAACTTTTTACCCCTCGCAGATGGATCGGCTATCATTATTTCTATTTCACCAATACCTGATTCTTTATCTGTTAAAAATATATTCGTGTCTCCTATCATAGATTCTGAAAACAACATATTTTTAGCAATCATTATTAAGTATCTATTATGTTTCCTAAATCTCCTAGTCATAACGCTTCAAACAGTGTCATTAATATTTGTTTAAAATTTTTATTTTAAT
This sequence comes from Synanthedon formicaeformis, assembly GCA_945859745.1. Classification (NCBI taxonomy): domain Eukaryota; kingdom Metazoa; phylum Arthropoda; class Insecta; order Lepidoptera; family Sesiidae; genus Synanthedon; species Synanthedon formicaeformis. The sequence continues at coordinate 3,527,992 of OX243958.1, read as the reverse complement.
TTCAATATTGAGACTCAGTAGAAATGATTTTTGGAACATAGCCTCTTGTGCTGGATCTAATTTGACAATTTTTATTGAAAATATTTAAAATATGTAATAAATTAAAAAATACTTGACACTGGCTAAATGTTAACAAAAAGAAATATAGGATATCTTTACCTATTTCATCATTGGTTTGTTCAAATTGCATTTTATCAAGTACAATAAAAGTGCATTCTGTAACAATAAAAAATATACTTTGTAAATTTTAACAATATGAAGAAATAAGAATTAGATGGTGTTTTATTTTATAATATTACTATCATCATCTTCTTTCCATGACTTTTGCATTTCGTACTCTTCTTCTAATGTAAGTGGTTCCGACGCTGTTAATTTTCGCAATTGTTCAGATCCCATCCATTTGTGATATCTAATTTTTTAAAAAAGTATTTGGATTAAGTATACACAGTTCAAATTAATTGCTGCTTGTTGAAATAATTTAGTTTTTTCATTTTTTTGTAATTTGCAACATTTTAAAAGTATGTAAGGAAAACACATATGAGAAGACCCTACTCAAATATAGCAATGCAAGTCAATGACGATTGCAAACAACAATTATCTCTATTAACATAGGCTTAACAGATGATCTTGATATTTTCTTATTTTCCTAGAGTTCATACATCGAACAAAATCAAGATTTTATGATGGTATTCAACAATAAAATGTCATTTAGATAGGAAATCACCACCTTATTTGTTTATGATTATAGCATGCCGTTGAAGTGTTTTCGTTACTTTTAAAATGTCACAAATTTATTAGATACTAACTGGTGCCTGCGAGTCCTGCGACTTTGTCCGCGTTGAAAAAGAAAAAATTAGCCTATCCTGTCCCGTACGTTTTATCAACCAAGTTTCATGAAAAATCAGTTAATTCGTTTAAGAGTTATGGAGGAACATACATACATACAATACCTACACTTACAGATTTATTATTAGTATTGATTACACAAACTTACTTTTCTACGTGGTGTTTTCGATAAGGTACTAATATTATATTTTGACCAATTATTTTAGTATTATAATTAAGTTTCATTTTGGCCGTGTGCGGTACGTATTTACTCTATTACTTATTTAATTCTGTGTTTAATTGTACATATCAAAACCAAACACGAATTAAAAAGTAGGTAAACATTTTTTTATTTTATTAAGCCAGTAAATAAATTAAATAAATGTTAAAATGTAAGTAAATGACGGTGACCGGCGTCACGGTCACGGTGTCGTTCCGCCTGGCCAAGGTCGCCGTCTCGTCTTGGGTCCGCGGCGCGGCGCGGTCCGTCATTCTTGCTGTCAAACTCGTATTCATTTTTTTTGGAATTTTATAGCCTGGTAGCAACATTTATATACCAAAACTCGTACTCACTATAACTACACTAAGCAACTAAGCACTTGAGTGTGAAAACGTGTGAAACGTTAAATGAAGGAGGTAAAAGTTTAAACTTTTACCTCCTTCATTTAAAAATAATGTTTACAAAAAAAGTGGCTTGTATGTCAGGGAATAATAGTAAATAATGTTTACTTGTTTCCTTTAGTTGAAATTAAAGTGCGAAAACTAAATTAAGTTTGTGAACTGTGACCCAAACCAAATCGTCCATGGTCCATTAAAAACCTAGCTTATAGGTCTAGTTACCAGGCCATAAAATTCCAAAATAAATCCATTCATTAGATATTACAGGTCAGCAGGTCAGTGATTCAATCAATCATCCAACTAAGGAGTTTGGAGATAAGGAGCGCCATCTTACATGGGTGTTTAACTGAAAAAGTGGCAACAAAATCCGATAAATATAGATGGCGCTAGTGTGAACAGTGAGAGTTTGAGAATATGGAATGAATGTAGCAGTAGTTGTAGGAGTGAAGTGCGCCGAGTTGAATTTTGGTTGAACACTAGCCTCACCAGCGCCACCAATTAACGTCTTTCGACGGACACTTTTATTACTCAAAGATTGTCCTCCTTGTCTCTACCCTCCTTACATCCAACCATCCATTATTCAAATATTCATTCATTCATTCATTTTGTTTTGCTTGTTCTCTCGTCTCACGTCTGTAATTCTGTATTTATTTTTTATTTTCTATAATATAAGTAAATTTGAAATGTCGGCTAAATTATTAATTTATATACTTTTGTTCCCATTGGCAATACTATGCAGCAACGATGTGGAAGTAAAGACAGAAGAAGATGTTGGTGTAAAGTACGCTAATAGATGCGAAGTCTGCAAAGTACTCGCCACTGAATTGCAAAGCAGGCTTGATGAAACCGGCAAAGTGCATGATGTAATTGAAATTGGATATTCATTAGACGACGTGCAACCTAAGAAGAAAACTAGTTATAAGAAGTCCGAACTGAGATTAATAGAATCGTTAGATGGTGTTTGCGATAGAATTTTGGAATATAATATTCACAAAGAACGCGAGGATAGTACTAGGTTCGCCAAAGGTATGAGTCAAACATTCAAAACCCTCCATGGGCTTGTGGATAAGGGTGTAAAAGTGGACCTTGGAATACCATTTGAGTTGTGGGATAAGCCGTCTGCTGAAATCACACACATGAAAGCGCAATGTGAAAGCCTTTTAGAGGAAAATGAAGGAGCTATAGAAGACTGGTATTGGAATCATCAAAATGAAATAGATTTGAAACACCATTTGTGCACTAAACACGCTCTAAGGAGCGCAGATGACTCGTGTCTTTACGAAACTATTGATAAAAATACCAAAGGTGATAAATCAGAACTTTGAGATAGTGATAAACTTCTCAGTGTTTAATGTCTGTGATAAGACTAGTAGCAGAATATGTGCATTTCAATATTTTGACAAATTATTTATGGCTTATGCTCATACTGCTTTTCATATGTTTATATTCATTTATGTTATTCATAAAGATTGTTCTTCAATTTTTGTACAACATAAGTTTATAAAAACCATTTCTGACCCACAGACCAACTAGTTGGTCCATGGAGAATATTTATAAGATATTGAGCTTTGTTTAAAAAATTAATGTTAAGAATTACATGCATTGTAAATAAAATAATATCTTCAAGTAGATATATAAGTAGGAAGGGTATGAATTTGACAAGTAATCCTTAACTATGTTACACATAGTTGATCAAATGGTCATGCAAAAATAATTATACCATGACGCACACATACATATATCTAAATCATATAATTTTGATATTTCTTAAATTCCCCATGGACCAACTAGTTAGTCGACGAGTTGGTTCTGGATCAGAAATGATAAAAACAATTTTTAATTGTAATAAAAATTTGATATCAAGTTATATAAGTTTTTATACTGTTTATTTTGCACTTTCTATTCCATAAGTACAAATAGTTTAAGTATGACTGTAATACAAATATGACCTTATTTGTTAATTTATCCTAATACAATTCTTAGTAGAACTACCTAGACTAAGTTCCCCAAAAATTTGTAACATAATTATTTTCTACAAATTTAATTTGAAAGATTCCGTTTTTTATCGACTTAATCCATTTCGTAACTGAAATTACATGTACTTTTTTATATAATTTGTATTGCTTTACTTAAATTATTTTCTTTAAATGTTAGTAAAGTGATAAGACCTGAATGGTGATTTGAATAAATCAAAATATCCCACAATCGCATTTATTTTTATTTAAATCTTGTAAAAACACTTCCTGGAACCACGACTTGCGGCCCTTTATCGTCCACCCACAAGGTGGAGGTCCTGCACTGTGTTTGCCACCACTCCATTTGAACCTTCTGGCACCAGCTGTCATCGGCTCTCCGTACGATGTGTCCCTTCGTTACCCATGTTGCTACTACCCATAATCGAACCAACCGGTTTCAAGGAACTTACTGATCCGCCCGGTTAGTAAATTTCGTTCCTCATTCCTGATTCTTGCAATGTAACCCCAAGCGAAGTTGAGTTTTCTCTTATGGGGCCTCGTAATTTTGCTTTTTCTATATTATTCTACTGAGTGTGTAGTTGGTCCAAAACCACTGGATTATTGTTTAGAATTATTTTATATTGGAAGTATATATTATTATGTATACTTTGCGTTTCCTATGACTCAAACTAACTCAATTAACTTGAATTGCCAAAGCGGTGTGTCGGTCCAGTGTAATAATAGAGTAGTTAGCCGCTCAATTGCATTTATTATTTTTAGAAACAGCCAATATGTTTAGATAACATTTAAATATATTAAAAAAAAAAAAAACTTAATAAAATGAAACCACAAACAATATTCAAGCACCTTTTTAATCAACTGTCAAAAAGTATTATACAAATAATATCTATGCAACAATTTACTCTGCACCCTAATGTTTTACAGTGATTTTAAACGGTGCTAACAAACTGCAGGTGACCTGCTACTTTACCAGAAAAATATAAATAATAATAATAATAGGTTACAGTACATAATAGTAAACTAAAATATTAAATTAAATACATTCACACAAATGGCAAACATACAAAATTTTAAAATGCATACTTTACAATAATTTAATAACACAAGAGTAAAGAGATGGTCGACCGCCTCCTATTCGATGTGAGTGGACGCGACGTCACGTGCGCGTGACGTGATGTGACGTGACGTGACGCGCGACGTGAGGACGCGTTACAGGTACGCGTTGGTGTCCTGGTAGTCGTCGTCGTCGTCGTCATCGCTCTCGTCGCTCGCATCGTCCGTCAGCTGGCGCTGTGCGGACGCTTCTTTGTCCCTAACGCGTTTAGAGCTCGATGCATCTAAACAAAAACAAGAGGCAAACCTTTTAACGAGATACTCTCTCTTATACAAAAGCACAGACTCGGGGATTGACTACATTTTATTCAGGTCTATTCAACTTTTTCCCATAGAAAAATAGAAAACATCAATTTTGTGTGGAGATGCGTACGCGTCTTTTCAGCTTCTATATTGCGCTAAACGGGCTCATTCGCATGCTAACGACAGTATGAACAGCGCTGTTACGCGGCTGATAGAAGCGGAACTGTATGTGTAACTAAAATCGTCCAGAGAAACGTGAATGGAGCTGAATAAAGTAGCTACTCCCTACACCTATGAAGCTCGTGCTACTATGAAATATTACTAAAGTCCTTTGCGAGACGAGCAGACATCAGAGAGTAGACCAGAAATCTTAAGCAGGATTATTTTAATTAGAATTTTTGATAGTATCTGTAGATTAATACAAAAACAAGATTTTTGGTATTGTGCCACCTTTTTTTTACCAGTATGTGTAGAGGTACCTAGGCAAAACGGATATTAGACACTCTTTAATACAAAAACACTAAATTAAAGAAAACTGCCATGCATTATCTTTATATTTATTTCTGAGACTAATTATCTAAATTATGCTAATAATCTAAACACATACAGATACATCTACTATTTTTAATTACAACTACTTAGTTAGTTATAAATATGATAACAAAAGGTTATCATATTAATAACTAAATAGTTAAGGCACGAATACGATCTCGTTCAATTTAAAGTTCAGTTATTATACTTATATCGATACCTTAATTCGCAAAACGAATAACTCCACTTTTGGATTTTTGGTTGAAAATGACTTTTTGATACGGGAGAAACTTAATGGCAATTAGAATTTAATTTTTAAAAGGTCTATCGGTTAATACGAGCCATAATTTCCAATGTAAAATTGTCTTTTTTCTTTTCTCGTATCATACAAAAAAAAAATTATAACGTTTTTAGTCTCCCCTGTAAAGTTTGCCTCGGAGGAGTTATTTGGTTTGCGAATTAAGGCATCGATATAATATAAATAAAAATTAATCGCTGAATGTGTTGCTAAGCGCAAAAATTTGCCAGAGAACACTTAAAAGCACCCCATTTTTCTTTTTACCATCCAAAATTTCTAGCTGACAAATCAAACATTTCAATCAAACACAAACCGTGTGTTCCGAGGATTTTCTAATATTGACGTTAATCACAGAAGCAGAAAAAATTGCACACGTGCGAAACTTAACTTAATAATAAAATAAAATAAATTTATTATTATAAAACAGCGAATTTTATCAAACTTTTATATAGATTCGTAGTCGTGCTTATACAATATTTATTAATTTTAATTATAATTTAAATATACCTGTACAAAGTTAAAGCATTATTATTCTAAAATCAAAAGCTCTGGTGCCAGCCAACATGTAATGATTGCAATTTTAGCTCTAAGGTGTGGTGTGCATTAACTAAGATGTAATTTTTATGGACAATTAATAAACACACTTTTAATAGCTAAATTTTAATACACAGCTTTTTTAATAAAGGAAATTTTAGACACAGTGGCACTCTGCAGTCCCACGACTCTGTTTCGTTTCAGAGAGTGATAAAGGAATGCCACAGATCAATCCTTTTCACTGTTCACACTCATCCTTATACTTTCTACCGTTACCATGCCTAGGCAATATAAAAAAATTTTTTATTCATTCTTAAGAAAATCAACAACTTAACGTATTTAAACGATAGGAAATATAAACAATTTTTTGTCGTTGCCAATTTCAAATTTTCATAATTAGACGTAGCTTGAAAAATTGCTAAAAATTTAAACAATTAATCAATCAATACTAATAATAAATCTGTAAGTGTAGGTATTGTAACTCCATAACTCTTAAACGAATTAACTAATTTTCATGAAATTTGGTAGATAAACATTTAGACGTACGGGACACAGGATAGGCTACCTACTTTTTTCTTTTTCAACGCGGACAAAGTCGCGGGCGATACAGCTAGTAATTATTAAAAAATTACATTTAAAAAAATATAGGGCCACGTAAGGGGTACATGACGGTGGGTGACACAAGAGGCATGAAGTGTGTTGCTGACCCTGACAAGATTGCCCAATTTTTGACTGACTAATGTAGATTTTAAACTTTTAGCAATAAGCATCCCACAGTTTATAAAGTCTACAGTTTAGATACTTGATATTTGTAATTCGGTATGTTTATGAATTGTCCGTAATGTCTCTTCTAAGTAAATGTTAGTGGTAGCTAAGACAAGCGGTGCATAATTACCCAGTTACCTGCTTGCTGCTCCCATAGGGGGTCGAAGCGACGCGACTTTGGTGGCGGTGGCGATGATGATTCACTACAAACAAAAAATAATAATAAATATAATTTTGCTGTGTGCGTATATGTACATATAAAGGTCTCCGCCCACAACACCAAGCCGGTGAGTATATAGGTTGTAACCGCGTATGATGACCGTTCGTTCTTTTTCTATTGCGCGGGTACATTTAGCGATGGGTAGTAGTAAAAACTGAGTCACAGTTACTGTATTTTAGTAAATACTGAATGAAACGGCTTCCTATCAGTTTTGGTGGATATTGCATACGGATAACATACGGGTTGCATACGGGTATGATACGGGATGTATATGGGCACAGAACGCCCTCGATCCGTTTCAGTAGAGTAGAGCGTATCGTGTTGCTTTTCGTGTCTGATACGTTCCTAGCACGGTCATGGTATGGTACGGTGTAGTGAGCAGAGACCTTAAAGGCCAAATAGACAATCCATTAATCGAATATTATCATCTATGGACCTTTGATAAGGATACATTTTGTTCAGGGTCTCAAACAAAATCACTGCGAAAAAGTGTCCACTAGATTTTTTTATACATGCTATCACTTTCTCTAGTTAATTTCTCATAAAAAGATGAATACATAATGTAAATGTTGCATGACTGATTTGAACCTTAACATTTAGTAATAATGGTTCAAGTCGTAACACATGTTCAGTTCACCTAAAGGACAACTGTGTGCAACTAATTTGAAAATATAACCCCAAGCTGTGAGTGCGGTGATATTCTACTATGCCACTTTTAGTGAAGCAACCCAGAATCTAGTGTATCCTTTATCAAAGCTATGGACTGTGAGAATTATCTTCAAACATCTCAGTTAATTTCCTTGAAATGAAAAAAATCATGCCTTGGGATAACTCATATACCACAAAATACATAACTGAGACAAATCTTTTTTCTTTTTTTACAAGATAGCCTATTTATTAGGTGGACTGCTGGCTATAGACCCTTTGGAACGCTGAGATCGAATTAGCGAAATCTATCATGCAGATGTCTATAAAAAAAAGAATGAAAATAGACTATAACAACCCTCAATCAAGTACCAAAACACAACAGCACACGCGCTTTTATTTCATCATTTAGCTAGGAAGACCAGACAAGTTGCAAAATATATGATTTCGTAACGCATTCAGTGCCTATACACTCAAGTTATTTGGAGTAAAAAAAAAAGGGTATAATTAAAATATTTGCACGTATTATTTAATCGTCATGAATTATTCATCTCAACGATAAGGAAAACTGTTAACTGTGGCAGAGAGATATTACGAGTGTTATTACACTAACTTATCTTGAAGCAAATATTTTTGAACTTCGCAAACGGGTACAGTGTGTTTAATTAACGCATTATCTCAACTTGTATAAAATACTTGAAGCAAATGCCTAAATGAGTCGTTACTATGTGTTAATACCAATGATCGGACGGAGCATTAAATGCCTTTAGGTCTATACAATGTCTTTTTTTTAAATATTTTCAATTGTCGAGTTCCCAAAATGACAAATTTACATAATACTGAGTTTGATATTTGGCATTTTATGTAGTTGAAACATTTTTAACACAATCTCTAAGCATGATTATTTTGACATTACTTTACTCACTATAGATTAACCATTTACTCTCTAATAGATACAAAATTTGTCCACAAAATTGTAAACAATTTGAGAATTTATCATTTTGATAATAATAATCTTACAGAAAAGGACCTCGGCCAACATAAATCAAGAGATTTTCGCTAGATGGCTGGATCAAGATGGCTTTCGCTAGATGGCACTACTTGAGGCACTCTAGCTCTGTTTTTTTTTTTTTTTATAAAATTTACTGTTTTAATATGTTTATTTTGTCTCTAAAGTGGCTGTAATGCAATGTAATGTGAAGGCAGTTGGTTACCTGTGCGCTCGCTGGTGTCGGTCGCCGTTCTCGTCGGGGGGCGGGGAGTCGCGGGGCGAGGGCGGTTGGCTGAGCGCCTGCATGATGCGGCCCTTGCCCTCGTTCCAGAAGCTCGACAGGCGTCCGTCGGGCCCGAACAGCAGCAGGAACGCGTCGATCAGCTCGCGGCTCTTCTCCTCCCACTTCGACAGAATGTCCACGCGCTTCTCGCCTATGTTCGTCATCACCTGAAACACCCCACGCACATTGTACCATAACCATACATCTTTCTACACTCCCGGGAGTGGAGCAATCCTAAATCTAACATACTTTTGGTCCTTCGAGCCGGATTTAAACCACAGACAGTCGAAGACAAAAGCAAGCAAGGTATCCTTAGCAGTGGCAGGGCGCACTGTGTTTCGCAGTCATTAATTGAGCAGCCCGTCTGGCGATATTACCTACACAACAGACCCCTTACAAGGTCACCGTAAAATAACATAGGATCTTAATATGTTTCGGTGAGTGAGTGAGAGATGACAGAGCCCATTTGCCTATCCCATCCTATCCACTATCCTTAATATCCTTAATACCACTAAGGTCAGCGGCACACTTGCTGCACTTTTGTATTAAAAAATTGACGACCTTTGTATTAAAAACAAATATAATAAATGTAAACAGCGACATCGCATGCAGACATTAATTTTGTTTCTCTATTCATACATATTAGAATGCCTGGTTAAAGATTAAAAGGCTGAACATTCAAAACAACTACGGCAGAGAAGTTCCCCAAAAATGACATACATAGTTTAAAAGGGTAACATGAATTGGCGCCGTGCTTAATGAATGTATGTGTTAAATATGTACCTTCTTTCCCTTGTCTTTGAGCTCATCCATCTTGTTCTGCAGTCGGAACTTCTTCTCGTTGAGGAAGGACACGTTGAGCTCCTTGGCGGAGTAGCCTCGCGCGAGGTTCCGTCGCACGTACATGTCGTAATCTCGCACTATTCGCGCCACGATGTCTGATGTCGATACACCTGGAAACGAAACGGCATTTACGTTACAAAGACTGGTCAGCACGTTAAAAAATTTACTTAACCCTTTCTAAGAACTAATTTTAGAAAATGAAGTATTGAGGACGTAATCGCATTAGTATGAAAATTTAAAAACGTACTTAGTTTTTGTCTGTGTCTATTTGTCTGTGGACGCTAATCTTAGAAAAGGTTAACCGATTTGAATGCGATTTTCCCTTATGTATTGATGACTACCTGTCTGGATTATAGGATATTTTTTATCCCGGAAAAATGTTAGGTTCCTGTGGAATTTTCAAAAACGCGCACGAAGTTGCGGGCACCATCTAGTACTGAATAAGATTTTGTTTTTTTTCCAAATCAGTACGAGTTTTATAGTCAAACTATTTAAATAATTGTTAGATTGTCATGTTTCATTAATGAGAACATGGACAAATTCTGTATAAATTAGGATGCCATTAATTCACCGACTGCACCCTACAAAATATGTAACGCAATGACATTTCAAATTAACCTATCCACGTACTTTGTATCAAGTCAGGGACATTAACTGTAAGTAGGAACTAGAATGTTGTACGCCTTGACTAACTTTAATGTACTAGATGACTGGATAATTTGCCTGGTTTAAAATGAATATATCAAGTATAGTCTATACCTGCATAGTACAGTAAGTATAGAACAAATAGAAGTATAAATTCACAGCTGATGGTGCCACCATATCACGTTACATTGTTAAAATGTGAAATAAGTAAAGTTTCATTGCAAAATAGCGATCATTACAACCATGCGAGTTGTCCTGCACATTAGGCTCTAGGATCTTTTTTAACCGAATGTGTTCCGATGTGTATATAACTTGGAATTAAGTAATAAAATTAAAAGCAAGGCGTGCCTTTTGGTTTGTTCTTTATAAATAGGAAAATTTAAATTTACCTAATACTCTCAATTTACTGTGATACTGAAAATTAATAAAAAAAAAAAAACCTAAATTTACAAAGAATAAAACTAGAAATAATTGTAATAATAAACTGTATGTTACTACAGTAGTGCGTCATTGACATGTGGTTATTAATATAATTTTATTGTTTAGTTAATTTTAAACACTTATGTGTCATGTTTTTGTTTCTATGCAACAGGTTATATCTCGAACAATGATCATAATGGAATTTCTCAAAATAGGCTTACCTTCTGTTCTTTCTGTGGCGACAAACATGTCTTTCGCTTTGACCAAGGCGTACGTGTCCTCGCAGTCTTCAGTGGTGTATGGAATGTCGTCGTGAGCTACGAAGTCTATTTTGTGCTTCTCTATAAAATCCTCGTTGTGCGACCACGGCGCGTCTCGTACTACCTGAACGGTCAAATAAACACTTTTTAATTATACTAATATGTTTAATAAATAACTGTTTTTTATATACAGGTTTCATTAAAAAAACTAGAGATTATCCGGTAACTATCCGATCCGGTATCCGACAGCCTGAATACTGTCCGGCCGAATACCGGATTTAAAAAGTATATATTTTATATGATTAATCGTTTTATTTATCACTTAAGAAATACAATCAGTAATCACAATATAATTCCACAACTTTAAAAAAAAAAATAACCTAGTACTCATACTGCACTAAGGGCAAATTATGGCGAATAAATACTAATTTCTCTGCATTAAGAGGTAGCAAGCGGTTTCGCTTGTCTTCGTAAATAAGGCCAGCTTCAGAAAAAAGTCTTTCGCTATACACACTGTTGCAAGGTGCTGAAAGGTAGATTTTGGAAGATTACGAAGCACTAAACGGCAAAGAGGTTGGCCAAATATCCGGTATCTGGCTAAATTGCTATCTGTTTCATCTCTGTTTGAGACACAAGAAACATTAGCAAGGATACAAGTCCTATACCGATTTCGATATGGATAAATGAAGAGAAAATGTGAGGAGGATATTAGAAATTATTTTGAGACATGCCATCACAAACAACCATTGCTCTGAAACTGTTCCATAGGACATGTTACTATAATATGATTCCCATTGCTCATACAGTGATTCTAGGTAACCTACCAGTAGTTCAGTAGTTCGCTAACTAATTTCTACTAGATCAAAAACGAAATAACGACACAAGTATTTTAAGCAATTTAAGTGCATATTCGTGCAATTTTAAACATCGATGAATTTAATGCATAAGTATTTGTGTGATTGCATCTCATGTAATTCAATTCTTCCTTTAGGGAGGATATCCGATCTACGTTAATGTGGTAGGCAACTAACTAGACTTTGTACGAGCATTTAAGGTACAAACCACGGTTTCCATTTGCCTTTGTAATAGAGCACTTCCGGCATACCTAACTACTTCCATCCACTATGTAATTATTTTTAACAAATTAATTAATGCCCATTTATTAATTAGTTATTTTGTTTTTATAATAAGTAATAAATGAATATCACGATTTAATTTTGGGGTTAGACTAGCATTTATGGTACAATATAAAACCTACGTATCCGGTTGGGAAGGTCAAACATTTTTCAAAAGTCCTAAACGTTTTTTGATAACGTTAGTTAACATACTTGGTACTAACTAGTTAACACTGGGTAGCGATTGGTATGCCTAACAAAACCATTTATTTAGTATTCGTTGATACATCTTCATATGTTAAAACCAGATTTATTGCTCTACCATGAACATAAATCCATATCCTCTTTTACTATCTAAAGATCTATCCGTTTTAACGCAGAACAGCTAAAATTTTCATCATAGATAAATAATAATACAGTTGACAAAGATGTGAAATATTGAAAAGGACAAACAAGGCAGGGACAAAATAAAATATTGTTAATCCTTACCAGACTGCACCTTTTGTGCTGCAAAGAATTTGGGTTTTCTTTACGTCTTTTTGTTATTTGAATGAGTTTTCAAATATCATTGGTCAGACATAACAAAGACGTTTAAAAAAATCAATCATATTGGGAAAAGGTTTTTTTGAGTTGTGCATTGTATAAGATCGGTAAGTGCATGTTATGACATTCGAGCCTACCCGACCGGGTACAAAACTATTAACTCGATGTTGTCCTGAGTGGGGTTATGTGAATTTGGAATTCATTTTGTCCACAAGGGATTCATGTAATATTTTTGACAAACGTATTTTATTATTTGTGCACAAGCAAGTTGATGACGTAGGACGTCTGATCGGTACTATTGGAAAATTTTGGGGGTGGCCTATGTCCAGCAGCTGGACGTCCTGCGGCTTCAACTTCAACCAAAGCGCAAAAAAAAAGGAAAAAAAATTTACCGAACGGTATATTGACCAGTTTAACGATGCTCTGATGAACTATGTTCGATTTATTAAGTTTGGTTAATAAACAATTATAAGACTATTGCAGCAATTAAAGCTAATTAAAGTGCGTATTTTATTATGTAACTTGATGTGTCTACTGACTAACACAAGCAACGCCATAGGTGTTGAAACTAAATAGGAATAGGTAAATAGGTTGAAAGGTTGAATACCCAGAACCCAGGCAACTTTGAATATTTTATCTGCAAAGTTGGCCCAAAAAATGCAACACATTGTCACTTTATTCAGCAATTTTGAAAGGTCTTTTCATTAATTCTCAGGTAAATTTGAATATCAGAGGCAATGATCGAAACCGGGAACCCCTACAGGCAGAACTAACTTAACTTTAGTAATTACAGTAGTAACTTCAGTAAAAACAGGCAGAACTAATTTAACTTAATTCGGCCCAAGAGTTAGTCATGACTTCGCCATGGGTAATTGCTTCAAAAGTAACGTTTCTTACACTCTTAATTTACGATTTTGGAGGCACTGTAAGCTAAACAGGAACATGTCGAGTCGAGTTCAATAAATAATGAGTCATCGAATCAAACATCCGGGAGGAAGTCTATATAATTCATTATTAAAATTAGAAAATTAATAATATGTCGTTACCTCGTCAACGTATCTGCAGTGTCGGACCGCTTCGTATCTCTCGTCCTCGGTCATCACGGTGCGCCCTTTTCTAGTGTGTGTCAAATCATCGCCGCATACTGGGAACAATGAAAAAAAATATTAACATAACATACCTACATGTAAATGGAAAAGCTGTCGCACAATGGAAATTATAACAATAGGATTGAAACTGAAAATATTGATTTGCGACAAAAGTGACGAGGGTGGCCTCATTACAAATGTTAAACTGATTCCAATTGTTTCGGAATTTTCTGCATGCTGAATCGTTCTATTCATTTCGCGACCTTAATTTTTCTTGAAATATAAATAAAAAACATTAATATAGTCTTCTTAAGTAAAATATTATCTGAATTTGATCTCAATTTCGTTGACCTAATTGATGATCGTTTACGATCTAATTCAAAGATCGATGGATGCAGAACTTTTTCTCCGAAGTGTATGCATACTAATTACATAGGTTACTTATGTTGTTTGGTAAAAAAATACAGACTAAAACAATTAAACTTGGACAATAAATAAACAAAAACATGTTTATAGTCCACGTTCGGTCAAATACAGCCGAAACAGGGCCGAAACAAATATTTAGGTCACAGTCACAGTAAATATATAATAGCTAGAGTGTATTTAAGTCTGTCGATCTGCGACGCTCGGATATGTGCCAAAGCCTATCCTTTTCATTTCATTCAACTGCTCATGCTCAGTAGTGCTCATGACAACACTTATCAAGCGTCCATTGAAATGAGTGGCGGCAATATTTTCTGAAAACAACCAGTCGAATCATCAAGCGTGAAATTGGTATTGGTTATATTGAAGTATATTTTATTGCGTGATGTATGAAATAAAACGGCACAAAGATTGAATACATATTATACGTGTAGTGTATGTGCATAGATACGTAATAGATATAACTAGATCATAGTTATATACACTATCTCGCGTTCATTGTATATGATGGCCACACCGACGGTGACAATACCAGTGGGGGCAACACCGAATGTTGGACACACTGAATGGTGGTCACACTGAACGCTGCGTGGGCCGGAGCCGGGAGTGGACGCGTGTCTTGTCGGATATACAGTGAAACTACGGAGCCAGTGCCACCCAGACACCACAAATGGCGACGAGGATAAACTCCAAACTTCAAAAAAAAAAAAAGGAAAGAGGAGGGAGCTAAGTAGAAACACATTATATTGAATGTTCTAAAAAGTTCATTTTAAAAAAAGTCAACTGATTTGAAAAGTTTCCAGTGAAATCAATATGTTCTTGTTTAAATCAGTTGTTGTCATAAATAGTTTCATTAGATAATTTGTCGTAAGTAATATGAAAAGGATTTCATAAGATTTCTTTCACTACCTACCTGCCGGAAAAAATGGGTTTAGTCGTGTAATAGAATAATTATCGAGACAAATGACAAATTATATTTTTTTAATGCAGTAGTATCCTTGCTATCCTTACATATTCCAAGGGTTTGACCAAGGTATGACGTGGTTAAAATAATAGTTTTCGTTTTACATAAATAGTACGTAGCGGATAGCCATGGACACAATAGATTCTCGGAACAAAGAATACCTACCGCACAGTTTATAATAATTGTAATTGCGTTAAGTAAATAGAGTGTTACTTATTATGATGATAAAAGCGTGGGGCCAGCTGTACCTTAATTTATTAAAATGATAGCACACAGTTAACCCTTGGTTGGTTTGGTGATATTATTGGCAAAGAAAAATTAGAAACTGGGTAGGTATACAGATACAGTATACAGATTTGAGCAAGTATCAGTACGAATGCAATTAATTGATTCATTAGTAGATTGGGTTAAAAATAAAAATAATAATTATGAAATATACTTAGTTACCAGTTACAAGAGGTGGGTTGTATGCATGGACGTATGTATGTAAAAGATTTTAAGGGGACGATATCATTGGGCAGTAGATAAGTTGGTCCCGGGTTCGATTCCTGGTCTAAGCAGATATTTAGGTGACGACTTTAGATGTCTATTTCTTTGCCTGGGTGTCGTCGGGGTGTACATGGCATCCTCAAGCAAGACTAGGAATCCTAGTGGGTAATTGAGGAATTGTAAGCCGTGCGTCAAGTTGTTGAAATGCATTATTTTAAAGCGTAGCGCAATAGAGAGAATATCTACCTACCAAAATACACTTTTTATAAAGTTTGGTATAAGCACTAAATTTAGATATATTATGTTATAATCCGACACCTCAGGGGTATGGTGGAGACTTGAATAAGTTTACAGGACAATTATATTTGAAGAAAAAAAAAAATATATTTTTCTTTTTTTTTCTGAAAAGTTAGGACAGAATTTAGAAGTCCGATTATTTGATCATTTGATCGATAAATAATGTAATCTCGTATTAAATTCACTTTTACCAAATGTCATATCAATCGATAATAACGTTCATGTAAATGGGACCGTCTACAAAAGATGAAATAGCACTGTTTAAACGTAGACAATGTATAACTATTTAAACATAGTAACATTGTTACCAATAAAGTTTCTTTATGTTTGTTTTGTGGACAGTGTTGAAGTGCAGGAAATAGCAAACATCATTCCTTCATTCATGTCGTTTTTCATTTTACGCAGATCTGATAGGCATATAAAGATGAATTTTCGGTTTCACAGGCAATTATTACAGACTATAGTAATGACATAAACAAATTAAAAATTGGAATAAAGCCTAAATTACAACAAATACGTTAGATTATTTATAAATGTTCGTTATACAAAAAAAAAACATTGCCCATAATCGAATCGTAATTAGTAAATTATCAAAAATCAAAAGGAATCTTTAATATTGCGCAGACGATTTCAAGTTGACAGAACACGTCCAGAGAAGAGAGACCGCTAACTGGATAGATTCTCGTTAGTTACCATCTGGCGTCTGGCGGTGTATAAAATTAAATAATGCTCAGACATTGTCTAACCCCAAAATATGCTAGACACTTTTTGTAGTAAAGTTTATTTAAATGTGTTCAAGGTCTGTTTAAAGTGTGTTTGATGTTTTTGTAGAAAGACAGAAATATTTGGAGCTGCTTCAATAAAATGTCGATTACATGTCTTAAGGCAAAAACTAGTCGGCTAGTCGGCGGTCCGAGCTCATCGGTGCGTGTGGCTGGAATTCGTTCTGTTTCGCACAGTGCAATGTGCGGGAGGAGCGGTCGTGTGAGATGCACAATGAATTCATATCAAAAAAATGAGCCAGAAAAATCATACAGACGCATGGGCGTATACTCTTTTTGACAAAACTACCGCATTATATCTGTTTCGTGTAAAGTTATTTGAACTCTTGAATAACAAATCAATGTTTGTATTCAAAGTATTTTGGAGTTTTGTATACTATCCACCCTCTAAATTGCATTAAAACTTGTGTTAAAATATGAATCTTTTTCAAGGATCATATCTTTTATGAAAAGTGTATGAAAACTAACCTAATTAGCGACGAGATGAATCGGTATCATGCTTACCTTTGTAGATTAAACATGAAACGGCGGAGTAATAATCTTTCTACGTCTGTATGGAGGAAAGGCTGATTTGTGTCACCTTAAGTATAAATGTCGATTACAAAATACAGTGGGATCACACTAAACTAGCCTTTAAATTATAGTAGGCTGTTTACGCTGTTAAACAATTCGCGAGCTTGTGACGTACTTAAATGCCGTGAGAATCACAGCTGGGTGTTGGCTAAAGAGCGGACACATCTCTGGAAAAGAGAGAGAAATTATGGTGTATTTGTAGCTACTTTCATAATAGTGACTAACAGTATTTTGCTTTTGTGTAATGCCACAGAGGGCCATTGTGCTATTTACAAGTTCGGTCTCAGAAACCTGCTAATAGAAAAGTTTTCAAATTCAAATTTTAAATTCGGATTCGAAATAATTTATTTGCTGAATATGGTTTGTACATGAATAGTGTGGATATGTCCACATACTCAACCGACAACGACGGCGGTATGCGGATAGGACTAGCGATCAGTAATTCTTCTAATAATTTACATACGCGGCGGGTCATTCATGATTTAATTAATGTCATACAAGTAACGAATACAAGTTATATTTAAAATTATTGTCTCTGAACCATTATACAAGGGTCCAGGTTCGACCCCCGTTGGTTTGGAATTGGATATATGTATATATTATTCTAATTACAATAAATATATACACAAAAAGCGTAAATATTGTTGAGCTTCATGAGTGATTTTCGTTATGTTAGATCATTTAATTGTATCAAGTAATGTTACTCTATCAAGTAATGATGTTAACAAACGAGAACACGAGACGTCTGTGTTAAGTTGCGATTTTACCAGAAGATGTCTGGTAGTCCCGGAACAGAGGACGGTAAAAACTTCATAATGTAATTCAGTACAGGTGATGCCTGTAAGTACACGATGCGATGCTACATAGGTATGTCAAACATGAAAAGTATACGTGTGACTGGTAACGCCCATTTAATGAAGTTGAAGACAATCCATATTTGGTTACGAGTTTATTCAATACTAGAATACGCACTTGATCGCTATTGAACTATTGCGTTTGATACTGCATGGAATTGCGGAATACTGTGGTTTTATGCATTAAATTGCGAGAGAGAAGCCATTGCATTAAATTGCGGAATATCGTCTATTTGCATTCAATGCATGACGTAGAGTTAGCGCATTTAATTGCGTGAAATTAAATCATTCAATTGCGGAATACCGAGTTTTGCATTAAATTGCAAATAAAAGTTTATACCAATTTACCTTTAAAAGAGTGAATGGTTAGTTGTTGACCTAAATTGAAACGGAAACAAATATCGTATAGTAAAACGAAGTGATGGTACGGATTAGCCAATGCCTTGGTTGATGGTACGAAATGGCCAATACCTAAAATTGATGGATGCTGCCATTAAATTGATGGGTGCTGCCATTAAATTGGTGGATGCTGCCATTAAATTGGTGGATGCTGCCATTAAATTGGTGGGTGCTGCCATTAAATTGGTGGATGCTGCCATTAAATTGGTGGATGCTGCCATTAAATTGGTGGGTGCTGCCATTAAATTGGTGGATGCTGCCATTAAATTGGTGGGTGCTGCCATTAAATTGGTGGATGCTGCCATTAAATTGGTGGGTGCTGCCATTAAATTGGTGGATGCTGCCATTAAATTGGTGGGTGCTGCCATTAAATTGGTGGATGCTGCCATTAAATTGGTGGGTGCTGCCATTAAATTGGTGGATGCTGCCATTAAATTGGTGGATGCTGCCATTAAATTGGTGGGTGCTGCCATTAAATTGGTGGATGCTGCCATTAAATTGGTGGATGCTGCCATTAAATTGGTGGGTGCTGCCATTAAATTGGTGGATGCTGCCATTAAATTGGTGGATGCTGCCATTAAATTGGTGGATGCTGCCATTAAATTGGTGGGTGCTGCCATTAAATTGGTGGATGCTGCCATTAAATTGGTGGGTGCTGCCATTAAATTGGTGGATGCTGCCATTAAATTGGTGGGTGCTGCCATTAAATTGGTGGATGCTGCCATTAAATTGGTGGGTGCTGCCATTAAATTGGTGGATGCTGCCATTAAATTGGTGGATGCTGCCATTAAATTGGTGGGTGCTGCCATTAAATTGGTGGATGCTGCCATTAAATTGGTGGATGCTGCCATTAAATTGGTGGAGGCTGCCATTAAATTGGTGGAGGCTGCCATTAAATTGGTGGAGGCTGCCATTAAATTGGTGGAGGCTGCCATTAAATTGGTGGAGGCTGCCATTAAATTGGTGGAGGCTGCCATTAAATTGGTGGAGGCTACCATTAAATTGGAGGCATTAGTTATCATTAAGAAGAGGAAGACGAACAAGAGGAAGACGAACAAGAGAAAGACGAACAAGAGGAAGGCGAACAAGAAGGAGACGAACAAGAAGAAGATGAACAAGAAAAAGGCGAACAAGAAGAAGAAAAAGAAGAAGAAGAAGAAGGAAGAAGAAGAAGGAGAAGGAGGAAGGAAGGTTTTGATCAATCTCTAAATTGAAGAATTAAGGGATTTGACGAGAGTGTAATGTGACAATCAAAGATTTGACAAGGTCTGCGTAATAAGGTTTTGATCAATCTCTAAATTAAAGAATCAAGGGATTTGACGAGAGTGTAATGTGACAATCAAAGATTTGACAAGGTCTGCGTAATAAGGTTTTGATCAATCTCTAAATTGAAGAATCAAGGGATTTGACGAGAGTGTAATGTGACAATCAAAGATTTGACAAGGTCTGCGTAATAAGGTTTTGATCAATCTCTTAATTGAAGAATCAAGGGATTTGACGAGAGTGTAATGTGACAATCAAAGATTTGACAAGGTCTGCGTAATCCAGGAAAAATACTGACAAGAAATGAAATCATTGAGTTGTAACGATCGTTGACAAGGAGATGCAAAATTATATTAAATGATTAATAAAACTTTTGATAAGGAAGGGATGTAGTGTATGTGCATAGATACGTAATAGATATAACTAGATCATAGTTATATACACTATCTCGCGTTCATTGTATATGATGGCCACACCGACGGTGACAATACCAGTGGGGGCAACACCGAATGTTGGACACACTGAATGGTGGTCACACTGAACGCTGCGTGGGCCGGAGCCGGGAGTGGACGCGTGTCTTGTCGGATATACAGTGAAACTACGGAGCCAGTGCCACCCAGACACCACAATACGTACCTGAACAAACATAACAACTATTTATAATATATTGTGGAGTTTCCTGATTCAGATACAAAAATGTCGACGAGTCGACACACCGGATTTGTACTTTTTAAGGACATGTGAAAAGCAAATTCGCCTAGGGTTTCGGGTAGTTTGATTATGATTAGTGATTTGATTATGTTCTGTCCCTATTTGATGTATTTCTAATTTATTTTCTAAATTTTAACATTTATGTTCGGTATTATTAATACATGACAAATAACAAAATTCGTCATTCAATACAGAACAAAAATATACTGAACAGATCTGAAAGAAAGATGTTTTTATATCAACAATAGTCTACACGAACGAACGAAGTTGTTGTTTTATTTCCGTTTCCGCAATAATACGGTTCAGTCTGTTCGAGACTTAAGTTTCAGCCAGTGATTGATGAGCGATCACATCCAAACACCGCAAATAACAAGATTAACTTAACGGTAATCACTTCAGATTTAGCTATCGTTATCAAATCGTATCAAGGCTGTACGCGCGACGTGATAAGCGGATAATTATAGTAATCAATTGAGGATTGCACATTTAATGACATCACGCTCAAGCCACCTCACTATCAAACAAATCGTACGAGACCTTTCAACCAATGGAACGGCTTCAACTCGGTAATGTCGTGATTAATCATGTTTACAAGCCGCAATAGGTACATTTCTGTGGAAATCGGAACAGAAAGATAAATATAGAAACGCGTTGCACAACTAATTTATACATATTATAAAATAAAGACGTTGTTCGCATTTGGTCTGTCTGTCTCCTAATTTCTTCTAAACCACCCAACAGATTTTGATACTATTTTCAATAATTGAACAAGCGATTCAAGAGGATGGTTTGTGTATAGTCGTGGTACGAAGACCTTCGTCAGTTTTCAAATTCATTCCTTTATCAAAGTCATAGACTGTTTAGTACTTTTTAAAACTAAAGCACTAATCGTAATCAGAATACTGACAGACGTTTAAAATGAAGTTTTGGTATGACTGACAATTGCCCTGGTGCAAGCAAATATCAACTTTAAGGTGACGACCCTTTTCTTAACCCGACTGTACATAATTTGCAGAAGTAAATTGCATCTTTGCGAAGCCAAGGGCGGGTTACTAGCAAGAAACTAAAGTGAGCTTGTTTACAGTCGCACGTTGAAGAAGGTGAATAACACATAACATGCAACTTAAATAACTTACAAGAGTTATGGTGATGCCAAATTTTGAGAGCTAATGCAAAATAAGCACAATTTTTGAAAAGAGCACAACTTTGCATAACAAAGGAGTAGCAGAAAATCCATTTTCTGTAGCGGATTTCTTGGAAGCCATAATAATGACAGCTTCTTAAAATTTGAGAAGTACCCATTGTGAATAACTAAGGGATAAAAAACAGCTTTTGGCGACATTTTCCGGGTATGGTAGGCGTTACAGGTGACACAAATATATTCCCAACAAAGTAAACGAGTCTACTAATTATATCCGTCTAGCTGCAATTTATTTAAAATCAACTTATTTAATAACTTTTTTTACTCAACTTATTTAAAATCAATTTTCTCAGGTATTTTTTTTATCCATTATGCAACCGTCTTCTTGAATTTTGCCCGAAATATTGCCTGAAGCAATTGATAAGTGGTCCCTAGAAGATTCACATAATTCACATAAACGAATGTATCAATTTCATATCTACTTATCATAACAACGCACGCTACCTCCTTAAATTCTGCAATTGTATTTTCATTAGATATTTAATAATGTAATGGTAACGTTTAATCTTAAGGGGTTAAACGTGACTTCAATTCAGGATTTTCTATAAAGAACAAATAAATAATACACACGACGACAATCAAGGACGCTAGACTCGTCACTTTCTGCGCCATAAAATGAAATTATTATTGATTTTATTACCATACTTACATGTGCCATCAAGCTTTGATATTCAAATATCGTAATAAGTTGGTAGTTACAGAAGCGATATACATAGATTTAGGAAAATTGTTTATCCAAACATTGACTACTCTACCTAACATAATTATTTGTTTTTGCTTCATAATTTCGATAAGTTGTAATTTAGTTTCGTAATACATAACGTTTCCTATTTCAAATCAGTGGATGTCCACTTGAATAGATACTTGAACAGGTGGTCAGCTGTGCATAACTAATAGGTAGGTAATATATGTCCGACGACGCAGAGCTTACTGTGGGGTTATTGTCATGGAGTACTTTATACTTTGTGCGTATAGAAACTTTAGCAGTGGCAATCGCAAACTAAATAATAATAATAATTAAGCTGGACATCTCAGGATGGAAGTTTCAAACATAACTAGGTTGACCTTCTTGGATAAAGAAACCTGCAGAAAAGGTTTTTAATCGAAAATGAGTATGTTTGCTTATTATGCTTTCACCCCTAACCGTTTGACCGATCATTATGAAATTTTGTAAACATGATTCAAGATTATAGACAAGGGCATTTAGTTTTTATCCAGAAAAATATAGTGTTTTCCAGAGATCACCCAAAACTAATAATAAAAAATTTGACGCCTGACAAAAATATAAAAAAATTGAATGTTTAAACATTTAAGAAAAAGGGGCGCGAAAAAGCGGTGGGAAAAGTTAAGTCCTACTAAATAGTATTTTAAATGTAAAAGTTTGTGAGGATGTATGTATGTTAATTTTTCTCTTAAAAACGGCTGAACTTGATGAATGAACGGATGAAATTTGTATTGGTACGTGAATTTTCTGTGGGCAACATAATCAATACTAATAATAAATCTGTAAGGGTTGGTCATGGAGTAAGTTACTTTGTTTTCAGAGATATCGTGTTTATAGGCTCTATACATGATACTGAAACTAAATTGACGATTTTTAGAATTTTTTTCTGTATGTATGTATGTAAGTATGTATGTTCCTCCATAACTCTTAAATGAATAAACTGATTTTCATGAAACTTGGTAGATAAACATATAGACGTACAGGACACAGGATAGGCTACTTTTTTCTTTTTCAACGCGGACGAAATCGCGGGCGCCAGCTAGTAAGTAATAATTGTGAATAGAAATATAAGCAGATTATTTGCTCACCTCCAACTATGAGATAGACATTGGGAAAGACTGTTTTCGCTTGCTGCAGTTGTCTCGCGTGGCCCTGGTGGAACATGTCATAGATGCCGTCCGCGTAGACCCGCACCTTGCGCGGTGCTGTGCCAGCTACGGCCGCTGCGCGCGGTATTCGACCGTATGTGCACCTCTCGCGCTCTAAAACTGCCATCGGATCTGTGCTGTATGGGGCCGCGTGCCTTAACGACTGAAACAATATGAAAAATACCTATAAGCGTATGGCATATTTTATGTAAACAATGACGTGCGTGGCTAAAAGAAAACATTTATGTACACAAACAATGGATACTACTTACGTCAGGAGTTCCCTACAAACATTGCATTATTCAACAAGTTCTGTCTGCGAATCAAGTTTTAAATAAAATTATGTTCAGAAATCAGAGCGAAAATATACTATTAGTTTGTAGTGTCTAAATTAAAACTAAATTATTTATATCAATAAATTACATTAACTTTAGATGCATTCTATTCAAGAAAAAGAGCCTCTATAAAAGGCGATGTTTCATATCTCGTGTATTAATTTACTAATTGTATTCATTCATAATTGTACGTGGGTAGAATCTTTAGTAGTAGGTATGGTGGTAGAATTCATTTTATATTAGACTGAGCCGTTTTTGTTCCGCATAGAACAAACGAGAAAAATTAATGTTCAACGTCGGTTTGGCATTGGTTTCGATTTTAATATCTAAATTCTAAAACAATGTTTATTTCGTAATGAAAAGCAATTTTCCTAGGCTCCAACGCATATGAATATTTTTTTATAACTACCCTATAAGACTGTGCTTCTAAACACTATTAAACAGTAAACAGTATTAGGGCCTAGCATCATCACTATAACGAAGTCTTTTTAAAGGTAAAGATTGGACACACTGATTTACATTTCATTGTATAAGTATCGAGACCAACATTACCTTTGTAAGTCACGCTGCTGCCCTGTAAATTTATCTGTTAGGTAATATTTACCATTTATTGCATACTTAAGTCCGATTTCAATAAATATCCTTGCTAATTTTATCACGTGCGTAAACCATTTGGTAGAGTTCAAAGTCAACCACGAACATAATATGGAACAATGAGTCATCTCAATACTAATTGTTTCTTATCTAAGTTCTCAGACTTTGTATAGGCAAAGTTAAGTAATATAGATTATCCAACTTTTATATATGAAAATTACCAGGCGTCTCATTTGTATCATTGCCCAGCAGCATCAATGTTGCAAAATGAACTATTATACTCTGTTATCGTTATATTGCTTTTGCATTAGTGCATTAGTGAAAACCAAAGAAACTGTATCAAGATTCGTTGTATGGTTTAGAAGAAGTTAGCGGACAAACAGAGGCTTTATTTTTTTAATATTATGTAGGTATAGATTTGCTTTTATTAAAAAAAAAAATACAATTTCAACCAAGTGAGTACAGAATTTTTATCGTGGTATGAAATTTTAGAATGACGTCTCACGATGACGTCAACAGTATCAAATGTGGTATTTGCATTGCAAGTCGGGCTCAGCATTCACTAATAAATTATTTACGTTTACACCATTTGAATTCAGTACATAAGCAATGAATGATTGAAACATTGTGTGGGATTATTATTCGCTCTGCACAATACGCGTATTGTATGCAAAATTGCAAAAGTTAAGCCCAACAGCCGGGTGTTATCTCCGACGCCGAAAATGTCATCGTGTGTTCAAGTTCATAGACATCACGCTTTATTTATAAAGCTGGTTGCTACGTTCAAAAAAGTTTATTCATTTTTATTATAATTAGTTGGGATTGTGATGGCACAGAGTCAAGGTTCAGACAGTTCAGGCTCTGTTTCGTTGATAAAAAGGTGGCGCGATGTGACGTCACCGGCACAGCTAGCCATGTGTCCGCGTTCACGAACGTTATCAAGCGGAATTAACTGTGTGTTTGTATCTATTTTTCTACAATCTATCATTGTTTATTTAGGTTCATAAATAATTTCCATTGAAATGCACGTAGGTATACAATATGAATTTTATTCGCAGACGTTCGCTTATTAATTTTTTTAAATACATAAATACATTTTATGTAAAGTTCGGCAGGCAGGCTGACTGTCCAGTGTCCACTTAGTATCATCACTACGTCATATTATAAAACAAAGTCTTCCGCCGCGCCTGTCTGTCTGTTCGCTATAAACTCAAGAACTACTGCACCGATTTTAATGCTGTTTTGTGAAGAGAGTGGTTCTCGAGGAAGGTTTTAGTATATAATTTACAAAGTTTCGCGGGCAAAGTCGCGGGCATCAGCTAGAATAGATAAAATTAGAACCTTAGTAGGCTAAAGCATAATATAAGGACGATGATTAATGGGATAAGGATAGGGATTAGCAGGGCTTAGCCATAGAGTTCTGACATCCTTAAGGTACTTACTTACAGAAACACTCGAGTTGTGTTCTGAAAAGGCAGAAAACTTGTTTAGCGATAGAAATTTAGTACTTTCTTTCTCTCTCTCTCTCCTTCCTACTTTCAGTGACATAAATAGAATTAAATTTAAATAATTTTTCCCAACGGCAATACTTAGTTGAAATTATTTCCTTTAATGACAACGATAGAAATCAACAAAGTCTCGTTTCTAATCATCAAACAGTTGTTTTTAAATAGTCTGAGTGTACAGTTAGTACAGTACCTACCTTTTCATTTAAAATAACATGTAACAAACGATTACTTCATTTTTTTTACATGCACTAATATCTAACATGCACTGGTAGGAGTCATTACCACATAATGTGCATTTTACTCAATAACAGGTTGTGTCACTTTGAGCGAGTCATTTCTCGCAATACACTTTTGAATGGAGGATGACACAATTTGCGACTTTTGAAATGCATCATTTAATATTACATTACATACTAGTGCAGCGAGGCCGGCCGTTGAAAGCTTTTTACAGATGGCGTAGTCGCAGAGGCAATAAGGCAACTGCATCGATGGGCAACTGACATCTAGACTACATTTAGCAATGGGTTATGTTTAGACATATCTCCGATATACCTACCATTATTTCGAATTGGAGTTTTGCCAAATTATAGGTATAATGCATTCTACACGATGGATAAATGCTCAGAAAGAGAGTAAAGAATATTCTGAAGTAGAAACAAATACATACATTTTCGGCTAATACATTTTGAACGCGGACGAAGTCGCGGGCAACAACTAGTTAAGTTTATGTATATAAAGAGGGACAGCACACATTTCGAATTTCAGGTACAGCAAAAATATATAGAGTGGGGAAGAACGATGGTGGAGTTTTGATCTGAAATGCAGCAAACATACTTGATTCATAGTTTACATAAAGTAATTACAACGATTACAATGTTTCTATAGCTTGTATATAACGGTAAAAATACTAATCGAATGTAAAAGTCATTAGTATTAAACAACTAAACAAGCAATTCACGCGAACTAAACGTGTTCTATTGGCGATTCGACACAGTTTAGATTTAATATTTAACCTTACATTTATTTTTAAACCAATCACAGCTCGCACCGTTTCGTTGGCAAAAGCTATATTTATTATAATACTAGCTGTGTCCGCGACTTCGTACGCGTGATATTCGGAATAACATCCAATCATGGTTTTACAAACTATAGTTAAGAAAAGTTTCAGCTAAAACGACCGAATCTCTCCTAGAGGTATCGAAATAACCGAAGCTCATTGTTTAAATAATGATGTGAATAATATCACGGTAAGCCCCATTAGTTAAAATCACGCGTTGTTTTCTTTGGGAGCTCGACTCCTGGAACGGAGTATAGAATAGAGTGTATTATTTCAATTAACTTTTTTATTGGAAACCGATTGGAATGAAACAAAAACGTTTCCAATTTTATTTTAAACTTTAGCGATTTAAACTATAGCGACCCGCCCCCGACTTCGCATGGATGTAAGGTTTGTAGGTATATATTATAAGCAAGAATTATATATACAAACTTTTTAGAAGAAGTTAGCGGAGAATCAGACATATTCGGAAAGTGATTTTATTTCATAACTGACAGGTGCCCGCATCTTCGAACGGTAGTTCGTTTTATAAAAATACCACAGGAACCTAACTTTTTTCTAAGATAATAAGTATCCTCTAGTTTAATCCGTGTACTTAGTCCTATACATAAGTGAAAACCGCATTCAAATATGTTAGGGCGTTTCTGAGATAAGTGTGCACAAATGCACAGACAAAAATTGTAAAAATTATTTTCTAACATTACGTTTACAATTTTATTTTTATTTATTTTTTATGTAAGAAAATGTACATATAGAAATGTATGCGTAGATGTAGATGTTTTATTATATTCCATTTTAGAATTGGCTTACATCATGTGAAACCGATACTTCAAGATCCACATTGCAAATATGAATGTATCAAAAATGTTTCTTTTTTTTATGTTAAGGTCGACAGACAGGCTGACGGTCCACTTGATGATGGCTACCGTCGCCTATAACTCAAGCAACGCCATAAATGCTACAAGTGCGCTGCCGACCATAGAAGGATTAAGGATAAGGGAGGGATGAATTCATATCAATACTAATAATGAATCTGTAAGTGTTGGTCATGGAGTAAGTTACTTTGTTTTCAGAGATATCGTGTTTGAAGGCTCTATACATGATACTGAAACTAAATTGACCATTTTTAGAAATTTTTTCTGTATGTATGTGTGTTCCTCCTTAACTCTTAAACGAATTAACTGATTTTCATGAAACTTGGTAGATAAACATTTACACGTACAGGACACAGGATAGACTATTTTTTATTTTTCAACGCGGACGAAGTCGCGGGCGCCAGCTAGTTTGTTTATAAATTTAACTCTTCCAAATATCGATTGACGCCTCCCACGGATATTTCAATCTTTTGTACAATCGACGGGTGGAAAGATCAAGTAAGTATTTCCGCTATACAACTTTTTACAACTAATATAGACTCATCCTATTCACTTGGCACACTGCCCTGCCTTACAGGAGTCCCCGGAACAGCCCTAGATGTATGAACTTGTTTGACAACCATAGAAGGTAGCGATGTGAGTAACAACGTAGGTTTAAAGAAATGTGACTCCACGTTAGGCAAGATACTTTTAGTTGCTTGAGAAATATTATTTTGAAGCTGAATGGACAGTATACAAATAAAGTTTAATTAAATTATATATTTTAGTTTAGTTTTATTTACACTGAAATTTAATTTTATTTGCTTCTGTTTTTTTTTTTTAACTTTATTCTTTTAATTATTATTTAATGATTTATTTCCACTTTACACCTAACTTGTTTTCGAAAGACAAAAGATTTTTTTTATGAAAAAATGGGCTTTAAGTAAAGTTTTTCCAGGTAATATATCCAATTTTTCTTATAATAAGAACCTTTCTCAGATTTTCACGAATACTTAAAAAATAGCCAACCGTTTAGTTTTGCTTTTAGCATCACATTGAGTCGCGTGCAACAGCTAGTATATTATAATTTACTTGCAGTCCGTAAAAGGCTTCGAGTGACCCCAAAGCATGTATTCAAATAAATTACATTAAATATTTCAGATTATTCAATACATTATCGTCTGCGTGCGGTTATTTACCTACGCAACAAGACGCAGCAGTTTCAACGCCCGGTAGTAACATTGAACGTTCTCTTGCCTGCGTCACACACTACGAGTACAACCGTCATGTACAACAAAAGTTAATTTATCGCATTAACTCTCAACGAGAATGCTCTTGCTCTTACATTATACTTGAATGTTGCCTAATTATTAATGCCACTAATGTCACGCTTCCTCGTCCCATTTACTACATACAGTCGGGGTAAGAAAAGGGTCGTCACCTTAAAGTCGACATTTGCTTGCACCATGGCAATTTTCAGTCATGCCAAAACTTCATTTTAAACGTCTGTCAGTTGTCTGCTTAGTGCTTTACTTTGAAAAGGTACTAAGTATCTGCGACTTTGATAAAGGAATGAATTTGAAAATTGACGATGGTTTTCTTACCCCGACTTTACATTATTAGGTATTTTTTTAGAATTCGTTATATCGTAAGGCCTAGGTAATCATAATTACAATACAGTAATTACCTCAACTAAACAAAAAGACAAAGTCTTAAAGAATTAGTGTAATGACATTTCAAATTATATGCCTATTAGGGGGCAATTTAGTAATGGTTATTTTTAAATGTTTTTTTTTTACAAGAGACTAAAAAGTAATCTTAGTCATTCAAGGAAAAGCCCAAACACAATTTTAATTGTATTGATCTTTGGAATATCTTCATGTATTTTACAATGGAAATAGAATATGCAGAAATTTGCAGATATTAAATAGGTTTTTTTTAAATAGACCTCTACGTGTATTTCCAGTATAGGTAGTTGTGCCGTGACAGGATTCCTGAGATTTCTCTTTCCTGACTACATTCTCGACCCAAATTTGTTTGTTTTTTTTTTTTCATTAATTTGTTGTGTAAATTTTTGTAAAAAAAAAGTCCACCTCAGCCCAAGTATATTTGACAATGGGCATAATGGGATTTTTTTTTCTACAATTTCAATTACTTAACATAAGGAATCGTAATGGAGATAGTAGGATGCATCCTTTATCTGAATATTGGAAATACGTGACTTTGTATGATTTTATGATTATCTGAAATATCGATCGATGTCATAACATTGGTAGGTATACATATACAGATAGATCATTTATAATACATGTAATAATAATTTGTTAATTACTTATTTGCGCCTGTGCGTAACGTGGGACTTCAGGGAATAAATATTCCGGTACACCCTTCAATGGAACCTCTGGACAGAAAATCTCAATACAACCGTCACGTGACCACTATCGTGGGGCTAATGGGAATGCTTGTACCCCATCACAAGATTTTTTTTGAGAATATCATACCTTAGATTTGTTTGTATCCTATAGACCCAAGTAAATCGCAAAGCGTTCTTATGCAGTCAAAGGCGACAATGTCTGTAGGCCCCGTATTACCGGTTTATAAAATACTCCATATAAATACGTAGCTATAGGCGTAGGTAGCGGTTCTTTGATTAGATTTGATTGTTGCACAAATTTGATTGCCCATTGAACAGGCACCTATAGTTTTGCACACGATTCGCCTAAAGAAATATTTTTTCGTGATGAATTTTATGTGGGAACATAAATAATTGTATTGTCAAAATTTAATATCACATAAAAATATTAATACGTAACACCTAATTGGCACCCATACTTTCTATGTAACAGAGACGTCTATTGCTTGAAACTTTCACTTATGGTAGGAATGCTCTTTGTCAATAACGAATAACTAATATTTATTTAAAACATTAGTCATTACAGTGTAGAAACTACATAGTGACCCTATATAATTATTTCATTCTTCAACAACTATTATTTGATATAAGCACAAGTATTTAAAATTATGTAATAATATTCAATAGTAATATTATTGTAAAACAATACTTCAACTTACAGGCGAGTCTGTGTGTTCAGATTTTAAATATCCATTCTTCTTGTAGCCGTTCAATCCTGTCTCGAGTTTTCCGTTGTAGTGTCCATTGCTTAGGGTCGTGGTCATCGTAATCGCCGACATTATCAATAAATATACTCTAAATAAGTCTTGTTACAAAATTAACACTATTTTTAAAAAAGAAAAATATTAAAGCCTTAAAATCTCACTCCCTAACATTATAAACTAGTACTTATTATTTAAAAAAGAAAATATTTCGTACTTTATAAATTAACTCCTAAAAATTTCACTAAATCGCCTCCAAATGTTATATATTTTTTTGTATTAAATTTGACATACAATGTCACACGGTTTATTTAAAATAATTCAAAAGAGCGTTCTCGTGTTTGTGCTCGTTTTGCTGACGTAACCGAAAAAGTATTCCCCAACAGAGAGGTTCTATACGCGCGCAACCACGTTAAAGTGACGATCGTAACTGACAGATGACTGACTGAAAATCGTATCGGTCAGCCCGACTCGCGGTTAGCTCAGTCAGCTAAGCAGCGGTAGAACGTAATAGCCGTTAAAGTATCCGGTGCAATACTATACATACGGCTCGTGAGGTTATCGGTGTATGCGACGGGTGAGGGGTGGGGAGGGAGCTGAAAGTGAGGGGTCTGAGGTGGGGGGAGGTATGGCGCCACCGGTGGCGCGACGGACGCCCCACCGCCGACAGGGGACGACGTGGAGGCTCGTCTTGACACGCGACGTTCCACGATTTAAGGCCAATTCACACCGGAACGGAAAACCGCGCGGCGCGCAGTTTTTAAGATAACAATAGAATTTAATTGCCTACCACTACACTAAGGTACACAGTTCAACGAGTATGCGAGTGGTGTCGGCACTACTTCATTATGAAGTAGTGCCGACACCACTCGCATAACATTGAGCTGTGTATCTTTGAGTGTGGCTAGTAAATAAGTTCTATACCTAATCTATTGCTATCTTAAAAACTGCACGCCGGGTCGCTTTTCGGTGTGAGCTGACCCTTACAACCCTTACAATTGAATATTTGAAAAATGGTTTTTTTTTCATACGTCATAAAGACAGTTTAATTGGGACGTTTCTTGTGGGACCTAATAAAAATTACTAACAAATCAGACATACTTGACAGATGGTGATTTTCGAGATGGCCCTTAGGGCCTCTTTCACCATCTGTCAAGTAAGCTAACTGTCCTTTAAAGTCACCGCTAACCGGGGATAATGGAGCTGAAGTCCCAAACATTAAAAAGAAAATAATAATAAAAAATCGCCTATCGAATGATGCAGTAAACCGAGTGCATAATTCAATAAAACATGAAATTATTTCTAAAAGTAACTAATCAACACTTTACTTTTAGTTGATATAAGAGACGCTTAACCTAAATTTATATTAGTGCATTATTATTTAAAAATAATTTCTAATGACAAATAATAAAATAATGAAACATTTTAATAAGAAACATTTTCATTTAAGTAATTATAACATGACAATTATATTTTTGCGTTTTCAGTTGTTGGAATGTTGGAGCAATAACAAAATGTCACCTTGGGATTTCCCATAACCATACCCACGGTCATTGCAAATAAAGATTATATCATTAATATTACTCTGTACATATTATTAAAGAAGAATACAGTAGAATACGAGAGATTAAGTGATAAAATACATCATATTCTGCTGGAATTAAACAGGAGTCCATGACGAAAATTATGTTTTCAAAAAATGAAATAAACATTTAATTAGTCTTGATGACGTCTATAGTCTATCTATGAAAATTGAGAAGAAATTGATAACCTTTCAACTACACGTTATATAAGAAAGAAATGGTACCGAGCGTATGGTATATCATATAGTCATAATAATATATACACAGTGTGTTTGGTCATGCACTAGCTATATTCTAGGTACATAAATTACAACTATTTTATTACACAAATACACTACATACTAAAGTTTATACTTTCCCTCTATGTGGGAGCCATTTTGTATTTTCCTTGAGATACTATCTACGAGTGTACAAAAAAAACATTCAAAGTTTTGGTCTCGTGTGAGATATTGTGAGATAAAAATAAGATAAATTATTTGGAGGGTAACAATATTGTCTATCGTTTACATTACGAACCTATGGAAGTAAGTTAGAAATAACACCATTATGCGTGTCTGTCGTGGATTGATTACCTAGTCTTTTAAGCCTCGCAATTGCTAAGCAGGAATCGACCTAGTGTTCCAAATATTTCTACTATAGTTTTATTCACAGTAATGTCTAAAGTTAATGTAATTAAGGCCACAATTTTATCGCTGACTACGTCAGGTCTAATGACTTCTAATGACTCATCAAGGTCATTAAAATTATTTCAATTCTCGTCTGAGTACCTATTGATAGTTGTTTTGCAGAAACATTGAAAGATCGCTTCGAATGGGAGGGTTCATATTAAATAACAAAAAAAAAACTGTTAGCAAAGAATATTATTTAGGACATTTTAAGTATTTTCATCTGCTTTGATTGAGTCATTCGTCTGCTCTGCAAACTAAATAGTTATATATTTAACTAACGGTATCTTCTTTATACGAGTATTGATCTCGTTCTGTACGTACTTGGAGAAATTCAATGCACATATAGACATTTTATATCGTGTCTATAATAACATTTAATACTAAGTAAGTATGTCAAACACTCACAAAAGTATCCGTATCTTAGATAGAATCTTTGATAAGACTGGGGACTTATATAATTTAAACAAATACAAAATACCTACAATTTACAGATAGAGAAACACAAGAAGTCAAGATGCAATATTACAATAAAAATTGCGTGTCACGTTGTTTGACGCCAATGAACTCTTAAACTACTGAACCGATTTTGATAAAACTTCGTAACTATATGTAATTTGTTCCAACTTAAAAGATAGAATCTATTTTTATTTTGAACCCGGGCGAAGCCGGGAGCGTGAAAAATATTTTTATTTTATTTTATAGTTAAGGCACGTAATAATTTATACATAATACAACAAAGAAAACTTAATGTTCTATTAATAAATTCAAGGTCCTATACAACAAAAAAAACTTAATTTACAAAAGGCACACTATGGCCTATTGTTTTTTATGAACAAAAAAATTCTAACTCAGCATCAACGACGGTCAGACTCTTCATGCTTAGATTTGCTTATGTAATCAATTTAGTTCATAGTACTAAGAGGTTGAGAGACATCATGAGCTTTTTGTGGGTCTTTCAATCTAGGCCGTCTTGCTAATTAATTAAAAATGCAAATTAATCTATTTTTCTTTACAGACACGAGAACGCAGTGACTAATTACATGCCTGTTGCACTGGTAAAATAATAAACAAGATGTACTATTAATTTATTGGTGAGGGCAGCTATCCGGGTTTATCTTAGAGGTCATTTAATTGAAAAATAAAATGTTACAATGTATTAATTTTATACTAGCTACTCACTTTTGGCTTCGCTCGGGTGCAATTTTATTGTGCAAATCTATACTTATATTATAAAGCTGAAGAGTTTGTTTGATTGAATGAAAAATTATTTTTGTGTTGGATAGTTCATTTATCGAGAAAGGCTTTTTATTTTAGGCTATATAACATTTTGAACGCGAACGAAGTGGCGGGCAACAGCTAGTTATATATAAAAACCTTCCTCGTTTAACGCTCTTTTCATTAGTGGAAACCGCATGAATTCATATATCAACGCGGACGAAGTCGCGGGCGCCAACTAGTAACAAATGACTTCTATAAAGACAAACACACTTTGTAATAATTTTTGTACTAAACTTAGTTAAGTCTCATTTGTTTATTTATAAATATTTTTAGAAAAATATTTATAGAATATAAATATAACAATGTCATGCACTCAAGTAACTATTTTAGCTTCATATTTGAAGAAGAGTTAATTACATTTTATTCGGTAAAGCATTAAAGAGGCAACGACCGGCCCACTGACCGATTTGAAGCGTGATCGGTCGCCAACAAGCCAACACCGTGCCAACAACCACGGTCCACATAATCACTAAATAGTATAAAACAAAGTCGCTTCCCGCTGTCTGTCTGTCCCTACGTACTACGTATGCTTACCTAGATATTTAAAACTACGCAACGGATTTTGATGCGGTTTTTTTTAATAGATAAGAGTGATTCAAGAGGAAGGTTTTAGTATATACATAATTTTCATCGCGGGCGAAGTCGCGGGCACCAGATATCTACTAAAAATAAAGATACAACCCCTGAAAATTTTATAACAGCAAAGATGTCAGGCGTTATATCGCTTTACACATTTAGTCAGGCGCTACACATCCCTTACTTTTAATGCGGGCGAAGTCGCGGGCACCAGCTAGTTATCTATATATATGTATGTGATTAGATTGCACACTCGTCACAAATGTCGCTTAAAATCGCAATAAAATGTTAGACAACATTTTGCGGTTTTAAGGTATAATTCTCGGTAATCAACTATTATATTGTTATTAACTAGTCGATAATTTCCTATTACTAGCTGGCGCCCGCGACATCGTAAGTGTTGAAAAATAAGAATAATATTTTATTATTATAATATAAAAGTTATGGGGGAGGCCTATGTCCAGCAGTGGACGTCATGCGGCTGCGATTATGATGATTATAATAAGATATAAACGTCTGGGGCTTCCTCGGGAACCTAACATTTTTCCAAAATTAAATATATCCTATATGTTAATCCAGATAATGAACTATCTGTGTGTGTACCAAATATCCCAAACAAATTTTTGCATTTATAATTTTACTAGGATTATTATTATCTATAGATAGATTTATTAATTAAGCTTTAATTCTGTCAAACCTAGTAATAAGTATTGAAGTAGACCGTATTGTTTAGTGCCTGTGAAATATGTATCTGCTACTAAATAAATAAATAAATTATGGATAACTTTGCTTTGACAAAGACCAAATTAAATAATGATATTGTTATTTTGTATTTTAGTAAATCACTTCAAATACCACAATTGCTAATAATTATTTTCGAACGTTTTCCTGGATACTTTTAACAATGGCTTAATCTATTTAATGATTCTCCGATTCCAAATAGACTACGCAATATTATTACTAAATTATAACCAAATTTGTATATTTATGGAATAATATTCAAAATCTCAATGGAAAAATTACACCAATTTTTTTGACGATGTTTAGTCTAGACATTTTTGTTTAGGTAGGTATTATAGATACGTGATATTTTTCATATATAATTGGCATTGGACATATAATTAATGTACGAAAAATTTTCAATATTTTATGTGTCAATTACAACCGGAAAATCAGGTAAACTAATTATTGCAATCAAATCACTGATGATAATATTGAAAAAAATAGGGTTTTTTGAATCACATCACGTTTTCTTCCTTCTTTCACCTCTGGGCCTACGAAACCGAATGTATGTAACAGAAGTGACTAACCTAACCTATGTACTTTATTCACTAATTATATTTATTAATTTTTTTTTTTCAATGAAAGGAAAAAAATAAAAAAATAAAACATACACATAATATTCGAAAATTAATATAAAATGAGTGTGTTGCGAACACGCTGTCGTGTATAGTGGATGTTTTTGTGGCATGGTCAATGATCACGCCACATTTTTTGGCCGCAAGCCCAACTATTGATTCATTTGGCTTTCATTTTTATACCACGTGTGGGGATCAATAAGGTTGTTGTTGAGTATGAGAACTATTATGAGAGTAAAGTAATAGAAATAACCATAACGGCGAGTGATATCGAAACCAAACTTGCCATTAAAAATGTAATCTATGTAATACGTGAAGCGAAAACTTTGGATCCATTTTTGAAAATTTGGTACACTTAAAATTTATATGGCGAAGGACTGAAGAAAACTAATCTTATACTAATCTACACTAACATTATAAAGAGAGAAAATTTGTATGTTTGTAATGAATAAACTCAAAAAGTACAGGGGCCCTAGTTAGACAAAGTGCATTCGATTCGATTGACATATGCCTTCGCGTGATTTAGCGAAGGCATATGTCAATCCCATACATTTTTATTTAGCGAATCGAATCGAATGCGAATCGAATGCACTTTGTCTAGGGCCCCAGGACCTCTTTTGAAAATTCTTTCACCTATAGAAAGCTACATTATCAGCGAGTAACATAGGCTACCTATATTTTATAGCTAGTACTTTCATATGATACTAGATTTTGTCTGCGTTGAAAAATGACAACGGTGACACCGCCACGGCGACAGTTTCGCCCAATTTTTTAAAATTTTTAGACGATCCCTCAGGAACCTAATATTTTTCTAGGATAAAGAGTATCCTATACCTTAATCCAGGTAATAAACTATCTATATGCCAAATTTCCTTCAAAACGGTTCAGTATAGTTTTTACGTAGATGGTTCGAATTTCGACAACTGGGCGACCAAGTTATGGCGACCATCTAGTTCATTCAAATAACAGGGATTAAATTTTTGCTATATTTATGTTTTCCATTTTCTTTTAACAGAATATTGTTAAACCTGGAACCTATTTATTTATGTTGTTTCCTATGGAAATGTAGGCATGAGGTCTGACAGTCCACTTGTGATGGTAGAGGATTACCATTGCCCCATAATATTTTAAAAAAACCCCGCAGGCAAGTGTGCTAGTGAGTTTTATAGGATAAAGAGGGTGTAAGGAAATAGTTTATATTCTAACAACCCCTACTCACTCGCCAAAATGCAACAAGGAAGCTGTTTTCATGACGTCTGATCAAAGTAACCGCCTGATGGGCGGTCTAGTTCAGTTTTCCACAGTGAATCCTGCCACTTGAGAGCACTTTCGCGTACTCACTGAACTGTATTGAATTATGTACCTTTTTGTGAAGTAAATAAGTTTTATATTGTATTGCTATTTGCTACCTTTAAACGTGTACATGCGGCGTTGCGTCGCACTTACCCTAAATCAACCCTAAATAGTAAAATAAAAAACAGCATGTGTGTTGGTTGTGTTTTCATGGCGTAAGTATCAAATTTTCGAGCCTATTCTCCTATATTATCCATTTAATCTTTGTCATATTAAAGTCTGTTTTTTTAATCTCAGACAAAAATGACATATGCAAACGTCAAGTTTGCATATAATGATGCCATGTAATGTCATTTTTGTCTGAGATTAAAAAACAAACTTTAGTACTGCATGTTAGCCTGCCTGTCACTCGTGTTATAAGTAATTGGGTTTTTGAATATATATATATTTTTTTTTTGTGATAAATGGAAAGATCATATATGTTTTATAACAAAACTTTTTTTTTGTTGCAATAATTCAAAAGTTATATCAAAATAAAAATTAATTTTTAAAAGACCCACCCGCTCGCTCCCGAACAAACTCGAGCGCGCGTGACTACATAATGTTAGCTTTCTTTCACTCGTTGCAGTTTACAGAGTAGTTTTTCGCATTAAATATCAATATTATTAATAATAATAAGGTTTTAAAATACATAAAAAAAATCAATTTATTTTTTTTTTCAAAATCCCAATTTAATAGATATTTATTTTTCTGTATATATTGTATGATTTCTTTCTATATAAAACATGGATCATACGAACAGCTTAATGGTCATTTTGGAAGAGATATTATGTGTACAATTGTAATGTAAGTAATGAAGATGAAATGACAAACAAATGCTACTTTTTATAAATTTGGAGCTCATTTTTAAATTGTATCACACTTTACCTATATACTTAAATCTTGTAAACATAAATCTTTGTAAATCTATATACATAAATCTTTGTACATGTATAATATGTACAATACAAAAAAGTCAGAAACCATGAAATTCGAAAAATAATGGAAAAAAATTTCACTACAATTCAAATACAGCTGTAGACTAGAGCGGAATATTTAAAGTGATCATGAGTTCAATAAATGAAAGAACCTTTATCTATCTATCCTCTATCAATATCCTCTGGTATATTCCGAATCTAATTAGTTAAGCTAATTTTAAAATATATAAAGCTTTAATAAACACTAACCTGTGTGGAGTCTTCTAAAGAGGAATTGCTACGGTCAATTCCTTTGCCATTATAACCTTCACCGTGAGCACCTATACTGCCGTCGGCACCATCCGTTTCCTTCTCCAACATCTTATAACACGTATCGCCTTCGTCGTCCTCTCGAGTCCTCTTGCGAGACATTATTACATCGCACACACGATTCTTCTAAAACTTATATCCTTGATGTTTTATGTGTTAACTCTTCTCTCAAATAGATATTACATCAGCATAAATAATATCCTAAATGGCATCAAATATTTTTCTATCGTACGAGCACAATAAAATCCAAATAGACGGCAAATTTGTAATTGATCAGTTTATGAGTAATGAGGTTTGAAGTTTTCAATTCACGACGACCACGCGAAAGATTTTGTTATTACAATACAATAATGTAATGTAGTTGTAGGAGCGGAAAATGGGGTTTTATGTTATTGAATTGAAGTATTTGAAGTTTTAAAAAGTCGTAATCATATGACAACTGACAAATATCAATGACATTTATGACGTATTTGTGATGTATTGACATTGACATTTGTTAAATGTAAATTTTTAGTAGTGTTGCCAATATAAGCCAGCAATACTACTAAAATTACACATGTAATCTTAAGACTAGATAAGTCTAAAAAT
Organism: Synanthedon formicaeformis; assembly: GCA_945859745.1. Classification (NCBI taxonomy): domain Eukaryota; kingdom Metazoa; phylum Arthropoda; class Insecta; order Lepidoptera; family Sesiidae; genus Synanthedon; species Synanthedon formicaeformis. The sequence continues at coordinate 3,488,116 of OX243958.1, read as the reverse complement.
CTACAACGAATCAAGTAACCTTCAAAAAAATTAGGACAAACAAGAACGATTTTTCTAACTAGAAATACAACATGAACAAAATACTGTAATTTTAGTTTTTGTACGAACAAATTTTTTTCTAGTGAGCAGCACTGTTTTGACAGTTACATTACATATTTGATTTGGTATGGCAACAGTTTCGTTTTCCAGTCCATAGATTTATTTTCGTATTTCCCACCTCACTGGTCCAGTCAGAGAGTAGTCGAGTGGACTCAAAGTATGTATTGGTATTATAAGTTACTCTATGCTCAAAGTGGACTTGTAGAAACCGAACTACCTAAATATAATATACTTTTTTTTGAAATAAAAAAACTATTTATTTATTTCAATCAACTTTTTAGGGATGGCAAATTATAATAAAATTATAGGTAGGATTTCGCGCTTATTCACACGCAATGCGCATCGGAAATGGGATATGAGGGTAAAACGGTATCTACTGAACCGATTATGACTGACCGGGTAAAACAGGATTAAAGGACTACGACATCCTAACCGTTTAGCAGCATTGTAAGAAAATCCGCTCAGTAGCATAATGTACAAAATACTATGCCCGTTGATAGAAAACTAACTACATATCAACTTGGTGAATCTGCTACTATCGAAGTATTAGTTTGGTTGCTCTTTATCTTCACAAGAAGGTAAATACGTTCAAACATAAATAATACACTAATAAAATGTTAATAACTTTATTTATAGTTAAACAAAGAAATGTATAATAGAATTATTTCTTATAAACAGGCATGTCGTCTCGAAGACAGTACATAACATAGCAACCATTGAACAATAGCCACCAAGTCGTAAGCTAAATACCAAAGAACCAGCAATCTCAATAGGGCCAGAAGAAAAAATATATCACAGAATTTTAGCCCAAGAATATTTTTCATATTAAATATACGAGATCCCACGTGAACAAAACATTTATCCATCGATCCTGAAACTATCCGGTTAGCGAAAATCATTAAAATGAATGTAAAAATTACTGTTGAAAATAAATTTATTTATGTATTTATAATAATCATAATGCGGGAAACGTCAACATATGATGTCTGCAGAGGTTGTAGAAAATAATGCGGGGTGGTAACTGGCGATGTATGACGCGGTGTTAACATAAATATGAATATAAATATGGTGTTAGATTAGTGGAGTTATGTAGACAGTGCCAGTTGCAATGCCTCCTTGTGCTCGTTGCTGAGCTGCATCAGACACGAATTGAACAGCTCCGTATTTAACTGCAAACAAATGTACACTTCGTTATCATCTCATCTTTTAGAACACTACATGACAGACGTCTTATGTAGTGAAAGGATTGCAAAAAGTCTTCAAAAAATAAGCAGGGTATAATCACACGACAGTAAACTTAAAAGCTTCTACTTTTAATAAAAATAAACAAAAATAAAGGTTATAGTTTGGAACCAAAAAATTTCAATTGAGTAAACTGCCTACACGCACACAATGATGTTTATAAAACTGGCTTCACTATGTTGTCCGTAAAATTCAATTTATAGTACTTATTCGGTCTGAGTGGACATGCTGGATTAGCTATACAAGTGTAATGTATAATGCAAAGGTAGACATACCTCTATCTGTCTGATGAGAGCCTTCATCTGCGCGTAGACCTCGTGGTCGGACGAGACGGCGTCGCGCAGGAACGCCTCGGCGAGAGTGGCCAGCACGTGGCGCGGTGCGTCGGGCGTGGCCAACGCGGGGTGTCCGCTGGCGGCCAGCTCGCATAGCAGCGCGTACACGTGCGGCGCCTCCTCCGTGTCCTCCACCACGGGCAACCACGTCAGCCAATGTCGGATCGTCTCGTCCCTGTTTATCTGCGAGTGGTTGTACTTTATGATCTTCGCCACCGCCGAAATCGCGTTCTCCGTCGCGTTCACCTGAAACCACACATTATTTGTTACTATACTACCTACAAACCGAATTCAATCACTAAAATCCGACGTATATCTGTTTTTATTAAAAACGTAAACAAATAGTCTGTTAGTCTAGGGTCAAGGTTTTTTTACGAGTATTGAACTTGAACGCGCCCTGACCTTCTCCACGGAGCGTGAGTCCGGCTCGGCGATGAGTGCGGCGAGGAGCGGTACGGCGCGCGCACAGGCCGCAGCGAAGTGCGCACCGCCGTACTGCGCGAGCACGCCGCAGCCGTAGGCCGACGCCTGGCGCACCTCCGCCTCGCTCTCGCGAAGCCCACCCAGCATGGGCTCTAGGAATATGTCCTGGTACTTGACGCACGCGGGACCGCCGTACTCGATAACATCGTCGAAAATGCAGATGGCCCACTGGCGGTCGGCGTAGGGCCGCCCGGCCGCCAGCAGCTGCACCAGGTGCGGCAGCAGCGCGTCCAGGTGCGGGAAGAAGGCCTCGCGGTACGCCGACATCAGCGAGTGCAGCACGTCCGCTACGCGCGACAGCCCGTACACGTCCTCATTGTCCTCGTCCGCCAACTGCTCCTCCACCACCTGGTATACACCATTTATAATGCAGTATACGCTCAAACAAATAACGATTATACCGTAGATGGAAGCAAAAAGAAAGATTAATGACGTATGAACCTCATGTACCGAGACTAGTATCATTCAATCGCTCAAAGGACAGTGCTCTCGCACAAAATATTAATAACATTTGTCGACTATTATTACACGTATTCGGTTATTTGGAATTGTAGTTGTAGGGATGAGTAGGTATACACTTTTATGAGGTACATTATGTAAAAACGTAAGGTCGACAGACAGGCTGACGGTCCACTTGACGGTCCTTTTAATAAAATGTCACGACTATCCTTCAACTAGAATAGAATGAACATACCTCATCATAATCTTCGTCGGCGCGTTTCTGGCGACGTTCGGTGGCTCGTTCAAAGTGTTCAGTGAGGAGTTTGTTCAAGATGCGCAGCACCTCTGCCATGAATTCGTCAGAGAGGCATCCGGCTCCCAACAGTTCTATGCACTACACACACAAGCAATATGATAAGAAAACAAGCAAAATTTTATTGGTAAACTAAAACAAAGAATTTATACTCTTTTTATATTTATTTTATCTTTATATACTGTTTTAAAGTCATCAATCAATCAATCAATTATGAGATTGAATTCTATAATCGATTAAATTGTAATATAAAATATATTTATATCAGGCTAAATAAAGAAAATTTCAGTAATTATTATGTAATTTATAGTTGAAATGTTTTCAAAAGTGAAATTTACAAATGATTGCTCTATAAGTGTACCTTGGCGAGACTGTTGAGCAGCTCGACCTGCACGTCCTGCTCGGGCTCAGAGTCGATGGCCTTGAGCAACTCTGGCAGCATGTAGGCCCACATGCCCTGGATGTACTGCGGGCCACGGATGCGCGCGCACTCCAGCAGGTAGGGCAGCGACTCGGCGGCCGCCGTGCGCACTCCGTCGTGGAAATAGAACTTGAGCATCGGCACCATCAGCTTCACCACGTTCTCCGCGTACGACGAGAACGCCTCCTTCAGCTCGCGCGCGTAGCACACCAGCATGTCGCACGCCGACGCCTTGTCTTCGAGCCCTACACCACAGAAACACACCTGCTGTACAGAGGTTTCCTTGTCATACACGTAAGAATTAAATACTAGGGATGAATACATACCAGCAGTTTTAATGCCAAAGTTCTGTTGTTCACCGAGGGTGACAAAATGCCAGTCGAGGTCACTCTCAATCGTCTCCAGATCGTCATTGTCGAGCAGGGCGACCTCGGGTTTCATGGCGGCAGTGCGCATCACTGGCTCCATTACCATGGGCAGGTATTGGGCGAAATTCTTGCCTGAAAAACAATTTCCATGTGGGTATTATTAATTATATAATAAAACAACTTGAAAAAGATCCCACTTATCATAATTTGTTATTAAGGCTTCTCTGTGGCATAGTAATTTACAACTTTTATAGAGTAAAATAAGTTTGCTTGTATTATAAAAATGAAAAGTTACCCATAATTCTGCAGATGCGAGACCAGGCAGAAATAAGGAATGATGTTTGAGGGTCATCAGCTGGTAGCTGGTCGCCTTCAGTGTGAGTTTTCAACAGTAAGTCCATTATCTCGGATGCATCTGGCATGAACTTAGCTTCTCCAACAGCCAATCCTGAAAATTATTTTTGTTTCATTTTGAATGTTATTTTAAATTATAATATATTTAATTTCTCTTAGGGTAAACAAAGTAAGTGGCTCACCGATAAGGCTGACACACTCAATGGTCTTTCCACGCAACAGCTTGAGTTCATCGGTGGTCGCGTTAGCGATAATGTACTTGAGGCACGGCATGAGACGGTCGTAGTAGACTACGAAATCCTTCTCGACCGTGTCAGCAACGGAAGCGATGGTGGTCACTATTTGTTCCAGAACTAATTTGGTACCACGTTCTACTAACTGAAACCATTATAATGTACATATATAATTCTGATCATTTCTATCAATAATAATATTTCTAATGGATCACCCCTGAATGAATAATAGGCTTGTTTTATTGCAGGCGAGTCTGCGAAAAAAGTGTTGGCTGTTGTTAAACTGTTTACAAAGTACATTTGTTTTGAATTAAATGTAAAAAATTAAAATTAATTTGAATTACACGTAACCACAGTAAATCAATCAACATAATATTACATACCACTGATTAAAATTTTTACTATACAAGAGGTTTGTCTAGACAAACTGTTAGTGGTTTACAGACATTGTCATAATATTGTGTGTAAATACATCTCAAGATAATAATAATAAAACATATAAAAGGGACCATTTACTAACAAAACGCAAACATCAAGTTGGTCGAATATTTGCAAAATTGCTCATAATTGTCTCTGTTATTACCACATGTTAGTCATATCTGTTTCTGTATTACGAAAGCAACGATTACTAGATTATTCATTATTTAATCTAATATTATCAGTGACTGTGACATTATGAATAATCTTTTATGATAGCAAACATTTAGATGAGTATTTTTAATAATACTATTAAAACACCAAATTTAAGTTACCAAATATGAAATATGTATGTGAGCTGAGATCCCTGACTTTACATCGAATGAAAAGAAACGGAGCAAATGCCACATAATAATAATCTGCCAATGTTATGGAAGTGATTTATTCTGTAATGTGAATATATCACTAACGAACATTGGCTTTATATTTACAGCAAAACAAAAAAAAAAGAACCATTTACCTCTTTAAATTTTGCTGTAAGGATAGCTTCCAGTTTGCTCATGAGAGGATCCAAGTACTGTGTCAAAATAGGTTTCGGGCAATCTTCACTGAAGTTGACTAAGGCAGCAGCAGCATGAGCCTACAACAATAATTCTGTTTAAAGTTTGTTCTACATATTACATACATACTTAGATACGAGTATTTTTGTGAGATTTATTGTGACTACAGTTATTATTGGTTTTTACAATGAAGTCACTGTACAGTAAAAAAATATTTATTTAAAATCCAATATACATTTGAATGAATAACTTAATTTGAATGTGTTCACACCTGCACTCTCGGGTTGGCGTTGTCATCAAGCACCATGAGTAGTCCGGGCACCACTTTGTCATGGAACTTCTTCTCGAAGACAGGGGCAAAGTCAGTAGACATCTGACCTACTGCGTTACAAGCCGCGTAACGAACCCGCGGGTGCTAAGTAAAAAAAAAAAAAAAAAACAATTTATTTACATTGTGTAATCTTAGACCAGATAAGCAATAGGTATATTGTGAAGGATTACTTGAATGTCAAATTCTTTACGTTTAAATGCCAGGCACTAGAATGGTTTAGAAACATATACTTAAGAAAATTTCTAATACAATTTAGCAATAATTCATAAACTCTACTCACACTAGAGATATCAATACTATTAATAAATCTGTAAGTGTAGGTATTGTATGTGTGTATGTTCCTCTATAACTCATAAATGAATTAACTGATTTTCATGAAACTTGGTATATAAACATTTAGACGTACAGGACACAGGATAGGCTACTATTTTCTTTTTCAACGCGGACGAAGTCGCGGGCGACAGCTAGTTTAAAATAAATGGGAAAATAATTCCGAAATTTTCCCATGTAATATGTATTTATTTTATTAGTATCAAGCTTGAAGGAGTCTGAAAAACAAGAATTAATCCAATCTAGACTTTCTATTTTTGGTGTTAGTTATAAAATAACTGGCAAACTTAGAACACAAAACATAAACTTAGAACTCATTTATCAGTCGAATTGCGCAAATAGAAGTTTGCCAGGATCTGTGAAACGGTGGGACACAAGCTAATCCATATAAAATGTTGTTTTAGCAGTAGTTACGAGGAATAAAAACAATCCTAAAGTTTCTGCTAACACTCACAGAGTCAGTCAAGTAATTGAGGACAGCGGAGACTACTTGGTCGAGCATCTGTTCCATCTGCTTATGACAGCCCTCGCCGGCAGACGAGACGGCCATAAGGGCAGCGTGGCGTCGTCGCCAGTCTTCTGAACTGAGCATGGCCGGTACTTGTCCCACAATCAGGCCCAGCATTATCTTGCCACCGAGCCCGCAGCACATGCGGTCCAGTGCAGATTCCGCAACCACATTATTGCTGAAATTATTCAAGATATTCAAAAGGGGCTACATAATTCTCAATTATATATATTTCCCACATCTTTTGTGTGAATTTGAAATTATTAACAATTGATTAAAAACAATTTCATTAAATTTAAATAAAATTATAAAGTATTAACATTTTATGTCACCAAGGGACTGACATCCAAACATATAAGCAACATTAGGATGCTAATTATCTCGTTATTTAATCTAGTAAGATTTTATACGTGGTTTCAGCAAAATATATCTGACACCTCAGATAAATCTTACAAAAATAAAACTGGCCAGTTTTATATATTTGAGAGATAAGTTATGGTCTGATCTCTCACTTGTCGTTATCTTCGTCTGCGGCGTCATCTTGCAAAGCCCAATCCGTGTCTTCATCAATCTCGCACATCATTTCGAGCACGAGGGGCGTCAAAGTACGCACAGCATTAGGAACTTGCTTACGGACCATTGCCGGAGCCGTTTCACACAATGTAACAAGCACTTCGAGTGCCAATTGGCGCCAAGTGTCTTCAGCATTTTTGTCTTCTATTACCTATACAGTGATAAACATTATAAGCTTAGAAAATATTATAGATATTTATTAAAATAAAAAGACTATTTGACACAGTTAAAACTATCTTAAAAATCTGAACTTTTATACACACACAGTATTAAAATTTGTTTGTGTCCACACAATATTGATAAATTAAAAATATTTTTTATTATGAAAATTGGAAAAATTCTATAAAGAAAGTTTACAAATAAACTTCTTCAATAAAATAAATAAACTTCGCCGAGTTGCACCTGTGGCTAAATATATTTTTGACGTGTTACAACAGATGCGCAATTCACGCATAATTTATGATTGATTTGAACAAAGTTTATTATAGCAGTCCGACATTAATGTTTAACAATTTGAGAATAAATTCCTTTACTAAAAAACATATGTATATGGGAGGAGAAATTCGCAATGCATTATTATTCAATTCAGATACCAAGAAAGTATGTATTGATACCAATTAGCATTGATCTATGACTGTGCTGTGATTATTCATGGATGTTATCTTGATAAATGAATCTCTCTGGAGATTTTATAAATACTATTTCTGTTACATAAGTTGTTTCAGAGAACATAACCTAGTATCACAGAACTCAGCTACACAAAAACCATCAATAAACAACTTTATTTCGGTCTATAGTAGAATATGAAAATTGTTACATATAACATTATCAGTGGCCTATGTAATAAAACAAAGGATTAAAGATGACGAAGTCAAACAGAGGGTCTTCTTTTGCTTTTTAGAATTTACCATCATTTGTATTCCAGTACAATATGTATGTACGAATTTCTGTAATATAATTAAAATATGATAATAAAAGCAAAATTAAATGAAATTAATCCACTAAACATACCTTTATACAGACTTGAAAAATGGCCTCCAATTGTGGTCTTAAGAATTTAGGTGCTGCCTCTGCTAGCTCAATTAGTACCTTCAGGGCAGCATCGTCATCTGCTTTTTCCATAGATTGGACTATAACCTGCAAATATATCGCTCATATAAAATTTATAAACGAAGGGAATCATCAATTTGATCCGTGACTCAGTGATCAAAACTCATTAGCAATGGCTTAGGAAAATCTTCTATGCGTGGCCAATGATTGTGAATTATCTCACTTTTTTAGATAGAAAAACTTCAGATAGTTTGAAATAGTAATTAAAGTAAAAATATACTCCAGTTTGTAGAATTAAAATAATATATAATAGTATTACAAAGCAGAATTATTAAAATATATTGTCAAACTTTTTATTATTGAAATTTTTATTTTTCACTCAAATGTTGCCTGGGTTTAATTTGTTACTATTACCATAAATAAGTCTTTTTCTTATTATATACAGGTATATTATATTTATATTAAATCTTCACCGTCATACTATAATAGAGTCCTGTCAAAAACGTATGTATTGAGGGGTACTATCAAACTCCATCCTACTGAAGGGTGGTGTTAGCGAAATCCTCAATTTAATGTTGCACACTCTGGCAGTAAAACATTAAATGACAATTAATGTGTACGTAATTTTGTGTGCAGATAAAATATTAAGAATTAATTGAATATCATAAAAACTTTCTTCTTGAGAAAACTTTTTAAACATATCAACTTTCATGGTGATTAGTAAAATGATATAAGAGTATCAATATGGTGGCAAGAGTTAGCATAACATATGACATATGAATATGTTTCTCACCTGCATCAGAGGTGCGAGAAGATCTGAAAAGTGTCTCAAAATGGCAGGCTCCTTATCATGAAGCAATATAAAAGCACCAACAGCCTTCACAGCTTGAATCCGCAGAGCTTCAGTCTCCGTTGGTTGCAAAGCAGAGAACAACATTCTCTTGATCACATCCAAGTTCTGATTTTGCAAGTTTCCAAATACACCTGGCACTGATCTGTAAGCATACAATGTTTTTTTTATAGAAATCCACTCCCAAGTGTATATTCACAAATTACTATAAGTTGCAATTTGGAGTACAAGAAATGGAACTAAATTAACTTGTATGTAGTTTTTAATTCAAATATCAATCAAATGAACTGATATTGAGGGAACCACAATATAATTTAGCACAATTTTGCGAGTGCCAGCATATTGAGATTATCCTGACACAATCCGGTATAACATGTGCATTAGTTTTATTTAAATAACTAGCTGGCGCCCACGACTTCGTCCGCGTTGAAAAAGAAGAAAGTAGCTTATCCTGTGTTCTGTACGTCTAAATATTTATCTACCAAGTTTCATGAAAATCAGTTAATTCGTTTAAGAGTTATGAAGGAACATACATACATACAATACCTACACTTACAGATTTAATAATAGTATTGACAAATATAGAACTTTCTTTAACCCTAGAAAGATAACACATGTCGAACCGACGTAATCCATTTTTAAAAATCTTTATATTTCATTTGTCTATTTTTCTTTGGTATTTTTTTTCCAAACAAAAGTATCAATAAGCCAAAATGTTTTCGTTTACTTATTACACAATGGCATACATTTTGATAAAATACACTAATTTAAATATTTTATAGAACCAGTACATAAATATTATGCACTTAAATATATACACGTCGAATCGACATATGGTTATCCTTTATGTATTGCGAAATATGGTTATCTTTCTAGGGTTAAGGTATAAAAAAAAGGTAACAACAAGTAACAGAGACCATCTGCGATTTTCAGCTAACCCTCAGCTAATTTTCAGTGGATGCCTAGTAATATCAAGAGTGCTACTTGTGTATGCAAAAATTGATTTGTCTTTACTTTAAAAAATATATGTTTTTAAAATTTAATGTCAACTGTTTTCAACAAGCAAAATATTCAATTTAAACAAATACATAATCCCTCAGAAATCTAAAATTTTTCTAGGACAAAAAGTATCTATGAATCAAAAAGTATCAAACGTTTCTGTGTGATTGAGTAACAAACATCCAAACAAACAAATTTTCACATTTATATCATTAAATTAAAAAAAGCAATAACTCTTACGTGAACATCCTTATGCCAGCTTCTTTCATATTGGAATCCTGTGAACTTGCACAATTGAACATATACTGCAAGAATTCTGGCCACTGATTGACACCATCATCGTCAATGTGATTTCTAGCAAGTTCAGAAACTACATCACAAATCTAAAACAAAATATATTCGATTTATTGTTACGTTAAAAGTGTCTATAGAATTCAACCTTGTACTGAATTAATGGATGAATCATTCGGCCAATTATAGATACATCATATAAAATAAATTCTATATGTAACTAAGTTGATAACTTTATGAATCTACATAAATGATAATGAATTGCTAAATGTGTTGTTAAGTACAAAACTCTAGTTCAGGTGGACCAATTTGGCTGAATTTTTTTTATTCATTGAAGTCTGAGGAAAGTTCTTATGAAAATACTGCCAAACATAAACTTAATTACAATTTTATTCATTAAGGTCTCGTAGTGCCGGGACTTTAAACCTCTCGAGATTTCCTAAATTTTAATATTTACTCACAGTGATATATAAGAGTGGAAAACAAAGATTTAAATCACAGATGCACCCTGTGCTTCTGAAAACTGTCCACGTAATATGTCTGTATGCAACGTGAACCGCTCACTGCTTTCTACAAACGACTTAGGCGGGAAGAGTGAGCTCACTCTGTATGCAACGTGAACCGCTCACTGCTTTCTACAAACGACTTAGGCGGGAAGAGTGAGCTCACTCTTTCAAACGATGACACATTTTCGGCTGCCTGAAGTATGGCAAGGGTGTATCTGTGATTTAAATCTTTGGTGGAAAATGTGTGCAGTAGATACAAGTGCATTCATTGATACTTACTTTTCGTCGTAAATTCTGGCTGACTTCCATTTGTAATGTGAGAAGTAGTTGCTCCCTGAATAAAGTCTGTTGTTCGACAGGTAATTTGGGGAAAAATTCGAAAAATTCAGCGCTGAGTAGACGCCGAAGTAGCACAGCGGCTGTTTGCCGCCCTTCCTCGCCGAGTTCAGCATTTTGAATGGCGCCCACTAAATGTATAACTTTTGTTTCTGTCGGGATGTTTGTGTAAGCTTCCTATTGAAATGGAAATGTGAAAATTAATTTTGATGTAGTCGTATATACCTATACTGTTACTAGGTCAAGACACTACTAGGTGGATACTAAGTACAAATCTGTATCTATTGTATAGGTAATATAAATGTAAAAAATAATAATAAAAAAAAAACCGTTAACGTGCATAATGCGGGGCGTGCGATATCCGGCAAAATCACACGCGTAAGCGCGCCATAGCAGACTTTGTAACTAATCTTATTATACTAAATACGAACTACGTATTTACACAAATCAGAAAATATGCAAAGGAAATTAAATGTACCTATTTTGAAAGCATAAACACGAAAATAAAGAAGTAATGCACTAGGAGATATATTCTATAAATTACAATTTACAAAAAAGAAACTCCATGACCACGTTTTGACACGAGGCAACAAACTCTTTTTTACGTGGGATATCATTTGTAAACCAAGGAAATAATTTCGAGAAACCATTTTTAGAGCACTTACTTCTGCTTGCGATCGAATTTCATTGTCGGTAGATAGCAAAGTATTTAGTAGCTGGAAAAATTGCGCCTGATCTCCTGCCATGTTGAACCCCTTCAAAAAGGCAAAGGCCAGCAAGTTTTTTTCTTCATAAATTTTGGCTAACTGGCTACTCTGTTCTATCGTGTTGCCAGTAGTATTATTAACATAACAGCTTGATGATGATAAAGTACTCTGTATTCGGTGCTTGCTCGGAGAAGAAAATATATTACACATTAAATAAAAGATAGTTAGCAATTAGTGGAATAGATAATGATTTATATTAGTTTTGTAATTATTATTGCTATTGCTGTCAAAAAAGTGGCACAAAAAGCGATAAATTTAGATGGCGCTGGTGTGCACAGAGAGAGTTTGAGAGTATGGAGAGTATGGAATGAATGTAGCAGTAGTTGACGGAGTGAAGTGCGCCGAGTTCAATTTTGGTTGAATTGTTTACTGTCACTAGCCTCACATCGCCATCAATTTATCGTCTTTCGACGGACTCTTTTAATACTCAGAGATTGCCCTCCTTGGCATGTGTAGTATAACGTATATCAATCTAGTGTGCTTATTATGTAATATAGAATAATTTAAAACGTTTTCTAAAATTAGTCAAATCGCGGATTGTTTACTATCCTCACCAGCGCCACCAATTTATCAGTTTCAGCGGACACTTTTAATACTCAGAGATTGCCCTCCTTATCACAATTCTCCTTGTTCAAATCAATCAATCATTATCACTGTATATAGTCTGTGATCATTATATTGTCCCGTATACTTTCTCTATGTATTGTCCTAACTCCTACCTAATACCTCATGAAGTCAAAATTTATCATATATTTTTTATAGTCTGAAAATAAAAATATAAGTATGTATTACACGTAATTGAGCTGGGAGTGATATGTACGTTCCTTAATATAAGCACTAATAGATTAACCACTTTGAAAGATGGTAAGTACGTAAATAAGAAAATAACCTCAACTTTTTCACTGCATACAAAATTAAAACACTAAAATTTAATTGTTTTCAGGCGAGTTCTATAATATTAGCTGGCCTAGGCATGGCAGCTGTTGGATTTGCAGGTCGCTACGTTCTTAGACAGATACCAAATGCATCCACAAAGTTTGCTGAAGCTATGAAAAATTTACCTAAATTCGATGCTGAAAGTTTAGCAAACTCGAAATATTACAAAGGCGGTTTTGAACCCAAAATGACAAAACGGGAAGCATCGCTTATTCTTGGAGTCAGCCCAACAGCAAACAAATCAAAAGTAAGAATGCAATATAAATTTATTTCCTGCCAATAAATATTTTCTGTTACAGATCACTCTTTAATTTTATATTTTTTTTATGTACAGATAAGAGATGCTCATCGTAAGATTATGTTGCTAAACCACCCAGACAAAGGTGGATCACCTCTTATTGCTGCAAAAATCAATGAAGCAAAGGATGTACTTGAGAGTGGCAAATCATAAATAGATGGGCTACAAAAATAATGTAATAAATGTAAATTTTTAATTTAGGTACCTATTACGATTAGATTAATTTAAAGATTAGTAGTTTTGTAAAAAAAAAAAATAGCAAATATATAAATAAAACATTTCAACATCTCAATAATTTAATTTATTACATCATCCACAGTAATTTATTTATGGCTTGACTTCTAGTATTTAGATAATAAACAGCAAATAACTCCATAAGAGTAACAAAACAAGTACACGAAATTTAAATTATACAAAATCACTAAGCACCTCTTTCACAAATGTCAAGTAGGCCAAACTATCATTTAAAGTCACCGGTAACCAGGGATAATGGAGCTGATATACCTTTGTTTGTACGGTAAACGTCCCAAACATTAAATAGAAAATAATAATAAAAAAATCGGCTATCGAATGATGAAGTAAACCGAGTGCATAATTCAATATAACAGAAAATGATTTCTAAATCAACACTTTATATGTAGTTTGTGAAAGAGGCCCTAAGTGACTTACGGCCATTCCCAATAAACTATCTATCCATTGTTTGGCTTACTAGAGTATTAATAGAGTATCTCCAGTAAGCAAAAAGCGTCCCAATAACATACCGCCAGATAAGAATATCTGTCACCGGACGTCACTTATCGGAGGGAGGGCCTGTCTCTTACTATGGATAACTTTCTCTATGCGAATGCGGCATTTTGCGTCCCAATACACTTTTGACAACTATCTGTCAGTAAGGTAAATTATTAGAGATAGCGTTTTTCTTGGTCCCCCATAATGCAGCGATAGAAGTGAAGACTGTGAAGATAGACTTTTTGTGCAATAATTTAAGGTTTTTCCACCTTCAACGTATTAATAATTTAATATATATTTATTTACCTATAAATAAGAATAATGTCCGATTCAAGTTCGAGTGAAAGTGAATTAGATCTAAGGGACTTATCTGACTGGGACAGTGATGTTGAGGAATATGGTCAACATAAAACATACAAAGTGTAGGTACACAGTAGTGTACAGTCAGTAGTGTACTGTATTTAAGTAGTGGTAGGGCACACTGCGTTTCGCAGTCATTTGGGCAGCTCGTCTGGCGGCAGTAACCACCACCTTACAGAATACCGCCGTGAAATAACAGCATATGTGCTGTTGTGTTTCGGCGAGTGAGTAAGGGATGCCAGAGCCCATTACCCCACCCCTCCCTTATCCCCTTATCCTTAATCCTTCTATGGTCGGCAGCGCACTTGTAGCACTTATGGCGTTGCTTGTGTTATAGGCGACGGTAGCCACCTACCATCAAGTGGACCGTCAGCCTGTCTGTCGACCTTAACATAAAAAAAAATACAAAACTCGAATAAATCATATGAGTGAACTAAACGATTATGAGTTTACTTATAAAATAAATAAATAAATAAAGCCTTTATTTCTGACATTTTTTTACAATATTTCTAGTTTTTTTGTTAGTTACATTTTTCTTTAATTTTTTTTATTTTATTTTATTATTATTCATTTTTCTACTTAGTAACTATATTTGGTTTTCTTTTTCAGTGTCAGCTTGCCTTTTGGCAAAGGCCTCCCCTAGAATTCGCCACAATCCCTTGTCCATAGCCTTCCTTCTCCATAGTGGACCTGCCGTTTCCCTGATATCATCTTCCTATCTTTTTCTTTGTCTTCCTTTTAATCTCTTTCCATCACGAGGGTACCATGTAGTCACATCTTTCGACCATTTGTTTTTCTTACTCCTCAGTGTATGTCCAATCCATTTCCATTTTAACATAAGTCATGCAAGGCAGTATACACGTGTTGAATATTTTTTTCTTAATTTGGATTGAAAATTGGGGATTTTTCATGACCTCCTTGAGTGACCAGTACCTTTTCCAAGAGTTGCATATTCGACTTTCAATTTCTTTCTGTGTTTGATCTTCTGGTGAAATTATTTGGCCTAGGTATTTATATAGTTTACTTATAGATTCCGCTTAAATAAAACAGCAGTTGCACCAAATCTTGCTGACTGAGATTTTATGCATTAGGAACAATGCTTGTATCCGTTGCGGATTTTGTCGGAGTCTCAAAATCATCTGCTGGGCGTATCATAATTGATGTCTCATGTGCCATAGCAAGACTGTACCCGGAGTACATTTATGTTCATGACAATACACAAGAACATTTTTACAATATTGCTGGATTCCCAAGAGTTCTTGGTGCAATCGATTGTACACATATTCTCATGCAATCACCCGGTGGGTTTCGGTGGGTTAGACATACCTATTTTATCCTAACAATTTGTGGAATGTAGCATCAATATTTATTTTAACAAATATTTAAATAAAATGTTGCATTTATTATTTCAGTTTTAACTGTAAAAAACTTAAGAAACTAGAAAGAAATCAAACAAAACGTTAAAACCAACTGTCAGTGTAGATGTCACGCAAACATTAGGTACGTTTCGTTTTGTCTGAACATACTGCCTATGTTGAGAAATAAATCCTTATTCAATAATTCAGATTTTATTATTATATAATACATTCTTTATTGCGTAAAACATAAAATCGTATGTTTTTTTTTGTTATATATATTTTTAAGGCGAGAAATCCTGTAAAAGAACGTTATTTTTACTTTGTTACTTTTACTACTGCTTGTAGTAAACGAAACGCAAAAGAGGGTCCGGTAAGTGCATTTGTCTACAGTTGCCAGTAAAGCGCAAGCTGATATCGACAATTGTGGGACGCAATTCATGAATAGATAGGAAACTAGTTTCGGTCTGCAGTAGCTGTTTGTCTCTTACTGTCAGTATTTTATTGGGAATGGCCGTTAGAGAACCATTTCCTACATTTATTTAAAACAAATTTAAGCCAATTTTTTTTTTATAAATTTAATGAATAAGGATGCAACCTGTCACAGTAGCATTTAATAGTAGTTGAATACATTTGCCAGTCAGCAGTCAAAACATATATATTTACTACATATTTATAGAAAGTAATAAAAATATTGTTAAAATTGGATCAATTTCTTTGGTTACTTAAATAAATTTATTTAAGTACAGTCGGCCGCTAAGTCAACACATTCAAAAGTGCAAAACAACTGAACACTCAACTTACTTACTTATTGAAGCTTTTTACGATCTTTTGTAAGTGAAGTTTATTTTATACTCTAGTCGTGACGACAACTTATGGCGCGTTGTGTGTGTTACTCGACTTTTACGGCCGACTGTACTTACTGTATAAAAAACATTTGAGTTGCATAAAATTTTCTTTTATTAGTTACTAGAGTAATCGCAAATAAAAAAAATACTGTAAGCTGCTGGCAGTTTGTAACCCTTTTTCAAATGGAGAGTAAATATATTTCACAAAATATGATGTGTTTCTCTAGGATTGCAAATTTATTTGTAACATCTAATGCATACTTCACATTTAGAAAGCTGAAACATTAAAAATAATATTATTCACATTTAATAACATTGCAAATTAATACATTGAGCATTACAACTTATTCTTAAATAACATTTCTGGAGAACTACTTCTATAGATATATTTATAATTATATTTTATTTTATTGTCATGCATAAGTGTCATTTGGAGACATGAGGTTTCACAAAAACTTTTCTGCCAAAGTATTAAACTCATTATCTGATCTGATAATGTGTCATAAAATACATACATATTTTCAAAATAAAAAACGAGACATAATTGCTTTGATAATTTTGGTTAAACATAATGTATTATAAGTATTGCTTCAACACTCATATGGCCGTAATTGTAATATAATGTTAGCAAAAAAAGTTATATAATTATATACATTTTATTTAAAACTAAATTCTCTATGTTTGTCTGAAATTTTTTTTTGTAACATGCCATTTTTGTATAATTTGAGAAAAAACAATTTAATTGTTTTTCCACCCCTTGTATATTAGAATCGAAATTTTCCTTCACCCACCGATAGAACATAATATTTTCTAGAAATGTCCCTGAGGGACTCAAATTTTGATTTGTTAGTGCTAGGCTAGTTAAATTAATAAACAATGTAAATCAAAGCAGTATTTTTTGACAATAATTCCAACTAACTTGGAAAGCATAACCAATAAAGGAGGGAATGACTTTACAATTAATAAAATATTAGTAAAAATGATTTAATAAACTACACTTTTTCTGGTAATCAATAATTATTTCATTAACAAAAAGTCCTTTGATATGTATAAAAAAATTATTTTTCACTAAGGAAAAGGTACTTACTTAAAATTAAAGTAAATAAAAGTAAAAAGCAGGTACTGAAAAAATATTTAATATTTATACAATGATTGACTAAATCTTCATTACTTCTTAAATTATTAAACTTAAGAGAAACATCAAATAAAAAAAAACATCCCGAATAAAGAAAAATACTAATTAAAAATTGACCCTTTTTCATATATGTATAGGCTGAGTGTTTTTATTAACTTTTAAAAAATACGTATTTGTTTTTTTTTCTATGAACACACTCAGTACTAAGTGAAAACTCTTCACAGAATAAAATTGTCGTTGAAATATTTCCTTACATTGAAAATTGAAAGCATTAGAAATTTTAAGCGATCACTTACGCGTATACACGAATAATAAAAGCAACCTTCAGTTATGCGCGATAAGAGCGTTATTCCCTAGACTAGGTACGACTTCTTAAGCGCATTACGTCTTATTACCGGAATATCCAGTCCATAAGTTAGGCACCTGAATATCCAAGGAAGTCCCTGAATGTCTACCTACTTAGACAGACAGTTCTTTACACTTTTTGGCTGAGTTAAATTTTAAAATAATTACAAATCTACTATTACTAGCTGGTGCCCGCGACTTCGTTCCCGTTGAAAAAGAAAAAAGTAGCCTATCCTATTTCCTGTACGTCTAAATGTTTCATGAAAATCAGTTAATTCGTTTAAGAGTTATGGAGGAACATATATACATACAATACATACACTTACAGATTTATTATTAGTATTGATTGATATAAAGCTGAAATGTTTGTTTGTTTGGTTGAACGCGATAATCTCAGGAATTACTGGTTCAAATTGAAAAATTCTTTTTGTGTTGGATAGTCCATTTATCGAGGAATAGGCTTTAGGGTATATTTTATAAAAAGTTACGCGGGCGAAGTCGCGTGCAGCAGCTAGTACATTATAAAGACGATAGTTATTTTCCAATACTTTTTTTTCATTTCTTCAAATTGTAGATTAATATTATACCTTCATGCGATCGTTCTTGCATCCGCATCATGTTTGCTGTCCACACAGTAACTGACAATTGTGATGTATTTTTTATTTAAATATGACCGGTTACACCGGTCTCATATACATAAAATCTTTACATACATGAATTCTTCATAAAATTTATACAATTATAGCAAAGACTCAATTAATTCTGTACATTGAATAAAATTGAATACAGTTATTCATTGCAGTGAATATGAAGCTGAATAACAACAATGCTATGCATTTTAATACCAATGACCCTATGAAGCTAATATGCAACTAATTTCATCTCAAAAATAGTCGACATCAAGTGGAAACTGCATTATTCAGCTTTTGACAACACTAAGTAACTATTATGTACCATAGTTTCACAATAATTTAAATTCATTATAAATTGGAGGGGTGAGATCAAAGTCTGTGTACCGAAAGAAGTGCTCACCGCGGCGGCTCCTTTTGCAACTGTTCCCTGCGTTGTTTGGCGAAACGTGCCCTCAATTTTGTTATTGTCGCGTTCGATAGAGTGCCTGGTACTTTGAAAATTGACTGAAATAAAAGAGATTACATTATTAAAACAGCGACAGCCAGTGGAGCGACTCTCAAATTCCGCGATTCGGTAGAGGTTCGAATCATGGTTGGGCCAGCGCTTAAGACGCTCTTTGATGTGTGGACGCAAAAAGACGGCCGTCTTTACGTAATCATGAAGTTATTTATAATATGGACGAGCCCGTTGAACGAGTGGCAAGGGTGCTTGCCTAACGTCTCAGGGGCCCCGGGTTTGATTCCCGGCGGGGTCAACTTTGGAAATTTTAATGTAATTTTCAAAATTGACTCTGGTCTGGATTTGATAAGTAGTGGTAAGGCACACTGCGTTTCGCAGTCATTTGGGCAGCCCGTCTGGCGGCAGTAACCACCCCCTTACAGAATACCACCGTGAAACAACAGCATTTACGTGCTGTTGTGTTTCTGTGAGTGAGTAAGGGTTGCCAGAGCCCATTACCCCATCCCTTCCTTATCCTTAATCCTATGGTCTAGAGCGCACTTGTAGCACTTATGGCGTTGCTTGTGTTATAGGCGACGGTAGCCACCTACCATCAAGTGGTATATATATATATATATATATATATATATATATATATATATATATATATATATATATATATATATATATATATATATATATATATATAACTTATCTTTCTCGATACGAATATTTTCCTCTTCCGATGATAGCTCATCCTCAAAGTAAATTGTTAAGGTTGTCTATTTTCTCTCCGGGACACGTTTTTAGGTTACGCTTCAAGGTGAAACTTTTCACATGTCATCACCGTAAAGACGGCCGTCTTTTTGCGTCTGTCATTTCTTAGGAATCCAGAGCTTTAAGGCACCCTTAAGAGCAAATATTATTGAATGCCAGTATTTAAAAAATCACTCAAAGTGGCACGGCGCAGCGTGAGCCTTAGACATCAAGCGCTTTCTCATTGGACTGTACACTTTTCGTGTAGTAAATAACTTCTATATTTTATTGCTAGTTCAAAAAGTTCGCGCTGCGTAGCGTTCCGGTGTGAACTGATCCTTAGACTCAAAGTCAAAAGTCAATCACTCACCTGCATAAACTCATGGCAGTGTAGCGCACTGGCATTCTTCACAATTGCTTTGAAGCACTCTGCCAACGAAGTGAAATCGTTGCAAGCCATTATCGACGCCCGATTGGACTTTATAAGAGTCAAACACACTCTGAAAAGTATCTTGGAGCCCTCGTAAAACAGACAGTCCCATATTCGTAGTACCGTCTCTATTGGTAACACCTCGGCGAATAAGCAAACAAACCATTTCGTTGTTATGACCGCCCATGGTAACCCTGAAAATTATAATTTCTATGCAATTTTTACTTAATTCACAACAAAAAAAATAAGCTTTTAAAATGGGGAAAATTGAACAGAGTCTAAACAGCCAAAGACATAAAACGTTAAAATTATTACTAAAGAAAGATTAAAAGATAAAGATGTACATAGCTTTTATTTCAAGGAATAATAATTACATTTCTTTATGCAAGTATATCTATACACATAGAAATAATCGTTAAATGTGTCATCCTCAGTAACACCTAATCCATTATATTAGGTTATCCACTGAGTCCCTAATATCAACTGTCAGCCTATCATCCGTAAATTTTGGATGTGGAAAGTTGAAAAGTTAAAGTGAAAAGTAGATTAAAGTACCAAATCATAAAAACACATGTTATTCAAAAGATTTACTAGCAGTTTGACTTCAGATTATATGTTATCACTACAAATGTTATCTAATATTATCAATTCTTCTCGTACCTAAGTTAATCACATGTTGGTGCACATCTGGGACTTTAGATTTAACGAGCTCCGATAACACCTCAATATCAACTATCAACCCGTCCATAGTCTTTGTGTAGTAGTCTGGCAGTATCTTTTCAACGAGCACTTTGAGCAGCCAAAACGATGTTTCCTCACTTTTGGTTGCCAACAGCAACAGACCTAAGGACATACAATTTATATTATACAATAGCTAATTATTTCAATACCGTTATTACATTACATACTTTCTAATTTATTAGTAATTATAATTACTTTTCTTTCTGGGGGGACATTTTCCGCAATAAGAAAGACTTGCTTATATTTAAGAGGTTTAGACATAATGCACCCTTGCGATAATATACTCAAAATATTCAACTAAAGATTTACAAAATAAGAGAGTTACTTCCAAAAAGCCTTTTTCTTTTTTGCTTTATTTGTTTACTTCTTTTTAATTTTTTTTTATTAAGTTCAAAACAAGCTGTACTTTTTTTTAGTCATAGTTTGTTTTTAGTTACTGATATTGGTTAGAAACGGTTTTATTTTATATAGATTCAATATGCGGAAACTTGTAAATGGTGTCAAATTAATCTGTCATTTAGTTATTGAGTAAATTTTAGTATAAATTTCGCTGTAAGTTTTCCTTGAAAATAAATAAATAAATAATAATGCAATGTTATTATTAGTTGCAGGATGTTCTGCATCCATAGACATCAGTAGTCACTCTCTTACAATTACCATATTATTTTTAAAACTATACATGTCACACCATTTGTCCTTATCACTCTGATATCACTACTTTGAGCATTATTTCTAATATATCAACAGATTTATTGACAATCCCTTTTATCTGATAGTAATTTAGGTATGTATATTACTATATAATTGTTTTAATCTTTACGACATAACACATCCATATTAATATCATAAATGTGATAGTAACACCCTCTGTCTGTCTGTTACCTTTTCACACTTTAACTACTCAACCGATCATCATGAAATTTTAGATGCACATTGTCATCTTCATGTTTTCACCCAGAAAATAGGTAATGTTCCCAAGGGGTCATTTAAAATAAAATAAAAAACTAACACCTGGCCAGTGTTACAGTAAGAACATGTCATATTAAATTTTACCTACCAAAGAAAATCTCGTCGAAATTGTTTCATCCTTTTCAGAGGTCAGAGACAAACATATGTTGCACATAAGAGATTATACTATCATTATAATAATAGCGCAAAAATCTTACCGGCTATGTAATTAAGTCCTTGACAGTATCCAACCACTCTGTTGTTGTGTGCATACGCAATAAGTATGTTGAATAAATGTGCTTGATGGTTGGCTTCCTTCGTGAAATAGATGTTATCGGGAAATGTTCGCGGCAAATCAGTTTTTACCAAATCCACTAGTTCCTTCTCGAACGGACTGTCCAATATTTTATGATAGAGGTCAGGCATCTGATCTTTCATTTTATCTGCTTCCGATATTGCCATCCATACTGAAGGTCGGTGCTCACCTGTAATATATAAATTGGTATTAAGTCAATGGGAACGTAATTACTGATCTTTATCCACATTATTTCATAGTGGTCTTCTGTAACAGGGTAGTTAGGTTAGATCAGGATTGTTTATACAATGTATCTGTATGTGTATAGAAACTAATTGGTCAACAATAGGTATCTGGTTTTTAAGCTATTGTTGACCAATTGCTTTTTTTGGGATCTTTTTTCATAGACAATAAAAAGACACATGAATCAAAGGGTTTGTTTGTTTTTAAACGACTTACAGAACAACAAAAAAGATTGTAATTATTGTTCTATTTTAGTACACCGATTGAATTCATAGGAACCTTAAAAATAATTTAACTTTAAACCTAAAAACATGAATGAATCAAAACAATTGAAAAATATACAGTGGCTTTCAGTTATAACAACGATGAAGGGACCACTATATTTCTGTTGCTATACATATACATAGTCAGAAAGAAAGAAATTAAAATAGTCGCTATATCCAAAATCAGCGTTACATTCGAAGTCTCTATACCCAAATTATTTTAGACTAAAAGTATACTTTAAATGTTAGGGACTTAGATAAATCAATTATAGAGGTTGTTAATCAAATCCATTGTATTAGATGTGTGTCCACTGTATTAGGAGATCTTCATCCAGACCAAAGTCTAAATTTTTTCATTAATTAGCCACATAAGGTGGAGAGTAGGGCAGTAGGGCACTACAGTAACAGTTCAAAGTACAACATTAAATTGCTGGAAGAGATTGAATTTTAATCGGTAAACATTTGGGCAAAAAATACTCTTACTTCACTATCAATAAATTAAAGATTAAATTGTTACAATTTTATCAGTATTATGTAATAGACCATAGCATAAAACAATATTTATATTTAAATAAGATTAAGAAAGTTAAGGTTATGTTAATGAAACTTTGTGATTTCTTTGTCTAATACATAACAATAAAGCAGATAATACTTTGCACACTTAATTAAGATATAACAATAATATAATATTGTCATAATAATAATAAATTTAAAAAATAAATTAATAAAGTAAAAAATCTAATCTTACTTGGTATACCCTTGCGAACGTATCTTTTGACAATATTGGTACGTTTGACCGACTTTCCTTCTCCTAAAAGCCCAGCCCATTTTTGTGCTCTTGAGGCAAGAACTTTTAGATAAACTGACATGAAATCTTCATAACTCTCATAATCAAAGTCTTCGTGTCTTTCAAAGCCATATTCGTCAACGGTACTTGAAATAAGATTTATATAAAAAACTATTAAAAACAGACCAATTTTAAAACAATATAAATAGCGAAAACACTAGATATTACCTGAAATTAGATGTAGCCATTTTCGCAGTGTTTGTTTATAAATTATCATACATAGCGTAAAGTGAATTTAAGTAAACATCAGACAAAATTAATTTATAATTAATTGACTTCCGCCTGTTTACACCCCAAAAACTGTCCAAAATAAAATTATAGAAGAGCTACATTAAATCAAATTCGACTCTCGTGTAGTATTCTGAAAAATTGATAATAAAATAGAATTATTAATTTTTGAGACATCACCCGACAACTGACAGTACTGACACTGACTGACAAATGACAATATTGCTTTTTGTCAATTAAATTTGATATACGTCAGATGCTCTGTGGCTGTCACTGGCACTGTCAGCAAAGTTTTCTTATTCTGTGTTTTATTATTATTTTATTTGGAATATGTTTGGAA
Organism: Synanthedon formicaeformis; assembly: GCA_945859745.1. Taxonomy (NCBI): domain Eukaryota; kingdom Metazoa; phylum Arthropoda; class Insecta; order Lepidoptera; family Sesiidae; genus Synanthedon; species Synanthedon formicaeformis. Next base: position 3,464,141 of record OX243958.1, on the reverse strand, counting down.
TATTTGGGTGTATTGGTGTATAAGGTGTATATTGGATAATTAAAAATATTGAAATATCGAAGTTATTAAAATTTGACTAAAGAAATAAGTTTGTTTTTTATTAAATATTGGAGCTGGTGTATGGAAAATCTTATGTTTTAGGTTTCTGCACAATATTAGTATTTATTGTAGAATAAAAACAATGGGACCACCTCCAGTTGTTACTGGTATATCTCCCAAAGAAGGTCCTCCAGGCACTAGAGTTACCATTCGTGGCGAATTTTTGGGTTCTACTGCTAATGACTTAATAGGTAAATGCTTACTAAAAGTTCTATTTCAATGTATTTACTAGTGGGCGTTGTAATTTCAAGTAATAATTTTTTAGGTCTCAAGATATGTGGGTGTGATTGTTTACTATCAGCTGAATGGAAAAGTAAAAATAAGATAGTGGCTCGTTCTGGGCCATGTAAAGGTCGAGGAGATATAATAGTTACTACAAAATCTGGGGGACAGGGCACTTCTACAGTACAATTTAGGGGTAAGTAGCACAAGAGGTGATTGCAGCTTTACCTGGAAATTCTTATAGGAATTTGATATAAAGATCTATTCAGCAAGGCAACATCAAATAACTTTACTCCTTATTACTAGGTTATCATGAGTCGATAGGGCCTGTCAAAGAAAGTGCAGTATGGGTGGAGGAGGCTGCCCCGCCTTCATTGCCATGGGGTCGTCGCCCAATGTCTCCAACTGCTTACACACCCCCTGATCCTTTAGGATTATCTACAGATGGAGATGACTGCAAATTCCCTGAAGAGGAGCTTAATGAACTGTTCCCAGAAGGGTAAGGGTTTTTATATTCTACTATCCCATTGATGAGTATTAAAAAAATATAAATTTTTTAATGTCTAGATGTCTTGAGGTTTGTTTTAATTATTGTATTTTTGTGTTATTTCTAATGTACTGTTACTTATGTTACTAAGTAATAGATAATTCGAGACATTCGAGACTATTCTTTGATCTTCAGGTCTGGCAAACTCTCTGATGAAAACTTTCAACCTGGCTGGTATTTATTGGAGCATCACAGCAATACTTCATTTGAAGATTTGCGAGCAGGCATGGTGTTCTTACAAAGAAAGGTTTTTACTTGACCCTTTTAATCTACACATGTAACATATTACAAAATAAAGGGACTGCTTCTGATTTGCTGTGTCCGCTTCTGTTTATGTTTCCACTAACTTCTTCTAATCCGCCCAATGGATTTTAATACCGTTTTCACTAATAGAAAGCGATGAATGGGGAAGGTTTGTATATATAATTATTCAAACAAAAAAAAAATTGAATTCATCCGAAATCAGGGGTAGTTTTATAAATTATAAGAAATTTTCTTGATATAGCTAATTTCTAATACAAAATAAATTCATGTTTAGGTGGAAGGTCAAAAAGAAGGGCAATTAAGCTTCCTAAAGGCTAATACAGGAGCTGTTATGGATCAATTGGATCGTTTGGTTCTGTTAAAAAATATGTATGAGGAGGATCAAAGGAAAAATGGTAAAGAACCATTACCGAGTTTGCAAACTGCTATTGAAGGTGAGTACATAATGATTTTGGATTTATTGATGCACAGCCAAATTAAATATATTTTAATTAAACATTTTTCATCCTATAAATAAAAATGAATCACTACATAATATGGTTGCTAAGTGCAAAGCTGAGAATGGCTGGACCAATGCGGCATTCTTATCTTTTCAAATATTTGAAGTCCAAAAAAGGTTTTTATTAACACATTCATTGCCACACCAAAAATTTCAAGTCTCATAAGAATGGCCAGCGGTATTATTAGTTGAACTCGTGTGGTGAGTCGTCGGCCGTACGAATGAGAATAGACTTGCGACGCGAGTCCACAGCTTTTGATTTGCATATCTCCACATTTCAAGGTGGTTTTTGAATGAATAAGTTGTGTTTTTACATTAATTCCTAGAAATTTGAAGAAAAACCGATAAATAGTTTGGATTCAGATAGCGAGTTCTAAGCCCCCAAGTATGCGATTTTAGTGAACTGGCCAGGCGAGTCCTTGGCAATTAACAGGTTAAGAGAAAAATTGCCTGGAAAATCATAAAAACCCCATTTGTTTTCCTCTATCTAAAAGTCTTAGCTGACAACATACATTTTAATCAAAGACAACGATGTCTGTCTAGCTAGTCATTAATAATATATTTTATTTAAAAATTTCAGACTCTATTTCTTTAGCCGACTCGCTATTCTCCGAAATATTGTCACGCAAGGAGAACGCGGATAAAACGCGTGATGCTTTGTCTCTGCTCATGCGACATAAGTTTTTGTTCCAACTACCCGCGTCCATAGACAAAAACATTAGAAAAAAAGAATATGATTTAGTTGTTAACGATTACACGCGTGTGAAGAATTTATTTGGAAATACTGATGTTAAGGTTGGTTGGTTTCGTTATATACTACAATTATTAAGTGATGGATAAACACCTCTAAAATACTTAACAAATAACATTGTGGTATATTTAGTTGTTTCAGAAAATTCTGTCTGAAATTGATAAAAAAATTGAAGATCTGAAGGAGAAGTTACACATCAAAATGAAAACAATGCCCATTAATGTTCAAGAGCAAACAAAATACATAAGGTATATATATATTTTTCCTAAACAGATTATATTTAACGAGTCTAAGAAATAATAATTCTATTGTAATATTTTATACGATAACTATATGATGTTTGATTTTGTCATAAAATCATGATGGTGGCTTATCTATACTTAGGAAATCGTATTTATAAATTAGTTTTTCACTGACTAGACTAGAAAGATGAAATTTTGACTCAGTGCGAAACTGGAGACATGTCACTAGTTTATGATAATACTTTCTTTCAATGGTTTTGGCCAAATTTTAAAAATGGCTATCTGTCTTTGCTGTATTTTTTTAATTTAAATGGAACACGAGGAAAATTAGGACTACAAAAATATTCACAATTGCCACAGCATCAGAATATAAATGAAATAGTATTTTTTTATTTCCAGGTTATTAATAAGCTTAAATTGGGAAGGTGATGCAGCTTGGACAGCGATTGTGAGTCGTAAAGAATATCTTATGGACCTTATGAACAAAGTAAAGGATCATTTCAAGCAGAAGGAAGAACAGGAATTTAACGATAAAGGTATAAGCTTCTGTGATATTTTTTTTATTTTTTGTACACATTTTTAGCGATGTTAGCACACCATATGATTAATGTTGATTTTTGTCGTTAAATTACATCAATTATTTTTTTATGTAAAGGTCTCAAGGCAAGCTGACGGTTCACTTCATAGTTTGTGGTTACCGTCGCTTATAATATGTACAAGCAAAGCCTCAGGTACTGCAATAGTAGGATTAAGGATAAGAGGCTCACTTACCGAAACACAACACCACACATGCTGTTATTTCATAGTGCCCAAATCCAGACCAGAGCCAACTTTGAAAAGTTCAACCAGAGCCAAATTTGACCAACTGTGGTCTCTGAGACGTTAGGCAAGCACCCTTACCACTCGTCCAATGACAAATAATGTTGGCTTGCATTATGTACTGGATTATAGGTAAACGCAAGGCCAAGGAGAACGAGGGCGGTGGTCCGTGGAACTGCGTGCGCGCATGGTGGTGTGCGGCGGCTTGCGGCGCCCTCTCGTCCGAGTTGCACGCGCTGTGGCCTCTAGCGAAGCGCTACTTCGCCGGAGAGCTCTCCGGCGAGCCCACGGCCGATCACCGACACAACGAACTCAAGGTATGCCGACGACTTCAACGTTATTATTAACTGAACAACCGGCTTTTTCTTAGGTCTTACAACATTTATTCAATTGTCAGTTGTTCAATAATATGTTTGTATTGTTACAGGAGATGATAATAGCTGCGGTGGAATTGTTCTCGTCGCACATGCGCCAGTGCTTGATGTCGGGCGCGGGGGGAGGCGGGGGCACAGGGGAAGGGGCGCGCTCTCGACTCGTCGCCAATTTGAGGCACCTCCGCGAGGCCTACGAGTCATTGCTCAAACTCGACCTACCTTCACCGGTGAGACATTTTATATTTATAACTTTTTGATCTTTTTTTATGTCTTTTTGATCTATTATTCTGTTGCTAAATAATTAACCCATTATTATTTTTACTTTTATTATTTGGAATATGCTTGAAATCTGTGTAAATGTTCAACGATTGATGTACCGGTCGTTGGCTTAAGGAGATATATAGAGAATTAAATATACTATATGAAGGTATATCGGTAGAAATTTATGTTGATTGAAATTAAATTTTTAGTATTATAGAATAAATTTTATCGTTTTACAAATTTTATTTAAAAGTTAATCTCATTTCCCGTTATAAGTAAGTCCGCAGTGCAATTGTGTATATGTATTATTAAATATGTTATTATGTAAAATTTCAGCCTCTAATAATAGTTGAGAAGGTTATATTCGATTATCGTGTCTTCGGCATGACGGTGTTCCTGCAACGAGCTCTCAAAAAAGTAAAGGGACTCGCTGAGAACGACACTTGGAAGATTGAGAAGTTTTCTGATTATGGTGCAATCACTAATCTCGTGAGTGTATATTTTTATTATTTATTGTGTCGTTTTTATAGAATACTAGCTTTTGCCAGCTACTTCGTCCGTGCCCCTTTTTCTTGAGCTTTGAAAAAAAATTCAACACCTGACAAAATATTTTAGCGATAATGTGACTTCGTTAAATCAGAATATTTATTATTCACACTATTTACATTGGTTACATAAAACAAAACTAAATTATATATTGAAGGCTTTATTCCACAGCTCTTCATTCCGCGTCACTTGAGACGAGACCCGTTTACTCACGGTACATCAAAGAAAAAGAGACCGTATTTTTCTATACGGATAAGGTTAATTTTGGCGTGTTGTTCAACAGCCGAGCCTAGTGGAGGCGCAGATGGAGGAGGCGCTGTCGAACATCGAGAAGTGCGTGTGCCGCAGCGGGCGAAGGGAACGCCCTCTGTTCGCCGCCAACGACGCGACCGAAGCCGACGCGTCGCCCACTCGCACCCTCCACGACCACTCGCGGCTAATTCTACTCGCGTTCGCCGAAGCGTTGCGGACGCGCGCACTCAAAAACTCCGATCAGGTACCTACATTAATCCTTATGCTCCGCTCAGTTTTCTTAAAACCCCCACGCACTAGGCAGCCAGCCTAACATATTATGACGGAGTATGGGAGCCCGCGCACCAGGCGGCGACGAATTCCTGGCTGCCGCAGTTATTACAACGCACCTGAATGCAAGGCAGCCACAGCGAGTGTAGCGAAATGGCTGCCGTCAGTATCCGCGCACTTGTTGTAGCAGCCAGATTTCTTTCTACTCATCTGCAATGAATCTGGCTGCTATCTAATTGAATTTCGAAAAGAGCGAATATGAGTCAGTTTATTGTATCTAGAGCGAGGCAAACATGTTTAGCTAAAGTATCTAAGGATTATTCTAGATTAGTAATTACTAAGGTTTCTTTGATAAAGATTTCTTTTATAAACTGTTCGTTATAATCCGTAGGAGTTTAACAACATAAGCCTATCGGTGGCGTTGGACCAACGGGTGGAGGAAGCGGAGTGCGGCGTTGGGGCTGTGGGCGCGGCGGCGGGGGCTCCGTCGTGGCAGCAACGGCTCTTAATCGCGGCAGCCGATGCTCAGTACACGCGTCGCGTCACGCTCAGCAATATTGCGCTGGCATTTGATAGGTATGTCGATATTCACGTATGACAAATAAGAGCCATAAATAAGAGCTCGGTGATCGAGCACGCTTGTTAATACGCCAAATTTTCATCCAAATCCGTGCAGGAATAAACATTCAAACTTTCGAATTTATAATAACTTTTTTGAGTAAGTATACGTTTTCTGTTTATTAATAGTATATGAAAACATATGAAAATATTATGAAAACATTGTCCACTATGATCATGGCGCATAAAATTCTTTCGCATTCGCAATTCGCATAACATTTCCTTTTCTGATTATAGTTTGACGGTCCTTTATAAATTATATTTTTGACTGGTTATTTACTGTATACTTTTATCTCTGAAAACCCTTAAACATATAAAATTATTCTCTTTCCTCACATATTAAATGGCTTTTTAATATAAAAAACATAATTTTTTTCAGGTACGAATTTCCGAAGCCCTTACAAGCCATACAAGCTACGAAGGAAGCTTTGAGCAACCTCGAGAGTTCTATAGCGGAAACGTATTTAGAGCACAAGGGCGACCCACTGGTGGGCACCATAGAGCCCAGCATGTACATGGGTCGGCACAAACTCGACCCTGACGCTCAAGTCGACGACGCGAGGCCGTACGTCTATGAGATCATTAACAATCTCATAGCTGTACATGCAGAGGTAATCGATTTATTCTTAGGCGCTTAAGTTTTTAAATATTTAAGCGCTTGAAGCACCTATGGAGTTGCTGTTGTTATATATAGACGATGGGAGTCACCTACCATCAAAGACAAAGCAATATTTTCGTCGCCTAATTTGACGAGTCATCGCGGTCCTTAACGGCGTCAAACGGATCATTTGATGACATTTATTCGGACGTGTATGACATTTAATATCCAATGATCAGAATACCGTGCTGTGCGCCAATGTAAACAAAAATCAATAAGCGTGTATACCAAATTTCAGCTCAATCGGTTAAAGAAAACTGTAAGGGGCGTTTGAATGAAACAGTCTTGAGTAATATTTCTTCACTTTTATTTTCACACATGGCTAGCATAGTTCTAAAATACAAGAAAACGTCCCCTCACAAAGGGTATAAAACACATGTTGGGCACTGAACAAAAAGGCCATGACGTAGGCCGATTACTAGACTAGGTACAGGTAACCTGGATAGGTCTCCGCGCATTACTTTGATACGTCGAGGAGACATAACAGGGCTTCCGAGATGCGCACGACAAACCTAACTTGGGTAGAGACGGTTTGCCGTAAGAGATAGTCTCCGAGTATAGGCCGCTGCAGGGCGGACCACTGAATAGTGCTTACTGACTGGCGGGGCAAGTGCGGTCCGCGGGTTTTTATGCCCGCACCATGGACCTGTAGTAGAGTGGGGAAGTTGCGCGTCTTTTTTGGTTCGCGCCTGCGCAGTCCACCAGAGGCAGGGTGGGAGACGAGGTAGGCGACACTTGTACCGAACGAACTAGGCGGGACTTATTTTGTTTATGCAAGGGAGAACCAATCACGGAGCAGCGTGTGGAATGTCGTGTTACAAAACTGATTTAAAATTCACTTGCAAGATTCCACCCGGACAAACATACATACATTGCAAGTTAATAAAAAATTGGAATTATGCGACATACCACCGTCATCCACTCACGTCTTCATTAATTTATCAAATGCAGGTGGAGAGCGTGATGGGCGCGGCGTCGTCGCGGTACGTGCGCGACATCTGCGAGACGGTGTGCGAGGAGTTGGCGCGACTGAGCGCGTGCGCCGCTCCTTTGCACCGCGCCGCCGCCTTCCGTGCTAGACTTGAGTACACGTTGCTGCACCGAGCCACCGCCGAACACCTCACCGCCAAAGCGGAGTCAGTATATTGCTCTGCCCTTGAGCCTTTTTTTCAATTTTTCCCCCTCGGCCGTTTATTGTCATTTCCATTTTTTTTAAATCTTATACTTATTAGATCATTTTGATACATTTTTTATGCCAATATAATTTATGTATTTAGAACGTACAAAATAATCATTTTTTCTTTCTTTCTTTACTTCGACATTTATTTACAACTTACAGTACCCCTTGTAACAAGGGTCCTTGTACATCCTTATAATTAACAGTCGTTCTTGAGCTTTATTCGGACTAATAACTTACTAATTTAGTTGCTATAATGAACTACATACTCGGATTTAAAATGGATACAAAACACTTAGAAATTTTCATATCATTTTCTGTTCAATGTTCTAATGCAGCAAGTTTCATTGCTCATAATTATTTGCCAAATTATTAGACTAAGCGCCTCTTCCACCAACGTCAAGTAGGCTAAACCGTCACTTAAAGTCACCGGGAATAATTTAGCTGATATACCTTTGTTTGTACAGTAAACGTCCCAAACATTAAATAGAAAATAATTGAAAAAAAAAAATCGCCTATCGAATGATGCAGTAAACCGAGTGCATAATTCAATAAAACAGAAAATGATTTCTAAAAGTAACTAATCAACACTTTACTTGTAGTTGGTGAAAGAGGCGCTTACAAACACATAAATAAATTAAATTGTCTATAAGAATGGAAACTGGTAGCTAACAATAATAAATAAACACAATATTTCTATTATATATTTCAGAAATTATCTAATGGAAGCGTTGGCAGCAATACCGCCCTTAGAAACCAACGAAGATAAAAAGTAAGATGTTAATTGTATTGTTTTTTTAAGCAATTTACGATCAACGTTAGGTAGAAGCTGTTTGTACATTTTAATACCGTTCGATTCGTAAGAGGTTGTATCAATATATTCAATATACTAATAATAAATCTGTAAGTGTAGGTATTGTATGTATGTATGTTCCTCCATAACTTAAACGAATTAACTGATTTTCATGAAACTTGGTAGATAAACATAGGATAGGCTAACATAACATAGGACACAGGATAGGCTACTTTTTTCTTTTTCAACGCGAATGAAGTCGCGGGCGCCAGCTAGTTTCTAATATGTCTGTTTCTTACTAGTTTTGGTTAGGTCAGTATTGGAGAAGAATCTGATCTGACGAATCTGACCAACTCCGCCTAAACGTTTGATACTCGGTCTGTATCAATAAATAACGTTTTGATAATATTTTTCATATTTACCTTTTGATAATCACTGTTAAGTATATTTTTTTTATCTATACAAGGTGTACATAATAAAAATAATAATGTTGACTTTTTCAGGCGAATGGATAGCATAGTAGAAGATTTCAAAAAACGCATGGCTTTTCAATTGATGAGTCTAAACTGCAATATGGAGACAGTTTGAAAACACTTTTAAAGTAGACTGTAAGTTGACATTTACAATGTAATTAAGTATTTTTAATTTCTAATACAAAAGTGAACGAATTCCTTTATGTTAAATATTTAATCATGTATGTATATTGTATATGTATATATTATGTATTATAAAATTTTATTATTGTTATTATTACATACTAGTATGAAAATAAAACACATAATTTTGTTTAAAATCTGTATTCATTTATCTCTTGTTTTTTCTCGTAGTTTGTGTTTCTTATAGCTCTAAAAGTAAAATTTGGTATTACAATATCTGAAACTAGCTTGTGCCCGCGACTTCGTCCGCGTTCTCTATAGCCTACAACATTCCTCTAAAAATGGACTATCTGACACAAAAATAATTTTTCAATTTGAACCAGTAGTTCCCGAGATTAGCGCGTACAACCAAACAAACAAACAAACTCTTAAGCTTTATATATTGGTATAGATATAGATTATGATGGTATTCTACATTACAAAACAAACAATTAAAAAAAAGGTTAAAGTGGAGCCAGTGTAGACACCTGGGATCTTCAACGATCCATTCTGGAGATCCATTCGGATCGGGTCAAACAAAATTTGCCTACGAAGAGTGTCATATGATTCTATGGACGAAATACACGATCAATCATTTTGACGTGACTCCAAACGACTTAAATCAAGTGGAGCGACGCCAAACGTGCCCACTTCTTCTTTTTCTCTTTTAATGTCTTGGCTCCATCAGATCTTCTCCGATGATTTTGCCAGTGTCATTAGTAAAAATAGCAATGAAATTAAAATCAAAAGTAGCCGATCCCAAGACTAGTCAGTCAAGTCTATAATTTTTCTTAGTTTTCAAAACAGGTCCGTCAAATCCAAAGCAGTCAGGTCAAGTCATTGTGCCCACTCACGGTCAGTCCAATTTTCTGTCATTTGTGCGTTTGACCGAGTCGAGTGACGTTGACATGAGCTCTGATTCGGAAGCGAGGCATGATACCACGGCGTAGTGTTTCTACCAAGGAGGATAGAAAATGTATTCTATCCTCCTTGGTTTCTACACTCACGATCAGTTGGCGCGATGAACTGGCGTGACGCAAGGGCGCGATTTGAAATCCAGTGTGACATCAAGCCATCAGATTTTACCGTTCACGATCAAATTTTGGCTTCACGTCAGTCCATTGGACTGATCGTGTGTTTCGTCCATTAAACCATTTTATTTTATGTTTATTTTTTATTTTTGGGTGAATAATTGATGTAACCAGTGCAACTGCTTCGACCTCGCGAACAGTTTTTGTTCTTTCCGACATTGGATTGTTTGCGCTTTGTACAGTTAACACGTTAATATAACCGTTAATATTGACGATAACGTTAACACAGTTGAAGCATAAATAATTTACTCTGCAACTTTAGTAGACTTTTCGCCCAAATTTATAGTAAACGTACTTGTACCTTTCTTGCTTGTGGGTTGACTTATGTGGTCATAAATAGGCACCGCTCGGGTTTTTCGAAAAGTAGAATCGGGAGAATTGAATGCGGCAAAATCTTTTAGAGTAATTAATTACCTCGGCGGCCAACTTATAAAGTAAAGGCGCCATACTGGCCCCTGTCTCCATGACCATATTGCGGAAATAACTCTTCTTATTCTTCAATAGCATGTGTGGATGATCGTATTCGAGTACACGACCGGCGTCCAACACTAATATCTGTATATATTTTAAGAAATCCATTACTATATAAGTTTGCATTTTTCGCATTACGTTGAATGTTTTGAAAGTTATTTTAAGCTTTTAAATATTTTAAAATTTCTTATTTCAAAGCAGTTCAATGTTTCGAACGCTCGGCAGCCGAAACTTGTGGATTTATGATTAGATTAGGTACAAATAATGACCTCTAACTATTATCCTACAATTGTCAATTTTATTACTGTTGTTCGTTATTTCAATATCAACAAAGTAGATAAATTGCAGCTGTCAAACGTACCATTTGATGTAGACCTCGTCGCCATACCGGTGTTGGCCTATTTTACTAATACTTTCAATAAATTCACCTTATCTGAATCGATGACCGTGTTCAATCTGTGAGCTATTGTTAGCACTGTGCACGTAGTGAAGTGATTCCTGATAGTAGTCTGTATCAATGCGTCGGTCTGTGCGTCGACGTTGGCCGTCGCCTCGTCCAATAGAAGGATTTTGTTTTTGCGGACGATGGCGCGAGCCAAGCACACCAGTTGGCGTTCACCTACGCTGAAGTTGCATCCTCCGTCTAACACTAGTTTATCGAGAGTTTCTGAGAAAACGAAAATATTATTTAAGAGAGCAAAATAGCGATTAAAATTTTGGTCTCTTAAATTTCCGACAGTCTTAAGTTACCTGATTTTAAGTGTAATATGATATTACAAAACACCGTTATTTACCTACATACATCACCAAAAAATGTAGCCGACTAATAATTGCTTAAAGAGGACTAACGACCAGCCCACGGCTTCACATGGATGCAAATTTTTTTTGTAAATTATATACTCAAACTTTCCTCGTTTATCGCTCCTTCCACTAGTAAAAAACATATAAAAATACTTTCGAGTTTGGGTGGTTGTACCTAATGGCAATGCAGTACTAATATTAAAACCTTATTTATATTTGCCAAAGATTGGAACTTGAAAAGCAACTACATTTAAATTTAATTTAATTGGTCTAGTCTAGACAATCTCACCCGGCCCTTCGTTTTCTGTTACGAGCTCAACACTCTTCAAGGCTTCTAGTAATACTTCATCTAGATATTCATGGAACGGATCCAAATTTTTTCTCATTGTACCGCTAAATAAAACGGGTTCCTGTAATCAAGTTGCTCTAAGACATGGGATTTTAGTTGTCAGGGACTAAAATGTCATAATAGAAAGGTATTAAAGTGACACGTTCAATAGAAACTTATTTTTGTGACGATTGTTACCTGAGGAATAATAGAAATCTTCTCCCTTAAATCACACAAATCAATTGTGGATATATCAACATCATCAATAATTATTGTTCCCTCGGTATAGGCCAATCTGAATAGAGCTTGTATTATTGAAGATTTCCCTGCACCCGTTCTACCAACGATCCCAATCTGAAAATTTAATGTATTTTTAAAAGAAATATAGACTGATAATATTAATGAGTTTACCAAGGCCCTCACCTTTTCACTTGATTCAATAACGAATTCTAAATCTTTTAGAACGTAATTATCATTCGGTGCATACTTTAAGTTAAGATTAAAGAATTGTATAGCCCCTTCATTAGGCCAATTTTCAGGAGGTTTTTGAGGCTAAAAAGTATAAATTACAAAAGAATTGCAGAGAAATTTTCAATGAATTAACTATAATAGTCAACTGAAACTCTTCTTACATTATTCAATTCAACTTCTGTCGGTAATTTTACATATTCAAGGATTCGTTCGACGCTAGTCATTTGATTCTCCATTTCAGCCGACTGTCTCATACCCCATTGAAAGATTCCAGTAAGAGATATTGATTGAGTAATTATAAGGCCTATATAGCTTGCTTCGTATTCTGCATGTTTAAAAGTAATTATTAATCATTATTGGACTGTACGGACTCAGTGGCCACAGGCTTGACTGTAGTGGCAACTTAAGTCTAAAAATGTAATGGTTTTTTTCCGTAATAACGTATGCTAAATACCAATTCAGACAGATTTTACTATCCTAGCGGATTTTGTTTTACAAATAGATATACAATTATTGTAGTAATTTATTTATTAAATGGCTTTCAAAGAACATTTAAATCTTGATTTTGAGGACAGATAGTGTAGGAAATTGTGAAATCATATAACTGAAGTTATTATAACGTTTAAATAAAGTATACAAATACAACTAATTTAATTAATTAATTAAATCAACGACTTTTAAACATTGGCAATAGTCATTGTCTTTTTCTTATTTTAAATTTAAATCTTCTTTAACGAGTCAAGTTGGTTTATTGTCGCCAAGGTTTTATTTAACTCGTACATTAATCTCTCAACTATTTTTAAAAGTTTCAAAAAAAATATTTTATTTGAAGTTGATGATGACGATCCTGAAGTAACCTCGAAAGAAACTCAGGATACAATTTGAATTAGGGCCTCTTTCACCAACTACAAGTAAAGTGTTGATTAGTTACTTTGAGAAATAATTTTATGTTTTATTAAATTATGCACTCGGCTTACTGCATCCTTCGATAGGCGATTTTTTAAAATTAAATTCTTTTTAATGTTTGGGACTTTTACCGTACAAACAAAGGTATATCAGCACCATCATCCCCGGTGACCGGTGACTTTAAATGGAGGCTAGTTTACTTGACACATGGTGAAACAGAAAGAAAGAAAGAAAGAAAGAAAGACATTTATTCACTGCACGAAGGACATTAACATGACATTACATAAGAAACAGAAACAACAAAAACAAAATGACACAATTAAATTATTAAAGCCAGACAGGTAAGATGTGTGTGTCCTCGCTTCAGTGAATGGGATACTGGCTCAGCATTGTGCTGAGACGCTGGGAAAGCACCTGCAGCGCTGATTTTCAGCCAGCACCGTTTTCAAACAGGCCCTTATTAAACTGTTTACGTACTTACCAGTCTTCATCAGACACCCAAAAGTGACGCATAGAATAAAGAGAAGACATATTATGTCTAGGTAGTAGCCAAACGCGCGGCTACACGTTATGAAGAGATACCAAGCGGCACTGTGCAAGTCTTGATGGCGATCAAACTCTTGTGCCAAAAGTGCTTCTGCACCGAAAGAGCGGATTGTGGCGAGACCAGAAACTGTCGCATTGAGGTGACCAAATACTGGGCTACGGGCTGATAAATTATAAAATATTTGTGTTATATGATACCCCTATATTTTTAAAATCTACTTTACAATAGTATACAACACTTACTTATGCCCTCAAGGCGTTTAACGGCACCGGATGTGCGTATAAATATAATACGAAATATATAAAATATTATCATTGCTGCTACGATAGGTATTAACAGTGTTATGTCAATCAAAAGTATGACTCCCACTACACCAAATAAATTTAATATTATCTGAAATTAAGTTGCAAGTTAAAAATATTATAAAAATCACAGTGTAAACCATTAATTCCCATAACAATATGTTTCACAACTGAACCAAATTACATTTTTATTAAAATAAAGTTAGTATAAATTTAAAAGTAAAATATTAATTATAAATTTATCAATAGTAGTCAAAATATGAAATAAATATAAAATATAACTATAATTTTTTTGGGACAATTATTCTGATCTTTGTAGAACATTTTAATGTTAACTAGTCCGTGCATTAAAACGATTTTTGGCGGATTTTTGATATCAAGAAGCTTTTATGTGTACATTGTATTCAACATTGAATAGTAGGTAAATAAAACAAGTTTAGTTCAATAATGTCAATGCTGAGTTACGTAAATTATTTACGGTGCGAATAAATATTACTAACTTGAAAACAATCAATCATAGCTTGCGGTAGTAATTCATCGACAGCGCCCATATCTTTACTAAACCTGTTTAAGATTCTTCCTGAAGAGTTTTTGTGGAAGAACATCATGGGACATTTCGAAATGCAATTGAACATTTTATCGTGTAAACTGTTGAATGAGAAAATTTTTTTAAGTGCATTAAGTTTTTTATACTCTACTTAATTTTTGGGTAGTCCTTGCTTTGACGTTAACAAGTTAAGTTAAAAAATATCTTCGTGTAAAAAAATTTTTAAGCGATTTAATAGGCATGAAAAGATTGTCTATGTAATAAGAGAGAGAAAAAGAGAAAAATGAAAGTGTAATTACTAAGTTATACCTACGTTTCTATACTAGATATTCTTTTTCTTGTTTAATAGGAATATTTTTTTAAAATAAAATATGAATATATTTTGTTTTTTAATTTAATAAGAGTAACTTATACAATTAAAAAAAATAAAATGAGTCTCTTATTATAAGTACTTATAATAAGAGATAAGAAAAGAAACATAATATGTATACTTATATATTAGATTGTTATTCAACTTACTTCACTGAAGACCGCATACACAGAATAAAGAAAGTATAAGATCTTAATAAAGCCGCGATAATCGTAGATATTGTTATCAAGCCAAATATTATAACGTAATGGTATCTTCGCAGACCTGAAGACAACCAAACGACGTTGTCGACAGTTGTGTCCCCAGTTAGCTGATCTTCTATTATGCTCCTAAGAAAATAAATATGGCAGTATTGCTGATACATTTTCAAAGATATTCGGTAACATATTCAAAGATGACCATTTTACCAACGACTAATCCAATAATCTGAGGCGCTTGCGCATATTTGAGCTAAAATAAACAATAGCAGGACGAACAAGGCGTAGTATTTAGATGCTCCGGCTAAGAAATACTCCCGATAAATCGAACTATCGACTCTCCCTTTCATTTGGAATTCCCTTTCTGGCCTCTGGTCCTGTGGGTAATCCATCATCATCATATTATCATTATTAATCCAGGTCCATATGGAATATCGTTGAGATTACTCTCCACATATAAAGAAAAACTTACAAAATCCGATCTCTATAAGGATATTATAAATAATTTTTCTGCAGTGGATAGGTACTTACAGTATTACTGCCGTCAAATGTTAAAGAAAATTGACGTTTATGTAAAGTTATTGTACTTATAGCTTGGGACATCGATACGTTTTGGGAATTTATAGAATCATTTTCTTCGTGCACTTCCCTCGTTTGATTTTCCATTAATTGTATTATAGGCAGTTTTTGTTCCTATAAATTGAATTACTTGTTTAAATATTCAAAATTAGTATCGATTTTAACTTTGTATTGATTAGTATTATAAAACATATACAAACGTTTAGACTCTCATAATTTCCTTCCGCAAGAATTTTACCTTTTTCCATAACGACAACTTTATCAATAGACTTTATAAACTGCAGTTGATGTGTTACTAGAACTACCGTCTTTTGCTCTAGATACCTTTAATTAAAATATATTTTAATAATTGTGAATTAAGCGTGATAATTTCTACATACAACATGGCTCTTACTTTTTGATGCATCTTTCAAATATGTGCTTAGCAACTTGCGTGTCTACTGCAGAAAGTGGATCATCTAGCAGATAGATATCAGCCTGAAATAGTTTTTTTAACTGTTATTAAACAAGTAACTGATTAGTGTTAACAATGAAGTATAAACAGTTATAATGAATATACTTCTTTGTAAACAGCTCTAGCCAAATTGATTCTGGCCCTTTGACCGCCACTGAGAGATACTCCGCGTTCACCCACCACTGTTTTGTCCCCATGAGGGAATAGGGAAATGTCCCTTTCAAGAGCACAAACTTTGCACACATTCATGTAGCGTGCTTTAACAAATGGTTGTCCAAACAGGATATTCTGACGGATTGATCCTGAAACCCAAAGAACTTGTAAGTTTAGTACATGGTTAGCGCTTGGCCTTTTGGAGAAATTCAACTAGGTCGAGAACTAGGAGAGAATTTTCAGCTGCAAAAACATACATCAATTTATCCTAGACATTCTTTTAAAGAATACAATATAAGAAAAATTAAAATATTTTGTGAGGAAATAACATATACAAATACGGTTATATTATTTACCAACGAATAACCATGGTTCTTGACTGGCGTAACTGACAGTTCCGGACAATTTCATGGAACCGTTTGAGCAAGGTAACTCACTGAGTGCCATGTGAAGTAAAGTTGATTTTCCCGAACCAACAGCACCAATCACAGATGTTAACGATTTAGAGTATATCTGCATGTAAATAACGCTATTAAATATATTTTTAGAATTCATTCATGACATAATAGTTTCATTAGTTTGATCTCTACTTACGGTTAAATTTACATTTTTAACGTCATCATCGGATGATCGCAACCAACGACTTGATGCATCTTCAAACACTATTGCTGTGATGTTGAAAAAATATTTATTATTAAAAATATATTATATTTAAGTAGCAGTAGGGAAGCACTGCGTTTCGCAGTCATTTGGGCGGCTCGTCTGGCGGTAGTAAAACCCCCTAACAGAAGGCCACCGTAAAATAAAAGCATGTTTGCTGTTGTATTTCGGTGAGTAAGTTATGCCAGAGCCTATTTCCAAATCCTTTTCTAATCCCTTATTCTTAATTCTATTAAGATCGTACTTGCTATAGGTAGATAAGTAGGTACCTATGCCGTTGCGTTACCATCAGGTGGACCTGTCAGACGATCTGTCTGACAACTACATAACATGTGACTACATACATAATATGTTATAGTAACCTTCTTCTTTAGTTGCTCTATTAGATTTTGTAATGTCTGGATCCTTTGGTTTTATATCCACACTTATTTGCGAACGACGGTGTTCTAGTTCCACTATAAGGTAATAATACAAAAATTTTCTTTAGTGTATGGTCGTGATTATTTGTGGGGCTACATTTTTCTTTTGAAGACAAGGTTAATAGGCGATCGAAGCCACTTACCATCAAGTGATTAGCTCAGTAGTCAGTCTGAGCTCAGTAGTCAGTCTGACTGCTGAGCTACATAGAAAATAAATTAAACGTCCAGTTTAAACTTTACAAATTATTTTGGCCTAACATTAGTAGCTATAAATAATTTCAAGTAGGTATTACTTACTAACGATCGCTATCTGTTCATCGTTATCTGTAGTCAAAACTGGTTCTGCAATTTCCTTTTGTGGAAACTCACATTCTTCAGTCAATAGATAGTCACGTATTCTCTGAACAGCTACCTTCATTTCGGCTATCTAAAGTTTTAGTAGGTAAGCGATATAATAAACAAATAAATTTTTAGAACTTAGGTAGTAAATAACTACACTTTTTCGCTTTTATCTTAATACAATTCCGCTTCTATCACCTGAGTACGCCATAGTGACCATACGCCACACCTTAGCATGTTATCTCCGCTGAAAGGTTTCTATCGACCTCCTACAGCGCTTAGTGATATGAGAAGTGATAAAATCTTTCAACCTATGCAAGCAAGTCGCAATTGGTGAACTTGAGAACTTTCTTCATACAACGCTGAATGCGGCGAAAAAGCGCTTTATATAGCGGAAGAGTCTCGATAAAAACACTGTTTTCTATAGCGAAATGCTGAAGAAGAAGCTCGCAAACGAAGATGTATAAGTATAACGTCATTCTTTTTTAAAAAAAATGACTTCTTTATGGTATGTGGCTACCGTCACATACTATAACACAAGCCACAGGTGCGGTGCTGCAAGTGCTAAGGGATTTATAAGAAAAGATAGGGAAATCTTACTTACTTACCGTAATGCAACGGAACGCACCCGTCTGGCTGCAGAAATAATTACTTTTTCATACTAATTGTATGTTATGTTACCTGACCAACAGCTTGTGGAAAGTACAATGTCATCGTTTGTTTCAAAATATTGTAGTAGCAGGTCAGAAAGAAAACTGTTTCCACGGTGATCCGACTCACGTTGGTGACAAAGCAGAGAATAGTTATGAATATGCCGAAGCGAGACGTGAACATAATGAAAGAAAGTATGATACCGCGAATGTATGAAGCCCTCTTGATGAAGTATATTTCTTCTCTAAAAAACAATCAGAAAATTTATCTCATTATTTTGTATTTACGAGCTATACCTAAAGTAATAATGGTAACTTATTTATTAAATTACCTTCTAGCAAAATCAATAATTTTTCTAAACGGCTTTTCCCATGTATACATTTTTATGACTTCAATACCCATTATAATTTCCTTCATCAACTTAACTCTTTCATCGGATTTAATGGCTATTCCTCTTCTGTAATAGGCAGTGCGTGTACCCAGAAAAACTAAAAAAGTTTGAGATTTCTTTACGTTATAAATAGAAACAGAAATAAAATTTTCAGAATTTCAATGTTAAGTAATAAATAGAACGGTTTCTAAATAAATAAATAAGTACTGAAATAATTGTTTGCATTGTAGACGAAGGCTTCAAAATGCTCTAATAGTCTTATACATTTTGATCTATAGATTTAATTTGTTCATATATACTAATCAATAGAGTAATATTTCTTTAATTAAAAATAAATCTGAAATTTCTTTATTATATTATTTAAAGTCGCTATTCGAGCCTGTCTTTCTCCGGTTAGTGGAGAAACAGAAGAAGAAGTAGTTAGTTCTTCTGAACATTTTGGTAATTTTTTAAACCAAAATTTTACAGAAACTTACAAAATGGCATCAAATTATTCAACAATCAAACGGTCTGGATTCTGTAATATGAAATATCGGCGAGTAAAACAAATAATACAAAATTTACTTATTTATCTTATTGCTCGACGTATTGACTTTATTTGACTTAATTTTACTTGGATGTTAAAATATATATAAATATTGTGTTGCACTGACTTTGGAAAGGCACAACAGCGACAATAATAAGTGCTCCATAAACGGCTGCCCATCCCACTTCACGATACAAATAAACAGTCATCAACTGAAAATCGATTAATAGTTTACCTTATTAGAGACATATAATATGTAATACACTTGTAAGAATAATATAATAATGATTTTTTTTCTCTACCAATGTCTCCATAGGTCCGATCCACAAGTAATGAGCGAAAAGTGGTCCACTGTCGAATCGATTGACATCATTTGCCATCAGATTTACCACCAGACCAGCGTTTTCCTCGGACATTGATTGAATGCTTGCTTTTAAAACCTGAATTTAATGTTATAAATAACATGTATACTTAGTACTTATACACTGGCTGACCCGACAGTCGTTACCCAATCTATACTTATATAAAAATTACGTGTCACGTTGTTTGACGCCAATGAAATCCTAAACTACTGAACCGATGTTGATAAAACTTCGTAACTATGTGTAATTTGGTCCAAGTCAAAAGATGAGATAGTTTTTATTTTGTACCTGGGTGAAGCCGGGAGCGTGTAGCTAGTTACATATAAAATACCATCCGAATTTCCGACTTTTCCCGTGGATTTCTCAAAAATTTTCTTTCATTCCTTGTCCTGACAGTTATGAACACAATAAAAAAAAATAGCAAAATCTGTCGTGTCGTTCTCAAGTGATGCGCAAGTCATACATGTAGGTATATGTAGCAATTCGTTTTTTCATTTATATAGCGATCGACGTTATATAGTATAGAGACAATTGTGATTATACGATTTTATTTAAAGGAAATTTACTAAAGGAAAGTTAAGCGAGGAAGCTTCGTGCATTATAATTTTGAGAAAAAAATTACATCCGTGCGAAGTGGAGTCGCTAGCATGCATAATAAAGAAAGGCTAACCTTCCGGTAAATTAGGCTACATATGCCCACGCGCATTTTCATTCCAATGTGCATTGCTCCCATCATAAATGGATGCTGAACCATGATGTTTACAGCGCTACAGAATACAACTCCAAAAGAAAAGAACATTGCTTCACCCCACGAAATACGACCTTCGGTGTCGTAATATGAGAAGAGGCGTGAGAAGTATGTGTTATTGACTCTGAAAGTAAATAGACGAGATTTAGGCTGCTACTGTTTGTATTGCTTGTCTGTTGAGTACTGTTTGTCCTGTAACTAATAATCCTGTTGTCAGGTTGTTGGTATGGCGACGCCAATACTTGGTCACAAGTTGGTCAAATTTTGGCCTATACTTTGGCGGAACTCTAATCGCAATATGTTGTCCGCAAAATTCTGTCTATAGTTCTTATTTGTTACCACTGTGCAAGTAATGGGTGAACTTTCCATCTTTGACGCTCAGTATACGGTGGTAAAACATGGGGTAGGCATTAATTTTAGCAACTCAATAAGAGCATTCCTCATAATAGCAGTAAGACGGTAAATACATATTTATATAAAATATATTTTAAGACCTCTTTAGGTTATTAGGTAAACGTTTCACTTGGAGTTATGTGATTTCTTAGTAAACGTGTATTTATATGATAACAAACTCATAGGTTACTCACGTGCTGTTATGAAAGTCTTGTATTGGACTGTAGTAGCGCAATAATAGTCCCAGAAACAAAGGTTGCTGCAACCTATTACAAAATTCATTTTATTAATACGTTGTACTTTTTTAAAATGTCTAATTATTATTTACATATACCTATTCATATTAAATTTCAAATAGGTAAAGCAGAAATTGGGAAATTACTTTAGGCTATAGATTTTCTTTGATCCTATAAATGTAAACAAAATTATAAATGTGAAAGTGAGTTTGTTGGTTTATTTTTTGTTACGCTTTCACGCCTTAACTATTCATGGCAATCGTCATGAAATTTTGCAACACGTTTTCAGGGATATAGTGGTTTTAGGGTCCCACCTAAAAAGATGTGCAGACGAGGTCGTAGGCAAATACTTATACTGAAAAACTGGACCAAATAGGATCAATTGATTAAATGGACCAATTACGAGTAGGTAAATTACGAAGAATTTGGCTTTTTCCTTTTTCTCCAAAATTTGTTAATCTTTTTTGATGATCCCTTAATTTACTACAAAAGAAAATGTTCAGTTCACTTAGACCTTATTAAAAATTCCATTCCAGCAAGAACTAGTCCGTAGAACATAAATTGGCAACCAAAAACTCTATAAAGGACTTTCCATAAGCTTGGCTTGCTATTATCATTGCGGTTTCGGTTGCGATCTACTTCGGCTTCCCAGGTCTTTTGCATTATGTCACCTGAATTGTAACGTATGATATTGAAAACTTTTTATTTTTCCATATTCTTTTTTTATGCAATGACTTGGCAATATTTGCCAAAAAAAACCCACTTTTTTTCGCATATGCCTCAAATGACTCCTTGTAAAAAATCTTAAAAAGCTCAGTATTTTTGTGATAAAATGTGCAAATAACGCCAAAGAAAAAAGTTAGTCAGGTGGAATACTCTAGATTTACCTACTTTTTATTCTTTTCCAATCATCTACTTGTAGGTATATTCTCAGGCTAATAAAAATTATACAGTTCTGATAATCGAATAGGTACGAACCTAAAACATCAGATCGATGCTCTGGCAAAGGTGCATAAAGATCTGCATCTTCAATGTTCTTGGTGTACCCAAGTTTAAAAGTCTCCAAAGTCCACCTGGAAAAAAATTCTAATGAAATTATGTAGATGTCCAATTCTGGTCAATTGAGCTAGAAGACAATTTGTTTAATCGCAATTTTCATATTCCAATGGCATACCCAAATGTTAATATAGATATTATATTAGCTTTGTAACGTGGATTTATTTTTCTCGACAATTTCGGACCGGTGTCCATTTTTAATGATAAGTTGTTGCTAAGTATCCTCGTTTGCAGTGTAAAACTGGTTGGTTATGGCCGTGACGTGAAGTAATATATAGGTTTTGTTATTTATTAATAAAATACAATAAAAATCAACAGAAGATCAAAGAAAACGTCCATGAATATTTACAAAATCAAATACTTAATGTACCTACTCGTTAAAAAAGCTCAAATTTTTTATATAAGTAGCGCCCATTTTTTTATAGATTAATCCCGCGGGAACCTAACATTTTTCCAGGATAAAAATTATCCTATATGTTAATCCAGGTAATAAATTATCTGTGTGTCAAACATCTAAATCCGTTTTTGTGTGAAAGAGTAAAACAACAATTCTCACAAACTTTCGCATTTATATAATACCTACTGGTATAAGTAGGATTCGTCTCTCCATGCATGATACATACATAGCAATAATGTAGGAATAGCTAATGTAAACAAACAAACTGAAGCTAACGAAGACATTAATATTAGTCCGATAATGGTATATTGTTTTGTTTGTCATTTTATTGCGATTTCAAAATGGAATCTAAATGATTTAGTACGAAATACCAACAGAAATCAAGTAAGAATAAGGTTGGTATCACTTAGATAATGAAGTACCAATATGTTAACATATATTACTACCAATCAATTTCTTCAGAATACTGCAAAATAACATTGCATAATTTGTCTATATATAAAAGGCATATGAATTTATCCGTTATCATTAATTAGATATTGTTAAAGAATGGCTACATTAGTGTTGTCGCTGCTAGTTATAACTGTCATTTGTGGTGTAAGTTATAATTATTTATTTTTTAAATTTTAATATCGAATAACATATTAAGACGATTCTATGGTTACATTGATGTCCTTTAAAAAAATTCAGATGAACACTTATTTTGTTATGTGTTATGTTATCATACTTATATGATGGCGATATGGTTCCGGTATTAGTTCGGCGTAGTTACTTAATATTTGCTCCAAGTCTTCCAGGAGTCTTGAAGTCTTTACAAACCGAAAGACTTCAAGACTCCAAAAGAAACCGTACCTACTATGTGTTGTAGATTGGTTACGAAAAATTGGGCATCATTCCCACATTAATTTATTAAATGTTTTTTTATCAATTATTATGCATTTTATGTAGGCTATTTATTTTTAACAAAAATATCACGTTTGGCTTTCGGTTCTATTTTTTTATATTGTTGGATTAATTTATTGTAAGCAGCTTTTTTTTTAAATAATACAATGATGTTCGTACAGGTGTGTCAAGGGCAATGCTATAGGGCTCCCGCATCATCACCGGTCCCCGCGCAATCGTCAACTCAAAATGGCATTGCTTCGTTAATAGCACCTGGCTGTGGTGGTCCTATCGCTGGGGCTGATGACTTCACATCTCTGATGCAACTAGTTAATCTGATGGGAAAACTCCAATCACTAGGCCAAGACAGCTGTAGTAGTAACAAACAAGAAAGTCCGAAGCTAAACGCCGAAGGAATTATTAATAAACTCATAGACGCCCTCATATTCACAACTAAAACAAAATCACTGGCAAAAGCTCAAAGCTCGAGCACTAGTGACAGTATTTTAGGCATGGATTCGACGTGTGACATGATATAAATGAATATTTCGTACAGAAAAAATATTTTCAAGATTAAGTTATTATTTAACTATTAATTTAGTAATTACTGTTCATATAATTTAAGTTATAGGTGCTTTCATGGCACTGAAGTGCTATGTAATATAATAAAAATAATTAAATGAAATTTTGGCATAACATGTCTATTTTCTAATCCATATCCTCAATCCTAGTATGGTCGACGGTACCATCAGCTTGTTTGTCGAGCTTACCATAAAGAAAATTTAAATACTCAAATAACTAGACAACAAATCTTGTCGTCCTTCGATAAGGTTTGTTCTAGTGCTTAAAATCATCAAAAATCTTCAAAAAAACATAAATACCCTTAAAATGACAAATTTAATTTTACCTTTGTATCTGAGTTATGGGTGTTTGTATCTATAATATGTATGTATTTACAAAAAAAGGAATCTAGTTGCTCAATGTGGAACTAGATGATGCTGTGTGGAATGTGTGATATCCTTACATATTATAAAACAAATCCTCCGCCGCGTCTGTCTGTCTGTTCGCGATAAACTCAAAATCTACTGCACCGATTTTCATGCTGTTTTCACCAATGGATAGAGTGGTTCTCGAGGAAGGTTTTAGTATATAATTTACAAAGTTACGCGCGAAGTCGCGGGCAACAGCTAGTTTAAAATAAAATAAAAATTAAATTCATATGTGTTAATTCCACCTACTTAAGAATCTATTAACGTGTATAAATTTTATTTCAAACATTTACACATCCATTTCTTTCGAAACACACAATACAATACTTATCTATGAAAATAAGGGTATATAAAGGTTAAATGCTTGTTTAATTACTATTCATTCAATTAGTAATAATGAATTGCTTAGGACTATTTCTATTAGCGTCACTCGCTGTCTTGTGCGGGGTAAGTACCTCCATTTTACAATATATTATACTTATACTAGTTGGTGCCCACTACTTAGTCCGCGTTGAAAAATAAAAATTTAACACTTGAAAAAATGATATCTTTATAGCTGTGACGACGGTGGCGCCCAATTTTTTTATATTTTTAGACGATCCCTCGTGAACCTACACATTATCAGTATAAAAAAGTATCTCCAGATATTGTTAATCCAGCTAATCAAAATATGTATGATACTACATGATACACAGAGTTAGTTTTAATCACTTATTTAGAACTAGCTGGCGCTCGCGACTTCGCCCGCGTGAAAAAAGTAGCCTATCCTGTGTCCCGGACGTCTAAATGTTTATCTACCAAGTTTCATGAAAATCGGTTAATTCGTTTAAGAGTTATAGAGGAACATACATACATACAATACCTACACTTACAGATTTATTATTAGTATTTATGATTGTACCTAAAGATGAATAGCAACCACAAAAAATAAAATTTTGACTAATTAATAAAACTAGAGAACTTGCATCTATTGTGTGTACTTTGTGTTATAAATGTGCTTAATTATTAACAATTTCTTTAAAATTCTATAAAACTCGCCCAACACTATATATTGAAAATTTACAACTTTTTTTCTTTCTAATAAAACTTTTAAATATATTTCAGTTTTCCCGAGGGCAATGCATGGGACCTATGGGATCCTCCATGTCTCCTGTCATCCCGGTGGTGGCTTCAGATATTTGCCGTCAACAGTCGCGCAGTGCTCAAATTGAAGATCTTCTGGCGCTACTGAAACTCCTGAAAGCCATTCAAGACAACAGTGGCAGTGGCGGTAGCGGCGGCAATGACGGTGGAAACGGTGCAAATGGCGGAAACGGCGGAAACGGTGGAAACGGTGGAAATTGCTTAAACAATGGACTAGGGATTAACGTAGAACAAATTATTACAAAATTAGTAAATGCTTTGATTTATATCGTTTCTCGCGGTGGATCTGGTGGACCGGGTGGACCTGGTGGACCGGGTGGACCTGGTGGTCCAGGAGGTTCCGGTGGAAATGACAATTCAGGCAATAATGCTACTACTGGTGGCCTCGTGTTGCGCGTACTGACATCAGATGGAACGGACCTAACAGCAAATGGGCAACAGTTACTTACTCTCTTACCACCTCAGGGAAGTTAAATAGATGGTTTTGTTTAATAATTTTACAAACTGCTCAAGGTTTATATAAATTGAGTACCTATGTTCTTCTGTAGATTATAGTTTTGTGCCTACGTATATTTATATAATAAATATTATTATTCAAACATTGTCTTTAAATAATTGCACCATTGATTTCATTAAATATAAATGAAGACGTGAGTGGATGAAGGTGATATATCGCATAATTCCAATTTTGAATAAATCGAGGTTAAAGTTTTACTTTTAGTTTTTGAGATATGTAAGTCGCCACGGAACTGATTTTAGTACTAAATTATGATGCAATGTTGTGTAAACAACCTAAAATATTAATGGTATGATAGCAAGTAAACATTTCTATTATTTAATTTAAAAAAAAAAGTGAACATAGCTCCTCTTCCATTAACAAAAGTAAACTTTTCTGCACCTTTTGCTTTTCAAAAGTGTTAGGTACACACCTTTTTCAACTTTTTATTTTTCAAAAATGTTTTAAATCGATGATCTTAAGGTCTGTAATCATTCATATAGACATATTACCTTCATCAACGCAAAAAAACGAGAAAACATAAAAATGCGACATATCAACTTCATCCACTCACGTCTTCAAATTTATTTCTAAAACTAGCTGGCGCTCGCGACTTCGTCCGCGTTGAAAAAGAAAAAAGTAGCCTATCCTGTGCTGTGTCCGTCAGTGATATGTTAAACAAGAATTTAAACGGGTTAACGGGTTAAAGAAGTTAAACGGGACACAATTAGAAGTCATTGTGTCCCGTACGTCTAAATATTTATCTACCAAGTTTCATGAAAATCAGGTGATTCATTTAAGAGTTATGGAGGAACATACATATGATACATACCATACATACATACAGAAAAAAATGTCTAAAAATGGTCAATTTAGTTTTAGTATCATGTATAGAGCCCAAATAGAGCCTATAAACACGATATCTCTGAAAACAAACTAACTTACTCCATGACCAACCCTTACAGATTTATTTTTAGTATTGATAAATAAATAATCTTTATTAAAGAGGACGAAATTTCAGTCACAATAGTGGCGGATTTACACATTTGCCGCCAGTAGGCTATTCAAATTTTGCCGTCCCTACTGACCATTATTTTTTACAATGAACTACCTCTTCAATTTTTGTTTTAATAAAATTACGTTTATTAGGTTTTATTGTTATGATTTCCCAATATATATTTTTGGTATGTTGTTGTTGGGATTGTTTATCATTCTGTGGTAAGTATAGTCACAGAACACTATATACTCTTCAATGTCAGAAACTGTCAAGTGTCAAAGTCAGTCGAAGTACGTTATTATAATTGTTTTGAATGGATGGTTTGCTATTTACAAGATGAGAATAATGTTTTTTAAATTCATATTAGTCGGGACGCACCCAGTATTATAATTGAAAAGTTTATAGCTATTATAGAATTTGTAATAATCATTAGAACTGAGATATAGCAGTTGTCACTATGACTGAAGTACTAAAAACAAATGAATTTTTACGTCGCCGAAAACTGAGACTTCAACAGGTATGTTTTGGTTATTTGCATTGTTGGAGAAAGTTGTAAATTTTAAAAGTTCTGCATAATAAAAAATCTTATAAACATTCACTCAATTTTAGGTTAGAGAGCAGTCGAAAGATATAGCAAAAAAAGTGAGACAGCGCGCAAAAGTTGAGAAGATAAAACATCATCTGGATTGTAAGAGTGAGAAGCAGAAAGAGTATTTTCAACAACAAGAAAAATTAGTACAACGTTTGGAGCAAATATATGCGAAACGTCTGGGAAGTGTTGGTGCTGCTCATTTAAATGCTCTCTCAGAAAATTCAATTAGTATGTATATTTTAGTTTTTATGATTGTATACGTGAATAATGATCAGAGTAGCTACAAATGCTGGTCACTAATAAAAACACAACAAAAGTGTCTTTTATGACAGTCCAATTTTGAATATGACTTGTCTTGTTTTATAAAACTTTAACGTTGTACTTGAAAATTTTACTGTATGTATATATTTTGCAATAACAGTACTTTAAGCTTTCGCCAGCTTTCACCATCAGTTCTTATAATTAACTGAAAAAACTAAATTCTATGTTCTTTCTTATGACAGTGGGCCAGGTTGACAATCCAGATCCACCAGATCTTAGGCGATTTCTTATGCCTATCCTATAAACACAGGTAGCATTAAGGGTGTTGCTGAAATAGGAGAAAGATCAACTAGGATAATAATGAAACAGTGAAAAAAAATAGAAATGGGCCAGAGCCCATATATAACTTGAAACCATCAAGCACAACACTATAATTATATGCTATTGTCTATCAATAAGGGTAACCATCTCTAAAGGGTAACTGCCTTTAGAATATCTGTACAATATAAAAAATACTGGATGACTTTACTTTCAAGGATTTATAGAAATTTTCAATTATTTTCTCAAAGAAATGACAATTATGTATATCCATTAGTATTGCATGCTTTAATATTTAAGTTAAATACCTGCCACTTATATTACAGGTAATGAAATGTCTACCAAATCTGAATACAAGTGATAGCTATAAAAAATCATAATATGTAGGGTACAATCTAAAATTTAGATTTTAAATGTTGCACAGAACTCCATTACTTATATTGTAAATTATGTTTATTAAATTTAATAAAGCTTGCTTTGAAGATGTTTCAGATAAAGTTGATTTATCTAAAAAACGCGGGAAAGAGGCTGCAATTGCTTTAAGAAAGAAGAATCAGGAGAAATTAGACGACCAGAAAAAACTTCTGGAAAGAAAGATACAGGCAAGGTAAGGATGAAAAATCTTTTTTAATTATCATTCTTATATCTGTATATTGGAAGCAAACTATTCTAAGTCACATTTTCCAAATTATTCAGTATGCATGATAAACATCTAAGTGTAAACATGTAACGAGTTGGACTTTGTAACATGTAATAGAAAACAAAACTTCTTTGTTTTCTTTGATAGGTAGGACTTAAAAGGGAAATAGAGCTTAAAAGACTTGGGATAGTATACCTCTGGTATTCTTGCTTCAAAAATAGTTTGCCTTAATCATTGATATTTTGTTCATATTATAATATCCGCTCCTGGCTTCGCCCGCATTCGATCGCTACCAAACTTCACAGGATTATCCGCTGGACTAATCTTAAGATTGTCTGAAAGTTTCATCAAAATCGGTTCAGCGGTTTTGGAGTCCATAGGGAACATACTCACACATCGCCTTTTATATATTAAGAAGTGTATATTTTGTTGGTACTTTGAAGGTTTTTGTTTGCAGTAATACCCCTGAGATGTTATAACCCCTCAGAATTAGATGGTACACAGATAAAGGCTAAAAAAGTTTTATTATTATTAGATGTATCCTTAAATATGTATTTAAATTCAAATTTAAACATTAAATAAAAAACCAGTTAAAGCTTCAGCATATAATTAACTGAAAATAATTTTACTGTTAAATAAATTTCAGAGAAGCTGCGAATGAAGTAAGTCGTCAAAAATCAAGTGTTATCGCTAATAAGCTTTCTTCAAAACCTGAAAGTAAATCGAGTGATCAAGAAAATAAGACAGCACCTAAAAACGACGATGTCGACACTAACAATAAATCTGATATGAATAAAATTGACATGGCAACCCAGTGCAATTGTGAAGTGCCTAACGAATGGGTGCCCAACATTCCTACATTATCAATACAAAATGAAGACAGCGGAAAAGATTCTGCCATGAAATCTGACAAAAGTAAAAGGCTTGACCTATTCGCTTTGAGTGATGAAATGCCGTCGAGCTTAAGAGGAGGCTTAACTGATATCCCTCGAGAGGTGCAAACGGTTAGACCTTCTTTGACATTAGTGTCTGAGTATCTACATAACAGGACTCTACGTCTGAGAGAAACTAGTGCACCAGCATCCAGTAAACCTCCAGAAGACTTGAGGAGTATAAAGCAGACCATATTGCAAACGAGAGCTTCCAAGTCAGACACAGTTGAAGGTAGGATTTGTCATGTACTGGATGAAAAGGCTGTTCCGGTGCCATCCTGGCACGCCGAAAAGACATATTGTGAATTTTGTTCGAACCATTTCGCAAATGTTTCTAAAAAACCGTTGCAGTGTAAACAATTCTCTGTGATTAACTCTGAGATAAATCAGTTTTATAGATCGATGATGAGACCTAGAAAATGTTCAATGTGGTGTCCGCCTATGCCTGTATTGAAGGACTCCAGTCCCTTCAGAAGACATAAAATATGTCAAAATTATTGTAAGCTGTCAATATAATTGTAGTGTACATAACAACAACAATAGTAGCTTTCATTAATTTCTTAGTCTCAATTCTTATTTTTATATTCACATAACATTTTAATCTATAATAGAGAATTTGACATAAATATTTTTGATTTATTGTACAGTAGCTTTTGGGCTTTATATTATTTACCTATTTGCAACCGAGCTTTTACGTCGACATGGACTTAAGATCGTCACAATAATTTCATTCCAACCGACACCTGTTAACACAATAATTGCATTGTTACTATTGTATGTAATTGGGTTTCGTACTTTGTAATTCATATTACGAATCCCATCAAATTCAACGATAGCGCCATCTCACAAACTTTTAAGGTAATATTTAATTATCATCCACGGGCAACAATACCACAAAAATATACGAGATGGCGCTTTAATGAATAGTTATAACTACTTTTTTTGTATAAAATTGCGTTTTTAATGAAAATTCAACTATACAACAGTGTAGGTATAATTAAAAAGCAAAACTTTATCTAAATACAAATTTTTATCCAAATCGTTACAGCCGTTTCAGACATACGCGAAATATATAAATTTATATAAAAATGTAAAATATATTCAAGAATTGCTTGTTTAAAATTATTGGATTACAATATCTATTATACGAGTATACAAAACACTTTAATTGAATTTTTTCGCTTAATGTGGTTTCCATTGTAAATATATGATACATTGTTTTTTATTAAATTACAATACATAATTTTATTTATCCAGGTGCACCAAAAAGTAGTACCGTAGACAAGTCAAATCATCATGGTCCGGAAAGTCAACCGAAAAAGAGTTTTTTATCGACTGCTCCTGATCATAGAGCTCACACTATGGCAGGAATGCTTTCCGAGGAAAATCTTGTCACTAAAGAGCCACCAATACGAGAGGACATCTATGCAGAATCGATAAGAAAAGAATACGAAATCAAACGTAGAGAGATTGAACAGAAAGAACGAAACAAAAATCAAGAAACGAGACACAAAATTGCAATGACTAAACAGAATATCGAAAAAGAGTACAAGGATACAATGACATTTTTAAATTCACTGCCAAAGGAAAAACACAAGCCTATCGTACGTACATTAGTTAAATAATACATTTTTTCTTTTAATTTAATCTTTATTTTCCTTATATTTATTTCTTATTACCAGACTAAAGCTTATGCAGATGAAAGATGTCAACAAATACAAAGCGAGAACAGACAAAAAAAGCTTCAAGAGGAGTTTAAAAGAGTCGAAAAGGAAACTAGAAAACACAGTTGTAATGTGAGTATACCTATCAATGTTTAACAATTTTTATCTATACTAATATTAAAAACGGGTAAAGTTTTTTGTTTGTATGTACTTAGGTATAATCTTCGAAACTACTCATCTGATTAAAAAAAAAAAATTTTCACTAATAAAATTAGAATAGAATTTCAGAATAGTCATAGGCTAAACTTCAGGAAGCCTAGTATCTAAAAAAAAATTAAACGCTTGGCAAAATATTAATTTCAAGGCGTCAATGTATGTCGAGCGTTTTATTGCTTTGCATGTTTTGTCAGGGGTTATATCTGTTATTATTTAACGCGGCTAATCTATACCAATATATATAAAGCTGAAGAGTTTGTTTGTTTGTTTGGTTGTACGCGCTAATCTCAGGAACTACTGGTTCGAATTGAAAAAAATCTTTTTGTGTTAGATAGTCCATTTATCGAGGAAGGCTATAAGGTTATAGAGAACGCGGACGAAGTCGCGGGCACCAGCTAGTATGATATACGAAGGTAAATATGTGCTTAAATTAAGGGCGCGTATAAAGGGAAATAGCCAATCCTACATTTGAATTTTATCTAAGTAAACAAAGTCCAATTTAAAAACTTTTTCAAAATAGATAAATACATTATAAATGAAAGTGAAGACTCTGACAGAAAACATAATATAATGAATTTTTCTCGATAGGAAAAAATCACTAAGTGAACTCTCATTTCCATCGATTTTAGTTTTATTTTCAAAATGACACACATTACAAAGCTAAATGTGTATCAGTAATTTCACTTCACATATTATCTAAGGCTGTGTGTAACAATTTTTCATTTGACATTGTAGTTTACGAATAATTAATATTTAATACTTTTAATAATAATAATAAAAAAAAAAAAACTTTATTTGCATGAGAATGTGAGTACATACAATGGTAGATAAAATATACATACAGTCCTATGCACACTCTGTCGTAATTTCGACGTACAAATTTTTCTTTATTTTGATGTAGGATTTTTTGGCACTTATAACATTTCTATTCAGCGAGATGCGCTATCTTCCGTCGCATGTTGTGCGTAGTTCTACGTATTTTGTGTCACTGTCATGTCCAAGGGGCCACGCGGGTGAAATTATAAATTTTGTTTGCTTTATACCCACTCTTAATATAAAATGCTGGCGGTTCGCTAGTTTGAGTGGCGTAACTTATGCCATAGGGGTGGGTCAAAACTAAACTCTAAATTTTAGCTCACACTATATTAATTGATCATCATCAATTTTCATAATTGTTTTTCAGAGCATCCGACATAAAACACCTGAACACCTGAGAAGTATATCTAAGTTCCCATTGAGAACCAACGCCGATAGTGGCATGACATCTAAGGATTTTCAGTATTCGTGGATGCCAGTTCCTGAAAGTGATGAAAATCTAGCGATCCACACAGTACCGACGACATGTGGTAGGGACGGTAAACCTGGTAACAGTGTTAAATTTAGCGAAGTGGACAGTTACCACGAATATAGATCTCGGCATAAACACACGCCTCCAACAAAAGACACAACAGAACAACCCAAGAAGAAAATAGTTGAGACGGTCATAATAGATGAAATAGGTAACGAGACCACGGATACTTCGTCTCTACCGACGGACACTAGTTCTTTGGTGGATGTTAACATTAATTCTAAGGAAACTATAGATAAAAACAAGAAAGTCTGCGAGGAAATGTCAGATGCAGAGAGAATTGTAATATATAAGATACTCAAGTCTAAAAAGGAGAAGAAAAATAAAAAGTGTCATAAATTTGTTCACGATATAGTCAAATCTTTAAGTTCAGTCGATAAGGAGAAACTTCAAAAATTGTTGAACGAAGACAATGAGGATATTAAACAGATTTCACAGGAAGTGAAGAATGCGAAAGAAGCAAAGAAAACAGTGTCGATTGAACAACTCGAGGAAGGTATGTAGTGTAAAATAATTTGTAATTTTTTTTTGTAATTGTAATTGCATTTTAAATTTATAAAGCAAATGTTGAACTTGTTTTGCAAACAATGAGGTCAAATTTCAGATTAATGCGAAGGGACAAAACAACATATTTGTACTTTTAAACAATATTCATGTGTTTAGTTTCTTGTGTTTTGTTTAGATTCGACTAATGGCAAGAATGTTCTATTAATATTATAAATGATAAATAAATATCTTCACACATTCCACACAGCACCATCTAGTTCCAAAGTAAGCAACTGATGCTTGTATTATGGATACCAGACAGTTGATATACTACATAGATTACTTTTTTTTGTAAATACATATTATAAACTAGCTAGTGCACGCGACTTCGTCCGCGTTGAAAAAGAAAAAAGTAGCCTATCCTGTGTCATGTACGTCTAAATGTTTATCTACTAAGTTTCATGAAAATCAGTTAATTCGTTTAAGAGTTATGGAGGAACATACATACATACAATACATAGAGAAAAAAATCCTAAAAATCGTCAATATAGTTTCAGTATCATAATATATGGAGCCTATAAACACGATATCTCTGAAAACAAAGTCACTTACTCCATCACCGACCCTTACAGATTTATTATTAGTATGGATACAAAACATCGATGACTCAAGTACAAAGGTTAAATGTTAACATAAACATTTGCCCCTAGCGGGATTCGAACCCGCGACCGTTTGGCTAACAGCAAGGCCGGTTTCAGTGCTCTCCTGACGGTCAGTCCTGACGATACGCACGACCGACCGACCATTTGACGACACGTTTGGTCTAGTGGCTAGTAACCCTAGCTGTTAACCAAACGGTCGCGGGTTCGAATCCCGCTAGGGGCAAATGTTTTATGTGAACATTTTACCTTTGTACCTGAGTCATGGATGTTTTGTATTTATAATATGTATGTATTTACAAAAAAAAAAGTTATATCAACTGTCTGGTATCCATAATACAAGCATTACTTGCTTACTTTGGAACTAGATGGTGCTGTGTGGAATGTGTGAAGATATTTATTATTATTATTATTATTTATTATTTGTATGAAAATTTTTGAATTTTCATACAAATGACAAGCGGGTCGGTCGCACGGTCGGTCGTGCGTATCGTCAGGACTGACCGTCAGAAGAGCACTGAAACGGCACACGGCCCTAGGGTTACTAGCCAAGTAGCCACTAGACCAAACGTGTCGTCAAACAGTCATGATGGTACTAATATTATAAATGCGAAAGTTTGTGAAGACGGATCGATGTATGGATGTGTTTGTTGCTTGTTACATTCATAGTAACAATTACTAATGTAGCAAATGTGCCCAAATAGTGATTAATACTATATTGTATATTGTCCTCAGGTATTTACAAAGCTGTGAATAAAAATGGGTATGTATTAATTAATTAATTAATTAAATGCAGTCCACTATTTATCCCATATCCACGTCACTAATCCTGCATCCTATCCCCCAGAGTCTCATACAACGTAATGAGATGTTACACCACTAACCTAGAAATGTGGCGATCAACAACAGACTCCAAGCCCTGGTGGTATATCCGATTGAGTATCTAATTTTATTCATTCTTACATCATTTTCATTTATTTTCATTTTAAAGTAAGAAAATAAAGTAGTTCGCTTGTCACTCGAACTTTGTTGTCGGAACAGAAGCAAGGCTTCTGTAATATGTTGTTTTTAACATATTAAAGAGATTTGCCTTCTACCTATGTAGACATATTCCTATGAATATGTAATGTGCTTAATCAACCATTGCTTGCTTGCTTTAGCTTATCGACAGATATAATCAAGCAAATCTGTAGGAACCCTTATGAGCTCTACACTCCATCGTCATTCTTAATTAGTCAGTTTCCAATGACTTAGCTAATAACAATATATTTTACTTTACAAAATTATCTATTATAATATAATTTTATACTTATAGGATGTTCTGATATAACCTTTGAAACTAATTTTGTAAAGTAAATTATGTGTTTACTAATAAATATACGAGATAAATTATATGTTTTATTACATTAAAATTTTTCCTTTATGGTTAATTGTGCCGGGCGTCCAGCTTTTGGTAGAATCGCTTATGGTCGATCCTCGCCTGTTAACCTAGTATTCGAATTTCGCGCTTAACACTCGTTGTATCGTTCTTTTTTTAATTGTAGTGTCGACGTTTCTGATCATTGATTGGCGTATTGTGCAACAATCAGATTGGTAGTTTAAATTGCTACGGGGTTCTCACGAATCTTACGCTAGCAGGGCTTAGACCGGTGTGCGCAGCCCTTTTCTCAATTTCTCATTCATTTTTCTTCGAGCTGTCTGGTGAGACGGTCGGCCCAGTCCTCAAGAGTCGGAAGCCGCTTAACAATTTTGTAGCTCTTTTCATCCAACGGATCGTAATTTATTTTTGATCAGAAATTAGTAAAATCCTTTTTTCAACTCCCTTACAAAGCATCTGAGGTGTTTGTTTATTTTGGCTGGATTGGGTCGGATTACACGTTTTGAGGGGGCATTTTCTACGTTTGGCTAAGCCCGTTTTCCAACTACCTACGAATCTATTCGGCGATTCGCTGCCACACAAGCGACAAGCAGAGCCGAGTGATTACGCCATCTCCGAGCACGTGTCGTCGTTGTGCAAAGTACGCCCGCCGGTCGACGGTAATCTCCCGTACGGACGGCACATACAAGTTTGTCCGGTTTCTCTTATAATTTAGCGCGCGTGGCAGCGACCTTCGATTAGTTTTAGACGGTACCGCTAAAATTAGACTTATTTTTGGCGACGACTTTCTCTCCAGGTGGTTTCGGGTTCTGGTTCATTAGGTACTTCAATCTCCACAAAGTCCCCGGTTTTATTTCCTATATTTTTGTGTGAATTTATCTTTTTTTTTTGTATGGTACAAATTGTATCAAAATTTGTTCATCTTTTTCAAAACTGCATTTTTATTTATATAAAATCCTTTTTATGAATAAACAATTTTATTGTGTCTAAGAAGGACTTTTATATTTCAACTTTTTTTTTAATTGTCAGCATTCCCGCACTACACCGCGGAAAAGCTGTAACAGTTTCTTTAAAATATATGCCAGTTTAAACCAATTACAGAGTAGAAAATAATTTGGGGTGACATTGAAAAAAATACACACACACACAGCTAGTCAAATTTAATGTATGTTTTTTTAATTCCAGGGATAACCTAACTTCGTTATACTATTCAGACACGCCGCAAACTGTTCAGGAACAGCATGAGACTAAAAACGTGAAAACTTGCCTTTGTGATAAGAAAACTGAAGAAAAGGTTAAAGGTATCGTAAAATATTATTTCAAAGAAGTATTCATAAAATATTTAAAAACCATGGATTTCGTCGCCATACATAACTGGACAACACGTCTAGTGTTAGTACTCTTACAGGAATTGACAGTTGGTAAAAACAGCCTATTTATTCCTATTGTAGTTCCAGAGTTTATCGCTATAAACCAATCAATTTTTTTTTGCTATATTAGTATAAATAAGGCAGTTTGCGATTTTGAGTTTATGCATATAAATACATAGACCTAGTAATAGGTCTATGTATTGGTAAAATGTAAATTTTAGGTACATATAGGAAAAAAAAAAATGTTTTAATGTGGTATTTTTTTTTTAAATTGCAGATCAAACATTGTTGAATGACACAGCGTCGCAATCTCCACTCAAAAAGTAAGTTATGTTTAATGCACTTTGTTTTGAATTTCATTGAAATGTGCATTGCATTTTATTTTCCTTCATTTTTCAGAACACCACAAACGTGCAGATGTTCAAAAAATCTTACAAGTGTAACGCCGAGCGTTCAACCGTCAGTTGCTACTTCGAATTCTTCGTTTAAGACAGCCACTAACGACAAACCGAACAACGGTAATTCAAACGGCGGATATATTAAATTTGTCGACGAAGGCGGTAAAGAGGCGGGCAAATTTTACATTGGTGCTACTGGAATTTTAAAAGATGATGCGTACGAAATGGTTATACAGTTGCGAAAGAAATACGCCAAAGAAAACACCAATGAACAGGAAGACAAACAAGCACTTGAAAAGATTGAACAATCTGCCACCGAAGTGCAGTTGAATGACAAAGAAATAACTGATGAAAAGCATATTTTGAACGAACAGACAAAAGCAAATGAGGAATGTTCAAACGAATCTAAAATTAAAATTCAAACAGCTACCGAATCACCTAAAATTGTAAGAGATATTAGCAATAATGACATTAATAAAAGCCGTTTTGTACGACAACTTGAAATAACTGATACCGTGATAGAAAAGTCAGTTAAAAATGACAACTTTTCTGAAAAAGGTGTGGTCACCTCTTTTCAGGAGCTTTCACTTAAAGCAGCTTGTGTGACGTCAGAGGAGATTCATCCTAAAGCGAGTTCGTCGGTGTATACACAAACGGCGTTAGATTCGCCCATTCAAAGGCCTGTTCTCCAACATTTGAGTTCATCAACGTCTACTGCTTATATGAGTCCACCGGACGTGATTTTGCCCAAGTTTTTAAAGCAAGAATACAATATATCTGTAAGTGATATGAATGATTCGTCGCTTAATTCAAATTGGCAAGATCCACGAGTTTTAAGACATGACAAGTTCAGCTATGAAAGCGGCAAATGCAGATGTAAAAGATGTAATTCTATTAAAAGAGTAGATTCTGATGGAAATTCAAATGGTGAAAAAATTAAAAAAAGTGATAAAGGAAGAAGTTCCGCCCCACCTTGTTCTCCCGTAAGTTACATTAGTGTACAGGAGAAAGAAGTTGGTACCCACTGCAGGACTGAATCGATGAACTCGGGTCGACATAGCAATAAAAGAAAGTGCAAATGCCGAAAATCTGGACATATCCATTCTCACAAAAGTAAACATTCCGCACTAAATCGCAAACCTTACAGTACAGCAATGCGCATTTGTACGAGTACAGCATCGTCTTATAATCATAGAAACGCGAAATCAACAAGCAGTTATAAAACACCTAAAACAAATTTAAATCCTGTAGTTAAAAAATATATAAATAAGTTGTTAGTGCTTAAAAATGAAGGATTAAAGGCAATTGATGTAATGAATCAGGAATGTAGCACTGTGGACACTCCGGGTAGTTCTGTAATAGAAGTGTCACAAAACGCTTCTGGTAAGAATTCCAATGAGTGTAATAAAATTTCGTTAGAGCAAATTAAAGAAATAATAAAACAAAAAATATCAAGGGAAAATATAGATAAGGATGTAAGTCTTCCCGAGAAAGTCAGGAGTTATGTTAAACAACCACAAAAAAAGAAAACTTCAGTGCATAAAATCAAATCATTAAATATTTCAAAAGTTTTAACTAGTAAAAATGTTCATGATTTACCAAGATTAAATTTAAATATACATACTTCTTCGTCTTCTTATAATGAGAGTAACGAAAATAACGAGTCCACTAAAATACACCACCAACATACAAAGGATACACAGTTTCAAGACAAACGTAGATTCGTGAAGGATAATCGATCTAAATCATTAGAGTCGGATAACACCAATCCTGATAAAAATATACGAGT
The DNA here is from genome assembly GCA_945859745.1 of Synanthedon formicaeformis. Taxonomy (NCBI): domain Eukaryota; kingdom Metazoa; phylum Arthropoda; class Insecta; order Lepidoptera; family Sesiidae; genus Synanthedon; species Synanthedon formicaeformis. The sequence goes on along the minus strand of OX243958.1, from coordinate 3,425,161 downwards.
ACCTCCACCTAAAAAACCTGCAAATAAAAAGGAATGTCTTCATCGTAACCCTACATTACCTTCTCATAAAGCTTCTAACACGACAACAGGTGTGGCTGATATAGAAATCGCTTGGCCCAAACGAGCTCCTGAATTTGTAAATATTACACAAACATCAACTCAAACTAATGATGTACTCGCCGACGAAATTCATTATATGCAGATGGCCGAACACAAGTTACAAAATATGGAAAAAATTGCAGATTTGACTGAAAAATGTACTCAAAGGTTGTCAAATCTCGCTAAAGTATTGGACGAGGTCAGACGATGTAAGTCAGTTTTCAACCAAGTCGTATCAGACACTTCTGACTCTGATCGTCCTGCAACCGAAATGAAGACACCAGATATTCCTTCATTTGTTTCTGAAAAACCAGACAAACAGACTCCTTTGCCTTCTCCCACCCTGGATAAGGGAAAGGAAGAGAGTTCGATACCTGAGTTTGTACCTTTGTTGACGGGCATACCTAAACCAGACTCTATGTGTTCTTTGCCTAAAAATGGAAATAATAATAAAAACCACGAACTTCAACAGCCTGTGAATTCAGAAAACGCCAATTTAAGGAACAGAGGCAAACCACCGCCAGCATTATCACGCATTAATTTAAAAAATACCGAAGAAAATCCAGTCCCTCATGAATTATCAACAGTTCTGGAGGTTGATTCCCCATTAAGTGTAAAATTAAAGAACAAATCTTCACAGAAGTCTTTGTCAGACAGTGTTGCCTACAATGATAACAATCTCAAAATAGACAAAGAAAACAGTTTTCTCGATACAAAGAGACAAAATTCCAATTTGCATGCAACAATTGACTTGCTTCAAACAAATGCAGCAGTGTTACCTGACATGAAACGAATACCTACTGCTTCAACTGATGAAGTTAAATTAGAAATGATGGATCTGAAGCAATTCAATGAAATAATGCTAAAACCTTTTATGAGTCTCAAAGAATACGCAAAGCAAAATAACATACATGTAGTCGAGGAGGGTTCTAATCTCGACAATTTCCCAAAAGAAAATGTAAATGACGAATTGAGTTCTCTTCATTCGGATCATAGTTTACCGGATGTTATTGGTGAGCTTATGAAGAGAAATGTCATAAGTGAGCCGTTTAAATTTGATACGGCGTCTAACGTAAACACTACCAGTGCTTCTTCAGAATCAACAACGTCCGCTTTGGCGTTGAAGAAAAAGCCAAAAGAGAAAAAGATTTCCCTTGTGAGATTCCACAATAAGGAAAACATTACCGAAACTTCGGACACTATGAGCTTATCTTCTAATCCAGATTTGGAAAATGCTTTTAAAAATATGGGAATCGGTTGGGCATCTTCTACACTGAGAAAAACCCAAGAACACTTGGCGTTGTCGTCCTCATCGAACACTTCCAGTTCAAGTTTGCCTCAATTTAAAAATAGAAATGTCACCAAGCACGCTTCTCCAGCTTTAGTTACTGATACTGCGACATCAGCTCTGAGTGTACCTAAAAGACTAAAGAAAGCTCCAAACGATACATCCAAGAACGCACAACAACAAACTTCATTAGCGAATTCTATGACTGTAAAGGAGTTTTTGAACAATGAACTTGCCAATAAAATAACGTTTACAAATAAGTCGACCAGAGATGAGACTCCGGTAGAGTTTGTTTCATTGTACGAGACAAAAATTCCAGAAGAAATGAAGCATTCGTCACATGCACCGGAGGGACATTCGCTAGATTCAGCGAACAGAGCACGGACTTCCACTCCGGTGCAATTATACAAATCCGCGACATATCATTCCACTTCAAGCTCAAACGTGTCTAATGGTTTGTTTAGCAATATTGACTTGTCTTCGGTTAAGGGCACATCAAATTCCATGCGTAATAATTCTACCTCAGACAAAGACGACTTAACTATTCCTAACTGCAGTTTAAGATTAAGAAAAGGTTTAACAGATAGTAGTAAAACTGATTGACGACGCTGTTTGATTGATATAAATTTGGCGTACTTAAATAATTAAAATGTTTATATGCTAGTGAGACCTTGTTAAAAATATATTTACTTACATAAATATATGTGCCTTAAATTGTGCATTCCATATTTATTTTGATGTTTTTACTTTTTAAACATAAAATGTAGTTTTCTATGAGTTGAACAATGTTAAATAATGTATTTAGTTTGTTGGTGTCAAATAAATGTTCTACAATCTAAATTAAAACGTTTTTTATTTTGATTCTAGTGCGACATTGAGTGTTAGACTGTATAGTATGTTAAAATTGTTCATTAGGTCAAAAATATTGTCTGTTCTATCAGAACTAATAGTAGCAGAACTAACTTGGACTAACCCGTTTTATTACTAAACTTTATAGTTCTTTAATAATAAATAGTAGATATTATGGATCCTTCGATCCACTTGATAGTTGTGTCTACCGTCGCCTATAACACAAGCAACACCTCGAGTGCTGCAAGTGCGCTGCCGACTACAGCAGGATTAATAAGAAAAAGGGCTTTGGCATCCTTTGCTCATTAACAAGCACATATGCTGATATTTTGCTTCTTCACAATGGTCTTTCTTCTGTAAAGTGGTTACAGCCGTCATTTGGGCTTCTTTAATTACTGCGAAACGCGGGCACAATGCCACTACTTTTCAGAGAAGCCAACTTAGAAAAATTCATTTCCAAAGTCCTTCCCAGGGAATCCTTCCATAGAAGAGGTATCAATATTTTATCAATTGAGGGTTGAAATTAGTTAATTAAATGAAACCAAGCTTTTTAGTCTTTGATTTTATTTATAGATTCTTTATTAGAAGGCAACAGTTTGTATCTGTTTTCATCCTTACATTTGAATGTAACAATAATAAAGTTTTCACATACATTTTGTGCTCTACATAATAAATGAGTAAGTATATTAATAAAATCTCAGATCTCAGTAACATTTTGTATTATCTTTATAAATTACATCCATTTAAATAAGCATGACACACAAACTGTTATTACACATAAAAATGAAATGTTATTACACACTTACAAAACTAATTACACAATAAATATGTAATACCTGCTAAATCACAGAACATAATTTTTCACTAAAATAGAACTTGATGGGAACCTAAGAAAGAGATTAACAAATGAGATTGATAATGTCTTTGACATTAAGTAATAAAAATAAATAAATAAATAAATATGAATATGGCTACCCATACAGTTCAAAATTTGTCTAGACAATAGTAATGACTGAAAAAAATCATTCCTTTTTTTCTTTAAATAGATGTTCTTTAGCTAAACTATAAGCCAATCCAATTGTGAGGGCAGTCACTACTGTTCCTTGGGCTGCTACACGAAGTTGCATTAGAAACACACTTGTGCTCATTTTTCCTCTAGTTTTGTATTTGTATGCACCAAAACCACATACTCCTATTAAGCCTAGCAGTCCTGCAAAAAAACAATACATTACAGTTTGGTAGGTCTTAACCAAATATTACTTTTTTTATCAATACTAATAATAAATCTATAAGTGTAGGTACACACTAGGCACTTTGCTAACGCGGCGCTTTGAGAACTATGAAATTCTTAGAGCGAGTACACATTGAGCACTTGGCGTTGGGTTAGAATTTTATAGTTCAGCGCGCGCTTCAAAGCACCCCGTGTGTACCTGCTCTAAGGGTCATGGAGTAAGTTACTTTGTTATCAGAGATATTGTGTTTATAGGCTCTATACATGATACTGAAACTACAAAAATTGACGATTTTTAGAATTTTTTTCTATATGTATGTTCCTCCATAACTTAAACGAATAAATTGATTTTCATGAAACAGTAGATACAGGACACAGGATAGGCTACTTTTTCTTTTTCAATGTGGACAAAGTCGCAGGCACCACCTAGTATATATTAGGATCTTTAAACTTTCACTTGACTGTCGCTTATTACACAAGCAACGCCATATGTGCTGCAAGTATGCTGTAAGATATCATGTTATCCGTTCACAGAAACACAGGGTTTTCTGAATGGCCGCCACTCAAAATCAGTTGGCCAAATATTCCACCACACATGGTCAGTTTTACTTGATCATGCCAACTGATGGTGTCGCGGCCATTAGGGTATGGTTACCTACTGCCACCAGATGGGCTGCCCAAGTGACTGTGAAATTCAGTGTACCTTGCTAGACCGGAGCTAACTAAGAAAAGTTCATTTCCATGCTGGCTCGACTGGGAATCAAACTGAGATCCCTAGCAGTACTGGCTTACATAAATATTATATTAGGTGACAAAAAATACATCTCCATTAAGCATAAGGATATTAGTAATGCATTTGAAAGTTTCCATATGTGTGAACATGTAATTGAAAAAAAAAGTTGAGTTTGAAATTTAAAAAAAGGGGGAGTAAGAGTAATCATCTTGCTTACCTATTATCATGAAAGGAGAATCTTTGGATTTCCTGGCCAACTTGGCCGCTTGAGATTCATCTTTATAATCAAAAATTTGCCGAGGATTGGACATCGTGATGCATTAAATAACTGAAACAAAAATTTATTGGCACCTGTTACTTTCTTTGTGTAACTATAAAAAGACTGAAACATGCACGTGATTTTCCATAAAATGATGAGTTGTATCTATACATTATTTTAAACAGTTAATTAACCCAGAAATTTCTATGGAGTATGGAACAAAACCATTTAAGAAAAACATTTTTCTAAATGGTTACTGAATAATTACAAAAAAAAAAAACTAAAAATAAATTAGAAAGTTACTGTAACTTACCAATGACTTATCTTTCTCTTTAGCATAAACTAATTCCAAGATTTAATTTCGTTTGTTAATTAATTCGTTTTTAAAATTTTCCCTGATATTGCATCACATATGATTCGATCACATTAAATTTTCCGGACAACGGTCAATCTGACTGGACTGGTGTGTCAGGCAGGCAGGCAGGTGACAAATGACAAATCGTGGACAAATCAAGGTTCCGTGACACAGGCTACTATCATCGGGTAACAAAGTACTGAGTGCCAATCGTCAATAATTTTAATTAGCTAATTACTAATTAGCCAATAGCCATATCAATTTTTAATTATCAATTTCAATTACCAATTAGCCATGTTTACAACTTTAAACGATGTAGAAAAGTATGTCTGCCAGATGAAAAAGGATCCCAATGTTATATCACTTTATATATAAATGAATTATACAACAGGAATGTACTTAATTCAAAACTGAACGATATTTTAAAATAAACCCATATACCCTTACTTGGAATAAGCTGCCGATGGTTTTTTTTTTTTAGTCCATTATAGCGCTAAGTAGCCAAAACAGGGGAAATCTATGTTGGCATCACTATTACCATCAAGGCCGTTCAAGGTTATTTTTAACTACGTCATCCGAGTTCCATTCAAGAATATTTCAATGTCATGTCGTCACTTCATACGTGACGCAACTGCCTTCTTGGTCTCCTTTTTTTATACAAATTATTGACGTAGTAGCTAGACTCTATTTGAGTAATATCCAGTAACTACTTTAAATTTAATTTAAGTTCAACAAAAATACATTATAGATTATTTATGTATTATTAAATTTTATGTCAATAATGTATTTTATGTCTATAAAATAAGCTCCCTAAATAGAAAATAAGCTTGGCACGGAGTTGACATTTTCAAAAATCCTTTCTTTTCGGAAGCTTACCTGCTGTAACGTTCTATATGGAACATTTCAGTTTTCTAGACTTTCGTTTTGACTGCGTTGATAAATAATTAATCAGGACATACAATTTTATAAGTAAGTAGGTAAATATAGATTAACTATTTTATGACATGATCTTGATTTGATTTTAGACCTATTACTTAGTTCATTGCCCACCTATATCGCCAGATAACGGCCGAATGCAATAATTATCACATCATAGTTCGTTAAAATGTAGTTTATTAATTTGACCACGGATTGCATTTATATATTTTTTATTTTTATAGTAAGTATGTGGACTATATTATCGCAGTAGTTTAGGACTAGGTATCTCTTATGATCTTAAAGATTATGTTACACGTAACAAATCTTAAAGAGGTGATGGTGTGTAAAATCAGAATGTAGGTACTTCCTTATGTATGATATATTTTAACACTGTAATATAAAAGTAGAAATTGAGCTAAAATAAAGTTACAAAAATACACAAAAAACATTTTATCATATTTACATTAAGTAGTTGGTCCCGATTTTTTTTTAAATAAAAACAAAACGAAAGTAGATGCGTAACTAGAAATTGTCGATAAATAATACGATATATGTTACTAATTAATGAATAATACTAGGTAATTAAGTAACTGAAATATTAGTGTGAGAATTACATGTTTTTTGGGGGTAGGAAAAAAATAGAACATAATAATTTAACAACTATGAATAATATCTCCTAACTTCTGCTAAAATAGATTCATAAGTCGATTCGTCTATAATTACAAACTTTTTGAGTCGTCTACTAAAGAAATAAATGTCTCCCGTGTAAATATCAAACCATAAAGCGTGGATGTGCAAATCGTGTTTTTCTAGTCTCTTTTTTAACATTCCGTATGATGCAACATTTTGCAACTGTTGAAGTGTATTGATCTGAAAAAAGTAACATAGGTGAACGTCGTAAACATTGCTATCATGTTTTTATAACTATTAATTTTATTATTTTAATTAGTCATCATAGCAGCGTTTAGTACAGGTAGGTAAATACTTAAATAAAATGACGATACAAAATGATAGTAAACAACGACTGATTAAACTTCGCTAGACAAACACCATTAGGTAGGTACGTGCTAGCGTGACACTTTTGAAAACTTAAAAAAAATCGTCCATCCATGATAAAGATTACTTTTTTGTGAGAGATTATACAAACAAACTTTCCTCATTTATCCCTCTTTCCTTAAGTGAAAAGAAAATTAAAATCGGTCAACCATTCTAGTTTTTGCGGGACTAACGCACGGCGATTGATTTTTTATAAAATAAGATGGCATGTAAGTACCTAATCAGTCGATCTCAATAAAGGATAAGGGGATAGGGCAATGGGCTCTGGTATCCCTTAATCACGAACCGAAAGACAGCAAATGTGGTGTTTTTTCGCAGTGGTCTAAAGGGTTTGGTTGTCGAGTAGTAATTAAACGTTCTACTATGCTTAATCGACAGCAATCTAGATATCTTTATAATATATTCCTTCTTCATCTATATTATATGTTTTTATACCTGAGATAATTTGTCTTCTGTGCAAAATTTATTTTCGGGGTCAATATAAGCGACGAATTTCCTTTGCGGGTGTTCAGCAGAGAACAACATGGGTTTCGTGAAGTCGCCTTTCATATCGAGAAATTTATTTAAGCTCGAATGACCATGAGTACATAGCCAAGACTTTAACGGTGATATTCTTCTTTGTTGCTGAAAATAAAAATAAAAAATGAAATAAAAAATCGCTGACCCTGGAAAATTAATAATTAATTTCTATTGCCTCAATATAGAACTAAACTAGTTCTTCATACTTACTATAGAAGATTCTTCTTTGTCTTTTAACTTATACAAAAGGTTCATTGCTTTACAATCACTGTGTCCGCATACAATTATATGTCTTATGTCATTAATAATACAGCCAAGTTCTAATGCCGCTGGTTCACAACTTGTCATTTCATCTATAAAATGTTCTGAATGTGGAATTACATTTCCAGCATTTCTTACTGCAATGAAAAATGTATTAAATATCATTTTTGTCATACATACAGCAGTAATACCTACTCAAAAGATTCCAATAGTGGCTTCTCAAACGTGTTATTTTAGGATTATAAGTTGTGTTTTGTAAGAAGCCTGAGTATTCGGGAGTCAATTTTATTAAAGAAAGCCTATGGATTTTTTGAAAACCATTAAACTAAGCAAAGCCGAACGAGCTGGGTCGCAAAAATTATTGAAAGGATATTAAGAGATTTTCAACTGTCACGAGATCCTTGTATAGGCAGGTAGGCTTAACATCGATAAAATATTACTTAACCAGTACCTAGTGGCAATAATTATGAGGTACCGTAGGTAGGTAAGTAGAAGTTGTTGAATAGTACTAGATGAAATCTTACCTACAAACATATCACCGACACTCGTTTCTGTAAACCTAGTTGGAATCATTCTGCTATCCATGCAAGTGTAGAAAACCGCTTTGGGCTAAAAGCACACAGACACAAATATAATCAATGTAATATTTCCATAGGTAGCTAATGTAACCGGGAAAACTTTAGAAGAATTTTATCAAGAAAAAATGAACTTGCTACCAAAAATTACCTATTTATATTGTAGTTAATACTTCTATTAAAACTACTTTAACTTTTGTTCATTGGTTTAATTATTTTAATAAATTTCTAACAAAAAGCTAAAAGGTACCCAAAAAAAAACCATTACAATATAAAATTTGTTACTATATATTTTGAATTGATAATGTTCATCGTTGAAATGTAATTTCAACTATGAATTTGCGAAAAGATTAGACCAATGAGTCACACCAACACATCTAAATATTAATATAAAATTTACTGAATTTGATACTCCTGAAATTAATAATAGTTTTTTTTTCATCGAAATCAGGCTAGGATTTCCAAAGTTACAGCGTTAGAAAGTTTCACCGCTTTTTAAATTTGCGTTCATTCGCGCGCTACTGCGATGACGTCACGCCACGAGTGTTGTTGGGGAGGGCAACGAGCCAAAGTCTACATAGGTAGGTACGCAAGATCGCAAGCGCTCGACTCGCGCTGAAGTTGTGAACGTTAGCGCGGTCAAATTTTTCCTGGACGCACTACCTTAATGTTTAAAATCTCTCATTTTTGAAGACTGGAAAAAATAAAAACAGATGGATTTTTTTCTCGAGTTACCTTTTTTTATATATGCTGATAACAAAAAAACATTGGTTTGACTCATTAGGTGGTCTGTGTCTGTAGTTAAATCATTGTATGTCATTGTCAATTTGTCATTGAAAGATTACATGTCAAATGTCAATTTATTTAATGAGTAGGTACTTATACGAAAACGAAATAAAATAAATATTAAATAAATAATTTTTTGCTGCTGCGCTGCTGGTTTCATTCCTTTTTAAGGTACTTACATATATCTGATTAATTGTTAAGTATTTTATTTGTTAGATGTTTTAATAAGTGTATATGGTTTTGTACTTCAGTTATGCGAAAAACACTACGATATAAAAATAATATAGATCTAAAATTTCCACTTACCACTGGATTGTCTTTCACTTGTTGAAACTGTTTTACCATGCTTGCGCGGTCCAAAACTCGATAACGCATAATACCTCTTAATATTTTCTCCATATTTTAGCTTTCTTTAATTTTTATTTACATTTGTTTCATTATAACTTAGATTAAGAAGCAAACATGTGTTTTATTATGCCGTTGACGTCTCTGACCTTCGTTAGTTTATCACTCACGGGAGCGTACCACCACTGAAACATACCTACTCGTTAAAGTTGAACATAATTTATTGTAGGTCAATGGGTACATGTGCGAAACTGTTGAATCGTGTAAATATATCGATTAGGCATTTTATCGATATTTCAGACTGTTTTAGATAATAGATAATGAGCTCTAGCAGATTTCAATGTCGAATAAACAACACTAATTAATAGTTCATAGATGTAGAATGTAGATGGATATATATATTAATGTTATGTACAGTGTTAAAACAGTGTTTTTATTTACTTTTTTTTTCACTTGTTAAGTGACTTCTATTGCCTATAAAAAGTTACGCCACAGCTTCTGCAAGTGCGTTGCTGACCATTTAATAAAATAACAATATAAAAACATTTAATAAAATTTTATATTTCAGATGAATAAAGAAAGTGTGATTGGTGATGGCACAAAAAAAGGAGATGAGACATCTTCATTTCCTGCTTATCATCGCTTTGTTGAGCCAGAAAAAGCTGTCAAGAGTATTACTGACATGGCAGTTTGGGAGAAGTCGGAAGCATATATGGAATATACTGGTTTTGTGGCAACACTCAATGAAGCAATCAAAGGCAAACCGATGTCAGTAGACTGCAAAGTGTCGGATAATATAAAAAAAATTATGAGTTTGCTTGATAAACTTGATAAGATGATAGATGAATATCCTCCTGTTGAACAGCCGCAGAGATTTGGCAATACTGCATTTAAAGATTGGCTTTGTAATGTGAAATTGAATATGGTTCCGTTTCTTCTGGAAGCATTAGATCCAAAACTGCACATAGCTATACCTGAAGTTAAAGTATATTTGGAGGAGAGTTTTGGCAATTCAACGAGAATAGATTACGGAACTGGACACGAGATGGCATTTGTAATGTTCCTATGTTGTCTGTACAAAATAGGTTGTCTACAACCAGACGACAATGTCGCGACAGTCTTTTTGGTGTTCAATAAGTATTTGAATATTGCAAGAAAATTACAAAAAATGTATAGAATGGAGCCGGCCGGTAGTCACGGAGTGTGGAGTTTAGACGATTACCAATTCATACCATTCATATGGGGCAGTTCTCAGCTCGTAGATCAACCGAAAATTTATCCCCCAGTGAAGTTTTTGGAAGACGAAATAATAGATAAATTTGCAGATGATTACATGTTTCTTTCATGTATAAAGTACATTAAGGAAGTGAAGACTGGACCCTTTGCTGAGCACTCCAATCAACTTTGGAGCATAAGCGCGGTGGGATCATGGGCAAAAATCAATCAAGGTCTGATTAGAATGTACAAAAAGGAGGTATTGTCTAAGTTTCCCGTTATTCAACATGTTATGTTTGGCTCATTGCTTCCTATAAGACGGTTTCCAGTCCAAAACTGATGCAGTTAATAATACTGAAAGTGGTTTTTATTAATTCACAACCATCTCCCATTGTATGTAGTCTTTTCGTAACTTAGCTTATTACTGGATTGATTGATTATTGATTGCCCTTTACGTAACATGAAAATTATTATTAATTTGTGGCTTTAAAACAGTATTACATTGTGCAATATGCACACAGTCATTGTTACAGAATTTTTACTCAATTTTGAATTTTGTAAAATTAAGAATGTGATATTTATTAAAATATGGTATTAAAAGTTATAGTTTTATTTTTTAAAGGTTTATAATGAGAACCAGTGTAACCATGATACTTTGACACTTTATTGTTGTATACATTATCACACATTAAAACTTATTATTAGCACACAGTCGATGATTACAATAAATAATTACATAACAACAGACATTCTATATGGGTTGATATATATATAAAAGTAGATGTTTATTTTTAAACTGGTCTATTCCCACTAGTTCAATTAATTGAACTGGGACTCACCTACTGTATAATATTATATCTACTCATATGCCACTCATTGATAATAGATTTTTAAACATTAAAATATATTCAATTATTAATATGATGATCTATTATTAATTAAATGTACAATAAATAAAGCCTTTATTTCTGACATTTTTTTTACAATATAGTCGCCGCTGTAGCGACAAAATTTGCAGTCATGGAAAGTTTCCTTATTTGATTTGGAATTTAGACGAGTGTTAAAAAAGCACTTTGGCAAGTGCACTTGTGCTAGATTATGTAAGCTTAGGTTTTAGGTGGTTATTGTAAATAGTGTACGCCATGCCGGCAGTTAGTGCTGAGACGGCGATTCCTTGCGCGATCACACGGAACTGCATCAAAAAGACACTCGTGCTCATTGTGCCGCGACGTTTGTAGCTATAAGCACCAAACCCTACTGCACCCGCTAAACCTGCCAAACCTGGAAGAACGATGTAAATAAGTATTCAAAATCAAAACATTTATTTATCAAATAGCTGGCGCCCGCAACTTCGTCCGCGTTGAAAAAGAAAAAAGTAGCCTATACTGTGTCCTGTACCTACGTCTAAATGTTTATCTACCAAGTTTCATGAAAATCAGTTAATTCGTTTAAGAGTTATGGAGGAACATACATACAATACCTACACTTACAGATTTATTATTAGTATAATAATCGCTTAAATCCAGGCTTCATTGTCGCTTAAATAATCAGCTTAAAGATTACATTCTTAATTTTGTAAAATTTGAGTGTTAGGGCCTCTTTCACAAACTACAAGTAAAGTGTTGATTAGTTACTTTTAGAAATAATTTTCTGTTATATTGAATTATGCACTCGGTTTACTGCATCATTCGATAGCCGATTTTTTTTATTATTTTCTATTTAATGTTCGGGACGTTTACCGTACAAACAAAGGTATATCAGCTCCATTATCCCCGGTTACCGGTGACTTTAAATGACATTTTAGCCTACTTGACGTTTGTGAAACAGGCGCTGTTTTTTGTTTTTTTTTTTTTTTTTTAATTATTTAAATTGACCGAAAAACATAAAAATTGCAACGTTTTCATTACATTAAGAAATTATAATAAAAAAAACTTTAAAATCTTTTATGGTGTAATCTTACCAAGTGTAGGTATATAAAAAGAGCTCCACTTAGCAAAAAAAAGTATAGAGCTAAGTATTATTTAAATTTTAAATAATTATGCCGTTTTCAATGTAAACCGAATTTCGATAAATAAATCTATTACTGTTATGTCGATTTACGGTCTATTCGCTGCAAAGGATATTCACCGGTTGTGTTGTTATCCAAAGATTTAAATCTTTGTTGTTATCAATATCACAACTGTTATCTTATGCTAATTCACCAAAAAGTAAAAATACCCATAATTTGTGACACGACATTATCGATACTTTACTTACCGATAACCATAAATGGAGATTCTTTAGATTTGCGCGCCAATTTCTCCGACTGTGTCTCCTCATGATAGTCAAACGTTGGTTTCTCGGTCATATTGATCATTGCCTAGCAAAACATGAAAGTAATATAATAATAATTATGAATAATGGTTACGCGACAGTACCGTGTGTACTATGTATGTATGTACTAGTTTTTAGATAAAACTCACAGACAAGATCAAGGCCGCGTATGTTTCGCAAGATACCGAAAAGTCAATATTAAAGTTTGTTACATTTTAAATACTTTAAAGTACATAGAAAAACTACTTACATAATAAAGTGACGATAAGAAATAAAGAGAAACGCTTCCGTGTAGTAGACCTACTTATTATACTGACACTGCAGGATTAATACAGGGCGTTGGTAAAGGCACGGCACGAGACTGTTAATGAAATCATAGGTAAGGTAGGTGTATGTTATATGACTATCATGTTAGATATGTTTCATACTACTCGATAAAGTGAAGACGATTATTATCATCTGACGTCATTGATAGTTATGCACACAGCACAGGTGACAATGGGACCGTTAAGGCCAGTCCCTTTGTTTAATTTATTTGCTTTATGACACAGTGTATCTAATCGTTTTCGCAGTTATAGGTAGGTACATTTATTTTTTTCTAAAATACTCAACCACCCCTATATCAGTGTATAATTAATGTGCAGAATTAGGTACGCAAACCCAGTTTCAATTTGATTTTGCTCTTTGCACTGATCTTGCACTCTCACAACCTCTCGATATGAATTACGTAAAAAGATGACTAGTATTTTATAGTAGACATAACACAGTATCTTATAAGAAAAACAAAGCAGCAACGGGCTGAGAACAAAGGTCGTTTGTCTAAGCAAAGGAAATAAGATGAATCATGATTTCGGAATTTCAACGTCTAAGCTAGCTATAGTCCATTTATAAAACCTAGTTTTACTAACTTTTGCAATGAAGGTGATATACAATAGAAGAGAATTAGGAGGTTCTTACATAATATAAAATTGGGGTTTTGTATGAAAAAAAAAACGAAAAATATTTTATAAGTATTTACCAATGATATATTTATTATTGGTAAAGTATGTACGATAGTAGTTAGTCCTGTTGGTCGAATGGTTAAGGTGCATGCCTTAGCGGGCTGACTCAAAGGTCACGGGTTCGATTCCTTGCATGGCCAAGTTTGGGAAAACACTCTTGAAAGGTGGCTCTGGTCTGACAAGTAGTGTCAGGGCACACTGCGTTTCGTAGTAGCATTTGTGGCACCCCTAACAGAAGACCACAGTGTAATAGCATGTGACTGATGGATCTAATCCCTTATCTTTAATTGGCTAAAATTAAAGGTTGGCAGCGCAATTACAGCACCTGTGGCGTTGCTTGTGGTAATTGTCCACCTACCATCAATTGGATTGGACCATCAGCTTCACTGACATTTACAAAAAAAAAACTTTTGAGGTGCGGCTGTGTGTTAGTCGGAGACATTGTTGTGACATTGTAGCTCTCAACGGTCCTTAGCTATAGTTTATGAACATTTATTTAGCCGTTTGAAGAAAATCAGCCTATTTGCACTGCACTGCACATTTTAGAAATAATTTGTATTGTACTGATTCCAGTTTTTAATTTACTTCCAAACCTTCATATGATATCTTAGAAATATATTTCTTATGTAGGCATTGCTACCGACCATTAATTAACAGAATCAGTTAGTGTCTCACTTTGGCATGTGAGCTCTTAAGGTGAAAATAAATAAAAAAAAACTTCATATAAATCTTAATAGAATATATTGTCATCATTGATTCATAAAGCTTTTCATTACTGCCAAATTTATCAAAGTATGTCGACAACAAAGTCCCGCAGAACGTATTTGTCGTGGTAACTTATATATACACATTATATTATTACTTTACATATAAATATTCAATTATTTATAAAAAGCTGAATTACATACAATAACTAAAATGATCAAGGAAGATTTTTATATTTCACTGTTTACAAATAATGCAGTGATTTCTTTATTTAAAACACATTTAATATATTGAATTATATACAAGTTGTATAAAACAATATAGATATATAAAAAAAACACAAATTAACCGAGCATTAACTATGTAACTAAAACACTGTTTATATTTTGGAATGTAGTCAAGTAAAAAGAAGGCAACATTGCCATTACTAATTTTTAACAATTAATAAAATTATATATTTTCTTATATTTTATGAACTTAACTACAATCCAAAAGAATACACAATTTAATCACATGGCGCAAAAGAATGCAGCATTGAAGACTGAGTCGAGAGTTTGTAATAGTTTGGCCAAAAGCTCTGTACCACTTGCTTTAGAAATGCGGGGTGAGGCGGGAGGAAGGGAGGAAAGAGTACGAGTTCACGTGAGAGCGACATCTTACGATATCCATTTGCAATATTTTAAAACAGCCGCGATAGAGCTTTCTCTATATCAAGATACGCTGTATCACATTAAAACTGTGATTTTATAACCGGCGCAAATTTTAATGGGCTCTGGCGATGTCACGTGTCAAATATTGTAATATTAGCGCAGTAACCGATTTTGGGACTGTTTGTAAAGTATTGCGACGCGGGGATGGGGGAGCCACGGAATGAACGAGACGCAAAGATAACATTTGTACGAGAGAAAGCAGGTGCGCCGTATTGTTCGCAACTCTACATACGCAAACGAAAGATACCCGCTCAAGGACAGAGCACGTCAAGATTTGCGATACTTATACATGTCTATCGCACGATCCATCTCTGGATATTTCATCTCTTGTGCGTCTGGTGAGCATAGACAATGGACTGACAAAGCGGAGCGCCCCGCCTCCCCGCGCAATACCTAAGGCGTGGTACAGTGGTTCTGGTCAAACTATAAAATGTAAAATTGTAAACCAATTTTGACTTAGGTGATTAAGTGCATTTTTAAAACTATATTGACTTTTTTATGACTTGAAAGGGGTTAGGGATATGAAGTAGAAATAGTTGGGGGGAAGGTCTGTCGAGGTCTTTCTCTTTGGTAAAGTTTTACCTAAGGAGAAGACTAAATAGTTAGGTACTATTTTAACGAAAAATTTTTTGAAATTTTGAATCGTCTTTTGTATGACACGTTTTTTTTTATTTATAATAAGGAATCAATAAAATTCGACCAATATTTTAATGCCTAAAACTTTAATTAAATATTTAATAAACTTAATAAACATACATAAATATTAGAATCAACAACAAATTTCAAATGTGAATATTCTTGTTTACAATGGAATTTTACGATTTTACAATAATTATAATAAGATTCTAGATTGATATGTTTTTATTAAACGACTAAGTTTCTTTCACTTTGAAGCTGTTTGGGGTAATTTATAGTCTAAACACAAAATCGACAATAATTTTATCAATTATAAAACAATATTATGATAATATGTAGTCAAAAGATATTAGACTTCACATTTCGTCATTAAAGCTTAATGTTAATTTAGGATTACCTATTTAAATAAATATATAATAATATGTGTATAAATAAATGTATTCAACTCGTAACATAAGATACAGATAGTTCAATTTTATTGTAAATGAAATCAAATGCCTCACAAATCTACAACAATTATTTAAACAGACACGAATGGCAATAAGGAAAATCAGCACAAATGAAAAATTTTAAGAAAAAAAAAAATGGTAAGTATTAAGTTTTTAATGATATTTCTACATCTGAAAAATAATGATTAAAATTTATAAAGCAAATAAACGATAACGATTGGCAAGCAAAATGTCTAGACTTGCGAGATCTTAGCACTTTGATCAGTAGACCATTTATTAAAATGAATCTGAGTAAACATAAACTACCAACATATATATACACATAATCAATTTAAACAGATTTTAACTAAATTAAACCGATTTGCTATTTTTGCGCAGATCTGCGCCCATGAGTAAATTAAATTTGGAATATTATCAAGCTATTTTTGTTTTATACACTAGCTGGTGCCCGCGACTACGTCCGCGTTGAACGATGAAAGGTACCATATGTCCTTTCTGGTGTCCCAGCCAACGTTGTATGCAAAATTTCATGGTGATCGGTTCAGTAGTTTTTGCGTGAGAGTGTAACAAACAAACAAACTCACATTCACATTTATAATATTAGTAAGGATTCTATTGGTCGTAGTATCATTGTCACACATAAAACAGTAGGAATATTAAGTCCACACTGTGAAACTTATGTCGAAAAAGTTAAAAAAAAATGTAAAGTACCAAAGAAAATTTAAAGAGTAATTCTTATCAATTTGTCACATATCATAAAATAATAAACTTGTTTCAAATTAAAATCCAACATTATTGTAAGGTCGACAATAATTAAAAATCAAACAATAAGAAACTGTAGGAACCCAATTTTAACAATTTCTAACTTATACATTAATACAAAATAATGGGTCAATTTAAGATTAAAACATTGTTTTATATGATAATAACAACTTAGTAGTCATGGAAGAACATTTCCATGAACCTTAGGTACATATTTTTATTAGATTAAGTGCCTCTTTCACAAACTACATGTAAAGTATTGATTAGTTACTTTTAGAAATCATTTTCTGTTATATTGAATTATGCACTCGGTTTACTGCATCATTCGATAGCCGATTTTTTCTTTATTATTTTCTATTTAATGTTTGGGACGTTTACCGTACAAACAAAGGTACCAGTTGACTTTAAATGACAGTTTGGTCTACTTGACGTTTGTGAAACAGGCGCTAATACTAAATTTTTACTTTATAATTTGCAATTTGAACGGCATGGTAATTTTTGGATTCACTCTTATTTAACATTAATTATTGACACCTATAAAAAAACATCGAAATGTTTGATGATCTATGAAATTTTATTACACGAAGTGAGGGATTTTTCGACTAATATAATGTTTGGCAATTGGACTCAAAATTTTTATTATATATATATTTAAGCCTCTTCAATTTGATGTTGCGTTTGAAGTTTTTTGTACACTCTATTCATACGAGCTAATATATACATATACATATATTAGATATCAATTTTTATAGGAGTAAAGAAATTAAAAATTCAAAAGATGTGTTGTTGTGTCTATTGATTTTTTTATTTCTTTTAATTTCCATTTGTCATTATGATATTTTTGTATTTCACTAGACTATATTATGTATATTATATATACCTTAACCTCTCATTGATAGTGTCCGGGAGCTGATGAGGAGACTTTCTCCAGTTTCTCAAAGTGTTTCCTCGCGTTTCGTATGTTGATGAGGGTCGCCTCCGATGGTATCTTTGGATCGGACATTTCGACCATTACATATGTGTTACTCGTGAAACCATCTATGAAAGCGGCGAACACGCTGTTCCTCACCTGAAAATATATTCAAATTGTCTCTGGATGCTTCTTGGTAGTATTAAAATTATAAACTATCAAAGTCCCCAAAATGCTCGGGACAATCTTATCGTGTAATTTTTTTTAAATTTTTTTTTTTATTATACAAGGCACAGGCAGGCATTAAACAACAAATAGTCAATGTTTAAATTCAGTAGAATTATAATTATAAAAAGCACAATCTGCACCACAAAAAAAGCTCCAAGCAACATCCAAAGCTCCATTCAATCCAATATAGTGAAATCAATTGTGAATATAAAAAGTGTTCTTAAATTGATAAATATTGTGTTCGTTCGTAATAGATAAAATAGTGTTTTGTTTGCTTTAATAGATAATGTTTGTACGAAAGTTCACTCATGTTTACGTTGTAAGTGAAAATTATTGGTATTGATTTTATTATTATTTCGGATACACTTATTGTCTCTTATTGACGTATATTTGTTCGACGCATGTCACGGTCGCCACTAGTTGTGAGGTTAAGCGCCTCTTTCACCAACTGTCATTTAAAGTCACCGGTAACCGGGTAAATAATGGAGCTGATATACCTTTGTTTGTACAGTAAAAGTCCGAAAACAATAAAAAGAAAATTATATTAAAAAAAAACACCTATCGAATGATGCAGTAAACCGATTGCATAATTCAATAAAACAGAAAATGATTTCTAAAAGTAACCAATCAACACGTTACTTGTAGTTGGTGAAAGAGGCCCTAAGTGTGTATAAATGTGTTTTATTTTTATTTTTTTATGTTAAGGTCGACAGACAGGCTGACGGTCCACTTGATGGTAGGTGGCTACCGTCGCCTATAACACAAGCAACGTAATAAGTGCTACAAGTGCGCTGCCGACCATAGAAGGATTAAGGATAAGGGGATAAGGAAGGGATGGGGGGTAATGGGCTCTGGCATCCCTTACTCATACACCGAAACACAACAGCACATAATGCTGTTATTTCACGGTAGTATTCTGTAAGGTGGTGGTTACTGCCGCCAGACGGGCTGCCCAAATGACTGCGAAACGCAGTGTGCCCTGCCACTACTTTTCAAAGTAGTGTCAAGTCAAGTCAAGTCAATTTTGAAAATTATATTAAATTTTCCAAAGTTGACCCCGCCGGGAATCGAACCCGGGGCCCTTGAGACGTTAGGCAAGCACTCTTGCCACTAATCCAACGGGCTATATAACGGGCTAATATGTTATATGGTCTCCTGCAATAGAACAGTACCTCCATGCTCTGGAACTGCGCGGCTAACTTGGAGCAAGAGAGCTTGAACTGCTTGACGATGTTTGACACTTTCTCGAAGCGGTGAGCGTCTCTGTGGGGCCGGCGTTGGCAGTGAGACACCACCAGGAATGTGGCCCGTTCAAACAGCAGCACCTGATAATTATTGTTCATCATCACTACATATTATTAAACAAACAAAGTACTCCGCCGCGTCTGTCTGTTCGCGATAAACTCAAAAACTACTGCACCGATTTTCACGCTGTTTTCTCTAATGGATGAAGTGGTTCTCGAGGAAGGTTTTAGTATATAATTTAAAAAGTTACGCGGGCGAAGTCGCGGACAGCGGCTAGTTCCAGACACTATTAGTTATTATTTGGTATTATTGGTATTAGTTGCTTAGTGTGGAACTAGATGGTACTGTGTGGAATGTATGAAGGTATTAATTTATTTAAAAAAAACTTACTACCAACCAGCTATAATTAATTATTGCAAGACTTTCAAAAATGTAAATACAGAAAGTAAAAAATAAATAAATGGGCTGTGGCAGCAATAAACATTGCTCGTAATACGTATATGTTACGAGCAATGTTTTGTTTGAGTGTATTATTAGGTATAAAAAAAAATTTCTTTGATTCTTTAGCTGTACAGTGGTATAATTAAATGTTTGATGTAGTTGTAGACAATAGATATGTATAATAGCTACAACATCAAACTGTATCCCCATATTTCGTTATTAACACTTTTCTGTATTGTATATGACCTATTCACGTCAAAACAAAACATAAAATGCATGTGATGCACAGCAACCGTGTTCATTCAAAGTTGACTTCTACTAATGAATTTACACTTACCTCATCGGCATCAACGATAGCTGCAAATTGTTTCAATGACGATTCTAAAGCTTTCACGTTTGGAATTAATTTGTACACTATACTGGACCAAGCTCTGAAACCAAAATTAATTAAATACAATACACATTGTTTCATTATAAGAAGATTTACTTGTTTATGAGAAATTTAACCATAGATAAAGGCCAATATACAGGTGTCCTATAAACCTTTACAAAAGGAGTGTCCATAGCAATTTGCGGAAATTAGTTTGTGTTTATTGCTTTCATCAGTCTAACTTACTTGTATAATGTCTCGTCCCATATACTTGTTCGGAAGCATGTGCACTCGAGGGGTTTTGATAATATTTTCAGGTCCTCCTCTGTCGCTTTGTATATACTGTCTCTTTGGTCTTCAGCTAATAGGTCCATTTTGTGTACAAGACAAAATATCCTCGCCTCTGGTGAATTCTGAAAAATTGAATCACTAGACAATGACACCAGTCCTGATAGTGAAATAGAAAAACCCCAAAATGGACTGAAGGTGTATTGCCTAGACAACTATCAAAATGTACCCAGTCTCAGGAGTCAGAAACTAATCAAATAAAAGGTAAGGTAAGGTAAGGTAAGCATTTCTGCTATATAAATGTTGCTTAATGGACTTCTAAATGCTTTTCATTGGAACACAACATGATAGTTCACAATGGCGTGGTTTTATAAAACATGTTTACCTGTAGAATAGCCTCCAAGCAAGACTGATAATAGTGCATGTCTTTCTCCCTCTCCCTGCTTTCAACATCAAACACATAAATGAGCACTTCGACATTTCTAAAGATATTGTCCCTCTGCGAAGCAAAGTAATTTTCCATGAACGCCTCCTGTCCTCCGCAGTCCCACAAATTAAGCACCAGGTTACCCAGGAAACGTACATGTGAGTGTTCCACATCAACTGAAAATTACGTTTTTATTTTTTGTCATTCATTTTTCATAACATTCTACTTTTTCTTCGAATCCATACATATTGATATACTTTTATTTTAATAGTTTATTAATAAAAAATAACAGCATGTGATGTTACTGTGAAATAACAGAAGTGAGTGAGTAAGGGATGCCCAGAGCCTTTCCCTTTCTGATCATTTATCCTTAATCCTACTATGGTCAGCATCACACTACCATACCATCAAGTAGATCATCAGCCTGTCGGACAACATTTACATTATACATATAAAAAACCTTCAACTAGATTTCCATCTAACAAGTTGTCCAGTTATGAAAGTCAGGTAATTTTATTAGTTACTTAAGACCAATTTTTGATTGTATTTGTAAATTTACTTGAACAAAGATCATTCACATCAAACTACCTGGTACCTGCGTTGAAAAATTGTCTGCCTTGAAAAATAAAAAAAAGCAATATAACGCTTGACAATTTCTTGCTATAACACTTTGGCCAGGCGTAAGCTTTTTATTTTATTTTAGATGATCCCTCGGGAATAGTCCTTTTTTTCTGGATGGAAGTTACCCTATGGCCTTTCTGGTGTCCCAGACAATGTGTATGCAAAATTTCATCGTGATTGGTTCAGTAGTTTTTGCGTGAAAGAGTAACAAACATCCATACAAAATTTTGTATTTATAATATTAGTACGGATAAAAGAAACAAACAGAATTATTGAACACTCACTACTCTACTGTCATGGAAGTATACTGTGAACAAATTAGCCTCAATGTTACTTACTTGTTGCTCCTAATCGTCTCGTATCTCTTGCTATGTAGTTCGCAAATATGATAGATCTCATACTCGTCTTCCCCGAACCACTCTTGCCCATCAAAAGCACCTACAAGAGATATACATTGTTAGAGCAAACCTATATCAAATGTTATTTTAATTGAGTCATCAAAGTATTAAAACAATATAATATTAAAGTTTTCATTGTGTACCTTCTTCTTCATGTTGATAAATTAAGTGTAGGGCAAGAGTCCAACAAAGTATACCACTTTCTTGTGTATTGAAATTTAGTGGAAATGATAATGTACAAATTGAAACACAATGTTACTGTATTTTAAAAGTTTGTCAATGAATTGAAAACAACTAATAAAGGAGGCGTAAATTATTATCATATCATTTCAATCAAATGTATGTACGCACGACATTAATTACGTTTTGAGTTTGATACGAAATTACGAATTATGAATTTGCCTAATATTATTTTGTGACCATTGACCACAGAGCACTCAGCAGAGACGTATAGTTTTTTGACTTTGACATAGGAAAACACCACAATGTCAGGATTATTCAACATTAAGGAGTGTAGAGACAAGGAGGACAATCTCTGAGTATTAAAAGTGTCCGTCGAAACGAAAGACGATAAATTGGTGGCGCTGGTGAGGCTAGTGTTCAACCAAAATTCAACTCGGCGCACTTCACTCCGTCAACTACAGCTACATTCATTCCATACTCTTAAACTCTCTCTGTTCACACTAGCGCCATCTATATTTATCGGATTTTGTTGCCACTTTTTCAGTTTAACACCCATGTAAGATGGCGCTCCTTATCTCTAAACTCCTTATTCACCATATTTAAATATTCTGTGGTCGTACATTACAGAGTTAATATTATAGAGGGCGATAGAAGATTTTTAAATTGGTCGTTTATATAAGTAAGGAAAATTATCGAACAGGCCTTGTTTAATTAAGATAGCTTGCCACAATAATTAATAAAATCAGGTAAGAATTTGGTCATATGACAGTAACGATAAGCATGAGGCCATAAAATAAGTTAATAATTTAAATGTTTTACGGGTTACGGATTTTAAAAGTTGCTTTTCGTATACTTAAGCAAGCTAATGAAGTAAACAGCCATATGAACAAAACCAGAAAATCTTTCATTTCATAGTAACTTACCTATAGTTATTTAAGACATTTATTAAGCGACCGTGTCGCTTTCACTTTACATTTTTTTGCGTCGATATTTTTATAAGATTGAAATTTTCGTAAAAATAATGTTAATTTGACATTTGTTTTGTTCTTAATAAGGAGGGTAGAGATAAGGAGCGCAATCTTACATGGGTGTTAAACTGAAAAGTGGCAACTAAAAGCGATAAATCGAGATGGCGCTAGTGTGTACAGAGAGAGTTTGAGAGTATGGAATGAATGTAGCAGTAGTTGACGGAGTGAAGTGCGCCGAGTTGAATTTTGGTTGAATTGTTTAGTCACTAGCCTCACTAGCGCCATCAATTTATCGTCTTTCGACGGACACTTTTAATACTAAGAGATTGCCCTCCTTATCTCTATCCTCCTTGGTTCTTAAGTTCTTAATACAAACAAAAGTGGACTATGGCATTGATTGACATTGACAGTTGACTTAGTGCAGCCAAGCCAAATGTGCTTCGTGTATTGGAAAACCGTACTAGAAGAAAAACAAATCTATAAAATAATTCGGTAATGTAATTCTCAAACACTTATTCATATCTTTGAAATGGCTCGTCACCGTAATGTCAGAAATAGAAGTTATTCTGACGACTTCGATTACGACGATGTTTACGGGCATTCCGTTGAAGAAGACAGCTGTTTATCTCCGAGTGATACATCACAATGGATGTACGACCGTTCTAGGAACCAACAAGCCATATCGAGCTTTTTAGAGGGTCACAGTAATATAGAAGAGGAGGCAGAGGATGAGATTGAAAATCCACACAATGTCGCACTCGACCGACGGAACTCCACAGATTTACGCAGTTTAAACTTGACCCATGAAGAAGAAACTCGACTGATGTCTTGTTTAGATGAATTACGAAATGTTTTAGGCGATAGTGTTTCTGACAACATTCTTATACAAGCCGTGCTAAAACATAAATTTGATTTCACCAAAGCTTTGGATGAAATTTTAAATAGCGGTAGCACAAAAGAAAGCGTAAGGACAAATAAAACGGTTCCTATCGTTTTTGTTGAGCCTGCTAAATCACCAGTTACTAGAAATGATAACACCCCTAAAGTGATAGCAGCAACTACAGAACCTAAAAATGTTAGTATTATTAAGGGATTTAAGGTGCAGGATGATAGAAGCTCATCCAGTCGACCTCAAACTCCAAGAGATCAATCTCCTGCTGTTGAAAGGATATCAAAAGTTGAACAATCTGAAGATAAAGTACCAGTAAAAGGAAAAGATAATAAAGCTGATCCAAATGTACAATATAAGAAAGAAAGAGGAAGTGAAAAGGATCATTTATATATTGTTGTGATTGGTCATGTTGATGCTGGAAAATCTACTTTGATGGGACGTTTACTTTGCGAAATGGGTGAAGTAAGTCAAAAGACATTGCACAAATATGAGCAGGAAAGCAAAAAGATGGGTAAACAGAGTTTTATGTATGCTTGGGTTTTGGATGAAACTGGCGAAGAAAGAGTTAGAGGCATAACAATGGATGTGGGACGTGCACAATTTGAGACCAAATCTAAGAAAGTTGTTATCCTAGATGCTCCGGGTCATGCTGATTTTATACCAAATATGATAACGGGTGCAGGGCAGGCTGACGTTGCGTTATTGGTTGTGGATGCAACTAGAGGTGAATTTGAATCTGGTTTTGATCTAGGTGGTCAAACTCGTGAACATGCACTTCTCGTCAGATCTCTTGGTGTTAATCAGTTAGCGGTAGCTGTAAACAAATTAGACACAAACAACTGGTCATTTGAAAGATTTAATGAAATTACAAATAAGCTTAAACACTTCTTGAAACAGGCTGGTTTTAAAGATTCCGATGTTACTTTTGTACCTTGTTCCGGATTGACAGGGGAAAATCTTGTTAAAGCAGCCAGTGAACCAGAACTGCAGAAATGGTACAATGGACCATGTCTTCTCGATGTAATTGATAACATGAATGTTCCAGAAAGACCCGTTTCAAAGCCTTTGCGTTTATCTATTAATGACATTTTTAAAGGTACAGGCTCAGGATTTTGTGTAGCGGGACGCATTGAGAATGGTGTACTTAACAAGGGAGATAAAGTTCTAGTTTGTCCCACAAAAGAATATGCAGAATGTAGAGTGTTGCAAATCAATGATTTACCCCACAATGTCGCCTTTGCAGGGGACCAAGTAAGCGTCACCCTATCGGGGATTGATATTCAAAATGTTTCAGTTGGTTTCATATTAAGCGATCCCATAAATCAGGTTCCAATTACGACAAAGTTTGAAGCTAGATTAGTTGTGTTTAATGTCAAAGTTCCGATAACTAAAGGATTTGCTGTGTTATTGCATCAACAGTCGCTTGTTGAATCAGCAAACATTGTAAAACTGAAGGCTCTATTAAATAAGAGTACAGGAGAGGTCTTAAAAAAGAAACCCAGGTGTTTGGGTAAAAATTCAGTTGCCGTTGTAGATATAGAAGTTTGCAGGCCTATATGTATTGAGCGTTACAAAGATGTCAAGGAACTCGGTCGAGTAATGCTCCGGGTGGCCGGAGTTACTATAGCTGCTGGTCTCGTTACTGATATTTATAGCAGTTGATCATTAGATATCTGTAAACACTTAGTTAGTAGCACTTGACATAATCACTACAGCATTTGTAGTAGTTAAAAATGAACTGGAAAATATTGCTTTTTTTAGTTGTAGGTTTTAAATGCATGCATACCAAAAATGCATTGCCTATAAAAATGTATAATTTTTTACAACTGTGTTATTGTGCTATAAAAATTGTTGTGTTATTAATTTAAATATGTTAACATTATTATAATTTTTTATATTATATTAAAATGTAAAGGTTCTAGCTATTCATGGTTTTCATTAAATATCAACCCATTTATTCTTACATATTATAAAACAAAGTCCTCCGCCGCGTCTGTCTGTCTGTTCGCAATAAACTCAAAAACTGCACCGATTTTCATGCTGTTTTCACCAATGGATGGAGTGGTTCTCGAGGAAGGTTTTAGTATATAATTTACAGATACGCGGGCAGCAGCTCGTTTATTATATATCAAACATCAACAGAAATACTGTTTTATCAAGTTCACATGAAGGTAAAAGTAAAGTACATGTCAGATGCAGTACTTCCCAACTAAGTAGTTGAAATATAGGTGTTGAAGTAATCTTGATACTATTTCTTGTAAGAATTTTTCTCAATTCCTCGATAAAACATGCGATCCATTTAAAATTTTAATACCTGAAATTTTCAACACTTTAGAATAGTGGCCAAAATATACAACTGAATTTTTTTACGAAGGGGGAAAATATTAAATAGTATTTTATGCATAGTTATATACCTCATGAAACATATGAGTAAGATGATGTGGGATTCTTACCCACTAAATAACCTTCGTGCACACCAAAGCCAATCAGCACTGTAAGTATATATATTTTTTTCGCATTTCTATTTACTTAGGAATGTTTTTTACCCGTTACAAATTTTTATAAATTTTAAACGAGGTATCCATATTGTTTGGTCTTGGTGCATAATTAGTGCGAGTCTCATGAATCGCATGGTTTCAATGGCAACAGAAAGGACGCCTGTGAAATATTAATAGCAAATTTTTGTACACATCTGATATTTTGCAAAAGAAACCATTTAAAGTAAACAAGCAGAATTACAGTTCTCATACTTCTATGGAGTTTATGTAAATATTCTGTTTGAAGAGGAAACTACGACATGCGATTATTTAATGTACGGATAGTCAACAAATCATTGCAGTCTTATATTTATTTATTTTATTTATTTACTAGCTGGTGCCCGCGACTTCGTCCGCGTTGAAAAAAAAGTAGCCTATCCTGTGTCCTATACGTCTAAATGTTTATCTACCCAGTTTCATGAAAATCAGTTAATTCGTTTAAGAGTTATGGAGGAACATACATACATACAATACCTACACTTACAGATTTAGTATTAGTATTGATGATTTATTTTTTTCTAGGGAAATTTACAGGTATAATTACATAATAACAGTGGTGAGTAAATAGCTCAAATCTAATAAAAAATTTCCACATATTATACTATCTACATAATATTACTATTACACAGGCAGATAGTGGGTTGGGAAAATTTTAGAATCCATGGCCAAACTTTTGGAGTATTTATATGCTTAATCAGTTAAGAATGGATGTTAGTTTTGTAGAAATATAGTTTTTATGGTGAGAAAATTCATTCAAAATTAATTTTTTCACAATTAATTTTAAAACATAACCTGATTTTGTTTACAATACAAATAAATATGTATTTGAATGAATTTTCTCACCATAAAAACTATATTTCTACAAAACTAACATCCATTCTTAACTGATTAAGCATATAAATACTCTAACTTAACTGATTAAGCATGTTAATATGAAATTATACCTGTAAATTTCCCTACAATAAAATAAATAAATAAAAATAAATAAAAATAAATAAAAATAAATAAAAATAAATAAAAATAAATAAATAAATAAAAGTTTGGCCATGGATTCTAAAGCCAACCCAGTGGGTTTTGTAGTTCAATTCAATTATTTATTGCGAAACCATAATGTACAAAGATGTTATAAAAATAAAGACCAATGTTATGGACCCTGTTGGGCATGCAACTTAGGGACTAGGAGAGAGGAAGCGTATATATATATAAGCATATAATTATTTATTTATATAAATATATATAAGAATTTTATTTTATTTAAATTAAAATTAAATTATATTTACATTTATATTATTAATATTTGTTTGTTAATGTGTGTATGTAGTGTAATCTCAGGTACTATTATACTGATTTGGAAACTTCTATCACTATTTGAAAGGTATATTATTCCAGATGTGTATACTTCCCCAATGACACCTGGGTAGGTACTTAAGATATTCTGTAGGTACCTAAATAAAGGTGCCTTTAAGTTTGGCACCGTTTCCTTTGTAGGTGTTTAAATGAATGTTTCAGGTAAGGTACATACATTAAGTACATAATATACATAATTCTTACATTTAGCTGTCTTCACACAATGGGCCGATTAATTAAGTTGATAAAGCGGTCAAGCGTCAAAAGGACTGCGGAACTGTGTTAGTACAACAGAGCTTAGAATAGAGCGCTTTGCTTATTCCGTTTGACCGCTAAATCTGATTAGAAGCCGATCGATGTCGCAGGGTAAACTAATTTACTTTCAATACAATGAACAAAGACGTAAGTAATACCTAAATAATGTCTGGCATATGGATTTATAGACTAATTGAAAAGTGCTTTACTTAGGTACCTATTATTTCTAAATAATAGCACATGTGCTGGCATACTTGATACTCAACAGTAACCTACTGTTATTTGATGGAGAACCTTCCTTATTCTATCTAGGCGACGGTAGCCCCTACTATCGATATGACCGTCAGCTTCTTAGTCGGTTTCACTCTGGACAGAGTGGTCGTGGTCATTATTTCTCCTTGCTTTCTGCATTTACGCCTTTTAGGCCTTTAGTTTATCTTTTAGAGGCCGTCAGCTTACCTGCCGACTTTTACATTATTTTAACATTACTTAATGTTTTTATAAACCATTTTAGTAGATTTGAATGCGGTTTTCATTAATGTACTGATGATTACCTGGATAAAACTAGATCTTTTAAAACTGGAAAAATAGGGGGGGGGGGGTTTAAAAAACGAACTAGGTATGTGTGGGAATTTTAAAACGAACTAGGTACAGCGCGTACGAAGTTGCGGGCTCCAGCTATAGTTTATTATAAAATTTTATTTACGCGGAGACAGGATTTAATACCTACTCTGAATACCTTATTTTTACTCGTATTTCTTATGCATTCCTCTGTTGTCGACGCATGTGTGGTGTACAGAGAACAATATTAAGACCTGAATCTTGATTACAAAAGTAACCGTGGAGAGTAGATACGTAGGTATAGTCACTGTATTCAGACGGAGTGAATTACCTTACTTTTTTGGATTTCGGGACAATGCCCTGCTTGCCCTCTTCATTATGAGTATAAAACAATACACTCCCTTTTTTTTGTAAAAAATATTGTTTCATTTGCAATTGTTTCATAAAATTTCGTGAATACAATACAAAAAGACTACCTATCCAAGTAGATACTTATGAAAGTATACTTGTATAATATAAATAGTGGTTATACCTGCTGTCGTAGTCATCGTGGTGAGATAGGTGATAGACATAGCAATGTAACATTGAACTATGTGGGGTGCACTGAAAATTTTGGATTCTCATAAATAAGATCATGTAATATTATTATACTTTTGTTATACTTATACAATATTGATACTAGTGATGTGCCGGATATCCGAGGGAGAAGAAAGATCAGCATCCGTATCCGTTACTTTTTGGCGTATCTTTTACCTTATTAATTCATAGATGAAATTCTATTCATGATTAGGTAGCAATGAAAAACTATTAAATTCCATTCAGATTATTTTTTATTTCTTAAAATCAGACATTTGGCACCTTTAATAATGCAAGCGTCAAGTGGCGGGCGTCAACTATCATTTCAAGGTCGTGCACACCGATTATTGTGTAACAAAATTAAGATTCGTATCCGTATCCGTATCCGCGGATCTACATTTTTAATGATCCGGTACATTACTAATTGATAGATATGTGTCCATTAGCCAACGCAATTTGGTACCCTTCGCATGAACTTGTAAATAGGTAGGTAGGTACATAACATATATCTACAGTTCCTATATGCATGAAAGGAATGTTCGGAAGCAGTTAGTGATGTCTGCGGCAAAGTCTTAATTACCAGCAGCCTAAAGTTTGCCCGGAAGGCAGACCCTTAATTTGGCACAAGCAAATATGGGTCCGCCAGGAGTTTAAGTTAACTTTAACTTCCTGCACTTTACGACCACTTTGGTTTGAGCTATAAGTACTTGCTAGCATCGATCAGCATTATGTCTGTTCTTAATTTAATTGATATTTCTAGACACAAAATGTGAGAGAACTGAAGAACTGAAAAAACTGAGAAACACACCTAATGTTCATTTTGTCTTTATGTCTGGTAATATTTTTGTAAATTTAGAGAATTTAAGTCCTCTCATTGTATGCAGGTGTTCTAACTACTGCAGTTCTAGCCCTGGCAACCGGACCATGAGAAATATTGCTATAAAAGTCTCGTTATAAACACATAAATAATTGCGCAAGCAAGGATGTGCAACAACGGTTTTATTTGTGCGGTAGATGTCGATAAACGCAGGCGTAGATTTAACAGTTACACAAAACTACTAATAGTTCCATAAGCCTCAAAAGTCCGATCATAATAACTTAATAATTGTGGAGTCCTGTTTTCACCTCTAAGCTATCAATATACCTATAATGTATTCTTTTTTCATTGATAAAAAAGGTAAACAAACAATTCACAATATAGAACTAAACAAACAATACGAACAAATTCTAAATGAGTTAATCACTGTGTCAACTCTCTTTGATAATGCCTAATGTACAAATCCCATCTTTACAACAGTCCAGTGACTATGGCGACGCTATATTTGTTTACGGTTTTGATCAATAGAAAAAGAATAGATCATATACCTATTACCGTATTACCTACCATGGAACCCATTTGACACCTTGCAGAATTATTGTTAGCGATCTCACAAAACGGTTAACTAGGTTACCTTAGTTTAAGAAGAGATGTTAGCCGTGTCTGTGTGTTATACCGGCTTAGGCTGTACAGTGGTGATTGCTCTGATGAGTTTTTCCAAATGGTATGGGAGCCCAAGAGGGTTTTTTTGATTTACTCGGGCGCGTCAGATGTTGCCAATGTATATTCCCCACGTGTCTCATCTGACGGGTAGGTCGGTGGGGTTGGTGGGGGTTGGGGTAAAATTTTAAATACAACTTAAGCGCGTCAGATTTTAAGAGGGGATGTTAAGTGAACCTAAACTACGATTCGGATCTAATGCAAGTTTGTGGCAGCTTTTTGAAAATGCAAAAAAGATTTTTGACGATTTTCGAGCGCGTCAGATTTTCATACAGACGGTTCAGCCTGAATTCCTGATCGCGCTGATTCTTAATCTGACGATTATATGGATTTTTGGATCTACAAAATTTTGGACGCCTGTAGACGCTCACCCCACCGCTGAAATGAAAAACTACATATAACCTTTTTTTCTTCTTACCAATAATTTCAAAAATCTTCAAAATCCAATAGGTCCCCACGACGCTCGAGTGACTCCACATTTAGCATCGTGGGCTCCCTAAACAAAATGCCTATCCCGAGTTTTCGCATTAGGTAGGTACACTCGTATAAGAGGTGTCGCTGCATATAGTCCGGATGAGTAGAAACTCTATCCTTCCTTTATCCTGCTTTCGTTCATTATAAAAAAATGCATTTTTATTATCGAACGAAGTTGTAAGAATTTATCTCTATCTACATCCAATACCCAGAATATATAAATACATATAGAATTTTTTTATGTATGTGAAGCCGGGAGCTGATCGTTAGTTTATAATAATCTGCCTAATAATTAATTACCTTTGGCCGGTACGATCATTGTGAAGAGGTTTCTTTGTATTCCAATGTAATAAAATATGAACAAACTTAAATTGATTCTGCTTTACAGTACAAAGTGCTAAAGTAATTTCGGCGTCGTAAACTCACGTTGATGGTTCGACCGTTCTCGGAGCACGCTGTGCGGCCGGTGATTTGTTTTTTTATGGCCACTGCGATTTGAGGCTTAAAGGGATTTCCAATGATTCTTCTCTTATACATCACTATAAGAACTGTAACTTTTAAAAAATTTCTTTGACTAATAGCCAATGACAAGTACTTTCACAATAAAATGCGTTCTAAGAGTAGTAATTGGACTTTTATTTACTTTTTTTTCATATTCTTAACTAGCGGCCCACCTTCACCTTCGCACGGATCCAATTAGGTTTTATTATACCTATAATAATAATAATAATAACGAGAACTGCATGCGGGCCTATTACGGGGCCACAGAGGGGGGAACTAACCTGACGGCGTATCGTGTCAGGATGCTCTCTCTGTTTCAGGCCCTTGAACCAGCCGTCACCGTCACCGCTCAACGATTGTCGGATCAGGTGCGGGCTATCCAGCGGTGTCAACTGTTGGACCAGCCTGCACTTGATAGGCTGCGCCTGGACTCACTACCTGTTTGCGCGTCAACTGAACCGTCACAGGTCTTACCTACTGCGGCGTTGACACCGGTTCCACCACCACAACCGATGACGCTTATAGACCCTGTTGACGGTGAGGAAGATGATGCGAACGGGTTCGTAAGTACCCAGGTTAATGAGCAATTGAGGAGGGCTTTGGAAGAGACGATTTTGAGATATCGTTATACAAGCGAGTATAGACCGCGCTTACCACGTTTGCCTGCGAATAGACGTAACTTTGCTTTAATGGGAGCCGTAAACGCTTTGCTGTCCCAGTATATACAGGACAGCAAAGACCTAACTGATACGCTCTCGATACTATACTGTGGGGCCATCACTGTATGTCGCATTGCCCAGGTGAGATTTTTAGACAATGCTCACACACAGAGGGATGTCTCAAGCATCCCTATGTGGCAGATTCGTATCGAGAAGCGTATCAGTACGTTTAGGACTCTCATTGCAAAGTTGCTCTGCTTCAAGAACGGTAATAAACGACCTCGAGTCATGCGTTTCGTGACTCAGGCTTTTGTAGGAACTAACATTAGACCTAAAGAGTACATGGCCTGTGTCACGGAACGTATTGATTTCTTGAAGCAGAGAGTCTATGCGTGGGCAAACAGAATACGCCGTTATAAAGAACGCGTGAATAGATTTCGTCAGAACCGCCTCTTCCAAAGTGACCAAAGGAAGGTATACAGACAATGGGAGGGAACCGATAACCGTGTGGAAGCCGGAAAGCTTCCAGATGCAAACGCTATGGTCAAATTTTGGCGCGACATCTGGTCGGTTTCCGACGAACACACGGAGGGCGATTGGATAAACATTGTCAAACAGACGTGTGAATCCATCGAACCCATGGGGGCTGTTACCATAAGCCCCGATGATGTTAGTTGTGCTATTCGTACGGCCCAGAACTGGAAAAGTCCTGGACCGGACGGATTGCACAACTTCTGGATTAAATGGTTTCGATGCTCATACGAATGTTTGGCAATGCAATTTCAAAAAGCCCTTGATTTCGATGGCCTCCCTAGTCTGTTAACAATTGGCATCACCTTCCTGCTCCACAAATCCGGTAGTACCATGGAAGCCAAAAACTATAGACCCATCACATGTCTACCAACATTGTACAAATTACTCACATCCATTCTGAGGACAAAAATTAACTCGCACATAGTTGCAAATAATATTTTGGCCCCAGCTCAGAATGGATGTAGAGTTGGGTCCCGTGGTACTAAGGAACTCCTCCTCATAGACATGACCATTTGTCAAAATGTCAAGCGGAACAGAGGGGCTCTGTCGACAGCTTGGATTGACTATAAGAAGGCTTATGATTCGATGCCCCATTCGTGGTTGAGAAGGATTTTGGAGTTGTATAAAATTGATTCAACTCTAAGATCCTTCTTAAGCATATGCATGGATCAATGGACCACTGTCCTTCAGCAACCAGGCAGTCTACAGAGCGTCTCTGGTCTGCAAGACGAAATAAGCATAAAGCGAGGCATCTTTCAAGGCGACAGCCTGAGTCCACTATGGTTTTGCCTAGCCTTGAATCCTCTCAGCACATTGCTGAAGGATTCAACACTAGGCTATCGATTACGGAGAGGGGGAGAGGTCATTTCTCACCTACTGTACATGGATGATCTCAAACTATTCGCATCCAAACACCAGGATCTGTTAGAGTTGCTGAAAATAACAGAAACTTTTAGCAACTCTATAAAGATGGAGTTTGGTGTAGATAAGTGTGCGGTCATGCATGTACAGCGGGGTAAGGTTGTAAATTCTTCTAATTTACAACTTACTGAAGTGACCTTTAAATCTCTCTCTGAAATCGAAACCTACAAGTATCTTGGTATGTCACAGTCATTGGGTATCGTTGACAGGGACATAAAACAGAGGGTGAAGGAGCGCTTCTTTTGTCGCCTGACAAAAGTACTTAAGAGTCTTTTGTCGGGTGGTAATAAGGTGCGCGCCTTCAACAGCTGGGTTATGCCCTTGTTAACCTACTCCTTTGGCATACTAAGATGGACGCAGACTGAACTAGATGCCTTGGACAGAAGGGTTCGTCAACTGCTCACCACACACCGGATGTTACACCCGCGTTCGTCTGTTATGAGACTGTATATTCCTCGGAAATTGGGGGGCCGAGGCTATCTGAATGCCAAAGATCTTCATAACCGAGAAATATGCAGTCTCAGGGAATATTTCCTTAACAACGAGTGCGGGATACATCATGATGTTGTGACGGTTGACAAACACTTCACTCCTCTATGCTTATCTCACGAGAACTGGCGCAAACCAGTAATATTGAGTGCTGAGAATCGCAGGGAGGTATGGAAGAGCAAGGAATTGCACGGGCGGTTCTATCGAGCCCTCAACGGACTCGATGTAGACCCGCTCGCTTCAATAAACTGGCTACGTTTTGGTGACCTATTTGGGGAAACCGAAGGTTTTGTCTGTGCAATAGCAGATGAAGTTATCAAGACGAGAAACTACCGGAAATATATTCTCAAAGACGGTACGGCCGACATTTGTCGAGCATGCCACCGTCCAGGAGAATCATTGAGACATATTATTTCCGGTTGTTCTCATCTTGCTAACGGCGAGTATTTGCACAGACATAACCAAGTAGCCAGAATTATTCACCAACAACTTGCTCTTCAATATCACCTTGTTGAATTTGAAGTACCGTATTACAAATATGTGCCTGCGCCCGTCCTCGAAAATGGTCATGCCACGCTCTATTGGGATCGCTCCATAATCACGGACAGGACTATTGTAGCCAATAAGCCTGACATCGTGGTTATTGATCGATGCCAACGCCGGACGATGCTTGTTGACATTACTGTCCCACATGACGAAAACCTCGTGAAAGCCGAGAAAGACAAACTTACCAAGTACATAGACTTGGCTCACGAGGTGACCGCCATGTGGGATGTCGATTCGACAATCATCGTCCCGATAGTCATATCGGCGAACGGTCTTATAGCGAAGAGTCTCGACCAACATCTTAAGAGTCTCTCGCTAGATGGTTGGATCAAGGGTCAGATACAGAAGGCGGTACTTCTGAACACGGCACGAATTGTCAGGAGGTTCCTCACTCTGCAGCCCTAACCACCGGTAGCTTGGGCCTAGCCCCGCTACTAGCGGATATCTAGTTTTAAGTTTTTTATGATATATATTGTATTTTTTTTTTGTTTATAATTTATATTGTAAAAAATTTAAAATTAAGAAAATAAAATAAATAAGTGAATAATAATATAATAAGAATCTTGCTAATGAACATTATACATAATTAATTTAATTATTAGTCTTACGAACAGATTTTCATTTTACAAGGATATACTTACCAGGTTCATCTTTTATTTATAAAAAGAAAGATATGACAAAACTGTCTCCTTGTAGAATAGTCGCAGCCGTAATAAGTGTCTCCTGTCTCGAAGCTCGGTGGTGGTCGATTTATTTGCAATCAGTTCGTTCGGCGCGTGAAATTGGTCCGCAGCATCAGCAGTCGTGTTTAATCAAACCCCGTTACAACAAGTTGATTGAAACAGATACGAGTGGAGTGGAGATGATCTCGCTTTATTACCTATTCATTTTCACCTACAGTCGCTTACTTTACATTTAAAAACATCATTTATACTTCTAGCCCTACAAATCTATATAGTAGTTTTAAAATAATACTATCACTGCCGGCATCAAAGAGGATTTCCCAACGTTAAAAATAAAAGGGTGGCTATAAAAGACAAGCAACAGATGTTTTAACATCTACCTAAGTCGCAGGCAAAACCTAAAACTTTATACGGCTCAGTGGGCTAACATTAAATAAACCTAAGTACATGTATTAATCACCACATAATATATATTTATGTAGGCATTCAGTTTAAAAGTTTAGTTATTGCTGTGAGTTCGGACGTTGCTGGGCGCTTTCATGATTAATTAATGTCACGTATTGATGTGTCATGATGACGTAACATCCTTCTCAGTATGAAACTGACAAAGGTGAAAAGTATATTTATGAAATGAGACCGGGGCAATTCAATCAATAATATTATTTACTAGCGTCCCGCTCCCGGCTTTATCCGGCCCGGGATAAGTGATTGGAATTTTCTTGTAAAATTGTAGTTAGATTTTGCCAATACTTAAAACGACCACATTAATTTTTAAAAAAAGCCTAGTTATCTATTTGTCGAACAAATATTTGGTTCATCTACATTCAATTCATTATTTTAGTGTAATTTAATTTTATAGGCTTTTAACTTGTTAAGAAATAGTAGTGCGTGGGCACCGGAAACTATGGATTTAACTTATGAAAAATGACAGAAACACTTCGTGTCTACCTAATTGGACGTTGGACAGGCAATGAATCGCCGCAGGAATCACGTTCATCTGACTAAATAACGATCATTTGTTTTTGTAACACCTCCAAGCTTTTGCCCACCCACAACCACTTATGTAGACGTCATTCTACCATTAGATTTCTGTTAGTAATTATCGCTTAGCTGTTTCATTTTATAAAATCCAAGATAATGAAAGTTAAACGTTGAAATAAAGCAAAGTTAGAAGAGATAATACAGCAAATTTAAATTTTCAAATTTGTGAAAAAATTTAATTGCTAAAATATTAAGAGAAGAAACCGAAGTCAAGTACGTAGAAGAGTTATGTACTTAGAAAAAGAAAGAAAAATAACTTACTAATGAAACAGTAAACAAACTAACAATTATTATTGTTATTATTAGAAGAATAACAAGCGAAGCCATCTTCAAAGTTGGCCCTGCCGGGTATATATTCCGGGACCTCCGAGACAGAGCGCTAAGGCAAACACCTTAATCGCTCGACCAATAGGCTCATTTTGAACACTCTTCAAGTTCATTGAATATTTTTTATCGTTTCGAATGGGATCACCTCAACATTCATTACACGACATTTGTATTCCCAACGGCCGCTTGGTTTACATTGATGCGTGCGCGTCTTCATTCCACCTGCGATTCTCGGCTGTAGCTTTTTGCTCGTTTAATGCGGAAAAAAAAACTATCTCAACTGCAATGCTATTTGATCAACACGAGCAGAATGTTGAAGTGCATTTACATCGCTGCTTTTTGTTTAGTATCACTTATGTGGTTTATTGCATTGAAAGAAACGTCGCGCGAGTCATCGCCTGGTTCGCAGCGTTTTATAAATGTTCCAATGGCAATCTTCGTTTAATTTTGTTTAAAAAATAAAAATAAAAATAAAAAATAAAAATTAAGGTCAATATTCGTATTGGAGATAATAATACCTATTAATGCAAAAGTAACTAGGCTTTAGCTAATGAGATCCGTTTCTCAAAACACCAGTTTTCCATAACATCCGTTTTCTATTATACTGTTTTCTACCTATACAGTCCTTTGGAAAAAATTTTTTATCGTGAAATCGAAAATGTTCAAAAATTTTCGACGATCAATTTAAATAAACAGGCGTGACTTTCGGCGTGGCGGCGCCACCGTCGTCCCTTTCATGTCATTTTTCTCAGGTTTTATGTCAACAGCCCTGCCACACATCCTTATACATATTATAAAATAAACTCCTCCGCCGCGTCTATCTGTCTGTTCCCGATAAACTCAAAAACTACTGCACCGATTTTCATGCTGTTTTACCATATAATTAGCTAGCTAGCTAGAACATACATACATACATACATACATACATACATACATACATACATACATACATACATACATACATACATACATACATACATACATACATACATACATACATACATACATACATACATACATACATACATACATACATACATACACACACACATACATACATACATACATACATACATACATACATACATACATACATACATACATACATACATACATACATACATACAGAAAAAAATTCTAAAAATTGTCAATTTAGTTTCAGTATCATGTATAGAGCCTATAAACACGATATCTCTGAAAAAAAAAGTAACTTACTCCATGACCAACCCTTACAGATTTATATTAGTATTGATTATTTTTTTACAAAGTTACGCGGGCGAAGTCGCGGGCAGCAGCTAGTTCTACTATAAAACATAGGTAATAATGTACTGTGATTGTACAGCGGCACAATAATAGCAAACCATAGAGCCATCATTCCGTGTCGTGTGTCGGTATTGAAAGGGCGCGAGAAAATACCAGTGATAAAGGGGCGGAAATGGCCCTTTCAGCCGCTACGACACCCGCGTACCTTCAAATTAAGCCCGGAAATAGGTAATCACAGACTCCCACTTCTGTTTCACATGCAAACCTAGCGTCTAATATTTTTGACTACATTTGTTTTAGGGTGAAATTACTTATTCTTAACATGTAAATGTTTTTTTATGTCCCTTTTTATGTAACGCCTATTGATCCTAACCAATGTTACAAATGCGAAATTATGTTTGTCTGTTTGATTGTTACGCTTCAGACCTTATCTCAACCGATCATCATTAATTGACTTATTGACCTTTATTTAGTATTATTTTATTAGTAGACAAAATATTATATTTAATTTAAAGTATATAATATTTTGTTAATAAATTACATTTATCAAATAATACTCGTATATCGTATATTATACTCGTAGCTAGTATTATTTTGATTTCTCTGCAAGATATCTCGCTGCTTAAAAACTGGGTCACAAATCAAAAACTACACTTTTTGCAGGAGAGCTAATCGAAAAAAATTAAATTATTTTTGTCTATTATTTTCTTGTTAGATATATATCAAATATATGCATATTATACATAATTAGAAGCGTATTTTTAAGGGACATTAAATGTTTTAAGTACTTTTATAATAAACTGAATCCTAGAGGAGATATAAGCATATAAATAAGTTACTTTTGAATATAATCCTACATATTGCAAAATACAATATGTAGGATTGTGATTGTATTTTTGCAATAAAAACATTATTTTTTTTTTATGGTCCTTTAGTTTTTAAGCAGCGATCTGTATTTATATGTAAGGTATATAAATTTATTCTAATGTAAATGAGTTGGCATTGACTCACACACTGTTTTAAATGATGGCGCCCCATATTTAAATTGAATACACAAAAATTCACTTTGCAATAAAAGTCTGTCCCAATTTCTGCTGAAATTCCAATTTCCAAATCGGGCACATAAAACGGACATGCATATATTTTGATTTGGGTAGAATGAATGGGGATAATGACGGTTGGTGACCGCTTTTTGGTGCTTGCAAACCTGTCTCGGAATTCGCAACCACAAAGATGTTATCTCTCGCGGAATCTCAACATCAGTATCGAATTGTATTTTTTTTCTTTTTTGTTATGCTCATTATAGGTAGGTGTTTCGCATACGCACTGGACAGTCATGTATGAATCACGTTGTCCAAAATCGGCGGCGACTCATTTTTAATAACAAAGGCCGAACTCGAAAGAATTCACAGGGATTTAAATATCGTTGGATTAATTAATTAACGATTTAATTAGTGCATTCATAATACTTTTATTGTATATTTGACCGGTGCATCCAGACTGTTTTGGAATTTGTATTGAAATAACTAAGATTCCTCAAAGATTCAACAAAGCATATAAATAATTGGCCATTGGTGTATACGAAATTTGCCATTAAAATAAAAAAAGAGGACTATTTATATTATGTAGGTACAACGTACGTTTGGAACAAACATCTTCCAAAGGCAAAAGGTGGTTCTGTTAACTAACTACCTACGTCAGTACCTACGCCAGTCTCAGTGGAACTTTTTAATTACGAATCTTTTCACAAGGCCCTGTTATAATTCTTAATTGTAGAGATGTCTCTTCATACTTTATCAGAAAGAAAAGGTAGGGCTATAATAAGTAGCATTTATAATGTATTTTTTAGATATATTTTTAGATATGTAGTTGTAGATATCGGCCTGTCCGTCAAACTTGACATAAAAAAAGCAGTGGCACTCCGGGAGTGCCGAGAGAACTGAAAACTTGAACAATTACGTGTGTATTTTTTGAATCGTCAGGAAAGGACATACTTATATACAGAGGTGTTGGTTACACTGTTACATGTCGCGAGTTCAATGATTTTTCCCATCTCAAAAATTGTTTCTTTTTTTAAACTGTCAGTGCCATCTTTGTTCGCATTGATGTATTATTTCAATTTAATTAGTTTTCGCAAGGATGTGTTATTTTATTTATTACGTAACATATTATAGTTTCAGTGGTATTGTGCAGATGGCGCACGCTTACGTTACAATAACAATTAGATGGTTTTTTCCCATCTCAAAAATGCCCAACGTGCCAAAAGAAGTTTTTACTTCAAAAATCACTCAAATAATAAAATGAAGAAATAGTTTTAAAGGTATTTAGTTTCTATCGATTTTCTTAGTAAGAGCTCGTTGGTTCTAAACTTAGTATAGTATAAATATAAAGTCACAGTGTCAGTGACGGAGTTACCGAAAATGTAGCCGAAATGTTTCAAACTTGGCTATTAGTTGTAATGATGGTTGTTCTAAGTTCTTACATGAATTATATGTGGTTATTGGAAGCTAACAATTTCCAACGTTGAATATTCTCAATTGAATGTTAGATTTGTCAAAGTAACTAAGCAATTAATCAAATTAGATTTGTTGAACTTCCTTCTCTGGAGTAGAACTTCCATACTTTCAGAAGTACCTATTAAATACCTTATGTACTAACTGTAACTATTATTATTTGAGATACAAAAAAGATGTAAATAAAATAAAATAATTTATACTCAAACTTTGTATGGCATTTTCTAATAGTTTGGGTGCGTTGAAAAAT
Organism: Synanthedon formicaeformis; assembly: GCA_945859745.1. Lineage (NCBI taxonomy): Eukaryota > Metazoa > Arthropoda > Insecta > Lepidoptera > Sesiidae > Synanthedon > Synanthedon formicaeformis. The sequence goes on along the minus strand of OX243958.1, from coordinate 3,384,111 downwards.
GAAAATATATAAATCTGTTGATGATATAACACCTGAGAAAATATATGATTATTAATAATGCCTGACATCTTTATCGCTGTGACGACGGTGGCGCCATCACAAATTCTCTGACTATAACTCGGGAACTTAACATTTTTCAGAATAAAATCCTATATTTTAATTCAGGTAGGTAATATACTATCCGTGTGACAAATTTCATCCAAATTAGTTGTGCCATTTTTTGCGATTGAGTAACAAACATCCAAACAAACCATAAAACAACATAAAGGGCCATAAAACAAAAAAATCCAAAAATGTTTTTATTGCAAAAATACAATCACAATCCTTCATAATGTATGCTGCAAAAAGACTTATGGTTGTTTTATTCCATATTTAGTATATTTTGATCGTTTTTTTATATATTCAAATGTAATTTATATGCTAATATATCTCTTCTAGTATTCAGTTTATTATAAAAGTACTTAAAACATTTAATACTACTTAAAAATACGCTTCTAACGATGTATAATATCTATGCATATATTTGATATATATATATGTATATCTAATGAGAAAAAAATAGACAAAAAATATTAATTTTTTTTCAATTATCTCTTGTGTAAAAAGTGTAATTTTGATTTGTGGCCCTTTAGTTTTTAAGCAGCGATATACTAATAATTGGACGCGACTTCGCCCGCATAACTATGGTCGTTGCTAATGTAGCCTTCCATAGATGAAAGAATTTTCAAAATTGGTCCAGTAGTTTTTGAGTTTATTCATTACAAACGTACAATAATTCTTCTCTCTTATATTCTTATATTAGTATCTATAAGTAGATTAGGATAATAGTATAACTTTAATTGCCTACAAGCACTCATCTCGGCTACTGGTAGTCAACGGTTCAGAAAGTGTTGAGTGAACATTAACCCTAGAAAGATAATCATACGTCTCAGAGACGTACGGAACTTAATTAGCATATTAAAACCCATGTACTTTTTCTTATTTATTAGTATTTCAATAATTGTTCACTTCTTATTCAAAGAAATAAAATGAAAAATTAGTACAAATAGAGTTTAATTTAAGAAATACAGACAAAAACTTAAAATTTTCTAAACTTTTCTAAAAGTACATTTGAGTTGAGTTTCAGTCTTTAATATTCATTTAATGGTACTTTTTGGTTTAAATTGACTATAAAAATAATTCTTAGTGCCTCTTTCATCAACGTCAAGTAGGGCTAATCTGTCATTTAAAGTCATCGGTAACCGGGGATAATGGAGCTGATATGCCTTTGTTTGTACGGTAAACGTCCCAAATTTTGAAAAGAAAATAATAAAAACAAATCGCCTATCGAATGATGCAGTAAACCGAGTGCATAATTCAATAAAACAGAAAATTATTTCTAAAAGTAACTAATCAACACTTTACTTTTAGTTGGTGAAAGAGGCCCTTAGTATTTTAAATTTAAATATGGTTTTATAAATACATTTATGACAAACATCTTTTTGTGTTCTCCTCAAACAGCGTTTTTGCACTTTAAAAAGTCAACAATTCATGCAGACAAATTTAACAGTTACAAGTCGCGTCGCGTTCTCTCGTCTCTCTTTAGGGAACTATTAACACAATTTCTATGAGCTTCATAAAAGTCAGAGGCTTAATTTATATGTTTATTTGGACACGTGCCGCAAGGCGCCTAACGATAAGCTTTTCAATAATATATTGCCGATAAAACATTCTTAAGGTCAAGTCTATGTTATTACTTGTGGTATAACGGATTATGAAAGTAGGTATCGATTGGTTTCGGTCACTAATGGAACTGTCGTTTTGAAACAAAAAATTTGAAATTCTGAACAAAAACATAAGCAAGAATTTAATAAAAAAACTTATTGCACTATACATTAGTGCAATAAGTTTTTTTATTAATTAATTAAATTATAAAAGGTAAAAATTTGCAGTAAAATTATTAATTACTTAATTGGTTATGATCTTTTTGACCAGAACTCTGTATTAAATTTTATCAAAATAATTTTATTGGTTTCAAAAAGTAAAAAATATTAAAATCCTTGCGGCGTAAGAACTATTTTTGTAGATAATTGATAATATACAATTTATATCTAAAAAATTTAAAAACAATTTCTACCTCAGTGACATAATAAGTACAATTTTTTTTTTTATGTAGAGTTTATTATATGATCTTATTATATAATTTTACCTATGATCAGATATGATATGTGATGTAGACGTATTGATTTTCTAATTGGCTTAGAACATTTACTCGTTAGAAAGTTATCAACTAACTCTTTCCCTCTTGTTATTGGAAATTATAAATTCAAAATTGCGTGGGTCAAATTAGACGGTCGATTGAAATGGGAATTAAAACAATGGTTTTATGTGAACATTACCGATAGACGGTAGGTGGGCGTTCGTCTATCTATTCGCTTCACTTCGTGCGGAGGTGTCGGATAATATTTTATGTATGAGTGAGGAAAATAAACGAATTTTCGAAGCCGTTGATGGGCATATCGACGTTATAAGAAGTTGCTTTATCACCGCCAAGTTCACACATTGTTTCAACTCTTACAAAATTACTGTCGACTATGCATACGACGAAATTTTAATAATAATTTTTAATATTATAATATTAGTAACAGTTCGTACAGCATTTTCTGTGAGGAAGAATGATGCGAGAAACCTCATAGACTCTTTTAAACTATACATAGGTTTGTGTTAAAAGCGCTAATACGTTGGATGAGTGGTTAGTGCTTGCCCTAACCACAGTATTACAACCTTAACGTTCTGTTCCAGGGTGTCCGTGTTTGATTCCCGGCAGCGTCCACTTTGCAATGAACTTATCAAAGTTATCAATCTCTTTCTAATTTCTTATCATTAATGCTATTAAGGTCGGTAAGTAGTGCACTTGCAGCAGTTGTAGCGTTGCTTGTATTAAATAATAATCGACGATAGCCACCTACCATAAGTGTACCGTCAGCCTGTTTGACGTATATTAAGGAAATACATTAAAACAAATCGTAAGTTAATTGCAAGTAAAACTGTAGTTGGCATGCACGTATTCATTCATTCTATACATTATATATGTTAGGTCGATTTACCGTTTCATTTAAAAATTAATACAGGTCAACCTAAGACATTATTAATAATTCGTGAATTCCCGGGACCCCTGAACCTGAAGTCGAAGTTTCCTATTAATATTGTAGAGTTCAAATATACATATACGAGTCGGTAATGGAAGTAGGTATAATATACTGTTACCCCTCTTATTACATTACTGAATTTCTCAGATGTGATTTCGCCAAATGTTCGAGATTCATCCATATAAATTGTATTTACCTGTAACGTTTTAAGTACTTATAAGTTAGTATTTAATACCAAAATTTAAATACCAAGAAAAGAATGATATTTTTGTTATGTTAAGGCTGGTGGCAGTAGTTGACGGTAGGTGGCTACCATCGCTTAACACAAGCAACGCCACAGGTGCTGCAAGTGCGCTGCCTACCCTAGCAGGATTAAGGACAAGGAATTGACACCTATTGAAAATGGGCTCATTCACTCACTGAAACACAACAGCATAAGTACGGCCGTTATTTCACGGTGGTTTTCTGTACACCAGTGTGCCCTGCACTACTTTCCAGATCTAGACTAAAGCCAACTTTGAAAAATTGATTCTCATATAACTGGCTCCGCTCGCAAATTTCATTATTTGTCAATTTATACATTGATAAATTATCGGTCACACTTTTATAAAATGACCTCCCTGTCCCTCTGTTCGTTTGTGCGTTAAAGATTCAAATATACCTACCTATATGGTAGGATTTTTTAAACGTATTTTTAACGTATCTTGGAGGGAAATTATCTTAAATACTAGAGACAACAAATTTTACTTATAATTTTAATAATTAAATTGCTTCAAAGATAATTTTTAATTACTAACCATAAGTAGATGTAAGTATACCTAACCCCATTGAATTCAATAGTAAGCGAAATTTGGATAAGCTTAGTTTAATATTGCAACATCCTATTTTATTACGATAAGCGCCTATTTCTCAAACGTCAATTAGGCCAAACTGTCATTTAAAGTCACCGGTAACCGGGAATAATTTAGTTGATATAGCTTTTTTGTACGGTAAACGCCCCAAACATTCATATGTAATTAGTTAGCATAAATAAGCCGAGTGTCTTACGTGTTCAATAACTTTGTTGCAGCTGTATGCCTGTGCATCTATTACCTACATGAAATTACCACAATAAATCATTTCTGAGACGTATTCTCTATGGCGGTGCTAGCTAAGGCTTTAAGTATATTATTAGTGCTTCTAGATCATACTATTCATATTATTATACAAGCTTACAAGCCCTGTAAGCCCTCTAAACTTAAGTTTATGCATAAACGGAATAAGCAATAACGGAAAATAAGTACACGGAAACGTACACAAAACAATAAAGTAAAATATCAGTTACCTACGTCATAAAATCATAACTGCATTTTAAAAGTTTTAAGTTAATAATCCATACAGAATACAATATTTATACATGTAAATGCAATCTTTGATAGGTAAGTGCAAAGTAGAACAGACTGTCTTTTTGAGAATCCGCCCTTTTCAAAAATGGTCTATTTGCTCACAAAACCTTTCTTATTGAGTGATCCCTTTCCCAATGTTGTCACATATCATGTGTACGCATAAATATATATCTAATATAGGATATATTTATGTGTATAAATGCATAAATGCATTTCATGAATAAAAATGCTCTATATTTTTATGCGTGCCTAATCACCCTCTCCATAAATTATTTTCCTAACTAGTTAATAAACTTTATTGAAAAAAAAAACATTATCAGACTGCTATTCGTATCGCGCAGACAGAACTTTCCAATGTCAAAGCTAAGTCTAGGTTGCCCGCCAAAATCCTACATGATCTCTCTCTAGATAGTAAACCCTAAATACTGACTACATTATATAAAGCTATTTTACCTTACCATAAAACCTTACCACAACTTACCACAAAACAAAAGGGGCTTCCTTTACCACAAAACCTGGTCTTGGACGCCCTTGGATGCATGAGTGAGTTCTCTTACGAAGTATAATTTCATTGTTTCACATATATAGGAAACACATAATTTGGAACTTCATTTTAAATTCATATAATTGATATTAATTTTTAGATACGCCTTGACATTGAAATAATCAATACATTTGACAGTAGACATATTAAATTCAAGGTCACATTCTATATCTGTAACTTTTGATAATTAAATCAGCCTTAAATATTATAAAACAAAGTCCTACGCCGCGTCTGTCTGTCTGTTCGAGATAAATCGTAGAGAATATCGTAGCAATCTTTCGCTAATATTTTCCCAATCCATATATAAAGGGGCCTGTAAACGGGCTACATAAATTGCATATTGTTGGCTATTTTTGTTGACCAATATAGCTCAGTATATTTGCAACTATACCCTTGCTGCAATTTCATTGTGCAATACATTGCCGAGTGTAGACCAGCAAGATTCTGCAACTGAATTGCAGAGTAATTTTGTGTTTACATACGGAGCAATATTGAGCCTAGATCTCAGTAGTTATGTTCGCAAGTTTCTAAATTTTTTATATGACTCTTCGGTCGTTACATTAAATTTCGCCGCAATTACTGCCCAAGCATCCTTCTTTTGGTTGCGATTTTTACAAGCACCTGATTCTACACCCCATAATTCCTGACGTATATGGATTTCATTAATGAAGTTCAAAACCTTTTCGTTGGACCACTCGGCCATGACTTCAAAATAAAATCAACAACGAACAGAATAAAATCAACAACAATGATCGCAGAGCACTTGGTGAATAATGCGGGCGGCGGTGTGACGAGGCGGGGGGAGGCGAGCGAGGGAAAAGAGATGCACCTATACATCAGAGCAAAGACGATATACGGCGATATTGCAGTAAAGTCAAAACTTGATAAGTCATTTGCAATCTAGCCGGCTAGACATTGAATACTTGCGACTACTCTGAAATATCTTGGCAATATAGCTGGGCTACACTGCAAGATTGCAGCAATTATTGCACTGTGTTGAGCGATATAAACGGCAACTTGGCGGCTATACAATTGCAGCAAGAAATTGTCAATAAACTAGCCCGTTTACAGGCCCCATAAAAAGCTTGCTCGTTTAACGCTCTTTCCATTAGTGAAAACTGTATTTTATTTAATCTGTTGCATATTTTAAAAGATCTAAGCGCACATACAGAGGGACAGACGGCGGTGGCGACTTGTCCTATGTACACACATATACCTATAGATATAATATCTGTGTATAATAACAAAGATTTAAATCTTTGTATAATAATAACCCAAGCTTCTTTATCACAGAATAACAACTCGTTAGTTTTCACCGCGGGCGCAACCGTGTGCAAAACTAGTATAACGATAACATTTAATGAATGGTTTTAATTGTGTATTGTTATTACAAATAAAGAGTGCATCCATAATTGTAAGAGTGACTATACTTATCATAGAGGTATAATTCCAACATACTTGTTGGAATTATTACTCGAGGGCCTCTTTCACCAACTACAGGTTAAGTGTTGATTAGTTACTTTTAGAAATAATTTTCTATTTTATTAAATTTACTACATCCTTCGATAGGCGAATTTTTATTATTATTTTCTTTTCAATCTGTGGGACTTTTACAGTACAAACAGAGATATATTAGCTCCATTATCTATCCCCGGTTACCGGTGACTTTAAATGACAGTTAGCCTACTTGACCGTGCCTTCAGTGTTTATATTTAAAATTTATAAAGGAATATTTAAGTTCATGGAGCGTCCACGTCATAGTGATAAACTTTATGTAGTCCCGGCCAAATCTAGAATGAAAAAAATTAATGTTTTTTGTATGGCACCACGCTTATATAATAAAATTGCAAAAAGTATAAGAAACATCGGGAATCTGGCAACTTAAGATATCTTAAGATTTTTTTTGTTGGAAAAGGCATACTACTTACTATGGAAAATATTTTACAAAGATTTTAAGACTATTTTTATTTAACGAAGACTTGTCTTCATATAGATATTAAATTTAAAATATACGAGATGAAAGTTTTGTTGATAGCAGTTCAATGGAGTTAAGGATTTTAGATGTATATTGTTATTGCGAATTTATGCAGAAAATAAAATATGCGCGAACTTAATCTCGCGGCGGTCACCGTTAGAGTCCGACAAAATTGTCCAATCTGTTGTAGATAATATTATGATGGGCCTTATAATTTATAATAATTATTATGAGAGATAATAATAAATAACGTAAATTTTTATGCTTGCGAATATTATTATCCAAAGTGGGTCAGTGTGATTTTTTATGTGATATTGAGTTAGTTTTAGCTATGTGTTTCGGATATTCAGAACACTGTGTTGTTTCCCTTAATAGAAACTATTAATTTTATTGGTACATTGCAATTACTAAAAATTTGTTGTTACATTACAGGAAAATTTACTAACAAATCAAAATTCGAGTCCTTCAGAGACTTTTTATATAAGTTTCAAGTCGGCATTCAATATCGATGATGAAAGAACTTTTTGATTCCAGCCTGTAGAAGGGATGATAAAAAAAAAACAAGTGTTTTTCAAAATTATATGAAAGTGGTAAAATTTAGATAAATACATAAAAAGGTTTTACAATTTTTTTTGTATTAACAGAAGCACAGAAGGTAAGGGTTGATACTTTTAGGTTCATTGTGATTTTTTAAAATTATTTACATTTTACAAAATGGCCCCGAGTCACTCAAATTTTGATTTGATAGTAATTTTCCTAGACTAGTTAAACATATTTTTATTCCATTTTATAATGATTTTTCCTGCTCAAATGACTGTGAAATACAGTTAGATACCACTAGTACATCCTGTTCTTCCCAGTTTCAGCCTTCATGAGATACGTTAGCATAGGGGGATAGTATCGTGCACAAAAAACACCATACAATACAATATCAGGTTTTCCCTGACTCATTCCACTATAGCTACGAGATCTATTATTATCATTATTGGTAAATGATACCCAGCATTTATCTAATTTTGAATTTTACGCCTAATTTTTAAATTTTTATTTAATTGAAAAACTCATCAAGAAAGCGTAGCAATTTGAAATTTAGATCTGCAATGATCGTATTAGTAAATGTGAATAACGATTCGTTGCGTCGATTAAACTTTGTAAAAACTTCAATAAAAACTAATGAAAACAGTTCGTTGACTTTAATGTCTCAATGTCAAGTTCATGTACCTAGTTGTTTGTCCAGCCGATGGTTGTTATAAGTCTGAACTGAATTAGATCTTAATTTCTTAGTGCTCGGACTTAAGAGCGGGCATAAAGAGAAATAGCCAATCCTAGATTTGAATTTAATCTAAGTAAACAAAGTCTAATTTAATTAATTTTTTTAAATAGATAAATACATTATAAATGAAAGTGACGTCTGTAACAGAAAACATAATATAATGAAATTTTCTCGATAGAAAAAAATCACCAAGTGAGCTCTCATTTCCATCGATTTTAGTTTTATTTTCAAAATGAGACACATTACAAAGCTAAAAGTATATCAGTAATTTCACTTCACATATTATCTAAGGCTGTATGTAACAATTTTTCATTTGACATTGTAGTTTACGAATAATTAATATTTAATACTTTTGGCACTTATAACATTTTTATTGAGCGAGTTGCGCTATCTTCCGTCGCATGTTGTGCGTAGTTCTACGTATTTTGTGTCACTGTCATGTCCAAGGGGCCACGCGGGTGAAATTACTAATTTTGTTTGCTTTATACCCATTCTTAAGGATGCAGGGGTAATTAAGTAGGTCTGTTAATTCCAACGTGATTCAAGCCAGCCAGCCAGAAAAATAGTTATGAAGTAGTTTTCGGTGGAATATTTTCGGCTTGAAAGTATTTCAAATTCTGGCTAATATACTCGTATATATAAATTTAAAATCTCTATCCATACTAATATTGTAAATGTAAAATAACTCACGTTAACTACTTAGAAAAGAGATAGGGTACTTTTCACCTAGAAAAAGTACCGCTCGCGAGGGATTATCTAAAAATAAAAAATAACAACACCTCACGAGCAACAATTTTGTCAGGCGTTCAATTTTTCATTTTCCAATACCATTAGGTATCGCATAGCCAAAACTACTGGGTTTAGAAAGCTGAAATTTGGAACATAGGTTTATAATTATAACGCCGGGGGCGGATCGTACTATTATTTGAAGGTGTAAAATATATTTTAGAACTAAGTAAATGGGCCGGCCGCTTAGTTAGGTGAGTGTCGTCCGTCAAGGTTACACTAACATAAATTGTTCACAGCAAAGGAACAAACCAATAAAGTGATTGGCACGCGTGGCCAATACTAACGATTAACCTGGACAGGATATGGTGTGCAATTTATTATATTGTTTGTGTCGTTTGGCCGCGCCGCCGAGCGACACTTGGCCAAGGCGCTGCTGTTTTTTCGCGTCTCTCGCGAATTGGCTACTTGCCGCCGAAATCACTTCCACTTATGTCTCGTGTAATTATTCCTCACGTACGGAGTTACTCACACGCATACACGCACTTTTTTGAAACAAAATAAACTTAGATAGGTTTAATATAAGAATGTAGTAGATACTGGCACGTTGCGTAGATGATTTAAATATAGACTTAAGTGCAGTTATGAAAAACTAGCTGGTGCCCGCGACTTTGTCCGCATTCAAAATGTTATATAACCTTAAAGCCTTCTTCGATAAATGGACTATCAAACACAAAAAGAATTTTTCAATTCGAACCAGTAGTTCCTGAGATTAACGCGTTTAACCCAAACCAGTTCAACCAAACAAACTCTTCTTATACTTAGTGTAGATTTGTGGTCTTGTGTTGTCTTTATGGCTGTATGATATGTGTTGTATTCTATCAAATTTTTATAATTATATAATTCTATTTAAATTTATTGGCAAAATCCTTTTACTTTCTAATACACTTGAGTATCACTTAAGCAACAGCTAGTATCCTATAGATCCTTTTCAGCAATAAATATAGTCTATGCTAATATTATAAAGAGGAAAGATTTGTTTGTTTGTTTGTTTGAATTGAACTAACTCCGAAACTACTGAACCGTTGAAAAATTCTTTCATTTTTGGGAAGCTATATTATCAGTGAGTAACATATAGATTATAGGCCTTATTTTATAAAGTTACGCGGACGAAGTCGCGTGCAACAGCTAGTCAATTATTATAAATGAATAATTAAATCCTGTAGGGTTCAATTTGAGGGGAGAAAAGCGGAAGTTGTTAGTTGTTAGCCGTCTGACTGTCGATCATTGACCTGTCTTTTCAATTCCGCATTGTGCGACTCGGAGCGCCTTCTCCTCGAGTCGTTTGATACGCAGATAAGATCTAAAGTGCTGAAACTGCGCTCAACTAATGGGATCACCCTTGAGGTTAGGAGCTTAATGCTCCCAATAATCTAATCGTGCCTAGTCGCACTTGTGACAAATTGAATCATCCTACGCCGATGATTCCGCGGGGATTCCATTTCACGGAGCTCCGATGCTTTGTAATCAGAATGCGCGATTGTGTAAAACAAAGCTCGATTATCCCCAAGCGATTAGAATGAGACAATAGAACAATGAAAGTATAAATATCAAGCGTTTAACTCTTGTTTAAGATTTAAATTAATATCTTGTACTATCAGAGCCGGTGACAGCGAGAGGGGTGTCCCCGTGGGCTTAATTGCTTTTTATAAGTTGTTTTATTTTGAGGACAATTTGTAGTTTTCCGCAATAAAGTATACGTTTTTTTATGTTACACTTAATAGCTTAAACGAAGCTAACTGAAATGAGATAGCACAGGGTTTCCTCAAGTGATTTTCCTTGTGACGTGGTAAGATAGAAACCTTATTTTTTTATAAGAATTAATATATTGGAATAAGATTTTATCAAGAATAAGCTTAAATATTTTTATACAATTTTATACATGGAGCTTTTAAAACTTTACGTCAAAGTATGATATGAATGAGACAAGTCTAGGATATTACGTGCGAGATGAAATAAAGATATACATACTTGTTATTTTTATTTCTTTTGAAGACTCTATTTAAGATATCATTATAGCTTATAAAAATGCAAAATCACACAATATATTATATATAAAGTATTCCACTAATTTTCCTTCTATTCTCTTTTAAGAATATAAACCTTTAATCCTTATTTACTTTTTTACTATATTTTTAAATACAATTATAAAATCATTAGTGATTAAATTCAATTTGATTACAATCATTATGAAATTATTAGCCTTTCATACGAACATTCATTCATGAATGTATTATTATGAATCATAAAATTATTATTATTTCACTAGAATATTTTAGCAGAATATATTCATATTTTCTTGAATAACCATTTACTAATAACAATAATTAAATAATTAGTATTCACAGACGGACACTTTGACGACTATACAATAAATGAAGTCAGACCGTTTGTCTGTCTGTACACGCAGCTGTTACAATACGTTGCTAGGGAATGTCCATTAATTAAACAAGTGCAAAGTGCACCAGCGTCTATGTGGACAGAAATATGATATTTCTCTTCCTCGTTCTGCTTTCATTAAATGTTTTAACTGTCTTCAGTGTGGACATTCTGGGAATTGAAGATATAAAACGCTCGCAAGGGTTATAATAATAAGCAATGATTGTCTCATCAAAATTTATACGACTATATCCTCACTAATATCAATACTAATAATAAATCTGTAAGGGTTGGTCATGGAGTAAGTTACTTTGTTTTCAGAGATATCGTGTTTATAGGCTCTATACATGATACTGAAACTAAATTGACCATTTTTAGATTTTTTTTCTGTATGTATGTATGTAAGTATGTATGTTCATAATTCTTAAACGAATCAACTGATTTTCATGAAACTTGGTAGATAAACATTTAGACGTACTGGACATAGGATAGGCTACTTTTTTTCTTTTTCAACGCGGACGAAGTCGCGGTCGCCAACTAGTTATATTATAAATGCAAAAGTGAGTTTGTTTGTTACGTTTTCACGCCTTAAATACTTAACAGATCATCATAAAATTTTGAAAAATAAAAAAAGGCTGATTTTTTTAAAATATTTTTAGATGATCTCTCGGTAACAGTACCTTTTTTCTGGATCAAAGGTTCTTGTCAATGTGTGCAAAATTTTATGACGATTGGTTGAGTTGTTAAGGCGTGAAAGTGTAACAAACAAACTAACTCTGTTTTGCATATATATTATATACTTATATTTTTTTTTGGCTATTGCTTATTAATAGACATAAAATTACATGTCCACTATATGTACAGGTATGTCACAGTGAACATTTTAACATAAATGTAGAGCCGTTATTGTATCGTGCAATCATAATATTTGAATAAGGGTAGGGTTTAACCTCACAAATAGATTAGTATTTGAATATCCAATGATGCTGCAAGATTGTTTATCGGTTTGATATAGTTCGCTACCCAGTTATTTATTGGTTATTACAAGGCAAATAGCATTTCTAGTTACCAGTTAAATTTTTTTTTTTACATTTTGACTATGAGATTGTATTGACTGGCTCTAGCCCACTTAATTAATTTACTAATGGAATTAAATGTAATGGTTTGGGAAAAGTAGCCACCTCATAATTTCTGTAGATCACTTTAAACAATATAATGGTTTCGAAACACCTATATCTTTTGTAATCACGATATACATATTTAGCGATATATGCAATTGCGTAAATATCTTCATAGGATATTTTATTTTCATTAGGTTAAAATAAAATATTTTATTTTAATATAATCTTACATGCCCTGCACTTGTGGGAAGAAAAATCTCAGTATACCCATCACGGGACAACTACGAGTTTAATGAAACTACAGGGAATACACGAAATTTTCTAGGCAAAATGGCTTTAAACATTATATTTTTCAGTACGCAAACGACAAAATAAAAATACTATTTCATACAAAAAGAAAAAACGTTACACGTGAATATGTAATACATCATTTCATTTGAAAAGTTACGAATTTATCACACCTTTCTCAATTTGGTGAAATGTAATGTTTAACTTTGCGTGCCATAATGGTGATATATTACTTGGCTGTCTGAAAACACGCGTCTAAATTCATACGAGTATACCAACCGACACATAAATGCGAAAGGCCTGTTACGTGATAGAAATGTTTGAAGCTTTCCAGTCACAAATTTTATATTACATGTCACTCATAGTTGAACGTGTTCGTCGTTTAAAACGACACCAATTGCTCACATAGACGGAGGCGATGACAACTCTATCCTATCGAGTGCACGCTATTGAATATTTATATGTTTTCTCCACTGGCAATCTATATGTGTCTGGTGAAAAAAAAAAATTGTTCATCATGAAGCATATTCCTGGTGTTATGTAATAATAAAGTCACTTTTATGTATTACTTATCTAATCTATACATATATAGGTGATCAATAAAAATGGTTTAGTAAGGACAAATCTGTTACCTAAGAGATACGAAAGGAGAATGTTCTGAAGCAATTGTATAAAAAACAAGCGACCTAGTACTGGCTTCGCAGAGCAAAAAAACTTAATTATGTAGGTTTTATTATACATATGAAAAATCAGTGACAATTTATCTAACTGATGGCGAAGAACATATCGAAATTTGATTCGTGGTTAGGGGAAGTTAGCAGCCATACAGACAGATGCAGAAATACCTATGTAAAAATTTGTAAATTAGATTTCAACAGTATAAATAATTCTATCTTAAATATTAATCAATAATCTTAGAGTTAAAAGTATTAATTTATTGTAAATTGACGTAATTATATCATTTTTTATTTTAGTTAAAATGTTTTCGTTATGTTTACCGCTTCAAATGTTAAAATTCGAATATGTATTATCTGCTATCTATTGGTTTCAACTGCTCTTGCAGTAAGAATAGCAAGTCAAAAGTATTAGACTTGTACAAAGACGAACTCAAAAATTATTATTTAAAAAAAAAATTCAACTGATAAATACACAATTATAATAATACTTGTCCACGCAAAAGCCATTAGCGTTGAAATATATTTTTTAATTTGGAATGAAATATTATGCAGAAAAACAACAAAAAAAGAACAGTAACAACGGTATAATTCCTGATAGTTTATCATGAGATTCATCAGATCTCATTAGCTTAACAAAGGCATTAATCAGTTGCTTTCAAGAGATTAAGGTAAAACAAATTGGTGCGTTTTGCCGTGGGCGGTCTACAAGACGACATGTTTACGACTTCAAAATGGAATTTAAATAGTTTAAAGTCTCTGGATGTCAATTAACACGCGGCGCTCTGGGGGCATGTTTGTCTTCGCATTAGTTACGTTCTGCTATCCGGACAATGTTACGTTGTGACGCTTGAAAATGTTTACAATTTTCTCATAATAAAAGGCGGCACGCAGGCTGACAGTCTATTAGTTGGTAGACAGCTAATCTGTAATACCTGTTAGACGATCATGCGGCATGACATGCTTTTACATGAATTATCATGCTGCATGTCATGCCGCATGATCGTCTAGGGACCGCTTTATGATCATAAGTGTATGTCAGTCATAGTTTGCAAGATGAAAAATAAAAAGCCAGCACGTAGTTGCATGTCACTCACATCAATCAATACAATTAAATGGTCATGCATGCAAGAAAGAACGTAACGCATGTAACGCATGATCGTATAGGGACACCTTTAAAATAAGTAACATGAGAGATCAAACATGCAGATACTTTGGCTTTGACTTCGACGACACCCGTGCAGCGGAAGACCTTCTAAATTCGACGAAGAGCGTCTCAAGGCACTTTTGAAAGAAGACGGTCGTGAAACAAGTCGTGAACGACTTGTTTAAGGACGTCCACTGCTGGACATAGGCCTCCCCCATGATTTTCCAAAACGACCGGTCACAAGTAGCCACAGGATCCTCTGTCGACCCATCATCAGGTCCTCTTGTTCACCTTGTGCAGTGTAACCCCGATATAATCCTCTCTATAGCTCGTTGAGCGACGTTGAGCTTTCATACGATGTCCATAGTTAGAGACCACGTTTCAGCGCCATATGTCATCACTGATATGGTCATTAGTCATAGGTCGAAAATTTTGCTTTAAGACACTGAGGAATTTTGGACGAGAAGATGTCTCGGAGATTCCCGAAAGCTGGATTGACCTTACATTTATTTGTAAGATATCTTTTAGTTTATATAAACACTCGCTAGTGCCTGCGACTTCGTCCGCGTACTCTATAGCCTAAAGCCTTACTCGATAAATGGACTATGCAACACAAAAAGAATTTTTCAATTCGAACCAGTAGTTCCTGAGATTAGCGCATACAACCAACCAAACAAACAAATTCTTCAGCTTTATATATTGATATAGATTAATGTTAATGTAATATTAACTTTAACGTTAATAATTTAAATAAATAATTAAGTTCGAAAGCGTGTAGGTTTATTGGTGTTTAATATTCTTTGTAGGAGAGGTGATGTTGTGGGCGCACGTGACTGCGTTTAAACAGAGCTTACTCCTAAGTAGGTACTTCGGCTTATCTGTGAACATCAATCTGTTTTTGATGGTTGCGATTAACTTTTACTTTGTGTTTTACTGTTTTATACGAGAAAAACGATTTAGGAGCGAAATAAAATAAGTAAGTATATTATGCATTTTCTTTTCCATATCTTTAGATTTATATAAAATGATCAAATCCCCTATTCCTTCCTAATCCCTTAATACGAGTATGAAAAAGATGGGAAAGTGAATTTGTTTGTATGTTACGCTTTCACGACTTCGATAAATTCAGGCATACAGGGAATCTTACATCCAGTAAGTCCCACATACCCTGTGAAAATAAGCAGGGTGCTTATTTTTACAGGGTTAGTGGGACTCTTACCGCACTAAAACCCTTCTCTTTGAAAGCATAACCGGACTCTGTCGCAAGCTTTTAAAAACGCTCAAGCCCTGCAAGAAAACTATTCGTTTTGGCTCCGCGTTGATAGTCAGTCAAGACAACCGATTTTATAAATACAGATAAATGATGTCAATACTACCGTACAGAAGGGATTTTTATTAGATAATCATTACATATTATAAAAGTCCTCCGCCGCATCTGTCTGTCTGACTACTGTCTGATAAACTCAAAAACTACTGCACCGATTTTCATGCTATTTTCACCAATAGATAGAGTGGTTCTCGAGGAAGGTTTTAGTATATAATTTACAAAGTTACGCGGGCGAAGTCGCGAGCAGCAGCTAGTTAGTAATAAAGAAAAGTTGCTTCGTACCGTCTCTTTCTCCGAGTAGTTTCGTTAAGTTCCCCAGCGTAGGTGTAAATCTGACTTGAATGCACTATCCGAGTCATTATAAATAATGGACAGATAAGCGTCGCAAGACAATAGATCGCTTCAGCAGTGGGTGGTGCGAACGACCATTCACCGAAGAGCCTTCACAGTTCACTGACTTGGCAGCGAGTTGTTCGCCAACAGAACTATACTAAGCTCATACAGAGCTGGTTCGTTAGACATCAACAAACTTTGATGTGAAATAGAAAAATACTCATCAATGTGATTGATAAACAAATACTTTTTTTTTTCGTTTTGCTCGACATACTAAATATATTATTGTGTAATAATGATATGTTTCTTATTTTTTTGTTTATAGAACCGTAGATCATAATCCTAATAAAACGGCTAAACGAATTTTGATGAAATTTAGCACACAGATAGTTTAGTATCTAGATTAACATATAGAATACTTTTTATCCCGGAAAAATGTTAGGTTCCTATGGGATTTTTAAAAAATGAATTATAAAGCGTAACTCGAGCGTAAGCGAACTTTGAATAGCGATAATCCGTAAATTATAAGATACTAGCTGCTGCCCGCGACTTCGTCCGCGACCTATTTTTTTTTACATAAAAACCATTCCTGATTAGCCCTCTATCCATAAGTGAAGACAGAATTATAATCGGTCCAGCCGTTTAGGAGGAACACGCACAGAAGAAATATATATGTATATATAAAGAAGATAATTATTAGCTATATTAGCAATATAGTCAGTTATTTTGATTATTACTTGATTACCACAAATTCAATAATACTTCTTGCTTTATCCACAATAAAGTTACAGGGGGATCAAAATTGCCGTGAGTCGCTTCGAGAAAAGAATAGTAAGGCTGTTCTTGTTGGCTAGGGCACTCACTGCTTTGCTCGACTTTAGGGAGGCACTGCCATGCCCTCGGTAAATATTTTATTTCAAATTTATAACAATTTTTTTTCAAAGCTTCGTAACAACAAAGATTTAGATAATGTAAATAAGTCAATTTCAATATTAATTCAAGAATGAAACATGTTAAGAATACTCGAGCAGCGCGAGTTTTCTCAAGAGCACGGCTCCTGTCGTGTTGAATAATAAAATAGAAATGTTTACAAGGAAATTACGTTAACAAAGACCATGAATAAAATATAATATTTTGTCTCTGATAAGTCTATATTTGCACATTGTTAAAGGCGTTGCCATCTCTTCGACCTTAGCCTTAACTTACTTAGCTCCTTAAATATGTGTATTAGATTAGATATATGTGAATTATATTATGTATATCATCACCTTTCACTCGAGTATATCACTCACCTACGATTTGCCGACGATATCGTGATCTCAGCTCGATGAGAGACCTCGGCACTAATATTCTCGAAGACCTCAACCGAGTTTCTCAAAGGGTGGGCCTTAAGATGAACACGGACAAGATGAAAGTTATGTCTAATGTCCATGTTGTGCCTACCCCAGTAACAGTTGGGAACTTCTCTCGCAGTTGTTGACGAGTATAGAAAAACAGTCCAGTTAGGTAGAGCCAACTTCGAGAGGGAGGTCAATCGTCGAATCCAGCTCGGATGGGCAGCGTTCGGGAAGCTCGGAGACATCTCGTCCAAAATTCTCAAGAGAAAAGTTTTCGACCAATGTGTGTTGCCAGTGATGACATATGGCGCTGAAACGTGGTCTCTAACTATGGGCCTCGTAAGGAAGCTCAATGTCGCTCAACGAGCTATTGAAAGGGCTATGCTCGAGGTTACACTACGAGATCGAATCAGAAATGAGGAGATCCGTAGACGTACGAAAGTTACCGACATAAGCCGGCGGATTAGTAAGTTGAAGTGGCATTGGGCAGGACATATAGTACGGAGAGCCGACGGCCGCTGGGGTCAGAAGGTTCTCAAGTGGAGGCCACGGACCAGCAAGCGTAGCATAGGACGTCCACCAACAAGGTGGACAGATGACCTAATAAAGGCCGCGGGTCAACAGTGGATCCAGGCTGCTTCTGACCGGTCCTATTGGAAAATTATCAGGGAGGCCTATGTCCAGCAGTGGACGTCCTGCGGCTGAGATGATGATGATATTATGTATATTAGATAATATATGTAATATAGATATTAATATATTATATCAGAATTTAGATATATGTGTATTAGTCTGTTCATATATACTATTCTTATCTACCATCTAAAAATCTGTTACTTGTCTGTCAAGTCTAAAAAAATACAAAAAGAAAACCTTACATAAACATTACCTATTTGGAATTTTATGTAAAAAACAGCAGTCATAGATAGACTGAAATGTACTGTATGTCCTATAAACGATCAATAGTACGATTATTCATTTTATTGTCGTTATTATCGTCTACGTGAAATGAATCCTCAATTCTCATGCTCTAACACTATGTTAGCGACAAACAAAACATCATTCTTAAAAACATAGTTATAACGAGTTACAATTGTGTGTTGTATATCTCAAAACAAAGTCTATAAGATTAAAAAAATATTTCCCTCCAGGTCAACGAGGAGCTGCGCTAATTGTAGCTTTTCTCTCGAGCACACTTACTTCCCTACGAGCACTTTATTTACAAAATAAGGGCACGCTTAGGAAATTGCGAAACGGGAACTACAGCCAGTCCACAATTTATTTTTAATCTTGAAGAAGGTTTTACATGTAAAACGGATTAGTTGAACGCTTAATTGACACTAGCTGGTGCCCGCGACTTCGTAGGCGCTGTAACTTCGTCGTTTTTTGAAAATCCCACAGGAACCTAATCCAGGGTAAAAAGTATTGTATATGTTAATCCAGGTAATAAACTACTGTGTACCAAATTTCATCTAAATCCGTTAAGCTATATCAAAATTTGTTTGTCTGTGCTCGCTAATCTCAGAAACGGCATAATAGATTTGAATGCGGTTTTTAACTGGTGTATTGATGATCACCAGGATTTACAAATGAGATGATTTTATCCTTAAAAAATTTTGGGTTCCTGTGGGATTCTCAATAAACGAACTATTGCGCGTACGATGTTGCGAGCCCGGTCAAATTTTATAATATGTATAGGTATATATACACCTGTGGAGACGTCCTTCTGCGAATTCGTAATGTTGCAGAAGGAGGCAGCCGAGAGGGAGCGAGAGGAAGAGGCAGGTCTCGCTTCCCTCAGACGCAGGCGATTGGGCAGGAGAAGGCGGGCATATCAAGCCCGTCTTCAAATGTCCTAGGGGACCTGCACGCACAGCTGACTAGATGTGTGTGCCTGCACAAGGTTCCCCCGTCTGGGGATTGCTCCGGTGTCTCAGGGCAATCCCCCATTGGCGTCAGCCTAGCCAGTAAGGGCTAGGCCGCCCTGGGGGTGGATCGGAGTTGTTGCCTCGGCAGAGCCCGGTCCACCCCCGCACAAAGGGCAAGGAGGCACCGGGGAGTTTTAGTGGGTAGTGGCCGGTCTAGTCAGCGGTAGGGAATCTGTAAACGGATTTCTCCTCGTCAAAAAAAAAAAAAAAAAAAGGTATATATACACCTATACCTTATACATACCTATGACCACAATAGAAATATTCGTTGTCACAAGGAAAATGCTTAAATAACAAGGAATTCGTACAAAGTATAGGTATTGCAGTGTATGTTTCCGGAGCGTGCATTTCTCGGATAAGGCACAAGTCACGAAGGTGACACGACCTTACACCGGCCGACGACGGCGCCCTGACCTGACACTATCAGACTTGCTGCCTCCACCTACTGCACTGTGCTTGCATACCTTGCTATATTATTTACAAGTAGGCCTTTCATTGACCTAATTCACTAAGGAGATAGTGATTCAGTAAATTCGTGTGCAATTAATTAAAACATGCCAAGTATTATCAAACTTAATGAACTATTACGAAGTTGGTAAACTAAATAGGGATTTTTTTTAATGATTTGGTAGTTCGAGGAATATAGGGATTAAAAGGCCAGTAGCCTTTATTTTTTAAAAAGTAAAAGTTCTCAATGTTTTTCGCAAAATTTGTTTGTAGAACAAACTCAAAGTGTTAAAAACATGCCGCCCGAATGCTTGCATACACGCCATTTTGTTTTGTCGCTTATTTTTCAGACTTATTAAATTTTTTTGGTCAGGTCTAGGCTGCGTCAAGTAAACCTCTAGACGCACAACCTAGAACACAACAGCCAAAAGCATACATGGTGTTGTGTTACGGTGAAACGCAGTACCACTGCTGGTTGACAGAGCTTTGAAAATGTAATTCTTGTAATTACTGTAAGTTTTTTTTCTAAAATATTTTTATTTTCGCAAGTTCAATGTCTTGCGTCGCATTCTATCTGTCTTCGGTTATTCGCATTATATAGTAAGTTGAGACAGTATATTCTCCCAAATACCTATTACTAAGTTCCTACGCTTGTACAGTGCCTCCTTAACCACTCAACCTTAAGAAAATATATATATAGGTAGTGTATATACTGTACATATATTTACTATGCATGCATCCTCATTGCGGCACTCTGCTCAAAGGCTATGTTGTTTGTTAAAAACAAAACTAATTAAGTAAAGTAAAACCTTTTGTTATCCGTTCTTCGTTGAGAGTCTACTTGTCGGCGGGAACTTTGAAAGGTTCGCTTTATTATTTAACTCAATAAATATGTATAAATCATACTAGTACTAATTAATTATCTCTATATTATAATAATTATAATAGTCGTCTCCTCTTCTCTCTCCTCTCTTCATCCCCTAACTTCTCCTCCCCTCTTGACCCCCGACTTTTTTAATATTTATATCTTTTTGTATGAGTTTCCGTATTGAACAATACTTCGAATATCCGTCAAGTTTGATTTTCGATCGCAGTTCGCATACATTGGAAATCTTTCAAAGATGATTTTGTCTTATTGCAACTACAGTTTGCTATCCAGTTTGCAATAAAATTCTTGGTTATAACTAACAATAATTTACCGTTGAGCTACTAGTTAACAAACTTGAAGTTAATAGCTTTTCAAACTTTATTTAATCTCGCTAATAAAGAGAAGCTACAGTAAATTTTATACATTTCTCGATATCTATTTAGCGCTGCTCAAGAACTTATCCAATTTGTCTTATTTGATTTTAGTTCACATTAGCAAGGTCGAGACTTTAGACACATTGAAACAATGCTTCTGTTAAATAACATTAGCTTGTACAAGTCGAGTGAAGCGAACCGACCGACCTCGCGAAACTAAATGTACCGTGAAATAGCTGCCTGGATATAGATCGTTTGACTCATTCTATCGTTCATTCGATACGATCGTTTCAATTATATGTCAATGTGAATCTTGTCCCATAAAACTTGTTTTTTTTTTTTTTTTCATCTTTTTAGTCCAGTTGAGAAGACGAACACAACCGACTAAGTTCATCGTGAAAATAAAGTGTAAGTGATTTTGAAATATAATAGGTATACTATACCAGGCAGTTATATGAGCTCCATATGGCCCTATGAATCTCATATAGCTGCTTAAAAACTAAAGGGCCACAAATCAAAATTACACCTTTTACAGGAGCTAATCGAAAACAATTAAATTATTTTTGTCTATTGTCTCTGGCATGAATAAGTGATGCCAGTCTTCCCAATTTTTACCCTTAATCCTACTATGGTAGGCTGCGCATTTGCAGAACATGTGGTGTCGCTTGTGTTAACTATAGGCGACAAAAAGAGGCTAAATATGCAAATGCATATAATCCAGTCTTTAGTCATCGCTAACAATACACAATGATCGAAATCTTTTATTTTAAGGCACTGAGGAATTTCGGATGAGATGTCTCGTAGCTTCTTGAACGCTGCCCATCTGAGCTAGATTCATCGATTGACCTTCTCGAAGTTGGCTCTACTTAATCGGATATTTGGAACGTTTGTTCCAAGTTAATGTATCAATTAAAGTGACCAATGAAATAAATTTGAATTTCATATAAATGACAGGGACACGTTTGATGCCGTCCATGGAGTTACTGAGATGACAAAACGTAGCATTGAAAATTAAACTAAAGATTTCTTTAGAAAAAGATCTTAGTCAATGACGCCTTTATATCACGGAGTTATGTTTGAATCTGTTGAATGTTATGTTGGAGTTACTACAGATTTCTAAACACCAAGACACAGTGATCGATCTGATGCTCCACAACTACAAATTCTCGTAAAGGATGTAGGTACTAGATGAAAAGAAATGAAATGTATGGTACAGAGTTTATTTTCATACAGTACTTCAGATATAACAGTAATTGTCTCCTGAACAAACACACTCCCATCCTTCCAACAATATTTACAAATGGATTTATCGTCGCTCGTTGAACATGCGATGGACACGTGAATGTTTCAAATGTTTGAAATTAATTTTTCTATGTTGTTGAGATACATTATTTAAGATTTTTGAATATTATTTTTTCAACTTTTAAACATCATCGTCTGCGATTACTGATATCACAGTCTGTTACGGAAAGAGTAGGTTATCAAACTCCCTTAGCGGAATCTGTATTTGTCATAGCATCTCGAGTTTGCTCGAGAATAAATATTTTTTTTAATAATTAGTTGTTTTCACATTGAATTTCCCACACATAATCTATGGTGGGGACAGACTCCGCTACTTTTGCATTGACATACTCTTTTCGTAATATCCTGTTTAGTCAAAATTAAAATAGGTAGTATCAGGAATAGAGGTGTTGATTTGTGTGTCAAAAACTTATTTTAAGTTGAGTATTTTATACTCAATATATAATATGTGCAACAATTATACTCAATATATATCATGTATAATATGTGCAACAATGTTTCTAGAGCGACGTGGGTAAGCAGACCTATCTCAGCGCTTAGGTGCATATAAAAAAAGTACAGTTTTTTTTTTAATAATTAACAATTAAAATAATTAATAATTAACAAACTCCACTTCTTTTGCAATTGTTCTATGTTAAAAATGAAATATGCTCCTAAGCGCTGAACATGTTCACACAATAAACCCGCCAAGCTTACCAATCTGGTCCTCATACGATCAACAATTCCCATATTATAATCTACAACACATTTACAAAACCTCCGATCGCGCCATTACATGACGGACATATATATTTAATTACTCTACTTTAACATTAAATTTACATTCGAACTCGATTATTAAATATTCATTTAAGTCATGAAGTTTAACGTTTCTAACGCAGATTAAATTCGAGTCACTGCCACAGATTAAAAAAATACAATTGAAAGAATTGATTTGACACTACTAAATACCGAATATTTACACAGACCTATATTATAAATTTGGATAACCATTACCTATGGCTGATTTTTTTAGGAGGCTGGTAAACGAAAAGGTTGAATATTTATTTTGCTGTTTCTTACTTTATATATATTCTTGTATACTTTATATATATTCCTTATTTGTATCAGTGATTAAAATATTGATGAAAAATGCCAAAGAAAAGTTCCAGCCACCGTTAGCGAGCAATCGTCTAGAAAATCAACAAAAATGTCATCATTAAATTCAAAGTGTTTTCCGTTGAAGTTGTATCAAACAAAAACTAAACCATTTAATTAGTGGCAATCAACTCTTCCATTCCAAGAAAATACATACATAAAAAGGACTACATTCATTGGTTGCTCTGACCAAGGTTAAATGACTTGTCAATATCATATCAAAAGCACAGGCTCTCCTCTATTCTGTGACAGTTTCTGGACTTAGTCGAGATGATTGTCGAGATTCATATCATAAAGTAAATTTTTATACAAATAAAAATTCACATCAAAAGCAAAACGTTATCTAAACCAGCAGGAATTTAATTTCAATGGCTGTTTTACTTTGTGCAACACTTTCTAACTAAATAGTATCGTCTCGAATAAGTCCTGCGTTTCAAATTGATATGTAGTGTTGATTCCGTTTATCTTTCTAACAACTGCTTAATAGGCCTTGAGTGTTAAAGTCTGATGTAGACATAGACGTATAAAAGAGGGCTGCCATCAAAATTTCATTAATCTAAAACATTTGCCTTTACAATCTTCATTGAGCTTATTTTCGTTAATTATGAATCATTGATTACATATTGTTTTAACAAGTACCTAACCTAATATATTATAATATTTTTACGGTAATTGCCTCTCGCCGAGCCCATAAATTTCGCTCAAGATTTAAAACAATAGTTACGAAATATTTTGTTTAGTGCCAATCTCACAAAGTATGTAAAAACACACCAGTTGGAGTCTTCTTTTCTTTTTCTAAAACAAAATGGATGTCATATTTACATACTATGATAAGAAAAAAAATGTTTTGAGTAGAGTATAATTTAAAAAGTAATAGATTTTATGTAAAATAACAGTAGATTTAATTCCTCATTATTCTTTAGCGTAAATAAGCCCAATAAGAGGTAGTAATTCACTTACTATACCTCAGATTAAGGAATAGGTATGAGCATGTAGAGGTAGACTCGTATGTGTACATGGAAGGCTGACTTACTTTGGACGCGACAGTTAATTGTTTCATGACACTACGAGCATCGAAATAATATATCTGCGAGCAAGTTCGCTGACTACGAGTAAGCCTGCCCTTTCTTATACATCTTTGGACGTACATCTGATTTTACTAATACAATATTGCAAAAACCATAATTTTATTATTACACCAATAAAACAAATAATATAAATAATTCATGAAACTAATGCACTTAACTACTAAATTTGTATCACATAACATATTACTTTTAGAATAAAATATTACTTATTTTATTAATTATAAATATTATTATTATTATCCTTAATATGGCAACAAAAATTATTTTCTAGCTAAGCACCTAAACCAGAGTAGGATTCTTATATACACGTTCTGTACATGTTTTTTTATATGTTATATTTTTTTTTAATAAAATTATTGCCAATCAACTATTATAACATTGATATAATATATTTGATATTCCTTATATTATGACAATACATTTTACAGTTTAAAACATTTAAATGCAGTATAGTCACTTCCATTTTGTATAACTAATTCTACACTGAAGAAATAAATACCTACTTTCGTCGTTAGGGCGTATGCACACGACGTCTTTTAAATGAGATGACGACGTGCGTTGAAAGTTTAAAGGAGTCAACGTTTTGGCTTTTGCAAACGCTACCAGTCAGCAAGGCAGTGAGCACACGATCCTTTCGTTTGTATACGCTACACACCCCTGTCCCCGCTTTTGGCTGTTTGAAAGGAGTTCCACTTTCATTTGCGATTGTACCGATACAAATGAATACAATCTGCTAATACACGCTGACAACGCAAATAAACGCGCTCAACTAGTTTAAAAAACGTCGTGTGTATAGGCCCTTAGATTTTCCATGTGCGATTCAAACGTGACGGAGCGGTGTCTTCTTAGTGCATTAAAAGCAAGTTGAGTTTTCAACTAAACTATTAAGGTTCATAATTGCATGCACACGACCTATAATAATGTCGTTAAGCTTGCATGTCTGCTAACTAGAACTATATATGACACGCTCCGTTAGTTCGATTTTGAATATTTGTATGGTAAGTAAATTGATACAGAGGCTGATGGTCCACGTGATGATATGTGGCCATCGTCACCTATAAACATCAGCTACGCTAAGAGGATGCTAGAGAGCTGAGAACTCAGACAGGACCTAAAGAGTAACAAACAGACAAGGTGATGAGGATAGGAGCCTCAATGAGTCCTTACTCTAAAGGAGAATGCCCAAAATTGAATCTAGAATACATCAAAATTCATTTGATTTTGTTAAATATTTTATGAAATCTTTTAATCTGATGCATCATAAATATATTGACTCACGTTTTTTGGTTATTTCCCTTTCGTTTTAATAGATTCACTGTCAGTTGTAATAATAGTTTTCAACTTACAAGGTACATACATACTTTTCAGTGCGATAAAAATTCGAAAATATATTTACAAAAGTTGAATACATAATGATATGCACTGTACAAATCTATTTTAATTTTATTATGCAAGTTAATTTTTTCTTTTAATGCAAGTTGTTCTGCATTAAAAGTCCGCTTAATATAATTATTCAAAAATATTTATGATGGCTTTCTTACTAGTTTGGGACTAGTAGCTTGTTCACCACACCATGATAAACGACAAAGTTTCTCAAAACTGTTTAAAAATTACAAAGTACCTAAATAGGAAAACGTCTGTAATGTCATAAAGTCGAACATATTTTAAAACTAAAATCGTGACATGAAGAGTAGCTCAGATAACGAACCTCCTTCAAAGATAGAGTGGTCTATGTAAGCGGCGTTCGAAGAAACTACAGCTTGGCGAAGAAGTTAAGAAATTAAAACGAGATGGTTAGAGCGGGACAACACTACAGTATTGCCACTTTTTAATTTCTTAACTATTTTGTCAAGCTGTAAATATTATATGGATAGAAACTCAGTCCTCTTGTGACAATGCTACTGCCTGTTTTTTAATGCTCCAAGGGATTAAGGTAATCAAGAGTAGTATTCGTAATTTTCTTTTACTATATGAGTAGCTTAAATAACTACATTTTTTCCTCATTTACGCGAAATGGCGGAATGTTCCGTTATTGTCAGTTGTTCTCTTTATTAAAGTTGCGTCTTGTAAGTACGAGTAAACAGTCGCGTCTCAATTTGAAAAATATACGGTTTGTATTTAGTAAACAATAGAATTATCAAGAGCCGTGGGCGACATTCATCTAAATTCTCTTTTCACTCTACACAAGTTTTGTTGTTTACTCTGTTTTGCGGCTGTCTAGTCCTACGCTTTGAAATCAAAGAAATATTTAGCACTTACCAAGTGCTAAATTCTAAAGACAGCACAGAGTTAACTAACATAGCATAACAAATGTCGACTTTATCCTGAACTCAATATAAAGTCGAATATTCACAGCGAAATTGCTCTGTAGCTCAGTTTCAAATCACTAAGTTTTCTAATTTTTCATTCACTTCACACTGTGTGTTCATTATTATGTTAAGCATTAGGTCTCATTTTGTTTACGCGTAGTAGCGGAGAAGTGTCGCGAGGGTTGCAGCGGCCATTGCGATTGCGAATGGTCGCGCATCAGTTGCCGATGCTGCCTTTGGTGGTGCTGAGTATGTAGTCTCTTCGCCGGGGTACGATTTGCTTCCTGCGTAAAATTTTTAATAAATTTAGTAATTATTTTACGGAATATTTTATTAGCAAAATAGCCTTATAAGCTGTCAATAATTACTAGACGTATCTAAAATTAATATGCCAAGTTTTGGCCATTTTGGATGCACAAATATTTTGGGCATTTTGCGTCTGATAAAAAAATAACACGCCAGAACGTGCGACTTTTCTTGTACCCAAAGATGAAGAAATCTATGAAGGAAAGAAGTTTTGAAACTTTTTGAGCAAATTAAGATTTTTAATTTAGTTACGGATAATTCTCAGTAACCCAATTGCCCGTAAGGATGTTTTTCATTTTCTAAAGTGGCAAGCATCACCTTTTTCACCTTGCATATTTAACGATTTATTAATAAAGTTTGTACAATACAAACCAACAGTTGAAAATTTGCTGTTTTGAAAGTTGTCATAAGTACCTATATCCTGTCTCCAGCCAGAGCCTTCACCGGAACCTTCAGCGTCGTATGACGCATCGTCGGAGTCGTCCGGGTAACTTCGTCCGGACCCTGAGCCCTCTATACCAGCCTCGTCTCCCTGCATGAACGATTCGGCAGCTGGCTGTTCTCCGTTCCATCCATGTGACAATAACAGCTAAAAATCATAGTCTCCAATGATTTTTTATTTTTATTCATTATCTAAATATAAATTATTTTTATTTTCATCATTTAAATTTAAAAAAATAATAATAATAATTCGAAGTTGTAGTTTTTTTAATAGACAATTGTGTCGTTCATTGTAAAAGTGAACTATCTCCTTGTAACTGAATTTTAGAATAACGAGCTTTTTGCGAATTATAGTGTAGGAAAAAAAATATAAGCATTCGTTCATTGTTTTCATCTATGGGATTTTAATGCAACTATTGGAGTTACTTCACTTTTATATTGAAAGTTATGACTAAATGTGATACCATTAGGCAAGAAAATATGGTTTTAAAAATAGGGAGTTACACCACTTTTACAATGAACGACACAATTGATGCATCGCATCGATAATTTACATAAGTTATATACATATGTAATTTACTAGCTTTTGCCCATAACTTGGTACGTACGTAATAAAGGGTACCTATGATTTCAGAAACTGAAAAAAAAAATTACGGTGATCGGTACATAGGAAACATACACATAAAAGATTTAGAAAATTAAATCAAAATTCAACTAAATATAACATGTAAAATGATATAATTTTGTATACAATCTTTTCTTGTGAAACTATTATTTTTTTGACAAAAATAAAAAATAAATAATCATGTGCAGAGACGTTATTTGTTATTATTTATTTTCAGCGGATTGAAAAATAATTTGTTCATCCATTTCGCTTTCCATTTAGTCCGACCGTCGGACAGTTCGGACAGAATAATTCCAATTTGTCATACTGTCAAATCCAATAGTCTGGGCATGCAGATACAGGTTTTATATATACATATCTATACTTATTTTATTCCATATTTCTCTACATATTATAAATTAAAGTCGCTGTCCGTGTGTTTCTATAACTGCAGTAGAAGTATTATACGAATTTTGATACGGTTTTCACTAATGGAAAGAGCGATAAACAAGGAAGGTTTGTGTATATAATTTGCAGAAAAAAAATTGCATCGGTGCGAAGCCAGAACCGAGTGGCTAGTTAGTTACTAAAAATAAAAACTTAGTACTAACTACTAAGAACAAACTTTAATACAATCTAAGTAATTATAAAATTTGTGTTAAAATGTCTTCATTTAAAGGCTTTCAAACTATTGACGTTTGAAAGTGTTTCTTTGAAAATAACTGTTTCCTGTTTCATGACCACAAAGTTAATGGAAATTGCTGTCACTTCCTATACGTACTACAACAAACACACTTCAACGAGTAATTAATCATTGTAAACATGTATTTACGTGTGTGGAATTGCATTTGCGGCTATCACTAAGAAAACACAAGGAAGTATGACAGCATTAAAGTGAAATTAGTGATTCAAGATGTATTTACATAAACATTATCTCAAATACTTGTAGCCTTGAAATGCATTATCTATTACTTAAGGCGCTATGACATCAACCATTGAACGCCATGTAAGGAAAGTGGATAGAGTGAAGTATACGAAAGGAATATGCTGAACTCATAAAAATTTACTATCACTAGAAAAAATTTCGAATAAATAAAATAGAAAAAAAAAAAAAACAAATAAAACTCTCCAACGCGTCAAAATGCCCCGAAAGATAATGAAAACCATCAAAAAACGCAATATTGAATATCTTGGCCACGTGCTAATCACGATATATGTCTGCTCCAATTGATTATGATGGGGAAGGTGGAAGGGAAGAGACGCGCTAGCCAAGCATTGAGATTCTTTATAACAAATTGAAGAACTATACTAAGTTGTGGCTGGACGCACTGCGTACCGCATGTCTGGTATCACCCTCTTATAGAAAAAAAACAGCATGTATGCTACAGTGTTTTGGGGAGTGAGTAAGGAATGCCAGAGTTCTTTTGGTCCTTTTGATGTTGCGATGAGATGCATAGGGGCAGAAAATGTGGATGTGCTGAGCATTGAGCTTGCCTTTGACAATTAAATAGTGATCAATAGCGCCTTAAGCGTACACACAATTTTTAAAATACTTGCAGTAAGTACTCGTATGATTGAAGACATCGCCATCTCTCTATGAAATTACTTGAAAGTGGAATTGAGTTTAGATTTATTGCTTGTGCAATTATAATAAAACATCTAATGGAGCAAATCCATTAGGCCATAAGCTGAAACGGTTGCGACATCTCAAAGAGATAATCGTCGGATGGGCTCCAGAGATTTGCCATTTTTTGCGAAAGTCCCTTTTAAGGGATAAGAAAGGGTTCTCTCTACACGAGAGTCGTTTCACAAAGCGAAACTGCGTATAATAATTTTGCAACACGTTAATTAAAATTCTCAGCATTTTTATTTAAGATAATAAAAATATATATTTATTTTCTTTAAGAATATCGCATTATAGCATGTCTCGAAATGCATTAATATAAGTTGTGGAAAGTGGAAAATGGCCTTGCTATCGACCCTATTAGCGTTTGAAGGTAAGACAAGACAACACAAGAAAGGCAGAGTAAGACCACGTTCTGCTATCACAAAGGGTACAAAGTGTAGGAATTGAAATACATACAAGAATTTTTAATTCCCCTGTTTTATACATAAAAAGTTATGGTTTTATTAACTATAGTAAATCTACAAAATATTTCGATAAGCCTGCCCACATAACCGCAAAGCGTTAAGGGTCAAACAGGACGGAAAATATCAAAATATTTGGGTCACGAGAAAAAGTTTCACGCGACTTTCTGTTTGATTAAGGACCTAGTACAGTGCGTATATGAAATTAATTTGGTTGCAAGTATGATATTTCATTTGTTCCTTACAGAGTCTAAACTAAAATGGCTGTAAAGTCTATCTTTATTATTATGCCGTCTTGTGTCATTCTGACATGTATAAATGCTAAAATTGCGATGAGAGATGGTGTGTACGTTTCATGTATAGGTACCTAGTTCAATACCACCGAACAATGAGGCATCCTCGTTTTGGACACAGCGTTTTGATTGACCGGTACTTCTAATTTGTTTTGTATACTGCATACTGCAAATTATACACGCACACATCTTGTGAGTATATAGTGTTCTGTGCACGCACCTGTCTAGTTTGACGCAGTTTGTCAGCGAGTGCCGTAAGACGTGTATCGTGCGGAGCTCCACCGACGCCGGTCGTCACCTCTGGGTTGTATTTCTGGTCGCTCGGAGAAGCCGACGCAGTCAACGGTTTCGAATATCTGGACAACATCAAAAATTATAATACACTATATTATCTCACCCAACCTCACGGGTTTTTACCCGTTGCACTCCATTGGCGCCATCAATGAATATAAAGAAAACAAAATGCCAGAACTTGTTTCGTCTATATTATACAAATCCATTCATTGGTTTACATGTAATTGTTAAACATGATTCCTACCCTCTATGTGTAATTTTTTATTTATTTTTTATTTTTTATGTTAAGGTCGACAGACAGGCTGACGGTCCACTTGATGGTAGGTGGCTACCGTCGCCTATAACACAAGCAACGCCATAAGTGCTACAAGTGCGCTGCCGACCATAGAAGGATTAAGGATAAGGGATAAGAGGATAAGGGATAATGGGCTCTGGCATCCCTTACTCACTCACCGAAACACAACAGCACGTAAATGCTGTTATTTCACGGTGGTATTCTGTAAGGTGGTGGTTACTGCCGCCAGACGGGCTGCCCAAATGACTGCGAAACGCAGTGTGCCCTACCACTACTAATTGAATAAAAAAACATCTTCACATTTCAACATATACCATCTCTGATATTAGAGTAGAGATACAGATAAATTGAACAACTAAACAAACAACACAAGTCACTAATTCTGGATAAACGAGAAGAAAAATTAAAATAAGGGATGTGTTATGATTTCCAATTGACTATGTTTACAATTTAATATAAGATTTAGTTAAAAAAAAAAAACGTATTGACACTTATTAGACGTTCCTAAAAAAAGAATCATTAACGATAAATTAATAATAATTCTAGAATAAATGGTAAGAATTTCAAATTGCAAGAGTACCTAAGGAGCAACATATCAAATAATCATCCACAAAAGTTTGTTAGTTGCGTGACTAAATTAATACGACCAGCTTATGAGTGTATTTGTGTACGTTCCAATTTGTGCTCAGAGACTTGTAACTAAGAGGATATTTTCAATAGAAAAGAAGAAAGAAATTAAAAATATAATAGATGATAAATGACTGCTTAGTAGGTGAGGAATCTAAAAACATGTTTTTAAGGTGCTACCTGTAATAATTACCAATCTTTTAAAGTTTTTTAGCTTGATTGTTTTTGCTATTAAGCAATGTAATTAGGCTATTAAGCCTAATTACATGCGTTAGAAGCCTGGAAATATTTGAGATAAGCTCCTTAGTCCAGTAGATATTGTACGAGCCTTTTGCTTATCTATACATATTATAAATTGAAGTCGCTGTCTGCGTCTGCCTGTTTCTCCGCTAACTTCTAACCACCCAAAAGATTGGATACGATAACCACCAACAGAATGGGTTCACATACCTTACTCACACAAATGATTGTCGTATCAACATCCACTATTGTTATTATCGTTATAAAAAATATTTAGACTCACTCTCCAATGGCTTCTCCATTCCAACAGTGCTCGTTGCCCTCGTGTGCGAATTCTGGTTCGTCACACATCCTGTCCGGCAACCTTGCGAAAATATTTTTGCTTTCCGAGAGTGATGCCGCGAATTGTAACAGTTCAGCGTCTGGTGGCGGTGCCCGCAGAGCATCGCGGCGAGTAGAAGGACTTGGCCGCGGTGATGTCACGTCGGGAGTATCAGTCGTCGAGGGAGCCCCGCATTGTTGCCGCATCTAAAAAATACTGGACTGTAAACTCGTTGTTTGACCAGCTTGAGTGGCTTGGTGACGGGAGCGTTCGAAGTTCCAATCCTGGACAACAATGGGAATAAATTTTTCAAACTAGACTATTGTGGGTTGGCACAGGCTTTTGCTCAGACTTCTACAATGAAAAAATAGAAACAATAAATATGATAAAAGGGTTAATTGAGACTAGTGTGCTGCTGCCAGCGGGGCAAGATTCAAACTGTGGCAAGACTTGGGTTGCAGTGTGAGAAACCTGAAAATACCAGCCGCGTTTAACAGTACCGACTTATGTATTCGAATAAGTCAATGTATTGTTGCAATACAACGTCGACTATGAAAATAAAATCAATAGTTATGATTTGTGCCTACCAAAATAGAGCCATCAATTCATCAGGGATTTAGAAATTCGCTCGGAAATAGCCTTTCGAAATAACCGATGGATTGACATTCGAGCAGAAGTTGCGGAGCATAGGAAGTATAGAAATATACTGTAAAATAATATATGTTAGATATGGCAGGCTAGCTTAAAATATCTATTGTACTGTTAGACGGTGCTGAAAGATTTCTTAAAAAATTAAGATAATATTCGTATTCAGTCTGTCTGACTGAAGTTTATAAATTGTTCAATGTTACTTTATACACATGTTTGGCTGACGGGCCACTTGTTGATAGGTTGCTATGGTTGCCATCACAAGTAACGCCACAGTTGCTGCTAGTGGGCTTCCGATCATAGTAAGATTAAGAATAAGGGCTTGGAAAGGGATAGAGAAATGGGCTCTTGGATCCCTTACTCACTTATTGAAACACAACAGGACACACGCTGTTATTTTAGGGTGTTTTTCTGTAAGGGGTGGTACCAGACGGGCTGCCCAAATGACTGCGAAACGTAATGACGTCCTACCACAGTTTCATTCATTGTATATTTATATTTTTTCTATTCTTCTTCATCTTTTGTCGTTTCACCGGTAGATTGGGATTTGGGCAGTAGACAGAACCCGCCGCACTACGTCCCTCTCTGCCGATGGTAATCGCCGATTACGGGCGTTAATCGGACACATTCGTGCCACAGAATCATTCTCTTCTATAATACAATACTCTTTTTAGCAAGAAATAAAACGCCTACCATTTCTTCTACCTGACCTCTACCCAATGAATTTGAAGCATGCAAGTAGGCAGCCTCAATCTGTTGCAACGTTCACTCTATTTTCATAGTAGTGACATTTCTGTTACACAGTACAAAATATTTTATTCTGTGGCAAAGCTTCTGTGACGTGCACGCACGCGAGCCAACGAGCGAGCGAATGTGAACGCCCGCAGCGACTCGCGACACGCAAATAAACCACAACAAGCTCACTGTCCGAACAGCATTACAGCCGACACAAATAGGCGCATAGTTTCTGCGATACGTTATGTTGCTATTATTCAAAAGAATACGACATAACTCTACCGGGCGCCGCCAAACCTGATCGTTAAACATTCTTCAGGAGACGCTTCGAGCTAATTGCGTACATACACAACTCTATACGTATAAAACTCGACAGTTGAAAAAGTTTGCGAATAAAAAGTTTTACGTTGTCATAGAAGAGTCAAGGAATTGGAATTTGTTCCGCGCCGAGCTTCTGTTAAACTTTTATTAAGCTCTACTGACATCTGTCGTGCGACAGTGACATGAAAAATATTGTATAACTTCAGTAGTTCTTTATAATGTACGAGGGAGGTGAAACAAAAAGTTTTTAGAACTGCAGTGTTATTATTATCTAACCTGTCATTATAACACTTTTTTACACCGAATTTCAGTTATATTAATTATTCTTGTGTTGTGTTACGTGTCAAGCCTGAAAAAAATGTCAAGATTAAAGAAAAAAAAAGCTTCATTTATGACGGAATAAAAAAAAATGAAAAATTTACCTAAAGTATATCGAAGGACAAGATGACTATGTTGAAAAATAAAAGAAAATAAACCGATGCTCTTTTATTTTTTAAAAACTTTTTGATTCACCTGGTAATTGAGATTTTGTGATATAAAAGTTAGAACAAAAAACCTGTTTTATAAACATCACAATCTACGCGAACACTTATGAAATTATCACATTGAGAAGTCTTAATATGCGCATTCTTATTTTTTACCTAACGATCATAGTCATTAGATAATTACAATCATTAGAGTCTAGCAACCGGATCGCTTAGCGAACGCTAAATAAAAAAGATGTACCGATCAAAAAGTTTTGAATAAACATTTATAAATAAGTAATTAATTTTACATTTTAATATATAAAAAGTAAAATTAGTTTGTACACAATGAGTTAGATAATTATAGTTCAATGTTTGTACTATAAATTCTTCGGCTCTTGATTTACTATTAATTCTGGATGGCCTCATCCGAGTTTCCCAAAGGGTGGGCCATGTTGTCTAAGGTCCATATTGTGTCCACGAAAGTCATGGCTAATGTCCATGCTGTGTTCACCCCAATAACAGTTGCGAATTCAACTCGAATTTGATGACGAGTGTATCTACTCGGGACAAACAGTCCAGTTAGGAAGATCCATCTTCGAGAAGGAGGTCCATCGTCGAGTTCAGCTCGGATGGGCAACGTTCGGGAAGTTCCGAGACATCTCGTCCAAAATATCCTATAAATTAACAGTTAAACTGTTTTGTTTTTATCTATTTTGTAATGTTATTTATTGTAGTTATTGGTATTGCGCTGGCGATTATTACTTTTATCACTTTTCGGCACCCTGTATTTTTTGTTAGTATTTTTAATCTATATTTAGTATATTATATAAATATTTTTTAATAATAAAAAACAAAATAACAAAACAATAAGTGTTAAATAAGTCTTAAAATAAATATGAAGTGAGTAGTTGTTCTTTGAAGGAGTCATAACTATATCAAGCGTAGAATTTGTCCTGAATTATTAATAACACGTCCTCGATATCGATTATGATCGATGACTAACTCTTTGTGTCATCGATTAATTATAAAATAACGTAACATCACTCTCTATGTTTGTCACTGTACAAGAGAACTGCACTGTGACCTCAGATTAACATAACGAAGTTGGTTATAAACATGTAATGTGCGTAGGCCCGGTGTTGCTATTATAATTAATTTTTATATGATATTTTTATTGAAAATATTGGCTTCCAAGTTAACTTACGTGTGAAATGTGATTCCTACCGGCTTTTTTTAAGACTGGTTTTTACATCCTTTCACTACGCAACTATTTTCACTAGGGCGTACTTTGACTGTAATTATCGACAGTTCATTTCAGCGAACTTGTTCATTTGCTACTGGTGTTGCTTTTGTTTACAGACAACAGTTGCCAGTTACCATCAAGTGGATTACCATCAAGTACCTACCAAAAAGGACAATAATAGTAGCGTCACAACTTTAATAATTTTTAATACATAAACTATATAGTAAGCTTAAACATAACATACATAGTAAGCTTAAATATTTATCACGTTATAAATCTATAGGTATCTATCGATATCCATACCATATTATAAAATGAAATCTCTGGCCGCTTCTGATTATTTCTCTGCTATATTTTAAACCAATCAGCAGATTTTTATACGGTTTTCACTATTAGAAACAGTGATAAAAGAGAAAGGTTTGTATATACATAAATAATTTGCTAAAAAAAAATTTCATATCCCGGGGCGAGCTGGTAGTTATAGTATATGTATAATGTGTGTTATATTTTAAAAATAACTTTGTTATTTATTTCAAGTGTTTGATGAATACATATCCGGTGTGGAATTGTCGCGAACAGCGTTTTGAATACATTAGGATGTGTATATGTAGGCACTGTGGGATTTCCGAGCGGTCTGTTTGTGCCATTGAATAAATAATGTTAAGTCACTAACGGAAAACTGAACGCAAAAATAGTAGTATAACGTTTTCGTGTCTATTGTGCCAGTACGATAACGAAACAACACAAACAAGTATAAGTAATTGCAGGGTAGCGTTACGCAGTCATTTGGACAGCCCTTGTGGCGGCAGTGGGCGGCAGTACCTAACCACCTTCTTACAGAATACCACTGCGAAATAACAGCATTACCCTCTTCCGCACTGGCACAATGGGCACGTGCTCAGGGCCCCGCGATCGACTGGGGCCCGCCCCCTAGTCCCTACTCGATAATCGAGTAGGGGCTAGGGAGGGTTTGGTTAACTGTTAAAGAAAATCATCAGTTAATTATTTTTATTTTGTGTCTTTGCTCACAAAATAACTTGAAACTTTCAACAACAACAAAAGCAAATACAACAAAAAAGGATAAGGAGCCATACTGGCATCCCTTCCTCAGGCACCGCACCTACGCACACACATTGACGGTATGTAGTCGTATAATGTTTAGATGTAGGAAGTTACTCGTACTTCGCACAACTGCAAAAAGGTGGATGGCCACTGTATGTCACGGCAAATTTCCCATTTTATGACTTGTATTTATTTTTGTTTTGTATTCTTTGAAATTGGATTTGTAAATAGATATATCTAATAAATGATTCAGACCTTAATGTTGAATAATTCTGGGACACTCTGAGGAAACGCACAGACTACTTTTTGATAAAAAGTTACCTATGATTCCATTAAGAAGGTATGATACTTAATGGAAATTTGTTAAAAAAAATAATCATAAAAATTCAGTTTCTACAATAATTATTATGTATTATTAAACAAATACCATTATGCGTTTGATAAATAGGTCAGTGATTGAATAATCCGCCTTTATCCATAACAGAGCGTAGGCATGAAATGGAAAAGTTATAATTAATATAGGTACCAACAATTCTTTTTTTTTAAACAACAGTTTTGTAAGAGAAACGGCAAAGTGCGTGGGCGCACTCACGACAAGTGGTCGTTAATACTAATTAATATTGAATCTATCGAGACGAGTGACAACGTCCGCCGTTGCGTAACACTTACGATTTGATTTAAAACAAACAAAAATACATATTTAATATTATTGTAATATATTAAATCAGTGTACTTTATTTACTTACTCGTAAATGTGCATGCTTTGTTTCGATCTCATGGCATTCTTCAAGTGACCCGCGCACGTTTAGTACGCTCACGGTGTTAAACTATTAAACTGTTAAAAAGAAAAAAAAGTCGGAATCTAAGCAAAAACGAAGTACTTAAGAGCGTGAGATGAGATGCGACGCGTTCGGCCAGGGCCTAGGGCAACCCTTGGTCCGGGACCTAGGCGGTAGTCCTAGGGGAGACTACCGCTCGTCGTTAAGTCCCCCGAGATGGCCGGCGTACCTCCACTTTCGGGTACGCCGTGGACCTCCACGGTTCATCTATACATCGGACGCCGAGGTTCCGACAGGGTCAGGCAGGGACAGGGACAGGGACAGGACGTAGTCCTCCCCGCGCTGGATAGCCGTGGCGAGGCACCGATGTCGTCTCATAACGTTTCCGCGACCCCGCCCATCTACAACCACGTTAGGAAGTCATTGGGTTTAAGCCCGTAGTAGTCCGGCGTAACCTCCAAGGTTCCCGACGCTGCCGAGTATCCAAGAGAATTTCCCAACATTAAAAAAAGAAGATTGTCCCGTAAACGGCCACATGACTGTGACCGCGGGACACATCTAGTTCAGTATAAATGTGACACGCGTGTTCGTATTATTTATGAAACAGTGGTGTATAATATCACCTAATCGTGCTGTTTCCTATTGAAACTCATACTATGCGGTTCACATCCGTGCCAATTACAAGCTACACTAAACGACTACGAATAATATGACGTTGTCCGTGTGTCCGTAATCCGTATCAAAATCCGTTGGGTGGTTTAGAAGTATTAGTTTATTTTATAACAGACATGGCGGAGAGCGACTTTATTTTATATTCAAACAATTTATTTACAAGTAACATGGGTATTATTGGGTATCAATCAATACTAATAATAAATTTGTATTGTATGTATATTATATGAATTTTCATGAAACTTGATAGATAAACATTTAGACGTACGAGACACAGGATAGGCTACTTTTTCTTTTTCAACGCGGACAGGTCTCGGCTTTTTCACAATTTTACATTCACAAACCTCGTATTCCATAAGTGAAAATCGTATCAATCGGTGGATTGAAAGAAGTTAGCGTAGAAACAGACAGAGCGGACAAATATGTCTAAGGTATAAATATAGATAGATAGTGGAATAACAATTAATATTAAAACGGAATAACAAGAAAATTCACTGCTTCTGAAACCTACGCAACGCGATGTTTGCGAGACAATAACTCACAGTAATGATCTCTAAGCAATTAATTAGAGACGTTACGAGAAAAATATTAAATCCCATATTTATTGCGCTCGTTATAGCGAGAAACACAATCGGCGTGTGGGCGGGAAAATTATTTGCCTTACATCTTCAACGTGCGTATTTTTTTGGTTTAGTTAGAAGAAAAATTCCTAATTTTTTTATTTGATTAATGATGACAGGGCACATTGCGTTTCGCCGTCATGAAGTAAAGACGCTGCCCGTCTCTGTCTGTTTCTCGATGAAGGTTTGTGTATTATAATTTTCAGAAAAAAATTGCATCCACACGAAGCCGGGGTCGTGTAGCTAGTTTAAAAAACTCAATAATCTAATTAATTAGATTGAAAATGATTAATTTAGAACGAAAACTCGACAAAGGTTTTTTTAATAAATACATTAATTAGAACGTGACCTTATTTGTTTTATAGTCATTAATATTAATTATTATTAATCTATATGAACAATGTTCAATTAAAATAGTATTTTATCAATTTTTATGAATTTTTTTGTGAGTTAATGGATCCATCGTTTATATTTAATAAGTGTACTTTATTTTAAGTAGATAAGGTGAATATTTCTTGAGATTGTATCATAAGTAGCATAGTGTATGAAAATAGCATAGCATACTGAAAATCGAACAGTGGCATAGTGTTGCACCACCTACCAGTAGCAAGTAGTGGTCAATAAATCTTTATTATTGACTTTGTTTACTGTTACAGCGGGGAACAAAAAAATCCCATTCCTATGTCGGAATCGATAAAACCGGTAGTCGTAGGATGGTTTTATCAAGGTAATAAACATGGTCGATGGAGTCAATAAATATGTGTGATGCGGCCGTATATATCAATAAACAAAATGGCGTCCGATTCTTGTGTATCGCGGCATGCACCCACGCATGTCACGACCCGGGACGCGAGCGGCCATCGCAACGTGTTGTAATTATCTGCCAGAGATTGTGATCTACGGGACCCTCTCTGTTCTACTCTGCCCACGTGCTATACGTGATAATGCACCCATTTGTTTATCTTAACGTGAACTCTATACTCTATGGTCGTGCGTAAAATTCAATTCATAGTACCAGCAACTCACTAAAGGTGGAAACAAACTATCAGACGCGTCCGACAGCCGTGGCTGACATAATATGTGTCGTTCATTGTAAAAGTGGTGTAACTCCCTATTTTTAAAACCATATTTTCTTGCCTAATGGTATCACATTTAGTCATAACTTTCAATATAAAAGTGAAGTAACTCCAATAGTTGCATTAAAATCCCATAGATGAAAACAATGAATGAATTCTTATATATTTTTTCCTACACTATAATTCGCAAAAAGCTCGTTATTCTAAAATTCAGTTACAAGGAGATAGTTCACTTTTACAATGAACGACATATATGTGCACGGTCGTTTTAAAAGCAGTAAGCTAGATTTCTATCGGACGTCCGAACGCTCAAGGACAGTCCAAAGTCACGTCCGCGACTTACATCCGATAGTTTGCACAGCTTAGTGCATTTGTACTATCCAGATACTATCAGCCGCGGCTGTCGGACGCGTCCGATATTTTGTCCGATACCACCTTTAGAACCGCTGCGTGTGCGTAGGCGATTGAAATGAAGATATTTGTAGTGTGTTGATCGTTTCATAATTTCAAAGATTGAAGATTGTAATGGAATGTAAATTAAATTTTTGCATAATTACAAATATGTGATAGAGCATATTACATGTTAGTTTTATATATTTGTCACTTTATAAGTGTGTTTATAAGTCAGCGGATTTAAATATTTTAAAAAATCTAGACACGTGACAAATTGTTTGACGTCAATAAAAAATAATATTTTCATAAGTATAAAATTAAATCTTTATACCAACTTTATACACAATAGGTACATAAAAAAACTCTCATTCGAAACTAACTTCATGGCGTCTTACATTGGAGCGCATAATTTAAAACATCTATTATTCTTCTTTATTATCTTCTATTATTTATTTTATTATCTATTATTATCTTCTAAACCACCTAACGGGTTTCGATACGGTTTTCACTAATGGAAAGAGCGATAAACTAGAAAGGTTAGTGTATATAATTACTTATATACTTTGTAACTGTAGAAAAAAAATGCCGCGTCCTTTTGAAACCGGGTTGGGTCGCCAGAGTTTTGTTTTGTAATTCGTCTAGTTACTTAGGTACCTACTTATAAGGCAATAAATAAACTTAAAAACAAATAAAAGGCATTCTCTACAATATAAAATCTATTATAACAATTTAAAATGTTCCATAACAATTCAAACTTGAGGTGCTCTAAGCAATCAATGTAAAAAAATACAATGTGGACATTACGGTTAATGTTGTTTGATACAAGTTTTGTATGAAAGTTTCGCGAGGTGAAAGCACGCGCGGCGCGACCGTGGGCGGGCGCCAGTTGCCCGCTCTATAGTCACATCATAAACTGGATGGAATATGAGATGTGACTTGCATTAACCATGTTTGTGCGTTTCAATGTTTGATTTGCACTGACCGCTCCTTTCACAAACCACTACTATAGAAAAGCTCTCTCAGTTTTTATCTTACTCGTACTCCAGTTGATCAACTTGAAAAGTCATTGCCGTATCATTTATAATAACAACTTGTTCTTTACTTGCTTCTTCTTTACTTTGTTTTTTAATGCAATTGTTTCTTTACTTGCTAATAATATTATACAAAATACTACTATAATATTATAAAAGATGAAAGATTTGTAAAAAATTTCAATGTTCGAATGAATGATCTTCTGGGTGAGCTCGTTCCATCATAAAATAAAAAAAGTTTTTTTTTTATATATAATTTCCGAAACCATTGCACCTTTTTGATAATTTCTTTCAATATTTGAAAGGTTCCAGATGTTCCAGATGGCGATTTGGGAGATTTGAGCTAAAACAATGTATAATATTGTTCGGCACTGAATTTTTTTTAGTCCAACTAAGATCTTTGCAGTGTCAAAGAAGTACAATTAAGTTCCCAACCACATGAGTATAATATAATTCATATGATTTCAACACTATCATTTGCAATGTAGGCCGGGCATATGGACAAAGTTGTTAAAGTGGCAGGAAGCTGCCATCATCGCCTCCTCCACGGAATGACCGACGCGGAGGTGGTTATTAGGCGCTCTTGACACACATAGCGTTATGTAATTATCTTCTCATTTATCTAATAAGGATCTCTGATTTTATAGACTAACAAAATTGTTTTTGCTTTGATTGTGTTTTAATAAGATTGAGTGATTGAGTCTATATAAATAAAAATGAAGCCTCCGGAACATTAAAACATATCCTAAATTGTCCATTTTCCAAATTGACTGAAATTCAAATGATCGAATCCAAATCGAAAAAAATATATTAAAATGTCTTAATCTCAGAATGACTGAAATCTGAAATGCCCCAGTGAATCAGAAGTCCAAGAAAGGTTCTTGTGAATAGAAAAATTGGAAAAATATTCCGTGCGAAGCCGGGGGGCGGGTCGCTATTATCTAAATACAGAATAGATAAAGACAAAACATTTTACTATACATTCTTTTCTCTTCTCTCTTATTTTATTATTTTGTTTTAGTTATTGACGAGCTTTAAAGCTTTGTCAGGCAGGAATAAAAAAAGAAATTTATTATATAGACAAGTGTTTATTTATTTTATAAAAAATATATAATATAGATAGAATAATAGTTGTTTAAAGAAACGTCCTAATTATTGATCTTTATACGAGTACTAGGATGAGTATAAAAAAAAACTTAATACAATGGAACTGTTAAATGACATTAGCATATGGATTCAACGTCCTTGAGCATGAATGACATAATCCCGGTTCATGACTCAACTAACTGTCTATTATTCCAGTGGTGTCTACATTTTGTATAGATTACTAAAGATAGCTTTATATCAATATAACGCGACGTTAAAGGCACGTCAATTATTAGATGTGCAATTAAAATAATTATGAAATTTTATGGTCGGCCATCTTTGATTTAAGTAATATAATTGTGATTGAACGCCCCTCCTTGTTTGTTTTACAAAGAGTACCTATGATCTGTTCTTTTTCTATTGATCAAAAACGTAAACAAATATAGCGTCGCCATGGTCACTGGACTGTTTTAAAGATGGGATTTGTACATTAGGCATTATCAAAGAGAGTTGACTCAGTGATTAACTCATTTAGAATTTGTTCGTATTGTTTGTTTAGTTCTATATCGTGAATTGTTTGTTTACCTTTTTGATTAATGAAAAAAGAATACATTATACAATGCAGCATTCCTCCAGACAATGCGTGTGAGTATGAAGTGACGATTTATGGGCATTTTCCTTTCGCATAAAACAAGAGAAGGGCAATTTGCATAGAAGTCACAAGGGAATGTTGGATTTGAGTGAAGGTATTACATTTGCCAGACGTTGCACGTGTCAACGGACCATTCCGCAGGAAACATAATCCTCGAATGACATCAGCCATGTGAATGGCTGGCACAACTTAAAAACGCTCAAGTTAAAAACCCATTTTTTGTTCAGCAAAGAAAAAATAAATGCAAAATCACGATAGATTACGTTTTTGTGCTAGTCAATATCGATTGAATTAATTAGAAGTGCTCATTTATTCGTATTGTATATTACGTGTACGAACCCATTTATAAAGTGCTTCAGATATAGGAGAACGCTTATAGCGTTGCTTGCGTTAATAGACGATGGTACATTAAATTTATTTTATTAGACACGGTTTGTCGCTAGACG
This sequence comes from Synanthedon formicaeformis, assembly GCA_945859745.1. NCBI lineage: Eukaryota > Metazoa > Arthropoda > Insecta > Lepidoptera > Sesiidae > Synanthedon > Synanthedon formicaeformis. The sequence goes on along the minus strand of OX243958.1, from coordinate 3,340,220 downwards.
AAAGATAAATCCAAGTCTCGTGTTTTGCAAGAACGCGTAAAAACGACAAAGAAAATAAATTAAGGTGGATTGAGTTGAAGCATTAGATGCGGCGATAAGGTTGTTTGAAAGCAATTTTCTTTTGTGTGTAGTGCTCATCCGAGTGGGCGCAGAGTTCGTCTCTCGCCCACGGATGACCCTAGTGCTTCGTACGGCCTGCGTTGGCTCGAACATTTTACTG